>OX451739.1:264150169-268950169 GCA_948472305.1 Vicia faba
ATTAGACGGTGCAACGTGAGTTTATGTATCTTGTTGGAATGTCTTTCTACACTCAAAGCTTATACAAGAGAATACAAATCAGTTGCAAGAAATTATCTTAAGAAGTTCATAAATATACTTCCTAATTGGTACCAATTTAAGAGATGTACTCAGAAAGAACACTAAATGAAAACCCTACCAGTGCAGAGGCCGTCAGAGTCGCAAGTCTAAGCCGTATGAAAATGTTTGTCTTTTTATTAGGTGATTGTATCCATTATATAACATGCACTCATGACCTGTTACATATTTACGACCTATAAAGACTATTTAATAGTTGTCAAAGGTGTTGTTCCCTTCTTTAGTTTTGATCCATTAACATCATTAATCTACTTTGGATGCATTGTTTGATACCTCGTAAATCAAATATTCCTTTTGTGTTGATTATGGGTCAGCCTGATCAATTTGAATTTTTAATTGTCTTAGCTTAATTTTCATTTATGGATGGATTGTGAATTGGGGAGGGCTTTATTTACAGTCGGTCGGGACCCAACCCAATTTACCAGAATGTATACGGCCCCTCAAGCATGAGGTATGTAAGAGAGAAATGATTTAATTGAGAGATTGAATGAGAGACCAGAATACCTTGGACCCCTTGATTTGATTATTCCCGCTTTGTCAACTTTGGGCTGAAAATATAAGCTTGGCATGTCAATTGAACCATATATGACTTCCCTTTGTTAGGCTAACTAAGGTTCGAGGTAGGCTACAATTGCTGCTCAAAAGAGATAGGATATGTAAGCATTCCCTCAAGCGTGAAATAATTTAGGTGAGAGATTGAGTGGGAGAAAAAAATGCTTCAGACTGATTGATTTAATTATTCTCGCCTTGCCAACTTTAGACGTGCTGTTTTTATTGTTTTTCATATCTGATTTAACACATGGATCATGTGGTTAGTATCATTTAAATAAGATGATAACTTCTCTACCTATCACAAAAAGTTGGATATTATACCTTTAATCAATCGTCCAATAACATTTAATTTTATCATATTTAATCATTTATTAAATAGTATAACTTTTGGTTGTTTTTAAAATATTTTACTCTAAGGGTAGTTGTATGCAACTAACAGTTAAACAGAAATTCCACCATAACAACAACTGCATAGGAATTGAAATAAAAACATTCATTTTAAAGTTACAACTCCAATTGATTTTGAAATTGCTCCCAATATTTTTTGATTTAATCCCTCTTATCCTATCTATAAGAGACAATTTATTTTTTAAATTCATCAAATAATTTATGTATCTGATTTAATAATAGAACAAACATATTGATTATTATTTAATGAATCTAAAAAATAAATTATCTCTTATAATTAGGAACGAAGAGAGTATGTTATAAAAAAAATAGAAGAGAATATTTATTAGGTGACAACTTCACCTATTTATTATTATCTTTATTAATAATCATTATTTTAATATCTGAATCTATATTAGTATACGTACCTTGACAAAAAATCTAAAAGGAGGAAAAAAAGGCAAGATTAAGGCCAAACGCATGTTTGTGTAAATATCAATCAATAGAGTATTCCTTTTCATCTATCAATTCACGCAACATTTTCTTACACTACGACTTTGGGATTCGAACACATGCATTGTTGTATTTGATATTTAGTCTTGCTTATTCATAAATTCTTTGATCTGTTGGTGTGGTGGTTATGGTACCAGTTAGAATATTCACAATCCTCGTTGCGATCATCGTTATCGCTATCATCATCTTTCTCGTCTATACATACATGGAACTTGAGGCTCATGTTAGTTTTAGTTGGTCTCACAGTGGATTCTAAATGTACTAATTAATAACCCTATAAACGCTAATCCATCCAGAGTTGTAAGTCTAAGTCGTATGAAAAGTATATGCCTTTTTTGTTTGTGATGATATCCCTTATATAGCAGCCATGATCTGCTTGCTACTTAAGTACTATTTAATAACATCAAAGTTGTTGTTCCATTGTTTGGTTATGATCCATTATGATCATTAATCTCCTTTGGATTCATTGTCTAATACCTCAAAATTTGAATATTTCCTCCATGTTGATTCTAAGCTGGCCTGGTTAATTTGGATTGGTAATTGTCTTAACTCAATTTTGTCTTTATGGACGAATTAAGAATTGAGGAAAATTCTATGGACTCTGGGTGGACCCTCAAGTATGAAGTCTATAAGAGGGAAATGTTTTTGGTGAGAGACCGGGTGACAAAGGGGAATACCTCAGACACCCTGGTTTAATTATTTTCGCCTTGTCAAGTTTGGGTCAGAAAGATAAATTTGGCATGTTAACTTGACTACATTCAATTTTCTTTTGTCAGACTAATTAAGGTTTGAAGTGGGCTACAACTCTAATTTAAAAGAGACCGGATATAGACACAATCTCTCAAACATGTAGTCGATAAGAGAAAAATATTTTAGATGAGAGATCAAGTAAGAGACTAAGATGACTCAGACCCTCTAATTTAATTTATTCTACCTTGTCAGCATTAGACTGAAAAGATAAGATTGACCTATTATCTTAAACACATTCAGTTTTCCTTTGTCAGGTTAACTAAGGCCCGAGGCAGACTACAACTCTAATCCAATAGACATTGTATATGTATAATTCAAGCAGCCTTCGTGAGGGGCAACATGGCCTTCTAACTAAGATAGCACACCTTTCTTATTTTATGGTGGACTCTTTCGACCTCGTCACAAGCTGTCTAGAGCTTGACATATATTTAGAAAGTGTTTATCTCTTTAAGGAGTGGAACAAGATTTTAGACAGCACCACAAACAATATTTTCTATGCCTCATCCCATTTTTTGCGGACGATCTAAAGAAAATGAACATGTTCCTTTGGCACCCCCTAGTTGAAAGGCACAACTTCCAATTGTGACCGATGTTCTAGTTCTTACTCAAATCTAAATCCATCCTGCCGCTATACAATACGACACGTGTTGGTAGCAGATATGCAAGACGACAACATATCACACACATGTTTCAAGAGGAGAAACCTAGTATGGTGACAAGCTTCATACAAAGGACAAAGTCTCCTTCACTATAAAATCCTTGTGTTCCTTCTTATTCATACTCAACTTAGGTGCCTGTGTATTCACTACCATATATCAGCAAGCTCTTGAAAATGTCGCAGTTGATGAATAAAGCCAAGGACTTCGTCTCTGATAAAATCAGCGACGTGGCCAAGCCTGAAGCGAGTCTCACCGACGTCGACTTTACGCGTATAACCATGAACAATGTGGAGTACTTGGCCAAAGTTGCTGTTCATAATCCATATTCACATCCACTCCCTATTTGCGAGATCAAGTACTCATTCAAAAGCGCCACTAGGTAGTACAACTCGATTCATTTCTTTCATAGTTTCTTGTTCTATATATGTTTTTGACCTAATGTTGTTCTCTTTGGATGTGAAAGAGAGATAGCATCAGGGACAATACCTGATCCAGGATCATTGAAAGCAAAGGATACAACAATGGTGGATGTACCTGTGAAGGTGCCGTATAGCATATTGATGAGTTTGGCAAAGGACATTGGAGCTGATTGGGATATTGACTATCAGTTGGATTTGGGTCTTGTTATTGACCTTCCTGTTGTTGGTTACTTCACCATTCCTCTTTCTCGCAAGGGAGAGGTTAAGCTTCCAAAACCTTTCTAGAATGTAAAGTGGTAGTAGATGTTATGGACAATATACTAAGAGAATAAATAACTTACTTTGCACCGAGTTGTGTTTCCTTTTATGTGAATAAATACCTTTGTGTACTTTGAATCTACTTTTGTTTTTTAATTATGTATTCACCCCTTCATAAAAGAAATCCAATAAAATATGTATTAAACCTAATACAATGATTTCATAATGCTAAGAGTATTTTATGCATACACCTAAATTTTATTTTGACACAAATTCTTTGCCACCGTGTAATTTCCTATTCACACTCTTCCAAATCTACTATCGATATACTCCCCCTTTTTTCTATTTGTAAGAAAAAATTTATTAGCTAATCTAAAATTTGATTACTACCATATTTATAAAAATAAACATTGCAAAAACTAATTATATTCTTTAATTCAAAGTTAATCATGTTATTACTTAATTAATTTAATTCTCATTATTATTTTTAATTTCTTTTCACTCTTCAACGTACGAAGCAAGTAAGTTTTCTACATTCTTGATTCAGTTCTTCATTTTCATCTGATGAAATAACAGATTTTCTACATTTTTCAGTTGATGTTGTAGTGTTGATGTTGCTTTCGTTATGTTTTGATTAATTTTTTTTTATTCATTGTATTTATATGATAAAAATAATATTGGTTCATTTTCCGTGTTGTTGATATTGTTTTCGTTCTGCTTCACTTTCGTTATCTTATATCAGTTTCTGTTTTAGTTCTGCTTTTTTGTTTACAAATCAATACCTGAAATTCAAAGAAAATCTTCTACATCTTATATCAGTTTTCTATTTTAATTTCTTTTTGATGAATTTATGTTTTTCATTCTCCTGTAATTAATCAATATTTTGGAACAGGATATCATGTACAACAGAATTGACAATGTTGTTGATACTATTGATTCATAGGAGACATGTTGCCTTGTTATTTATATAATAGATCTATGGACTTGATCTTACCTGATCAGACTTGGACCGTCACGACTGGCTCCGAGCGGAAGTTGAGCGAGATGGGGTGGGGGGGTTTACCTGCAAGGCACTCCGATGCTAAAGTGAGTGACGGTACGAGCAGGCAAAAGTGTATGTATGGGTAAGAGAATGAATACCTGACCCTCTAGGAATATAGGGTATTTATAGCCCCCAGCGCGGGGCCAAGGTCCCTTCATTGGGCCGACCAGGATTGGCCCAATAAAGGAACTTCCAGGTTCTACGTGTGTAGTGGGGACCTGCGCGTGGTCCCCTTCCTGGTGATGCTCTGCGAGAAGTACGGGGGGCGAGGACGCGGTCTTTCCGGAGTTCAGGTGATGGAGTAACGGTCATTCTCTGCCCTACGAGGAGGGTGCTCGAGTTGGGCTCAAGCTGGATTTCATGGGGTCGACGACGTCGTGTTCGCGGGCAGCGGCGGGCACGGCTGTAGCTTCTGGTTGACGCGCTGGTGGGAATCTTCGGGCTCGCGCCCCTTGTAGAGTTGCTTGGATTGGGCCTTCATTCTTGCTCTTGGGCCAGGACGGGCCCAGTCCAGAACAGGAGCCCCCCAAGTCGTGGCTCTTGGAGCAGGAGTTATGACTTGATCTCAGTTCGTATTCGTCACGAGGCCTTACGCTCGGCCAGGATATTTGCTTCCCTGTGGTTGCTTGAGGAGTTTCTTCTGTGTTGCGTTCGTGAGATGATCCCTTTCGAGGTGTGCTCGGGGGACTCTTTGCGGGCTGTGCTCGTTGAGTATACGAGGCAACCCTTGGGAACCGTGACGCCACCCTAGTGAAAGTAGAGTCATCATTGCCTAGGGGAGTAGACGTCGAGGAGGGGAAGCTCGTGGTTCCCCCGGGGTGACGTTTTGTATTCCACGTCACCCCTATAAATAGGATCATTGGGTCCCATAATCCGTTTTTCCTCTTCGCGCTTCTCCTCCCTCCTCTGCCTTTGCCGCCGCTGTTTTTCCAGAATTTCATAGGACCACCGTACGTTCCGCCGTCGATTTTCTTCCCTGCCGCCGTACATTCTTCCTAACTTCCAAGTAAGCGTTTTATCCCTCATATTTTTCTCTGTGGTAGGTGATTTTTCCGTAGTTTGTATGTTAGAAATCCGCATCTGGGATTAGTGCCCGGTACATTCGTGTTCACGCCCGGTATGTTTATGCTTTTGCCCGGTAAACGCATGTTTGTGCCCGGTGAACGCATAGCTTTAGGTATGTGATTTGCGATGCTGCCCGGGATCTTCATAGTCTTGGGCGTATAACTTATGATATTGCCTGGTAAACCCATAGTTCTAGGTTTAGGATTCATGATATTGCTCGTCATATCCATGGTTTAGGTCGACGTACTCATGACTGGCCGGGATGTTGGCCCATTTAGGTAGTATATAGGATGACTCGTCGCGGCACCTTCGCGTCGGGGAGGTGAAACCAGACTTTTGTTCGAGTCCTCAACGTTTTAACGTGCGTGGAGTATGACTTGGCTTGTCGTGCCCTTCTTCCTGTCAGTTATGGCAAGCGTATGGATTTGCTCCCAAATTGACCGGTTTCCTGTGCTTTGCAGGTAAAATGGCTGATGAACCGGAGTCCTCGGGGCACCACGAGGTAGAAGACCAGGGTGTCGAGGAAAACGTAACTCTGTTTGATACCATTGATGATCCTTTGCTGGATTGGGTGGGCACCGAGCCCAGAGGGATTGCCTCGGTATATAGTCGGCGCAGTCAGAGCGCCTACACTATCGTCGAGCACGACGGTAGTCAGCCGGGCTTTCAGAAAAACTTTATGGTCACCAGACTGTCTCTCAACACGCGGATATGTTCGGAGTTCTCTGAGTACGGGTTTCCCATGTATGAAATCGCGTTCAAGGACCTTGGTCTCAAGCTCCCCTTTAGTGATTTCCAGGTCGGGGTATTCAGTCATTTGGAGTTAACCCCCTCACAGCTTCACCCCAACTCGATTGCCTTTCTTCGAGCGTTCGAGCTGACGTGTCGCTTTTTAAGGATTGGGGCGATCATCCCTCTCTTCTTCAGAGTCTTTCATTTGCAACGCCAGTCTCAGGGAGGTAGGCACAGTTGGGTTTCCCTGAAACAGTCGAAGAGGCTGTTCAGGATGTACATGGATTATGTCCGGGGTTTCAAGGACAAATGGTATGTCGTGCGGCCTATCACCCAGACTTCTCTGGATTCTGTGTGTTGTACCCCAAAATTTGCTCTCTCTTTTCCACAAGAAATCACAGCTTCGGGCTTTTCCTGATTTTTCAGATTGGCTTAAGAATCGGTCAAACAGACTTTTCTCATCAGTCAGACAAAATTAGGGTTTCCATTAACTTTTGAATCAGTCCAAGCAGATTATTAAGGTTTCTATTGATTTGGTTGAGTTTGGCTCAGGGTTTGATCAAGCAGACGTTTCTTTGACAATAAATCAAGAATTAGGGTTTGCACGCGCATTTTCAGAAGAATTTGAATCCACAGTGTCTTAATTGGCTGTTACACTGCTTTGACGTTTGCTCAAGATTTCTGTTTGTTTCTCAAGGTCTAAACATATGGGATATGGGCTGAGGCTTCTGATTGAGAGTTTGAAGTGTTGGTCTAATCAGTGAAATGAAAGGCGTATGGACATTTGTTTTGATTGACTGTGCAATACATATGGTTATTTGGAACGCCGGGTTTATTATTGGTTAATGCAAGACAGTGAGACTGCGACGTTTGTTAATTATTTATTTTATCTAAGTTAAGATTATTGGGATAATTCCCAATTATTATAACTCAAGAGATTTAAATGATTAAATAAGCAATTGCAGAAGAATTAAAAGAGATATCTGACAAAGAAAGATTTTTATTCATTTTTAATTGTTTGTTACAAATATTATCTGAACACTGTAAATTTATTTACAGTTGTTTACATTAATATTATTACAATGATTAAAAGTAATTTAAAACTATATCCTAAATCTCTGGAAATCTTCATCTTCTACTGCTGCTCCCCATTGCTCAACTGATTTTTTATCTGCAAAGACAAAAAAGAAAGAAGTCAAACACAGATGAATTAAAAAGGCAGACAGATAATTTAAAACTCATCATTAAAAGTGTTGGCCGGAATCAGTTTGTTCGCCCTCTCTGCAAATCGCAAGAAGACTCTTGGTTCACAAAGAGGGAAAGAAAATATGTTTGCAAATATATGAATTAATACAAGGCAGCATATTTAAAAAAATGCATAAGGCTGCATAAATTGCATTGTCAAAATGGGCAAGCAAGCTGCACAGTTCAAAGTGACAAACTATGCTGAACAAATTTCAAACTAAGCAAACTAAATCACAAAGAAGTTGTCAAACTGTCCAAGAGCTGTCAACAGAGCTGACTACAAGCTAGCAAAAGCAAATGCAGGAAATCTGGAAAGATACAGAGGAAAGACAAAATGCAAGCAAGCTTGTAAAGATACATTATCATCATTTCCCAGCCAAACACTTTTTCAGAAAAGTACAGTTTAAAGCAATAAAAAATGCTTTTTTTCTGTGGAGAGAAAAAGAGAGAGAGAAGTAGAGAGGCTTACAGTGGGCAGGCTTAAGACAAAGAGATATAAAACAAAGAGCATCAGAACAGTTCAAAAGGGGGGCAGAAAAACATAAAGAAAAATATAACACAAGCTCTCAAGCCGGTAACTTCAAAACAAACCACCAAGCTTACAAACTGCCTCCAAACCAACTCAATATCAAAACCTCCACAAACCTGCATAAAACATAAGCAAGTCTGCCTGTTCAGAAAAGCCTTGCAGCCCTCAAAAACCTGTTACAGATACAAGCCAATAAGCCTGTAACCTCAAGCCCTGAAACCTGAATAAGAACAAGCTTCAAACTGCCTTGAAGCCAAAGCAAAACTGGTAGAAGCAAGCAAACAATAGCCTGTATCCAACCAGCCTGTCAAAAACTATACAACATTCAAGCTTCCCAACAAACCTATCTCAAGCCTTATTCAAACAAAACTCAAACAAGCAATCAAAAAGCCTGTCAAAGCATAAACCCCAACAAACTGTATAACATTAACACATCCAAATATCCAAGCCACAAGAACAAAAGCCCTCAGAACCATGTTCATCATAGGGTCAAGATAGCCAAAAATCACCAACCAAGTTCAAGAGAGAAAAAGTCAGAATCAAACAAATCCAAGCTCTCAGAACTAAAGTTCATCATTGAGTAACAAAGCCAACACAACATCAAGAGAGGAAAGGCCACTCAGAAGCAAAAAAAGGCAAACAATACTCAGAATCAAATCATCATAGCATTGGAAATAAACGAAGCAATCAGAAGAAAAAAGAAGATGCAGAAGTGAGGCGCCCTAGAATTTTCAGATTAAAGCATCATCATTAAACGAAAGCAAGATACAAAGTACCAGGGAAGCCAGCAAGCCCTCGTCATCAAGCTCCCACGCCTCCGGCCACCTGAGACGCGCCGCCGTCCTCCTCCGTCTCCTCTCCAAAGGTAGTAACTCCTCCCTTTTCTTTACACCTCACACAGAAAATCAGAAACGTGTCCAAGGTTAACAACATGCAAGAATAAAAATCCAAAACCCTAAAACATAAAAAGAGATCGTTACCTTTTTCACTGCCTTGCTCAACCATGGAGAGAGGGAGATGGACGGTGGCGCGCTGGCAGCTGAGGCGAGGAGGATTTAGTCAGAAGCTCGCCTTGGTTAAGAAGGATGAAGAGGCGAAGAAGGGAAACGGCGCCGCTCATCAAGCAACTATAACCCTAGATCTGAAACCAAACCAAATGAACCCTAAGCAAACATTGTAACACACATATGGGCCTCTGCCCCATTAACCTGCCTAAGCCCAACAATCCTGGCGCGTTACACCCCCCCTCTGATTCTCCTTCAGTTTTGTTTTGGGCCTTAGCCCATTTATTTTCTTTATACAAACTAATATCCTTTTTTTATTATTATATCACTTTATTTCCTTTTTTTTTCATAACTTATTACATTAACTTTTTATACAAATTTTTCTTAGATGCTTCTTTTTATTTTATTACACTTAAAAATACATAGATCTTAAGATTATTAAGTTTAAACTTTTTTTTTATTAAAACCTTTTTTGTTTAGTTTAAACCTTGTATAAAACATTAATAAAGAATACATAAAAAATAGAATTTTTTTTAAGGTTAAATATTTCCTTTTTTAATTAAAACTTTTGTTTATATAATTAACAGAAACCCAAAAATAAATAAAATACTTAACAATTGCATTAGGTTAACAATTTATATCATTTGTAAGTAATCACATGCATGACACAATACTTTTGTTTCTCTTTGATTCTTATACATTGTTATATTTTATATTGAGAATGCGATTCGATTTGGTTGTAAATATTATTTGGACACTACTATCCTGATAAGACTCATCCCCATTTGTAAATATTTGTACCCCCATCCCCGGATACTTATTTGTAATAGCTTAGACTTTAAATTCCCGCAATTTATCGCTTTCTATATACTGTATAGTAATTAGGGTTTGTATGCGAAGATTCAAAATCAACCGCTAGATAACCTAATACAAAGACAAATGCATGAAAATCAATACACAATTCACACTTGCACCCCTAGGGTTCCTCCACTTGTTGCCTTCAAAAATGGGCCATGTTTGCATGTCGAATACTTTGGCAAAACAAAAACAAATCAAATGATCATAGTCCCTCGATGACGCTTTCGAAGTTGCCTAAACAAAATGATCATAGTCACTCAAGCAAATTTCCAAAGACACTTGACACTATTGCTTTCATGGTCTATACGATGATCCGCGCCCGTCCCGTTAACATCCTAACACAAGGTTGTTCACCAAATACAATGGTGAAACAACACTGTTAAAAGGGTTAAAAACATGAGAAAGATCTTTGAGTAAATTTAGGGGTAGACAACTCTTAGTTACTTGATCAAACTTGCAAAACACACTTGCATACTTTTAAAACACACTCCACAACACAACTTTCAAAACAACTTTCAAAAACATTGAAACATCTTTTCAAAAAGACAAACACCTTTGTAAAACATTCGAGTAAAGAATTGTTACAACGGTTGCCTAGACAAGGCATCTTTTTCAAAACATTTTCAAAACCACACACACAAACACCATTTCAAAACAATTGAAAATCAAGGCAAGTGATCTAAAACAAGTAACTAAGAGCCCATGGATAACCATGGATGAAAAGGGTGCTAGCACCTTCCCTTTTCATAATCTACCCCCCGAACCCACGAAAACATCTCAAAGGTCTTTCCTGTGCTTTTTGACCTTTCCTTTAGGATAAAATAAAAAGTCGGTGGCGACTCTTGCTAAACCGAACAAGTGCGAATACAAACGCAAAACCTCAAGTCAGTTCTCCCACTGTATCACAGAACTGGCGACTCTGCTGGGGATATAAATTAAAAGTGGGGTTACCTTAGGGTTTTAGATCACCTTTACATACTTGCTTTGATTGCTTTGATTGCTTTGATTGCTTTACTTTTTGGGTCCTTGTTTGGGTTTGTTGTAAATCCTACACCCGGATTTGGGGGCACCTTTTTAGGTAAATAGCAATAAAACTGTGAGGGAACTGTGCGGGGTATACCGACATGGTTGAAGCAGTAAGTTATGTTAGTGTGACATATTTGTGAGTACCGGTAGCCCTTGAGTGGTCAAGGAGAATACGGGGCCGTTGAGTGATCTCATGAAGCACTAACGAACTCTTAGAACCTTACTTGACCATCTTAGCCTTTTTAGGGGTAGTGAGATGACCGACTTTGGTGCAGTCCGAAGTTGGTAGATACTCGATACTACACTCATTGAGGATTGTTTTCTTGGAATATTTTGGTCGTCAGTTAAGTGGCTAAACCAAAACAATGAACACAGAAAATAATCCAGTGATATTAAGCTTCTTAGAACCCGGTTTCTATTTTAGGACAGGATGAGCCAACTAACTTCAAGAGGGTACTTACCTACAAACCCCATGCAAGCCTAAACCTAAGGACTTGTTTTCTTTGTGTGAATATGATTACCTGTATATACACTTACTTGTTTTTGCATACATGTACATAACATCATGACATCATACCATAACATTTACAATAACCATTTCAAGGATCTCGAGGGTCTTTTGATGCAGGGTCACGTTGAACCAGACGTCTACCAAAGGGCAAGAGGTTTTCTCCTCTAAAAAAATGCCATCAAAGATCAAGTGCAACAACTTGAATCAGGGGCTATGACCCACTTGACATGGTGAGCTTGATTCTCGTGGAAAGACATCCACCATTACAAGGTTCTCCAATCAAAGATCGAAGTTCAACCTCTAACATTTTCTTGTGTTTACCCCGAGAGATCCTTGAAAACATGCATCCACATATCATGCATTGCATCATGACAAGTTTTCCTTTTCAGGTTTCCTCATTCTTCTACTGTTTATTTCAGTAGAGATGGCTCTAGAGCAGACTCTCAAGGACATCCAGGCTCAAAATGCTCAACTTCAAGAGATGTTCTTGAACCTATCCAAGGGACAAGAAGAGGTCAAGACGCTCCTCACCAGGGGCATGATCGTGGGAAATCCTGGGGATGATAGAGATGACCAGTTGGAGCTACAAATTGAGATAGCCATTTTGAAGGGGGAACTGGTGAGTCAGATGGCTCTCATCCAGGACTTGGCTCAAAGACAAGAAGAGCTCAGGGTTCTCGTCAACAAACTGCTTCGGGACAACCAAGTGGGACAAATAACTGGGGCTGAGGATCAAATCATCATTCAACCTTTTCTGAGACAAGAAGACAAGGGAAAAGCTCCTCAGCTTGCTTCAGGGTCACAAGCCCAACAACATCTTACGCCTGCTCAACAAAGGCAGGGGCATCAGCGTAAGAAAGTCGCGCCTAAAAGACAATTCACCAAGATCAACATCTCACTGGGTCAAGCGCTACAACGCATGCTGCAGGCAGGGCTGATTACATTGAAGGCTCCTCTCCGGAACCCAAATACTTCTGCTCCTACCTATCATCCCAATGAAAGGTGTGCATACCACTCCTATAGTCCAGGACATGACACAGACGACTGTTGGGCTCTGAAAAACAAGATTCAAGACTTGATTGACAATGGAGTGCTGGAATTCACACAAGATGGCCAGACTGAATTCTTTTGCCAAAGGTTCACCATTTGAAATGACAAAGCTCAAACTGAGAGACTTTTGTTCCATTCGAACTTTCAAGTTGTAATTTCTTGTGTTATTCAAACAATTATTTGTTGATGTCAAACACTGTTTCATTAATGCATTGCATATGTTTGTCTTGAATTCATCCATTCGTTTTCACTACTCTTATGTTTTCTTTATGATATTTAACTCTTGATAAAAAGCTGCAAGCCTTTAGAGGGAGGATGACGAAACAATACCATAATCTCATACAGTATGCTTTTGAACAGACCTCGCTGATGATGTACAGGCATTTCTTTCAAATCCTAAACACTGGAGTTATAAGGAAGATAATCCCTAGTCAACCCCTTCGAGCCAAAGAAGTAGGAGTTTTCTGTTCTGAACAATTGAAACCTTTGATTTAAGCCTGGGGCAGGGTAGTCTCTCAGTTAATTCAAAAAAAAAGATGTGCATTGAAGTCGCCAACTCTCAGTTCGTAATACAAACGAACGACATCAAAAAAAAGAAAAGCATTCCTCTAGAATCAAAAGATAGTGATGGTTCCTTATCTCATAGGCAGTCATTATCTCTCAAAAAAGAAAAAGCCCACTGAGCCAAAACCTATAAAGGAGGCTTAAGAAAGCTGGGGCATCCCGCTGACTGTAATCTCGAAAGTAGGAACAGTCAGGCAAAAGTTAGGGATAACAAATCAAGAAAGAGGTCATTACAAATCCTCAACAACATGAAAAATGTTGTAAAAGAAAAAGGAGATGATGACTGCCTTCCAAATTCAACTTGTGTGAACCATCACCAAAAAAGTCGTTCCAAATTCGAATAGAGTTTGACGCACAATTAACTGAGTTTAGGATTGAAGAACATCACGAAGAGCGGGTGGGTACAAATATACTTTGAGCCTTTATCCTTTGTTTCTTAAACCGTGAACCAAGCCACGTTATAACCCTTCAAAAGTCCTAATTGAAACATGGGTTAGTTCGAAAGCATACTGTTTCAAAAGGTATCCTGACTCCTGTAAGGCTTTGCCCTAAATCTTGTGTTGAATTTGTCTTATAAAAAGTTTTCTGCTAAAAAACGCATTTTTCAAAACTTCGAGACAGACATAAACTTTGCATTACTTGAATATCACTGCTTGCATTTGGCTATTTGTTTGACAGCGGAGAAATTCACACAATGAATATCCGATGAACGAGAGCTCTCTCAGTAAGCAAAATCACTTCGAAAAGGATGACACTTCCCTTGACAAATCTCCTATCAACAAGGGGGCATGACATGTCACTATCCAGTTAACCTGGGGCAGTCCAGTCAAGGTTTCAACAAATCTTTCAAAGTTCAATTAACCTGGGGCAGTCCAGTCAAGGTTTCAACAGATCTTTCAAAGTTCAGTTAACCTGGGGCAGTCCAGTCAAGATTTCAACAAATCTCTCAATTACAGATTAACCTGGGGCAAGTCTCCGTCGCCATCACTTGGGGAATTCGAATGTCAATCTCAAGGGTTACGAACAGTCCAAGTTTCCTGGTAATATCACAAGCATTTGATACTAGGGGCAGTGATGAAACCTCTCTAGCAGACCTGCAGTCATGGGTTTATTTCCCCAACATTTGTCAAGGATTTATTCTCCAAAACAAAATTACATTTCAACAACATTCTTAACATATGCAGATTGATCGAAAGATTCCTTCATCTTTTGGAGTAGTAGTCGTCAAAGATTCCTTCATCTTTTGGAGTAGTAGTCGTCAAAGATTCCTTCATCTTTTGGAGTAGTAATCGTCAAAGATTCCTTCATCTTTTGGAGTAGTAATCGTCAAAGATTCCTTCATCTTTTGGAGTAGTAGTCGTCAAAGATTCCTTCATCTTTTGGAGTAGTAGTCGTCAAAGATTCCTTCATCTTTTGGAGTAGTAGTCAAAGATTCCTTCATCTTTTGGAGTAGTAGTCGTCAAAGATTCCTTCATCTTTTGGAGTAGTAATCGTCAAAGATTCCTTCATCTTTTGGAGTAGTAATCGTCAAAGATTCCTTCATCTTTTGGAGTAGTAGTCATCAAAGATTCCTTCATCTTTTGGAGTAGTAGTCAAAGATTCCTTCATCTTTTGGAGTAGTAGTAGTCAAAGATTCCTTCATCTTTTGGAGTAGTAGTCGTCAAAGATTCCTTCATCTTTTGGAGTAGTAATCGTCAAAGATTCCTTCATCTTTTGGAGTAGTAGTCGTCAAAGATTCCTTCATCTTTTGGAGTAGTAGTCAAAGATTCCTTCATCTTTTGGAGTAGTATTCGTCAAAGATTCCTTCATTTTTTGGAGTAGTAGTCGTCAAAGATTCCTTCATCTTTTGGAGTAGTAGTCAAAGATTCCTTCATCTTTTGGAGTAGTAATCGTCAAAGATTCCTTCATCTTTTGGAGTAGTAATCGTCAAAGATTCCTTCATCTTTTGGAGTAGTAATCGTCAAAGATTCCTTCATCTTTTGGAGTAGTAATCGTCAAAAATTCCTACATCACCTGCTGGAATTCAAGAACGTTCAAAATTTCCTTCATCACCAGCTGGAAGTTGTGGTCATTATCAAATTTTCCTTCATCACCTGTTGGAAATTACAACCACCGACAAGATAACGGACAACTGAAGCTCCTAAAAATCTGTTTCTCTCAAAGAATGAAGACTCTCATCCTTGAAACCTCAGAAGATTGGTATACTCCCGATTTCTGACCCTTAACAGAATGAAGACTCTCATCCTTGAAACCTCGGAAGATTGGTATACTCCCAATTTCTGACCCCCAACAGAATGAAGATTCTCATTCTCAAAGTGGCGTATAACCCAAGTTCCAGATTAATACCTGTAACAAGCCAGGAAAACTATTTGTGGACGACTGAATGTAGATTAATACCTGTAGCAAGCCAGGAAAATTATCTACATGAAGAGATTGAAGAGTAATACCTGAAACAAGCCAGGAAGCTTTTCTTTCCCAGGTCATAGATTAATACCTGAAACCAGCCAGGACAACTATCTCACCGACCAACCTTTTCAAGATCCCAGATCAATACCTGCAGCAATCAAAAGATTCTTGCAATCCCCAGCGGAGCTAAAACTTCCAACTACCAATCCCCAAGCAGAATGAAGAATCTCATTCTTAGTTCCTCACAGGATATTCAGATATTCCCCCAGTGAAGATCTCCTCAAGACAGGAATCCCCAGTAGATTGGCATACAACCCAAGCTCCTGATTCCCCAACAGTGGTCCCAGGACTTCTCATTTTCAACGATCAAAAGATTCTTGCAGTCCCCTGCAGCAGTCAAGGATTCACTTTCCCCGGCAGCAGTCAAAGAATCTATTATCTCCGGCTACCCAGGATTCGTCTTCCTCAGCAAGACAACTCATCAGCTTACATGCGCATCCATTACATTCATATCATAAACATTGATATAACATATATTGCATCATACATTTCATGCAACATAACTTTGTGTTTCAGCTAATATTTTACCCGTTTCAGGATAAGATTGACAAGCTCAGACTTCTGAAAACAGTTTACGGGTTCTCTAGACACGGATGTTAACCTATCGCTTGTTCAGATTCCAAGACTTCTGAAAACAGTTTACGGATTCTCCAAATACGGATGTTAATCTATCGCTTGTTCAGACTCAACTTTTGAAAATAGTTCACGGACGCTTCCCAACATGGATGCTGATCTATTGCTTATTCAATTTCAAGACTTCTGAAAACAGTTCACGGGTTCTCCAGACACGGATGTTAACCTATCGCTTGTTCAGATTCCAAGACTTCTGAAAACAGTTTACAGATTCTCCAAATACGGATGTTAATCTATCGCTTATTTAGACTCAACTTTTGAAAACAGTTCACGGACGCTTCCCAACATGGATGATGATCTATTGCTTATTCAACTCCAAGACTTCTGAAAACAGTTTATGGATTCTCCAAACACGGATGTTAATCTATCGCTTGTTCAGATTCAACTACTGAAAACAGTTTACGGATGATTCCAAACATGGATGTCAATTCATTGCTTATTCAGATCCCCAGGTCAGAGATGTTCCAAAACAGGGACACCTTTCTGATACTCATTTCTTTCACCTACAACAAACATTCTTGGATGGCATCTACAAGCCCATCTCCAACAAGATACAATCACCTTCAGATGGCATCTATAAGCTCATCCTCCTACCAACAATTTCCAGATGGCATCTCTAAGCCCATCCCCCGACAAGATTTTGTCACATCTCCAGATGGCATCTTTAAGCCCATTTCCAGATGGCATCTCTAAGCCCATCCCCCGACAAGATTCTGCCACATCTCCAGATGGCATCTTTAAGCCCATTTCAGATGGCATCTCTAAGCCCATTCCCTCAACTACGCTTTGACGAGCGCAAATTTTTTGGGCACTCTAGTGTCCAATCTCCTTTTACCTTCGAGTCACGAACGGCAAACTCGCCAATCTAACTCTTCAGGTTCAAGAAGATTGAACAGGGGCAACTATTGTACCCTAAAATTTGCCCTCTCTTTTCCACAAGAAATCACAGCTTCGGGCTTTTCCTGATTTTTCAGATTGGCTTAAGAATCGGTCAAACAGACTTTTCTCATCAGTCAGACAAAATTAGGGTTTCCATTAACTTTTGAATCAGTCCAAGCAGATTATTAGGGTTTCTATTGATTTGGTTGAGTTTGGCTCAGGGTTTGATCAAGCAGACGTTTCTTTGACAATAAATCAAGAATTAGGGTTTGCACGCGCATTTTCAGAAGAATTTGAATCCACAGTGTCTTAATTGGCTGTTACACTGCTTTGACGTTTGCTCAAGATTTCTGTTTGTTTCTCAAGGTCTAAACATTTGGGATATGGGCTGAGGCTTCTGATTGAGAGTTTGAAGTGTTGGTCTAATCAGTGAAATGAAAGGCGTATGGACATTTGTTTTGATTGACTGTGCAATACATATGGTTATTTGGAACGCCGAGTTTATTATTGGTTAATGCAAGACAGTGAGACTGCGACGTTTGTTAATTATTTATTTTATCTAAGTTAAGATTATTGGGATAATTCCCAATTATTATAACTCAAGAGATTTAAATGATTAAATGAGCAATTGCAGAAGAATTAAAAGAGATATCTGACAAAGAAAGATTTTTATTCATTTTTAATTGTTTGTTACAAATATTATCTGAACACTGTAAATTTATTTACAGTTGTTTACATTAATATTATTACAATGATTAAAAGTAATTTAAAACTATATCCTAAATCTCTGGAAATCTTCATCTTCTACTGCTGCTCCCCATTGCTCAACTGATTTTTTATCTGCAAAGACAAAAAAGAAAGAAGTCAAACACAGATGAATTAAAAAGGCAGACAGATAATTTAAAACTCATCATTAAAAGTGTTGGCCGGAATCAGTTTGTTCGCCCTCTCTGCAAATCGCAAGAAGACTCTTGGTTCACAAAGAGGGAAAGAAAATATGTTTGCAAATATATGAATTAATACAAGGCAGCATATTAAAAAAATGCATAAGGCTGCATAAATTGTGTTGTACCCAAAAATTTTCCCTCCCATATTCTTCAAGATTTGCTAAAATATGGTCCAAAATCCCTCAAGGGTTGCACAGTCCAATTGCCTCCTAACACAGTCAAAACTAGGGTTTTGGTTCTTGCAAAGAAATTGAGGTTTCCAAGGCTCCAATAAAGTCCCACATGCCTATATACATTGTCAAGCATCCATATGTCAAGTTTCAAGACTCACAGCATCAAATTGCACAGTCAAAAACCCTAAATGCTTCACAGTCAACTGCAGGGGCAAAATGGTCATTTGACAGTCAAAAGTCAAAAAATTTGGTCAACATCTTATTTTGAAGCCACAAACATCATTTGATCAATTCTTGATCATGATTTCTCAAAGCATGGCCCAAAAAATCTCAAGATGCAAAAGTTTCTATTTTTGGACAGTTGAAAAGTCAACTGCAAATTGACCAAGGCATAACTTCTTCATGGTTTATCAGAAAAATTCCATCCAAAGCTCATTTTGAAGAGGATTACATTTACTACAACTCATCTTCACACTTCAAGTCCAAGAAATGTTCTCACAAAAAGTTATCAATTTCAACATTATAGGTCATTTTCAAAAGTCAACAAAAAGGCACTTTAAGTCAAAGACCATAACTTGAGATTGGTAAATCAAAATGACATGGGACCAAAGTAATTGGTTAAAGGACTTCAAGACCTTTCCAAAATGTCCAAGAACATGATCATAGCTTAAAAATTGAGCAAGATATGCATTGGAGAAGTTGGGAAAGTTTTGGGAATTTTCAAAAGTCAACTTTGCTTCAAAGGCTTCAAAAATGCTAATGGGCCTCAAATTCTTCCTTGAATCATTACCCAAAGCCTATGAACGACCCATTGAACTAAAAATGATTTATTTTCTTATTTTTAATTAATTAATTGAATTTTTATTATTATTAATTCATTTAATTAGATTTAAATATGAGAAAAATATCAAATAATGCTTTTCAAATCTTTTTGTGCAGCAAATTCACTCATTATATGCTAAAGATTTCGTGCACCAATCAACAAGACAAGATCATCCACATTTGGCAAGATTTGCATGGAAAAAAGATTGAAAAAGATGTGATAAAAATCAAATATTCAAAACATAAATTCATGGATCTTTGGGCTTGTTTTTGACCTAGAATGCTTCACTTACATATGCAAGACCTAACCTAATGCAAGCAGACACGAAAAAGCTGCTCACAAACATAGAACAAAGTTGCAATTTTTCATAGAAAATTTGAAAACTGATTTCGTATTTGCAGGATCATTCAAAGCCTAAAACCTATTCCAAACCCTTGCTGAGACTTCTTTGAACGTGTTGCAACCACTTTCCAGTCTCCATACTCCAAGAATTGGTAGAACTGAGTCACGTTTATCATAAACATTTCCATAATCGTTTTTTTAATTTTCACGCATCATTCATGTGTTTTAATTGTTGATTTATGTTACTAACATCATTCTAAAGCGATTGGTAATGTTTAATTGGACTAACACTGCCTGTAGCCAAATCCACCATTGATGAAACCTAGGGTTTCAGAACCTCAAAATTGGGGGTTCTCATATATGGAAAAATTGGACATTGAGACCTATGCCATTGAATTCAGGAGCTCCATACGAATGGAATGATGACCTCGCGCCCTTTTTATATTTAGGCATCTTCTAATCGCTATTATCCATTGTTCCATTTAGTGGGGGTTTAAAACCCCCGCTACTTGCTTTATGTTTGCAGAGAAAACGAAGAAGAAGCCTGGTGTGTCATCTTATGGTTGGACAGTTCAAATATTCAGCGCGCTTTTTGCTTTATACCACTAATGTTGTTTCTTTTTATATAATCATTATTTTCCACTAACATTACAAACGCGTTGCTTGGTTCAGATGGTGGATGACACGCCTTGTAACCACTAGGACCTGGGTTCGATTCCCAGGTCCCCCACATATTTCATAATTTTTCTCCTAATGCTTTCCAGTGCAGCGTATTCTCCAACGTCTCACCATACATCCTCACGCATGGCTTGCCAAGTGGCTTGGATGATCAATCTGAAGGTCACTGAATGAGATCCAGGGTGTGGCGCAGTCAACCAACGCGCATCCAAGCATGGAAAGTCAAACAAGGCTTTGTTCTAGTGGGCCTGAATTTCTTACAAGCACCTCCCTCTGGGGCCTGAAACCCCCTGGTTTGCAATCTTTTAATTTTATTTTCTTTTCAATTTTAGTTCTTTTTAAATTGTTTTAATTTGTTTTTGATTGTTTTCTTTAATTTCATAAAATAATTTTCCATAAAAGAATCAGAAACTAAAAAATGTTTTTTTAATTAATATTTAATTTCACCATTTGAATGTTTTTGTAAATAAATGTTAAATAATTAATTTAGTTAAATTAGGTTTCAATTTTAACACTTTTTCTTAATAAATAAAAATATGTAGAAATTAGGTTTTTTGACATTTTTATCTTTTTCTTAATTAATTACTTGCCTCATTATTTATTATTATTATTAAATATTTTTGTAAATAAATATGTAAATTAACTAATTAGTGTAAATTAGGTTAACTTGTATATTTTCTTTAATAATTAAAAATAACTTAGAATTAGGGTTTCTCTTGATTTTAATTTTCTTTATTTCATTAAATACCAAAAACCTAAAAAACAATTTCTTTAATTAAATAATTAATTAGCTTTTAATTCAATTTAATTTCAAAATGGTCAAAACCCTCGGACGTCCTAACTTTTATTCTTTCGCATGTTATTCTTTTTTCTTTTCGAATATTATGTAACTGCTCAAGGCTTGTAATAGTAATTAGGAATTTATTTACTTTCCGCATCTTTTACCAAACGGGTCTTTGTAGTTTGGCGATGTATAGACCCGCGCCTTATAATAGCGTAGGATTTATCTTTCCGCATTTAAATTTCCGCACTTTTAAATTCTAAAATTTGCATGAAAGAATGTATGGTTAATTAAAAACAAGCGTAGCTCACAATACAATAATCAAAGATAAATATTGACATGAAAACAACACACAAATACACACACCACTTCTAGGGTACGCCTCACCCATTGCCTTCGAAATGTGGTCGTCAAGTATAGGACGTTTTAGTAAGTCCTTATGTCCATGATCCAGTTGCCTCGAAACAGTTGCCTCGGAATAGTTGCCTCAAAACGGTTGCCTCGAATGAAAAAAGGATCAAGGACATAAGGGTAGCTTCTAAGGTGTCCTAACTGTTGCTTCGATGACCACACTGTCCCTAAAACTCGAATTGACCCGAACACCTCCAACGGTGGTGCTACCTACCTCTCTATGGTGGGATGGCACTACCTTAAGGACATTTACACAGCCTAATTCCTTAGGGTAGGTAGATGACTCATAGATACTTGCTCTCTTCTAAAAAACAAAACAAAAACCTTTTCACACCGACACTTTCAAAAAGCTTTCAAAACAAATTTTTCAAACACTCTTGAGGACAGATACAAGAGTCATTCAGAAATCTTTCAATGAAACTTTTTCAAACCCACTCACATTTTGAAAAGCAAACATTTTGAAAACATAAGAGCAAGTATCTAAGAGCCCGTGGATAACCACGGATAGAAAGGGTGCTAACACCTTCCCTTTCTATAAATCTACCTCCCGAACCGAGAGACAATCTCATAAGGAATTTTGCTGTGCTTTTGTCCTGTCCATGTTGGAGAAAATAAAAGACGGTGGCGACTCTTGCTTCTGCGACATTTCGCGAACCAGCGTTAAACAGTCAGTTCTAAATCCACCGATCACAGAACTGGCGACTCTGCTGGGGAGACTTAAAAGTGAGGTGTACCTTAGGACTAAGATCACTTGTGTTTTCAATTGTCTGAATTGTTTGCTTTATTATTGTGGGTAATTTCTTGGGAGTTCTATAGATCCTAACCCGGATCTGGGGGATACCTTCTTAGAAAGTAGCAACAAGACTGTGAGGGAACTGTGCGGGGTATACCGACATGGTTGAAGCAGTCTGCTACGTTGATGTGGCACTTTGGTGAGTACCGGTAACCCTTGAGTCCAGTCAAGGAGAGTACGGGGCCGCCGCGTGGTGTCGTGAAGCATCAACTGACCTTAGGAACCTTAATTGAACCATCTTGGCCTCTTTAGGGTAGTGAGATAACTGACTTTGGTGCAGTCCGAGGTTGGTTGATACTCGATACTACACTCAATTGAGGGTTGTTTTCTTGGAATATTTCGGTCGCCAGTTCAGTGGCTAAATCGAAACGATGAACAATGAAAGCAATCCAATGATATTGGGACCCTTAGAACCCGGTTACTTCTGATAGGACAGGTTTTGAGCCCACCAACTTCAAGAGGGTAGTACCCTAGACCCCATGCTGGCCTAAACTCTAAGGGTTGTTGTGTGACTTGTGTGCCTTACCATGTTTGCTTTGGTGAATACTTGTGGTGTGTTTAATCATAGCATCATAGCATCATACAGCATCATGTGCATTGACTAACCATTTCAGGGGTTCGAATCTTCATCTTTGTTCTTGTTTTGTAGGACATGGAAACTATCCGCGGAAAGACAATTCAGATCAGCCTTGTAAGGATCCCTCCTCAGCTTAAGGAACTTATATCCAGGATTCCCGAGAGTTCTTCTTTCAGTGAGAGGCATGGAAGACTCATCAGTTTGGTCAACACCAACATTGAGGAAGATATGATAAAGGTCCTCTTCCAGTTCTTTGACCCTCTGCATCACTATTTTACTTTCCTGGATTATCAATTGGTGCCTACATTGGAAGAGTTCTCCCGGCTTCTGAAGATCCCTATCCTTAGTCAACTACCCTACAACGGTACGGAAAGGGAACCCAAACTTGAAGAGATTGCTAAAGCCTTACGCTTACAACCATCTGACATCAAGGGACATTGGGAAGTTAGAAGTGGTATCAAAGGGTTCTTGGCCAGGTTTCTGTTTGAGAAGGCCCAAGAATGTTGGAATTCCCTTGACCTACAAGCTTTTGAAGAAGTTGTGGCTCTCCTTGTCTATGGGTTGGTGTTGTTCCCGAATCCAGATCAGCTTATAGATATCAGTGTTGTCAAGATCTTCATGTCCAGGAATCCTATACCCACGTTGCTTGGGGACATCCTTCACTCATGTTACACTCGAACCATGAGAAAAAGAGGTGTTCTTATGTGCTGCACTCCTCTCTTGGGAAGGTGGTTTATTTCGCACCTTCCACAAACAGTTTTGAAGAACGAGCGGGGTTTGAGATGGTCACAATGATTAATGACTCTTACATATGCTGATATACATTGGTGTTCTCGGTCCAGAGAAGATGTCACTATCATTGATCGTTGCGGGGAGTTTCCTAATGTTCCTTTACTTGGAATCAGAGGAGGTATTACTTACAACCCGTGTCTGGCTTGGAGACAGTTTGGTTATGCTCGGAGGGACGGCCCTCATGACATGTTAATTCCTGACATAGTTTTTGACTTCGACAACGATGCACAAGGACTTCGCCAGAGATTTATCAGAGCTTGGAGGATGCCCAGCAAGGTAGACAGCAAGACACTGGGGCACAGGAACTTCATCCCGTTGGAGCCTTATCTCAAATGGGTACGAGCCCGCTCCCAGAAGTTGATAATGCCATATCCTCATGTTCTCCCTGTGATCAAAGAGCCAGTATTGGAAGGAGAGGTGTCCTACACCATTCAGCATCCTGACATGCCTACATCCTGGGAAGAAATGCAGAAGAGCTGGATCCAGCTTAAGGAAGAACGGAATTCTCTTGAGTCCAGTCTACATGCCAGTGAGAAGAAAGTCTTGGAGCTCACCCGCCTACTGCACGAGGAAAAGACTCTCAACACTTACATAGCTCCGAAGAGGATGCGCAGTGTCTTTTGGGATTGATTCACTTTTGTAATGTTTGCCCATGAGGCCTTGATGTATTGAACAATTATTTCTTAATGATAACGTGTGTTCCTTTTTGTCTACAACAAATTTGAACTTTCGAACCCTCGAATGCATTGCATAAACACATATCATGCATCATGTGCATCACAAGTATTCTTCTTTTCAGGTTGCTTAATGTTCTTCGCTGTTTATTTCAGCATCATGAATCCTGAATCATCTACTGAGCAGTCCATCAAGGCCCTTCAGGCTCAGAACGCCCAATTCCAAGAGCTGATCATGAGTTTGGCCCAAGGTCAGGAGGAATTGAAGGCTCTGCTGGTCAAGAAGAAGAAGAAGAGAACGGTACTATTCAACACTGGCCGGAGGTTTGGTAACACACTGCAGAATGAGGTTGATCAAGCTGGTTCTTCTGTAGGGAAAGGCAGTCCCCAGGGGGGAAGAGTTCCTAGTCCGGTGGTCTCTGACAACGAGACTGATTTTAATGAGGAGCAGTATCCTCCAGCTGAAGACAAGTACAAGCAGTTAGAGGATCGTCTGAATGCCATGGAAATTCAACAAGTACCTGGGTTGGATTTTGGATACTTGGGTCTATCTTCTGGTGTGGTAATCCCACACAAATTCAAAGCACCGTCTTTTGCAAAGTATGACGGGGCGTCCTGCCCTAAGCTACATCTCAGATCTTATGTGCGGAAGATCCATCCGTATATTGTGGACAAGAACTTATGGATCCATTTCTTCCAGGAGAGTCTTTCAGGGACTCATCTCGAATGGTTCTATCAGCTGGATGGAACCAAGGTTCGTAACTGGGAGGAATTGGCTACTGCTTTTTACAAGCAGTATCAGTATAATGCTGACCTCGCTCCTACACGTACCCAGCTCCAGGGTATGTCGCTAGGATCGGGAGAAGGTTTTAAAGAGTATGCGCAGAAGTGGAGGGACCTGGCTGGCAGGGTGCAGCCACCATTAACCGACCGTGAACTTGTAGACATGTTCTTGGGGACCCTATCTGGGCCGTTCTTCAATCATCTCATTGGCAATTCGTCTGCAGGATTCACAGATCTCATTCTGACTGGGGAAAGGATAGAGGCTGGAATGAAATCAGGAAAGATACAGAAAGGTGCGTCCTCAAGTTCTGAGAAAAAGCCTTTCAAAAAGGAAGCAAGTGCTGTGTATGGGCCTAGAAGGCAAAACAAACCAGAACGTCGCCAAGCTGTCAACGCGGTGGTGATTGCAAAGCCTGCTTCCGCTCCTCGGCAACCTAACTAACCAAGGAGTGAGAGACCCAGAAGAGAATATACTCGGCTTAGCATGACCTTGTCACAGATCTTACCGCAACTGTTATCAACCAACTTGGTAACCGTCAGAGAAGCTCCGAAGGTGGTAAACAAAACCTCTCCGAAGTATAATTCCAACGCCCGCTGTGCTTATCACTCTGATAGCCCGGGGCATTCTACTGATGATTGTTGGGCCCTGAGAAATAAGGTCCAGGACCTTATTGATGCGAAGGAAGTACAGTTTGAGGCGCCCGAGAAGCCTAATGTGGTAACAGCTCCCCTGCCTGACCATGGAGTGAATGCTATCAGGGATGGTGACGAAGTGGAAGAATCTGAGTTCAACAGCTGGATTTACCCAACGGCCGACAGTGGACCTAGCAATTGGACTGCAAAAGACCACATACATGTTACTTTTGTTACGCAGTAATGAATTCCTTTGTTTTTTATTTGTAATAAACAATAAATTGAAACTTTATGGCCCGGTGTCTTACCCGGGGCACCATGGCTTCATTTGTGAGGGGTTTTGTGTGTCATTTTCATATATCATTAATAAAAGCATTGGATGTTTTTCGCATTTCAAATCTTGCACTCCTTGTCTTTCTTTATTATATATTGCAAAACAGCTATATTTACACACACTCACATATACAGGTCCCAATCCACTCTGGATCTCACTGGTAACGACTCTGCTACTGCCAGTTATGACTTCGAAAATCCGATCAACTTAGCCGAAGACGAAGGTGAAGATGATTGCGAAGTGCCTGGTGAGCTTGCAAGACTGCTACTCCAAGAAGAGAGGGCCATTCAGCCACATGAAGAGCTAGTGGAAACGGTAAATCTGGGTACTGAGACAGACAGAAAGGAAGTAAAGATTGGTGCCAATCTGGAGCTTAGTGTGAAACAACGGTTGATTCAGATGCTGCATGACTACGTGGAAATCTTTGCCTGGTCTTACAAAGATATGCCTGGGTTGGATACAGACATTGTGGTTCATCACCTGCCGACCAAGGAAGAATGCCCTCCGGTAAAACAGAAGGTTCGCCGTATGCGTCCAGAGATGTCCGAGAAAATCAAAGCTGAGGTTATAAAACAATTCGACGCCGGTTTTCTAGCAGTGATTTCTTACCCTCGGTGGGTTGCCAATGTGGTTCCAGTGCCGAAGAAAGATGGTAAGGTCCGAATGTGTGTTGATTACAGGGATTTGAACAGGGCGAGTCCTAAGGATGACTTCCCTCTGCCTCACATCGATGTTATGGTTGACAACACTGCTCAGCATAAGGTATTCTCCTTCATGGATGGTTTCTCCGGTTATAATCAGATAAAGATGGCTCCTGAAGACATGGAGAAGACCACTTTTGTTACTCAGTGGGGCACCTTTTGCTACAAGGTCATGCCTTTTGGGTTGAAAAATGCTGGGGCAACCTACCAACGTGCCATGGTTGCTTTGTTTCATGACATGATCCATCATGAGATTGAAGTATACGTCGATGATATGATTGCAAGGTCCCAAACTGAGGAGGAACATCTTGACCATCTGCAGAAGCTGTTTGACCGGTTGAAGTTATACAAGCTGAGATTAAACCCGAACAAGTGCACCTTCGGGGTAAGATCTGGAAAGTTGCTAGGCTTCGTCGTAAGTGACAAAGGTATCCAAGTGGACCCTGCCAAGGTTAAGGCCATACAAGAGATGCCAGTTCCCAAGACAGAGAAAGAAGTCAGAGGCTTTCTAGGACGTCTGAATTACATTGCTCGATTCATCTCGCATCTAACTGCTACTTGTGAACCAATCTTCAAGCTGCTGAAGAAAGATCAAGTAGTACGTTGGAATGATGAATGTCAGGCCGCTTTCGACAGAATCAAAGAGTATCTCCAAGAACCACCCATTCTTATGCCACCGGTTGAAGGGAGACCTCTAATACTATACCTGACAGTACTTGACAACTCAATGGGGTGTGTGCTGGGGCAGCATGACGAGTCTGGTCGAAAAGAGCACGCCATTTATTACCTTAGCAAAAAGTTTACCGACTGTGAGACCCGATACTCACTACTTGAGAAAACTTGCTGCACTTTGGTATGGGCTGCTCGCCGACTGAGACAGTATATGCTGACTCACACTACTTTGTTGATTTCAAAGATGGATCCAATAAAGTACATATTCGAAAAGCCTGCTCTGTCTGGGAGAATAGCAAGATGGCAGATGATCTTGACAGAATACGACATCCAGTACACGACTCAGAAAGACATCAAAGGAAGTGTATTGGCAGACCACTTGGCACACCAGGCAGTAGACGACCACCAATCAATGAACTTTGAGTTTCCCGACGAGAACATCATGGTAGTAACTGATTGTGAAGTACCTGGACCGGATGGAGGACCTGAGGAAGGATCCCGATGGTCTATGCACTTTGACGGAGCCTCCAACGCTTTGGGTAATGGTATCGGCGCTGTGATCATATCCCCTCAAGGCACTCATACTCCACTCACTGCCCGGCTATGTTTCAACTGTACCAACAACATGGCGGAGTATGAGGCATGCATCATGGGTCTTCAAGCTGCGATTGACTTAAGGATCAAGTTTCTGAGTGTCTTCGGAGATTCCGCTCTCGTGATCAATCAGATCAAAGGCGAGTGGGATACGAAACATCCGAATCTTATTCCTTACAAAGAGTATGTGCTGACATTGATCCCCCATTTCACAGAGATAACTTTTGAACATTTCCCAAGAGAGGAGAATCAGTTGGCGGACGCGTTAGCTACGATGTCTTCCATGTTCAAAGTCAAGTGGGACAATGAGGCTCCCCGGATCATTATCTGGAAACTGGATGAACCTGCATATTGTTGTGATCTTGAGGCTGAGGTAGTAACTGAAAAACCCTGGTATCATGAAGTGAAAAGGTACTTAGAAGCTCAAGAATACCCTGAAGGCGCATTTGTCAACGACAAGAAGTTTCTGAGAAGGTTCGCTGCAAAGTTCTTCCTCAGCAATGGCATTCTGTACAAGCGGAACCATGATTTGACCTTACTGTGTTGTGTGGATAAGACTGAAGCAGAAAGAATCATGGCAGAACTGCATGAAGGAACCTTCTGAACACACTCTAGTGGACATACCATGGCAAAGAAAATCCTTCGGGTAGGATATTTCTGGTCCACAATGGAAGCTGACTGTTACCAACATTCTCGGACATGTCATAAATGCCAGATATATGCTGATAAGGTGCACGTTCCTCCAGTTCCTCTGAATGTCTTGACAACACCTTGGCCTTTTGCAATGTGGGGCATTGATATGATCGGCGAGATTAAACCTACGGCATCCAATGGGCATCGTTTCATCCTGGTAGCGATCGATTACTTTACAAAGTGGGTTGAAGCAGCTTCCTATGCCACGGTAACCAAGAACGTTGTGGCACGGTTCATTCGACACAACCTGATCTGTCGATACGGCGTCCCAGAAAGGATCATTACGGATAATGGTACCAATCTTAACAACAAGATGATCACTGAGCTCTGCGAGCAATTCAAGATACAACACCACAACTCTTCTCCTTACCGGCCGAAGATGAATGGGGCTGTAGAAGCGGCTAATAAGAATATCAAGAAAATTGTGCAGAAGATGACAGTGACCTATAAAGATTGGCACGAGATGTTACCATTTGCTCTACACGGGTACCGTACCTCAGCACGGACGTCAACAGGGGCAACTCCCTTTTCCTTGGTTTATGGCATGGAGGCAGTCTTGCCGATTGAAGTACAGATACCCTCTCTCCGGATAATGAAGGATGCAGACTTGACCGAAGATGACTGGATCCAGACCCGACTTGATCAATTAAACCTAATTGACGAAAAGAGACTCGCTGCTATTTGTCATGGTCAAACGTATCAAAAACGGATGATCAGGGCATTTAACAAGAAAGTCAGACCACAAGAGTATCAAGTTGGGGACCTGGTAATCAAGCGCATCATTCTTCCTCAAAGTGATCCCAGGGGCAAATGGACCCCTACGTACGAAGGGCCATTTGTGGTTAAACATGTGTTCTCAGGAGGAGCCATGATTCTAACCACCATGGATGGTGACGACCTTCCTCACCCCGCCAATGCAGACATAGTAAAAAGATACTACGCATGATAAAAGACCCGCTAGGTTGACATACCTAGGCAAAAATTAGGGCTTCCCGGCGAACCAAAAGGGTTCGGGCAAAATGAGGGATGAAATAAAAATAAATAAAAAATCTGTACACCCGGCAAGTCGAAAACCTGAAAAGGCGGCTTGGGCAAAAATGGGTATCCCAGTGGACTGAAAACCCAAAAGGGCGGTCCAGGCAAAAGTTAGGGATTAAAGCGTAATACTATGTCTCGTTGGATCACCTTGCATCCAGAATCCGGTATCAACATCAAGTTCAGACAGCATCGATCAATCAGCTTCATCTTCAACTGAGCAGCCAAGCGATGAGACGCTCGAAGATATAAGGGCAATAGCAGAGTTGGAACCCAGTGGGATTACTCTTTTCACACAGCTGTTTTGTTTTCGTACAAATTGTATAAACTCTATTGTTCGGCGGCGTTCTCTTACTAGGACGTCAGCCTCTTGTATATAAACGCCTATTTACAGGCAAATTCAAAATCAATACAAATTCACTTTTCAGACCAATTACCACGTGTTTTTTCCTTTTTCTATTTTGTTTCGCGAAGAACGTCCAATGTTCAATTGTGATATATGCATTTGACACTAATTGCTAACTCATAAATATTTGCATGCGAAACAAAGGATTAATTACAGGTAATATCAGAAACAAGGGCAATAATGAGTTGTCTAAAGCGATCTAATTGCTCTGTCCACCAAGGTACCAAGGTAAGTTCGGCTGAAGAATGTAACCAAGATGCCTTAATTCCCCAGAGAGTGAGCCAAGGTTCAGCCATACTCCCCCAAGCAGAGAAGGCACAATACCTCCCGCAAGTCAGCGACACTCTTCCCAAGCAGAGTTAGCATATTGCCAGCCTTAAGGAAGTTGGATTATCCCCCGAAGATCTCAATATTCCCCGACGGAGTATACAGACATTCCAAGCAAGAATCCCCGGCAGCCTTGATCTAAGACTGTTCCCCGGCGGAATACCAGACACCCTAGTGGAGCCACTTCCCCAGTACCGTCTCAAAAGTCTCCCCAGGAAAGTTGAATCAATCTCCCCAGTAGATTCAGGAAGCTTATCCCCAGTAGATTCGGGAAGCTTATCCCCTGCAGAGCATGAACGCTCTCCCCGGCTTTATTCAAAGGTTATTTCCCCACCAGGATATAACTGGGTTATCCTCAGCCAATTACCACGGAAAGATCGTCCTCGGCAAAGTCTTCCTATCCCCAGCAAGATTCATCCAATCTTCCAACATGACTTACCAATGGAATCCCCAGCGGAGTTATCATCAAATCTCAGCAAAGTATTCCTCCCCCCACAGAGCATTCCCCGCAGAGTAATCTATTCGCCAAGTTTATTCCCCAACGGAGTCATCTTCTCCTACCGGTATTCTTGCAACCATCACTCCCCAGTGGAAACAAAAGCTCTACTCTTCAACATCAGCCCAGGAGTTAACTTCCCGACACCCGTCAAGGATTTATTTTCCTAGACGAAAATGCATTCATACATCATATCTTCATACATTATAGCATGCACATACGCATCATGAACATACAATCTCATTTATTTTGAGAACATCACGCATGTCATATATCATGACATCGCATACAACTAATGTTTGTCTTTTCAGGACAAAGGTCAATACAAAGATAATTACTATCAACTGTCGTGATTCCAGATCCGATTCCTGTATCTTGCCAGGGTGTATCTGTTGACGACTAATTCCAGACTCGATTCCTGTATCTTGCCAGGGCACGTCTGAAGAGTTTGAAGATCCGATTCCTGTATCTTGCCAGGGTGTATCTGTTGACGACTATTTTCCAGACTCGATTCCTGTATCCTGCCAGGGCACGTCTGAAGAGTTTGAAGATCCGATTCCTGTATCTTGCCAGGGTGTATCTGTTGACGACTAATTCCAGACTCGATTCCTGTATCCTGCCAGGGTACGTCTGAAGAGTTTGAAGATCTGATTCCTGTATCTTGCCAGGGTGTATCTGTTGATGACTAATTCCAGACTCGATTCCTATATCCTTCCAGGGCACGTCTGAAGAGTTTGAAGATCCGATTCCTGTATCTTGCCAGGGTGTATCTGTTGACGACTAATTCCAGACTCGATTCATGTATCTTGCCAGGGCACGTCTGAAGAGTTTGAATATCCGATTCCTGTATCTTGCCAAGGTGTATCTGTTGACGACTATTTTCCAGACTCGATTCCTGTATCCTTCCAGGGTACGTCTGAAGAGTTTGAAGATCCGATTCTTGTATCTTGCCAGGGTGTATCTGTTGACGACTAATTCCAGACTCGATTCCTGTATCTTGCCAGGGCACGTCTGAAGAGTTTGAAGATCTGATTCCTGTATCTTGCCAGGGTGTATCTGTTGACGACTATTTTCCAGACTCGATTCCTGTATCCTGCCAGGGCACGTCTGAAGAGTTTGAAGATCCGATTCCTGTATCTTGCCAGGGTGTATCTGTTGACGACTAATTCCAGACTTAATTCTTGTATCTTTCCAGGGCACGTCTGAAGAGTTTGAAGATCTGATTCCTGTATCTTGCCAGGGTGTATCTGTTGACGACTATATTCCAGACTCGATTCCTGTATCCTGCCAGGGCACGTCTGAAGAGTTTGAAGATCCGATTCCTGTATCTTGCCAGGGTGTATCTGTTGACGACTAATTCCGGACTCGATTCCTGTATCTTGCCAGGGCACGTCTGAAGAGTTTGAAGATCCGATTCCTGTATCTTGCCAGGGTGTATCTGTTGACGACTATTTTCTGGATTCGATACCTGTATCTAGCCAGGACATATCTACATAAAGAGTTTGAAGATCAACCCCTGTAACAGGCCAGGTAATTATTTTCTTTCTCAGGTATGCAAGTCCTCGCTAAGGAATCTCTTACGCGATCGACAACCTTCAGATGGCATCTATAAGCCTATCCACATACCAACAGTCTCCAAATGGCATCTATAAGCCCATTCCCGACAAAGTTCTGTCACATTCCCAGATGGCATCTATAAGCCCATCCTCCTATCCATCATTCCTCCAAATGGCATCTGTAAGCCCATTCCCACCATCACACTGCTAACATGTGAGTGCAAATTTCTGGGCACTCTAGTGTTCAATCATCTTCCACCTTCGAATTATGAAAGGCACGCCAGCCAATCTACATCCTCAGGTTTAAGAAGATTGAACAGGGGCAACTGTTGTACCCCAAAATTTTCCCTCCCATATTCTTCAAGATTTGCTAAAATCATGGTCCAAAATCCCTCAAGGGTTGCACAGTTCAATTGCCTCCTAACACAGTCAAAACTAGGGTTTTGGTTCTTGCAAAGAAATTGAGGTTTCCAAGGGTCCAATCAAGTCCCACATGCCTATATACATTGTCAAGCATCCATATGTCAAGTTTCAAGACTCACAGCATCAAATTGCACAGTAAAAAACCCTAAATGCTTCACAGTCAACTGCAGGGGCAAAATGGTCATTTGACAGTCAAAAGTCAAAAAATTTGGTCAACATCTTATTTTGAAGCCACAAACATCATTTGATCAATTCTTGATCATGATTTCTCAAAGCATGGCCCAAAAAGTCTCAAGATGCAAAAGTTTCTATTTTTGGATAGTTGAAAAGTCAACTGCAAATTGACCAAGGCATAACTTCTTCATGGTTTATCAGAAAAATTCCATCCAAAGCTCATTTTGAAGAGGATGACATTTCCTACAACTCATCTTCACACTTCAAGTCCAAGAAATTCTCTCACAAAAAGTTATCAATTTCAACATTATAGGTCATTTTCAAAAGTCAACAAAAAGGCACTTTAAGTCAAAGACCATAACTTGAGATTGGTAAATCAAAATGACATGGGACCAAAGGCATTAGTTAAAGGACTTCAAGACCTTTCCAAAATATCCAAGAACATGATCATATCTTAAAAATTGAGCAAGATATGCATTGGATAAGTTGGGAAATTTTTGGGAATTTTCAAAAGTCAACTTTGCTTCAAAGGCTTCAAAAATGCTAATGGGCCTCAAATTCTTCCTTGAATCATTACCCAAAGCCTATGCACGACCCATTGAGCTAAAAATGATTTATTTTCTTATTTTTAATTAATTAATTGAATTTTTATTATTATTAATTCATTTAATTAGATTTAAATATGAGAAAAATATCAAATAATGCTTTTCAAATCATTTTGTGCAGCAAATTCACTCATTATATGCTAAAGATTTCGTGCACCAATCAACAAGACAAGATCATCCACATTTGGCAAGATTTGCATGGAAAAAAGATTGAAAAAGATGTGATAAAAATCAAATATTCAAAACATAAATTCATGGATCTTTGGGCTTGTTTTTGACCTAGAATGCTTCACTTACATATGCAAGACCTAACCTAATGCAAGCAGACACGAAAAATCTGCTCACAAACATAGAACAAAGTTGCAATTTTTCATAGAAATTTTGAAAACTGATTTCGTATTTGCAGGATCATTCAAAGCCTAAAACCTATTCCAAACCCTTGCTGAGACTTCTTTGAACGTGTTGCAACCACTTTCCAGTCTCCATACTCCAAGAATTGGTAGAACTGACACACGTTTATCACAAACATTTCCATAATCGTTTTTTAATTTTCACGCATCATTCATGTGTTTTAATTGTTGATTTATGTTACTAACATCATTCTAAAGCAATTGGTAATGTTTAATTGGACTAACACTGCCTGTAGCCAAATCCACCATTGATGAAACCTAGGGTTTCAGAACCTCAAAATTGGGGGTTCTCATATATGGAAAAATTGGACATTGAGACCTATGCCATTGAATTCAGGAGCTCCATACGAATGGAATGATGACCTCGCGCCCTTTTTATATTTAGGCATCTTCTAATCGCTATTATCCACTGTTCCATTTAGTGGGGGTTTAAAACCCCCGCTACTTGCTTTATGTTTGCAGAGAAAACGAAGAAGAAGCCTGGCGTGTCATCTTATGGTTGGACAGTTCAAATATTCAACGCGCTTTTTGCTTTATACCACTAATGTTGTTTCTTTTTATATAATCATTATTTTCCACTAACATTACAAACGCGTTGCTTGGTTCAGATGGTGGATGACACGCCTTGTAACCACTAGGACCTGGGTTCGATTCCCAGGTCCCCCACATATTTCATAATTTTTCTCCTAATGCTTTCCAGTGCAGCGTATTCTCCAACGTCTCACCATACATCCTCGTGCATGGCTTGCCAAGTGGCTTGGGTGATCAATCTGAAGGTCACTGAATGAGATCCAGGGTGCGGCGCAGTCAACCAACGCGCATCCAAGCATGGAAAGTCAAACAAGGCTTTGTTCTAGTGGGCCTGAATTTCTTACAAGCACCTCCCTCTGGGGCCTGAAACCCCCTGGTGTGATCGGTGGATCTGGAACTGACTGTTTAACGCTGGTTCGCGAAATGTCGCGGAAGCAAGAGTCGCCACCGTCTTTTATTTTCTCCAAATGGAAAGGACAAAAGCACAGAAAAATTCCTTATAGAGATTGCTCTCGGTTCGGGAGGTAGGTTATAGAAAGGGAAGGTGTTAGCACCCTTTCTATCCATGGTTATCCATGGGCTCTTAGATACTTGCTCATTTGTGTTTTCAAAATGGTTTGTTTGCTTTTCAACTGTGGGTTTTAAAAAGTTTCTTTGAAAATTTCAGTTCGACTCTTGTATCGGTCCTCAAGAGTGTTTGAAAAGTTGCTTTCGAAAGCTTTTTGAAAAGGTGTTGGTGTGAAAAGTATTTTTGAATTTTGTTTTGAGATTAGAGCAAGTATCTACGAGAACCTACCTACCCTAAGGAATTCGTCTGTGTAAATGTCCTTTAAAGTAGTGTCATCCCACCATTGAGAGGTAGGTAGCACCACCGTTGGAGGTGTTTGGGTCAATTCGAAGGTTCGGGACATGGTGATCACCAGAGCAATGGGAAGACACCTTAGAAGCTACCCTCATGCCAGGTTCCCGGATCATGAGGACTTACTAAGACATCCTCTACTTGACGATCACCTTTCGAGGCAAGGCAACAGTGAGGCGTACCCTATGGGTGGTGTGTGATTTGTGTGTCGTTTTCATTTGCATTTATCTTGTCATGTTATTGGTGTTCTACGCTTGTTTTTATTTTTGTCCATACATTCTTTCATGCCACTTGTTAACAGTTAAAAATATTGCGGGAAAGTAAAAATTCTAAGCTATTACAAAAGGCGCGGGTCCACATCGCCAAAATTAAACCAGGACCCGATTTTGACAGAAAAATAAAGAAATAAAGAAAAGTGCGAGAACATTAAAAGGTTACATGGCCTTGGGAGAGATACATAAATATTATAAAGAAGTAAAATAAATATGCGCATAAGAATTAAATCGAAACGAGGGCGTTGGACCCTTTTTTGCAAAATTAAAAATTACATGGAATTAATTAATTAAAAAGAAAAGGAGATGTTTTTTGGTATTTTAGGATTTTTTAGGATTTTAATGAAAAAGAATTAATTAAAATAAATACTAACCCTAATTCTAATGGCTTTTAATTTATTAAGAAAACATTGAATTTTAACCTAAATTAACCCTAATTTTTATATACAAATTTAATTATAAAAATAAATAAAATAAATAATATTAAATATTTGATTACCATGAAAGAAAAATAAAAGGATGAAAATTAATTAAACCTAATTCTATGTTTTTTTTAGATTTTTTATTATGAAAATATTAAATTAAACCCTAATTTAAAACTAGTTAATTTACATGCAAATTTATTTACAAGAAATATTAAAATAAAAAATATTTATTATTTTTTCTTTTCTGATTTTTTTATGGTATTTTTTATATTTATGAAAATAATTAATTAATTAAACAAATAATGATTAAAAGAAAATAGAATTAATAAAATAAAATAACATGGCAAACCTAGGGGGTATCAGTCCCCAATGTGGAGGTATAGCTCTTAGAAATATGACCCATTAAACTTGGCCCGTTTGACTTTCTCCAGGGAGTATGCTGGCGCGTTGACTGGGACTCACCATGTATCTCAATCCTTGGCCTTTGATTGGATTCTGTTGGACGCGTGGACGCTTAATCTTGGAAGTGTATGGTACGTCCCTTAGGCTGAAACTACATGTGAACGTAAATTGAAAAATAACATTGAGATAATGGAGACCTGGGGCTCGAACCCAGGTCATGTACTTTACCAACAACTATGCTTGCCAGCTGAACCAATTCACGCGTGTTAATATATAATGAATAACAAATATAATAAATAAAATAAGAGTTAGTGCTGATTCTTCGCGCGAAAATTTAAAAGAACCAATCCACTGACGCCACGAGGTCATCTTCTTCCTCGTTCCTGAAACACAAACACATTAGGCAACGTTTTTTACATGTTCTCTTAGGCTAGCTTCTGAAAAATAGCGACTAGCCCTGTGACGCTCATAAATTGAGCGCGAGGGTAGCTTCTTCTTCGTCCAAAGGCGCTGATCATGACCATGGTACTGTGGTGTCCTAATTTTGCCTTATCTTAAAACCCCTAATTCGAAACTCTGCAAACCCTAAAAAGCAACAATGGTATATTGGCACACAATGCATAAAAATACAATTAAACATATGGGTTAGCTTCAGAATTGCATAAGGAGTATGAATCAACAATTAAAATGCCATGAAAATGCATAGATGTTAAAACACGATTATGAATTTTTTTCTGTACAGGGCCGGTTCATTGTACCAATTCTTTGAGTTTTGATGAATGTTTTTGATTGGAGATCGTTCTATGAAGCTTCAGCAAGCTAATGAAACAAAAATCGTGCCTTGAATCGCCCTAGAATGAGGTTTTCAGTTTTGAGTTTCTTTGCCAAAATTTCAAGTTTGTGAATTGGTTTCTAGCGCAGCTCAATGGTCCAAGGCATGAGGGTTTGCTTTGTATATATGTGTGGAACAATTAGGTCAAGGAATTTGATCCAAAAGATCCATGAATTGATGAAGGAATATTTGATTTTTTATGCCATAACTTTCAAATCTTTTCCATGCAAATTGATACCAAATCACATCCAATTGTATTGGTCCTTTCCATATCTGATCATGCACGTTTTTTTGAAGATATTATATGCACAAAAAGATTTTATTTCATTGGTTTTATATTTTTCATGTATTTTATTTGATTAAATGAATTATTAATAATAAAAAATTCAAATAAATAAATAAAAATGGAGAAAAACTTCTCTTTGGGCCAAATGGTGGTGTGCATGCTTTGGATGATGAATTGTGGAAGAAAAATAGGCCCATTAGCAATTTTAGGTCATTTGAATCAATGTTGACTTTTCAAAATATCCAAAAATTTCCCAACTTCCACAAGGCATAACTTGCTCAATTTTTAAGATTTTCTCATGTTCTTGGACATTTTGGAAAGGTCTTTGAGTCCTCTAACCAATGCCTTTGGTCCCATGTCATTTTGATTCACCAATCTCAAGTTATGGCCTTTGACTTGAAGTCCCTTTTTGTTGACTTTTGAAAATGACCTATAATGTTGAAATTGATAACTTTTTGTGAGAGCATTTCTTGGACTTGAAGTATGAAGATGAGTTGTAGGAAATGTCTTTCTCTTCAAAATGAGCTTTGGATGGAATTTTTCTGATAATCCATGTGAAAGTTATGCCCTGGTCAATTTACAGTTGACTTTTTCAGCTGTCCAAATAAGGAAACTTTTGCATCTTGATGATTTTTGAGCCAAGTTTTGAGAATCATGATCAAGCATTGATCAAATGATGTTTGTGGCCTCAAAATGATATGTTGACCAAAAATTTGAACTTTTGACTGTCAAATGACCATTTTGCCCCTACAGTTGACTGTTGAGCAATTAGGGTTTTGACTGTGCAATTTTGTGCTGAAAGTCTTGAAACTTTGTATGAGGATGCTTGACCATGTTTGTAGGCATGTGAGACTTGATTGGTCCCTTTGAAACTTCATTTTCTTGATCAGAACACAAACCCTAATTTTGACTGCTTAGGAGGCTCTTGCACTGTACAACCCTTGGGGAATTTTGAAGCTTTGATTTGGCAAATCCTTGAAGAATATGGGAGGGCAAATTTTGGGGTACAACAGTTGCCCCTGTTCAATCTTCTTAGACCTGAGGATGCAGATTGGCTGACGTGCCTTTCGTAATCCGAGGGTAGAAGATGATTGAACACTAGAGTGCCCAGAAATTTGCGCTCACATAGTAGCAGTGGTGTGGTGGAATGGGCTTACAGATGCCATTTAGAGATTGGTGAATAGGATGATGGGCTTATAGATTCCATCTAGATGTTGATTGCATAAGAGATTCCTTAGCGAGAACCTGCATACCTGCAAAAGAAAAAAGAGTACCTGACACGTTGCAAGAACTGGTTTTCAGATGCTTGGTATAGATGTGTCCTGCCTGGTTACAGGAGCTGGATCCGGAGCTTCAAACGGTGATGAATGAACCAGGGGTGGTTACTACCTCAGCATGAATGGTGAGAGAACCTTGGGTGACTTTAACTTCAACAACGCTCGTTGAGAAAATCTTGGTGGGAATTACCATCTTCGCAGTATCGGGAAGAGAACCAATAGGCAAATATAATCTCAAAAGTGGACGTTTTGAGAAAAACCTGAGTTGGAATTATCATCTCACGCACCGTCGGGGAGAGAACCATAGGAAATTATAATCTGAAATGGAATTATCATCTCACGCACCGTCGGGGAGAGAACCATAGGAAATTATAATCTGAAAGGGAATTACATCTCACGCACCGTCGGGGAGAGAACCATAGGAAATTATAACCTGAAAGGGAATTACATTTCACGCACCGTCGGGGAGAGAACCATAGGAAATTATAACCTGAAAGGGAATTACATCTCACGCACCGTCGGGGAGAGAACCATAGGAAATTATAACCTGAAAGGGAATTACATCTCACGCACCGTCGGGGAGAGAACCATAGGAAATTATAACCTGAAAGGGAATTACATCTCACGCACCGTCGGGGAGAGAACCATAGGAAATTATAACCTGAAAGGGAATTACATCTCACGCACCGTCGGGGAGAGAACCATAGGAAATTATAACCTGAAAGGGAATTACATCTCACGCACCGTCGGGGAGAGAACCATAGGAAATTATAACCTGAAAGGGAATTACATCTCACACACCGTCGAGGAGAGAACCAAAGGAAATTATAACCTGAAAGGGAATTACATCTCACGCACCGTCGGGGAGAGAACCAAAGGAAATTATAACCTGAAAGGGAATTACATCTCACGCACCGTCGGGGAGAGAACCAAAGGAAATTATAACCTGAAAGGGAATTACATCTCACGCACCGTCGGGGAGAGAACCATAGGAAATTATAATCTGATAACTTCTACTGAGTCTTCATCAGAAAAATCTGTTTGGGGTCGATTTAGCTGGACTAGAGAAGGCCTTGGACTGGATAAGAAATCTTTGGAGTTGATTAACTGAACCGGTCTAGGTCTTGAAAGATGATTGAGAATTTAACTGAACCTTTCCTAAAAGGTAAAAGTCGGTCATATGCAATGCATGATATGGATCAAGCAATGATGTTCTCAACATAAATGAGATTTGTATGATATGATGTGTCTATGCATGCTATAATGATGTATGTGATGTTTATGCATGTATGCTTTCGTCTAGGAAAGTAGATCCTTGACGGGTGCCGGGAAGTCATATCCTGGGCTGATATTGAAGGATAAGCTTTCGCTTCCGCTGGGGATGATAACTGCAAGAATACCGGTAGGAGAAGATGACTCCGTTGAGGAATAAACTTGGCAAATGGAAGATTCTGCGGGGAGAAAAATACTCTAGCGACCATGCTGGGGAGTGATACTCTGTGGGGAGAGCGATGCTTTTGCTGAATTGTTGATGGTAACTTGCTGGGGATACCCTTATTGTTGGAAGTGTTGACAGACTTTGCTGGGGATAAGAAGATTCTGTCGACGACGATCTTTCCGTGGCTTTTGGCTGAGGATAACCCAGTTATATCCTGTTAAGGAAATAACTCTTTGAATAAAGCCGGGTGACGCGTTCGTGCTCTGCGAGGATAAGCTTCCAGAATTTACTAGGGATATGCTTACTGCTTGGGGGATGGATTCCAACTCTCCTGGGGAAACTGGATTGGACTCTCCTGGGGAGATTTTAAACTGCAGGGAAGTGATTCCTTTGGATGTTGATATACCGTCGGGGAACAATCTTTAGATCAAGACTGCCCGGGATGCTTGTTAAGAATATGTATACATGCTGCTGGGGAACGTTGAGATCTATTGGAGGATACTCAACTTCTTTGAGATTTGATAACTCTGCTTGGAGAGAGTGTACTGACTTGCTTACTCTCTGGGGAATTAGGATATCTGGTTACGTTCTTTAGCTGAACCTACCTTGGTAACTTGGAGGATAGAACAATCAGATTGCTTAAACCACCCGTTATTGCCCCTGTTTCTATGGGGGAGGCACATGTGGGATGCTGATAATTGTTGAGGGTCAAACCTTCTTCTGGTAGGCAGGTAACAAGATGACAGGACATAGTCGTATGCTTTGATCCCTAACTTTTGCCTGGACCGCCCTTTCGGGTTTTCAGTCCACCGGGATACCTATTTTTGCCCAAGCCACCTTTTCAGGTTTTCGACTTGCCGGGTGTACAAATTTTTTCATTTCATCCCTCATTTTGCCCGAACCCTTTTGGTTCGCCGGGAAGCCCTTATTTTTGCCTAGGTGTGTCAACCTAGCGGGTCTTTGATTGTGCGTAGTATTTTTCGACTATGTCCATGCTCTCAGAATGTAGGGAGTTGCCCCTGTTAGAAGTGTTTTGCCATGCCACCAGAAGGTGTTTGATCAGGCAAGATTCGTTGCTAGAATGCCCCAGGTGACTCCTGCGGAGATTTTCCCCAGGCTATTTGGCCTTTTGAGAGATTCTCCGAATCTTGATTGGACTGCCCCAGATGATGGACCATGATCATGTCTGCCCCTTGATTGGAGGTACTTCTGTTCATTAGGCATTCGTCGTGCGAATTTCTATGCTGTTCAAACAAAAAGTCATATGCAAACAAAGTTATGTTAAAAATGCAAAGCTCATGTCTGTCTTGAGGTTTTTGAAAATGCATTTTTTTTTTCATAAAACAAATGAATGTTTGTAAAACGTGATGTCAACTCCGTATTTTAACGTGAGCCTTAAGGAGTCAGGATACCTTTCGTAACAGTATGCTTTCGAACTAACCCATGCTTCAGCTAGGACTTTTAAGGGTTATAACGTGGCCTGGTTCACGGTTTAAGAAACAAAGGATAAAGGCTCAAATTATTTGTACCCACCCGCTCTTCATGATGTTCTTCAAACCTAAACTCAGCTGATCGTGCATTAGACCTTGTTCGAGTCTTTGCTTTGATGCTCCAGTGATGGTTCGGATATTGACAGTTTATTTTGACTAGGCAGTCATTTCCTTTGCTGAGGGTTTGTAGGACCTCTTTCTTTTTGATTTTGTTATCCCTGTTTTTGCCTGAGCTGTTTCCTTTTTGGAATTACAGTCAGCGGGATGCCCCAGTTTTGTAAGTCTCCTTCATAGGTTTTGACTTAATGGGCTTTTTTTTTATTTTGAAAGATAATGACTGCCTTTCTTTATTGATCATTCGGAACCATCACTGTCTTTCTTTGTTAGGATCTTTTTGGTGCCCTTCATTATGCACTTGGATCAACTGAGAAGACTACCCTGCCCCAGGTTATGATTACGGGTTTTAAATTTCGAAAAGAAAAACTCCTACTCCTTTGGCTCAAAGGGGTTGACGAGGGATTATCATCCTTATAACTCCAGTTTTTAGGGATTGAAACAATGCATGTACCTCATCAGCGGGGTCTGTTCAAAAGCATACTGTAGATTAGGGTATCGTTTTCGTCATCCTCCCTCAAGAGGCTTAGAATTATTAATCGAGAGTTGACATCAGCAAAAAATATGAAAATAATTTGCGTATAGTGAATACGAATATATTGCTTCAAAACAGACATATGCGATGCATTAATGGAATAACAATGTTTAACATGAATAAATGTTTGAACAATCAAAGCACAACACAACTTGAACATTCGAATGAACAAAAGTTTGCTAGTCTCAGAGCTTGTCACTTCAAAAGGTGAGCCTTGGAGGGATGGTAGAAAAATTCAGCCTGACCATCTTGTGTGAATTCCAGTGCTCCTTCATCAATCAGGTCCTGAATCTTATTCTTCAAAGTCCAACAATCCTCTGTAGCATGCCCCGGGCTATCAGAATGATAAGCGCAGCGAGCGTTGGGGTTATACTTTGGTGACGTTGTGTTTTGAAACTTCGGAGCCTCTTTTAGAGTTACCAGCTTGGTCTCCAGCAACTGTGGCAATATCTGGGATAAGGTCATGCTGAGCCGAGTGAACTGCCTCCTCTCGCTCCTTTGTTGGTTGTGATGTTGGAGAGTACCAGCAGGTTTTGAGATCACCACTGCATTGGCAGCTTGGCGGCATTCTGGTCTATTCTGTCTCCTTGAACCATAGACGGCATTAGATTCCTTCTTAAAAGGTTTTTTATCGGTGCTCGATGAAGCATCCTTCTGTATCTTCCCAGCCTTGATACCAGCTTCGATCCTCTCCCCAGTCAAGATCAGATCTGTAAACCCAGCAGAAGAGTTCCCAATCAGATGGTTGAAGAATGGCCTAGATAGGGTCCCCAAGAACATGTCTACCAACTCCCGATCAGTCAATGGAGGCTGCACCCTGCCAGCCAGATCCCTCCACTTCTGAGCGTACTCTTTAAAACCTTCACTTGAACCTAACGACATACCCCGGAGTTGGGTACGTGTAGGGGCAAGGTCGGCATTATACTGATACTGCTTATAGAAAGCAATAGCCAACTCCTCCCAGTTACGAACCTTGGTCCCATCCAGCTGATAGAACCATTCGAGATGAGTCCCTGAAAGACTCTCCTGGAAGAAGTGGATCCACAAATTCTTATCCACGGAGTACGGTTGAATCTTCCGAACATAGGACCTGAGATGTAGCTTGGGACAAGACGTCCCGTCGTACTTAGTGAAAGATGGTGCCTTGAATTTACGAGGAATAATCACACCGGTAGACAAACCCAAATCTCCGAAATCCAGCCCAGGTACCTATTGTATCTCCATAGCATTCAGACGGTCTTCCAACTGTTTGTACTTGTCTTCCACATGAGGGTATTGTTCGTCGTTGAAATCTGTCTCGTTGTCGGAGACCACTGGACTAGGCACCTCTCTCTCATGGTGACTGCCTTCCCTCACAGATGGAGTAGTCCTCTCAGTTTCAATCTGCAGTGTATTCCCAGGTCTACGTCTAGGGCTGAACAAAACAATCCTCTTCTTCTTCTTTTTCAGGAGCAGAGTCTTCAGATCTTGTTGCCCCTGGGCCAAATTCATGATCAGCTCTTGGAACTGGGCATTCTGAGCCTGGAGGGCCTTGATAGACATCTCGGTTGATGATGAGTCAGGATTCATGATGCTGAAATAAACAGCGCAGAGGGTGAGCAACCTGTAAAAGGGGTACCTGGAATGCAATGATAAGTATGACATGTATGTAATGTTTTCAAGGACCTCGCGGGGTAAACAAGAAAATTTGTTAGCATTTGGATCTGGTAGCCTGATTGAAGGAACTTCATATTGTTGAGAGTCCTTCTTCAAGAGTCAAGGCTCACCATATCGAGTGGGTCATAGCCCCGGACAATCTCGGCTCGGGGAACCTTCTTCAAGTGTCAAAGCTCACCATATCCAGTGGGTCATAGCCTCTGACAACTTTGGCTAGAGGAAAATAAATCCTCTTTACCCCTTGCTGGATAGTTGATTCATCATGACCTGCATCACAAGCCCTTGAGATCCTTGAAATGGGTTAAGATGTATGCAATGGTATGATGTTATGCTATGCATGGGGTAATGTAAGTAACCCTGTTATGAGTCCCCATTAAGGACCACAAACAAAACCTGCAAGAACTTAGTAACCCTGTTATGAGTCCCAATTAAGGACTATACACAAAACCTGCAAGAAACTTAGTAAGCCCTGTCATGAGTCCCAATTAAGGACTAAAACAAAACCTGCAAGTAGTTCATGTGTCAGATAAAGCATGCAAATAGTCAAGTACGAAGGCACACAAGTCACACAAAAGAGCCCTTAGAGTTTAGGCCAGCATGGGGTCTGGGTATTACCCTCTTGAAGTTGGTGGGTTCAACCTGTCCTAATCAAAAGTAACTGGGTTCTAAGGATCCCAATATCATTGACTACCCTCAATCGGTCATAACTCCAGCATCGCAATCTTTTCTTGCGGCCAGAACCATCACGAGAGTTTAGCCTCAATGGGCGTAGCATACTGCTACTGTTCTAATGGCCAAGTTGTGTCATTTAAGGTTCTAAGGTCTGTTGGTGCTTAATGACTCCTCAGAAGACCCATATTCTCCTCGTTGCAACACAAGGGATATCGGTACAGACCAAGGTGCCACACCAATGTAGCCACTGCTTCACCCATGTCGGTCTACGCCGGACAGGTCCCTCACAGCTTATGCTACCTAAACAAGGTATCCCCAGATCCAGGTTAGGATCTATGTAACTCCCATGCAACCCACAAATTTAAAGCAGACAAGTCAATACAATTGAAAACACAGTTATGAACTAACCCTAAGGTACACCTCACTTTAAGTTTAAGTCCCCAGCAGAGTCGCCAGTTCTATGATCGGTGGATCTGGAACTGACTGTTTAACGCTGGTTCGCGAAATGTCGCGGAAGCAAGAGTCGCCACCGTCTTTTATTTTCTCCAAATGGAAAGGATAAAAGCACATAAAAATTCCTTATAGAGATTGCTCTCGGTTCGGGAGGTAGGTTATAGAAAGGGAAGGTGTTAGCACCCTTTCTATCCATGGTTATCCATGGGCTCTTAGATACTTGTTCATTTGTGTTTTCAAAATGGTTTGTTTGCTTTTCAACTGTGGGTTTTAAAAAGTTTCTTTGAAAATTTCAGTTCGACTCTTGTATCGGTCCTCAAGAGTGTTTGAAAAGTTGCTTTCGAAAGCTTTTTGAAAAGGTGTTGGTGTGAAAAGTATTTTTGAATTTTGTTTTGAGATTAGAGCAAGTATCTACGAGAACCTACCTACCCTAAGGAATTCGTCTGTGTAAATGTCCTTTAAAGTAGTGCCATCCCACCATTGAGAGGTAGGTAGCACCACCGTTGGAGGTGTTCGGGTCAATTCGAAGGTTCGGGACATGGTGATCACCAGAGCAATGGGAAGACACCTTAGAAGCTACCCTCATGCCAGGTTCCCGGATCATGAGGACTTACTAAGACATCCTCTACTTGACGATCACCTTTCGAGGCAAGGCAACAGTGAGGCGTACCCTATGGGTGGTGTGTGATTTGTGTGTCGTTTTCATTTGCATTTATCTTGTCATGTTATTGGTGTTCTACGCTTGTTTTTATTTTTGTCCATACATTCTTTCATGCCACTTGTTAACAGTTAAAAATATTGCGGGAAAGTAAAAATTCTAAGCTATTACAAAAGGCGCGGGTCCACATTGCCAAAATTAAACCAGGACCCGATTTTGACAGAAAAATAAAGAAATAAAGAAAAGTGCGAGAACATTAAAAGGTTACATGGCCTTGGGAGAGATACATAAATATTATAAAGAAGTAAAATAAATATGCGCATAAGAATTAAATCGAAACGAGGGCGTTGGACCCTTTTTTGCAAAATTAAAAATTACATGGAATTAATTAATTAAAAAGAAAAGGAGATGTTTTTTGGTATTTTATGATTTTTTAGGATTTTAATGAAAAAGAATTAATTAAAATAAATACTAACCCTAATTCTAATGGCTTTTAATTTATTAAGAAAACATTGAATTTTAACCTAAATTATCCTAATTTTTATATACAAATTTAATTATAAAAAATAAATAAAATAAATAATATTAAATATTTGATTACCATGAAAGAAAAATAAAAGGATGAAAATTAATTAAACCTAATTCTATGTTTTTTTTTTAGATTTTTTATTATGAAAATATTAAATTAAACCCTAATTTAAAACTAGTTAATTTACATGCAAATTTATTTACAAGAAATATTAAAATAAAAAATATTTATTATTTTTTCTTTTCTGATTTTTTTATGGTATTTTTTATATTTATGAAAATAATTAATTAATTAAACAAATAATGATTAAAAGAAAATAGAATTAATAAAATAAAATAACATGGCAAACCTAGGGGGTATCAGTCCCCAATGTGGAGGTATAGCTCTTAGAAATCTGACCCATTAAACTTGGCCCGTTTGACTTTCTCCAGGGAGTATGCTGGCGCGTTGACTGGGACTCACCATGTATCTCAATCCTTGGCCTTTGATTGGATTCTGTTGGACGCGTGGACGCTTAATCTTGGAAGTGTATGGTACGTCCCTTAGGCTGAAACTACATGTGAATGTAAATTGAAAAATAACATTGAGATAATGGAGACCTGGGGCTCGAACCCAGGTCATGTACTTTACCAACAACTATGCTTGCCAGCTGAACCAATTCACGCGTGTTAATATATAATAAATAACAAATATAATAAATAAAACAAGAGTTAGTGTTGATTCTTCGCGCGAAAATTTAAAAGAACCAATCCACTGACGCCACGAGGTCATCTTCTTCCTCGTTCCTGAAACACAAACACATTAGGCAACGTTTTTTACATGTTCTCTTAGGCTAGCTTCTGAAAAATAGCGACTAGCCCTGTGACGCTCATAAATTGAGCGCGAGGGTAGCTTCTTCTTCGTCCAAAGGCGCTGATCATGACCATGGTACTGTGGTGTCCTAATTTTGCCTTATCTTAAAACCCCTAATTCGAAACTCTGCAAACCCTAAAAAGCAACAATGGTATATTGGCACACAATGCATAAAAATACAATTAAACATATGGGTTAGCTTCAGAATTGCATAAGGAGTATGAATCAACAATTAAAATGCCATGAAAATGCATAGATGTTAAAACACGATTATGAATTTTTTTCTGTACAGGGCCGGTTCATTGTACCAATTCTTTGAGTTTTGATGAATGTTTTTTATTGGAGATCGTTCTATGAAGCTTCAGCAAGCTAATGAAACAAAAATCGTGCCTTGAATCGCCCTAGAATGAGGTTTTCAGTTTTGAGTTTCTTTGCCAAAATTTCAAGTTTGTGAATTGGTTTCTAGCGCAGCTCAATGGTCCAAGGCATGAGGGTTTGCTTTGTATATATGTGTGGAACAATTAGGTCAAGGAATTTGATCCAAAAGATCCATGAATTGATGAAGGAATATTTGATTTTTTATGCCATAACTTTCAAATCTTTTCCATGCAAATTGATACCAAATCACATCTAATTGTATTGGTCCTTTCCATATCTGATCATGCACGTTTTTTTGAAGATATTATATGCACAAAAAGATTTTATTTCATTGGTTTTATATTTTTCATGTATTTTATTTGATTAAATGAATTATTAATAATAAAAAATTCAAATAAATAAATAAAAATGGAGAAAAACTTCTCTTTGGGCCAAATGGTGGTGTGCATGCTTTGGATGATGAATTGTGGAAGAAAAATAGGCCCATTAGCAATTTTAGGTCATTTGAATCAATGTTGACTTTTCAAAATATCCAAAAATTTCCCAACTTCCACAAGGCATAACTTGCTCAATTTTTAAGATTTTCTCATGTTCTTGGACATTTTGGAAAGGTCTTTGAGTCCTCTAACCAATGCCTTTGGTCCCATGTCATTTTGATTCACCAATCTCAAGTTATGGCCTTTGACTTGAAGTCCCTTTTTGTTGACTTTTGAAAATGACCTATAATGTTGAAATTGATAACTTTTTGTGAGAGCATTTCTTGGACTTGAAGTATGAAGATGAGTTGTAGGAAATGTCTTTCTCTTCAAAATGAGCTTTGGATGGAATTTTTCTGATAATCCATGTGAAAGTTATGCCCTGGTCAATTTACAGTTGACTTTTTCAACTGTCCAAATAAGGAAACTTTTGCATCTTGATGATTTTTGAGCCAAGTTTTGAGAATCATGATCAAGCATTGATCAAATGATGTTTGTGGCCTCAAAATGATATGTTGACCAAAAATTTGAACTTTTGACTGTCAAATGACCATTTTGCCTCTACAGTTGACTGTTGAGCAATTAGGGTTTTGACTGTGCAATTTTGTGCTGAAAGTCTTGAAACTTTGTATGAGGATGCTTGACCATGTTTGTAGGCATGTGAGACTTGATTGGGCCCTTTGAAACTTCATTTTCTTGATCAGAACACAAACCCTAATTTTGACTGCTTAGGAGGCTCTTGCACTGTACAACCCTTGGGGAATTTTGAAGCTTTGATTTGGCAAATCCTTGAAGAATATGGGAGGGAAAATTTTGGGGTACAACACCTGGTTTGCAATCTTTTAATTTTATTTTCTTTTCAATTTTAATTCTTTTTAAATTGTTTTAATTTGTTTTTGATTGTTTTCTTTAATTTCATAAAATAATTTTCCATAAAAGAATCAGAAACTAAAAAATGTTTTTTTTAATTAATTTCACCATTTGAATGTTTTTGTAAATAAATGTTAAATAATTAATTTAGTTAAATTAGGTTTCAATTTTAACACTTTTTCTTAATAAATAAAAATATGTAGAAATTAGGTTTTTTGACATTTTTATCTTTTTCTTAATTAATTACTTGCCTCATTATTTATTATTATTATTAAATATTTTTGTAAATAAATATGTAAATTAACTAATTAGTGTAAATTAGGTTAACTTGTATATTTTCTTTAATAATTAAAAATAACTTAGAATTAGGGTTTCTCTTGATTTTAATTTTCTTTATTTCATTAAATACCAAAAACCTAAAAAACAATTTCTTTAATTAAATAATTAATTAGCTTTTAATTCAATTTAATTTCAAAAGGGTCAAAACCCTCGGACGTCCTAACTTTTTTCTTTCGCATGTTATTCTTTTTTCTTTTCGAATATTATGTAACTGCTCAAGGCTTGTAATAGTAATTAGGAATTTATTTACTTTCCGCATCTTTTACCAAACGGGTCTTTGTATTTTGGCGATGTATAGACCCGCGCCTTGTAATAGCGTAGGATTTATCTTTCCGCATTTAAATTTCCGCACTTTTAAATTCTAAAATTTGCATGAAAGAATGTATGGTTAATTAAAAACAAGCGTAGCTCACAATACAATGATCAAAGATAAATATTGACATGAAAACAACACACAAATACACACACCACTTCTAGGGTACGCCTCACCCATTGCCTTCGAAATGTGGTCGTCAAGTATATGACGTTTTAGTAAGTCCTTATGTCCATGATCCAGTTGCCTCGAAATAAGTTGCCTCGAAACAGTTGCCTCGGAATAGTTGCCTCGAAACGGTTGCCTCGAATGAAAAAAGGATCAAGGACATAAGGGTAGCTTCTAAGGTGTCCTAACTGTTGCTTCGGTGACCACACTGTCCCTAAAACTCGAATTGACCCGAACACCTCCAACGGTGGTGCTACCTACCTCTCTATGGTGGGATGGCACTACCTTAAGGACATTTACACAGCCTAATTCCTTAGGGTAGGTAGATGACTCATAGATACTTGCTCTCTTCTAAAAAACAAAACAAAAACCTTTTCACACCGACACTTTCAAAAAGCTTTCAAAACAAATTTTTCAAACACTCTTGAGGTCAGATACAAGAGTCATTCAGAAATCTTTCAATGAAACTTTTTCAAACCCACTCACATTTTGAAAAGCAAACATTTTGAAAACATAAGAGCAAGTATCTAAGAGCCCGTGGATAACCACGGATAGAAAGGGTGCTAACACCTCCCCTTTCTATAAATCTACCTCCCGAACCGAGAGACAATCTCATAAGGAGTTTTGCTGTGCTTTTGTCCTGTCCATGTTGGAGAAAATAAAAGACGGTGGCGACTCTTGCTTCCACGACATTTCGCGAACCAGCGTTAAACAGTCAGTTCTAAATCCACCGATCACAAATTGCATTGTCAAAATGGGCAAGCAAGCTGCACAGTTCAAAGTGACAAACTATGCTGAACAAATTTCAAACTAAGCAAACTAAATCACAAAGAAGCTGTCAAACTGTCCAAGAGCTGTCAACAGAGCTGCCTACAAGCTAGCAAAAGTAAATGCAGGAAATCTGGAAAGATGCAGAGGAAAGACAAAATGCAAGCAAGCTTGTAAAGATACATTATCATCATTTCCCAGCCAAACACTTTTTCAGAAAAGTACAGTTTAAAGAAATAAAAAATGCTTTTTTCTGTGGAGAGAAAAAGAGAGAGAGAAGTAGAGAGGCTTACAGTGGGCAGGCTTAAGACAAAGAGATATAAAACAAAGAGCATCAGAACAGTTCAAAAGGGGGGCAGAAGAACATAAAGAAAAATATAACACAAGCTCCCAAGCCGGTAACTTCAAAACAAACCACCAAGCTTACAAACAGCCTTCAAACCAACTCAATATCAAAACCTCCACAAACCTGCATAAAACATAAGCAAGTCTGCCTGTTCAGAAAAGCCTTGCAGCCCTCAAAAACCTGTTACAGATACAAGCCAATAAGCCTGTAACCTCAAGCCCTGAAACCTGAATAAGAACAAGCTTCAAACTGCCTTTAAGCCAAAGCAAAACTGGTAGAAGCAAGCAAACAATAGCCTGTATCCAACCAGCCTGTCAAAAACTATACAACATTCAAGCTTCCCAACAAACCTATCTCAAGCCTTATTCAAACAAAACTCAAACAAGCAATCAAAAAGCCTGTCAAAGCATAAACCCCAACAAACTGTATAACATTAACACATCCAAATATCCAAGCCACAAGAACAAAAGCCCTCAGAACCATGTTCATCATAGGGTCAAGATAGCCAAAAATTACCAACCAAGTTCAAGAGAGAAAAAGTCAGAATCAAACAAATCCAAGCTCTCAGAACTAAAGTTCATCATTGAGTAACAAAGCCAACACAACATCAAGAGAGGAAAGGCCACTCAGAAGCAAAAAAAAGGCAAACAATACTCAGAATCAAATCATCGTAGCATTGGAAATAAACGAAGCAATCAGAAGAAAAAAGAAGGTGCAGAAGTGAGGCGCCCTAGCATTTTCAGATTAAAGCATCATCATTAAATGAAAGCAAGATACAAAGTACCAGGGAAGCCAGCAAGCCCTCGTCATCAAGCTCCCACGCCTCCGGCCACCTGAGACACGCCGCCGTCCTCCTCCGTCTCCTCTCCAAAGGTAGTAACTCCTCCCTTTTCTTTACACCTCACACAGAAAATCAGAAACGTGTCCAAGGTTAACAACATGCAAGAATAAAAATCCAAAACCCTAAAACATAAAAAGAGATCGTTACCTTTTTCACTTCCTTTCTCAACCATGGAGAGAGGGAGATGGACGGTGGCGCGCTGGCAGCTGAGGCGAGGAGGATTTAGTCAGAAGCTCGCCTTGGTTAAGAAGGATGAAGAGGCGAAGAAGGGAAACGACGCCGCTCATCAAGCAACTGTAACCCTAGATCTGAAACCAAACCAAATGAACCCTAAGCAAACATTGTAACACGCATATGGGCCTCTGCCCCATTAACCTGCCTAAGCCCAACAATCCTGGCGTGTTACACCCCCCTCTGATTCTCCTTCAATTTTGTTTTGGGCCTGCCCCTCATACTAATGCCTCAGCCCATTTATTTTCTATACAAACTAATATCCTTTTTTTTATTATTATATCACTTTATTTCCTTTTTTTTTCCATAACTTATTACATTAACTTTTTATACAAATTTTTCTTAGATGCTTCTTTTTATTTTATTACACTTAAAAATACATAGATCTTAAAATTATTAAGTTTAAACATTTTTTTTATTAAAACCTTTTTTGTTTAGTTTAAACCTTGTATAAAACATTAATAAAGAATACATAAAAAATAGAATTTTTTTTTAAGGTTAAATATTTCCTTTTTTAATTAAAACTTTTGTTTATATAATTAACAAAAACCCAAAAATAAATAAAATACTTAACAATTGCATTAGGTTAACAATTTATATCATTTGTAAATAATCACATGCATGACACAATACTTTTGTTTCTCTTTGATTCTTATACATTGTTATATTTTACATTGAGAATGCGATTCGATTTGGTTGTAAATATTATTTGGACACTACTATCCTGATAAGACTCATCCCCATTTGTAAATATTTGTACCCCCATCCCCGGATACTTATTTGTAATAGCTTAGACTTTAAATTCCCGCAATTTATCGCTTTCTATATACTGTATAGTAATTAGGGTTTGTATGCGAAGATTCAAAATCAACCGCTAGATAACCTAATACAAAGACAAATGCATGAAAATCAATACACAATTCACACTTGCACCCCTAGGGTTCCTCCACTTATTGCCTTCAAAAATGGGCCATGTTTGCATGTCGAATACTTTGGCAAAACAAAAATAAATCAAATGATCATAGTCCCTCGATGACGCTTTCGAAGTTGCCTAAACAAAATGATCATAGTCCCTCAAGCAAATTGCCAAAGACACTTGACACTATTGCTTTCATGGTCTATACGATGACCCGCGCCCGTCCCGTTAACATCCTAACACAAGGTTGTTCACCAAATACAATGGTGAAACAACACTGTTAAAAGGGTTAAAAACATGAGAAAGATCTTTGAGTAAATTTAGGGGTAGACAACTCTTAGTTACTTGATCAAACTTGCAAAACACACTTGCCTACTTTCAAAACACACTCCACAACATAACTTTCAAAACAACTTTCAAAAACATTGAAACATCTTTTCAAAAAGACAAACACCTTTGTAAAACATTCGAGTAAAGAATTGTTACAACGGTTGCCTAGACAAGGCATCTTTTTCAAAACATTTTCAAAACCACACACACAAACACCATTTCAAAACAATTGAAAATCAAGGCAAGTGATCTAAAACAAGTAACTAAGAGCCCATGGATAACCATGGATGAAAAGGGTGCTAGCACCTTTCCTTTTCATAATCTACCCCCCGAACCCACGAAAACATCTCAAAGGTCTTTCCTGTGCTTTTTGACCTTTCCTTTAGGATAAAATAAAAAGTCGGTGGCGACTCTTGCTAAACCAAACAAGTGCGAATACAAATGCAAAACCTCAATTCAGTTCTCCCACCGTATCACACTGTGTATGAAGAAGAGACCACAGTGACCGATGATAACGGGGAGCCTCTTATGGACGATGAGGGTCGCCCAGTGTTAGGGTGTGTGATACGGTGGGAGAACTGACTTGAGGTTTTGCGTTTGTTTTCGCACTTGTTCGGTTTAGCAAGAGTCGCCACCGACTTTTTATTTTATCCTAAGGAAAGGTCAAAAAGCACAGGAAAGACCTTTGAGATGTTTTCGTGGGTTCGGGGGGTAGATTATGAAAAGGGGAGATGCTAGCACCCTTTTCATCCATGGTTATCCATGGGCTCTTAGTTACTTGTTTTAGATCACTTGCCTTTGCTTTTCAATTGTTTGAAATGGTGCTTTGTGTGTGTGGTTTTGAAAATGTTTTGAAAAAGATGCCTTGTCTAGGCAACCTTTGTAATGACTCTTGTTTGAGTATATACAAAGGTGTATGTCTTTTTTGAAAAGATAATTCAATGTTTTTGAAAGTTTGTTTTGAAATTGTGTGGAGATGTGTGTTTGAAAAATGGCAAGGATGTTTTACAAGTTTGATCAAGTAACTAAGAGCTATCTACCCTAATTTTACTCAAAGATCTTTCTCATGTTTTTAACCCTTTTAACAGTGTTGTTTCACCATTGTGTTTGATGAGCAACCTTGCGTTAGGATGTTAACGGGACAGGCGCGGGTCATCGTATGCAATCATTGAAGGCAACTTGTGAGACGCTCTAGCAATTTTATAGGGGACGAGATCGTTTTATCGAAGGCAACATCGAGGGTCATCGAGGGACTATGATCTTTGTTTATCGAGGGGACATTTGCTAGAGTGTCTCATACTCGAGGGACTTGATTGCATTTTCCGAGGCAACAAGCGAGGTTACCCTAGAGGTGCAAGTGTGAATTGTGTATTGATTTTCATGCATTTATCTTGTATTAGGTTATCTAGCGGTTGATTTTGAATCTTCGCATACAAACCCTAATTACTATACAATATATGAAAGGCGATAAATTGCGGGAATTTAAAGTCTAAGTTATTACAAATAAGTATCCAGGGATGGGGGTACAAATGTTTACAAATGGGGATGAGTCTTATCAGAATAGTAATGTCCAAATATTATTTACAACCAAATCGAATCGTCGCATTCTCAATGTAAAAATATAGCAAGGTATAAGAATCAAAGAGAATCAAAAGTATTGTGAAATGCATATGATTATTTACAAATGATCAAAATATTAACCTAATGCAAAATAAGTATTTTTATTATTTTTGTATTTTTGTTAGTGTTATATAAACAAAAAGGGGTTTTAAAGAGAAAATTAATTAACTTAATACATCCTATTTTTATGTATTTTGTTAATGTTATTTAGGAATTTATATAAAAAGATTTATTAAACAAAAAGTTTTAAGATAAAAAAAATCTATTACTTACAAACTTTTAAATGTAATAAATATTAAAAGCTATTAAGAAAATTTTGTACAAAAAGTTAATATATTATTTTTTACTTAACAAAATAGGTTATGAAAAAAGGAAATAAGGTGATAAAAAAAAAGGATTGATTTGTATAAAAAGGTTAAGAAATTAAATGGGCTGTGAGGAAAATGATTGGCCCAAAATGTATATTGAAAGAGGACAAGAGGGGGGGTATACACGCCAGAATTATGGGCTTAGTGGTTTTGATGGGGCAGAAGCCCAAACGCATTTGACAAGTTTTGTTAGGGTTTCAGTTTGTTTGGCTCAGAATTAGGTTTCACAGTTTGAAACGGCGCCGCTCCCTTCTCATCTTCTTCGCCTCCTCACCATTCTCAAACAGGACCATTGATGCCCTCTATGCTTGGCTACTGGAGCGATGCCTCCACTCTCCTCTCTCCACGGTTGCTCAGGGCGATGAAAAAAAAGGTACCGATTTTCTTCTAAACGTTTTTAGGGTTTTGGATTCGTGCATGTCATTAATCTTTGATTGTTTTATGTTCATGTGAGGTGTAAAACAATAAGAAGGGGAATCAATACCTTGGGGTTTTGTTGTTGGAGAGGAGACGGAGGGTTGGACAGTGGCGCTCTCAGGTGGCCGGGTGAGGGAGCGATATGATGATGCTGGCTTTTCTGGTATTTTCACCTTTCACTTCGTTTTGTGATGAAAATAATTCTGAAAACGCTATGATATTCGTTTCACTTCTGGACCTCTTCTTATCTGAATGCTAGCTTCTGTGATGCTTTTGATATGCTCTTCTTTCTGAATATTTTGTTGGCTTGAGTTGATTCTGTGAGGACTTTGTTCTGAGAATGCTTGTTGTTATTGTTGTGGACTTGATTAATTGTCAATGATGAGCTTCGTCTGAGATGCTTTGTTTGCTTCTGACTTTTCCTCTCTTTGGATTTTGTTGACTTTTTCTGATGTTGATGGTTTTGCCTATGATGAACTTGGTTCTGAGGCGCTTGTTAGTGTTATTGGTGGATTTGGTGTTTGGATTTGTATGAGTTTTGGTTTGGATTGAAGGCCAGTTTGCTTGAAATTTTAGGAAGGCAGGTTTATTGATATTTGTAGTTTGAACTGGGTTTTCTGTTGAAGGTTATGCAGGCTTGATGTTATAGGCAGGTTTGAGGTAGGTTTGGAGGAAACAGGTTTGTTGGAAACAGGCCTCAAGGCTTGTTGTTTTGAAATTTTGATGCAGGTTTGCTTGTGTTTGAACACAAGTTTGAAGTTTATGCAGGCAAGCTTATGTTTGAACACAGGTTCGAAGTTTATGCATGCAAGCTTATGTTTGAACACAGGTTTTTAGGTTTGAAGTTTGCTTGGAGGTTTTAAGCAGGCTGTGTTATGCATGCTTGCTTGCAACTCAGTTTGTGGCTCTCTCTGTACTCTTTTTTCTTTTCTGAACTGCCCCCCCCCCCCCCCCCCCAACAGTACTTTTTTCTTGTTATATTTATCTATCTCCTTAGCCTGCTGTGATCGGTGGATCTGGAACTGACTGTTTAACGCTGGTTCGCAAAATGTCGCGGAAGCAAGAGTCGCCACCATCTTTTATTTTCTCCAAATGGAAAGGACAAAAGCACAGAAAAATTCCTTATAGAGATTGCTCTCGGTTCGGGAGGTAGATTATAGAAAGGGAAGGTGTTAGCACCCTTTCTATCCATGGTTATCCATGGGCTCTTAGATACTTGCTCATTTGTGTTTTCAAAAATGGTTTGTTTGCTTTTCAACTGTGGGTTTAAAAAGTTTCTTTGAAAATTCCAGTTCGACTCTTGTATCAGTCCTCAAGAGTGTTTGAAAAATTGCTTTCGAAAGCTTTTTGAAAATGTGTTGGTGTGAAAAGTATTTTGTTTTGTTTTGAAATTTAGAGCAAGTATCTAGAGTCGTCTACCTACCCTAAGGAATTCGTCTGTGTAAATGTCCTTTAAAGTAGTGCCATCCCACCATTGAGAGGTAGGTAGCACCACCGTTGGAGGTGTTCGGGTCAATTCGTTTGTTAGGGACAGTGTGGTCACCAGAGCAACAGTAGGACACCTTAGAAGCTACCCTTATGCCATTGATCCTTTTAATTCCGAGGCAACCGTTTCGAGGCAACTGGATCATGTCATGGACATAAGGACTTACTAAAACGTCCTATACTCGACGACCACGTTTCGAAGGCAAGGCAACAGTGAGGCGTACCCTAAGAGTGGTGTGTGAATTTGTGTGTTATTTTCATGTTATGTTTTATCTTGTCATGTTCATTGGTGTTCTACGCTTGATTTTATTATGTCCATTCATTCTTGCATGCTTATTTAACAGTTTAAAATTTGCGAGGAAAAGTAAATCTAAAGCTATTACAAATGGCGCGGGTCCACATCGCCAAAATTAACCAGGACCCGATTTGACAGAAAGTAAATAAAGCGAATAGAAAGTGCGAAAAGTTTAAGTTACAACGCTTTGGGAGAGATACATAATTATTTAAGCAAAGAAATAAATACGCAAATTAAACAATTAAAAAATATGGGCGTTGGACCCTTTTGCAAAATTAAAATTAATAAGGAATCAGAATTAAAATTAAAAGAAGAATGTTTTTTGGTATTTTGTGTTTTTTTAGATTTAATAAAAAAAAGCATTAATTAAAATTAAAGTAAAATGCCAAACCCTAATTCTAGTTATTTTTTAGTTATTATGAAAATGTTAAATTAACCTAAATTAAACCCTAAATTCTTTTATGTACAATTTAATTATGAAAATAAAATGAGTAATATTATTATTATAAAAAAAGAAAAAATTGAGAGGAATAAAATTAACAATTAAACCTAAATTCTATATTTTATATATTTTATTATGAAAAGAATTAAAGTTGCAACCTAAATTAATACTAAGTTAATTTACATGTTAATTTATTTATGAAAATAATTAAATTAAATATTTATTATATTTGTCATCTTTTCTGATTTTTTTGTGATATTTTTATATATATGGTAAAAATAATTTATTAATTAAAACAATAAAATAAATAAAATAAGAATTGAAAACAAAATAAATAAAAAGGAAATTGCAAACCAGGGGGGGTGGAAGTCCCAATTTGGAGGTTTTATTAGTGCAATTCTGGCCCATTTACTATGCAGATCCATTGACTTTCCCAGGCCACGTATGCGCGTGTTGACTAGTCCTCATGGTGTTCTCCCAATCTCAGCCTTTGGTTTGGTCATCAGGGACGCGTGGACGTTGGATAATGAAGATGCATGGTGTGCCTTATCATAAGCGCTGCACGTGAATGGTTAATGAAAAATAATATGAGAAATATACAGACCTGGGACTCGAACCCAGGTCTTGGACGTTATTGCAATCACCAACTGCCAGCTGAGCCACTACACGTATTTGTTAATTAAACATACAATCAATATAATAAAAGAAACAACGCGTTAGTGCTGGAAAACGCGCGGATTTTCAAACCAACGAATCACTGGTTGACACGATGTCGTCTTCTTCACGTTCCCTGTAACATAAACATTCAGCAACGGTTTTAGACGCGTTGCTTTAGGCAGGCTATTGGAAAATAGCGAATAGGGCTATGATGGCCATAAATTCATCGCGAATAGTGCTTCCTGTTCGTCCAGGCTTGCTGAGTACAACCATCATAGTCTTGAGGGCTAATTTTACTTGGTCTTAAAAGCCCTAATTTGTCATCCTGAAAACCCTAGAAATCAAGTATGGTATAATCTCATATATAGCACAAAAACGCAATTGGACCACATGGTTAGTTTCAAAACTTGACAAGGAACATGAATGTACAATTAAAATGCAATGAGGATGCCTAGAAATCAAAGTACGATCATGGCTTTTTCTTGGTACAGTTGGAATCCGTTTTACCAATTCTTTGTGTTTGAGTTGATGTTAGGGATTGGAATCGCTTCTGGGAACCTTGAGGAAGCTATTGGAAAAGGAATGGTGCTTTGAATCGACCTCTAGAGTGGTTTTCAGAATTGCTATTTTTGGAGAAATTTCAAGTTTCACAAAGGCTTTTCTTGCGCAGCTTAGGGTGTATGAGCATTAGGGTTTGATTCCTGTTTATGTACTCAGGCTATTAGGTTAAGAAAATTGAATAAAATCCATGGCATTGATGATTTTGCATATTTGATTTTCTTAAGATCTTTTCAAATCTTTTTCACATGGTTTTTGTACCAATTAGCAACCAATCACCCTAAATCCTTCCTAATCAGCATGTGCACGAAATCTTGACCTTAAAACATGTATAAAAAGATTGGTTTAGGCAAGTTAGATATTTTTCATGTATTTAAATAATTTAAGTGAATTAATATAAATAATAATTCAAATAAATAAATAAAAAATGAGAAAATACTTCCCTTTGGGCCAAGTGGTCGTGCATATGCTTGGAATGATGAATCATGGGAGAAAAATGGGCCCATTAGCATTTTTAGGTCATTTGAATCAATGTTGACTTTTCAAAATATCCAAAAATTTCCCAACTTCCACAAGGCATAACTGGCTCAATTTTTAATCTTTTCTCATGTTCTTGGACATTTTGGAAAGTTCTTTGAGTCCTATAACCAATGCCTTTGGTCCCATGTCATTTTGATTTACCAATCTCAAGTTATGGCCTTTGACTTAAAGTCCCTTTTTGTTGACTTTTGAAAATGACCTATAATGTTGAAATTGATAACTTTTTGTGAGAGCATTTCTTGGACTTGAAGTATGAAGATGAGTTGTAGGAAATGTCTTTATCTTCAAAATGAGCTTTGGATGGAATTTTTCTGATAATCCATGTGAAAGTTATGCCCTGGTCAATTTCAGTTGACTTTTTCAACTGTCCAAATATAGTAACTTTTGCATCTTGATGATTTTCTGAGCCAAATTTTGAGAATCATGATCAAGCATTGATCAAATGATGTTTGTGGCTTCAAAATGATATGTTGACCAAAAATTTGAACTTTTGACTGTCAAATGACCATTTTGCCCCTACAGTTGACTGTAGTGCAATCTAGGGTTTTGACTGTGCAATTTTGAGCTGAATGCCTTGAAACTTGATATGAGGATACTTGACCATCTTTGTAGGCATATGAGACTTGATTGGGCCTTTGAAAACTTCCTTTTCTTGATCAGAACTCAAACCCTAGTTTTGACTGTATAGGAGGCTCTTTGACTGTGCAACCCTTGGGGAATTTTGCAGCTTGGCTTGGCAATTTCTTGGAAAATATGGGAGGGAAAATTTTGGGGTGCAACACCTGCCAAACTGCAAACCTGTTTTACTTTACTCTCTTTCTCTCTCTCCATAAAGAAAGCATATTTTATTGCTTAAAGTACTTTTTAATTTCTGAAAAGGTGTTGGCCTGGAAAATGATGAAAAATTGCTTGCTTGCAACTTGGTTTTCCTCTGCATTCTGTACTTTCTTCCAGATTTCCTGCATTGCCTTTTTTGATAGCTTGTATGCAGCTTTGTTGACAGCGTCTTTGATAGTTTTGTTGACAGCTTCTTTGGCAGTTTGTGTAACTTAGTTTGCTTTGTTTTACATTGCAACTTGGTTTGTTCAGTTTGAATTTGTGCAACTTGGTTTGCTCCGTTTGAACTTTTGCAGCTTGTCCCTTGTATTACATGCTGCCTTGTGCCTTCTATTTAATTGATTTATATGTTTGCAAAATAATTTTACTTTCCTCTTTGTGAACCAAGAAGAGAAATCTTCTTGTGATTTGCAAAGAGGATGAGCAAAATATGATGAAAATCAAAACAATCTGATTCCGGCCAACAACCTTTAATGATGAGTTTTTGATTATTTGTCTGAGAAGACCTTTCAATTTAACTGTATTGACTTCTTTTTTTCTTCTTTGCAGGTAAATACCAGTTGGGGATCAGAGAAGTATGAAGACTTCAAGAGGCTTAGAAGATAGTTTTATTTTATTTTTAATCATTGTAATAAACATTATTGTAAATACTGTAAATAAATTTACTGTATTCAAATAACACTTGTAACAACAATTAGAATAAATAAAATCTTTTGTCAGATATATCAACCTTTTCTTTTACACTGTTTATCCATTTACTTAAATCTCTTGAATTAAAATGATTGGAAATGCATCCCCATTATTTTAAATTAGATAAAATAAATAATCAACAAACATTGTAGTCTCACAACCTCGCATTAACCAGCAATACGCCCGACATTCCAATTAATCACACACTTTGCACAATTAAACAAACAAATGTCATACACCTTTTACCTTACTGATCAAACTAAAGCTTCAAACTTTCAAATAAAATGCCTCAGCTTCTATCCCAGATGTTTAGGCTTTGAGAAACAAACAGAAATCTTGAACAAGCGTCAAAAACATGTGACAGTCAATTGAAATACTGTGGATTCAAACTCTTCTGAGAATGCGCGTGTAAACCCTAATTTTGGATTTACTGTCAAAGAAACGTCTGCTTGATCGAACCCGGAGCCAAACTCAACCAAATCAATAGAAACCCTAATTTTGTTTGACTGATAAGAAATCAATGGAAACCCTAATTTTGGGTAGACTGATAAGGAAAGTCTGTTTGACCGATTCTTGAGCCAATCTGAAAAAATCAGAGAAAACCCGAAGCTGCGATTTCTTGTGAAAAAGGGGAGGGCAAATTTTGGGGTACAACAGGGCGCGTAGCTAAGTTTCCATTGCGTTGGTGCTCGCGCCATTACGAGCATGGTGTCGGGCATTACCATACGCCCGCGGGAGGGATGAGTACCGAGGACGAGGAAGCCTACGGTACCCTTTGCAGATATGTTGGCAGTTTCTTCCCTGCTCGGTGGGCCACGAGGGAAGGGAAGGACATTCTTGACAAGGACGGTTACCCGACCTTCGAGGCCCGTCCTATAGATACAAAGGCACTTGTCGAGTGCCAGTCCTACGGGCAGGCCGCGAATCTACTAGGTTACTTTTTTTCTTATAGTTTTGTTCTAGTTTCTTCGTTTGTTACTTGCTCGTAACTAACCTGAGCTTTCTTTTTTGCAGGTCATATGGCCGGACGAAAGGAGAGGCTTCTAAAATTGACACAGGATAAGAAAGTCAACAAAAGGATGGTGCGAGTCCCCCAGGCGACGAGGATGGGCCCGCCAACTAGCTCGGGTGATGCTTCTGGCGAGTCCTCGGATTCCCAGGATGTCGAGCAACATATTGATCTGATACCGAGGAAGAGGAACCGGGTAGAGAGCCAACCGGAAGTCGGTGACGAGTCTGGCGCGGTGAGGGCCTTTGGCTTGCCCTGCTTTAAAAAGGAAAGCTTCTTCGAGGGGTTTCCCTTGAATGTAAGCGTCGAGGAGGCTGACACAATCAGGCGGCTAAGTAAAGAAAGTCGGAGAAAGCATCTGGCCGCCAACATGGTCGGGATGGTTAAGATGGCCGAGATAGCCATTGTCCTTGCTGAGGAGGGGGCAGACTCTGACCGCGTCAAAGAACTGGAGCAGGAGAAAGCTGCCCTTGCTGCGGGCTCTCAAAAGTTGAAGGCTGCTCTGGAGCATTCTGAGGAGATGTTCCATGAGCAAGCCGAGCTGCTGGCTGCGGAGAAGGAGAGCTTGGGGAAGGTTGCCGAGGAGAGGGACTATTTTCGACTGGACCGGGAACGTTTGGAGGCCGAAAACGAGCGTTTAGACAAAGAAGTTGAGGATTTGAAGGCCGCCATGCTCCCTGCCGAGGATGAGTCGGAGGAGACAGCCCCCTTGCGGAGTCGCTCGGAACTGGTCGCTCGTATTCAACTCCTTGAGTCGGACTGTGTTGGCGCCTTGGCGGATGGTTTTGAGGCCGCGGTTAGCCATCTCACTTTATTGAATCCTAGTATAAATACAGAGGGGGTGGGCTTCATGTCCCAGATCATCGACGGCCAGGTCGTGCCTCCGTCCGAGTCCCCTGTCGTGGACGCTGGCAGCCCCGGGGAAGTCTAGCCGTGGAATTCTGGTCAGGCCTGCGTGCCCGTTTACTGTTAGTTGTTTTTGGGGCCTGTGTGCCTGTGCATATTTTTTTTGGGGGGTCTGCGTGCCCGTTCTTTTAATCTCTGAACATCGCCGGTCTCCTTGGTCGGTTAATTTTTATTTGTTTTTTGCTTACGAGCTTTTGAATGAATGTTTGTTTCGCCCTTTATTATTTTCCTGTGTCTATGTTTATATTTTGTGATAAAATTTGCCTAAGTTATGTCCCCGAGTGTCGCATGTTGTTGTACCCCAAAATTTGCCCTCCCATTTCCTCAACATTTTCTCATCACAAGACCTTTGAAGATCAAGATCCAATTAGGGTTTCCTCTGCTCAAGACTTCTCCTTGCACTGTGGACTCAAATTAGGGTTTGTGTTTGCACAAAGATGTTTTGACCTAAAATGCCTAAGATGACTTTCATGCTTCATGTTGGACTCCCAAGTTTACCTATACCAAGTTTCAAGTCTTGATTCCAAGTTTTACCCAGTCAATTGGACAGTTGACCTAGAAATCAGCTGTATTGGGGAAAAAGTCAACTATGGCCAATTGACAGTCAAACCTCATAAAATTTGATCCACATCAACATTATGAACTCACATGGACCATTTGATCAAGTTTGGATCACAATTCCACAAGAAATTTGATCAGATCATCAAAAGGGCAAAATGGTCATTTCTAGGGTTTTGACTGCACAAGGGCAATTTTTGACTGTTTGACCTAGCCAATGGCAAACCAAGCTCACATATGGCCTCAAGGACTCAATGGAATTATCTTGACATGTTCATCAAGCTCAAAAGATCCCAAGTACACAAGATTGATAGTTGAATTTCCCAGTCAATTGATCAATTTTGACTGTATACTGAAAAGTCAAAATTTGACTTTTTGGTCAAAATCAAGAGTCAAGATTCATTTTTCATCAAAACATTACAAATCATGAAACTTGTTCACCAAGAAATCACAAAATGCAAATTAGGGTTTGAAAATGGAATTTTTCATAACTTAGAATTTTTCTAAGTTATGGAAAACCCTAATTTTTTTCCAACTTTGCCCCATCTTTTCACCATGATCCATTTGGATTCAAACAAAAGTCAAAACATGAAAGTTGTAGCTTGTTGCATAATCTACAACTTTGATTCACAAAGTTTTCTCATTTGAAGCTTGTATCTCAAGTTATGATTTTTTGAATAAGGGCACTAAACCATCTTTTAACTTAGTGAAATTTGACCTATTTTTACAAGGTTTTCTACCCTACTTCAAGGCCACTTTTCATACCCTTCCACTTGGAATTTCAAGTTGCATTTCAAATATGGATTGTAGTACACATTCCAAGCTTTCCAAAATGTCCAAAAACTTCTCAAACAACCTCATGGTTAGGGAGAATCGAATTTCACAATATAGCAAAAAAACACTTTGTTCATGACCAAGTTCCATGTTCATACACTATGCATTTTTGAATTCAGCATGCTTAAGCTACATTGCAGGCCTCTAATCCCATTTTCACTCAATAATTCAATGCATATCCTTTGTGTTCTAGCATTATTTTGCTCATTTGGACAATACACACAAAATCAAGCCTAAACTAGAAAAAGCATATTATCCATTCTTGTAAAGTGTTACTTTATGGCAATTTTGCAAATCTATGAGGTACAATGCAGATCTTTGAGGCAAAAAGGCATGGACATATCCCACTGATCAAGACTCAAATGTGCAGCATAGATTGAGGCATTGTACTGGCCTAGAAACCAAGTTGACATTTGCTTGCTTCACATAGAAGTAACATCCATAACTTATGCCATCTCTCATACCAGCATAGAAACACAAGAACAAAGTTGTCAAACACATTACACATAACATATCCAAGCTAACACACGAGTTTTTGACCTCCAATACACCCTCCATCTCAGAATCATCCTCAAACTGCACAAACAGGGGTGCCCCTGCAGTTTGAGTGCAAACTCTCAATCCCTTCGAGCATTTTGATCAAGACCTGTTCCTCTACCTTCCCTACAACATATGCAAGCTAACCATGGCCTAAAACCTGACCTGTAATCACTCTAACAGTTTCCACCATTTTCATTTTTTCCTTTTGCAGTTGAAGTTCCATAGCTTGATTCAGAAGCTCTCAAGACAAAGTAAGCATTGAAACAGCATCCCTGGACCTCAAGGAAGCTTTTCCAATCATCACATTGCACTGAAAGTTCCTCATTCTCCAGATTGAAGTTCAACTGCACAGGTAAAAGTTTGAATTCGTATCTCTCTTATTAGGCATCTTTAGTCTTAAGTTTGTGAAGAAACAAGGTCCTACTCATAGCCCTGAACATGTATATAGCTTTACTTTTCATTTCTTTTGTCTGAGTAGAGAGAATTTGAGCTCTGAAAATGGTAGAAAAATTAGGTCAGAAAAGAGGGGGAGAGAAATTCTCCCTCATCTTAGAGAGATAGGTCAAGTTCTTTATATGGTTAGAACCGTCTCTTCATGCTTAACATCTTTTGTGTTGGAAGTTTGTTCAAAAAATCAAGGAATCAGGAGTTAGACATTGAAGCAAGAGGCGCGCGTTTTTTTCAAAAGTTTGAAGCTGAAGGTTGAAGACAGTGTTTCATTGGGCTGGGCTTTTGTTGTTCTTTCTTTTCACACCATCCTTTTTGGCTTACACCCCCCTGAGCCCATTTACTCATTTTTTGACATTTTTGACTTTTTCCTTTTTTGCTGACTTTGTTTATTTTTCCTCATGCCATTTAAAAATTAAAAATATTTTTTTCATCATTTTTTGCATTTATTGCATATTTATTTGTTTATTTTCTCTATTTGTACATAAATACATATATATGATTATTAGAATAAAAATGTAAAAATAATGTAAATACACTTTTTATTTTTATTTACTTTCTGAAAATATTTCACACAAAAAAAATACTCTTTTATTTATTTTATTAAAATATTAAATAAATATTTATTTTTTGTATAATACATATTTAGGGTTTAATATAAATATACATATATGATTATTAATATATTTAAGACAAAATATAAAAATACTTGATTTTTCATTTTATTTAATATTTGATACAAAAATACCTTTTTTCACAATATACTTCATTTTATTTTATTTTTATAAATAATAAATAAATAGTAGAATTAAATTAGATAATAATACCTTTTCTTTAAAAATTAGGGTTTTTTACCTTAAGTTCAAAATACTCAAAAAAAATAATAAATACATTTTTATTTTTTTATTTTCTTTTCCCTTTTACATAAATAATATTTTCTCATACATATAAAAACTTTCTTTTTGCATTTCACATATTTATTTAATTTACATTTAATTATGCATTATTTAAATTGCAAATACTCAATTGATGTAATAATTTAGATTTAAATTCTTGTCAATATCCCCCATTTGAACATTTGTACCCCCCTTCCCATATTTGGTTTTGTAATAGCTTAGTAATTTTAATTTCGCACTTTATTGCTTTCTAATGATAACATGTTAGAATTAGGGTTTGTATGCAAAAAACGATAAAAAATAGTTTGACCTAATAACAAGATAAACAAGCATGAAAACGGGCACACAAATCACACTTGCACCCCCTAGGGTATTCCACTTGTTGCCTTCAAATAAATGGGCCATATTGCATGTTGAACTTCTTTGGGCAAAGCAAACAGTTTGAATGATCATAGTCCCTCGACAAAACTTTTCAAAAAAACAAACAAAAACAAATGATCAAGTCCCTTAGAGAAATTGCTCAAAGACATTTAACGCCGTTGCAATTATGGTCCATACGATGACCCGCGCCTGTCCCTTTCACATCCTAACACAAGGTTGCCCACCAAATACAATGGTGGAGCAAACTTGTTAAAAGGGTTAAAGTATAGCAATGATCTTTTGAGAAACTTAGGAGTAGATAACCTCTTAGTTACTTGAATCAACTTGCAAAACAAAACACTTGCCTAATTTCAAAATCACACATCACTACACTTTCAAAACAACTTTCAAAAAAACAAATGAAAACCTTTTCAAAAGACATACATCTTTGTATACATCCCCACATGGATCATTACAAAGGTTGCCACCACATTGGCCTCTTTTCAAAAACATTTTCAAAACCCACACACTCAAGCACCATTTAAAACAATTGAAAACAAAAGGCAAGTGATCTAAACAAGTAACTAAGAGCCCATGGATAACCATGGATAGAAAGGGTGCTAATACCTTCCCTTTCTATAATCTACTCCCCGAACCCAAGAAAACATCTCAAAAGGTTTTTGCTGTGCTTTTTAACCTTTCCTTAGGATAAAATAAAAAGTCGGTGGCGACTCTTGCTAACCGCAACATTTGCGAATACAAACGCAAAACCTCAAGTCAGTTCTCCCACCGTATCACAGAACTGGCGACTCTGCTGGGGAGAACTTTTAAAGTGGAGTAACCTTAGGGATTAGATCATCTTTGTTTTCAATTGATTGTCTTGTTTGCTTTTACATTTGTGGGCTTTGTATCGGAGTTTTATAGATCCTAACCCGGATCTGGGAAAAACCCTTTTTAGGTAGCATAATCTGTGAGGGACCTGTCCGGCGTAGACCGACATGGGTGAAGCAGTGGCTACGTTGGTGTGGCATCTTAGTCTGTACCTATATCCCTTGTGTTGTAACGGGGAGAATATAGGTCTTCTAAGGGGTCATTAAACACCAACCAACCTTAGAACCCTAAATTGACCAACTTGGCTATTAGGACAGTAGCAGTATGCTACACTCATTGAGGCTAAACTCTCGAGATGGTTCTGGCCGCGAGAAAAGATTGCGATGCTGGAGTTATGACCGATTGAGGGTAGCCAATGATTTGAGATCCTCTAGAACCCGGTTACTTTTGATAGGACAGGTTTTAACCAACAAAACCAAAAGAGGGTAATACCTGAAACTCATGCTGGCCTGAAACCTAAGGGTGTCTTGTGTGACTTGTGTGCTTTATTTGCCTATGTGAATACTTGTGATGTGCTTCATCATAGCATCATGCCATCATACCATTGCATGCATAAAAAGCTAACCCATTTCAAAGACAAAAAGGTTTCATCTTTGCTCTGTTTTGTAGGACATTATGATGCCCGTGCGTAGAAATACTATCCGGTTCAACTTTGTTCGTTCACCTGAGTTGCTTGATGAGTTGGTTAGCAGAATTCCAAACACTACCTCCTTCATCAACAGACATGGTTCTCTCCTTGGCTTGATCACTGCAAAATGGGACCAACAACTGATAAGTGTTCTGACCCAGTTTTATGACCCTCTGCATCATTGTTTCACCTTTCAAGACTTCCAGCTGGTTCCTACCCTGGAAGAGTTCTCTTATCTGCTTGGGATCCCTGTCCTGGAACAAACTCCATTCACTGGTTTGGAAAAGACTCCTAGGCCTGAAGAGATTGCTGCAATTCTCCCCTTGACCAAAGAAGAGATATTGTCCAACTGGGAAACTAGAACTGGGGTCAAGGGCTTTTTGGTCAAATTTCTGGTTGGCAAGGCTAATGATTTCTGGAATGACTTGGACTTCAAGGCATATGAGGATATTCTGGCTCGTTTGATCTATGGTCTGGTATTGTTTCCCAACCCTGACACTTTTATCAGTATCCATGTCATAAGGATCTTCATGTCTCGGAATCCGGTACCCACTCTTTTGGGTGATATTCTACAACAACTCCATGCTCGTACTGCTCGAAAACGGGGGACTCCGTGGTGTTGTGCTCCTTTGCTAGTAAGGTGGTTTATTTCGCACCTTCCTAAGTTCGTGCTGAAGAATGAAGAAGGAAAAGGTTGGGCTCGGAGGTTAATGTCTCTCACAGATAAGGATATCACTTGGACTCTCAGAGGTTTGGATGAGGTAGCTGTTATCGACCGTTGCGGAGAATACCCTAATGTCCCGTTGATTGGTATCCAAGGAGGAATCTCTTACAATCCGTGTTTAGCTCTCCGTCAGTTTGGAAGAGCCAGAGGAGATGGGCCTCATGAAATGCTGGTTCCTCACTTCCATTTTGAGTTTCAGGCAGGCAGTGACAAACTACGCCAGGGATTCATTAGAGCTTGGGACAGAATCCACAAAGCTGACCCACATGAGTTAGGACCAAAGACTTCTTTACCATTGGAGCCCTATTGCAAATGGGTCCGCATCCGTGCTCAGAAGTTAGGTATGCCGTACGAAGCTGTCAGACCAATCATCCTTGAATCTCCCGATGAAGATGGGGTTCCTCCAACTTTCCTCCCTCCTCAGATACCTACTGATTTTGACACCATGAAGAGATCTTGGGCACAGCTAAAGGAAGAACGGGATTTCTATCGGGAGAAGTTCAACGAGCAGGAAAGGAAGATCCAGAGGCTGACTAAGCAATTGGAGGAAGAACGGGTCCTGAACAACTACATCAGCACTGAAAAGAGGAGGCCATGGGAGCATTGATGAGCTTTGATGTTTCCTTTTGTAGTTTTATTTCCTTTTCAGTATTTTTCATTCCTGTAATGCCTAGGGGCAAGTTGTTGAACAATTGAAATTTTCATCTAATGAAGTGTGTTTCCCTTTTTTGTCTACAAAGTTGAATCTTGTTTGTCTTTGAAAACATAAAGCATACACATTCCATTGCACCATATGCATAGCAGGTACCCTATTTCACAGGTTGCTTAATTTTTCGCTGTTTGTGTGCACAGTCATCATGAATCCAGAATCCTCCAGTGAGCAAGCAATCAAGGCCTTTCAGGCCCAAAGTGCACAATTTCAAGAGATGGTCCTAAGCCTAGCCCAAGGTCAGCAAGAGTTGAAGACTCTACTCATGAAGAAAAAGAAGAAAAAGAGGACCGCATTGTTCAACACCGGACGCCGATTTGGGAACACACTCCACAATGAAGCTGATCCAACCACTTCTTCTGCTGAGAAAAACAGTCCCCAAGGGGGAGGAGCTCCTAGTCCCGCAGTCTCCGACAACGAGACGGACTATAATGACGAACAGTACCCACCTGCTGCTGACAGATACAAACAATTGGAGGACCGCTTGAGCGCCATGGAGATTCAGAATGTGCCGGGACTGGATTTCGGAGATTTGGGGTTATCTTCTGGGGTAGTCATTCCACACAAGTTTAAGGCGCCTGCCTTCGCCAAGTATGATGGGGTCTCCTGCCCAAAGCTGCATCTGAGGTCGTATGTAAGGAAAATCCAACCTTACACGGCGGATAAGAACCTCTGGATTCACTTCTTCCAAGACAGCCTCTCGGGGTCTCAGCTTGAATGGTTCTACCAATTAGATAGAACTAGCATCCGACACTGGGAAGATTTGGCAACCGCATTCTACAAACAATACCAATACAATTCTGATCTCGCTCCTACACGTACCCAACTTCAGGGTATGTCTCTAGGAACGGGTGAAGGGTTCAAAGAGTACGCTCAAAAATGGAGAGATTTGGCTGGCAGGGTGCAGCCTCCATTAACTGATCGAGAGTTGGTTGATATGTTCCTTGGGACGTTGTCTGGTCCGTTTTTCAATCATTTGGTTGGTAACTCCTCCGCTGGGTTCACAGATTTGATATTAACGGGAGAGAGAATTGAAGCTGGCATCAGGTCAGGCAAGATACAAAAGGCTGCCTCTACAAGTGCTGAGAAGAGGCCGTTTAAGAAAGAAGCAAGTGCCGTCTATGGTCCTAGAAGACAAGTCAAGCCCGAAAGTCGCCAAGCCGTCAATGCTTTGGTCATCTCCAAACCTGTTGCTGCTCCTCAGCAGTACAATCAACAGAGAAGTGAAAGGCCCAAGAGGCAGTATACCCGATTGAGTATGACATTATCTCAAATTTTACCCCAACTGTTATCCACCAACCTGGTGACCCTCAAAGAAGCTCCTAAGGTCGTCAACACGGCGTCTCCTAAGTATAACCCAAATGCCCGGTGTGCTTATCATTCTGATAGTCCCGGGCACACTACTGATGATTGCTGGGCCTTGAGAAACAAAGTGCAAGATCTGATCGACGCGAAAGAAATTCAGTTTGAAGCGCCGGAAAGACCAAATGTTGTAACGGCTCCTATGCCCCAGCATAGGGTAAATGCCATTGAGGAAGAAGTGTACGCTGTTTCGGTAGATGAAGTTGTTACCCCTCTGAAGACTGTTAAGAAGAACCTACTGCGGGCCGGTTTATTTCCGGGTTGCGGCGAAGGTTGCCCATTCTGTGCTATTTCCCCATCTGATTGTCCCTTGCTAAGGTTAGGCATCCAAGGCCTAATGGATAGCAAGGAGATTCTATTCAAAAAGACTGTTGTTCAATTGGTTCCGATGAAAGAAGTTTCCGTGATTACCATCTTCAAAAATCCAATCAAGGCTTCCCCGAAAAAGCCTATTCAAATCTTGACAGTTGCGCCTGTGATCATTACTGTTCCAGGACCCCTCTCCTACGTGTCTGATAAAGCTGTCCCCTGGCATTATGGGGCAGACGTGTATGTAAATGGAATCAAGCAAGAATTTGATGCTAGTGCCAGTATCTGCGATATCACCGGTCCAGCTAAAGTCACCCGCAGTGGCAGGCTCTTCTCGCCTGACATTGCGCCGCCCGCTATTCGAAAACCCCTCCTCATAAAACCTGCAAGTTTACCTAGTCCTGTTGCTGATCAAATTGCATCCCCTGCTGCCGAGTCATCAAATGCTCGGGGCAAAGGGATTGAAGAAGAGCCTGCCCGGATGGAGGCACCAATACCCGTAAATGCTGAGGCCTCCCGACAAGAAATGGAGGAGATTCTGAAAATAATAAAGAAAAGTGATTTTAATGTTGTCGAGCAATTGGGGCATACACCCTCCAAGATCTCCCTGCTCTCCTTATTGCTATGCTCCGAGGCTCATGCTAAAGCCTTGATCTCATTTCTCAAGACGGCCCATGTGCCGCAAGAGACGTCTGCAGTCCAGTTCACTGACTGCATAGCGAATCTGACGGCGGACAACGGCTTGGGTTTTTCAGATGCTGACCTGACCGCAAAAGGGAGAGACCACAACGATGCCCTGCATGTCTCTATTGAATGCAGGGGCACTACTCTGGCACATGTATTGGTGGACACCGGTTCTTCCTTGAATGTTCTACCGAAAAAGGCTTTGGATCGCCTGGATTATGAAGGCCTGGAGTTGAAGCCCAGCAATATCATTGTCAGGGCCTTTGACGGTTCCAAGAGGATGGTTCATGGAGAGGTTAACATCCCTATTCGTGTGGGCTCTCAAGTGTTTGACTCTACCTTTTACGTGATGGATATACGTCCATCGTACTCCTGTCTGTTGGGTCGACCTTGGATCCATAAAGCTGGGGCAGTGACCTCCACCTTGCACCAGAAGTTGAAGTATCCCGTCAGGGGGAAGATCGTCACTGTACAAGGAGAAGAGGAGTATATGGTGAGCCATTTGAATTCCTTCAGGTACATCGAGATTGACGGAGAGTTCATTGAAACCCCCTTCCAGCATTTCGAGGAGGTGCATCCAATTTCAGCAGCTGCAGAGACAATGGCCGAAGAGAATGATTCCTTGAAGATGGCTTCCCTAAGGGATGCCCGGGCTGTGGTTCAGAAAGGCAATTGTGCACACTGGGGTCAGCTTCCTGACTTCACTCAGAAGAACGACAAGTTTGGGCTAGGCTTTACTGCAGAGGCACAGAAGGCGGTGCGCAAAGAGAAGATCGGAAAGGCTCCGGTGTTTATTTCCAGCTCAAGGGTGAATGCTATTGAGGAGGATGTGGAGGAAGCTGAGTTTGACAGTTGGATCTACCCGACTACCAGCAACGGACCAAGCAACTGGACAGCAAAGGACTTTACCCCTATCACATTTGTCACGCAGTAATTGATTTCTTTTGATTTCCAAATTTGTAACAAACAATATGTTAAAACTCTGTTGGCTCGGTGTCCTACCCGGGGCATCGTAGCTCCATTTGTGAGGGCTTTTTGTATGACATTTTCATATATCATCAATCAAAACATTGGACGTTTGTTGCATTTCAAATCTTGTGCTCTTTTCCTTTCTGTGTTATATATATATTGCAAAACAGCTGTATTTACACACACTCACTTATACAGGTTTCAATCCACTCTGGATCTTACTGGTAACAGCTCTGCTACCGCCAGTTATGACTTCGAAAATCCGATCAACTTGGCCGAAGACGAAGGTGAAGATGATTGCGAAGTGCCTGGTGAACTCGCAAGACTGCTACTACAGGAAGAGAGGGCTATTCAACCACATGAAGAGCCTGTGGAGACAATTAACTTGGGTACTGAGACAGAAAGGAAAGAGGTCAAGATTGGTGCCAATCTAGAGCTCAGCGTGAAGCAACGATTGATCCAGATGCTACAAGACTACATGGAGATTTTTGCTTGGTCCTATGAAGATATGCCTGGTTTGGATGCCGACATTGTAGTTCACCACCTGCCAACCAAGGAAGATTGCCCTCCAGTAAAGCAAAAAGTTCGACGGATGCGTCCAGAGATGTCTGAGAAGATTAAAGCCGAGGTGATGAAACAGTTTGATGCGGGTTTCCTTGCAGTAACTTCTTACCCTCAGTGGGTTGCCAATGTTGTGCCAGTGCCGAAGAAGGACGGTAAAGTCAGAATGTGTGTCGACTACAGGGATCTGAACAGGGCCAGCCCCAAGGATGACTTCCCCCTACCTCACATTGATGTCCTTGTTGACAATACAGCTCAACACAAGGTGTTCTCCTTCATGGATGGTTTTTCAGGGTATAATCAGATCAAGATGGCTCCAGAGGATATGGAGAAGACTACCTTTGTGACTCAGTGGGGCACCTTCTGTTATAAGGTCATGCCATTCGGATTAAAAAATGCTGGGGCAACCTATCAACGTGCCATGGTTGCTTTATTTCATGATATGATCCATCATGAAATTGAGGTATACGTTGATGACATGATTGCAAGGTCTCAAACTGAGGAGGAGCACCTTGACCATCTGAGGAAGTTGTTTGACCGACTCAAGTTGTACAAGCTGAGATTGAATCCCAACAAATGCACCTTTGGGGTAAGATCCGGAAAATTGCTAGGTTTCATTGTAAGTGATAAAGGTATCCAGGTGGACCCTGCCAAGGTTAAAGCTATTCAAGAAATGCCGACGCCAAAAACAGAGAAAGAAGTCAGAGGTTTCCTAGGACGACTGAATTACATTGCTCGATTCATCTCGCATCTGACTGCTACTTGTGAGCCAATCTTCAAATTACTGAAGAAAGATCAAGTAGTACGCTGGAATGATGAATGTCAGGCCGCCTTTGAAAGGATAAAGGAATATCTCAAAGAGCCACCCATTCTTATGCCACCGGTGGAAGGAAGACCTCTGATACTATACTTAACAGTGCTTGATAATTCAATGGGGTGTGTGCTGGGGCAGCATGACGAGTCTGGCCGAAAAGAGCACGCTATTTATTACTTGAGCAAAAAGTTTACCGACTGTGAGTCTCGTTACTCACTGCTTGAGAAAACTTGCTGCGCTCTTGTATGGGCTGCTCGCCGGCTGAGACAGTATATGCTGACTCACACTACTTTATTGATTTCAAAGATGAATCCCATAAAGTACATATTTGAAAAGCCTGCTCTGTCTGGAAGAATAGCGAGATGGCAAATGATCTTAACAGAATATGATATCCAGTATACAACTCAGAAAGCAATTAAGGGAAGTGTACTGGTTGATCATTTGGCACACCAACCTGTGGACGATTATCAATCATTGAACTTTGATTTTCCGGACGAAGACATCATGGTGGTAACTGACTGTGAAGTACCTGGACCGGATGAAGGACCTGAGGAAGGATCCCGATGGTCTATGCATTTTGATGGAGCCTCCAATGCTTTGGGTAACGGCGTCGGCGCTGTAATCATATCTCCCAAAGGAACTCATACTCCCCTCACCGCCCGATTATGTTTCAGCTGCACCAACAATATGGCAGAATATGAGGCATGTATCATGGGTCTACAAGCTGCAATCGATTTAAGGATCAAGTTTCTAAGTGTCTTCGGAGATTCCGCTCTCGTGATCAATCAGATCAAAGGCGAGTGGGATACGAAACACCCGAATCTCATTCCTTACAAGGAGTATGTGTCGACCTTGCTCCCCCACTTTGAAGAGATAACTTTTGAACATTTCCCCAGAGAGGAAAATCAGCTAGCGGACGCACTAGCCACGATGTCTTCAATGTTCAAAGTTAAATGGGACAATGAGGCTCCCCGAATCATAATCTGGAAGTTGGATGAACCAGCATACTGCTGCGAGCTCGAGGCCGAGAAGGTGACTGAAAAACCCTGGTATCACGAGGTAAAGAGGTACTTGGAAGCTCAGGAATACCCTGAAGGTGCATCTGTCAACGACAAGAAGTTCATGAGAAGGTTTGCTGCAAAATTCTTCCTCAGCAACGGCATTCTCTACAAACGGAATCATGATTCGACTCTGCTGCGTTGTGTGGATAAGGCTGAAGCTGAGAAAATCATGATGGAACTGCATGAAGGTACATTTGGAACACATTCCAGTGGACACACCATGGCTAAGAAAATCCTTCGGGCAGGATATTTTTGGTCCACGATGGAAGCCGATTGTTACCAGCACTCCCGAACTTGTCATAAATGCCAAATCTATGCTGACAAGGTGCATATCCCTCCGGTTCCTCTGAACGTCCTGACGGCACCTTGGCCTTTTGCAATGTGGGGCATTGATATGATTGGGGAGATCCGACCGACGGCATCCAATGGGCATCGCTTCATCTTGATGGCGATCGATTACTTCACGAAGTGGGTTGAGGCAGCTTCATATGCCACGGTAACCAAGAGCGTCGTGGCGCGTTTCATCCGGCATAATCTGATATGTCGGTACGGCGTCCCGGAAAGAATCATTACGGACAACGGTACCAATCTCAATAACAAAATGGTCACTGAACTCTGTGAACAATTCAAGATACAGCACCACAATTCTTCTCCCTACCGGCCGAAGATGAATGGGGCTGTAGAGGCAGCCAATAAAAATATCAAGAAAATTGTGCAGAAGATGACAGTGACCTATAAAGATTGGCACGAGATGTTACCGTTCGCTCTTCATGGGTACCGCACCTCAGCAAGGACGTCAACCGGGGCAACTCCCTTCTCCTTAGTCTATGGCATGGAGGCAGTCTTGCCAATCGAGATCCAGATACCCTCCCTCCGGATAATGAAGGATGCAGACTTGAATGAAGATGATTGGATCCAAACTCGACTTGATCAATTAAATCTGATTGACGAAAAGAGGCTCACTGCTATCTGTCATGGTCAAACGTATCAGAAACGGATGATCAGGGCATTTAACAAGAAAGTCAGACCGCAAGAGTATCAAGTTGGGGACCTGGTAATCAAACGCATCATCCTTCCTCAAAGTGATCCCCGGGGCAAATGGACCCCTACTTACGAAGGGCCATTTGTGGTTAAGCGTGTGTTCTCAGGAGGAGCCATGATCCTAACCACCATGGATGGTGACGACCTTCCTCACCCCGCCAATGCAGACATAGTGAAAAAATACTACGCATAAATAAAAGACCCGCTAGGTTGACATACCTAGGCAAAAATAAGGGATGAAATGAAAAAAATCTGTACACCCGGCAAGTCGAAAACCTGAAAAGGCGGCTTGGGCAAAAATGGGTATCCCGGTGGACTGAAAACCCGAAAGGGCGGTCCAGGCAAAAGTTAGGGATAAAAGCGTAACACTATGTCTCATTGGATCACTTCGCATCCGGAATTCGGCATCAACTATCTGGCTTCAGATTGCGGCATTGACCAATCAGCTTCATCTTCAAATTGGGCAGCAAAGCGATGAGACGTTCGAAGACATAAAGGCAATAGCAGAGTTGGAACCCAGTGGGATTGTTCACATAGCTGTTTTGTTTCCTTTTTCAAATTGTAAACTCTATGCTATTTGGCGATGTCCTCTTACTAGGATGTCAGCCTCTTGTACAAAAAAAACGCATATTCACAGGCAATCAATACAAATTCACTTGTCCATACAAATTACCTTTGTTTTCCCTTTTTTCTGTTTTGTCTTGCGAAGAACGTCCAATGTTCATTTTTTGATATATGCATTTGACATTAAATTGCTGATTCATAAATATTCGCATATGAAACAAGAGATTAATTACAGGTGACATCAGAAACAGGGGCAATGTGAAGTTGTCTAGTGCAGTCTGGTTGTTTTGTCCGCCGAAGTACCAAGGTAGATTCAACTGGAATGTGACCAAAACATCTCAAATCCCCGCAGAGTACAAACAGATTCAGCAATACTTCTCCCAAGCAGAATTGATTCCCCGACAACCTTGAAAGAGCACAACATTCCCCAGTAAATTCTGGAAGCTTATCCCCTGCGGAGCACAGACGTCTCTCCCGAGTTTTATTTAGAGTTATTTCCTCACAAGGACTTATAACTGGGTTATCCTCAGCTAAAAGCCACGGAAGACCGCTCTCGGCAAAGTTCCTTCATTCCCCAGCGGAGTCTATCTGTGGTATTCCCAAGCAGAGTTTATCTTCGGAATTTCCCAGCGAAGTTTATCACCATCATCCTCAGCGGAATCCATCATTAAAAGTCCTCAGCAGGCCTCTCATCAAAACTTCGGCCAAGTATCTCTTCCGCAAAGCAGCTTCCCGGCCATTCGTCAAGGATTTATTTTCCTAAGATGAAATTACACTCATAAACATTTCACATTTTCATACATCTTGCTTACATACATGATGAAACACATACAACATCAAATGTTGAACATCATGACATCATGCATATCATACATCATGACATTGCATACAACTTACGTCTTTGCCTTTTCAGGAAAAAAGACAATCTCAAAAACGACTACCTTCAACTGTCACAATTCTAGATTCGATACCTGTATCTAGCCAGGGCACATCTGAGAGTGACCAGTTTCCAGACTCGACTCCTGTATCTAGCCAGGGCACGTCTGAAGAGTTCGAAGATTCGATTCCTGTATCCAGCCAGGGCACATCTATCAACTACAACATTTCCAGATTCGATTCCTGTATCCAGCCAGGGCATATCTGTTGACCACATTTCCAGACTCGACTCCTGTATCTAGCCAGGGCACGTCTGAAGAGTTCGAAGATTCGATTCCTGTATCCAGCCAGGGCACATCTATCAACTACAACATTTCCAGATTCGATTCCTGTATCCAGCCAGGGCATATCTGTTGACCACATTTCCAGACTCGACTCCTGTATCTAGCCAGGGCACGTCTGAAGAGTTCGAAGATTCGATTCCTGTATCCAGCCAGGGCACATCTATTTGACGACTATTTCCAGATTCGACTCCTGTATCCAGCCAGGGCACATCTGAGCAACCAATTGTAGATTCAATACCTGTATCTAGCCAGGACATATTTGCATAAGGAGACTGAAGATCAAACACCTGTAACAAGCCAGGAAAACATCTGTCTTTCTTAAATACACAAGTTCTCGCTAAGGAATCTCTTATGCGATCAACACTTCCAAATGGCATCTATAAGCCCATTCCCGACAAAGTTCTGTCACGTCTCCAGATGGCATCTATAAGCCCATCTCCCTATCAACCACCTTTCCAAATGGCATCTATAAGCCCATTCCCGACACCACATGGTTGAGACTCCAGCATGCGAGTGCAAATTTCCGGGCACTCTAGTGTCCAATCTCCTTTTACCCTCGAGTCACGAAAGGCAAACTTGCCAATCTAACTCTTCAGGTCCAAGAAGATTGAACAGGGGCAACTGTTGTACCCCAAAATTTGCCCTCCCATTTCCTCAACATTTTCTCATCACAAGACCTTTGAAGATCAAGATCCAATTAGGGTTTCCTCTGCTCAAGACTTCTCTTTGCACTGTGGACTCAAATTAGGGTTTGTGTTTGCACAAAGATGTTTTGACCTAAAATGCCTAAGATGACTTTCATGCTTCATGTTGGACTCCCAAGTTTACCTATACCAAGTTTCAAGTCTTGATTCCAAGTTTTACCCAATCAATTGGACAGTTGACCTAGAAATCAGCTGTATTGGGGAAAAAGTCAACTATGGCCAATTGACAGTCAAACCTCATAAAATTTGATCCACATCAACATTATGAACTCACATGGACCATTTGATCAAGTTTGGATCACAATTCCACAAGAAATTTGATCAGATCATCAAAAGGGCAAAATGGTCATTTCTAGGGTTTTGACTGCACAAGGGCAATTTTTGACTGTTTGACCTAGCCAATGGCAAACCAAGCTCACATATGGCCTCAAGGACTCAATGGAATTATCTTGACATGTTCATCAAGCTCAAAAGATCCCAAGTACACAAGATTGATAGTTGAATTTCCCAGTCAATTGATCAATTTTGACTGTATACTGAAAAGTCAAAATTTGACTTTTTGGTCAAAATCAAGAGTCAAGATTCATTTTTCATCAAAACATTACAAATCATGAAACTTGTTCACCAAGAAATCACAAAATGCAAATTAGGGTTTGAAAATGGAATTTTTCATAACTTAGAATTTTTCTAAGTTATGGAAAACCCTAATTTTTTTCCAACTTTGCCCCATCTTTTCACCATGATCCATTTGGATTCAAACAAAAGTCAAAACATGAAAGTTGTAGCTTGTTGCATAATCTACAACTTTGATTCACAAAGTTTTCTCATTTGAAGCTTGTATCTCAAGTTATGATTTTTTGAATAAGGGCACTAAACCATCTTTTAACTTAGTGAAATTTGACCTATTTTTACAAGGTTTTCTACCCTACTTCAAGGCCACTTTTCATACCCTTCCACTTGTAATTTCAAGTTGCATTTCAAATATGGATTGTAGTACACATTCCAAGCTTTCCAAAATGTCCAAAAACTTCTCAAACAACCTCATGGTTAGGGAGAATCGAATTTCACAATATAGCAAAAAAACACTTTGTTCATGACCAAGTTCCATGTTCATACACTATGCATTTTTGAATTCAGCATGCTTAAGCTACATTGCAGGCCTCTAATCCCATTTTCACTCAATAATTCAATGCATATCCTTTGTGTTCTAGCATTATTTTGCTCATTTGGACAATACACACAAAATCAAGCCTAAACTAGAAAAAGCATATTATCCATTCTTGTAAAGTGTTACTTTATGGCAATTTTGCAAATCTATGAGGTACAATGCAGATCTTTGAGGCAAAAAGGCATGGACATATCCCACTGATCAAGACTCAAATGTGCAGCATAGATTGAGGCATTGTACTGGCCTAGAAACCAAGTTGACATTTGCTTGCTTCACATAGAAGTAACATCCATAACTTATGCCATCTCTCATACCAGCATAGAAACACAAGAACAAAGTTGTCAAACACATTACACATAACATATCCAAGCTAACACACGAGTTTTTGACCTCCAATACACCCTCCATCTCAGAATCATCCTCAAACTGCACAAACAGGGGTGCCCCTGCAGTTTGAGTGCAAACTCTCAATCCCTTCGAGCATTTTGATCAAGACCTGTTCCTCTACCTTCCCTACAACATATGCAAGCTAACCATGGCCTAAAACCTGACCTGTAATCACTCTAACAGTTTCCACCATTTTCATTTTTTCCTTTTGCAGTTGAAGTTCCATAGCTTGATTCAGAAGCTCTCAAGACAAAGTAAGCATTGAAACAGCATCCCTGGACCTCAAGGAAGCTTTTCCAATCATCACATTGCACTGAAAGTTCCTCATTCTCCAGATTGAAGTTCAACTGCACAGGTAAAAGTTTGAATTCGTATCTCTCTTATTAGGCATCTTTAGTCTTAAGTTTGTGAAGAAACAAGGTCCTACTCATAGCCCTGAACATGTATATAGCTTTACTTTTCATTTCTTTTGTCTGAGTAGAGAGAATTTGAGCTCTGAAAATGGTAGAAAAATTAGGTCAGAAAAGAGGGGGAGAGAAATTCTCCCTCATCTTAGAGAGATAGGTCAAGTTCTTTATATGGTTAGAACCGTCTCTTCATGCTTAACATCTTTTGTGTTGGAAGTTTGTTCAAAAAATCAAGGAATCAGGAGTTAGACATTGAAGCAAGAGGCGCGCGTTTTTTTCAAAAGTTTGAAGCTGAAGGTTGAAGACAGTGTTTCATTGGGCTGGGCTTTTGTTGTTCTTTCTTTTCACACCATCCTTTTTGGCTTACACCCCCCTGAGCCCATTTACTCATTTTTTGACATTTTTGACTTTTTCCTTTTTTGCTGACTTTGTTTATTTTTCCTCATGCCATTTAAAAATTAAAAATATTTTTTTCATCATTTTTTGCATTTATTGCATATTTATTTGTTTATTTTCTCTATTTGTACATAAATACATATATATGATTATTAGAATAAAAATGTAAAAATAATGTAAATACACTTTTTATTTTTATTTACTTTCTGAAAATATTTCACACAAAAAAAATACTCTTTTATTTATTTTATTAAAATATTAAATAAATATTTATTTTTTGTATAATACATATTTAGGGTTTAATATAAATATACATATATGATTATTAATATATTTAAGACAAAATATAAAAATACTTGATTTTTCATTTTATTTAATATTTGATACAAAAATACCTTTTTTCACAATATACTTCATTTTATTTTATTTTTATAAATAATAAATAAATAGTAGAATTAAATTAGATAATAATACCTTTTCTTTAAAAATTAGGGTTTTTTACCTTAAGTTCAAAATACTCAAAAAAAATAATAAATACATTTTTATTTTTTTATTTTCTTTTCCCTTTTACATAAATAATATTTTCTCATACATATAAAAACTTTCTTTTTGCATTTCACATATTTATTTAATTTACATTTAATTATGCATTATTTAAATTGCAAATACTCAATTGATGTAATAATTTAGATTTAAATTCTTGTCAATATCCCCCATTTGAACATTTGTACCCCCCTTCCCATATTTGGTTTTGTAATAGCTTAGTAATTTTAATTTCGCACTTTATTGCTTTCTAATGATAACATGTTAGAATTAGGGTTTGTATGCAAAAAACGATAAAAAATAGTTTGACCTAATAACAAGATAAACAAGCATGAAAACGGGCACACAAATCACACTTGCACCCCCTAGGGTATTCCACTTGTTGCCTTCAAATAAATGGGCCATATTGCATGTTGAACTTCTTTGGGCAAAGCAAACAGTTTGAATGATCATAGTCCCTCGACAAAACTTTTCAAAAAAACAAACAAAAACAAATGATCAAGTCTCTTAGAGAAATTGCTCAAAGACATTTAACGCCGTTGCAATTATGGTCCATACGATGACCCGCGCCTGTCCCTTTCACATCCTAACACAAGGTTGCCCACCAAATACAATGGTGGAGCAAACTTGTTAAAAGGGTTAAAGTATAGCAATGATCTTTTGAGAAACTTAGGAGTAGATAACCTCTTAGTTACTTGAATCAACTTGCAAAACAAAACACTTGCCTAATTTCAAAATCACACATCACTACACTTTCAAAACAACTTTCAAAAAAACAAATGAAAACCTTTTCAAAAGACATACATCTTTGTATACATCCCCACATGGATCATTACAAAGGTTGCCACCACATTGGCCTCTTTTCAAAAACATTTTCAAAACCCACACACTCAAGCACCATTTAAAACAATTGAAAACAAAAGGCAAGTGATCTAAACAAGTAACTAAGAGCCCATGGATAACCATGGATAGAAAGGGTGCTAATACCTTCCCTTTCTATAATCTACTCCCCGAACCCAAGAAAACATCTCAAAAGGTTTTTGCTGTGCTTTTTAACCTTTCCTTAGGATAAAATAAAAAGTCGGTGGCGACTCTTGCTAACTGCAACATTTGCGAATACAAACGCAAAACCTCAAGTCAGTTCTCCCACCGTATCACACATGTGCTCGGCTGTTGCTTTGTGGCGAAATTCGCCTAAGTGTTTTCCTCGGGACATGCTTGAGCTCGGCTTGCCATTTGTGGCGAACTTTGTCTAAGTGTTTTCCTCGAGCGGAGATTCTTTCGACCCATTTGGTGGTCCTACGTACTTCAAAATGCGTCGGGCGTGCGGAGTAAAGCCGCTTACTTGGGCGTATGACCCAGATCGGGGTCGCCTGCCCGTGGTGTGAACTTCCCATCGCGAGCTGGGTGTTCTGCCATACGGGTACTTCGACGGTGGAGCTCGATTGAGGTGTCCATGTCGGGCACTATCGTTCGTGCTCGTTTTAGCTGAACGACATCGTGTCGTTTGGGCGTAGATCGGGCCCGTACCTTGGCCTTTCTACGTGGGCGAGACATTTCTCTCCGTTAACTAGATGAGGATGTACGACGATGAGAGTCCTAGGTGCTAAGGATTTTTAACTATAGTACTGCTTTAGTTTAGCAGCGTTCCAGGGTCGTGGTAGTGGTTCTCCGTCTAGTTGCTCGAGGTAGTACGCCCCGGTACCTATGGTGTCGTGGACGCGATAAGGCCCTTCCTAGTTCGCGACCAGTTTCCCTTCGCGGGAGTCTTTCTGGTTTCTTCGTAACACCAGGTTGCCGATTTCGAACTCGCGTTATGACCTTGTCATTGTGGCGTAGGGCCACTTGTTGTTTTAGGGTGGCCTCGCGTAGGGCCGCCCCCGATCGAATTTCCTCGACTAAGTCGAGTTCGTCCCTGAGTGCCTCGTCGTTCATCTCTTCGTCGAGGGGAGTTTCTGTCCGCCTGGAGGGTTCCCTGATTTCTACTAGGATGACGGCCTCAGTGCCGTATGTCAGTCGAAAAGGGGTCTCGCCCGTCATCGAATGGGGTGTGGTGCAGTATGCCCACAAGACACTGTGCAGCTCCTCGACCCAACCTTTCTTAGCTTCGCCGAGCCGTCATTTGAGTCCTCGGAGGATGACTCTGTTAGCGGCCTCGGCTTGCCCGTTGGTTTGAGGGTGCTCGACTGAGGTGAAGTGTTGTTTTGTTCCCAGTTTGGTGACGAAGTCTTGGAATCCGTGGTCGGTGAATTGGGTGCCGTTGTCGGTCACCAGTGCTCTCGGGATCCCGAATCTGGAGAGGATGTTTCTTTTGTAGAAACGGAGGATGTTGTGCAAGGTGGCCTTCGCGAGAGCCTCGGCCTCTATCCATTTCGTGAAGTAATCCACGGCCATAATGAGGAATTTATTTTGGTAAGTTCCTTGCACGAAAGGACCGAGGATATCCATCCCCCACCACGCGAACGGCCACGGGGATGTCAGTATGCTCAGCTCGTGAGGGGGAGCGAGGTGCATGTCGCCGTGCCTCTGGCATTTGTCACATTTCTTAACGTGTTCCTTGGCGTCCTGCTGCATTGTCGGCCAGTAGTACCCCGCCCAAAGGGCTTTCCTCGCCAAGGACTTGCCGCCAATGTGTTGGGCGTTAATCCCTTCGTGTATCTCCCGCAGTACCTCGTGGACCGCGGATTTGTCGATGCATTTCAAGAGGGGAATGGAGAATCCCCTGCGGTATAGTTTGTTCTCGAGCACCACATAGGAGCACGCCTGTCGCTTCGTGATGGTCGCGTCTGTCTGGTTCGAGGGGAGTTCACCCTTCGTCAGAAAATTGTATACCAGATTCATCCAGGACGAGGTGTCTCCTATGGCGTGTACCTCGACTGGTGTCGAGGACCTTTCGATGCTCAGGCGTGACAGTGACTTTTGTATGACGGATTTGTTTCCGCCCTTCTTTCTCGTGCTCGCGAGTTTGGACAATATGTCTGCCCTCGTGTTTTGCTCGCGCGGGACGTGTGATATTTCTGCTCGCTCAAACTTTGTCATGTGTTTTTTGACTAAGTTTAAGTATTCGACGAGGCTGTCGTTTTTAGCTTGGTAACTCCCTTGGACTTGGGAAGCAACGAGTTGTGAGTCTGTGAAGATTTGTATCTCACGGGCTCCCAGGTCTCCGGCTAGTCTTAGTCCGGCGAGCAGGGCCTCGTACTCTGCTTGGTTATTCGATGTCGGGAAGGAGAGGGTCAACGAGTGTTCGATCACTACGACTTCCTCATTTTCCAGGAGGATCCCTGCGCCACTTCCGGACGAGCTGGAGGCTCCGTCGACGAAGATGGTCCATTTATGTTCCTTACCGGTGGACAGGTCGTGAGCGGTCATTTTCGCGACGAAGTCGGCCAGGGCTTGTGCTTTTAGAGCTTTCCTGCTCTCGTATTGAATGTCGAATTCAGAGAGCTCTAAGGACCACTTCAACATTCGGCCCGCCATGTCAGGTTGACCCAATTGTTGCTTCACCGGTTGATCGGTTTGCACAATGACCGTGTGGGCCAGAAAATAGTGTCTGAGTCTCCTCGTTGCGTTGACGAGGGCTAGAGATACCTTTTTTATCTGTTGGTACCTGCTCTCGGGTCCTTGTAGGGCTTTGCTCGTGAAATAAACGGGTTTCTGCCCGTCGGTGGTCTCGCGAATGAGAGTTGCGCTGACGGCTTCGTTCGAGACGGCCAAGTATAGGAATAGTGGCTCCCCGTCGTCTGGTCGAGATAGCATGGGTGGTTGGGATAGACTTTGTTTTAGGTGGCGCAGCGCCCGTTCACATTCCTTGGTCCATTTGAAGGCTGCTTCTTTGCGAAGGAGTCTGAAGAAGGGGGGGGGGCATGCTGAGGGGACCTTGCGACGAAGCGGGACAATGACGTGAGTATGCCGTTCATGACTTGTATAGATTTCTTCGACGTCGGCGTTGGGAGGTCAGAGAACGCTCGACATTTGTCGGGGTTGGCTTCAATCCCTCGTTATGTTAGGTAGAATCCGAGGAATTTCCCCGCCTTGACTCCGAACGTGCATTTTTCGGGGTTGAATCTCATTTTACATTGTCTTGCTTGGGCGAAGACTGCCTTGAGGTGTGCTGCGTGATCGGTGTCTACTCGGGATTTGACGATCATGTCGTCCATGTAGACCTCGAGCATGTCTCCAATCTGCTTATGGAACACCCTGTTCATCATACGTTGGTAAGTTGCCCCTGCGTTTTTTAGTCCAAAGGGCATTACGTTGTAGTAATAATTGCTCGAGCTGGTCATGAAAGCCGTGCAATGTTTGTCGCCCATGGCCATTGGGATCTGGTTATAGCCCGAGTAGGCATCTATGAACGACAACGTTTTGTAGACGGCCGAGTTGTCGACCAACATATCTATGTTCGATAAAGGGAAAGCATCCTTCAGGAAAGCCCAGTTGAGATCGGTATAGTCAACACACATCCTCCATTTTCCATTATTCTTTTTAACTAGTACAACGTTTGACAGCCAGGTTGAATATCGGGCTTCAGAAATAAAATTTGCCTCTAGGATGTCTTGTACAGCTTTTTCAGCAGCCTCCGTTTTCTCTGGAGACTGCCTACGCCTACGTGGTACTACGGCCTTAGCGGCAGGATCTATGGCGAGACAGTGACAGGCGACCTCAGGGTCTAGTCCGAGCATCTCCGCGACGCTCCAGGCAAACAGGTCAGCATTCTCACGCAAGCAGGCTTTGATTTTTTTCCTCGCCAGGTCGGGGAGGTCGATGCCAATCTTTACTCCCATGCTCGGGTCTGCACCGAGTGGGACGAGCTCAAAGTCCCCGTCCGAGATTGGTCGGAGGGGAATTTGCTCGCCGTTGGGAGGTTCATCCTGATCGAAATGAGCATCCAGAGCTATAGAGTTGACCTTTTGGGGAGCTCTCTGGATTTCCTCTTTGGCGGGCTCTGGCTTTTCGGGTTCCTGTCGCGTCGTCGCCGGTCTCTTGGCGGGCCTTGTCCCGATGTCGACGGTGTCGCGTCCCTTAGATGCGGTGTTGAAACACCGCCGAGCAGTGGCTAGGTCTCCCTGGATGGTAGCTACCCGTTCCCTCTTGGTGTAGAACTTCATCTTCAAGTGGACGGTGGAGGGTACCGCTGTCAGTTCTGCCAGTGTTGGTCTCCCTAAGATGCAGTTGTAGAGGGACGGGCAGTCGATGACGAGGAAGTGTACTTTAACCTGCCTTGTCGCTGTGCCCTCGCTGAAGGTAACCATGAGTTCGACATATCCCCAAGGCTTGGAGGTCGATCCGTTGAAGCCCTGTAAGTCCGAACCTACATATGGCGAGAGATGCGAGTCGTCCAGCTGCAGAGTCCGGAACAATTGGGTGTACATTACATCGACGGAACTTCCTTCATCGACGAGGATGTGGTGCACATCAAAGTTAGCCATTCTTGCCCTTATCAGCAGGGGAATGAATGCGTTGGGGGCTCCTCCGGGGAGCTCTTCCAGGTAAAAGGTGATAGGTTCCGACCTACCTTTTACCCTCTCAAAGGTCACTATTTGTGGGGGTGCCGCGTCGACCAGTTCATCCAGCTTCCTTTTAGCCGAATTGATAGTCTGGTCGTTGAATCCTCCACCATTGATGACCATGGCGGAGGGAAAGTATTTCCACCTGCTGTGGGTCGTGAGCGGCTCCCGCAAGTGCTCGGGGACGTAGAAGTCCTCGGGTATGGTGATGGAGAAGGCGGTCTGAACGGGGACCGACTCGTCAGATGGTCGGGCGTCTTCCTCCGGTTCCCTTGCTTCTCGAGCATCACGACGAGGAGCCTCGTTTCGCCGGTATTGGGCGAGCCTCCCTCCCTTGATGAGGGTTTCGATGGAGTCCTTGAGGTGGACGCAATCTTCAGTCAGATGACCATGGCTCCTGTGGTACTGACAGTACTTGCTTTTGTCTGCTCCAGGCTTGGCGGGAGCAGGTCGGGGGCGTTTGACACCGCCGTCTTTAAAGTCCGTGCTGGCACACTCCGCCAAAATGCGCTCACAGGAAGCTGTGAGCAGAGTGTATTCGGTAAAGCGCCCCGAGGGTCCTCTTTGGTATCGGACTTCTCGGGGTCTGTCCTCTTTTCTTTTCTCCCCGGTACATCGAGGAGGAGCAACTTCTTGGCGCGGGTTGCTGCTGGATCTGTGAGTCCTGGGGTCCCAGGCTCTGTTGGCCGCCTCCCTTTCTTCGTAATCCATGTACGCCCGAGCCTTCTCGAGGAGGGCATCGAATATTCTAGGTGGCTCGATGCCCACTGCCTTTCTTAATTCTGTGCCGGGGAGGAGCCCTCTCTCCAGCAGGTACCTCTTTATGTGGTCCGCGCAGGGGATCTGTATGGCTTCACGATTGAAGTGATTAATAAACTCTCTCAAGGTTTCATCCTGTCTCTGGATGATGGCTTCGAGAGCCGCCTCGGTCTTTGGGTGTCGCCGAGACGCAGTGAACGAACTTATGAATTGGTTCTTTAGGTTTCGCCACGAGATGATTAATCCCGGAGCGAGGCCTTTATACCAATCCATTGCTGCCTTTCTAAGGGTCTTGGGGAACAGCCGACATTTGATGGGTCCCCCGACGTTGTGATAGTGCAGCATAGCCTCGAACCCGTCTATATGGTCGACCGGGTCCGCGACTCCGTCGTATTCCTTCAGGTGTGGAGGCTTCTCCATGCCCGGGGGAATGGGCGCCTCCATGATGGCTTGTGACAACGCCACTGATCTTACCTGATCAGACTTGGACCATCACGACTGGCTCCGAGCGGAAGTTGAGCGAGATGGGGGGGGGGGGGGGGGGGGGGCTACCTCCAAGGCACTCTGATGCTAAAGTGAGTGACAGTACGAGCAGGCAAAAGTGTATGTATGGGTAAGAGAATGAATACCTGACCCTCTAGGAATAGAGGGTATTTATAGCCCCCAGCGCGGGGCCAAGGTCCCTTCATTGGGCCGACCAGGACTGGCCCAATAAAGGAACTGCCAGGTTCTACGTGTATAGTGGGGACCCGCGCGTGGTCCCCTTCCTGGTGATGCTCTGTGAGAAGTACGGGGGGACGAGGACGCGGTCTTTCCGGAGTTCAGGTGATGGAGTAACGATCATTGTCTGCCCTACGAGGAGGGTGCTCGAGCTGGGCTCGAGCTGAATTTCATGGGGTCGACGACGTCGTATTCGCGGGCAGTGGTGGGCACGGCTATAGCTTCTGGTCGACGCGCTGGTGGGAATCTTCGGACTCGCGCCCCTTGTAGAGTTGCTTAGATTGGGCCTTCGTTCTTGCTCTTGGGCCAGGACGGGCCCAGTCCAGAACATGATTGTTGTCAATAGTAAGGGTATAGGACACTTTGAAATGGTCGTGATAGATTCTATGATTTCATACCCTAAATGAGTATTATAATGTTGTTTGTATAATAGATCTATGGACTATTGTCAATAGTAAAGGTATATAACACTTTGAAATGGCCGTGATAGGTTCTAAGATTCCATACTCTAAATGAGTATTACCATTTAATTTTGTTTTTATTATTTACATGTTGTAATTATTTTACATATTGTCATAATATATAATTATTTGTATTATATCTGTTTTGTATTGCAGGGTGATCAAATTCAGGTTTTGATTCGACATGACCACTCCTTAAAGTGAAAATAATTGTTGAATGAAGATATGACGTGCCTCATAAATAATGATAATGTGTATGTTAATGACTTTCAATGAAAGCTTTGCGATCATTCGAAAAAATCTTCTTTTTTAAGTGGTATAACTGTCAAACCAACTGATCTGAACAATATACCACCTAACAAGTATTTCTTTAAAGATTTTTCTGATATTTTCAAAAAAAATTATAAATTTGACAGATTTGAAGGTATTTCTGTTATATAATTTTACTAAGTAAAGTTTACTAAATTAAATAATATATGTTACAATTCTCATGTTTTATTTATTTTCTTTTAATAGATATCATTTATTCGTTGACGAAATCAACAATTATTAACCAAAGTCAAGCAAAAAAAAAGTTGTGGTTTTTTTAAAATTTAGGGATCACGGGTAATAGGGTAATAGTGTTGTTTACTTTAATATTTGATATTTATCTGTATCAAAATAACATAATACAATATTAACGGTTAAATTTTTGTATATAGGAGTAATATCATTACATGTAGTATGTGGCATAACTATGGATCCAAGTTTTTAAGTTATTATACTGATGATACGAAAACTAGAGCCATTGTCTTTATTCTTACTCATGCAATGATAAAGGATGACCAAGGTTATTTCATTTAATAAAGAATTTACTTTGATTACTGTAACACTCTCTAACCTCCCGCACAATAATATAATATAATCAGCGTAACATTATCATGCATATCAAAAGAGGATATCACATGTATTTCAAAACCAACACAAATACACTGGTCATGCTCATAACACGCATTTAAAATCATGTTTCACATACTAGCACATATCTATATCACAGCGGAATAATTCCCTTTTCAAAACGATACCAATAATTGAATCTCATAATAGAAAAATATATTAAAATATTAGGAACCAAAGGCCACTCATCAAATAATCTCAAATACAATATAAAATAAAAGAGAGTATATCAAACATCTCTTAAAACAGCATGAGTTCAAATGTTTCCCTGTGTTACATAATCAGATCATGACTTACTATCTAAATACGGATAGCAAAAAATTAGCTCCTTCAACTAATCCTTCCAAGAAGCACCACTATCTTCGGTACTTGAGTGATATCTAAAATATCATTCCAACAGAAGAGTGAGAATTCACATCATTTTAGAAATATATAATAATAAGTAATGCATAACATACATACATCAATTGAATTCATCACACTTCACATATTCATGTATTCAACATTATCTAATTCACATGTTTACATATACAATATTGCTCATTCAAATGATAATCAATCACAAATACCACGAAATGTAACATTCACATTAATATCACATATTGCACGTCAATTCAACATTTCACATTGACACATGAGACTCGAATGCAACTCAATACGATGCAAGATGCATGTGGTACTAATTGTTATCCTTGCACGGTTTTTATGTTTAAATTGGGTCCATCTCCAAGATAGATAACCACCAAAAAGATCATCCTCTAAGCTTTCAAACCCGTTTTCTAGGTTTGGGACAAACCACCAACTCTAAAAAAAAAACTAGAAAATATTTTCTCTTGACAACAAGTGATGCATGTGCAATCTCAACAATTATATGAAATTAAGACCATCTTCAAATCTTAATCATACAAGCATATCTCATAATTCACCATATTTGAATCATTTCATCATTGCACAAACATACATATCTCACCAATTATTCACATTGAATTTGCTTTCATAATATTCATCAATTCAATACATCCCAATAGTATAGCAAACAATATCACAATGTATTATAATCCAACATCAATCACCAAACGCATAACACATATACATGTTATTTTACACAAACACACAATGATTAAATCACATAATGTCAACAAAACTATTTTTATTGAAAAAAATATCGCCCTAGTTTTCTAACGCTTCAAAAGCAGACTCAAACGAAGTTACATTCAAAAGTTATGAAGTTTTGAAGTTTTGAAAAAATTGTTGCCAGCTTTAGGAAATCGATTTCTCAATACTGGAAATTGATTTCCTCACTTCTAGAGGCCAATTTTCGCAAGTTTCGAACTGGAAATCGATTTTCCAAAAAGGGTAATCGATTTCCACTACCCATAAGCAAATTTTCTACTGTTTTAAACACGGAAATCACTTTCTTTCAACCTAAAACCCCACATTTGAAATCAAAATCATAATTCTCTATACATCAATTCATACTCACATATCACATAACATTATTATGCATTCCCTAACACCATTTTCATCAACTTGAGTGCATACATAACATCAATTGATGTGGTATACAATCAATGCAACAATGCAACAATGCAATAGCATGGTAATTGATACTAGAAAAGTAAAAGATGTAAGGAAAGAAGAAAAGATATACAACGATATATAGTGGTTCAGTTGTCATCCTCATATTGCTTACTCCACTCTTAAATGGTGTTAAAACCATTGGAAAATAATCACGACCTTCCACTATTTTGATAAGTTTGATTACAACATTTTGATTACACTAAACTATCATACGGTAATTCCTAATGTTGATGCAGATATTAAAACTGCTAACAAAAGTCAAGATCACTAAAGGATTTGATCTAATAACCTTGCTACACACAATAATTCTCCCCTAAGTATTCGTATATGGAAATCCATCTAATTCCACTGATCCCTTGTCTGAGCGATTGGCATAGCCAAGCGTCAATGGATAACTTCTAACTTTGTCGGCGAGCAACATTTCCCCAACTCCACCAAAGATGGATAACTTCCACCAATGCCTTACAGACAATTGATACTTGACAACTCCTAACTTTTTCGGCGAGCAATCTTTCCCCAACTCCACCAAAGATGGATAACTTCCACCAATGCCTTACAAACAATTGATACTTAATCTATCCAAAGTATTCTTTGGAGTATAATGGAAACTCTATTATTTTTTAATAACAACAAACACCAAACTGCATTTAAGAAATGATATCTGCACCTATTACAAACAACAAACTTCACACAAAAACATTAGTAACCCTAATGTGCCACTAGTCTCCCTCAACACGCAATCTTTAAAGATGAAGGCCCTTAACAAAGGAACAAGACTTAGGAGGAAGGTGATAAACAATTCTAGAGTATTTCACAACAATCTACAAACACAAGGTATTTGTAAGTTTTGTGGTTTTATGATTGGCAGCAATTTTGCTAAAACCTGTATCTCAACAAGATGTTGTGATAGATGTTCCAACATGTTGGTAAGACATCTCAGAAGATAGATGTTGTGACAGATGTCGCAACATGATATACGAGAACATCAATACAGTTAAGGTTTTTAAATATTGGAAGATTTGTTTTCAAAATATGAGATTCTGAATATTTTTAGTTCTCATATGGTCACAGTCCAAGAAGGGTATTGTAGGAACACCCGTTTGTTCCAGATTTTCACTTGTTTCGTAAAAAGGAATGTTGAGACATTTTAGGAAACATGTGATGTTGTTCCTATTTTTGTGTAGAATTTTTTGCAGAATATATGCAGCTGCTATTTTGGATATGCGTTTTATTTAAATGAAGAGTCCAAGACCATGCATATCAAAAAGTTATTTAAAGGATGTTTCTAAACCTAACTTGATAACTAAGTCGTGCATTGAAAGAATATTTTTAGGGTTTAGCTCATTCTTTGTTATTTTAATAGTAGAGTTGGATTGTGTTTATTGTGAGCCATTCATGCATCTCTTAGATGCTTGAATTGGACTTTGATTGAGTTATAATTATAAAATCACTCATAAGATTTTAAGCAAAGAGTGGATTTTGTGTCTTTGAAGAGTGTCTTCTAACTTTCTATCATTGTTGTTGAAAATCACAGGGGTGTGACTATGGAAAGTGAGAGGGGGTTCTCATATCTAGGAGTGTCCTAAGTAGAAATTTCACTGGTAGTGATTAGGTGAGAAGCTTGTAAATAGGGGTGGTTTAGGCTTCAAAATAATACTATTATAGTGGATTTCCTTCCTGGCTTAGAAGCCCCCAGATGTAGGCGAGGTTGCACCAAATCGGGTTAACAATTACTTGTGTTATTTACTTCCTGCATTATTTTAGATTTTATTTACTGTCTGGTCAGTGATGTCATAACATCTGGTTTGACATCTATTTGTCAGTGCCTGAATTTCAATTGGCATTAGAGCAGGATTGCGCCTAGCCAAGAACCTGGGAGCCGAGGAGGTGAAAATCTTCACTGATTCCCAGCTCGTGGCGTCCCAAGTCCGAGGAGAATACCAAGTAAGAAACGACCATCTCGCCGAATATTGGACTCTGGTCCAAGAAATAAAGAAGAAATTCAAGTCAGTAGATGTGCACCACGTCCCCTGCGAGCATAACACCTGGGAAGATATATTATCCAAACTGGCGAGCACAAAAAAGAAAGGTAGGAACAAGTCGGTAATATAGAAGATTCTTCCTCGACCATGAACCCAAAAATCCCCCTCGACTTTAGAGGTATTCGCCATATGAGACAACAACTGCTGAATGACCCCAGTACACAACTACCCCACGAAATGAGAGCTACCCCATCGAACAAAAGGAAGTGGTCATGATCAGACGAAGAGCCTTATCCTACCTTATAGTAGAAGGAAAATTATACATGAGGGGATTTTCCATTCCTCTCCTCAAATGCGTCGACCAAAGCGATGCATCTCGAATCTTGCTCGAGATCCATGAGGGTTAAACTGCTAACATCTGGGCAGAAGATCCCTCACCAGGAAAGCTCTACGAGTAGGGTATTACTGGCCCACCATACAACACGATTCCAAAGAGCATGTAAAGAAATGCGATAAATGCCAATGGCACGGAGACATGTACTTGGCTCCTCCAAACGAGCTCAAGTCCCTTTCTTCTCCCTGGCCCTTTGTCTGGTAGGGACTGGACTTCCTCGGACCATTCGTGGTAGGTACAAACCAAAAAAATACCTAATAGTAGCTTTCGACTACTTCACAAAGTGGATATAGGCAGAGGCATTGGCCAAAATCACAGCCCAAAACATCCTCTGTTTCTACAAAAGAAATATCCTCACTCGGTTCGGTGTTCTATAAGCAATTGTCACCGACAACAGAACCCAATTCATGGACCAAAACTTCCAAGAGTTTGTGGCCAATCTGGGCAACATACAACACTTCGCCTCTGTCGAACACCCTCAGACAAACGGGCAAGCCGAGTTCACGAACAGGGTAATCTTGAGAGGTCTCAGGCGAAGGTTGGACGAAAGTAAAAAGAGATGGGTTGAGGAGCTACACAACATGCTCTGGGGCTATCGAACAACATCTCACTCGTCCACTGGGTAGAATCCCTTCCGATTGACTTACGTGACAGAGGTCGTCATCCCCATCGAGATTGAAGAACCCTCCAGACAAACTGCGGCTCCCCTAGACAAGGAGATGAATGACGTCGCCCTACGGGAGGAACTAGACCTGGTCGAAGAAATTCGAACAAGGGATGCCCTACGAGAGGCCTCTCTCAAATAGAAAATTGCCATGCGATATGACACCAAAGTCATACGACGGGAATTTGAAGTCAGAAACCTTGTCCTAAAAAGAAATCACAAAGAGTCTCGCAAAGGAAATCTCGCCGCAAACTGGGAAGGCCCTTACCGCGTTCATGCAAAAATGGGGAACATGGCCTACTACCTGGAAAACCTACACGGCGAACGACTTGCTCAACCTCGGAATATTGAGAAATTAAGGCAATATTACATTTGAAACACTAAGCAGTCGGCGAGCTTAATCGACAATATGAACTAATCCAAACCCGACCATATAAGCGTGTCTAGGTACATACACGACACTCAAATTGTTTGACGGGGCAAAGCTCCACTCTTTTGATGAGCAGATCCTTAGCCTGACATGGATAACTCGACCGAGGATCATCATCATCGTACCATGCTGGTAGAACGCCCAGCTCGCGATGGGAAGAACATGCTACCGAGTTCTGTCCCATGTCCGGTATTCACCCTGGCCGTTTGTTTGGTATCCTCACACCAGAAAACTCACTAACTAACGAGCAAAACCCCACAAAAAATCTTAACCAATAAAAAATGTCTCAAGCAGACGAGCATATAATAAACATGCAAACACTTCAAAAAGAAAAGGCAACACAATCATGCATGAAGTAAAGTCATAAACACTTAAGTAGGGAAAATTAAAGCAAAACGACCACCATGATCAAAAAATTCAAGGAAGACCACCAAGGTCGAAATTGTAATGGATTTTAAAAAATGGAGGCCCAAGACTCCCATCCAACAAAACGATCATGTGGCCACAAGGTCCACAGTTGTTCGGAACTTACATCAAAATGGGCTAAAGCCCGCAAAATAGAATTACATCAAAACGGCGCACATGCTAGAACAAGATAAAAAGAAGAAAAATTCAAGTATCAGGCTGAGGCTCCTCCTGGATGACGAGATCCTGACAAGATGACTCTCTGACGGGCACACCCCAACATCTTTGAGATATTCAGGGACCATAATATTTATGTTGGCCACATAGTAATGGAGTCCCATCTCGGTTATTAAGCTCGACCTCGGGATTCAAGATCCTAAGATGCTTCACCGTATTGTCAAAACTCCCCTCGGTAGCGGCCAAGGCATCATCCATTGCCAGTTAAAGGCGAGCAACCAATTTTGCATGGGTCTTCAAGCCTTGAGCTTCTTCCAGCTCATCTTTGGCAGGAGCAGCTTCAATCGTTAGGGACGCCACCTGTTCATCAAAAGCCTTCTTCTCGAGCAATAGTGTCTTATGCTCTTTGGTCTATTTCTCCAGGATCTCCTCAGCCAACTTTCGAGCAACCCCCTCATCAACGCGCTCCTTCTTAATCTCGGCAAAACTAGCTCGCAATTTTCTCATCTTAACTTCTTGAGAGAAGCCATCCTCGTGGTACGCAACGACCGTCCCTAAGACCCTTATAACGGCCCCAGTATCATGACCTAACGCGGTCCACTTTACCGGATGATCCAACGCCTCGAGAAAAAATACTCGCCTCAAAGGAGATACAAGGAAGAACCCTAAAAGAAGGATTTGTCATGCCAGCAGGGAGGCAACTCATATTTCCCCTTCTCTTTTCCCCCTGTAAGATCAACAGTGCCTTTGCTGCGCTGCCTTTTGAGCCTCAAAGAAACCTGCAGGGGGGGGGGGGAGAACCCCGACTGCTGGCCCTGTCGACGAAGCACCCGAGCCTGACATAGGAGTCTTCCCCGCGTCAGATAGAGAGGACTTAGAACCCTTATGCGCCTTCTTCAAGTTAGAAGCTTCCGTCTTGGTCAAACGCTCTTGAGCAGGATTCATCTTATCTACAAGGAAACATCAAATTATAGTTAGCAAACAGAAACAATATGTCACGCATACAAAGAAAATCAGATCATAAAGTAACTACCCAGATACGCCACAGGATCCTCGCTCTGGAGGAGCTCCTTGACACCTATCAAATGAAGGTCGTACACCATATTCCCGTCCTTGTCGACGACCAACTTTACCCCTCTGCCCACACACTGAACAGGAGGAATCCCCGCGACCAAGGCAGTGAGGCAGTCAAAACTAGCCTGGTCCTCGACATCAAGCTGACCCTTCTTCCAGACATAAACCTCCGTCCCATTATCATAGTGATTCATGGTCTAGTGAAAGGGGAACTTGGGCACCCGTTTATTCATGTGCCTCCCTCCTCATTCAGGATAAGAGCCCTGTCCTCGTCGTACGTTGGAGAAACCCTAAAGACGTTCAACAATGCCCTCTGCGAGACGGGCTGAATAAGCATGTACTTGTCCTTGAAGAAATGGACAGACTCCAAATACGCATGGAACAATTTTTCGTTTTCCTACTTCAGGGAAACCCAACCGAACTGGCCACTGGATGTTTTCCTTTGAAGATGAAAAAAGTGGAAGAATAGAGGAACAGTGGCCCCGATGCCCAGATAGTCACATACGATCTCGAAAGCCCGTAAGAAGGCGGTCAAATTCGGGTGAAGCTGGGATGGAGCAAAACAGAGATGCCTGAAGACCGCCACCTGGAAATTCGAGAAGAGAAGCCGAAAACCCATCTCCCTAAATGAGGTATCGTACATAGGGAACCAACAAGCTTCAAACTTCGATCAAACCTAACTTTTCTTATTGGGGATGTATATCGCCCACTTCTCCTCGACACCCTCACGATCCATCTTCGGGTCCACCGATGTAAAGATATCGCCAGGATACTCGATGAAGTGAGAAACATACTTCAGCGGGCCCGATGCGACCCAAGTCAATGGATCCTCCTCGACCACGGGCTCAGTTAGACCTACTCGGTCAGCAGGAACCATCTCTACATCCCTTTCGACAGCTTGTCGCCCGGGCAACCCTGGCTCCCACGCACCCGACGCAGACTCGTATGCTCCCGAGGTACTCGTCTCGCTAGATGTACACTCAGTGGAACTCTAAGCAGAATCACTAGGCTTGTTCAGAAACTCGTCACCAACACTAGTAGCCATTATACCTGAAAAGGAGAGGATAAGAGTGAGTTCGACATCAATGTTAAATCCACCCTTCCACCACTAATCAAGTGAAAGAGCACCAAGAAACGAGGACCCTGTCCCCGACTAGAGCCCTCACTTAAACAACCACTAGACAGTCATCACTCTCCCCGACTAAACGAGCTGGACTCACCCAGAACGTTTGGTGAATGACAAAAACGGCCTAAATTCACAAAAAAAACATCTACATTCATCTAACGCCACCGCATTTCCAAACTCCCCAAGAAGAACGCATGGCATCATCGACAGTCTCACATGGCGAAATCACCGTCTCCAACCAACATTCTGCCGGGATTTTTAAGCGATAAGTTACCTTAAACCCTAACCACATGCGTTTCTAAGAGAAAAACTTTGAAATCTAAGCTATGACAGAAACTAAATCCACAAAATCAAGGGGAATAAAAGAAACTTACCAGATCAAATTAAGGAACGACGAAACATATGGTGGTGAACGGGGGAATAAGAGAAAACTCTAGAAACTGCTGAAGTCGAGCAGGAAATCGATGAAGTCGAGCAGAAAATAGAGCGAACGAGCAGAGGAAGAGCAGGAAAAAAGTGCAACTGAAGCTCTTTCCCCTCCTTTTATAGACTTGGCATCACCATTGCACCCTAGTCCCAAGGCTAGCCATCATCACACTTTTTTCTGACAAGACGTAGCTCAAGACACGTGTGACACGCCAACTCTTCAGCTTTCGAAACCAAACCATTCCTCTCCTCGTGGGTCAATATGTGCACGACACGATAAATGCTCAGAAAGAACTCTCGGCTGTCCCCCTCCCTGCAAGGCGAACACGACGAGTGTCCCTCAAGCTCCCTAAACGAGGTCGACCCAGAAGCGCCCTCGTTTCGCGGGCTAGTTCTACGTCATCACTCATCTGCCCAGGAGCAACGACTTGGGGGGATCCTGTTATGGGATGACCCAATGACTAGAATTGGCTCAATCCGCTCTTGCCCTTGGCACGATCTGATGACTGCGGCCTAGCACTCTGGTCGACTACGACGCTTGTCATCCGACCAGTCATGCCCAACATACACGCCTGGCTAGATCAACGAATGTCTTCCATCGGCCTGACATGAGTCGGGCATACACCCAGGAAACGACCAAAACAACTATATGTCCGTAATCCTCCTCCTCGGAACCAACGACTACTTACGAGCATACCTGCCTGTTTTGACCCAGTCCTGGCAGTTACCTATTTTTGCGGACCGCATATGTAAGCCCAAAAATAGGATCCAATGGCTATGCGTCAGGGGAATATTATATAAACCCTCACACATGTGAGGATCAGGTATTCACTATCTCACACCTTAAACTCTAATATTCTGCTTGTATCTATTTGCTCCCACATTTACTTGATCGTCAGAGTGCCTGACAGATACAACCCGCTTTTCTCCTCAATTTTCCAGCTAATCAAATATCATCCTTCAGCCCACTCGCAGGTTTTGGTCAACGGATAAGATCATTTGGTAACAGTCTTTTGATCACGAGCTTATAACTTATTTTTCTAACTTATAACTTATTTTTCAGACGCTATTTCAAATAGCGTTTTAACTTATAACTCATAGCTCATTACTTTTCTTCTTTTTTTATCCTTTTTATATTAACAAAAACTAATTTTTATTCTGTATAATTTATTTTAATTTAAAATAAAATAATTATATATTAAATATCTTTTAAGTTATTTTATATTTATAAATTAGTTGAACCGTTAATTTTATTAAACATTTTAATTAGTTTATTAACTATTTGTCTCAACTATAAACTATCAGTTATTAATCATCAACTATAAAATATAAACTATCAACTAATTTATCAGTCAACTGCTATTTTTATTAAAGAGACCGTAAATAAAAACTTCTACTACTGTGTAGACAAAGCTAAAATCAAGCTTTCTATTTATTGATGAAATAACTAACACCCATCTAGATAGAGTCAACATAAACCAGCTTTGAAATCTTGACACACAAAGCACGCACATTCATAACCGTGTCTCCATACTCTCTTTTTGTATTTATTATTTAGTCAATTAACTCCATCAAAACGTGTCCTTACATTAATATACTACTAAGCCCAAAAAATTATTTTACTATATATATAAACATACTCAAAGTACAACCACAAATTAAATTTGTACACAGAACAATGGCAGAAACCGATCAAGCAAGACCATTAGCTCCAGTTAGAATCCACCCAAGAAGCGATGATGAAGAAAAAGCTCTCAAAACAAAGAACCGTAGAAGAAAGGTCAAGTTATGTGGTTGTATAACAGCGATTTTACTACTACTTTTAGTCATAGTAATTGTCATCTTAGTATTCACGGTTTTTAAGGTTAAAGATCCGAAGGTAACAACAAATGAGATCCACCTCACAAACTTTGGTCTCAACCTAGTTCAACTTCCAACACCTCAAGTTAAGATCAACATGACCATGGTAGTGAACATGTCTATTAAGAATTCTAATAGAGCATCCTTTAAGCTTGGGAATAGCACGACATCGGTGTACTATCGCGGTATATCGGTTGCGGACGCGGAGATACCGCCGGGACTTGTGATCAAGGCACGGAAGACGTCGGGGTTGAATGTGACAGTAGATGTTATGGCTGATCGCCTCGCTTCTAGTCCGGATTTGGTGCGAGATGTGCTTCAAGGGGAGATGATCATGAATACTTATTCGGTGATTCCGGGGAGGGTGAAGATTTTGTTTATTAAGAAACATGTTGAGGTGAAGATGAATTGTACTATGACGCTTAATATTTCAACGAGAGGAATTCAGGACATGAATTGTAGACGTAAGGTGAAACTTTAGAGATGGAGTTTGAATGTTTTTGTTTTTGTTTTTGTGTTTTTTTTTTGGGACCTATGCTAGAATTCTTTATTTTTATTTTTAAAGAATTTTTTTAAGAGATTTATTGCATAGCTAAGTCTATAGATTGATGTGTGTGAAATAAATAACGATAGCAGCAGACTATGTAGTTTATTTTTAGTCAGACTTTTACACACATTATATATGTTTTTAATTTGACATAATATATGTAATATTTAGTTGATTGTTGTTTTCTTAGGTTAAATAATTTTTTAATTCTCAAAAGAATTTATTTATCATTGCAAGAAGACAACTAGTGTGCTAGTGAATGGAATGGTATGAACATCTTCATTGATCAATTTTTTTTGGTGGTTATCAAAAATATTTTTGAACAAATAAAATACAAATTTTTTTGGTGAATTCTATTTTTAAGAAACTTTGATAGAAAATATTACCACAAAGATTTTTAATAGCCACCTTAATAGCAAGGTTTTTTTTTTATTTCTCTATCATTTCAAAAAAAATGAATTTTAATGATTAGTATTGTGTTTATTTAACATGGTTTAAGTGTTTATGTCTTTCTCTATTTTTTTTTACCAAATTAAATTATGTTTGATTTGTTTTTGATTGATGAACTAGTGATTTTTTAAGTTCATTTCTGTGTTGAGAGTCTAAAACAAATCAGACTTAAGAGATTTGCATAAAATTTGGATAGAAATGTGATTCTAACCTAAGGATTTTTTTTCAATAGATATAAATTCTTGTGTTGAGTTAGTCTGAACAACATGTAACTTTTATATAGAAGTGGATCAAACTAAAATTTTCATTACAATTGTATATACAAATAACTTTAATATTATTCAAAGACAATTATGGAATAAACTTATCAATCTTCAACAGACCAATCTTAACCATTTGTGCATGATAGGTGATTTCAATGCAGTTATTAATTCCCCTGTGAAATTTGGTAAATGTCCTCCAAATAAAATTTCTAATTACGAGTTTCGTAGTTAGAACAATTAAAATGATCTTATGCATCTTGACATTAATGGTAGCTGTTGTACCCCAAAATTTGTCCTCTCATATTTTTCAAGGTCTTGCCCTACATGGTTGGTCACAAACTCCTGCCTAAGGAAAAGGAAAATTTATAAGTAGTGTTTTCAAGTTTTTTTTTCGATTGGCATCTCCAAAATGCCCTTCGATTGACATTTCAGCAAGCCTTTTGATTGGCCTTGCAACAAGATCTTTCTATTGGAATTTGTAACACCCTCTAAAAACCTCGAATAAATTTCCGCGAATAATTAAAATTATAATTTCAGAGTACATGTATCAACGAGGATGTCACAATTCTCTTTTAATAAAAACAAGTTCCTGTCATGCATAATCATAGTAGTAACTCATACATGTTTACACAGCGGAATAATTTAATTAATAAAACCAATGTTATAATATTTTTCAAAATCATCAGGGATTAACACCTGGAAAAATGTCAACATCATATTATAACAAATATAAGGAAATAAACGAGTCTGACTAAAGCAGCTCGACAAACAAACGTTCCCGGAGTTACAACTATCAGAGCATGACCCGGACAATACTAAAACGAAATTAAACTAAAAACGACAAGCCTTCGCCAAGCACCTGAACGAAGCTCCTCAATCTGAAATATTCAACAGTAAGGGTGAGCATCTCAACTATACATTTGATTATACGTTCATAACAATCAATTCAGGAAACCATAAGCATCACCCAACAATTAGCATGTTTTATAGATTACAAAAACCTTTACAATTCATATATTCATAATATCATACTTTTCATGCTTACTATTAACATCAAACATCGTTAACAATTTAGTATCAATACATGCATACAATCAATCAAATACAACATTGGAAAAATCATCCATTCATGTCATATTCAATGTAATGCAACACACCCATGCATGTGGTACCATTTTACCGCCCCATTAAATCTCGGGTCACGGATAACTCACCGTTCCATTATATCGCGGACACGGCTACCACCTCAACGTTCCATTAAATCGCGGACACGTATATTGGCCACCATGTTAATTCCACACAATGGGAATTAACAAATGCAACATGATATGTAAAGTATGTAACACTCAGCATACTATTAACATCAATCGACATATCATGCAACATCAACAATATCAAATATAACATGATCTGAATAGCATGTAATCACTCAGCATACTATTAAACATCAATCATATCAAGTTATATCATAATTCATGCTTGATACATCATCTAAAAGCATGACAATAAAATCCATATAGTGTTGGTATCATAACATACGATCGTTATTCGATACTAGCATCAATCAACACTAGGAAATCAATAAACACATATTCAAAACATGTCAAACACTGCACATCAAAACCAGATCAATCCGTACTTAACAGCATGCACAGAAAACATAGTTTAAAAACCAACACAGGAGGTTTAACACGGGTGCCCGTGTAAAACAACACTGCCCGTGTGGAAATGTGTCCAGAAAACACGTTTTTTTGACAATACAGAGGATCAACACGGGTGCCCGTGTGAATCAACACGGCCCGTGTTGAATTGTGCCCAGAAAACACATATTTATGCCAACACAGTGAATCAACACGGGTGCCCGTGTTAATCAACACGCCCGTGTTGAATTGTGGCCAGAAAACACATTTTTATCAGCATTACAGTGAATCAACACGGGTGCCCGTGTTAATCGACGCGCCCGTGTTGATGAGTGCGAACCCAAAATTTCTGTTCCTGCAGCAGCTCATATACCCATATTTTGCACGAAAATACCTTTCTACGGCAGTGTAATGCAGTACAAAACATCCAAATTCAACATAGGAACCTAAAATCCCTAATTGATTTATAAAATTTCGGAACCTAAACCTTTTCTAACAAGATTTGACCCTAAAGTTATCAATCCCTAAGAACATCATAGAAAATGGGGTTATCCTACGATTACCCAACCAATTGCATCTAAACCCATAAGCAAATATAAATTGAGTAGTAGCCCCCCGTACCTTATCAAATTGCAGCTTGAGTTCTTGAGCGATGTTCTTCGTTCTTCTCACCTTCAGAGCTCTATTTCCTCAAATTTCCCAAACTCTGTGTTATCGTGAATAATGAGAAAAATAACTTGAGTTCCAAAACATATCCCTATTTCTTTTGCACCCCCACTCTTTTCTAACAACATCCAAGCCCAATAACTTAAAAACCCAATATTTCTTATTTCTTTTATTTTCTTCAAATATTCCAAAATAAATAATTTCTTTTTATTTTATTAATTCTAATAAAATAATTTCCCAATTAAATAAATCAAATAATTGAAACTGGGGTGTTACAACTCTCCCCCACTAAAAGAGTTTTCGTCCTCGAAAACATACCTTAGACGAACAGTTCCGGATAAGCCTCTTTCATCTGGCTCTCCAGCTCCCAAGTGATATTTCCATCTGCTGGACCTCCCCAAGCAACCTTCACTAATGCTATCTCTTTACCTCTTAACTGTTTCACTTCCCGATCTTCTATCCTCATAGGCAATGTTTCTACTGTCAGGTTATCTCTCACCTGTACATCATCTATTTGGATTACATGAGATGGGTCTGGAATGTATCTCCTCAACTGAGAAACATGAAAAACATCGTGTAAATTCGCAAGTCTCGGAGGTAAAGCAATACGATAAGCAACTTCTCCAACTCTTTCCGTAATCTGAAACGGACCAATAAAACGCGGAGTCAACTTCTTAGATTTCAACGCTCGACCAATACCCGTCATCGGAGTAACTCTCATAAACACATGATCTCCAGCACTGAATTCTAAATTCTTTCTCCTCTTATCATGATAACTTTTCTGACGACTCTGAGAAGCTCTCATCTTCTCTTGAATCAATTTGATCTTTTCAGTAGTCTGCTGAACAATCTCTGGCCCAATTACTGAACTCTCTCCAGATTCATACCAACACAAAGGTGTTCTACACCGTCTACCATACAATGCCTCAAACGGAGCCATACCAATACTCGAATGGTAACTATTGTTATAAGTAAATTCAATCAATGGCAAATAGCTATCCCAAGCTCCACCCTTCTCTAAAACACAAGCACGCAATAAATCTTCTAACGATTGAATCGTCCTCTCCGTCTGTCCATCAGTCTGAGGATGGTAAGCTGAACTCAACCTTAATTAGTACCCAAAGCCTTCTGCAATCCTTCCCAAAATTTCGAAGTGAATCTCGGATCTCTATCTGACACAATACTAGAAGGAACTCCATGCAAACTCACTATTTTCTCAATATATAACTGTGCCAATCTCTCCATTGAGTAATCCATTCGCACCGGTATAAAATGAGCAGACTTAGTCAGTCTATCCACCACAACCCATATCGCTTCACAATTCTTAGGAGTCCTCGGCAACCCGGATACAAAATACATAGAAACACTATCCCACTTCCATTCTGGAATAAACATCGGCTGCATAACTCCAGACGGCTTCTGATGCTCAATCTTCGATTTCTGACAGATTAAACATGCATACACAAATTCAGCTATTTCCTTTTTCATTCCCGGCCACCAAAACAATCTCTTCAAATCATGATACATTTTCGTGGCACCCGGATGAATACTCATCCCACTGCGATGTCCTTCCTCTAATATACTCTTCTTGATTTCTGCGACATCAGGAACACAAACTCTATCGCCAAATCTCATAACATCATTCTCATCAATTCTAAACTCACCACCTTGATCTTGGTTGATCAATGTCAATTTATCAACTAAATTAACATCAGATTTATGCCCGATCCTGATCTCTTCTAGAATACCACTAGTAAGTTTCAACATACCCAAACGAACACACTTCGGAGTACTTTCACAAATTAAACTCAAATCTCGGAATTGTTCAATTAAATCCAATTCACGAACCATCATCATAGACATATGCAAGGATTTCCTGCTCAAAGCATCTGCAACCACATTTGCCTTACCAGGATGGTAATTCAAACCAAAATCATAATCTTTGAGAAATTCCAACCACCTTCTTTGCCTCATATTGAGCTCTTTCTGATCGAAAAGATACTTCAAACTCTTATGATCACTATACACTTCAAATCTCGAACCATACAGATAATGTCTCCACAATTTCCAGACAAACACAACTGCTGCCAACTCTAAGTCGTGAGTAGGATAGTTCCTTTCATGAACCTTCAACTGTCTCGAAGCATACGCAACTACCTGTTGATTCTGCATTAGAACACCACCTAATCCCATCAGAGATGCATCACAATAAACCACAAAAGATTCCACCGGATTCGGCAAAATCAGAATAGGAGCACTAGTCAATCTCCGCTTCAATTCTTGGAAACCTTTCTCACATTCCGAATCCCAAATAAACGCTTGTCCTTTACGAGTCAACTTTGTCAACGGCAATGCTAACTTTGAGAATCCTTTGATAAACTTTCTGTAATAACCTGCAAGACCAAGAAAACTTCTGATTTCAGAAACAGTCTTCGGCGCTTCCCACTGAGATACTGCTTCTACCTTTGTAGGATCCACTGCAATACCATTCTTAAAAATCACATGTCCAAGAAAACTAACTTCATTCAGCCAGAACTCACATTTGGACAACTTTGCATACAACTTCTTATCTTTCAACAACTCTAACACAATTCTGAGATGTTCCGCATGCTCTTCGTCATTCTTGGAATAAATCAGAATGTCATCAATAAAAACCACAACAAACTTATCCAGATACGGGTGAAAAATCCTGTTCATATATTCCATGAAAACACCAGGTGCATTAGTAACTCCGAACGGCATAACAGAATATTCATAATGCCCATACCTCGTTCGAAAAGCAGTCTTTTGAATATCTTCCGCTTTCACACGAATCTGGTGATATCCAGATCTCAAGTCAATCTTACTGAATACACTGGCTCCAATTAGCTGATCCATTAAATCATCAATCCTCGGTAACGGATACCGATTCTTAATGGTTACCTTGTTCAATTGCCTGTAATCAACACACAGTCTCATAGAACCTTCTTTCTTCTTGACCAACAATACCGGAGCACCCCAAGGCGAAACACTTGGACGAATAAACTTCTTCTCCAGTAAATCTTCCAACTGACTCTTCAATTCAGCCAACTCAGATGCAGACATACGATATGGCGCCATCGACACCGGTCTCGTACCAGGAATCAAATCTATAGAAAATTCCACTTCTCTCTCAAGAGGTAACTCACCAACATCATCAGGAAAGACTTCTGGAAAATCACACACCACTGGCAATTCACCACTCCTGGCCCTTCCTGTTGCATCTAACGAAGCAAGTAACATAAACACATTAGCACCGTCTTCCATTGCTTCTTGTACCTGCCTAGCAGTCATAGTCAAATTCTCGACACCAACTGCTTCTGGAAAAATCACCGTCTTAGCAAAGCAGTTCAGATGAACCCGGTTGAATTCCAACCAGTTCATCCCAAGGATAATATCAATTTGTTCAAGCGGTAGGCACACTAAATCCATACCGAAACCTCTACCAAAAATCTCAATAGGACAATTCCTACATACAAGTGAAGTTGTCACTGAACCCGATGCAGGAGTATCAACAACCATGCTACCTCGCATACCAGATATGTCCAGTTTCAACCTCTCAGCACAATCTAAAGAAATGAAAGAATGAGTTGCACCAGTATCAATAATTGCAACTAAAGGTGTGCCATGAATAAAACACGTACCTTTAATCAATCGATCCTCTGGAGTAGTCTCAGATCCAGACAAAGCGAACACTTTTCCACCTGACTGATCCTTCTTAGGCTTAGGACACTGCGGACGAATGTGACCTTCTTCGCCACAATTGTAACAAGTAACGGACTTCCCTTTGCAATCAATAGACAAATGACCAGCCTTTCCACATTTATAGCACTTCTTCTCATCGCTCTTGCAATCTCGAATATGATGACCCAACTCACCACACCTGTAGCATCTGATAGGAGCCTTAGAATCTCCCCCACTAGGCCTTTTCCAACCACCTGATTTCTGGTTATCTCTACCATATGGCTTGCCACGGTCCATATGTTGCTTTCCTCTTTTATCAACAGCCCCACGAGAGTGAGACGACCTAGTCTTGGTAATATCTTCTTCCAAGATCCTGCTACAATCCACCAGGTCAGAAAATCTACGAATACGCTGGTACCTGATTCCCTGCTTAATCTCATCTCGGAGACCATTCTCAAATTTGATACATTTAGAGAATTCTCCAGCCTCATCATTGTTGTAGTGTGCATAATACTTTGCCAGCTCAGTGAACTTAGTAGCATACTCACTAACAGTCAGATTGCCCTGCTTAAGCTCCAAAAACTCAATTTCCTTTCTTCCCCGAACATCTTCAGGAAAGTACCTCCTCAGAAAAGCTCTTCTGAAGTTAGCCCAAGTCAGTGCCTCTCCATCCTGAACCATTTCAGTCCTTGTTGCAACCCACCAGTCGTCGGCCTCTTCTGCCAACATATGCGTACCATATCTGACCTTCAGATCTTCTGCACAATCAATCACACGGAAAATCCTTTCGATTTCCTTCAGCCACTTCTGAGCACCTTCAGGGTCATGTGTACCTTTGAACAACGGAGGATTGTTCCTTTGGAAGTTTCCCAATTGCCTATCAGCACCAATCACGCCTCCAGTTGGGTTTCCAGCAAGTACACCAGCTAACATCCCCAAAGCCTCAGCTAGTGCAGCATCATTTCGTCCGTTACCTCTTCCAGCCATATTCCTGAGAATTAAAACATACTCCTCATTAGAATACAGTATCGACAGTGTTACCTTACACTAATCGCATACAAAAGGGAATGACTGACTCAAGACTCTGGTCGCAACGACCGACTATGCTCTGATACCACTATTGTAACACCCTCTAAAAACCCCGAATAAATTTTCGCGAATAATTAAAATTATAATTTCAGAGTACATGTATCAACGAGGATGTCACAATTCTCTTTTAATAAAAACAAGTTCCTGTCATGCATAATCATAGTAGTAACTCATACATGTTTACACAGCGGAATAATTTAATTAATAAAACCAATGTTATAATATTTTTCAAAATCATCAGGGATTAACACCTGGAAAAATGTCAACATCATATTATAACAAATATAAGGAAATAAACGAGTCTGACTAAAGCAGCTCGACAAACAAACGTTCCTGGAGTTACAACTATCAGAGCATGACCCGGACAATACTAAAACGGAATTAAACTAAAAACGACAAGCCTTCGCCAAGCACCTGAAGGAAGCTCCTCAATCTGAAATATTCAACAGTAAGGGTGAGCATCTCAACTATACATTTGATTATACGTTCATAACAATCAATTCAGGAAACCATAAGCATCACCCAACAATTAGCATGTTTTATAGATTACAAAAACCTTTACAATTCATATATTCATAATATCATACTTTTCATGCTTACTATTAACATCAAACATCGTTAACAATTTAGTATCAATACATGCATACAATCAATCAAATACAACATTGGAAAAATCATCCATTCATGTCATATTCAATGTAATGCAACACACCCATGCATGTGGTACCATTTTACCGCCCCATTAAATCTCGGGTCACGGATAACTCACCGTTCCATTATATCGCGGACACGGCTACCACCTCAACGTTCCATTAAATCGCGGACACGTATATTGGCCACCATGTTAATTCCACACAATGGGAATTAACAAATGCAACATGATATGTAAAGTATGTAACACTCAGCATACTATTAACATCAATCGACATATCATGCAACATCAACAATATCAAATATAACATGATCTGAATAGCATGTAATCACTCAGCATACTATTAAACATCAATCATATCAAGTTATATCATAATTCATGCTTGATACATCATCTAAAAGCATGACAATAAAATCCATATAGTGTTGGTATCATAACATACGATCGTTATTCGATACTAGCATCAATCAACACTAGGAAATCAATAAACACATATTCAAAACATGTCAAACACTGCACATCAAAACCGGATCAATCCGTACTTAACAGCATGCACAGAAAACATAGTTTAAAAACCAACACAGGAGGTTTAACACGGGTGCCCGTGTAAAACAACACTGCCCATGTGGAAATGTGTCCAGAAAACACGTTTTTTTGACAATACAGGGGATCAACACGGGTGCCCGTGTGAATCAACACGGCCCGTGTTGAATTGTGCCCAGAAAACACATATTTATGCCAACACAGTGAATCAACACGGGTGCCCGTGTTAATCAACACGCCCGTGTTGAATTGTGGCCAGAAAACACATTTTTATCAGCATTACAGTGAATCAACACGGGTGCCCGTGTTAATCGACGCGCCCGTGTTGATGAGTGCAAACCCAAAATTTCTGTTCCTGCAGCAGCTCATATACCCATATTTTGCACGAAAATACCTTTCTACGGCAGTGTAATGCAGTACAAAACATCCAAATTCAACATAGGAACCTAAAATCCCTAATTGATTTATAAAATTTCGGAACCTAAACCTTTTCTAACAAGATTTGACCCTAAAGTTATCAATCCCTAAGAACATCATAGAAAATGGGGTTATCCTACGATTACCCAACCAATTGCATCTAAACCCATAAGCAAATATAAATTGAGTAGTAGCCCCCCGTACCTTATCAAATTGCAGCTTGAGTTCTTGAGCGATGTTCTTCGTTCTTCTCACCTTCAGAGCTCTATTTCCTCAAATTTCCCAAACTCTGTGTTATCGTGAATAATGAGAAAAATAACTTGAGTTCCAAAACATATCCCTATTTCTTTTGCACCCCCACTCTTTTCTAACAACATCCAAGCCCAATAACTTAAAAACCCAATATTTCTTATTTCTTTTATTTTCTTCAAATATTCCAAAATAAATAATTTCTTTTTATTTTATTAATTCTAATAAAATAATTTCCCAATTAAATAAATCAAATAATTGAAACTGGGGTGTTACAGAATTCCTAAAGCTTCATTCAATTGGAGCATCAGAGCTTCCTTCGATTGGAGCATCAGAGCTTTCTTCGATTAGAGCACCAAAGCTTCCTTCGATTTGGAGCATCAGAGCTTCCTTCGATTTGGAGCATCAGAGCTTCCTTCGATTGGAGCACCAGAGCTTCCTTAGATTTGAAACATCAGAGCAAAGGCCCTTCAATTGGTAATCCAAAAAGAGCCCATTCGAAGAAGCTTCAGAAGAGCCATTCGAAGAAGTGTGCAAAGGTCCATTCGAATGAGGCTAGCAGCCCATTCGAAGGAGGGCATTCGAAGGCCAGTTGCATATCATTCAAAATTCAAAAAGGGAGACAAGATCCCATATGTTTGGCCAACCTTACAAATTCTCATTCATGGCTTTCAAACACAATCAAGGTTGTTTAAACCTTTTCCTTCTTGTCCCCTCTACCCCCTCTATATAAAGAGGTCACAAGTGTTGCAAAGAGAAAGAACGAAAAAACCTTGGAGAGAGGCTGCCAAAAAAATCCATCAAAGGTTGCCATAATTTTCCAAGCAGCAGCCACGCCCAGAAGCCCAGATCGAAGGTGCTCACCTCCAGCAAGCACCCAAATCGAAGACTCAATTTGTTGGTAAGAAAGTGTAAACTTTCCAACTTTACATTTTCATAACACATCATTACTTGTTATTACTTTCATTTTGCCATCCTAGACAGGATCAAAAGGCCTGGGTTTGGCACCCAGGTCATGCTCTTCATTTGCTAACATTTGCTGTAGACCTAGCCTAAGAGGACTCAGCAAGCGCAGGATCGAAGGACATGGGTTTTGATACCCATGTCCTGCATTTCGTTTCGCTAACGTATTTTTGCAGGTATAGCGTCCCAGATCGAAGGGGGTGCCTTCTTTGGATCGAAGCCTTAGCCTCTTGGATCGAAGGGCAATCCCATTCCCTGGATCGAAGGCTAGTCATGCTTACTCCTTAGCCCAATTGAAAGAAGGCATGATCTTCTGGATCGAAAAGGCCCCATCTCTCCTGAATCGAAGACCATAATTTTCCTGGGATCGAACCCCCCCCCCCCCTTTCCTACAATCGAATGGAGCCCCATTTGTATTTTTACTTTTTGGTTCTTTTCTCTTCTTTTTTTTTTATCTTTTTAATTAACATTAAAATCAAAACCACAAAAAATATTAGGCTAGTTGTTTTTCCAACTAAATTAATTTTGTAAATAAATAAATTAATTATTTTAACATCCTTTTTTCTTAAAATTAAAATTAAATAGACTTGGGTCTTATTTTCTTTTATACCAAAAACAACAAAAAGATTTTCTTTTGCTTTGCGCGCGTTTATTTAATTCCATATTTCACTATTATTGTATCTGTTTACCGGATATAATAGATTAAAATTAGGATATTTACTGTTTTATTCCCCATTATCCCGTGTATAATGTAAATCCCCTCCCCGAAGCACTGTAATAGCGTAGGACCTCTATTTTCTGCATTTTTTACTGCTTTTCATATTAACTCCTAGTAATTAGGCTTGTATGATAAGACTAATAATCAAACACTAGCAAACTTAATAAAAAGAAAAAAAATAACTGAAACACAATACAATTGCACACAAGCACCTCTAAGGTACATCCAATTTGGTGGCCTTTAAAAAACAGTCATGAGGCAGGAATGTTTTAGCAAAAACCCGTAAAATCAAAAGATCATAGTCCCTCGATGACCCTACAGTTTCCTTCTCAGTAAATGATCTAGTCCCTAAAATAGAATTGCTAAAACATCTCCATCATTGCCTTCGTGACTGTAACGTCCCTTTGATTGCCTCTCAAAACATCCAATGACAAGGCTACCTACTCACTAATAGTAGGATAGCACTGTCTAAAGAAAAAGAGGAAAATGACTACCTTTTCGAGTATAAAAGTAGATAGTTGTTAGAGGCTTGCTCAAACTATTTTTTTGCACTTACACATAACAACTGCTTTTCAAAAACAATTTCAAAACATTTACTTTGTTAACATTCTTGAGGACCGATACAAGAGTTAAACACAAAGCAAATCGCCGCACTAAGGCTTTTCAGAACATTTTCAAACACAAAGCACGAATTCATTTTAAAAATGAACAAACCTCTAAGATCCCGTGGAAAACCACGGATGGAAAGGGTGCTAACACCTTCCCTTTCCATAATCTATCTCCCTTACTCAGAAACATCTCGAAAAGGTCTTTTTCTGTTCTTTTCACCCTTTCCTTTTGTTGGATAAAAGAAAATACGGTGGCGACTCTTGCTTACCGCACATTTACGAACAAAAAACACAAAACCAATATTATATAATAGTCAGTTCTGCCACCGTGTAACAATAGCTATTACACTTGAAAAAATGAAAAGAAAGGTGGTGCTTACTCTTCTATTAGGCTTGAGAGAGTTATTTGTAATCCATATTTTCTAGAAAATTGGAACACACTCAATTGATCCCACTTTGATCAAGAAACAATCAGACCATATCATCTTTTTTTTCTATATTGTGACAAAGTTAGGTATGATTCGGCTAGGCTATTCAAATTTTTTAATGATTGGACTTTGGATGATAGTTGCTAGCAACTAATTATTGATAATTGAATTACTGTTGTGGTTGTTTGCCATGTACTTGTTTTATTCACTAAGCTAAGATCTCTTAAACTTATTCTTAAGAAATGGAGCAAAGAGACTTTTGAAAATTGATCTTAAAGTCACTTAAGCTACCGATGAAGATAATATGATACAAAGTTTGATTAATAAGACATGTTACAATGATGATCTTAGATTGAAGGGGAAATGTTCAACTTTGGTTAGATAACACATTGTATATGTAAAACTAATTTTGGAGGAACAAGGTAAGGAATAAGTGGTGTCAATATGGAGATATGAATACAAAGTAATTTTACAATATAGTCAAATTGAGATATACTAGTAAAAAAATCATTAAACTGAGGCATGACAATATTTTTTTGGAGGATGGTATGGCATTAGATAATCATGTAATTAACTTCTACAGAAATGTGTTAAATTATGAAAACAATTGTAGTGATAATATTATATGGTGTAGAGAATATCTCACAACTTATAACTCATTCAGATAATGAATATATCACTAGAATGCATCAGTCTAAGGAAACTAAGAATGCAATGCACAATATGAATGATAATTTTACTACAGGCCTTGATAGATTTGGGAGATGTTATTTTCCAAGCCTATTAATATATAACGGGGACAAATGTAATAAATTCAATGAAACAATCATTTGAATAAGGTTGGATCCTTTCTAATCTCAATACAGTCAGTGTGACTTTGACACCTAAACAATATGAAGTCGATTTTATTGAATAGTATAGACCTATTACGCCCTTGTAAATTTTCAATTCAATATCATCACTAAGATTATTGTAGATGGGTTCACCATCTTATCTCTTAAAATTGTTTCAGGACATCAAAGAGGCTTCCTTATGGGAAAACATAGTAATGAGTGCACTGGGATTACTTTTGAAATTATTAGTTTGTTAGATAAGAAATTCTTTGGAGGTAGTATAACTTTGAATATGGACATAAATAAAGCCTTTGTACTTTACATTAGAATTGTGTTATTAAAATTCTTATTCAATTTGCATATGATCAAAAACTTTGTGATTGCATTCCTATGATTTACCACTAAACCAAACTGTCAATCATGATAAATGGGAAAGTTGTATGATTTTTCTTGCTCTAGAGGACTGAGGCAAGGAGATCCTCTTTCTCCTTTGTTCTTATACATTGTTGAATAGGCACTTACTAGGAAGTTATCTATGTTTGTGGATCAAGATAAGTTGGCATGCACATCAGTTGGTAAAATAATCATTGTCAACCACACTGTATTTTGCATATGACCTTATGATATTATGAAAATTTATCTGAAAAAATGCTCAAGTCATTAACCATCTCCTTCAAGAATATGGTCAGAATATTGGTCATCTCATCAGTCTAACTAAGTGTAAGCTTTATGGTGTTGCAAGCTCAGGATCTAGGTTGAGGCACATTACAAATATGCTTAGATTCACTATCGGACATACATTATGTAAGTATTGAGTGCGCTCTAAGAAGGGGGTAAATTAAATTTTTCATATTTTTAGACTTTTTAAGTGAAGATTCTTATGCTCTTAATTTTTTGGAAATAAGTGTATGAACTTTGAATGAAAGTGCTGAAAGATAAATGCTAAAAAATAAAGAACACAAAGATGTATACTAGTTTCCCTTATCAACCAAGGATACTAAAGTTACATGTCTGTAATATATTCTGGGATGAACTCTAATACAATTTTTTTGTTTGTCTTATCGTTTTCGTTTCATTTATTATTGTTTATTGAGTCTTCTTCGTTATTTCACATCTTTGAATCAAGTTTGAATATATTCATTTTTTAGCATGCATAATTGAATTGTTTGTATTTGGGTATGATAATTATTTTTTTAGTCAATTTATTGAATTAATGGAACAAGAACCATATTTGAAGTTGTTTCAAATTATGTGGGAAGTAAAATCTCAAACCATTTTTAAAAACTTGAAAAATTGAGATTTTTTGTGCGTGACCCGAGTCACTCACAATCCATGACTCAAATCAAATAGAGGAGAACAAGAAGATTATGGTATCTGTGACTCAAATCATGCAACTCTATGACTCAAATTACAAGTTGTACATGACTTGAATCACAGACCTCGTGTTAGCCACTGCCTCATTTGATTTGAATCAGACTTAACACATGACTTGAATCACAAGTTATGTCTCTTTTTCCTGGTTGATTCTAATCAACTTAACTCGAGTCATACTTTGTACATGACTTAAATCACGAGCCTTCATGACTCGAATAAAGCTTATAAATTGACTCGGATAACAGGAAAATGGGTCACTTTTCTTTATGAGATCTTTTTTCACTTTACTTGCTCATTTGACTCAAATCATGAAATGTTCTTGACTAGGATCTAACAACCCATTTTTCACCCATTTTGTGCATAATCTTCAGCGCATATAAATTCATTTTGTCACCTTATTTTCATCAACCAATTTCATCTTTTAAATCTATTTTGATTTCAGATCTTGATCATGGAGATTTGTAATTGTTGAGAGAGATGTGTCTTAAAAATAACAATTCTTGAAGGTTTGGAAAATATTTTTGAAAGCTTTCAAGGTTGTGGTTGTTGTCATTGGAAGTCACAAGTTTCAGTGAAAAAAAGGAGGTTATTTTCTCCAAGTTGACATTGATAGAGATTGTGTGGAAGGCTACACACAAGGTGGAGTTCTTCTCAGTCTTCAAATAGTTCATTACTCAAGAAATCAGTGGGATCAATGGGTTATTGTAACACACGAAGACTGTGAGCGGATTGGGGAAGTTGGAAGATTTAAGAAGCGATAATCGAGTAAAGATTTCACAGAAGAGTTTGGCATTAAGTTGTATACAAGTCAAAATCCAAATAGGATATTTATTTTTCTCAGCATTATTATGGATTGGTGATTATACGAACTCGTGTAATATTTGTCATAACATAGTGGAAGAAAAACTATTGATGAGAAACCATTAGAGAGTGGAGTACGCTCCTGTGAGGATCCTATTGTAATCTCTCTCTCTCTCTCTCTCTCTCTCTCTCTCTCTCTCTCTCTCTTTCATCTTAATTTTCATAGGTTATTGTATGTTTAGGTTAATCATTTCTAAGTGTAGTTTACCATTAATTTCTGTTTGATAGCGATTTATCACATAGGTTTAGTTTTTGTTAGAATTAGGAACCTACATGTGTTTTAGTGTTGATTAAATTCTTTGGACTAATGGTGTTAGAATTCTGTTGAATTGTTAATTTGTAAATATCACAACTCGTGAAGTTTATGAATTATCGAATCTAATTAGTTTGTAACTCTTTGGTAATAATCTTTAATCAATTCGAGGTATTTGTGAATAGTGTAAATTGTATTTGTGGTTAATTTCCAATATAAGGATAAAATCTCTATTTTCGCAAGCCTTCCACGCGTTTTAGAAAACTAAGATATCTCACATTGAGTATCGATCAAATTTTTAAAAGGGTATACTCACCCGTCTAGACTATTTGTCTATTGCATATTCCTACCCAACATGTACATCTAGTCCCCTCACACTCTGAGAGATTTTCACTATTGTTAGATCTTTGCACAAGCCTCACACCAAGAATTCTCCTACAATTTCTAACAACAACAAAGAAGCAAATCACTTCTTTGATTTCACAAGCACCAAACCTATGGTGGACTTTGAATCACCTCGATTCAAAGAACCTTTAACAACAATCACTAAATTACTTTGATGATCACAAAAACCAAAAATCACACCACTTTCTGTTTACAAATTAAGCCACCACACACTTGGTGATTAAATACAATTTTTGAACAAGAATATCCGGAGGGAACTTCAGTCAATGATAAGAAGTTCTTGAGAAGGTTCTCTGCTAAATTCTTCCTCAGTAACGGAATCCTCTATAAGCGTAACCACGACTCTACTTTGCTTCGGTGCGTAGACAAAAGTGAGGCGGAAAAGACCATGGTTGATTTACACGAAGGTACCTTTGGTACCCATTCTAGTGGGCACACGATGGCTAAAAAGATCCTACAGGAAGGATACTACTGGTCTACCATGGAAGCGGATTGTTATCAGCATTCACGAACTTGTCACAAGGCCAGATCTATGCTGACAAAGTACATGTGCCTCTGGTTCCCCTAAACGTCCTGACTTCTCCTTGGCCACTTGCAATGTGGGGGATTGACATGATTGGAGAAATTAGACCTACAACTTCTAATGGACACCGCTTCATCCTGGTTGCCATTGATTACTTCACGAAGTGGGTCGAGGCAACTTCATTTGCTTATGTTACCAAGAACGTTGTGGCCCGATTAATTAGACAAAATCTTATCTGTCGGTATGGTATTCCAGAGAGAATTATTACAGATAATGGTACCAATATCAACAATACTATGACCACCGGACTATGCTCACAATTCAAGATCCAGCATCATAACTCTTCTCCTTACCGGCAGAATATGAATGGCGCTGTAGAAGTCGCTAATAAAAACATCAATAAGATCATACAAAAGATGACAATGACTTATAAGGACTGGCATGAGATGTTACCCTTTTCTCTCCACGGTTACCGTACCACGGCACGCACATCAACATGGGTAACTCCTTTCTCTTTGGTATATGGCATGGAAGTTGTCCTACCAATTGAAGTCCAGATACCTTCTTTGAGAATCATGGGGGTGTAGGGTTGAATGAAGATGAATGGATTCAAACTCGACTTTACCAGTTGAACTTGATTGATGAGAAGAGGCTTATGGTTGTCTACCATGGTCAGATATACCAAAAACGTATGATTAAAGCTTTTAACAAGAAGGTCAGACGTCAGGTATATCAAGTTGGTGACTTGGTAATCAAATGTATCATACTGCCACAAAGTTATCCCAGAGGAAAATAGACTCCTACATACGAAGGACCATTTGTGATCAAAAACATATTTTCTGGTGGGGCCATGATCTTAACCACTATGGACGGCGATGACCTTCCACACCCTGTAAATGCAGACATAGTTAAAAGATACTACGCATGAAAAAGACCAGATAGGTTGACTGGCCTAGGCAAAAATTTGGGATAAACACAAAAAAAAATTTGTACACCCGGCAAGCTGAAAACCTGAAAAGGCGGCTTGGGAAAAAAAGGGTATCCCGGTGGACTGAAAACTCGAAAGGGAGGTCCAGACAAAAGTTAGGAATTTAAAGCATATGACTATGTCTCATTGGATCACCTTACATCCAATCTTCAGTATCAATCGTCGAACTTAAACGGTTCTAATCAATCCAATCAGCTTCGGACAAAGCAGCAAGTGAATGAGACGCTCAAAGACATAAAGGCTATAGCAGAATGGGAACCCCATGGGATGATTTCACATAGCTATATTTATTTGTATTAGTTTTCATTCTTACGACGATATTCTCTTACTAGGATATTCGTCTCTTTGTACAAAATTACTTATTCAAGTTAATACAAAGTTATTCCTTTAAAAGTGCAAAACTATTTGTTTTTCTTTTACTTTCCTGTTTTGTTTGCAAAAACGTCCAGTGATTATTTTTGAACATATGAATTTGAATGTAATTACTGTTTACAAATGAGCGCATAAAAAAATAGGGGGAAACAGAAAACAAAAAGACAATTACTAATGGCTTTAAGAAACAGGATAGTATCTATAGGCCATTCCATAAAATCCCTGTTGGTACTTTCTCCAGCAGGAGAAGAAGCAAAGACATCCTGCTACAGGGTCACTGTCGTATCTCTAGTATGCAGCCTAATGGTATCAGGTGCTCTCATATCCCTATTGGAGCAAAATTTCCAATTATCGCTCCAAAGATTCCCCAATGAAAGTCGCCCAGCTTCTCGGGATTCCCCAGTAGGATTTCACCGAGTCCACGGGAAATCCACGGTGCTTCCTTTCCCCAACAGAGTTTATTTCTCTAAATAATGGAAACCCATCCATCAATACTTCAACTTCAAAAAATATGAAGACTTGCACTCTGTATTCCCAGCCGCAGTCAGGGATTTGTTTTCCCCAGTCTAACAACATTGCAGTTGAACAACTAATATGTGTATACATCGCATTCATACATCATAACATCAACAACATGAATGCATATATTGCAATATCATTTATTTTGAGAAACATCATTACGTCATGTATTTCATACATCATAGAATTGCATACAATTAACTCTTTACCTTTTTAGGAAAGATCAATTAACAGAAAATTATCATCAACAAATTTTCAACAAGACAAGACAACTATCTGTGAACAAATCAATTATAAATCAATTCCCGAAATAGGACTGGGTGATTATCTACATGAAGAATACTTCCTTCAGATTTCTGTGGGTCCAGTTTAAATTGATCAATGGTTTATCCTGATTCCTTCCCAATAGACACTTTCTCTAGTTCAGATAAACCGCTCCAAAGATTTATTCTGATTCTTTTCCAAACCTCTGCTGGTTCAGTTTTAAAACGATAAATAATTTATTCTGATTCCTTTTTGGTAGACACTTTCTCTGGTTCAGATAAATCGCTCCAAAGATTTATTCTGATTCTTTTCCAGACCTCTGCTGGTTCAGTTTAAATCGAACAATAGTTTATCCTGATTCCTTCCCAGTAGACACTTTCTCTGGTTCAGATAAATCGCTCCAAAGATTTATCCTGATTCTTTCTAGTTAAAGATTATTTAAGACTTCTGATGGTTCAGTTTAAATCAATCAACGATTTATTCTGATTCCTTTCCGATAGAAAATTTCTTTAGTTCAGATAAATCGCTCCAAATATTTATTCTGATTCTTTTCCAGACCTCTGTTGGTTCAGTTTTAAATTGATCAATGATTTATTCTGATTCCTTTCTGGTAGACACTTTCTCTAGTTCAGATAAATCACTCCAAAGATTTATTCTGATTCTTTTCCAAACCTTTGCTGGTTCAGTTTAAATCGATCAATACTTTATCCTGATTCCTTCCCAGTAGACACGTTTCTGGTTCAGATAAATCGCTCCAAAGATTTATTCTGATTTATTCTAGACCTCTGCTAGTTCAGTTTAAATCGATCAATCGTTTATCTTGATTCCTTCTGTTGTACCCCAAAATTTTCCCTCTCATTTCATCAACACTTTCTCATCACAAGACTCTTGGAATTCACAATCAAGCTAGGGTTTGCTCTGCTTAAGACCCCTCCTTGCACTGTTAACCCAAATTAGGGTTTGAGTTTGCACAAGGATATTTTGACCTACAATACCCAAATTTATTTTCATGCTCCATGTTGGGTTCACAAGTTTTCCCATACCAAGTTTCAAGCCTTGATTCAAATCTTTGCCCAGTCAATTGGACAGTTGACCTATAAATCAGCTGTATTGGGGAAAAGTCAATTGTGGCCAATTGACAGTCAAACCTCATGAAATTTGACCCACATCAACATTATGAACTCATATGAACCATTTGATCAAGTTTGGATCACAATTCCACAAAAAATTTGATCAGATCACCAAAAGGGCAAAATGGTCATTTTTAGGGTTTTGACTGTACAAAGGCAATTTTTGACTGTTTGACCTAGCCAATGGCAAACCAAGCTCAACCATGGACTCAAGGACTCAATGACATTTGTCTTGACCCATTCAACAAGTTCAAAAGATCTCAAATGCATAGGATTGACAGATGAATTTTTCAGTCAACTGATTAAAATTTGACTGTATACTGAAAAGTCAAACTTTGACTTTTTGGTCAAAATCAAGTGCCAAGGGTCATTTTTCATCAAGACATGTCAAATTATGAAATTTGTTCATCAAGAAACCCAAAAATGCAAATTAGGGTTTAAAATGGAAAATTTTCATAACTTAGAATTTTTCTAAGTTATGAAATTTTCTTATTTTTTCCTAACTTTGTCCCATTTTTTCACCAGGATGCAAATGGATCCAAACAAAACTTGCAACATGAAAGTTGTATTCCATCACATAGTATACAACTTTGATTCACAAAGTTTTCTCAAAGGAATCTTGTATCTCAAGTTATGATTTTTGGAACAAGGGTACCTAAAACTTTTAACTTAGAGAAAATTTGCCCTAATCTAGGCAGGATTTTGACCCATCTTCTTGGCCATTTTTCACATAGTTCCACTTGGAGTTTCAAGTTGCATTACAAAGATGGATTATAGTAAATTTTCCAATATTTCCAAATTTTCCAAGAACTCCTCAAACACCCTTGTGGTTAGAGAGAATCGAATGTTTGAAATTGGCAAAAACTCACTTTTGTCCATGGCCAATACATGTTCATAACAACTTGCAATTCTGATCGAGCTAGCTTGGTTCAACATTAAAGGCCTCAAAACCATTTTGTACTCCTTAATTTAATGCATATCCATTGTATTAAGGTATTGTCTTGGTCATTAGGGCATTATACATTAGTTTAAGCCTTAAAAGGAAAAAGCAACAATGCCATTTTTGCCTAACTTCACTTTATGTCAAAACCAAATCCTTGAGGCATGGGGCCAGATCTTTGAGGCAAGATCAAGTCCACTAATCCAAGTAACCAAGAACAAAAGTTGCAGCATGAGAGGAGGGCTTGTACAGGGCTATAATATCATTTTCATCCTCTTGCTTCAAGTAGAAGAAACTTGCAAAATACAAGCCACAAGACACATCTGAAAAAACAAGCTTACAAGAACTTTGTGAACAAATTCCATACCTCCCAACAAGCCTAAGGCACGACCCTTTTACCCCTAAAACCTCCTCATACTCAGAACCACTGTTTTTCTGCAAAACAGGGCAGGTTCTGCATTTTGCAAGCCACAACAAAATTCCATCATGCGTTTTGTCCCAAGATAGTTCCAACACCTTCCAATCAACTCACCTGAACTATCCCAGGCCCCCATTGCAAGCTGTAACACCTCTAACTCACTTTGCCATTTTCATTTCAAAGCTCTGTAGGTTGAGTTCTACAGCACGATTCAAGTTGTTTCAAAGCAAGCCAAGCATTGGAGAAGCTTCCTTGGACCTCAGGCAAGCTCAACAGAAGCTCAAATACCATTGAAGGTTGCTACATTGTCCAGCTCGAAGTCAACTGAAACAGGTATTTCATGGACTTCTATCTCCCTGTCTAGGAATGGTTAGGCTTAGGTTTGTGAATGAAATATGTTGTACTCATATCCCTGAAGCCATACATATGCTTAGTTTTCATTTACATTAATCGTGCTGAGAGAATTTCACTCATGAACTTTCTGAAAAAACTAGGTTAAAAATTAGGGCCAGAGAAATTCTCTCTGGTCTTTGAGAGTTAATCCAAGTTTTTTATATGGTTGAATTCTTTGTTTAATTCTCTACAATGTTCATGTTATGAGTTTTGTCAAAAAATCAAAGAATTAGGAGTTGGCCATTGATACACAGAAGCGCGTGTTTTGTGAGCAAGAGGAAGAAGAAGAAGTCTGGTGGGCTGGGCCTGTTGTGTTTTCACTTCCAACACCCCTATTTTCTGTTTACACCCCCATGGCCCATTTGTTTAATATTTATCATTTTTGACATTTTATTTTTTTATCCTGACTTTATTATTTTTTGTGTAAATATAAAAAATGCCAAAAATAACTTTCCATTTTTTTTCATATTTATTTCATATTTATTTTATTTTACTAAGTATATATATGTAAATAAACTATTTTCTTTTTTTAATAAAACTCAAAAATAATACAAAAAAAAATATACTTATTTTTCATTTATTATTTTTATTCACATTTAAAAACATTTTCTTGAATATACACATTTTTATAAATAATTAATTTTTATCTTTATACATTTAATGTATTTAATACTTATATATTTTATTCTATTAAAAAGAAAATAAGAGTAAAAAACATCAAAAATAATACATGTTTATTTTTATTAATATTACATACTAAAAATACCTCTTTTACAATATACGTTTATTTTTTGTACAAATTGATATATATTTGTAAATAAATAATAAATAATGCTATTTATTTAAAAAAAATTAGGGTTTTTGCCCTAAATGAAAAAATAATTAAAATTGACTTTTTCTTTATTATTTTTACTTGACATACTAAAAACACTTTTTTACATACATAAAAATCATTTTGTACATAATACATTTTATTTGACATTTATTTATTGTATTGTATTCAATTATTGTATATTTAAATATTGTATCTTGTACATTCAATTTGGTTGTAATAGTAATCTAGGGTTTAATTTCTTGTTAAATATCCTCAATTCAAATTTGTACCCCCTCCCTATATCATGTTGTAATAGTGTAGCATTTAAATTCTCGCACATTTAAAAAAGCTTTCAATTATGCCATGCTTAGACCTAGGGTTTGTATGCAAATAAAATCAACAAGTAGTTTGACCTAATCCAAGATAACATGCATGAAAAACAAACACAATGCACACTTGCACCCCTAGGGTTTCAGCCACTTGTTGCCTTCAAAAAAATGGGCCATGGTTGCATGTTGAGTATCTTGGCAAAACAAAAATAAACAAAAAGATCATAGTCCCTCGATGACGCTATTTGAGTTGCCTAAACAAAATGATCAAGTCCCTTAAGAAAATTGCCAAAGATACTTGACACCATTGCTATCATGGTCTATACGATGACCCGCGCCTGTCCCGTTTACATCCTAACACAAGGTTGTTCAACAAATACAATGGTGAAACAACACTGTTAAAAGGGTTAAAAACATAAGAAAGATCTTTGAGTAAAATAGGGTAGATAGCTCTTAGTTACTTGATCAAGCTTGCAAAAACATCCTTGCTACTTTTCAGAACACACTCCACAACACAATTTCAAAACCCTACTTTCAAACATTGAAAACCTTTCAAAAAGACAAAAACACCTTTGTATACATTCAAACAAGAATAATTACAAAGGTTGCCACAACGATGGCCTCTTTTCAAAATATTTTCCAAAATCACACACAAAGCACCATTTCAAACAATTGAAAAGCACCATTTCAAACAATAGAAATGCAAAGCAAGTGATCTAAGCAAGTAACTAAGAGCCCATGGATAACCATGGATGGAAAGGGTGCTAATACCTTCCCTTTCTATAATCTACTCCCCGAACCCAAGAAAACATCTCAAAGGTCTTTCCTGTGCTTTTTGACCTTTCCTTAGGATAAAATAAAAAGTCGGTGGCGACTCTTGCTAAACCGAAACATTTGCAAACACAAACGCAAAATCGCAAGTCAGTTCTCCCACCGTATCACAGAACTGGCGACTCTGCTGGGTAATTAATTATAAAAGTGGAGTAACCTTAGGGCTTAGATCACCCTTTGCATGATTATTGTTTGCTTTGATTGCTTTACATTTTGGTTCTTTTGTTTGGGCTTGAAATCCTCCACCCGAATTTGGAAAACATTCATAGATAGCAATACGTTGTGGAAACTGTGCGGGGTATACCGACACGGTTGAAGCAATAGCTATATTAGTGCGACATATTTGTGAGTACCAGTAGCCTTTGAGTCAATCAAAGAGAATACGGGACCGCTGAGTGATGTCATCAAACACTAATGAATTAGAACCTTACTTGACCATCTTGGCCTTCTATTAGGGGTAGTGAGATGACCGGCTTTGGTGCAGTCCGGAGTTGGTAGATACTCGATACTACACTTATTGAGGGTTGTTTTCTTGGAATATTTTGGTCGCTAGTTAAGTGGCTAAACCAAAACAATGAACATAGAAAACAATCCAATGATATTGAGCTCCTTAGAACCCGGTTACTATTTATAGGACAGGTTTTGAATCAACTAAACTCAAGAGGGTACTTACCTATGAAACCTCATGCAAGCCTGAAACTAGGGTTTTGTGTGACTTGCTTGTACATGTGTTTGTGCATACATCATGAACATCATAAAGCATCATATGCATCCACTAACCATTTCAAGGGTTTGGATCTTCATCTTTGTTCTTGTTTTGTAGGTCATGGAATCTCTTCGCAGGAAAACAATTCAAGTCAATCTTGTGAGAATCCCTCCTCAACTTAAGGAGCTTACTTCCAAGATTCCAGAGAATTCTCTCTTCAGTGAAAGACATGGTAGACTCCTCAACTTAGTCAACACCAGCATTGAAGAATACATGGTGAAAGTTCTCTTCCAGTTCTTTGACCCCCTACACCACTGCTTCACATTCCCTGATTACCAATTGGTGCCTACTTTGGAGGAATTTTCTCAACTCCTGAAAATCCCTATTCTTAATCAACTACCCTACAACGGTACGGAAAAAGAACCGAAACCTGAAGATGTTGCTCAAGCATTACACTTGCAACCATCTGACATCAAGGGGCATTGGGAAACCAGAAGTGGTGTTAAGGGTTTCTTGGCAAAGTTTCTGTTTGAGAAGGCACAAGAATGCTGGAATTCTCTTGATCTACAAGCCTTTGAAGAGATTGTGGCACTCCTTATCTATGGGTTGGTTTTTTTTCCCAAATCCTGATCAACTTATAGATGTGAATGCCGTCAAGATTTTCATATCCAGGAATCCCATACCTACATTGCTTGGGGACATCCTACACTCATTTTACACACGAACAATGAGGAAAAGAGGTGTTCTCATGTGCTGTACTCCTCTCCTAGCAAGGTGGTTTATTTCTCACCTCCCACAATCAGTTTTGAATAATGAGCAGGGTTTAAGGTGGTCACAACGGTTGATGACCCTCACACATTCTGATGTACATTGGTGTTCTCGGTCCAGAGAAAATGTCATCATCATTGATCGTTGTGGGGAATTCCCTAATGTCCCACTACTTGGTATTAGGGGAGGAATTACCTACAACCCCTGTCTAGCTTTGAGACAGTTTGGATATGCTCGGAGGGATGGCCCTCATGACATGCTGATTCCTGACCTAGTTTTTGACTTTGACAACGATGAGCAAGGACTTCGACAAAGGTTCATCAGAGCTTGGAGGATGCCTAACAAAGTGGATAGTAAGACACTGGGGCACAAGAATTCCATCCCCCTTGAGCCTTACCTCAAGTGGGTACGAACCCTCTCCCAGAATCTTATAATGCCATATCCTCACATTCTCCCCTTAATCAAAGAGCCTATTAAGGAAGGAGAGGTTCCATACACCATCCTACATCCTGACATGCCAAGATCATGGGAAGAAATGCAAAAGAGTTGGATCCAACTCAAAGAAGAACGAGATACTTTTGAAGCCAGCTTATATGCCAGTGAGAAGAAGGTTTTAGAGCTCACCCTCCGACTTCACGAGGAGGAAACTCTCAACACCTACATCGCACCAAAAAGGATGCGCAATGTCTTTTTACATTAAGAATTTTATAATATTTCGCCCATGGGGCATTTATGTACTAACAAATATTTTCTTAAATATGACGTGCATTCTTTTTGTTTGCAACAAAAATGAATTTTTGAACCCTTGAAAGCATTACATGAATAACATACCATTCATCATATGCATAAACAGGTCTTCAAGCCAGGTTTCCTTATCTTTCTGCTGTTTATTTCAGCAAGATGGATTTGGAGCAAACAGTAAAGGACCTACAGGCACAAAATTCACAATTTCAGCAACTCCTCATGACCTTGGCAAAGGGTCAAGAGGATCTCAAAGTTCTGCTAGAGAAGAATAAAGAGAAGAAAAAGAAAAAGAGACCGGGGGTAGCTACTTTCGGAAGAAGGTTTAAGGACGATGCTAGAAGGACTCTTGAGTTTCCTTCAACGTATGATGAAGGGATTGGCACAGGGAAAGGAGTTACTGTACCTTCTGAGTCTGAGGTAGAAGAGGAGGAAGAGGAAGAAGACGAAGACTATTCAGAACAATAGTATCCACCAGTGGATGACAAGTATAAGAACCTTGAAGACAGATTGGCAGCTATGGAGCTGCAGAGGGTGCCCGGATTAGATTTTGAGGAACTGGGGTTGGTAGCTGGGATTGTAATCCCTCCCAAGTTCAAGGTGCCAACATTTGCCAAGTACGACGGTCTGTCTTGCCCTAAGATGCACTTGAGGTCGTATGTTAGAAAGATCCAACCTCATTCATCCGATAAAGACCTCTGGGTACATTTTTTCCAAGACAGCTTGTCTGGAACTCAGTTAGATTGGTTTTATCAGCTCGAGAGATCAGAGGTTCATAATTGGGAAGACTTGGCAGCTGCTTTCTATCGTCAGTATCAGTACAATGCTGATTTGGCGCCAATTCGTACTCAGTTACAAAGTATGGGGATGGCTTCAAATGAAGGGTTTAAGGAGTACGCCCAAAAGTGGCGTGACCTGGCTGGAAGGGTGCACCCACCGCTATCAGATAGGGAATTAGTTGACATGTTTCTGGGGACCATGTCTGGCCCCTTCTTCAACCATCTAATCGGGAGCTCTTCTGCGGGATTTACTGAACTGATTTTGACTGGCGAAAGGGTGGAGGCCGGTATTAAAAGTGGAAAGATTCAAAAGGATGCCTCCGCATCCACAGCTGTTAAAAAACCTTTTCCCGCCAAGAAAGAAGCATTTGCTGTGTACTCTCATAAGGGATTGGGAAGAACTGAGCGCCGGCCGACTGTAGGGGCCGTGATGATTCAAAATTCGTCAAATGATCAACCTCGTAACAATCAGTCGAGACCTAATCAACAACGGGTAGAATGGCCACAACGGCAGTTCACCCGCATCAACATGACACCCGTGCAGGTTCTTCCCCATTTGTTGAAGCTGAATCTGACTAGTTTGAAGGAGGCGCCGAAAAACCCTAACACCTCTTCTCCATACTATCACTCCAACGCCAAGTGTGCTTACCATTCCAACAGTGCTGGGCACGATACCAATAATTTCTTGGCGCTTAAGAACAAAATTCAGAACTTAATTGATGCCAAAGAGGTTGAATTTGATGCTCCTGAGAAGCCTAATGTTATATCTGCTCCGATGCCCAAGCACAGCCACAATATGCATGCCATTTTGGAAAACCTCCATGTTACTGATGTTGCCAATTTGTTGACTCCTTTGATTGTGATTAAAGAAAATTTGTTGAGAGCCGGGATTTTCCTGGTTGTGGTAAGGACTGTTATTTTTTTTTGAACATTCAAGGTGATTGTCCAATGTTGAAATCGGGTGTCCAACGCCTAATGGATACGCAAGAGATACTTTTCCAGAAAACCCCTGTTAACACTTTCAATCCGATTACTCCTGATACTTGTGATACTTCAACCAACGACATTGCTATCATAACCATTTCAGACAATCCTCCCAAGGCTTGCAAAAGGCCTGTCAGGATTACACCCAACTCTTAATGTGCACCTCTAAAGATCACCATGTCGGGACCTGTCCCGTACCAATCAAGCAAAATGATACCGTGGAACTATGGGGGAGAAATCTTCTACCACAACATCAAACAAATCGAAACAGTCCAAGAGATTTCTGAAGAAGACCCTGATATAGGGAACATCGCGGGTACAAGCAAGATAACCCGCAGTGGCCGGATCTTTTCTCTGGAGATTGCTCCCCCTCGAGCAGTTTTCGGACCCTTAAAAGCTTCTGCACCTGTTGGGCCCTCTGTGCAAGGCCCAGTGATTGAAGAATTAAATACTCCTGAAGAAATACCATCTGCTGATAATGCCGACAAGGGTAAGGGGATACTAGAAATGCCTGTCAGGACGAAGGCTCATGTTGTGGTTATCCTCGAAACCACTCAGAAGGAAATGGATGAAATCCTTAAAATAATCAGAAAAAGTGACTACGACGTTGTAGAACAACTGGGGAAAACCCCTTCTAAAATTTCAATGTTAGCCCTCCTGCTCTGTTTAGAGGCCCATGCTAAGGCCCTGATTAAATTCTTGAAGACGACACATGTACCCCAAGAAACTTCGGCCGACCAGTTTCAGGATTGTGTGGCCAGTCTTACTGCTGACAATGGCCTGGGCTTTTCCGATGCTGACTTAACTCCCAAAGGAAGGAAGCACAATGATGCGTTACATGGTTCAGTTGAATGCCGAGGAACCACTCTAGCCCATGTCTTGGTTGATACTGGTTCTTCTCTGAATGTGCTGCCAAAGAAGGCCTTATACCGTTTGGATTGCGAAGGTTTGACCCTCAAACCTAGTAACATCGTCGTCAGAGCTTTCGATGGTTCCAAAAGAATGGTTCATTGAGAGGTTGATATTCCTATCAAGGTAGGCACCGAAGTGTTCAAATCCACCTTCTACGTAATGGACATCCGTTCGTCATACTCATGTTTGCTGGGAAGACCGTGGATCCATTATGCCGGGGAAGTTACATCCTCTTTGCACCAGATGCTGAAATATCCGGTTAAGGGTAAAATCATAACTGTGCACGGCGAGGAAGAGTACATGATTAGTCATCTCAATTCCTTTCGATATGTGGAGTTAGATGGCGAGTTCATCGAAACGCCTTTTCAACATTTTGAGGAAGTTTCTCTCGAGGTAGCAGTTGCGAAGACAATGGTTGAGGTTCCTATCGTTCCAAAGCATGCATCTAGGATGGCATCTCTCAAAGACACAGAGGATGTGATTAAGGAGGGGAAGAGCATAGTATGGGGACAATTTCCTGACTTTCCCCATAAGACGGATAAGTTTGGCTAAGGGTTTACTGCTGCAGGACAAAAGGCTATGCGTCGCTCTAAGATTGGAAGACCATCCGTCAAGATCTCACACCACGGAATCAATGTTGTAGAAGATGAAGATGAGGAGATCCACTTTGAAGATTGGATTTTTCCGACTGTCGAAGGGGGTTTGAGCAATTGGGAAGCAAAGGATTTTTTTCCTGTCACCTTTATCAACCAGTAATTTTATCTTTGAACAATTTCCCGTTCTTATGGTCTATAATAACTAAAACAATTCGCGCACTATTTTCACCTCATGCCTTGCCCGGGGCATGTAGGTCCATCTGTAAGGGTTTAATTTTCTTCATAATCATATGCCATGTTTTAATGAATCATTGGACGTTTTTCATCTATAAATTGTTGTGTTTATTTTCTTTCCTTTTGCATTTTTGTTTGTTTAAGGATGGTTATCCCTTACACACACCCACACTCACAAATGCAGGTACCCATCCACTCCGGATTCCATGGGCAACTATTCTGTTTCAGCCTTCGATAACTCTGAAGATTTGGTCAATCACGCTGAGTACGAAGTTGACGAAGATTGTGAGGTGCCGAGAGAGTTAGCCAGACTTCTACAACAAGAAGAGAGGGCCATTCTGCCTCATGAAGAGCTGTTAGAAACCATCAACTTAGGGACAGAGGGGGACAAGAAGGAAGTAAAAGTGGGTGCCAACCTGGAACCAAGTGTCAAAGAACGCTTAGTGCAATTGTTGAACGAATATGTTGAAATCTTCGCTTGGTCTTATGAAGACATGCCAGGGCTAGACACCGATATCGTGGTTCACCGCCTCCCCACAAGAGAAGACTGTGCACCGATCAAACAAAAGGTCCGCCGGATGAGGCCTGACATGTCTGAGAAAATCAAGGCCGAAGTAATGAAGCAATTCAACACTGGCTTTCTGGCTGTTACCTCCTATCCACAATGGGTTTCTAACATCGTGCCCGTACCTAAGAAGGACGGCAAAGTCAGAATGTGTGTAGACTATCGGGATTTGAACAGGGCTAGCCCTAAAGATGATTTTCCACTACCGCATATCGACATCTTGGTTGACAACACAGCTCAACACAAGGTTTTTTATTTCATGGACGGATTCTCGGGATATAACCAAATCAAAATGGCCCCCGAGGACATGGAGAAAACAACCTTTGTTACACAATGGGGTACCTTCTGCTACAAAGTGATGTCGTTCGGACTGAAGAACGCAGGGGCAACCTATCAACGCGCCATGGTAGCTTTGTTTCATGATATGATACATCATGAGATCGAAGTTTACGTAGACGACATGATAGCTCGATCACAAACAGAAGAAGAACACCTTAATCATTTGCAAAAGTTGTTTGCCAGGTTTAAAGAGTATAAACTCCGACTGAATCTAAGCAAGTGCACTTTTGGAGTTAGGTCTGGTAAACTCCTGGGATTTATTGTCAGCAACAAGGGCATTGAGGTTGATCCAGCTAAAGTAAAAGCTATACAAGAAATGCCTGCCCCCCGCACTGAAAAGGAGGTTAGAGGATTCTTGGGACGCTTGAACTATATCGCCAGGTTCATCTCTCACCTGACGTCTACCTGTGAGCCAATTTTCAAACTGTTGAAGAAAGATCAGGTAGTTGAATGGAACGATGATTGTCAAGTTGCTTTTGATAAGATCAATGAGTACTTACTAGAACCTCCTATTCTAATGCCACCCGTCGAAGGAAGACCGTTGATCATGTATCTGACTGTTTTGGATAACTCAATGGGGTGCGTACTGGGCCAACATGACGAGTCTGGCCGAAAAGAGCATGTCATTTATTACCTTAGCAAAAAGTTTACCGACTGTGAGACTCGTTACTCATTGCTCGAGAAAACTTATTGCGCTTTGGTATGGGCTGCTCGCCGGCTAAGGCAGTATATGTTGACTCATACCACTTTGTTGATTTCCATGATGGATCCGATCAAGTATATCTTTGAGAAGCCTGCTTTATCTGGAAGAATTGCTAGATGGCAAATGATCCTGACAGAATATGATATCCAGTATACCACCCAAAAAGCTATAAAGGGGAGTGTACTAGCTGACCATCTAGCTCATCAAGCCATCGAAGATTATCAATCTATGAGATTCGACTTCCCTGACGAGGACATCATGACTTTGGACAAAATCGAAGGTAATGGACCGTATGACGGACCTGAACAAGGATCCCGATGGACCCTGTACTTTGATGGTGCTTCAAATTCACTTGGCAACAGTATCGGTGCGGTACTCATTTCTCCAGAAGGTTGCCATACACCCTTCACTGCCCGACTTTGTTTCAGCTGTACCAACAACATGGCCGAATATGAAGCTTGCATCTTTGGTCTCAAGGCTGCTATAGACCTGGGGATCAAATCTTTGATCGTATTTGGGGACTCGGCTTTGGTTATCAGTCAAGTCAAAGGAGAGTGGGACACCAAACATCCTAATCTTATCCCATACAAAGAACATGTCCTGACATTGTTGCCTCATTTCGAGCAGATTACTTTCGAGCACTTCCCGCGAGAAGAAAATCAGCTAGCAGATGCTCTGGCTACAATGTCTTCCATGTTTAAACTCAACTGGGATAACGAGGCTCCCCAAATTACCATCGAGCAAATGGACGAACCTGCGCACTGTCATGAGATTAATACCGAAGAAGTAGTGGAACAACCCTGGTTTCATGAAATCAAAAAGTTCTTAAGGAGATTTGCTACCAAGTTCTTCCTAAGCAATGGCATCCTTTATAAGCGCAGCCATGATTGTGTTCTACTTCGTTGTGTGGACAAAGCTGAAGCAGAGTTGATCATGACTGAAGTACACAGTGGTACATTTGGCACCCATTTGAGCGGGCATACGATGGCTAAGAAGATTCTAAGGGCAGGCTACTACTGGTCTACCATGGAAGCTGATTGTCACCAACATTCCCGTACTTGCCACAAATGCCAAGTCTACACCGACAAGGTACATATTCCTCCTGTTCCTCTCAACGTTCTGACAGCTCCTTGGCCATTTGCAATGTGGGGCATTGACATGATTGGAGAGATCAAGCCCACGGCGTCCAATGGACATCGCTTCATCTTAGTCGCCATTGATTATTTTACCAAGTGGGTTGAAGCAGCTTCCTTTGCCTCTGTTACAAGGAATGTGGTTGCCCGGTTCATCAAGCAGAACCTCATATGCCGGTATGGTGTCCCCGACAGGATCATCACAGACAACGGTACAAATCTGAACAATACTATGATCACCGCTCTATGCGAACAGTTCAAGATCTATCATCACAATTCATCTTCCTATCGGCCGAAGATGAGCGGTGTTGTTGAAGCCGCGAACAAAAATATCAAGAAGATCATTCAAAAGATGACAGTTACCTACAAGTACTGGCATGAGATGTTACCGTTTGCTCTGCATGGATATCGTACCACGACACGTACTTCAACAGGGGCAACCCCATTTTCTTTGGTGTATGGCATGGAAGTTGTCCTACCCATGGAAGTTCAGATTCCTTCCTTAAGGATTATGAAGGACGCTGGTTTAAGTGAAGACGATTGGATTCATACCCGGCTTGATCAACTTAATTTGATCGACGAGAAGCGACTTACTGCTGTTTTCCATGGTCAGATGTATCAAAAACGAATGATCAAGGCTTTCAACAAGAAAGTCAGGCATCAGGTATATCAAGTAGGAGATCGTGTAATCAAGCGGATCATCTTACCGCAAAGTGATCCCAGGGGAAAATGGACTCCTACTTACGAAGGACCATTTGTGATCAAGAGCATCTTTTCTGGTGGGGTAATGATTTTGACCACCATGGACGGCGACGATTTGCCACACCCTACAAACGCAGACATAGTCAAAAGATACTACGCATGAAACAATCCGACAAGTTGAAAACCCGAAAGGGCGACTTGGGAAAAAATGGGCATCCCGGTGAATCGAAAATCCAAAAGGGCGGTTCAGGCAAAAATTAGGGATAAAACAAAAAAATATGTACACCCGGCAAGTTGAAAACCCGAAAGGGCGACTTGGGCAAAAAAGGGTTTCCCGGTGGATCGAAAACCCGAAAGGGCGATTCAAGCAAAAGTTAGGTAATTAAAGCGTATGATTGTGTCTCGTCGGATCACTTTAAAGAACAATCTCTTCATCAACAAGCTCCAAGCTTCTGATCGACCTAGTCATTTGCGGACGAAGCAGTGAATGGACAAGATATTCAGAGTCGTGAAGGCTATAGCAGAATGGGAATCCCATGGAATTGTTACACATAGCCATCTTTCTTTTGTATAAAAATTTTCCAATTTTTGCGACAATATTATCTTACTAGGATGTCTGTCGCCTTTGTATAAAAATACTCACAAAAGTTAAATACAAATATACTTCGAAGTGCAGAAATTTGCTTGCCTTTCTTTTCTTTTTTACACTTATGTTTTATTTGAAAACGTCCAATGTTTTGTTAAAAAGGCATATGCATTTGAACATAATCACTGCTTACAAATAAAACGAAATTGAAAAAAGATAGTTACTGATAGGTTAAAGGTGTAGGAAGATATATGTATGCCATTTCAGAAGATATCCCCTACGATACATCATTTGGATCCTCAACAAAGCTAAATTTGGAATATATTTCCCCAGCGGGGTTAAGCTTCAAGATCCTCGACAGAGCTGCTGCTTTCTAAAGCTTGATTCCCCAGCTAAGCTGAATTTCAAAATTCCCATCAGAGTCAAGTTTCAAGATCCCCAGTGGAGTCCAAAAACCCTGAAAATTCTATCCCCGACGGAGCCAGAATAGTGAGCATTTCCCCACAGGTTTATTTCCCAGCAAATTAAAGATTCTCAGTCTCATTTCTCCAGCAGAGGTCTCCCAGGTTTTAACTCCCCAGTAGAGATTTTTCAGAGTTTCCCTTATTCCCCAAGCAGTCAGCAAGGGTTTCTCATCTTCAAATCCTCAGCATCGGTCAAGGATTTATTTTCCCTGGCAGCAGTCAAAGATTTCGTTATCTCCAGCTATCCGGATTTTATCTTCCTCAACAAGACGACTACTTAGCTTACATGCATGACCATTACATTCATATATCATAAACATTGATGAAATACAGTTCATTGCATCATACATATCATGCAGCATAACTTTGTGTTTTAGCTAACAGTTTATCCTTTTCAGGATAAGATTAAAAGGCTATCGTTAACAATTATTCAGATACAGTATGGATACACCCTAGATACGGCGGTCATTTTATTACTCATTCGGAATTTCAAGTCAAATACAGTACAGATACATCCCAGACACAGCGGTCATTCTACTACTCATTCAGACTTCAGCAATCCGATACAGACTAGATACGCTCGCCATGGCGGCCATTCTATCTCTCATTCAGATTCAATTATCAACCTCAAGTTCATATATGCTCCAGACACGGATGCCATTCTGACCCTTACACCAGCGGTTTGATTCCCTCAGTGCAGTCGCCACAGAAGTCATTCTACTAATCATACAGATCTCAACTTCAGATACAGTCCGGATACGCTCCAGACGCGGTTGCCATTCTATCACTCATTCAGAGTTTATCCCCAGCACACAGTTGCTCCATACACAGATATTTCTCTGTTACGCGGATACAATACAGATACACTCCAGACACGGCATTCATTATGATATTCATTCAACATTCAAACACAGTTACAGCTCAGATATGCCCCAGACGCGGACGCCATTCTTTTGCTCATACAAATTGAGTCTCCAGATACAGTTCAAGTGTATTCCAAACACGGATACCATTTTGATACTCATTCTCTTGGCCTACAGCATTGCAATTCAACAAAGGTTCTTGGATGGCATCTTTAAGCCCATCTCCAGCAAGATTCTGCCATCTCCAAATGGCATCTTTAAGCCCATTCCCGAACCTATGTTTTGACGAGTGCAAATTTACGGGCACTCTAGTGTCCAATCCTCTTTCACCTTCGAGTCGCGAAAGGCAAACTTGCCAATCTAACTCTACAGGTTCAAGAAGATTGAACAGGGGCAACTGTTGTACCCCAAAATTTTCCCTCTCATTTCATCAACACTTTCTCATCACAAGACTCTTGGAATTCAGGATTAAGCTAGGGTTTGCTCTGCTCAAGACCCCTCCTTGCACTGTTAACCCAAATTAGGGTTTGAGTTTGCACAAGGATATTTTGACCTACAATACCCAAATTGACTTTCATGCTCCATGTTGGGTTCACAAGTTTGCCCATACCAAGTTTCAAGCCTTGATTCAAATCTTTGCCCAGTCAATTGGACAGTTGACCTAGAAATCAACTGTATTGGGGAAAAAGTCAATTGTGGCCAATTGACAGTCAAACCTCATGAAATTTGATCCACATCAACATTATGAACTCATATGAACCATTTTATCAAGCTTGGATCACAATTCCATAAGAAATTTGATCAGATCACCAAAAGGGCAAAATGGTCATTTTTAGGGTTTTGACTGTACAAAGGCAATTTTTGACTGTTTGACCTAGCCAATGGAAAACCAAGCTCAACCATGGACTCATGGACTCAATGACATTTGTCTTGACCCATTTAACAAGTTCAAAATATCTCAAATGCATAGGATTGACAGATGAATTTTTCAGTCAACTGATCAAAATTTGACTGTATACTGAAAAGTCAAACTTTGACTTTTTGGTCAAAATCAAGTGCCAAGGGTCATTTTTCATCAATACATGTCAAATTATGAAACTTGTTCATCAAGAAACCCAAAAATGCAAATTAGGGTTTAAAATGGAAAATTTTCATAACTTAGAATTTTTCTAAGTTATGAAATTTTCTTATTTTTTCCTAACTTTGTCCCATTTTTTCACCAGGATGCAAATGGATCCAAACAAAACTTGCAACATGAAAGTTGTAGTCCATCACAGAGTATACAACTTTGGTTCACAAAGTTTTCTCAAAGGAAGCTTGTATCTCAAGTTATGATTTTTGGAACAAGGGTACCTAAAACTTTTAACTTAGAGAAAATTTGCCCTAATCTAGGCAGGATTTTGACCCATCTTCTTGGCCATTTTTCACATAGTTCCACTTGGAGTTTCAAGTTACATTACAAAGATGGATTATAGTAAATGTTCCTAGCTTTCCAAATTGTCCAAGAACTCCTCAAACACCCTTGTGGTTAGAGAGAATCGAATGCTTGAAATTGGCAAAAACTCACTTTTGTCCATGGCCAATACATGTTCATAACAACTTGCAATTCTGATCTAGCTAGCTTGGTTCAACATTACAGGCCTCAAAACCATTTTTTACTCCTTAATTTAATGCATATACATTGTGTTGTACCCCAAAATTTTCCCTCCCATATTCTTTAAGATTTGTCAAGATCAATCTTCAAATGGATCAAGGGGTTGCCCAGTCTAAACATCCTCCTAAGCCAGTCAAATTAGGGTTTTGGTTCCTTCAGTGAATTTGAGGTTTTCAATGGTCCAATCAAGTCCCGTAGGCCTACACATATCCTCAAGCATCTACATGGCAAGTTTCAAGGCTCATAGGGTCAAATTGCACAGTCAAAAGCCTTAGTTGCTCCACAACCAACTGCAGGGGCAAAATGGTCATTTATCAGTCAAAAGTCAAAAAATTTGGTCAACATCTTATTTTGAAGCCACAGTCATCATTTGATCAAGTCTTGATCATGATTCCACAAGCATGGCTCAAATATTATCAAGATGCAAAAAGTTTCCATTTTGGGACAGTTGAAAAGTCAACTGTAACTTGACCAAGGCATAACTTTTTCATGGTTCATTAGAAAAATCCCATCCAATGCTCATTTTTAAGGGTATGACATTTCCTACAACTCATCTTCACATTCCAAGTCCAAGAAATTCTCTCACAAAAAGTTATCAATTTCTACATTATAGGTCAATTTCAAAAGTCAACAAAAAGGCACTTTAAGTCAAAGACCATAACTTGAGATTGGTAAATCAAAATGACATGGGACCAAAGGCATTGGTTAGAGGACTTCAATACCTTTCCAAAATGTCCAAGAACATGTTCATATGATCAAAATTGAGCAAGATATGCATTGGAGAAGTTGGGAAATTTTTGGGAATTTGCAAAAGTCAACTTTGCCCAAAACACTTCATTTTTGCTAATGGGCCTCAAATTATTTCTTGAAACATTGTCCAAGGCCTATGCACGACCCATTGAGCTTAAATTGATTTATTTTCTTATTTTTAATTAATTAATTGAATTTTTATTAATATTAATTCATTTAATTCATTTAATTGTAGGAAAATTCAAAAGATATTATTTTCAAATCTTTTGTGGAGCAAATATGACCAACACATGCTGAAGATTTCGTTTGCCAATCAAGGACATCAAAATCTCCATGTTTGGCAAGTTTTGTCAATAAAAAATATGCAAAAAGATTTGATTGAAATCAAATATTGAAAACATGAATTCAAAGGATTTCTTGTGCAAGATTTACCCTAATTCCATTATACTATATATGCTGAAGCCAAACCTAATTCCATTCACGTGCAAGCTGCTGTAAAACACCATAAACCAAATTCCAAAAGTTAAAGAAAATTTGAAAATTGAATTCAACCTTTCAGGTCAATTCAAAGCTTTTTCTTGATTCCAATACCGTGCTGGGACATTCAGGAACTCATAGCAATCACAAACAAGCCTTAACACTCATAGAATCCAAAGATAACAGTCTCACGGTTTGGAAATTTTTTCATAAACGCATACTTTGATTCATGCATCATTAACGTATTTTGTGTATTGTTTGGTGTTCATAGGGATTATACGAAGCTTTTGGTATAAGACAATTGCATTATGGTGCCCTGAAACGTAAACCACCATTGTTGAATTCTAGGGTTTTCGAAGCTCTCATTTAGGGCTTTACAACATAAGCAAAATTAGACCTCAAAACGCACATGGTTGAAACCGTCTGAATGAGACGAAGACATTGCAACCCTCGCGCCCTATTTATATAATGCGTACATCTAATCGCTATTTTTGCATTTTGCAGTTTGTGGGGGTTAAAAACCCCCGCTATTTGATTGTTTTTATTACAGGCCAAGCGAAGAAGACAATACTTGGAAGAGCGTGACTGGATAATTCAAACGTAGCGCGCGTTTTTTTGTTAATTTCCAGCATGGACGTTGTTTCTATATTATATTTATTGCATATTATATTAACAAAGACAATGCAGTGACTTAGTGGAAGAGGACGTGTCTGGCAATCAATGGGACCTGGGTTCGATTCCCAGGTCCCCCATATAATTGTTCATATTTTTTCTAATGCGTTCCTATGCAGGCTATTCAATGCACTCCACCATAAACCTCCAGTGGTCCAAGCGCAAAGTGGCCATAGCATCAATCTACTGGTTCAGATGGAAGGACCATGGTGCTCATGAGTCAACGCACCTCTGGACGATTCCAAAGTCAACACAGGCTTAAGCTTAATGGGCCAAATTGCTTCACTAACCTCCATTATTGGGCCATCAAACCCCCCTGGTTTTCTTTCTATTTCCTTTTTATTTTCTTTTTATTTTCTATTATTACTATTATTATTATTAATTCATAAATTAATTATTTTTCATAACAAATTCAGAAAATTAAAATGTAAATATTTTCATTAATTATTATTATTCCTACTTATTAATTTATTTTGTAAATAAATTCTAATTAACCAATTTAGTTTAAATTAGGTTTAATTTTGATTCTTTTCATAATAAATAAAATAAACTTAGAATTAGGTTTTACTAACTTTTAATTTTAATTCCTTTTCTTTTATTTTCATTAAAAACTTAAAAAACACAAAAAAACATTTTTTATTTTTAATTAAATAATTAATTAGTACTAGGTTTAATATTTTAATTAAATTGCAAAAAAGGACAAAACTCATATTTTCTCAAAAAGGGTCAAAACCCTAAGGACGTCCCGATTTAATTTTCTTTCGCATTTTAATTCTTATTTTTGATTATTATGTATCTGCTCAAAGGATGTAATAGTTAATTAGGATCTTTACCGCTTTTATTTACTTTCTGCATTTATTTTCCAAAACGGGTTATGTTTTTGGCGATGTATAGACCCGCGCCTTGTAATAGCGTAGATTCATATTTCCGCACTTTATTTTCCGCACTCTTAACTGTTAAAATGCATGACAAGATTTGTATGGCAAATAAAATCAATTTGTAGCTCACAAATAACATGTACAAGATAACCTTAACTGGAAAACAACACACGTGCACATGCCACTCCTAGGGTACGCCTCACTGGTTGCCTCGAACGTGGTCGTCAAGTATAGGGTGTTTTAGAGGTCTCCCTCCTGTCTAAAGATCAAGTTGCCTCGAAATGGTTGCCTCGGATAAAAAGGATCTAGGACATTAGGGTTACTTCTAAGGTGACCTACTATTGCTTCGGTGACCACATTGTCCCTATAACCGAATTGACCCGAATACCTCCAACGATGGTGCTACCTACCTCTCAATGGTGGGATAGAACTATGTAAAGGACTCTTACACAGCCTAATTCCTTAGAGTAGGTAGATCTCATGGGTACTCGCTCTTTTCAAAACAAACAAACAAAACAACTTTTCGCACTCACACTTTTCAGAAAGTTTTCAAACAAATTTTTCATACACTCTTGAGGACAGATACAAGAGTTACTTAGAAATTTTTCAAACGAAACTTTTTTAAAACCCACGCACATTTGAAAAGAAAACAATTTTGAAAACATAAGAGCAAGTACCTAAGAGCCCGTGGATAACCACGGATAGAAAGGGTGCTAACACCTTCCCTTTCTATAAATCTACCTCCCGAACCGAGAGACATTCTCAAAGAAGGAATTTTGCTGTGCTTTTGTCCGTTCCATGTTGGAGAACATAAAAGACGGTGGCGACTCTTGCTTACCGTGACATTTAGCGAACCAGCATTCAAAAACAGTCAGTTCTATTTCCACCGATCACAGAACTGGCGACTCTGCTGGGGATTAAATAAAGTGAGGTGTACCTTAGGATTAGATCACCCTATGTTTTCAATTGCATGCTTTGTTTGATTTATAATTGTGGGCTTTTGCATCGGAGTTTCATAGATCCTAACCCGGATCTGGGGAATACCCTTTTAGGTAGCATAAGCTGTGAGGGACCTGTCCGGCATAGACCGACACGGGTGAAGCAGTGGCTACGTTGGTGTGGTACCTAGGTCTGTACCGATATCCCTTGTGCTGCAACGAGGAGAATTTGGGTCTTCTGAGGAGTCATTAAGCACCAACTGACCTTAGAACCCTAAATTGACCCAACTTGGCCATAGAACAGTAACAGTATGCTACACTCATTGAGGCTAAACTCTCGCGATGGTTCTGGCTGCAAGAAAAGATTGCGATGCTGGAGTTATAACCGATTGAGGGTAGTCAGTGATATTGAGATCCTCTAGAACCCGGTTACTTTTGATAGGACAGGTCTTAACCAACAAAACTGAAAGAGGGTAGTACCTGAACTTCATGCTGGCCTGAAATCTAAGGGCTCTTTTGTGTGACTTGCGTGCCTTCAAACCTGACTACTTGCATGCTTGTTATCTGACACATGAGTTTCTTGCAGGTTTTGTTTACGGTCCTTAATCTGGGCCCATAACAGGGTTTACTTACATCACTCCATGCATAGCATAACATCATACCATCATACCATTGCATGCATCCTGCATAAGGACTAACCCATTTCAAGGATCTCAAGGGTTTGTGATGCAGGTCTTGATGAACCAAATGTCCAGCAAGGGGCAAAGGGGATTTATTTTCCTCTAGCCAAGGTTGATAACTTCAGTCAGGGGCTATGACGCACTCGATATGGTGAGCTTTGACTCTTGAAGAAGGACTCTCAACAACAAGAAGTTCCTTCAATCAAGCTACCGGATTCAAATTCTAACAATTTTCTTGTTTACCCCGCGAGATCCTTGAAAACATTGCATGCATATCATACATATCATTGCATTACAGGTACTCTTTTTACAGGTTGCTTAATCTTCTTCGCTGTTTATTTCAGCAGTCATCATGAATCCTGAATCATCCAATGAACAAGCTATCAAGGCCCTCCAGGCCCAGAACGCCCAGTTTCAAGAGCTGGTCATGAGCTTAGCCCAAGGTCAAGAGGAATTGAAGACTCTGCTTTTGAAGAAGAAGAAGAAGAGGATTGTGTTGTTCAACACTGGACGGAGGTTTGGGAATACACTGCAGAATGAGGCTGATCAAGCTACTTCCTCTGTAGGAAAAGACAGTCCCCAAGAGGGAAGGGTTCCTAGTCCTATGGTCTCCGACAACGAGACAGATTTCAATGATGAGCAGTACCCTCCTGCTGAGGACAGGTACAAGCAACTGGAGGACCGTTTGAGCGCCATGGAAATACAGAAGGTTCCCGGCCTGGACTTCGAAGATCTAGGTCTATCCTCTGGGGTGGTGATCCCACACAAGTTCAAGGCACCTTCTTTTGCAAAGTATGACGGAGCTTCCTGCCCTAAGCTGCATCTCAGATCCTATGTAAGGAAGATCCAACCTTACACTGTTGACAAGAACTTATGGATCCATTTCTTCCAGGAAAGTCTTTCAGGGACTCAACTCGAATGGTTCTATCAGCTGGATGGAGCCAATATTCGCAACTGGGAGGACTTGGCTACTACATTCTACAAGCAGTATCAGTACAACTCTGACCTCGCTCCTACGCATACCCAACTCCAGAGTATGTCACTAGGAACGGGTGAGGGATTCAAGGAATATGCGCAAAAGTGGAGAGACCTTGCTGGAAGGGTGCAACCACCTCTGACTGACCGAGAGCTCGTTGATATGTTCCTGGGGACCCTGTCTGGTCCTTTCTTCCACCATCTGATTGGGAATTCTTCTGCTGGGTTTACAGATTTGATCTTGACCGGGGAGAGGATTGAAGCTGGTATCAAGGCTGGAAAAATTCAAGAAGCTGCACCTTCTGATAAAAATCCATACCATGGGAAAAAGGAGTCCAATGATGTGCATGGTAAAAAGAGTCGTCATGATCAACATGTAGGGGCAACCCAGATCTCCAATCCTATGCCTGCTCAGCAAAGACAGGGGAAGCAGCGTAAGGAGGTCACACCCAAAAGACAGTTCACTAAGATCAACATGTCACTGGATCAAGCGCTACAGCAAATGTTGAAGGCATGGCTGATTACCTTAAGGGCTCCTCTTCGGAATCCAAACACTTCTGCTCCTAACTATCATCCCAACGAAAGGTGTGCATACCATTCTGATAGCCCGGGGCATACTACGGACAACTATTGGGCTCTGAAGAACAAGGTCCAGGACATGATTGATGCTAAGGAAGTCCAGTTTGAAGCACCAGAGACTCCAAACATAATCACGGCTCCTTTGCCAAATCATTGAAGGCTTTTGTTTATTTGAATTTCTGAGTTGTATTTTTCTTTGCTTATACAAACAATTAATGTCATAGCAAACTTGTTTATTCCATTAATGCATCGCATATGTCTGTTTTGAATCAATATATTCGCATTAGCTATATTCAAACTGCTTTCATTTTTTGTGATGTTCAAACTCTCAATTAATAATTCCAAGCCTCTTGAGGGAGGGTGACGAAAACGATACCATGATCTACAGTATGCTTTTGAACAGACCCCGCTGATGAGGTACAGGCATTGTTTCAGTTCCTAAACACCGGAGTTATAAGGATGATAATTCCTCGTCAACCCCTTCGAGCCAAAGAAGTAGGAGTTTTTCTTTTCACAAAAAAAATAAACCCTTAATCATAACCTGGGGCAGGGTAGTTTTCTCAGTTGATCCAAGTGCACACCGAATGGCACCAAAGAAGTCCTTACAAAACAAAAGATATTGATGGTTCCTATAATCATAAAGATAGGCAGTCACTATTTCTCAAAATAAAAGCCCATTAAGTCAAAACCTATGAAGGAGACTTACAAAACTGGGGCATCCCGCTGACTGTAATTCCAAAAGAGGAAACAGTTCAGGCAAAAAACAGGGATAACGAAATCAAAAAAGAAAGAGGTCTTACAAACCCTTAACAACAAAAAAAGAAATGACTGCCCATTCAAAATAAACTGTCAATATCCGAACCATCACTGGAATATCAGGACAAAGACTCAAACAAGGTCTAACGCACGATTAACTAAGTTTAGGATCGAAGAACATCACGAAAAGCGGGTGGGTACAAATACTTTGAGCCTTTATCCTTTGTTTCTTAAACCGTGAACCAGGCCACGTTACAACCCTCAAAAGTCCTAGCTGAAGCATGGGTTAGTTCGAAAGCATACTGTTACGAAAGGTATTCTGACTCCTTAAGGCTTGCGGTAAAATAACGAGTTGACATCACAGTTTACAAAAAAAATTCACTTGTTTTTATGGAAAAAAATGCATTTTCAAAAACATCAAGACAGACATAAGCTTTGCATTTTTAATATAACATTGCTTGCATATGACTATTTGTTTGAACAACATAGAAGTTCGCACGACGAATGTCTAATGAACAAAAGCACCTCCAATCAAGGGGCACGGCATGATCATTGTCTATCATCTGGGGCAGTCCAGTCAAGATTCGGAGAATCTCTCAAAATGCCAAACAGCCAGGGGCAACTCTCCGTCTGAGTCACTTGGGGCATTGGACATGAATTCCAGCGACGAATCTTGCCTGCTCAAACATCTTCTGGTCACATGGCAACACAACAACAGGGACACCTCCCTACATCCTGAGAGCGTGGACATAGTCGAAAAAATACTGCGCATAATCAAAGACCCGCTAGGTTGACACACCTAGGAAAAAATAAGGGCTTCCCGACGAACCAAAAGGGTTCGGGCAAAAATAAGGGATGAAATAAAAAATTGTACACCCGGCAAGTCGAAAACCTGAAAAGGCGGCTTGGGTAAAAAAGGGTATCCCGATGGACTGAAAACCCGAAGGGGCGGTCCAGGCAAAAGTTAGGGATCAAAGCGTACGACTATGTTCCGTCATCTCGTCACTTGCCTGCCAGAAGAAGATTTGTCAATCGGCAGTTATCGAGACCTCCACAGGTACCTTCTCCCATGGAAACTGGGGCAATAAGAATTGTCCGAACTGTACAAGTTGCGCTGTCCGCCGAGGTACCAAGGTAAGTTCAGCTGAAGAACATGACCAAGTTACCTCCACCCCCCCAGAGTAAGACAAGAGTCAGCCATGCTCTCTCCCCAAGCAGAGTTGGTCTCTCAGCCCTGAAAAGGCACAGTATCTCCAGCAAGTCAGCGATACTCTCCCCACGCAGAGTTAGTCTACTGTCAGCCTTAAGGAAAGATGGATATCCCCAGAAAATCTCAATATTCCCCAGCGGAGTATACAGATGTTCCTAAGCAAGCATCCCCGGCAGTCTTAATATAAGATTGTTCCCCGGTGGAATATAGACATTTAGTGGAGCCACTTCCCCAGTACAATCCAAAGTTTCCCCAGGAGAGTTGAATCAATCTCCCCAGTAGATTCTGGAAGCTTATCCCCAGTAGAGTCTGGAAGCTTATCCCCAGTAGATTCTGGAAGCTTATCCCTGCAGAATACGAACGCATCTCCCCGACTTTATTCAAAGGTTATTCCCCACTAGAGCCTATAACTGGGTTATCCTCAGCTAATTACCACAGAAAGATCGTCCTCGGCAAAGTTCTTCCTATCCCCCAGCGGAGTTCATCAAATCCTCCAACGGAACTTATCAATGGTATCCCCAGCGGAGTTCATCAAATTCTTCAACAGAGATTATCAACGGAGTCCCCAGCGGAGTTATCATCAAATCTTAGCGAAGTATCTCTTCCCACAGAGTAATTCCCCGCAGAATAATCTCTTCCCAAGTTTATCCCCCAACAGAGTCATCTTCTCCTACCGGTTTATTCTTGCAACCATCATTCCCCAGCGGAAATGAAGAACTCTACTCTTCAACATCAGCCCAGGATTTAACAAACTTCCCGGCATCCGTCAAGGATTTATTTTCCTAGACGAAAATACATTCATAAACATCACATCTTCATACATTATAGCATGCATGCGCATCATACAACACAAATCTCATTTATTTTTGAGAACATCTTAAAATCATACAGTTCATGCATCATGACATTGCATACAACTGATGTTTTGCCTTTTTAGGAAAAAGGTAAATCCAAAGATGATTACTATCAACTGTCGCAATTCCAGATTCGATACCTGTATCTAGCCAGGGTATATCTGTGAGCGATTGATTGTAGATTCGATACCTGTATCTAGCCAGGGCATATCTATATTAAAGAGATTAAAGAGATAGCTTGGAAATGCTCCAGATATGGATGCTGTTCTTTTGCTTATTCAGATTTTCTCTTCAGAGATAGCTTGGAAATGCTCCTGATATGGATGTTATTCTTTTGCTTATTCAAGAGTTTCCTTTCAGATATAGCTGGGAAATGCTCCAGATATGGATGATGTTCTTTTGCTTATTTAGATTTTCTTCTCATAAATGGCTTAGAGATGCTCCCGACGCGGATGTTATTCTATAGCTTATTCAGACTTCCTTCTAGAGATAGCTTAGAGATGCTCCGGACACGGATGCTATTCTATTGCTTATTCCAGGTTCCCTTCTAGAGATGGTTCAGATGCGATCCAGACATGGCTACATTCTGATACTTATTCCAGATTCCCTTTTAGAGATAGCTTAGAGATGCTCCCGACGCGGATGATATTCTATTGCTTATTCAAAGTTTCTCCTCAAAGATGGCTTAGAGATGCTCCGGACCCGGATGCTTTTCTATCGCTTATTCAGAGTTTCTTCCCATAAATGGCTTGGAAATGCTCCAGATATGGATGCTATTCTTTTGCTTATTCAGAGATTCCTTCTAGATATAGTTCAGTTGCGACCCAGGCATGGCGATATTCTGATACTTATTCCAGGTTTCCTTTCTGATAACTTAGAGATGCTCCAACCACGGACGCTATTCTATTGTTTATTCCAGAGATAACTCAGATATGCTCCTGACCCGGACGCTATTCTATTGCTTATTCAGATTCCAACTTCTAAAGACAACTTAGAGATGCTCCAAACCCGGATGCTATTCTATTATTTAGTCCAGATTCATCCAAAAGACATTCCAGATACGATCCAGGTTCGGATGACATTCTGTCACTCACTCAGATACAGTATGGATATACCCCATACGCGGCGGTCATTCTACTGTTTATTCATACGTCAGAAATCAGACACAGACTAGATATGCGCCAGACACGGAAGCTATTCTATTTCTTACTCAGATTCAACCATCCCTTACACCTCCAAATGGCATCTATAAGCCCATTCCCGACAAGGTTCTGTCACATCTCCAGATGGCATCTATAAGCCCATCCTCCTATCCATCATCTTTCCAAATGGCATCTATAAGCCCATTCCCGCCATCACGTTGCTGATATTCTACTATGTGAGTGCAAATTTCTGGGCACTCTAGTGTTCAATCATCTTTCACATTCGGATCACGAAAGGCACGCAAGCCAATCTACATCCTCAGGTCTAAGAAGATTGAACAGGGGAAACTGTTGTACCCCAAAATTTGCCCTCCCATATTCTTTAAACTTTGTCAAGATCAATCTTCAAATGGATCAAGGGGTTGCCCAGTCTAAACATCCTCCTAAGCCAGTCAAATTAGGGTTTTGGTTCCTTCAGTGAATTTGAGGTTTTCAATGGTCCAATCAAGTCCCATAGGCCTACACATATCCTCAAGCATCTACATGGCAAGTTTCAAAGCTCACAGGGTCAAATTGCACAGTCAAAAGCCCTAGTTGCTCCACAACCAACTGCAGGGGCAAAATGGTCATTTTACAGTCAAAAGTCAAAAATTTTGGTCAACATCTTATTTTGAAGCCACAATCATCAGTTGATCAAGTCTTGATCATGATTCCACAAGCATGGCTCAAATATTATCAAGATGCAAAAAGTTTCCATTTTGGGACAGCTGAAAAGTCAATTGTAACTTGACCAAGGCATAACTTTTTCATGGTTCATCAGAAAAATCCCATCCAATGCTCATTTTGAAGGGGATGACATTTCCTAAAACTCATCTTCACATTCCAAGTCCAATAAATGCTCTCACAAAAAGTTATCAATTTCTACATTATAGGTCAATTTCAAAAGTCAACAAAAAGGCACTTTAAGTCAAAGACCATAACTTGAGATTGGTAAATAAAAATGACATGGGACCAAAGGCATTGGTTAGAGGACTTCAAGACCTTTCCAAAATGTCCAAGAACATCTTCATATGATCAAAATTGAGCAAGATATGCATTGGAGAAGTTGGAAAAAATTTGGGAATTTGCAAAAGTCAACTTTGCCCAAAACACTTCATTTTTGCTAATGGGCCTCAAATTCTTTCTTGAAACATTGTCCAAGGCCTATGCACGACCCATTGAGCTTAAATTGATTTATTTTCTTATTTTTAATAATTAATTGAATTTTTATTAATATTAATTCATTTAATTCATTTAATTGTAGGAAAATTCAAAAGATATTATTTTCAAATCTTTTGTGGAGCAAATATGACCAACACATGCTGAAGATTTCGTTTGCCAATCAAGGACATCAAAATCTCCATGTTTGGCAAGTTTTGTCAATCAAAAATATGCAAAAAGATTTGATTGAAATCAAATATAGAAAACATGAATTCAAAGGATTTCTTGTGCAAGATTTACCCTAATTCCATTATACTATATATGCTGAAGCCAAACCTAATTCCATTCACGTGCAAGCTGCTGTAAAACACCATAAACCAAATTCCAAAAGTTAAAGAAAATTTGAAAACTGAATTGAACCTTCCAGGCCAATTCAAAGCTTTTTCTTGATTCCAATACCGTGTTGGGACATTCAGGAACGCATAGCAATCACAAACAAGCCTTAACACTCATAGAATCCAAAGATAACAGTCTCACGGTTTGGAAATTTTTTCATAAATGCATACTTTGATTCATGCATCATTAACGTATTTTGTGTATTGTTTGGTGTTCATAGGGATTATACGAAGCTTTTGGTATAAGACAATTGCATTATGGTGCCCTGAAACGTAAACCACCATTGTTGAATTCTAGGGTTTTCGAAGCTCTCATTTAGGGCTTTACAGCATAAGCAAAATTAGACCTCAAAACGCATATGGTTGAAACCGTCTGAATGAGACGAAGACATTGCAACCCTCGCGCCCTATTTATATAACGCATACATCTAATCGCTATTTTTTTCATTTTGCAGTTTGTGGGGGTTAAAAACCCCCGCTATTTGATTGTTTTTATTACAGGCCAAGCGAAGAAGACAATACGTGGAAGAGCGTGACTGGATAATTCAAACGTAGCGCGCGTTTTTTTGTTAATTTCCAGCATGGACGTTGTTTCTATATTATATTTATTGCATATTATATTAACAAAGACAATGCAGTGGCTTAGTGGAAGAGGACGTGTCTGGCAATCAATGGGACCTGGGTTCGATTCCCAGGTCCCCCATATAATTGTTCATATTTTTTCTAATGCGTTCCTATGCAGGCTATTCAATGCACTCCACCATAAACCTCCAGTGGTCCAAGCGCCAAGTGGCCATAGCATCAATCTACTGGTTCAGATGGAAGGACCATGGTGCTCATGAGTCAACGCACCTCTGGATGATTCCAAAGTCAACACAGGCTTAAGCTTAATGGGCCAAATTGCTTCACTAACCTCCATTATTGGGCCATCAAACCCCCCCTGGTTTTCTTTCTATTTCCTTTTTATTTTCTTTTTATTTTCTATTATTACTATTATTATTATTAATTCATAAATTAATTATTTTTCATAACAAATTCAGAAAATTAAAATGTAAATATTTTCATTAATTATTATTAATCCTACTTATTAATTTATTTTGTAAATAAATTCTAATTAACCAATTTAGTTTAAATTAGGTTTAATTTTGATTCTTTTCATAATAAATAAAATAAACTTAGAATTAGGTTTTACTAACTTTTAATTTTAATTCCTTTTGTTTTATTTTCATTAAAAACTTAAAAAACACAAAAAAACATTTTTTTCTTTTTAATTAAATAATTAATTAGTACTAGGTTTAATATTTTAATTAAATTGCAAAAAAGGACAAAACTCATATTTTCTCAAAAAGGGTCAAAACCCTAAGGACGTCCCGATTTAATTTTCTTTCGCATTTTAATTCTTATTTTTTATTATTATTTATCTGCTCAAAGGATGTAATAGTTAATTAGGATCTTTACCGCTTTTATTTACTTTCTGCATTTATTTTCCAAAACGGGTTATGTTTTTGGTGATGTATAGACCCGCGCCTTGTAATAGCGTAGATTCATATTTCCGCACTTTATTTTCCGCACTCTTAACTATTAAAATGCATGACAAGATTTGTATGGCAAATAAAATCAATTCGTAGCTTACAAATAACATGTACAAGATAACCTTAACTGAAAAACAACACACGTGCACATGCCACTCCTAGGGTACGCCTCACTGGTTGCCTCGAACGTGGTCGTCAAGTATAGGGTGTTTTAGAGGTCGCCCTCATGTCTAAAGATCCAGTTGCCTCGAAATGGTTGCCTCGGATAAAAAGGATCTAGGACATTAGGGTTACTTCTAAGGTGTCCTACTATTGCTTCGGTGACCACACTGTCCCTATAATCGAATTGACCCGAATACCTCCAACGATGGTGTTACCTACCTCTCAATGGTGGGATAGCACTATCTAAAGGACTCTTACACAGCCTAATTCCTTAGAGTAGGTAGATCTCATGGGTACTCGCTCTTTTCAAAACAAACAAACAAAACAACTTTTCGCACTCACACTTTTCAGAAAGTTTTCAAACAAATTTTTCATACACTCTTGAGGACAGATACAAGAGTTACTTAGAAATTTTTCAAACGAAACTTTTTCAAAACCCACGCACATTTGAAAAGCAAACAATTTTGAAAACATAAGAGCAAGTACCTAAGAGCCCGTGGATAACCACGGATAGAAAGGGTGCTAACACCTTCCCTTTCTATAAATCTACCTCCCGAACCGAGAGACATTCTCAAAGAAGGAATTTTGCTGTGCTTTTGTCCTTTCCATGTTGGAGAACATAAAAGACGGTGGCAACTCTTGCTTACCGCGACATTTCGCGAACCAGCATTCAAAAACAGTCAGTTCTATTTCCACCGATCACACATTGTATTAAGGTATTGTCTTGGTCATTAGGGCATTATACATTAGTTTAAGCCTTAAAAGGAAAAAGAAACAATGCCATTTTTGCCTAACTTCACTTTATGTCAAAACCAAATCCTTGAGGCATGGGGCCAGATCTTTGAGGCAAGATCAAGTCCACTAATCCCGGTAACCAAGAACAAAAGTTGCAGCATGAGAGGAGGGCTTGTACAGGGCTATAATATCATTTTCATCCTCTTGCTTCAAGTAGAAGAAACTTGCAAAATACAAGCCACAAGAAACATTTGAAAAAACAAGCTTACAAGAACTTTGTGAACAAATTCCATACCTCCCAACAAGCCTAAGGCACGACCCTTTTACCCCTAAAACCTCCTCATACTCAGAACCACTGTTTTTCTGCAAAATAGGGCAGGTTTTGCATTTTGCAAGCCACAACAAAATTCCATCGTGTGTTTTGTCCCAAGATAGTTCCAACACCTTCCAATCAACTCACCTGAACTATCCCAGGCCCCCATTGCAAGCTGTAACACCTCTAACTCACTTTGCCATTTTCATTTCAAAGCTCTGCAGGTTGAGTTCTACAGCACGATTCAAGTTGTTTCAAAGGAAGCCAAGCATTAGAGAAGCTTCCTTGGACCTCAGGCAAGCTCAATAAAAGCTTAAATACCATTGAAGGTTGCTACATTGTCCAGCTCGTAGTCAACTGAAACAGGTATTTCATGGACTTCTATCTCCCTATCTAGGAATGGTTAGGCTTAGGTTTGTGAATGAAATATGTTGTACTCATAGCCCTGAAGCCATACATATGCTTAGTTTTCATTTACATTAATCGTGTTGAGAGAATTTCACTCATGAACTTTCTGAAAAAACTAGGTTAAAAATTAGGGCCTGAGAAATTCTCTCTGGTCTTTGAGAGTTAATCTAAGTTTTTTATATGGTTGAATTCGTTGTTTAATTCTCTACAATGTTCATGTTATGAGTTTTGTCAAAAAATCAAAGAATCAGGAGTTGGCCATTGATACACAGAAGCGTGCATTTTGTGAGCAAGAGGAAGAAGAAGAAGTCTGGTGGGCTGGGCCTGTTGTGTTTTCACTTCCAACACCCCTATTTTCTGTTTACACCCCCATGGCCCATTTGTTTAATATTTATCATTTTTGACATTTTATTTTTTTATCCTGATTTTATTATTTTTTGTGTAAATATAAAAAATGCCAAAAATAATTTTCCATTTTTTTTTCATATTTATTTCATATTTATTTTATTTTACTAAGTATATATATGTAAATAAACTATTTTCTTTTTTTAATAAAACTCAAAAATAATACAAAAAAAATATACTTATTTTTCATTTATTATTTTTATTCACATTTAAAAACATTTTCTTGAATATACACATTTTTATAAATAATTAATTTTTATCTTTATACATTTAATGTATTTAATACTTATATATTTTATTCTATTAAAAAGAAAATAAGAGCAAAAAACATCAAAAATAATACATGTTTATTTTTATTAATATTACATACTAAAAATACCTCTTTTACAATATACTTTTATTTTTTGTACAAATTGATATATATTTGTAAATAAATAATAAATAATGCTATTTTTTTAAAAAAATTAGGGTTTTTGCCCTAAATGAAAAAATAATTAAAATTGACTTTTTCTTTATTATTTTTACTTCACATACTAAAAACACTTTTTTACATACATAAAAATCATTTTGTACATAATACATTTTATTTGACATTTATTTATTGTATTATATTCAATTATTGTACATTTAAATATTGTATCTTGTACATTCAATTTGGTTGTAATAGTAATCTAGGGTTTAATTTCTTGTCAAATATCCCCAATTCAAATTTGTACCCCCTCCCTATATCATGTTGTAATAGTGTAGCATTTAAATTTTCGCACATTTAAAAAAGCTTTCAATTATGCTATGCTTAGACCTAGGGTTTGTATGCAAATAAAATCAACAATTAGTTTGACCTAATCCAAGATAACATGCATGAAAAACAAACACAATGCACACTTGCACCCCTAGGGTTTCATCCACTTGTTGCCTTCAAAAAAATGGGCCATGGTTGCATGTTGAGTATCTTGGCAAAACAAAAACAAACAAAAAGATCATAGTCCCTCGATGACGCTATCTGAGTTGCCTAAACAAAATGATCAAGTCCCTCAAGAAAATTGCCAAAGATACTTGACACCATTGCTATCATGGTCTATACGATGACCCGCGCCTGTCCCGTTTACATCCTAACACAAGGTTGTTCACCAAATACAATGGTGAAACAACACTGTTAAAAGGGTTAAAAACATAAGAAAGATATTTGAGTAAAATAGGGTAGATAGCTCTTAGTTACTTGATCAAGCTTGCAAAAACATCCTTGCTACTTTTCAAAACACACTCCACAACACAATTTCAAAACCCTACTTTCAAAATTGAAAACCTTTCAAAAAGACAAAAACACCTTTGTATACATTCAAACAAGAATCATTACAAAGGTTGCCACAACGATGGCCTCTTTTCAAAATATTTTCCAAAATCACACACAAAGCACCATTTCAAACAATTGAAAAGCACCATTTCAAACAATAGAAATGCAAAGCAAGTGATCTAAGCAAGTAACTAAGAGCCCATGGATAACCATGGATAGAAAGGGTGCTAATACCTTCCCTTTCTATAATCTACTCCCCGAACCCAAGAAAACATCTCAAAGGTCTTTCATGTGCTTTTTAACCTTTCCTTAGGATAAAATAAAAAGTCGGTGGCGACTCTTGCTAAATCGAAACATTTGCGAACACAAACGCAAAATCCCAAGTCAGTTCTCCCACCGTATCACACCTTCCCAGTAGACACTTTCCCTGGTTCAGATAAAACTCTCTAAAGATTTATCCTGATTCTTTACAATTGAATATTATTCAAGACTTCTGCTGGTTCAGTTTAAATCAATCAATGGTTTATCCTGATTATTTTCTGGTAGGCACTTTCTCTGGTTCAGACATATCATTCCAAAGATTTATTCTGATTCTTTTCCAGTTAAATTCAAGCTTAGACTTAGTTTAATTTCTGTCAACAATCACCTTTGGATGGCATCTTAAAGCCCATTCCCTACACAATCAACCACCACAACATCAAGTGCAAATTTCTGGGCACTCTAATGTTCAATCATCTTCCACCTTCAAGTCACGAATGGAAGATTCACCAACCTAACTCTTCAGGTTTAAGAAGATTGAACAGGGGCAGCTGTTGTACCCCAAAATTTACCCTCTTATTTCTCAAGGCATTTTTCACAAAGGATTCTAAAAAATTCAAGCTTACACAAGTACTATTGGATTTTTCAGCATCAAGTTAAAGAGGAAACTGTTAAAAAGGGCAAAGCAGATGAAAATATTTTTTTTGACAAAATTGAAGGAAAAACAAGTTCCCTTTGATTTTACACCTTTCGATTGAGCACTTTGGATCCTTCGATGCAAGATTTGGTTGCACCCTTCATTTGAGCATTGGACTTCTTTTGGGTAAGTTCATCTCCTGCTTCGTTTGGGCGCTAGACTTCTTTTGGACAAGTTCATTTCACGCCTTCGTTTGAATATTTTATTCTCTTCGTGCAAATCTTTTGTTTTGGCCATATAGCTTCTTTCCTGCATGATAGCCAAATTTACAAGACAGAATTCCCCACTATGTTAGCATGCACAAGGCCAAAGTCACCCTTTGAAACAACTTGTTGCAAGTTTCGACAGGGCAACACTTATCTCCAACTAGCTTCAATCCCCAAGGCAAATATCCTCTTGATTGAAGTCCTTCAATTCAGGAGGCAAAGGCCTCTTTTCTGGTCTCCTTCGATTTCACATTTTTCCTCCTGCATGCCTCTTTCGTTTGGGGCATGTTGCGCTCCTTTGTTACAAGCTTCGATTGTTCCCTTAATCCTTTGCATGCATTCTTCGTTTGGGGCGTATGAATCCTTCAGTACAAGTTTTTGGCTACACCTTTCGTTTGGGCATGTGGTTCCCTTCATGCAAGCCTTCGTTTGAGTAAAGATCTCTTGCATGTGTGCATGAAGTCACAAAGTAGGGACCCCATGCATACACCCTTTTCGTTTGTCAATATGACCCTTTGCAGGCAAGTTTGAGTGGGTAATATCTCCCGTAGAAATAGTTTGCTTCAACACACAAATTCTACACTATGCTACGGTCTCGTGCGAAAGAAGTACCATGGTGGCACATTTGAAGGACTTTCCAGACATGTCTGGATGTCCCAATCGAATGACATGTTTTGTTTATCCACTCCAGGAGCATGTATTTGAACCATTCAGAGGAAATCACAAAAGGCCTGGTCGAAGGATACCCATATGATCCCTTCAAAGGACACTTTGATTTGAAAAAAGGGAATGTTGTTGAGGAGTCTGGTCGAAGGATAGGGCTAGGGGGTCAAAACAAAAGGTTGATATTCCCAAAAGTACTTGCTGACCAAGTCCCATGCGCTGCCAAGTTCATGCCTGATACATTGTCCATAAAACTCCAAAACTGCTGCACAGCAGTCCTGCAACACTGCCTTCTTTCTTGCACCAAAATGGCATACAAATATTGTCCCTCGAAAGCTACAAGCACATCATTCCTTTTTTGTTTAAACTTTTTTTTTCCCTCCTAAAACATCAGCCAAAACCATCTATAAATATGAGCCTCCATCACACATCTTAGGGGCCTCAGAATAGTTGCAAGAAAACTCTTGTGAGAAATTCCCCAAAACTCTCAAACACCTCCCAACGTTTTTTTTTAAATATTCCAAACACTTCTAAAAAAACTCAACCCCCTTTGTACACTAAGTGAATCCTTCGATTCACTCCCCAAGTGACCAGAGAGATAACCTTCGACCCACTCCCCCAACCACAATATAGTAATCCTTTGATTCACTCTTTTACTTTTTATAGAAAAAACCTTCGTTTCACTCACACACCCTCCTTCGATTCAGTGACTGCTTGAACAAAGTAGTAACTGGATTAGTCTCAGGAAGGTCCCAACGAACTTCCATTCACCACCAAGGAAGACACTTGCAGTTTCCTTCGATTTAAGAACTTCAAGAGGTAAGTTCCCTTTAAACTTGAAACTATTTTATTTAAACATCATGTGCACATGCCAATAAAGAAAAAATATAGATATTTCATATAGGGAGCTTGATCATGTTTTACCTTCGATTCTGACTTCCCATGTGTTGAAAATCTCAACTCTGACTAGTTAGACTTTGGACTTTTGAGATCCAATAATTTTGTGCTAACCCCGGGCATGTAGCTTTCAAAAGTTACACTTGAGTGTTGCATTTTAAGAGTTTAAAACAAGTTCGTTGTATCCTTCTATTGGCTAAGTATCAAGCCTTTCGAATCTCAACCTGAGGGCCCAGCATGCTTGCAGTCGAAGGAGGCAGCAAGGAGCCTGAGGAAAAGAGTGCACCTCACATTGACCCCAGGCCTCAAACGAAGGAAGTAGCCAGTAGGATGTCCATATTGACTTCCAAGTCTCAAACAAGAGAAGCAGCCAGAAGGATGGCCACGCTGCCTTCCAAATCCCAATCGAAAGGAACAGGCAAAGGGTGAAATCGAAAGATGTGACCTTGCTGACTCCAGGCCCAAATCGAAGGAAGCCAAGAAGTGAAAATCGAAGAGTGTGGCTGCCTGAATCAAAAGAGCCCATTTTTCCTTCTTTATTTTATTTTGCCTTTATATTTTCTTGCTAATTCAATATGGTTGTAATAGTGTAGGATTTATTTTTCTGCATTTTTATTACTTTTGTATAAATGTTAGTAATTAGGATGTATGGCAAGATAAAAACAACAAGTAGATAACCTATAAAAATCAAAGACAAAATACATGTGTTGTACCCCAAAATTTGCCCTCCCATATTTCTCAAGACATGTCAAGAATAATCTTCAAGTTGTTCAAAATGGCTCAAGGGTTGGACAGTCAAATCACCTCCTAAGGCAGTCAACCTCAAATTAGGGTTTTGTGTTGCATTAAGGTCCTCATATCCAAAAGGACTCAATTTCTTCCCAATGTATTAATATGTTCTTAAGTTCATCCATGTCAAATTTCAAGCCTTGCAGAGAAAGTTTGGTTAGTCAATTGCTCAAGAGAGCCAAAAATCGACTGTGCTAGGGCAAAAGTCAATTGTGTCCCAAATACAGTCAAACCTCAGGATTTTTTGCCAACATTCTCATTTTAAAGGATAATTCATCATTTGATCAAGGGTTGATCATGATTCACCAAGGATTGCTCAAGATTCATCAAGATTCAAAAGTTGCTAAATTAGGGTGTTGCAGGAAAAGTAAACTCAACTTTGACCAAGCATAACTTTCTCATACTTTATGAGAAATGACCCATCCAAAGCTCATTTTTAAGATTATGCAATTTCCTACAATCCATATTCACACCCCCAAGATCAAGAAATGCACTCACAAAAAGTTACAAATTTGGACATTATAGGTCATTTTTGAAAGTCAACAAAAACACCTTTTTTCCAAAGCTTATAACTTGAGAATGGAGAATCAAAATTAGATGAGACCAAAATGTTTGATTAGAGGACATCTCAAGGTTTCTAAAAAGTCCAATAACACATCCAAAAGTTCAAAATTGAAGAAGTTATGCATTGTTGAAGTTGGGCATTTTTCCAAAATTGCCAAAAGTCAACTATCCTCAAAACTCCAATTTTTGACAAATGGGCCCACTTTTTTCCACTTGATATGGTCTTGTCATGCCACATACGTGTCCCATACTTGGTTTCATGGCCATTCATTTATTTTTCTATTTTATTTAATTTTTATTGATTTAATTCATTTTTAATCAATATTAAATCAAATAAAATCTAAAAATTGATGAAATCATATCTGTGATTGGTACAACTTTCAATTATCATCATGAATCAAATCAAACTCGTATCATGGATTTCCATGCATAAAAAAATCAGATTTGGCCTATATTTGGAAACTTGATAATGGTGATCATATCAAATCTCAAAACCTTGAATGCACTTGGATTATGGCCCATGTTTTGACCTAAATTCATTCTATTATATGCACACAAGAGAGGCAGACCAAAGACACGCACAAAACACTGCAGAAACGGCCATACAAAGTTTGGAAAAAAGCTTGAAAAGTGGGAGATCAAAAACAACATTGGAGCACGATTCAGTCCAAAAGCTTGACATAGTTCTCTTCCCTGACATCCAGTGAAGCGATACCAATCAAAACCACGCCTTTTCATTGCCTAAAACTCATTGTAATTCTCCACGAACCTTGCTCTGGACATGATATCGTGAAATCATTTTCTTGCATCCTCTTGCCAATTTTCTTGTACATTCATACTTGCCATTCAATTTCCATTGATTCTGCAATATTTAATTTTATTTTCGTGACTTATAACCCCGTATCCAGAGCTAGGGTTCTTGTTCTTGCTTTTTAGGCATTTTTGATGCAGGATAAATTGAGGCCAATGATGGGTATAGGAATGATCAGGAGGCAGAGACGAACATGTCTATGTTCTTGGATGGCATTTTCATGGCCTGGAGTGAGTTTTGGAAGCGAGCTACAAATCTTCCTGCGGATAAAAATCCGCAGGTAAATAACCAGGGTATTTGAGGAAGACGATCACGTGTCTTGCTTCCATTGACGTGTTTGAATCATTAGCGCGTTTTTTATTTATTTTCAGGCTTAGCGTTTTGTTTTTTATATAATATTTACTTCTTATTCTAATAACAACTAAACAAGCTGGTTGGAGTGGTTGGAGCGCAGGCATGTGAGCAATGGGACCTGGGTTCGAATCCCAGGTCCCCCAAAACTTTGTTCAATTTTTTCTTCAGGAAATTGTGTGCAACTTCCAAGATGCAGTCCACCATACGCCTCAAGGATCCACCTGCCAGATGGCTTGCCATTCAAATCCAAGGGTCCAGATTGCATGCCCATCATACTCCTTGGTCAACAAACACACGTTGGATCCCAAAGGTCAAAGCAGGCTGGATGTTTTGGGCCAACCAATTGCTGGTTTCACACCTAGATCAGGCCCACACCCCCCTGAGTATTTCTTTTTACATTTTATTTCTTTTTCCTTATTTATTTATTTTATTATTATTATTATTATCTTAATTAATTAATTAACCAATTAACTTTTTTTTCATAAAAAAATCAGAAAACAAAAAAATAATATTTTTTAATTCCATTAATTTTATTATTTATTTTTGTAAATAACAATTAATTAATTTATTTAGTTTAAATAAGTTTAACAATAACATATTTTGCAATAAATTAAAATTAATTTAGAATCAGGATTTTTTATTATTATTATTAACTTTTTTAATCTTTTTATTTTTATTTCCTTAATTAAAATAAAACCCAAAAATATTTTCATTTAATTAATTGATTCAATTATTAATTTAGACTAATATTTAATTCAAAAATAACAAAAATATGCTTTATTTAATAAAAAGAGTCAAAACCCTAGGACACTCCGATTTAAATTTCTCACGCGCGAATTATTTTTAATCCATATTTCAATATTGTAACTGCTTCGGGAATGTAATAGTTTTTAATTAGGATTTTATTTATCGCTTTTATTTACTTTCCGCAATTTAAATTAAAGGGTTTGCCTTTGGCGATGTAAATACCCGACGCCTTGTAATAGCTTAGACTTATTTTCCGCAATTTAATTCCCGCAACCATTAACTGTTAGATGTTTGATAATTAGGAAATGCATGACAAGATCAACTTTTAACCTAAAATCAACAGTAGCTCACCATAACATGTACAAAGATAATATAACTGAAAAACAATACACTCGCACATCCACTCTTAGGGTACACCTCACTTGGTTGCCTTCGAACATGGTCATTAAGTATATGAAGTTTTAGAGGTCGCCCTCTTGTCCAAAGATCATAGTTGCCTCGAAACGGTTGCCTCGGATAAAATGATCTAAGACATTAGGGTTACCGCTAAGGCGTCCTAACATTGCTTTAGTGACCACACGTCCCTTAATCGAATTGACCCGAAAACTCCAACAACGGTGCTACCTACTCCTCAATAGTGGGATAGCACTGTCTAAAGGACATTTGCACAGTCTAATTCCTTTTTGAGTAGGTAGATGTTCTTAAGTACTTGCTCCTTTTAAAACAAAAACAAAACTTTTCGCACTTACACCCCTTTCAAAACAAAAACTCTTCTCAAACCCACAAACACAAAGAAAAGCAAAATTTTTGAAAACACAATGAGCAAGTACCTAAGAGCCCGTGGATAACCACAGATAGAAAGGGTGCTAACACCTTCCCTTTCTATAATCTACCTCCCGAACCCGAGAAACATCTCGAAAAGGAATTTTTCTGTGCTTTTGTCCTTTCCTTGTTGGATAAAATAAAAGATGGTGGCGACTCTTGCTTACCGCGACATTTCGTGAAAACAAACGCAAACGCGAACCACCATTCCAAAACAGTCAGTTCTATTCCCACTGATCACAACATGCAAATCAAACACGCTATTCACACATGCACCCCTAGGGTAATCTCACTTGTTGCCTTGGAAAAATAGTCATGTCCCTCGAATATGGGAGTTTTAGCAAAGACCCTCAATAAAAGATCATAGTCCCTCGATGACCTTTAATGTTGCTTTCGGTAAACGATCTAGTCCCTAAACGACATTGCTAAAACGTCCCATAGGTTTCCTTCTACGACTATACAAACGTCCCATGTCAGACCCTTCACATCCAACGACGGAGCTTCTTACCAAACCAATGGTAAGATAGCAACATCTAAAGGAGGAGGGAAATAACATTAAGACCTTTTGAGTATGTAGGATGCTCCTAGTTGCTCGCTTGCTCATAACAAAAACATTTTATACAGCAACACTTTCATTTGAAATATTTTCAAAAGACAAAGCTTTGTGTACGCGTTCTTATAGAAACGAGAACCATTACAAAGACACTTTTCAAAATAAATTTCAAAAACACATTCCACAAACACCTCTTTGAACTATTTTCAAAACAACACTTTCTATGCGTTCTTATAGAAACGAGAACCATTACAAAGACGTTTTCAAAAAACTTCCAAAACCCACATCACAAACACATTTTCAAACAAAAGCAAGTGATCTAGCAAGCAACTAAGAGCCCGTAGATAACTACGGATGGAAAGGGTTCTAATACCTTCCCTTTTCATAATCTACCCCCCGAACTCAAGAAATAATCTCGAAAGGTCTTTCCTGTTCTTTTCAACCTTTCCTTTTGGATAAAAGAAAAGTCGGTGGTGACTCTTGCTATCTGCAATAATTGCGATCAAACAAAAAACACTCAAGTCAGTTCTCTCACTGTATTACAACAATTTAACCCCCTTCATGTGTATATCTCTCTTCTTCAGTCTCTTTTCCCCCAAATAGTTTAATCTGAAATATGGTTCCTTTCTTAGTTTGTGGTCCCAAATGGACCCAAGTGTTTAATCTTATATGTGTATTTTAATTGTTATCCAGATCATCTATGAGCCAAACTATTAGGTTAAGAATACATCATAGGGGGTGAACTTCTACACATCCGTGTTAAATGATATATGGATGGGGAAGTGTCCGAAATGAGTTGGAGGATAGATGTTGACTATATATCTTATACGCATTTAGAGACTTTGATTGAAAAAGAGGGTTATATAAGACTTAGACTCCTAAACTGTGATGTTGATGTATATGTGGAGCATTGTGTTGATAACCTTTATATAATAAATGAGGCAGAGTTAGGGCATGGATAATATGAATAAGTTCAAGTTAATTATGGGGAAAATTCTGATAATGATGGTGTAGTATATGATCAGTTGAGGAATAACAACGGTGTTGGAGAAGGTGATAATGAAGTAAATGATGAATGAGGGAATAACAAAGGTGTTGGAGATGGTGATTATAAAATATATGATGGTGATGTAGATGATGACTATGTTGGAAGTGATGGTTCTGTTGATAGTGATGATGGTTGTAGTGAAGATTTTATTGACTTGGATTAGACAACAATTTTATCATCTGAGACATTAGGTGAAGATGTTAACTTTATTGGTAATGAAACAACAAACCCTCCATTTGAAAAATATTCATTTTACTTTGAGCAATATCATGATGAGGATTTTGATCAATTACATACACCTCTTGATAGTGAGGATGAGCAAAAGTATGAGAATTTTCCAATTTAAAAAAATGTTGAGAGAATCAAGTTTCAAATGGGCATGATATTTAACAATAAAGAGCTAAAAATGGATGCTATAAAGAAATATGAAATGGATAGGAAGAAAAATATTTTCTTAAAGAAGAATGATGAAAATGGATTGTAGTTAAGTGTATGGATGGATGGCTGCAAATTTTACACAAGGTTCAGTAAAAGGGTTGAAAACCAGTATTGGCAAGTTGTAAGTTTATTTGATGACCATACATGTCATAGGACAATATATAATATACAAACAAAGACTAAATGGCTCGCCAAGAAACTTGCACACGTACTTAGACATAATCTTGATATAAAACTAGTTCAACTAATTGTTGAATCAATTGATAAACGGGGAATGAAATTGTCACTTAACCAAGAATATAAAGCTAAAAGAAGATAAACGGAATTGATATAAGGTGTTGGAAGGGACCAATTCACTCATTTAAAGAGTTATTCATAAGTGTTATTTAAGTTAAACCCTAATAATAATGTTGTGTTGCAATGCTTTGAGCCTATTATTGGTCTTGTGTTTGAAAGGATTTATATTTGTTTAGAAGTATGCAAAGTTGGATTTGCAAACACTTGTAAATCACTTATAGGACTTGATGCATGTTTTTTGAAAGGAGATTAAGGGGGAATATTGATGACAATTGTTATAAAGTATGGAAATAATTAAATGTGTCCAAATGTTTATGCTGTTTTAGAGGTTGAGACTAAAGATTCTTGGAAGTGGTTCATAAACCTTATACTTAATGACTTGCAAGACATAAACCAAATACCGTATGTTTTCATCTTTGATCAGCAAAAGGTGGTCTATTATTATTATGTGTTTTTTTGTTCTAGTGCATTTATTTCATATTTGTATTAATGAGTTTTTTTTTGTAGTGTCAAATAGGGATTGGACCTAACAGTTCAAAGTGTGAGTGCTCGTGTAGAGGAATGTCTTTGTGTTAAGCATTTGTAGTACCCTTAGATTAATTTAAAAGAAAGTATGTGGAGTGCAATAAGAACTCAATAATTCTTGCATGGGAGAGGGCCCTCTTAAGAATGAAAATATCGAATGAAGTTGCATGAAAGAAAATGAATGATGTCCTTTCACAATTTTGAAACAAACTACACTTCAAAGTGTGATCTACAGATAAACAATATATGAGAGACGTTTAATTGGAAAATATTAAAACATAGAGACAAATTTATAATCACTTTTTTGAAAATGGAAGAGCAATTTTTGTTTCTAATTTGCTTAATATTTGAGATTTTATAATTTGAAAATAAATAACTTAATTTGAAAACATATAACTAATATATCACTTAGTAAAAATAAATGTTTTTCCAAGTTTTTTTAATGACATGTCAATCATTAATATGTGGTGTCACATTACATATTATTGATCATGTCGTAATTTGGAATGTCGTGTCTACAAATATGAAGTGGACTATCAAAAATTAAAATAGAAAAATTAAAATTGTAATTAAATCTTATATTTAATAGTATGATAAAAATATATCAATAATTAATATAAATAATTAAATAAAATGATTATTTACTTTCTACCATATTTTTTTTATTGCGTATAATTGTCAAGTATGACGATTTTTATGAAATGAAAAGTGTATTAATAAATTATGTATTTTTAAAATAGTATAAACATATTTAAACATTTAAAAAAATATAATATTTAAAAATAAAATGAGCAATTAAAACCCTTTAAATTCCATATCCATAATATATACTACTGTTTATCTAAAAAAATTATTCAAAATACTTTTATTTAGTAGGAGAAATTATATTTTTCTTATGTTTTGGACTGGGTCAGCATTTGGTCCTCCGTTGAGCAGGTTCAATCCAACGCCTTTGTTGTGGTCTAATGGCATACAGTTGTTTCCAGTGATTTCTGGTAAACAACCGCTAGTCTTCCAAACTATCGAATAAACTTACTGACTGTTATTCAATTTCTCTGGTAACTCGCAGGATCGACTAGATTGATCCTAGGACGTGTTGGTCATTAGGGTAACTCTCATGATCGAACAGGTATTCATGGTTGGTATTTAGAATGTTGTGTAGGTGTTTGACTTATTTCGATTTCTCTCTTAAAGATCTAAAGGTGTAATCAAAATATATGTGTGTGAAACTAAATTGCATGAATAAATGTTAATTGTAAAGACATGTAAAACTGCATAAAAGACAGGTAAATGGCACTATGCCAGAAATAACCTACGAAAGCGCTTTTTTTGGGCTTTAAAAGCGCTTAAAAGCGCTCTCGTAGGTGGCGCTGCTAAAGGTTTTAGCAGCGCTTTTTGTTCAGAAAAAAGCGCTCTCGTAGACCTACCTATGAAAGCGCTTTTTTCTTAAAAGCGCTTTCATAGGTAGGCCTACGAGAGCGCTTTTTTCTGAAAAAGCGCTTTCATAGGTGTATTCAGAATGCATATAAAGTAGGCCTATAAGAGCGCTTTTTGTTCAGAAAAAAGCGCTCGCGTAGGCCTACCTATGAAAGCGCTTTTAAGAAAAAAGCGCTTTCATAGGTAGGCCTACGAGAGCGCTTTTTTCTTAAAAGCGCTTTCATAGGTTTTCTACTGAAAAATCTAAAATTTAAAAAATTTCTAAACCTGTATTTTTTTGCAGCAAACCTGTAATTCTTAAACCGGTATTTTACAATCTAATCTAGAAATACCAATATATATTAGTTTTAATCCAAATACCAAATGTAATTCAAATACCAAATATTATATATATATATACAAATACCATTATAATCAATTCATATCCAAAATATATATACACCGTTGTAATTCAATATTAACATGTTTTTAAACGTAACAAAATACACCCTAAGAAATCAGCTATATAACACTAAGTAAATCAATCCTAATCTACATATATATCCAAGGTCCTGATCCTGCAATATGAACATAATAACACGGTCAGTGTTGTATACACAAAACAATATATTCATAATTAACCAATTTTCACACAACAATGTAATCGTACCTTATTATAAGATTCTTAGCTCAATAAAATATTGGCCCAACTCCTCTTTGAGTTCTTCCAATTGACGTGGCGAGTAATATGGACAATTGTATTGATCAAAATACTACATTACAAAACAAAATATATGCATGATTTAGTTTAATGTAATAAATTATATGCAAAATCCGATAAGTAATAAAACAAAGTATAAATCCATACCGTGATTGGAATCTCGATTTCATTCATTTGAATGATTTCTTTGATAAACATCAAAACGAAGTATCCGCAATCTATGCCGTTTTGTTGTTGATGGCACTACATAGAAAAACAAATAAGATTATACACATCTATTGATTAAGTAGCATGTTATAAGCAAAATTGTTGAAATTTATATACCTGTACTTTGATCCAATTAATGTTGTTTGATCTAGACCGTGGTACTCGTGCTCCCCTTTGACATCGGAATACTTGTATTGAACTGATGACAAAATTAAAATATTTATTTAGAACAATGACATTGAAATAATTAAATATATAAACACAAACGAATATTTAGAATAATGTCACTTACGTATCAATCACTAGCTTCATTTCCGGATAATTTGTCCAATCACCGTCAACCGAATTCAGGTAATAGACCACTTCTTTTATGGGATTGATTGCAAGCAACAACCAGTGACATCTATAAATTAAAGCAACAATTTAGAAGCGAATTTTAATGTAAAAAATACAAATATTAAAAGGAGCTTAGAATGAAAATCTAACCCTGTATTATAAGGCAAAAGATACAAGCTCTCTGTACTGGCAGTTGTCCTGAATCTTTCGACCAAGTGTTCTCTTACTGAATCAGGTTCCCTAGAAATTGTTGCTCCGCTAACACGGGAGGAAGACACGAAACGGAATCTATTTAACAATTGATTCCCGCGCATCAATTTGTCAAATAACATCCTTAAATAAAAACATAATTAATATTAGACTATTTCAATTAAATGTTTAAAAAAAATGTTCAACCAATTAAATAATATATTGATCGGGTTACCGGATGTACGAGTGCATCACACTGATGCCTAACTCTCGATGATGAAAGATTTGTTCCATGTCCTCTAATCCAATTGTTTCGGTACATGGAAAACCAAAGACAATTTCATCCACATCGATTTGAAGAATTCCATCATTCATCAAATCTGATGTGCCAACTAGTGTCTCCAGACACTGTCGATACCTAGGCACAAATTTACGGACAGGAACCTTCTTCTTAGGTGGAACCCTACTACCTTTCTGGCTCACCTGCTGTGACTGATCTTGAGAAGGTACCTTAAAAATCATATAGAATTATGTAAGATACAAAGTTATGCAGTTTTTTATTCCGATCATAAATGAAACACTATAAAAGTACCTGTCTTTGCGATGCAATAGACTCGCCGCGCTGCAAAATCCCTTTATCCTTAGATGCGGGTTTTGCAGGAGTCTAAAATTACCATGTATAAAATTCAGGTCAGAACTGTCAGTTGAATACTTAAAGATTCATAATGGTTTTCAACATACCTGATCATCTATGCAGATGAGGTCTGATGGCCATGCCACAAAAGATCCTACTGCATCTCGCAGCAATGTGGTCTCCGCAACAATGTCAGGTACCGGTAGCAATGCATTCATATCTAAAACAACATCAACCGATACCTTCATGTGGCCATCCGGGAGCGGTCTATGGTGAATTAAATCTCCCGAGGTGTTGTGCACTTTTCCCTTGCCAACTACCCGATAAGTCGGAGAAGCTAGATACAGCTGACAACATGAAATGCCCTAAACCAATAATAACCGTTAGACTTCCTTTAATGTTGACAATAATAACCGTTATAATTATACTTTCTCTAAATATAATGGATTATCATCTTAATTACCTCGGGAAAATTTTGTTGACGGTTGATACTAGCCTTGTCACTAGTTTCTTTCAACTGTGAACTGCTCCTTTCGGCCATATACCTCTCTTTGTCCCTCTGCAGTTCACGGACTTGTGCTTGTAAATCCTGCAATGTTTGCATCACTTCCGCATTGCTAGGATTTCTTTTTCTTGGATTGTTATACAGAGAGGTAGGAGTCACACCATGGCCTTTACCCCTCACTCGTCCCGGATACTCAGCAACACATAGTGCTCGACTGAGTACGCTCCTGATATTCGAGTCATCACCCGAGGATACCGATTGCGATATAGTCTCCTGTAATTCATTTAAATATCGATAATTAAAGACACAACGTTAATTATATATTAATTAAAGACATAATGGTATACTTACACACTCATCATAAATATGTTGTAGATCGGGGTTAACAACTTTATCTCTGCCAACACGAGCTTCCTTCCACAGCACATGTGCAGGTAGTGATGTTTCGTCACTCTGCGTCTCCTCCAACTACGCATTGTTACAAATAATAAAATCATCAATACACATTGTTACAAATTAATAATACACATTGAGATAATTAATAAGATCGTAGAATTGAGATTTACTTACAATTTTTTCCTGTAAGCGTGCATATCCCAAACGACCTTTTTTATATGGATATGCGGGTTTTGACGCTCTATCCCGATTTACAGCACTCACTTTCTTGAAATTATCGTCTTTTCTTTGGCCCACAAAAGCAACCCATTCTTCGGGTGTAATGAAGCTCTCATATTTTTTTGGTCGTTCAGGTTCCTCTTCAACAAAATTTCCTTCATCGTCTTTAAGAAACTTATTTGTCAAAAAATTTCTCCACCCTCTATGTCTTTTTCCGGCCAAGCCCATTATATACTTTTTGCAGGCATCTTCAATGTTAAAAGACCTCTACAAAAAAACATACGCATAGAGGGTGTTAGTATATGTAATTTAAAAACAATATTTTCGTCAAAATAAAGCAAATAACAACAACCATATATGATACCTTTATCTCGGTCCAAATTCTTTCTTTAGCATCCAACTCTCCTTTTTTCCAGCTAGTAGTGGTGATCGGAATGTGCATACGAACAAGCGTACGATGTAGCTTGTCAGCTTTGCAGAATTAGGCCCAATTAGTTGGTCATCATTATTCCAATCTACATTATACGTAATACCTCTATCTCTATCACGGATGATTCCCCGCATGATAGTTATGCCTCGTGTGATGTCCTTATCTGAAGTGTCTTGTGGAACATTATCTTGTGGAACATCTCCTTGAGGAACATTTTCTGAATTATCTTGTGGAACATCGTGATACATTTTCTGTCAAAACGCAAAGTATACACGGAATGAATTAAATAGAATGTTATTCAATATTTCGGACAATGGATTAAATAGAATGAAAAGATGGATACTATTAAATTTATGATTAAATAGTTTCGAACTGATAAAGAATGAAAAAGAAATATTCCTACATCAAAACATAAATAAAACAATCCTAAATATTTCAAAAAACTAAGATGTCAGATAACAAATTTTCAGTCAAAACGCAAAGTATACACGGAATGAATCCGTATCAAGAAAATGCAACATACGAAAGACAATTTAAGACAAATTCATCACAATATATACCAGTAATTTGAGGAAGAAAGTTACCTCTCAGATGTTTCGAACTCTAAGAAACGCGGAGAATGAGCGTCGTACGTCGAACTAGGCCGGGAAACGCTGCAAATTCATAGAATGTTATTCAATATTTCGGACAATGGATTAAATAGAATTAAAAGATGGATACTACTAAATTTATGATTAAATAGTTACGAACTGATAAAGAATGAAAAAGAAATATACCTACATCAAAACATAAATAAAACAATCCTAAATATTTCAAAAAACTAAGATGTCAGATAACAAATTTTCAGTCAAAACGCAAAGTATACACGGAATGAATCCGTATCAAGAAAATGCAACATACGAAAGACAATTTAAGACAAATTCATCACAATATATACCAGTAATTTGAGGAAGAAAGTTACCTCTCAGATGTTTCGAACTCTAAGAAACGCAGAGAATGAGCGTCGTACGTCGAACTAGGCCGGGAAACACTGCAATTTCATAGAATGTTATTCAATATTTCGGATCGATTGTCGAAAGATATATACTATTTTAACATAAAGGTTCACAATAAATGTCACATATATATTTTCAATGTTTGGGAAAGCTATGACAATAATACAACACAAATATTAGAAATAGTGAATTCACAAAGTCAACATAAGGTTGATGCGATGAACTGATACTATTAAATAAATGCTTCACACGATTCACCATATTTTTAGTAACAAGTTCATATATCACATTGCATATGGAAATAGGATGAAATGGTTTAAGATACTCAGACTAGAAATGGGGCAGCATTGTTATCATAACACAAGTTAATCGGAAGTTGCTAACGGAAACAAGAAAATTAAGCATTAACATTCACGAAAGATTCAATTAAATGCGGATAAATGTCAAACGGAAAATTAAGGCGAAATATGTACATGGAACCAAGTCCGGACAACATATTTTATTCACAAAAACGCGCATAAAATTAGTTCTGAAATCAATTGAAATGGTACTGGTGTTTGACAATTACCAAAACAAACTATTCTAAACGATTAGAAATAATTAATTGAACAATTTTCATGGTCTTCTAATACCGGACAACCTTATACCTCAATAAAGAGTGGCTTGAAAAACCTCAACAAAAATGGTGTAACTCAATCGCATTAATCCACAAACGTAACAAAATGCAAGAATAGGCATCAAACAATTTTAAAGTTCAATTGACAAGGTATTCAAGAGTTCCGGTATAATTCGACATCCAAAAGTTATCAACAAAATTTATCCGGATTCAACATCAAATTCACCAATTCACCATGATTTGATACCAACAGCCATGAACTAACATGAATCTAACATTTATACTCTAGACTCTTGTTCTAAAACAAAGATACTCATCAATCAACTTATTCCTCTTTTCATCCTTTTTACATTGTTCAAGAAATCAAGACTTATGCATATTCAATAATTCAAATATATCATGAATTTTCAAGAACAAAGTTCAACACAATTCAAGAATCATATAATTGTTTAACAAGTCAACTTCAAGAATCACACCCCAATATTCAATTCAATGTCAAATTTACTCATGAAATTAAAACTTTGTTCAATTCAACAATCCAAAGTTTAACCTAACTCATGAACATCCAACATAATTTCATTCCTAATTATCATCATCACCTTATAAACAAATGTTTTCCAAATATGTCCTTGTTCCACTCCTTAATAAAAATAATCATACCATCTAACAATGAGACTAACTATCCCCAATAAACCCCATTTTCATGCAGCCAATACCCAAAGTTATCATGCATAAGCCAATCTGAACCGTCCAAATCTAATAATTAATTCTATGGTTAACTGGAACTAAACCTTGGCCGTGGAAGCAACATTTACCATCCCTCCTTAAACATTACTCATAATCAATACTGGAAGAAAAGCTAGCCCAAAACTCCCAAGAACACAACAATGAATTTCATTGAACCAATTTAAGGCGAAACAGAAATGTAGGTTAAGCTTGTTCAAGATGTAGGTTTTTGTTTAATATAAGATGAACAGATAATGGAAGAAGATAATGGAAGAAGAAGAAACTTACCAAGATGGAGAAGACGGAACGAACGGCGGCGACGACTGAAGAAGACGGAACGAACGGCGGCAACGACGAAGACGGCAGAAATGAAGAAGACGAAGAAATGAAGAAGACTGAACGAACGAATCTGAGGGCAAATATCAGATTTAGGGATTTTTAATTTAATTATAAAAACAACCTACGAAAGCACTTTTAAAAGCGCTTTCGTATGCCCCCCATATGAGAGCGCTTCTGAGGTAAAAAGCGCTTTCGTATGCCCCCCATATAAGAGCGCTTTAGAAAGCGCTTTCGTAGGTCCCCCTTTCAGAGCGCTTTTCAAAAGCGCTTTTATAGGGCCACCTATAAGAGCGCTTTTCAAAAGTGCTTTCGTAGGTTAGATATTTCAAATACCTATGAAAGCGCTTTCTGAAAAGCGCTTTCGTAGGAAACCCTATAAAAGCGCTTTTTTTAAGCGAATTTTTTTTAAAGGTTACGAAAGCGCTTTCTCTTAAAAGCGCTTTCGTAGATGCGCTGCAAAAAAAAATTTTTTTTGTAGTGTGGCTTCGAATTATAAAAACAGTTAATGTAAAAAATGCTCTGGAATGTAAAAGATTCGAAATATGAAGAAAGCGTTTAATGCAAGAAATCTGTAGAATGACTTTAAGTGAAAAAGGTGTTCAAAGGATAAAAACTTGAAGATAAAGGCATGAAATGTATAACAGTTTCTGAAAGGTAAAGTGTTTGAAACGGAAAGAAAGCATTTAAATATAAGGCATCAATGAAAAGATTTAGAATAAAAAGACTTAAAATGCAAAAACTTGTAAATGGTATTGATATAAAGACAAAGGAAAGTACTGGAAATGATAAAGGGTTTTCATTAAATCATAAACATGTGGTGCTATCATACGTACATTGCTCTTGCATTCGTTTCCCTAGCCATGTGGTAATTTGAATGTTTACTGAGTTTTTTGTACAAACAGATATGACACACGAAATCCTAATGCTAAGACTTCTATTTATACTACTTCGACCATAACGGTCTTGTTATGAGATTTTGCCACGTTCAGAACATGCAGAGCAATGCCTCTCTCTTACTTCCACGTGTCTTCGAATGCTCCAGCGCATATATTTCAAATTTCGAACATCCCGCTTGCATTTGAATTTCAAATGTTTTGGTACTTCTTCGCTTTGAACGCCCTTCTTAGACACAGCTTTGTTGTCATTTCGAGACTTCTTTAGATATGTTCTCATAATTGCCACTCGAAGCTCCAAGCTTTGATATGCTCATTCGAAACACTGCTTCTACTATTTCGAAACATGACGTTTTATTTCATTTCGATCGAAACGTCCAATTTACTTTTCTTCTAATAATACTATCAAAATCTTCAGCCAACAAAATGCCCCTTTAAAATATGTATTTCGATCTCTTTGAGAAATACTTATTTTAAACATATACGCAAGATTTTGATGCGACCTTCGAATCATCGTAACATTTAATGCGTTTGACTTCAGTCACGTCAATCATAATACTTTTTAGATTCCTTAACCGCCTGGAACCACATCACAGTATGGTGCAGTTACAAAACAATGATTATCTTTAATCACGCCTATTACCAATGTTAACTTTACGCCACCTCTTCATCAAACCAACCCATGATTTCCACGTATCACAACCTTATTCAGTGGATGCTTAAACTTCCACATTATAAAACCCATCAACTTAGTTTTTTCTTTTCTTTCCATATTCTGAATCTTTTATCTTTCTTTTCTCACTGAAAACCCTAAGCTTTCAACATTCTCCAACAATGTCTTCTTCTACTTCATCCCAACTCAAAAAGGTTTCCAAGAAGAAAGGAAAGACCGCAGGAACTACCATGGAAAGTAAGGTTGTCACTCACCAAGGTCAATCTGTTCTGGTTCCCCAGATGATTTCAAAGGAAAAAGAAATGCTTTATGCATCCCAGGTACTTATTCCTACCACCGCTGCTGGTAAGAGGTTAGCTTTAATGGGCCCTCTTACAGTTTTTGAAATTTTAAAAGACACCAGGAAGATTTTCCCAGTTTGCTATAATTTCAAACCCCTGTTTAACAAAATGGACGCCCCTAAGGCAATAGAATCTTCTGGTTCAAACATCGTAGAAAATCCAATCGTGCCCCCTAAGGACCCTTTTGTATTAGACTATGTAAAGAGTAATTTTAAACCGTTTCGATCTTGCCCCACCTCCGATACTGCTTATCAAAACTGGTTCAATAAGGTAGAAGCTAAGAAATCCCAGCAATGGGAAGAATTAGGTATCTATAACTTGATTAAGCTGTCGAAGACAGGTTTTACCTACAGCCACCCATTGTTATTCGCGTCCCTCTATTTCTGGGACAGTACTTATAATACTTTCCATCTCCCTGGTGGAATGATTACCCCTACCTTCTTTGACATAGCGGCCATCACTGGGCTATCACCAGTAGGAGAAACATATATCCCTGACAACGAAGAACATTCGAGCATAATCGACTTCGAAGTCAAACTAGCAAGTTTTTCCAAGTTTATCAGCCACTACCATGCTGAAGGAGACAGTGTGTCTGATGTAGAACACATTGCTTTCCTTACCCTATGGCTGTCAAGATACGTCTTCTGCAGTAGATCCCTACAGGTAGCCAGTAGGTTTATTCCTCTAGCTAGGGATTTGCATGAGAATCGAAGAGTGTGCTTGAGTGAACTGCTCTTAGTTGACCTTTATGAAAGCCTAAGGTCAGCTGTTTCGAGCCTAAAATCTCACACCTCCAAGAATATCCTGTTAGCTGGCCCTTTTTGGTTACTTCAGCTATGGCTAAATGCCATGTTCGAACCTTCCTTGTCAACTGCCAACACCATTGACGAACAAGATCCTGAAATAACTAATAGAATAGTCGAAGGCACTAGGCTGCGAAGATTAACTCCAAATGACGACAAGGATAACTTCAAAGTCCTATTCTCGAAGTACATCATGATATTCTCTAAGAGGCATAAGTTCGAAGAGACCATGGCGCCTTTTGCTTCGAGGGCTCATGGACCTTCATGGTTCACCATGGCTCTCTCAGAAGCTGTCAAGAGCAAAGAGATTCAAGATGTATGGAGAGCCTTCTTGCTACCCAGACTAATCTCCTCAAGAATAACTCCTGCCAAGAATCAGATTTTCCTCTTCGCTTACCAGCCAAATTTTGTTTCGAGACAGTTTGGCTTATGCCAACTAATTCCTGAACCCTTATTTCAAACTGAGAGTGCCATTACCTCTGGGCGAACCTTCAAGGCACGGGAAGCCAAATTACAGCAAGAACAATACCAAGGCTTTGCCCAGTTTGAGCTAATAACCTTTGAACCTACCCATCTTACAGCTAAGGGGTTTCTGGAATGGTGGACCAAGTTTTATCAAACTTATATTTTCGATACTCTTACAATTCAGCAGAAACTAATTGATGCCTTCGATGTGCAGGTACCAACCAAGAAAGGTATGTTCACTCATGCCAAAGAGATTAAAGCTTTTCAAAATTATTTCGAAACTACTTATGATCCCACACATTTGGAATCCACTGTGCATCAAGCGGCTGAGACCTTGAAGGAAAAATTAAAACAAAAAGTTTCTAAGTTAAAACTTCCTTCAGGGTTGTCACCTGAGGATAGGTATAGGTTGGCATTCGAAATGCATCCACCTAAATTTCCTAGATTACCTACCTCAGAACTGGCTCTGGCTTGGTTTCCCCCATACCCTTGGTGGTTCACTTGCAAAGAGATGTTCAAACATCTTCAAAAGAAACCAAAGCCATCTGAGACTGTGACATGGGCTCGACACTGGCTCCACGATTTCCCAGGACACCTTCGATACGACCTTTCTGCCATGTCGATTAAATCTGATCAAGGCACAGGTGCGAATGCTTGGGAAAATCCCAAACGTTTTTCATTTTCCATATCTTTAACCTTTGCTTTAATTGTTTGGATTTTCAGCCATCAGGATAAAGACAGTTGCCTCAAAGTCGAAAGAAGGGAGTGCCTCTCAAGCCTCTATCGAAACCACTGACAATGTGACTCCATCCGAAACAACAACCATTGCTGCAACAACAACAACAACAACAATACCAACAACAACCAGAGTTCCAACTCCACAGGTAATCATTTAGCCTTGATGTTTCGAATTCACTAATGTTTCATGATTTGCATCTAACCCTTTGTTTAAATCTTTTCAGACCAACAAACTTCCGCCTACCACTCCAAAGAAGCGAAAATCAAACACCACTGGGGAAGATCCCAAGGCTGGCGGAAACTTAGCAACTGCTTCGAAGAAGAAGCAGAAGAAAGATATTTCGAAAAGTACCATACCAACTAGTGTCTCTGGACTTGATTCCAGGGATGCTGCTCCCTCACCCAAATCCAAAATTCCACCTTCGACCTCCAACGTAATGTTGGAACGCATAGCTAGCAACCTCTCTTCCGAGAGTCCACAGGTAAATTGAACTTTAAACTTTTGGAAAATAATAATCTCTCATTACCTTGGTGCATGCTTTCAATATTCTTTCGTTCCTTGCAGAATATCTTACATCCAGCTTCCACTACTTCGACCTCACCATCCAAAGCTGCTGCTCCACTCAACTCCTCTCCTCAAGGAAACTCTAGCAACCTTGTACAGAACAAGGGTTCCTCCAATATGGCGGTTCTGGCTGGGGCTTCTGAGCAGCAGGATGATCAGAGTACTTCCCCTCCTCTCAAAGAGACAAATGAAACACCACTCCATGAATCTGCAGAGGCTTTGCAACGAACTTCTCTTCAAAAGTCCCCTCTTGAAACCCTTCAAGAGGACCCAAAGGATACTCAAGCTGAAGGAGAGAAAGCTGATTCTGGCCAAAGAGACGAAGAATCTGCAGAAGAAGAGTCTGAGGAGGAGGATGCCAATGATGGTTCGACTGCTGGGACAGAGTCCAATGCAAATAGCAGCGAAAAAGAAGACATCGAAGTGGTGGACTTGGATGACGATGAAGAAGATCATGAGCACGAAACGAATGAAGGGGGTGGTGACACAACCAACAAACCCATGGAGGTTGAAATGGACGTGACTCCCCTACGTGTGGAACTCCCTCAACCGTCTTTGTCTCGAATGACTGAAGAGGAGCTTGCAATCCTGAGACGAAATGACCCTATTGGGTACATGAAGGCGAAGCTGGCTCAAAGGGACATTCCACTTGCTAGGGCTGGCACCAGTTCGACTAGCTATCCTCTTCCCACAGATGAAAGAATTGTACTTCTTAACAAGATCAGGAAAACGATTCTCAATGTGGATATATTCGAAGTGCTTAAACAGGATAGCACTGCTTGCTACACAATGAAGGAGTTGCTTACAAAAGTCAACCTTGCTACGTGCTCCTTGCCAGTTAGTACTATCTTGTTCGATCTCCAGTCTTTGCTGGACAACGTAACTGGTTACCTTCTCCAAGATGAATCTGCTGCCAGAAAGGTTCAAGAAAAACGCACTGCAATGGATGCTGCTTATGAACAAGCTTCGAAACTCTCTCAAGAAGCTGAGGATCAAGCTATGCATCTAAAGCAAGCGAAAACTGATTATGAGGCTCGAGCTGAGTCCATCCTTCTCTGGGAAAGGCAGATCCAAGAACTTCAACAGAAGGTTAAAGAGGCTAAAGAACAACAAATAGCCTTCGAAACCAATACTGCTGGTAACCAATTCGAAGAGCTTCTCAACCAGGGGCTTGCAGAAATGGAAACTGCAGAACAACTCAAGGGAGAAGTGGCAACCTTGGAAGGAGCCAGGCGTTTCGCTCAACAGAGACTTGAATCTTTTCGAAGTACCTTCAACAGACTGAAGAATAATTCTTATTTCTAAATTTCAGTGTTTATTTGATTACAATTTGGTTTTTTATATGTAATATTCGAACAACGCCATTTTGGCATCTCAACTTGCCATTTTGGCATTTTTATAATATTTTGGCTACGTTGTTACTATTCGAATCTCCTGCAGGCGTGGCTTATATTTCTTTAAATATTTCCCATTAACCTTTAAGATACGTTTATCATTCGTCAATTCTTCAATTTCATATGCATTGTTTGAGAATACCTTTAGTATTCGAAAAGGTCCTTCCCAATGAGGTGACCATTTACCTAATGCTTTATTTTTCTTGTCCATGGGCAATATGACTTTCCAGACTAAGTCATTAATAATGAATGCTTTTTTCTTCACCCTTTTGTTATATGTCCTGGCCACTCTTTCTTTTTGTCTCATCAAAATTTCCAATGCATGTAATCTAACTTCGTCCAACTCAACTAATTCATTCATCATCATCTCCCAATATAATGCAGCTGTGATTTCATTTTGTCTTTGAATTCGAACTGATTATAGATGAATTTCTACTGGCAATACTGCATCATGACCAAATGTGAGTTGGAAAGGCGTAGTGTTAGTAGCTTCCTTAGGAGATGTTCTACAGGCCCATAGTATTTGGTCCAAAGTTTTGTGCCAGTTTCTTGGCTTTTTACCAATATGTTTCTTGATTAACCCTATTATCACTTTATTGGCTGCTTCGACTTGGCCATTTGCTTGAGCATAATATGGAGTTGATGTTAATAATCTAAACCCCATTTCTTGGGCAAATTCTTGCATCTTTCTACCAGTAAACACAGAGCCTTGGTCTGTGGTTATGCTCTCTGGCAATCCGAACCTATAGATAATGTGCTTTTGTATAAACTCAATAATAGCCTCTTGATCAGCAACTATTAATGGTACGGCTTCGATCCACTTGGTAAAATAATCTATTCCTACCAAGATATATTTATGTCCTTTAGACGAAGCAGGATTTATTTCTCCTATCAAATCCAATGCCCATCCTCTAAATGGCCATGGTTTGATGATTGAATGTAACTCACTTGCAGGGGCATGTTGAATCCCTGCATGTTTCTGACATTCCTCACATCCTTTAGCAAAGTCTATACAATCTTTGAGCATGCTAGGCCAATACATGCCATATCGAAACAACAGCCATTTCATTTTATGACCTGCTTGATGTGCCCCACATGCCCCATTGTGGACTTCTGACAATGCTAAGTATGCCTCACTTTCTCCTAGGCACTTCAATAACACGCCCTCTTGGGTCTTTTTGAACAATTTGTTCCCCATGAGGAGATATGATAATGCTCTGTATTTTGTCTTTATATCCACATTCAGAGTTGGGTTTGCTAAATAACTCACCAGTGGACTTCGCCAATCTGCGTCTGATAAAGTGTTTATGGCTAATTTCGAATCCATGTTTCTCAGCATATCCCAATTTCATATTTTCTAGATCCGATGGTATGAATCTAGTAGCCATAACTCTACCCCTTAATTCAACTAAATCCTCAAAGTTTCTGACAGAAACTTTATAACCCGAAGCCAACTGTGCTAAGTCATTTGCTTCTTGGTTCTCTATTCTTGGTATGTGTTGAATATCCATGTATTCAAATTTCCTAAGTAGCCTGTTGACTATGACGAAATATATCATCAAGTTTTCCTTTATGCATTTATACTCCTTTGTTATTTGCTTGACTACTAATTCTGAGTCTCCTTTAATTTCGACTCTAGTTGCCCCCAATTCCAACAACGCTTCAAGTCCAACAATGAGCACTTCATACTCAGCTTCATTGTTCGAGCAACGAGGACCATCTAATTTATACTTGAATTTTGTTGGAATTCCTTCAGGAGAAATTAGAAGGACTCCAACACCACTTCCATTCCTGTGGGTTGAACCATCAAAGTATAATTTCCATGGTTGCATTTCGATGTAACTCATGACAGTCTGCTCAACCAATGAATGGTCCACAATGAAGTCAGAAATCACTTGACCTTTCACAGCTTTTAAAGGCATGAAAGTCAAAGAATATTCTGTTAAGGATAAAGCCCATTTACCAACTCTGCTATGCATTATTGGTTTTGAAAGCATGTGTTTAATGACATCGAAATGAGATGAAACATAAACATCAACAGGCTTTATATAATACTTGAGTTTCATACAAGAGAAATACAAACAGAGACATAGCTTTTCTAAATTGCTATATCTGGTCTCTGCATCATTTAGTACTCTACTTAGATAGTATATGGCTCTTTCGATACCATTGTTATCTTCTTGTGCTAACATACTACCTATACTAACTTCAGAGGCAGATATGTACAATCTCATGGGCTTCCCCCATGAAGGTGGAGACAAGATAGGAGGCTGAGAGAGGTATCTTTTTATCTTGTCAAATGCCTCCTGATGGGCTTCGTTCCATTCGAAGGCTTGGCCTTGCTTTAGACGAAGCAACGGAGAGAAAGCTTGGGTTCTTCCACTCAGGTTCGAAATGAATCTTCTGAGGAAGTTAATTTTCACTAGCAGAGATTGCAACTCCCTTTTTGACGTAGGTGCTTTCGTCTCCATTATGGCTTTGGTTTTGTTCTGGTTGATCTCAATCCCTTTCTTGTGAACCACAAAACCAAGGAAATCTCCAGCCTGCACAAAAAATGCACATTTAAGGGGGTTCATCTTTAAGCCATGTTTTCTCATTCGTTCGAATGATTGGCTCAAATGATGCAAATGTGTTTCTGCAGATACAGATTTGATGACTATATCATCAATATACACCTGCATAAAGGTTTCAATGAAATCATGAAAAATCGAATTCATTGCCCTTTGATAAGTTGCCCCAGCGTTCTTTAAACCAAAAGGCATCACCACCCATTCGTAGGTGCCTAAGGCTCCTGGGCAACGAAACGCTGTCTTGGCAACATCTTCTTCAGCAATGAAAATATGATTATACCCAGAGTATCCATCTAACATACTCAAGTATTCGAACCCTGCAGCAGAGTCTACTAGCATTTCTGCCACAGGCATGGAATACTCATCCTTAGGGGTTGCAGTGTTTAAATCCCTAAAGTCTATGCAAATTCTTAAAGAACCATTTTTCTTAATAACAGGTACTATATTTGCTAACCATTCGACATACCTTGTGGTTCTGATGAATTTGCAACGCAACAACCTTTCGATCTCAGCTTTAATCTTTGTGAGAACCGCTGGTGCGAATCTTCTGGGAGTTTGTTTGATGGGCTTCTTGCCATCTTTGATTGGCAGTCTGTGTTCGACCAACTCCCTCTTTAAACCAGGCATTTCGTCATAATCCCATGCGAAGCAATCTTTGTTTTTCTTGAGGACTTCGATTACTTCCTTCTTGAGGCCTGGGCTAAGTTTTGCACTTATGTAGGTTATTCTTTTCGTGTTTTCATCCCCTAAGTTGACTTCTTCGAGTGGATCCTGTGCCAACATTTTGGCACCTGAGTCTATGGGGTCCCTTTCGAAGCCTAAGGGTTCTTTGTCGTAGATGGCGTCCAACCTTTGATCCATCTCAAGTTCTTTGAAGGGTGAGCATTTCGAGTCATCCCCACTCGTTTCGTTCATCTTTACAGCTAATTTATTTATTTCAGCCTCTAAGGCCGCTTTTGATTCGTTCTCAGCCATATACCATATAGGCCGAAATCCTTTCGAAAAAGGTGGACTCAGTCATGGATAAGGTTGTCGAAGTCCCAGCCTGCTGGCCATCTTTGTATAGTACTTTCGACTCCCTCTTCTTCACTGATTATTGTTCTATCCCATTATAGGCCATCATGGCGAAGGGTCATGTAGTAGTGGGCGTTTCTGGTTTCGTTGATCTCATCATTTGGAACACACAGAGCAATCTTTGCCAGATTTTTATCATAATCCCTCTTGTCAACTAAATTGACTGTTGACATAAAGTAACTCTGGTCTGCTTCGATATTTTCCACGATCCCATCATCTCTCCATAGAACTAGTCGCTGATGCATTGACGAAGGAACTGCCCCTACGCCATGGATCCACTCCCTTCCCAGCAATAAGTTGTAGTTGGCCTTGGCTTCGATCACCATAAACATGGTGGGCCTACAGCTTGAGCCTATTGTCAATTCCAACTGAACCACTCCCAGTGTTTTGCCCACTTTCCCCTCATAATTGGATAGAACCATATTGTGGGGCTTGATGTCCCCTTCGCGTATCTCTAATCTTTTCAGCATGAAGTGGGGTATCAAATTGACTGCAACACCCCCATCCACTAGAACTTTATTCACGCCATGGGCACCAACTTTTGCCCGAATAAATAGTGGCTTGAGATGGTTCTTCATAGCAGGTTCTGGACGTTCGAAGAACGCATTTTGCTCCTCGACAGCCCCATTGTCCATCACATAGTAGCACACAGGCCTATGCTTCATCAAGTCTATGGTATCTTCTTCCTCACATTCATCAATTTCAGTTTCCTGTCCAAATTCACAGGGAAGCACAGATACCACGTTGCAGTTTAGGTTGAACAAAGACTCCCCCTCCGATTCGAAGTTATCTGTTATCATATCTTCGTCTTCTTCTGGGCCTGGAGTGTATTCCTTTGGTTCATCTAGTTGCACTTCAGAGAAAAGCCTCCTATTAACTGGAGGTTTGTCTTCAGTTTGATTTTTTGGTGTGGGTTTATTGGTGCTAGATTCACCTTGGTTCTTTGTTGAAGTTACCCCTTTACTTGCCATAGCTTCTCTCTCAGCCTTTTGAATCCTCTGTTGCCTTCGCCACTGGGATCTCGACATGGGGTTCCTTCCTTTGTAGTTTTCTAATCTTACCTCTTCCCTTTTTGCTATGTTGAATTGCCTTCTATACGTCGTAGCATGGCGTGCATTTCGTTCGGTGTTTCTCCATCTGTCTTTGCCTTTGTCATTTCTGACTTGCAGCCATCTGTCGGTTGGCACTTCAGCAGGGAGTTTGAAAGTCACTCTTCGAGCAGCCTTGGGGTGAGGACTATCAGGCCTTCGTTGTTTGTGTCTGTTGTCGAAACGTGGGCCCATCTGGACAGTTTCTTGATGGTTCCAGCAAGGGGCGAAGGGAATTGTTTCGAAGGCTCTGGCCATGCTTTGATCATACACGGCAGAACACCTTGGGCAAATCAAGCACTTGGTTGCCCCTTTGTAGCAGCGAAACACAAATTCCAGCAAACTTTCTCCAGCCTTAGGATAACACCTAAATAGCTGGTTATCCTGGCGCCAATTGTTGCCAGTTCGAGCCCTCTGTACCCTCTCGAAATTCGCAGCGATTCTCTGATTGCAGAGGATGATGCACCTAGGGCACAGTATCATGCCTGTATCTCCCTTGTGGCACGTCATGAGGTAATCCTTGAGACTAGCATCTCCAGCATGATTATCCTCCATTTTATACTTCTTTTTTTCTAAGTATCTTTCTACCTCCTCCATCTCAGAGCGAGGCCTCTCCATATCCACCATGTTTACCTCAACATCTTCCCCTTCAGCTTCATCATCTCCCCATCCTGTGGGTTTTATATCTTCAATGTGAACCTTCGAACTCTCTGGGGCAGAATATTTGACCAAATAGTCAAATTTTCCACTGGGTTCCCCTAGAGTGTCCCATATTTCCTTCTGAGGGGAAGTTGGCTTCGTGATTTGGACTTTCTCCAATTCTAGCCTCAGGCCTTCAGTGACCTATGTTGACTCTTGGTTCTGATTTTCCTGGCCTTCAGTAGCCTGGGTTTCTTTTGCAACAGCTACAGGTGCTGCTTTAATCGAAGTCTCTGGTAGCTTCTGGACATCTTCAGTGACCTCCTTATCGACTTCGACCATCACCCAGCTTTCGTTTTCAATACCTTTCTCTTCTGTTGGGACATTACTTTGGTCAGCTTCCACCATGTTAATCTCTCCAATGCATGAAGGCTCGGAGTAGTTGGTGTCTGCGACGTCCAAGGGATCTTCGTCCACTTTCATCTTTGCTTTATCAGCAAACTTTAGTCTGCCATCTTTGATTGCATTCTGAATTAGGTCCCTGAAAAGAAAACACTTTGAGGTTTTGTGGCCTAGGAAACTATGATATTTGCAAAATCCTCTCTTCTTTCTTTGATCTAAAGGAGGTATTTTGACATTTGATGGCACAATGAGTTGGCCATCTTTGACAAGTAAATCAAAAATCTCGTCACATTTAGTGACATCAAAGGTATAAACCTTCTTTGGGAATTTGTTACTTTTCTCATTTTCAACAATCTCTTTCCTTTTTGTGGGAACTAATAACTTGCAGGAGTAAGGTGGTGCCTGTTTTAATTCAGCGAGGTCGATTTCGACCTCTTCGAATTCGAATTCAGGATAATCTTCTGCTTCTTCAGTTCCAACATAGGAGATCCTTTCCTTCTTATTATTTTTAAAAACTCTGGCCTTTTCGGCCTTTAGCCTTTCGACCTGTCGAACCCTGTCGGCTAACTGAGCCATGTCCCTTAGGTATTGAGTGTCTAGTTTCTTTCGAATAGAGTAATCCAGGCCACCAGCGGCCATTTCGACTAACTCATGTTCAGGCACCACTGTGTAACATCTGGATTTCAAAAGCCTAAATCTATTCAGATAATCATCTATGGGTTCTGTGAACTTTCTCTTGACACTGGCTAATTCCTTCAAACTTATCTTTGACTGTCCCATGTAAAACTGTTCATGGAATAATCTCTCCAAAAGAGCCCAAGTATCAATGGACCCAGGAGGCAAAGTGGTAAACCACGTGAAGGCGTTTTTAGTCAAGGAACTTGGGAAATATTTGATCCTAAGATCTTCATTATTGGCTATATCTCCCGCTTCGGTTAGGTATCTGGCTATATGTTCGACTGTTGACTCATTGGTATCCCCAGCGAACTTTGTAAACTTAGGAACTTTATATCCCCTTGGCAAATCAGTATGCATTATGCAATCTATTATAGGGGAAGCATAATTTGGCCTTCTCATTCTTGTGTTGAGGCCATTCTGGGCCATGACTCTCTCTATCATGGTGGTTAAATTGTTTTCTGCCAAGATGTTATCGTTTCGAATTCTATGAACGACTGCATCAGCATCTTGATTTCGACCCACCATGACAACCCCCCTAGGTTATTCTTCTCGAAACTCTGGGACTTCCAGCCTTTCGACCCTTGCCCCTGGTTCCATAATTTCTCTTTGTGGGCCTGGGATCATTGGGGCTTCTAGCCTTTGTGCCCTTGCCCCCAAGTTAACTTCTTCTCTAGGTGGTCTATAGTTTAGGTCGTTAGCAACTTGTTCCATAACAGGCATGTTTGCTTGAACTCCCGCCTGATTCTGCCTACGCCTTTCTGGGGGAGCAAAGAAATCTGCTATTCGACTCATGTTGTCAGCGTTTTCTCTGTTTGTCACAGTCACATTTTGTACTATTGGGGCAAATATTTCCTGCATAGTTTGTGCTAACACCCCTATCATATTATGGTTGCTGTCATCCATCAATTGCCTAAAAGCCAATTGGTTTTCTGTGGTTAAAATAGGCATTGTGCTATAACCCATTGACCCTTGGTTATTTGTCATAAACTGATTCGCCCCAGACCCAAACCCTAATTGTGGTGATGAATTCGATGTGGAATTGTGTAAACCTGCCATAAAAGATGTTGGCATTCCATAAGAGGAATTTCTGGTTCTATTACCATCGAAACCGGGTGGTCTAGTTAGTGGAGTGGCGAAATGGGTTTGTGTTCCTGATGGTGGAACGAATCCCCCAGGATAACCAATGGTTCCAGTATTTCCTAAGATCGAACTATTAGTTGATATGCCACTTACTCCATTAGTGGCTATATTACTGGTAGAAGAGGCAACAAACTGTGCATTCGAAAGGATCACGTTAGACGTTCCCATCGAAGCGGATACATTAGTGCCTGTTGTATGTGGGGCATTTTGTTCCCCTTGTTGATTGTCAGAATTAGACATCTTGTTCAAACGTTTTCTTCTGGATAAGGGTTGGTTGCTGTTGGTTATTTTACCACTTCTTAGGTTCATAAAACAGCAAACTTCTTAGGTTCCAACGTTTTTATAATGGTTATGTCTCAACAATCTTTATTTCTAATGTCCAACGATTGGGTCCCACCGGGTGTGCCAATTTGTTTCCAGTGATTTCTGGTAAACAACCGCTAGTCTTCCAAACTATCGAATAAACTTACTGACTGTTATTCAATTTCTCTGGTAACTCGCATGATCGACTAGATTGATCCTAGGACGTGTTGGTCATTAGGGTAACTCTCATGATCGAACAGGTATTCATGGTTGGTATTTAGAATGTTGTGTAGGTGTTTGACTTATTTTGATTTCTCTCTTAAAGATCTAAAGGTGTAATCAAAATATATGTGCGTGAAACTAAATTACATGAATAAATGTTAATTGTAAAGACATGTAAAACTGCATAAAAGACAGGTAAATGGCTTCGAATTTTAAAAACAGTTAATGTAAAAAATGCTCTGGAATATAAAAGATTCGAAATATGAAGAAAGCGTTTAATGCAAGAAATCTGTAGAATGACTTTAAGTGAAAAAGGTGTTCAAAGGATAAAAACTTGAAGATAAAGGCATGAAATGTATAACAGTTTCTGAAAGGTAAAGTGTTTGAAACGGAAAGAAAGCATTTAAATATAAGGCATCAATGAAAAGATTTAGAATAAAAAGACTTAAAATGCAAAAACTTGTAAATGGTATTGATATAAAGACAAAGGAAAGTACTGGAAATGATAAAGGGTTTTCATTAAATCATAAACATGTGGTGCTATCATACGTACATTGCTCTTGCATTCGTTTCCCTAGTCATGTGGTAATTTGAATGTTTACTGAGTTTTTTGTACAAACATATATGACACACGAAATCCTAATGCTAAGACTTCTATTTATACTAGTTCGACCATAACGGTCTTGTTATGAGATTTTGCCACGTTCAGAACATGCAGAGCAATGCCTCTCTCTTACTTCCACGTGTCTTCGAATGCTCCAGCGCATATATTTCAAATTTCGAACATCCCGCTTGCATTTGAATTTCAAATGTTTTGGTACTTCTTCGCTTCGAACGCCCTTCTTAGATACAGCTTTGTTGTCATTTCGAGACTTCTTTAGATATGTTCTCATAATTGCCACTCGAAGCTCCAAGCTTTGATATGCTCATTCGAAACACTGCTTCTACTATTTCGAAACATGAAGTTTTATTTCATTTCGATCGAAACGTCCAATTTACTTTGCTTCTAATAATACTATCAAAATCTTCAGCCAACAACAGTCAAAATCAATAATCATTGGGGATTTCCTCACGTGCCCACTAAAGGGACATGGCCAGTGGTTATCTAAAGCTTCCACTGTCCTGCCTGTTGAGGGTAACGGTTCCATAACGTCTCTATTATCTCGGAGCAGTTGACTAGGGAGGAAACTACATGCTGGACTATATTATTCACGTAACTCTGACAGTCTTCGTTAGTAGACCTAACTATCTGGACCAGTATGCAGCTCTTGGCCCATCGTTGGGGGCTATAAATACTCTCTCACACGAGAGGGTAAGATATTCACTCATTCATTTATTTTCTAATTACTTGTATTTACTTTGAAGCTTACTTTGGCATCGGAGTGTCTTGCAGATATCCTCTCCTCCACTTCACTTTCAACCACCGTTCAATTCAAGTTTGTGGACCATCAACGATCACTTCTGATCAATTACGATCATCTTACAATTAAAATATCATTCTTACAAAAAATAACTGCACATTTTATGTCATTTTACAATTAAAAAAAATTAAATTCATTTTCCTTTTATAATCTTATTCATTTCTTACCTTCTCTTCTTACGAATCTCATAAATTAGTAGTATTTCATACACTAAGGAAGTTATATTTCCTATATCTCATAAAATTGTGGACACTTTTTTAAATAATTATTTCACTTTTTGTTTTGGGTTTAACCAATCTATTCTGATCTATACAATAAACTGATTAATTTAGTTTTGTAGTTCAAAGAGACGACTCACTAATCAAATCTTATTTCCATCTAGAATCAAACTCGAGTAAACCCGACTAATTCGTTCTTAATGAAAACTTCTTTTACTTTTAACATAAACTTATCACTTATAAATAGAATTTTTTTAATATAACTTATACACAAACGGCTAATAAAACACTTTATACACAAAAATAATTAAAATAGAAGATTTAGAAAAACTTTCCTTATTCATTAATATTCGGATGAGATGATAAGAAATCTCTTTTCGCTTAATAGAAGGCTCTTGGTTCAAACTCAGCTTTGAACAACATGCTATCGTGTTAAATTTTTTTTAGAGATACCTTATCATTTATGATAATTCTATTCGTCTCAAATGATTAATTTTTGCAATTGTTTGTAGATGATATCCAATTTAAAATAAAATAAAAATTCATTTTTCAATTACCATTTCCTCCGTAATAAATTATAAGTAAATTTTATTTTTTTTGATATATTTAATCATTAATGTATGTAGTTCATATATAAGATAAATATTTTAATAGTGAAATATACAAAAAAAAAAATTATTTCTAATTTATTACAGAGAAATGATACATGTTAAAATACTATAATTAAAAAAATTTAAACATAATTAAATATAATAAAATCATATTTAAAATTTCAAAACATTAAATATTCCGGATTCAAAAAATACTTCTTAAAATAGTTTATTAACTTATGTTATTAGGAGAGATAGTAGCTTTTTCTTTGTTTTATTTGACAAAGAATGAATTGCCTAAAACTTCCAAGTTAACACAAGCATATTATTGGTTAACCGTAGTTTATGTTTCCCCACCCTTCCAACTTGCAAAGGGACCAACCAAGGAAGCACTAATGAATATCATAAAAACCATATCACCAAATCAACGCAACCATTGAATGCCGTTCAAGTTTTGAGTTACTCTTAGTATTAAATGCAGCAACTAAGACCCTCACCCACCCTTCAAAAATCACAAATTTTTTCACAACAATACCCTCTCTCAAATGGAATATTCCCCTTTTCATCCTTCAAGTCATCACCACCATCATCACTTCCATGTCTTCCTCAAACCCTTACAGTTACCCTCCACCACCACCACCACCTCCGCCGCCGCTACCTTACCTCTCCAACCTCGGCTTCGGTTACTCCATCGCCATAGCTCTCGGCTTCCTCTTCCTCCTCTCAACTCTCATCCTCTCTTCCTACCTCTGTTGCCGCACTTTCCGTAACCGTCGCAACAACAACAACAGTAACAACAACAGCGGTCAACGAAACTCAGACGGTATTGTTCTCCCGCGTGTGATTTTTGTTGCGGAAGATGATGATAATGATCGGGACGACGCCGTTTTGGGATTGGACCAGAGCGTGATCAACTCTTACCCGAGGCTGCAGTATGGGAAAGAGATGATGATGGGACGTGAGAGTACTTGCTCGATCTGTTTGTGTGAGTATAAGGATTCGGAGATGCTGAGGATGATGCCGGAATGTCGACACTATTTTCATCTGTGTTGCCTTGATTCGTGGTTGAAGCTTAATGGTTCTTGTCCGGTGTGTCGGAATTCGCCTATGCCGACGCCGTTGTCCACGCCGTTGCAGGAGGTTGTTCCGCTTTCTCATTACATTGGTGAAAGGAGAACAAGGAGGTGATTTTATTTTTTATTTTTTATTTTTTTTATTTGGTTGATTGGAGAGGTGGAATGTCATGTAGAAATTGTATCTAGAGAGTTTGAAAATCTTGGTTTGGAATTTGGATTGAAGTTGCTTGCAATTGTGAGGATAATGTTTTTTTTTTAATTGGGAAATTATGAGATATATGTTTTTTTTTTTTTGGCTGTGAAAATTTATGTTATTAATAGGTGTTTGATGATATGATTCAGTTTCCAGTTTCTGTTTACTTCCATTAGTATTGCACAATCAAAGACAAATGTTACTCTTGTCTCTGTCTCAAAATGTAAGTTTCTCTTGAATGTCGTATCAAAGGCTTACAAAAGACTTCAACTAATCGCATAGATTGACTATATGTCTTCGCAATTTGCGAGGTTGAGGTTGGTGTTATTCGTGACAAATATTGACATTTATGTTTGATTAGTTATAGATACAATCAACGCGCTCGTAGTTGGTTTTTTTTTTAGTATATGAGCGTGAGCTTGTGTACTGTGCACAAGTTGGCGTGTTGGTGGGAAACAAAACTAATGTGCGAGATGGATTTTTTCAATTTGAAAGAGAAAAACTATGAGTGAATTATGTTTTAATCTTTGTTGTTAGATCGTCACATTCTTGTGTTTGAACATAAGTGCGCGCTCTCATTCAATATATTAGATTGTCAACATTTCTTGTAAGTTTGTCTTATCATTTATGAGAAATGATTGTTTATCTTATGTCTCAACATCATAATTTCTTGTAAGTTTGTCTTATCATTCATGAGAAATGATTGTTTTTCTTATGTGTCATCATCATATAATTGTGGTATTACTAGTGAAGCAACAAGTCATAGATTCAAGTCAACGCAATTATAGTTGGGTGTTCCTTAGTGCACGTAATGTGAGTTGTGTACACTATACACGAGTTGGCGAGAGACAAAACTAACGCGCGCAATGTGAATTGTGTACCATTCCCAAGTTGGCGGGAGAAAAAACTAGGGCGAGAGGTAAATCTTCTCATAGATAGAAAAAATGTCAAGTATATTTGATTTGAATTTAAACCAAACACATTTGATTTTGTGCTTTTGTTTTTTTCTTAGAAAAAACAGATGGAATATCAAAAGACTCATTATTTGTGACAATAATTTGTTGTCCATAAACTTTTTGTTTGTTATTTGTAATGGAAGATCATATAATGCATTATGTTGTACCAAATTTTAATTGATATGACATGTGATATCAGGTTGTTTTCTAAGTACTGACGTATGTTGACTCAGGATGCCATAAAACAGATCATAGAAGAATCATTTTGGAATAAAATTCTTGGTTTCACATTATCTAGTTTGTCTCAATTTAGAACAGGAATTTGCTCTGTTTTATCTTTTCTTCTTGCAATTATTAATGGACCCACCCATTTAGTTGTCGTTATTAGTAGACAGTTAGTGTCTGGTACCATTCATTTGGGGACATGGTTTTCTGTCCTTGTTTTCAGCCTAATAATGTGATTTGATTTTATTATCATTATCATCATCCTTAATCATAGGAACTAGTTGCAATTTGATATTCAATGTAGAAGATAATGTCAATGAATTACGAAACCCTACCACATGTAGTCGTGAAATATTTTCTAATTTTATGCAAACTAGCTGAATTTTTACTATATTGTATTTGTCGCCTTGCTGCTTCAGTCACACGTTTAATAGTGTACTTTTGCAGTGACGCCATTAATACTCGTATATACTTGCACATTTATATTTGGCAATGAACCTCTAAAGAATATAGCTTTTATAGATGGAGATCATAATCGTTGTAACGGTGCCTTTGTCTCTGCATATGTTCCTGCTAGTCATTACTGATGTGTTGGAGAATTTTGAACCTTCCAGTGGGTCATATATTTTTCGGTTAGGTTTTGACGAATTGGAATAATATTAGCCACACAAACAATTGTCAAAAAGGTTTAATGCACAATAGAGGCATAGATGCCTCAGATAAAAATGAAAATTGAATTAATAGACAAGACGGGATTTATGGGAATGACTAGGTATATTGAATTAATATTAACATAATACCTATTATCACGAAAATTTAAAATTTTATGGTACGTTGAATTAAATATCTCACGTATTAGTACCTATTATTTGTTGGAGTTGGAGCAGACACTCAATAGAGTAAAAGCTTGGATGGGCTAAAAAAATAACTGTTATAAGTGCATGTTTAGATCACAGAATCCGTACAAACGGTTAAAATCTATAATCACAAGATTGATAAATAAGGAGAAAGAGAGAGTGTGAGAGAGGAGAATTAGAGAGAGATAATTGAGAGTGAGAATTATGATTTTATTTATTATACATTATAAACATATCACTAGGGTATTGTAATACAGTGGAAGAACTGACTTTAGTGTTTTGTATTTTATCGCAAATGTTGCGAATAATAAGAGTCGCCACCGACTTTTCTTTTATCCAATAAAGGAAATGGTGAAAAGAACATGAAAGACCTTTGAGAATTTTCTTGAGTTCGAGGGTAGGTTATGAAAAGGGAAGATGTTAGCACCCTTTTCATTCGTAGTTATCTACGAGTTCTTAATTGTTAGCTCACTTTGAAATGCTCTGTGTATGTTTGAAAATATTTTGAAAATGCCTAAGTGCGACAATTTTGTAATGATTCTCGTATCGTTGAGAATGTATACAAAATGTTTGTTTTGAAAATATTTAGTGGAAGGAAAGTATTTGTTTTGGAAATATGTTTTGAAAATGCCAATGTAAGGAAGGCAGTTTGCTTTATAATAACCCTTGTATTAGTCCTCAAGAGTGTTTATAAAGCGTTTTGAAAGTAGTTGTTTTGAAAGTGTAAGGTGTGAAAAAATTATTTTAGTTTGTGAGCAAGCGATTACGAGCGATCTACCTACTCAAAAAGCCTTTGTTCTTTTCCTCCTCATTTAGATAGTGCTAACCTACCATTAGTTAGTAGAGAGCTATATCATTGGATGTGAGGGACAAGCGTGAATCGTCATACAGTCATAAAAGATAACTTGTAAGATGCTTTAACAATTGCCGTAAGGGACTAAGATCGTTTACTGAAGGCAACATCGAAGGGTCATCGATGGGCTATGATCTTTTAATTGATGGTCTTTGCTAAAGCATCTCACGTTCGAGGGACATGACTGTTTATATCTGAGGCAACAAGTGAGGTTAACCCTAGATGTGCATGTGTGCGAAGTGTTTTGATTTCAGTTTATTTTTGTCTTGAAATTAGGTTTTCTAATGATTGATTTTAAATCTTGCCATACAATCCTATTAGACTAACAGTAATAAGGAAAATGGTAAATTGCGAAAATTAAATATCCTACGCTATTACAACGCTTTGGGAATAGGGGGTACAAATTTATGAATGGGGATGAAAAGCATAAAAATCCTAATTATTTATTACAAACCATTGAACAGTTATAATAATGAAAAATATTAATGCGAAAGTAAAATGCGCGAAGGTGGTAAAAAGGGAAAGAAATTTAAAACACTAAGAAAAATTCTAAGTATTTAAAAAATATTTTTGGTGTCTTATTTAGAAAAATAAAATATTTCTTTAGTGTAAAATAAAATTTAATTCTAATTATTTTATAAATTAAATAAAACAAAGTGATTAAGTTAAATTAATTTTTATTTATGAAAGTTAAATTAATTAATCAAATCTAAATCTATATTTTTTTATTAAAATTATTTTTTATATTTTTAATTGATAAAGATAATAACTAAACAAAATAGTACAAACAATATAAACTAATGACGGTGACCTGCAATCTTGCTCCGATCTCTGAATTTTTTACATCAATAACTTCGTCTTGTTCTCCTCTTTGCTATTCTGGTATTGATTTTGTAGATGGTGAGCGAAATCGAGTAGATCTTAAAGGGGAGTTTTGGAAACCCTAGCGCTCGGATTTGCGATTCCTTCGTTGCTTTTCGGGTGAGACCGCTCTATATCTCTTCTATACTCTCTTCCTCTTCGTCTTTCTCAAGTTTCTGGAGGTTTAGTGTTAGGGAAAATGATGATAATAAATTTAGGGTTTGTGGTTTGACCTACTGCGCAGCTTCTGTATTGTGGTTTTGAACAATTATTTTTCTTTCTCTCTGAACAATTGAGATCAAGGAGGTGATGAATTTTTTTGGGTTTTTGTTGTTGCTGTTGCGCAGCTGCTGTATTGTGAACTATATCCTCCCGATAACTGTGCAATGAATGTTTTTGTATTGAAAATTAGGATTTTCTGTTGAACTTGATTTGTGATAACAGGCCTTGAGAAATTGCTTTTCGTTTTTGGGCCTTTGACTTTTTATTTTGCTTATATTTTCTGAGATGTTTTGCTGGTTTGGGCTGAAACGTGAACTTCTTGTTGTTGGGCTGAAGTTGTGATTCTGTTTGCACTTGTTGATTTTGATTTTTTGTACTATCCTTTTCAGTAACTTTTTGTTGAGGTGAGACATGAAACTCTTTTTACGGTCTTTTTACTTACTGTGATGATTGTAAAGCCCTTTCATTGAGTTTTACTTGTGCAGTAAATTACTTTTTGAGTATTTACTTTTACTGTGAACCAAACAAGTCCTTTTTTATGCATTTGTTTGAGATTTGTAGTAAAGGACTAGGCCCATGATTGATATTGTAGTTCTGACTTTTTTGAAACAAAGCAATATGAGACTTTTGATTGTTACTGGTGAATATGATTAAATGCAACCCCCTTATTTCGGATTCCTCTCACAAATCCCTAATGATGAAATTGTGAACAAAACTCTTTGAAAGTTTCTTGTTTTTGTTCAAATATGAATTGTTTTCTAACCATTTCCTTTCTTTTGTTACATGTGTGAGCAAAATGATGATAAGCAAAGGGGAAACCGAAAGCATCCACAAGGCTCGGAGGAATGCCAAACTTCAATGGCCATGAAGCAATGATGAAGAAGACCAAACAACATGACTTGGAGGAGTTTGGAGTGAAAATTCTAATGAAGCTTTGACTCACTCAATAGAAATCATAGGACAACTTCATTGATTAGAGATTCCATTTGAGTTCTGCATTGTAAATAATTATTGGAACTTGTGATTAGAAGACTTAGGAATTTGAATCATGTTTGCGATAAACTTTTGGAGAAATTATGTATTTTGACGTAAAAGTTTCTTGCAACATCTTGTCAACTTGTAAACTTTGTAGAATTCGAAATTGAAATTGATGATGATATGAACCTTGGATTTTGAATTAAATTTGAAAGAAATCCATATGAGGTAATGAATTTGAAATGGGGCGGATGATGAATTTGAATGATCTTCTACATGTTATTTGAATGGGATTAAAAAAATCTCGATTTAGAAAGAAACAATGTATTATGTATTCTCTTTTAAATTCCAAACTTGGGTGCACTCTCTAAGTATTAAAAACAAATAAATTCTCTCCTCTAATGAATTTGAATTTCCTTTCAAGATCACTTGAATCAAAATATTGAATCAACAATAAACCAACAATCTTCCTTGAGTTGAATTCCTCCCAATGGGCCTTTTTTGAAATTGAACTCTTTATGAACATATAAACCAATGGTTGAAACCCCATGATAAGCCCAAAAGATCTTCTTTAGATTCCGCATCATAACTTCACCATTTGAACTCAAAAATTGAACTAACAAGTAACCAAAAAAAATCCACTTGATTAAGAGGCATATTGAACAAGCTTTACGGAAGAAAGCATCCTCAATGAACATGAACACAAAACCCTAATTTCTTAGACCAAGATTAATGACGAATACACTGAACATTACTTGATAAAAATGGAAGTCCTCAAAGCCCACATAGAGCCTAATTCTGACCAATGACGTCCTAAGCTCAAAACCTTAATTCCTCTATACATGAGGGAGAAACCCTTGAGCAAGGATGACTTTTATTATGAAAAGAAGATAATGCTTTATGAATCTTGATCACAACAGGTGTCACACACTCAAAAGTCAAAACCCTAGTACAAAACCAATGGATAGGAGAAATGTGATTCTCTTTTGAAACACTTGCAACCCAGAACCCTTGATGAAACAAATAAAACAGTTGACATATCTTAAGGCCTGAGAAGCCTCGGTAGCCTTGAGTAGTTGAACCCTAAGAGAATGTCTTAAAGAAAAGGGAGGGCAAATTTTAGGGTACAACAGTTGTCCCTTTTCAATCTTCTTAAATCTGAAGAGTTAGATTGGTGTGTTCGCCATTCGTGACTTAAAGGTAGAAGATGATTTAACACTTAAGTGCCCAGAAATTTGCACTTACTGTTGGTTGATTATATCGAGAATGGGCTTAAAGATTCTATTTAGAGAGGTGACGATGAGTCATCGGAGATGGGCTTATAGATGCCATTTAAAGTAACTGTTGATAGAAATAGACTAATTCTACACTCGACTTCAGCTGGAAGAAGTATAAGAATAAATCTACACTTGATTTAATCTGAGCCAGAAGATGCCTACTGGAAGAAGTATCAGAATAAATCTACGCCTGATTTAATCTGAGCCAGAAAAAGTGTCTACTGGAAGAAGTATCAGAATAAATCTTTGGTCAATTTAAACAGAGCCAGAAGATGTCTGTGTCCATCTTTAATTGGGAGAAGTATCAGAATAAATCTATGATTGATTTAATCTGAGCCAGAAAAAGTGTCTACTGGAAAAGTAGCAGAATAAATCTTTGGTCAATTTAATTTGAGCCAGAAGATGTTTTTGTTTGTCTTTAACAAGGAGAAGTATCAGAATAAATCTTTGGTCGATTTAATCTGAGCCAGAAAAAGTCTACTGGAAGAAGTATCAAAATAAATTGTTGGTCGATTTAATCTGAGCCAGCAGATGTTTTTGTCCGTCTTTAACTGGGAGAAGTATCAGAATAAATCTACGCTTGATTTAATCTGAGCCAGAAAAAGTATCTACTGAAAGAAGTATCAAAATAAATCTTTGGTCGATTTAAACTGAGTCAGCAGATGTCTACGTCTGTCTTTGACTAGGAGAAGTATCAGAATAAATCTATGGTCGATTTAATTTGAGCCAGAAAAAGTGTCTACTGGAAGAAGTATCAGAATAAATCTTTGGTCGATTTAATCTGAGCAAAAAAATGTCTAACTGGAAGAAGTATCAGAATAAATCTGTGCTTGATTTAAACTGAGCCAGAAGATGTTTTTGCCCGTCTTTAACTAGGAGAAGTATCAAAATAAATCTTTGGTCGATTTAATCTGAGCCAGAAAAGTCTACTAAAAGAAGTATCAGAATAAATCTTTGGTCGACTTAATCTGAGCCGGTAGATGTTTTTGTCTGTCTTTAACTGGGAGAAGTATTAGAATAAATCTACACTTGATTTAATCTGAGCCAGAAAAAGTGTCTACTGGAAGAAGTATCAGAATAAATATTTGGTCAATTTAAACTGAGCCACCAGATGTCTATGTCTGTCTTTGACTGGGAGAAGTATCAGAATAAATCTATGATCGATTTAATATGATCCCGAAAAAGTGTTTGATGGAAGAAGTATCAGAATAAATATTTAGTTGATTTAATCTGAGCCAAAAAAGTCTAACTGGAAGAAGTATCAGAATAAATTCATGCTTGATTTAAACTGAGCCAAAAGATGATTGCGCCCGTCTTCATCTGGAAGAAGTATTATAATAAATCTATGTTTGATTTAAACTGAGCCAGAAGATATTTATGCTTGACTTTGACTGCAAGAAGTATCAGAATAAGTCTATGCTTGATTTAATATGAGCCAGGAAATATTTATGACCGTCTTCAATTGGAAGAAGTATCATAATAAACTTATGATCTATTTAATCTGAACCAGAAGAGGTCTATGCTCGATTTTATCTAAAAAATATATTAGAACAATTCTATGCCCGACTGTATCTGAACAATTTATGGGAATGAGACTACGCCTGACTGTATCTAGAAGTGGATCAGAATGAGTCTTCACTCGACTGTATCTGAAAAATGTATTAGAATGAGTCTACACCCGATTGTATCTAAAAGTGGGTCAGAATGAGTCTTCGCCCGACTGTATCTGAACCATGCTTTTCAGAATAAAACTCTGGGAAAGGTGTTTGAGTAGTTGCTCGTCATGTAGATAGTCGCCCCGTCCTGTTTTGGGATTTTATCTACAATCAGTTTGTTTGTAAACCCATCCTGTTTCGGGAGTTCATACCATTGATGATAAAGATAGTCGCCCCGTCCTGTTTCAAAAATTGATCTTTATCTGACCATAAAGAAAGAAAGATAGTTTCTCCGACCTATTTCGGGAGTTAGTCTTCAACCTGTTCATGTAGATAGTCGCCCCATCCTGTTTCGAGAATTGATCTATAATCTATTTTTCACAGATAGTTGCCATGTCTTGTTTCAGGAATTAATGTGTGGCTGGTCATCCAGATAGTTGCCCCGTTCTTGTTTCGGGAATTGATCTATAATCTGTTTTTCACAGATAGATGCCATATCTTGTTTCAGGAATTAATTTGTGGCTGGTCATCCAGATATTTGCCCCGTCCTATTTCGGGATTTAGTTTGGAACCCACTTCTTTTTGTTGGTTGTAGAGATAGTTTCCCCATCTTGTTTTGAGAATTAATCTCTGACCTGATCACATAGATAGTTACCCCGTCTTATTCCGAGAATTAATCTTGGAGCCATTTGAGAATTGTCGATGATATTCGTCTGTTTGTGAGCTTTACCTGAAAAGATAAAGAGTTAGATGTATGCAACGTCATGCTGTATGAAAGTGAATTGTGTAATGATGTTCTCAAAATAAATGAGATTGTACTATATGTGTTTCGTATGCATATTCTATGATATTGGTAAGTGATGGATGAATGTGAAATGTTGTTGAAGTATATTTGTAAACCCGTGCAGTATTCTTGTATGGGAAAATAAATCCCTGACTGTTGTTGGGGATGAAGAGTATGTGTATTTTCAATCTTGTCTAGAATGCTTCCGCTGGGGATTCTCGTCTTTTGTTTGAGGAAGCTCTGTTGGGGAATATTGACTTCTGCTTTGGGGAGAAGAGTTCAGGAACATTGGTCATTTGTCGCTCTACTGGGGAATTTAATTCTTATATACCCTGACTGGGGATAAAAGAGATGGATAACCCTCCGCCTCATCTGGGGAAGATAATTCTTATATACCCTGACTGGGGATAAAAGATATGGATAACCTTCTGACTCGTCTGGGGAGGATAAAGTTGACTAACATCTGATCCTGTTCTAGGTGTCGTAGCAACTCTCTAGGGATATTGGTGTTTTCACTGGGGAGAGGAATTTGCCAGTGATTCGTGACCATCTGAGGAATAGACTCAAGCTGAGGAGACTATAATCTATTGGAGAAATATACCTTGTTGAGGGAATAAACCTTGTTGATGGAGAAATACTCTGCTGAGGAAACAAGCTCTACTGGAGAGAAGAAATTTGCAGGGGGTTTTGTAGTTTTGGAGGAATAACTCAGCTGGGAAAGGGAACTTCCATGAACTATACTGATTGGAAATCCGTAGGTGGGCGATATTACCGGGGAGAAGATCATACTCCTTTATTCACTAGGGGGTATGCTGGTGAGTATGACTATGTTATCAATTGGAAGATGCCCCACTTTCTATTTGAAGGCACTTTAGACCTGTCGGGGAATGTATCTTTGTTGAAGATGAGCTGGTGAAGATGACTCTGTAAGGATAATCCCGTGGAGATTTCTCTATGGGGATTTATGGATGACTTGAACATTGTCTTATCTCCTAGAGCCCTTGGTAAATGTTGATCAGAGTGATAAGTCTTTTACTGATAGACAATTGATGAGATAACGGGACATAGTCGTACGCTTTAATCTCTAACTTTTTCCTGGACCGTCTTTTCAGATTTTCAGTCCACCGGGATACCATTTTTTGCCAAAGCCACCTTTTCAGGTTTTCGACTTACTGGGTGTACCATCTTTATGTATATATATCCCTAATTTTTTCCCTAACCCTTTTGGTTCGCCGGAATGCCCTTACTTTTGCCTTGGCATGTCAACCTAGAGGGTCTCTTTTATGCGTAGTATCTTCCGACTATGTTTGGATTCACAGGGTGCGGAGAGTTGTCACTGTCTATGGTAGTAAGTGTTGTAGCACTGCTAGAATATGTTTCCTTGGTTGTATATGACCCTTTGTATGCAGGAGTTCGTTTGCCCCTGGGGTTAGTATGGTGCACCCGATGTTTGAAGTTATTGATCAACCATGGATTGCCAAGTTTCTAATAGTCTTGACCTTCCTCAGTATTTTTCTAAGAACTATCACGAAAGAATGACACCATCTGATACTGCTGACATAGACAAGTAATTTGATGATACCGAAGATTCAATTTTCATAGTGGCTTTTGCTGAAACTCATGATCAATGTAACATCCCCCAAGTGATCCAGATGGAGATCTGCCCCTGGTTACTCAGGACTTTATGAGAGATTCATTGAATCTCGAGTTGACTGCCACAAATGAGATGGACAATAACATATCATGCCCCTAGATTATGGAAGGTTTGTCATTGGAAGTGTCTTTCCATTTGAAGTGATTCCGTTCATTGAGAGGATTTTCGTTCATTAAATATTTGTCGTGCGAATTTCAGGATTCTTCTTGGTCATGCTCTCAGTGAGGAGTTCTTTCAATTCCTCTTGCCCCTTTGATAAGTTCAAGAACATTTCTTGGAACTGAGCATTTTGGATCTGAAGATCTTCGGTAGTCTATTCTAGAGCCATCTTTACTAAAATAAACAGTAAGCAGATGAGAAAACCTATATGGGTAAACCTGTTATGACATGATGCATGATATATAGATGCAATGTTTTCATTGATCTCGCGGGGTAAACAGAATAAAATGTTAGAAGTCGAATCTGACAGTGGTTTTGATTGAAGAACTTCGTATCGTTGAATGTCCTTCTACGAGAATCAAGCTTACCATGTCGAGTGGGTCCTAGCCTTTGATTCAAGATAACGTGCTTCGGTCTTCAACAACATTGGTTAGAGGAAAATAAATCCCCTTTCCCCTTGCTAGACGTCTGGTTCATGATGCTTTGACGGAATTTGGTTAGAGGAAAATAAAATCCTGTTGCCCCTTGCTAGATGTCTGGTTCATAATAAACCTGTATCACAGGCCCTTGAGATCCTAGAAGTGGTTAATGGAAATGCTATGGAATGATGTCATGATGTGTATGCTATGCACCAAGAAAAAGTATAATGCGATGAAAAAAAGTAAGTCTTTGCAAGAAGTCTAAGTTGTTAGATAATGAATGCAAACAAGTCATACAAGTATCCTTACGTTCAGGCTTGCATATTGTTTGTAGGTAAGTACCATCTTGAAGTTTTAGTTGGCTCAACCTGTCCTAAGAAAAGTAACTAGGTTCTAGGAGCCTCAATATCACTGACCTTTCTCTCAGGAATTGTTTCAGCACAAGCATCTAAACTGTGACCAAAATATCCCAAGAGTTTGATCTCAACGAGTGTAGCATTGAGTATCAACCAACTTCAGTTTGCACCAAAGTACTTTCTAATGGCTAAGTTGTGTCAATTAAAGTTCTACAGTCAGTTAGTGCTTTATGACACCACGCAGCGGCCCCGTATTCTCCTTGAATTGACTCAAGGGACACCGGTACCAACAAATGTGTTGCACTAACATAGCCATCACTTCAACCATATCGGTCTATGTTGTACAATCTTCATGATCTATTGCTACTTACCTAACATGCCCCAGATCCAAGTATAGGATCTATACAAGAAATAAACCCAAGCATAACCCCAAAATGTAAAGCATACAAATCAAGAAAGTAAAGCATTTTTAAATGTGATCTAGCTCTAAGGTAACCCCAAATTCAATTTCCCCAGCAGAGACGTCAGTTTTGTAATAAGGTGGGAGAATTGACTTTAGGGTTTTGCATTTTATCGCAAATGTTGCGGATAGCAAGAGTCACAACTGACTTTTCTTTTATCCAATAAAGGAAAGGGTGAAAAGAACAGGAAAGACCTTTGAGAATTTTCTTGAGTTCGGGGGGTAGGTTATGAAAAGGGAAGGTTTTAGCACCCTTTTCATCCGTAGTTATCTACAGGCTATTAATTTCCAGCTCACTTTGAAATGCTTTGTGTATGTTTGAAAATATTTTGAAAATGCCTAAGTGCGACAATTTTGTAATGATTCTCGTATCGTTGAGAATGTATACAAAATGTTTGTTTTGAAAATATTTATTGGATGAAAATGTTTGTTTTGGAAAAATGTTTTGAAAATGCCAATTTAAGGTAGTTTGCTTTATAATAAACCTTGTATTAGTCCTCAAGAGCGTTTATAAAGCGTTTTGAAAGTAGTTGTTTTGAAAGTGTAAGGTGTGAAAAAATTGTTTTAGTTTGTGAGCAAGCGATTATGAGCGATCTACCTACTCAAAAAGTCTTTTTTCTTTTCTTCCTCCTTTAGATAGTGCTAACCTACCATTAGTTAGTAGAGAGCCCTATCATTAGATGTGAGGTACATGCGTGTGTCATCGTACAGTCATAGAAGGCAACTTGTAAGATGCTTTAACAATTGTCGTAAGGGACTAAGATTGTTTACCGAAGGCAACATCAAAGGGCCATCGAGGGACTATGATCTTTTAACCGAGGGTCTTTGCTAAAGCATCTCATGTTCGAGGGACATGATTGTTTATATCTGAGGCAACAAGTGAGGTTAACCCTATAGGTGCATGTGTGCGAAGTGTTTTGATTTCAGTTTATTTTTGTCTTGAAATTAGGTTTTCTAATGATTGATTTTAAATCTTGCCATACAATCCTATTAGACTAACAATAATAAGGAAAGCAGTAAATTGCGGAAATTAAATATCCTACGATATTACAACGCTTCGAGAATAGGGGGTACAAATTTATGAATGGGGATGAAAAGCAATAAAAACCCTAATCATTTATTACAGACCATTGAGCAGTTACAATAATGAACAATATTAATGCGAAAGTAAAATGCACGAAGGTGGTAAAAAGGGAAAGGAATTTAAAACCCTAAGAAAAATTCTAAGTATTTAGAAAATATTTTTGGTGTTTAATTTAGAAAAATAAAATATTTCTTTAGTGTAAAATAAAACTTAATTCTAATTATTTTACAAATTAAATAAAACAAAGTGATTAAGTTAAATTAATTTTTATTTATGAAAATAAAATTAATTAATCAAACCTAAATCTATATTTTTTTTTATTAAAATTATTTTTTGTATTTTTAACTGGTAAAGATAATAACTAAACAAAATAGTACAAACAATATAAAGAGAATAGAGAAAATTGGCCTGAAATTTAGAAATCTGAGGGGTGCTGGAAGCAGGAGGAAGCCCAGACCCAATAACCTTCTATATCCAATCCAGCGTGAGCAGTCCTTGAGGGAGAATGATGGAACACGCGTTTTAGCCTGTTGGATGATAATCGGATGATACTGAGTGATGATGCATGGTAGGAATGGTGGAGAAACTGCATGGAATTGACAAACCTGTGACCACAAGGGCGGTGAAAACTGTCACCGCCAGATTATTTTTTAATCCATATTGATTAAAAAAACTAAAATTAAAACTAGAATTTTAATCAAAAGAGAAAAATATATCTTTCTCTTCCCTTTGTTCTATCTCATACTCTCTGTCTTCTAGAGCTTGCCGGAGACAAAGCTCCCACTGTGCCGGAAATCGCCTTGCGGATGAGGCTATGGAGGCGAACTATAATCTTGCTCCGATCTCTGACTTTTTTACATTAAAAGCTTCGTCTTGTTCTCCTCTTTGCTAATCTGGTATTGACTTTTGCAGATGGTGAGCGAAATCGAGAAGATCTTGAAGGGGGGTTTCAAAAACCCTAGCGCTCGGATTTGCGATTCCTTCATTGGTTTTCGGATGAGACCGCTCTATATCTCTTATATAATCTCTTCCTCTTCTTCTTTCTAAAGTTTCTGAAGGGTTAGTGTTAGGGAAAATGATGATAATAAATTTAGGGTTTGTGGTTTGAGCTGCTGCGCAGCTTCTGTATTGTGGTTTTGAACAATTATTTTTCTTTCTCTTTGAACGATTGATATCAGGGAGGTGATGAAAATTGTTTTAGGGTTTTTGTTGTTGTTATTGTGCAGCTGCTATATTGCTAAATGTATCCTCCTGATAACTGTGCAATGAATGTTTTTGTACTGAAAAGTTAGGGTTTTCTGTTGAACTTGATTTGTGATAACAAGCATTGATAAATTGCTTTTCATTTTTGGGCTTCTGACTTTTTATTTTGCTTATATTTTCTGAGATGTTTTGCTGGATGAAACGTGAACTTCTTGTTGTTGGGCTGAAGCTGTGATTCTGTTTGCACTTGTTAATTCTGATTTTCTGTACTATCCTTTTCAGTAACTTTTTATTGAGCTGAGACATGAAACTCTTTTTACTGTCTTGTTATTTACTGTGATGATTATGAGGCCCTTTTACTGAGTTGTACTTGTGCAATAAATTACTTTTTGAGTCTTTAATTTTACTGTGAACCAAACAAGTCCTTTTTTGTGCATTTGTTTGATATTTGTAATAAAGGACTAGGCCCATGATTGATATTGTAGTTCTGACTTTTGATGGAACAAAGCAATATGAGGCTTTTGATTATTGCTTGTGAATATGATTAAATACAACCCCCTTATTTCTGATTCCTCTCACAAATCTCTAATGATGAAATTATGAAAAAAAACTCTTTGAAAGTTTCTTATTTTTGTCCAAATATGAATTGTTTGTTAACCATTTCCTTTCTTTTGTTACATGTGTGAGCGAAATGATGATAAGCAAAGGGGAAACCGAAAGCATCCACAAGGCTCGGAGGAATGCCAAACTTTAATGGCCATGAAGCAATAACGAAGAAGACCAAACAACATGACTTTGAGGAGTTTGGAGTGAAACTTCAAATGAAGCTTTGACTCACTCAATAGAAATAATAGGACAACTCCATTAGATTAGGGATTCCATTTGAGTTTTACATTGTAAATAATTATTGGAACTTGTGATTAGAAGACTTAGGAATTTGAATCATGTTTGTGACAAACTTTTGGAGAAATTATGTATTTGAATGTATAAGTGTTGTACCTCAAAATTTTCCCTCTCATTTCATCAACACTTTCTCATCACAAGACTCTTGAAACTCAAGATCAAGCTAGGATTTGTTCTGCTCAAGACCCCTCCTTGCACTGTTGACCTAAATTAGGGTTTGAGTTTGCACAGGGATGTTTTAACCCAAGATTCCCAAAGTGACTTTCATACTTCATGTTGGACTCACAAGTTTTCCCTTACCAAGTTTCAGGCTTTGATTCAAAGTTTTGCCCAGCCAATTGGACAGTTGACCTAGAAATCAGCTGTATTGGGGAAAAGGTCAACTGTGGCCAATTGACAGTCAAACCACATGAAATTTGACCCACATCAACATTATGAACTCATATGAACCATTTGATCAAGTTTGGATCACAATTCCACAAGAAATTTGATCAGATCACCAAAAGGGCAAAATGGTCATTTTTAGGGTTTTGACTGCACAAAGGCAATTTTTGACTGTTTGACCTAGACAATGGCAAATCAAGCTCACACATGGACTCAAGGACTCAATGAAATTGTCTTTACCCTTTCAACAAGTTCAAAAGATCTCAAATGCATAGGATTGACAGATGAATTTTTCAGTCAACTGATCAAAATTTGACTGTACACTGAAAAGTCAAACTTTGACTTTTTGGTCAAAATCAAGTGCCAAGAGTCATTTTTCATCAAGACATGTCAAATTATGAAACTTGTCCATCAAGAATCCCAAAAATGCAAATTAGGGTTTAAAATGGAAAATTTTCATAACTTAGAAATTTTCTAAGTTATGAAAATTTCTTATTTTTTCCTAACTTTGTCCCATTTTTTCACTAAGATTCAAATGGATTCAAACAAAACTTGAAACATGAAATTGTAGTCCATCACAAAGTCTACAACTTTGATTCACAAAGTTTTCTCAAAGGAAGCTTGCATCTCAAGTTATGATTTTTGGAAAAAGGGTACCAAAAACTTTTAACTTAGAAGAAATTTGCCCTAATCTAGGCAGGATTTTGACCCATCTTCTTGGCCATTTTTCACATAGTTCCACTTGGAGTTTCAAGTTTCATTACAAATATGGATTGTAGTACATGTTCCAAGCTTTCCAAATTGTCCAAGAACTCCTCAAACACCCTTATGGTTAGAGAGAATCGAATTCACAAAGTTGGCAAAAACTCACTTTTGTTCATGGCCAAGGCATGTTCATAGCAACTTGCATTTTCAAATCAGCTTGTGTAATGCTAGCTTGCAGGCCTCAAAACCAACTTACACTGCATAATTTAATGCTTAACCATTGAATTAAGATGTTATCTTGGCCATTTGCGCATTACATGCAAAACTAATCCTTAATTAGAAAAAGCAAAGTTACCATTTTTGCCTAAAGTCACTTTATGTCAAAAATGAATCCTTGAGACATGGGGCCAGATCTTTGAGGCAAGATTGAGTCCACAAATTCCAGTTACCAAGAGCCAAAGCTGCAACATACTTGAGGGCTTGTGCAGGCCTATATTCACAACTTACATTTTCTTGCTTCAAGTAGAAAAAACATTGCAAAACACACACCATCTATCATATCTGTTAACAAGAGCTTAAGCAAACATTGTACACAGTTTCCATACCTCCCAACTAACCTAAAGCACGAATCATTCATCTCTAAAACCTTCTCATACTCAGAATCCCTGTTTTGCTGCAAAACAGGGCAAGTTCTGCAACTTGAGTTCCATAACATAATTTACTCGTGTGTTTTTGCCCAAGCCTGTTCAAATACCTTCTAATCAATCCACCTGAGCTATCCTGATCCTCCATTGCAAGCTGTAACACCTCTAACCCCACTTGCCATTTTCATTTCAAAGCTTTGCAGGTGGACTTCTACAGCACGATACAGGGTGTTTCAAAGCAAGCCACGTATTGGAGAAGCTTCCTTGGACCTCAGGCAAGCTCAACAGAAGCTCAAACACCATTGAAGGTTGCTGCATTGCTCTACTCGATTCAAGCTGAAACAGGTATTCCATGGACTTCTATCTCTCTATTTAGGAATGGTTAGGCTTAGGTTTGTGAATGAAATATGTCCTACTCATAGCCTTGAAGCCATACATGTGATTAATTTTCATTTATATTAAGTGTGCTATGAGAATTTCAGCCATGAACATGTGAAAAAAGTTAGGTCAGATTTTAGGGCCAGAGAAATTCTCTCCGGTCTTTGAGAGTTAGATTTAATGCTTTATATGGTTGGATTCGTGTTTAAATTCTCTACAAGTTTCATGTTTTAAGTTTTGTCAAAAGATCAAAGAATCATGAGTTGACATGTTGTACAAGAGGCGCGCGCATTTTCAAACAGAAGCTGGAGGTTGAAGAAGGTGATGGCTTGGGCTGGGCCTGAGTCATTCTTGCTTTTTGCACCCTTTTTTTCCAGTTTGCACCCCTTGGCCCATTTGATTAAATATTTGACATTTTTATGTTTTTCCTTTTTATTCTGACTTTATATTTTTTGTTCAAACATAAAAAATACCAAAAATAATGTTCCACATTTTTTTTTCATATTTATTTGATATTTATCTATTTCATTTAAGCATATATGTATAAATAAACCTTTTCTTCTTTTAATAAAACTTAAAAATAATACAAAAAATATATTTATTTTTTATTTGTTATCTTTATTTACATTCAAAAACATTTTCTTGAAAAATATCCATTTTGTAAATAATTAATATTTTATCTTTGTACATTTAATAGGTTTAATAATATATATATATATATATATATATATATATATATATATATATATATATATATATATATATATATATATATATATATATATATATATATATATATATATATATATATATATATATATATATATATATATATATATATATATATATATATATATATATATATATATATATATATATATATATATATATATATATATATATATATATATATATATATATACTTATATTTTATTAGATAATTAGGGCAAAAATATAGAAATAATACATTTTTATTTTTATTAATATTTGACACCAAAAATACTCTTGTTTACAATATACTTTTTATTTTTGTATAAATTAATATATATTGTATATGATTAATAAATATTACTGTTTATTTAAAAATTAGGGTTTTACCCTAAATGTCCAAAATAATTACAATTTGACTTATTTTATTTTTTGTTTATATTTTACATTAAAAATACCCTTTTCACATACATAAACAATCTTTTTTGCATAATACATTTCATTTTGATATTTACTTAATTGTATTTATTTGAATGATAAATATTAACTTGTACATTCGATATGATTGTAATAACTTAGAATTTATTTCTTCACAAATATCTCCAATTCAAACTTGTACCCCCCTCCCATAATCATGTTGTAATAGCCTAAAACTTTAAATTCTCTCACATTTAAACGCTTTCAATTATACCATGCCTAGACCTAGGTTTGTATGCAAAATAAAACCAACAAGTAGTTTGACCTAATCCAAAGATAAACATGCATGAAAAACAAACACAGTGCACACTTGCACCCCTAGGGTTTCATCCACTTGTTGCCTTAAAAAATGGGCCATGGTTGCATGTTGAGTACTTTGGCAAAACAAAAACAAACAAAAAGATCATAGTCCCTCGATGATGCTATCTTGGTTGCCTATACAAAATGATCTAGTCCCTCGGAAAATTGCCAAAGATGCTTGACACTATTGCTTTCATGGTCTATACGATGACCCGCGCCCGTCCCGTTCAAATATCCTAACACAAGGTTGTTCACCAAATACAATGGTGAAACAACACTGTTAAAAGGTTTAAAAACATAAGAAAGATCTTTGAGTGAAATTAGGGTAGATAGCTCTTAGTTACTTGATCAAACTTGCAAAAAAAACATCCTTGCTACTTTTTCTAAAATACACTCCACAAACACAATTTCACAACAACTTTAAAAACATTGAAAACCTTTCAAAAAGACAAACACCTTTGTATACATTCAAACAAGAATCATTACAAAGGTTGCCACAATAATGGCCTCTTTTCAAAACATCTTTCAAAACCACACACAAAGCACCATTTCAAACAATTGAAAAATGCAAAGCAAGTGATCTAAGCAAGTAACTAAGAGCCCATGGATAACCATGGATAGAAATGGTGCTAATATCTTCCCTTTCTATAATCTACTCCCCGAACCCATGAAAACATCTCAAAGGTCTTTCCTGTGCTTTTTGACCTTTCCTTAGGATAAATAAAAAGTCGGTGGAGACTCTTGCTAAACCGAACATTTGCAAATACGAACGCAAAACCCAAGTCAGTTCTCCCACCGTATAATAAGTTTCTTGCAACATCTTGTGAACTTGTAAACTTTGTAGAATTCGAAATTGAAATTGATGATGATATGGACCTTGGATTTTGAATGAAATTCGAAAGAAATCCATATGAGGTAATGAATTTGAAATGGGTCGGATGATGAATTTGAATGATCTTCTACATGGCATTTGAATGGGATTAAAAAAAATCTTGGTTTAGAAAGAAACAATTGATTTTGTATTCTCTTTTAAATTCCAAACTTGGATGCACTCTCTAAGTATTGAAAACAAAGAAACTCTCCCCTCTAATGAATTTGAATTTCCTTTCAAGGTCATTTAAATCAAAACATTGAATTAACAATAAACCAACAATCTTCCTTGAGTTGAATTCCTCCCAATGGGACTTTTTTGAAATTGAACTCTTTATGAACATATAAACCAAAGGTTGAAACCCTATGATAATCCCAAAAGATCTTCGCTAGATTTTGTATCATAACTTCACCATTTGAACTCCAAAATTGAACTAACAAGTAACCAAAAAAATCCACTTCATTAAGATGCATATTGAAGAAGCTTTACGGAAGAATGAATCCTCAATGAACATGAACACAAAACCTTAATTTCTCAGACCAGATTAATGATGAATACACTGAACATTACATGATCGAAAAGGAAATCCTCAAGCCCACAAAGACCCTAATTCTGACAAATAACATCCTAAGCTCAAAACCTTAATTCCTTTAGACATGAGGGAGAAACCCTTGAGCAAGGATGACTTGTATAATGAAAAGAAGATAATGCTTCATGAATCTTGATCATAACAGGTGTCACACACTCAAAAGTCAACAACCTAGTACAAAACTAATGGATAGGATAAATGTCATTCTCTTTTGAAACACTTGCAACCCTTAACCCTTGATGAAACAAAAAAAATTAGTTGACATGTCTTGAGGCCTGAGAAGCCTTGGTAGCCTTGGTAGCCTTGTGTAGTTGAACCCTAATATATTGAAGAAAAGGGAGGGCAAACTATGGGGTACAATAGGTATATATATACTAATTGGAATACAAAAGCATCAAGGCAAAAATCAGAAAAAGCAAAATCTCAGACTATAATCAGTTACACAAAACCTGCAACCGGTTACATTTGACAAATATCAGAAATTAACTATTATATATAATTGGTTACTGTGAATGTATAACCAGTTACAACAACTCCAAAAGTGTTTTTTCTTCAGTTCATAAGTGATTTTCTCCTGCATGTAACCGGTTAAACCCTCGTGTTGACTAGTTACAACACTTGAATTAGTGTTTTTCACACAACACACCACCTTAATTTAGTGCCCCAAGTCTTCCATGTTCATGCTTGTGGTACGGTGGGAGAACTGACTTGGGTGTTTTGTGTTTTATCGCAGATGTTGCAGTTAGCAAGAGTCACCACCGACTTTTCTTTTATCCAAAAGGAAATGTGTAAAAGCACAAGAAAGACCTTTGAGATTGTTTCTTGAGTTCGGGGGGTAGATTATGAAAAGGGAAGGTATTATCACCCTTTTCATCCATGGTTTTCCATGGGCTCTTAGTTACTTACTAGATCACTTGCTTTTGTTTAAAAATGTGCTTTGTGTGGTTTTTGAAATAATTTTGAAAAGGCGTCATCGTTTAGGCAAACTTTGTAATGATTCTCATTCGTAAGAATGTATACAAAGTGTTGATCTTTTGAAAATGTTTTCAAGTTTGAAAGATGTTTTTGAAAGTGTTGGTGTTTGTTTTGAAAATAGCAAGGATATTTTGTTTTTGAAAGTGAGCAAGTAACTAGGAACATTCTATCTACTCAAAAGTCTTTCATGTTTATTTCCTCTTTCCTTTTACATTGTCATCTTACCATTGATTTGGTAAGTAACCCTATCTTTGGATGTAAACGGGACGGGCATGGGTCATCGTATAATCATGATTAGCAATGTTGCAAGGTATCTTAGCATCTTTCCTTAAGGACTAAGATCATTTTGAAAAGGCAACATAGATAGCGTCATCGAGGGACTATGATCTTGTATTTTGCTTGTCTTTGCTAAGATACCTCACATGCGTAATATGGATATTTTTTGTAAGGAAACCAAGTGGATTTTACCCTAGGGGTGCTTGTGTGAAAGTGTATTGATTTTTCATGCTTGATTTGTCTTTGATTAGGGTTTTCTAATTGATGGGTTTTAGTATTTCCATACAAACCCTAATTACTAGCATTTATATAAAGCGATAAATTGCAAAAAAGTAAAATTACTACGCTATTACATCATTAGGGGAGGGGGTGTATAAATTTACCAATGGGGATTGCAAGAAAATTAAACCTAACTATCTATTACAACCATATTGAATATTGTACAAAATTGGAAATAAAATACAAGAATATAAATGAAAAAAAACGATTTTTTTATTCTAAAAGAAATGAAATAAAACATGTGAATATGAAATGTTATTGGTGTTTTTGGTTATTAAAAGCAAAAATAAGATAAATAAGAAAATGGAGTCAGAATTAGCACATTGCTGAAACGAGGAGGAACAGAAGTTCTGACTCTGATATGCTGCAAAAGAGAAAATGTTAGTGGGAAAATGGAGGGTCAGAAGTTTTGGGCATGGGTACACCAGGTTCTGAGGTTGCTAGGAATAGAGGAAAACCTAAAAGCTCTGATTGTTGAGGGGGTTCAGAAGCTGTAGTGTAGTTGGGAACCTAGAAGTTCATGTATCGCTGGCAAGTCAGAAGTTCTAGCTATTTGAGAGAGTGAGGTGATAATGTTGTTGGGTAAGGTTGTTTAGAAGTTTTGATTTAGGAATATTGTTTGCCAGATAAATGGGTGAAAAAATGTCAATAAATAAACCTAAAAAGAGATGCTTCTGGGACTAGAACCCAAGACCCTTAGTACTAATGTATGCACACGATTTCTACCGCTGGGGTGGCTGTACATCCAGTATTAGAAGCAAAAGCATGAACACATAACATAAAGTAAGTATGATACGGTGGGAGAACTGACTTGGGTTTTGCGTTTGTTTTCGCAAATGTTTCGGTTTAGCAAGAGTCGGCACCGACTTTTTAGTTTATCCTAAGGAAAGGTTAAAAATCACAGCAAAAACCTTTGAGATGTTTTCTTGGGTTCGGGGAGTAGATTATAGAAAGGGAAGGTATTAGCACCCTTTCTATCTATGGTTATCCATGGGCTCTTAGTTACTTGCTTAGATCACTTGCCTTGCATTTTCAATTGTTTGAAATGGTGCTTTCAATTCTTTGAAATGGTGCTTTGTGTGTGGGTTTGAAAATATTTTGAAAAGAGGCCATTGTTGTGGCAACCTTTGTAATGATCCATGTTTGAATGTATACAAAGGTGTATTTGTCTTTTGAAAAGTTTTCAATGTTTTTGAAAGTTTGTTTTGAAAGTGTGTTGTGATGTGTGTTTTGAAAAATGGCAAGGATTGTTTTGCAAGATTGGTCAAGTAACCAAGAGCTATCTACCCTAAATTTCTCAAAGATCTTTCCTATGTTTTAACCCTTTTAACAATATTGTTCCACAATTGTATTTGGTGGACAATCTTTGTGTTAGGATGTTAACGGGACGAGCGCGGGTCATCGTTTAGACCATGATTGCAATAATGCCAAGTGTCTTTGGCAACTTTTCCTTTAAGGGACTTGATCATTTTTAGGCAACTTTCGAAAGCGTCATCGAGGGACTATGATCATTTGATTTGTTTTGTTTTGCCAAAAACACCCAACATGCAACATGGCCCATTATTGAAGGCAACAAGTGGAGTAACCCTAGGGGTGCAAGTGTGATTGGTGTTGTCCATTTTCATCCTTTTTGTCTTTGAATTAGGTCAAGCTATTTTTCTTTTTTGATTTGCATACAAACCCTAAGTCTATCATGGCATATTTAGAAAGCTTTAAAATGCGGAATTTAAAGTCCTAAATTATTACAACATAATTATGGGGATGGGGATACAAATGTTCAAATGGGGATATTTAGCAAGAAATTTAAATCTAAACTATTACAATCCAAATTGAATATACAAGCTATTTTAATTATACAACAATTGAAGAAATACAATCAAAAAAATGTAAAATGTATTATGCACAAAAATGTTTTTATGTGTATGGAAAAAGTATTTTTCATGTGACCTATAAAAAATAAAAAAAAGTTAATTTTGGACATTTTCACATTTTAGGGCAAAACCCTAATTTGCTAAATAAAAAGTATTTATTATTTATTATATACAATATTTATTAATTATACACAAAAATAAATAAAAGAGAAGTATATTTGTAAAAAAAGTAATTTTTGAGGTCAAATATTAATAAAAGAAAAAATGTATTATTTTTATATTTTTATCCTAAATATTCTAATAAATATATAAGTATTTATATTATATATTAAACACATTAAATATATATAAAAATAAAATATTTATTATTTACAAAAAAAGTATATTTTTTAGAAAATGTTTTCAAAAGATAAAATAAAATAAAATCAGAAAATAGAATGTATTTTGTGTTATCTTTTAGTATTTTAAATAAAAGTATTATATGTTATTTTATGTATACAAATTTAAATAAAGCAAATAAATTCAAAATAAATGCAAAAAATGAGTGAAAAAATATTTTTAATATTTTTTATGTTTTTGACAAAAATAATAAGTCAGAAGAAAAAATAAAAAGTCAAAAATGATTAAAAAATCACACAATGGGCCAAGGGGGTGTATGTGAGAAATAATGGTGCAAACAGAAAAATAAGTCAGGCCCAGCCCAAAGGGAGTTGTCTTCAACCTCCAGCAACCTTGAACAACAAAACGCGCATTTCTTTGCTTGATTCAAACATCCTGATTCTTTGATTTTCAGCCAAAACTCACAACATGAACTATGTAGAGCATTAAATCACGAATTCATACATATAAAAAAATTGTTCTAACTCTCAGAAATGAGAGAGAATTTCTTCTCCCCCAATTCCTGACCTAGCTTTTGTTCAATGTTCAGTTTCAAAATTCTCTCAGCACACACAACATAAATGAAAAGTGAGAATATGGGTAGCTTCAGGGCCATGAATAGAACATACTTTCTTCACAAACCTAAGCCTAGATATGCTTGGATAGAGAGATAGAAGTCCAAACTTTTACCTGTTCAGCTTGAATCGTGTACAACAATAGAGGCACTTTCAATGAAGTTTGAGGACTTGTACAACTTGCTTGAGGTCCAAGGATGCTCTTCCAACCTCTAGCTTGCTTTGAAACTAACTGAATCGAGCTATGTAACTCAACCTGCACAGATGAAAAATGAAAATGGCAAACTTGGTTAGGGGTGTTACAGTCTGTTTCCAAGGCTTGGGATAGTTTGTATGGATGTTATGGAGTGTGTATGAAGTGGTTTTGGCCAAGGCGCACGAATGGATTGAGCTGACCAAATCAAAATGAAGCAGGTACCCTGTTTTGCCACAAAACCGTGTTTTGATGAATGAGAAGGTTTGAAACTTGGATGATTCGTGTTTTAGGTTAGTTGGATCAAGTGAAAAGTGTTTGCAAAGTTTGTTTAGGTTGTTGCTTGCAAGAAGTCAATGTTGTGTTAGTTTTGCAAAGTTGCTTCAAAGATAAGTAAGGAAGTGTGTATTGACAATGCAGGCCTGTACTACCCTCAATCTATGCTGCACAAATCACTCTTGATCAGTGGAATTCGTTCATGAACTTGTGCCCAAAAGATCTGGCCTGTATCTCTTAGATTGTGAACTTGACATAAAGTGAATCTTTTCAAAAATGGCTAAAATGCTTTTTCCAAATATGGCTTAATCTTGCAAGTAATGGTTAAACACACAAGATAAGGCTTGAACACAAAGGATTGGCATTAAATTATTGAGTGTGGATGAGATAAAAGGCCTGTAATCTAGTTTGTGCAAGCTGAGTTCAAAATGCCAATATTATGTACATGAATTTGGCCATGAACAAAGTGACTTTTGCCCATCTTGACAAATTCGATTCTCCCTAACCACAAGGGTGTTTGAGAAGTTCTTGGACAATTTGGAAAGCTTGGAATGTGTACTATAATCCATATTTGTAATTCAAGTTGAAATTCCAAGTGGAAGCATGTGAAAAGTGGCCATGAAGTTAGGCAAAAATCCTGCCTAAAATAGGTCAAAAAATTTCTAAGTTAAGAATGTTTTGCACCCCTATTCCAAAAATCATAACTTGAGCTACAAGATTCTTTTGAGGAAACTTTGTGAATCAAAGTTGTAGATTTTGCAATGGACTATAACTTTCATGTTTTGAGTTTTGTTTGAATCCAAATACATCTTGATGAAAAAATGGGACAAAGTTAGGAAAAAATTAGGAAATTTCATAACTTAGAAAATTTCTAAGTTATGAAATTTCTTCATTTCAAACCCTAATTTATAATTTTTGATTTCTTGATGAACAAGTTTCATAATTTGACATGTTTTGATGAAAAATGAATTTTGACACTTGATTTTGACCAAAAAGTCAAAGTTTGACTTTTCAGTATACAGTCAAATTTTGATCAGTTGACTGGAAAATTCATCTGTCAATCTTGTGCATTTGGGATCTTTTGAACTTCTTGAATGTTTCAATACCATGCCATTGAATCCTTGAGTCCATATGTGAGCTTGGTTTGCCATTGGCCAGGTCAAACAGTCAAAAATTGCCTTTGTGCAGTCAAAACCCTAAAAATGACCATTTTGCCCTTTTGGTGATCTGATCAAATTTCTTGTGGAATTGTGATCGAAACTTGATCAAATGGTCCATATGAGTTCATAATGTTAATGTGGGTCAAAAATCATGAAGTTTGACTGTCAATTGGCCATAGTTGACTTTTTCCCCAATACAGCTGATTTCTAGGTCAACTGTCCAATTGACTGGGCAAAGATTGGAATCAAGGCTTGAAACTTGGTATGGATAAACTTGTGAGTCCAACATGAAGCATGAAAGTCGTTTTGTGCATTTTAGGTCAAAATATCTTTGTGCAAACTCAAACCCTAATTTGAGTCAGCAGTGCAAGGAGGAGTCTTGAGCAGAGTAAACCCTAACTTGATCTTGAGCTCCAAGAGTCTTGTGATGAGAAAATGTTGATGAAATGAGAGGGAAAATTTTGGGGTACAACAATTTCCCCTGTTCAATCTTCTTGCACCTGAAGAGTTAGATTGGCAAGTTTGCATTTCGCGTCTCGAAGGTAAAAGGAGATTGGACACTAGAGTGCCCTTAAATTTGCACTCGTCAGAACAATGGATGCGGGAATGGGCTTAGAGATGCCATTTGGAGATGGGATTAAAGATGCCATCTGAAAGGGTGACAGAATCTTGTCAGGGATGGGCTTAAAGATGCCATCTGGAATGTTTGTTGAACTGCGATGTGATAGGTCAGAAGAATGGGGATCAAAATGGTATCCGTGTCTGGAATGCATTTGAACTGCATCTAAGGACTGAGTTTGTATGAGCAGAAGAATGGCCTCCGTGTCTGGGGCGTGTCTGAGCTGTAAATGTGCTTGAAGAATGAATATCAGAATGACTGCCGTGTCTGGAGTGTATCTGTATTGTATCTGGGTAATAGAGGAACATCTATATGGAGCAACTGAGTGCTGGGGACAAATTCTGAATGAGTGACAGAATGGCAACCGTGTCTGGAGCGTATCTGGACTGTATCTGAAGTTGAAAGTTGTATGAGTAGCAGAATGACTTCCGTGTCTAGAGTGTATCTGAAACTGTAACTGGGATTGAGACCCGTATGAGTAATAGAATGACTTCTGTGTTTGAAGTGTATCTGAAACTGTAACTGGGATTTAAATAAAATGAAAGAATGACTTCCGTGGCGAACGCACTGGGGAGAATCAAACTGTTGTTGTAAGGGTCAGAATGGTATCCTTGTTTAGAATGCATTGAACCTTGAGGTGGATAAATGAATCTGAATGAGAGATAGAATGGATTCCGTGTCTGGAGCATATCCAGTCTGTATCTGATTGCTGTAGTCTGAATGAGTAGTAGAATGACCGCCGTGTTTGGGGTGTATCTGTATTGTATCTGACTTGAAATTCTGAATAAGTAATAGAATGACCGCCGTGTCTGGGGTGTATCCATACTGTAACTGACTAATTGTTAATGATAGCCTTTTAATCTCATCCTGAAAAGGGTGAAATGTTAGCTAAAACACAAAGTTATGTTGCATGATATGTATGATGCAATATATGTTATATCAATGTTTATGATATGAATGTAAATGAATACGCATGTAAGCTGAAGAACTGTCTTTGCTGAGGTTAGATGAATCCTGGAGATAAAGAATCTTGACTGCCGCCAGGGAAAGTGAATCCTTGACTGCTACAGGGGAAGACAAGAATTTTGATTGCTGAGGATGAGACATCCTTGTTTGACTACTGCTGGAGAAATATGAGCTTGGGTTGTATACCAATCTTCTGGGGATTCTTGTCTTGAGGAGATCTTCACTGGAGAATATTCGAATATCCTGTGAGGAACTGAGAATGAGCCTTCACCCTGCTTGGGGAAATGCAAGGTCTTCAATTGTTTGGGGATCTTAGGACCACTGCGGGGGAACTGGCATTCCTTGGTGACTTGCGGGGAATGAGAATTTTTGATGATCTCTACTGGGGAGTTCAGAACCTGATAGACTCATACTGGAGAGGTATGACTGAGAATCTTCAGTTTGGTGGGAAGTATCTTTGTGGGGATAAGGTTCACTAGCCTGGTTCAGCCGGGGATTCATGGTTGGAAGTTTTAGCTCCGCTGGGGATTGGATTTTCAGATTTTTAAGGCTCCACTGGGGATTCTGAAACTTAACTCTGAGGGGAATTGAGTTATGGGAGGCCCTCTGGCTGGGGAAATCAGTGTTGGGAAAGCTTTCTCTGATGAGGATCCTGAAGTCTAACTCTGTTTAGGGAATTAAGTTCTGACTGAGGAATTTGGATTCAAATCTGCTTGGGATTTCCTCCGAAAGGGCATCAAGATATCTATCTGCACCTTCAACCTATCAGTAATCATCCTTCTTGATTCATAAGGAAATGATTATGTTCAAATGCATATGCCTATTTAACAAAACATTAGACGTTTCTCAAATAAAACATAAGTGCGAAAGAAAAGAGAAAAGGAAGACAACGCAAATTTCTGTATTTGGAAAAGTATTTGTATTAACTTTCTATGAATATATTTGTACAAAGGAGACAATCATCCTAGTAAGAGGATGTCGTCGTAAATATTGAAAAATTTATACAAAATAAAGATGGCTATGTGAAACAATTCCATGGGATTCCATTCTGCTATAGCCTTCACAACTATGAATATCTGTCCATTCAATGCTTCGTCTGCCGATGACTGGATTGATTAGAAGCTTGGAGCTGGTTGATGAAGAGATTGTCCTTAAAGTGATCCGACGAGACATAATCATACGCTTTAATTCCCTAACTTTTGCCTGAATCGCCCTTTCGGGTTTTCGATCCACCGGGAAACCCCTTTTTACCCAAGCCGCCCTTTCGGGTTTTCGACTTGCCGGGTGTACAGATTTTTTTGTTTTATCCCTAATTTTTGCCTGAACCGCCCTTTCTGGTTTTCGGTTCACCGGGATGCCCATTTTTGCCTAAGCCGCCCTTTCGGGTTTTCGACTTGTCGGGTTATTTTATGCGTAGTATCTTTTGACTATGTCTGCATTCACAGGGTGCGGCAAATCGTCGCCGTCCATGGTGGTCAGAATCATTGCACCACCAGAAAATATGCTCTTGATCACAAATGGTCCTTCGTATGTAGGAGTCCATTTGCCCCTGGGATCACTTTGCGGTAAGATAATCCACTTGATTACGAGATCTCCAACTTGATATACCTGACATCTGACTTTCTTGTTGAAAGCCTTGATCATCCGTTTTTGATACGTTTGACCATGGCAGACAGCAGCGAGTCGCTTCTCGTCGATCAAATTGAGTTGATCAAGTCGGGTCTGAATCCAATCATCTTCATTCAAACCTGTATCCTTCATTATCCTTAGAGAAGGAATCTGAACTTCCATGGGCAGGACAGCTTCCATGCCATATACCAAAGAAAATGGGGTTGCCCCGGTTGAAGTACGTGCCGTCGTACGGTATCCATGCAGAGCAAATGGTAACATCTCATGCCAGTCCTTGTAAGTGACTGTCATTTTCTGAATGATCTTCTTAATGTTTTTGTTCGCAGCTTCAACAACACCGTTCATCTTCGGCCGATAGGGAGATGAATTGTGATGATAAATCTTGAACTGTTCGCACAATGCGGTGATCATAGTATTATTCAGATTTGTACCGTTGTCTATGATGATCCTGTCTGGAACACCATACCGGCATATGAGGTTTTGCTTGATGAAGCGGGCAACCACATTTTTAGTAACAGAGGCGAAGGAAGCTGCTTCGACCCATTTGGTGAAGTAGTCAATGGCAACCAGAATGAAGCGATGTCCGTTGGATGCCGTGGGCTTGATCTCTCCAATCATGTCAATGCCCCACATTGCAAATGGCCAAGGAGCTGTCAGCACCTTGAGAGGAACCGGAGGAATATGAATCTTGTCAGCGTAGACTTGACATTTGTGGCAGGTACGGGAATGCTGATGGAAATCTGCTTCCATGGTAGACCAGTAATAGCCTGCCCTTAGGATCTTCTTTGCCATTGTATGCTCGCTCAAATGGGTGCCAAATGTGTCGCTGTGCATCTCTGTCATGATTAACTCTGCTTCAGCTTTGTCTACACATCGGAGTAAAACACAATCATGGTTGCGCTTATAGAGGATGCCATTGCTCAGGAAGAACTTGGCAGCAAATTTCTTTAGGAACTTCTTGTCATTTACGGAAGCTCCTTCGGGATATTCTCCGGTCTAGAGATACCTTTTGATTTCGTGAAACCAGGGTTGTTCCACTACTTCTTCGGTATTAATCTCGTGACAATGTGCAGGTTCATCCATTTGCTCGATGGTGATTTGGGGAGCCTCGTTATCCCAGTTGAGTTTAAACATGGAAGACATTGTTTCCAGAGCATCTGCTAGCTGATTCTCTTCTCGCGGGAAATGCTCAAAGGTAATTTGCTCGAAATGAGGCAACAATGTTAGGACATGTTCTTTGTATGGGATAAGATTAGGATGTTTGGTATCCCACTCTCCTTTGATTTGACTGATAACCAAAGCCGAGTCCCCAAATACGATCAAAGATTTGATCCCCAAGTCTATAGCAGCCTTGAGACCAAAGATGCAAGCTTCATATTCCGCCATGTTGTTTGTACAACTGAAGCAAAGTCGAGCCGTGAAAGGTGTGTGACAACCTTCCGGGGAAATGAGTACCGCACCGATACCGTTTCCAAGTGCATTTGAAGCACCATCAAAGTACAGGGTCCATCGGGATCCCTTTTCAGGTCCGTCATACGGTCCGTTACCTTCAATGTTATCCAAATTCATGATGTCCTCGTCTGGGAAGTCAAATCTCATGGATTGATAATCTTCGATAGCTTGATGAGCTAGATGATCACCTAGTACACTCCCTTTTATAGCTTTTTGAGTGGTGTACTGGATGTCATACTTAGTTAGGATCATTTGCCATCTAGCTATTCTTCCAGATAAAGTAGGCTTCTCGAAGATATTCTTGATAGGATCCATTTTGGAAATCAACAAGGTGGTATGAGTCAACATATACTGCCTTAGTCGGCGAGCAACCCATACCAAAACGCAGCAAGTTTTCTCGAGCAGTGAGTAGCGAGTCTCACAGTCAGTAAATTTTTTGCTAAGGTAATAAATAGCATGCTCTTTTCGACCAGACTCGTCATGCTGGCCCAAAACACACCCCATTGAGTTATCCAAGACGGTCAGATACATGATCAATGGTCTTCCTTCGACGGGTGGCATTAGAATAGGAGGTTCTAGCAAATACTCCTTGATCTTATTAAAAGCAGCTTGGCAATCGTCATTCCATTCGACTACCTGATCTTTCCTTAATAATTTGAAAATTGGCTCACAGGTAGAAGTTAGATGAGAGATGAATCTGGCAATATAGTTTAAGCGCCCCAAGAACCCTCTAACCTCCTTTTCAGTACAGGGAGCAGGCATCTCTTGTATTGCTTTCACTTTTGCTGGATCGACCTCAATGCCTTTGTTGCTGACAATAAAACTTAGAAGTTTACCAGACCTAACTCCAAAAGTACACTTACTTGGATTCAGCCTGAGTTTGTACTCTTTCAACCTGGCAAACAGCTTTTCCAGGTGTTCAAGGTGTTCCTCCTCTGTTTGTGACCGAGCTATCATATCGTCTACGTAAACTTCGATCTCATGATGTATCATATCATGAAATAAAGCTACCATGGCGCGTTGATAAGTTGCCCCTGCGTTCTTCAGTCTGAACGACATCACCTTGTAACAGAAAGTACCCATTGTGTAACAAAGGTTGTTTTCTCCATGTCCTCGGGGGCCATTTTAATCTGGTTGTAGCCCGAGAATCCATCCATGAAGGAAAACACCTTGTGCTGAGCTGTGTTGTCAATCAGAATGTCAATGTGCGGTAGCGTAAAATCATCTTTTGGACTGGCCCTATTCAAATCCCGGTAGTCTACACACATCCTGACCTTTCCGTCTTTTTTAGGTACTAGCACGATGTTAGCAACCCATTGTGGATAGGATGTAACAGGCAGAAAGCCAGCGTTGAATTGCTTCATCACTTCTGCTTTGATCTTCTTAGACATGTCGGGCCTCATTCGGCGGACTTTTTGCTTGATCGGTGGATAATCTTCTCTTGTAGGGAGACGGTGAACCACGATGTCTGTGTCTAAACCCGGCATGTCTTCATAAGACCAGGCGAAGATTTCAACGTATTCATTTAACAGCTATATCAGGCGCTCCTTGACACTTGGTTCCAAATTGGCACCCACTTGTACTTCCTTCCGGTCTTCCTCTGTTCCTAAGTTGACAGTTTCCAACAACTCTTCGTGAGGTAAGATGACCCTTTCCTCTTGCTGTAGAAGTCTGGCTAATTCCCTGGTACTTCACAACCTTCGTCATCTTCATACTCAGCCTGATTGACCAGATCTTCAGAGTTATTGAAGGACATAGCAAAATAGTCGCCCATAGAATACAGAGTGGATGGGTACCTGCATTTGTGAGTGTGGGTGTGTGTAAGGGATAGCCATCCTTAAACAAAAAATGCAAAAGGAAAGAAAATGAACACAACAGTTTATCAATGAAAAACGTCCAATGAATCATTAAACATGGCATATGGATATGAAGATAATCAAAACCCTTACAAATGGACCTACATGCCCCGGGCAAGGCATGAGGTGAAAAAGTAGTGTAAGGATTGTTCAAAAGTAATTATTACAGACCACAGGAAATGTTTGACAGATAATTACTGATTAAAAAAAGTAATAGGGACAAAGTCCTTTGCCTCCCAGTTGCGTGGTCCCCCTTCAATGGTTAGGTAGATCCAATCTTCAATGTTGGCCTCTTTGTCTTCACCTTCCAAAGTATTGATCCCATAAGGAGAGATCTTGATGGGCGTTCTTTCAACTTTTGAGCGGCGCATAGCTTTCTTCCCCGCAGCAGTGAATCCTAAACCAAACTTGTCTATTTTGTGAGGAATATCCGGCAACTAACCACATGTTGAGCTATTTCCTTCCTTCATTGCAGCCTTCGCGTCCTTTAGAGATGCCATCCTGGCCATCTGCTTTGGTACCTCAGCTACCACTTTTGCTACTTCCACCTTAGGAGAGACTTCCTCGAAGTGCTGGAATGGTGTCTCAATGAATTCACCCTCTACCTCTACATACCGAAAGGAGTTTAGGTGGCTGATCATATATTCCTCTTCACCGTGGACGGTTATGATCTTTCCTTTGACAGGGTATTTCAGAATTTGATGTAGGGAAGAGGTGAATGCCCCGGCATTGTGTATCCATGGTCTCCCCAATAAGCAAGAGTATGACGGACGGATGTCCATCACATAGAAAGTTGAGGGGAACACCTCTGTGCCAACCTTAATGGGAATGTCCACCTCCCCGTGTACCATTCTCTTTTACCCGTCAAATGCCCTTACAATGATATTACTTGGCCTTAACTCCAAGCCTTCACAGTCCAATCGGTCGAGAGCCTTCTTAGGCAGCATGTTCAGAGAAGAACCAGTGTCGACCAGAACATGGGCCAGAGTGGTTCCTTGGCATTCTACTGACACATGTAATGCGTCGTTGTGCTTTCTTCCTTTTGAGGTTAGGTCAGCATCAGAGAAACCTAAACCGTTGTCTGCTGTAAGACTGGCTACACAGTCTTGGAATTGGTCGGCAGAGGTTTCCTGGGGCACATGGGCGGTCTTCAGGAACTTTATCAATGCTTTGGCGTGCGCCTCTGAACAAAGTAGCAATGCTAACATGGAGATTTTCGAGGGGGTTTGCCCCAGTTGCTCTACCACATCATAATCTCTCTTTTTAATTATCTTCAGGATCTCCTCCATCTCTTTCTTAGAGGTTTCCGGGATGACCAAAGGTTGAGCCCTCGTCCTGACGAGCTCATCTTGGATCCCTTTCCCCTTATCAACAGAAGTAGGAGGGACAACAGCAGGAATAACAACATCTTCAATCAATGGGGTTCTAGCGGAAAGTTTTATTGGTGCAGGAATAACTTTGGCAGCAGATGAGGGTCCAAAGATTGCCTTTGGGGGGGCAATCTCTAGAGAAAATATTCTCCCACTTCGGGTGATCTTGCTTGTGTCGGCAATGTTTCCAATGCTGGCATCTTCTTCATCAGAGTTTCCTTCGGTTACTTCAACTTGTTTAATACCATGGTAGTAGATTTCTCCACCGTAATTCCATGGTATTGATTTTTCAGAACTGTAGGGGGTACAGGCCCTGGCATAGTTATTTTCAGAGGAACAGACTTTGTAGCGGATGTAATCTTAACAGGATTTTTGACGGCCTTGGAAAGATTGGCGTGAATGGTGATAATTGAAACATCTTCAGTAGGGGTTGGAATAGCAGGAACTTTTTCAAACAGAATTTGTTGACTGTCCATTAGGCCTTGGATGCCTTTCTTCAGTAACGGACAGTTGATTGGCAGAGAGTAACAACAGTAGCAGTCTTCTTTGCATCCTGGGAAAATCCCAGCCTTTAACAGATTTAACTTGATGGTTAACAGCGGAGTTATCAGGTCATTGACATCAGAAACATACAAATCTTCCTCGATAGCATGGACATTTCGACCATGCTTCGGCATCGAAGCAGATATCACGTTTGGCTTGTCTGGAGCATCAAACTCCACCTCTTTTGCATCTATCAAGTCTTGAATTTTATTTTTTAGCACCCAACAATTGTTTGTGTCATGTCCGGCGCTATCAGAATGGTAGGCGCATTTGGCATTGGCATTGTAAGCTGGCGAGGTTGTATTCAGATTTTTCGGCGCTTCTTTGATATTTGTGAGATTCAGCTTCAACAGATGCGGAAGCACTTGCGCGGGCGTCATATTAATGCGGGTGAACTGCCGTGGTGGCCGTTCTCCCCATTGTTGTTTAGGTCTGGACTGATTTCCGCGAGGCTGATCATTTGATGGATTTTGGATCATCACGGCCCCCACAGTTGGTCGACGCTCATTCTTCTCCGCTCTTCTCTGAGAGTACACAATAGCCGTTTCCTTCTTCGCTGGAAATGATTTCTTAACAGTTGTAGATGCAGAGGCATCCTTCTGAATCTTCCCATTCTTGATACCAGCTTCTACCCGCTCGCCAGTCAGAATTAATTCAGTAAACCCTGAGGAAGAGCTACCGATCAGATGGTTAAAGAATGGACCATACAGGGTCCCCAGGAACATATCAACAAGTTCTCTATCAGAAAGAGGTGGCTGCACTCTTCCGGCCAGATCGTGCCACTTTTGGGCGTACTCCTTGAATCCCTCACCTGAGGCCATCCCCATACTCTGTAGCTGAGTACGGGTTGGCGCCAAGTCAGAGTTATACTGATATTGGCGATAAAAAGCAGCTGCCAGATCCTCCCAACTATGTATCTCTGATCTCTCCAGATTGTAGAACCAATCCAGCTGTGTACCAGACAGGCTATCCTGAAAGAAATGCACCCAAAGGTTTCTGTCAGATGTGTGAGGTTGGATTCTTTGGACATACGACCTTAGGTGCATTTTTGGGAAAGACAGCCCGTCATATCTTGCAAAAATTGGCACTTTAAACTTCGGGGGGATCACAATTCCAGCAATTAATCCTAAATCTTCGAAATCTAAGCCGAGAACTCTCTACAGCTCCATAGCTGCCAACCCGTCTTCCAAGTTTTTGTACTTATCATCGGCGGGCGGGTATTGTTGCTCTGAGTAGTCTTCGTCTTCTTCAGCTTCAGATTCGGAAGGTACCGCAGCCCCTTTTCCTTTACTGGTTCCCTCTTCAGATGTAGGGGGAAATTCAAGAACTCTTCTGGCTTCACCCTCAAAATTTCTTTCCAGGGTAGCCACCCCGACTCTTTTCTTCTTCTTTTTCACTTGCTCTTTGTTCCCAAGCAGGGCTTTTAGATCCTCCTGACCCTTTGCCAAGGTCATCAGGAGATGTTGAAACTGTGAGTTTTGAGACTGCAAGTCTTTGACCGTCTGTTCGAGATCCATCTTACTGAAATAAACAGCAGAAAGATAAGGAAACCTGGTGTGGAGACCTACTTATGCGCATGATGAATGATATGCTTATTTATGCAATGCATTCAAGGATTTAGAAAATTCAAAATTGTTGCAAACAAAAAGAACACACGTCATATTAATAAGAAGAAATTTTGTCAGTACATAAATGCCCCATGGGCCAAATATTACAAAAACTTCTCAAGGTAAAAAGACGTTGCACATCCTCTTTGGTGCGATGTAGGTGTTGAGGGTCTCTTCCTCATGGAGTCGGCGGGTAAGCTCCAAAACCTTCTTCTCACTGGCGTAGAAGCTGGCTTCAAAAGTATTACGTTCCTCCTTGAGTTGGATCCAACTCTTCTGCATCTCCTCCCATGATGTTGGCATGTCAGGATATAAGATGGTGTAGGGAACCTCTCCTTCCTTAACGGGCTCTTTAATCACAGGGAGAACATGAGGGTAAGGCATCATTAGACTCTGGGCTTGGGTTTGTACCCACTTGAGATAAGGCTCAAGAGGGATGGAGTTCTTGTGCCCCAGTGTCTTGATGTCTACCTTGTTAGGCATCCTCCAAGCTCTGATGAATCTTTGGCGAAGTCCTTGCGCATCGTTGTCGAAGTCAAAAACTAGGTCAGGAATCAATATGTCGTGAGGGCCATCCCTCCGTGCATATCCAAATTGTCTCAAAGCTAGACAAGGGTTGTAGGTGATGCCTCCTCTAAATCCAAGTAATGGAACATTAGGGAACTCCCCACAATGATCGACGATAATGACATTTTCTCTGGACCGAGAACACCAATGTACATCAGAGTGTGTGAGGGTCATCAATCGTTGTGACCACCTTAAGCCTTGGTCATTCTTCAAAATAGATTGTGGAAGGTGCGAAATAAACCACCTTGCAAGGAGAGGAGTACAGCACATGAGAACACCCCTCTTTCTCATTGTTCGTGTGTAAAATGAGTGAAGGATGTCCCCAAGCAATGTTGGTATGGGATTCCTGGATAGGAAAATCTTGACGACGTTGACATCTACAAGCTGGTCAGGATTTGGGAACAGGACCAACCCATAAATGAGGAGTGCCACAATTTCTTCAAAGGCTTGTAGATCCAATGAATTCCAACACTCTTGTGCCTTCTCAAACAAGAATTTTGCCAAGAAGCCTTTGACACCGCTTCTAGTTTCCCAATGCCCCTTGATGTCAGATGGTTGCAAGTGTAGTGCTTGAGCAACATCTTCAGGCTTTAGTTCTTTTTCCGTACCGTTGTAGGGTAGTTGATTAAGAATAGGAATTCTCAAGAGTTGAGAAAATTCCTCCAAAGTGGGCACCAATTGATAGTCGGGGAATGTGAAACAATGATGAAGGGGGTCAAAGAACTGGAACAACACTTTCACCATGTCTTCTTCAATGCTGGTGTTGACTAGGATGAGCAGTCTACCATGTCTTTCACTGAAGGGAGAGCTTTCCGAAATTCTGGATGTGAGCTCCTTGAGTTGAGGAGGGATTCTCACAAGGTTGACTTGGATAGTTTTCCTGCGAGGAATTTCCATGACCTACAAAACAAGAACAAAGATGAAGATCCAAACCCTTGAAATGGTTAGTGTATGCATATGATGCTTTATGATGTTCATGATGCATGCATAAACATATGTACAAGCAAGTCACACAAAACCCTAGTTTCAGGCTTGCATGAGTTTTCATAGGTAAGTACCCTCTTGAGTGTAGTTGGCTTAAAAACCTGTCCTAGAAATAGTAACCGGGTTCTAAGGAGCTCAATATCATTGGATTGTTTTCCATGTTCATTGTTTTGGTTTAGCCACTTAACTGGCGACCAAAATATTCCAAGAAAACAACCCTCAATGAGTGTAGTATCGAGTATCCACCAACTTCGGACTGCACCAAAGCCGATCATCTCACTACCCCTAATAAAAGGCCAAGATGGTCAAGTAAGGTTCTAGGTCATTAGTGCTTAGTGACATCACTCAGCGGCCCCGTACTCTCCTTGATTGAACTCAAGGGTTACCAGTACTCACAAATATGTCGCACTAATATAGCTATTGCTTCAACCGTGTCGGTATACCCCGCACAGTTTCCACAACGTATTGCTATCTATGAATGTTTCCCCAAATCCGGGTATAGGATTTCAAGCCCAAACAAGAGAACCAAAATATAAAGCAATCAAAGCAAACAATTAGTCATGCAAGAGGGTGATCTAAGCCCTAAGGTTACTCCACTTTTAAAATTGTCCCCAGCAGAGTCGCCAGTTCTGTGATACGGTGGGAGAACTGACTTGGGTTTTGCGTTTGTTTTCGCAAATGTTTCGGTTTAGCAAGAGTCGCCACCGACTTTTTAGTTTATCCTAAGGAAAGGTTAAAAAGCACATCAAAAACCTTTGAGATGTTTTCTTGGGTTCGGGGAGTAGATTATAGAAAGGGAATGTATTAGCACCCTTTCTATCCATGGTTATCCATGGGCTCTTAGTTACTTGCTTAGATCACTTGCCTTGCATTTTCAATTGTTTGAAATGGTGCTTTCAATTGTTTGAAATGGTGCTTTGTGTGTGGGTTTGAAAATATTTTGAAAAGAGGCCATTGTTGTGGCAACCTTTGTAATGATCCATGTTTGAATGTATACAAAGGTGTATTTGTCTTTTGAAAAGTTTTCAATGTTTTTGAAAGTTTGTTTTGAAAGTGTGTTGTGATGTGTGTTTTGAAAAATGGCAAGGATTGTTTTGCAAGATTGGTCAAGTAACCAAGAGCTATCTACCCTAAATTTCTCAAAGATCTTTCCTATGTTTTAACCCTTTTAACAATATTGTTCCACCATTGTATTTGGTGGACAATCTTTGTGTTAGGATGTTAACGGGACGGGCGCGAGTCATCGTTTAGACCATGATTGCAATAGTGTCAAGTGTCTTTGGCAACTTTTCCTTTAAGGGACTTGATCATTTTTAGGCAACTTTCGAAAGCGTCATCGAGGGACTATGATCATTTGATTTGTTTTGTTTTGCCAAAAACACCCAACATGCAACATGGCCCATTATTGAAGGTAACAAGTGGAGTAACCCTAGGGGTGCAAGTGTGATTGGTGTTGTCCATTTTCATGCTTTTTGTCTTTGAATTAGGTCAAGCTATTTTTCTTTTTTGATTTGCATACAAACCCTAAGTTATCATGGCATATTTAGAAAGCTTTAAAATGCGGAATTTAAAGTCCTAAATTATTACAACATAATTATGGGGATGGGGATACAAATGTTTAAATGAGGATATTTAGCAAGAAATTTAAATCTAAACTATTACAATCCAAATTGAATATACAAGTTATTTTAATTATACGACAATTGAAGAAATACAATCAAAAAAATGTAAAATATATTATGCACAAAAATGTTTTTATGTGTATGGAAAAAGTATTTTTCATGTGACCTATAAAAAATAAAAAAAAGTTAATTTTGGACATTTTCACATTTTAGGGCAAAACCCTAATTTGCTAAATAAAAAGTATTTATTATTTATTATATACAATATTTATTAATTATACACAAAAATAAATAAAAGAGAAGTATATTTGTAAAAAAAGTAATTTTTGAGGTCAAATATTAATAAAAGAAAAAATGTATTATTTTTATATTTTTATCCTAAATATTCTAATAAATATATAAGTATTTATATTATATATTAAACACATTAAATATATATAAAAATAAAATATTTATTATTTACAAAAAAAGTATATTTTTTAGAAAATGTTTTCAAAAGATAAAATAAAATAAAATAAGAAAATAGACTGTATTTTGTGTTATCTTTTAGTATTTTAAATAAAAGTATTATATGTTATTTTATGTATACAAATTTAAATAAAGCAAATAAATTCAAAATAAATGCAAAAAATGAGTGAAAAAATATTTTTAATATTTTTTATGTTTTTGACAAAAATAATAAGTCAGAAGAAAAAATAAAAAGTCAAAAATGATTAAAAAATCACACAATGGGCCAAGGGGGTGTATGTGAGAAATAGTGGTGCAAACAGAAAAATAAGTCAGGCCCAGCCCAAAGGGAGTTGTCTTCAACCTCCAGCAACCTTGAACAACAAAACGCGCGTTTCTTTGCTTGATTCAAACATCCTGATTCTTTGATTTTCAGCCAAAACTCACAACATGAACTATGTAGAGCATTAAATCACGAATTCATACATATAAAAAAATTGTTCTAACTCTCAGAAATGAGAGAGAATTTCTTCTCCCCCAATTCCTGACCTAGCTTTTGTTCAATGTTCAGTTTCAAAATTCTCTCAGCACACACAACATAAATGAAAAGTGAGAATATGGGTAGCTTCAGGGCCATGAATAGAACATACTTTCTTCACAAACCTAAGCCTAGATATGCTTGGATAGAGAGATAGAAGTCCAAACTTTTACCTGCTCAGCTTGAATCGTGTACAACAATGGAGGCACTTTCAATGAAGTTTGAGGACTTGTACAGCTTGCTTGAGGTCCAAGGATGCTCTTCCAACCTCTAGCTTGCTTTGAAACTAACTGAATCAAGCTATGTAACTCAACCTGCACAGATGAAAAATGAAAATGGCAAACATGGTTAGGGTGTTACAGTCTGTTTCCAAGGCTTGGGATAGTTTGTATGGATGTTATGGAGTGTGTATGAAGTGGTTTTGGCCAAGGCGCACGAATGGATTGAGCTGACCAAATCAAAATGCAGCAGGTACCCTGTTTTGCCACAAAACTGTGTTTTGATGAATGAGAAGGTTTGAAACTTGGTTGATTCGTGTTTTAGGTTAGTTGGATCAAGTGAAAAGTGTTTGCAAAGTTTGTTTAGGCTGTTGCTTGCAGGAAGTCAATGTTGTGTTAGTTTTGCAAAGTTGCTTCAAAGATAAGTAAGGAAGTGTGTATTGACAATGCAGGCCTGTACTACCCTCAATCTATGCTGCACAAATCACTCTTGATCAGTGGAATTTATTCATGAACTTGTGCCCAAAAGATCTGGCATGTATCTCTTAGATTGTGAACTTGACATAAAGTGAATCTTTTCAAAAATGGCTAAAATGCTTTTTCCAAATATGGCTTAATCTTGCAAGTAATGGTTAAACACACAAGATAAGGCTTGAACACAAAGGATTGGCATTAAATTATTGAGTGTGGATGAGATAAAAGGCCTGTAATCTAGTTTGTGCAAGCTGAGTTCAAAATGCCAATGTTATATACATGAATTTGGCCATGAACAAAGTGACTTTTGCCCATCTTGACAAATTCGATTCTCCCTAACCACAAGGGTGTTTGAGAAGTTCTTGGACAATTTGGAAAGCTTGGAATGTGTACTACAATCCATCTTTGTAATGCAAGTTGAAATTCCAAGTGGAAGCATGTGAAAAGTGGCCATGAAGTTAGGCAAAAATCCTGCGTAAAATAGGTCAAAAAATTTCTAAGTTAAGAATGTTTTGCACCCCTATTCCAAAAATCATAACTTGAGCTACAAGCTTCTTTTGAGGAAACTTTGTGAATAAAAGTTGTAGATTTTGCAATGGGCTATAACTTTCATGTTTTGAGTTTTGTTTGAATCCAAATACATCTTGATGAAAAATGGGACAAAGTTAGGAAAAAATTAGGAAATTTCATAACTTAGAAAATTTCTAAGTTATAAAATTTCTTCATTTCAAACCCTAATTTGTAATTTTTGATTTCTTGATGAACAAGTTTCATAATTTGACATGTTTTGATGAAAAATGAATCTTGACACTTGATTTTGACCAAAAAGTCAAAGTTTGACTTTTCAGTATACAGTCAAATTTTGATCAGTTGACTGGAAAATTCATCTGTCAATCTTGTGCATTTGGGATCTTTTGAACTTGTTGAATGTGTCAATACCATGCCATTGAATCCTTGAGTCCATATGTGAGCTTGGTTTGCCATTGGCCAGGTCAAACAGTCAAAAATTGCCTTTGTGCAGTCAAAACCCTAAAAATGACCATTTTGCCCTTTTGGTGATCTGATCAAATTTCTTGTGGAATTGTGATCCAAACTTGATCAAATGGTCCATATGAATTCATAATGTTAATGTGGGTCAAAAATCATGAAGTTTGACTGTCAATTGACCATAGTTGACTTTTTCCCCAATACAGCTGATTTCTAGGTCAACTGTCCAATTGACTGGGCAAAGATTGGAATCAAGGCTTGAAACTTGGTATGGATAAACTTGTGAGTCCAACATGAAGCATGAAAGTCATTTTGGGCATTTTAGGTCAAAATATCTTTGTGCAAACTCAAACCCTAATTTGATTCAGCAGTGCAAGGAGGAGTCTTGAGCAGAGTAAACCCTAACTTGATCTTGAGCTCCAAGGATCTTGTGATGAGAAAATGTTGATGAAATGAGAGGGAAAATTTTGGGGTACAACAATAAGTTTTGATGATGAGCTTCATCTCTTTTTCCACATCAATTAGAGCATCTGCAGCTTAGTCATTTCTCAACAACAACAGAAAATGCACACATAACAGTTATGGCCAGTTTCATCATGGTTTCAGAAGTATAAAACATTAGAACTGTAAATTAGAAGCCAACATGAATTTTGCTAATCCTAATTTTGAGTCCTAGTTTCCTCAAGAAGTTATGAACTGAGATTCTCTCTACTTAGGCAAAAATACATGAAATCTGAGTATGTACAAAATCAGAGTCATGATATCTACATTGTATCTTTGAAAACGCAAGCCTAGAAATGCCTAAACAATGAGATACAAGTCAGAAGAAACTTTCCTTGCTTCTGGAGATTGTTCTAAATTAGAGTCTGGTTCAGCTTCCTCACATATTCTGGTCAGCTTCCTCACATATTCAGCAGGTTGGAACAACCCTTGGCTTGGTTTTGAATGGTGAATGGATGATTTGGTAAAGAAACACTTTGAGAAAAGTTGGAGTTTGAATACAAGAATAAAAAACTAGCAGGTTTTATGTTTATGCTTTTAGTTTCCAGTTCTTTGAAATTTCAGCAAGGTTTCAAGGCTAATTTTAAAATTCTCCCCTTATAATTGCAAATGAAGTTCAATTTATAGGCAAGGACTTAGTGGCTTGGAGAAGTCAAAAGTACAACCATCATACACTAGGCGCTGACTTGTTCTTAAAGAAAGTTCAAACAAGTAAGTTTAACAGCTTTTAGCCGTGCCTAAGCTGGATTTGTAAGCATGAATTAAGGAAAAGTACCCTCAGAGGCAAAAGCAAAGCTTGGGCCCAGCATAAACTTGTACAACAGTTTGCTTTTCAAGGACAACAATGGTACTTCTTTCTCACACGTGGGGAAATCCTTTGGATAAAAACTCAAAATTGGTTGTGAGCATTAAATGATGATGAGATTTATCAAACCAGAAATCCCGCGCTATGAGATTATGAATCAGAGCTTAGATCTGGGTTAGAAGTTCAGCATCAGCGCAACTTAGAACAAAACATCCAACTTCTGATCCTTTAATCTTTTCCCTCTAGCATGTTTTGAAGGAGTTCTCAGACTTTTCTGAAAGTTTGTAACACGCTTTGTAGAATTTCTTTGAATTATTTTTGCAAACTCTGGTTGAACGTTTGTGAAAACTGGCCCAAAAGTTCTAACCAAAATATGTCTTGAAAGTGTCCAAAATCTGCTGAGTGTTTCAGTTTCACGGGCGTGTCCTTGAATATTTATAACTTGAAATTCAAGCATTTCCAGGAGAAGTTCTGTTCTGCAATATTTTAGATCTAATTGAGATCTAAAACTCTTGTGTTAGAAATTCTTCCAGAATCAGCTTGCATCATGGTGATAATCTGATCAGAAGTTCTAAGCTTGTCATATTTCTTAAACACTTAGAAAAATTCTAAGTATTTTAGAATTTTGACTTTTGAATTTCTTGATGAAACAAACTTCATATTTCAACATGTCTTGATTGAATATGATTCTTGAAAACTTAATTTTGATCAAAAGTGAAAGTTTGACTTTTTAGTGTGCAAATGACCATTTTGTCCTTGTGCATGACTTTCTTGGAAAATTTATAATTCAAGGCTTGGAATTGGATGAAGGCAAACCTGAGAGTCCAGGATGATCCTTTGAGAAATGAGAGGGAAAGTTTTGGGGTACAACAACTGCCCCTGTTCAATCTTCTTAAACCTGAAGAGTTAGATTGGCGAATCCACCATTCGTGAATTGAAGGTGAAAGATGATTGAACACTAGAGTGCCCAGAAATTTGCACTCAAAGATGCATTGTAAATGGGCTTATAGATGCCATTTGGAGGAATGTTGGTAAAAACTGGGAGAAGTATCAATACAAATCTCTTGTTGATTTATACTAAAACTTGATGTTTTACCTGTGAGAAAAAAGAGTTAGTAAAATGCATATGCCTGCATGATGTTCATCAGATGTGGTATCATGTTAAATGCATATGGTATGTACATGCTATGATGTATGAACATGAGATGTATGTTTCTGTCCGGGAAAATAAATCCCTGACTGCTACTGTGGAAATTCTGGGGGGTTGAATCCCTAATTGCCATTGGGGATGAAGAATAGGTGTGCTACGGTGGGAGAACTGACTTGGGTGTTTTGCATTTTATCGCAAATGTTGCGGTTAGCAAGATTCGCCACCGACTTTTCTTTTATCCAAAAGGAAAGGTGAAAAAGCACAGGAAAGACCTTTGATATTGTTTCTTGAGATTGGGGGGTGGATTATGAAAAGGGAAGGTGTTAGCACTCTTTTCATCCATGGTTTTCCATGGGCTCTTAGTTACTTGCTAGATCACTTGCTTTTGTTTTGAAATTGTGCTTTGTGTGGTTTTGAAAGTATTTTGTAAAAGAGGCCATTGTTTAGGCAATCTTTGTAATGATTCTTATTCGTAAGAATGTATACAAAGATGTTTGTCTTTTTGAAAATGTTTCCAATGATTGTAAGATGTTTTGTGTGTGTTTGTTTTGAAAATAGCAAGGATAGTTGTTTTGAAATGGATCAAGTAACTAGAAGTAATCTACCTACTCAAATGTCTTTCTTGTTCATTTGCTTTTCCTTTGACATTGTTGTCTTACCATTGATTTGGTTAGCAACCCTATCTTTGGATGTAAACGGGACGGGCGTGGATCATCGTATAACCATGATTAGCAATGTTACAAAGTATCTTGGAATTTTTGAGGGACCAAGATCACTTTGTAAGGCAACTTTGAATAGCGTCATCGAGGGACTATGATCTTATACTTGTTTGTTTTGCTAATATACTTCACAGGCGTAATATGGCCATTTTTGTATAAGGCAACCAAGTGGATTAACCCTAAGGGTTCTTGTGTGCAAGTGTGTTATTTTCATGCTTGATTTTGTCTTGGATTAGGGTTTTCTATTTTATTTGTTTTAATCTTGTCATTCAAACCCTAATTACTAGCATGGTATATGAAAGCGGTAAACTGCATAATTTAAAGATTATTATGCTATTACAACATTTTATGGGAGGGGAGATACAAATTATGAATGGCGATTTGCAATAATGTAAACCTAATTTAATCTATTACAACCAAATCGAATTTGTACAAGTATTTGAATAAATAATATACAATATAAATTAAATATGCAATGTTTATGTATATGCAAGAAAAAGAATTTTTTTTTTGTTTTTTTATATGAAAAAGAGTTTTGAAATAAACCTAATAATTTAGGAAAAGGAAGTTATCTTTTTAGAAATTGGTCAACCCTAATTTTAATTTGTTAAAAAAAGGAATAAAGCTCTTTAAGTAATATTTTTGTGTATTCTTAAAATAATAAATAATATTTATGAAAGTATTTAGTCTTTTTATATGTCAAGATAAATATTTACAAGTATGAAGGAAAAGAAATAAAAATTAATCTAAGTCTATTTTATTTTACAAGTTTATTTAAGAAAAATAGTTAATGTATAATTTAATTAAAAAAAAATTTATATGAAAATAAAATAAAAATAAACAAAATGCAATATTTATCATGTTTTATATTTTTTTATGATTTTTTATGTTAAAGAAAATATATTTAATAAACTGAAAATGAAAATAAAAATAAATAATAAAATGATCGGGCCAGGGGTGTCCTGAGCAAATCAGGAGGTAAGCATTAGAAAAAAAGATAAAGCCCAATGAGACAAAGGCCCAGTGCTGCATAGTGAGAAAAATGGCAAAAAAATGTGAGAAAATAGGCAAAAGGCAGGCACCAAGGCTCGAACCCATGACCTTAGAAATTTCAGCGCGCTGCCTTGCCACTGGGGTGGCTGTACATCCGTTAGTTTAAATGGAAACAAAAATACATAACATGAATCTCTTCCTTGCCCTGTACTTCATCTTCTTCCTCTAGCTAGCCATACCAATCATATCTCTCTCATTTCTCCATGAAAATGGAAACTTCAAACATGAAAATGGTAGTACTCTTTTCCACGATTTCAACCATGTAACTCATGTAAGCTAACAATCAAAGATCAAAACTAATTTCATTGGCCCTAATTTCAAACCTAATTTTTATAGAAATTTGAGATCTAAAATTCTCTATACACAATGAATATAAATGAAATCTACGCACATGGGTGGCTTTAGCACAATAATATCTACATTTTACTTTCACAAATCGAGACCTAAGGATGTCTGTATGAAGAGATAGAAGTTAGAGTTCTTACCTCTTTCAACTGAGATCGTGAACGGAGTTTGAGTGAGTTTTATGAAGGCCTGAAGATCCCTTTAGCTTTCATGGACCTCCCTGAGTATGTTCCAATCTTTACCTTGTCTTGAAAGTGCCTGAATCCCCCTATCCAAGTCAACCTGCAAGCTTGAAAAACAAAAATGGCAGATGGAGAAGGAGGAGTTACAGTGAAGGGATGATGGTCTGGAACACTTAGATATGATGTAGGTTAAGTGTTTAGGTGATTAGAACTTGAAACGCACAAGTGGATTTTTGGATTGCTATGCTTGGTACAAAACTGCAAGTTATGGCAGGTTTTTGGTGATAGAGAGTTTGGAAGAGTTTCTGGCCTTTAGCAATCGCGTGTTAGGTGGTAATGTGTTTGTGTATAAGTATAGAGAAGGTTCCAAATAAAATCCACATCGGGTTTCTCAGTTGTAGGCTTTCTGCTCTATTGCTTGCCTTTTAAGAAAAGTGAGGAGACAACTCTCTACATGCTTGTACATGCCCGTGTTGAGTTGGTACAAGTCTAAGGCACTTTGCTTTTTGTTGTGTCTTTGCTTATGTGCAGAAAAACAAGGGCAAGGCTCAAGGAGTGAAAAGTTGCAAAAGTTATGCTTTATCAAAATGGAAATGGCACCTTTGTGCCAAAAATGGAAATGTTCATGTACAAAGCATTGCATGCTTGGCTTTAGGACATGACACCTTGTGCAATTCATTAATGGTAGAGCGACAAATGAGTTTGAGGCCCGAAAAGTGAAGATTGTACAACATGCTTGAGGATTTGAATTTTGTTCTTCATGAAATGGCTTGAAATCAAAGTGAGAAATTGCCAACTTCATCTCTTCGATTCTACCTACTCAAGAATGATCTCAAGGAGTTCTATAACATTTTTGAAAGCTTTAAATGTGCTATATAACTCATCTTTGAAATTCGTTTCAAGATTCCTCTTGGAACTAGGTTAAAAGTTACCATCAAGTTAGGTCAAAAACCTGCCTAAATTAGGGCAAAACTTCACTAAGTTATTTTAGTTCATGGGCATGTATTCACAAAATTGTATCTTGATATCCAAGCATCTTTATGGAAAAATGTGTGAAGCAAAGTTGTAGATTTCATGTATATCTACAACTTTCATGTTGGGAACTTTCTTTGAATCATCTTGTATCATGGTGGAAATTTGGCTTAAAGTTAAGAAGAAGAAAAAATTTTCTATACTTAGAAAAATTTCTAAGTTAAGAAAATTTCAAATTTCAAAATAAAATCTTCAATCTTTGATTTCTTGATGAAAAAGTTTCACATTTTGACATGTTTTGATGAATTGTGATCCTTGACACTTGAATTTGACCAAAAAGTCAGAGTTTGACTTTTCAGTATACAGTTGACTTTTGATCAGTTGACTGAAAAATTCATCTGTCAATCCAATGGATTTGCAATGTTTTGAACCATATAATTAGGTTAAGATGGTGCAATTGTACCCTTGGAATCATGCTTCCAACCAATTGGTCATTTTCTAGGTCAAAAATCAGAAATTGCCCTTTCTCAGTCAAAACCCTAATTTTGACCATTTTGCCCTTTTGATGATTTGATCAAATTTCTTGAGGAATTATGGTCCAAACTTGATCAAATGATACATATGAGTCCAAAATGTTGATGTGGATAACAAATTATGAAGTTTTACTGTAAATTGGCCATGGTTGACTTTTTTCCCAATACAGTTGATTTTTACGTCAACTGTCCAATTGACTGATCAAAAATGTGACTCAAGGCTTGAAACTTGACATGAGTAATCATACGGGTCCATAATGATACTTGAAAGCCATATGAAATATTGATAGTCCAAAAATCCTTGTGCAATCCCAAACCCTAATTATGGGTCATCAGGGCATGATGAGACATCTTGAGCTGGTCAAACCCTAATCCAGTCTTGAGTCAAAGAGATCTTGTGAGAAAATCTTGATAAATGAGAGGGAAAATTTTGGGGTACAACAATAGGCATATCTTCAAACTTTGTTGAAATGATGCTTTCACTGGAGAATATCTATTGGATGTCAACTGTTATCTGGTCGGGTCCAGGCTTCACAATTTGCTGAGAATGAAGTAGTCAACTACTATCTAGTCGGATCCAGGCTTCACGGCAACTCACTGGGGGAAGATCCGAATTAACTATTATCTGGTCGGATTCCAGGCTTTGCAGAAAATTTTCTTGAAATTGAATAGTTATCTGGTCGGATCCAGGCTTTACAACAATTTGTCGGGGATACGGAAGTTAACTGTTATCTGGTCGGATCCAGGCTTCATAGTAACTTGAAGTTGTAACCACTATCTGGTCGGGTCCAGGTTTCACGGTTTTTGGAAAGTTGTACTATTATCGGGTTGGGTCCAGGCTTTATAGTGTCTCTCTGGGAAACATAGTTAATTGTTATCTGGTCGGGCTCCAAGTTTCACAATAAGCTGTTTGAAAGACTATTATCTGGTCGGGTCCAGGCTTTGCAGATTTCTGAGGTTGTTGAGGTCAATTACTATCTGGTCGGGTCCCGGTTTCACAATAAACTTGTTTGGGGATTTAGTTGTTATCTGGTTAGTTTCTAGGTTTCACAACAAACCTCTGAGGGTAATTTCTATCTGGTCGGATCCAGGCTTCTCAACAAATTGCTTGAAAAGATGAAATTGAAAACTGATATCTGGTCAGATCCAGGTTTCACGGTAATTTGTTGGGGCAGAGGAAAATCCTACTGGGGAAAAGAATTTAAACCTTGGTCGGGATGAGCCCAGGTTCTTCTCTATCTTTGAAGAGTTAGACTATTATCTGGTCGGGTCCAGGTTTCATAGTATCTTGAAATTGAGATCAACTGTTATCTGGTCGGGTCAAAGTTTCAGATACTCAAACTGTTATCTGGTCGGGTCCAGGTTTCAGTAATTGAAGAAGTCAAACTAATATCTGGTCAGGTCCAGGCTTCAGTAATAACTTGGAGATTATGCTAATATCTGGTCGGGTCCAGGCTTTATAGTATCTTTTTGGAAATAATAAAGGTTTTAGTGATGGCTTTACTGGGGGTCAGGGGTTATGGCCCTATGATTTGCAATAATATGAAAGGAAAATTCAAACTGGAGAGTATGGACTCAGTCGAGTAGGACAGACTCAGCTTGGGGAGGATACACTCAACTGGGGAGGATAGACTCAGTTTGGAGATAATAGCCTTGGCTGGGGAAGATATACTCAGCTGGGGAAGATAGGCTCAGCTGGGGAACTTCGTGGTGTCTTGATTGTTGTATGTTGGGGAAATTTGAACTCGGATGGGGAGTTATGTGATTCCTCGATGATTGTTAGGGAAATAAAACCTGTTGGGAAAATAAATCCTGTTGAGGAGGTGAATTTCTTTTAGGAAGAGATCCACGAGGCTTCAACTTGCAAAAATCGACTTAGCTGGAGAGAGAGATGCCAAGATATTTAGACTCTGGTCAGGGATTATCCTATGCAAAGAGACTTTGTGGGCGACTCCGTTGGGAAAGGTTTATTGTAGCCGTCTTTGTAGGGATAATGATAATGAGATAACTCTGTGGGGATATTTCATATACATTAAAGAGATGCTCGTTGCTGCTTAGCAGGGCACATGTGCCAAATAGTTTTAATTATGTTCATATGCATATGTTCATTCAATTTTAGTCATTGGACAAATTTGCATTCAAAAAAAAGACAAAACTTTTGCACTTCAAAGCATATTAGTATTGATATTTTGCCCATGAATAGGCATTTTTGTACAGAGATATAGAGATCCTAGTAAGAGGAAATCGTCGAAACAAAATTGAGAATGAAAACAAATAGCCATGTGAAATGATCTTATTGCCTTCCAACTCTACTATTGCCCCAATGTCTCTGAATGTCTCTTGTCGTTGATAGAAGTTGATTAGATTGATCTTGGACCGTTTGAACTTGGACCTCGGTGATAAAATTGACCGTGTTGATTCCACGGGACATAGTCATACGCTTTTAATCCTTAACTTTTTCCTGGATCGCCCTTTCGGGTTTTCAGCCCACCAAGATACCCTTTTTTGCCCAAGTCGCCCTTTCAGGTTTTCATCTTGTCGGGTGTGCAATCTTTTGCATATATCCCTAATTTTTGCCCAAACCTTTTGGTTTGCCGGGATGCCCTTATTTTGCTTAGGTGTTTCAACCTAACAGGTCTCTTATGCGTAGTATTTTTTAACTATGTCCGCGTTTATAGGATGTGGGAAATCTTCACCATCCATAGTAGTCAACATCATGGCACCTCCAGAGAAAACTCTCTTGACAACAAATGGCCCTTGTAGGTAGGAGTCCATTTGCCTCTGGGGTCGCCTTGTGGTAGAATGATGCGTTTTATCACCAAGTCACCAACTTGATATACTCGAGGCTTGATTTTTATGTTGAAAGCCTTGATCATCCGTTTTTGGTACGTCTGACCATGGTAAACAACAGCTAACCATTTTTCATTAATCAAGTTCAGCTGATCCAATCTCGTTTGAATCCACTGGTCTTCGCCTAGGCCCGCCTCATTCATAATTCTCAGCGAGGGAATCTGAACTTCCACTGGCAAAACAGCTTCCATGCAATAGACTAGAGAGAAGGGAGTTGCCCTAGTTGATGTTCTAGCTGAAGTACGGTAACCATGTAGAGCAAACAGAAACATCTCATGCCAATCCTTATAAGTTACTACCATTTTCTGCACAATCTTCTTGATATTTTTGTTGGCCGCTTCGACCGCGCCATTCATTTTCGGTCTATATGGAGAAGAATTATGATGCTTGATCTTAAACTGAGTGTAACGCTCATTGATCATAGCATTGTTGAGGTTAATCCCATTGTCGGTGATGATCCTTTCGGGGATACCATAACGGCAGATGAGGTTGTGTCTGATGAATTTGGCTACCACATTCTTGGTGACTGAGGCAAATGAGGCGGCTTTGACCCATTTGGTAAAATAGTCGATAGCAACAAGAATGAAGCGATGTCTGTTGGAAGCTGTGGGCTTGATCTCTCCAATCATGTCAATGCTCCACATTGCAAATGGCCACGGAGCGGTCATGACATTCAGAGAGATATGAGGCACATGGACCTTATCAGTATAGATTTGACATTTGTGACAAGTTATTTAATGTTGATGGCAATCAGTCTCCATCGTTGACCAATAGTAACTGGCACTTAAGATTTTCTTAGCCATCATATGTCCACTTGAGTGAGTAACGAAAAGACCATCGTGCATGTCTTCCATGATTTCCTCTGCCTCCTTCTTGTCCACACATCGGAGTAGAGTTGAATCACGGTTGCGCTTGTACAATATCCCGTTACTTAGGAAGAATTTGGCTGCAAATCTTTGCAAGAACTTTTTGTCATTGATAGATGCCCCCTCTGGATACTCTTGTGCTTCAAGGTATCTCATCACCTCATGGTACCATGGCTTTTCTGCATCGGTGTCAAGCTCATAGCAATGTGCAGGTTCATCGAATCTTTCAATTTTTATCATAGGGTCTTCGTTGTCCCATCTAAACTTAAACATTGAAGACATGGTTGCCAAAGCATCAACCAACTGGTTTTCTTCCCTAGGGAAGTGCTCAAAAGTGACCTCTTCGAAATAAGGAATTAGGGATAGCACAAGTTCCTTGTAGGGGATAAGATTAAGGTGTTTAGTGTCCCAATCTCCTTTTACTTGGCTGATCACTAGAGCGGAATCCCCAAACACATCCAAATGCTTGATCCTTAAGTTAATAGCAGCTTTCAGACCTAAGATGCGTGCTTCATACTCGGCCATATTGTTTGTGAAATCGAAGCATAGTCTGGTAGTGAAAGGAGTGTGGCAACCTTTAGGAGAGATGATCACATCACTAATTCCGTTACCCAAGGCGTTGGAAGCCCCATCGAATACCATAGTCCATCGGGATCCTTGTTCAGGTCCGTCATACAGTTCGGGTTTCGCACAGTCGGTTACCAGCATGATGTTCTCATCAGGGAAGTCAAAGTTCATTGACTGATAATCATCCACAGCTTGATGGGCCAAATGATCTACTAGTACACTTCCTTTGATGGCTTTTTGAGTCGTGTATTGAATGTCGTACTCAGTCAAGATCATTTGCCATCTGGCTATCCGTCCGGAAAGGGCAGGTTTCTCGAAGATGCACTTGATTGTTCCATCTTAGAAATCAATGAGTGGTATGAGTCAACATATATTGTCTTAGCTGGTGAGCAGTCCATGCCAGAGTGCAACAAGTTTTCTCGAGCATTGAATATCTGGTTTCACAGTCGGTAAACTTTTTCTCAGGTAATAAATAACATGCTCTTTTCGGCCAGACTCATCATGTTGGCCCAAAACACACCCCATAGAATTCTCTAGTACTGTCCAGTACATGATCAAGGGTCTTCCTTAAACTGGAGGCATGAGAATAGGAGGTTCTTGCATGTATTCATTGATTTTGTCAAAGGCAATCTGAAACTCATTATTCCATCTGACTACCTGATCTTTCTTCAAGAGTTTGAAAATTGGCTCACAAGTAGCAGTCAAGTGAGACATGAAACGGGCAATGTAATTGATCCGACCCAAGAATCCTCTGACTTCTTTTTCAGAATGATGGACTGGCATTTCTTGGATGGCCTTTACCTTGGCAGGATCAACTTCAATGCCTTTATTATTGACGACAAAACCTAGAAGCTTTCCAGATCGTACTCCAAACATGCACTTGTTAGGGTTTAACCTCATCTTGTATTTCTTCAACCTCTCGAATAATTTGTACATATGATCGAGATGTTCTTCTTAGGTTTATGATATGTAAATCATATCATCCATATATACCTCTATCTCATGATGAATCAGGTCATGAAATAAATCTACCATAGCCCTTTGATATGTTGCTCCTACATTCTTTAATCCGAACGGCATGACCTTGTAGCAGAAAGTGCCCCATTGTGTATTGAAAGTAGTCTTCTCCATGTATTCGGGAGCCATCCTTATTTGATTATAGCTTGAGAAGCCATCCATGAAAGAGAAGACTTTATGCTGAGCAGTATTATCAACTAAGACGTCAATGTATGGTAGAGGGAAGTCATCCTTGGGGCTTTCCCTATTCAGATCCATATAGTCTACGCACATGCGAACTCTCCCGTCTTTCTTTGGCACTGGCACCACATTGGCAACCCATTGAGGATAGGATGTCACAGCTAGGAACCCTGCATCAAATTGTTTCATCACTTTAGCTTTGATCTTTTCAGACATATCAGGCCTCATGCGATGAACCTTTTGTTTAACAGGAGGGCAGTCTTCTCTTGTTGGCAGACGATGAACTACGATGTCGGTATCCAACCCAGGCATATCTTCATACGAACAAGCAAATACTTCCACATAATTATGCAACATATGAACCAAACTTCTATTGGCACTGATTTCCAAATTAGCGCCAATCCTGATTTCCTTCTTATCTGACTCAGTACCCATATTGATAACTTCGACGGACTCTTTGTACGGTTGAATAGCTTTTTCCTCTTGTAATAGAAGTCTGGCTAGTTCTCCCTGTATGTCATAATCTTCCTTGACTTCGTCTTCGGCTTGGTTGATTGGACATTCAAAGTCATAGTTGGCAATAATAGAGTCGTTGGCAATTGGATCCAGAGTGGATGTGGACCTGCAAGAGTGTATGTGTGCATGTAAGATACATGGCTATTTTTTTGAAAAATGTACTTTGAAAGAAATGAAAGACAGTGAACACAAATATTTGAATGCAACAGAGTCCAATATACTGAATGATCATAGGATTAGATGAACATAAATAAAACCCTTTACAAATGGACCAAAGTGCCCCGGGCCAGGCACATGGCTGAAAAGTCATTGTTAAAATATTACGGACAAACATGTTCTTGAATTGAAAGAAAATCAATAACAAGTAGATTACTCCTCAATGAAGGAGATGGGCACAAAGTCCTTTGTATGCCAATTCTTCAGCTCCATTGTAGTCGGATACACCCACTCTTCAAATGCAGCTTCTTTATCAGAATCACCCATGGTGTTGACTTCATGGCTTCCAATGCGGAGAGGTGGCTTTCCAGCACGAGCACGCCTCACTTCCTTATGAGCTTTGACGGTGAAGCCCAAACCAAACTTGTCCACTTTAAATAGGATATCGAGGAGTTTCCCCCAAGTATCACAGTTCCTTTCTTCAATTGCCGCACGGACATCCTTGACTGAAACCATCTTTGGCGTGGCCTTAACAACTTTAGACTCATCAGAAGAACATTTAGTAGTAGAAATCATCGGTGGTACAACCTCAAAGGCTTGACATGGGGTTTCAATGAATTCTTCGTCCATTTCTACGTACTTGAAAGAGTTAAGGTGGCTCACCATAAATTCTTCTTCTCCACAGACGGTGACTATTCTGCCCTTGACTGGATATTTGAGTTTTTGTTGGAGGGTTGAGGTTTCTGCCCCAGCTTTATGGATCCACGGGCGACCTAACAAACAAGAATAGGCCGAACGAATATCCATAATATAGAAGGTGGAGTTGAAGATTTGGGAGCTCACTTTGATTGGAAGATCTACCTCCCCGTGAACAGTCCTCTTTGATCCGTAAAATGCCCTTACAATGATATCGCTTGGCTTCAATACTAAACCCTCACAATCTAGATGGTCTAATGCCCCCTTGGGTAATAAATTTAGAGAAGAACCAGTTTCGACTAGCACATGTGCTAAGGTAGTCCCTTTGCACTCGATTGACACGTGTAAAGCTTTATTGTGATTCTTCCCGAGAGGTGTTAAGTTAGCATCTGAAAATCCTAAGTTGTTATCAGCTGTCAGGCTAGCCACGCAATTCTCAAATTAATCTGTTGTCGTCTCATGAGGGACATGAGCCTTTTTCAGGAACTTGATTAATGCTCGAGCATGGGCATCATAGCAAAGTAGCAATGAGAACATTTAAATATTAGAAGGGGTTTGCCCCAACTGTTCTACAATCTTGAAGTCGCTTCTTTTTATGATCTTCAAGATCTCGTCCATCTCACGGGCAGAGGGTTCTTCATTAGCTATGTCCTTGAAGGGTACTTCAATCACATCAGGCTCAACAACCTTCTCTTTCCCTCTTGTATCGGCACTTAGCTTGGCAACAGTAATGCAGATGGGCGTCTTTGTAACTACTGTAGGTGAGATATTGGGTGAAAATATTCTCCCAGTTCTAGTTACTTTGCTTGAGCCAGCTATGTTGCCAACATCGTCATCTTTTTCTTCTCCGATCCAGGCATCTTGTTTAATCCCATGATAGAACACCTCAGCACCGTAATTCTATGGTACCGCTTTGTTTGAAGAGTAAGGAATCGGTCCGGGATTGGTAATTATTAATGGAGAAATAGTGGGTTCATTTGAAATCCTAATAGGACCTTTGGAGGTGATCCTAAGAGGCTTGTTTGAGATGGTAATAATGGAGAGGTCTTCACATTTTTTAATCAAACTCTTGACAAGTGGAGTCTTTTCAAACAGAATTTCGTGGCTATCCATCAAGTGTTGTATGCCTTTTTCAGCCCGTCACATCCATTGAGTTGTCTTGTACAACACATATAGTCTTTTTCACAGCCAAGGAAGATCCCAACTTTCAACAGATTGTTCTTGATTACATTCAGCGGAGTAGTAAATTCTTCAACAGAGGCAATAAAAATTGCATCTTCAATAACATTAACACTCTTGTCATGCTTTGGCATCGGAGCGGTAATTACATTCGATGTTGGAGGAGGATCGAATTCAATAGTATTGTTGTCAATCAAATCCTGGATTTTGTTCTTCAAGGCCCAACACTGGTCAGTCTCGTGCCCGGGGCTGCTTGAATGGTAAGCATACTTAGCATTCAGATTATACTTTGGTGACGAGGTGTCAGGGTTGGCAGGAGGATCGCGCAATGTCACTAAATTAGCCTTGAGCAAATGTTGAAGGGCTTGAGACAGTGACATGCCTAACCTTTTAAATTGTCTTCTTGGAGTTTCAAAACATTGATTATTTGCAGATGGTCTTAGAGTAGGAGTTGCATTGGAGATTCGGACATCATTGACAGACGAGTGATCATTCTTCTTGGTATGGGCCCTTTCCCCATACACAACATTGACTTCCTTCTTTGCAGCAAAAGGTTTCTTGATAGGATTGGTGGTGGAGGTAGATGCCACAGAGATCTTCCCACTTTTGATGCCACTTTCAACTCTTTCACCAGTTAAGATCAATTCGGTGAAGCCAGAAGAAGAGCAGCCAACTAACAGATTGAAGAAAGGACCAGATAAAGTGCTCATGAACATGTCGATGTGCTCCCTATCAGTCAAGGGAGGTTGGACCCTACTAGAAAGGTCTCTCCACTTTTGCGCATATTCCTTAAATCCTTCGTTCTTCCCCATGGTCATATCTTGCAACTGAACCCTTGTTGGCACCAAGTCGGTATTGTACTGATACTGATTGTAAAAGGCAGTAGCTAAATCCTCCCAAGTATTGATACGAGAAGCATCTAACTGATAAAACCATTCAAGTTGTGTTCCATCCAAGCTCTCTTGGAAAAAGTGAACCCAGAGCTTCTTATCAGCAGTGTGCGACTGTATCTTGCGCACATAAGATTTCAAATGGAATTTTGGACAAGAAACCACATTGTACTTTGCAAAGATTGGTATTTTGAATTTGTGGGGAATAACTACCCCGGAGATCAAACCCAAATCATCAAAATCTAAACCGGGAACAGCTTGGATTTCAATAGCTTTCAATTTGTCTTCTAACTGCTTGTATTTGATATCAGTGGGTGGATACTGCTCATTGAAATAATCATCATCAGATTCTTGATCATTAACACATTCAGCTTGAGTACTCTTGACCTCACCTACCTGGTTCTCGTCCTCTTTAGATGAGTCTCCTCCTACTGGGATTTGACGGATTGTCTCCTTGAACCTTCTACCCATGTTGAGTAGAGCTTTCTTCTTTGGCTTCTTCTTAACGGCCAGCAAAGCCATCATATCATGCTGTCCCTTGGCTAGGGCTAGTAGAGCTTCCTGAAACTGAGAATTCTGGGCTTGGAGATCCGTCACAGTTTTCTCTAGATCCATCTTGCTGAAATAAACAGCAGAAAGATAAGGAAACCTGTTATGAGAAAACCTGTCATATTATGATGCATGGAATATGTACATGCAAATGATTTAAAGGATTAATGAGATTTAAATTTGTATAGACGAAAGAATGAAAAAACATTAATTTTCATTAGACAAAACAAGAAATATTACATCATGCCTCTTGGGCTTACAAAATAGCTTTCTAAGATAAAAAGACCGAACGCGTCCTCTTAGGCGTGAGATAAGCGTTCACACTTTGCTCTTCTTGTAGCTGCTTTGTAAGTTCCAAGACCCTCTTTTCACTAACATAGAATTGAGCCTCAAAAGTATCTCGTTCTTCCTTCAGCTGGATCTAACCCTTTTGTAAGTCTTCGAGAGAGGTAGGCATGTCAGGATGGAGGATAGTGTAGGGAACATCTCCTTCGACCACATGCTCCATGCTGATTGGTAAGATGGAGGGATAAGGCATCACAAGTTTCTGAGCACGAGCTCGTACCCATTTAAGGTAAGGCTCGAGGGGAATGGAATTCTTGTGTCCTAGTGTCTTGCTATCCACCTTGTTCAACATTCTCCAAGCTCGGATAAATCTCTGGCGGTGACCTTGATCGTCGCTCTCGTAGTCAAATACCAAACCTTGAATAGGCATCTTATGTGGACCATCCCTTTGGGCGTAACCAAATTGTCTTAAGGCTAAGCAAGGGTTGTAGGTGATACCTCCTCTAATGCCAAGCAAAGGGACATTAGGGAATTCTCTACAATGATCGACAATAGTAATATTCTCCAAAGAGCGAGAACACTAATGAATATTTGAATATTTGAGCATCATCAACCTATGGGACCATCTTGAACCTTGCTCGTTCTTCAACACAGATTTGGGAAGATGCGAAATAAACCATCTTGCCAAGAGAAGAGTACAACACATAAGGATACCTCTTTTCCTCATGGTGTGAGTGTGAAAAGAATGTAGGATATCCCCTAGCAAAGTAGGCATCGAGTTACGAGACATGAAGATTTTTGACAGTGTTCACATCTATGAGTTGGTCAGGATTTGGAAACAAAACCATCCCATAGATGAGGAGAGCCACAATTTCCTCAAAGGCTTGCAAATCTAAAGAGTTCCATCCGTTTTGGGCTTTCTCAAAAAAGAACTTTGCTAGGAAACCTTTGACACCACTCCTTGTTTCCCAATTAGTTGTGATATCAGATGGTTGCAAGTGTAGAGCTTGAGCAATCTCTTCTGGATTTGGATCTCTTTCCGTATCGTTGAAAGGTAGTTGATTGAGAATGGGAATCCTCAAGAGTCGGGAGAATTATTCCAAAGTTGGCACAAGTTGATAATCGGGAAATGTGAAGCAATAGTGTAGAGGATCAAAGAACTGGAAGAGCACCTTCATCATGTCTTCATCATTGTTGGAGGTAATCAAGTTTAGTAGGCGACCATGTCTTTCGGTAAATGGAGAATTTTCAGGAATCCTTGATGCTAACTCTTTGAGTTGAGGAGGGATCCTTACAAGATTGACTTGAATGGTTTTCCTGCAAATAGAATCCATGTCCCACAAAACAGAACAAAGATAAATCCCAAAAATCCTTGAAATGGTTATTGAGTATGAGTATGATGTTATGATGTTTATGATGTTATGTACAAGTAAATATATACAAACAAAGCAAACAAGTCCTTAGGTTTAGGATTGCATGGGGTCTCATAGGCAAGTACCCTCTTGAAGTTTAGTTAGATCAAACCTGTCCTAGTAATAGTAACCGGGTTCTAAGGAGCTCAATATCACTGATTTGTTTCCTTGGGCATTGTTTCTGCGCAAGCCTCTTTAATGGCGACCGAAATATCCCAAAAAACCAAAACTCAATGAGTGTAGTATCGAGTATCTACCAACTCCGGACTACACCAAATCCGGTCATCTCACTACGTCCTAAAGGCCAAGTTGGTCAAGTAAAGGTTCTAAAAGTTCATTAGTGCTTCATGACATCACTCAGCGGCCCCGTATTCTCCTTGACTACTTAAGGGCTACCGGTACCCACAAATATGTCGCACTAACGTAGTTATTTCTTAGACCGTGTCGGTATACCCCACATAGTTTCCACAATGTATTGCTACTTACCTATAAGGTATCCCAAATCCGTGTAGAGGATTCAAACCCAAACAAAGAACCAAAATGCAAAAAATACAAGTCAAACAAAAAAAGCAAGTAAATCTGATCTAGCCCTAAGGTAACCCCACTTTTAGAATTCTCTCCAGCAGAGTTGCCAGTTCTGTGGTACGGTGGGAGAACTGACTTGGGTGTTTTGCATTTTATTGCAAATGTTGCGGTTAGCAAGAGTCGCCATCGACTTTTCTTTTATCCAAAAGGAAAGGTGAAAAATCATAGGAAAGACCTTTGAGATTGTTTCTTGAGTTCGGGGGGTAGATTATGAAAAGCGAAGGTATTAGCACCCTTTTCATCTATAGTTTTCCATGGGCTCTTAGTTACTTGTTAGATCACTTGCTTTTGTTTGAAAATGTGCTTTGTGTGGTTTTTGAAAGAATTTTTAAAAGGCGCCATCGTTTAGGCAAACTTTGTAATGATTCTCATTCGTAAGAATGTATACAAAGTGTTGATCTTTTGAAAATGTTTTCAAGTTTGAAAGATGTTTTTGAAAGTGTTGGTGTTTGTTTTGAAAATATCAAGGATGTTTTGTTTTTGAAAGTGAGCAAGTAACTAGGAACATTCTATCTACTCAAAAGTATTACATGTTTAATTCCTCTTTCCTTTGACATTGTCATCTAACCATTGATTTGGTAAGTAACCCTATCTTTGGATGTAAACGGGACGAGCACGGGTCATCGTATAACCATGATTAGCAATGTTGCAAGGTATCTTAACATCTTTCCTGAGGGACTAAGATCATTTTGAAAAGGCAACATAGGTAGCATCATCAAGGGACTATGATCTTGTATTTTGCTTGTCTTTGCTAAGATACCTCACATGCGTAATATGGCCATTTTTTGTAAGGCAACCAAGTGGATTTTACCCTAGGGGTGCTTGTGTGCAAGTGTATTGATTTTTCATACTTGATTTGTATTTGATTAGGGTTTGCTAATTGATGGGTTTTAGTCTTTCCATACAAAACCTAATTACTAGCATTTATATAAAGCGATAAATTGAAAAAAAGTAAAATTACTATGCTATTACATCATTAGGGGAGGGGGTGTACAAATTTATAAATGGGGATTGCAAGAAAATTAAACCTAATTATGTATTACAACCATATTGAATATTGTACAAAATTGGAAATAAAATACAAGAATATAAATGGAAAAAAAAAGATGATTTTTTTGTTGTTGTACCCCAAAATTTGTCCTCCCATATTTTTCAATACATTTCAAATGAGGTCCTCAAATTGCTCAAAGAAGTCCAAGAGTTGACCAGACAAACTCTCTCCTAAAGCAGTCTACCCCAAATTAGGGTTTCAATTTGCATAAAGATGTTTGAATCAAAAGGATCCAAAATGCTCATAATTGTACTAATATGTTCTTAAGATCATCCATGTCAAGTTTCAAGTCTTATAGAGGAAGTTTGCTCAGTTAATTGCTCAAAGGCTTGAAAATCGACTATGCTAGGGCAAAAGTCAACTGTGTCCTACATACAGTCAAACTTCAATATTTTTGGTCAACATTATCATTTTGAAGCATTATTCATCATTTTATTAAGGGTTGATCATGATTCATCAAGGATTGCTCACAATTCATCAAAACCCAAAAGTTGCTAAATTAGGGTTTTGTAGGAAAAGTCAACTCAACTTTGACCAAGCATAACTTTCTCATACTTTATCAAAAATGACCCATACAAACTCATTTTTAAGAGGATTTAATTCCCTACAATTCATATTCAGCTCCCAAGTTCAAAATATGCACTCCCAAGAAGATATGAATTCAGACATTATAGGTCATTTTGAAAAGTCAACAAAAATACCTTTTTTGTCAAAGCTTCATACATGGACATGGAAGATTCAATTGATATGAGACCAAAAGGGTTGCTTAGAGGACATCTTAAGATTTCTAAAAAGTCCAAGAACACATCTCTAGGGTAAAAATTGAGAGAGTTATGCATTGACAAAGTTGACCTTTTTTGCAAAATTGCCAAAAGACAAATATGGCCAAAATTGCAATTTTTGTCAAATGGGCCCAACTTTTTATGCTTGCATTGAGTTTGTAACATGATCCACGATCCATGAACCTTCCCATTTGTCTTTATTTTATTTTATCATTTATTTTTATTTTTATTTCAATTAAATTTAATAAAATCAAAATAAAATCATGAAAATATCAAAGCTAATCAAAGCTTGAGATTTTGTGCATGTTTAGGTCTCTCATATAGCTAGGAAGAGAATCAAATTGTGCAAGCTTCATTTGGACACAAAAAGATTTAATTTGGCTTGATTTAGAAAGATTTACATAAGAATCAAATCATGATTCAATCATCTTAATTGAGAAAGATTTGAAGCAAGTTTGTAACCTAATTCATTCTAGGGTACATATAGAAGATTGGCAGACCAAAAACAAAGGATTGGGAGGCGTGATAAGCTGAAAGAAAATTTGCAAAAACTCAACAAAAGTGGTGAATCAAATTCCAATTTCCAGGCTTCTCCAAGCCATTCCAAACACACCATTCACTTGTTGGGCATCTAAGGACTCTATCCCAACCATTAGCAAGCGTTTCCGTGCCCAGATATGCACTGTAAGTATCCCACGAACTCCATGTTTTCTTGAAATCGAATCTCATAAATCTGGCATTGTTAGCATGATTTGTTTATATATTCTGCATCCTTGAAACATTTGCAAGCTAATGGTAACATTCAATTGCATTTTTATTAACTGTAGAGCAAGATGCCATAGTTAGGGTTCTTGGCTCGTTTTTGGGGTTTTTCATTGCAGGAACAATTGGCCATGGAAAGTGGTACCATGATGCTCGTGAGGTTGCAACGAGTTGATTGGTACCACTAGAATTGATTTATCATGCATGCAGTGAATTTTGGAAGATCACAGGGTTATACATATGCCCAGAAAACTGTAGGTAAAAGTCTTGGACTTTTGCCAATGGAGGGAGAAAGAAGAAGGGTGGCGTGGCACCCCCTGACTGGGCCATTCAAAAATTCACGCGTTTGGCATATGTAATTGGTTTTTTCAATATAATCTTTATTAGTTATTCCATGTACAACACAACGCGCTAACTCAGTTGGTCAGGAGGCGCTTGGAAAAGCCAAAGGGCCTGGGTTCGATTCCCAGGTCCCCTATATTTGTTCAATGCTATTTTATTTTACATGATCAGGTGTGCAAGCCTCCAGGACATCCACCGTGCATCATCAATATCTCATCATCCAGGCCTCCAGCAAGCTAGATCCAAGGGTCATCCTTGGGAGATCCATGATGCACCCTAGTCAAGCCAATGCATAGGATCTGAAAGTCAACATGGGCCAAGGAGTTTTGGGCCTAGAAGTCAGATTAACACCCCCTTCTTGCTACAAACCAGGCCCTTTTCTTTTATTTTTCTTGTATTTTCTTTTATTTATTTATTTTTGTTTAAATTATTTTCTAACATAAAATTAATTCTTTTTTACAAAAACTCATAAAATCAATTTTCAACAATTTAGATTTAGGTTTTATTTTTGTCAAATTTAATTTAATTTAATAATTATTTTAATTTAATTTAAGGGTAATTTTAACCTTTTTGTAAATAATTTAAAATAAATTAGAAATTAGGGTTTATTTGATTTAATTTCTATTTTCTTTTCTTAAAATAACAAAAATACCAAAATAGGTCAAATTAATTATTTTTCTTAATTTAAATTAATTAGTAATTAGGTTTGTATTTATTTAATTAAGACCTTATTTTTCTCAAAATAATCAAAAAAACAACAAAAAATGATTTGTCTTTCAATTAGGTTCAGACGGGGTCAAAACCCTAATTTTTTCTTGTTCTCGTTTCATCGCGCGCATTTATTATTTTTTTTACAATATTAATGTAACTGCTCATGTTCTGTAATAGTTTAATTAGGATTTTTCCTTTATTTATCGTTTTTTACGGGTTTTTGGCTATGTAATTAATCCCCCTCCCCGAAGCCTTGTAATAGCGTAGTTTTATTTCTCGCATTTTAATTTTCACAAATATTAACTATTAGATGTATGATAATAGGATTGCATGATAAGACTGTATGTTAATTTTAAAATGGTTAGCAAACTCTAAATGTGCAAAGATAATAACCTGAAATCAAATCACTCGCACATATGCACTCCTAGGGTATACTCTCACTTCGGTTGTCTTCGGTAAACGATCATTAAGTATAGGGTGTTTTAGTGGTTACTGTTGTACCCCAAAATTTGCCCTCCCATATTCCTCAAGATTTCTCAAAGGTTGCACAGTCAAATCACCTCCTAAGGCAGTCAAGTCAAAATTATGGTTTTGTGTTGCATCAAGGTCCTCACATCCAAGTGACCTCAAGTTCTCCTTAATGTCCTAACTTATGCTCAAATTCAGGTTTGGCTCAAGAGTCAATTCTTTAAAGAAGGTATCCGACTGTGTGAGTTTTCTCGAAGAAATATGGCGAAAAAGTATGCTGAAAGTGCAGTTTTTACGCGCTAAAAAATTCATAACTTGAAGATCGTGACTCGTTTTGAACCCGTTCCGGTGGCCAAAATTCCGTCTTGACATTATCTACGTTTTCATCTCTCACGGCTGGAAGCCAATTTCGATCAGAAGGTCTTCAAAAATGTGGATTTATCAAGTATTTTCGTACAGAAAATTTGTGACAGAAGTTTATCTGCGTCATGTTCAGAAAATCATAACTTGGTCAATTTTCATCGTATCGAGCTGGTTCCGGCGCCAAAATTTCACAAGTTGAGTTAGCTACATTTTCACAGAAGGTATTGAGTTCAAACGGTATTCAAAAGGCCTTCGTTTTTTGCTCAGAGTGCGTGACACGCCGAAAATCCTGAATGTTGAATATTATTTCATCTGGGCCGAAACTTCAAAAATTCATAACTCGGTCAATTTTTATCGGATTGGGCTCATATTTTTACACAAGGTCCCTGACTCATAGATCTACAACTTTGCTTCAAAAGTCGAGACCAAATTATGCACCGACCAATACCAGTTTTTTATTGAAGAACGTGTCAGAGTCGACACTGGAGCCCAAAATAAGTTTGTCTGAGCTGAAACTTCAAAAATTCATAACTAATTCACCGTTTATCCGATTGAGTCGATTTTCGGACAAGAGTTAGTTCTCGATGCCGGCTACATTTTGTTTTCACATTTCAACTTCAAAAAATGCACTTAAGTCCCTGCGATTTAGCCTGGAAAGTGACGAATTCAAGTGAATATTGGAGGCCCAATTGCACATTCAAAGCCCATTTGCTTTACCCTAATTTCCATTATATAATCACTTTCTTTTCACACAAACCAAAGAGGAGGAAAAGAGAGGAGAAAAAGAGAGGAAAAAAACCTTGCCACAACACTGTTAGAATATCAAACTCTTTCAAGAACCCTAAAACCTTGAAATCCTTATTACAAATCTCTCTCTCACTACAAACAAGCCATCACAGTTATAAACCAATACCTCACTACTTCTTCAGTAAGGATAAGGCTGGCTTGATCTCCATGATCCTAATTTTCCAGTAAGGCATAAAAGCATTCAGGTCACTAATCTTCCAGTAAGGGTAAGATTGATTTGATCTCCATGATCAAAAGGGTATAATCATTCATACATGCCATATTGTGCCTAAACATTAAATTTCTTCATATGTTGGTTTTATTTGAATTTTTATGATTTTATTTAATGTGTTTATGAGGTTCAACACTGCAGATTTAGACAGGATCCCATGCAGGTTCATTAAGGAACGTTGAGGCCAAAAGCCAAATGGCCAAAAGGCCAGAAGCCAAATGGCCAAAACAGAACATTTTACACATGACACCAATACATGGCGAGACAGACATCCTGAGAAGATTAAGGAACGTTGAGGCCAAAACACAAATGGTCAAAAGCCAAAAGCCAAATGGCTAAAGTAGAACAACTTATGCATGACACCAGTACATGGCCAAACCACCCCAATTCACCTCCAATTGGGGACAGAACCCCCCAAGGTATTGTATTTCTTTTCTTTTCTTTATTTTATTTGTTTCAATTATTTCTTTTTTAATTAGTTCCTTTAATTTAATTTATTTTCATAAAAAAATAAAACAATATAAAAATCAGAAAAAAGACAAAAAATAAGTATTTTTATTTAATGTTATTTTTTTGTAAATAAATATCACTAATTAATTTTAGCTTTGTAAAATTAGGTTTAATTCAAACATTTTTCTTAATAAACTTAAAATTGGTAGAATTAGGTTTTAATCAATTTTTATCCTTTTTTTCTTTTCTTTCACAATAATTAATTATTAAATATTATTTTTGTAATTAAATTACCATGTAAATAATTAGATTAATCTTAGGTTTAATTTTAATATGTTTTCTTAATAAATTAAAAAACAACTAGAAATAGGGTTAGATTTCATTTAATTCTCTCATAAAAAACCATAAATACAAAAATCTCAAAATAATTTCTTTTTTCATTCTTATTTCATTAATTTAATTATCATAATTTAATTTCCTTAAAAAGGGTCCAACGCCCTTGCTTGCGATTTTTTATTCAATTCGCGCATCTTATTTTATTTCTTGTAAATATTAATGTAATTCTCCCAAAGCCTTGTAAACTCGGACATTTTATTTCTCGCACTTTATTTACTTTCTGTCAAATCGGGTCCTGGATTTTAATTTGGCGATGTGGACCCGCGCCTTTTGTAATAGTTTAGAACTTTACCTTTCTCGCACTTTTAACTGTTAAATAAATGCATGCAAGAATGAATGATTAAATAAAAACAAACGCATAGATCACTTTGACATGACAAGACAAAAATAACTGAATCTGACACACAAATCACACACCACCCCTAGGGTACGCCTCACTGTTGCCTTGCCTCGAAAGGTGATCGTCGAGTAGAGGATGTCTTAGTAAGTCCTCATGATCCGGGAACCTGGCATGAGGGTAGCTTCTAAGGTGTCTTCCTATTGCTCTGGTGATCACCATGTCCCGAACCTCGAATTGACCCGAACACCTCCAACGGTGGTGCTACCTACCTCTCAATGGTGGGATGGCACTACTTTAAAGGACATTTACACAGACGAATTCCTTAGGGTAGGTAGACGACTCTAGATACTTGCTCTAATTTCAAAACAAATTCAAAAATACTTTTCACACCGACACCTTTTCAAAAAGCTTTCGAAAGCAATTTTTCAAACACTCTTGAGGACCGATACAAGAGTCGAACTGGAATTTTCAAAGAAACTTTTTAAAACCCACAGTTGAAAAGCAAACAAACCATTTTTGAAAACACAATGAGCAAGTATCTAAGAGCCCATGGATAACCATGGATAGAAAGGGTGCTAACACCTTCCCTTTCTATAATCTACCTCCCGAACCGAGAGCAATCTCTTTAAGGAATTTTTCTGTGCTTTTGTCCTTTCCATTTGGAGAAAATAAAAGACGGTGGCGACTCTTGCTTCCGCGACATTTCGCGAACCAGCGTTAAACAGTCAGTTCCAGATCCACCGATCACAGAACTGGCGACTCTGCTGGGGAATAAAACTTAAAGTGAGGTGTACCTTAGGGATAGTTCATAATTGTGTTCTCAATTGTATTGCTTTGCTTGCTTTAAATTGTGGGACTGTCTTGGGAGTTCTATAGATCCTAACCCGAATCTGGGGATACCTTCTTAGAAAGTAGCAACAAGGCTGTGAGGGAACTGTGCGGGGTATACCGACATGGTTGAAGCAGTCTGCTACGTTGATGTGGCACTTTGGTGTGTACCGGTAACCCTTGAGTTCAGTCAAGGAGAGTACGGGGCCTCCGCGTGGTGTCGTGAAGCATCAACAGACCTTAGGAACCTTAATTGAACTATCTTGGCCTCTTTAGGGTAGTGAGATAACTGACTTTGGTGCAGTCCGAGGTTGGTTGATACTCGATACTACACTCAATTGAGGGTTGCTTTCCTGGAATATTTCGGTCGCCAGTTCAGTGGCTAAATCGAAACGATGAACAATGAAAGCAATCCCATGATATTGGGACCCTTAGAACCCGGTTACTTCTAATAGGACAGGTTGAGCCCACCAACTTCAAGAGGGTAATACCCAGACCCCATGCTGGCCTAAACTCTAAGGGTTTCTCTTGTGTGACTTGTGTGCCTTCGTACTTGACTATTTGCATGCTTGTTGTCTGACACTTGAGCTTCTTGCAGGTTTTGTTTGTAGTCCTTAATTAGGACTCATAACAAGGTCTACCGAGTTTCTTGCAGGTTTCATTTATAGTCCTTAATTGGGACTCATGACAGGGTTTACTAAGTTTCTTGCAGGTTTTGGTTTGCAGTCCTTAATTGGGACTCATAACAGGGCTACTCACATTACCCCATGCATACCATAACATCATACCATTGCATACATCTTAACCCATTTCAAGGATCTCAAGGGCTTGTGATGCAGGTCATGGTGAATCAACTATCCCAACAAGGGGCAAAGAGGATTTATTTTCCTCTAGCCAAGGTAGTCAGGGGCTATGACCCACTTGATATGGTGAGCCTTTGACCCTTGGAAGAAGGACTCTCAACAAATATGAAGTTCCTTTAATCAAGCTACCGGATCCCAGCTCTAACAAATTTCTTGTTTACCCCGCGAGATCCTTGAAAACATTGCATGCATATCATACATATCATTGCATAACAGGTATCCTTGTTGCAGGTCACTTACCTTTCTCGCTGTTTATTTCAGCAATGGCCTCCCAACAAGATAACCAGGACCTTCTTGCTCAAGAGACTCGGTTCGGGGAAACCCTCCTGAATCTATCCAAGGGGCCGGAGGAGCTAAGGACACTGCTCATGGAGGCTTTGGTCAGAAATCGCGCTGAGGACGAACGGCTGAAACATCTGCAAGCTGAAGTGGATGCAATAAAAGCCCAGATGCTGGGGCAGGTGACTATCATCCAAGACTTAGCTCAAAGACAAGATGAGCTCGGGATTCTCGTCAACCAACTGCTTCGGGGTAACCAACTGGGGCAAATGTATAAGAGTAAAGAGCCAGTCATCGTTCAACCACCTTTGAGACAAGGAGATAAGGGGAGAGCTCCTCAAATGGCTTCAGGGTCGCAAACTCAGCAGCAACTTCACCAGCGTCAGCCAGACAAGCCCAGAAGGCAATTCACCCAGCTCAACATGTCGTTGTTTCAAGCTTTACAATGCTTGTTGAGATTGAATCTGATCACATTAAGGGCTCATCCCCGGAACCCCAACACAGCATCTCCTGTCTATGATCCCAACAAAAGGTGTGCCTACCACTCTGCCTGTCCAGGACATAATACAAATGAGTGTTGGGCTCTGAAGAACAAGATCCAGGACCTGATTGATGAAGGAGCACTGGAGTTCACTCAAGATGGTCAAGCTGAGTTTTTCTACCATCCCTCCAAGGCTCCCCACTTGAAGTGACAAGCCCTGAGACTAGAAAACTTTTGTTCATTCGAATGTTCAAGTTGTGTTGTTCTTTGATTTTTTCAAACCTTTACTCATGTTAAACATTGTTATTTCATTAATGCATCGCATATGTCTGTTCTGAAGCAATATATTCGTATTCACTATAGGCAAATTATTTTCATATTTTTTCTAATGATCAACTCTTGATTAAAAAATTCTAAGCCTCTTGAGGGAGGATGACGAGAAAGATACCACGATCTTTACAGTATGCTTTTGAACAGACCCCGCTGATGAGGTACAGGCATTGTTTCAATCCCTAAACACTGGAGTTATAAGGATGATAATCCCTCGTCAACCCCTCTGAGCCAAAGAAGTAGGAATTTTTCTTTTCGAAATTTAAAACCCTTAATCATAACCTGGGGCAGGGTAGTCTCTCAGTTGATCCAAGTGCATAACGAATGGCACCAAAGAGGTCCTTACAAAACAAAGGAAGACAGTGATGGTTCCGAATAATCAATAAAGAAAGGCAGTCATTATCTCAAAAAATAAAAAACCCATTAAGTCAAAACCCATGAAGGAGACTTATAAAACTGGGGCATCCCGCTGACTATAATTCCAAAAAAAGGAAACAGTTCAGGCAAAAAAGAAAGGGATAACAAAAATCAGACAAGAAAGAGGTCTTACAAACCCTCAACAAAAAAGGAACGACTGCCTATTCAAAATAAGTTATCAACATCCGAATCATCACCGGAAAATCAGAGCAAAGACTCAAACGAGGTCTAACGTATGATCAACTGAGTTTAGGTTTGGAGAACATCACGAAGAGCGGGTGGGTACAAATAATTTGAGCCTTTATCCTTTGTTTCTTAAACCGTGAACCAAGCCACGTTATAACCCTTAAAAGTCCTAGCTGAAGCATGGGTTAGTTCGAAAGCATACTGTTACGAAAGGTATCCTGACTCCTGAAGGCCTACGGTAAATACGGAGTTGACATCACGTTTTACAAACATTCATTTGTTTTATGAAAAAGAATGCATTTTCAAAATCTTCAAGACAGACATAAGCTTTGCATTATTGATATAACATTGTTTGCATATGACTATTTGTTTGAACAACAGGGAAATTCGCACGATGAAAGCCTAGTGAACAAAGCACCTCCAATCAAGGGGCATGGCCTAATCATTGTCCATCATCTGGGGCAATCCAATCAAGATTCAGAGAATCTCTCAAAGGCCAAATAGCCTGGGGCAAATCTCCGCCTGAGTCACTTGGGGCATTCCAGCAACGAATCTTGCCCGGTCAGACATCTTCTGGTGACATGACAAAACACTTCTAACAGGGGCAACTCCCTACATTCTGAGAACATGGACATAGTCGGAAAGATACTACGCAAAATTAAAGACCCGCTAGGTTGACATGCCTAGGCAAAAATAAGGGCTTCCCGGCGAACCAAAAGGGTTCGGGCAAAAATAAGGGATGAAATGAAAAAAAATATGTACACCCGGCAAGTCGAAAACCTGAAAAGGCGGCTTGGGCAAAAATGGGTATCCCGGTGGACTGAAAACCCGAAAGGGCGGTCCAGGCAAAAGTTAGGGATCAAAGCGTACTACTATGTCCCGTCATCATGTCACTTGCCTACCAGAAGAAGGTTTGTCCGTCAACGATTATCAGCACCTCACAGGTCTTCCTCTCCCACCTCAGAAACAGGGGCAATGATGAGCCGTCCAAGCGATCTAATTGCTCTGTCCACAAGATATAAGGGATGTTCAGCTGAAAAACATAACCAAATGTCTTAATTCCCCAGAGAGTGAGCCAGCAAGTCAGTGCACTCTTCCCAAGCAAAGCTATTATCAATCTTAAGGAAGTTGGGTATCCTCCAGCAGATCCCAACATTCCCCAGCAGTATGCATGCATTTTTAACAAGCATCCCCGGCAGTCTCGACCTAAAGATTGTTCCCCGGTGGTATATCAAATATTCAGTGGAACTACTTCCAATACATCTCAAAACTTCCCCAAGAAAGTCCAATCTAGTTCCCCAGGAAAGTTGGAATCCATCTCCCCAAGCAGTAAGCTTATCCCCAGTAGATTCTGGAAGCTTATCCGTGCAGAGCACGAACGCGTCTCTCGGCTTTATTCAAAGAGTTATTTCCTTACCAGGATATAACTGGGTTATCCTCAGCCAAAAGCCACGGAAAGAGCGTCCTCGACGAAGTCTTCTTATCCCCAGGCGAAGTCTATCAACACTTCCAACACAACAAGGGTATCCCCAGCAAATTATTATCAACATCCCGACAAAGTATCTTTCTCCCCACAGAGTATTGCTTCCCAGCAAAATCGTTAGAGTACTTTCCTCCCCGCAGAGTTATTCCATTCGCCAAGTTTGTTCCCCAACGGAGTCATCTTCTCCTACCAGTATACTTGCAATTATCATCCCCAGCGGAAGCAAAATCTATTCTCCAACATCAGCCCAGGAGTGACTTCCCGGCACCCGTCAAGGATTTACTTTCCTAGACGAAGGATACATTCATAAACATCGCACTTCCATACATCATTATAGCATGCATAGACGCGTCATATCTTACAAATCTCATTTATGTTGAGAACATCATTGCTTGATCCATATCATGCATTGCATATGACTGACCTTTACCTTTCAGGAAATATTCAGTTAAGTTCTCAATCATATTTCAAGACCTTGTTTGGTTCAGTTAAATCGACTCCAAAGATTTTCCTGGTTATTATCCAGTCAAAGGCGTTCTCTGGTCTAGTTAAACCAACTCCTAAAGGTTTTTCTTTTGAAGACTCAGTTGAAGACTCCAAAGACCTTGTCTGGTTCAGTTAAATCGACTCCAAAGATTTTCCTGGTTATTATCCAGTCAAAGGCGTTCTCTGGTCTAGTTAAACCAACTTCTAAAGGTTTTTCTTTTGAAGACTCAGTTGAAGACTCCAAAGACCTTGTCTGGTTCAGTTAAATCGACTCCAAAGATTTTCCTGGTTATTATCCAGTCAAAGGAGTTCTCTGGTCTAGTTAAACCGACTCCTAAAGGTTTTTCTTTTGAAGACTCAGTTGAAGACTCCAAAGACCTTGTCTGGTTCAGTTAAATCGACTCCAAAGATTTTCCTGGTTATTATCCAGTCAAAGGTGTTCTCTGGTCTAGTTAAACCAACTCCTAAAGGTTTTTCTTTTGAAGACTCAGTTGAAGACTCCAAAGACCTTGTCTGGTTCAGTTAAATCGACTCCAAAGATTTTCCTGGTTATTATCCAGTCAAAGGCGTTCTCTGGTCTAGTTAAACCAACTCCTAAAGGTTTTTCTTTTGAAGACTCAGTTGAAGACTCCAAAGACCTTATCTGGTTCAGTTAAATCGACTCCAAAGATTTTCCTGGTTATTATCCAGTCAAAGGCGTTCTCTGGTCTAGTTAAACCGACTCCTAAAGGTTTTTCTTTTGAAGACTCAGTTGAAGACTCCAAAGACCTTGTCTGGTTCAGTTAAATCGACTCCAAAGATTTTCCTGGTTATTATCCAGTCAAAGGCGTTCTCTGGTCTAGTTAAACCAACTCCTAAAGGTTTTTCTTTTGAAGACTCAGTTGAAGACTCCAAAGACCTTGTCTGGTTCAGTTAAATCGACTCCAAAGATTTTCCTGGTTATTATCCAGTCAAAGGCCTTCTATGGTCCAGTTAAATCGACCCCAAACAGATTTTTCTGATAAAGACCCAGTTGAAGACATTTCAAGACCTAGACCGGTTCAGTTAAATCGACTCCAAAGATTTCTTATCCAGTCAAAGGCCTTCTCTGGTCCAGTTAAATCGACCCCAAACAGATTTTTCAGATAAAAACCCAGTTGAAGACATTTCAAGACCTAGACCGGTTCAGTTAATCAACTCCAAAGATTTCTTATCCAGCCCAAGGCCTTCTCTAGTCCAGCTAAATCGACCCCAAACAGATTTTTCTGATGAAGACTCAGTAGAAGTTATCCAAAGTTTTCCCAATAATTGCTATTGAGGTTGTAATCGCCTATGGTTCTCTCCCCGATACTGCGGAGATGATAATTCCATCCAAGGTTTTCTCAATGATTGCTATTGAGGTTGTAATCGCTTATGGTTCTCTCCCCGATACTGCGGAGGTGGTAATCCCAGATTTCGCTCAACGATTGCTGTTGAAGTTGAAGTTATCCAAGATTCTCTCAATGTTTGCTGTTGAGGTTGTAGTCGCCTATGGTTCTCTCCCCGATACTGCGGAGGTGGTAATCCCAGATTTCGCTCAATGATTGCTGTTGAAGTTGAAGTTATCCAAGATTCTCTCAATGTTTGCTGTTGAGGTTGTAGTCGCCTATGGTTCTCTCCCCGATACTGTGGAGGTGGTAATCCCAGATTTCGCTCAATGATTGCTGTTGAGGTTGAAATTATCCAAGATTCTCTCAATGATTGCTGTTGAGGTTGTAGTCGCCTATGGTTCTCTCCCCGATACTGCGGAGATGGTAATTCCCACCAAGATTCTCTCAATGATTGCTATTGAGGTTGTAGTCGCCTATGGTTCTCTCCCCGATCCTACGGAGGTGGTAATCCCAGATTTCGCTCAACGATTGCTGTTGAAGTTGAAGTTATCCAAGATTTTCTCAACGATTGCTGTTGAGGTTAAAGTCATCCAAGGTTCTCTCACCGTTTCTGTTGAGGTAGTAACCATCCCTGGTTCATTCATCACCGTTTGAAGCTCCAGATTCAGCTCCTGTAACCAGTCAGGACACATCTATACAAAGAATCTGAAGACTAGCTCCTGTAACGGGTCAGGTAATCCTTTTCTTTTGCAGGTACGCAAGCTCTCGCTAAGGAATATCTTATGCGATCAACATCCAGATGGCATCTATAAGCCCATCCACCTTCCATCATCTCTTAGCATGGCATCTATAAGCCCATTCCCATCATCACACTGCTACTATGTGAGCGCAAATTTCTGGGCACTCTAGTGTTCAATCATCTTCTACCTTCGGATTACGAAAGGCTCGTCAGCCAATCTGCATCCTCAGGTCTAAGAAGATTGAACAGGGGCAACTGTTGTACCCCAAAATTTGCCCTCCCATATTCCTCAAGATTTCTCAAAGGTTGCACAGTCAAATCACCTCCTAAGGCAGTCAAGTCAAAATTATGGTTTTGTGTTGCATCAAGGTCCTCACATCCAAGTGACCTCAAGTTCTCCTTAATGTCCTAACTTATGCTCAAATTCAGGTTCGGCTCAAGAGTCAATTCTTTAAAGAAGGTATCCGACTGTGTGAGTTTTCTCGAAGAAATATGGCGAAAAAGTATGCTGAAAGTGCAGTTTTTACGCGCTAAAAAATTCATAACTTGAAGATCGTGACTCGTTTTGAACCCGTTCCGGTGGCCGAAATTCCGTCTTGACATTATCTACGTTTTCATCTCTCACGGCTGGAAGCCAATTTCGATCAGAAGGTCTTCAAAAATGTGGATTTATCAAGTATTTTCGTACAGAAAATTTGTGACAGAAGTTTATCTACGTCATGTTCAGAAAATCATAACTTGGTCAATTTTCATCGTATCGAGCTGGTTCCGGCGCCAAAATTTCACAAGTTGAGTTGGCTACATTTTCACAGAAGGTATTAAGTTCAAACGGTATTCAAAAGGCCTTCGTTTTTTGCTCAGAGTGCGTGACACGCCGAAAATCCTGAATGTTGAATATTATTTCATCTGGGCCGAAACTTCAAAAATTCATAACTCGGTCAATTTTTATCGGATTGGGCTCATATTTTTACACAAGGTCCCTGACTCATAGATCTACAACTTTGCTTCAAAAGTCGAGACCAAATTATGCACCGACCAATACCAGTTTTTTATTGAAGAACGTGTCAGAGTCGACACTGGAGCCCAAAATAAGTTTGTCTGAGCTGAAACTTCAAAAATTCATAACTAATTCACCGTTTATCCGATTGAGTCGATTTTCGGACAGGAGTTAGTTCTCGATGCCGGCTACATTTTGTTTTCACATTTCAACTTCAAAAAATGCACTTAAGTCCCTGCGATTTAGCCTGGAAAGTGACGAATTCAAGTGAATATTGGAGGCCCAATTGCACATTCAAAGCCCATTTGCTTTACCCTAATTTCCATTATATAATCACTTTCTTTTCACACAAACCAAAGAGGAGGAAAAGAGAGGAGAAAAAGAGAGGAAAAAAACCTTGCCACAACACTGTTAGAATATCAAACTTTTTCAAGAACCCTAAAACCTTGAAATCCTTATTACAAATCCCTCTCTCACTACAAACAAGCCATCACAGTTATAAATCAATACCTCACTACTTCTTCAGTAAGGATAAGGCTGGCTTAATCTCCATTATCCTAATTTTCCAGTAAGGCATAAAAGCATTCAGGTCACTAATCTTCCAGTAAGGGTAAGATTGATTTGATCTCCATGATCAAAAGGGTATAATCATTCATACATGCCATATTGTGCCTAAACATTAAATTTCTTCATATGTTGGTTTTATTTGAATTTTTATGATTTTATTTAATGTGTTCATGAGGTTCAACACTGCAGATTTAGACAAGATCCCATGCAGGTTCATTAAGGAACATTGAGGCCAAAAGCCAAATGGCCAAAAGGCCAGAAGCCAAATGGCCAAAACAGAACATTTTACACATGACACCAATACATGGCGAGACAGACATCCTGAGAAGATTAAGGAACGTTGAGGCCAAAACACAAATGGTCAAAAGCCAAAAGCCAAATGGCCAAAGTAGAACAACTTATACATGACACCAGTACATGGCCAAACCACCCCAATTCACCTCCAATTGGGGACAGAACCCCCCAAGGTATTGTATTTCTTTTCTTTTCTTTATTTTATTTGTTTCAATTATTTCTTTTTTAATTAGTTCCTTTAATTTAATTTATTTTCATAAAAAAATAAAACAATATAAAAATCAGAAAAAAGACAAAAAATAAGTATTTTTATTTAATGTTATTTTTTTGTAAATAAATATCACTAATTAATTTTAGCTTTGTAAAATTAGGTTTAATTCAAACATTTTTCTTAATAAACTTAAAATTGGTAGAATTAGGTTTTAATCAATTTTTATCCTTTTTTTCTTTTCTTTCACAATAATTAATTATTAAATATTATTTTTGTAATTAAATTACCATGTAAATAATTAGATTAATCTTAGGTTTAATTTTAATATGTTTTCTTAATAAATTAAAAAACAACTAGAAATAGGGTTAGATTTCATTTAATTCTCTCATAAAAAACCATAAATACAAAAATCTCAAAATAATTTCTTTTTTCATTCTTATTTCATTAATTTAATTATCATAATTTAATTTCCTTAAAAAGGGTCCAACGCCCTCGCTTGCGATTTTTTATTCAATTCGCGCATCTTATTTTATTTCTTGTAAATATTAATGTAATTCTCCCAAAGCCTTGTAATCTCGGACATTTTATTTCTCGCACTTTATTTACTTTCTGTCAAATCGGGTCCTGGATTTTAATTTGGCGATGTGGACCCGCGCCTTTTATAATAGTTTAGAACTTTACCTTTCTCGCACTTTTAACTGTTAAATAAATGCATGCAAGAATGAATGATTAAATAAAAACAAACGCATAGATCACTTTGACATGACAAGACAAAAATAACTGAATCTGACACACAAATCACACACCACCCCTAGGGTACGCCTCACTGTTGCCTTGCCTCGAAAGGTGATCGTCGAGTAGAGGATGTCTTAGTAAGTCCTCATGATCCGGGAACCTGGCATGAGGGTAGCTTCTAAGGTGTCTTCCTATTGCTCTGGTGATCACCATGTCCCAAACCTCGAATTGACCCGAACACCTCCAACGGTGGTGCTACCTACCTCTCAATGGTGGGATGGCACTACTTTAAAGGACATTTACACAGACGAATTCCTTAGGGTAGGTAGACGACTCTAGATACTTGCTCTAATTTCAAAACAAATTCAAAAATACTTTTCACACCGACACCTTTTCAAAAAGCTTTCGAAAGCAATTTTTCAAACACTCTTGAGGACCGATACAAGAGTCGAACTGGAATTTTCAAAGAAACTTTTTAAAACCCACAGTTGAAAAGCAAACAAACCATTTTTGAAAACACAATGAGCAAGTATCTAAGAGCCCATGGATAACCATGGATAGAAAGGGTGCTAACACCTTCCCTTTCTATAATCTACCTCCCGAACCGAGAGCAATCTCTTTAAGGAATTTTTCTGTGTTTTTGTCCTTTCCATTTGGAGAAAATAAAAGACGGTGGCGACTCTTGCTTCCGCGACATTTCGCGAACCAGCGTTAAACAGTCAGTTCCAGATCCACCGATCACAGTTACCCTCTTGTCTAACAAAGATAAAAAATCCCATTCGGAAATGTTACCTCGGAAAGGTCGCCTCGAAAATGTTGCCTCGAATATGATCTTAAGACATTAGGGTTATTACTAAGACGTCCTAACATTGCTTTAATGATGGTACGTCCCTTTCGAATTGACCCTTACAACTCCAACGACGGTGCTACCTACTCACTAATAGTGGGATAGCGCTGTCTAAAGGAAACAAGAACAAAAACATTCGTTTTTCAAGTAGGTAGATGCTAGTAGGTACTTGCTCAAAATCAAAATTTTCCACACTTACACTCTTTTCAAACAAAGTTTTCAAAAACACTTTGTAACACTCTTGAGGACTGATACAAGGGTTAAAACTAAGTAAGACAAAAACTTTTCAAAACACACAAACACGGAAGCAATTTTTAAAATGATGAGCAAGTACCTAAGAGCCCGTGGAAAACTACGGATAGAAAGGGTGCTAATACCTTCCCTTTCTATAATCTATCCCCCGTACTCAAAATCTCAAAAAAGGAATTTTTCTGTGCTTTTGTCCTTTCCAGTTGGATAAAAGAAAAGTCAGTGGCGACTCTTGCTTACCGCGACATTTTGCAAACACAAACGCAAAATGCAAACCAGTATTAAACAGTCGGTTCTACCACCGTATCACAGAACTGGCGAACCTGCTGGGGATAGACAAGTGGGGTATACCTTAGGATTAGTTCATCATAAATTACTTCTCTTGTTTGTTTTGGTTGCTTTACTGTTAAAGAGTTTTGTATTGGGAGTTACTATAGATCCTAACCCGGATCTGGGGGACACCTTTTAGGTAAGTAGCAATAAACTATGAGGGAACTGTACAACGTAGACCGATACGGTTGAAGCAATAGCTACATTGATGTGGCACATTGGTTGGTACCAGTATCCCTTGTGGAGAAACGAGGAGAATATGGGGCTGCTATGTGTGTCGTTAAGCATCAACGGACCTTAGAACCTTTAATTGACCAACTTGGCCACTAGGAAGTAGTGAGATAGCCGGCCTCAGTGTAAAGCTGAGAACTGGTTGATACTCGATGCTACACTCATTGAGACCATACTCTCGAGATAGTTCCGGCTGCAAGAAAAGATTGCGTGAGCTGAAACCATGACCGATGGAGGATGGTCAATGATATTGAGAACCTCTAGAACCCGGTTACTATTATTAGGACAGGTTGAAACCAACTGAACTTCAAGAGGGTAGTACCTAGACCTCATGAAAGCCTAAAACTTAAGGGCTCTTGTGTGACTTGTTTGCCTTTATCATGTCTGTTATCTGCTATACCTGTTGTGTGTTTATCATGACATCATGCATCATAACATAGCATGCATACTTCATTACACTAACCATTTCAAAGACCGAGGGGATTTATCTTTGTTCTGTTTTGCAGATTATGGCTTTCGTGCACAGAAACACCATCCGAGTTAACTTTGTTCAAATACCTACTCAACTCAAAGAGTTAGCCTCGAGAGTTTCTGAGACTTCTTCATTCATTAAGAGACATGGTCAGCTTCTTAGCTTGGTTACCTCAAGGTTTGATGATCAGATGATGAGTGTGCTTTTCCAGTTCTTCGATCCTGTACATCATTGTTTCACCTTCCTGGATTATCAGCTAGTTCCCACTTTGGAAGAGTTCTCACACTTATTGGGCATATCCATCCTTGAGCAGACGCCCTTCACAGGTTTGGAAGAGACTCCTAGACCAGAAGACATTGCCTCAGCTCTACACTTGAAACGGGCTGATGTAGTATCCAACTGGGAAGCACGAAGCGGGGTCGAAGGTTTGTTAGCCAAGTTTCTGATAGATCAAGCTCAGCTATTCTGAGATAGTTTGGACTTTCAGGATTTCAAAGATATCTTGGCTCTCCTTATCTACGGTTTGGTTCTCTTCCCGAATCCAGATTCCTTTATAGATGTGAATGCGGTTAAGATCTTCCTATCTCGTAATCATGTGCCTACTCTACTGGGTGATATCTTGCATGCCCTCTACACTCGTAGTGTGCGAAGAAGAGGGACTCTCATGTGTTGCATGTCGTTGCTGGCGAGGTGGTTTATTTCGCACCTTCCCAAGTCTGTGTTGAAGAATGAAGAAGGTTTTGGATGGTCTTACAGGATAATGTCACTTGCCCATACAGACATTCTTTGGAGTTCCAAGGCTATGGAAAGCACTGTTGTCATTGATCGTTGTGGGGGATACCCTAATGTCCCGTTGCTTGGAATTAGAGGGGGTATAACCTACAGTCCTTGTTTAGCTTTGCGATAATTCGGCCGTGCTCGGAGAGATGGTCCTCATGAGCTACTTCTTACGGATATTGCATTTGACTACAAGAAAGATGTTGACAAGCATCGCCGAAGGTTTATACGAGCTTGGGGAAGGGTGAACAGATCTGACCCTCAAGAGCTAGGACCAAGGACTTCTCTCCCTATGCAGCCTTATCCCTAGTGGGTCCGAGCTCGTGCTCAGAAGCTTGGGATGCCTTATGAAGCTGTGTTTCCAGTGATTGTGGAGCCCACCAATGAAGAGGGCATTCCTTATATAGTCCTTTATCCCTACATGCCCACAGATCTTGGGGCATTGAAGAGATCCTAGATTCAGCTGAAAGAGGAGAGGGATACCTACCGAGAAAAGTACCATGAGCAAGAAAGGAAGATCTTGAAGCTCACCAGGCAACTCGAGAATGAAAGAACAATCAATGACTATGTCAGCACCTAGGGGAAGCGTCCATGGGACTTCTGATTTTGCTTTTTCTAGTTTAGATTTGTTTTTCATTTATTTCTTTGTAAAGCCTTAAAGGCATTGTTGAACTTTTTACAGATTAATCTAATAAAGTTTGTTTATTTTTGGTTTGCAAATTTAAATCTCCCAAAGTATTTGAAATCATTACATACACATCCCATTATCATGCACATCATTAAAAGTTTCTCATCTTCTTCGTTGTTTATTTCAGCAGAAATGTCTTCCGATCAAGCTATCAAAGATCTTCAGGCACAAAATGCCCAATTCCAAGAGATTTTCTTGAGCTTGGCTAAAGGGCAAGAGGATTTAAAAGCTCTCATTCTGAAAGAGAAAGAGAAGAAGAAGAAGGTCATTCTGCTGAGTATGGGCAAAGGGTTTGGGGATAGGTTGAAACAACAAGCTGATCTGTCCTTTTCATCCAAGGAAGGGGAGGACCAAGAAGAAGAAAAGGGCCACAGTCCTGCAGTTTCTGATAATGATGTGTGTGATACGGTGGGAAGAACTGACTGTTTTTTGGAATGCTGGTTTGCGTTTTGCGTTTGTTTTCGCAAAATGTCGCGGTAAGCAAGAGTCACCACCGACTTTTATTTTATCCAACAAGGAAAGGAAAAAAGCACAGAAAAATTCCTTTTTCGAGATATTTCTCGGGTTCGGGGGATAGATTATAGAAAGGGAAGGTGTTAGCACCCTTTTTATCCGTGGTTATCCACGGGCTCTTAGGTACTTGCTCATATTGTTTTCAAATTTGCTTTCTTTGTGCTTGTGGGTTTGAAAAAAAATTTGTTTGAAAACTTCGATTTAACTCTTGCTTCTGTCCTCAATAGTGTATGAAGTGTTTTTGAAAACTTTGTTTGAAAAGGAATGTAAGTGCGAAAAGTTTTTGTTTTTTGAAAGAGAAAGTATCTAAGAACCATCTACCTACTCGAAAAAGGAATCGTTCTATGCTAATTTCCTTTAGACAATGCTATCCTACTATTGATGAGTAGGTAGCACCGTCGTTGGAGTTTTAACGGTCAATTCGAATTAGGGACATACGGCCGCCAAAGCAATGTTAGGATGCCTTAGCGGTAACCCTAATGTCTTAGATCATTTGTTTTGAGGCAACAATATCCGAGGCGACCGTTTCGAGGCGACTATGATCTTTTAGACAAGAGGGCGACCTCTAAAGTGACCTATAGTCAATGACCGCGTACGAAGGCAACCAAGTGGGGTGTACCCTAAGAGTGCGCATGTGCGAGTGTGTCGTTTTTAGTTATTTTTATCTTTGCACATGTTAAAGGTGGTCTAATTTAATTTTAAGATTTAACATTCAGTCTTATCATGGATCCCTATTATCAAACATCTAACAGTTATAAATTGCGGAAAATAAATTGCGGAATTTAAATTACAAGGCGTCGGGTATTTACATCGCCAAAGACAAACCCTTTAAAAATAAATAAAGAGATAAAAAATAATAAAAGTCCTATTAAGCGATTACAAACCGGAGCAAGTACATTATTGGATAACAAAAAAAGTAAATCGCGTGCGGGAAATTAAATCGAGCGCAAAGTTCTAGGGTTTTGACCCTTTTGGTTTAAAGGAAACATCTTTTTTTTGTTTTTATTTTAAGAAAGAAGTTAACCTAAATTAATTACTAAATTAATAAATTAGTTAATAAAAATAAATTATTTTTGGATTTTTGGTATTTTAAGAAAGAAATAAAAATTAATTGAATTAGTAAAAACCTAATTAAGTCTAGTTAATTTTCAATTATTTACAAAAAAAGTTAAAATTATTCTAATTAAAACCTAAATCTATTATTTAGTATTTATTAATAAAAATAAAAAATTTAAATTTGATTAAACATAAAAATATTTGTGTGATTTTATTTTATGAAAAGGCTGAATTTTAATTGGTTAGAATTTAAATAGAAATAATAAAACAAATAATTAAAATAAAATAAATAAGATGAAAAGAAAGGGGGTTTGGGCCTATTTTGGGGGCATGAATAGCAATGAGAAAGCCCATTTGTGCTGGCCCTGGTTGACTTTGTGGATCTGATGTGCCTGCGCTGACTTGGCTCCATGGTGGACCTTCAGATCCTGGCCACCAGATTTGGCCTTGGGCCATCTGGCAATTGATTGAACGATGGTGCATGGTCAGCTGCAAACCTGGATATGCACACAATTGCCTGAAAGAGAAAAATAACAAAGAAAGTGGGGGACCTGGGATTCGAACCCAGGTCCTGATGGTGATTGGAACGCACGCTTGCCACTACGCTGTTTTGCTTCGTTTGTTAATAAAATACAAAGAAATTATAATATAAACAAAACAAATTATATGCCAGAAAATAAAATAAAAACGCGCGCGTGATTTTGAAAGGGCTAATGGATGAACGCCAACTCTTCATCCCTGTCCTTCTTCTACTGTGATTTTACCTGCGGATTTAAATCCGCAGCTAAAAACGCAGCTCATTCCAAAAATCATTTCCTGGCAATAAAAATGACCTTCAAAGGTATGGTTGGGTTCGTCTCCTTCTCCTGAGTGCAACCATGCCCATTATAGGGACCAATTTCACCTGAAATAAGAATCCCTAAAAACAAAAATGCAACCCTAGCTATGGTGTTTTGGGGTTACAGTGCCTATAAACCAAATTGAATATTGCCAAAGGTTTGCAAACAACATGAGGGTTATGAATATGCAATTATCTCGTTCAAATGATGCAAGAATGGATTAAATCGAATCCAAGAAAAGAGATAGGTAACGAGGGACTTACAACGCGTTAGGTGGTCTGAGAATGCTTGCTCTTGATCCAGGTAGACTGAGTGAACACCCAGGAATCGTTTGGGACCGGTCTCAGCTTCTGAAAATGTCTCTAGCTATGGATCCGATTTCAAGATTTTTGGTGTTTTTTCCAAACTTTGTTCTGCCTCTTCTTGCAGCCTCCAACCCTTATTTCGATTCCTCTGGCTTCTTTATGTATGGTACAATGTGCTAGGGTAACAAATTTGGATCGAATCTCTCTAAATCAATGCATTAGAATTTGATTTGGTTCACTCTTTAAACCTTTCTAAATTTGCCAAATCTCAATCTTTTTGTACATGATATGGTGTGATCTGAATTTGATGATGTTAATGATGATGATTAAAGCCTGAAACAACAAAAAAATCTCATGTAATCAAAGTTTTGGATTTTATATGATTTAATTTGATTAAAAATGAATAAATTCAATAAAAAATAAAATAAAATAATAAAAATAAGATATGGGCTCATTCCTGAAGCTAGGGAAATTGGACAATGATGCAAGCTCAAATCAAGTGGAAAAGAATGGGCCCATTTGACAACATTTGAAGTTTTGAGGATAGTTGACTTTTGGCAATTTTGCAAAAATGTCCAAATTCAACAATGCATAACTTCTTCAATTTCGAACGTTTGGAGGTGTTCTTGGACTTTTTAGAAATCTTGAGATGTCCTATAACCAATAACTTTGGTCTCATCTCATTTTGATATTCCATGCTCAAGTTATAAGCTTTGGAAAAAAAGGTGTTTTTGTTGACTTTCAAAAATGACCTATAATGTCCAAATTTGTAACTTCTTGTGAGTGCATATTTTGATCTTGGGGTATGAAGATGGATTGTAGGAAATTGAATCCTCTCAAAAATGAGCTTTGGATGGGTCATTTCTCATAAAGTATGAGAATGTTATGCTTGGTCAAAGTTGAGTTGACTTTTCCTGCAAAACCCTAATTTAGCAACTTTTGAGTCTTAATGAATTTTGAGCAATCCTTGATGAATCATGATCAACCCTTGATAAAATGATGAAATATACTTCAAAATGAGAATGTTGACAAAAAATATTGAAGTTTGACTGTATTTGGGTCACAGTTGACTTTTGCCCTAGCACAGTCGATTTTTGGACCCTTTGAGCAATTGACTGAGCAAACTTCCTCTTCAAGGCTTGAAATTTGGCATGGATGATCTTGATAACATATTAGGAAATTGGGGAGAACTTGAGGTCATTTGGATTCAAAGATCTTGATGCAACACAAAACCCTAATATGGGGTAGACTGCCTTAGGAGATAGCTTGTCTGTCCAACTCTTGAGCAAACTTGAGCAACTTGGAGATTTTTATTGAAATGTTTTGAGGAATATGGGAGGGAAAATTTTGGGGTACAACAGCTGCCCCTGTTCAATATTCTTAAACCTGAGGATGTAGATTGACTTTCGTGCCTTTCGTGATCCGAAGGTAGAAGATGATTGAACACTAGAGTGCCCTGAAATTTGCACTCGCATGAAGTGGTATCAGCCTTGTGATGTCGGGAATGGGCTTATGGATGACATTTGGAGATTGTTGGCGGGAGGATGGGCTTAAAGATGCCATCTACAGGAGTGTCGATTGCATAAGAGATTCCTTAGCGAGAACTTGCATACCTGTTGTTGTGGAAGATTACGCTGGGGAAGTCTGATCTTTGTTGAGATTTAAGAACTTGTCTGTACTCCAACTGAGAGAACATCTCTGCTGGGTTTTAAGGACTTGTCCGTAATTCAACTGGGGGAAATCTGTCGAGATTTAGAACCTTATCTGTAATTCAACCGAGACTAATTCAGTTGAGATTTAAGAACCGGTCAGTACTTCGACTGAGGGAAACATCTTCATCGAGATCTAGGAACTGTATGTACTTCAATGGAGAATAATTCTGTTGAGATTTAAGAACTCGTCCACATTTTGACGGAGGAACTTTTTCGAGATTTAAAACCTTATCTATAATTCAACCGAGACTAATTCAGTTGAGATTTAAGAACCGGTCAGTACTTCGACTGGGTGAAACATCTTCATCGAGATCTAGGAACTGTATGTACTTCAACGGAGGATAATTCTGTTGAGATTTAAGAACTCGTCCACACTACGACGGAGAAAAATGTCGAGATTTAGAACCTTATTTGTAATTCAACCGAGACTAATTCAGTTGAGATTTAAGAACCGATCAGTACTTCGACTGGGTGAAGCATCTTCATCGAGATCTAGGAACTGCCTGTACTTCAACGGAGGATAATTTTGTTGAGATTTAAGAACTCGTCCACACTACGACGGAGGAAAATGTCGAGATTTAGAACCTTATCTGTAATTCAACCGAGACTAATTCAGTTGAGATTTAAGAACCGGTCAGTACTTCGACTGGGTGAAACATCTTCATCGAGATCTAGGAATTATCTGTACTTCAATGGAGGATAATTCTGTTGAGATTTAAGAACTCGTCCACACTACGACGGAGGAAAATTGTCGAGATTTAGAACCTTATCTGTAATTCAACCGAGACTAATTCAGTTGAGATTTAAGAACCGGTCAGTACTTCGACTGCGGGAAACATCTTCATCGAGATCTAGGAACTGTTTGTACTTCAACGGAGGATAATTCTGTTGAGATTTAAGAACTCGTCCACACTACGACGGAGGAAAATTGTCGAGATTTAGAACCTTATCTGTAATTCAACCGAGACTAATTCAGTTGAGATTTAAGAACCGGTCAGTACTTAGACTGAGGAGGATTGCCGAGATTTAGAACCTTATCTATAATTCAACCGAGAATAATTCAGTTGAGATATAAGAACTGGTCAGTAGTTCGACATAGTTGAGAACTTAACTGCATCTTTCCTGAAAGGTAAAGGTCAGTCGTATGCAATGCATGATATATATCAAGCAATGATGTTCTCAAAATAAATGAGATTATGTTGTATGATGCATATGTGCATGTGTCATGATGTATGTAAATGTAATGTTTTAGCTGGGGAAAATAAATCCCATATAGCTGTTGGAGAAAAGAGCTGAATTCTTCGTTTCCGCTGGGGATGGCGAATGAAGACGATTGCGAGAATAAACCTGCAGGAGAGGATAACTCCATTGGGGAATAAATTAATGAGGAGATTACTCTGTGGGGAAGAGATGCTCTGCTGAGGATTCCACTAATAAATTCCGCTGGGGATGAATTACCGTTGTTGGTGATATTGAATCCTGTTGGGGATTGAGTTTCTGTTTGTGAAAGGAAAGTACTCCACTGGGGATGATCTTTTAGTTGCGGCTTCATCGGGGATAACCTTTTAGACTCTTATGGGGATAATCCTTTGGACTTGCTGGGGACAATCTTCCAAAGCTTACTGGGGATGATTCTCCAAGTTCTACTGGGGAGGTTTTCTCAGACTGCGCTGGAAAAAATTTCAAACTCCACTGGGGATATCTTGTATTCTGCCGGGGAATATCCTTATACTCCGTTGGGGAATATTAAGACTGTCGGGGATATTAAGCCTTTTCAGAGTTTGATGGTAGATAAACTCTTCTTAGGGAGAATATTAATGATTCATTCACAGTTGCAAGTCTCAGCTGGGGAGAGTTGTCATTATTGTCTTTTCTGTGGGGAGTGAATGCATCTCAACCATGTTCTTCAGTTGAATCTACCTTGTACCTGGTGGACAGAGCAACTGTACAGTTTGGACAATTCTTATCTGCCCCTGTTTCTGATATTACAAGTAATGATCTTTTGTTTCGCATGTAAATATTTATGAGCAGCAATTAATGTCAAATGCATATATCAAAAATGAACGTTGGACGTTCTTTGCAAAACAAAACAAAAAAAGGAAAAAACAGTTTGAAATTTCTCTGAAAATGAATTGTATTGATTTTTGAAGTTTGGCCTGTAAATAGGCGTTTTTTGTACAAGAGGCTGACGTCCTAGTAAGAGAACGCCGCCGAACAAAAGAGTTTATACATTTTGAAAAACTAAACAAAGAAGCTATGTGAAAATCCCACTGGGTTCCAACTCTGCTATTGCCTTTATGTCCTCGAGCATCTCATCACTTTGCTACTGGTTGAAGGTAGATTAGATTGATTAGTGCCGTCTGAGCTTGATAGTCGATACCGAAGTCTGGATGCAAGGTGATCCAATGAGACATAGTGTTACGCTTTGATCCCTAATTTTTGCCTGGACCTCCCTTTCGGGTTTTTAGTCCACCGAGATACCCTTTTTTGCCCAAGCCGCCCTTTCAGGTTTTCGATTTGCCGGGTGTACAGATTTTTTCATTTTCATCCCTTGTTTTTGCCCGAACCCTTTTGGTTCGCCGGGAAGCCCTTATTTTTGCCTAGGCCAGTTGTGATCGGTGGGAATGAGAACTGATTTTTTTTAGTGTTGGTTCGCGTTTGCGTTTGTTTTCGCAAAGTGTCGCGGTAAGCAAGAGTCGACACCGTCTTTTATTTTATCCAACAAGGAAAGGACAAAAGCACAGAAAAATTCCTTTTCGAGATTTTTCTCGGGTTCGGGAGGTAGATTATAGAAAGGGAAGTTATTAGCACCCTTTCTATCCGTGGTTATCCACGGGCTCTTAGGTACTTGCTCACTATGTTTTCAAAAGTTTGCTTTTTTTGTGTTTGTGGGTTTTGAAAAGAGTTTTGTTTTGTTTTTGAAGAAAGTGTAAGTGCGAAAATTTTTGTTTTGTTTTTTTAAAGGAGCAAGTACTTAAGAAACTCTACCTACTCAAAAAGGAATTAAATTGTGCTAATGTCCTTTAGACAATGCTATCCCACTATTGAGGAGTAGGTAGCATCGTCGTTGGAGTTTTCGGGTCAATTCGATTTAAGGGACGTGTGGTCACTAAAGCAATGTTAGGATGCTTTAGCGGTAACCCTAATGCCTTAGATCATTTTTATCGAGGCAACCGTTTCGAGGCAACTTTGATCTTTAGACAGGAGGGCGACCTCTAAGACTTCCTATACTCAATGACCACACTTGAGGCAGCTAAGTGAGGTATACCCTAAGAGTGGCATGTGCGAGTGTATTGTTTTTTCAGTTATATTATCTTTGCATGTCATGGTGAGCTACTGTTGATTTTAAGTTTAAGAGTTAATCTTGTCATACAATCCTAGTTAGCATACATCTAAGCAGTTAATATATGTACAGGAATTTAAAGTACAGAAATTGTAAATCCTACGCTATTACAAGGCTTCGGGGGATTATTTACATGTCCAAAAATTGGGGGAATAAAAGCAGTAAAGTAAAAGTCTTAATTTAAGCTACCACAAACCAGTAAGCAGTTACAATAAAATAAACGCGCGTGAATCTGAAAAATCCTAAGAATAAGAACTTTTGTTGTTTTATTTTATTTTTTGGGAAAATGCTAAATGTTCAATTAAGTCAAATTTAATTAATTAAAAAAAACTGATTAAAATTAACTCCAAAACATACTTAATATTTTTTTGCATTTTTTTGTTTATGAAAAGGATTGAATTTAAATAAATCCTAAGTCTACTGATTTTAAAATTGGAGAAAATAAGTTAAAATAATTAACTAAATTAAATCCTAATTCTAAGTTACTTATTTTTATGATTTTTATGTTGATTAAAAAAAACCAAATAAAATGGTCCAAACGAAAATGAAATCAGGCAGTAAATCAAGAAAAACAAAATAATTCTGGAGGCCTGGGTCGAAAGAAGTGTGGGCTGTCTTTCGACCCAGTGAAGAGGCTGGATCGAAGGTGCATGAGGGGCTGCACTCTGAGGGTGTTCGATCTGAATATGTCATCCTTCGCTCTGGAAGTCCTGGGTCCAGTTCGAAGCTAAGCTGCTGAGCTTCGAAACTCTGAACAGGATCCTGAGAATATATTTCCTGCAAAAACGAAACACATGTTAAAGGTCCAGGGGGGACTTTACCCCCCTGATTCGAATATCCTCCCTATTCGCACCTGCTGAATTTGGGTCTGGGTTTATTTTATCCTGGGATTCGAAGGAGAAACTCAAATTGTGCCAAAGCAATGGCACAATCTCATCTCTGCGCTGTAGCTTATATGTAGCACATTAAATCATTCACAAAAAACAGTAATAACGTGAATATGCAATCAGAGATCAAAATGAGTTTGAGATTAGATTTCTTTTTACCAAACAGAAGTGCTTTGATCTTTGATTCTGAGTGTGGAATGGCTGGTGCAAGGATTAGGTATGGCTTCCTGGAAGTGCTGATGATTTTTGGCAGCGTATCTCCAAGTTCTCCCTGTTTCTTTTCTCTATTTTTTTTGTATATTTTTCGTGTTTTTTTTCTTGCAACACTTGTGATCTCTTTATATAGAGGGGGTGGAGGGGACAGGAAGACAAAGGTTTGAATGACCTTGATTATGTGTTTGACAGCCATGAATGAGAATTTGTAACGTTGATTATGTGTTTGAAAGCCATGAATGAGAGTTCGTAACGTTGGCTATTCACATGGGATCTTGTCCCTTTTTGAATTTTGAATGACATGTAACTGGCCTTCGAATGCTCCCTTTCGAATGGGCTGATGGCCTCCTTCGAATGCTCCCTTTCGAATGGGATGATGGCCTCCTTCGAATGCTTTTTGAAAGCTTCTTCGAATGGACCCTTTGAATGCTTCTTCGAATGGACCTTTTTGGAATTCCAATCGAAGGACACTGTTATAATGCCAATTGAAGTACTTGTCCATAATGCCAATCGAAAGGCTCCTTCAGAATACCAATCGAAGGGTCTTTCAGAATGCCAATCGAAAGCCTTGACATAATGCCAATCGAAAGGCTCCTTCAGAATACCAATCGAAGGGTCTTTCAGAATGCCAATCGAAAGCCTTGACATAATGCCAATCGAAATGCTTGTCCATAATGCTAATCGAAGAGCTTGACAGAATGCCAATCGAAAGGCTCCTTCAGAACACCAATCGAAGGGTCTTTCAGAATGCCAATCGAAATGTACTTAAAGCACCACTCAAAAATTTTCCTTTTCCTTAGGCAAGAGTTTGTGATCAACCATGCAGGGGGAAGACTTTGGGAAACATGAGAGGGAAAATTTTGGGGTACAACAGTTGCCCCTGTTCAATCTTCTTAAACCTGAGGATGTAGATTGGCTTGCGTGCCTTTCGTGATCCGAAGGTGGAAGATGATTGAACACTAGAGTGCCCAGAAATTTGCACTCGCATGGTGTAGTATCAGCATTATGATGTCAGGAATGGGCTTACAGATGCCATTTGGAGATTGTTGGTAGGAGGATGGGCTTATAGATGCCATCTGCAGGAGTGTCGATCGCATAAGAGATTCCTTAGCGAGAACTTGCATACCTGTTGTTGTAGAAGATTCCACTGGGGAAGTCTAACTTTGTTTGAGATTTAGGAACTCACTCGTGCTCACTGGGAGTATACCGTTGAGGTTATAGAACTTGTCCTGTCTGGTTCCAAGTATTAATTGCTGACCTGAGAAAGAAAGATAGTTTTCCTGGCTTGTTACAGGTATTAACCTTCATGTAGATAATTTTCCTGGCTGGTTTCAGGTTATGATCGGTGGATCTGGAACTGACTGTTTAACGCTGGTTTGCGAAATGTCGCGGAAGCAAGAGTCGCCACCGTCTTTTATTTTCTCCAAATGGAAAGGACAAAAGCACAGAAAAATTCCTTAAAGAGATTGCTCTCGGTTCGGGAGGTAGATTATAGAAAGGGAAGGTGTTAGCACCCTTTCTATCCATGGTTATCCATGGGCTCTTAGATACTTGCTCATTGTGTTTTCAAAAATGGTTTGTTTGCTTTTCAACTGTGGGTTTAAAAAGTTTCTTTGAAAATTCCAGTTCGACTCTTGTATCAGTCCTCAAGAGTGTTTGAAAAATTGCTTTCGAAAGCTTTTTGAAAATGTGTTGGTGTGAAAAGTATTTTGTTTTGTTTTGAAATTTAGAGCAAGTATCTAGAGTCGTCTACCTACCCTAAGGAATTCGTCTGTGTAAATGTCCTTTGAAGTAGTGCCATCCCACCATTGAGAGGTAGGTAGCACCACCATTGGAGGTGTTCGGGTCAATTCGAAGGTTCGGGACATGGTGATCACCAGAGCAATAGGAAGATATCTTAGAAGCTACCCTCATGCCAGGTTCCCGGATCATGAGGACTTACTAAGACATCCTCTACTCGACGATCACCTTTCGAGGCAAGGCAACAGTGAGGCGTACCCTAGGGGTGGTGTGTGATTTGTGTGTCATGTTCATTTATTTTTGTCTTATTCATGTCATGGGTGATCTACGCGTTATTTTTATTTTGACATTCATTCTTGCATGCAATTTGTTAACAGTTAAAAAGTTGCGAGAAGTAAAAGTTCTAAAGCTATTACAAAAGGCGCGGGTCCACATCCCCAAAATTTCCAGAACCCGATTTGACAGAAAAATAAATAAAGAAATAAAATGAAGTGCGAGAAATTAATTACACGGCTTTGGGAGAGATACATAAATATTAAAAGAAAAAAAAGAAATAAATACGCGCATTGAGATTTAAATTAGAAACGAGGGCGTTGGACCCCTTTTTTGCAAAATTGAATTAAATGATTAAATTAATTAATAAAAAAGGAAAAGAAATTATTTTTTAGTTTTTTTGTATTTATATAATTTTAATGAAAAAGAATTACTTGAAATAAAATGCTAATCCTAATTCTAGTTGTTTTTAGTTTATTAAGAAAAGATTAAATTTTAACCTAATATTTAACCTAATTATTTACATGCCATTTAATTATAAAAATAAATAATAGGAGATATTTAATTATTATGAAAGAAAAGAAAAAGGGATAAAAATGATTATAAATCCTAATTCTACCAATTTTAGATTTTTATTAAGGAAAATATTACAATTAAACCTAATTTAATAACTAAATTTAATTAATGCAATTTATTTACAAAAATACTAAAATAAAATATTTATTATTTTTTATCTTTTTCTGATTTTTTGGTGTTTTTTATATGCATTATTATGAAAAAAAATTTGCATTATTATGAAAAAAAATTTGATTATGTACAATGATTTAAGGCTGTAGGGTTGGTGTTCTTGATCCAGGTACGTTGCTTGATGTCCCAGGGATGCAATGGAATGAATTTCTTGGCTTCAATCGACCTCCAAATGTGTTTTCAGATTTGGAATTTTTAAGCAAAAATTCAAGTTTTGTTCTCCAGATTCTTGCGCAGCTTTTAGGTAATGAGCATTAGGTCTTGCTTGTGTATGTATAGGAGAGTGATTTAGGTTAAGAAACTTGATCAAAATCCATGCATTGATGTGAAAAAGATTTGATTTGCAAACCATAATTTTTCAATCTTTTTTCATGCTTTTTAGTTCTCAATCATATCCAATCAATTCCAATTCTTCCCTAATTTGATTTGCACGAAATATTGAAGATATTATATGCACTAAAAGATTTGAAATAGTAGGTTTAACATTTTTTCATGTATTTTAATTAATTTAAATGAATTATTAATAATAAAAATCCAAATAAATAAATAAAAAATGAAGAAAAACTTCCCTTTGGGCCAAGTGGTCGTGCACATGCTTTGGATAATGAATTGTGGAAGAAAAAGAAGCCCATTAGCAATTTTAGGTCATTTGAAGCAATGTTGACTTTTCAAAATATCCAAAAATTTCCCAACTTCCACAAGGCATAACTTGCTCAATTTTTAAGCTTTGCTCATGTTCTTGGACATTTTGGAAAGGTCTTTGAGTTCTATAACCAATTTCTTTGGTCCCATGTCATTTTGATTTACCAATCTCAAGTTATGGCCTTTTACTTAAAGTCCCTTTTTGTTGACTTTTGAAAATGACCTATAATGTTGAAATTGATAACTTTTTGTGAGAGCATTTCTTGGGCTTGAAGTATGAAGAGGAGTTGTAGGAAATGTCTTTCTCTTCAAAATGAGCTTTGGATGGCATTTTTATGATAATCCATGTGAAAGTTATGCCCTAGTCAATTTACAGTTGACTTTTTCAGCTGTCCAAATAAGGAAACTTTTGCATCTTGATGATTTTTGAGCCAAGCTTTGAGAATCATGATCAAGCATTGATCAAATGATGTTTGTGGCTTCAAAATGAGATGTTGACAAAAAATTTGAACTTTTGACTGTCAAATGACCATTTTGCCCCTACAGTTGACTGTAGTGCAATTAGGGTTTTTGACTGTGCAATTTTGTGCTGAAAGTCTTGAAACTTGATATGAGGATGCTTGACCATGTTTATAGGCATGTGGGACTTGATTGGACCCTTGGAAACTTCATTTCCTTGATCAGAACCAAAACCCTAATTTTGACTGTTTAGAAGACCCTTGACTGTGCAACCCTTGGGGAATTTTGAAGCTTTGACTTTTGCAATTTTTGAAGAATATGGGAGGGCAAATTTTGGGGTACAACAGTTGCCCCTGTTCAATCTTCTTAGGCCTGAGGATGCAGATTGGCTGACGTGCCTTTCGTAATCTGAAGGTGGAAGATGATTGAACACTAGAGTGCCCAGAAATTTGCGCTCACATAGTGGCAGTGTGATGATGGAATGGGCTTATAGATGCCATTTAGAGGTTGATGAATAGGATGATGGGCTTATAGATGCCATATGGATGTTGATCGCGTAAGAGATTCCTTAGCGAGAACTTGCGTACCTGCAAAAGAAAAATGAGTACCTGACATGTTGCAGGAGCTGGTCTTCAGATGCTTTGTGTAGATATGTCCTGACTGGTTACAGGAATCGGATCTTCGAATTCTTCAGATGTGCCCTGGCGAGATACAGGAATCGAGTCTGGTAATGTTAGTCTTCAACGGATACACCCTGGCAAGATTCAGGCATCGGATCCTCGAACTCTTCAGACACACCCTGGCAAGATGCAGGAATTGGATCTGGTAATGTTAGTCTTCAACGGATACACCCTGGCAAGATTCAGGCATCGGATCCTCGAACTCTTCAGACACACCCTGGCAAGATACAGGAATCGGATCTGGTAATGCTAGTCTTCAACGGATACACCCTGGCAAGATTCAGGCATCGGATCCTCGAACTCTTCAGACACACCCTGGCAAGATACAGGAATCGGATCTGGTAATGTTAGTCTTCAACGGATACACCCTGGCAAGATTCAGGCATCGGATCCTCGAACTCTTCAGACACACCCTGGCAAGATACAGGAATCGGATCTGGTAATGTTAGTCTTCAACGGATACACCCTGGCAAGATTCAGGCATCGGATCCTCGAACTCTTCAGACACACCCTGGCAAGATACATGAATCGGATCTGGTAATGTTAGTCTTCAACGGATACACCCTGGCAAGATTCAGGCATCAGATCCTCGAACTCTTCAGACACACCCTGGCAAGATACAGGAATCGGATCTGGTAATGTTAGTCTTCAACGGATACACCCTGGCAAGATTCAGGCATCAGATCCTCGAACTCTTCAGACACACCCTGGCAAGATACAGGAATCGGATCTGGTAATGTTAGTCTTCAACGGATACACCCTGGCAAGATTCAGGTATCGGATCCTCGAACTCTTTAGACACACCCTGGCAAGATACAGGAATCGGATCTGGTAATGTTAGTCTTCAACGGATACACCCTGGCAAGATTCAGGCATCGGATCCTCGAACTCTTCAGACACACCCTGGCAAGATACAGGAATCGGATCTGGTAATGTTAGTCTTCAACGGATACACCCTGGCAAGATTCAGGCATCGGATCCTCGAACTCTTCAGACACACCCTGGCAAGATACAGGAATCAGATCTGGTAATTGGTCGTCAACAGATACACCCTGGCAAGATTCAGGAATCGGCCCTTTAGTTGCGACCATTGATGGTAATCAATTTTGTACTTACTTTTGTCCTGAAAAGACAAGCGTTAGTTGTATGCGATGTCATGTGGTATGACGTGCGAGATGCTCTCTGAATACGTGAGATTGTATGTTCATGATGCGTATATGCATGCTATAATGTATGAAGATGTTTATGAATGTATTTTTCGTCTAGGAAAGTAAATCCTTGACGGGTGTCAGGAAGTCATATCCTGGGCTGATGTTGGAGAACAGATTTTGCTTCCGCTGGATGATAGTTGCAAGTATACCGGTAGGAGAAGATGACTCCGTTGGGGAATAAACTTGGCGAACGGATAACTCTGCAGGGAGGAAAGTACTTTAGCAATCTTGCTGGGAAGCAATACTCTGTGGGGAGAAAGATACCTTGTTGAGTTGTTGATAATAACTTGCTGGGGATACCCTTGTTGTATTGGAAGTGTGAATAGACTTCGCTAGGGATAAGAAGACTATGTCGACGACGATCTTTCCGTGGCTTTTGGCTGAGGATAACCCAGTTATATCCTGGTAAGGAAATAACTCTTTGAATAAAGCCGGGCGACGCGTTCGCGCTCTGCGAGGATAAGCTTCCAGAATCTACTGGGGATAAGCTTACTGCTTGGGGAGATGAATTCCAACTTTCCTGGGGAAACTGGATTGGACTCTCTTGGGGAAGTTTTGAACTGCGGGGGAAGTAGCTCCAATGAATGCTTGATATTTCTCCGGGGAACAATCTTAGATCAAGATTGCCGGGGATGCTTGTTAGGAATGTTCGTATGATGTGCTAGGGAATGTTGAGATCTGCGGGGGATACCCAATTTCCTTAAGGTTTGATAATATAGCTTGGGGAGAGTGCACTGACTTGCTGACTCACTCTCTGGGGAAATAAGATGTGCTGGTTATGTTCTTTAGCTGAACCTACCTTGGTACCTTGGAGGACAGAACAATTAGATTGCTTAGACAACTCTTTATTGCCCCTGTTTTAATGGGAGAAGGCACCCGTGGGGGTAATTGACAAATCTTCTGGTAGGCGGGTGACGAGATGCCAGGACATAGTCATACGCTTTGATCCCTAATTTTTGCCTGGGCCGCCCTTTCGGGTTTTCAGTCCACCGGGATACCCATTTTTGCCCAAGCCGCCTTTTCAGGTTTTCGACTTGCCGGGTGTACAGATTTTTTTTCATTTCATCCCTTATTTTTGCCCGAACCCTTTTGGTTCGCCGGGAAGCCCTTATTTTTGCCTAGGTGTGTCAACCTAGCGGGTCTTTGATTTTGCGTAGTATCTTTTCGACTATGTCCGTGCTTTCAGAATGTAGGGAGTTGCCCCTGTTAGAAGTGTTTTGTCATGCCACCAGAAGATTTCTGACCAGGCAAGATTTATTGTTGAAATGGCCCAGGTGACTCATGCGGAGATTTGCCCCAGGCTATTTGGCCTTTTAGAGATTCTCCAAATCTTGATTGGATTGCCCCAGATGATGGCTAATTGTCATGCCATGCCCCTTGATTGGAAATGTTTTCGTTCACTAGGTATTCATCGTGCGAATTTCCCTGCTGTTCAAACAAATTGTCATATGCAAACAATGTTATATCAAAAATGCAAAGCTTATGTCTGTCTTGAAGATTTTGAAAATGCATTCTTTTTCATAAAACAAATGAATGTTTGTAAAACATGATGTCAACTCCGTATTTACCGTAGGCCTTAAGGAGTCAGGATACCTTTCGTAACAGTATACTTTCGAACTAACCCATGCTTCAGCTAGGACTTTTAAGGGTTACAACGTGGCCTGGTTCACGGTTTAAGAAACAAAGGATAAAGGCTCAAATTTTATTTGTACCCACCCGCTCTTCGTGATGTTCTCCAAACCTAAACTCAGTTGATCATACGTTAGACCTTGTTTGAGTCTTTGCTCTGATTTTCCGATGATGATTCGGATATTGATGATTTATTCTGAATAGGCAGTCATTTCCTTTTGTCGTTGAGGGTTGGTAAGTCCTCTTTCTTGTCTGATTTTTTTTGTTATCCCTTTCTTTTTGCCTGAACTGTTTCCTTTTTTGGAATTACAGTCAGCGGGATGCCCCAGTTTTGTAAGTCTCCTTCATGGGTTTTGACTTAATGGGTTTTTATTTTATTTTTTTATTTTGAAAGATAATGACTGCCTTTCTTTATTGATCATTCGGAACCATCACTGTCTTTCTTTGTTTTGTAAGGATCTTTGGTGCCATTCGTTATGCACTTGGATCAACTGAGAGAACTACCCTGCCCCAGGTTATGATGAAGGGTTTTGAATTTCGAAAAGAAAAACTCCTACTTCTTTGGCTCAGAGGGGTTGACGAGGGATTATCATCCTTATAACTCCAGTGTTTAGGGATTGAAACAATGCATGTACCTCATCAGCGGGGTCTGTTCAAAAGCATACTGTAGATTATGGTATCGTTTTCGTCATCCTCCCTCAAGAGGCTTAGAATTTTAGATCAAGAGTTGACATCAGAAAAAATATGAGAATAATTTGCATTTAGTGAATACGAATATATTGTTTCAGAACAAACATATGCGATGCATTAATGAAATAACAATGTTTAACATGAGTAAATGTTTGAACAAAGGAGAATTGCAACTTGAACATTCGAATGAACAAAAATTTCTCAATCCTAGCCATGTTTTGGCGAGGGAGCAGTGATCACGTGGGGAGTCTTGGGTACTTTAAACTGAATCTCTCCAGCGTCGACCATGTCTTGGATCTTATTTTTCAAGCTCCAACAATCATCTGTAGTATGCCCCGGGCTGTCAGAGTGATAAGCGCAGCGGGCGTTGGGGTTATACTTCGGTGACGTTGTATTTTGGCTCTTCGGAGCTTCTTTTAGAGTTACCAGCTTGGTCTCCAGCAACTGTGGCAATATCTGGGATAAGTTCATGCTGAGCCGAGTGAACTGCCTTCTCTCGCTCTTTTGTTGGTTGTGATGTTGAATTTGTGACACTAGAGCCATTTGAGTAGCTCTCCCCTTACCTCCTTGTCTCAAAGGTGGTTGAACGATGACTGGCTTTTTACCCTTAGACTTTTGCCCCAGTTGGTTACCCTGAAGCAGTTGGTTGACGAGAAACCAGAGCTCATCTTGTCTTTGAGCTAACCCTTGAATGGCAGTCACCTGCCCCAGCATCTGGACCTTCAATGCATCCACCTCAGCTTGTAGGTGTTTCAGCCTTTCATCCTCAGCACTGTTCCTGACAAAGGTCTCCATGAGAAGTGTCCTTAGCTCTTCCTACCCCTTGGATAGATTCAGGAGGATTTTCCCGAACCTGGTCTCTTGAGCAAGAAAGTCCTGGTTGTCTTGTTGGGAAGCCATTGCTGAAATAGACAGCGGGAAAGGTAAGTGACCTGCAACAAGGATACCTGTTATGCAATGATGAGTATGACATGCATGTAATGTTTTCAAGGACCTCGCGGGGTAAACAAGAAAATTTGTTAGCATTTGGATCCGGTAGCTTGATTGAAAGAACTTCATATTTGTTGAGAGTCTTTCTTCCAAGGGTCAAAGGCTCACCATATCCAGTGGGTCATAGCCCATGACTTTAATCATCATGTCTGGTTTTGATTTCCAAACAACCTTGGTTAGGGGAACCTTCTTCAAGAGTCAGAGCTCACCATATCAAGTGGGTCATAGCCTCTGACAACTTTGGCTAGAGGAAAATAAATCCTCTTTGCCCCTTGCTAGATGTTTGATTCATCATGACCTGCATCACAAGCCCTTGAGATCCTTGAAATGGGTTAGGATGTATGCAATGGTATGATGTCATGATGCATGGGGTAATATGAATAAACCCTGTTATGAGCCCTTATTAAGGACTATAAACAGAAACCTGCAAGAAACTCAAGTAAAACCTGTCATGAGTCCCAGTTAAGGACTAAAAAACAAAACCTGCAAGAAACTCGGTAAACCCTGTTATGAGTCCTAATTAAGGACTGCAAACCAAAACCTGTAAGAAACTTAGTATACCCTGTTATGAGTCCCTATTAAGGACTATAAACAAAAACCTGCAAGAAACTCAGTAAACCCTTGTTATGAGTCCTAATTAAGGACTAAAACAAAACCTGCGAGGAATTCAATAAAACCTGTTATAAGTCCTAATTAAGGACTATAAACAAAACCTGCAGGAAACTCAAGTGTCAGACAACAAGCATGCAAATAGTCAAGTACGAAGGCACACAAGTCACACAAAAGAGCCCTTAGAGTTTAGGCCAGCATGAGGTTTAGGTATTACCCTCTTTCAGTTTGTTGGTTCATACCTATCCTATCAAAGTAACCGGGTTCTTAGAGGATCCCAATATCATTGACTACCCTCAATCGGTCATAACTCCAGCATCGCAATCTTTTCTTGCGGCCAGAACCATCACGAGAGTTTAGCCTCAATGGGCGTAACATACTGCTACTGTTCTAATGGCCAAGTTGTGTCAATTAAGGTTCTACGGTCTGTTGGTGCTTAATGACTCCTTAGAAGACCCATATTCTCCCCGTTTCAACACGAGGGATATCGGTACAGACCAAGGCGCCACACCAATGTAGCCACTGCTTCACCCATTTCGGTATACGCCGGACAGGTCCCTCATAGCTTATGCTACCTAAACAGGGTATCCCCAGATCCGGGTTAGGATCTATGTAACTCCCATGCAACCCACAAATAGTAAAGCAAGCAAGTCAATACAATTGAAAACACAGTTATGAACTAAACCCTAAGGTACACCTCACTTTATAAGGTCCCCAGCAGAGTCGCCAGTTCTGTGATCGGTGGATCTGGAACTGACTGTTTAATGCTGGTTTGCGAAATGTCGTGGAAGCAAGAGTCGCCACCGTCTTTTATTTTCTCCAAATGGAAAGGACAAAAGCACAGAAAAATTCCTTAAAGAGATTGCTCTCGGTTCGGGAGGTAGATTATAGAAAGGGAAGGTGTTAGCACCCTTTCTATCCATGGTTATCCATGGGCTCTTAGATACTTGCTCATTGTGTTTTCAAAAATGGTTTGTTTGCTTTTCAACTGTGGGTTTAAAAAGTTTCTTTGAAAATTCCAGTTCGACTCTTGTATCAGTCCTCAAGAGTGTTTGAAAAATTGATTTCGAAAGCTTTTTGAAAATGTGTTGGTGTGAAAAGTATTTTGTTTTGTTTTGAAATTTAGAGCAAGTATCTAGAGTCGTCTACCTACCCTAAGGAATTCGTCTGTGTAAATGTCCTTTGAAGTAGTGCCATCCCACCATTGAGAGGTAGGTAGCACCACCATTGGAGGTGTTCGGGTCAATTCGAAGGTTCGGGACATGGTGATCACCAGAGACATAGGAAGATACCTTAGAAGCTACCCTCATGCCAGGTTCCCGGATCATGAGGACTTACTAAGACATCCTCTACTCGACGATCACCTTTCGAGGCAAGGCAACAGTGAGGCGTACCCTAGGGGTGGTGTGTGATTTGTGTGTCATGTTCATTTATTTTTGTCTTATTCATGTCATGGGTGATCTACGCGTTATTTTTATTTTGACATTCATTCTTGCATGCAATTTGTTAACAGTTAAAAAGTTGCGAGAAGTAAAAGTTCTAAAGCTATTACAAAAGGCGCGGGTCCACATCGCCAAAATTTCCAGAACCCGATTTGACAGAAAAATAAATAAAGAAACAAAATGAAGTGCGAGAAATTAATTACACGGCTTTGGGAGAGATACATAAATATTAAAAGAAAAAAAAGAAATAAATACGCGCATTGAGATTTAAATTAGAAACGAGGGCATTGGGCCCCTTTTTTGCAAAATTGAATTAAATGATTAAATTAATTAATAAAAAAGGAAAAGAAATTATTTTTTAGTTTTTTTGTATTTATATAATTTTAATGAAAAAGAATTACTTGAAATAAAATGCTAATCCTAATTCTAGTTGTTTTTAGTTTATTAAGAAAATATTAAATTTTAACCTAATATTTAACCTAATTATTTACATGCCATTTAATTATAAAAATAAATAATAGGAGATATTTAATTATTATGAAAGAAAAGAAAAAGGGATAAAAATGATTATAAATCCTAATTCTACCAATTTTAGATTTTTATTAAGGAAAATATTACAATTAAACCTAATTTAATAACTAAATTTAATTAATGCAATTTATTTACAAAAATACTAAAATAAAATATTTATTATTTTTTATCTTTTTCTGATTTTTTGGTGTTTTTTATATATTATGAAAATATTAAATTAATTAAAAAAAAACAATAATTAAAAGAATGTAAAAATAAAAAAGCAAAGAATGTAAAAAAAAAAGGTTTGCAAACCTAGGGGGTTCTGCCCCTAATTTGGAGGTTTTTCTTTAGCAATTTGGGCCCATCTTTTGCAAAGCCTGGTTGACTTTTGTGCCAGCATGTATACGCGTTGACCAGGGTTTACCATGTTCCTCAATTATGACCTTCTGATTGCTTCCATTGGGCACGTGGATGGCCAGATTTTGTGGACATACGGTGCTCCTTCAGGCTGAAACTGCATGGAAACATTAAGTGAAAAATAATGTGAAAGGGGGTGGGGACCTGGGGCTCGAACCCAGGTCCTGAACATTACCACTAGCAAGCCTTGCCACTGAAGCACTCAACGCGTTCTAATTATAATATAACTAAGAAACAATATAAAATAAACAAACGTTAGTGGGGTGCTTTTCGCGCGAAATTTGAATCAACCAATCGCTGTTAGCCACATAGTCATCTTCCTCCTTGTTGGTTTATTTTCTGAAACATAAAAGAAACAGGCAACGGTTTTTGAACCATTCCCTTAGGCACGTTTCTGGAAAATAGCGAATAGGAATCCTCTCATTAGAAATTAGGCGCGACATATGGATGTGATTGTCGTGAAGCTCCTGAACCTGATGGTGCCATTATCATGCCCCAATTGTTCCTTGAATGGAAAGCCCTAAATTTCCAAGCCTGAAACCCTAAAATATGACAATGGTGGTTTTGCATACAATGCATAAAACTCTAATCAAAGTATATGGTTAGCTTTAAAACACATCGCTTAGTATGAATCTACAAATAAAATGCCATGAATATGCCTAGAACTCAGAATACGAATATGCATTATTATGAAAAAAAAATTGATTCTGTACAATGATTTAAGGCTGTAGGGTTGGTGTTCTTGATCCAGGTACGTTGCTTGATGTCCCAGGGATGCAATGGAATGAATTTCTTGGCTTCAATCGACCTGCAAATGTGTTTTCAGATTTGGAATTTTTAAGCAAAAATTCAAGTTTTGTTCTCCAGATTCTTGCGCAGCTTTTAGGTAATGAGCATTAGGTCTTGCTTGTGTATGTATAGGAGAGTGATTTAGGTTAAGAAACTTGATCAAAATCCATGCATTAATGTGAAAAAGATTTGATTTGCAAACCATAATTTTTCAATCTTTTTTCATGCTTTTTAGTTCTCAATCATATCCAATCAATTCCAATTCTTCCCTAATTTGATTTGCACGAAATATTGAAGATATTATATGCACTAAAAGATTTGAAATAGTAGGTTTAACATTTTTTCATGTATTTTAATTAATTTAAATGAATTATTAATAATAAAAATCCAAATAAATAAATAAAAAATGAAGAAAAACTTCCCTTTGGGCCAAGTGGTCGTGCACATGCTTTGGATAATGAATTGTGGAAGAAAAAGAAGCCCATTAGCAATTTTAGGTCATTTGAAGCAATGTTGACTTTTCAAAATATCCAAAAATTTCCCAACTTCCACAAGGCATAACTTGCTCAATTTTTACGCTTTGCTCATGTTCTTGGACATTTTGGAAAGGTATTTGAGTTCTCTAACCAATGTCTTTGGTTCCATGTCATTTTGATTTACCAATCTCAAGTTATGGCCTTTGACTTAAAGTCCCTTTTTGTTGACTTTTGAAAATGACCTATAATGTTGAAATTGATAACTTTTTGTGAGAGCATTTCTTGGGCTTGAAGTATGAAGAGGAGTTGTAGGAAATGTCTTTCTCTTCAAAATGAGCTTTGGATGGCATTTTTCTGATAATCCATGTGAAAGTTATGCCCTGGTCAATTTACAGTTGACTTTTTCAGCTGTCCAAATAAGGAAACTTTTGCATCTTGATGATTTTTGAGCCAAGCTTTGAGAATCATGATCAAGCATTGATCAAATGATGTTTGTGGCTTCAAAATGAGATGTTGACAAAAAATTTGAACTTTTGACTGTCAAATGACCATTTTGCCCCTACAGTTGACTGTAGTGCAATTAGGGTTTTTGACTGTGCAATTTTGTGCTGAAAGTCTTGAAACTTGATATGAGGATGCTTGACCATGTTTATAGGCATGTGGGACTTGATTGGACCCTTGGAAACTTCATTTCCTTGATCAGAACCAAAACCCTAATTTTGACTGTTTAGGAGACCCTTGACTGTGCAACCCTTGGGGAATTTTGAAGCTTTGACTTTTGCAATTCTTGAAGAATATGGGAGGGAAAATTTTGGGGTACAACAGTTGCCCCTGTTCAATCTTCTTAGGCCTGAGGATGCAGATTGGCTGACGTGCCTTTCGTAATCCGAAGGTGGAAGATGATTGAACACTAGAGTGCCCAGAAATTTACGCTCACATAGTGGCAGTGTGATGATGGAATGGGCTTATAGATGCCATTTAGAGGTTGATGAATAGGATGATGGGCTTATAGATGCCATCTGGATGTTGATCGCGTAAGAGATTCCTTAGGGAGAACTTGCGTACTTGCAAAAGAAAAATGAGTACCTGACATGTTGCAGGAGCTGGTCTTCAGATGCTTTGTGTAGATATGTCCTGACTGGTTACAGGAATCGGATCTTCGAATTCTTCAGACGTGCCCTAGCGAGATACAGGAATCGAGTCTGGTAATGTTAGTCTTCAACGGATACACCCTGGCAAGATTCAGGCATCGGATCCTCGAACTCTTCAGACACACCCTGGCAAGATACAGGAATCGGATCTGGTAATGTTAGTCTTCAACGGATACACCCTGGCAAGATTCAGGCATCGGATCCTCGAACTCTTCAGACACACCCTGGCAAGATACAGGAATCGGATCTGGTAATGCTAGTCTTCAACGGATACACCCTGGCAAGATTCAAGCATCGGACCCTCGAACTCTTCAGACACACCCTGGCAAGATACAGGAATCGGATCTGGTAATGTTAGTCTTCAACGGATACACCCTGGCAAGATTCAGGCATCGGATCCTCGAACTCTTCAGACACACCCTGGAAAGATACAGGAATCGGATCTGGTAATGTTAGTCTTCAACGGATACACCCTGGCAAGATTCAGGCATCGGATCCTCGAACTCTTCAGACACACCCTGGCAAGATACAGGAATCGGATCTGGTAATGTTAGTCTTCAACGGATACACCCTGGCAAGATTCAGGCATCAGATCCTCGAACTCTTCAGACACACCCTGGCAAGATACAGGAATCGGATCTGGTAATGTTAGTCTTCAACGGATACACCCTGGCAAGATTCAGGCATCGGATCCTCGAACTCTTCAGACACACCCTGGCAAGATACAGGAATCGGATCTGGTAATGTTAGTCTTCAACGGATACACCCTGGCAAGATTCAGGTATCGGATCCTCGAACTCTTTAGACACACCCTGGCAAGATACAGGAATCGGATCTGGTAATGTTAGTCTTCAACGGATACACCCTGGCAAGATTCAGGCATCGGATCCTCGAACTCTTCAGACACACCCTGGCAAGATACATGAATCAGATCTGGTAATGTTAGTCTTCAACGGATACACCCTGGCAAGATTCAGGCATCGGATCCTCGAACTCTTCAGACACACCCTGGCAAGATACAGGAATCAGATCTGGTAATTGGTCGTCAACAGATACACCCTGGCAAGATTCAGGAATCGGCCCTTTAGTTGCGACCATTGATGGTAATCAATTTTGTACTTACTTTTGTCCTGAAAAGACAAGCGTTAGTTGTATGCGATGTCATGTGGTATGACGTGCGAGATGCTCTCTGAATACGTGAGATTGTATGTTCATGATGCGTATATGCATGCTATAATGTATGAAAATGTTTATGAATCTATTTTTCGTCTAGGAAAGTAAATCCTTGACGGGTGCCGGGAAGTCATATCCTGGGCTGATGTTGGAGAACAGATTTTGCTTCCGCTGGATGATAGTTGCAAGTATACCGGTAGGAGAAGATAACTCCGTTGGGGAATAAACTTGGCGAACGGATAACTCTGCAGGGAGGAAATTACTTTAGCAATCTTGCTGGGAAGCAATACTCTGTGGGGAGAAAGATACCTTGTTGAGTTGTTGATAATAACTTGCTGGGGATACCCTTGTTGTATTGGAAGTGTGAATAGACTTCGCTAGGGATAAGAAGACTATGTCGACGACGATCTTCCCGTGGCTTTTGGCTGAGGATAACCCAGTTATATCCTGGTAAGGAAATAACTCTTTGAATAAAGTCGGGCGACGCGTTCGCGCTCTGCGAGGATAAGCTTCCAGAATCTACTGGGGATAAGCTTACTGCTTGGGGAGATGAATTCCAACTTTCCTGGGGAAACTGGATTGGACTCTCTTGGGGAAGTTTTGAACTGCGGGGGAAGTAGCTCCAATGAATGCTTGATATTTCTCCGGGGAATAATCTTAGATCAAGACTGCCGGGGATGCTTGTTAGGAATGTTCGTATGATGTGCTAGGGAATGTTGAGATCTACGGGGGATACCCAATTTCCTTAAGGTTTGATAATATAGCTTGGGGAGAGTGCACTGACTTGCTGGCTCACTCTCTGGGGAATTAAGATGTGCTGGTTATGTTCTTTAGCTGAACCTACCTTGGTACCTTGGAGGACAGAACAATTAGATTGCTTAGACAACTCTTTATTGCCCCTGTTTTAATGGGAGAAGGCACCCGTAGGGGTAATTGACGAATCTTCTGGTAGGCGGGTGACGAGATGCCAGGACATAGTCGTACGCTTTGATCCCTAATTTTTTCCTGGGCCGCCCTTTCGGGTTTTCAGTCCACCGGGATACCCATTTTTGCCCAAGCCTCCTTTTCAGGTTTTCGACTTGCCGGGTGTACAGATTTTTTTTCATTTCATCCCTTATTTTTGCCCGAACCCTTTTGGTTCGCCGGGAAGCCCTTATTTTTGCCTAGGTGTGTCAACCTAGCGGGTCTTTGATTTTGCGTAGTATCTTTTCGACTATGTCCGTGCTTTCAGAATGTAGGGAGTTGCCCCTGTTAGAAGTGTTTTGTCATGCCACCAGAAGATTTCTGACCAGGCAAGATTTATTGTTGAAATGGCCCAGGTGACTCATGCGGAGATTTGCCCCAGGCTATTTGGCCTTTTAGAGATTCTCCGAATCTTGATTGGATTGCCCCAGATGATGGCTAATTGTCATGCCATGCCCCTTGATTGGAAATGTTTTCGTTCACTAGGTATTCATCGTGCGAATTTCCCTGCTGTTCAAACAAATTGTCATATGCAAACAATGTTATATCAAAAATGCAAAGCTTATGTCTGTCTTGAAGATTTTGAAAATGCATTCTTTTTCATAAAACAAATGAATGTTTGTAAAACATGATGTCAACTCCGTATTTACCGTAGGCCTTAAGGAGTCAGGATACCTTTCGTAACAGTATGCTTTCGAACTAACCCATGCTTCAGCTAGGACTTTTAAGGGTTACAACGTGGCCTGGTTCACGGTTTAAGAAACAAAGGATAAAGGCTCAAATTTTATTTGTACCCACCCGCTCTTCGTGATGTTCTCCAAACCTAAACTCAGTTGATCATACGTTAGACCTTGTTTGAGTCTTTGCTCTGATTTTCCGATGATGATTCGGATATTGATGATTTATTCTGAATAGGCAGTCATTTCCTTTTGTCGTTGAGGGTTGGTAAGTCCTCTTTCTTGTCTGATTTTTTTTGTTATCCCTTTCTTTTTGCCTGAACTGTTTCCTTTTTTGGAATTACAGTCAGCGGGATGCCCCAGTTTTGTAAGTCTCCTTCATGGGTTTTGACTTAATGGGTTTTTTTTTATTTGTTTTTTTTATTTATTTTGAAAGATAATGACTGCCTTTCTTTATTGATCATTCGGAACCATCACTGTCTTTCTTTGTTTTGTAAGGATCTTTGGTGCCATTCGTTATGCACTTGGATCAACTGAGAGAACTACCCTGCCCCAGGTTATGATGAAGGGTTTTGAATTTCGAAAAGAAAAACTCCTACTTCTTTGGCTCAGAGGGGTTGACGAGGGATTATCATCCTTATAACTCCAGTGTTTAGGGATTGAAACAATGCCTGTACCTCATCAGCGGGGTCTGTTCAAAAGCATACTGTAGATTATGGTATCGTTTTCGTCATCCTCCCTCAAGAGGCTTAGAATTTTAGATCAAGAGTTGACATCAGAAAAAATATGAGAATAATTTGCATTTAGTGAATACGAATATATTGTTTCAGAACAGACATATGCGATGCATTAATGAAATAACAATGTTTAACATGAGTAAATGTTTGAACAAAGGAGAATTGCAACTTGAACATTCGAATGAACAAAAATTTCTCAATCCTAGCCATGTTTTGGCGAGGGAGCAGTGATCACGTGGGGAGTCTTGGGTACTTTAAACTGAATCTCTCCAGCGTCGACCATGTCTTGGATCTTATTTTTCAAGCTCCAACAATCATCTGTAGTATGCCCCGGGCTGTCAGAGTGATAAGCGCAGCGGGCGTTGGGGTTATACTTCGGTGACGTTGTATTTTGGCTCTTCGGAGCTTCTTTTAGAGTTACCAGCTTGGTCTCCAGCAACTGTGGCAATATCTGGGATAAGTTCATGCTGAGCCGAGTGAACTGCCTTCTCTCGCTCTTTTGTTGGTTGTGATGTTGAATTTGTGACACTGGAGCCATTTGAGTAGCTCTCCCCTTACCTCCTTGTCTCAAAGGTGGTTGAACGATGACTGGCTTTTTACCCTTAGACTTTTGCCCCAGTTGGTTACCCTGAAGCAGTTGGTTGACGAGAAACCAGAGCTCATCTTGTCTTTGAGCTAACCCTTGAATGGCAGTCACCTGCCCCAACATCTGGACCTTCAATGCATCCACCTCAGCTTGTAGGTGTTTCAGCCTTTCATCCTCAGCACTGTTCCTGACAAAGGTCTCCATGAGAAGTGTCCTTAGCTCTTCCTGCCCCTTGGATAGATTCAGGAGGATTTTCCCGAACCTGGTCTCTTGAGCAAGAAAGTCCTGGTTGTCTTGTTGGGAAGCCATTGCTAAAATAGACAGCGGGAAAGGTAAGTGACCTGCAACAAGGATACCTGTTATGCAATGATGAGTATGACATGCATGTAATGTTTTCAAGGACCTCGCGGGGTAAACAAGAAAATTTGTTAGCATTTGGATCCGGTAGCTTGATTGAAAGAACTTCATATTTGTTGAGAGTCTTTCTTCCAAGGGTCAAAGGCTCACCATATCCAGTGGGTCATAGCCCATGACTTTAATCATCATGTCTGGTTTTGATTTCCAAACAACCTTGGTTAGGGGAACCTTCTTCAAGAGTCAGAGCTCACCATATCAAGTGGGTCATAGCCTCTGACAACTTTGGCTAGAGGAAAATAAATCCTCTTTGCCCCTTGCTAGATGTTTGATTCATCATGACCTGCATCACAAGCCCTTGAGATCCTTGAAATGGGTTAGGATGTATGCAATGGTATGATGTCATGATGCATGGGGTAATATGAATAAACCCTGTTATGAGCCCTTATTAAGGACTATAAACAGAAACCTGCAAGAAACTCAAGTAAAACCTGTCATGAGTCCCAGTTAAGGACTAAAAAACAAAACCTGCAAGAAACTCGGTAAACCCTGTTATGAGTCCTAATTAAGGACTGCAAACCAAAACCTGTAAGAAACTTAGTATACCCTGTTATGAGTCCCTATTAAGGACTATAAATAAAAACCTGCAAGAAACTCAGTAAACCCTTGTTATGAGTCCTAATTAAGGACTAAAACAAAACCTGCGAGGAATTCAATAAACCCTGTTATAAGTCCTAATTAAGGACTATAAACAAAACCTGCAGGAAACTCAAGTGTCAGACAACAAGCATGCAAATAGTCAAGTACGAAGGCACACAAGTCACACAAAAGAGCCCTTAGAGTTTAGGCCAGCATGAGGTCTAGGTATTACCCTCTTTCAGTTTGTTGGTTCATACCTATCCTATCAAAGTAACCGGGTTCTTAGAGGATCCCAATATCATTGACTACCCTCAATCGGTCATAACTCCAGCATCGCAATCTTTTCTTGCGGCCAGAACCATCACGAGAGTTTAGCCTCAATGGGCGTAGCATACTGCTACTGTTCTAATGGCCAAGTTGTGTCAATTAAGGTTCTACGGTCTGTTGGTGCTTAATGACTCCTTAGAAGACCCATATTCTCCCCGTTTCAACACGAGGGATATCGGTACAGACCAAGGCGCCACACCAACGTAGCCACTGCTTCACCCATGTCGGTATACGCCGGACAGGTCCCTCACAGCTTATGCTACCTAAACAGGGTATCACCAGATCCGGGTTAGGATCTATGTAACTCCCATGCAACCCACAAATAGTAAAGCAAGCAAGTCAATACAATTGAAAACACAGTTATGAACTAAACCCTAAGGTACACCTCACTTTATAAGGTCCCCAGCAGAGTCGCCAGTTCTGTGATCGGTGGATCTGGAACTGACTGTTTAATGCTGGTTTGTGAAATGTCGCGGAAGCAAGAGTCGCCACCGTCTTTTATTTTCTCCAAATGGAAAGGACAAAAGCACAGAAAAATTCCTTAAAGAGATTGCTCTCGGTTCGGGAGGTAGATTATAGAAAGGGAAGGTGTTAGCACCCTTTCTATCCATGGTTATCCATGGGCTCTTAGATACTTTCTCATTGTGTTTTCAAAAATGGTTTGTTTGCTTTTCAACTGTGGGTTTAAAAAGTTTCTTTGAAAATTCCAGTTCGACTCTTGTATCAGTCCTCAAGAGTGTTTGAAAAATTGCTTTCGAAAGCTTTTTGAAAATGTGTTGGTGTGAAAAGTATTTTGTTTTGTTTTGAAATTTAGAGCAAGTATCTAGAGTCGTCTACCTACCCTAAGGAATTCGTCTGTGTAAATGTCCTTTGAAGTAGTGCCATCCCACCATTGAGAGGTAGGTAGCACCACCATTGGAGGTGTTCGGGTCAATTCGAAGGTTCGGGACATGGTGATCACCAGAGCAATAAGAAGATACCTTAGAAGCTACCCTCATGCCAGGTTCCCGGATCATGAGGACTTACTAAGACATCCTCTACTCGACGATCACCTTTCGAGGAAAGGCAACAGTGAGGCGTACCCTAGGGGTGGTGTGTGATTTGTGTGTCATGTTCATTTATTTTTGTCTTATTCATGTCATGGGTGATCTACGCGTTATTTTTATTTTGACATTCATTCTTGCATGCAATTTGTTAACAGTTAAAAAGTTGCGAGAAGTAAAAGTTCTAAAGCTATTACAAAAGGCGCGGGTCCACATCGCCAAAATTTCCAGAACCCGATTTGACAGAAAAATAAATAAAGAAATAAAATGAAGTGCGAGAAATTAATTACACGGCTTTGGGAGAGATACATAAATATTAAAAGAAAAAAAAGAAATAAATACGCGCATTGAGATTTAAATTAGAAACGAGGGCGTTGGACCCCTTTTTTGCAAAATTGAATTAAATGATTAAATTAATTAATAAAAAAGGAAAAGAAATTATTTTTTAGTTTTTTTGTATTTATATAATTTTAATGAAAAAGAATTACTTGAAATAAAATGCTAATCCTAATTCTAGTTGTTTTTAGTTTATTAAGAAAAGATTAAATTTTAACCTAATATTTAACCTAATTATTTACATGCCATTTAATTATAAAAATAAATAATAGGAGATATTTAATTATTATGAAAGAAAAGAAAAAGGGATAAAAATGATTATAAATCCTAATTCTACAAATTTTAGATTTTTATTAAGGAAAATATTACAATTAAACCTAATTTAATAACTAAATTTAATTAATGCAATTTATTTACAAAAATACTAAAATAAAATATTTATTATTTTTTATCTTTTTCTGATTTTTTGGTGTTTTTTATATATTATGAAAATATTAAATTAATTAAAAAAAAAACAATAATTAAAAGAATGTAAAAATAAAAAAGCAAAGAATGTAAAAAAAAAGGTTTGCAAACCTAGGGGGTTCTGCCCCTAATTTGGAGGTTTTTCTTTAGCAATTTGGGCCCATCTTTTGCAAAGCCTGGTTGACTTTTGTGCCAGCATGTATACGCGTTGACCATGGTTTACCATGTTCTTCAATTATGACCTTCTGATTGCTTCCATTGGGCACGTGGATGGCCAGATTTTGTGGACATACGGTGCTCCTTCAGGCTGAAACTGCATGGAAACATTAAGTGAAAAATAATGTGAAAGGGGGTGGGGACCTGGGGCTCGAACCCAGGTCCTGAACATTACCACTAGCAAGCCTTTCCACAGAAGCACTCAACGCGTTCTGATTATAATATAACTAAGAAACAATATAAAATAAACAAACGTTAGTGGGGCGCTTTTCGCGCGAAATTTGAATCAACCAATCGTTGTTAGCCACATAGTCATCTTCCTCCTTGTTGGTTTATTTTCTGAAACATAAAAGAAACAGGCAACGGTTTTTGAACCATTCCCTTAGGCACGTTTCTGGAAAATAGCGAATAGGAATCCTCTCATTAGAAATTAGGCGCGACATATGGATGTGATTGTCGTGAAGCTCCTGAACCTGATGGTGCCATTATCATGCCCCAATTGTTCCTTGAATGGAAAGCCCTAAATTTCCAAGCCTGAAACCCTAAAATATGACAATGGTGGTTTTGCATACAGTGCATAAAACTCTAATCAAAGTATATGGTTAGCTTTAAAACACATCACTTAGTATGAATCTACAAATAAAATGCCATGAATATGCCTAGAACTCAGAATACGAATATGCATTATTATGAAAAAAAATTTGATTATGTACAATGATTTAAGGCTGTAGGGTTGGTGTTCTTGATCCAGGTACGTTGCTTGATGTCCCAGGGATGCAATGGAATGAATTTCTTGGCTTCAATCGACCTGCAAATGTGTTTTCAGATTTGGAATTTTAAAGCAAAAATTCAAGTTTTGTTCTCCAGATTCTTGCGCAGCTTTTAGGTAATGAGCATTAGGTCTTGCTTGTGTATGTATAGGAGAGTGATTTAGGTTAAGAAACTTGATCGAAATCCATGCATTGATGTGAAAAAGATTTGATTTGCAAACCATAATTTTTCAATCTTTTTTCATGCTTTTTAGTTCTCAATCATATCCAATCAATTCCAATTCTTCCCTAATTTGATTTGCACGAAATATTGAAGATATTATATGCACTAAAAGATTTGAAATAGTAGGTTTAACATTTTTTCATGTATTTTAATTAATTTAAATGAATTATTAATAATAAAAATCCAAATAAATAAATAAAAAATGAAGAAAAACTTCCCTTTGGACCAAGTGGTCGTGCACATGCTTTGGATAATGAATTGTGGAAGAAAAAGAAGCCCATTAGCAATTTTAGGTCATTTGAAGCAATGTTGACTTTTCAAAATATCCAAAAATTTCCCAACTTCCACAAGGCATAACTTGCTCAAGTTTTAAGCTTTGCTCATGTTCTTGGACATTTTGGAAAGGTCTTTGAGTTCTCTAACCAATGTCTTTGGTCCCATGTCATTTTGATTTACCAATCTCAAGTTATGGCCTTTGACTTAAAGTCCCTTTTTGTTGACTTTTGAAAATGACCTATAATGTTGAAATTGATAACTTTTTGTGAGAGCATTTCTTGGGCTTGAAGTATGAAGAGGAGTTGTAGGAAATGTCTTTCTCTTCAAAATGAGCTTTGGATGGCATTTTTCTGATAATCCATGTGAAAGTTATGCCCTGGTCAATTTACAGTTGACTTTTTCAGCTGTCCAAATAAGGAAACTTTTGCATCTTGATGATTTTTGAGCCAAGCTTTGAGAATCATGATCAAGCATTGATCAAATGATGTTTGTGGCTTCAAAATGAGATTTTGACCAAAAATTTGAACTTTTGACTGTCAAATGACCATTTTGCCCCTACAGTTGACTGTAGTGCAATTAGGGTTTTTGACTGTGCAATTTTGTGCTGAAAGTCTTGAAACTTGATATGAGGATGCTTGACCATGTTTATAGGCATGTGGGACTTGATTGGACCCTTGGAAACTTCATTTCCTTGATCAGAACCAAAACCCTAATTTTGACTGTTTAGGAGACCCTTGACTGTGCAACCCTTGGGGAATTTTGAAGCTTTGACTTTTGCAATTCTTGAAGAATATGGGAGGGAAAATTTTGGGGTACAACAGTTGCCCCTGTTCAATCTTCTTAGGCCTGAGGATGCAGATTGGCTGACGTGCCTTTCGTAATCTGAAGGTGGAAGATGATTGAACACTAGAGTGCCCAGAAATTTGCGCTCACATAGTGGCAGTGTGATGATGGAATGGGCTTATAGATGCCATTTAGAGGTTGATGAATAGGATGATGGGCTTATAGATGCCATCTGGATGTTGATCGCGTAAGAGATTCCTTAGCGAGAACTTGCGTACCTGCAAAAGAAAAATGAGTACCTGACATGTTGCAGGAGCTGGTCTTCAGATGCTTTGTGTAGATATGTCCTGGCTGGTTACAGGAATCGGATCTTCGAATTCTTTAGACGTGCCCTGGCGAGATACAGGAATCGAGTCTGGTAATGTTAGTCTTCAACGGATACACCCTGGCAAGATTCAGGCATCGGATCCTCGAACTCTTCAGACACACCCTGGCAAGATACAGGAATTGGATCTGGTAATGTTAGTCTTCAACGGATACACCCTGGCAAGATTCTGGCATCAGATCCTCGAACATGATGAGGAGATTACTCCGAGGGGAAATACTCTGTGGGGAAGAGATACTTTGCTGAGATTTTAACGATAAACTCCGCTGGGGATTCCGTTGATAAGCTCTGTTGGGGATTTTGATGATGAACTCCGCTGGGGATTGATTACCATTGCTGGTGATATTGAATCTGTTGAGGATAGAAGTCCTGCTTGGGGAAAGAAAGAACTTCACTGGGGATGATCTTTCAGTTGCAACTTGCTGAGGATAACCCAGTTAGACTCTTGTGAGGATAACCTTCTGAATTTGGCCGGGGAGATACATTTGTATTCTGCAGGGGACAAGCTTTCAGAATCTACTGGGTAAGATGATTCAACTCTGGCGGGGAAGCCTTTTTAGACTGCGCTGGGGAAATGGCTCCACTGGGGGTATCTTGTATTCCTCCGGGAAACATTCTTATACTCTGTTGAGGAATATTAAGACTGTCGGGGATGCTCTTACGCTCGCTGGAGAATGTCTTTATACTCCGTTGGGGAATATTAAGACCTTCTGGGGATACCCGGCCTTTTCAGGGCTGATGGTAGACCAACTCTGCTTGGGGAGAGTATTGCCGACTCGTCCGTAGTTTCAAGTTTTAGCTGAGAGAGCTATCATTACTGTCTTATCCTGTGGGGAGTGAAGGTATCTTAGCCATATTCTTCAGCTGAATATATACCTTGGTACCTGGTGGACAGAGCAACTAGACCGCTCAGACAATTCTTATTGCCCCTACTTCTGATATCACCCGTAATTTGTCTTTTGTTTCGCATGTAAATATTTATGAGAAACAATTAATGTCAAATGCATATATCAAAAATGAACATTGGACGTTCTTTGCAAAACAAACAGATAAAGGAAAAACAGTTTGAAATTTGTTTGAAAATGAATTTGTATTGACTTTGAAGTTTAGCCTGTAAATAGGCGTTTTGTACAAGAGGTTGACGTCCTAGTAAGAGAACGCTGTCGAACAAATAGAATTTATACAATTTGTGAAAACAAAACAGCTATGTGAATAATCCCACTGGGTTCCAGCTCTGCTATTGCCTTTATATCTTCAAGCATCTCATCACTTTGCTACTTAGTTGAAGATGAATCTGATTGACTGGTGTCGTCCGAGCCTGATAGTTGATACCGAAGTCCGGATGCGAGGTGATCCAATGAGACATAGTGTTACGCTTTAATCCCTAACTTTTGCCTGGACCGCCCTTTCGGGTTTTCAGTCCACCGGGATACCCATTTTTGCCCAAGCCGCCTTTTCAGGTTTTCGACTTGCCGGGTGTACAGATTTTTTTATTTTCATCCCTTATTTTTGCCCGAACCCTTTTGGTTCGCCGGGAAGCCCTTATTTTTGCCTAGGCCAGTCAATCTAGCGGGTCTTTGATTATGTGTAGTATCTTTTTACTATGTCTGCATTGACGGGGTGAGGAAGGTCGTCACCATCCATGGTGGTTAGAATCATCGCTCCTCCTGAGAAGATGTTCTTAACCACAAATGGCCCTTCGTAAGTAGGGGTCCATTTGCCCCTGGGATCACCTTGAGGTAGAATGATGCGCTTGATTACCAGGTTCCCAACTTGATACTCTTGTCGTCTGACTTTCTTGTTAAATGCCTTGATCATTCGTTTTTGGTACGTCTGACTATGACAAATAGCAGTAAGTCTCTTTTTGTCGATTAGATTCAATTGATCAAGTCGGGTATGGATCCAGTCGTCTTCGCTCAAACCTGCATCCTTCATGATCCAAAGAGAGGGTATCTGAACTTCAATGGGCAAGACTGCCTCCATGCCATAAACCAAGGAATAGGGTGTTGCCCCTGTTGACGTCCGTGCTGAGGTACGGTACCCATGAAGAGCAAATGGTAACATCTCGTGCCAGTCTTTGTATGTCACTGTCATCTTTTGCACAATCTTCTTAATGTTCTTATTTGCTGCTTCAACAGCCCTATTCATCTTCGGCCGGTAGGGAGAAGAGTTATGATGCTGTATCTTGAATTGCTCGTAGAGCTCAGTGATCATCTTGTTGTTAATATTGGTACCATTGTCCGTAATGATCCTCTCTGGTACACCGTATCGACAGATCAGGTTATGCCGAATGAACTGTGCCACGACGTTCTTGGTTACGGTAGCAAAGGAAGCTGCTTCAACCCACTTCGTAAAGTAATCAATCGCTACCAGGATGAAACAGTGCCCGTTGGATGCCGTAGGTCTGATCTCGCCGATCATATCAATGCCCCACATTGCAAAAGGCCAAGGTGCTGTCAAAACATTCAGAGGAACTGGAGGAATATGCACCTTATCAGCATAGACCTGGCACTTGTAACATGTCCGAGAATGCTGATAACAGTCGGCTTCCATTGTGGACCAGTAGTATCCTGCCCGAAGGATTTTCTTTGCCATGGTATGCCCACTGGAATGAGTTCCGAAAGTACCTTCATGCAGCTCTGCCATGATTCTTTCTGCTTCAATTTTATCCATGCAACGCAGTAAGATTGAATCATGGTTATGTTTGTAAAGAATGCCATTGCTGATGAAGAACTTTGCCGCGAACCTTCTTAGAAACTTCTTGTCATTAACAGATGCACCCTCGGGGTATTCTTGAGCTTCAAGGTACCTCTTCACTTCATGATACCAAGGTTTTTCTGTTACCTCTTTAGTCTCTAGATCACAACAATGTGCAGGTTCATCCAATTTCCAAATAATGATCTGGGGAGCCTCGTTGTCCCACTTGACTTTGAACATAGAAGACATCGTAGCTAGCGCGTTCGCCAACTGATTCTCCTCTCTTGGGAAGTGTTCAAAGGTTATCTCCTCGAAATGGGGAAGCAACGTCAATACATACTCCTTGTAAGGAATAAGATTTGGGTATTTCGTATCCCACTCTCCTTTGATCTGACTGATCACGAGAGCGGAATCTCCAAAGACACTCAGAAACTTAATCCTTAGGTCAATTGCTGCTCGAAGACCCATAATGCAGGCTTCATACTCTGCCATATTGTTGGTGCAGTTAAAACATAGTCGGGCGGTAAACGGAGTATGAGAGCCTTTAGGAGATATGATCACAGCGCCAATGCCATTACCCAAAGCGTTTGAAGCTCCATCAAAGTACATAGACCATCAGGATCCTTCCTCAGGTCCTTCATCCGGTCCAGGTGTCTCACAATCAGTCACTACCATGATATTCTCGTCTGGAAATTCAAAGTTCATAGACTGGTAATCATCCACTGCCTGGTAAGCCAAATGGTCTGCCAATACACTTCCCTTGATTGCTTTTTTAGTCGTGTACTGGATGTCATATTCAGTCAAGATCATCTGCCATCTTGCTATTCTTCCGGACAAGGCAGGCTTTTCGAAGATATACTTGATTGGATCCATTTTTGAAATCAACAGAGTAGTGTGAGTCAACATATAATGTCTCAGCCGGCGAGTAGCCCATGCCAAAGCGCATCAAGTTTTCTCGAGCAGTGAGTATCGGGTCTCACAATCGGTAAACTTTTTGCTAAGGTAATAAATAGCATGCTCTTTTCGGCCAGACTCGTCATGCTGCCCTAGCACACACCCCATTGAGTTATCGAGCACCGTCAAGTATAAAATCAAAGGTCTCCCTTCAACTGGTGGCATAAGAATAAGTGGCTCCTAGAGGTACTCTTTGATTCTTTCGAAAGCAGCCTGACATTCATCGTTCCAACATACCACTTGATCTTTCTTCAGCAGTTTGAAGATTGGCTCACAAGTAGCAGTTAGGTGCGAGATGAATCGGGCAATGTAGTTCAGTCGTCCTAGAAAGCCTCTGACCTCCTTCTCTATCTTGGGAGCTGGCATCTCTTGTATGGCTTTCACTTTGGCAGGATCCACTTGAATACCTTTGTCGCTTACGACGAAACCCAGCAGTTTATCGGACCGTACCCCGAAGGTGCATTTGTTTGGGTTCAATCTCATCTTATATAACTTCAACCTGTCAAACAACTTTTGTAGATGTTCAAGGTGTTCCTCCTCAGTTTGGGACCTCGCAATCATATCGTCGACGTATACTTCAATCTCATGATGGATCATGTCATGAAATAAAGCAACCATGGCACGCTGATATGTTGCCCCAGCATTCTTCAACCCAAAAGGCATGACCTTGTAACAAAAGGTACCCCATTGGGTAACGAAAGTGGTCTTTTCCATGTCTTCAGGAGCCATTTTGATTTGATTATAACCGGAGAAACCATCCATAAAGGAGAATACCTTGTGCTGAGCAGTATTGTCAACCAGAACGTCGATGTGAGGTAGAGGGAATTCATCCTTAGGGCTTGCCCTGTTCAAATCCCTGTAGTCAACACACATTTGGACCTTACCATCCTTCTTCGGTACCGGAACCACATTGGCAACCCACTGAGGGTAAGAAGTTACTGCTAGAAAACCGGCGTCAAACTGTTTCATAACTTCGGCCTTGATTTTCTCAGACATCTCTGGACGCATACGGCGAACCTTCTGTTTTACCGGAGGGCAGTCTTCCTTGGTAGGCAGGCGATGAACCACAATGTCGGTATCCAACCCAGACATATCTTTGTAAGACCAGGCAAAGATATCCACGTAGTCATGCAGCATCTGAATCAACCGCTGTTTCCCACTAAGCTCCAAATTTGCACCGATCTTGACTTCCTTTTTGTCTGTCTCGGTACCCAGATTCACCGTTTCCACTGGCTCTTCATGTAGCTGAATGGCCCTCTCTTCTTGGAGTAGTAGTCTTGCAAGCTCACCAGGTACATCACAATCATCTTCACCTTCGTCTTCGGCTAATTTGATCGTATTTTCGAAGTCATAACTGGCAGTAGCAGAGTCGTTACCAGTGAGATCCAGAGTGGATTGGGACCTGTATATGTGAGTGTGTGTAAAATAGCTATTTTGTAATATAATAAGGAAAGATAAAGAGCACAAAATTTGAAATGCGAAAACGTCCAATGCTTTTATTAATGATATATGAAAATGGCATACAAAAGCCCTCACAAATAAAGCCATGGTGCCCCGGGTAAGACACCGGGCCATCAAGTTTCAAAACATTGTCTGTTACAAATTCGAAACAAAGAGCTCATTACCGAGTAATAAAAGTAATAGGGATAAAATCCTTTGTTGTCCAGTTGTTTGGTCCACCGTTGGTCGTAGGATAGATCCAGCTGTCGAATTCAGACTCCTCCACGTCATCTTCGATGGCATTTACTCCTGAGTTACTTATGAACACATGAGGTCTTCCAATCCTTGCACTTCGAACAACCCTCTGAGCTTCTGCAGTGAAACCCAAACCGAACTTGTTAGTCTTCTGAGTGAAATCAGGAAGTCGGCCCCAGTTTGCATACTCACCCTTCTCAATAACAGCCAGGCCATCCTTTAAGGAAGCCATCTTCATGGGAGAATCTTCCTTCACAGTCTCAGCTGACGCCAGTGTCTGAGGAACCTCTTCAAAGTGTTGAAACGGGGTCTCAATGAACTCCCCATCCATCTCTACGTACCGGAACAAGTTGAGGTGGCTGACCATGTACTCCTCCTCCCCTTGAACTGTCACAATCTTTCCTTTAACCGGGTACTTCAACTTCTGGTGGAGCGTTGAGGTTACGGCTCCCGCTTTGTGGATCCATGGACGACCCAGCAAACAAGAATAGGATGGACGAATGTCTATCACGTAGAATGTAGAATTGAAGACATGAGAACCAACTTTGATTGGAATATAAACCTCACCATGCACCATCCTCTTAGACCCATCAAAGGCCCGAACAACAATGTTACTCGACTTTAGCTCCAAACCTTCGCAATCTAGCCTGTCTAGAGCTTTCTTGGGCAAAACGTTCAACGAGGAACCAGTCAACCAACACATGTGCAAGAGTAGTGCCCCTGCATTCAATGGAGACATGCAGGGAATCATTATGGTTCTTCCCTTTAGCAGTCAGATCAGCGTCAGAGAAACCCAAACCATTATCAGCAGTTAAATTGGCCACACAATCGGTAAATTGATCAGCTGATGTCTCTTGTGGCATGTGGGCCGTCTTTAGAAAGGTAATCAGAGCCTTGGCATGGGCCTCTGAACACAACAACAGTGATAACATAGAAATCTTGGATGGGGTTTGCCCCAGTTGCTCAACTACATTAAAATCACTCTTCTTAATAATCTTCAGAATCTCTTCCATCTCCTGTTTGGAAGCTTCAACATTGATTGTCTTTGGCGCCTCCGTCTGGGCAGGCATATCAGTGGTGATCCCTTTGCCCCGAGCGTCAGAAGACTCGGCGACAGGGGGAAGGATAGGAATTTGATCAGGAACAGCTGTAGGTACACTTGCAGGCTTAATGATAACAGGTCTTCGGACAGTTGGTGGAGCAATATCAGGTGAGAAAGTCTACCGCTGCGGGTGACTTTAGCAGGCCCGGTAATGTTGCTGACGCCGGTATCAGCATCAAACTCTTGCTTAATTCCAAGAACATAAACATCTGCCCCATAGTGCCAAGGGACAGCTTTGTCAGAGGTATAGGGGATGGGCCCCGGAACAGTGATGATTATAGGTGCGATCTTCGGAACAAATGTAATTCTAACAGGCGTCCTCGAGGGAGCCTTGGAAGAATTTTCGAAAATGGTAATGATGGCAACTTCTTCAGAATGAACAGATGGAACAACAGTCTTTTCAAACAGGATCTCCTTGCTACCCATCAGGTTTTGGATACCTGACTTCAAAGATGGGCAACCAGTAGGTAAAACAGAACACAAATGGCAACCTTCACCACAGCCCGGAAATAAACCGGCTAGCAACAGGTTCCTCTTGACAGTCATCAGAGGGGTAACAATATCATCCACACACACTACAAACAAGTCTTCCTCTACAGCATTTACTCCATGTTTGGGCATGGGAGCAGTCACAACATTAGGCCTCTCGGGCGCCTCAAACTCAATCTCCTTTGCATCAATTAAGTCTTGCACCTTGTTTTTCAGACTCCAACAATCATCTGTATTATGCCCCGGGCTATCAGAGTGATAAACACATCGGGCGTTAGGGTTATACTTCGGTGATGCAGTATTTTGATTCTTTGGAGCTTCTCTTAGAGTCACCAGATTAGTCTTCAGCAACTGTGGCAACATCTGAGACAAAGTCATGCTGAGACGAGTAAATTGCCTTCTAGGTCTCTCCTCCCTTTGTTGGTTGTGATGCTGAGGAGCACCAACAGGTTTTGAGATAACAACCGCATTGACAGCTTGGCGGTGTTCAGGTCTGTTTTGTCTTCTTAAACTGTAGTCAACACTGGACTCTTTCTTAAACGGTCTCTTCTCGGTGCTCGATGAGGCACCCTTCTGTATCTTCCCAGCCTTAATACCAGCTTCAATCCTCTCACCTGTCAAGATAAGGTCTGTAAACCCGGCTGAAGAGCTTCCAATCAAATGGTTAAATAATGGACTGGACAGGGTCCCCAAAAACATATCAACAAGTTCACGATCAGCTAAAGGTGGTTGCACCCTTCCGGAAAGGTCTCTCCATTTTTGAGCATACTCTTTAAGTCCTTCACCCGTCCCTATTGACATACCCTGGAGTTGGGTACGCGTAGGAGCAAGGTCGGAATTATACTGATAATGCCTAAAGAATGCAACAGCCAAATCCTCCCAGCTGCGGATACTGGCTCCGTCCAACTGATAGAACCACTCATGCTGAGTCCCTGAGAGACTGTCTTGAAAGAAATGGATCCATAAGTTCTTATCAGTAGTGTAAGGTTGGATCTTCCTCACATATGACCGGAGGTGCAGCTTTGGACAGGAAGCTCCGTCATACTTGGCAAAGGCAGGTGCCTTGAACTTATGGGGAATCACCACCCCAGATGATAAACCCAAATCTCCGAAGTCCAGACCGGGCACCTTATGTACTTCCATATCATTCAAACGGTCTTCCAGCTGTATGTACTTATCCTCAGCAGGAGGATATTGTTCTTCATCATAGTCCGTCTCGTTATCGGAGACCATAGGGCTAGGAGCCCTCCTTTCTTGTGGACTGTCTTTCTCTCCATACGGGGTGGCCAGATCAATTTCATTCTGCAGCCCGTTTCCAAACCTGCGTCCGGTGTTGAACAGGATGGTCCTCTTCTTCTTCTTCTTCCTCTCTTTCAGAATCAAGGTCTTCAAGTCCTGCTGACCCTTAGTTAGGCTCATGACCAACTCTTGAAATTGGGCATTTTGGGCCTGGAGGGCCTTGATAGCTTGCTCGGTGGAAGGTTCAGCAGACATGATGATTGCTGAAATAAACAACGAAGAAGATAAGAGACCTGTAAAAGGGTACCTGTTATGCATATGATGAATGGTATGCTATTTATGTAATGCATTCAAGGGTTCAAAAATTCAAATTTGTTGCAGACAAAAAGAACACACGTCATACTAAGAAGAAATTTGTTAGTACATAAGTGCCCCATGGGAGAAATATTACAAAATTCTTAATGTAAAAAGACATTGCGCATCCTTTTTGGAGCGATGTAAGTGTTGAGGGTCTCCTCCTCGTGAAGTCGGCGGGTAAGCTCCAAAACCTTCTTTTCACTGGCATAGAAGCTGGCTTCAAAAGTATTCCGCTCTTCCTTGAGTTGGATCCAACTCTTTTGCATTTCTTCCCATGATGTTGGCATGTCAGGATGTAGGATGGCGTATGGAACCTGTCCTTCCATAATAGGCTCTTTGATCAAGGGGAGAATGTGAGGATATGACATCATAAGATTCTGGGAGCGGGTTCATACCCACTTGAGGTAAGGCTCAAGGGGGATAGAATTCTTGTGCCCCAGTGTCTTACTATCCACCTTATTAGGCATCCTCCAAGCTCTGATGAACCTTTATCGAAGTCCTTGCGTATCATTGTCGAAGTCAAAAACTAGGTCAGGAATCAGCATGTCATGAGGGCTATCCCTCAGAGCATATCCAAATTGTCTCAAAGCTAGACAGGGGTTGTAGGTAATGCCTCCCCTAATTCCAAGTAATGGAACATTAGGAAATTCTCCATAACGATCAATGATGGTGACATTTTCTCTGGACCGAGAACACCAATGTACATCAGAATGTGTGAGGGTCATCAATCGTTGTGACCACCTTAAACCCTGCTCATTCTTCAAAACTGATTGTGGAAGGTGAGAAATAACCCACCTTGCTAGGAGAGGAGTACAGCACATGAGAATACCTCTTTTCCTCATTGTTCGTGTGTAAAATGAGTGGAGGATGTCCTCAAGCAATGTAGGTATGGGATTCCTGGATATGAAAATCTTGACAGCATTTACATCTATAAGTTGATCAGGATTTGGGAACAAAACCAACCCATAGATAAGGAGTGCCACAATCTCTTCAAAGGCTTGTAGATCAAGAGAATTCCAGCATTCTCGTGCCTTCTCAAACAGAAACATTGCCAAGAATCCCTTGATACCTCTTCTGGTTTCCCAATGCCCTTTGATGTCGGATGGTTGCAAGCGTAATGCTTGAGCAACATCTTCAAGTTTTGGTTCCTTTTCCGTAGCGTTGTAGGGTAGTTGACTAAGAATAGGAATTCTCAGGAGTTGAGAAAATTCCTCCAAAGTAGGCACCAATTGATAATACGGGAATGTGAAACAGTGGTGTAGGGGGTCAAAGAACTGGAAGAGAACTTTCATCATGTCTTCTTCAATGTTGGTGTTGACCAAGCTGAGGAGTCTACCATGTCTTTCACTGAAGAGAGAATTCTCGGGAATCATGGATGTAAGCTCCTTGAGTTGAGGAGGGATCCTTACAAGGTTGACTTGAATTGTTTTCCTGCGGAGAGACTCCATGTCCTGCAAAACAAGAACAAAGATGAAGATCTAAACCCTTGAAATGGTTAGCAGATGCATATGATGCTTTATGATGTATGCACAAACACATGTACAAGCAAGTCACACAAAAACCCTAGTTTCAGGCTTGCAGGAGGTTTCATAGGTAAGTACCCTCTTGAGTTTAGTTGGCTCAAAACCTGTCCTATAAATAGTAACCGGGTTCTAAGGAGCTCAATATCATTGGATTGTTTTCTATGTTCATCGTTTCGGTTTAGCCACTTAACTGGCGACCAAAGTATTCCAAGAAAACAATCCTCAATGAGTGTAGTATCGAGTATCTACCAACTTCGGACTGCACCAAAGTCGGTCATCTCACTACCCCTAAAAAAGGCCAAGATGGTCAAGTAAGGTTCTTGGTCATTAGTGCTTAGTGACATCACTCAGCGGCCCCGTATTCTCTTTGATTGACTCAAAGGCTACCGGTACTCACAAATATGTCACACTAATATAGCTATTGCTTCAACCGTGTCGGTATACCCCGCACAGTTTCCACAACGTATTGCTATCTATGAATGTTTCCCAAATTCGGGTAGAGGATTTCAAACCCAAACAATAGAACAAAGATAAAGCAATCAAATAAAACAATAGAAGCAAATATGATGAACTAATCCTAAGGTATACTCCACTTATTAGAGTCCCCAGCAGAGTCGCCAGTTCTGTGATCGGTGGGAATGAGAATTGACTGTTTTTTAATGCTGGTTCGCGTTTGCGTTTGTTTTTGCAAAGTGTCACGGTAAGCAAGAGTCGCCACCGTCTTTTATTTTATCCAACAAGGAAAGGACAAAAGCACAAAAAAATTCCTTTTCGAGATTTTTCTCGGGTTCGGGAGGTAGATTATAGAAAGGGAAGGTATTAGCACCCTTTCTATCCGTGGTTATCCACGGGCTCTTAGGTACTTGCTCACTATGTTTTCAAAAGTTTGCTTTTCTTTGTGTTTGTGGGTTTTGAAAAGAGTTTTGTTTTGTTTTTGAAGAAAGTGTAAGTGTGAAAAATTTTGTTTTGTTTTTTTAAAGGAGCAAGTACTTAAGAACCTCTACCTACTCAAAAAGGAATTAAATTGTGCTAATGTCCTTTAGACAATGTTATCCCACTATTGAGGAGTAGGTAGCATCGTCGTTGGAGTTTTCGGGTCAATTCGATTTAAGGGACGTGTGGTCACTAAAGCAATGTTAGGATGCTTTAGCGATAACCCTAATGTCTTAGATCATTTTTATCGAGGCAACCGTTTCGAGGCAACTTTGATCTTTAGACAGGAGGGCGACCTCTAAGACTTCCTATACTCAATGACCACACTTGAGGCAGCCAAGTGAGGTATACCCTAAGAGTGGCATGTGCGAGTGTATTGTTTTTTCAGTTATATTATCTTTGCATGTCATGGTGAGCTACTGTTGATTTTAAGTTTAAGAGTTAATCTTGTCATACAATCCTAGTTAGCATACATCTAAGCAGTTAATATATGTACAGGAATTTAAAGTGCAGAAATTGTAAATCCTATGCTATTACAAGGCTTCGGGGGATTATTTACATGTCCAAAAATTGGGGGAATAAAAGCAGTAAAGTAAAAGTCTTAATTTAAGCTACCACAAACCAGTAAGCAGTTACAATAAAATAAACGCGCGTGAATCTGAAAAATCCTAAGAATAAGAACGTTTGTTGTTTTATTTTATTTTTTGGGAAAATGCTAAATGTTCAATTAAGTCAAATTTAATTAATTAAAAAAAACTGATTAAAATTAACTCCAAAACATACTTAATATTTTTTTGCATTTTTTTGTTTATGAAAAGGATTGAATTTAAATAAATCCTAAGTCTACTGATTTTAAAATTGGAGAAAATAAGTTAAAATAATTAACTAAATTAAATCCTAATTCTAAGTTACTTATTTTTATGATTTTTATGTTGATTAAAAAAAACAAATAAAATGGTCCAAACGAAAATGAAATCAGGCAGTAAATCAAGAAAAACAAAATAATTCTGGAGGCCTGGGTTGAAAGAAATGTGGGCTGTCTTTCGACCCAGTGAAGAGGCTGGATCGAAGGTGCATGAGGGGCTGCACTCTGAGGGTGTTCGATCTGGATATGTCATCCTTCGCTCTGGAAGTCCTGGGTCCAGTTCGAAGCTAAGCTGCTGAGCTTCGAAACTATGAACAGGATCCTGAGAATATATTTCCTGCAAAAACGAAACACATGTTAAAGGTCCAGGGGGGACTTTACCCCCTGATTCGAATCTCCTCTCTATTCGCACCTGCTGAATCTGGGTCTGGGTTTATTTTATCCTGGGATTTGAAGGAGAAACTCAGATTGTGCCCAAGCAATGGCACAATCTCATCTCTGCGTTGTAGCTTATATGTAGCACATTAAATCATTCACAAACAACAGTAATAACTTGAATATGCAATCAGAGATCGAAATGAGTTTGAGATTAGATATCTTTTTACCAAACAAAAGTGCTTTGATCTTTCATTCTGAGTGTGGAATGGCTGGTGCAAGGATTGGGCATGGCTTCCTGGAAGTGCTGATGATTTTTGGCAGTGTATCTCCAAGTTCTCCCTGTTTCTTTTTTCTATTTTTTCTGTATATTTTTTGGTGTTTTTTTTCTTGCAACACTTGTGATCTCTTTATATAGAGGGGGTGGAGGGGACAGAAAGACAAAGGTTTGAATGACCTTGATTATGTGTTTGACATCCATGAATGAGAATTTGTAACGTTGATTATGTGTTTGAAAGCCATGAATGAGAGTTTGTAACGTTGGCTAAACACATGGGATCTTGTCCCTTTTTGAATTTTGAATGACATGTAACTGGCCTTCGAATGCTCCCTTTCAAATGGGCTGATGGCCTCCTTCGAATGCTCCCTTTTGAATGGGCTGATGGCCTCCTTCGAATGCTTTTCGAAAGCTTCTTCGAATGGACCCTTTGAATGCTTCTTCGAATGGACCTTTTTGGAATTCCAATCGAAGGACACTGTTATAATGCCAATTGAAGTACTTATCCATAATGCCAATCGAAAGGCTCCTTCAGAATACCAATCGAAGGGTCTTTCAGAATGCCAATCAAAAGCCTTGACATAATGCCAATCGAAATGCTTGTCCATAATGCCAATCGAAGAGCTTGACAGAATGACAATCGAAAGGCTCCTTCAGAACACCAATCGAAGGGTCTTTCAGAATGCCAATCGAAATGTACTTAAAGCACCACTCAAAAATTTTCTTTTTCCTTAGGCAAGAGTTTGTGATCAACCATGCAGGGGGAAGACTTTGGGAAACATGAGATGGCAAATTTTGGGGTACAACACCAGTCAACCTAGCGGGTCTTTGATTATGCGTAGTATTTTTTCACTATGTCTGCATTGACGGGGTGAGGAAGGTCTTGACCATCCATGGTGGTTAGAATCATAGCTCCTCATGAGAAGATGTTCTTAACCACAAATGACCATTCGTAAGTAGGGGTCCATTTGCCCCTGGGATCACCTTGAGGTAGTATGATGCGCTTGATAACCAGGTCCCCAACTTGATACTCTTGTCGTCTAAATTTCTTGTTAAATGCCTTGGTCATTCGTTTTTGATACGGCTGACCATGACAAATAGCAGTAAGTCTCTTCTCGTCTATTAAGTTCAGTTGATCAAGCCGGGTCTGAATCCAGTCATCTTCGCTCAAACCTGCATCCTTCATAATCCGAAGAGAGGGTATCTGAACTTCAATGGGTAATACAGCCTCCATTCCATAAACCAAGGAATAGGGTGTTGCCTCTGTTGACGTTCGCGCTGACGTACGGTACCCATGAAGAGCAAATGGTAACATCTCGTGCCAGTCTTTGTATGTCACCGTCATCTTCTGTACGATTTTCTTAATGTTCTTATTAGCCGCTTCTACAGCCCCATTCATCTTCGGTTGGTAAGGAGAAAAGTTATGATGATGTATCTTGAATTGCTTGTAGAGTTTGGTGATCATCTTATTGTTGAGATTTGTACCATTGTCCATAATGATCCTTTCTGGTACACCGTATTGACAAATCAGATTGTGCCGAATGAATCGTACCACGACGTTCTTGGTCACCGTAGCAAAGGAAGCTGCTTCAACCCATTTCGTAAAGTAATCAATTGCTACCAGGATGAAATGATGCCCATTGGACGCTGTAGGTATGATCTCGCCGATCATATCAATGCCCCGCATTGCGGAAGGCCACGGAGTTGTCAGGACATTCACCTCTTTTGGTATAAAAAAAAGGGTAGTATGAGCCAACATGTACTGTCTCATCCAGCGAGCAGCCCATGCCAAAGCGTAGCAAGTTCTCTCGAGCAGTGAGTATTGGGTCTCACCGTTGGTAAACTTTTTGCTCAAGCAGTAAATAGCATGCTCTTTTCATCCAGACTCGTCATGCTACCCCAGCACACACCTCTTTGTATTATCCAGCACTTTTAAGTATAAGATCAATGGTCATCCTTTAACTAGAGGCATCAGAATTGGTGGTTTGGAGGTGGTAAGCCCCTCTCTTCTTGAAGCAGTAGTTTAACAAGTTTCCCAGGCACTTCATAATCATCCTCTCCTTCGTTCTCGGCTTGGTTGATCGGACTTTCAAAGTCATAACTGGCAATAGCATAATCGTTACCAGTGAGATCCAGAGTGGATGTAGATCATGATATGTGAGTGTGTGTAAAATAGCTGTTTTGCAATATATAATAAAAAATAAAAAAAACAAGGAGCGCAAAATTTGAAATGCAAGAAACATCAAATGCTTTTATTAATGATATATGGAAATGACACACATAAAGCCCTCACAAATGAAGCCACGGTGCCCCGGGTAAGACACCGGGTCGTAAAGTTTAAAACATTGTTTGTTGCAAATACAAAACAAAAGTCTCATTACTGGGTAACAAAAGAAATTGGGATGAAGTGCTTTGCCATCTAGTTGCTTAGTCCACCATCAGTAGTAGGATAGATCCAACTGTCGAATTCAGACTCTTCAACATCGTCTTCAATGGCATTCACTCTTGAATTGCTGATAAACAGGGGAAGTCTTCTGATCTGTGCATTCCGAACAACCCTTTGAGCTTCTGCAGTGAAACCTAAACCAAACTTGTTAGTCTTATGTGCAAAATCAGGGAGTTGGCCCCAATTTGCACACCTACCCTTCTCGACAACAGCCCGGGCATCCTTGAAGGAAGCCATCTTCATCGGAGGATTTTCAACAACAGTCTCAGTTGATGCCAGCGTCTGGGGAACCTCTTCAAAATGTTGAAATGGGGTCTCAATGAACTCCCCATCCATTTCTACATATCGGAAAGAGTTGAGGTGGCTCACCATGTACTCTTCTTCCCCTCGTACCGTCACAATTTTCCCTTTGACTGGGTATTTCAGCATCTGGTGGAGCGTTGAAGTGACTGCCCCAGCTTTGTGGATCCATGGGCGACCCAACAAACAAGAATAGGATGGCCGAATTTCCATCACATAAAAAGTAGACGCAAAGACCTGAGAACCAACCTTCACTGGAATATCAACTTCTCCATGTACCATTCTCTTTGACCCATCAAAGGCCCTGACAACAATGTTACTTGGCTTCAACTCTAAACCTTCACAGTCCAACCGGTCTAGAGCTTTCTTAGGTAAAACGTTCAATGAGGAACCAATATCCACCAATACATGAGCAAGAGTAGTGCCCCTGCATTCAATGGAGACATGAAGGGCATCATTATGATTCCTCCCCTTAGTAGGCAAGTCTGTGTCAGAGAAACCCAACCCATTATCAGCAGTCAGACTAGCCACACAATCTTTAAACTGACCAGCTGAAGTTTCTTGCAGTACGTGGGCAGTCTCCAGGAAAGAAATCAGAGCCTTGGCATGGGCTTATGAGCAAAGTAACAGAGACAACATAGAGATTTTGGATGGGGTTTGCCCCAGCTGCTCGACTACATTGTAGTCGCTCTTTTTGATGATCTTCAGAATTTCCTCCATCTCTTGTCTAGAGGCTTCAACTGTAATTGTCTTCGGCGCCTCCGTCTGGGCAGGCTCATCAGTGGTCCCTTTGCCCCGAGCATAGGATGACTCGGCAGCAGGGGTAAGAATGGGAACTTGAACAGGAATGGTAGCAGGTACACTGGCAGGTGTAACGACAACAGGTTTCTGAACAACTGGTGGAGAGATCTCAGGGGAGAAAAGCCTTCTGCTGCAGGTGACTTTACTAGATCCCACAATATTGCTGAAGTCAGTATCAACCTCTTCAGCACTCAAGTCTTGCTTAACTCCTTGATAATATACGTCATCCCCATAATGCCACGGGACAGCTTTATTAGATGTATAGGGGATATGCCCAGGAACGGTGACGATCAATGGTGCGATTCTTGGAACGAATGTAATTCTAACAGGCTTTCTCGAGGAAGCCTTGGAAGAATTATCGAAAATGGTGACTATAGCAACTTCTTTAGTAGGAACCAAAGGAACAAGAGTCTTCTCAAACATAATTTCTTTATTATCCATCAGGAGTTGGACACCTGACTTCAAAAGATGGCAACCGGTAGGTAGGACGGCACACAAACGACAACCTTCGTCACAGCCCGAAAATAAACCGGCTAGCAGAAGGTTCTTCTTCACAGTCATTAGAGGGGTAACAATGTCATTCATAGAAACCACAAACGAGTCTTCATCTATAGCATTCACTCCATGCTTGGGCATAGGAGCAGTCACAACATTAGGTCTTTCAGGTGCTTCGAACTCAATCTCCTTCGCATCAATCAAGTCCTGTACTTTATTCTTTAAGACCCAACAGTTATCCGTGTCATGCCTCAGGCTACCAGAGTGAAAAGCACAATGGGCATTCAAATCATACATGGGTGATGCAGTGTTGGGAGTCTTTGGGGCCTCCTTCAGAATCACCAAGTTGGTTTTCAGTAACTGTGGAAGAATTTGGGATAAAGTCATGTTGAGATGAGTGAATTGTCTTCGCGGCCTCTCAGCCCTTGGCTGATTGTTGTGCTGAGGAGCACCAGCAGGTCTTGATATGACCACCGCATTAACAGCTTGGCGGTATTCAGGTCTATTATGGCTCTTTGAACTGTAAACAACACTGGACTCTTTCTTAAAAGGCTTCTTCTCGACACTAGACGAAGCACCCTTCTGTATTTTACCAGACTTGATACCAGCCTCAATTCTTTCCCCGGTCATGATCAGCTTTGTAAACCCGGACGATGAACTTCCAATCAGATGGTTGAAATATGGACCAGACAGGGTCCCCAAAAACATATCCACTAGTTCCCTATCAGCCAGGGGAGGTTGCACTCTACCAGCAAGGTCCCTCTACTTCTGAGCATAATCTTTGAAACCTTCACCCGCACCCATAGACATACCCTGGAGTTGGGTACGCGTCGGAGCGAGGTCGGCGTTGTATTGGTACTACTTGTAGAAAGCAGCAGCCAAGTCTTCCCAATTACGGATACTAGCTCCTTCCAGCTGGTAAAACCATTCAAGCTGAGTCCCTGAGAGACTGTCTTGAAAGAAGTGGATCCAGAGGTTCTTGTCAGCAGTGTATAGCTGGATCTTCCTAACATACGACCGGAGATGCAACTTCGGACAAGAAACTCTGTCGTATTTAGCAAAGGCTGGTGCTTTGAACTTGTGGGGAATCACCACCCCAGATGACAGACCCAAGTCTCCAAAGTCCAGACCAGGCACCTTCTGAACTTCCATCGCACTCAATCAGTCTTCCAGTTGCTTATACCTATCCTCAGCCGGAGGATACTGGTCTTCGTCAAAGTCGGTCTCGTTGTCTGAAACAACAGGGCTAGGAGCCCTCCTTTATTCCTGATTATCTCCCCCTCTAGATGAGTGGGTCAAATCAACCTCTTCTCGCAAATCGTTTTCGAATCTGTGACCCATATTGAATAGGACCGTCTTCTTCTTCTTTTTTTTTCTTCTCTTTCAAGATAAGGGTCTTCAGATCTTGCTGACCCTTAGCCAAACTCATGAACAATTCCTGGAACTGGGCGTTTTGAGCCTGCAGAGCCTTGATTGCTTGTTCAGTTGATGTTTTAGAAGACATGATGCTAAAATAAACAGCGAAGAAGATGAGAAAACCTGTAAGGGTACCTGTTATGAGGTGCATGGAATGAAATGCGTATGATATGATTTCAAAGACGTCGAGAGATTCAAATTTGTAAACCAAAATGAAACACACTTTTATTAGATAAACTTGAAATTTAATTGTTCAACAGATGCCTTTTAAGGCATTACAAGAAAGAAAACTGAAAAGTAAATTAAAAACTAGAAATAATCAAAAAGACAATCAGTGCTCCCATGGTCGTTTCTTGTCGGTGCAGACATAATCATTAAGGATCCGCTCGTTCTCCAATGCCTTGTCAACTTCTGAATCTTCTGCTCTTGTTCGTGATACTTTTCTCTATAAGTATCCCGTTCTTCCCTCAGCTGCATCCAGAACCTCTTCAATGCCCCAATGTCAGTAGGCATGTAAGGGTGGGGAATGGTAGGAGGAACTCCTTCTTCACCAACAACCTCAACAATTATAGGCAAGACGACTTCGTAGGGCATTCCCAGCTTTTGGGCACGTATACGAACCAATCGGAGGTATGGTTCCATTGGTAGAGAAGTCTTCACACCCAGCTCTTGTGGATCAGACTTGTGTACCCTATCCTAAGCTCTTATGAATCTGCGACGTTGCTCGTCACTATCCCCTTGGAAATCAAAGACAATACTAGGCATTAGCAACTCATGGGGTCCTTCCCTTCTAGCTCGCCCAAATTGACGTAAGGCTAAACACGGGTTATAAGTGATCCCTCCATTGCTCCCTATCAGTGGAACGTTGGGGTATTCCCCACAACGATCAATAATAGCCACCTCGTCCATGCCCTTGATAGTCCAAATGATGTCATTATGAGAGAGAGACATAATCCTATAGGCCCAGCCCATGCCTTCTTTGTTCTTCAAAACTGACTTGGGGAGGTGAGAAATAAACCACCTCGCCAGCAAAGGAGCACAGGACATCAGGGTTCCCCGCTTCCGAGCAGTACGGGCATACAGATAATGAAGAATGTCACCCAGGAGAGTGGGTACTGGATTACCGGAGATGAAGATTTTTACCGCATTCACGTCAACAAAGGAATCAGAGTTAGGAAACAATACCAAGCCATATATCAGAAGAGCCAGGATGTCTTCAAATGCCTGGAAGTCTAGACTGCCCCAGAACTGATTAGCTTTACCAACCAAGAATTTAGTCAAGAAGCCATTTGCTCCACTACGAGTTTCCCAGTTAGACATTACCTCAGCCTTTGTCAGATGAAGGGCTGAAGCAATCTCTTCCGGCCTAAGGATCTTCTCCCAATCTGTAAACAGGGTTTGCTCTAGAATAGAGATATCGAGCAGATCAGAGAACTCTTCCAAGGTAGGGACCAGCTGGTAGTCCGGAAAAGTGAAGCAATGGTACAGTGGATCAAAGAACTGGACTAAGACACTCATCATCTATTCGTCCATCTTGGAGGTGACCAAACCCAGGAGGTGCCAATGTCTTCTTATAAAGGAATAAGTATCTGGTATCTTTGCAATCAATTCCTTAAGCCGAGTGGGAATCTTGACAAAGTTGATCCGAATAGTGTTTCTACGCATGGGTGCCATGACCTACAAAATAGAACAAAGATGAATCTCTTCTACCTTTGAAATAGGTTATTCCAATGAAAAATGCATGCAATGTCATGATGTCATGATAGAAAGCACACCACAAGTATCTAGAAATAGCAAACATGGTAAAGGCACACAAGTCACACAGAAAGCCCTTAGATTTCAGGTTGGCAAGGAGTCTAGGTATTACCCTCTTTTAGTTCAGTTGGTTTAAACCTGTCCTAAAAATAGTAACCGGGTTCTAGAGGATCTCAATATCACTGACCACCCTCGATCGGTCATAATTCCAGTTTAGCAACCTTTTCTTGCGGCTGGAATCATCGCGAGAGTTTGGTCTCAATGAGTGTAGCATACTGCTACTGTTCTATGGCCAAGTTGGTCAATTTAAAGGTTGTAAGGTCAGTTGGTGCTTAATGACCCCTTAACAGACCCATATTCTCCTCGTTGCGCCACAAGGGATATCGGTACATACTAAAGTGCCACACCAACGTAGCTACTGCTTCAACCGTATCGGTCTACGTCGTACAGTTCCCTCACAGTTTATTGCTACTTACCTAAAGGGTATCCCCCAGATCTGGGTTAGGATCTATAGTAACTTCGATTCAAGCCCACAAAGATAAATCATACAAGTTAAGCAATTGAAAACATTATGAACTATTCCTAAGCTACACCCCACTTATAAGATTCCCCAGCAGAGTCGCCAGTTCTGTGATACGGTGGGAAGAACTGACTGTTTTTTGGAATGCTGGTTTGCGTTTTGCGTTTGTTTTCGCAAAATGTCGCGGTAAGCAAGAGTCGCCATCGACTTTTATTTTATCCAACAAGGAAAGGAAAAAAGCACAGAAAAATTCCTTTTTCGAGATATTTCTCGGGTTCGGGGGGTTGATTATAGAAAGGGAAGGTGTTAGCACCCTTTCTATCCGTGGTTATCCACGAGCTCTTAGGTACTTGCTCGTATTGTTTTCAAAATTGCTTTCTTTGTGCTTGTGGGTTTGAAAAAGTTTTTGTTTGAAAACTTCGATTTAACTCTTGCTTCTGTCCTCAAGAGTGTATAAAGTGTTTTTGAAAACTTTGTTTGAAAAGGAATGTAAGTGCAAAAAGTTTTTGTTTTTTGAAAGAGCAAGTATCTAAGAACCATCTACCTACTCGAAAAAGGAATCGTTCTATGCTAATTTCCTTTAGACAATGCTATCCTACTATTGATGAGTAGGTAGCACCGTCATTGGAGTTTTAAGGGTCAATTCGAATTAGGGACATACGGTCACCAAAGCAATGTTAGGATGCCTTAGCGGTAACCCTAATGTCTTAGATCATTTGTTTTGAGGCAACAATATCCGAGGCGACCGTTTCGAGGCGACTATGATCTTTTAGACAAGAGGGCGACCTCTAAAGTGACCTATACTCAATGACCGCGTACGAAGGCAACCAAGTGGGGTGTACCCTAAGAGTGAGCATGTGCGAGTGTGTCGTTTTCAGTTATTTTTATCTTTGCACATGTTAAAGGTGGTCTAATTTGATTTTAAGATTTAACATTCAGTCTTATCATGCATCCCTATTATCAAACATCTAACAGTTATAAATTGCGGAATTTAAATTACAAGGCGTCAGGTATTTACATTGCCAAAGACAAACCCTTTAAAAATAAATAAAGCGATAAAAAATAATAAAAGTCCTATTAAGCTATTACAAACTGGAGTAAGTACATTATTGGATAACAAAAAAAGTAAATCGCGTGCGGGAAATTAAATCGAGCGCAAAGTTCTAGGGTTTTGACCCTTTTGGTTTAAAGGAAACATCTTTTTTTTTGTTTTTATTTTAAGAAAGAAGTTAACCTAAATTAATTACTAAATTAATAAATTAGTTAATAAAAATAAATTATTTTTGGATTTTTGGTATTTTAAGAGAGAAATAAAAATTAATTGAATTAGTAAAAACATAATTAAGTCTAGTTAATTTTCAATTATTTGCAAAAAAAGTTAAAATTATTCTAATTAAAACCTAAATCTATTAATTAGTATTTATTAATAAAAATAAAAATTAAAAATTAAAAATTGATTAAACATAAAAATATTTGTGATTTTATTTTATGAAAAGGCTGAATTTTAATTGGTTAGAATTTAAATAGAAATAATAAAACAAATAATTAAAATAAAATAAATAAGATGAAAAGAAAGGGGGTTTGGGCCTGTTTTGGGGGCATGAATAGCAATGAGAAAGCCCATTTGTGCTGGCCCTGGTTGACTTTGTGGATCTGATGTGCCTGCGCTGACTTGGCTCCATGGTGGACCTTCAGATCCTGGCCACCAGATTTGGCCTTGGGCCATCTGGCAATTGATTGAACGATGGTGCATGGTGAGCTGCAAACCTGGATATGCACACAATTTACTGAAAGAGAAAAATAACAAAGAAAGTGGGGGACCTGGGATTCGAACCCTGGTCCTGATGGTGATTGGAACGCAAGCTTGCCACCATGCTGTTTTGCTTCATTTGTTAATAAAATACAAAGAAATTATAATATGAACAAAACAAATTATATGCCAAAAAATAAAATAAAACGCGCGCGTGATTTTGAAAGGGCCAATGGATGAACGCCAACTCTTCATCCATGTCCTTCCTCTACTGTGATTTTACCTGCGCATTTGAATCCGCAGCTAAAAACACAACTCATTCCAAAAATCGTTTCCTGGCAATAAAAATGACCTTCAAAGGCATGGTTGGGTTCGTCTCCTTCTTCTGAGTGCAACCATGCCCATTATAGGGACCAATTTCACCTGAAATAAGAATCCCTAAAAACAAAAACACAACCCTAGCTATGGTGTTTTGGGGTTACAACGCCTATAAACCAAATTGAATATTACCAAAGGTTTGCAAACAGCATGAGGGTTATGAATATGCAATTATCTCGTTCAAATGATGCAAGAATGGATTAAATTGAATCCAAGAACAAAGCTAGGTAACGAGGGACTTACAGCGTGTTAGGTGGTCTGAGAATGCTTTCTCTTGATCCAGGTAGACTGAGTGAACACCCAGGAATCGCTTGGGACCGGTCTCAGCTTCTGAAAATGTCTCTAGCTATGGATTCAATTTCAAGATTTTTGGTGTTTTTTCCAAACTTTGTTCAGCCTCTTCTTGCAGCCTCCAACCCTTATTTCGATTCCTCTGGCTTCTTTATGTATGGTACAATGTGCTAGGGTAACAAATTTGGACTGAATCTCTCTAAATCAATGCATTGGAATTTGATTTGATTCACTCTTTAAACCTTTCCAAATTTGCCAAATCTCAATCTTTTTTAAATGATATGGTGTGATCCGAATTTGATGATGTTAATGATGATGATTAAAGCCTGAAACAACAAAAAAATCTCATGTAATCAAAGTTTTGGATTTTATATGATTTAATTTGATTAAAAATGAATAAATTCAATAAAAAATCAAATTAAATAATAAAAATAAGATATGGGCTCATTTCTGAAGCTAGGGCACGTGGACAATGATGCAAGCTCAAATCAAGTGGAAAAGAATGGGCCCATTTGACAAAATTTGACGTTTTGGGGATAGTTGACTTTTGGCAATTTTACAAAAATGTCCAACTTCAACAATGCATAACTTCTTCAATTTTGAACTTTTGGAGGTTTTCTTTGGATTTTTAGAAAACTTGAGATGTCCTATTACCAACCCTTTTGGTCTCATCTCATTTTGATATTCCATTCTCAAGTTATAAGCTTTGGCAAAAAAGGTGTTTTTGTTTACTTTCAAAAATGACCTATAATGTCCAAATTTGTAACTTCTTGTGAGTGTATTTTTTGATATTGGGGGTATGAAGATGGATTGTAGGAAATTTCATCCTCTTCAAAATGAGATTTGGATGAGTCATTTCTCATAAAGTATGAGAAAGTTATGCTTGGTCAAAGTTGAGTTGACTTTTCCTACAAAACCCTAATTTAGCAACTTTTGAGTCTTGATGAATTTTGAGCAATCCTTGATGAATCATGATCAACCCTTGATCAAATGATGAAATATCCTTCAAAATGAGAATGTTGACAAAAAATATTGAAGTTTGACTGTATTTGGGTCACAGTTGACTTTTGCCCTAGCACAGTCGATTTTTGGACCCTTTGAGCAATTGACTGAGCAAACTTCCTCTTCAAGGCTTGAAATTTGGCATGGAGGATCTTGATAACATATTAGGACATTGGGGAGCACTTGAGGTCATTTGGATTCAAAGATCTTGATGCAACACAAAACCCTAATTTGGGGTAGACTGCCTTAGGAGATAGATTGTCTGTCCAACTCTTGAGCAAACTTGAGCAACTTAGAGATTTTTCTTGAAATGTTTTGAGGAATATGGGAGGGCAAATTTTGGGGTACAAAAATGCGGATTTTGATGAGGAGAAATATCCTCCTACTGAGAATAGGTACAAGCAATTAGAAGACCGTCTGAGTGTTATGGAGATTCAGAAGATCCCTGGTCTGGATTTTGGAGAGCTGGGATTGGTATCGGGAGTGGTAATCCCTCATAAGTTCAAAGCTCCATTTTTGCCAAGTACGACAGAGTATCCTGTCCAAAACTCCATCTTCGCTCGTACGTCAGGAAAATCCAACCCCACACTGCTGATAGGAACTTGTGGGTGCATTTCTTTCAAGATAGTCTGTCAGGGACTCAGCTTGAAAGGTTTTATCAATTGGAAGGAGCTAATGTCCGAAACTGGGAGGACCTTGCTGCTGCTTTTTACAGGAAGTATCAGTATAACACCGACCTTGCTCCCACTCGTACTCAGCTTCAGGGTATGTCTATGGGTGCAAGCAAAGGTTTTAAGGACTATGCTCAAAAGTGGAGAGACTTAGCTGGAAGAGTCCAACCCCCTTTGTCTGATAGGGAGTTGGTGGACATGTTTCTAGGGACGCTATCTGGTCCATTCTTCAATCATCTAATCGGCAGTTCGTCATATGGGTTTACTGAGTTGATTTTGACTGGAGAGAGAGTAGAAGGTTGTATCCGAAGTGGTAAGATACAGAAGGATACGTCGTCAAGTGCAAAAAAGAAGCCTTTCACCGGTAAGAAAGAAGCTAGTTCAGTATATGGCTCACGGAGCCAAAACAGACCTGAACACCGTCAAGCAGTAAACATGGTAGTGATATCAGGACCCACCGTTGCTCCACAATGCAACAATCAACAAAGGGTGGAGAGACCATAAAGACAGTTCACTCGGCTCAATATGACCTTGTCTCAAATTCTACCATAATTATTAAAGACCAATCTGGTAACTCTGAGGGAAGCCCCTAAGAATCCCAACACCACATCTCCACTATATAACCCGAATGCCCGCTGCGCCTATCACTCCGATGGCCCAGGTCATGATACAAACAACTGTTGGGACTTGAAGAACAAGGTGCAAGACTTGATCGAAGCCAAAGAGATTGAGTTTGACGCTCCGAAGAAGCCCAACATCATAACTGCTCCTATGCCCAAACATGATCAGGGAATTAATGTGGTTGAGGACAGTGAAAAAGATTCAGACATCGACAGCTGGATCTACCCAACGACCAACGGTGGATTGAACAACTGGACGACGAAGGACTTCGTACTCGTTTCTTTTATTACACAGTAATAGACTTTTGTTTTGAGATTTGTAACAGACAGTTTGAAACTTTATGGCCTGGTGCCTTTTCCGAGGCACCTTGGTTTTGTTTGTGAGGGCTTATTATTTGTCATTTTCATATATCATTGTGATAAGGTGGCCAGAACCGGGACTGTTTTAGGAAGATGCTGGTTTGTGTTTTGCGTTTGTGTTCGTAAAATGTCGCGGTAAGCAAGTGTCGCCACCGACTTTTATTTTATCCAACAAGGAAAGGAAAAAAGCACAAAAAAATTCCCTTTTTCGAGATTTTGAGTACGGGGGGTAGATTATAGAAAGGGAAGGCATTAGCACCCTTTCTATCCGTGGTTTTCCACGGGCTCTTAGGTACTTGCTCATCATTTTCAAAATTGCTTCTGTGTGTTTGTGTGATTTGAAAAGTTTTTGTTTTTGACTTCGATTTAACTCTTGCTTCTGTCTTCAAGAGTGTTACGAAGTGTTTTTGAAAACTTTGTTTGAAAGGAGTGTAAGTGTGAAAAAGTTTGTTTATTTGAGCAAGTACTTAAGAGCTAATCTACCTACTCGAAAAAAGAATTATTCTATGTTCGCTTCCTCTAGACAGTGTTATCCCACTATTAGCGAGTAGGTAGCACCGTCGTTGGAGTTTTAAGGGCCAATTCGAAAGGGACTTACGGTCACTAAAGCAATATTAGGACGTCTTAGTAGTAACCCTAATGTCTTAGATCAATTATTCGAGGCAACAATTCTGAGGCAACCATTCTGAGGCAACTATTCCGAACGGGACCTTGATCTTTGTTTAGACAAAAGAGCAACCACTAAAGCATCTTATACTTAATGACCGTTTACCGAAGGCAACTGAAGTGGGAGTGTACCCTAGGAGTGCGCATGTGCGAGAGATTCAATTTCAAGTTTAATATCTTTGCACATTTAGGGTTTGCTATCTGTTTTAAAGTTTACATACATTCTTGTCATGCAACCCTAATTATTCATACATCCAACAGTCAATATTTTGCAGAATTTAAAATGCGGAAAGTAAAGCTACGCTATTACAAGGCTTCGGGTATTTACATAGCCAAAAACAAACCCTTAAATAAAAAACGATAAATGAAAGTAAAAGATCCTAATTAATCTATTACAACTTGTGAGCAATTACATTAATATGGAAAAATAAAATAATAAAACGCGCGCGATGAGTTAAGAACGAAAGAGAATTAGGGTTTTGACCCCGTCTAACCTAATCGAAAGAGAAAATGTTTTTGTTGTTTTTAATTATTTTTAAGGAAAAGAATCAGGTTTTTTAAATTAAATACAAAAGTAATTAGCTAATTAAATTAATTAAAGAAAATAATTACATGGCCTATTTTTGTGTTTTGTTATTTTTTAAGAAAAAGAAAATAGAATTAAATTAAAACCCTAATTGTTCTAATTAATTTTAATTATTTACAAAATAATTAAAGTTACCTAAAATTAAATAACCTAATTAAATTAATTAATTTTTTTTTGATAAAAAATTAAATCTAAACCTAATTTGGTGAAAAGTTGATTTTATGTGATTTTTTGATAAAAGAAAAATTAATTTGTGTTAGTAGAATAAATAAATAAATTAAATAAAACAAAAAATAAAAAGAAAAGATTAAAGAGATTGAGCCTGAAATAGCAATCTGAGGGGGTGTGAATAGCCAAGTCTGGGCCCAAAACAAGGTTGTCCACGCTTGACTTTCTGGATCTGATGCTATGCGTTGACTGAAGCCCATGATGGTCCTTCATATGATGGCCATTAGATATGTCCATCTAGACACCTGGCAGGTTGGATGAGGAGGTCACACGGTAGTCTTCACAAGAAAGCACGCGCCTGATTATTGAAAAGAAAATAACATGAAGCAAATGGGGGGACCTGGGATTCGAACCCAGGCCCGGATGCCTTTTCCACACACTCCACTACCAACTGCGCTGGCTGCTTTGTTTGTACATAGAATAACAATATAAGATAATATATAATATATGCTCTTAAGTGGAAAAAAAGCGCCAGAATTCAAATCAGCAAATGAGAGGATGCCACGCTGGTCATCTCTGTCCTTGGTCCGTTGCTAAAAGTGAAACACTTTTACCTACAGACATATGTCCGTAGCTACAACCTTGGTTCATTCCAAAATCCTTCCTGGACATGATAAATGATTTCTGATGCCATAAATTGAACCGTCTTGTCATCCTGAACATCATGGTACCCTTCATGGGGGCTAATTTTTCCTGCACACAAAAAATCTAAAACGAAACCACAAACCCTAACAATGGCAATTCTTGATTCAGTCTATAAAAATGCAATTGGATGATATGGATAGCTTGCAAATGTTCCAAGGATCGAGAATATATAATTATTTTGTGCTATAAGTGACAGAATGACGAAATTCGATTTCAAAAATAAATCAATGTCGTGGATGACTTACAGTGGTATTTGGCAATGGAAACTCCTTGTTTTTTATTGGTTTTGCTTGCTTGTGACCCTGGGAAGCGATTGGGATGGTTAAAAGGTCTTGAGGATGCCTGGAAATATAAAATCGTGTCTGCACTTTTTTGGTGTTTTTTCAAGTTTTGTTCTTGTTCTTGCGCCTCTCTCTAGCCTTGTTTTAGGTCTGCAAATGTTCAATATATATCAAGGATTGGATTAGGGTTGAAAAAGTGTGCTCAATCTTTATCAATCATGGATTTTGATTTTGATTTGATTCCTTTGAATATATTTCCAAAAATAGGCCAAATTCAATCTTTTTATGCACACCAAGGCTTTGCACGATTTCAATTACTTGCCAGCTGGATATAAGACCTGAAACATGTACAAAATCTTGAGATTTCAATGTTTTGGATTTTCTATGATTTGTTTTGATTTAAATTAATTTAATTCAAATAAAAATAAAAAAATAAAAATAAAAACAAGATAAAGACAAGTGGCAAGAGCTAGGGCTCGTGGATCATGCTACCAACTCAAAACAAGTGCAAAAGACATTTATCAAAAATTGCACTTTTATGCATAGTTGACTTTTTGACAATTTTGCAAAAAAGGTCAACTTCACCAATGCATAACTTCCTCAATTTTGACTCTTTGAAGGTGTTCTTGGACTTTTTAGAAAGATTGAGATGTACTATAAGCAACCCTTTTGGTCTCATCTCAACTTGGTATTCCATGTTCATGTATGAAGCTTTGACAAAAAAGGTGTTTTTGTTGACTTTTCAAAGTGACCTATAATGTCCAAATTCATAACTTCTTGTGAGTGAATATTTTGAACTTGGGAGATGAATATGGATTGTAAAGCATTGCATCCTCTTCAAAATGAGATTTGGATGGGTCATTTATCATAAAGTATGAGAAAGTTATGCTTGGTCAAAGTTGAGTTGACTTTTCTTACAAAACCCTAATTTAGCAACTTTTGGTTCTTGATGAATTGTGAGCAATCCTTGATGAATCATGATCAACCCTTGATCAAATGATTAAATGTACTTCCAAATGAGGATGTTGACCAAAAATCTTGAAGTTTGACTGTAGGTAGGCCACAATTGACTTTTGCCCTAGCATAGTCGATTTTCAGGCCTTTGAGCAATTGACTGAGCAAACTTCCTCTGCAAGGCTTGAAACTTGACATGGATGATCTTGAGAACATATTGGGACAATGGTAAGAATTTGGGATACCTTGGAATAAAAGACCTTGATGCAACATGAAACCCTAATTTGAGGTAGACTGCCTTAGGAGAGAGTTTGTCTGGTCAACCCTTGGACTTCCTTGAGCAACTTGAGGATCTTTCTTGAAATGTTTTGAGAAATATGGGAGGGTAAATTTTGGGGTACAACAATCATCAATAAAGAATTGGAAGTTTTCTTGCATTAAAAATTTTGCGCTCCTTGTTTTTCTTTTCTATCTTGCACTTTATCAAAACAACTATTGTCTTACACACACTCACGTATCATAATGCAGATCCATATCCACTTTGGATCACATTGATAATAACTCTGCTACTGCCGGTTATGACTTCGAAAATATGATCAACCAAGCCGAGGACGAAGGTAAGGATGATTGTGAGGTGCCCGGAGAACTTGCTAGGCTGTTACTTCAGGAAGAGAGGGCCATACAGCCACATGAAGAGCCAGTGAAATCAGTGAATTTGGGTACAAAGGAAGACAAGAAAGAGGTCAAGATAGGTGCGAATTTGGAACCTAGTGTCAAGCAGCGGTTGATACAGATGCTACGTGACTATGTTGAGATCTTCGCTTGGTCTTTTGAAGATATGCCCGGTTTGGACACTGATATTGCGGTACGCCATTTTCCAACTAAAGAAGACTTCCCTCCGGTAAAACAGAAGGTTCGCCGTATGCGCCCTGAGATGTCTGAAAAAATCAAAGCTGAGGTCATGAAACAGTTTGATGCCGGATTTCTAGCTATTACTTCTTATCCGCAGTGGGTTGCCAAAGTTGTTCCGGTGCTGAAGAAAGATGGTAAGGTACGGATATGTGTGGACTATAGAGATTTGAACAGGGAAATCCCCAAGGATGATTTCCCACTTCCACACATCGATGTTCTGGTCAACAACATTGCGCAACATAAGATCTTCTCCTTTATGGATGGTTTTTCTGGTTACAATCAGATCAAGATGGCTCCCAAGGACATGGAGAAGACAACCTTCGTTACACAGTGGGGCACCTTCTGTTATAAGGTCATGCCGTTCGGATTGAAGAATGCTGGGGCAACTTATCAGCGCGCCATGGTCGCTTTGTTCCACGACATGATTCACCATGAGATTGAGGTTTATGTTGATGACATGATCGCAAGGTCCAAGACTGAGGAAGAGCACCTTGACCATCTCCAGAAACTGTTCGACAGGTTGAAGATGTATAAGATAAGATTGAACCCGAACAAGTGCACCTTCGGGGTAAGGTCTGGTAAGCTGCTGGGTTTCGTTGTTAGTGATAAAGGTATTCAAGTGGATCCTGCAAAGGTGAAGGCTATACAGGAGATGCCGGCTCCCCGAACCGAAAAAGAAGTTAGAGGCTTTTTGGGACGTCTGAATTATATTGCCAGGTTCATTTCACATCTGACTGCTACTTGTGAGCCAATCTTCAAGCTGCTGAAGAAAGATCAAGTGGTAAAATGGAATGATGAATGTCAGACTGCTTTCGAAAGGATAAAGGAATATCTTCAAGAGCCACCAATTCTGATGCCTCCATTTGAAGGAAGACCTTTGATCTTATACTTGACAGTACTGGATAATTTAATGGGGTGTGTGATGGGGCAGCATGACGAGTCTGGCCGAAAAGAGCACGCTATTTACTACCTTAGCAAAAAGTTTACTGACTGCGAGACCCGATACTCGTTGCTCGAGAAAACTTGCTACGCTTTGGCATGGGCTGCTCGCCGGCTGAGACAGTATATGCTGACTCACACCATCTTATTGATCTCAAAGATGGACCCAATTAAGTATATATTTGAGAAGCCCGCCTTGTCCGGAAGAGTAGAAAGATGGCAGATGATCTTAACTGAGTATGACATCCAATAAACAACCCAAAAAGCAATCATGGCGAGTGTATTGGCGGATCATTTGGCGCATTAGGCCGTGGATGACTACCAATCTATGAATTTCGAGTTCCCGGATGAGAACATCATGTTGGTGACCGACTGTGAAGAGCCTGGACCGGATGAAGGACCTGAGGAAGGATCCCGATGGTCTATGTATTTTGATGGAGCCTCAAACGCGTTGGGTAATGGCATTGGCGCTGTGATCATATCTCCTGAGGGCTGTCATACTCCGTTCACCGCCAGATTATGTTTTAACTGCACCAACAATATGGCGGAGTACGAAGCCTGTATCCTGGGTCTCCAAGCTGCTATTAACCTAAGGATTAAGTTCTTGTGTGTATTCGGAGATTCCACTCTAGTGATCAGTCAAATCAAAGGCCAGTGGGATACGAAGCATCCAAATCTTATTCCTTACAAAGAGTATGTACTGACATTGCTCCCACACTTTGAGGAGATAACCTTTGAACACTTCCCAAGAGAGGATAATCAGTTAGCGGACGCGCTAGCTACCATGTCTTCTATGTTCAAAGTCAGGTGGGACAATGAAGCTCCCCAGATTACCATTGAGAGGTTGGACGAACCCGCACATTTCTGCGACATTGAGGCTGAAGAAGTAGCAGATAAACCCTGGTTTCACGATGTAAAGAGGTATCTTAAGGCTCAAGAGAACCCCTAGGGTGCATCTGTTAATGACAAAAAGTTTCTGAGAAGGTTTTCCGCAAAGTTCTTCATCAGCAATGGGGTTCTCTATAAGCGTAACCATGATTCAACCTTACTGCGATATATGGACAAGAGTGAGGCAGAAAGGATCATGGCAGAGTTACATGAGGGTGCTTTTGGAACTCATTCCAGTGGACATACCATGGCGAAGAAAATCCTACGGGCAGGATATTATTGGTCTACTATGGAAGCCAATTAATATCAGCATTCTCGGACCTGTCATAAATGCCAAGTATATGCTGATAAGGTGCATGTACCTCCAGTTCCTCTAAATGTTTTGACAGCTCCTTGGCCCTTTGCAATGTGGGGCATCGACATGATCAGCGAGATCAGACCTACTGCGTCGAACAGGCATCGTTTCATTCTGGTAGCTATTGATTATTTTACGAAGTGGGTTGAGGCAGCTTCCTTTGCTACGGTAACCAAGAATGTCGTGGTGCGGTTTATCCGACACAATATGATATGTTGATATGGTGTACCAGAGAGGATCATTACTGACAATGGTACAAATCTCAACAATACGATGATCACCGAGCTCTACAAACAGTTTAAGATACAGCATCACAACTCTTCTCCTTACCGGCCGAAGATGAATGGGGTTGTTGAAGCGGCTAATAAGAACATCAAGAAGATTGTGTAGAAGGTGACGATGACATACAAAGACTGGCATGAGATGTTACCATTCGCTCTTCATGAGTACCGTACCTCAGCATGGACATCGACAGGGGCAACACCCTATTCTCTGGTGTATGGCATGGAGGCAGTCCTACCCATCGAAGTCCAGATACCCTCTCTCTGGATTATGAAGGATGCAGGTTTGAGCGAAGAGGATTAGATCCAGACCCGCATGATCAGCTGAACTTAATCGATGAAAAGAGACTTACTGCTATTTATCATGGTAAGACGTATCAAAAGCGAATGATCAAGGCATTTAACAAAAAAGTTAGACGACAAGAATATCAAGTCGGGGATCTAGTAATCAAGCGCATCATACTGCCACAAGGTGATCCCAGGGGCAAATGGACCCCCGTGTACGAAGGACCATTTATGGTTAAGAACATTTTCTCGGGAGGAGCTATGATTCTAACCACCATGGATGGTGACGACCTTCCTCACCCCGTCAATGCAGACATAGTGAAAAAATACTATGCATAATCAAAGACCTGCTAGGTTGACTGGCCTAGGAAAAAATAAGGGCTTCACGGCGAACCAAAAGGGTTCTGGCAAAAATAAGGGATGAAAATGAAAAAACTGTACACCCGGCAAGTCGAAAACCTGAAAAGGCGGCTTGGGCAAAAAAGGGTATCCCGGTGGACTAAAAACCCGCAAGGGCGGTCCAGGAAAAAATTAGGGATCAAAGCGTAACACTATGTCTCGTTGGATCATCTTGCAACCAGACTTCGGTATCGACTATCAAGCTCGGACGATGCCAGTCAATCTGATCTACCTTCGACCAAGCAGCAAGGTGATGAGATGCTCAAAGATATAAAGGCGATAACAGAGTTGGAACCCAGTGGGATTGTTTCACATAGCTGTTTTTCTTTCTTTTCCACAAAATGTATAGTTCTCTCGGCGCCGTTCTCTTACGAGGACGTCAGCCTCTTGTACAAAACACCTATTACGAGCTAACTTCGAAAATCAATACAATTCATTTTCACAAAGAAATTTCAACTTGTGTTTTCTTTTTTCTGTTTTGTTTTGCAAGAACGTCCAATGATTCATTTTTGATATATGCATTTGAAAATAATTGCTGCTCATAAATATTTACATGCGAAACAAAAGACGATTACTCGTAATTTCAGGAATAGGGGCAAACAAGAAAGGTCCAAACCTTACAGTTGCTCTACCCACCAGGTACAGGGATAGAGACAGTTTAAGAAGATGACTAAAGGCGCATACACTCCCTGCAGAGTAAAAGGTATCTAAAAAACAGTGGTGTTAGTTCTCCCCAAGCAGGGTTTATCTATCACCTGCATTAGAAGATTATCCCCAGTGGAGTTTATTTCTTCCCCAAGCAGAAACTCAATACCCAACCGGGTTCATCATCGCCAGCAATGGTAATTCATCCCCAGCCGAGGTTATTTAATCAAATCAGCAGATCTTCTGGAAGAGTATCTCTTCCCCACAGGGTCATTCCCTCGCCAGTTTATTCTCCAGCAGGGCTATTCTCCCACCAATTTATTCTCAAAATCATCTTTGATCGTTATCCCCAGCGAGAACGAAGAATTTAACTCCTTGTACTCTCCAACAGCAGTCTGGGATTTATTTTCCCCAACTAGAGAATATCATAAAAACATTGCATATCCATACATCGTGGCATACACATATACATCATGCAGTACAATCTCATTTATTTTGAGAACATCATTATTTGATACATGTCATACATCATGACATTACATACGACCAACTCTTTACCTTTCAGGGAAAGATACAACTAAGTTTTCTCTGGTTCAGTCAAATCGATGTTAAGATTTCTATTCCAGTTCAAGTTATGAAGCCCAGATTCGACCAGATAATATCTTGATTTCTCCAAAACACCATGAAGCCTGGAATCGAACAGATAGTGGTTTATCTTAAATTCAAGCTATGAAGCCCGGAAACTGACCGGAAAATAGTTGAATCCCCGACAAGTTACTGTGAAGCTTGGAAATCGGCCAGATAGCAGTACGAGACACCATGAAGCCTGGAATCGACCAGATAGTGGTATATCATAAACACAAGTTGTGAAGCCCGGAAATCGACTGGAAAACAGCTTAACCCTCACAAGTTATTGTGAAGCCTGGAAATCGACCAGATAGCAATACAAGATACAGTGAAGCCTGGAATCGACCAGATAATGGTATAAGACACTGTGAAGCCTGGATTATGACAAGATAGCCGCAAAAGACGCTGAAGCCTGGGACTACGACTATATAACCGTAAGGGACACTGCGAAGCTTGGATTTCGACCAAATAGCAGTCTACTCGGCCAATTGCTAAGAAGCCCAGAAATTGACCGAATATTAGTAGGCCCTAAAATCAAATGGAAGCTCGGATGCGACCGGATAACCACTTGATTTCTTCTAAAGCCTGGAATATGACCAGATAAGAAGTAAGAAGTTGCGAAGCCTGGATTACGCCCAGATAGCGGCAAAGGACTGAAGCCTGGAATCGACCAGATAACAGTATGGGATACTGCAAAGCTCGGAATTCGACCGAATAGTAGTTTACCTGGCCAATTACTAAGAATCCCGGAATCAACCAGATATTAGTTTGCCTTAAATTCAAGTTGAAGCCCAGATGTGACCGGATAACGACTTAATTCCTTCTGAAGCATGAAGTACGACCAGATAAGAACTGAGAAATTGAAAAGCCTGGAGAACAACCAGATAGCAAGTTTAATCTCATCTCCCCAGTAAGTCACTGTGAAGCCTGGAGCATGACCAGATAGTAGTCGGTCTTATTTTCCTCAACAAATCAATATGAAGCCTGGAGCATGACCAGATAGCAGTTTATTCGCACCTCCTCGACTAAGAGATATTGCCCCAGTAGAATAACAGACGACTGAAGCTCCTAAAATTCTACTTTTACCAAGACAGAGACTATCACTCCCCCAGCGTAGTCCTCCTCAACAATAGGTATACGAGCTCTCGCAAAGGAATCTCTTATGCGATCAACACTTCTTCTGATGGCATCTTTAAGCCCATCCTCCGTCATCAATCTCCAAATGGCATCTATAAGCCCATTCCCGACATCGCAATACAAATACCACCTCATGTGAGTGCAAATTTCTGGGCACTCTAGTGTTCAATCATCTTCCACCCTTGGATCATGAAAGGCAGACAAGCCAGTCTACATCCTCAGGTTTAAGAAGATTGAACAGGGGCAACTTTTGTACCCCAAAATTTTCCCTCCCGTATTTTTCAATACATTTCAAATGAGGTCCTCAAATTTCTCAAAGAAGTCCAAGAGTTGACCAGACAAACTCTCTCCTAAAGCAGTCTACCCCAAATTAGGGTTTCAATTTGCATCAAGATGTTTGAATCAAAAGGATCCAAAATTCTCATCATTGTACTAATATGTTATAAATATCATCCATGTCAAGTTTCAAGTCTTACAGAGGAAGTTTGCTCAGTCAATTGCTCAAAGGCTTGAAAATCGACTGTGCTAGGGCAAAAGTCAACTGTGTCCTACATACAGTCAAACTTCAAGATTTTTGGTCAAAATTCTCATTTTGAAGCATTATTCATCATTTGATCAAGGGTTGATCATGATTTATCAACGATTGCTCACAATTCATCAAAACCCAAAAGTTGCTAAATTAGGGTTTTGCAGGAAAAGTCAACTCAACTTTGACCAAGCATAACATTCTCATACTTTATCAAAAATGACCCATCCAAAGCTCATTTTGAAGAGGATGTTATTTCTTACAATTCATCTTCAGCTCCCAAGTTCAAAATATGCACTCACAAGAAGATATGAATTTGGACATTATAGGTCATTTTGAAAAGTCAACAAAAACACCTTTTTTGTCAAAGCTTCATACATGAACATGGAAGATTCAATTGAGATGAAACTAAAAGGGTTTCTTAAAGGACATCTTAAGCTTTCTAAAAAGTCCAAGAACACATCTCTAGGATCAAAATTGAGAGAGTTATGCATTGACAAAGTTGACCTTTTTTGCAAAATTGCCAAAAGACAAATGTGGCCAAAATTGCAATTTTTGTCAAATGGCCCCAACTTTTTATGCTTGCATTGAGTTTGTAACATGATCCACGATCCATGATCCTTCCCATTTGTCTTTATTTTATTTTTATCATTTATTTTGATTTTTATTTCAATTAAATTTAATAAAATAAAATAAAATAAAATCATGAAAATATCAAAGCTAATCAAAGCTTGAGATTTTGTGCATGTTTAGGTCTCTCATACATCTAGGAAGAGAATCAAATCGTGCAAGCTTCATTTGGACACAAAAAGATTGAATTTGGCTTGATTTGGAAAGATTTACATAAGAATCAAATCATGATTCAATCATCTTAATTGAGAAAGATTTGAAGCAAGTTTGTAACCTAATTCATTCTAGGGTACATATAGAAGATTGGCAGACCAAAAACAAAGGATCGGGAGGCGTGAGAAGCTGAAAGAAAATTTGCAAAAACTCAACAAAAGTGGTAAATCAAATTCCAATTTCCAGGCTTCTCCAAGCCATTCCAATCACACCATTCACTTGCTAGGCATCTAAGGACTCTATCCCAACCATTAGCAAGTGTTTTCGTGCCCAGATACGCATTATAAGTATCCCATGAACTCCATGTTTTCTTGAAATCGAATCTCATAAATCTGGCGTTGTTAGCATGATTTGTTTATATATTCTGCATCCTTGAAACATTTGCAAGCTAATGGTAACATTCAATTACATTTTTATTAACTGTAGAGAAATATGCCATAGTTAGGGTTTTTGGCTCGTTTTTAGGGTTTTTCATTGCAGGAACAATTGGCCATGGAAAGTGGTACCATGATGCTCGTGAGGTTGCAACGAGTTGATTGGTACCACTGGAATTGATTTATCATCCGCGCAGTGAATTTTGGAAGATCACAGGGTTGTACCTATGCCCAGAAAACCGTAGGTAAAAGTCCTGGACTTTTGCCAACGGAGGGAGGAAGAAGAAGGGTGGTGTGGCACCCCCTGACTCGTCCATTCAAAAATTCGCATGTTTGGCATATGTTAATTGGTTTTTTCAATATAATCTTTATTTGTTATTCCATGTACAACACAACACGCTAGCTCAGTTGGTCAGAAGGCGCTTGGAAAAGCCAAAGGGCCTGGGTTCGATTCCCGGGTCCCCCATATTTGTTCAATGTTATTTTATTTTACATGATCAGGTGTGCAAGCCTCCAGGACATCCACCGTGCATCATCAATATCTCATCATCCAAGCCTCCAGCAAGCTAGATCCAAGGGCCATCCTTGGGAGATCCATGATGCACCCTAGTCAAGCCAATGCATATGATCTGAAAGTCAACATGGGCCAAGGAGTTTTGGGCCTAGAAGTTAGATTAACACCCCCTACTTGCTACAAACCAGGCCCTTTTCTTTTATTCTTCTTGTATTTTCTTTTATTTATTTATTTTTGTTTAAATTATTTTCTAACATAAAATTAATTCTTTTTTAGAAAAACTCATAAAATCAATTTTCAACAATTTAGATTTAGGTTTTATTTTTGTCAAATTTAATTTAATAATTAGTTTAATTTAATTTTAGGGTAATTTTAACCTTTTTGTAAATAATTTAAAACAAATTAGAAATTAGGGTTTATTTGATTTAATTTCTATATTCTTTTCTTAAAATAACAAAAATACAAAAATAGGTCAAATTAATTATTTTTCTTAATTTAAATTAATTAGTAATTAGGTTTGTATTTATTTAATTAAGACCTTATTTTTCTCAAAATAATCAAAAAAACAACAAAAAATGATTTGTCTTTCAATTAGGTTCAGACGGGGTCAAAACCCTAATTTTTTCTCGTTCTCGTTTCATCGCGCGCATTTATTATTTTTTTTACAATATTAATGTAACTGCTCATGGTCTATAATAGTTTAATTAGGATTTTTCCTTTATTTATCTTTTTTACGGGTTTTTGGCTATGTAATTAATCCCCCTCCCCGAAGCCTTGTAATAGCGTAGTTTTATTTCTCGCATTTTAATTTTCGCAAATATTAACTATTAGATGTATGATAATAGGATTGCATGACAAGATTGTATGTTAATTTTAAAATGGTTAGCAAACCCTAAATGTGCAAAGATAATAACCTGAAATCAAATCACTCGCACATACGCACTCCTAGGGTATACTCTCACTTCGGTTGCCTTCGATAAACGATCATTAAGTATAGGGTGTTTTAGTGGTTACCCTCTTGTCTAACAAAGATAAAAAATCCCATTCGAAAATGTTGCCTCGGAAAGGTCGCCTCGGAAATGTTGCCTCGAATATGATCTTAAGACATTAGGGTTATTACTAAGACGTCCTAACATTGCTTTAATGATCGTACGTCCCTTTCGAATTGACCCTTACAACTCCAACGACGGTGCTAACTACTCACTAATAGTGGGATAGCGCTGTCTAAAGGAAACAAGAACAGAGACATTCTTTTTTCGAGTAGGTAGATGCTAGTAGGTACTTCCTCAAAATCAAACTTTTCCACACTTACACTCTTTTCAAACAAAGTTTTCAAAAACACTTCGTAAAACTCTTGAGGTCTGATACAAGGGTTAAAACGAAGTAAGACAAAAACTTTTCAAAACACACAAACACAGAAGCAATTTTTTAAATGATGAGCAAGTACCTAAGAGCCCATGGAAAATCACAGATAGAAAGGGTGCTAATACCTTCCCTTTCTATAATCTACCCCCCGTACTCAAAATCTCGAAAAAGGAATTTTTCTGTGCTTTTGTACTTTCCAGTTGGATTCTATAAAAGTCGGTGGCGACTCTTGCTTACCGCGACATTTTGCGAACACAAACGCAAAACACAAACCAATATTAAACAGTCGGTTCTGCCACCGTATCACATTTGTTCTAAAAGAAATGAAATAAAACATGTGAACATGAAATGTTTTTTATGTTTTTGGTTATTAAAAGCAAAAATAATATAAATAAGAAAATGGAGTCATAATCAGCATATTGCTGAAACGAGGAGGAACAGAAGTTCTGACTCTGATACGCTGCAAAAGAGAAAATATTAGTGGGAAAATGGTGGGTAAGAAGTTCTGGGCCTGGGTACACCAAGTTCTGAGGTTGCTGAGAACATAGGAAAACCTAAAAGCTCTTATTGTTGAGGGGGTTCAGAAGTTGTAGTGTAGCTGGGAACCTAGAAGTTCATGTATCGTTGACAAGTCAGAAGTTCTGGCTATTTGAGAGAGTGAGGTGATAATGCTGTTGGGTAAGGTTGTTTAGAAGTTCTGATTTAGGAATATTTTTTGCCAAATAAATGGGTGAAAAAATGTCAATAAATAACCCTAAAAAGAGATGCTTCTGGGACTAGAACCCAGGACCCTTAGTACTAATGTCTTATGAACACAATTTCTACCATTGGGGTGGTTGTACATCAAGTATTATAAGCAAAAACATTAACAAATAACATAAAGTAAGTTTTGATGATGAGCTTCATCTCTTTTTCACATCAATCAGAGCATCTGCAGCTTAGTCATTTCTCAACAACAACAACAGAAAATGCACACATAACAATTATGGCCAGTTTCATTATGGTTTCAAAAGTATAAAACATTAGAACTGTAAATTAGAAGTCAGCATGAATTTTGCTAATCCTAATTTTAAGTCCTAGTTTCCTCAAGAAGTTCTGAACTGAGATTCTATCTACTTAGGCAAAAATACATGAAATCTGAGTATGTACAGAATCAGAGTCATGATATCTACATTGTATCTTTGAAAATGCAAGCCTAGAAATGCCTAAACAATGAGATACAAGTCAGAATAAACTTACCTTGCTTTTGGAGATTGTTCTGAATTAGAGTCTGGTTCAGGCTGTTGTGATATTCTGGTCAGCTTCCTCATGTATTCAGCAGGCTGGAACAGCCCTTGGCTTGGTTTTGAATGGTGAATGGATGATTTGGTCAAGAAACACTTTGAGAAAAGTTGGAGTTTGAATACAAGAATAAAAAACTAGCAGGTTTTGTGTTTATGCTTTTAGTTTCCAGTTCTTTGAAATTTCAGCAAGGTTTCAAGGCTAATTTTAAAATTCTCCCCTTATAGTTGCAAATGAAGTTCAACTTATAGGCAAGGATTTAGTAGCTTGGAGAAGTTTTAAAGTACAACCATCATATACTAGGCGCTGACTTGTTCTTGAAGCAAGTTCAAACAAGTAAGGTTAACAGCTTTTAGCCATACCTAAGCTGGATTTGTAAGCAAGAATTAAGGAAAAGTACCCTCAGAGGCAAAATCAAAGCATGGGCCCAACATAAACTTGTACAACAATTTTCTTTTCAAGGACAACAATGGTACTTCTTTCTCACACGTCGGGAAATCCTTTGGATAAAAACTCAAAAGTGGTTGTGAGCATTAAATGATGATGAGATTTATCAAACCCAAAATCCTGCACTATGAGATTATGCATCATAGCTTAGATCTGGGTCAGAAGTTTAGCATTAGCGCAACTTAGAACAAAACATCCAACTTCTGATCCTTTAATCTTTTTGCTCTAGCATGTTCTAAAGGAGTTCTCAGACTTTTCTGAAAGTTTGTAACATGCTTTGTAGACTTTCTTTGAATTACTTTTGCAAACTCTGGTTGAACATTTGTGAAAACTGGCCCAGAAGTTCTAACCAAAATCTGTCTTGAAAGTGTCCAAAATCTGCTGAGTGTTTCAGTTTCATGGGTGTGTCCTTGAATATTTATAACTTGAAATTCCAGCATTTCCAGGAGAAGTTCTGTTCTGCAATATTTTAGGTCTCATTGAAATCTAAAACTCTTGTGTTAGAAATTCTTCCAGAATTAGCTTGCATCATGGTGATAATCTGATCAGAAGTTTTGAGCTTGTCATATTTCTTAGACACTTAGAAAAATTCTAAGTATTTTAGAATTTTGACTTTTGAATTTCTTGATGAAACAAACTTCATATTTCAACATGTCTTGATTGAATATGATTCTTGAAAACTTGATTTTGATCAAAAGTCAAAGTTTGACTCTTCAGTTTGCAAATGACCATTTTGCCCTTGTGCATGACTTTCTTGGAAAATTTGCAATTCAAGGCTTGGAATTGGATGGAGGCAAACCTGAGAGTCCATGATGATCCTTTGAGAAATGAGAGGGAAAATTTTGGGGTACAACAATACTCATCTTTAACCTTTTGAACACATCATTTATGACTCACTTAGTCAGCAAATCTACCTTTTTGAGTTTTTACAGGATATTATACATGCATAATGTTGTATGTACTTTGATTGTTTGTGTTTATACCATATTTGACCTAAGATGTAAAAGTTTTACCCTAGGTATAATATATAAGACATGGGGTTATTTAAGGTTATGTTCTAAACTAATGGTTCTTTTGTAAAAGACCTCAATGTAAGATATGAGGGTGAGGATATTTATGCATATCAAGGAGATTAATTCTGAGTTTGTTGTTGGTGCTGTGAAAATATTGTGGAAACATGATAGTGCTAGTTTTTATGAAGATTTAAAACTCTTTAGGGATGGCAGAGATGAATTTGTGTTAGATGTGTTTGTATTTAGAAATAATTATGAAGTGGAAATATATTGACGTTAAACCACTTACAGGAGAATCCACTTTTATTGATAAGGTTAGAGAGAAAATGAAGAAGAGAAATGTGATGAAGAGGTTGTTAATTCTAGTGATGAATCAGTGAAGGGCATATATTTTGATGATAGTGAGGAGTAGGGGATGAATGAGTTTGATGAAGGTTTTGATGTAGGTATTAGTGAAGTTTTTTATGTTTATTAATATAAGTAAAAAATATTGGACCTTCTAAAATTTGGGCCCTCCCAAAATTTAGGACTTTTTATTGTAGAATTTACTGCTCTTGCACAGGGCCGGTCTAACATTGACATAAAATTGGCTATTGAGACATAATTGTTGTCAAATAAAAAATAATATAATATAATAGTACGATGTGATTTATTAATGTTTGAAAAACGAATAAGTTACAAAAATAAATAACTCACACTTTAGTAGTTCAATGATTGACTCGTGCATTCTTTGTGAAACCAATTTTAACAATATACAAATTAGTTTTAATGTCTAAATTCCAAAAACAAAATTACTAGCCAATTATTTATTTTGGTAAACGTGAGGCCTTTTAATATTTGGTCCATGTGCAACTGCTCTTGTTGCACATGCTTTGGCTCAGGCCTGGGTGGAGGCCAATCTAGAGCTGCACCTATTGTTAATGGGTGATTCCAGAACTAAACCACTGAACAAATCCTTTAGCAAACAAGAGATGGGTACAGAACATATAATTGAGGAATGTTACATAACTGATGAACATGAATGTGTGGTAGATGTTCAAAGTTGTGATGGTAGGCCTAGTGTAATTATATTTAATGAAGAAGATGCTCTTAGTAAGGATTTTACTTTCAAGGTTAGAATGGAGTTTTCTTTATTAAAACAGTTCAAGAAAGTTCAAGAAAGTTATTTTAGAGCATAATATCTTGAATGCTAGGGATGTGAGATTTGAAAAAAATTGCAAATAGGTGTAGGGTTGTTTGTAAGGAAAAAAAAAGATGCACCTACACTATCTTGTGCAACAGAGTTTTAAGAACCACATCTTTTAGGATCAAGACATTGTTTTGACAAGCACAAATGTTGAAGACAGTTTTTCAATAAAAGTGCCAAAGTAGATTGGGTTGCAAAAGTGATTATTGATGGGTTGAAGAATAATACCAAGATGAAGTTAATTGAGGTTGTAACTGATGTGACACTGAGGTATTCCACTGAAATCCCATGTTGTAGAGATTTTAAGGCAAGAAAACTTGCTAGACAAATTGTAGAAGAGAACTCTAGCAAGCAATATAGCTTGTTATGGGCATATGGTGCTGAATTGAGGAGAGCTTCATTAGGAAACAATTTAAAACTCAATATTAATTGTCTAGCACAAAGGATGCAACCAAGGTTTGTTTCGATGGGACAAAAAAGATTTAACAAATGCGTGCAAACCCTTTATAGGTTTAGATGGATGTCATCTCATAATGATCAATACTAGCCTCTTGCTTTTGGAGTTGTTGAGAATGAAACCAAGGACTCATGGAGCTGGTTTATTAAGTTACTGCTAGAAGACATTGGAGAAACTAGAAGGTGTTTCATTTCTGACCGACAGAAGGTAAGTCTTTCTCTTATTAACTATGTTGTTTTACCCGATTTGTTAAGTTTTTAAACTGAATACATTTCTTATTATTGAAAGTGTTCGGTTCAAATTTTTGAGGAGTTGTATCCAACATATGAATACAAATTTTGTCTAAGACATATGTATGCTAACTTCAAGAAGAAGTTTGGAGGAGGGACTTTGTTTAGAGTTCTCACGATGGCTACAACAAAGGCAACATACTCTGAAGCACATGAATATAAGATGCTTCAAATCAAGGAGGACTGGTTCTGAATTTCTATTGTGATTATGTGTACCTGTTAGCTGGAAGTTCGATGTTAAAGATCAAATAAAGACAAAAAGGTTTTTTAAGAGAGATCAAGAAATAGTGAAGATGATTTTGACAAGAAAATGTTGGTCTTTCGACCGAAGTTTGACGAATTGATACAAGGTCGAAATGTAGCATTTTGAGAATGATTCGAAGCGGGTTCAACATGGATATTTGAAATAAGGCTAAGCAACTGAATTTTAGTGCTTATCTTTTCTTTTTGAAAAGAGACACGTAGAAGCCTGTAAAAGGTCGAACGCATGCAAGCGAGAACGTGTCATCTTCTAAAGAGAAGACTGTTCGTGTCTGTTGTACCCCAAAATTTGCCCTCCCATTTTCTCAACATTTTCTCATCACAAGGCCCTTGGAGCTCAAGATCTAGTTAGGGTTTCCTCTGCTCAAGACTTCTCCTTGCACTGTTGACCCAAATTAGGGTTTGTGTTTGCACAAAGTTGTTGTGACCTAAAATGCCTAAGATGACTTTAATGCTTCATGTTGGACTCCCAAGTTTATCTATATCAAGTTTCAGGCCTTGATTCCAACCTTTGCCTAGTCAATTAGACAGTTGACCTAGAAATCAGCTGTATTGGGGAAAAAGTCAACTGTGGTCAATGGACAGTCAAACCTCATGATTTTTGATCCACCTCAACATCATGAACTCACATGGACCATTTGATCAAGTTTGGATCACAATTCCACAAGAAATTTGATCAGATCACCAAAAGGGCAAAATGGTCATTTTTAGGGTTTTGACTGCACAAAGGCAATTTTTGACTGTTTGACCTAGCCAATGGCAAACCAAACTCACATATGGACTCAAGGACCCCATGGAATTGTCTTGACATACTCAACAAGTTCAAAAGATCCCCAAATGCACAAGATTGACAGTTGAATTTCCCAGTCAATTGATCAATTTTGACTGTATACTGAAAAGTCAAACTTTGACTTTTTGGTCAAAATCAAGTGTCAAGATTCATTTTTCATCAAAACATGCCAAATCATGAAACTTGTTCATCAAGAAATCAAGAATTGCAAATTAGGGTTTGAAATGAAGATTTTTCATAACTTAGAATTTTTCTAAGTTATGAAAAACCCTAATTTTTTCCTAACTTTGTCCCACTTTCTCACCAAGATTCATTTGGATTCAAGGAAAAGTCAAAACATGAAAGTTGTAGTCCATTGCAAAATCTACAACTTTGATTAACAAAGTTTCCTCAAAAGAATCTTGTAGCTCAAGTTACAATTTTTGGAACAAGGGTACCAAACCATTCTTAACTTAGAGAAATTTTGAACCATTTTAGGCAGGATTTTTGCCTAACTTCAAGACCATTTTTCACATGCTTCCACTTGGAATTTCAATTTGCATTTCAAAGATGGATTGTAGTACACATTCCAAGCTTTCCAAAATGTCCAAGAACTCATCAAACAACCTCATGGTTAGGGAGAATCGAATTTGGCAAGTTGGGAAAAACTCACTTTTGATTTGGCCAATTTACATGTTCATACATTTGTGCCATTTTGAATTCAGCTTGCTTTCCTTGATTACAGGTCCTATATCCCATTTGCACTCAATAATTTAATGCTAACTCATTGTGCCAAGGCCTTATTTTGTGTGTTCAAACATTATATGCAAGATTAAGCCATTTTTAGATAAAGCATTATATCCATTTTAGAAAAGTTGCACTTTATGTCAAACGGAAATCCATGCAAGTACATTGCAAATCCTTTTGGCACAAGTTTAGGAACTAATTACACTGATCAAGGCCAAGGTATGCAGCATAGATTGGGGGCCTGCACAAGTCTAGAAACACAAGTTGACATTTGTTGCTTAAAGTTTAAGAAAGCTAGCATAACATCTAACAACTCTCATTCCTGTAAACTAGAGCTTAAGCAAAGTTATCAAACACTTTCTAATCATCAAACCTAAGCTGAAACACGAGCCAACCATCTCCATTGCTTTCTCAAACACAGAATCACCCTCAAACTGCCAAAACAGGGTACCTGCTGCAGATTGAGTTCTATAACACCATCCATTCATGCATTCTTGCTAAAACCACTTCAAACATATCCCACATCATCCCTTGAAACTGTTCCAAGCCTTAAACAAGACCTGTAACATCCCTAGCTAACATCACCATTTTCATTTTTCTGGTTTTGCAGTTGAAGTACCATAACACGATTCTTTTGGTTTCCAAGCAAACTAAGGGTTGGAATAGCATCCTGAGGCATCAAGGAAGCTATACAAATCATTACCTTGCCTTGTACTCATCTCCATTGTTGTACACGATTCCAACTGAACAGGTAAGTTCATGAACTCGTATCTCTCTATCCAGGCATTGTTAGCTTTAGGTTTGTGAAGAAAATATGTCACATTCATAGCCTTGAACATGCCCATGTAATTAGTTTTCATTTATGTTACGTGTGCTATGAGAATTTGATGTCTGAACATGGAACAAAAACTAGGTCAGGAATTGGGGGAGAAGAAATTCTCTCTCATTTCTGAGAGTTAGATTGATTTCTTTATATGTCTAGAATCGTGGCTTCAAGCTCTACAGGTTTCATGTTGGAAGATTTGGCAAAAGATCAAGGAATCTGGAGATAGCAAACGCGTGTTTTGTTTGAACATAAATGTTGGAGGTTGAAGATGACAGGGTCTTTGGGCTGGGCCTGTTTCACTTTTCTTTTTGCACCTTGCTTTTACTTTTACACCCCCTAGGCCCATTATGCTTATTTTTATGATTTTTTGACCTTTTCTTTTTTGTTCTGACTTATTTATTTTTTCTCATAATATTAAAAATATTAAAAATATTTTTCACACCATTTTTGATTTTATTAGGCATTTATTTGCTTAAATGAGTATTTGTACATAAATAATATATAAATACTATTATTTTAAAATAACTAAAAAAAATAATGCAAACACATTTATTTTCTATTTTTTATTTTATTTTATCTTCTGAAAATATTTTATATAAAATATACTTTTTTTATAAATATTAAATATTATTATTTTGTATATATTTAATATATTTAGTAAATAATACAAATACATATATATATATATATATATATATATATATATATATATATATATATATATATATATATATATATATATATATATATATATATATATATATATATATATATATATATATATATATATATATATATATATATATATATATATATATATATATATATATATATATATATATATATATATATATATATATATATATATATATATATATATATATATATATATATATATATATATATATATATATTTAGGTTAAAAAATACAAAATATATACATTTTTATTTTTATTAATATTTAACCTAAAAAATCCTTTTTTACAAATATACTTCATTTTTATTTTATTTTTGTACATAACTAATAAATATTGTACACATTAAATAATTAATATCTTTTTATTTAATAAATTAGGGTTTTGCCCTAAATACATAAAAACTCCAAAAAATTAATACTTTTATTTTTGTTTCCTTTACACATAAAAAACACTTTTTTTTCATACATATAAAAACATCTTTTGCATTTTGCATATTTATTCCATTTTTATTTAATTATTGTATATTAAATAATTTGTATAAATCCCATTTGATGTAATAGTCTAGGTTTAAATTCCTTGTCAAAATACCTCCCATTTGAACATTTGTACCCCCCTTCCCATATATGGTGTTGTAATAACTTAGGAACTTTATTTTTCGCACTTTAATGCTTTCTAATTATACCATGCTAGAATTAGGGTTTGTATGCAAAATCAATTAACCAAAATAGTTTGACTTAATTTCAAGATAATCAAGCATGAAAATGGACAACACTAATCACACTTGCACCCCTAGGGTATTCCACTTGTTGCCTTCAATAATGGGCCATGTTGCATGTTAGGTATCTTTGGCAAAAACAAAACAATCAAATGATCATAGTCCCTCGATGACGCTTTCGAAAGTTGCCTAAAAATGATCAAGTCCCCCAAGGAAAAATTGCCCAAAGATACTTTTCACCATTGCAATTATGGTCTAAACAATGACCCACGCCCGTCCCTTTCACATCCTAACACAAGATTGTCCACCAAATGCAATGGTGGAACAAAATTGTTAAAAGGGTTAAAGACATAGGAGAAATCTTTGAGAAATTTAGGAGTAGACAAGCTCTTAGTTACTTGAATCAAACTTGCGAAACAAAACACTTGCCTATTTTCAAACCACACATCACTACACTTTCAAAACAACTTTCAAAACAACTTTCAAAAACAATGAAAACCTTTTCAAAAGACATACACCTTTGTATACATCCCAACATGGATCATTACAAAGGTTGCCACCACATTGGCCTCTTTTCAAAACATTTTCAAACCCACACACTAAAAGCACCATTTCAAACAATTGGAAATTAAGGCAAGTTGATCTAAGCAAGTAACTAAGAGCCCATGGATAACCATGGATAGAAAGGGTGCTAATACCTTCCCTTTCTATAATCTACTCCCCGAACCCAAGAAAACATCTCAAAGGTTTTTGCTGTGCTTTTTAAACCTTTCCTTAGGATAAAATAAAAATTCGGTGGCGACTCTTGCTCAACCGAAACATTTGCGAAAACAAACGCAAAACCTCAAGTCAGTTCTCCCACCACACCACAGAACTGGCGAATCTGCTGGGGAATATTAAAAAGTGGAGTAACCTTAGGGCTTAGATCACCCTCTTGCATGACTAATTGTTTGATTCAATTGCTTTATATTTTGGCTCTCTTGTTTGGGTTTGCAATCCTACACCCGGATTTTGGGAAACATTCATAGATAGCAATACGTTGTGGAAACTGTGCGGGGTATACCGACGCGGTTGAAGCAATAGCTATATTAGTGCGGCATATTTGTGAGTACCGGTAACCCTTGAGTTCAATCAAGGAGAGTACCGGTAACCCTTGGGTGACTTTTACCTCAACAGCAATTGTTGAGAAAGTCTTGGGATTACCACCTCCGCAGGATCGGGAAGAGAACCATAGGCAATTATAATCTCAAAGGCAAACATTGAAAAAAACCTGGAATGGAATTATCGTCTCCGCAGTATTGGGGAGAGAACCATAGGAAATTATAATCTCAAAAGCGGACGTTTGAGAAAAACCTGGAATGGAATTATCATCTCCGCAGTATCGGGGAGAGAACCATAGGAAATTATAATCTCAAAAGCGGACGTTTGAGAAAAACCTGGAATGGAATTATCATCTCCGCAGGATCGGGGAGAGAACCATAGGAAATTATAATCTCAAAAGCGGACGTTTGAGAAAAACCTGGAATGGAATTATCATCTCCGCAGGATCGGGGAGAGAACCATAGGAAATTATAATCTCAAAAGCGGACGTTTGAGAAAAACCTGGAATGGAATTATCATCTCCGCAGTATCGGGGAGAGAACCATAGGAAATTATAATCTCAAAAGCGGACGTTTGAGAAAAACCTGGAATGGAATTATCATCTCCGCAGGATCGGGGAGAGAACCATAGGAAATTATAATCTCAAAAGCGGACGTTTGAGAAAAACCTGGAATAGAATTATCATCTCCGCAGTATTGGGGAGAGAACCATAGGAAATTATAATCTCAAAAGCGGACGTTTGAGAAAAACCTGGAATGGAATTATCGTCTCCGCAGTATTGGGGAGAGAACCATAGGAAATTATAATCTCAATAACATTCATTGAGAAAAACCTGGAATGGAATTATCGTCTCCGCAGCATTGGGGAGAGAACCATAGGCAATTATAATCTCAAAAGCGGACGTTTGAGAAAAACCTGGGATGGAATTATCGTCTCCGCAACATTGGGGAGAGAACCATAGGAAATTATAATCTCAATAACATTCATTGAGAAAAACCTGGGCTGGAATTATCATCTCCGCAACATTGGGGAGAGAACCATAGGCAATTATAATCTCAATAACATTCATTGAGAAAAACCTTTGATAACTTCTACTGAGCCTTCATCAGAAAAATCTGTTTGGGGTCGATTTAGCTGGACTAGAGAAGGCCTTGGACTGGATAAGAAATCTTTGGAGTCGATTAACTGAACCGGTCTAGGTCTTGAAATATGATTGAGAATTTAACTGAATCTTTCCTGAAAGGTAAAGGTCAGTCATATGCAATGCATGATATGGATCAAGCAATGATGTTCTCAACATAAATGAGATTTGTAAGATATGATGCGTATATGCATGCTATAATGATGTATGGAGGTGCGATGTTTATGAATGTATGTTTTCGTCTAGGAAAGTAAATCCTTGACGGGTGCCGGGAAGTCACTCCTGGGATGATGTTGGAGAATAGATTTTGCTTCCGCCGGGGATGATAATTGCAAGAATACCGGTAGGCGAAGATGACTCCGTTGGGGAATAAACTTGGCGAATGGAATAACTCTGCGGGGAGGACAGTAATCTAACGATCTTGCTGGGAAGCAATACTCTGTGGGGAGAGGGATGCTTTTGCTGAATTGTTGATAGTAACTTGCTGAGGATACCCTTGTTGTATCGGAATTGTTAATAAACTTCGCTGGGGGTAAGAAGACTGCGTTGACAACGATATTTCCGTGGCTTTTGGCTGAAGATAACCCAGTTATATCCTGTTAAGGAAATAAATCTTTAAATAAAGCCGGGAGACGCGTTCGTGCTCTGCGAGGATAAGCTTCCAGAATCTACTGGGGATAAGCTTACTGCTTGGGAGAAATGGATTCCAACTTTCCTGGGGAACTAGATTGGACTCTCATGGGGAAGTTTTGAACTGCGGGGAAAGTGATTCCTTTGAATGTTTGATATACCGCCGGGGAACAATCTTTAGACCAAGATTGTCGGGGATGCTTGTTTAAGAATGACGTGCTGGGGAATGTTGAGATCTGCTGGAGGACACCCAACTTCCTTAAGGTTTGATTGTATAGCTTTATTTGAGGAGAGTGTACTGACTTGCTGGCTCACTCTCTGGGGAATTGGGATGTATTGGTTATGTTCTTCAGCTGAACTCACCTTGGTACTTTGGAGGACAGAACAATTAGATTGCTTTTAGACAATTCTTTATTGCCCCTGTTTCAGTGGGAGAGGAAGACCTATGAGGTGCTGATAGTTGTTGATGGACCAGCCTTCTTCTGGTAGGCAGGTGATAAGATGACAGGACATAGTCGTACGCTTTGATCCCTAACTTTTGCCTGGACCGCCCTTTCGGGTTTTCAGTCCACCGGGATACCCATTTTTGCCCAAGCCGCCTTTGCAGGTTTTCGACTTGCCGGGTGTACAGATTTTTTTTCATTTCAGCCCTTATTTTGCCCGAACCCTTTTGATTCGCCGGGAAGCCCTTATTTTTGACTAGGTGTGTCAACCTAGCGGGTCTTTGATTATGCGTATTTTTTTTCCGACCATGTCCATGCTTTCAGGATGTAGGGAGTTGCCCCTGTTAGAAGTGCTTTGTCATGCCACCAGAAAGTGTTTGATCAGGCAAGATTCGTTGCTGGAGTGCCCCAAGTGACTCAGGCGGAGATTTGCCCCAGGCTATTTGGCCTTTGAGAGATTCTCCGAATCTTGATTGGACTGCCCCAGATGGTGGATCATGATCATGTTGTGCCCCTTGCTTGGAGGTGCTTTCGTTCATTAGGCATTCGTCTTGCGGACTTCTATGTTGTTCAAACAAAAAGTCATATGCAAACAGAGTTATGTTAAAAATGCAAAGCCTATGTCTGTCTTGAAGATTTTGAAAATGCATTCTTTTTTTCATAAAACAAGTGAATGTTTGTAAAACGTGATGTCAACTCCGTATTTCACCGTAGGCCTTAAGGAGTCAGGATACCTTTCGTAACAGTATGCTTTCGAACTAACCCATGCTTCATCTAGGACTTTTAAGGGTTATAACGTGGTCTGGTTCACGGTTTAAGAAACAAAGGATAAAGGCTCAAATTATTTGTACCCACCCGCTCTTCATGATGTTCTTCAATCCTAAACTCAGCTGATCGTGCGTTAGACCTTATTTGAGTTTTTGTCCTGATGTTCCAATGATGGTTCAGATATTGATGATTTATTCTGAATAGGCAGTCATTTTTGTTTTTGCTGAGGGTTTGTAAGACCTCTTTCTTTCCTGATTTTTTTGTTATCCCTTTCTTTTTTTTGCCTGAACTGTTTCCTTTTTTGGAATCACAGTCAGCGGGATGCCCCAGTTTTGTAAGTCTCCTTCATGGGTTTTGACTTAATGGGTTTTTTATTTTTTGAGATAATGACTGCCTTTGATTATTCGGAACCATCACTGTCTTTCTTCGTTTTGTAAGGACTTCTTTGGTGCCATTTGTTATGCACTTGGATCAACTGAGAGAACTACCCTGCCCCAGGTTATGGTTAAGGGTTTTAGATTTCGAAAATAAAAAAACTCCTACTTCTTTGGCTCAGAGGGGTTGACGAGGGATTATCATCCTTATAACTCCAGTGTTTAGGGATTGAAACAATGCCTGTACCTCATCAGCGGGGTCTGTTCAGAAGCATACTGTACATTGTGGTATCGTTTTCATCATCCTCCCTCAAGAGGCTTAGAATTTTAGATCAAGAGTTGACATCAGAAAAAAATATGAAAATAATTTGCATTTAGTGAATACGAATATATTGTTTCAGAACAGACATATGCGATGCATTAATGAAATAACAATGTTTAACATGAGTAAATGTTTGAACAAAAGAGAATTGCAACTTGAACATTCGAATGAACAAAAATTTCTCAATCCTAGCCATGTTTTGGCAAGGGAGCAGTGATCACGTGGGGAGTCTTGGGTACTTTAAACTGAATCTCTCCAGCGTCGATCATGTCTTGGATCTTATTTTTCAAGCTCCAACAATCATCTGTAGTATGCCCCGGGCTGTCAGAGTGATAAGCGCAGCGGGCGTTGGGGTTATACTTCGGTGACGTTGTATTTTGGATCTTCAGAGCTTCTTTTAGAGTTACCAGCTTGGTCTCCAGCAACTGTGGCAATATCTGGGATAAGGTCATGCTGAGCCGAGTGAACTGCCTTCTCTCACTCTTTTGTTGGTTGTGATGTTGAATTTGTGACACTGGAGCCATTTGAGGAGCTCTCCCCTTACCTCCTTGTCTCAAAGGTGGTTGAACGATGACTGGCTTTTTGCCCTTAGACTTTTGCCCCAGTTGGTTGCCCTGAAGCAGTTGGTTGACGAGAAACCAGAGCTCATCTTGTCTTTGGGCTAACCCTTGAATGGCAGTCACCTGCCCCAGCATCTGGACCTTCAATGCATCCACCTCAGCTTGTAGGTGTTTCAGCCTTTCATCCTCAGCACTGTTCCTGACAAAAGTCTCCATGAGAAGTGTCCTTAGCTCCTCCTGCCCCTTGGATAGATTCAGGAGGATTTCTCTGAACTGAGTCTCTTGAGCGAGAAGGTCCTGGTTATCTGGTTGGAAGGCCATTGCTGAAATAAACAGCGAGAAAGGTAAGTGACATGCAACAAAGATACCTGTTATGTAATGATGTGTATGACATGCATGCAATGTTTTCAAGGACCTCGCGGGGTAAACAAAAAAATTGGTTAGCATCTGGATCCGGTAGCTTGATTGAAAGAACTTCGTATTTGTTGAGAGTCTTTCTTCCAAGGGTCAAAGGCTCACCATATCCAGTGGGTCATAGCCCCTGACTTTGGTCATCATGTCTGATTTTGATTTCCAAACAACCTTGGTTAAGGGCACCTTCTTCAAGAGTCAGAGCTCACCATATCAAGTGGGTCATAGCCCCTGACTACCTTGGCTAGAGGAAAATAAATCCTCTCTGCCCCTTGCTGGGATAGTTGATTCACCATGACCTGCATCACAAGCCCTTGAGATCCTTGAAATAGGTTAGGATGTATGCAATGGTATGATGTTATGTTATGCATGGGGTAATGTAGGTGACCCTGTTATGAGTCCTAATTAAGGACTGCAAACCAAAACCTGCAAGAAATCTAAGTAAAACCTGTCATGAGTCCTAATTAAGGACTATAAACAAAACCTGCAAGTAGTTCATGTGTCAGATAACAAGCATGCAGGTAGTCAAGTTGGAAGGCACACAAGTCACACAAGAGAAACCCCTAGAGTTCAGGCCAGCATGGGGTTTGGGTATTACCCTGTTGAAGTTGGTGGGTTCAACCTGTCCTATTAGAAGTAACCGGGTTCTAAGGGTCCCAATATCACGGGATTGCTTTCATTGTTCACCGTTTCGATTTAGCCACTGAACTGGCGACCGAAATATTCCAGGAAAGCAACCCTCAATTGAGTGTAGTATCGAGTATCAACCAACCTCGGACTGCACCAAGGTCAGTTATCTCACTACCCTAAAGAGGCCAAGATAGTTCAATTAAGGTTCCTAAGGTCTGTTGATGCTTCACGACACCACGCGGAGGCCCCGTACTCTCCTTGACTGAACTCAAGGGTTACCGGTACACACCAAAGTGCCACATCAACGTAGCAGACTGTTTCAACCATGTCGGTATACCCCGCACAGTTCCCTCACAGCCTTGTTGCTACTTTCTAAGAAGGTATCCCCCAGATCCGGGTTAGGATCTATAGAACTCCCAAGACAGTCCCATAATTTAAAGCAAGCAAAGAAAACAATTGAAAACACAGTTATGAACTAACCCTAAGGTACACCTCACTTTAAGTTAAGTCCCCAGTAGAGTCACCAGTTCTGTGATCGGTGGATCTGGAACTGACTGTTTAACGCTGGTTCGCGAAATGTCGCGGAAGCAAGAGTTGCCACCGTCTTTTATTTTCTCCAAATGGAAAGGACAAAAGCACAGAAAAATTCCTTATAGAGATTGCTCTCGGTTCGGGAGGTAGATTATAGAAAGGGAAGGTGTTAGCACCCTTTCTATCCATGGTTATCCATGGGCTCTTAGATACTTGCTCATTTGTGTTTTCAAAAATGGTTTGTTTGCTTTTCAACTGTGGGTTTAAAAAGTTTCTTTGAAAATTCCAGTTCGACTCTTGTATCGGTCCTCAAGAGTGTTTGAAAAATTGCTTTCGAAAGCTTTTTGAAAATGTGTTGGTGTGAAAAGTATTTTTGAATTTGTTTTGAAATTTAGAGAAAGTATCTAGAGTCGTCTACCTACCCTAAGGAATTCGTCTGTGTAAATGTCCTTTAAAGTAGTGTCATCCCACCATTGAGAGGTAGGTAGCACCACCGTTGGAGGTGTTCGGGTCAATTCGAGGTTCGGGACATGGTGATCACCAGAGCAATGGGAAGACACCTTAGAAGCTACCCTCATGCCAGGTTCCCGGATCATGAGGACTTACTAAGACATCCTCTACTCGACGATCACCTTTCGAGGCAAGGCAACAGTGAGGCGTACCCTAGGGGTGGTGTGTGATTTGTGTGTCGTTTTCAGATATTTTGTCTTGTTCATGTTATTGGTGATCTACGCTTGTTTTTATTTTTGTCCATTCATTCTTGCATGTCTTGATTAACATTTAAAAGTTGCGAGAAATAAGAATTCTAAGCTATTACAAAAGGCGCGGGTCCACATCGCCAAAATTAATCCAGGACCCGATTTGACAGAAAAATAAAGAAATAATGAAAAGTAAAGTGCAAGGAATTAATTTACAAGGCCTTGGGAGAGATACATAAATATTATAAGAAATAAAATAAATACGCGAATTAAATAAGAATTAAACGAGGGCGTTGGACCCTTTTTGCAAAATTAAATTAAATGATGAAATTAATTAATTAAGAAAAGAAAAGAGAAATTGTTTTTGGTATTTTATGATTTTAATGGAAAAAAGAATTAAATGCAATTAAACCTAATTCTACAATTTTTATTTTATTATGAAAACGTATTAAAGTTTAACCTAAAATTAACCCTAATTATTTTACATGCAATTTAATTACAAAAATAAATAATAGATTATTTAATTATTATGAAAGAAAAAGAAAAAGGAATAAAAATTTAATTAAAACCCTAATTCTATATTTTTTAGATTTTTATTAAAAAGAGTCAAGATTAAAACCTAATTTAAAACTAGTTAATTAATGGACTTTATTTACAAAATACTATTAAATAAAATATTTATTGTTTTTTTTTTATCTTTTCTGATTTTTTATGGTTTTATATATTATGAAAACAATAATCAAGAAATTAAGAAATTAATTAAAATAAAGACAAGGGAAAAAAAATAAAAGAGTAAAAGAAAGCAAACTGGAGGGGGGTGCTGTCCCCAGGTGGAGGTCAGTCCTCAGCAATTTTGGCCCAAGGCTTTAAAGCCTTTTTGACTTTTTCCACTAGTATGCATCAGCGTTGACCAGGGTTTATCTTGTTCCTCAGACCTGTGCCCTTGGATTGATGATATTGAACGCATGGACGGCTTGATGGAGGAGCGTATGGTGCGTCTTCAGGACATAATCTGCATAGAACCGTTAATTGAAAAATAATGTGAAAGGGGGTGAGGACCTGGGGCTCGAACCCAGGTCATGAGGTTTACCAATCAACGCGCTTTCCAATGCTCCACTTGGTTTTCTTTGTACCTTACATGAATAACAAACAATATATAATAAAACAAATGTCAGTGGAATTTTAGCGCGTAAAATTCAAACAAGCCAATCGCTGATCGCCACAGGGGTCATCTTCTTCCTCGTTGTTTATTTTTTTTCTGAAACACAAACATTGGCAACGGTTTTGTTAGTGTTCCCTTAGGCCAGTTTCTGAAAAATAGCGACTAGCCCAGGGATGCTCATAAATTGAGCGCGAGGGTGGCTTCATGATCGTCCAAACATCCTGAATCCATTCATGGCATCGTGGTGGTCTAATTTTACCGCGTTTGGAAACCCCCAATTTCAAGCTTGCAAAACCCTAATCTGCATCCATGGTAGAATTGCATATAGGTGATAAAAATACAATTAATTTGTATGGTTAGCTTCAGAATCTTATAATGAACACAAATCATATATTAAAAATTGCCAAATGCGCATGAATTGAGATGCAAGAATCTGAAATTTTCTCTGTACAGGTTGCACTCGTGTTACCAATTTAGGGCGCTAGAATGGTTGATTTCGATTGGAAATCCTTCCTTGAAGCTCCAGGAAGGTGATGGCACAAGTCTTTTACCTTGAATCGCCCTCTAACCTTGCTTTCAGTTTTGAAGTTTTTAGGCCAAAAATGTGAGTTTGATCTTCAGGTTCTTGCGCAGCTTTTTTGTTTTTTTGGCATTAGGGTTGTGTTTGGTACTTATGTATGAGTGATCTAGGTCAAAGAAATCAATCAAAAACCTTAGCATTCATGGTTTGAAAGATTTGATTTTTCAAGATCTTTTTTCAATCTTTTTTCATGCTATTTTGTACAAATCTAATCAATTCCAATTCTTCCATATCTGATCATGCACGAATTTTTGAAGATATTATATGCATAAAAGGATTTGAAATAGTAGGTTTAGTATTTTTCATGTATTTAATTAATTTAAATGAATTATTAATAATAAAAATCCAAATAAATAAATAAAAAATGAATAAAAACTTCCCTTTGGGCCAAGTGGTCGTGCACATGCCTTGGATAATGAATTGTGGAAGAAAAATAGGCCCATTAGCAATTTTAGGTCATTTGAATCAATGTTGACTTTTCAAAATATCCAAATATTTCCCAACTTCCACAAGGCATAACTTGCTCACATTTTAAGCTTTGCTCATGTTCTTGGACATTTTGGAAAGGTCTTTGAGTCCACTAACCAATGCCTTTGGTCCCATGTCATTTTGATTTACCAATCTCAAGTTATGGCCATTGACTTAAAGTCCCTTTTTGTTGACTTTTGAAAATGACCTATAATGTTGAAATTGATAACTTTTTGTGAGAGCATTTCTTGGACTTGGAGTATGAAGATGAGTTGTAGGAAATGTCTTTATCTTCAAAATGAGCTTTGGATGGAATTTTTCTGATAATCCATGTGAAAGTTATGCCCTGGTCAATTTATAGTTGACTTTTTCAGCTGTCCAAATAAGGAAACTTTTGCATCTTGATGATTTTTGAGCCAAGCTTTGAGAATCATGATCAAGCATTGATAAAATGATGTTTATGACTTCAAAATGAGATGTTGACCAGAAATTTGAACTTTTGACTGTCAAATGACCATTTTGCCCCTACAGTTGACTGTAGTGCAATTAGGGTTTTTGACTGTGCAATTTTGAGCTGTAGGTCTTGAAACTTGATATGAGGATGCTTGACCATGTTTATAAGCATGTGGGACTTGATTGGGCCCTTTGAAACTTCATTTTCTTGATCAGAACCAAAACCCTAATTTTGACTGTTCAGGAGGCTCTTGAAGTGTGCAACCCTTGGGGAATTTTGAAGCATGACTTGGCAATTTTTGAAGAATATGGGAGGGCAAATTTTGGGGTACAACAGTTGCCCCTGTTCAATCTTCTTAGACCTGAGGATGCAGATTGGCTGACGTGCCTTTCGTAATCCGAGGGTAGAAGATGATTGAACACTAGAGTGCCCAAAAATTTGCGCTCACATAGTAGCAGTGTGATGTGGGGAATGGGCTTATAGATGCCGTTTGGAGATGATGGATAGGTGGATGGGCTTATAGATGCCATCTGGATGTAGATCGCGTAAGAGATTCCTTAGCGAGAACTTGCGTACCTGCAAAAGAAAAATGAGTACCTGACACGTTGCAGGAGCTGGTCTTCAGATGCTTTGTATAGATGTGTCCTGACTGGTTACAGGAGCTGGATCTGGAGTTTCAAAAGATGATGAATGAACCAGGGATGGTTACTACCTCAACAGGGACGGTGAGAGAACCTTGGGTGACTTTTACCTCAACAGCAATCGTTGAGAAAGTCTTGGGATTACCACCTCCGCAGGATCGGGAAGAGAACCATAGGCAATTATAATCTCAAAGGCAAACATTGAAAAAAACCTGGAATGGAATTATCGTCTCCGCAGTATTGGGGAGAGAACCATAGGAAATTATAATCTCAAAAGCGGACGTTTGAGAAAAACCTGGAATGGAATTATCATCTCCGCAGTATCGGGGAGAGAACCATAGGAAATTATAATCTCAAAAGCGGACGTTTGAGAAAAACCTGGAATGGAATTATCATCTCCGCAGGATCGGGGAGAGAACCATAGGAAATTATAATCTCAAAAGCGGACGTTTGAGAAAAACCTGGAATGGAATTATCATCTCCGCAGGATCGGGGAGAGAACCATAGGAAATTATAATCTCAAAAGCGGACGTTTGAGAAAAACCTGGAATGGAATTATCATCTCCGCAGTATCGGGGAGAGAACCATAGGAAATTATAATCTCAAAAGCGGACGTTTGAGAAAAACCTGGAATGGAATTATCATCTCCGCAGGATCGGGGAGAGAACCATAGGAAATTATAATCTCAAAAGCGAACGTTTGAGAAAAACCTGGAATGGAATTATCATCTCCGCAGTATTGGGGAGAGAACCATAGGAAATTATAATCTCAAAAGCGGACGTTTGAGAAAAACCTGGAATGGAATTATCGTCTCCGCAGTATTGGGGAGAGAACCATAGGAAATTATAATCTTAATAACATTCATTGAGAAAAACCTGGAATGGAATTATCGTCTCCGCAGCATTGGGGAGAGAACCATAGGCAATTATAATCTCAAAAGCGGACGTTTGAGAAAAACCTGGGATGGAATTATCGTCTCCGCAACATTGGGGAGAGAACCATAGGAAATTATAATCTCAATAACATTCATTGAGAAAAACCTGGGCTGGAATTATCATCTCCGCAGCATTGGGGAGAGAACCATAGGCAATTATAATCTCAATAACATTCATTGAGAAAAACCTTTGATAACTTCTACTGAGCCTTCATCAGAAAAATCTGTTTGGGGTCGATTTAGCTGGACTAGAGAAGGCCTTGGACTGGATAAGAAATCTTTGGAGTCGATTAACTGAACCGGTCTAGGTCTTGAAATATGATTGAGAATTTAACTGAATCTTTCCTGAAAGGTAAAGGTCAGTCATATGCAATGCATGATATGGATCAAGCAATGATGTTCTCAACATAAATGAGATTTGTAAGATATGATGCGTATATGCATGCTATAATGATGTATGGAGGTGCGATGTTTATGAATGTATGTTTTCGTCTAGGAAAGTAAATCCTTGACGGGTGCCGGGAAGTCACTCCTGGGCTGATGTTGGAGAATAGATTTTTCTTCCGCCGGGGATGATAATTGCAAGAATACCGGTAGGCGAAGATGACTCCGTTGGGGAATAAACTTGGCGAATGGAATAACTCTGCGGGGAGGACAGTACTCTAACGATCTTGCTGGGAAGCAATACTCTGTGGGGAGAGGGATGCTTTTGCTGAATTGTTGATAGTAACTTGCTGAGGATACCCTTGTTGTATCGGAATTGTTAATAGACTTCGCTGGGGGTAAGAAGACTGCGTTGACGACGATCTTTCCGTGGCTTTTGGCTGAAGATAACCCAGTTATATCCTGTTAAGGAAATAAATCTTTAAATAAAGTCGGGAGACGCGTTCGTGCTCTGCGAGGATAAGCTTCCAGAATCTACTGGGGATAAGCTTACTGCTTGGGAGAAATGGATTCCAACTTTCCTGGGGAACTAGATTGGACTCTCATGGGGAAGTTTTGAACTGCGGGGAAAGTGATTCCTTTGAATGTTTGATATACCGCCGGGGAACAATCTTTAGACCAAGATTGTCGGGGATGCTTGTTTAAGAATGACGTGCTGGGGAATGTTGAGATCTGCTGGAGGACACCCAACTTCCTTAAGGTTTGATTGTATAGCTTTATTTAAGGAGAGTGTACTGACTTGCTGGCTCACTCTCTGGGGAATTGGGATGTATTGGTTATGTTCTTCAGCTGAACTCACCTTGGTACTTTGGAGGACAGAACAATTAGATTGCTTTTAGACAATTCTTTATTGCCCCTGTTTCAGTGGGAGAGGAAGACCTATGAGGTGCTGATAGTTGTTGATGGACCAGCCTTCTTCTGGTAGGCAGGTGATAAGATGACAGGACATAGTCGTACGCTTTGATCCCTAACTTTTGCCTGGACCGCCCTTTCGGGTTTTCAGTCCACCGGGATACCCATTTTTGCCCAAGCCGCCTTTGCAGGTTTTCGACTTGCCGGGTGTACAGATTTTTTTTCATTTCAGCCCTTATTTTTCCCGAACCCTTTTGATTCGCCGGGAAGCCCTTATTTTTGCCTAGGTGTGTCAACCTAGCGGGTCTTTGATTATGCGTATTTTTTTTCCGACCATGTCCATGCTTTCAGGATGTAGGGAGTTGCCCCTGTTAGAAGTGCTTTGTCATGCCACCAGAAAGTGTTTGATCAGGCAAGATTCGTTGTTGGAGTGCCCCAAGTGACTCAGGCGGAGATTTGCCCCAGGCTATTTGGCCTTTGAGAGATTCTCCGAATCTTGATTGGACTGCCCCAGATGGTGGATCATGATCATGTTGTGCCCCTTGCTTGGAGGTGCTTTCGTTCATTAGGCATTCGTCGTGCGGACTTCTATGCTGTTCAAACAAAAAGTCATATGCAAACAGAGTTATGTTAAAAATGCAAAGCCTATGTCTGTCTTGAAGATTTTGAAAATGCATTCTTTTTTTCATAAAACAAGTGAATGTTTGTAAAACGTGATGTCAACTCCGTATTTCACCGTAGGCCTTAAGGAGTCAGGATACCTTTCGTAACAGTATGCTTTCGAACTAACCCATGCTTCAGCTAGGACTTTTAAGGGTTATAACGTGGTCTGGTTCACGGTTTAAGAAACAAAGGATAAAGGCTCAAATTATTTGTACCCACCCGCTCTTCGTGATGTTCTTCAATCCTAAACTCAGCTGATCGTGCGTTAGACCTTATTTGAGTTTTTGTCCTGATGTTCCAATGATGGTTCAGATATTGATGATTTATTCTGAATAGGCAGTCATTTTTGTTTTTGCTGAGGGTTTGTAAGACCTCTTTCTTTCCTGATTTTTTTGTTATCCCTTTCTTTTTTTTGCCTGAACTGTTTCCTTTTTTGGAATCACAGTCAGCGGGATGCCCCTGTTTTGTAAGTCTCCTTCATGGGTTTTGACTTAATGGGTTTTTTATTTTTTGAGATAATGACTGCCTTTGATTATTCGGAACCATCACTGTCTTTCTTCGTTTTGTAAGGACTTCTTTGGTGCCATTTGTTATGCACTTGGATCAACTGAGAGAACTACCCTGCCCCAGGTTATGGTTAAGGGTTTTAGATTTCGAAAATAAAAAAACTCCTACTTCTTTGGCTCAGAGGGGTTGACGAGGGATTATCATCCTTATAACTCCAGTGTTTAGGGATTGAAACAATGCCTGTACCTCATCAGTGGGGTCTGTTCAGAAGCATACTGTACATTGTGGTATCGTTTTCGTCATCCTCCCTCAAGAGGCTTAGAATTTTAGATCAAGAGTTGACATCAGAAAAAAATATGAAAATAATTTGCATTTAGTGAATACGAATATATTGTTTCAGAACAGACATATGCGATGCATTAATGAAATAACAATGTTTAACATGAGTAAATGTTTGAACAAAAGAGAATTGCAACTTGAACATTCGAATGAACAAAAATTTCTCAATCCTAGCCATGTTTTGGCAAGGGAGCAGTGATCACGTGGGGAGTCTTGGGTACTTTAAACTGAATCTCTCCAGCGTCGATCATGTCTTGGATCTTATTTTTCAAGCTCCAACAATCATCTGTAGTATGCCCCGGGCTGTCAGAGTGATAAGCGCAGCGGGCGTTGGGGTTATACTTCGGTGACGTTGTATTTTGGCTCTTCGGAGCTTCTTTTAGAGTTACCAGCTTGGTCTCCAGCAACTGTGGCAATATCTAGGATAAGGTCATGCTGAGCCGAGTGAACTGCCTTCTCTCACTCTTTTGTTGGTTGTGATGTTGAATTTGTGACACTGGAGCCATTTGAGGAGCTCTCCCCTTACCTCCTTGTCTCAAAGGTGGTTGAACGATGACTGGCTTTTTGCCCTTAGACTTTTGCCCCAGTTGGTTGCCCTGAAGCAGTTGGTTGACGAGAAACCAGAGCTCATCTTGTCTTTAGGCTAACCCTTGAATGGCAGTCACCTGCCCCAGCATCTGGACCTTCAATGCATCCACCTCAGCTTGTAGGTGTTTCAGCCTTTCATCCTCAGCACTGTTCCTGACAAAAGTCTCCATGAGAAGTGTCCTTAGCTCCTCCTGCCCCTTGGATAGATTCAGGAGGATTTCTCTGAACTGAGTCTATTGAGCGAGAAGGTCCTGGTTATCTGGTTGGAAGGCCATTGCTGAAATAAACAGCGAGAAAGGTAAGTGACCTGCAACAAAGATACCTGTTATGTAATGATGTGTATGACATGCATGCAATGTTTTCAAGGACCTCACGGGGTAAACAAAAAAATTGGTTAGCATCTGGATCCGGTAGCTTGATTGAAAGAACTTCGTATTTGTTGAGAGTCTTTCTTCCAAGGGTCAAAGGCTCACCATATCCAGTGGGTCATAGCCCCTGACTTTGGTCATCATGTCTGGTTTTGATTTCCAAACAACCTTGGTTAAGGGCACCTTCTTCAAGAGTCAGAGCTCACCATATCAAGTGGGTCATAGCCCCTGACTACCTTGGCTAGAGGAAAATAAATCCTCTCTGCCCCTTGCTGGGATAGTTGATTCACCATGACCTGCATCACAAGCCCTTGAGATCCTTGAAATAGGTTAGGATGTATGCAATGGTATGATGTTATGTTATGCATGGGGTAATGTAGGTGACCCTGTTATGAGTCCTAATTAAGGACTGCAAACCAAAACCTGCAAGAAATCTAAGTAAAACCTGTCATGAGTCCTAATTAAGGACTATAAACAAAACCTGCAAGTAGTTCATGTGTCAGATAACAAGCATGCAGGTAGTCAAGTTGGAAGGCACACAAGTCACACAAGAGAAACCCCTAGAGTTCAGGCCAGCATGGGGTTTGGGTATTACCCTGTTGAAGTTGGTGGGTTCAACCTGTCCTATTAGAAGTAACTGGGTTCTAAGGGTCCCAATATCACGGGATTGCTTTCATTGTTCACCGTTTCGATTTAGCCACTGAACTGGCGACCGAAATATTCCAGGAAAGCAACCCTCAATTGAGTGTAGTATCGAGTATCAACCAACCTCGGACTGCACCAAGGTCAGTTATCTCACTACCCTAAAGAGGCCAAGATAGTTCAATTAAGGTTCCTAAGGTCTGTTGATGCTTCACGACACCACGCGGAGGCCCCGTACTCTCCTTGACTGAACTCAAGGGTTACCGGTACACACCAAAGTGCCACATCAACGTAGCAGACTGTTTCAACCATGTCGGTATACCCCGCACAGTTCCCTCATAGCCTTGTTGCTACTTACTAAGAAGGTATCCCCCAGATCCGGGTTAGGATCTATAGAACTCCCAAGACAGTCCCACAATTTAAAGCAAGCAAAGAAAACAATTGAAAACACAGTTATGAACTAACCCTAAGGTACACCTCACTTTAAGTTAAGTCCCCAGCAGAGTCGCCAGTTCTGTGATCGGTGGATCTGGAACTGACTGTTTAACGCTGGTTCGCGAAATGTCGCGGAAGCAAGAGTCGCCACCGTCTTTTATTTTCTCCAAATGGAAAGGACAAAAGCACAGAAAAATTCCTTATAGAGATTGCTCTCGGTTCGGGAGGTAGATTATAGAAAGGGAAGGTGTTAGCACCCTTTCTATCCATGGTTATCCATGGGCTCTTAGATACTTGCTCATTTGTGTTTTCAAAAATGGTTTGTTTGCTTTTCAACTGTGGGTTTAAAAAGTTTCTTTGAAAATTCCAGTTCGACTCTTGTATCGGTCCTCAAGAGTGTTTGAAAAATTGCTTTCGAAAGCTTTTTGAAAATGTGTTGGTGTGAAAAGTATTTTTGAATTTGTTTTGAAATTTAGAGCAAGTATCTAGAGTCGTCTACCTACCCTAAGGAATTCGTCTGTGTAAATGTCCTTTAAAGTAGTGCCATCCCACCATTGAGAGGTAGGTAGCACCACCGTTGGAGGTGTTCGGGTCAATTCGAGGTTCGGGACATGGTGATCACCAGAGCAATGGGAAGACACCTTAGAAGCTACCCTCATGCCAGGTTCCCGGATCATGAGGACTTACTAAGACATCCTCTACTCGACGATCACCTTTCGAGGCAAGGCAACAGTGAGGCGTACCCTAGGGGTGGTGTGTGATTTGTGTGTCGTTTTCAGATATTTTGTCTTGTTCATGTTATTGGTGATCTACGCTTGTTTTTATTTTTGTCCATTCATTCTTGCATGTCTTGATTAACATTTAAAAGTTGCGAGAAATAAGAATTCTAAGCTATTACAAAAGGCGCGGGTCCACATCGCCAAAATTAATCCAGGACCCGATTTGACAGAAAAATAAAGAAATAATGAAAAGTAAAGTGCAAGAAATTAATTTACAAGGCCTTGGGAGAGATACATAAATATTATAAGAAATAAAATAAATACGCGAATTAAATAAGAATTAAACGAGGGCGTTGGACCCTTTTTGCAAAATTAAATTAAATGATGAAATTAATTAATTAAGAAAAGAAAAGAGAAATTGTTTTTGGTATTTTTTGGTATTTTATGATTTTAATGGAAAAAAGAATTAAATGCAATTAAACCTAATTCTACAATTTTTATTTTATTATGAAAACGTATTAAAGTTTAACCTAAAATTAACCCTAATTATTTTACATGCAATTTAATTACAAAAATAAATAATAGATTATTTAATTATTATGAAAGAAAAAGAAAAAGGAATAAAAATTTAATTAAAACCCTAATTCTATATTTTTTAGATTTTTATTAAAAAGAGTCAAGATTAAAACCTAATTTAAAACTAGTTAATTAATGGACTTTATTTACAAAATACTATTAAATAAAATATTTATTGTTTTTTTTTTATCTTTTCTGATTTTTTATGGTTTTATATATTATGAAAACAATAATCAAGAAATTAAGAAATTAATTAAAATAAAGACAAGGGAAAAAAATAAAAGAGTAAAAGAAAGCAAACTGGAGGGGGGTGCTGTCCCCAGGTGGAGGTCAGTCCTCAGCAATTTTGGCCCAAGGCTTTAAAGCCTTTTTGACTTTTTCCACTAGTATGCATCAGCGTTGACCAGGGTTTATCATGTTCCTCAGACCTGTGCCCTTGGATTGATGATATTGAACGCATGGACGGCTTGATGGAGGAGCGTATGGTACGTCTTCAGGACATAATCTGCATAGAACCGTTAATTGAAAAATAATGTGAAAGGGGGTGAGGACCTGGGGCTCGAACCCAGGTCATGAGGTTTACCAATCAACGCGCTTGCCAGTGCTCCACTTGGTTTTCTTTGTACCTTACATGAATAACAAACAATATATAATAAAACAAATGTCAGTGGAATTTTAGCGCGTAAAATTCAAACAAGCCAATCGTTGATCGCCACAGGGGTCATCTTCTTCCTCGTTGTTTATTTTTTTTCTGAAACACAAACATTGGCAACGGTTTTGTTAGTGTTCCCTTAGGCCAGTTTCTGAAAAATAGCGACTAGCCCAGGGATGCTCATAAATTGAGCGCGAGGGTGGCTTCATGATCGTCCAAACATCCTGAATCCATTCATGGCATCGTGGTGGTCTAATTTTACCGCGTTTGGAAACCCCCAATTTCAAGCTTGCAAAACCCTAATCTGCATCCATGGTAGAATTTCATATAGGTGATAAAAATACAATTAATTTGTATGGTTAGCTTCAGAATCTTATAATGAACACAAATCATATATTAAAAATTGCCAAATGCGCATGAATTGAGATGCAAGAATCTGAAATTTTCTCTGTACAGGTTGCACTCGTGTTACCAATTTAGGGCGCTAGAATGGTTGATTTCGATTGGAAATCCTTCCTTGAAGCTCCAGGAAGGTGATGGCACAAGTCTTTTACCTTGAATCGCCCTCTAACCTTGCTTTCAGTTTTGAAGTTTTTAGGCCAAAAATGTGAGTTTGATCTTCAGGTTCTTGCGCAGCTTTTTTGTTTTTTTGGCATTAGGGTTGTGTTTGGTACTTATGTATGAGTGATCTAGGTCAAAGAAATCAATCAAAAACCTTAGCATTCATGGTTTGAAAGATTTGATTTTTCAAGATCTTTTTTCAATCTTTTTTCATGCTATTTTGTACAAATCTAATCAATTCCAATTCTTCCATATCTGATCATGCACGAATTTTTGAAGATATTATATGCATAAAAGGATTTGAAATAGTAGGTTTAGTATTTTTCATGTATTTAATTAATTTAAATGAATTATTAATAATAAAAATCCAAATAAATAAATAAAAAATGAATAAAAACTTCCCTTTGGGCCAAGTGGTCGTGCACATGCCTTGGATAATGAATTGTGGAAGAAAAATAGGCCCATTAGCAATTTTAGGTCATTTGAATCAATGTTGACTTTTCAAAATATCCAAAAATTTCCCAACTTCCACAAGGCATAACTTGCTCAATTTTTAAGCTTTGCTCATGTTCTTGGACATTTTGGAAAGGTCTTTGAGTCCACTAACCAATGCCTTTGGTCCCATGTCATTTTGATTTACCAATCTCAAGTTATGGCCTTTGAATTAAAGTCCCTTTTTGTTGACTTTTGAAAATGACCTATAATGTTGAAATTGATAACTTTTTGTGAGAGCATTTCTTGGACTTGGAGTATGAAGATGAGTTGTAGGAAATGTCTTTATCTTCAAAATGAGCTTTGGATGGAATTTTTCTGATAATCCATGTGAAAGTTATGCCCTGGTCAATTTACAGTTGACTTTTTCAGCTGTCCAAATAAGGAAACTTTTGCATCTTGATGATTTTTGAGCCAAGCTTTGAGAATCATGATCAAGCATTGATCAAATGATGTTTGTGACTTCAAAATGAGATGTTGACCAAAAATTTGAACTTTTGACTGTCAAATGACCATTTTGCCCCTACAGTTGACTGTAGTGCAATTAGGGTTTTTGACTGTGCAATTTTGAGCTGTAGGTCTTGAAACTTGATATGAGGATGCTTGACCATGCTTATAAGCATGTGGGACTTGATTGGGCCCTTTGAAACTTCATTTTCTTGATCAGAACCAAAACCCTAATTTTGACTGTTCAGGAGGCTCTTGAACTGTGCAACCCTTGGGGAATTTTGAAGCATGACTTGGCAATTTTTGAAGAATATGGGAGGGCAAATTTTGGGGTACAACAAGTGCTATTCCAGTTCTTTGACCCTCTTCATCACTGTTTCACTTTCCCCGACTACCAGTTGGTACCCACTTTGGAGGAATTTTCTCAACTTATGAGAATTCCTATCCTAAATCAACTACCTTTCAACGGTACGGAAAAGGAACCAAAGCCGGAAGATGTTGCTCGAGCATTACATCTACAGCCTTCTGACATCAAGGGGCACTGGGAAACTAGAAGCGGTGTCAAAGGCTTCTTAGCAAAATTCTTGTTTGAGAAGGCACAGGAATGTTGGAATTCATTGGACCTACAAGCCTTTGAAGAAATTGTGGCACTTTTTATCTATGGGTTGGTCTTATTCCCAAATCCTGACCAGCTTGTAGAGGTCAACGCCGTCAAAATCTTCTTGTCCAGAAATCCGATACCAACATTGCTTGGGGACATCCTTCACTCATTTTACACACGAACAATGAGAAAGAGGGGTGTTCTCATGTGTTGTACTCCTCTCCTTGCAAGGTGGTTTATTTCGCACCTTCCACAATCTGTCTTGAAGAATGACCAAGGCTCAAGGTGGTCCCAACGGTTGATGACTCTTACTCATTCTGATGTACATTGGTGTTCTCGGTCCAGAGAAAATATCATCATCGTCGATCGTTGTGGAGAGTTTCCTAATGTTCCTTTACTTGGAATCAGAGGAGGTATCACCTACAACCCTTGCCTAGCTTTGAGGCAATTTGGATATGCACGGAGGGATGACCCTCACGACATGTTGATTCTTGACCTAGTTTTTGACTTCGACAACGATGCGCAAGGACTTCGCCAAAGATTCATCAGAGCTTGGAGGATGCCCAACAAGGTTGATAGCAAGACACTGGGGCACAAGAACTCCATCCCTCTTGAGCCTTATCTCAAGTGGGAACGAGCCCGAGCCCAGAGTCTAATGATGCCTTATCCTCATGTTCTCCCTGTGATTAAAGAGCCCGTCGAGGAAGGAGAGGTTCCCTACACCATCCTACATCCTGACATGCCTACATCGTGGGAGGAGATGCAGAAGAGTTGGATCCAACTCAAGGAGGAACGGAACACTTTTATAGCCAGCTTCTACGCCAGCGAGAAGAAGGTTCTAGAGCTCACCCGCTGACTCCATGAGCAAGAGGTCCTCAACACCTACATTGTGCCAAAGAGGATGCACAACGTCTTTTTACCTTGAGAAGTTGTTTTTGTAATATTTGGCCCATGGGGCACTTATGTACTAACAAATTTCTTCTTATTAATTTGACGTGCGTTCTTTTTTTGTCTGCAACAATTGTGAATTTCTAAAATCCTTGAATGCATTGCATAGATAGCATCTCATGCATCATGTGCATAACAGGTACCCTTTTTTCTACAGGTTGCTTAATCTTCTTCGCTGTTTATTTTGAACAGTCATCATGAATCCAGAATCATCCAGTGAACAAGCAATCAAGGCCCTCCAGGCCCAGAGTGCCCAGTTTCAGGAGATGGTGATGAACCTGGCCCAAGGGCAATGTGACCGGTGGATCTGGAACTGACTGTTTAACGCTGGTTTGCGAAATGTCGTGGAAGCAAGAGTCGCCACCGTCTTTTATTTTCTCCAAATGGAAAGGACAAAAGCACAGAAAAATTCCTTAAAGAGATTGCTCTCGGTTCGGGAGGTAGATTATAGAAAGGGAAGGTGTTAGCACCCTTTCTATCCATGGTTATCCATGGGCTCTTAGATACTTTCTCACTTGTGTTTTCAAAAATGGTTTGTTTGCTTTTCAACTGTGGGTTTTAAAAGTTTCTTTGAAAATTTCAGTTCGACTCTTGTATCGGTCCTCAAGAGTGTTTGAAAAATTGATTTTGAAAGCTTTTTGAAAATGTGTTGGTGTGAAAAGTATTTTTGATTTGTTTTGAAATTTAGAGCAAGTATCTAGAGTCGTCTACCTACCCTAAGGAATCCGTCTGTGTAAATGTCCTTTAAAGTAGTGCCATCCCACCATTGAGAGGTAGGTAGCACCACCGTTGGAGGTGTTCGGGTCAATTCGGGGTTCGGGACATGATGATCACCAGAGTAATAGGAAGACACCTTAGAAGATACCCTCATGCCAGGTTCCCGGATCATGAGGACTTACTAAGACATCCTCTACTCGACGATCACCTTTCGAGGCAAGGCAACAGTGAGGCGTACCCTAGGGGTGGTGTGTGATTTGTGTGTCGTGTTCATTTGCATTTATCTTGTCATGTTATTGGTGTTCTACGCTTGTTTTTATTTTTTGTCCATTCATTCTTGCATGCATTTGTTAACAGTTAAAAATTGCGAGAAAGATAAAATTCTAAACTATTACAAAAGGCGCGGGTCCACATCGCCAAAATTTCCAGAACCCGATTTGACAGAAAATAAATAGAGATAAAGTAAAAGTGCGAGAAATAAAATGTCCGAGTTTACAAGGCTTTGGGAGAGATACATAATTATTATAATGAAAATAAAATAAATACGTGAATTAATAAGAAATTAAGAACGAACCGAGGGCGTTGGACCCTTTTGCAAAAAAATTGAATTAACGATGAATTAATTAATTACAAAGAAAGCAAGAATTTATTTTTGGCATTTTTTTAATATTTTATGTTTTAATAAAAAAAGTTAATTGAAATTAAACGCTAACCCTAATTCTATTTTATTTTTACTTTATTAAGAAAACATTAGAATTAAACCTAAATTAAACCTAATTTTTACATGCAAATTTAATTAAAGAAATAAGTATTTAATTATTTAATCATTATGAAAGAAAAATAAAAAGATGAAAAATTATTAATTAAACCCTAGTTCTACATTTTTTAGATTTTATTATTAAAAGAATTAAAGTTAACACCTAATTTAAAACTAATTTTATTTATATGCAAACTTATTTATGAAAATACTACAAATAAAATATTTATTGTTTTTTTCCTTTTTTCTGATTTTTTGTGTATTTTTTATATTTATGAAAATAATTAGTTAATTAATAAAACAAGCAAAAAATAAAAAAAAAGTAAAGAAAGTTAAGAACTTGCAAACCAAGGGGGGTGGTAGTCCCAAATTAGGAGGTATGGCCTTTAGCAATCTGGCCCATTTAGCAAGGCCTGGTGGACTTTTTGAGTAACATGTGGCGCGTTGACTGGGACTCACCGTGCACTTCAATCCTTGGCCTTGGATCTGATGAAGCTGGACGCGTGTACGCTTGGTTGTGAGAGTGCATCATGATCCTCAACGTAAGCGCTGCATATGAACGTTAATGGAAAAATGATATTTGAAAGCATGAAGACCTGGGGCTCGAACCCAGGTTATGGACATTTCCAGCGCGTGTACCTACCACTGAGCCATCCCAAACACGTTTAATATATAACAGCAAATAAACATTATAAAAGAAATAATGATCAGGGGCCACCAACGCGCGAATTTTTGAATCCACCTATCACCGTTTGCCAACACATCATCTTCTTCATGTTCCTGAAATATAAACAACATAAGCAACGGTTTTTACACCGTTGCAAAAAGTATCTTTACAGAAAATAACGATTAGCACTAGGGCAATCATAAATTAGGCGCGATAGTTCCATTATCTTCGTCCACATGCGCTGAGTTGAATGGTGGTGGTCTTGAGGGCTAATTTTTCCTCGTTTCAAAATCCCTAATCTGAAGCTCTGTAAACCCTAAAAATCAAACATGGCATAATCGCGTGTAGCACATAAAAATATAATTAAATGTATTGGTTAGCTTCAGAACTTCATAATGAACATGAATCAAGTATTAAAAATTACAAAGGATGCGTAAATCATGATGCACGATTATGAATTTTTCTTGGTACAGTTTGAATTCGTGTTACCAATTCCTTGAGTCTTGATGGATGTTAGTGATTGGAATATGTCAAGTGATGCTTGAGGAAGCTATTGAAATAAGAATTATGCCTTGAATCGCCCTAAAAAGTGGTTTTCAGATTTGAGTTTTTTGACAATTTTTTCAAGTTTGTGAATGGCTTCTGGGCGCAGCTCAGTGTGTATTCTCATTAGGGTTTCCTTTAGGCTTATGTAGTGAGTCCATTAGGTCAAGAAAAGTAGAACAAATCCAATGCAATGATGGTTTTTGAAAATTTGATTTTCTAAGATTTTCTCAATCTTTTTCCATGTGCTTTTTGATACAAATCAGCTCCAATTGCTCCAATTCTTTCCATATTGGGATACGCACGAATTATTGAGAACAAAACATGTACAAAAAGATTTGTTAGGTTAAGTTAAATATTTTTCCCATATTTAATTGATTTAAGTGAATTATTATGAATAAAAATTCAAATAAATAAATAAGAAATGAAAAAAATACTTCCCTTTGGGCCAAGTGGTCGTGCACATGTCATGGATGATGAATTATGGAAGAAAAATGGGCCCATTAGCAATTTTAGGTCATTTGAATCAATGTTGACTTTTCAAAATATCCAAAATTTCCCAACTTCTACAAGGCATAACTTGCTCAATTTTTAAGCTTCTCTCATGTTCTTGGACATTTTGGAATGGTATTTGAGTCCTCTAACCAATGCCTTTGGTCCCATGTCATTTGGATTTACCAATCTCAAGTTATGGCCTTTGACTTAAAGTCCCTTTTTGTTGACTTTTGAAAATGACCTATAATGTTGAAATTGATAACTTTTTGTGAGAGCATTTCTTGGACTTGAAGTATGAAGATGAGTTGTAGGAAATGTCTTTCTCTTCAAAATGAGCTTTGGATGGAATTTTTCTGGTAATCCATGTGAAAGTTATGCCCTGGTCAATTTCAGTTGACTTTTTCAACTGTCCAAATAAGGAAACTTTTGCATCTTGATGATTTCTGAGCCAAATTTTGAGAATCATGATCAAGCATTGATCAAATGATGTTTGTGGCTTCAAAATGATATGTTGGCCAAAAATTTGAACTTTTGACTGTCAAATGACCATTTTGCCCCTACAGTTGACTGTAGTGCAATTAGGGTTTTTGACTGTGCAATTTTGTGCTGAATGTCTTGAAATTTGATATGAGGATGCTTGACCATATTTGTAGGCTTGTGAGACTTGATTGGACCTTTGGAAACTTCATTTTCTTGATCAGAATCAAAACCCTAATCTTGACTGTATAGGAGATCTTTGACTGTGCAACCCTTGGGGAGATTTTGAAGCTTGACTTGGCAATTTCTTGGAGAATATGGGAGGGCAAATTTTGGGGTACAACAGTTGCCCCTGTTCAATCTTCTTAGACCTGAGGATGCAGATTGGCTGACGTGCCTTTCGTAATCCGAGGGTAGAAGATGATTGAACACTAGAGTGCCCAGAAATTTGCGCTCACATAGTAGCAGTGATGGTGGGAATGGGCTTACAGATGCCATTTAGAGGTTGCTGGATAGGATGATGGGCTTATAGATGCCATCTGGACGTTGATCGCATAAGAGATTCCTTAGCGAGAACTTGCGTACCTGCAAAACAGAAAAATGAGTACCTGACATGTTGCAGGAGTCGGTTTTCAGATGCTTGGTATAGATATGTCCTGACTGGTTACAGGAGCTGAATCTGGAGCTTCAAAAGATGGTGAATGAACCAGGGATGGTTACTACCTTAGCATGAATGGTAAGAGAACCTTGGGTGACTTTAACTTCAACAACGCTCGTTGAGAAAATCTTGGTGTGAATTACCATCTTCGCAGTATCGGGAAGAGAACCAAAGGAAATTATAATCTGAAAGGGAATTATCACCTCACTCACCGTCGGAGAGGGAACCCTAGGAAATTATAATCTGAAAGGAATTATCACCTCACTCACCGCCGGAGAGGGAACCATCTGAAAAGGAATTATCACCTCACTCACCGTCGGAGAGGGAACCATAGGAAAAGGAATTATCACCTCACTCACCGTCGGAGAGGGAACCATAGGAAAAGGAATTATCACCTCACTCACCGTCAGAGAGGGAACCATAAGAAAATGAATTATCACCTCACTCACCGTCGGAGAGGGAACCATAAGAAAAGGAATTATCACCTCACTCACCGTCGGAGAGGGAACCATAGGAAAAGGAATTATCACCTCACTCACCGTCGGAGAGGGAACCATCTGAAAAGGAATTATCACCTCACTCACCGTCAGAGAGGGAACCATAGGAAAAGGAATTATCACCTCACTCACCGTCGGAGAGGGAACCATAGGAAAAGGAATTATCACCTCACTCACCGTCGGAGAGGGAACCATCTGAAAAGGAATTATCACCTCACTCACCGTCGGAGAGGGAACCATCTGAAAAGGAATTATCACCTCACTCACCGTCGGAGAGGGAACCATCTGTAAAGGAATTATCACCTCACTCACTGTCGGAGAGGGAACCATCTGAAAAGGAATTATCACCTCACTCACCGTCGGAGAGGGAACCATCTGAAAAGGAATTATCACCTCACTCACTGTCGGAGAGGGAACCATAGGAAAAGGAATTATCACCTCACTCACCGTCGGAGAGGGAACCATCTGAAAAGGAATTATCACCTCACTCACCGTCGGAGAGGGAACCATAGGAAAAGGAATTATCACCTCACTCACCATCGGAGAGGGAACCATAGGAAAAGGAATTATCACCTCACTCACCGTCGGAGAGGGAACCATAGGAAAAGGAATTATCACCTCACTCACCGTCAGAGAGGGAACCATAAGAGATTATAACCTCAATAACTTCTACTGAGTCTTCATCAGAAAAATCTGTTGGGGGTCGATTTAGCTGGACTAGAGAAGGCCTTGGACTGGATAAGAAATCTTTGGAGTCGATTAACTGAACCGGTCTAGATCTTGAAATATGATTGAGAATTTAACTGCATCTTTCCTGAAAGGTAAAGGTCAGTCATATGCAATGCATGATATGGATCGAGCAATGATGTTCTCAACATAAATGAGATTTGTATGATATAATGCGTCTATGCATGCTATAATGATGTATGTGATATTTAAGAATGTATATTTTCGTCTAGGAAAGTAAATCCTTGACGGGTGCCGGGAAGTTATATCCTGGGCTGATGTTGAAGAATAGATTTTGCTTCCGCTGGGGATGATAACTGCAATAATACCGGTAGGAGAAGATGACTCCGTTGCGGAATAAACTTGGCAAATGGAAGATTCTGCGGGGAGAAAAAATACTCTAGCGACCATGCTGGGAAGCAATACTCTGTGGGAAGAGGGATGCCTTGCTGAGTGTTGACAATAATTTGCTGAGGATACCCTTGTTGTTGGAAGTGTTGATGGACTTCGCTGGGGTAAGAAGACTTCGTCGAGGACGCTCTTTCCGTGGCTTTTGGCTGAGGATAACCCAGTTATATCCTGTTTAGGAAATAACTCTTTAAATCAAGCCGGACGACGCGTTCGTGCTCTGCGAGGGGATAAGCTTCCAGAGTCTACTGGGGATAAGCTTACTGCTTGGGGAGATATGAATTCCAACTTTCCTGGGGAAACTAATTGGACTCTCCTGGGGAAGTGATTCCTTTGAATGTTGATATGCCGCCGAGGAACAATCTTAAATCAAGACTGCCGGGGATGCTTGTTAAGAATTCATGTATTGCTGCTGGGGAATGTTGGGACTTGCTGGAGGATACCCAATTTCCTTGAGACTTGATAACTCTGCCTGGAGAAGAATGCACTGTCTGCTGACTTATTCTCTGGGGAATTAAGATGTACTGGTCATGTTCTTTAGCTGAACCTACCTTGGTACCTTGGAGGATAGAACAATTAGATTGCTTGGACAACTCTTTATTGCCCCTGTTTCTAGTGTCACCTGTAATAAAATCCTTTGTTTCGTATGCAAATATTTATGAGTTAGCAAATTATTGTCAATGCATATATCACAAATTGAACCTTGGACGTTCTTCGCAAAACAAAACAGAAAAAGAAAAATAATTGGCACATTTAACTGAAAAGTATATTTGTATTGATTTTGAATGGCCTAAAAATAGGCGTTTTGTATACAAGAGACTGACGTCCTAGTAAGAGAGCGTCGCCGAGCAAAAGAGTTTATACAAAAGAAAATAAAACAGATGTGTGAAATGAATGATCCCACTGGGTTTCAACTCTGCTATTGCCTTTATAACTCCGAGCGTCTCATCACTTGATGACCTTGGTTGAAGGTGAAGCTGACTGATATGAACTTGATATAGATACCGGATTCTGGATGCAAAGTGATCCAATGAGACATAGTATTACGCTTTTATCCCTAATTTTTGCCTGAACCGCCCTTTCGGGTTTTCAGTCCACCGGGATACCCATTTTTGCCCAAGCCGCCTTTTCAGGTTTTCGACTTGCCGGGTGTACAGATTTTTTTCATTTCATCCCTTCATTTTGCCCGAACCCTTTTGGTTCGCCGGGAAGCCCTAATTTTTGCCTAGGCATGTCAGCCTAGTGGGTCTTTTTTCATGCGTAGTATTTTTTTACTATGTCTGCATTGGCGGGGTGAGGAAGGTCGTCACCATCCATATTGGTTAATATCATTGCTCCTCCTGAGAACATATGTTTAACCACAAATGGCCCTTCGTACGTAGGGGTCCATTTTCCCCTTGGATCACTCTGAGGAAGGATGATTCGTTTGATTACCAGATCCCCAACTTGATATTCCTGTGGTCTGACCTTTTTGTTAAATGTCCCGATCATTCGTTTCTGATATGTCTGACCATGGTAGATAGCAGCGAGTCTCTTTTCATCAATGAGGTTGAGCTGATCAAGTCGTGTCTGGATCCAATCATCCTCGTTCATATTTGCATCCTTCATTATCCGGAGAGAGGGTATTTGCACTTCGATCGGCAAGACTGCCTCCATGCCATAAACCAAGGAGAAAGGAGTTGCCCCGGTTGACGTCCTAGCTGAGGTACGGTACCCGTGTAGAGCGAACGGTAACATCTCGTGCCAATCTTTATAAGTCACTGTCATTTTCTGCACGATCTTCTTGATGTTCTTATTTGCTGCTTCTACAACCCCATTCATCTTCGGTCTGTAAGGAGAAGAATTGTGGTGCTGTATTTTGAACTGTTCGCAGAGCTCAGCGATCATCTTATTATTTAGATTGGTACCGTTGTCTGTAATTATTCTCTCAGGGACGCCGTACTGACAGATCAGGTTATGCCGAATGAACCGTGCCACAACGGTCTTGGTTACCGTAGCATAGGATGCTGCTTCGACCCACTTCGTAAAATAATCAATCGCCACTAGGATGAAGCGATGCCCATTAGATGCCGTAGGTTTAATCTCGCCAATCATGTCTATGCCCCACATTGCAAACGGCCAAGGTGCAGTCAGAACATTCAGGGGAACCGGAGGAACATGCACCTTATCTGCGTAAATCTGGCACTTATGGCATGTCCTAGAATGTTGGTAGCAATCAGCTTCCATGGTGGACTAGTAATATCCTGCCCGTAGGATTTTCTTAGCCATAGTGTGTCCACTAGAGTGCGTACCAAAGGTCCCTTCATGTAGCTCTTCCATGATCCTTTCTGCTTCAGTCTTATCCACACAACGCAGTAAGGTTGAATCATGGTTTCGCTTGTACAAGATGCCATTGCTAAGGAAGAACTTGGCTGCGAACCTTCTCAGGAATTTCTTATCATTGACAGATGCACCTTCAGGGTATTCCTGAGTTTCCAGATATCTCTTCACCTCATGGTACCAAGGCTTCTCAGTCACCAATTCAGTTTCGAGATCACAACAATAAGTCGGTTCGTCTAGTTTCCAGATGATGATCCGAGGAGCCTCATTATCCCATTTGACCTTGAACATAGAAGACATTGTAGCTAACGCGTCCGCCAACTGATTCTCTTCTCTTGGAAAGTGTTCAAAGGTAATCTCCGTGAAGTGGGGGATCAAGGTCAACACACATTCTCTGTAAGGAATCAGGTTTGGATGTTTCGTATCCCACTCTCCTTTGATCTGATTGATCACAAGAGCGGAATCTCCGAAGAAACTCAGAAACTTGATCCTTAGGTCGATCGCAGCTTGAAGACCCATGATGCACGCCTCATACTCCGCCATGTTGTTGGTACAGTTGAAACACAGCCGGGCAGTGAGTGGAGTATGAGTACCTTGAGGAGATATGATGATGGCGCCGATACCGTTACCCAAAGCATTGGAAGCTCCGTCAAAGTGCATAGACCATCGGGATCCTGGTTCAGGTCCTTCATCCGGTCCAGGTATTTCACAATCAGTTACTATCATGATGCTTTCATCTGGAAACTCGAAGTTCATTGACTGATAGTCATCTACAGCTTGATGAGCTAAGTGGTCTGCCAATACACTTCCCTTGATGGCTTTCTGGGTTGTGTACTGAATGTCGTATTCCGTCAAGATCATTTGCCATCTTGCTATTCTCCCAGACAGAGCCGGCTTTTCGAATATGTATTTTATAGGATCCATCTTTGAGATCAACAAGGTAGTGTGAGTCAGCATATACTGTCTCAGCCGGCGAGCAGCCCATACCAAAGCGCAGCAAGTTTTCTCAAGCAGTGAGTATCGGGTCTCACAGTCGGTAAACTTTTTGCTAAGGTAATAAATGGCATGCTCTTTTCGGCCAGACTCGTCATGCTGCCCCAGCACACACCCCATTGAGTTGTCAAGCACTGTCAGATATAGTATCAGAGGTCTCCCTTCAACCGGTGGCATAAGGATAGGTGGTTCTTGGAGATACTCCTTGATTCTGTCAAAAGCAGCCTGACATTCATCGTTCCAACGTACTACCTGATCTTTCTTCAGCAGCTTGAAGATTGGCTCACAGGTAGCAGTCAGATGGGAGATGAACCGAGCAATGTAATTCAGGCGTCCTAAAAAGCCTCTGACTTCCTTCTCTGTCTTGGGAACTGGCATCTCTTGAATAGCTTTGACCTTAGCAGGATCCACTTGAATACCTTTATCACAGACCACGAAGCCTAGCAACTTCCCAGATCCTACCCCGAAGGTGCACTTGTTCGGGTTCAATCTCAGCTTGTACAGTTTCAACCGGTCAAACAACTTCTGTAGGTGATCTAGGTGCTCTTCCTCAGTCTGGGACCTTGCGATCATGTCGTCCACATACACTTCTATCTCATGATGGATCATATCATGAAATAAAGCAACCATGGCACGTTGGTAGGTTGCCCCAGCGTTCTTCAACCCGAATGGCATGACCTTGTAACAGAAGGTGCCCCATTGAGTAACAAATGTAGTCTTTTCCATGTCTTCAGGTGCCATCTTGATCTGATTGTAACCTGAAAAGCCATCCATGAAAGAGAACACCTTGTGTTGAGCTGTATTATCAACAAGGACATCAATGTGAGGTAAAGGGAAGTCATCCTTGGGGCTGGCCCTGTTCAGATCCCTGTAATCGACACACATTCTGACCTTACCGTCTTTCTTAGGTACTGGAACTACATTAGCAACCCACTGAAGGTAAGAAGTCACTGCAAGAAACCCGGCATCAAACTGTTTCATGACCTCGGCTTTAATCTTCTCAGACATCTCTGGACGCATCCGACGGACCTTTTGTTTAACTGGAGGGCAGTCTTCCTTAGTTGGCAAGTGATGGACCACAATGTCGGTATCCAACCCGGGCATGTCTTCGTAGGACCAAGCAAAGATCTCCATATAATCATGCAGCATTTGAGTCAACCGTTGCTTCACACTGAGCTCTAGGTTGGCACCAATCTTTACCTCTTTCCTGTCTGTCTCTGTACCCAAGTTTATTGTTTCCACTGGCTCTTCATGGGGTTGGATTGCCCTCTCTTCCTGAAGCAACAATCTTGCAAGCTCTCCAGGCACTTCGCAATCATCTTCACCTTCGTCTTTGGCTAAGTTGATCGGATTTTCGAAGTCATAATTGGCAGTAGCAGAGTTGTTATCAGTGAGATCCAGAGTGGATTGAAACCTGTATGAGTGAGTGTGTGTGTAAATACAGCTGTTTTGAAATATATGTAAAAGAAAGAAAGACAGGAAAGGAGCATAAGATTTGCAATGCGAGAAAACGTCCAAGATTTTCATTCATGATATATGAAATGACAATTTATATGCCCTCACAAATGATACCACGGTGCCTCGGGTAAGACACCGGGCCAAAGAGTTTATTATTGTTTATTACAAAATAACGAAACAAAGAAATTTATTACTGCGTCACAAAGGTAACAGGAGTATGGTCCTTAGCAATCCAATTGTTCATTCCGCCTTCGGTCGTCGGGTAGATCCAGCTATTGAATTCAGCTTCGTCCACTTCATTGTCTTCCCCGACAGCATTCACTCCTGGATTTGTAATGAACACAGGAGCTCTTCTGATCTTTGCTTTCCTCATAGCTTTCTGATCTTCTGTAGTAAAGCCCAGCCCGAATTTATCAGTCTTCTGAGTAAAGTCTGGAAGTCTGCCCCAGTTGGCACTTTCACCCTTTTGAACCACAGCCCGGGCGTCCTTCAGGGAAGCCATCTTCAAAGGAACACTTTCTTCTGTTGCTGTTTCTGCTGCTGCTGCAATTGGAAGCACCTCCTTGAAATGCTGAAAGGGGGTTTCAATAAACTCCCCATCCATATCAATGTATCTGAAGGATTTCAGGTGGCTCACCATATATTCCTCCTCTCCCTGCACAGTGACGATCTTCCCTCTGACGGGGTACTTCAGCTTCTGATGCAAGGTAGAGGTCACTGCCCCAGCCTTATGTATCCAAGGTCGACCCAATAGACAAGAGTAAGATGGACGGATATCCATCACATAAAATGTGGAGTCGAACACCTGAGAGCCCACACGAATCGGAATGTCAACCTCTCCATGAACCATCCTCTTTGAACCATCAAAGGCCCTGACGATGATATTGCTGGGTTTTAATTCCAGGCCTTCACAATCTAGACGGTCTAAAGCCTTCTTGGGTAGCACATTCAAAGAAGAACCAGTATCCACTAACACATGTGCCAAGGTAGTGCCCATGTATTCGATAGAGACATGCAGAGCATCATTATGGTCTCTTCCCTTCGCGGTCAAGTCAGCATCTGAGAAACCCAAGCCATTGTCTGCCGTCAGATTTGCTACGCAATCAGTGAACTGGACTGCAGATGTCTCATGTGGCACATGGGCCGTCTTGAGGAATGAGATTAAGGCCTTGGCATGGGCCTCGGAGCACAGCAATAAAGAGAGCATGGAGATTTTAGAGGGCGTATGCCCCAGTTGTTCCACAATGTTGAAGTCACTCTTCTTTATAATTTTTAGAATCTCCTCCATCTCTTGTTGGGAGGCCTCAGCAGTTATCGGTACAGGTGCCTCCATCTGGGCAGGCTCAACTTCAACTCCTTTGCCCCGAGCATTGGATGACTCGGCAGCAGGAGAAACAATTGGATCAGCAGCAGGAACAGGTACACTTGCAGGGGTTATGAGAAGTGGTCTTCGGGCAGCAGGCGGTGCAATGTCAGGCGAGAAGAGCCTGCCACTGCGGGTAACCTTGGCTGGGCCAGTGATGTCACAGATGCTGGCACCAGCGTTGAACTCTTGTTTAATCCCCTTCACATACACATCTGCCCCATAATGCCAAGGGACAGCTTTATCTGATACATAGGGTAAGGGCCCTGGAACAGTGATAACAATAGGTGCGACGGTCATAATTTGGACGGGCTTCTTCGGGAGAGCCGGGATTGGATTATTGAAGATAGTCACCACAGAAACTTCTTCCACTGGAACCAACCGAACAGCAGACTTCTTAAACAGAATCTCCTTGCTATCCATTAGGCTTTGGATGCCTAACTTCAGCAAGGGACAACCAGAGAGGGACACAGCACAGAACAGGCAACCCTCACTGCAACCCGGAAATAAACCGGCCAGCAGTAGGTTCTTCTTGACAATCTTCAGAGGAGTGGCTAGATCATCCACAGAAACATCATAAATGTCTTCGTCAACAGCATTTACCCCATGTTGAGGCATAGGAGCAGTAACTACATTCGGCCTCTTAGGCGCTTCGAACTGTATCTCCTTCGCGTCGATAAGGTCTTGCACCTTACTCTTTAACGTCCAACAGTCATCGGTAGAGTGCCCCGGGCTATCTGAATGGTAAGCACAACGAGCATTCGGGTTGTACTTAGGAGATGCAGTATTGGGGAACTTCGGAGCCTCCCTGACAGTCACCAAATTGGTGGATAGCAATTGTGGCAGGATCTGCGATAGGGTCATGCTTAACCGGGTAAACTCCCTCCGGGGTCTTTCAGCCCTTTGAGGATTGGTCGGCCGAGGAGCGGCAGCGGGCTTAGCAATCATTACCGCACTGACAGATTGGCGGCGCTCAGGTCTCTCTGATCTCTTGGAACCATATACGGCACTGGCCTCCTTCTTGAAGGGTTTCTTCTCTAAACTAGACGATGCACCCTTCGGAATCTTTCCAGACTTCAACCCAGCCTCAATTCTCTCTCCAGTCAGAATCAGATCAGTGAACCCTGCAGAAGAATTCCCAATGAGATGGTTGAAAAATGGCCCAGATAGGGTCCCCAAGAACATGTCCACCAACTCCCGATCAGTCAATGGTGGCTGCACCCTGCCAGCCAGGTCTCTCCACTTCTGAGCGTACTCCTTAAAACCTTCGCTTGAACCTAACGACATACCCTGGAGCTGGGTACGTGTAGGGGCAAGGTCGGCATTATATTGATACTGCTTGTAGAAAGCAGTAGCCAACTCCTCCCAGTTACGAACCTTGGTCCCATCCAGCTGATAGAACCATTTGAGATGAGTCCCTGAAAGACTCTCCTGGAAGAAGTGGATCCATAAATTCTTATCCGCAGAGTACGGCTGAATTTTCCGAACATAGGACCTTAGATGCAGCTTGGGACAAGACGCCCCGTCATACTTAGAGAAGGATGGTGCTTTGAACTTATGAGGGATAATCACACCAGTTGACAAACCCAGATCTCCGAAATCCAGCCCAGGTACCTGTTGAACCTCTATAGCTTTCAACCTATCCTCCAGTTGCTTGTATCTGTCTTCCGCAGGAGGGTACTGCTCTTCATCAAAATCAGTCTCGTTGTCGGAGACTACCGGACTAGGAACCCTTGATTCTGCCTGAGGACTACTCTTGCCAACAGAAGAACCAGCCTCTTCTTGCTGCAGAGCATTACCAAACCTTCGGCCCGAGTTGAACAGAACAGTTCTTCTCTTCTTCTTCTTCTCCTTCTTCAGGAGCATAACCTTCAGCTCCTCTTGGCCTTGAGCCAGACCCTTGATTAATTCCTGAAACTGCGCATTCTGTGCCTGAAGAGCCTTGATGGAAGTCTCAGTTGATGACGAATCAGGATTCATAATGCTGAAATAAACAGCGAAGAACTGTAAGCAACCTGAAAAGAGGAAAAACCTGCTATGTACATGATGAATGAGATGTGTTTATGCAATGCATTCAAGGGTTCGAAAGTTCAAATTTGTTGTAGACAAAAAGGAACACACGTTATCATTAAGGAAATCATTGTTTAATACATTAAGGCCTCATGGGCAAAAGTACAAAAATCAAATCAATCCCAAAATACACTGCGCATCCTCTTTGGAGCTATGTAAGTGTTGAGATTCCTCTCCTCATGCAACAGGCGGGTGAGCTCCAAGACCTTCTTTTCACTGGCATGTAGACTAGTCTCAAGAGAATTCCTTTCCTCCTTAAGCTGGATCCAGCTCTTCTGCACCTCTTCCTAGGATGTGGGCATATCAGGGTGCTGAATAGTGCAGGACACTTCTCCTTCCAAGACTGGTTCTTTGATCACAGGGAGCATATGGGGATAAGGCATCACTAACTTCTGGGAGCGGGCTCGTACCCACTTGAGATAAGGTTCCAACGGGATGGAGTTCCTGTGCCCCAGTGTCTTGCTGTCTATCCTACTGGGCATCCTCCAGGCTCTGATAAATCTCTGGCGAAGTCCTCGAGTATCGTTGTCGAAGTCAAAAACTATGTCAGGAATTAACATGTCATGAGGACCATCCCTCCGAGCATAACCAAACTGTCTCCAAGCCAGGCATGGGCTGTAAGTAATACCTCCTCTGATTCCAAGTAAAGGAACATTAGGGTACTCCCCGCAACGATCAATGATAGTGACATCTTCTCTGGACCTAGGGCACTAATGTATATCTGCATGTGTAAGAGTCATCAACCGTTGTGACCATCTTAGACCCCGCTCATTCTTCAAGACTGATTGTGGAAGGTGCGAAATAAACCACCTTCCCAGGAGAGGAGTGCAACACATAAGGACACCCCTTTTTCTCATGGTTCGAGTGTAACATGAGTGAAGGATGTCCCCCAGCAACGTAGGTATAGGATTCCTGGACATAAAGATCTGGACAGCACTGATATCAATGAGCTGATCTGGGTTAGGGAACAACACCAAACCATAGACAAGGAGGGCCACAACTTCTTCAAAAGCTTGCAAGTCAAGGGAGTTCCAACATTCATGGGCCTTTTCAAACAGAAACCTGGCTAAGAACCCTTTGATACCACTTCTAACTTCCCAATGTCCCTTGAGGTCAGATGACTGTAGGTGCAAGGCTTTAGCAATCTCTTCAAGCTTAGGCTCCTTTTCTGTACCGTTGAAAGGTAGCTGATCAAGGATAGGGATCTTCAGGAGCCGGGAGAACTCCTCCAATGTAGGTACCAACTGATAGTCCAAGAAGGTGAAACAGTGATGCAGAGGGTCAAAGAATTGGAACAGGACCTTAATTATATCTTCCTCAATGTTGGTGTTGACCAAGCTAATGAGGCTTCCATGTCTTTCACTGAATGAAGAGTTCTCGGGAATCCTGGATATAAGTTCCTTAAGCTGAGGAGGGATCCTTACAAGGCTCACTTGAATTGTCTTTCTACGAACAGTTTCCATGTCCTACAAAACAAGAACAAAGATGAAAATTCGAACCCCTGAAATGGTTAGTCAATGCATATGATGCTGGATGATGTCATGATGCTATGATTAAACACACCACAGATAAAGACAAAGACAAACATGTAAGGCACACAAGGCACACAAGACAAGCCCTTAAGGTTTAAGGCCAGCATGGGGTCTGGGTAGTACCCTCTTGAAGTTGGTGGGTTCAACCTGTCCTAATCAAAGTAACCGGGTTCTAAGGTTCCCAATATCACGGGATTGCTTTCATTGTTCATCGTTTCGATTTAGCCACTGAACTGGAGACCGAAATATTCCAGGAAAGCAACCCTCAATTGAGCGTAGTATCGAGTATCAACCAACCTCGGACTGCACCAAAGTCAGTTATCTCACTATCCTAAAGAGGCCAAGATGGTTCAATTAAGGTTCCTAAGGTCTGTTGATGCTTCATGACACCACGCGGAGGCCCCGTACTCTCCTTGACTGAACTCAAGGGTTACTGGTACACACCAAAGTGCCACATCAACGTAGCAGACTGTTTCAACCATGTCGGTATACCCCGCACAGTTCCCTCACAGTCTTGTTGCTACTTTCTAAGAAGGTATCCCCCAAATCCGGGTTTAGGATCTATAGAACTCCCAAGCAACCCACAATTTAAAGCACACAAGGAAAACAATTGAAAACACAGTGATCTTAATCCTAAGGTACACCTCACTTTATAAGTTAATTCCCCAGCAGAGTCGCCAGTTCTGTGACCGGTGGATCTGGAACTGACTGTTTAACGCTGGTTCGCGAAATGTCGCGGAAGCAAGAGTCGCCACCGTCTTTTATTTTCTCCAAATGGAAAGGACAAAAGCACAGAAAAATTCCTTAAAGAGATTGCTCTCGGTTCGGGAGGTAGATTATAGAAAGGGAAGGTGTTAGCACCCTTTCTATCCATGGTTATCCATGGGCTCTTAGATACTTGCTCACTTGTGTTTTCAAAAATGGTTTGTTTGCTTTTCAACTGTGGGTTTTAAAAGTTTCTTTGAAAATTTCAGTTCAACTCTTGTATCGGTCCTCAAGAGTGTTTGAAAAATTGCTTTCGAAAGCTTTTTGAAAATGTGTTGGTGTGAAAAGTATTTTTGATTTGTTTTGAAATTTAGAGCAAGTATCTAGAGTCGTCTACCTACCCTAAGGAATCCGTCTGTGTAAATGTCCTTTAAAGTAGTGCCATCCCACCATTGAGAGGTAGGTAGCACCACCGTTGGAGGTGTTCGGGTCAATTCGGGGTTCGGGACATGATGATCACCAGAGTAATAGGAAGACACCTTAGAAGCTACCCTCATGCCAGGTTCCCGGATCATGAGGACTTACTAAGACATCCTCTACTCGACGATCACCTTTCGAGGCAAGGCAACAGTGAGGCGTACCCTAGGGGTGGTGTGTGATTTGTGTGTCATGTTCATTTGCATTTATCTTGTCATGTTATTGGTGTTCTACGCTTGTTTTTATTTTTTGTCCATTCATTCTTGCATGCATTTGTTAACAGTTAAAAATTACGAGAAAGATAAAATTCTAAACTATTACAAAAGGCGCGGGTCCACATCGCCAAAATTTCCAGAACCCGATTTGACAGAAAATAAATAGAGATAAAGTAAAAGTGCGAGAAATAAAATGTCCGAGTTTACAAGGCTTTGGGAGAGATACATAATTATTATAATGAAAATAAAATAAATACGTGAATTAATAAGAAATTAAGAACGAACCGAGGGCGTTGGACCCTTTTGCAAAAAAATTGAATTAACGATGAATTAATTAATTACAAAGAAAGCAAGAATTTATTTTTGGCATTTTTTTAATATTTTATGTTTTAATAAAAAAAGTTAATTGAAATTAAACGCTAACCCTAATTCTATTTTATTTTTACTTTATTAAGAAAACATTAGAATTAAACCTAAATTAAACCTAATTTTTACATGCAAATTTAATTAAAGAAATAAGTATTTAATTATTTAATCATTATGAAAGAAAAATAAAAAGATGAAAAATTATTAATTAAACCCTAGTTCTACATTTTTTAGATTTTATTATTAAAAGAATTAAAGTTAACACCTAATTTAAAACTAATTTTATTTATATGCAAACTTATTTATGAAAATACTACAAATAAAATATTTATTGTTTTTTTCCTTTTTTCTGATTTTTTGTGTATTTTTTATATTTATGAAAATAATTAGTTAATTAATAAAACAAGCAAAAAATAAAAAAAAAGTAAAGAAAGTTAAGAACTTGCAAACCAAGGGGGGTGGTAGTCCCAAATTAGGAGGTATGGCCTTTAGCAATCTGGCCCATTTAGCAAGGCCTGGTGGACTTTTTGAGTAACATGTGGCGCGTTGACTGGGACTCACCGTGCACTTCAATCCTTGGCCTTGGATCTGATGAAGCTGGACGCGTGTACGCTTGGTTGTGAGAGTGCATCATGATCCTCAACGTAAGCGCTGCATATGAACGTTAATGGAAAAATGATATTTGAAAGCATGAAGACCTGGGGCTCGAACCCAGGTTATGGACATTGCCAGCGCGTGTACCTACCACTGAGCCATCCCAAACACGTTTAATATATAACAACAAATAAACATTATAAAAGAAATAATGATCAGGGGCCACCAACGCGCGAATTTTTGAATCCACCTATCACCGTTTGCCAACACATCATCTTCTTCATGTTCCTGAAATATAAACAACATAAGAAACGGTTTTTACACCGTTGCAAAAAGTATCTTTACAGAAAATAACGATTAGCACTAGGGCAATCATAAATTAGGCGCGATAGTTCCATTATCTTCGTCCACATGCGCTGAGTTGAATGGTGGTGGTCTTGAGGGCTAATTTTTCCTCGTTTCAAAATCCCTAATCTGAAGCTCTGTAAACCCTAAAAATCAAACATGGCATAATCGCGTGTAGCACATAAAAATACAATTAAATGTATTGGTTAGCTTCAGAACTTCATAATGAACATGAATCAAGTATTAAAAATTACAAAGGATGCGTAAATCATGATGCACGATTATGAATTTTTCTTGGTACAGTTTGAATTCGTGTTACCAATTCCTTGAGTCTTGATGGATGTTAGTGATTGGAATATGTCAAGTGATGCTTGAGGAAGCTATTGAAATAAGAATTATGCCTTGAATCGCCCTAAAAAGTGGTTTTCAGATTTGAGTTTTTTGACAATTTTTTCAAGTTTGTGAATGGCTTCTGGGCGCAGATCAGTGTGTATTCTCATTAGGGTTTCCTTTAGGCTTATGTAGTGAGTCCATTAGGTCAAGAAAAGTAGAACAAATCCAATGCAATGATGGTTTTTGAAAATTTGATTTTCTAAGATTTTCTCAATCTTTTTCCATGTGCTTTTTGATACAAATCAGCTCCAATTGCTCCAATTCTTTCCATATTGGGATATGCACGAATTATTGAGAACAAAACATGTACAAAAAGATTTGTTAGGTTAAGTTAAATATTTTTCCCATATTTAATTGATTTAAGTGAATTATTATGAATAAAAATTCAAATAAATAAATAAGAAATGAAAAAAATACTTCCCTTTGGGCCAAGTGGTCGTGCACATGTCATGGATGATGAATTATGGAAGAAAAATGGGCCCATTAGCAATTTTAGGTCATTTGAATCAATGTTGACTTTTCAAAATATCCAAAATTTCCCAACTTCTACAAGGCATAACTTGCTCAATTTTTAAGCTTCTCTCATGTTCTTGGACATTTTGGAAAGGTATTTGAGTCCTCTAACCAATGCCTTTGGTCCCATGTCATTTTGATTTACCAATCTCAAGTTATGGCCTTTGACTTAAAGTCCCTTTTTGTTGACTTTTGAAAATGACCTATAATGTTGAAATTGATAACTTTTTGTGAGAGCATTTCTTGGACTTGAAGTATGAAGATGAGTTGTAGGAAATGTCTTTCTCTTCAAAATGAGATTTGGATGGAATTTTTCTGGTAATCCATGTGAAAGTTATGCCCTGGTCAATTTCAGTTGACTTTTTCAGCTGTCCAAATAAGGAAACTTTTGCATCTTGATGATTTCTGAGCCAAATTTTGAGAATCATGATCAAGCATTGATCAAATGATGTTTGTGGCTTCAAAATGATATGTTGGCCAAAAATTTGAACTTTTGACTGTCAAATGACCATTTTGCCCCTACAGTTGACTGTAGTGCAATTAGGGTTTTTGACTGTGCAATTTTGTGCTGAATGTATTGAAATTTGATATGAGGATGCTTGACCATATTTGTAGGCTTGTGAGACTTGATTGGACCTTTGGAAACTTCATTTTCTTGATCAGAATCAAAACCCTAATCTTGACTGTATAGGAGATCTTTGACTGTGCAACCCTTGGGGAGATTTTGAAGCTTGACTTGGCAATTTCTTGGAGAATATGGGAGGGCAAATTTTGGGGTACAACAGGCAACAAGAGTTGAAGGCTCTGCTCCTAAAGAAGAAGAAGAAGAGGACTGCGTTGTTCAATATTGGACGCAGGTTTGGGAACACACTCCATAACGAGGCTGATCCAACTACTTCCTCTGCAGAGAAAGACAGTCCCCAAGGGGGAGGAGCTCCTAGTCCTGCAGTCTCTGACAACGAGACAGATTACAATGACGAACAATACCCTCCCGCTGCTGACAGATACAAGCAATTAGAAGACCGCTTGAGTGCCATGGAGATTCAAAATGTGCTGGGGCTGGATTTCGGAGATTTAGGGTTATCTTCTGGGGTGGTAATCCCACACAAGTTTAAGGCGCCTGCCTTTGCCAAATATGACGGGGCTTCCTGTCCAAAGCTGCATCTCAGGTCGTACGTAAGGAAGATCCAACCTTACACGGCAGACAAAAATCTTTGGATCCACTTCTTCCAAGATAGCCTTTCGGGGTCACAGCTTGAGTGGTTCTATCAGATAGATGGAACCAGTATCCGACATTGGGAAGATTTGGAAACCGCATTTTATAGACAATATCAATACAATTCTGACCTCGCTCCTACGCGTACCCAACTTCAGGGTATGTCTCTAGGAACGGGCGAAGGGTTCAAAGAATATGCACAAAAATGGAGAGATTTGGCTGGCAGGGTGCAGCCTCCATTGACTGATCGTGAGCTGGTTGACATGTTTCTAGGGACCTTGTCTGGTCCATTCTTCAACCATCTGGTTGGTAATTCCTCCGCTGGGTTTACGGATTTGATCCTGACGGGTGAAAGGATAGAAGTTAGCATCAGGTCAGGAAAAATACAGAAAGCTGCCTCCGCAAGTATTGAGAAGAGGCCTTTCAAGAAGGAAGCTAGTGCAGTCTATGGTCCTAGAAGACAAGTCAAGCCAGAAAGCCGCCAAGCCGTGAATGCCTTGGTCATTTCAAAGCCTGTTGCTGCTCCTCAGCAGTACAATCAACAAAGAGGTGAAAGGCCCAAGAGGCAGTATACTCGGCTGAGTATGACCTTGTCACAAATCTTACCGCAACTGTTATCAACCAACTTGGTGACCATCAAAGAGGCTCCAAAGGTCGTGAATACTGCATCTCCTAAGTATAACCCAAATGCCCGTTGTGCTTATCATTCTGATAGCCCCGGGCATACTACTGATGATTGCTGGGCCCTGAGAAATAAGGTTCAAGACCTTATCGATGCGAAGGAAATTCAGTTTGAGGCGCCTGAGAGGCCAAATGTTGTAACTGCTCCTATGCCCCAGCATAGAGTAAATGCCATTGAGGAAGATTTGTATGCTGTTTCGGTGAATGATGTTGCTACCCCTCTATTGACTGTTAAGAGGAACCTACTACTAGCCGGTTTATTTCCGGGTTGTAGCAAGGGTTTCCTCCTGTGTGCTGTTATCCCTACCGGTTGTCCGCTGCTGAAATCAGGCATCCAAAGCCTGATGGATAGCAAAGAAATTTTATTCAAGAAAACTGCTGTTCCGTTTGTTTCCGCTGAAGAAGTATCTGTCGTCACAATTTTCAACAATCCTACCAAGGCTCCCCCGAGAAAGCCAGTCCAAATTATGTCTGTTGCACCCATTACCATTACTGTTACGGGGCCCCTCCCCTATGAATCTGACAAGGTTGTCCCATGGCATTATGGGGCAGACGTGTATGTGCTTGGAGTGAAGCAGGAGTTTAACACCGGTACCAGTATCAGTAACATCACTGGTCCCGCCAAGATTACTCGCAGTGGCAGGCTCTTCTCGCCTGACATTGCACCACCAGTTATCCGAAAACCTCTTATCATCACACCCGCAAGTGTGCATGTTTCAAATCAAGTTTATGTGTCTACTACTGCCGCCGAGTCCTCTGATGCTCGGGGCAAAGAAGTTGCTACCGATTTTCCTGCCCGGACGGAGGCACCAAAAAAGACCGCTGTTGAAGCCTCCCAACAAGAGATGGAGGAAATCCTTAAAATCATTAAAAAGAGTGACTTCAATGTCGTTGAACAGCTGGGGCATACCCCCTCCAAAATCTTTATGCTATCATTGCTGCTGTGCTCAGAGGCCCACGCCAAGGCCCTGATTTCATTTCTGAAAACGGCCCATGTGCCGCAAGAGACCTCTGCAGATCAGTTCACTGACTGTGTGGCTAATTTGACAGTTGACAATGGTTTGGGTTTCTCGAATGCCGACCTTACCGCCAAAGGAAAAAATCACAATGATGCCCTGCACGTCTCTATAGAATGCAGGGGCACTACTCTCGCACACGTATTGGTGGATACCGGTTCTTCCCTGAATGTATTGCCCAAGAAGGCCTTAGATCGGTTGGATTGTGAGGGCCTGGAATTGAAACCTAGTAACATCATCGTTAGAGCCTTCGACGGTTCTAAGAGGATGGTGCACGGTGAGGTAGACATTCCTATTCGTGTGGGTTCCCAAGTCTTCGACTCAATGTTCTACGTAATGGATATTCGTCCATCTTATTCCTGTTTGTTGGGTCGACCCTGGATTCACAAGGCTGGGGAAGTAACATCCACTCTACACCAAAAGCTCAAATACCCTGTCAAAGGGAAGATTGTTACTGTGCAGGGTGAGGAGGAATACATGGTAAGTCATCTGAATTCATTCCGGTATATCGAAATGGACGGGGAGTTTATTGAAACCCCCTTTCAACATTTTGAGGAGGTTCCTCCAACGTTGGCGTCAACTGAGGCAGTGGTTGAAGAAGACTTTCCGCTGAAGATGGCTTCCTTGAAGGATGCCCGGGCTGTAATCGAGAAAGGCAAGTGCGCAAACTGGGGTCAGCTTCCTGACTTCACTCAAAAGACCGACAAGTTTGGGTTGGGCTTCACTGCAGAGGCTCAGAGGGTTGTTCGCAAGGAAAGGATCAGAAAGGCTCCGGTGTTCATCACCAACCCAAGGGTGAATGCTATCGATTAAGACGTAGAGGAAGCAGAGTTTGACAGTTGGATCTATCCAACAACCAGCAATGGACCAAGCAACTGGACGGCAAAGGATTTTACACCTATTACATTTGTCATGCAGTAATTAACTCTTTGATTTTCAATTTGTAACAAACAATATGTTGAAACTTTTATTGGCTCGGTGTCCTACCCGGGGCACCGTGGCTCCATTTGTGAGGGCTTTTTGTATGACATTTCCATATATCATTAATCAAAACATTGGACATTTGTTGCATTTTAAATCTCGTGCTCTTTTTCTTTGTGTTATATATTGCAAAACAGCTATATTTACACACACTCACTTATACAGGTTTCAATCCACTCTGGATCTCACTGGTAACAGCTCTGCTACTGCCAGTTATGACTTCGAGAATCCGATCAACTTGGCCGAAGACGAAGGTGAAGATGATTGGGAAGTGCCTGGTGAACTCGCAAGACTGCTACTCCAGGAAGAGAGGGCCATTCAGCCGCATGAAGAGCCAGTGGAAACAGTGAACCTGGGTACTGAGACAGATAGAAAATAAGTCAAGATTGGTGCCAATCTAGAGCTCAGCGTGAAGCAACGATTGATCCAGATGCTACATGATTACATGGAGATCTTTTCTTGGTCTTACGAAGACATGCCTGGTTTGGATGCCGATGTTTGTTGTTCATCACCTCCCTACTAAGGAAGACTGCCCTCCGGTAAAGCAAAAGGTCCGCCGTATGCATCCAGAGATATCCGAAAATATCAAAGTTGAGGTTATGAAGCAATTCGATATCGGGTTTCTAGCAGTGACTTCTTACCCTCAGTGGGTTGCCAACGTGGTGCCAGTGCCGAAGAAGGACGGTAAGGTCAGAATGTGCGTCGATTACAGGGATCTAAACAGGGCAAGCCCCAAGGATGACTTCCCCCTACCTCACATCGACGTGCTTGTTGACAATACTGCTCAACACAAGGTGTTCTCCTTCATGGATGGTTTTTCAGGGTATAATCAGATCAAGATGGCTCCCGAAGATACGGAAAAGACTACCTTTGTCACTCAGTGGGGCACCTTCTGCTACAAGGTCATGCCATTCGGGTTGAAAAATGCTGGGGCAACCTACCAACGTGCCATGGTTGCTTTATTTCATGATATGATCCACCATGAGATTGAAGTGTACGTCGATGATATGATTGCAAGGTCCCAAACTGAGGAAGAACACCTTGACCATCTGCGAAAGCTGTTTGACCGACTGAAGTTGTACAAACTGAGGTTGAACCCAAACAAATGCACCTTTGGGGTGAGGTCGGGAAAATTGCTAGGTTTCATTGTAAGCGATAAAGGTATTCAGGTGGACCCTGCCAAGGTGAAAGCCATACAGGAGATGCCGACTCCCAAGACAGAGAAAGAAGTCTGAGGCTTTCTAGGACGACTAAATTATATTGCCCGATTCATCTCACATCTAATTGCTACCTGTGAGCCAATCTTCAAATTGCTGAAGAAAGATCAAGTAGTACGTTGGAACGATGAATGTCAGGCTGCTTTCGAAAAGATAAAGGAATATCTCCAAGAGCCACCCATTCTTATGCCACCAGTGGAAGGGAGACCTCTAATACTATACTTGACCGTACTTGACAACTCAATGGGGTGTGTGCTGGGGCAGCATGACGAGTCTGGCCGAAAAGAGCACGCTATTTATTACCTGAGCAAAAAGTTTACCGACTGTGAGTCTCGGTACTCACTGCTCGAGAAAACTTGCTGCGCTCTGGTATGGGCTGCTCGCCGGCTGAGACAGTATATGTTGACTCACACTACTCTGTTGATTTCAAAGATGGATCCCATCAAGTACATATTCGAAAAGCCTGCTCTGTCTGGAAGAATAGCAAGATGGCAAATGATCTTGATAGAATATGACATCCAGTACACAACTCAGAAAGCAATCAAGGGAAGTGTATTGGCAGACCATTTGGCACACCAACCTGTGGACGATTACCAATCATTGAACTTTGAATTTCCGGACGAAGATATCCTGGTAGTAACTGATTGTGAAGTACCTGGACCGGATGAAGGACCTGAGGAAGGATCCCGATGGTCTATGCATTTTGACGGAGCCTCGAACGCTTTGGGTAACGGCATCGGCGCTGTGATCATATCCCCCAAAGGAACTCATACTCCACTCACCGCCCGGCTGTGCTTCAACTGCACCAACAACATGGCAGAATATGAGGCATGTATCATGGGTATTCAAGCTGCAATCGACTTAAGGATCAAGTTTCTGAGTGTCTTCGGAGATTCCGCTCTCGTGATCAATCAGATCAAAGGCGAGTGGGATACGAAACACCCGAATCTTATTCCTTACAAGGAGTATGTGTTGACTTTGCTTCCCCACTTTGAAGAGATAACTTTTGAACACTTCCCAAGAGAGGAGAATCAGTTAGAGGACGCACTAGCTACGATGTCTTCAATGTTCAAAGTCAAATGGGACAATGAGGCTCCCCGGATCATTATCTGGAAGTTGGACGAACCTGCATACTGCTGCGATCTTGAGGCCGAAGAGGTAATCAAGAAACCCTGGTATCATGAGGTGAAGAGATACTTGGAAGCTCAGGAATACCCTGAAGGTGCGTCTGTCAACGATAAGAAGTTCATGAGAAGGTTTGCGGCAAAATTCTTCCTCAGCAACGACATTCTCTACAAACGAAATCATGATTCAACTCTACTGCGTTGTGTGGATAAAGCTGAAGCAGAGAAGATCATGGTAGAACTACACGAAGGTACATTCGGAACACATTCCAGTGGACATACCATGGCAAAGAAAATCCTTCGGGCAGGATATTTCTGGTCCACAATGGAAGCCGACTGTTACCAACATTCTCGAACTTGTCATAAATGCCAGATCTATGCTGATAAGGTGCATATCCCTCCGGTTCCTCTGAACGTCCTGACGGCGCCTTGGCCTTTTGCAATGTGGGGCATCGATATGATCGGTGAGATCCGACCAACAGCATCCAATGGGCATCGCTTCATCCTAGTAGCAATTGATTACTTCACAAAATGGGTAGAAGCAGCTTCCTACGCCACGGTAACCAAGAGCGTCATGGCCCGTTTCATTCGGCATAACCTGATCTGTCGGTACGGTGTCCCAGAAAGAATCATTACGGACAATGGTACCAATCTTAACAACAAGATGATCACTGAGCTCTGCGAGCAATTCAAGATACAGCACCACAATTCTTCTCCTTACCGGCCGAAGATGAATGGGGCTGTAGAAGCAGCTAATAAGAATATCAAAAAGATTGTGCAGAAGATGACAGTGACCTATAAAGATTGGCACGAAATGTTACCATTTTCTCTTCATGGGTACCGTACCTCAGCAAGGACGTCAACCGGGGCAACACCCTTTTCCTTGGTCTATGGCATGGAGGCAGTCTTGCCAATTGAAGTCCAGATACCCTCTCTCCGGATAATGAAGGATGCAGACTTGAGTGAGGATGACTGGATCCAGACTCGACTTGATCAATTAAACCTAATTGACGAAAAGAGACTCACTGCTATCTGTCATGGTCAGACGTATCAAAAACGAATGATCAGGGCATTTAACAAGAAAGTCAGACCACAAGAGTATCAAGTTGGGGACCTGGTAATCAAACGCATCATCCTTCCTCAAAGTGATCCCAGGGGAAAATGGACCCCTACATACGAAGGGAAATTTGTGGTTAAACATGTGTTCTCAGGAGGAGCCATGATTCTAACCACCATGGATGGTGACGACCTTCCTCACCCCGCCAATGCAGACATAGTGAAAAGATACTACGCATGAATAAAAGACCCGCTAGGTTGACATACCTAGGCAAAAATAAGGGCTTCCCGGCGAACCAAAAGGGTTCGGGCAAAAATAAGGGATGAAATGAAAAAAAATCTGTACAGCCGGCAAGTCGAAAACCTGAAAAGGCGGCTTGGGCAAAAATGGGTATCCCGGTGGACCGAAAACCCGAAAGGGCGGTCCAGGCAAAAGTTAGGGATAAAGCGTAACACTATGTCTCATTGGATCACCTTGCATCCAGAATTTGGCATCAACCATCTGGCTCAGACTTCGGCATCGATCAATCAGCTTCATCTTCAACTAAGCAACAAAGTGATGAGACGCTTGAAGACATAAAGGCGATAGTAGAGTTGGAACCCAGTGGGAATATTGTGCACATAGCTGTTTTGTTTCCTTTTCAAAATTGTATAAACTTTATTTGGCGGCGTTCTCTTACTAGGACATCAGCCTCTTGTACAAAAAAAATGCCTATTTACAGGCAAATTTCAAAATCAATACAAGTTCACTTTTCCAAACAAATTGCCAATTGTTTTCCCTTTTCTGTTTTGTCTTGCGAAGAACGTCCAATGTTCATTTTTGATATATGCATTTGACATTAAATTGCTAATTCATAAATACTTGCATATGAAACAAAAAACTAATTACAGGTGACATCAGAAATAGGGGCAATGTAGAAATGTCCAGGCAGTCTAGTTGCTTTGTCAGCCAAGGTACCAAGATAGGTCCAACTGAAGAATGTGACCAAGTTATTTCAGCTCCCCACAGAGTAGGACAAGATTCAACAATACTCTCCCCAGGGAAAGTTAGTCTATCATCAGCCCTACGATAAGCACCCTGTTTCCCTAGCAAGTCAGCAACACTCTCCTCCAGCAGAGTTAGTCTACGGTCAGTCTAAAGGAAGTTGGTTATCCCCAGAAGATATCAACATTCCCCAGCGGAGTATAGGCATTCATCAGCAAGTATCCCCGCAGTCTTGATCTAAGATTGTTCCCCGGCGGAATACAGACACTCCAGTGGAACCATCTTCCAGTACAGTCTGAAGGTTTCCCCAGGAAAGTGGAATTCATATCCCCAGCAGGTCTTGAAGCTTATCCCCAGTAGATTCTGGAAGCTCATCCCCTGTAGAGTACGGACGTCTCTCCCGAGCTTTATTCAAAGTTATTCCTCACAAGGGCTTATAACTGGGTTATCCTCAGCTAATTACCACGGAAGATCGCCATCGGCGAAGTTCTTCCAATCCCCAACAGAGTCCATCAAAGTTCCCCAACATAACTTATCAACAGAATCCCCAGCGGAGTTTATCATTGTTATCCCCAGCGGAGTCCATCATTGAAATCCTCAGTGGAGCTCTCGTCAAAACTTTAGCGAAGTATCTCTTCCCATAGAGTAATTCCCCTCAGAGTAATCTCTCCAACAAGTTTATTCCCCAACGGAGTCATCTTCTCCTACCAGTGTATTCTTGCAACCATCACCCCCAGCGGAAGCAAAGAGCTCTACTCTTCAATGTCAGCCCAGGATTTAATTCCCCGGCCGATCGTCAAGGATTTATTTTCCTAAGACGAAAATACATTCATAAACACTTCATATTTCATACATCTTGCTTACATACATGATAAAGTGCATACAACACTATCTCATGTTGAACATCATGACATCATGCATTTCATACATCATGACATTGCATACAACTGATGTTTTGCCTTTTCAGGGAAAAAGACAACCCAAAAGACAACTACCTTCAACTGTCACAGTTTCCAGATTCGATTCCTGTATCTAGCCAGGGCACATCTGTGAGTGATCAGTTTCCAGATTCGATTCCTGTATCTATCCAGGGCACATCTGAAGAGTTCGAAGATTCGATTCCTGTATCCAGCCAGGGCATATCTATTGACGACTATTTCCAGATTCGATTCCTGTATCCAGCCAGGGCATATCTATCAACTATCACAATTCCAGATTTGATTCCTGTATCTAGCCAGGGCATATCTGAAGAGTTCGAAGATTCGATTCCTGTATCCAGCCAGCGCATATCTATTGACGACTATTTCCAGATTCGATTCCTGTATCCAGCCAGGGCACATCTGAAGAGTTTGAAGATTCGATTCCTGTATCCAGCCAGGGCATATCTATCAACTATCACAATTCCAGATTCGATTCCTGTATCTAGCTAGGGCACCTCTGAAGAGTTTGAAGATTTGATTCCTGTATCCAGCCCGGGCATATCTGTTGACGACTATTTCCAGATTCGATTCCTGTATCCAGCCAGGGCACATCTGAAGAGTTTGAAGATTTGATTCCTGTATCCAGCCAGGGCATATCTGTGAGCAACCAATTGTAGACTCGACACCTGTATCTAGCCAGGGCATGTCTGCATGAAGAGATTGAAGATCAATACCTGTAACAAGCTAGGAAAACATCTGTCTTTCTCAAAGTACACAAGTTCTCGCTAAGGAATCTCTTATGCGATCAACACTTCCAAATGGCATCTATACGCCCATCCCCGACAAGGTTCTGTCACGTCTCCAGATGGCATCTATAAGCCCATCTCCCTATCCACCATCTCTCCAAATGGCATCTATAAGCCCATTCCCGACATCACATTTGCTGATACTCCAACATGCGAGTGCAAATTTCCGGGCACTCTAGTGTCCAATCTCCTTTTACCCTCGAGTCACAAAAGGCAAACTTTCCAATCTAACTCTTCAGGTTCAAGAAGATTGAACAGGGGCAACTGTTGTACCCCAAAATTTGCCCTCCCATTTTCTCAACATTTTCTCATCACAAGGCCCTTGGAGCTCAAGATCCAGTTAGGGTTTCCTCTGCTCAAGACTTCTCCTTGCACTGTTGACCCAAATTAGGGTTTGTGTTTGCACAAAGTTGTTGTGACCTAAAATGCCTAAGATGACTTTCATGCTTCATGTTGGACTCCCAAGTTTATCTATATCAAGTTTCAGGCCTTGATTCCAACCTTTGCCCAGTCAATTAGACAGTTGACCTAGAAATCACCTGTATTGGGGGAAAAGTCAATTGTGGTCAATGGACAGTCAAACCTCATGATTTTTGATCCACCTCAACATCATGAACTCACATGGACCATTTGATCAAGTTTGGATCACAATTCCACAAGAAATTTAATCAGATCACCAAAAGGGCAAAATGGTCATTTTTAGGGTTTTGACTGCACAAAGGCAATTTTTGACTGTTTGACCTAGCCAATGGCAAACCAAACTCACATATGGACTCAAGGACCCCATGGAATTGTCTTGACATACTCAACAAGTTCAAAAGATCCCCAAATGCACAAGATTGACAGTTGAATTTCCCAGTCAATTGATCAATTTTGACTGTATACTGAAAAGTCAAACTTTGACTTTTTGGTCAAAATCAAGTGTCAAGATTCATTTTTCATAAAAACATGCCAAATCATGAAACTTGTTCATCAAGAAATCAAGAATTGCAAATTAGGGTTTGAAATGAAGATTTTTCATAACTTAGAATTTTTCTAAGTTATGAAAAACCCTAATTTTTTCCTAACTTTGTCCCACTTTCTCACCAAGATTCATTTGGATTCAAGGAAAAGTCAAAACATGAAAGTTGTAGTCCATTGCAAAATCTACAACTTTGATTAACAAAGTTTCCTCAAAAGAAGCTTGTAGCTCAAGTTACAATTTTTGGAACAAGGGTACCAAACCATTCTTAACTTAGAGAAATTTTGAACCATTTTAGGCAGGATTTTTGCCTAACTTCAAGACCATTTTTCACATGCTTCCACTTGGAATTTCAATTTTCATTTCAAAGATGGATTGTAGTACACATTCCAAGCTTTCCAAAATGTCCAAGAACTCATCAAACAACCTCATGGTTAGGGAGAATCGAATTTGGCAAGTTGGGAAAAACTCACTTTTGATTTGGCCAATTTACATGTTCATACATTTGTGCCATTTTGAATTCAGCTTGCTTTCCTTGATTACAGGTCCTATATCCCATTTGCACTCAATAATTTAATGCTAACTCATTGTGCCAAGGCCTTATTTTGTGTGTTCAAACATTATATGCAAGATTAAGCCATTTTTAGATAAAGCATTATATCCATTTTAGAAAAGTTGCACTTTATGTCAAATGCAAATCCATGCAAGTACATTGCAAATCCTTTTGGCACAAGTTTAGGAACTAATTACACTGATCAAGGCCAAGGTATGCAGCATAGATTGGGGGCCTGCACAAGTCTAGAAACACAAGTTGACATTTGTTGCTTAAAGTTGAAGAAAGCTAGCATAACATCTAACAACTCTCATTCCTGTAAACCAGAGCTTAAGCAAAGTTATCAAACACTTTCTAATCATTAAACCTAAGCTGAAACACGAGCCAACCATCTCCATTGCCTTCTCAAACACAGAATCACCCTCAAACTGCCAAAACAGGGTACCTGCTGCAGATTGAGTTCTATAACACCATCCATTCATGCATTCTTGCTAAAACCACTTCAAACATATCCCACATCATCCCTTGAAACTGTTCCAAGCCTTAAACAAGACCTGTAACATCCCTAGCTAACATCACCATTTTCATTTTTCTGGTTTTGCAGTTGAAGTACCATAGCACGATTCTTTTGGTTTCCAAGCAAACTAAGGGTTGGAATAGCATCCTGAGGCATCAAGGAAGCTATACAAATCATTACCTTGCCTTGTACTCATCTCCATTGTTGTACACGATTCCAACTGAACAGGTAAGTTCATGAACTCGTATCTCTCTATCCAGGCATTGTTAGCTTTAGGTTTGTGAAGAAAATATGTCACATTCATAGCCCTGAACATGCCCATGTAATTAGTTTTCATTTATGTTACGTGTGCTATGAGAATTTGATGTCTGAACATGGAACAAAAACTAGGTCAGGAATTGGGGGAGAAGAAATTCTCTCTCATTTCTGAGAGTTAGATTGATTTCTTTATATGTCTAGAATCGTGGCTTCAAGCTCTACAGGTTTCATGTTGGAAGATTTGGCAAAAGATCAAGGAATCTGGAGATAGCAAACGCGTGTTTTGTTTGAACAGAAATGCTGGAGGTTGAAGATGACAGGGTCTTTGGGCTGGGCCTGTTTCACTTTTCTTTTTGCACCTTGCTTTTACTTTTACACCCCCTAGGCCCATTATGCTTATTTTTATGATTTTTTGACCTTTTTCTTTTTTGTTCTGACTTATTTATTTTTTCTCATAATATTAAAAATATAAAAAATATTTTTCACACCATTTTTGAATTTATTAGGCATTTATTTGCTTAAATGAGTATTTGTACATAAATAATATATAAATACTATTATTTTAAAATAACTAAAAAAAATAATGCAAACACATTTATTTTCTAATTTTTATTTTATTTTATGTTCTGAAAATATTTTATATAAAATATACTTTTTTTATAAATATTAAATATTATTATTTTGTATATATTTAATATATTTAGTAAATAATACAAATACATATATATATATATATATATATATATATATATATATATATATATATATATATATATATATATATATATATATATATATATATATATATATATATATATATATATATATATATATATATATATATATATATATATATATATATATATATATATATATATATATATATATATATATATATATATATATATATATATATATATATATATATATATATATATATATATATATATATATATATATATATATATATATATATATATATATATATATATATATATTTGGTATATTTAGGTTAAAAAATACAAAATATATACATTTTTATTTTTATTAATATTTAACCTAAAAAATCCTTTTTTACAAATATACTTCATTTTTATTTTATTTTTGTACATAACTAATAAATATTGTACACATTAAATAATTAATATCTTTTTATTTAATAAATTAGGCTTTTGCCCTAAATACATAAAAACTCCAAAAAATTAATACTTTTATTTTTGTTTCCTTTACACATAAAAAACACTTTTTTTTCATACATATAAAAACATCTTTTGCATTTTGCATATTTATTCCATTTTTATTTAATTATTGTATATTAAATAATTTGTATAAATCCCATTTGATGTAATAGTCTAGGTTTAAATTCCTTGTCAAAATACCCTCCATTTGAACATTTGTACCCCCCTTCCCATATATGGTGTTGTAATAACTTAGGAACTTTATTTTTCGCACTTTAATGCTTTCTAATTATACCATGCTAGAATTAGGGTTTGTATGCAAAATAAATTAACCAAAATAGTTTGACTTAATTTCAAGATAATCAAGCATGAAAATGGACAACACTAATCACACTTGCACCCCTAGGGTATTCCACATGTTGCCTTCAATAATGGGCCATGTTGCATGTTAGGTATCTTTGGCAAAAACAAAACAATCAAATGATCATAGTCCCTCGATGACGCTTTCGAAAGTTGCCTAAAAATGATCAAGTCCCCCAAGGAAAAATTGCCCAAAGATACTTGGCACCATTGCAATTATGGTCTAAACAATGACCCGCGCCCGTCCCTTTCACATCCTAACACAAGATTATCCACCAAATGCAATGGTGGAACAAAATTGTTAAAAGGGTTAAAGACATAGGAGAAATCTTTGAGAAATTTAGGAGTAGACAAGCTCTTAGTTACTTGAATCAAACTTGCAAAACAAAACACTTGCCTATTTTCAAACCACACATCACTACACTTTCAAAACAACTTTCAAAACAACTTTAAAAAACAATGAAAACCTTTTCAAAAGACATACACCTTTGTATACATCCCAACATGGATCATTACAAAGGTTGCCACCACATTGGCCTCCTTTCAAAACATTTTCAAACCCACACACACAAAGCACCATTTCAAACAATTGGAAATTAAGGCAAGTTGATCTAAGCAAGTAACTAAGAGCCCATGGATAACCATGGATAGAAAGGGTGCTAATACCTTCCCTTTCTATAATCTACTCCCCGAATCCAAGAAAACATCTCAAAGGTTTTTGCTGTGCTTTTTAAACCTTTCCTTAGGATAAAATAAAAAGTCGGTGGCGACTCTTGCTCAACCGACACATTTGCGAAAACAAACGCAAAACCTCAAGTCAGTTCTCCCACCACACCACAGGTTAATATATATATATATATATATATATATATATATATATATATATATATATATATATATATATATATTGGTATATTTAGGTTAAAAAATACAAAATATATACATTTTTATTTTTATTAATATTTAACCTAAAAAATCCTTTTTTACAAATATACTTCATTTTTATTTTATTTTTGTACATAACTAATAAATATTGTACACATTAAATAATTAATATCTTTTTATTTAATAAATTAGGCTTTTGCCCTAAATACATAAAAACTCCAAAAAATTAATACTTTTATTTTTGTTTCCTTTACACATAAAAAACACTTTTTTTTCATACATATAAAAACATCTTTTGCATTTTGCATATTTATTCCATTTTTATTTAATTATTGTATATTAAATAATTTGTATAAATCCCATTTGATGTAATAGTCTAGGTTTAAATTCCTTGTCAAAATACCCTCCATTTGAACATTTGTACCCCCCTTCCCATATATGGTGTTGTAATAACTTAGGAACTTTATTTTTCGCACTTTAATGCTTTCTAATTATACCATGCTAGAATTAGGGTTTGTATGCAAAATAAATTAACCAAAATAGTTTGACTTAATTTCAAGATAATCAAGCATGAAAATGGACAACACTAATCACACTTGCACCCCTAGGGTATTCCACATGTTGCCTTCAATAATGGGCCATGTTGCATGTTAGGTATCTTTGGCAAAAACAAAACAATCAAATGATCATAGTCCCTCGATGACGCTTTCGAAAGTTGCCTAAAAATGATCAAGTCCCCCAAGGAAAAATTGCCCAAAGATACTTGGCACCATTGCAATTATGGTCTAAACAATGACCCGCGCCCGTCCCTTTCACATCCTAACACAAGATTATCCACCAAATGCAATGGTGGAACAAAATTGTTAAAAGGGTTAAAGACATAGGAGAAATCTTTGAGAAATTTAGGAGTAGACAAGCTCTTAGTTACTTGAATCAAACTTGCAAAACAAAACACTTGCCTATTTTCAAACCACACATCACTACACTTTCAAAACAACTTTCAAAACAACTTTAAAAAACAATGAAAACCTTTTCAAAAGACATACACCTTTGTATACATCCCAACATGGATCATTACAAAGGTTGCCACCACATTGGCCTCCTTTCAAAACATTTTCAAACCCACACACACAAAGCACCATTTCAAACAATTGGAAATTAAGGCAAGTTGATCTAAGCAAGTAACTAAGAGCCCATGGATAACCATGGATAGAAAGGGTGCTAATACCTTCCCTTTCTATAATCTACTCCCCGAATCCAAGAAAACATCTCAAAGGTTTTTGCTGTGCTTTTTAAACCTTTCCTTAGGATAAAATAAAAAGTCGGTGGCGACTCTTGCTCAACCGACACATTTGCGAAAACAAACGCAAAACCTCAAGTCAGTTCTCCCACCACACCACAGTGTCAAATTAGTATAAATATGAGTCTCTAGTGTTAGGATTTTATGTGTTCAAATATTGTACAAATTACTCATATTCACTCAAAGTATCAAAGTTTTATCGAGAAACAAGTTTTTGAGAAATGTACGTATGAAACACCATATTTACTTTCAATTTTAATTTACTTTCGTTAAAATCATTTACATTCCTTTTCCAGTTCCAGTCAAAACTCTTTATTTTCCTATAACTTTCATAAAGCTTTTTGTTACTACTTTCAAATTTACTTTCGTTTTTCGAAGAGATCAATATAAAAAAAACCTAAAAAATAAAACAAACTATAAACTATTGTCCTAGGATCAATATAGTCAATCCTGTAAGAAACCAGAGTCATTAGATTTTGGAATACTAGTAGTTGTTTACCAAATTTCACAATAAACAAGTTGTCATGCCCAGTGGGACCCGTGTCTAATTGTTGTTTGTCCAGAAATTTTTTATGTAGTTTTTTATATACAAGTCTGTCTCTAACATTGTTGCATGAGATTAAGAAGTGGTAGAACAACCAAAACTCACGAAGAAATACCAAAAAGGAAGTATGTTAGAAGAATGATTAATCCACTAAACAACAATGGAGAACAGCCCCCTCCCCCGACAGGGGAAAATACAACACAATATTTATGACTGAGACGATACATTCTACAACGAGTACAATGACAATCGTGTCAAATACTAAAATTGGACCAATGTTATCCCCTGTAAGAACACATGGTCAACCATCAACCCCAAGACCAGGAGGAATAACAATTTTAGGCCTTATGTGCCTGGATTTTAGATACTCATGAATGGCCGCGAACATCCATATGGTATGCCAAGATCAGTAATGACAGGTTTGTATAATAGTGCATCAATATTTACTGATCCGTTGGTGTCTATGTTTTCACCATTACAAGGATCAGGTTCATGAATCAATAATTTGGGTCGAAATATCCAACCCCCTGGATTTTCTGCCCAAATGCTTGCTATTACAACAAATTTTGCGGCAATACTAAGACAACAAATGGATGGTAGCAACCATTAAATGGTTGGAGTGCTAGCCTAGCAAATGGGCAAAATATTCAACCCTTTGATCCAAAGTGCTACCCAGAATAATCAACATAATGCCCATTCAAATCAGCAATTGGCAGCGAAAATGGCGTGAATTACAAATTTCTTTAATGCCCCCCAGGAGCCAGTTCGACAAGCCCATCGAGATTGGTTAAGAGAGAATCAAGGGATGGTCTTCAAAGAAGATCAAACAATTAACCAGGCCCAACCATTAGCGCTACATGTTGGAGAGGTGAACCAGGGGCAACGAGTCAAACCACGTAGGATCAAACAAGTGATACCAATGGTGGAAGAAGCCCCAAGAGTGGTGATGGTTAATCGAAACCAGGATGCAGACGAAGTCATCTAGCATGCTTGACAGGATGAATTTTTCGCAGAAGAAAATGATTTGGCAGCCATGGTCGAAAGGATAATGGCACGAAATGGAGTAAACATAGGCCTTCATAGGAAAAATTATACTTCCCCATTATCTGAATACATTTTACAAACTGAGTTACCCAGGGGATGGAAAGTACCAAAGTTCACAAAATTCTCTGGTGACACCAGTGAATTCACTATCGAACACATAGCCAGGTATCTAACTGAGGATGGGAACATTGCAAACAATGAAAACTTAAGGATAAGATATTTCCCTAGTTCCCTTACCAATTTTTTTTTTACTTGGTTCACTGATCTTCCTACAAACTTCATCCATGATTGGACTCGCTTAGAGAGATTGTTCCATGAACAATTTTATATGGGCCAGTCGAAGATAAGCCTAAAGAAACTGACTAGCATCAAGCGTAAGTTTAGTGAGCCAATAGATGACTATCTCAATAGATTTCACTTGTTGAAGGCAAGATGTTTTCCACAAGTGCCAGAACATGAACTAGTTGAAATGGCTGCGGGTGGTTTAGACTATTCCATTAGAAAGAAACTAGACACCAAGTACTTGAGAGATATGGACCATTTAGTAGACAAAGTCCGACAAGTGGAATGTCTGAAGGTTGAAAAGGCTAGGGCTAGTAAGAACAATAGAAGAGAAACGGTAGCCTATGTCTAAATGGATGAGAACGAACCAAGGTTTACAGTGGCCCTCTAGGATTTGACGAGAATGAAATATATTTGGACGAATTGAAACAAGGATCACCTTATTCATGCAAAGTCCTTGCTCATTCGAATAGGAAGAATCCTGTCGAACAAGAAAAGAATGACAAATTCCCTAAGAGAACATACACCTTCGATGTGACGACGTGTGACGAAATCTTTTATTTACTGGTAAAATATGGTTAAATGATAGTTCCACCTGGCGCTAAAATTCCTCCGTTAGAACAACAAAAGAAAAGAGGGTTTTGCAAATATCATAATTTCTTAGGCCATAAATCTCACAATGTTTTCTTTTCATGGATTTGGTGCAAAATTATATCAAGGATGAAAGGTTGAAGTTTGGTGAGAAAATCAAGGTGCAGATGAAGGTTGATTCAGACCCCTTGCAAGTGGCGGACGCCCATTACACCGAGCCAGCAGATATCAACATGATCGAGGTTTCTTAAGGCCTTCATGCCAAGAAAACCAAGAGTGGAACTACTGAAGGTTTCAACCAGGACGTCAAAGTAACTGAGGCTTCTAAGGGCCTCAGACTCAAGTTACAAAAGATTATGATCATGGAGGGTCCTAATGTTGAAGTTAACATGGTCGAATTGAGCTGAGAAGTTGACTTGAAGGCTGACGAATAAAACATCTAGAAGGAAGAATAATAAATGAAAGTAGCTTATCCCAAGACAAATGAAAATATGCTCGAATTCCTTTTTTGATGCCAAAAGAAGAACTCTGAGGCATTGATGTGCCCCAGATGCAGTTCCATGTATGACAAAAAAGCTGCTAAAAATTTGAAGAGAGTTCGAATTTCTCGTCGAAAAGGGAACTAGAAGGATACTGAGGAAGATATGTTTTCAACAAAAGGGGAGTTCCCATAAATCAATAACCAGGAGGACCAAACCTCAGGGATAACAAAAAAGATTTGTTCAAAACAAATATTGTTTCCCCAACAGACAAGTGGGTGAGGCCTACAAAAAATAGAGGTCAAGGACAGGGGAAGTGGCAAAGCTTTGAGTTTGGTAGAGGATCTTTGATTACTTATCAAAGGGAGTTTTAGGTGTCGAAATATGAGGGGTACAAATATGAGAATTACAAAGGGAAGAATCTCATGTCAAGATCCCACTAAAGAAGGCACCAAAGGAAGAAGAAAGTTGGAGGAAAACAACTGAGAGAGGTATGGTAGATTCTAGCACCAACCAACCTCAATCATCCACCAATGAGGTTGAAGACAAAAGGCCAGTTGGGAGAAATATTTTTTATCCTAAAGAAGATAAACCCAAGGAAATGATGCCAGAGCAGCAACTTGATGATGAGGATATGCTAACTGATGATTTCGACTCGGGTTCTGAATCATCCATGGATATTAACTATAATGTAGTTTCAGTGTTACCTGTGGAGTATGACCAAGTAACATAGATCAAAGAAAATGAGGAAGTAGATGAAGTAGAGATGGCTAAGCACAAGCTAGTATGTTGTTATGTGATGAATAATGGCACAGTAGGAGAGCAAAATGCATTCTTCGAAAGGCATAACGAAGGAATGAAAAATCACTTAAAGCTTCTTTTCATTAGGGGCAACGTGGGAAACACTGGGGTCAATAAGATATTAGTGGACGGAGGAGCGGAAGTCAACTTGATGCCGCAGTTCATGCTGAAGAGAATTGGGATGTTCGACACAAACCTAAAACCCTATAACATGGTCCTGTCGAATAATGAAGGAAAAGTTAAACATACCTTGGGTGTCATCCAGGTTGACCTAATAGTGGAAACCATTACTAGACCCACTATGATTATGGTCATAGCATTGAAGGCTAATTATAATCTTCTTCTAGGAAGGGAATGGATTCATGGCATATGAGCAGGGCCATCTTTGCTCCATCAGAGGATCTCAATATGGAGAGAAGATGGTATAGTAGAGAATATCAAAGTTGATCAGATTTACTTTATGGCAGAAGTAAATCATGTGGAGATGCGTTAGTTCGATTAAAACCTGCCAAACATAGGACCTTACAATCCCGCGGGCCATGAATATTCATCATTTAATAAATACCTTTACTTCCTCAACTTACATCCAACCCATGGATTCCAATGGGACAGAGAGACTACAGGGGAAGAGGATGAAGCCGAAGGGGTACCTGGACTCTGGCCCACTAGTTGGGAGGACAAAGACAATGACTATGCCTGAGTCCAATTTCTTGGAAAATATTTCGGCTTATGTAGCTGAAAACAAACTAAAAGCGGCCTTGGAGGCTGAAGTAAGATACATGGGTGTCGAATCCAAAGAAACAATAGTTCATCTGGAAGGACCAAGAGTGGATTTAAAGCTAGAACCACCTGATAGGTCACACGTCAACACGACAAGCCAGAGGCTCGACGCCATCTATGATGATGAGCCTTTGGGCTTCAAAAAAGATCTTGTAGCACCTAACATCAAGATGCTGACATAGGATCCCCTGGAAGAAATTAACTTGGGTGATGGATATGGAAAAGGCCAACATATATCAGCGCCAACCTCAGCCTATAACTAAAAGTCAAAGTGATTCAACTCTTGAAGGAGTATAAAGACTGCTTTGCATGGTATTACAACGAGATTCCTGTATTAAGCATGGAATTAGTGGAATTGAAGTTACCCATCAAGCTTGGGAAGAAGCTAATCAATTAAACTCCAAGGCGTTTTGCACCAAAAATCCAGCCGAAGATCAAAGAAGAGATTGAAAGGCTGCTCAAATATAAGTCCACACCACAAGGTATGTCGAATGGATTTCTAACATAATGGTTGTAATTAAAAAGAATGGAACTTTGAGGATTTGCATTGACTTTAGAGATTTGAATGTTGCAACCCCAAAGGATAAATACCATATGCCAATGGAAGAAATGTTAGTCAATTCAGCCGCGAGTTTCAAGTATCTTAGCATGCTCGATGGGTATTCAGGATATAATCAAATCTCCGTTGCTAACAAAGATGTGCCCAAAATAGCATTTCGTTGCCTAGGAGCACTGGGCATTTACGAATGGGTAGTTATGCCTTATAGCCTGAAGAATGTTGGGGTAACTTACCAATGAACAATGAACTCTATTTTCTATTATTTCATTGAGACTTTCATGCATATTTATATTGATGACATTGTTGTTAAGTTTGTATCAGGAAAGAGTCACATAGAGTATCTTCGACAGTCATTTGAAAGGATGAGAAAATATGGTTTGAAGATGAATCCTCTTAAATTTGATTTTTGTGTGCAGGCAGGGGATTTTTTAGGCTTCGTGGTTCACAAAAAAAATGATCGAAATAAATAAAAATAAGATAAAGGCCATCCTGAAAGCAAAATCACCATCAACCAAGAAGGAGTTACAGTCTTTGCTAGGGAAGATTAATTTCTTAAGAAGGTTCATCTCGAATCTAAGTGGCAAGACTCAAGCCTTTTCACCTCTACTTCGCCTAAAACAGGAAGGATTCAGATGAGGGCAATTGCAGCAAGAAGCCTTCGACAAGATCAAAGACTATCTTATTCACCATCCAATACTATCACCTCCTTGTAGAAACAGGAATATGAGGTTGTACATTTTTGCGTCTGATATTACTATAGGGATCATGCTTGATTAAGAGAATGATAATGGTGTCGAAAGATCCATTTATTACCTTAGTCGAGTCCTTAATGATGCAAAAACTAGGTATATTATGGTTGAAAAGTTGTGCCTATGTTTGTACTTCTCTGTATAAAATTAAAGCATTATATAAAGCCAGTTGACGTTTATGTGTCATCTCACTTTGATATAATTAAACATATGCTTTCCAAACCAATTTTGCATAGTCGAATTGGGAAATAGGCACTTTCTCATGCCTTGGTCGAATTTCCTTAAGACTTCGTTGAACTCGAACCTTGGAAGTTATACTTCAATGGTTCAAGACATAGAAAAGGAACTGGGATATGAGTTTTAATTATTTCTCCTAACAAAATCTCAACAAGATTCAAGTACAAGATCAATGGTCCTTACTCGAATAACGAGGCTGAATACGAGGCTCTAATAGCTGACCTTGAAATCTTGTTGGAATTTGGGGCAACTAGAGTCGAAATAAGAGGTGACTCTGAACTAGTTGTCAAGCAAATAACTAGGGAGTACAAATGTGACAAGGAAAATTTGACCATGTACTTCATCATAGTAAATAGATTTATGCGAAGGTTTCAGTATGTAAACATGAAACACATTCCTCGACTCAAGAATCAGGAGGCTAATGACTTGGCTCAAATTGCATCTGTATATAAGGTGTCAAAGAGGAAATTGGAAGACTTAATACAAGTTTTAGGAAGAGTAATAGCAACTAGGCTATCTCCATCAGATTTGGAAGTGACAATGTTAGGTTGTGCAGATGAGGAAATTTTGAAAATTTTGCCATTGATAACTTAACAGATGCAGATTAGAGAAAGCCACTAGTTGATTATTTAGAAATTCCTACAACATATACAAAGTGAAAGGTCAAGTACCATGATTTAAGTTATACTCTTATGGGGAACAAATTATTTAAAAAGATACCTGAAGGGATTTTTCTCAAATGCCTTAGTGAAAGTGAGGCGTATTTGGCTCTGTCGAATGTCCACAATGGGACATGTGGAGCCCATCAAGTTGGTCATAAAATGAAATGGCTTTTGTTTCGACAAGGCATGTATTGGCCAACAGTGTTAAAAGATTGCATCGAGTTCGCTAAAGGACGCCAAGAGTGCCAGGTACATGCAAGCATCTAACATGTTCCTGTGAGCGAACTACATTAAATAATTAACCCTTGGCCTTTTAGAGGTTGGGCCTTAGATCTGGTTTTCAAAATTTGACCAACATCCTCTAAAGGTCAAAGATACATTTTAGTAGGGATTGATTACCTCACTAAATGGATCGAGGCCATTCCTTTGGTAATGTTGATCAAGAAGCAGTGATCGAATTGATTTAAAGGAACATTTTATAGGTTTTGAATCCCTTATACCATTACAACTGATCAAAGATCAGTGTTCACTGGTCGAAAGATGCAAGAGCTTGCTAATTAAGTAGGGATTAAACTTCTAACATCCACACCTTATTATTCCATGAAAATGGTCAGGCTGAGGCAACAAATAAAGTAGTGATTGGACTAATAAAGAAGCACGTTGGAAAGAAGCCTAAGAATTGGAATAAAACCTTGGATTAAATTCTTTGGTCTTGTAGAACGTCTCTAAAGGAAGCCACAAATGCTACGCCTGAATTTGTTCTTCCCAAACAGAAATATTGGAAGCGCAGACATCAAATTCTTTTCTTTTCTGCGAGAAAGTTTTCTCCAGCTCTTCAACTTTGGTGATAAATTCAATGGCTGCATCCCACTATACTACTCGAGTTTCCAGTTTGTTGCTAATTGTTAGTTCTCTATTTTTAGGATTGGAATTAATTTTAGCAAAACAAATGTATCAGTGATAAATGTGTTTTATACCATTTTATGATTGTGTTTTTAGTCGCATTTTCATTGTATTTTGTTTATGTTTCTTTCCTTTTTATAAATTTTATGCCTTGGTATTGCGTTTTTTCCATTTTCATGTCTCTATGATCATATCGGAGGGAAAGGAAATCAAATCGGGTGATAATTGAAGAAAAGTGCAAAGACCTAAATTCTCCAATACAAAAACCATAGCTCCATTATGGGTGCCCATAACGTATGTTACTGTCCGTAATGGACTCCAGGCTTCAATGTCCATTGCCTCCGATCCCAATACAAATATTTATGCTCTGTTACGCACCCTAGGACCTATACAAGCAGAGTTTTCCATTCCATCCATCACTTTTACACACTTAGACAATACTATCACTCTTCAAGGTGACCCCTCATCTCACCCAACCCAGACTATGTTTCACAAACTCCGTCATCTTATCCATACCAATTTTGTTTCATCTTTTCATTTAATTCTCATGAACCATATTGAACAACCTGCAAATAACACCAAACCAGCTCTACCCACCCAACATCTTTATCATCGACCCTGCATCCTGAAATCTCTAAATTAATCACCACCTACCAGCATATTTTCCAACATCCTAGTGGCCTCCCCCCACCCAGACCCAATGACCATCATATTAACCTGATTTCTAACACCCTTCCAGTCAATGTCAAACTATACCGCTATCCACATTAAAAAAAAGATGCCATGATCACTATTATTCAGGAAATGCTACAGCAAAAGCATAATTATCGCTAGCACTAGTCTTTTTTCCTCACCCGTGCTGCTTGTTAAAAATAAAGATGGTTCTTGGCATTTTGTGTGGATTATCGAGCATTAAATGCGGTCACAATCAAAGACCGCTTTCCTATCCCTATTATTGATGAACTATTAGATGAGCTTGGTTCAGCTAAGGTGTTCACTAAGATAGACTTATGCTACGGATATCACCTGATCCGTGTTGCATCGGAAGATACGCATAAGACAGCTTTTTGCACTTTTGATGGGCATTACGAGTTTCTTATAATGCCTTTCGGCCTAACTAATAACCTATCTACTTTTCAGGCTGCCATGAATGATTTGTTGCGACTTTATTTGTGAAAATGTATGTTGGTATTTTTTGTTGATATTCTAATTTTCAGTTCTAATTTTAGTGACCATCTACATCATTTATAGGTGGTATTTGAGTTATTAGCTACCCATTCTTTTTTGTCAAGTTATCTAAATGTGTCTTTGCAGTTAACCAAATTGATTACTTAGGACATGTGATATCAGCTGATGGTGTTTCCCCCGATCCAGAAAAGGTAAGATCCGTTTTAGATTGGCTACCTCTTCGCTCTCTCACGACACTCCGTGGTTTTTTAGGCCTCACTGGATTTTATAGACGTTTTTTAAAAGCTACGCCACTCTCGCCACTCCTATCACCAATTTGTTGTGTTCTACTAATTTCAAATGGAGTACAGAGGCTGAGTTAGCCTTTACAGAACTGAAAAATAATATGACCGACATGCTGGTCATAATGCTACCAGATTTTACAAAAAAATTTACAATAGAGATGGACGCGTCTGGTGTTGCCATTGGTGCAGTATTGTCATAGGAGGGCCACCTGATTGCCTTTTTCAGCAAAAAAAATGTGTCCTCGAATGCAATCCTCTTCAGTTTATGTTCAGGAGATGTTTGCAATCACGGGATCTATCAAGAAGTGGCGTCAGTATCTCATTGGTCAAAAGTTTCATATTTTTACTGATTAGAATAGCTTAAGAAATTTATTGCTACAAAGAATTCAGACCCCATAACAACAGAAGTGGACTTCCAAATTTCAAGGTTTTAATTTTGAGATCTTTTATAAACCTGGAAAAACAAATGTTTTTGCTGATGCATTGAGCCGGAAGTTTCATGTGGAGACCCCCTTGTTCCTTACTTTATCTTCCCTGGTTCCGAAACTTGTGACCATACTCCGAACATTTTATGCAAATGATAGTGTTGGGAAGCAGTTAGTTCAACAACACACACTGTTGTACCCCAAAATTTGTCCTTTTTTCATATACGCATATTATTGGTTTTATGATTATGGAATAAAGGTATATTTATCAAGCTTCTTCAGGTTACAAGTGACGTTTATTTCTTCAATGGATATTCTCAGAGTATTTTCCGTGCTGAAGATCGGTTCGCCGTTTTGCAATGATTCGGGGTTCAAAGATTCATAAGTCCAACCCGACGCGTCATATTCAGGTGTTCTTTCGCCAAGATATCTTTGATAACGTATTCTCAAATTCAGGTTCGGCTCAAGAGTCAATTCTTTAAAGAAGGTATCCGAATGTGTGAGTTTTCTCGAAGAAATATGGTGAAAAAATGTGTTGAAAGTGCAGTTTTTACGCGCTAAAAAATTCATAACTTGAAGATCGTGGCTCGTTTTGAACCCGTTCCGGTGGCCAAAATTTCGTGTTGATGTCATCTAAGTTTTCATCTCTCACGGCTGGAAGCCAATTTAGATCAAAAGGTCTTCAAAAATACGGATTTATCGAGTATTTTCTTACAGAAAATTTGTGACAAAAGTTTATTTGCGTCACGTTCAGAAAATCATAACTTGGTCAATTTTCATCGTATTGAGCTGGTTCTGGCGCCAAAATTTCACAAATTAATTTGACTACGTTTTCACAGGAGGTATCGAGTTTGAACGATATCCAAAAGGCCTTCATTTTTTGCTCAGAGTGCGTATGACGCGTCGAAAATCCTGAATGCTGAATATTATTTCATTTGGGTCGAAACTTCAAAAATTCATAACTCGGTCAGTTTTTATCGGATCGGGCCCATCTTTTTACACAAGGTCACTGACTCAGAGATATACAACTTTGCTTCAAAAGTCGAGACCAGATTATGCTCCGATCAATTCCAGTTTTTATTGAAGAACGTGTCAGAGTCGACACTGGAGCCCAAAATAAGTTTGTCTGAGCTGAAACTTCAAAAATTCATAACTAATTCACCGTTTATCCGATTGAGCCCATTTTTGGACAGAAGTTAGTTCTCGATGTTGGATACATTTTGTTTTTACATTTCAACTTCAAAAATTTCACTTAAACCCCTGCGATTTTGCCTAGAACGTGACGGACTCAAGTGAACATTGGAGGCCCAATTGCACATTCAAAGCCAATTTTTTCTCTCTCTAAATTTCATTATATAATCTCATTCTTTTCACACAAACAGGGAGAGAAAAAAGACCTTTGCCACAACCCTGTCAGAATATCAAATTATTTCAAGAACCCTAAAACCTTGAAATCCTTATTACAAATCCTCATCTCACTACAAACAAGCCATCCTTGTCACAAACCCACATCTCACTACTTCTCCAGTAAGGGTAAGGCTGGTTTGATCTCCATGATCAAAAGGGCATATAAGCATTCATCTCACTACTTCTCCACTAAGGGTTTGACTATTATGGTCTCATGCAGGTTTATTACAAAACACTGAGGTCGGATCATAACAACCACCAATGTATGGCAAGACAGACATCCTAAGGAGGTTAAGGCAACCATCTGTTTAAAACTTTTTTCATAAAACCTAATATTTTTCACAAACCTTTGATTTTTTATAATAAACATGAATAATTAATTTTAGGCTTTTTTAATTTAATTTTAGGTTTTAAATTAATTTTCGGTTCAACAACCACCCATGATATTTGTATTATTTTTATTTTCTAACCTTTTTTTTCATTGATGTTTCTTCCCCTATCTATTTTTTAGCAAACTTAATATTTTTTATTAATCATTAGACATAAACTTTTTTTAAAACCTTTTTTTTAATTAAAATTAATTAGGTTTTAGGTTTTTTTAATTAACCTTTTTTTCAAAATTAAATTTTTTTATTAATTAAAATTAATTAGGTTTAAAGATTTTTTAATTAAACATTTTTTAAAATTAATCTTTTTTTTAATTCAAACAAATTAGGATTAGGTTTTTGTTTTAGTTAGTAACTGAATTTTTGGCTTTTTTTTCATTTATTAATAAATTAACTTAATTAATTTTTTTTTAATTAAAATTAGTTAGAATTAGGTTTTTTAATTAACTTAAAATTATTTTATAAAAAAAAACACCAAAAACATTAACTTAGAACTTTAGGTTTTAATTTCTCCTTAATTTTTATTTATTTATTCTTTTACATTTTAATTTCTAGAAAAATTGTATAGGTCGCATTATCAATGTAATAGGGTAGATTTATCTTTTCTCGCATTTTTTCTAATTATGTAACTACTCCGAGGTTGTAATAGTAATTAGGGTTTAAATTCCGCATTTTTATTTTCAGTCTAAAATAATTATGTAATTGCCCCAAAGCCCTGTAATAGCTAGGACTTTAATTTCTCGAATTTTAATTTCCGCAAACTATAAACTGCTTAGATAAATGTTAATAGAATTGTATGGAAAGACTAATTGAAAATTAAAACAGTTGATCACCTTAATTGTGCAAAGATTAAATAACTGAAACAAATCATATGCACATATTCACTCTTAGGGTATGCCTCACTTGGTTGCCTCGGAAACAATGGTCATGTCCCTCGAACGTAGGGATACCCTTAGCAAAAGACCCTCAACCTAAAAGTCATCATAAAGATCATAGTCCCTCAATGTCCCTCGAGTTGCCTACGAGAAAATGATCTTGTCCCTCGATGTTGCCTACGAATATATGATGGCAGTCCCTTCGAAATGCTAAGGTATCCTTACATGTTGCCTTCAATGACCATTACGTCCCTTTCAAATTGACCCTTACAAATTCCAACGGCGGTGCTACCTATTTCTCAATAGTAGGATAGCGCTGTCTAAAGGAAAAAAGAATAGAAACGGTCTTTTTTTTTCCGAGTAGGTAGAGGCTAGTAGGTACTTGCTCAAATCAAAACTTTTCACACTTACACTTTTCAAATAAACTTTTCAAACTAAAATTTTCAAAACATTTCGTAACACTCTTGAGGACAGAAACAAGGGTTAAAACGAAGTAAAACAAAACTTTTCAAAACAAGCACACACAAGCAATTTCAAAATGAGCAAGTACCTAAGAGCCCATGGAAAACCATGGATGGAAAGGGTGCTAACACCTTTCCTTTCTATAATCTACTCCACGTACTCAGAAACATCTCGAAAAAGGTTTTTTCTGTTCTTTTTCCTTTTCCTTGTTGGATAAAATAAAAGTCGATGGCGACTCTTGTTTACCGCGACATTTTGCAAACACAAACGCAAAACGCAAACCAGCATTTTCCAAAACAGTCGATTCTACCACCGTATCACACACACAACAAAACTATTTTCATTTTTCTAATGGTATTCATTACTATAAAGACAGAATTTTAATACCGAATTTGCAACAACTTCGTCAACATCTACTCTTGGAGTTTCACAGCACACCAATAGCAAGTCACTCTGGTGTTTAAGCCACCCTTGCAAGGTTACACTCTTCTTTTTGTTGGCCCGAAATTTACCTAGCATTTAAGATGTTGGTTAAAAACTACAGTACTTGCCAAAAAAATAAATATGATACACAAAAGAAAAAAGGTTTGTTACAACCTCTCTTTATCCCTAGTAAATCTTGGGAAGAGTTGACCATGGATTTCATCACCCACCTACCCAAATCTTTCGGACACACCGTCATTTGGGTCACCTGTGATCGCCTCACCAAGTTTGTGCATTTCATCGCATTGCCTACTAAGTTTTCTGCAAAAGCTCTGGAATCTCGTTTCTCTGTTGAAGTCTTCTACCTCCATGGGTTACCAAAATTCATCATTCCAGATAGAGATCCATTGTTCCTTAACAATTTTTGGCACGATTTTTTCAAACAACAAGGAACAACATTAAAATATAACACATCTTACCATCCTGAGATCGATTGTCAAATAGAGGTAGTGAATTGGTCGTTGGAAACATACCTTCTTTGTTTGGTTGGGGATCATACGTGTCACTGGTTCAAAGTCCTTCATCTTGCAGAGTATTAGTATAATACTATGTTCTATTCTGCCATCAACATGTCCCTTTTCAAGGCATTATACGACTGTGACCCTCCGATGCTCTTAGGTTACGTGACTGGCACCGCCACCGCCACCGCGGACTCTCTCGATCTGGCTCTACAAAATCAACAACAAGCCATGTATCAGTTAAAACGTCATCTGATAATCAACAAAATTAAAATGGAGAAACAAGCAAACCTCAAACGACGGGACTTTACCTTTCAGGAAGGCGACTTTGTGTGTTTAAAACTTCAAACCTACCGTCTGAACACTGTTGCTCGTTGCGTTTCGCAGAAACTCGCCAAAAGATACTTTGGACATTTTAAAATCATCAAACGGGTTGGATTTGTGGCGTATCACCTGAATCTTCCACATTCATCTCGTATCCACCCAGTAATCCATGGTTCGCTCCTGAAACCTTACCATGGCAACGCCCCTGAGACAAATCTTACAATTTTTTCACCTAGTAATTTCATCCATTATGAAGAATACGATGTTGTTCCAACTCAGATCACAACACAACATGAGGTGAGTAAGAATCCTAGAGAAGCAGTTCATATATAAACACGAAGAAGAATATTTTTCCGTTTGAAAGAGAAGAGAGGATTTCAGAGTTATCTCAAAGGATTTCAAAAGTTGTTTTGAAGACAGAGAAAGAGAAGAATCACAAAGTGCATGTGGAAATTTCACAAGTGCAAGAGAACACTCTAGATTCGTGTAAGTCTTTTAACACCAAGTGCTCTCGACAAAAATACAGTTTTACCCCTTGTGATCGGTGGATCTGGAACTGACTGTTTAACGCTGGTTCGCGAAATGTCGCGGAAGCAAGAGTCGCCACCGTCTTTTATTTTCTCCAAATGGAAAGGACAAAAGCACAGAAAAATTCCTTATAGAGATTGCTCTCGGTTCGGGAGGTAGGTTATAGAAAGGGAAGGTGTTAGCACCCTTTCTATCCATGGTTATCCATGGGCTCTTAGATACTTGATCATTGTGTTTTCAAAAATGGTTTGTTTGCTTTTCAACTGTGGGTTTTAAAAAGTTTCTTTGAAAATTCCAGTTCGACTCTTGTATCGGTCCTCAAGAGTGTTTGAAAAATTGCTTTCGAAAGCTTTTTGAAAATGTGTTGGTGTGAAAAGTATTTTGAATTTTGTTTTGAAATTTAGAGCAAGTATCTAGAGTTGTCTACCTATCCTAAGGAATTCGTCTGTGTAAATGTCCTTTAAAGTAGTGCCATCCCACCATTGAGAGGTAGGTAGCACCACCGTTGGAGGTGTTCGGGTCAATTCGAAGGTTTGTAGGGACATGGTGATCACCAGAGCAATGGGAAGACACCTTAGAAGCTACCCTCATGTCAGGTTCCCGGATCATGAGGACTTACTAAGACATCCTCTACTCGACGATCACCTTTCGAGGCAAGGCAACAGTGAGGCGTACCCTAGGGGTAGTGTGTGCGATTTGTGTGTCGTTTTCATTTGTATTTGTCTTTTCATGTCATTGGCGTTCTACGCTTGTTTTTATTTAAGGCCATTCATTCTTGCATGCTTTGTTTAACAGTTAAAAGTTGCGAGGAAAAGTAAATCTAAAGCTATTACAAATGGCGCGGGTCCACATCGCCAAAATTAACCAGGACCCGATTTGACAGAAAATAAATAAACAAAGTAAATAAAGAATTAAAAAGTGCGAGAAGTAATTTACAAGGCTTCGGGAGAGGTACATAATTATTTAAGCAAAATAAAATAAATATGCGAATTAGGATAAAAATTAAGAACATGGGCGTTGGACCCTTTTGCAAAAATCAAATTAATGATGAATTGATTAATTAAAAAGGAAAGAACTTATTTTTGGTGTTTTTTAGTGTTTTTAGGATTTAATAGAAAAAAGGAATTAATTAAAATTAAAATAAAATGCTAAACCTAATTCTAATTATTTTTTTTATTTATTAAGAAAAATGTTGAAGTTTTTAACCTAAATTAAACCTAATTTTTATATACAAATTTAATTATGAAAATAAATAAAATAAATAATATTATTGTGGAAAAAAGAAAAATTAAAAAGGAATAAAACATTAATTAAACCTAGTTCTATATTTTTTAGATTTTTGTTATGAAAAGAATTAAAATAGAAACCCTAATTTAAACTAATTAATTTACATGCATTTATCTACAAGAAATATTAAAATAAAAATATTTATTATATTTTTTATCTTTTCTGATTTTTATGCATTTTTTATATTTTGTAGAAATAATTAATTAAATCAAAACAATAAAGAAAATAAAATAATAATTGAAAATATAGAGAATTGCAAACCAGGGGGGGTGGTAGTCCCCAAAGTGGAGGTCTGGCCCAAGAATTCTGAGCCCAATAACCTTTAGGTTCGTTGACTTTTCCAGACACTATGTGGCACCTTTGACCAGGCTTATGATGCGCTTCCAATCTATGCCTTTGATTTGATCTCCAGGGGCACGTGGATGGCTGGATTAAGAGGTGTATCATGATCCTCAACATAAGCGCTGCATATGAATATTAATGGAAAAATGATATTTGAAAGCATGAAGACCTGGGGCTCGAACCCAGGTCATGGACATTGCAAGCGCGTTTACCTACCACTGAGCCATCCCAAATACATTTAATATATAATAGCAAATAAACATGATAAAAGAAATAATGACCAGGGTCCACCAACGCGCGCAAATTTTAAATGATCCAACCGATTCATGCCACGACATCATCTTCTTCTTCGTGTTTTGTTTTTTTCTGAAATACAAATAACATAGGCAACGGTTTCCATGTGTTTTCTTAGGCCAGTTTTGGGAAAATAGCGAATAGGTCTAGAGGGTCCATAAATTAGGCGCGAGCATGGTATCTTCTTCGTCCAGGCATGATGATTCTAATGGTGGTGGCCAAGGATCCCAATTTTTCCTCGTTTCAAAATCCCCAATTTCAAACTCTGCAAACCCTAAAACTCAAACATGGCATAATCGCGTATAGCAAATAAAAAGACAATTAAATGCATTGGTTAGCTTCAGAATCAAATGAGGAATAAGAATCCATGAATAAAATGTTATGAAAATGCCTAAATTTGAGAACACGATTATGAGTTTTTCATGAAATATTTGGAATGCTGTATACCAATTCCTTGCGTTTTGATTGTTGTTTTTGATTGGAATATGTCCAATGACCTTTGAGCAAGCTATTGAAACACAAATTCTGCCTTGAATCGCCCTCCAATGTGATTTTCAGAGTTGAGGTTTTAGATAGAAATTTCAAGTTCTACAATGGCTCTTGGGCGCAGCTCAGTGTGTATGAGCGTTAGGGTTTTCTTTAGGCTTATGTACTGAGTCCATTAGGTTAACAAAAGTAGAACAAATCCAATGCCATGATGATTTTTGAAAATTTGATTTTTAAGGATCTTTTTCAATCTTTTCCATGTGTTCTTTGCTCTCAATCATGATCAATCAAACCAAATCTTTCCTTATTTAGTTAGGCACGAAATATTGAGAGTAAAACATGTACAAAAAGATTTGTTAGATTAAGTTAAGTATTTTTCACATATTTAATTGATTTAAATGAATTAATATAAATAAAAATTCAAATAAATAAATAAAAAATGAAGAAATACTTCCCTTTGGGCCAAGTGGTCGTGCACATGCCATGGATGATGAATTGTGGAAGAAAAATGGGCCCATTAGCAATTTTAGGTCATTTGAAGTAATGTTGACTTTTCAAAATATCCAAAAATTTCCCAACTTCCACAAGGCATAACTTGCTCAATGTTTAAGCTTTTCTCATGTTCTTGGACATCTTGGAAAGGTCTTTGAGTCCTCTAACCAATGCCTTTGGTCCCATGTCATTTTGATTTTCCAATCTCAAGTTATGGCCTTTGACTTAAAGTCCCTTTTTGTTGACTTTTGAAAATGACCTATAATGTTGAAATTGATAACTTTTTGTGAGAGCATTTCTTGGACTTGAAGTATGAAGATGAGTTGTAGGAAATGTCTTTCTCTTCAAAATGAGCTTTGGATGGAATTTTTCTGATAATCCATGTGAAAGTTATGCCCTGGTCAATTTCAGTTGACTTTTTCAACTGTCCAAATAAGGAAACTTTTGCATCTTGATGATTTCTGAGCCAAATTTTGAGAATCATGATCAAGAATTGATCAAATGATGTTTGTGGCTTCAAAATGATATGTTGACCAAAAATTTGAACTTTTGACTGCCAAATGACCATTTTGCCCCTACAGTTGACTGTAGTGCAATTAGGGTTTTTGACTGTGCAATTTTGAGCTGAATGCCTTGAAACTTGATATGAGGATGCTTGACCATATTTGTAGGCATGTGAGACTTGATTGGGCCTTTGGAAACTTCATTTTCTTGATCAGAACACAAACCCTAATTTGACTGTATAGGAGGCCTTTGCACTGTGCAACCCTTGGGGGAGATTTGAAGCTTGACTTGACAAATCTTTGAAGAATATGGGAGGGCAAATTTTGGGGTACAACACCCCTCCACTTGCAACAGTTTCTTTTCAAACAACTTACCCACTTCTCCCAACACGCACGCGATGCCCTTTTGCTTTGGGAACAACTGCTTCAGATCCCCCGTCCAGTCCCACGTACCCCACTTTCCTAGACGTCCATTTATCTCCTTTACAACTTGCATCAACTCCCAATACCACAACTCTCAAGACCAACGAATATTTCTCATCTCCTCACACATTAAAGCCCAATTCGCCTATAGGATCAGGCCCACTCCAACACTTCAGTCTAGAATTTTTTCACCTATAAACCTTGAAGACAAGGTTCTTTATAGGACAGAGAGTATTATTATGCAGAATGCAAGGTCCATTAGAGAGAAAAGACAATCTATTTTACTAAAAAATTATATTACAAACTAGGGGTGTGTTTAGCATCAGTTTTTAATATTATATCCTTTTAATTAAGAGACCCATGGCCCATTTAGTCTTTCAAAATCCTAGATATATAAATTATATGTGCTTCTGATTTTATCAATCAATGAAAAAAGTTATTTTATCTTGTTATCTTTTTATGCAATCGAAAAATAGGATTAATTTAGCATAGTCTATCAAATTCATTCTCAGTATATGATCTTCTTCCCTTATCCTAATTTTAGCCTAATATTCTGACTTTGTTATCCTTAATTAAAGGAATTAGATGCAACACACTATTCATTCATCATGTGATGTTAGCACTTATATATTTTTGGTAACTTGTGCTCATTAAATACTTCTCATTCTTTATCCAACACCTGCCAAAGTATATTCAATTATAATTTAGTCTTGCTTGTTTAATCCACTTCATACTTTTTGCAATGAAAAGTGAGAACATTATATGTACATGTATTTTTTAAATTTGATCTGCATATGCATTTCCTAGTTTCCTGCTCAGAAATATCCTCTAGATCTGCGCAACAGTTTAATGACATTATTTTTAATAAGTGATTATCTTAAATTCAAGTTATCTCCATGCATTGACACATTTTGCTTTTTCAAATTAAGTAGTACTTAAGCAATCACTAGAATAATCACCTAGGCAAGTGCTAAACTCTATTTATCACAATGCTTAGAATATAGAGAGTCAAACCTCAATATCCTCTATTTCAACTTGTTCATTCTTCTTTACCTATATGATTTTGATATGCTATGATTAATTTTTGTGTCCTTATTTCAATATCAGTGTTGTTGTTGTGGCTGAATGAATATCTTCTCTTTGAGATACATATGGTTAGTTACTTCTTAATCTAAATATTCATATTTGAAATTGTTTGGAATTTTGTTATTTCTAGCTAGTTACTTTGGATATTCTAAGTTTTGAAGATAGAAAAATGACAAAACCGAATGCTAATACAAAGTTAAAAAGATGGAGAAGTGTTTATTTTTTCATCTTTATAGCTGGTGCTATTGCTCTTCTCCTTTCGGGTGCTTCGATGTCGAAATTCTTCTCTTTGAAATCATTTCTTGATGTTGAGTCTTTCTACACTCATCTAACTCCTCCGGAGGAAACAGATAGGTATAATCGAAATGAAGTGTTAACAACTGTGCAAATTGTGATTCAAAAAATTCAAAAGGAGATTGAAAAACTTAGGGAAATGCATCGAGATCCTTCATCATCGTCTCCATCCGAAATTGTATTGAAACAAGGTGTTTTCCTTGCTGACATTTTAGGACTACTCGAGGCCTTGCATAGTGAAGTTCACAAGGGTAGTTTCATCGCTCATCCTTTGATGAAAGAAAAGAAACGGTTTGATAAACCGGCTAGTTACTTTCTAAGAGAAGAGATTCGAAAATATGTCAGAATCAAGCCTAACCGATTAGGAAAACAAAATTTTATGGGGGCGAACGCGACATTCACTAGCATAGGACATGCATGTTTTTCCATGAAGGAAGATTTAGAAGAGTACATGGATTATGACATTGGTGAAATATGCAATGATGATTGGAAACTAGCTCAAAAGCTTATGGTTCACGGATGCGATCCTCTACCGAGGAGAAGGTGTTTTTCGAGAGCACCTAAACTATACAACAAACCATTACCTATTAAAGATTCCATGTGGAAACTACCTGATGATAGAAATGTTAGATGGAGTCAATATAGGTGCAAGAACTTTACTTGTCTCGCAAGCAACAACAATGCTCGAAAGGGATTCTTCAAATGCGCGGATTGTTTCAATCTAACCCATCATGAGATGCCGAGATGGATAAGATTAGATGGTGATTCAACTTCGAATCAAACAAGCGAGGCTGATTTTTTTATAGATGATGTTCTTGGAATTAAGTTGGGAGAGATTAGAATTGGATTGGATTTTAGTGTTGGAACTGGAACTTTTGCTGCTAGAATGAAAGAATTCAATGTGACTATAGTTTCAGCAACTATTAATCTTGGTGCACCTTTTAGTGAAATGATAGCTCTTAGAGGACTTGTTCCTCTTTACTTGACTATAAATCAAAGGCTTCCATTTTTTGATAATACACTTGATTTGATTCACACAACAAGGTTTCTTGATGGTTGGATTGATTTTGTGCTTTTGGATTTTGTTTTGTATGATTGGGATAGAGTTTTGAGGCCAGGAGGGTTGCTTTGGATTGATGCATTTTTTTGCTTGAAGGAAGATTTGTATGATTACTTGCAAGCTTTCAAAATGTTGAGATATAAAAAGCATAAATGGATTGTTGTTCCAAAGATTGATAAGGATGATCAAGAGGTGTTCTTCTCGGCTGTTTTAGAGAAGCCTCCTAGACCATTTAGGTGATCTTATGTCTTAAAATTTTTTTTTTACACAATCATGGAAATTAAGAAAATTGAAAGTGATATTAAATTTGTTGATCATTATATTGTTTTTACAATTTTGTCTTTTAAGAGAGAGAATTAGTTCATTTTCATGATAGTATTTATTGTAGAGTACAAAAATGATGTAAGATAATTAGGTGCATGTTGGTAAAGAAATCATTAATATATTTGAAAATATATAAAGAGTCTTGTAAAAAAGGATCCGAAAACATTCTCAAGAGGATCTTATATTTAAGAACGAATATTATTTCCTACCACAAAAATTATATATTATTAAAAAAATTAAAAAATATATTATTGTATAAATGATAAAATAATGATATTATCGTCAATAATTTAGAGACTACTAAAATTATACAGGCACATCATATTTTGTATTGGAACAATAGAATAAAGGTTAAAGTTAAAGATGATCAGTGTGGTGAAGCTTCTAAGATGGTGGTTATGGACTACCATGATCAGAGAGGAGATATATGTAAGAATAAGATTTGGTTCAACAATATTATCTCCGAGTTTTGATAATAACAAATGAGTATGTTTGTGTGAACAATTTTGTTGTACTAATGTTTGTTATTGTTGAGTACTTAACAAATAGGTTATGCTTCGGATGGATGGTGTGGCCAAGATATTAGAAGAGAATTAAATTGACTTCTGCGCTACACAAGTTCTTGAACAATAGCAAGACACTACAGAAGGTTGTGAAGTGTAAGCTATTGTGTTTATCTAAAGAAACCAGTCAGAAGATCTGAAGACAGAAGTTTCTACTTACGTCCAGATGTTGAAGACTCATTTTTTAAAAGACAACGGGTTCCAAAGAAACAAAGTCATAAGATCTGAAGACAGAAGTTGTCACTTAAGTCCAGATGTTGAAGACTCGTGTTTCTAAATATAGTGTGTTCCAAAGAGACAAATTTAGAAGATTTGAAGACAAAGTTTCTATTGAAGATGCTAAAAATTTAGTTTCTAAAAGACAACTTGTTTCAAAGAAGACAAAATTAAAAGATCTGAAGAAAACGTTTCTAACTGAAGTCCAGATGCTGAAGACTTTGTGTTTCTAATAACAAGGTTCTAAAGACAAGAATTCTTAAAGAATCAAGTGCTAAAGATTCTAAAGACAAAAGGTCTGAAGATTCCAAACACTTGAAGTTCTAAAGGTCCTAGGTTATCTACAGCGGATTTTCAAGACCAAGTGCTGAAGATTCTAAAGACGCTGCTCTTAAGAATCTGAAGACTTGAAGCTCTTCTAATCCAAGGTTCTATAAGAGTTATTAAGATCAAGTGTTGAATACTCTGAAGACGTAGTTCTGAAGACTCTAAACACTTGAAGTTTTGAAGAACTTATGTTATGTTCCCGCTTCTAAACTCATGCTCGTAGAAACTTATTAAATATAGAAGGAAAGAATATAACAGTAACATGGTATAATAATACACAGTACGAAAAAGCCTTACTCCACTACCTCTCCACTAGCTTGAATTGTGGAAGAGATAAGGATATAAAAGTAAATTTGTAATGACTCTTTTTCAAACAGCCAACGACTTTATTTTTTCTTGGCTATATAAGAAAAGAATCACATGTGTAAACTGTGATGCTGAACGAGTTGAATGTTGTTGGTGTTCAATGTTAAAAATGAAAGTTATCATTATTAAAACACAACCAAAAAGCTATCAACCATTATAATAATAACAAGAACGACTATTATCAAAATGATTCTCCAATCATGTTGATACTAATTACAATGAAATCATTGATTCACAATGTGCTTAATTTCATATGCTGCACAAAGCTTGCTAAGCTGTAGAAGATAATGAAGATGGTCATGAAAGCTTCAGCTACAAATTCATAACACAAATGTTGTGCTCTAAAGTGATCATTGAAGAAAATAGAACAAGGGCTACTGTCCAAAATGTTCTAAGGTGAATCAAGATGAAGAATTTCTTCTCTTTACTACATAAAGATCAACAAAGCTTCCAGAAGCTTATGAAGAAGAAAACTTCAGCAATTCAAGTACTTTGGGTTGTTGTCCGTGAAGAAGCTACTTGAAGAAAATAATACCACACATTAAAGCTACAATACAATGTAATACCTTTTAGTGTATATTAGGTTCTTCTAATGTACTTAATTCTGTTTACATTTAGCATGTATAGAATCATTATTATTGTAAACAAATGTAAATCAAACAATTGTTTGATGGTTCCTTGAGAGACTCGGTTGAGTCAGGATTCTCAAGAAGATTTTGGCTGCGGTCATCATAGATGAAATCCTGATAGAGGATTTTATTGGGTAAATGGTAGTCATATCTCAAAGGGGACAGAGTGAAGGTCATCTTTATGAGACCACTGATGAATATCATTGCAAAGAAATCATGGTAGGAGACTCTAAGGGATCAAATTCTATTAGATCAATGAACGTTATATCCAATTTGGATCCCTGAACGAGTCATTGGATGTTAGTCAATAACGGTTGCCCGTGCGATTGTAATCAGATTGGTTATAAGGATTAAGTCCTTAAGTTTAAGGCGAAATCACCTTGGAAGGGTGGACTGGACTAGCTTGGGGGTTTCTCAAGTGAACTAGAATATATCGCGTGTTCTTTACTTTTTCTTATGCTTTAGAGTTTATGTTTCCTAACTAAATTAGAAGCATTACTTAGAAGTAACACTCATAAGCGTTGTTCAATGAATAATGCTAAGAAGCCAAAGTTATTCAAGAAAGGAAAACCCAATTCAAACTCCCCTTTCTTGCGTTTTCTTCACACCTTCAATTGGTACAGAGCCCGGTTCTATTATTGATGGATATCAAACACCTAACAGTCTCAGATAAAGATCCAGATGATTTGTGAAGAAATACTCTAAGGTGATAGTTATTCAATTTTCAACTACTGTCTAAAATCTAAAAATTGAAGAACAAGCTGACAAGGAAGATTCATCAGATAAGAAGTTATATATGTTGAATGCTTTTGATTAAAGTTCCTTAAGAAGTATGAGATGTTTTCAAGAAACGGATTAGTCCACCCTTGACTTTCTTATAAGATATCATTAGTAATCTTTTCAAAAGATGAAAGATTTTCGTCTTATGATACATATGAACTTCATGATGAAGTTGTTCATTCAAGCAGACATAAGATCTTATGAAGAAGATCTAAACATTGGTTCTGTCAAAGAAGGCTTTGCAGAAAACCAGACAATGCTAAGGAAAGAATGCTCATTGACTCATCATAAGTATGGTCATAGACTAACTCTAAAAAAGTTAGCTCAGCATTGCATGAACAAGATTGTCAGTCAAAATCGTCAAGAGTTTGATGGTATTTGTATTAGAACCGATTTTTCAATTTGATCAAGGAATCAAAAATTTCAGAAGATGTTAGGCAATGATAGTTAATTATCTCTAGCGCATAGCTTCTTAGAAGTTCATGAAATATTAACCTTCTAAAAAATAAGCTTATGTTCAAAGGAAGCTTGACAAACAGATGGATGATTCTGATAATAAAAGATCAGAATATATGTGCTCTGAGGATTATTCTCAAGAAGTAAGACGAGTGATTCTAAACAGAAGAATAAAGAGATCATCTGAAGAGAATAATGATCCTAGTTCTCAGACTAGAGATTGGAGTTTAGAGGAAGGTTATTCTTCTCAAATTAGAAAACTCAGAATACTCAAAGAAATAATAGGAATCAATATGAAGATAATTCAGAATCTCTACAAGACCGCTCTGAAGAAAGCATAAGAAGAAAGAAGTTGATCAGAAGATATATTTGGGACAAGCTAAAGTCAAAATCAAAATGTAGAAGTACTCAGATAAAAGAATCACAGTAAAAATCTCATAATCTCAAAGGCATGTTTCTCTTTTATCTATAATTTATTAGAATTTATGATAATAAAAAAATATTTCTACAAGTTAGAAGAGTCTTTAAACAGAAGAATTCCAAATGTTAGTGCAACTCCAAGTTGTGAATTTTCTGGTTAAATAAAAATCTCATGATCTGGAACTCTTTTCAAGAGAAAAATATTTTAATCAACTCTCTGGATAATGTGACCATGTAAGTTCTCTTAAGAACGAGTCAAAAAATTTACGTATGATGTATGTGATGATAGCTTCTCATTTAAGCAACTATGTTTAATATTTTGCTATATCAGTTTTCCGTCTGCCATCTCTAAATGTTAATTCACTCAAAGTCCTTATTTAGAACCTATATGGTACTTTGTATTTATAAAGAGTGATTCACTCCATTCATCTTCTTTGAAATTCTTATCTTGTGTCGGTGATCTATGTCATTCTTATAGATTAGTACAACCTCTTTCACCCACTTGAATATATATATATATATATATATATATATATATATATATATATATATATATATATATATATATATATATATATATATATATATATATATATATATATATATATATATATATATATATATATATATATATATATATATATATATATATATATATATATATATATATATATATATATATATATATATATATATATATATATATCAACATTGATTTATCATATTTATCTTTTCCTCTCATTAATTAATTCTTATCAAGATCTTTCCTCTCATCTTTTCATCATGCCTCAATCAAACTTTCTTGGAAATGAAGATCTTCTTGAAATCACCATCAAAAAACAAATTGAAATTTCTTAACTTGAAAGTAACATTTCTCCCAGCATCTCAGATGTGTTATATTCTCAACGAGGGACAAGATACTTCACTATGCGGAAGAAACCTGTTTAAGTGAATCTTGTTAAATAATTCTGGAAGCATGCTTATCTTGATTATGAGAATGGTTATATTCTTTCCTATATCTGTGAAATTCCCATCACCATTTTTCCCTTCTCAATCACTCTTGTCATTGAATGTGAAAATGTAGGTGTCACAGTTGACTATGTCAAGTCTAGGTTTATGATGTCTGATAAATTTGATTCTCTTCATGACACATCATCAGGATATGAACCTATCAACCCTGAAAATATCTTACCTATTCCCAAAGCATGGTTCAAGTTTGTGTTGTCCAACTTTCTTCCAAGAGGGGATAATCAAGACCTTTTGAGGTATGATGACCAAGCATTCATCTATCTTCTGATGAATGATACCCGTGTAAGCTTGTCACAGTCCATCTTCACCTGTCTTTGGAAATCTATTTCTCAGTCTAGGAATCACATAAAGTCTTACATTCCTTATGGACGAGTTTTGTCTGAAATTATTTTCCAAGAGGGAATAGTAGATATGTTCAAAGAAATGTTAGCAGATGTTGGTCCAAAAAACTGTCCCGAAGATTGCTTGTTAAAATATAAGTGCAAGATTTTCATTATCTAGGAAAATATGACTTGTCTCTCAAAAAGTATGATTGTTTTTATTGCTTGATCATTTCATCTGATTAGTTCGTCACTTTTAAACCTGTATTTGTTAAATTGTATTAATTAATGAAGTCTTTATTTTATGATAAATTGTTACTTGTTAATTATGCACTATCATGAAATGACAAATTAACAAAGACAATATTCTCTTATACGTATCTGAGAAATAGGTCTAAAATCTCTGGCGTGTGTCTGTTACTTTCCCCACGGATTAAAGGGTATCTGTCAAACTTCCTTTCATTTAATATTCTCTTCATAAATAAGATTAATTACTCTTTGTCCTTCCCAATATATCTAGGTTCTCTATTCTTCACTAAGATTATCATAGCCCATCTAATAGATGTCAGACCTAGGGTCACTGTCAGTCTTTATAAATAGTTGATGTCTCTTATTCACCATTCATCATCCTCAGTTCAAATAGAAAACCCTTTAAAATCTTATTTCTCGTGATTTAAGAATGTTTGCTATAACTTTTCATGGCAATGAGGAAACTCTTGAAATCATTCAAGAAAAAAGACCCAATCTTCCTAGACTCAAACACCATGGATTGGACCTAATAATAAGTATGCAACTTCAATCTTGGACAAGCTACTTTACTCTGCTTAGAGGTCTCATCTTCCCTGTCCTTGTGAAGGAATTTTGGAAGTATGCCAAAATTAATGATGATGGCAACATTATTCTGTCTAAAACCTTTCAGACTTCCCATTGTTGTCACCATCTCTCCATTGTAAGAGTCACTGGGTGTGTCGCATCAGGAGTCACCATTGATGACTATCAATCTGACCTAAGTTTTATTGAAAGATTTAGGGTTCTTCATGACAGTTCAGTACCATATGAACCAACTAATCCTGGAACCCTTCTTCCTTCAGCAAAGAATTGGTTCAGGTTCTCCCTTTCCAACCTCCATCATCGAGCCACAACAAGAAGCACTCTGTCTCATGATGACAAAATTTTGTTTTCCTCTTGATCCATCACTTTAAGATCAACCTTCCCAAAACCATATTTAATCATCTGAAATACTCCATTAAAATATCAAGAACACAGACTCAATCATATATTCCTTATGGAAGGATACTATCTGAGATAATAATCTAAGACAAGATGTGGGAGTTGATAAATAAGAATGGACCACATAATGCATTGGTTAGTGTGCTAGAATTGATACAATTTAAGACTCTGCTGATTGAAATCTTGTCTGTAATGTTTTTAGAAAATCTAAGTTTTCTTCTATTTTTCCTTTTTCTCTTGATGTACTATGAAATTCCTTGAATGAAATATTAGGATAAAAGCACTTTGTTGTTTAATATTTTTCATGAATAATCATCTTTTTGATGATGTCAAAAAGGGGGAGAAGTATAATAATTTTGATGAACCTAAAGAAATGCAAAAAGTCATTATAATAATAAAATGATATAAAATGTGCATTTACCACTAACGTGCGTTTGATTGTTTGATGATTAACCGAGGAACTCTGAACAAGTTTACTAAGCATTCTAAGACAGGTCAAAATGAAAGAACTGAGTGTTCATATAATCGAAGATGTATACTCTATGAACATATATTCAAGAATCATATAGACCCAATACTGCTTAAAAGTTGAGAACTTTCTGAAAGTTAAAGTTATCTTGACTTTGGCATCATAATGTTCAGAAGATGTAAAATGTCTGAGAATATGATATTTAGAAAATAAGAATCAAAAGCAAAAGCAGATGCCTTCCAAAAGAACAAAGCAAATCAGAAGTTGAAGACTGTCTGAAATTCCAGAGTCAAGACTCTCAAGATCTCGATATCTGATCTATTGGAACCAGGGGGAGTTTTACTCAAATGGCTCAGAGTCAAGATATTCGATCTTTACCCAATCTGTGATTCAAGGGGAGTTTCTCATCTGCAGGATAAGTATTCCTTAACCTTCTTATTTCATCGAGTATGATTATGTATAAAATTGTGTTGTCAAAATACATAGTTCTTTCATCATAAAAAAGGGGGAGATTGTAAGAACAAGATTTGGTTCTGCAATATTATCTCTAAGTTTTGATGATAACAAATGAGTATGTTTGTGTGAACAATTTTGTTGTACTAATGTTTGTTATTGTTGAGTACTTAACAAACAGGTTCTGCTTCTGATGGATGGTGTGGCCAAGAAATTAGAAGGGAATTAGTTTTGCTTTTGCGCTACTCATGTTCTGTTGAACGGTAGCAAGACACTCCAGAAGGATATAAAGTGTAAGCTCTTGTGTTTGTCTAAAGAAACCAGTCAGAAGATCTGAAGACAGAAGTTTCTACTTACGTCGAGATGCTGAAGACTCATGTTTCAGAAGACAACAGGTTCCAAAGAAACAAAGTCAGAAGATCTGAAGACATAAGTTGCCACTTAAGTCCAAATGCTGAAGACTCATGCTTCTAAAGACAATGTGTTCCAAATAAACAAAGTTAGAAGATCTGAAGACAAAGTTTCTACTGAAGTCCAGATGCTAAAAACTTAGTTTCTAAAAGATAACTTGTTTCAAAGAAGACAAAGTTAAAAGATCTAAAGACAACGTTTCTAACTGAAGTCCAGATGCTGAAGACTTTTTATTTCTAATAACAAGGTTCTAAAGACCAGGATTCTTAAAGAACCAAGTGCTAGAGATTCTAAAGACGGGAGGTCTCAAGATTCCAAAGACTCGAAGTTATAAAGGTCCAAGGTTATCTACAATGGCTTCTCAAGACCAAGTGTTGAAGATTCTAAAGATGCAACTCTTAAGACTCTGAAGACTTAAAGCTCTTCTAATATAAGTGTGATCGGTGGATCTGGAACTGACTGTTTAACGCTGGTTCGCGAAATGTCGCGGAAGCAAGAGTCGCCACCGTCTTTTATTTTCTCCAACATGGAAAGGACAAAAGCACAGAAAAATTCCTTAAAGAGATTGCTCTCGGTTCGGGAGGTAGATTATAGAAAGGGAAGGTGTTAGCACCCTTTCTATCCATGGTTATCCATGGGCTCTTAGATACTTGCTCATTGTGTTTTCAAAGTGTTTGTTTGCTTTTCAACTGTGGGTTTTAAAAAAGTTTCTTTGAAAATTCCAGTTCGACTCTTGTATCAGTCCTCAAGAGTGTTTGAAAAATTGCTTTCGAAAGCTTTTTGAAAAGTGTCGGTGTGAAAAGTATTTTGAATTTGTTTTGAAATTAGAGCAAGTATCTACGAGAACCTACCTACCCTAAGGAATTCGTCTGTGTAAATGTCCTTTAAAGTAGTTCCATCCCACCATTGAGAGGTAGGTAGCACCACCGTTGGAGGTGTTCGGGTCAATTCGAGGTTCGGGACATGGTGATCACCAGAGCAATGGGAAGACACCTTAGAAGCTACCCTCATGCCAGGTTCCCGGATCATGAGGACTTACTAAGACATCCTCTACTCGACGATCACCTTTCGAGGCAAGGCAACAGTGAGGCATACCCTAGGGGTGGTGTGTGATTTGTGTGTCTGATTCAGTTATTTTTGTCTTTTGTCATGTTAAAGGTGATCTAGCGTTTGTTTTTATTTTTGTCCATACATTCTTTCATGCCTTGATTAACAGTTAAAGATTGTGAGAAGGTAAAAATTCTAAGCTATTACAAAAGGCGCGGGTCCACATCGCCAAAATTTCTTGAACCCGATTTGACAGAAAAATAAAGAATTAAAGAAGAATAAAGTGCGAGAAATTAATATACAAAGCCTTGGGAGAGATACAGAAATATTAAACGACAAAAGGAATAAACACGCGGATTAAATAAGAATTAAACGAGGGCGTTGGACCCTTTTGCAAAATTAAATTAAATGATGGAATTAATTAATTAAAAAAAGAAAGAAATTGTTTTAGGTATTTTTTGGTTTTAATGAAAAAAGAATTAATTAAAATAACATGCTAACCCTAATTCTACAATTTTTATTTTATTATGAAAACATATTAAAGTTTAACCTAAAATTAACCCTAATTAATTTACATGCAATTTAATTACAAAAATAGATATTTAATATTTAACTATTGTGAAAGAAAATAAAAAGATATAAAAAATTAATTAAACCCTAATTCTACTATTTTTTAGATTTTTATTATGAAAATATTATAATTAACCCTAATTTAATAACTAAATGAATTAATGCAATTTATTTATGAAAATACTAAAATAAAATATTTATTATTTTTTCTCTTTTCTGATTTTTTATGTGTTTTTTTATATATTATGAAAAATATTAAATTAATTAAAAACAATAATTAAAAGAGAGCAAAAAAAATAAAGAATAATAAAAAAGGGTTTGCAAACCTAGGGGGGTTGCTGTCCCCAAAGTGGAGGTGAACTCTTTAGCAATCTGGCCCAATGAGCTTCAGGCCTGGCTGACTTTTCCAATCCCGTACTCAAGCGTTGACTCACGCGTACCATGTTCCTCAAATCTGTGCCCTTGGATTGATGAAACTGAACGTGTGGACGGTTTGATTTTGAAGGTGCATGATACGCTTCAGCATTGAAACTGCATGGGAATATTGATTGAAAAATAACATGGAAATAGTGAGGACCTGGGGCTCGAACCCAGGTCATGAACGTTACCAGCACATACGTATACCACTGAGCCATCCCACGCGCGTTTAACATATAATGATTAACAAATATTATAAAAGAAAAATAGTCAGTGGCTCAAAAACGCGCGAAGAATTTGAATGATCCAATCAGCGCCCTCCACTTCATCGTCCTCTTCGTTGTGTCCTTTTTTCCTGAAACACAAAGACAATAAGCAACGGTTTTCAAACGTTGCTATAGACACTATATTAGAAAATAGCGAATAGCCCCTGGGGCTCCATAAATTAGGCGCGACCCCATCAATGAGTTTGTATGGAGGTCTTGGTTTTGATGGTCTGGTTCTTGAGTGCTGATTTTTCCTTGAGTGGAAAACCCCAATTCACAGCTTGAAAAAAACCTAGAAGACGACAATGGTGGAATTGTGTACAACGCTCAAAAACGCAATTAATTTACATGGTTAGCATTAGAATCAAACGAGGAATATGAATCAAACATTAAAAAGTGCTAAATGCGCATGAATTGAGATGCACGATTATGAATTTTTTTCTGTACAGGTGGTCACCGTGTTACCAATTTAGGGCGTGAGAATGCTTGGTTTCGATTGGAAATCCTTCCTTGGAGCTTCAGGAAGGTGATGGCACAAGTCTTTTGCCTTGAATCCTCTTCTAGCCTGGTTTTCAGATTTGAGATTTTTAAGTAAAAAGTCAAGTTTTCTTTTCTATGTTCTTGCGCAGCTTTTTGTCAATGAGCATCAGGGTTTTGATCAGGCTTATGTATGGAATGATTAGGTCAAATAAAATTGGTCCAAGATCCATGAATTGATGAATGTAATCTTTGATTTTTAAGCCATGATATTTTCTTAATCTTTTCATGCCAATTGGTATCAAATCATATCCAATCCTTCCCTAATTGATCATGCACGAATTTGAGTGTCCAATGAGAGTATTTTCTGCACAAAAAGATTTTATTTCATTAGTTTAGCATTTTTTCATATTTTATTTAGTTTAAATGAATTAATTGTAATAAAAAATTCAAATAAATAAATAAAAATGGAGAAAAACTTCCCTTTGGGCCAAATGGTCGTGCACATGCCTTGGATAATGAATTGTGGAAGAAAAAAAGGCCCATTAGCAATTTTAGGTCATTTGAATCAATGTTGACTTTTCAAAATATCCAAAAATTTCCCAACTTCCACAAGGCATAACTTGCTCAATTTTTAAGCTTTGCTCATGTTCTTGGACATTTTGGAAAGGTCTTTGAGTCCTCTAACCAATGCCTTTGGTACCATGTCATTTTGATTTACCAATCTCAAGTTATGGCCTTTGACTTAAAGTCCCTTTTTGTTGACTTTTGAAAATGACCTATAATGTTGAAATTTATAACTTTTTGTGAGAGCATTTATTGGACTTGAAGTATGAAGATGAGTTGTAGGAAATGTCTTTCTCTTCAAAATGAGCTTTGGATGGAATTTTTTTGATAATCCATGTGAAAGTTATGCCCTGGTCAATTTACAGTTGACTTTTTCAACTGTCCAAATAAGGAAACTTTTGCATCTTGATGATTTTTGAGCCAAGTTTTGAGAATCATGATAAAGCATTGATCAAATGATGTTTGTGGCTTCAAAATGAGATGTTGACCAAAAATTTGAACTTTTGACTGTCAAATGACCATTTTGCCCCTACAGTTGACTGTAGTGCAATTAGGGTTTTGACTGTGCAATGTTGTGCTGAAAGTCTTGAAACTTGGTATGAGGATGCTTGACCATATTTGTAGGCATGTGGGACTTGATTGGACCCTTGGAAACTTCATTTTCTTGATCAGAATAAAAACCCTAATTTTGACTGTTTAGGAGGCTCTTACACTGTGCAACCCTTGGGGAGTTTTGCAGCTTGACTTGGCAATTCTTTGAAGAATATGGGAGGGCAAATTTTGGGGTACAACAATAAGGTTCTCTATAAGGGTTCTCACGATCAAGTGATAAAGACTATGAAGACGCAGTTCTGAAGACTATGAAGACTTGAAGTTCTAAAGACCTTATGTTATGTTCCTGCTTCTAAACTCTTGCTCGCATAAGCCTCTCAAATGCAGAAGGAAAGAATATAACTGTAACATGGTACAATAGTACATAATACGAAAAAGCCTTATTCCACTACCTCTCCACTAGCTTGAATTGTGGAAGAGATAAGGATGTAGCAGTACCATTTGTAACGACTCTTTTTCAAACAGCCAACGACTCTATTTTTTCTTGGCTATATAAGAAAATAATCGCATGTGTAAACTGTGATGCTGAAAGAGTTGAATGTTGTTGGTGTTCAATGTTAAAAATGAAAGCTGTCATTATTGGAACATAACCAAAAAGTTATCAACCACTATAACAACAACAACAACTGTTATAAAAATGATTCTCTAATCATGTTGATATAGATTACAATGAAATCATTGATTCACAATATGCTTAATTTCATATGTTGCACAAAGTTTACTAAGCTGCAGAAGATAATGAAGATGATCATGAAAGCTCTGGCTACAAATCCACAACACAAATGTTGTGCTCTAAAGTGATCATTGAAGAAAATAGAACAAGGGTTGTTGTTCATAATGTTCTAAGGTGAATCAATATGAAGAAGTTCTTCTCTTTACTACATAAAGATCAACAAAGCTTCCAGAAGCTTATGAAGAAGAAGACTTCAGCGATTCAAGTGCTTTGGGATGTTGTCCGTGAAGAAGCTACTTGAAGAAAAGAAGACCACACATTAAATCTACAATACAATGTGTTGTACCCAAAAAATTTCCCTCTCACTTATCAAGAATTTGCTCACAAGATCTCCTTGAGCTCAAGACTGCACTGAGGTTTGATCAGCTCAAGACACCTCCTCAAGCACTGATGACCAAAATTAGGGTTTGAGTTTGCACAAGTATTTTTGAACTTTATATGCGTCATATGACTTTCATGGACCATTATGGACCCCCAAGATTACTGATGTCAAGTTTCAAGCCTTGGATCACACTTTTGATCAGTCAATTGAACAGTGGGCCTAAAAATCAACTGTATTGGGAAAAAAGTCAACCATGGCCAATTTACAGTCAAAACTCATAATTTTTTATCCTTATCAACATTTTAAACTCATATGTATCATTTGATCAAGTTTGGACCATAATTCCTCAAGAAATTTGATCAAATCTCCAAAAGGGCAAAATGGTTAAAATTAGGGTTTTGACTGGGAAAAGGTAATTTCTGATTTTTTACCCAGCAAATGGTCAATTGGTTTAAGGAATGATCTCAAGAGTCCAATTGCATCATTTTGACCTATTGACATGGTTCAAAACATTGCAAATCCATTGGGTTGACAAATGAATTTTGCAGTCAATTTATCAAAAGTCAACTGTATACTGAAAAGTCAAACTTTGACTTTTTGATCAAATTCAAGTGCCAAAAATCATAATTCATCAAAACATGTCAAAATATGAAACTTATTCATCAAGAAATCAAAAAGTCAATATTTCATTTTGAAAAGTCAAAATTTCTAAACTTAGAAATTTTTCTAAGTGTTGGAAATTTCATGTTTTTTCATAACTTTTAGCCAAATTTTCACCATGATGCAAGATGATTCAAGAGAAACATCCAACATTAAAGTTGAAGATCTCCATGAAATCTACAACTTTTATTCACACAACTTCTTCCAAAAGTGCTTGGATCTCAAGTTATAATTTCAAGAACATTGGATCATAAAACTAAACAATTAGTGAAATTTTGCCCTAATTTGGTCAGGATTTTGACTCAACTTCATGGAACTTTTTCATATAGTTCCAAGGTGAATCTTCAAAATCAATTCAAAGATGGATTGTAGAGAACATTTCAAGCTTTCCAAAATGTCAAAGAACTCCTTGAGATCATTCTTGAGTAGGGATAATCGAAGAGATGAAGTTGGTGTTTTGTCACTTGAATTACAAGGCATTTTGTGATGAACAAGAATCCAATTTCAAACCTAGGCTGCATAATATTGCTTTGCAGGCCTCCTAACTTGTGTATATATCCATCATTAATGGATTACACAAACTTTTGAGCATTAATCCAAGTGGTTTAAGCTTTATCCAATCCACATTTCCATTAATGGCACAAAGTGAACACTTCCATTTTAGAAAAGCAAGCTTTTGTGTAAAGTCAATTATTTAGCCTCTAACTTGTTCCCTCTGATCACACTCCACCCACAAAGTAAGAAGCAAGCTTGTTTAAAGAATAACCACTCTATCTTAGCAAGTACACAATGCTTGGAAGCTTGAAATTCTCAAAAATCACATGTTATGCATAAACTTATGATTTTGAATTCTGATCAACAACAAGTCTCCAAACTTGTTGCTGATAAATAGAGGTACTATTTGTGAGCTAGAGGATGAGCTTGAGCACCCTTAAATACACCAAAACTCTCTCAAATAAGAAATTGCCTAAAAACTCCATTATTGCACAGTTTCTGACCTTGAACCTCAAACTCACATTTCCCTTGTGCGTTTCTTGGCCTTTTAGTTTCTTAAGCTTCCTTGCATCAAGGGTAACTCATCCATGTACCTATTTCACTTCTGTAACACCATTTTCCATGTCTTCCATAACCAAAAATAGAGCATCATAGTTGGACTTCTCCAGACCATTCCAGCCACCCTCAGCTCAAGCCAACCATTGCATTAGCTTCCTAGAGGTCCAAGGAAGCTAACCTGATCATCAGCACTGCCTGAAACAAGCTCAAATCCATTTCACGATTTCCAGTTTTAAAGAATTTTTCTTGAACTTGTATCTCATTACTTAGGCATTGTTAAGCTTGCATTTGTGAAGATAAAATGTAGACATCATTGCCCTGAATCTGTACATGTCCATAGATTTCATTTATTTTGATTGAGCTAGGAGAATTTTGAGTTTGAACTTTCTGAAATATTTAGGTCAGAATTTAGTACTTTTAAAAATTCTCATTCATATTGGATTTATAGTTTATGATATTTATATGGTTGGATTCGTGTGACAAAATAGAGCAATTTTCATGTTTATATTTTTGCAAATGGTTGAGAAATGAGCAAGTTACAGATCCTTTGGCTGGAGGTTGAAGATGAAGTACAGTCAGGGCGTGTTTTGTGTTATGTATTTATCATTTCATACAAGTCAACAGATGTATAGCCACCCCAGTGGTAAAGCGCGCACCTGTTCATCCCATGGTCCTGGGTTCAAGCCCCAGTGTGACCATTTTGTTATTTTTACATTTTCTGACTCTTTTTTGTTCTTTTTGGCAGCATTTGAACTCTTCATTGGCCTTAGTTTATTTTTGCTCACGAATACTCTTTTTTACTAATGAACCCACTGACTTTTTATTTCTTTTCTTTTCTTTTTCTTTTTATCTATTAATATTAATATTAATATTTATTTTATTGAAAAAAAATATTTTTATTTATACTATATACATTTATTTTATTTTCTAGACTAAAACATCAAAAATATTTTTGTTACAAACTTATCTTTGCACAATTAAGGGTGATCTAACTGTTTTAAAATTAGGCATTCATTCTTGTCATGCAAACTCTATTATCAAACATCTAGCAGTTGAATATTTGCAGAAATTAAAGTGCGGAATTTAAACTAACTATTACAAGGCGTCGGGTATTTACATCGCCAAAAACAACCCTTTGAAAATAAAAGCGGTAAAAGTAAATGTCCTAATTTAATTATTACAAACCGGGAGCAGATACAATAATTGAATAAAAAATAAAGCGCGCGGGAAACTTGAATCGAATGCAAAACTAGGGTTTTGACCCTCTAAATTAAAAGAAAATGTTTTTTTTTGTTGTTTTTAATATTTTTTAAGAAAAGAAATTAAATCCTAAAATTGAATACTAAATTAATTATTTATTAAATTAATTAATGAAAAATAATTTAAATGACATATTTTTGGTTTTTGATTATTTTAGGAAAGAAATAAAATAATTAAATTAGGGTTAAAACCTATTGATTCTAATTAATTTTAAATATTTACAAAACTCACTTAAAGTTGTCTAATATAAATAACCTAATTATTTTAATTAATATTTATTGATGAAAAATAAAATTCTAATTTTATTTGGACATAAAAATATTTTTGTGTTTTTTTTGATAAAAAATAAATTGTTTTTGGTTAATAAAATAAATTGCAAATAAATTAAATAGAATAAATAAAATAAATATAAAAAAAGGAGAGATGGGCCTGAAAGTGATGTGCCAATAGCAAGAATTCTGGGCCCAAATGGAGGTCCATGCTGACTTTCTGGATCCTACGCATGTGCATTGACTGGACCTTTGGTGCATCCTCAGTGGTAGCCACCAGATTTGGCCATCTGGCCATCTGGCGCGTGGATGATGAATGCCCATGGTGGATCTCCTGGCCTCGCTTGCACTGAATCACCTGAAATAATAAGGAAAAATAACAAATGCTGGAGGCAGGGATCGAACCCCTGACCTCCAGCCTCCCAAAGCCTTAATGCTTAGCTGGCTTCCGTTGGAGCATTTGTTTCTATCTATTCATAAAATATGCAATAATAATAATATATAAAACAAACGCAATAATGGGATTTTCAGAAAAACACGCGCCAGTGTTTGAACGGGCCAGTAGGGGAGCGACACTTCATCGTCTCCTTCCTCTCTCCGTGGCTAAAAATTCTGAAACCTATACCCACGGACGCTGTCCGTCACTACAAGCCATGCCCATTCCAAAATCTGCTACAAGCCACATAAATGAAATCTAACACCATGGTTAAATTCGTCCCGTCCTTCTAATCACAACCGTACCATTCATGGAGGCTAATTGTTCCTGAAATAAAAAGCCCTAAACCAAAAACCGAAACCCTAACAATGGTGGATTTCGTTACAGACCAGATAAACGTAATTGAGTAATGCCAAAAGTTTGCAAATGCTTCATAGGTTAAGAATATGCAATTATTTCAGACTATGGATGCAAGAATAAAGCTATTCGATTTCAAAAAGATGGTGATACCGTTGCGGACTTACAATGTGTGGGAGGGCTTGAAAGCGCTTGGCTTTGATTGCTTTAGGTTGTGGAGAATGCCAGGAAACGATTGGGACAGATACCAAGCTTTGAGGATGCTTCTAAGTGGGACTTTGATCTCACACTTTTCTTTTATTTTTTGAATCCGATTCTTGCTCTGCGCCTGATTTCTAACCTTCTTTTTGATCTGCCTCGCCTCCTTATGTATCAAACAATGTATTAGGGTTGTTTATTGTGTCCAAATCCCTCTCCATCAATGATTTTGGATTTGATTTGATTCCACTTTACAATCTTTCCAAACATGGCTTATTTTGAATCTTTTTGTGCACACAAGCCTTTACATGAATTTGAATGCCTTGCTAGCTATAATTAGAGCCTGAAACAATCACAAGATCCCTTGTTATCAATGCTTTGGATTTTTATTTGATTTATTTTGATTTAAATCAAATTAATTCAAATAAAAACCAAAATAAATGATAAAAATAAGATGTGGACAAGTGGAAAAGGCTATAGCACGTGGGCTATAATTCCAACTCAAAACAAGTGAAAAAGAATGGGCCCATTTGGCAAAATTTGAAGTTTTGGGGATAGTTGACTTTTGGCAATTTTGCAAAAAAGGTCAACTTCATCAATGCATAACTTCCTCAATTTTGACTATTTGGAGGTGTTCTTGGACTTTTTAGAAAGCTTGAGATGTCCTCTAAACAACCCTTTTGGTCTCATATCAATTTGATATTCCATTCTTATGTATGAAGCTTTGACAAAAAAGGTGTTTTTGTTGACTTTTCAAAATGACCTATAATGTCCAAATTCATAACTTCTTGTGAGTGCATATTTTGATCTTGGTAGATGAAGATGGATTGTAGGGAATTTCATCCTCTTCAAAATGAACTTTGGATGGGTAATTTCTAATAAAGTATGAGAAATTTATGCTTGGTCAAAGTTGTGTTGACTTTTCCTGCAAAACCCTAATTTAGCAACTTTTGAATCTTGATGAATTATGAGCAATCCTTGATGAATAATGATAAACCCTTGATCAAATGATGAAATATTCTTCAAAATGAGAATGTTGACAAAAAATCTTGAAGTCTGACTGTATATGGGTCACAGTTGACTTTTGCCCTAACATAGTCGATTTTTGGACCTTTGAGCAATTGACTGAGCAAACTTCCTCTGCAAGGCTTGAAACTTGACATGGATGATATTGAGAACATATTAGGACAATGTTGAGCCTTTGGGGTCACTTGGACTCAAGGATCTTGATGCAACATGAAACCCTAATTTGGGGTAGACTGCCTTAGGAGAGAGCTTGTCTGGCCAACCCTTGGGCTACTTTGAGCAACTTTAGGATCTTTCTTGCAATGTTTTGAGAAATATGGGAGGGAAAACTTTGGGGTACAACAGCTGCCCCTGTTCAATCTTCTTAGACCTGAGGGTGTAGATTGGTTTTCGTGCCTTTCGTAATCCGAAGGTGGAAGATGATTGAACACTAGAGTGCCCAGAAATTTGCACTCGCATGAAGTGGTAGTTGTCTTGTGATGTCGGGAATGGGCTTACAGATGCCATTTGGAGTGTGGACCACATAAGAGATTCCTTATCGAGAGCTTGTATACCTTTTGTTGGGGAAGATTCCGCTGGGGAATGCTGATCTCTGTTGAGAGAAGTAGAATTTTAGGAGCTTCGTCGTCCGTATTCTGCTTGTGAGTCGTCTCTTGTTGATATTTAGGAACTTTGATCGTCCTTACTCAACTGAGTAAATATTTTTGCTGAGATTTAGGAGCTCGTCCGTAATTCAACTGGGGAAACATCTCTGCTGAGATTTAGGAACTCGTCCGTAATTCAACTGAGGAAACATCTCTGGTGAGATTTAGGAACTCGTCCGTAATTCAACTGAGGAAACATCTTTGTCGAGATTTAGGAGCTCGTCCGTAATTCAACTGAGGAAATATTTGTCGAGATTTAGGAGCTCGTCCGTAATTCAACAACTTTGCTGAGATTTAGGAACTTGTCCGCAATTCAACTGAGGAAATATCTGTCGAGATTTAGGAGCTCGTCTGTAATTCAACAACTTCGCTGAGATTTAGGAACTTGTCCGTAATTCAACCGGCGAAACATTTTTGCTGAGATTTAGGAACTCGTCCGTAATTCAACTGAGGAAACATCTCTGCTGAGATTTAGGAACTCGTCCGTAATTCAACTGAGATAAAAGTTCTGTCGAGATTTAGGAACTCATCCGTAATTCGACTGAGGTAGAGACTTCATAGCTTGAATTTTGTGTATCTTTCCTGAAAGGTAAAGGTTAGCTGTATGTAATGCATGATATGTATCAAGCAATGATGTTCTCAAAATAAATGAGATTGTGTTGTATGATACATATATGCATGTGTCATGATGTATGGAAATGTGATGTTTTTAGCTGGGAAAATAAATCCCGGATTGCTGCTGGAGAAAGAATTGTATTCTTCGTTTCCCCTGGAGATAATGAATGAAGATAATCGTGAGAATAAACCTGCGGGAGAGGATAACTCCGCTGGGGAATAAACTGACAAGGAAATGACTCTGTGGGGAAGACATGTTCCGTTGAGGATTCCGTTGATAAATTCAGCTGGGATGAATTACCGTTGCTAGCGATAGTGAAACCTGTTGGGGATTAAATTCCTGCTTGGTGAAAGGAAAGCACTCCGCTGGGGATGATTTTCCAGTTGTGACTTCACGGGGAATAATCTTTTAGACTCTACTGGGGATAATCTTCCAGAGTCTACTGGGGATAATTCTTCAAACTCCACTGGGGATATTTTTATACTCTGCTGGGGATGATAAGACTTTTTAGTGCTGATGGTAGATAAACTCTGCTTGGGGAGGATATTACTGATTCATTCACAGTTGCAAGTCTCAGCTGGGGAGAGCTAACACCACTAACTTTCTCTTTCTCTGCGGGGAATGAATATACTTTCAATCGTTCCCTCCAGCTAGGTCTATCCCTATACCTGATGGACAGAGCAACTGTACAGTTTGGACATTTCTCGTTTGCCCCTATTTCTGATATTACGAGTAATCGTATTTTGTTTCGCATGTAAATATTCATGAGCAACAATTAATGTCAAATGCATATATCAAAAATGAACATTGGACGTTCTTTGCAAAACAAAATAGAAAAAGAAAAATTTATTTGTGAAAATGAATTATATTGATTTTGCAGTTTGGCCTGTAAATAGGCGTTTTTGTACAAGAGGCTGACGTCCTAGTAAGAGAACGCCGCCGAACAATAGAGTTTATACAATTTGTAAAAAAACAAAGAAAAACAGATATGTGAACAATCCCACTGGGTTCCAACTCTGCTATTGCCTTTATGTCCTCGAGCATCTCATCACTTTGCTACATGGTTGAAGGTAGATCAGATTGATTAGTGCCGTCCGAGCTTGATAGTCGATACCGAAGTCTGGTTGCAAGGTGATCCAATGAGACATAGTGTTACGCTTTAATCCCTAATTTTTTCCTGGACCGCCCTTTCGGGTTTTCAGCCCACCGGGATACCCTTTTTTTCCCAAGCCGCCTTTTCAGGTTTTTGACTTGCCGATTGTACAACTTTTTTCATTTTCATCCCTTATTTTTTTGCCCGAACCCTTTTGGTTCGTCGGGAAGCCCTTATTTTTGCCTAGGCCAGTCAACCTAGCGAGTCTTTGATTTATGCGTAGTATTTTTTCACTATGTCTGCATTGACGGGGTGAGGAATGTCGTCACCATCCATGGTGGTTAGAATCATAGCTCCTCCTGAGAAAATGTTCTTAACCATAAATGGCCCTTCGTAAGTAGGGGTCCATTTACCCCTGGGATCACCTTGAGGAAAGATGATGCGCTTGATCACCAGATCCCCAACTTGATACTCTTCGTCTAACTTTCTTGTTAAATGCCTTGATCATCCGCTTTTGATACGTCTGACCATGACAAATAGCAGTAAGTCTCTTTTCTTCGATTAAGTTCAGCTGATCAAGCCGGGTCTGAATCCAATCATCTTTGCTCAAACCCGCATCTTTCATAATCCGAAGAGAGGGTATCTGAACTTCAATGGGCAAGACAACCTCCATACCATATACCAAGGAATAAGGTGTTGCCCCTGTTGACGTCTGCGCTGAGGTCGGTATCCATGAAGAGAAAATGGTAACATCTCATGCCAGTGTTTATATGTCACCGTCATCTTCTGCACAATCTTCTTAATGTTCTTATTAGCCGCTTCAACAACCTCATTCATCTTCGGCCGGTAGGGAGAAGAGTTGTGATGTTGTATCTTGAACTGCTTGCAGAGTTCGGTGATCATCTTATTGTTGATATTTGTACCATTATCCGTAATGATCCTCTCTGGTACACCATATCGACAGATCAGATTATGCCGAATGAACCATGCCACGACGTTCTTGGTCACTATAGCAAAGGAAGCTGCTGCAACCCACTTTGTAAAGTAATCAATTACTACCAAGATGAAACGATGTCCGTTAGATGACGTAGGTCTGATCTCGCCGATCATGTCGATGCCCCACATTGCAAAAGGCCACGGAGCTGTCAAGACATTCAGAGGTACTGGAGGTATATGCACTTTATCAACATAGACTTGACACTTGTGACAGGTCCGAGAATGCTGATAACAGTCGGCTTCTATTGTGGACCAATAATATCCTGCCCGCAGGATTTTCTTTGCCATGGTGTGTCCACTGGAATGGGTCCCGAAAGTACCTTCATGTAATTCTACCATAATCCTTTCTGCTTCGTTCTTATCCACACATCGCAGCAAGGTTGAATCATGATTACGCTTGTAAAGAATACCATTACTGATGAAGAACTTCGCTGCAAACCTCCTCAGAAACTTTTTATCATTAACAGATGCACCCTCAGGGTATTCTTGAGCCTCAAGATACCTCTTCACCTCGTGAAACCAGGGTTTATCTGTTACCTCCTCAGTCTCAATGTCACAGCAATGTGCAGGTTCGTCCAACCTTTCAATGGTAATCTGGGGAGCCTCATTGTCCCACCTGACTTTGAACATAGAAGACATCGTAGCTAGCGCGTCCGCCAACTGATTCTCCTCTCTAGGGAAGTGATCAAAGGTTATCTCCTCGAAATGCGGAAGCAACGTCAATACATACTATTTGTAAGGAATAAGTTTTGGATGTTTCGTATCCCACTCGCCTTTGATCTGACTGATCACGAGAGCAGAATCTCCGAATACACTCAAGAACTTAATCCTTAGGTTAATTGCTGCTCGAAGACCCATGATGCACGCTTCATACTCTACCATGTTGTTGGTGTAGTTGAAACATAGTCGGGCGGTGAACGGAGTATGAGAGCCTTCAGGAGATATGATCATGGCGCCAATGCCATTACCCAAAGCGTTTGAAGCTCCGTCAAAGTACATAGACCATCGGGATCCCTCCTCAGGTCCTTCATCTGGTCCAGGTGTTTCACAGTCGGTCACCAACATGATGTTCTCATCCGGGAATTCAAAGTTCATAGACTGGTAATCATCCACTGCTTGATGTGCCAAATGATCTGCTAACACACTTCCCTTGATTGTTTTTTGGGTCGTGTATTGGATGTCATACTCAGTTAAGATCATTTGCCATCTTGCTATTCGTCCGGACAAGGCGGGCTTTTCAAAGATATACTTGATTGGATCCATCTTTGATATCAATAGAGTAGTGTGAGTCAGCATATACTGTCTCAGCCGGCAAGCAGCCCATACCAAAGCGCATCAAGTTTTCTCAAGCAACTATTATCGGGTCTCGCAGTCGGTAAACTTTTTGCTAAGGTAATAAATAGCATGCTCTTTTCGGCCAGACTCGTCATGCTGACCCAGCACACACCCCATTGAATTATCGAGTACTGTCAAGTATAAGATCAAAGGTCTCCCTTCAACTGGAGGCATCAGAATAGGTGGTTCTTGGAGATATTCTTTAATCCTTTCGAAAGCGGCCTGACATTCATCGTTCCATCTTACCACTTGATCTTTCTTCAGTAGCTTGAAGATTGGCTCACAAGTAGTAGTCAGGTGTAAGATGAATCGGGCAATATAGTTCAAACGTCCCAGAAAGCCTCTGACTTCTTTTTCGGTTTGGGGAGCTGGAATTTCCTGTATAGCCTTCACCTTTGCAAGATCCACTTGAATACCTTTGTCACTAACGACGAAACCCAGCAGCTTACCAGATCTCACTCCGAAGGTGCACTTGTTCGGGTTTAACCTTAGTCTGTACAACTTCAACCTGTCAAATAGCTTCTGAAGATGGTCAAGGTGTTCTTCCTCAGTCTGGGACCTTGCAATTATATCGTCAACGTATACCTCAATCTCATGATGGATCATGTCATGGAACAAAGCGACCATGGCGCGTTGATACGTTTCCCCAGCATTCTTCAATCCAAAAGGCATGACTTTGTAGCAAAAGGTAACCCATTGAGTAATAAAGGTTGTCTTCTCCATATCCTCGGGAGCCATCTTAATCCGATTATAACCGGAGAAACCATCCATAAAGGAGAAGACCTTATGCTATACGGTGTTGTCAACCAGAACGTCGATATGAGGCAGAGAGAAATCATCCTTGGGACTTGCCCTGTTTAGATCCCTATAGTCAACACACATCTGAACCTTGCCATCCTTCTTCGACACTGGAACCACGTTAGCAACCCACTGCGGGTAAGAAGTAATTGCTAGAAAGACGACGTCAAACTGTTTCATAACTTCAGCCTTGATTTTCTCAGACATCTCTGGGCGCATTCAACGAACTTTCTATTTCACTGGAGGACAATTTTCCTTGATGGGCAAGCGGTGAACCACAATATCGGTATCCAACCCAGGCATATCTTCATAAGGCCAGGAAAAGATCTCAACATAATCACGCAGCATCTGACAACCGTTGTTTAACACTAGGCTCCAGATTTAAACCAATCTTGACCTCTTTCTTGTCTACCTCTGTACCCAGATTCACTGATTCCACCGGCTCTTCATGCGGCTGTATGACCCTCTCTTCTTGAAGTAACAGTCTAGCAAGTTCCCCAGGCACTTCGCAATCATCCTCACCTTCGTCCTCGGCTTGGTTGATTGGACTTTCGAAGTCATAACCGGCAGTAGAAAAGTCATTATCAGTGGGATCCAGAGTGGATGTAGACCTGTATATGTGAGTGTGTGTAAAATAGTTGTTTTGCAAGATAGAAAAGAAAAACAAAGAGCGCAAAATTCGTAATGCAAGAAAACATCCAGTGCTTTTATTAATGATATATGGAAATGACACACAATAAGCCCTCAAACAAAGCCAAGGTGTCTCGGGTAAGGCACCGGGCCGTAAAGTTTAAAAATTGTCTGTTACAAACTTAAAACAAAAGTCTCATTACTGGGTAATAAAAGAAATTGGCACGAAGTCCTTTTCCGTCCAATTGCTTAATCCACCGTTGGCAGTCGGGTAAATCCAGCTGTCGAAGTCAGACTCTTCATCACCATCTTCAATAGCATTCACTTCAGTATTTGTGATACACAGGGGAGGTCTTCAAATCCGCGCACGGCGAACGACCCTTTGAGCTTCTGCAGTGAAACCCAAACCAAACTTGTCAGTCTTATGTGCAAAGTCATGGAATTGGCCCCAATTCGCACACCCACCTTTCTCAATAACAGCCCGTGCATTCTTGAGGGAAGCCATCTTCATTGGAGGATCTTCAGTAACAGGTTGATGCTAGCATCTGGGGGACTTCTTCAAAGTGTTGACACAGTGTTTCAATGAACTCCCCGTCCATCTCCACATACCGGAAAGAGTTGAGGTGGCTTACAATATACTCCTCTTCTCCTTGCACCGTAACAATTTTCCCCTTCACTGGGTATTTCATCATTTGGTGGAGTGTAGAAGTTACTGCCCCAGCTTTGTGGATCCACGGGCGAACCAGCAAACAAGAATAAGATGGCCGAATGTCCATCACATAGAATGTAGACGCGAAAGTCTGAGAACCAACCTTAACTGGAATATCCACTTCTCCATGTACCATCCTCTTGGACCCGTCAAAGGCCCTAACCACAATGTTACTCGGTTTCAGCACCATCCCTTCACAGTCTAACCAGTCTAACGCTTTCTTGGGTAAAACATTCAACGAGGACCCAATATCTACCAACACGTGAGCTAGAGTAGTGCCCCTGCACTCGATTGAGACATGCATAGTGTTGTACCCCAAAATTTTATCTCCCATTTCCTCAACATTTTCTCACCACAAGACCCTTGGAGCTCAAGATCAAGTTAGGGTTTGCTCTGCTCAAGACTCCTCCTTGCACTGTTGACCCAAATTAGGGTTTGAGTTTGCACAAAGATGTTTTGACCTAAAATGCCCAAAGTGACTTTCATGCTTCATGTTGGACTCACAAGTTTATCCATACCAAGTTTCAAGCCTTGATTCCAATCTTTGCCCAGTCAATTGGACAGTTGACCTAGAAATCAGCTGTATTGGGGAAAAAGTCAACTGTGGTCAATTGACAGTCAAACCTCATGATTTTTGACCCACATCAACATTATGAACTCATATAGACCATTTAATCAAGTTTGGATCACAATTCCACAAGAAATTTGATCAGATCACCAAAAGGGCAAAATGGTCATTTTTAGGGTTTTGACTGCACAAAGGCAATTTTTGACTGTTTGACCTGGCCAATGGCAAACCAAGCTCACATATGGACTCAAGGATTCAATGGCATGGTCTTGACATATTCAACAAGTTCAAAAGATCCCAAATGCACAAGATTGACAGATGAATTTTCCAGTCAACTGAGCAAAATTTGACTGTATACTGAAAGGTCAAACTTTGACTTTTTGGTCAAAATCAAGTGCCAAGATTCATTTTTTATCAAGACATGTCAAATTATGAAACTTGTTCATCAAGAAATCAAAAATTACAAATTAGGGTTTAAAATGAAGAATTTTCATAACTTAGAATTTTTCTAAGTTATGAAAATTCCTAATTTTTTCCTAACTTTGTCCCACTTTCTCATCAAGATGCATTTGGATTCAACGAAAACTCAAAACATGAAAGTTATAGTCCATTTCAAAATCTACATCTTTGATTCACAAAGTTTCCTCAAAAGAAGCTTGTAGCTCAAGTTATGATTTTTGGAACAAGGGTGCAAAACATTCTTAACTTAGAAAAAATTTGACCTATTCTAGGCAGGATTTTTGCCTAACTTCATGGCCACTTTTCACATGCTTCCACTTGGAATCTTAACTTGCATTACAAAGATGGATTGTAGTACACATTCCAAGCTTTCCAAAATGTCCAAGAAATTCTCAAACACCCTTGTGGTCAGGGAGAATTGAATTTGTGAAAATGGGCAAAAGTCACTTTGTTCATAAGCCATGTACATGTTCATAACTTGTGCATTTTTGAAATCAGCATGTGCAAGCTACATTACAGGCCTCTAATCTCATTTACACTCAAAAATTAAATGCTAAACCATTGTGCCAATATGTTATTCTATGCATTTAGTCATTACATGAAGGATTAGTCCATAATTAGAAAAAGCAAGTTATCCATTTTTGTAAAGTGGCACTTTATGTCAAGATTACAATCTATGAAGTACAATGCAGATCTTTGAGGCACAAGTTCAGGAACCAATCCCACTGATCAAGACAAAAGGGTGCAGCATGCTTGAGGGGCCCGTGGTAGCCTAGAAACCAAGTTGACAAACTTTACTTACATTAGAAGCAACTTTGCAAACACAACAACAACTCACATTTCTGTCAACACAAGCCTAAGCAAACATTATGAACACATTCCATACTCCTCAAGTAACCTAAAACACGACCAAGCCATCCTCAAGACTCCCTCATTCATCAAAACACAGTTTTGTGGCAAAACAGGGTATCTTCTGCATATTGACTTCCACAGTTCATTTCCCTCGTGCGTTTTCATCCAAACCACCTCAAACACATTCAATAACATCCATACAAGCTATCCCCAACCTTAGATACAGACTGTAACAACCATAGCATAGTTTGCCATTTTCATTTTTCTCTCTTGCAGGTTGACTTCCATGGAGTGATTCAGCAAGATTCAAAGCACACCAAGCATTAGAGAAGCATCCCTGAACTTCAAGCAAGTTGTACAAGTCCTCACATTGCCTTGAAAGTGCCTCCATTGTCATACACGATCCAAGCTGAACAGGTAAGTTCATGGACTTCTATCTCTCAATCTAGGAAGAGTTAGGTTTAGGTTTATGAATGAAAAATGCTCTACTCATGGCCCTGAAGCTACACATATAATTACTTTGCATTTATGTTGTGTGTGCTGAGAGAATTTGGAACCTGAATATTAGAAAAAACTTAGGTCAGGAATTAGGGATGAAGAAATTCTCCTTCGTTTCTTAGAGTTAAGTTAAGTTCTTTATATGTTTGGATTCGTCTCTTGATGCTCTACATTTTTTGTGTTGTGAGTTTTTATTAAAAATCAAAGAATCGGGATCTTGTTGTTGAATCAAAGAGACGCGTGTTTTCAAACAAAACTGGCTGGAGGTTGAAGAAGATAGATTTGGGTTGGGCCTGAATTTTGCTTTTCTGTTTACACCCTCATTTTCCACATGCACCCCCTTGGCCCATTGTGTTTTATTTTTATTATTTTTGACTTTTGATTTTTGTTTCTGACTTGTTTATATTTGTCAAAGCATAAAAAATATTAAAAATATTTTTCTCACATTTTTTTTGCATTTTATTTGATATTTATTTTGTTTCATTTAGTTTTATATGTAAATAAACATAAATATACTTTTATTTAAAATACCAAAATAAATACAAAATACATTTTATTTTCTGATTTTATTTTTATTTTATCTTTTGAAAACATTTTCTAAAAAAATATACTTTTTTTGTAAATATTAAATATTTTATTTTTGTACATATTTAATATATTTAATAAATATTATAAATACTTATATACTTATTAGAATATTTAGGATAAAAACATAAAAATAATACATTTTTATTTTTATTAATATTTAACTTAAAAAATCACTTTTTTACAATATACTTCCTTTTTATTTTTATTTTTTTGTACATAATTAATAAATATTGCATATATTAAATAATAAATACTTCTTACTTAGAAAATTAGGGTTTTGCCCTAAAATGTAAAAATATCCAAAATTAATCCTTTTTATTTTTTTTTTGTTTATTTGACACATAAAAAAAATACTTTTTACATACATATAAAAAATCATTTTTTTTTGCATCTTGCATATTTATTGTATTTTATTTAATTATTGTGCAATTAATTAATTTGTATAATTCAATTTGGATGTAATAGTTTAGGTTTAGTTTTTCTTGCCATATATCCCCATTTGAACATTTGTACCCCCCATCCCATAATTGTGTTGTAATAGTTTAGGACTTTAAATTTCGCACTTTAAAGCTTTCTAATTATACCATGATAGACTTAGGGTTTTGTATGCAAAAATCAACCAAAAATAGTTTGACCTAATTCAAGATAAACAAGCATGAAAATGGACAACACCAATCACACTTGCACCCCTTAGGGTTACTCCACTTGTTGCCTTCAATAATGGGCCATATTGCATGTTGGGTGTCTTTGGCAAAACAAAACAAATATCAAATGATCATAGTCCCTCGATGACGCTTTCAAAAGTTGCCTAAACAAATGATCAAGTCCCTTAAAGGAAAAGTTGCCCAAAGACACTTGGCACCATTGTAATCATGGTCTAAACGATGACCCGCGCTCGTCCCGTTCACATCCTAACACAAGATTGTCCACCAAATACAATGGTGGAACAAAATTGTTAAAAGGGTTAAAATATAGAGAAAACCTTTGAGAAATTTAGGGTAGATAGTTCTTGGTTACTTGCCAACTTGCAAAACAAAAACACTTGCCTATTTTTTTTTCAAAACCACACATCACAACACACTTTCAAAACAACTTTCAAAAATATTGAAAACTTTTCAAAAGACATACACCTTTATATACATCCAAACATGGGTCATTACAAAGGTTGCCACCACATTGGCCTCTTTTCAAAACATTTTCAAACCCACACACAAAGCACCATTTCAAACAATTGAAAATCAAGGCAAGTTGATCTAAGCAAGTAACTAAGAGCCCATGGATAACCATGGATAGAAAGGGTGCTAATACCTTCCCTTTCTATAATCTACTCCCCGAACCCAAGAAAACATCTCAAAGGTTTTTGCTGTGCTTTTTAACCTTTCCTTAGGATAAAATAAAAAGTCGGTGGCAACTCTTGCTCAACCGAAACATTTGCAAAAACAAACGCAAAACCTCAAGTCAGTTCTCCCACCGTATCACAGAACTGGCGACTCTGCTGGGGAGAACTTTTAAAGTGGAGTAACCTTAGGGCTTAGATCACGCTCTTGCATGACTAATTGTTTGCTTTGATTGCTTTACATCTTGGCTCTCTTGTTTGGGCTTGAAATCCTACACCCGGATTTGGGGAAACATTTATAGATAACAATACATTGTGGAAACTGTGTGGGGTATACTGACACGGTTGAAGCAATAGCTATATTAGTGCGACATATTTGTGAGTACCGGTAACCCTTGAGTTCAATCAAGGAGAGTACGGGACCGCTGAGTGATGTCACTAAGCACTAATGACCTAGAACCTTACTTAACCATCTTGGCCTTTCATTAGGGGTAGTGAGATGACCGGCTTTGGTGCAGTCCGAAGTTGGTAGATACTCGATACTACACTCATTGAGGGTTGTTTTCTTGGAATATTTTGGTCGCTAGTTAAGTGGCTAAACTAAAACAATGAACATGGAAAACAGTCCAATGATATTGAGCTCCTTAGAACCCGGTTACTATTTATAGGACAGGTTTTTAAGCCAACTATACTCAAGAGGGTACTTACCTATGAAACCCCATGCAAGCCTGAAACTAGGGTTTTGTGTGAATTGCTTGTACATATGTTTGTGCATACATCATGAACATCATAAAGCATCATATGCATTCACTAACTATTTCAAGGGTTTAGATCTTCATCTTTGTTCTTGTTTTGTAGGTCATGGAAATTCTTCGCAGGAAAACTATCCAAGTCAACCTTGTGAGAATCCCTCCTCAACTCAAAGAGCTCACATCAAGAATTCCGGAAAGCTATCCCTTCAGTGAAAGACATGGTAGACTGCTCAGCCTAGTCAACACCAGCATTGAAGAGGACATGATAAAGGTATTGTTCCAGTTTTTTTACCCCCTTCACCACTGTTTCACTTTCCCCGACTACCAGTTGGTGCCCACTTTGGAGGAATTTTCTCAACTCCTGAGAATTCCTATTCTTAATCAACTACCCTACAACGGTACGGAAAAAGAACCAAAGCCTGAAGATGTTGCTCAAGCACTACACTTGCAACCATCTGACATCAAGGGGAATTGGGAAACTAGAAGCGGTGTCAAAGGCTTCTTGGAAAAATTCTTGTTTGAGAAGGCACAAGAGTGTTGGAATTCATTGGATCTACAAGCCTTTGAAGAAATTGTGGCACTCCTCATTTATGGGTTGGTCCTGTTCCCAAATCCCGACCAGCTTATAGATGTCAACGCCGTCAAGATCTTTTTATCCAGGAATCCAATACCAACATTGCTTGGGGACATTCTTCACTCATTTTACACACGAACAATGAGAAAGAGGGGTGTTCTCATGTGCTGTACTCCTCTCCTTGCAAGGTGGTTTATTTCGCACCTTCCACAATCTGTCTTGAAGAATGACCAAGGCCTAAGATGGTCACAACGGTTGATGACCCTCACTCACTCTGATGTACATTGGTGTTCTCGATCCAGAGAAAATGTCATCACCGTCGATCGTTGTGGAGAGTTCCCTAATGTTCCATTACTTGGCATTAGAGGAGGCATTACCTACAACCCTTTCCTAGCTTTGAGACAATTTGGATATGCACGGAGGGATGGCCCTCACGACATGTTGATTCCTGACCTAGTTTTTGACTTCGACAACGATGTGCAAGGACTTCGCCAAAGATTCATCAGAGCTTGGAGGATGCCTAACAAGGTAGACAGCAAGACACTGGGGCACAAGAACTCCATCCCTCTTGAGCCTTATCTCAAGTGGGTACGAACCCGAGCCCAGAGTTTAATGATGCCTTACCCTCATGTACTCCCTGTGATTAAAGAGCCCGTTAAGGAAGGAGAGGTTCCCTACACCATCCTATATCCTGACATGCCTACATCGTGGGAGGAGATGTAGAAGAGTTGGATCCAACTCAAGGAGGAACGAAACACTTTTGAAGCCAGCTTCTACGCCAGTGAGAAGAAGGTTTTGGAGCTTACCCGCCGACTCCACGAGGAAGAGACCCTCAACACCTACATCGCACCAAAGAGGATGCGCAACGTCTTTTTACCTTGAGAAGTTTTTGTAATATTTGGCCCATGGGGCATTTATGTACTGACAAATTTCTTCTTATTAATATGACGTGCGTTCTTTTTGTTTGCAACAATTTTGAACTTTCTAAATCCTTGAATGCATTGCATACATAAGCATATCATTCATCATGTGCATAAGCAGGTCTCCACACCAGGTTTCCTTATCTTTCTGCTGTTAATTTCAGTAAGATGGATCTCGAACAGACGGTCAAGGACTTGCAGTCTCAGAACTCACAGTTTCAACAACTCCTGATGACCTTGGCAAAGGGTCAGGAGGATCTAAAGGCCCTGCTGGGGAACAAAGAGAAAGTGAAAAAGAAGAAGAAGAGAATCGGGGTGGCTACCCTAGGAAGAAGGTTTAAGGGTGAAGCCAGAAGAGTCCTTGAATTTCCCCCTACATCTGAAGAGGGAACCAGTAAAGGGAATGCAGCTGCGGCACCTTCCGAATCCGAAACTGAAGAAGGAGAGGCTGAAGAAGACGAAGACTACTCTGAGCAACAATACCCGCCCGCTGATGATAAGTACAAAGGCTTGGAAGACAGGTTGGCAGCTATGGAGCTGCAGAGAGTTCCCGGCTTAGATTTCGAAGATTTGGGATTAGTTGCTGGAATTGTGATCCCCCCGAAGTTCAAAGTGCCAGTTTTTACAGATATGACGGGCTATCCTGTCCGAAGATGCATCTCAGATCATATGTAAGGAAGATCCCACCTTACACTGCAGACAAGAACCTATGGATCCATTTCTTTCAGGATAGCCTTTCAGGGGCTCAGCTCGAGTGGTTCTATCAGCTGGATGGAGCCAGTATCCGAAACTGGGAGGACTTGGCTACTGCATTTTATAAACAGTATCAGTATAATTCTGACCTTGCTCCCACGCGTACCCAACTCTAGGGTATGTCACTAGGGACGGGCGAAGGATTCAAGGAGTATGTTCAAAAGTGGAGAGACCTGGCTGGCAGGGTGCATCCACCTTTGACTGACCGTGAACTTGTTGACATGTTCTTAGGGACCTTGTCTGGTCCGTTCTTCAACCATCTGATTGGTAATTCTTCTGCTGGGTTCACAGACCTGATCTTAACCGGTGAGAGAATAGAAGCTGGCATCAAGTCGGGGAAGATACAGAAAGCGGCCTCCGCGAGTACTGAAAAGAAGCCCTTCAAGAAGGAAGCTAGTGATGTTTATGGTCCCAGAAGACAAATTAAGTCGGAACGCCGCCAAGCTGTCAATGCATTGGTGATTTCAAAGCCTGCTGCTGCTCCTCAGCAGTATAATCAACAAAGGGGTGAGAGACCCAAAAGGCAGTACACTCGGCTTAGCATGACCCTGTCTCAGATTTTGCCGCAACTTCTGTCAACCAATCTGGTAACTGTCAAAGAAGCTCCGAAGGTGGTGAACACAGCTTCTCCAAAGTACAACCCCAACGCCCGTTGCGCTTATCACTCTGATAGCCTGGGGCATACTACGGACGATTGCTGGGCTCTGAGGAATAAGGTTCAAGACCTTATTGATGCTAAACAAATACAGTTTGAGGCGCCCGAAAGACCCAATGTTGTGACTGCTCCCATGCCCCAGCATGGAGTGAATGTTGTGGAAGAAGATTGGTATGTAGCCTCCGTGGAAGAGATTGTTACTCCGTTATTGACTGTTAAGAAGAACCTGTTGCTATCCGGTTTATTTCCGGGATGTGGTAAAGGTTGCCTTCTATGTGCTGTTTCGCCTGTTGGTTGTCCGTTGCTGAAATCAGGTATCCAAAGCCTGATGGATAGCAAAGAGATCTTGTTCGAGAAGATTGTTGTTCCTGCTGTCTCTGCTGAAGAAGTTTCTATTGTCACTATTTTCAACAAACCTCCTAAGGCTCTCTCAAAGAAGCCTGTCAAAATCATGTCCGCTCAGAAGATTGCTCCTATCATCATCACTGTTCCGAGGCCTCTCCCCTATACATCCGACAAAGCTGTCCCATGGCACTATGGGGCAGATGTTTATGTTCTTGGAGTAAAACAAGAGTTTGATACTAGTACCGGTGTCAGCAACATCACCGGGCCTGCCAAAATTACTCGCAGTGGTAGGCTGTTCTCACCAGATATTACGCCACCAGCTATTCAGAAACCCCTTATCATCACACCTGCAAGTGTGCCTGTTCCCCTTCCTAATTAAGTTCCTGTTTCTACCCCTGCTACCGAGTCATCTGACGCTCGGGGAAAAGGGATTGCTACTGATTTTCCCGCCCTGACGGAGGCACCAAAGACAACCACTGTTGAAGCCTCCCAGCAAGAGATGGATGAGATCCTCAAGATTATCAAGAAAAGTGATTTCAATGTAGTTGAGCAGTTGGGGAACACCCCATCGAAGATTTCTATGCTATCACTGTTGTTGTGTTCAGAGGCCCATGCCAAGGCCCTGATTTCCTTCCTGAAGACGACCCATGTGCCACAAGAAACGTCTGCTGATCAATTTACTGATTGTGTGGCCAACTTGACTGCCGATAATGGTTTGGGCTTCTCTGACGTCGATCTGACCGCCAAAGGAAAGAACCATAATGATGCCCTGCATGTCTCTATTGAATGCAGGGGCACCACTCTTGCCCATGTGTTGGTAGACACCGGTTCTTCATTGAACGTATTGCCCAAGAAGGCCCTAGACAGGTTGGATTGTGAGGGTTTGGAGCTCAAGCCTAGTAACATTGTTGTCCGAGCCTTTGACGGTTCGAAAAGGATGGTACATGGGGAAGTTGACATCCCAATCAGGGTTGGCTCTCAAGTTTTTGATTCTACTTTCTATGTAATGGATATCCGACCCTCCTATTCTTGTTTGCTGGGTCGTCCATGGATCCACAAGGCTGGAGCTGTGACCTCAACACTACATCAGAAGCTTAAGTACCCGGTTAGGGGGAAGATTGTTACAGTTCAGGGGGAGGAAGAATATATGGTCAGCCACCTTAACTCGTTCCGTTACATAGAGATGGATGGGGAATTCATTGAGACTCCATTCCAGCACTTTGAAGAGGTACCTCAGACACTGGCATCAGCTGACACGGTGATTGAAGACCCTCCTTTGAGATTGGCTTCCTTAAAGGATGCCCGGGTTGTTATTGAGAAGGGTGAGTGCGCAAACTGGGGCCGACTTCCTGATTTCACTCCAAAGACTGACAAGTTTGGTTTGGGCTTCACTGCAAAAGCACAGAGGGCTGTTCGTAAGGCAAGGATTGGAAAACCTCCTGTGTTCATCACCAACCCGGGAGTGAATGCTATTGAAGACGACGTGGAGGAATCTAAATTTGACAGCTGGATCTACCCAACAACCGACGGTGACCCAAGCAACTGGACTGCCAAAGACTTCACACCTATTACTTTTGTCACTCAGTAATGAACTCTTTTGTTTTCAATTTGTAACAAACAATATGTTGAAACTTTTATGGCTCGGTGTCCTACCTGGGGCACCGTGGCTTCATTTGTGAGGGCTTTTATATGTCATTTTCATATATCATCAATAAAAACATTGGACGTTTGTTGCATTTCAAAATCTTGCGCTCCTTTTCTTTCTTTATTATATATTGCAAAACAGCTATATTTACACACACTCACCTATACAGGTTCCAATCCACTCTGGATCTCACTGGTAATGACTCTGCTACTGCCAATTATGACTTCGAAAATCCGATCAACTTAGCCGAAGACGAAGGTGAAGATGATTGTGAAGTGCCTGGTGAGCTTGCAAGACTGCTACTCCAGGAAGAGAGGGTCATTCAGCCACATGAAGAGCCAGTGGAAACGGTAAATCTGGGTACTGAGACAGACAGAAAGGAAGTCAAGATTGGTGCCAATCTAGAGCTCAATGTGAAACAACGGTTGATTCAGATGCTACATGACTATGTGGAAATCTTTGCCTGGTCTTACGAAGACATGCCTGGGTTGGATACCGACATCGTGGTTCATCACCTGCCTACCAAGGAAGACTTCCCTCCGGTAAAACAGAAGGTCCGCCGTATGCGTCCAGAGATGTCCGAGAAAATCAAAGCCGAGGTTATGAAGCAATTTGATGCCGGGTTTCTAGCAGTGACTTATTACCCTCAGTGGATTGCCAACGTGCTTCCAGTGCCGAAGAAAGATGGTAAGGTCTGAATGTGTGTTGATTACAGGGATTTGAACAGGGCAAGCCCTAAGGATGATTTCCCTCTGCCTCATATCGATGTTCTGGTTAACAATACTGCTCAGCATAAAGTATTCTCCTTCATGGACGGCTTCTCCGGTTATAACCAGATCAAGATGGCTCCTGAAGACATGGAGAAAACCACTTTTGTTACTCAGTGGGGCACCTTTTGCTACAAGGTCATGCCTTTTGGGTTGAAAAATGTTGGGGCAACCTACCAACGTGCCATGGTTACTTTATTTCATGATATGATCCACCATGAGATTGAAGTGTATGTCGACGATATGATTGCAAGGTCCCAAATTGAGGAGGAACACCTTGACCATCTACGAAAGCTATTTGACCGTCTGAAGTTGTACAAGCTGAGGTTGAACCCAAACAAGTGCACCTTTGGGGTGAGATCTGGAAAATTGCTAGGCTTCATCGTAAGCGACAAAGGTATTCAAGTGGACCCTGCCAAAGTGAAAGCCATACAAGAGATGCCGACTCCTAAGACAGAGAAAGAAGTCAGAGGCTTTCTAGGACGATTGAATTACATTGCCCGATTCATCTCGCATTTAACTGCTACCTGTGAACCAATCTTCAAGCTGCTGAAGAAAGATCAAGTAGTACGTTGTAACGATGAATGTCAGGCCGCTTTCGAAAAGATCAAAGAGTATCTCCAAGAACCACCCATTCTTATGCCACCGGTTGAAGGAAGACCTCTAATACTATACTTGACAGTACTTGACAACTCAATGGGGTGTGTGCTGGGGCAGCATGACGAGTCTGGCCGAAAAGAGCACACTATTTATTACCTTAGCAAAAAGTTTACCGACTGTGAGACCCGATACTCACTGCTCGAGAAAACTTGTTGCGCTTTGGTATGGGTTGCTCGCCGGCTGAGACAGTATATGTTGACTCACACTACTCTGTTGATTTCAAAAATGGATCCAATCAAGTACATATTCGAAAAGCCTGCTCTGTCCGGAAGAATAGCAAGATGGAAAATGATCTTGACGGAATATGACATCCAGTACACGACTCAAAAAGCAATCAAGGGAAGTGTATTGGCAGACCATCTGGAACATCAGGCAGTGGACGACTATCAGTCGACGAACTTTGAATTTCCAGACGAGGACATCATGGTAGTAACTGATTGTGAAGTACCTGGACTGGATGAAGGACCTGAGGAAGGATCCCGATGGTCTATGCACTTTGACGGAGCCTCGAACGCTTTGGGTAATGGTATCGGCGCTGTGATCATATCCCCTAAAGGCACTCATACTCCACTTACTGCCCGACTATGTTTCAACTGCACCAACAACATGGCAGAGTATGAGGCAAGTATCATGGGTCTTCAAGCTGCAATTGATTTAAGGATCAAGTTTCTGAGTGTCTTCGGAGATTCCTCTCTCGTGATCAATCAGGTCAAAGGCGAGTGGGATACGAAACACCCAAATCTTATTCCTTACAAGGAGTATGTGCTGACATTGCTTCCCCACTTTGAGGAGATAACTTTTGAACACTTCCCAAGAGAGTAAAATCAGTTAGCGGACGCGTTGGCTACGATGTCTTCTATGTTCAAAGTCAAATGGGACAACGAGGCTCCCCGGATCATTATTTGGAAGTTGGATGAACCTGCACATTGCTGCGATCTCGAGACCGAAGAGGTAACAGAAAAACCCTGGTATCATGAAGTGAAGAGGTACCTTGAAGCTCAAGAATACCCCGAAGGCGCATCGGTTAATGACACGAAGTTCCTGAGAAGGTTTGCGGCAAAGTTCTTCCTCAGCAATGACATTCTCTACAAGCAAAACCATGATTCAACCTTACTGTGTTGTGTGGATAAGACTAAAGCAGAAAAGATCATGGAAGAGCTACATGAAGGTACATTCGGAACACATTCCAGTGGATATACCATGGCAAAGAAAATCCTTCGGGCAGGATACTTCTGGTCCACAATGGAAGCCGACTGTTATCAGCATTCTCGGACTTGTCATAAATGCCAGATCTATGCTGATAAGGTACACATTCCTCCGGTTCCTCTGAACGTCTTGACAACACCTTGGCCTTTTGTAATATGGGGCATTGATATGATCGGCGAGATCAGACCTACGGCATCCAACGGGCATCGTTTCATCTTGGTAGCGATTGATTACTTCACAAAGTGGGTTGAAGCAGCTTCCTACGCTACCGTAACCAAGAGCGTCGTGGCACGGTTCATTCGGCACAACCTGATCTGTCAATACGGTATACCTGAGAGGATTATTACAGATAATGGTACCAATCTTAACAACAAGATGATCACTGAGCTCTGCGAGCAATTCAAGATACAGCACCACAACTCTTCTCCCTACCGGCCGAAGATGAATGGGGCTGTAGAAGCAGCAAATAAGAACATCAAGAAGATATTGCAGAAGATGACAGTGACCTACAAAGATTGGCACGAAATGTTACCGTTTGCTCTTCATGGGTACCGTACCTCAGCACGGACATCAACAGGGGCAACTCCCTTTTCCTTGGTCTATGGCATGGAGGCAGTCTTGCCTATTGAAGTCCAGATACCCTCTCTCCGGATAATGAAGGATGCAGACTTGAGCGAAGATGACTGGATCCAGACTCGGCTTGATCAATTAAACCTAATTGACGAAAAGAGACTCACTGCTATTTGTCATGGTCAGACGTACCAAAAACGGATGATCAGGGCATTTAACAAGAAGGTCAGACGACAAGAGTATCAAGTCGGAGACCTGGTAATAAAGCGCATCATTCTTCCTCAAAGTGAACCCAGGGGCAAATGGACCCCTACGTACGAAGGGCCATTTGTGATTAAACATATCTTCTCAGGAGGAGCCATGATTCTAACCACCATGGATGGTGACGACCTTCCTCACCCCGCCAATGCAGACATAGTTAAAAGATACTACGCATGATTAAAGACCTGCTAGGTTGACACACCTAGGCAAAAATAAGGGCTTCCTGGCGAACCAAAAGGGATCGGGCAAAAATAAGGGATGAAATGAAAAAAATCTGTACACCCGGCAAGTCGAAAACCTGAAAAGGCGGCTTGGGCAAAAATGGGTATCCCGGTGGACTGAAAACCCGAAAGGGCAGTCCAGGCAAAAGTTAGGGATAAAGCGTAATACTATGTCTCATTGGATCACCTCGCATCCAGAATTCGGCATCAATTATCGGGCTCAGACGACTTCAATTAATCAGCTTCATCTTCAACTAAGCAGCAAAGTGATGAGACGCTCGAAGACAGGAAAGGCGATAGCAGAGTTGGAACCCAGTGGGATTATTCTTCACATAGCTGTTTTATTTCCTTTTCACAAAATTGTATAAACTCTATTTTGCTCGGCGACGTTCTCTTACTAGGACGTCAGCCTCCTGTGCATAAAACGCCTATTTACAGGCAAATTTCAAAATCAATACAAGTTCAATTTTTCAGACAAATTATCCATTGTTTTTCCTTTTTCTGTTTTGTTTTGCGAAGAACGTCCAATGTTCATTTTTGATATATGCATTTGACATTAATTGTTAAGTCATGAATATTTGCATGCGAAACAAAGGATTAATTACAGGTGACATCAGAAACAGGGGCAATTTAGAATTGTCCAAGCAACCTAGTTGCTCTGTCCACCAAGGTACCAAGGTAGGTTCAGCTGAAGAACGTAACCAAGTCACCTCAACTCCCCACAGAGTAAGACCAAATTCAGCAATACTTTCCCCAGGAAGAGTTGGTCTCCCATCATCCCTGAAAAGGCACAATGTTCCCCTAGCAAGTCAGCGATACTCTCCCCAAGCAAGAGTTAGTCTACTGTCAGCCATAAGGAAGTTGGGTATCCCCAGAAGATCTAAACATTCCCCAGCGAAGTATAGACACTTCCTCAACAAGCATCCCCGGCAGTCTTAATATAAGATTGTTCCCCGGCGGAATACAAGACACCCTAGTGGAGCCATTCCCCAGTACAATCTAAAGTTTCCCCAGGAGAGTGGAATCCATATCCCCAGCAGGTCTTGAGGCTTATCCCCAGTAGATTCTGGAAGCTTATCCCCTGCAGAGTACGAACGCATCTCCCCGACTTTATTCAAAGGTTATTTCCCCACCAGGGTATAACTGGGTTATCCTCAGCTAATTACCACGGAAAGATCGTCCTCGGCGAAGTTCTTCCTATCCCCAATGGAGTTCATCAAAATTCCCCATTAGAACTTATCAACGGAATCCCCAGCGGAGTTATCATCAAAGTCTCAGCGAAGTATCTCTTTCCACAGAGTAATTCCCCACAGAGTAATCTCTCCAACAAGTTTATTCCCCAACGGAGTCGTCTTCTCCTACCGGTTTATTCTTGCAATCATCATCCCCAGCGGAAACGAAGAAATCCACTCTTCAACATCAGCCCAGGATTCCACAAGTTCCCGGCACTCGTCAAGGATTTATTTTCCTAAACGAAATTACATTCATAGACATTTCACACTTCATACATCTTGTTTGCATACATGATAAAGTGCATACAGCACTATCTCATTTTAAAACATCATGACATCATGCATCTCATACAACATGACATTGCATACAGCTAATGTTTTGCCTTTTCAGGAAAAGTTCAATCCAAAGATGATTACTATCAACTATCGCAATTCCAGATTCGATACCTGTATCTAGCCAGGGCATATCTGTGAGCGATTGATTGTAGATTCGATACCTGTATCTAGCCAGGGCATATCTGCATGAAGAGTTTGAAGATCAACCCCTGTAACAGGCCAGGAAATTATCTTTCATTCTCAGGGCAGACATTTACACCTGTATCCAGCCAGGAAAGCTATCTCTACCAACCTTTTGCAAATTCCAGATTCGATACCTGTATCTAGCCAGGGCATATCTGTAGACGACAAATTCCAGATTCGATTCCTGTATCCAGCCAGGGCATATCTGTAGACGACAATTTCCAGATTCGATACCTGTATCCAGCCAGGGCATATCTGTAGACGACAATTTCCAGATTCGATTCCTGTATCCAGCCAGGGCATATCTGTAGACGACCAATTCCAGATTCAATTCCTGTATCCAGCCAGGGCATATCTGAGAGTATTTGATTATGGATTCGATACTTGTATCTAGCCAGGGCATATCTTCATAAACAATTTAGAGATTCGATACCTGTATCCAGCCAGGGCACGTCTGTAAACAACCTTTTGAAGTTCCAGATTCGATTCCTGTATCTAGCCAGGGCACATCTGATGAGCAACTAATTATGGATTCGACTCCTGTATCTAGCCAGGGCATGTCTACATGAAGAGTGTGAAGATCAACACATGTAGCAAGCCAGTAAACCATCTTCCTTTCTCAAAGTACGCAAGTTCTTGCTAAGGAATCTCTTACGCGATCAACACTTCCAAATGGCATCTATAAGCCCATTCCCGACAAGGTACTGTCACGTCTCCAGATGGCATCTATAAGCCCATCCTCCTATCCACCATCTCTCCAAATGGAATCTATAAGCTCATTCCCGACATCACATTGTTGATACTCCAGCATGCGAGTGCAAATTTCTGGGCACTCTAGTGTCCAATCTCCTTTTACCTTCGAGTCGCGAAAGGCAAACTTGCCAATCTAACTCTTCAGGTTCAAGAAGATTGAACAGGGGAAACTGTTGTACCCCAAAATTTTCTCTCCCATTTCCTCAACATTTTCTCACCACAAGACCCTTAGAGCTCAAGATCAAGTTAGGGTTTGCTCTGCTCAAGACTCCTCCTTGCACTGTTGACCCAAATTAGGGTTTGAGTTTGCACAAAGATGTTTTGACCTAAAATGCCCAAAGTGACTTTCATGCTTCATGTTGGACTCACAAGTTTATCCATACCAAGTTTCAAGCCTTGATTCCAATCTTTGCCCAGTCAATTGGACAGTTGACCTAGAAATTAGCTGTATTGGGGAAAAAGTCAACTGTGGTCAATTGACAGTCAAACCTCATGATTTTTGACCCACATCAACATTATGAACTCATATGGACCATTTGATCAAGTTTGGATCACAATTCCACAAGAAATTTGATCAGATCACCAAAAGGGCAAAATGGTCATTTTTAGGGTTTTGACTGCACAAAGGCAATTTTTGACTGTTTGACCTGGCCAATGGCAAACCAAGCTCACATATGGACTCAAGGATTCAATGGCATGGTCTTGACACATTCAACAAGTTCAAAAGATCCCAAATGCACAAGATTGACAGATGAATTTTCCAGTCAACTGAGCAAAATTTGATTGTATACTGAAAAGTCAAACTTTGACTTTTTGGTCAAAATCAAGTGCCAAGATTCATTTTTCATCAAGACATGTCAAATTATGAAACTTGTTCATCAAGAAATCAAAAATTACAAATTAGGGTTTAAAATGAAAATTTTCATAACTTAGAATTTTTCTAAGTTATGAAAATTCCTAATTTTTTCCTAACTTTGTCCCACTTTCTCATAAAGATGCATTTGGATTCAAGGAAAAATCAAAACATGAAAGTTATAGTCCATTGCAAAATCTACAACTTTGATTCACAAAGTTTCCTCAAAATAAGCTTGTATCTCAAGTTATGATTTTTGGAACAAGGGTGCAAAACATTCTTAACTTAGAAAATTTTTGACCTATTCTAGGCAGGATTTTTGCCTAACTTCATGGCCACTTTTCACATGCTTCCACTTGGAATCTCAACTTGAATTACAAAGATGGATTGTAGTATACATTCCAAGCTTTCCAAAATGTCCAAGAACTTCTCAAACACCCTTGTGGTTAGGGAGAATCGAATTTGTGAAAATGGGCAAACGTCACTTTGTTCATAAGCCATGTACATGTTCATAACTTGTGCATTTTTGAAATCAGCATGTGCAAGCTACATTACAGGCCTCTAATCTCATTTACACTCAAAAATTAAATGCTAAACCATTGTGCCAAGATGTTATTCTATGCATTTGGTCATTACATGAAGGATTAGTCCATAATTAGAAAAAGCAAGTTATCCATTTTTGTAAAGTGGCACTTTATGTCAAGATTACAATCTATGTACAATGCAGATCTTTGAGGCACAAGTTCAGGAACCAATCCCACTGATCAAGACAAAAGGGTGCAGCATGCTTGAGGGGCCTGTGGTAGCCTAGAAACCAAGTTGACAAACTTTACTTACATTAGAAGCAACTTTGCAAACACAACAACAACTCACATTTCTGTCAACACAAGCCTAAGCAAACATTGTGAACACATTCCATACTCCTCAAGTAACCTAAAACACGACCAAGCCATCCTCAAGACTCCCTCATTCATCAAAACACAGTTTTGTGGCAAAACAGGGTATCTTCTGCATATTGACTTCCACAGTTCATTTCCCTCGTGCGTTTTCATCCAAACCACCTCAAACACATTCAATAACATCCATACAAGCTATCCCCAACCTTAGATACAGGCTGTAACAGCCATAGCATAGTTTGCCATTTTCATTTTTCTCTCTTGCAGGTTGACTTCCATGGAGTGATTCAGCAAGATTCAAAGCACACCAAGCATTGGAGAAGCATCCCTGAACTTCAAGCAAGCTGTACAAGTCCTCACATTGCCTTGAAAGTGCCTCCATTGTCATACACGATCCAAGCTGAACATGTAAGTTCATGGACTTCTATCTCTCAATCTAGGAAGAGTTAGGTTTAGGTTTATGAATGAAAAATGCTCTACTCATGGCCCTGAAGCTACACATATAATTACTTTGCATTTATGTTGTGTGTGCTGAGAGAATTTGGAACCTGAATATTAGAAAAAACTTAGGTCAGGAATTAGGGATGAAGAAATTCTCCTTCGTTTCTTAGAGTTAAGTTAAGTTCTTTATATATTTGGATTCGTCTCTTGATGCTCTACATTTTTTGTGTTGTGAGTTTTTATTAAAAATCAAAGAATCAGGATCTTGTTGTTGAAGCAAAGAGGCGCGCGTTTTCAAACAAAACTGACTGGAGGTTGAAGAAGATAGATTTGGGCTGGGCCTGAATTTTGCTTTTCTGTTTACACCCTCATTTTCCACATGCACCCCCTTGGCCCATTGTGTTTTGATTTTATTATTTTTTACTTTTGATTTTTGTTTCTGACTTGTTTATTTTTGTCAAAGCATAAAAAATATTAAAAATATTTTTCTCACATTTTTTTTGCATTTTATTTGATATTTATTTTGTTTCATTTAGTTTTATATGTAAATAAACATAAATATACTTTTATTTAAAATACCAAAATAAATACAAAATACATTTTATTTTCTGATTTTATTTTTATTTTATCTTTTGAAAACATTTTCTAAAAAAATAAAAAATATTAAATATTTTATTTTTGTACATATTTAATATATTTAATAAATATTATAAATACTTATATACTTATTAGAATATTTAGGATAAAAACATAAAAATAATACATTTTTATTTTTATTAATATTTAACTTAAAAAATCACTTTTTTACAATATACTTCCTTTTTATTTTTATTTTTTTGTACATAATTAATAAATATTGCATATATTAAATAATAAATACTTCTTACTTAGAAAATTAGGGTTTTGCCCTAAAATGTAAAAATATCCAAAATTAATCCTTTTTATTTTTTTTTGTTTATTTGACACATAAAAAAATACTTTTTACATACATATAAAAAATCATTTTTTTGCATCTTGCATATTTATTGTATTTTATTTAATTATTGTGCAATTAATTAATTTGTATAATTCAATTTGGATGTAATAGTTTAGGTTTAATTTTTCTTGCCATATATCCCCATTTGAACATTTGTACCCCCCATCCCATAATTGTGTTGTAATAGTTTAGGACTTTAAATTTCGCACTTTAAAGCTTTCTAATTATACCATGATAGACTTAGGGTTTTGTATGCAAAAATCAACCAAAAATAGTTTGACCTAATTCAAGATAAACAAGCATGAAAATGGACAACACCAATCACACTTGCACCCCTTAGGGTTACTCCACTTATTGCCTTCAATAATGGGCCATATTGCATGTTGGGTGTCTTTGGCAAAACAAAACAAATATCAAATGATCATAGTCCCTCGATGACGCTTTTAAAAGTTGCCTAAACAAATGATCAAGTCCCTTAAAGGAAAAGTTGCCCAAAGACACTTGGCACCATTGCAATCATGGTCTAAACGATGACCCGCGCCCGTCCCGTTCACATCCTAACACAAGATTGTCCACCAAATACAATGGTGGAACAAAATTGTTAAAAGGGTTAAAACATAGAGAAAACCTTTGAGAAATTTAGGATAGATAGTTCTTGGTTACTTGCCAACTTGCAAAACAAAAACACTTGCCTATTTTTTTTTCAAAACCACACATCACAACACACTTTCAAAACAACTTTCAAAAACATTGAAAACTTTTCAAAAGACATACACCTTTGTATACATCCAAACATGGGTCATTACAAAGGTTGCCACCACATTGGCCTCTTTTCAAAACATTTTCAAACTCACACACAAAGCACCATTTCAAACAATTGAAAGCACCATTTCAAACAATTGAAAATCAAGGCAAGTTGATCTAAGCAAGTAACTAAGAGCCCATGGATAACCATGGATAGAAAGGGTGCTAATACCTTCCCTTTCTATAATCTACTCCCCGAACCCAAGAAAACATCTCAAAGGTTTTTGCTGTGCTTTTTAACCTTTCCTTAGGATAAAATAAAAAGTCGGTGGCAACTCTTGCTCAACTGAAACATTTGCGAAAACAAACGCAAAACATCAAGTCAGTTCTCCCACCGTATCACACATAGCATCATTGTGATTCTTTCCCTTGGCAGTCAAGTCTGCGTCAGAGAAACCCAACCCGTTGTCAGCTGTCAAACTAGCCACACAATCTTTGAACTAGTCAGCAGATGTTTCCTGCGGCACATGCACAGTTTTCAAGAAAGAAATCAGAGCCTTAGCATGGGCTTCTGAACATATCAACAAGGACAACATAGAAATCTTTGACGGGGTTTGCCCCAGCTGTTCGACTACATTGTAGTCGCTTTTCTTGATGATCTTTAAAATTTCCTCTATCTCCTGTCTAGAGGCTTCAATAGTAATCTTCTTCGGTGCCTCCGTCTGGGCAGGCTCACCGGTGATCCCTTTGCCCCGAGTATCGTATGACTCGGCGACAGGGGTAAGGATTGGAACTTGAACAGGGACAGTAGCAGATGTACTGGAAGATGTAATAACAACAGGCTTCTGAACAATCGATGGAGAGATCTCAGGGGAGAAAATTCTTCCGCTTCGGGTGACTTTACTAGACCCAACAATATTGCTGACATCAGTATCAGCCTCTTCATCCTTCAAATCTTGTTTAATCCCATGATAAGACACGTCATCCCCATAGTGCCACGGGACAGCCTTATCTGACGTGTAAGGGATAGGTCCAGGAATGGTAATGATCAAAGGAGCAATTCTCGGAACAGATGTAATTCTAACAGGCTTTCTCGAGGAAGCCTTGGAAGAATTGACGGAAATGGTGATTATAGAAACATCTTCAAAAGGAATCAATGGAACCAAAGTTTTTGCAAACAGAATTTCTTTGTTATCCATCAGGCGTTAGACACCTGACTTCAATAGATGGCAACCAGTAGGTAGGACGGAACACATATGACAACCTTCACCACAACCCGGAAATAAACCAGCTAACAAAAGGTTCTTCTTCACAGTCATCAATGGAGTAACAATGTCTTTCACAGAAGTCACAAACGAGTCATCATCTACAGCATTCACTCCATGCTTGGGCATAGGAGCAGTCATAACATTAGGCTTTTCCGGCGCTTCGAACTCAATATCCTTAGCATCAATCAGATCTTGCACTTTACTCTTCAAAGCCCAACAATTATTGGTATCATGCCCTGGGCTATCAGAGTGATAAGCATAACGGGCGTTCAGATTATATAGCGGCGATGTGGTGTTGGGATTCTTTGGAGCTTCCCTCGGAATCACCAAATTGGTCTTCAACAACTGTGGCAGAATCTGAGACAGGGTCATACTGAGCCGAGTGAATTGTCTCTGTAGCCTCTCTGCTCTTTGCTGAGTGTTGCATTGTGGGGCAACAGTTGGTCTTGAGATAACTACCGCATTAACTGCTTGGCGGCGCTCGGGTCGACTTTGGCTCCTAGAGCTATAAACTGCACTGGACTCCTTCTTGAAAGGCTCCTTCTCGGTACTTGACGAAACATCTTTCTATATTTTGCCGCTCTTGATACCAGCTTCAACTCTCTCCCCAGTCATTATCAACTCGGTGAAACCAGACGATGAACTTTCAATCAAATGGTTGAAATACGGACCAGACAAGGTCCCAAGAAACATATCCACCAACTCCCTGTTATCCAAATGGAGTTGGACTCTAGCAGCAAGGTCTCTCCACTTCTGAGCGTAATCTTTAAAACCTTTGCTCGCACCCATAGACATACCCTGAAGTTGGGTACGCGTGGGAGCGAGGTCGGCATTATATTGGTACTGCTTGTAAAAAGCAGCAACAAGGTCCTCCCAGTTACGGACGTTGGCTCCTTCTAGTTGATAGAACCATTCAAGTTGAGTCCCTGAAAGACTATCTTGAAAGAAATGGATCCAGAGGTTCTTATCAGCAGTATATGGTTGCATCTTTCTAACATACGAGAGGAGGTGTAGCTTTGGGCAGGAGACCCCGTCGTATTTAGCAAAGACAGGTGATTTAAACTTGTGGGGAATCACCACCCCAGATGCCAAACCCAAATCTCCAAAGTCCAGACCATGGACCTTCTGGATCTCCATTGCGCTCAACCGGTCTTCAAGTTGCTTATACCTGTCCTCAGTCGGAGGATACTGGTCTTCATCAAAATCAGTCTCATTGTCATAAACCACATGGCTAGGAGCCCTCCCCTCTTCATGATTCTCTCCTCCTCCAGATGAGTGGGACAAATCAACTTCTTCCCGTAGCCTGTTCCCAAACCTGTGACCCATGTTCAGGAGGACCGTCTTCTTCTTCTTCTTCTTCTTCTTCTTATCCTTCAAGATAAGAGACTTCAGATCTTTCTACCCCTTGGCCAAGTTCATGAACATTTCCTGGAACTGAGCGTTTTGAGCTTGTAGGGCCTTGATGGCTTAGTCAGTTGATGTTTCAGAAGACATGATGTGCTGAAATAAACAGCGAAGAAGATGAGAAACCTGTAAGGGGACCTGTAATGCAATGATATGTATGATATATGTATGCAATGTTTTCAAGGATCTCGCGGGGTAAACAAGAAACTATTAGAATTTGATTGAAGAAACTTTGCGTTTGTTGAGAGTCCTTCTTCAAGAGTCAAGCTCACCATATCGAGTGGGTCATAGCCACCGACTCAAATTATCGTGTTTTGATCTCTATATGACATTGGCTAGAGGAAAATAAATCCCCTTTGCCCTTTGCTAGACGTTTGATTTACCATAACCTGCATCACAAACCTTTGAGATCCTTGAAATGGTTAAGGAAATGTTAAGGCATGATGTTATGATGTGTATGTTATGCGTTTAAGCAAAAGTACGAGGTAGTGTAAACAAGTAAATCCGGCAAGAAATCCAAGGTATTGGATAAGGGCTATAAACAAAACCTGCAAGGAACTCAAGTTGTTAGATAACAAACATGTGCAAGTAGTTCAAGTTGAAAGCACACAAGTCACACAATAGCCCTTAAATTTCAGGCTGGCATGGAGTTTAGGTATTACCCTCTTTCAGTTTAGTTGGTTCAACCTGTCCTAGTAATAGTAATCGGGTTCTAGAGGATCTCAATATCACTGACCATCCTCGATCGGTCATAATTCCAGTTAACAACCTTTTCTTGCGGCCAAAATCATCACGAGAGTATGGTCTCAATGAGTGTAGCATACTGCTACTTTTCTATGGCCAAGTTGGTCAATTATAGGTTCTAAGGTCAGTTGATACTTAATGACCCATTAGCAGCCCCATACTCTCCTTGTTGCTCCACAAGGGATATCGGTACCAACTAATGTGTCACACCAACGTAGCTACTGCTTCAACCGTATCGGTCTACGCTGTACAGTTCCCTCACAGTTTATTGCTACTTACCTAAAAGGTGTCCCCAAATCCGGGTTAGGATCTTAGTAACTCTGATACAAAGCCCACAAAGATAAAGCAATCAAATCAAACAATAGAAAACAATATGATGAACTATTCCTAAGGTACACCCCACTTATTAGCTCCCCAGCAGAGTCGCTAGTTCTGTGATACGGTGGGAGAAGTGACTGTTTTTGGAATGCTGGTTTGCGTTTTGCGTTTGTTTTTGCAAAATGTCGCGGTAAGTAAGAGTCGCCACCGTCTTTTATTTTATCCAACAAGGAAAGGAAAAAAGCACATAAAAATTCCTTTTTCGAGATATTTCTGAGTACGGAGGGTAGATTTATAGAAAGGGAAGGTATTAGCACCCTTTCTATCTGTAGTTATCTACGGGCTCTTAGGTACTTGCTCATTGTGATCGGTGGATCTGGAACTGACTGTTTAACGCTGGTTCGCGAAATATCGCGGAAGCAAGAGTCGCCACCTTCTTTTATTTTCTTCAACATGGACAGGACAAAAGCACAGCAAAATTCCTTATGAGATAGTTTCTCGGTTCGGGAGGTAGATTTATAGAAAGGGAAGGTGTTAGCACCCTTTCTATCCATGGTTATCCATGGGCTCTTATATACTTGCTCATTTATGTTTTCAAAATGTTTGCTTTTCAAAATGTGAGTGGGCTTTGAAAAAGTTTCTTTGAAAGATTTCTGAATAACTCTTGTATCTGTCCTCAAGAGTGTTTGAAAAATTTATTTTGAAAGCTTTTGAAAGTGTAAGGTGTGAAAAGTATTTTGTTTATTTTTGAAAAGAGCAAGTATCCATGAGTCATCTACCTACCCTAAGGAATTAAGTTGTGTAAGTGTCCTTTAGGTAGTGCCATCCCACCATTGAGGGGTAGGTAGCACCACCGTTGGAGGTGTTCGGGTCAATTCGATTTTAGGGACAGTGTGGTCACCGAAGCAATAGTTAGGACACCTTAGAAGCTACCCTTATGTCCTTGATCCTTTTTTAATCCGAGGCAATCGTTTCGAGGCAACTGGATCATGGACATAAGGACCGCTAAGACGTCCTATACTTGACGACCACAATTCGAGCTTGTAGGGACAGTGTGGTCACCAGAGCAACAGTAGGACACCTTAGAAGCTACCCTTATGCCATGTTCATGGACATAAGGACTTACTAAAACGTCCTGTACTCGACGACCACGTTTCGAGGGGCAAGGCAACAGTGAGGCGTACCCTAGAAGTGGTGTGTGAATTCTTGTGTTATTTTCAGTTTATGTTATATCTTGTCATGCATTTGGTGAGCTACGCTTTGTTTTTAATTGTCATGCATTCTTTCATACAAGTTAACAGTTAAAGGGGGTGCGGAAAATAAATTGCGGAAACGTAAATCCTACGCTATTACAAGGCGCGGGTCTATACATCGCCAAATTTTTACAAAGACCCGTTTTAAGTAAATAAGTGCGGAAAATAAAAAAACAGTAAAAGGTCCTATTTACTATTACATATCCGGAGCAATTATATAATAATCGGACAAATTAAATACGCATGAATAAAGAAAGGGGAATTAACTTCTTTTTTTGTCTTTTTTTTGGTAATTAAATGAAATTGAAAACTAATTAATTATTTTAATTACAAGAAAATATTTTTTTATTTTTTTATATTTTTTATGAAATAAAATAGAAATAAAAAGAAACAAAGTTAAAGATTAACCTAAATCTAAATCTATTTTAATTATTAAAATGTTCAAATGGCCTAATTAAAAACTAGTTCAATTATGATTTATTTACAAAATAAAAATAATAATAAAAGTGTTAATTATATTTTTTGTTTTTTATGAAAATGATTAATTAAATTAATTACTAATAACCAATAAAATAAAAGGGGTTAGAAATTAAATTAAAGAAATAAAATGAAAAGAAAGAAAAATGAACCCAAATGGAGGGGGTATTGGGCCAGGAATGGGGGTGTGTTGTTGAAACTGGAATCAAGTGTGCAAGCATTGACTGGGAACACCATGGTCTACGCCTCATAGCCATCAGATTGGCGTTAGTGGCCACTTGGCAGGATGATCACTTGAGATGCATGATGGACGCTGTTTGGAAGCCTGCATAGGAATACCTTAGAAAAAATAATATTGAGTTTTGGGGCATCTCAAAGCAATTGAACCATACCATTAGTTTCCTGTGGACTCATACAACACAAAACAAGCAACAAATTATGTTAATGATGCATGAACAAATGAAATTCGATTCCAAGAAAATTGTGCAAACCGTGAGTTCGTGTGGGGCGATTCCTTAGGCCTGAGCGCTTGGTTTTGATTCCAAAAGACTCCTGAGAGTTCCTGCAAAGTGTTAGAAACGAGAAAAGGCTTTGAATTGCCTTGGAAGGTGGATTTCAGCTTTGACTTTTTGCTTGATTTTTTTGAATATGGTTTTTTTCGTTTTAGAGATGCTTAGCCCTTGTAAATGGTATGAGAGGCTTGCATATATGTCTTTGAATGAGAATCAAGCAATAATGTGAGCCATTAACCCTTGCAATGAAGTTTGAGATTATGCCATGAACACCATTTAAACAACTTGCCATTCTTGTGAAAATTTGAATTTTTATGCCCATAATAGGTCTTGAACGAATTTGGTATATGTTTTATGGTGTATCAAAGCTATTCAAACCACAAAATATCCCTCCATTAATTTCTTTGATTTTTATTTGAATTTTAAAGATTTAAAATGCATTAAATCAAATAAAATTAAAAAAAAATGGGAAAATTAATTTTTAATCTTGAAATAAATTGTGGGACACGTGGGAGGCATGGCCAAGCTGAAACAAGTGGAAAAAGTGGGCCCTTTTTGTCAAAAATGAAATTTCAAGGATAATTGACTTTGGCCATTTCACAAAAATTTCCCAACTTCTCCAATGCATATCTTGCTCAATTTTGAATCTATGAACATGTTCTTGGACATTTTGGAAAGGTCTTGAAGTCCTCTAACCAATGTCTTTGGTCCCATGTCATTTTAATTTACCAATCTCAAGTTATGGTCTTTGACTTAAAGTGCCTTTTTGTTGACTTTTGAAAATGACCTATAATGTTGAAATTGATAACTTTTTGTGAGAGAATTTCTTGAACTTGGAATGTGAAGATGAGTTGTAGGAAATGTCTTCCCCTTCAATATTAGCATTGGATGGGATTTTTATGATGAACCATGAAAAAGTTATGCCTTGGTCAAGTTACAGTTGACTTTTCAGCTGTCCAAAAATAGAAACTTTTGACACCTTGATGATTTTTGAGCCATTCTTGAGGAATCATGATCAAGAATTGATCAAATGATGATTGTGGCTTCAAAATAAGATGTTGACCAAAAAATTTGACTTTTGACTGCCAAATGACCATTTTGCCCCTGCAGTTGACTGTGGAGCAATTAGGGTTTTTGACTGTGCAACTTGACCTTGTGAGCCTTGAAACTTGACATGTAGGTGCTTGACAAAGTGTATGAGCATGTGGGACTTGATTGAGCCCTTGAAAACCTCAACTTTCTTTGCAAGAACCAAAACCCTAGTTTGACTGGCTTAGGAGAGTGGTTGACTGTGTAGCCCTTGAGAAGACTTGAGCAAATTGAGATGATGCTTGTCAAAACTTTGAAGAATATGGGAGGGAAAATTTTGGGGTACAACACTCATCATTTTCAATTTTTTTTCTTTGTGCTTGTGTGCTTTGAAAAGTTTTTGTTTTAACTTTGATTTAACTCTTGCTTCTGTCTTCAAGAGTGTAATGAAGTGTTTTTGAAAACTTTGTTTGTAAAAGAGTGTAAGTGTGAAAAAAGTTTTGTTTGATTGAGCAAGTACTTAAGAACTAATCTACCTACTCGAAAAAGGAATCGTTCTATGCTAATTTCCTTTAGACAATGCTATCCCACTATTAGTGAGTAGGTAGCACCGTCGTTGGAGTTTGAGGGTCAATTCGAAAGAGGGACATACAGTCACTAAAGCAATGTTAGGATGTCTTAGTGGTAACCCTAATGACTTAGATCATTTATTCGAGGCAACGATATCCGAGGAAACCTTTCCGAGGCAACTTATGATCTTTTAGACAAGAGGGTGACCTCTAAAACAACCTATACTCAATGACCATTTACAAAGGCAACCAAGCGGGATGTACCCTAGGAGTGCGCATGTGCGAATGTGTTGATTTCAGACTATTTATCTTTGCACAATTAAGGGTGATCTAATTGTTTTAAAATTAGGCATTCATTCTTGTCATGCAAACCCTATTATAAAACATCTAGCAGTTGAATATTTGCATAAATTAAAGTGCGGAATTTAAACTAACTATTACAAGGCGTCGAATATTTACATCGCCAAAAACAACCCTTTGAAAATAAAAGAGGTAAAAGTAAATGTCCTAATTTAATTATTACAAACCGGGAGCAGATACAATAATTGAATAAAAAATAAAGCGCGCGGGAAACTTGAATGGAATGCAAAACTAGGGTTTTGACCCTCTAAATTAAAAGAAAATGTTTTTTTTTGTTTTTAATATTTTTTAAGAAAAGAAATTAAATCCTAAAATTGAATACTAAATTAATTAGTTATTAAATTAATTAATGAAAAATAATTTAAATGACATATTTTTGGTTTTTGATTATTTTAGGAAAGAAATAAAATAATTAAGTTAGGGTTAAAACCTATTGATTCTAATTAATTTTAAATATTTACAAAAATCACTTAAAGTTGTCTAATATAAATAACCTAATTATTTTAATTAATATTTATTGATGAAAAATAAAATTCTAATTTTATTTGGACATAAAAATATTTTTGTGTTTTTTTGATAAAAAATAAATTGTTTTTGGTTAATAAAATAAATTGCAAATAAATTAAATAGAATAAATAAAATAAATAAATAAAAAGGAGAGATGACCTGAAAGTGGTGTGCCAATAGCAAGAATTCTGGGCCCAAATGGAGGTCCATGCTGACTTTCTGGATCCTACGCATGTGCATTGACTAGACCTTTGGTGCACCCTCAGTGGTAGCCACCAGATCTGGCCATCTGGCGCGTGGATGATGAATTCCCATGGTGGATCTCCTGGCCTCGCTTGCACTGAATCACCTGAAATAATAAGGAAAAATAACAAATGCATTGACTAGACCTTTGGTGCACCCTCAGTGGTAGCCATCAGATCTGGCCATCTGGCCATCTGGCGCGTGGATGATGAATTCCCATGGTGGATCTCCTGGCCTCGCTTGCACTGAATCACCTGAAATAATAAGGAAAAATAACAAATGCTGGAGGCAGGGATCGAACCCCTGACCTCCATCCTCCCAAAGCCTTAATGCTTAGCTGGCTTCCGCTGGAGCATTTGTTTCTATTTGTTCATAAAATATGCAATAATAATAATAATATATAAAACAAACGCAATAATGGGATTTTCAGAAAAACGCGCGCCAATGTTTGAACGGGCCAGTAGGGGAGCGACACTTCATCGTCTCCTTCCTCTCTCTGTGGCTAAAAATTCTGAAACCTATACCCACGAACGCTGTCTGTCACTACAAGCCATGCTCGTTCCAAAATCTGCTACAGGCCATATAAATGAAATCTAACACCATGGTTAGATTCTTCCCGTCCTTCTGATCACAACCGTACCATTCATGGAGGCTAATTGTTCCTGAAATAAAAATCCTTAAACCAAAAACTGAAACCCTAACAATGGTGGATTTCATTACAGACCAGATAAACACAATTGAGTAATGCCAAAAGTTTGCAAATGCTTCATAGGTTAAGAATATGCAATTATTTCATACTATGCATGCAAGAATAAAGCTATTCGATTTCAAAAAGATGGTGATACCGTTGCGGACTTACAGTGCGTGGGAGGGCTTGAAAGCGCTTGGCTTTGATTGCTTTAGGTTGTGGAGAATGTCAGGAAACGATTGGGACAGATACCAAGCCTTGAGGATGCTTCTAAGTGGGACTTTTATCTCACACTTTTCTTTGATTTTTTTGAATCTGATTCTTGCTCTGCACCTGATTTCTAACCTTCTTTTTGATCTGCTTCGCCTCCTTATGTATCAAACAATGTATTAGGGTTGTTTATTGTGTCCAAATCCCTCTCCATCAATGATTTTGGATTTGATTTGATTCCTCTTTACAATCTTTCCAAACATGGATTATTTTGAATCTTTTTGTACACACAAGCCTTTACACGAATTTGAATGCCTTGCTAGCTGTAATTAGAGCCTGAAACAATCACAAGATCCCTTGTTATCAATGCTTTGGATTTTTATTTGATTTATTTTGATTTAAATAAAATTAATTCAAATAAAAACCAAAATAAATAATAAAAATAAGATGTGGACAAGTGGCAAAGGCTAGAGCACGTGGGCTATAATACCAACTCAAAACAAGTGAAAAATAATGGGCCCATTTGGCAAAATTTGAAGTTTCGTGGATAGTTGACTTTTGGCAATTTTGCAAAAAAGGTCAACTTCATCAATGCATAACTTCCTCAATTTTGACTATTTGGAGGTGTTATTAGACTTTTTAGAAAGCTTCATATGTCCTCTAAACAACCCTTTTGGTCTAATCTCAATTTGATATTCCATGCTCATGTATGAAGCTTTGATAAAAAAGGTGTTTTTAGTGACTTTTCAAAATGACCTATAATGTCCAAATTCATAACTTCTTGTGAGTGAATATTTTGATCTTGGTATCTGAATATGGATTGTAGGGAATTTCATCCTCTTAAAAATGAGCTTTGTATGGGTCATTTCTCATAAAGTATGAGAAAGTTATGCTTGGTCAAAGTTGGGTTGACTTTTCCTACAAAACCCTAATTTAGCAACTTTTGAATCTTGATGAATTATGAGCAATCCTTGATGAATCATGATCAAACCTTGATCAAATGATGAAATATTCTTCAAAATGAGAATGTTGAAAAAAAATCTTGAAGTCTGACTGTATATGGGTCACAGTTGACTTTTGCCCTAGCACAGTCGATTTTTGGACCTTTGAGCAATTGACTGAGCAAACTTCCTTTGCAAGGCTTGAAACTTGACATGGATGATCTTGAGAACATATTAGGACAATGTTGAGCCTTTGGGGTAACTTGGACTCAAGGATCTTGATGCAACATGAAACCCTAATTTGGGGTAGACTGCCTTAGGAGAGAGCTTGTCTGGCCAACCCTTGGGCTACTTTGAGCAACTTGAGGTTCTTTCTTGCAATGTTTTGAGAAATATGGGAGGGCAAATTTTGGGGTACAACAAAATAGATTTAGGCTTATTTTATTTTCTTAAAATAAACATAGAATTTATACTTTTCCTAATTTAATTAATTTTCATACTATTTAGTTTAATGTTAAAATCTTCTTCATAAAACTTAAAAATATTTTCTCTTTTAAAATTAAATTAGTTTATTTTTTTATTAAGCATTTTTTTTAGTTCATTAGGTTAAGAAATAAAAACTTTTTTTAACAAGGACAAAACCAAATAAAATCCATTCTTTTTTTATTCATTACTTTATACATTATTCCTTTTCATATTTTGTACATTTATTTATTCAATTCAATATGGTTGTAATAGATTAATTAGGGTTTAATTTCTTGCAATCCCCATTTATGCTTTGTACACCCCCCTTTCCACAAATCATGTAATAGCTTAGTATTTTTATCTTCCGCAATTTAAATGCTTCATATTCACATGCTAGTAATTAGGGTTTGTATGGAAAGAATAAAATCAATCAAATAGAAAACCCTAATTCAAGACAAAAACAAGCATGAAAACAATACACTTGCACACAAGCACCCCTAAGGTAAAATCCACTTGGTTGCCTTACAAAATGGTCATATTACGCATGTGAGGTATCTTAACAAAAACAAACGAATACAAGATCATAGTCCCTTGATGACGCTATCTAAGTTGCCTTACAAATGATCTTAGTCCCTAAAAGAGAATGCTAAGATGCCTTGCAACATTGCTAATCATGGTTATACGATGACCCACGCCCGTCCCGTTTACATCCAAATATAGAGTTACTTACCAAATCAATGGTAAGATAACAATGTCAAAGGAAAAGGAAATGTACAAGAAAGGCTTTTGAGTAGGTAGAATGCTCCTAATTACTTGCTCCATTTCAAAACAAACACTCTTTCTATTTTCAAAACAATCACATACACTTTCAAACATTTTCAAAAGATCAACATCTTTGTATACATTCTTACGAAAAAAATCATTACAAAGATTGCCTAAATAAAGGCATCTTTACAAAATACGTTCAAAAACCACACTAAGCACAATTTCAAACGAAAGCAAGTGATCTAGAAAGTAACTAAGATCCCATGAAAAACCATGGATGAAAAGGGTTCTAATACCTTCCCTTTTCATAATCTACCCCCCGAACTCAAGAAACAATCTCAAAGGTCTTTCCTATGATTTTTCACCTTTCCTTTTGGATAAAAGAAAAGTCGGTGGCGACTCTTTCTAACCACAACATTTGTAATCAAACGCAAAACCTTCAAGTCAGTTCTCCCACCGTATCATAGAACTGACAACTCTGCTGGGGATTAAACTAAAAGTGGGGTTACCTTAGGGTTATATCATATTTACTTGCTTACATTGTTTGACTTGTATGCTTTACATTATGATTCTTTGTTTGGGTTTGAATCCTCTACCCGGATTTGGGATACATTATAGGTAAGTAGCAATACGTTGTGGAAACTGTGCGGGGTATACCGAGATGGTCTAAGAAATATCTACGTTAGTGTGACATATTTGTGGGTACCGCTAGCCTTTGACTTAATCAAAGAGAATATGGGGCCGCTGAGTGATGTCATGAAGAACTAATGAACTTTTAGAGCCTTTACTTGACCAACTTGGCCTTTAGGATGTAGTGAGATGACCGACTTTGGTGCAGTCCGAAGTTGGTAGATACTCAATACTACACTCATTGAGGTTTGGTTTCTTAGGATACTTCGATCGCCATTAAAGAGGCTTGTGCTGAAACAATGACCAATGAAACAAACCGGTGATATTGAGCTCCTTAGAACCCGGTTACTATTACTAGGACAGGTTTAAGACAACTAAACTTCAAGAGGGTACTTACCTATAAAACTCCATGCAAGCCTAAACCTAAGGATTTGTTTGTTTTGTTTGTACATACATACTTTTACATAACATCATGAACATCATATACATCCACTAACCATTTCAAGGATTTTGGGATTCATCTTTGTTCTTGTTTTGTAGGATATGGATTCACTTCGCAGGAAAACTATTCAAGTCAATCTTGTAAGGATCCCTCCATAACTCAGGGAGCTAGCTTCAAGGATTCCTGAAAACTCTCCATTCACCGAGAGACATGGTCTCCTACTCAACTTGGTCACCTCTAACACAGATGAGGACATGATGAAGGTGCTCTTTCAGTTCTTTGATCTTTTACACCATTGCTTCACATTTCCCGACTATCAACTTGTGCCTACTTTGGAAGAATTCTCTCGAATCTTGAGGATACCCATTCTCAGCCAACTACCTTTCAACGGTACGGAAAGAGACCCAAAGCTAGAATAGATTTCTCAATCTCTACACTTGCACTCATCTGATGTCACAACTCATTGGGAAACAAGGAGTGGTGTCAAGGGTTTCCTAGCAAAGTTCCTGTTTGAGAAAGCCCAAAGTTGTTGGAATTCCTTGGATCTGCAAGCCTTTGAGGAAACTGTGGATCTCCTTATCTATGGGATGGTGTTGTTTCCAAATCCTGATTAACTCGTAGATGTGAACACCGTCAAAATCTTCATATCTCGCAACCCGATGCCTACATTGCTAGGGGATATCCTACACTCTTTTCACACTCGTACAATGAGGAAAAGAGGTGTCCTTATGTGTTGCACTCCTCTCTTGGAAAGATGGTTTATTTTGCATCTTCCCCAATCTGTATTAAAGAATGAGCAAGGTTCAAGGTGGTCACAAAGTTTGATGATGCTCAAACATTCAGACATTCATTGGTGCTCCTGATCCATAGAGAATGTTACTATTGTCGACCATTACGGGGAATTTCCTAATGTCCCTTTACTTGGCATTAGGGGAGGAATCACCTACAACCCATGCTTAGCTTTAAGATAGTTTGGTTACGCCCGAAGGGATGGCCCGCACGAGATGCTGATTCAAGATTTGGTATTTGACTACGACAACGACGATCAAGGTCTTCGCCAGAGATTTATCCGAGCTTAGAGGATGTTAAACAAGGTAGATAGCAAGACTTTGGGGCATACAAATTCCATCCCTCTTGAGCCTTACCTCAAATTGGTACGAACTCGTGCTCAGAGTCTTATGATGCCTTACCCCTCCATTCTCCCAGTAATCATTGAGCCTGTCATGGAAGGAGATATTCCATACACTATCCTACATCCCGACATGCCTACCTCTCTTGAAGACCTACAAAGGGATTGGATACAACTCAAGGGAGAGCGAGATACCTTCGAAGCCCAATTCTATGCAAGTGAGAAGAAGGTTTTGGAACTCACTAGGCTACTTCATGAGGAGTAGACTCTAAATGCATACATTGCACCAAAGAGGATGTGCACTACCTTTTTATCTTAGAGTTTCTTGTATTTGTTTTTCCCAAGAAGGAATTGATGTACTCAAAAGCTTTAATTTATTAATATAACGTGTGTTTCCTTTTTTGTCTAAAACGAATTTGAATCTTAAAAACCTTAAAATTATTGCATACACATTTATCATTCATCATAACATAAGCAGGTTTCTTGCAACAAGTCTCCTCATCTCTCTACTGTTTATTTCAGTAAGATGGATCTCGAGCAAATAGTGAAGGAACTCCAAGCTCATAATGCACAATTTCAACAGTTGTTCTTAACTCTGGCCAAAGGATAAGAAGAGTTGAAAACTTTTCTAGTTGAGGAAAAGAAAAAGAAGAGAAAGAAGGTAACCGGAGTCCTAAACATGTGAAGAAGATTTCATGGGCAGACAAGAAGGACCCTAGACTTTGTAACGACATCCAGTGAGAGAGACAATCAAGATGGGAAAGGCAAGGAAACAGTTGTCCCGTCAGAATCATAAGAGGAAGAGGAAGAAGAAGACTATTATAAAGAACAATACCCTCCAGCTGATGACAAGTATAAACATCTCGAAGAGCGGTTGAGTGCGATGGAAATCCAAAAAGAGCCTAGCTTGGACTTTGAGGAATTGGGGTTAGTGTCGGGGATTGTCATTCCTCCCAAATTCAAAGCACCTGTGTTCGTCAAATATGACGGAGTCTCATGCCCCAAAATGCCTCTCTGGTCCTACGTGAGGAAAATCCAGCCCCATACCGCAGACAAAGATTTATGGGTACACTTCTTCCAAGACAGTCTGTCTGGAACTCAACTTGATTGGTTTTATCAGCTAGAAAGAGCCAATATTCATAACTGGGAAGATCTTGCTGCGGCCTTTTACAAACAATACCAATACAATGCTGATCTTGCGCCTACCCGTACTCAACTCCAGAGTATGGCCATGGTTTCCAATGAAGGTTTCAAGGACTATGTGTAAAAATGGAGAGACTTGGCTGGAAGAGTTCAACCTCCCATATCTGAAAGAGAATTAGTAGACATGTTTTTGGGCACCTTGTCTGGTCCCTTCTTCAATCACCTAATTGGGAGTTCATTGACAGGTTTTACTGAACTGATATTGACCAGAGAAAGGGTAGAAGTCGGGATAAAGAGTGGAAAGATTCAAAAGGATACATCTTTTGCTGCTATAAGAAAGCCATTTATCGGAAAGAAAGAAGTGATTGCATTTTATCCTCAGAGAAATCAAGATAGGACCGAACTCCGTCCAATGGTGGGGGCTGTTATGATTCCTAAACCAGCGCCTTATCAACAAAGAAACAACCAACCAAGGATGGAAAGGCCAGTCAGAAAATTCACCAGAATTAACATGACCTTATCTCAAGTATTGCCACACCTATTAAGATCCAGCCTGGTGACCTTGAAAGAAGCTCTAAATAATCCTAATACAACATCTCCTCACTATCATCCTAATGCCCGCTGTGCATACCACTCTGAGAGTCCCGGCCATGACACTAATAATTGTTGGGCTCTAAAGAACAAAATACAAGACCTCATTGAAGCAAAAGAGATTGAATTTGATGCGCCCGAAAAGCCAAAGGTCATTTCTGCCCCTATGCCCAAACATGGCCATAATACCAATGCCATTGAAGAAGAAATGTTTGTTACTTTAGTTGATTAACTTATGACCCCACTCATAACTATTAAAGTGAACTTGTTGAATGCCGGTGTGTTCCCGGGTTGTGATGAAGGCTGTCATTTCTATTTGTCCTCACCAACCAGTTGTCCTTTGTTGAAAACAGGCGTTCAGTGCCTAATAGATAACAAAGAAATTTTGTTTGAAAAGACTTCTGTTCCACCTATTCCTTTTAAAGATGTCTATATCATTACCATTTCCGCCAATTCTTCCAGGGTCTCCACCAAAAGACTCGTTAGAATTACATCAGTTCCAAAAGTAACTCCTTTGATAATTACAATTCCTGGACCAATCCCATATTCATCAGACAAAACCATACCATGGAATTATAGAGGGGATATCTACTACCACGGTATCAAGCAGGATTAGCCAGCCGCCGAAGATTCGAGTTTCGAGAAAGTCAACTCTGACATCAGTAATATTGCAGGAACTAGCAAGATTACCCGAAGCGGAAGGATATTCTCTCCAGAAATTGCTCCCTAAAAGAAGTTTTTGGACCCGTAATCATTCCTATTGTTGCTTCCCCGAAGGCTATTCCTAGTCATACAATCGTCTCCACTAATACTCCAACTGACAAATCTGTTACAATCCCTGTTATCATTCCTACTGGCACTCCTGCTGCCAAGTTAACTGAGACTCAGAGAAAAGGTGTTCTGGTTGAGTCTGTCAAGACGAAGACAAAATCATTGGCTATCCCTGAGACCTCCCAGAAGGAGATGGAGGAAATTTTAAAAATCATAAAAAGAAGCAACTACGATGTAATTGAGCAACTGGGGTAAACTCCATCTAAAATTTCCATGCTAGCTTTACTACTATGTTCCGAGGCGCATGCAAAAGCCTTGGTAAAATTCCTGAAAACTGCCCATGTACCCCAAGAGACATCTGCTGATCAGTTCCAAGACTGCGTAGCTAGCTTAACTGCAGATAATGGTCTAGGTTTTTCAGATGCTGATTTAACGCCAAAAGGAAGGAAGCATAATGAGGCATTGCATGTATCAGTTGAATGTAGGGGCACAACCTTGGCTCATGTTTTAGTGGACACTGGCTCATCTCTGAATGTATTACCTAAAAAAGCTCTTGATAGGCTTGACTGTGAGGGATTGACATTGAAGCCAAGTAACATAGTAGTAAGAGCTTTTGACGGCTCGAAAAGGATGGTACATGGGGAAGTGGATATCCCCATAAAGGTTGGAACCTAAACATTTGATTCAACTTTTTATGTAATGGATATCCGTCCCTCATATTCCTGCTTGCTAGGCCGACCATAGATTCACAATGCTGGCGCTGTCACTTCTACGTTGCACCAAATGCTGAAGTATCCAATTCAAGGGAAGATTATCACCGTTCATGGAGAAGAAGAGTATATGATCAGCCATCTCAATTCCTTCATATATGTGGAATTAGATGGTGAATTTATTGAAACCCCATTCCAACACTTTGAAGAAGTCCCGCAAGTTGTGGCAGTAACCAAAGCTGTTCCTAAGATCACAAGGCCTCCACTCAGGATGTCATCTTTGAAGGATGCAAAGGCAGTAATAGAAGAAGGTGTGTGCACTATCTGGGGAAAACTCCCGGATATCCCATACAAGTCAGATAAGTTTGGTTTGGGTTTCTCTTCAAGTGCTCAGAAGGCTGTACGCCGCGCTCGTGCTGGAGGACCACCCCTGAAGATCAGCAACCGTGAAGTCAATACGGTAGAGGATGATGAAGATGGTTGCAACCTGGAGGATTGGATCTTCCCAACTGTCAGTGGAGGGCTCAGCAATTGGGAGGCTAGAGATTTTGTCCCGATCACTTTTATCCCACAGTAATTTGTCTTTACATTTTGTTTGATCTGTAATATTAAAACAATTCAAACTCTTAAAACCTTGTGTCTTACCCGAGGAACAATGGTCCATTTGTAAGGTTATTATCTCATTTCCATATGACATCAATGAATCATGGACGTTTTACATACAAACTTTGTGCTCATTGTTTTTGCTTTTTACATTTTCATTTTGTTGTACCCCAAAATTTGCCCTCCCATATTCATCAAGATTTGTCAAGGCAAAGTCACAAGATGCCCAAAGGGTGTGCAGCTCAACTGTCTCCTATACAGTCAAAACTAAGGTTTGAGTTCTGGTCAAGCAAATGAACTTTTCAAAGGCCCAATCAAGTCTCATATGCTCACAAAGATGGTCAAGTATCCTCATGTCAAGTTTCAAGGCATTCAGCTCAAAATTGCACAGTCAAAACCCTAGATTGCACTACAGTCAACTGTAGGGGCAAAATGGTCATTTGACAGTCAAAAGTTCAAATTTTTGGTCAACATATCATTTTGAATCCACAAACATCATTTGATCAATGCTTGATCATGATTCTCAAGATTTGGCTCAGAAATCATCAAGATGCAAAAGTTGCTATATTTGGACAGCTGAAAAAAGTCAACTGAAATTGACCAGGGCATAACTTTCACATGGATTATCAGAAAATTTCCATCCAAAGCTCATTTTGAAGAGAAAGACATTTCCTACAATTCATCTTCATGTTCCAAGTCCAAGAAATGCTCTCACAAAAAGTTATCAATTTCAACATTATAGGTCATTTTCAAAAGTCAACAAAAAGTGACTTTAAGTCAAAGGCCATAACTTGAGATTGGTAAATCAAAATGACATGGGACCAAAGGCATTGGTTAAAGGACTCAAAGACCTTTCCAAAATGTCCAAGAACATGTGAAAAGCTTAAAAATTGACCAAGTTATGCCTTGTGGAAGTTGGGAAAGTTTTGGAAATTTTTGAAAGTCAACATTGATGCAAAAGGCCTAAAAATGCAAATGGGCCCAATTATCTTCCAAATTTCTTCATGCCAAGCCTATGCACGACCACTAGGCCCAAGGGGAAGTATTCTCATATTTTCTAATTATTTATTTGAATTAATATTAATTTATATTCATTTAAATGATTTTAATTCATGAAAAATATAACCTTAAGCAAAACAAATCTTTTTATGCATGATTTAAACTTGAGATTTCGTGCACATGCCAATATAGAAGGTTTTGACTTGATTGAGACCTAATTGATACAAATGCACATGGAAAAGATTCAAAAAGATTTCATAAAAATCAAATATACAAAACCATGAATGCTTGAGATTTTGTGTAATTTTCTTGACCTAAATCACTCTATATATGATCAGCATCACAACCCTAGTGCCCTAAGACAAAAAGCTGCGCATAACACACCTTTGGCACATTGAAATTTTTGACAAAAAAGTCAATACTGAATTCAAGGATATAGGACGATTCAAGCTTGGATTTTTGTTTCAATAGCATTCTGAGGCATCACTGAGTGTTTCTCAATCAATAACCACGACAAAAACACCTTGAATTGGTATGAAGAACCTTGACTGAACCAAGAAAATTCCAAACTCGTGCATCATGATTTACATGTTTTTACAGCATTTTGTCCATTAATTCATGTTTCTATTGATGTTTCTGAACTAACTGCAACGTTTGATTGTGTTTTTGAGTCACGTACACGATTATGCCATTGTCGAATATTAGGGTTTACAGGTTCTTGATTTAGGGCTTTTGCATATAAGGAAAATTAGGACTCATAGGTGCCATGACTGAACTCAGCACCTCAAGACGAAGAGACCTATACCCTCGCGAACAATTTATGATGCCTAGAAAGCTATTCGCTATTTTCTCAAATCCACCTTAAGACCACGCTGGAAAAACCGTTCCCCTTGAGTTTTGTTTTACAGGGTAGGGAAGGAGACGAAGATGTGTCTGAACCTGATTGGACATTTTGAATTTTCGCGCGAAATTCCAAAGCGTTAGCGTGTTCTCTTTATATTATTTGCATATTATTATATGTTAATTGAAAGCGAATAGCTCAGCTGGCAGGGACTAAAGCATGTGACCTTCAAGACCTGGGTTCAAGTCCCAGGTCTTGCCTAAACTCCATATTATTTTTCCATATTAAATCCCATGCAGATTCCTCACTAGAGCGCACCATGCACATTCAACAATCACCATCCACGCGTCCCAGGAGATCTAGTCAAGGGCCAGGATTGGAGAACACCCTAGGCATGGGTCAAACGCATCATATGGAATTATGGAAAGTCAACTAACGTCCAGCTTATTGGGCCAGGCCTTTCACAAAAACACCTCTTTATTTGGGGACTACACCCCACTCTGGTTTGATTTCATTTTTATTTTATTTATTTCATTTGTTTTAATTGATTGGTTATTTTAATTATTTGTTTTAATTAATTTACTTTTTCTATAAAATATAAAAACATTATAAAAAATCAGAAAAAACACAAAAACATAATATTTATTTTATAATAATTATTTTTATAAATAAATTAATATGTCAATATTTAGTTAATTAGGTTTTAATTTTAATCTCTTTTTAATAAAAATCCAACAAAATAGAATTAGGTTAATTAATTTATTCCTTTTAATATTTTTCCCCTTTTTTAGAATAATAATAATTATTTACTTGTTTATTTTCCTATTTAAATTGTGCATAATAAATTTTAGGTTAATTTAGATCTTATTTTAACTCTTTCTTAACAAATAAAAAATATTAGAATTAGGGTTTGCTTCTTAATTTAATTTCAATTAATTTCTTTTGCATTAAATCTAAAAAATACAAAAAAACATCATTCTCATTTAATTTTAATTTTTATGTCCTTAGTAATTTTTAATTATTTGCGAAAAGGGTCCAACGCCCGTCATTAACCATTTAATTGCGCATTTATTTTATTATCGCTTATTATAATTCTGTAAATATCCCAAAGCCATGCAATTTACTTTTCGCACTTTATTTTCTTCGCATTATTTATTTTTCCGCTAAATCGGGTCCGGTTTAATTTTGGCGATGTGGACCCGCGCCTTTGTAATAATCTTAGATTTATTTCCTCGCAAAATATTAACTGTTAACCAAGCATGAAAGAATGAATGTCTTAATAAAATCAAGCGTAGAACACAACATACATGACAAGACAAAAATAACTGAAACATGACACACAATTCGCACACACCACCCCTAGGGTACGCCTCACTGTTGCCTTTCGAAAGGTGGTCGTCGAGTAGAGGACGTCTTAGTAAGTCCTCATGATCCGGGAACCTGGCATGAGGGTAGCTTCTAAGGTGTCTTCCCATTGCTCTGGTGATCACCGTGTCCCTATAAAATCGAATTGACCCGAACACCTCCAACGGTGGTGCTACCTACCTCTCAATGGTGGGATGGCACTACTTTAAAGGACATTTACACAGACGAATTCCTTAGGGTAGGTAGGTTCTCAAGGATACTTGCTCTAATTTCAAACAAAAATACTTTTCACACCAACACATTTTCAAAAGCTTTCAAAGCAATTTTTTCAAACACTCTGACGTACGAGTCGAACTGAAATTTTTCAAAGAAACTTTTTTAAACCCACATTGAAAAGCAAACAAAACATTTTTGAAAACACGTTGACCAAGTATCTAAGAGCCCATGGATAACCATGGATAGAAAGGGTGCTAACACCTTCCCTTTCTATAACCTACCTCCCGAACCGAGAGCAATCTCTTTAAAGGAATTTTTCTGTGCTTTTGTCCTTTCCAATTGGAGAAAATAAAAGACGGTGGCGACTCTTGCTTCCGCGACATTTCGCGAACCAGCGTTAAACAGTCAGTTCCAGATCCACCGATCACAGAACTGGCGACTCTGCTGGGGATATAACTTAAAGTGAGGTGTACCTTAGGGTTTAGTTCATAACTATGTTTTCAATTGTTTTCCTTGTGTGCTTTAAATTGTGGGTTGCTTGGGAGTTCTGTAGGTCCTACACCCGGATCTGGGGGATACCTTTCTTAGAAAGTAGCAACAAGGCTGTGAGGGAACTGTGCGGGGTATACCGACACGGTTGAAACAGTCTGCTACGTTGATGTGGCACTTTGGTGTGTACCGGTAACCCTTGAGTTCAGTCAAGGAGAGTACAGGGCCTCCGCGTGGTGTCGTGAAGCATCAACAGACCTTAGGAACCTTAATTGAACGATCTTGGCCTCTTTAGGGTAGTGAGATAACTGACTTTGGTGCAGTCCGAGGTTGGTTGATACTCGATACTACGCTCAATTGAGGGTTGCTTTCCTGGAATATTTCGGTCGCCAGTTCAGTGGCTAAATCGAAACGATGAACAATGAAAGCAATCCCGTGATATTGGGAACCTTAGAACCCGGTTACTTTGATTAGGACAGGTATGAACCCACCAACTCAAGAGGGTATTACCCAGACCCCATGCTGGCCTTAAACCTTAAGGGCTTGTCTTGTATGCCTTGTTTGCCCTACATGTTTGTCTTTGTAAATATCTGTGGTGTGTTTAATCATAGCATCATGACATCATCCTGCATCATATGCATTGACTAACCATTTCAGGGGTTCGAATTTTCATCTTTGTTCTTGTTTTGTAGGACATGGAAACCGCTCGTAGAAAGACAATTCAGGTCAATCTTGTAAGGATCCCTCCTCAGCTTAAGGAGCTTATATCCAGGATTCCCGAGAACTCTTCATTCAGTGACAGGCATGGAAGCCTCATCAGCTTGGTCAACACCAACCTTGAGGAAGATATGATAAAGGTCTTGTTCCAGTTCTTTGATCCCCTGCATCACTGTTTTACCTTCTTGGACTATCAGTTGGTACCTACATTGGAGGAGTTCTCCCGGCTCCTGAAGATCCCTATCCTTGATCAGCTGCCTTTCAACGGCACAGAAAAGGAACCTAAGCTGGAAGAGATTGCTAAAGCCTTGCACCTACAGTCATCTGACCTCAAGGGACATTGGGAAGTTAGAAGTGGCGTCAAAGGGTTCTTAGCCAGGTTTCTGTTTGAGAAAGCCCTTGAATGTTGGAACTCTCTTGACTTGCAAGCTTTTGAAGAGGTTGTGGCCCTCCTTGTTTATGGTTTGGTATTGTTCCCTAACCCAGATCAGCTCATTGATATCAGTGCCGTTCAGATCTTTATGTCCAGGAATCCTATACCTACGTTGCTGGGGGACATCCTTCACTCATGTTACACTCGAACCATGAGAAAAAGAGGTGTCCTTATGTGTTGCACTCCTCTCCTGGGAAGGTGGTTTATTTCGCACCTTCCACAATCAGTCCTGAAGAATGAGCGGGGTTTGAGATGGTCACAACGGTTGATGACTCTTACACATGCAGATATACATTGGTGTCCTAGATCCAGAGGAGATGTCACTATCATTGATCGTTGTGGGGAGTACCCTAATGTTCCTTTACTTGGAATCAGAGGAGGTATTACTTATAGCCCATGCCTGGCTTGGAGACAGTTTGGTTATGCTCGGAGGGATGGTCCTCATGACATGCTAATTCCCGACATAGTTTTTGACTTCGACAGTGATACTCAAGGACTTCGTCAAAGATTTATCAGAGCATGGAGGATGCCCAGTAGAATAGACAGCAAGACACTGGGGCACAGGAACTCCATCCCTTTGGAGCCATATCTCAAATGGGTACGCGCCCGTTCTCAGAAGTTAGTGATGCCTTATCCTCACATGCTTCCAGTAATCAAAGAGCCTGTCTTGGAAGGGGAAGTGCCTCATGTTATTCAGCACCCTGATATGCCCACATCCTGGGAAGAGATGCAGAAGAGCTGGATCCAGCTTAAGGAGGAAAGGAATTCTCTTGAGACTAGTCTGCATGCCAGTGAAAAGAAAGTCCTGGAGCTCACCCGTCTGTTGCATGAGGAGAGGAATCTCAACACCTACATAGCTCCGAAGAGGATGCGCAGTGTATTCTGGGATTGACTTGACTTTTGTATTTCTTTTTGCCCATGAGGCCTTGATGTATTAACAATGATTTCATTAATGATAACGTGTGTTCTTTTCTTGTCTACAACGAATTTGAACTTTCGAACCCTTGAATACATCGCATACGCATTTCATACATCATGTGCATAGCAGGTTTTTCCCTTTTCAGGTTGCTTACAGTTCTTCGCTGTTTATTTCAGCATCATGAATTCCGGATCTGAATCAACTGAGGCTTCAATCAAGGCTCTCCAGGCGCAGAATGCGCAGTTTCAAGAATTAATCCTGGGTCTAGCTAAAGGCCAAGATGAACTGAAGACCATGCTCCTGAAGAAGGAGAAGAAGAAGAAAAGAAGAACTGTTCTATTCAACACGGGCCGAAGGTTGGGTAATACTCTACACAATGAAGAGGTTGCTTCTTCTGTTGGCAAGAGTCCTTCTCAGGCAGAAGCAAGGGTTCCTAGTCCGGTGGTCTCCGACAACGAGACAGATTTTGATGAAGAGCAGTACCCTCCTGAAGACAACAAGTACAAACAACTGGAGGACAGGTTGAAGGCTATGGAGGTGCAACAGACACCTGGGCTGGATTTCGGAGATCTGGGTTTGTCGACTGGTGTGATCATTCCACATAAATTCAAAGCTCCCACCTTCTCCAAGTATGACGGGGCATCCTGTCCCAAGCTGCATTTGAGGTCCTATGTGCGAAAGATTCAGCCGTACTCTGCGGACAAGAATCTATGGATCCACTTCTTCCAGGAGAGTCTTTCAGGGACTCATCTCGAATGGTTCTATCAGCTGGATGGGACCAAAGTTCGTAACTGGGAGGAGCTGGCTACTGCTTTCTACAAGCAGTATCAGTATAATGCCGACCTTGCCCCCACGCGTACCCAACTTCAGGGTATGTCGTTGGGCGTAAGCGAAGGTTTTAAAGAGTACGCGCAGAAGTGGAGAGATCTGGCTGGCAGGGTGCAGCCACCTTTGACTGATCGAGAGTTAGTGGACATGTTCTTGGGGACCCTATCTGGGCCATTCTTTAACCATCTCATTGGGAATTCTTCTGCTGGTTTCACTGATTTAATCTTAACTGGAGAGAGAATTGAAGCTGGTTTGAAATCGGGGAAGATTGCAAAGGCTGCATCGTCATCTAGTTCAGAAAAGAAGCCGTTTAAAAAGGAGTCTAGTGCTGTGTATGGCTCCAGAAAATCAGAGAGACCTGATCGCCGCCAATCTGTCAGTGCGGTCATGATTGCTACGCCTGCTGCCGCTCCCCGGCCAAATAATCCTCAAAGGGCTGATAGACCTCGGAGAGAGTTCACCCGGTTAAGCATGACCCTATCGCAAATCCTGCCACAGTTGCTAGCCACCAATTTGGTGACTGTCAAGGAGGCGCCAAAGTTCTCAAACACTACCTCTCCTAAGTACAACCCGAATGCCCGTTGTGCTTACCATTCAGATAGCCCGGGGCATGCCACTGATGACTGTTGGGCGTTAAAGAATAAGGTGCAAGACCTTATCGATGCTAAAGAGATACAATTCGAAGCGCCCGCAAAACCGAATGTAGTTACTGCCCCTATGCCTCAGCACGGGGTAAATGCTATTGATGAAGATGTTTATGCTGTTTCTGTGGAGGATCTAGCCACTCCTTTAAAGATCATTAAGAAGAACCTACTGCAGGCCGGTTTATTTCCGGGTTGTAGTGAGGGTTGCCTATTCTGTGTTGTGTCCCCATCCGGTTGTCCCTTGCTCAAGTTAGGTGTCCAAAGCTTAATGGATAGCAAGGAGATTTTATTCAAGAAGTCTGCTGTTCGTATGGTTCCGATGGAAGAAGTCTCTGTGGTGACTATCTTCAACAATCCGATCCCGGCTCTCCAGAAGAAGCCTGTCCAAATTCTGACCGTCGCACCTGTTACTATCACTGTTCCTGGGCCCCTGCCCTATGTATCCAACAAAGCTGTCCCTTGGCACTATGGGGCAGATGTATATATAAACGGAGTGAAACAAGAGCTCAACGCTGGCGCCAGCATCTGTGACATCACTGGCCCGGCCAAAGTTACCCGCAGTGGCAGGCTCTTCTCGCCTGACATTGCGCCACCTGCTGCTAGAAGACCACTCCTGATAATTCCTGCAAGTACACCTACTCCCGTTGCTGATCAAGTTGTTATTCCTGCTGCTGATCCTATTGTTTCTCCTGCTGCCGAGTCATCCAATGCTCGGGGCAAGGGAATTGAAACTGAGCCTGCCCAGATGGAGGTACCCATACCAATAGCTGCTGAGGCCTCCCCACAAGAGATGGAGGAGATCTTGAAGATTATAAAGAAGAGCGATTTCAACGTTGTGGAACAGTTGGGGCATACGCCCTCCAAAATCTCCATGCTCTCTTTACTGCTGTGCTCTGAGGCCCATGCAAAGGCCCTCATCTCATTCCTCAAGAAGGCCCATGTGCCACATGAAACCTCGGCAATCCAGTTCACTGATTGCGTGGCAAGTCTAACGGCAGACAATGGCTTGGGTTTTTCAGACGCTGATTTGACCATGAAGGGGAAAGATCATAATGATGCTCTGCATGTCTCAATCGAATGCAGGGGCACCACCTTGGCACACGTGTTGGTTGATACTGGGTCATCTTTGAATGTGCTACCCAAGAAGGCTCTGGATCGTCTAGATTGTGAAGGCCTTGATTTAAAGCCCAGCAACATCATTGTCAGGGCCTTTGATGGTTCAAAGAGGATGGTCCATGGGGAGGTGGACATTCCGATTCGTGTGGGCTCTCAGGTGTTCGACTCCACTTTTTATGTGATGGATATCCGTCCATCTTACTCTTGTCTGCTGGGTCGACCCTGGATACATAAGGCTGGGGCAGTGACCTCTACCTTGCATCAAAAACTGAAGTACCCCGTCAGAGGGAAGATCGTCACCGTGCAAGGTGAGGAAGAATACATGGTGAGCCACCTAAACTCGTTCAGATACATTGAGATGGATGGGGAGTTCATTGAGACCCCCTTTCAACATTTCGAGGAGATGTTTCCAATCGCAGCAGAAACAGCAGAAGCAGGTGGTCCTCTGAAGATGGCTTCCCTAAAGGATGCCAGGGCTGTAGTGCAAAAGGGTGAAGGTGCTAACTGGGGCAGACTGCCAGACTTCACCCAGAAGACTGATAAACTTGGGCTGGGCTTCACCTCAGAAGGGCAGAGAGCTATGAGGAAAGAGAAGATCGGAAGGCCTCCAGTATTTATCAAGGGTTCAGAAGTGAATGCTGTCGGGGAAGACTTTGAAGTGAACGAAGCCGAATTCAACAGCTGGATTTATCCGACGGCCGAAGAAGGATTGAACAATTGGAGTGCAAAGGATCACACCCCTGTTACCTTTGTGACACAGTAATGAATTCCCATGTTTTGTTATTTTGTAATAGACAATGATAAACTCTATGGCCCGGTGTCTTACCCGAGGCACCGCGGTTCTATTTGTGAGGGCATATGAACTGTCATTTTATACATCATAAATGAAAATCTTGGACTATTTTCGCATTGCAAATATTGTGTTCCTTTTTTCTTCCTTTCATTTCCTTTACATAATTTTCAAAACAGCTGTATTTACACACACACTCACTCATACAGGTTCCAATCCACTCTGGATCTCACTGATAACAGCTCTGCTAATGCCAATTATGACTTCGAAAATCCGATCAACTTAGCCGAAGACGAAGGTGAAGATGATTGCGAAGTACCTGGCGAGCTTGCAAGACTGTTGCTTCAGGAAGAGAGGGCAATTCAACCCCATGAAGAGCCAGTGGAAACCATAAACTTGGGTACTGAGGCAGACAGAAAAGAGGTAAAGATTGGTGCTAACCTAGAGCTCAGCGTGAAGCAACGGTTAACCAAGATGCTGCATGACTATATGGAGATCTTTGCCTGGTCCTACGAAGACATGCCAGGGTTGGATACCGATATTGTTGTCCATCATTTGCCAACTAGGGAAGACTGCCCTCCAGTTAAACAAAAGGTTCGTCGGATGCGTCCAGAGATGTCAGAGAAGATTAAGGCTGAGGTGATGAAACAGTTTGATGCCGGGTTCCTTGCAGTAACTTCTTACCCTCAGTGGGTTGCTAATGTGGTGCCGGTACCTAAAAAGGATGGCAAGGTCAGAATGTGTGTTGATTACAGGGATCTAAACAGGGCCAGCCCCAAGGATGACTTCCCCTTACCTCACATTGATGTCCTTGTGGATAATACAGCTCAGCACAAGGTATTCTCTTTCATGGATGGCTTTTCAGGCTACAATCAGATCAAGATGGCACCTGAAGACATGGAGAAGACTACATTTGTTACTCAGTGGGGCACCTTCTGTTACAAGGTCATGCCGTTCGGACTAAAGAATGCTGGGGCAACCTACCAGCGTGCCATGGTTGCCTTGTTTCATGATATGATCCATCATGAGATCGAAGTGTATGTGGACGACATGATTGCTAGGTCCCAGACTGAAGAAGAGCATCTAGATCATCTGCAGAAGTTGTTTGACCGGTTGAAACTGTACAAACTGAGATTGAACCCGAACAAGTGCACCTTCGGGGTAAGATCTGGGAAATTGCTAGGCTTCGTGGTCAGTGATAAAGGTATTCAAGTGGACCCTGCTAAGGTCAAAGCCATTCAAGAGATGCCAGTTCCCAAGACAGAGAAGGAAGTCAGAGGCTTTTTAGGACGCCTGAACTACATTGCTCGATTCATCTCTCATCTAACTGCTACCTGTGAGCCAATCTTCAAGCTACTGAAGAAAGATCAGGTAGTACGTTGGAACGATGAATGTCAGGCTGCTTTCGACAAAATCAAAGAGTATCTTCAAGAACCACCCATCCTAATGCCACCGGTTGAAGGGAGACCTCTGATACTATATCTGACAGTGCTAGACAACTCAATGGGGTGTGTGCTGGGGCAGCATGACGAGTCTGGCCGAAAAGAGCATGCCATTTATTACCTTAGCAAAAAGTTTACCGACTGTGAGACCCGATACTCACTGCTTGAGAAAACTTGCTGCGCTTTGGTATGGGCTGCTCGCCGGTTGAGACAGTATATGCTGACTCACACTACCTTGTTGATCTCAAAAATGGATCCGATAAAGTATATATTTGAAAAGCCTGCTCTGTCTGGGAGAATTGCAAGATGGCAAATGATCTTGACGGAATACGACATTCAGTATACAACCCAGAAAGCCATCAAGGGGAGTGTACTGGCAGACCACTTAGCTCATCAAGCTGTAGATGACTACCAATCAATGAACTTCGAGTTTCCGGATGAAAGCATCATGATAGTAACAGACTGTGAAGTACCTGGACCGGATGAAGGACCTGAACCAGGATCCCGATGGTCTATGCACTTTGACGGAGCTTCCAATGCTTTGGGAAATGGTATCGGCGCCATTATCATATCTCCACAAGGTACTCATACTCCACTCACTGCCCGGCTATGTTTCAACTGTACCAACAACATGGCGGAGTATGAGGCGTGTATCATGGGTCTTCAAGCTGCTATCGACCTACGGATCAAGTTCCTCAGTGTCTTCGGAGATTCCGCTCTAGTGATCAATCAGATCAATGGAGAGTGGGATACGAAACATCCAAACTTGATTCCTTACAGAGAATGTGTGTTGACCATGATTCCCCACTTCACAGAGATAACCTTCGAGCACTTTCCAAGAGAAGAGAATCAGTTAGCGGACGCGTTAGCTACAATGTCTTCAATGTTCAAGGTTAAATGGGATAATGAAGCTCCCCGGATCATCATCTGGAAACTGGACGAACCGGCATACTGTTGTGATCTCGAAACTGAATTGGTAACTGAGAAGCCTTGGTACCACGAGGTGAAGAGATATCTGGAAGCTCAGGAATACCCTGAAGGTGCCTCTATCAATGATAAGAAATTCCTGAGGCGGTTCGCAGCCAAGTTCTTTCTAAGCAACGGCATCTTGTACAAGAGGAATCATGATTCAACCTTACTGCGTTGTGTGGACAAGATTGAAGCAGAAAGAATCATGGAAGACCTACATGAAGGGACCTTTGGTACGCATTCCAGTGGACATACTATGGCTAAAAAGATCCTACGGGCAGGATATTACTGGTCCACTATGGAAGCCGATTGCTACCAACATTCTAGGACATGCCACAAGTGCCAGATCTACGCAGATAAGGTGCATGTTCCTCCGGTTCCCCTGAATGTTCTGACTGCGCCTTGGCCGTTTGCAATGTGGGGCATAGATATGATTGGCGAGATCAGACCTACGACATCTAATGGACATCGCTTCATCTTAGTGGCGATTGACTATTTTACAAAGTGGGTTGAAGCAGCATCCTATGCTACAGTAACCAAGACTGTTGTGGCACGGTTTATTCGGCACAATCTGATTTGTCGATACGGCGTCCCTGAACGGATTATTACAGACAACGGTACCAATCTGAACAATAAGATGATTGATGAGCTCTGCGAACAGTTCAAAATACAGCACCACAATTCTTCTCCTTACAGACCGAAGATGAATGGGGCTGTAGAAGCAGCTAACAAGAATATCAAGAAGATCGTGCAGAAGATGACAGTAACTTACAAAGATTGGCACGAGATGTTACCGTTCGCTCTGCATGGGTACCGTACCTCAGCAAGGACGTCAACCGGGGCAACTCCCTTCTCTCTGGTTTATGGTATGGAGGCAGTCTTGCCGATTGAAGTACAAATTCCCTCTCTCCGGATAATGAAGGATGCAAATCTGAATGAAGATGATTGGATCCAGACACGACTTGATCAACTCAATCTCATTGACGAAAAGAGACTTGCTGCTATCTGCCACGGTCAGACGTATCAGAAACGGATGATCAGGGCATTTAACAAAAAGGTCAGACCACAAGAATATCAAGTTGGGGATCTGGTTATCAAGAGAATCATACTTCCTCAGAGTGATCCAAGGGGCAAATGGACCCCTACATATGAAGGGCCATTTGTAGTTAAGCATGTGTTCTCAGGAGGAGCAATGATCTTAACCAATATGGATGGTGACGACCTTCCTCACCCCGCCAATGCAGACATAGTTAAAAAATACTACGCATGAAGAAAGACCCGCTAGGCTGACATGCCTAGGCAAAAATTAGGGCTTCCCGTCGAACCAAAAGGGTTCGGGCAAAATGTAGGGATGAAAATAAAAAAAATCTGTACACCCGGCAAGTCGAAAACCTGAAAGGGCGGCTTGGGCAAAAATGGGTATCCCGGTGGACTGAAAACCCGAAAGGGCGGTCCAGGCAAAAATTAGGGATAAAAGCGTAAAACTATGTCTCATTGGATCACTTTGTATCCAGAATCCGGTATCTGCATCAAGCTCAAACGGCATCGATCAGTCAGCTTCACCTTCAACCAAGGTCATCAAGTAATGAGACGCTCGGAGTTATAAGGGCAATAGCAGAATTGAAACCCAGTGGATCATTCATCTTTCACACAGCTGTTTTACTTTCATTTGTACAAAACTTGTATAAACTCTTTTGATCGGCGGCGTACCTCTTACTAGGACGTCAGCCTCTTGTACACAAAACGCCTATTCATGGGCCATTCAAAAATCAATAAAAATATATTTCCAGTTAAACGTGCCCAAGTGTTTTTCTTTTTCTGTTTTGTTTTGCGAAGAACGTCCAAGGTTCAATTTGTGATGTATGCATTGACAATAATTTGCTAACTCATAAATATTTGCATACGAAACAAAGGAATTCATTGCAGGTGACACTAGAAACAGGAACAATAAAGAGTTGTCCGAGCAGCTAATTGTTCTATCCTCCAAGGTACCAAGGTAGGTTCAGCTAAAGAACACGGCCAAGTGTATCTTAATTCCCCAGAGAGTAGTTCAACAAAACAACACACTCTTCTCCAAGCAAATCATCAAATATCAAGGAAATTGAGTATCCTCCTGTAGATCTCAAATACTTCCCCAACAGTATACAACAAGCATCCCCGGCAGTCTTGGGCTAAAGATTGTTCCCCGGCGGTATACCACTACTCAAAGAAATCACTTCCCTGCAATTCAAACCTCCCCTAGAAGAGTCCAATCCAGTTTCCCCAGGAAAGTTGGAATTCATATCTCCCCAAGCAGCAAGCTTATCCCCAGTAGATTCTGGAAGCTTATCCCTCGCAGAACACGAATGCGTCGCCCCGGCTTGATTTAAAGAGTTATTTCCGTAACAGGATATAACTGGGTTATCCTCAGCCAAAAGCCACGGAAAGAGCGTCCTCGGCAAAATATCTTCCTACCCCAGCGAAGTCTGTCAACACTTCCAGCACAACAAGAATCTCCCAGCATAGCTCATCAATGGTATCCCCAGCGGAGTTATCTTCATCACTTCAACAAAGCATCTCTATCCCCACAGAGCAGCACTCCCCAGCATGATCGCTAGAGTATCTTTTCTCCCGCAGAATTATTTCATTTGCCAAGTTTATTCCTCAACAAAGTTATCTCCGCCTACCGGTATTCTTGCAACGAATCATCCACAGCGGAAACAAAATCTCTTCCTCAACATCAGCCCAGGATATAACTTCCCGGCACCCGTCAAGGATTTATTTTCCTAAGACAAAAACATACATGAGTCTTTACATACATCATCATAGCATGCATAACGCACTGCATCATATCATACGAATCCCATTTATGTTAAGAACATCATGGCTTGATCCATATCATGCATCACATATAACTGACCTTTACCTTTCAGGAAAGATGCAGTTGAAATTCTCAAACATATTTCAAGGATTTCTCTAGTCCAGTTAAATCGACTCCAGACAGATTTTTCTGATAAAGACTCAGCAGAAGTTCTCTCATGGTCCCCTCTCCAACGGCGTGTGAGGTGGTAATTCCTTCTTCAGATGTTCTCCTCTCCGGCATGTGCGTGAGGTGATAGTCTCTTATGGTCCCCTCTCCGACGGTGAGCGTGAGGTGGTAAGTCCTTTTCAAGATGTTTTCCTCTCCGGCATGAGCGTGAGGCAATATTCTCTTATGGTCCCCTCTCCGACGGTGAGCGTGAGGTGGTAAGTCCTTTTCAAGATGTTTTCCTCTCCGACGATGAGCGTGAGGTAATATTCTCTTATGGTCCCCTCTCCGACGGTGAGCGTGAGGTGGTAAGTCCTTTTTCAAGATGTTTTCCTCTCCGACGATGAGCGTGAGGTGATAGTCTTATGGTCCCCTCTCCGACGATGAGCGTGAGGTGGTAATTCCTTTTTCAAGATGTTTTCCTCTCCGACATGAGCGTGAGGTAATATTCTCTTATGGTCCCCTCTCCAGCGGCGTGTGAGGTGGTAATTCCTTCTTCAGATGTTTTCCTCTCCGGCATGGGCGTGAGGTAATATTCTCTTATGGTCCCCTCTCCAACGGCGCGTGAGGTGGTAATTCCTTCTTCAGATGTTTCCCTCTCCGGCATGAGCGTGAGGTGATATCTCCTTTCAAGATTATAATTTCCTATAGTTCCCTCTCCAACGTGAGTGAGGTAACTCCCTTTGAGATTGTAATGTCCTTTGGTTCTCTTCCTGGCACTACGAAGATGGTAATTCTCACCAAGATTTTCTCAACGAGCGTTGTTGAGATCATTCAGAATTCTCTTATCATTCAGGCTAAGGCAGTGACCATCCCTGGTTCATTCATCAGCGTTTGAAGCTCCAGACCCAGCTCCTGTAACCTGTCAGGACATATCCATAGCAAGCATCTAAAATCAGCTCCTGCAACGTGTCAGGTACTCATTTTTCTGTTTTGCAGATATGCAGGTTCTCGCTAAGGAATCTCCTACGCGATCAACATCCCGATGGCATCTATAAGCCCATCATCCTATCCAAGCAACATCCAAATGGCATCTATAAGCCCATTCCCTCATCATCACTGCTACTATGTGAGCGCAAATTTCTGGGCACTTTGGTGTTCAATCATCTTCTACCCTCGGATTACGAAAGGCACGTCAGCCAATCTGCATCCTCAGGTCTAAGAAGATTGAACAGGGGCAACTGTTGTACCCCAAAATTTGCCCTCCCATATTCATCAAGATTTGTCAAGGCAAAGTCACAAGATGCCCAAAGGGTGTGCAGCTCAACTGTCTCCTATACAGTCAAAACTAAGGTTTGAGTTCTGGTCAAGCAAATGAACTTTTCAAAGGCCCAATCAAGTCTCATATGCTCACAAAGATGGTCAAGTATCCTCATGTCAAGTTTCAAGGCATTCAGCTCAAAATTGCACAGTCAAAACCCTAGATTGCACTACAGTCAACTGTAGGGGCAAAATGGTCATTTGACAGTCAAAAGTTCAAATTTTTGGTCAACATATCATTTTGAATCCACAAACATCATTTGATCAATGCTTGATCATGATTCTCAAGATTTGGCTCAGAAATCATCAAGATGCAAAAGTTGCTATATTTGGACAGCTGAAAAAAGTCAACTGAAATTGACCAGGGCATAACTTTCACATGGATTATCAGAAAATTTCCATCCAAAGCTCATTTTGAAGAGAAAGACATTTCCTACAATTCATCTTCATGTTCCAAGTCCAAGAAATGCTCTCACAAAAAGTTATCAATTTCAACATTATAGGTCATTTTCAAAAGTCAACAAAAAGTGACTTTAAGTCAAAGGCCATAACTTGAGATTGGTAAATCAAAATGACATGGGACCAAAGGCATTGGTTAAAGGACTCAAAGACCTTTCCAAAATGTCCAAGAACATGTGAAAAGCTTAAAAATTGACCAAGTTATGCCTTGTGGAAGTTGGGAAATTTTTGGAAATTTTTGAAAGTCAACATTGATGCAAAAGGCCTAAAAATGCAAATGGGCCCAATTATCTTCCAAATTTCTTCATGCCAAGCCTATGCACGACCACTAGGCCCAAGGGGAAGTATTCTCATATTTTCTAATTATTTATTTGAATTAATATTAATTTATATTCATTTAAATGATTTTAATTCATGAAAAATATAACCTTAAGCAAAACAAATCTTTTTATGCATGATTTAAACTTGAGATTTCGTGCACATGCCAATATAGAAGGTTTTGACTTGATTGAGACCTAATTGATACAAATGCACATGGAAAAGATTCAAAAAGATTTCATAAAAATCAAATATACAAAACCATGAATGCTTGAGATTTTGTGTAATTTTCTTGACCTAAATCACTCTATATATGATCAGCATCACAACCCTAGTGCCCTAAGACAAAAAGCTGCGCATAACACACCTTTGGCACATTGAAATTTTTGACAAAAAAGTCAATACTGAATTCAAGGATATAGGACGATTCAAGCTTGGATTTTTGTTTCAATAGCATTCTGAGGCATCACTGAGTGTTTCTCAATCAATAACCACGACAAAAACACCTTGAATTGGTATGAAGAACCTTGACTGAACCAAGAAAATTCCAAACTCGTGCATCATGATTTACATGTTTTTACAGCATTTTGTCCATTAATTCATGTTTCTATTGATGTTTCTGAACTAACTGCAACGTTTGATTGTGTTTTTGAGTCACGTACACGATTATGCCATTGTCGAATATTAGGGTTTACAGGTTCTTGATTTAGGGCTTTTGCATATAAGGAAAATTAGGACTCATAGGTGCCATGACTGAACTCAGCACCTCAAGACGAAGAGACCTATACCCTCGCGAACAATTTATGATGCCTAGAAAGCTATTCGCTATTTTCTCAAATCCACCTTAAGACCACGCTGGAAAAACCGTTCCCCTTGAGTTTTGTTTTACAGGGTAGGGAAGGAGACGAAGATGTGTCTGAACCTGATTGGACATTTTGAATTTTCGCGCGAAATTCCAAAGCGTTAGCGTGTTCTCTTTATATTATTTGCATATTATTATATGTTAATTGAAAGCGAATAGCTCAGCTGGCAGGGACTAAAGCATGTGACCTTCAAGACCTGGGTTCAAGTCCCAGGTCTTGCATAAACTCCATATTATTTTTCCATATTAAATCCCATGCAGATTCCTCACTAGAGCGCACCATGCACATTCAACAATCACCATCCACGCGTCCCAGGAGATCTAGTCAAGGGCCAGGATTGGAGAACACCCTAGGCATGGGTCAAACGCATCATATGGAATTATGGAAAGTCAACTAACGTCCAGCTTATTGGGCCAGGCCTTTCACAAAAACACCTCTTTATTTGGGGACTACACCCCACTCTGGTTTGATTTCATTTTTATTTTATTTATTTCATTTGTTTTAATTGATTGGTTATTTTAATTATTTGTTTTAATTAATTTACTTTTTCTATAAAATATAAAAACATTATAAAAAATCAGAAAAAACACAAAAACATAATATTTATTTTATAATAATTATTTTTATAAATAAATTAATATGTCAATATTTAGTTAATTAGGTTTTAATTTTAATCTCTTTTTAATAAAAATCCAACAAAATAGAATTAGGTTAATTAATTTATTCCTTTTAATATTTTTCCCCTTTTTTAGAATAATAATAATTATTTACTTGTTTATTTTCCTATTTAAATTGTGCATAATAAATTTTAGGTTAATTTAGATCTTATTTTAACTCTTTCTTAACAAATAAAAAATATTAGAATTAGGGTTTGCTTCTTAATTTAATTTCAATTAATTTCTTTTGCATTAAATCTAAAAAATACAAAAAAACATCATTCTCATTTAATTTTAATTTTTATGTCCTTAGTAATTTTTAATTATTTGCGAAAAGGGTCCAACGCCCGTCATTAACCATTTAATTGCGCATTTATTTTATTATCGCTTATTATAATTCTGTAAATATCCCAAAGCCATGCAATTTACTTTTCGCACTTTATTTTCTTCGCATTATTTATTTTTCCGCTAAATCGGGTCCGGTTTAATTTTGGCGATGTGGACCCGCGCCTTTGTAATAATCTTAGATTTATTTCCTCGCAAAATATTAACTGTTAACCAAGCATGAAAGAATGAATGTCTTAATAAAATCAAGCGTAGAACACAACATACATGACAAGACAAAAATAACTGAAACATGACACACAATTCGCACACACCACCCCTAGGGTACGCCTCACTGTTGCCTTTCGAAAGGTGGTCGTCGAGTAGAGGACGTCTTAGTAAGTCCTCATGATCCGGGAACCTGGCATGAGGGTAGCTTCTAAGGTGTCTTCCCATTGCTCTGGTGATCACCGTGTCCCTATAAAATCGAATTGACCCGAACACCTCCAACGGTGGTGCTACCTACCTCTCAATGGTGGGATGGCACTACTTTAAAGGACATTTACACAGACGAATTCCTTAGGGTAGGTAGGTTCTCAAGGATACTTGCTCTAATTTCAAACAAAAATACTTTTCACACCAACACATTTTCAAAAGCTTTCAAAGCAATTTTTTCAAACACTCTGACGTACGAGTCGAACTGAAATTTTTCAAAGAAACTTTTTTAAACCCACATTGAAAAGCAAACAAAACATTTTTGAAAACACGTTGACCAAGTATCTAAGAGCCCATGGATAACCATGGATAGAAAGGGTGCTAACACCTTCCCTTTCTATAACCTACCTCCCGAACCGAGAGCAATCTCTTTAAAGGAATTTTTCTGTGCTTTTGTCCTTTCCAATTGGAGAAAATAAAAGACGGTGGCGACTCTTGCTTCCGCGACATTTCGCGAACCAGCGTTAAACAGTCAGTTCCAGATCCACCGATCACACATTTCTTTCAAAGATAGTTATACCCTTACACACACTGACACTCACAATGCAGGTCTACATCCATTCGGGATCCCATGGGTAACGGTTCTGCTATGGCTTTCTGTGACTCTAAAAATCTAATCTACCAAGCCGAAGACAAAGGTGAGGAAGATTGTGAAGTACCAGGGGAACTTGCCAGATTACTACTGCAAGAAGAGAGAACCATTCAGCCTCACGAGGAACCCGTGGACACAATCAACCTGGGTACCGAAGAAGACAAAAAAGAAGTCAAGGTGGGTGCCAATTTGGAACCAAGTGTCAAGGAGCGTCTGATTCAGTTGCTACACGAGTATGTTGAGGTCTTTGCCTGGTCATATGAAGACATGTCAGGACTTGATGCAGATATTGTGGTACATCGTCTACCTACAAAAGAGGATTGCCCACCAGTAAAGCAAAAGGTCTGTCGAATGTGACCAGATATGTCAGAGAAGATTAAAGCAGAAGTCATGAAAAAATTTAACGCTAGATTCTTGGCCGTCACCTCCTATCTACAATGGGTTTCCAATGTTGTTCCCGTACCCAAGAAAGATGACAAGGTACGAATGTGCATGGACTACAGAGATTTGAATAGGGCAAGCCCTAAGGATGATTTTCCACTTCCCCACATTGACATCCTAGTTGACAATACGGCACAACACAAAGTGTTTTCCTTCATGGACAGACTCTCAGGTTACAACCAAATCAAAATGGCGCCTGAGGACATGGAGAAAACAACGTTTGTCACGCAGTGGGGTACTTTCTGCTATAAGGTGATACCATTCGGACTAAAAAATGCTGGGGCAACCTATCAGCGTGCCATGGTAGCTTTATTTCATGACATGATACATCACGAAATAGAGGTCTACATGGACGATATGATAGCCAGATCTCAAACAGAAGAAGAGCATCTTGATCACTTACAAAAACTGTTTAAGAGACTGAAGAAGTACAAGCTGAGGTTGAATCCAAACAAGTGCACATTTGGAGTAAGGTCTGGTAAACTACTAGGCTTTGTCATCAGCAACAAAGGTATTGAGGTCGATCCTGCCAAAGTTAAAGTGATATAAGAGATGCCTGCTCCTCGTACTGAGAAGGAAGTCAGAGGATTCTTGGGGCGTTTGAACTACATTGCAGATTCATCTCTCACCTGACAGCTACTTGTGATCCAATCTTCAAATTGTTGAAGAAAGATCAAGTAGTCAAATGGAATGACGAGTGCCAAGTTGCTTTTGACAAAATCAAAGAATACTTATAAGAGCCTTCTGTGTTGATGCCACTAGTCGAGGGAAGACCATTGATCATGTATCTGACTGTTTTAGAAAACTCAATGGGGTGTGTATTGGGGCAGCATGACGAGTCTGGCCGAAAAGAGCATGCTATTTACTACCTGAGCAAAAAGTTTACCGACTGTGAAACCAGATATTCACTGCTTGAGAAAACTTGCTGCGCTCTGGCATGGGTTGCTCGCCGGCTAAGATAGTATATGCTGACTTATACTACTTTGTTGATATCTAAAATGGATCCGATAAAATACATCTTCGAGAAACCTACTCTCTCCGGGAGAATAGCGAGATGGCAGATGATCCTAACAGAGTATGACATACAGTATACCACCCAGAAGGAAATAAAGGGCAATGTATTAGCTGATCACCTTGCTCACCAAGCCTTGGAAGACTACCAATCCATGAAGTTCGAATTTCCAGATGAAGACATCATGATGTTAGACAACTGTAAAGAGTTCAGGCCATATGACGGACCTGAATAAGGATCCCGATGGACCCTGTTGTTTGATGAGGCATCCAACGCACTTGGCAATGGTATCGGTGATGTACTCATATCTCCGGAAGGGTGTCATACTCCCTTTACTGCCAGACTCTGCTTCAATTGTACAAACAACATGGCGGAATACGAAGCGTGCATCTTTGGTCTCAGAGCTACCATAGACTTAGGGATCAAATCTTTGAGTGTGTTCAGAGATTCAGCTTTGGTCATCAGTTAGATCAAAGGGGAATGGGACACCAAACACCCTAACCTTATCCCTTACAAAGAACATGTTTTGACGTTGCTACCACATTTTGAGAAGATTACCTTCGAGCATTTCCTGCAAGAAGAAAATCAGCTAGTAGACGCACTAGACACAATGTCATCCATGTTTAAACTTAAATGCGATAACGAGGCTCCCCAAATCACCACCGAACGAAGGGATGAACTAGAACACTATCACGAGATTAATACTGAATAAATAGTGGACCAGCCTTGGTTTCACGAAGTCAAGAGGTATCTTGAGGCTCAAGATAATCCAGAAGGAGCTTCAGTTAATGACAAGAATTTCTTAAGGAGATTCTCCGCTAAGTTCTTCCTTAGTAACGTCATCCTGTACAAACGCAATCATGACTCTGTGTTACTTCGGTGCATAGATAAGATTGATGCTGAAAGGATCATGGCTGAATTGCATGAAGGCACTTTTGGCACCCATTCCAGTGGGCATATGATGGCAAAGAAAATTCTACGGGCAGGCTATTACTGGTCTACCATGGAAGCAGATTGTTATCAACACTCTCGAAACTGTCATAAGTGTCATATTTATGCTGATAAGGTGCACGTACCTCCGGTTCCTCTGAATGTCTTAACGGCTCCTTGGCCCTTTCCTATGTGGGGAATTGATATGATTGGGGAAATCAAGCCAACAGCCTCCAATGGACACCGCTTCATCCTAGTGGCCATTGACTATTTTACAAAGTGGGTTGAAGCAACCTCCTTCGCCTCCGTTACCAAGAATGTTGTTGCCCGTTTCATCAAGAAAAATCTCATTTTCCGGTACGGTATCCCGAAAAGGATCATCACTGACAATGGAACAAATCTCAAGAACACTATGATCACCGCCTTGTGCGAGCAGTTTAAGATTCAACATCATAATTCTTCTCCTTACCGGACGAAGATGAATGGTGTTGTCGAAGCTGCAAATAAGAACATTAAAAAGATCATATAGAAAATGACAGTCACATACAAAGATTGGCATGAGATGCTACCATTCGCTCTCCATGGCTATCGTACCACAGCTCACACATCAACCGGGGCAACACCCTATTCTATGGTTTACGACATGGAGGCTGTCTTGCCTATCGAGGTCCAGATACCCTCTCTGAAGATTATGAAGGATGCAGGGCTGAACGAAGACGATTAGATCCAGACCCGACTTGATCAATTGAACTTAATTGATGAGAAGAGACTTACTGCTGTTTTCCATGGTCAAATGTATCAAAAACGGATGATCAAGACTTTCAACAAGAAAGTCAGACGCCAAGTGTATCATGTTGGGGATCTAGTGATCAAACGCATCATATTGCCACAAGGTGATCCTAGGGGCAAATGGACTCCTACATACGAAGGACCATTTGTAATCAAAAACATTTTCTCTAGTGGAGCAATGATCTTGACCACCATGGATGGTGACGACCTGCCGCACCCTGCAAACACAGACATAGTCAAAAGATACTACGCATAAGAGACCCGCTAGGTTGACACACCTGGGCCAAACAAGGGCATCCTGACGAACCAAAAGGTTCGGGTAAAAATTAGGGATAAAACAAAAAATATGTACACCCGACAAGTTGAAAACCCGAAAGGGCGACTTGGGCAAAAAAGGGTTTCCCGGTGGACTGAAAACCCGAAAGGGAGGTCCAGGAAAAAGTTAGGGAATTAAAGCGTATGACTATGTCCCGTCAGATCACCTTCTAGACAACCTTTGGCTTCAATTGGAAAACTCATAGTTTCTGATCAATTCAATCATCTTCGGACAAGGCAACAAATAGACAAGATGCTCAGAGATACAAAGGCTATAGCAGAATGGGAACCCCATGGGATGATTACACATAGTTATCTTTTCTTTGTATTAAAATTTTCATTTTTTATGACGCTGTTCTCCTACTAGAATGTTTGTCTCACTGTACAAAAATTCTTACTCAAAGTCAATACAAAGATATTCCTTTGAAAGTGAAAAACTATCTGTTTTTCTTTACTCTTGTGTTTTGTTTACAAAAACGTCCAATGATTCATTGTTGAACATATGCATTTGAACATAATTACTGTTTACAAATAAACAAAATAAAAGACAATTACTGATGGCTTTAAGGGATAGGGAAATCTCTCCAAGTTATTTTCCAAAAAAAAATTCCCCGCAGTGTATAGTTTAATCCCCAGCGGAACAAAACTTCCAATTATCAATCCCCGATAGAAATCATCCAATTTCTCCAGATTCCCCAAACAGATTTTTTTAAGCAGTACCTGGCATTTCCCTTACAACAGAGTTTATTTCTCTAAACAGAAATTCATCAACACTTCGACTTCAAGACATGAACACTTACATATCCTCAGCAACATTCAGGGATTTATTTTCCCCAATCCAACAAATAACACAATAGACTAGCTCACATACGCATACATTGCATCCGTATATCATAAACATCGATAAAATGAATGCATTATATCATACATTTCATACAACATGACCCTGAATTTTAGCTAACATTTTACCCTTTTCAAGATAAGATTAATAGCTATCACTAACAATGTTCAGAGTTCTCAGATACAGTTCAGATATGCTCCAGACACGGAAGCCATTCTGATACTCATTCAGATTCAACTCTCAGATACAGTTCAGATACGCTCCAAACACGAATGCCATTCTGATACTCATTCAGATTCAACTCTCAGATACAATTCAGATACGCTCCAGACACTGATGCAATTCTGATACTCATTCAAATTCTACTCTCAGATACAGTTCAGATACGCTCCAGACACGGATGCCATTCTGATACTCACTCAAATTCAACTCTCAGATACAGTTCAGATATGCTCCAGACACGGATGCCATTCTGACACTCATTCAAAACCAGCTTTCATATACAGATCATATACATTCCAAACACGGATGTCATTCTGATAATCATTCAAAATCAGCTCCCAAATACAGTTCAGATACGCTCCAGACACGGACGCCATTCTGATACTCATTCTTTCAGCTTACAAATTACAACAAAAACAATCACTTTTAGATGGCATCTTTAAGCCCATCTCATACAACTTTCTATCACCTCTCCAAATGGCATCTTTAAGCCCATTCCCTCTACCATCACATTGCCGAGTGCAAATTTTTGGGCACTCTAGTGTCCAATCATCTTCCACCTTCGAGTCACAAATGGAAAGGCATGCCCATATAACTCTTCAGGTTTAAGAAGATTGAACAGGGGAAGCTGTTGTACCCCAAAATTTTCCCTCTCACTTATCAAGAATTTTCTCACAAGATCTCCTTGGGCTCAAGACTGCACTAAGGTTTGATCAGCTCAAGACACCTCCTCAAGCACTGATGACCAAAATTAGGGTTTGAGTTTGCACAAGGATTTTTGAACTTTCTATGCCTCATATGACTTTCATGGACCATTATGGACCCCCAAGATTACTCATGTCAAGTTTCAAGCCTTGGATCACACTTTTGATCAGTCTATTTAACAGTGGACCTAAAAATCAACTGTATTGGGGAAAAAGTCAACCATGGCCAATTTACAGTCAAAACTCATAATATTTGATCCACATAAACATTTTAAACTCATATGTATCATTTGATCAAGTTTGGACCACAATCCCTCAAGAAATTTAATCAAATCTCCAAAAGGGCAAAATGGTCAAAATTAGGGTTTTGACAGGGAAAGGGCAATTTCTGATTTTTTACCCAGTAAATGGTTAATTGGTTTAAGGAATGATCTCAAGAGTCCAATTTCATCATTTTTACCTATTGACATGGTTCAAAACATTGCAAATCCATTGGGTTGACAAATGATTTTTGCAGTAAATTGATCAAAAGTCAATTGTATACTGAAAAGTCAAACTTTGACTTTTTGATCAAATTCAAGTGCAAAAAATCATAATTCATCAAAACATGTCAAAATATGAAACTTATTCATCAAGAAATCAAAAAGTCAAGATTTCATTTTGAAAAGTCAAAATTTCTAAACTTAGAAATTTTTCTAAGTGTTGGAAATTTCATGTTTTTTCATAACTTTGAGCCAAATTTTCACCATGATGCAAGATGATTCAAGAGAAACTTCCAACATGAAAGTTGAAGATATCCATGAAATATACAACTTTTATTCATACAACTTCTTCCAAAAGTTCTTGTATCTCAAGTTATAATTTCAAGAACATAGGATCATAAAACTAAACACTTAGTGAAATTTTGCCCTAATTTGGTCAGGATTTTGCCTCAACTTCATGGCACTTTTTCATATAGTTCCAAGGTGAATATTCAAAATCAATTCAAAGATGGATTGTAGAGAACATTGTAAGCTTTCTAAAATTTCCAAGAACTCCTTGAGATCTTTCTTGAGTAGGGAGAATCAAAGAGATTAAGTTGGTCTTTTGTCACTTGAATTACAAGGCATTTTGTGATGAACAAGAATCCAATTTCAAACCTAGGCTGCATAATCTTGCTTTGCAGGCCTCCTAACTTATGTATCTATCCATCATTAATGGATTACACAAACTTTTAAGCTTTAATCCAAGTGGTTTAAGCTTTATCCAATCCACAGTTCCATTAATGGCACAAAGTGAACACTTCCATTTTAGAAAAGAAAGCTTTTGTGTAAAGTCAATTCTTGAGCCTCTAACTTGCTCCCTCTGATCAAACTCCATCCACAAAGTCAGAAGAAAGCTTGTTTAAAGCATAATCACTCTATCTTAGCAAGTACACAATGCTTGGAAACTTGAAATTCTCAAAAATCACATGTTATGCATAAACTTGTGATTTTGAATTCTGATCAACAACAAGTCTCCAAACTTGTTGCTTATAAGTAGAGGTACTATTTGTGAGCTAAAGGAAGAGCTTGAGCACCCTTAAATACACCAAAACTCTCTCAAATCATTAATTGCCCAAAAACTCCATTGTTGCACAGTTTCTGACCTTGAACCTCAAACTCACATTTACCTCGTGCGTTACCTGGACTTTTAGTTTCTAAAGCTTCCTTGCATCAAGGGTAACTCATCCCTGTACCTGTTTCACTTCTGTAACACCATTTTCCATGTCTTCCATAACCAAAAATAGAGCATCACAGTTATACTTCTCCAGACCATTCCAGCCACCCTCAACTCAAGCCAGCCATTGCTTTAGCTTCCTAGAGGTCCAAGGAAGTTAACCTGATCATCAGTACTGCCTGAAACAAGCTCAAATCCATTTCACGATTTCCAGTTTTGAGGTATTTTTCTTGAACTTATATCTCATTACTTAAGCATTGTTAAGATTGCATTTGTGAAGATAAAATGTAGACATCATTTCCTTGAAGTTGTACATGTCCATAGATTTCATTTATTTTGATTGAGTTAGGAGAATTTTGAGTTTGAACTTTCTGAAATATTTAGGTCAAAATTTGGTACTTTTAAAAATTCTCATTCATCTTTGATTTATAGTTTATGATATTTATATGGTTGGATTCGTGTGACAAAATGGAGCAATTTTCATGTTTACATTTTTGCAAATGGTTGAGAAATGAGCAAGTTACAGATCCTTTGGCTGGAGGTTGAAGATGAAGTACAGTCAGGGCGTGTTTTATGTTATGTATTTATCATTTCATACAAGTTAACGGATGTATAGCCACCCCAGTGATAAAGCGCGCGCCTGTTCACCCCATGGTCCTGGGTTCAAGCCCCAGCGTGACCATTTTGTTATTTTTACATTTTCTGACTCTTTTTTGTTCTTTTTTGGCAGCATTTGATCTCTTCATTGGGCTTAGTTTATTTTTGCTCATGAATACTCTTTTTTACTAATGGACCCCCCTGACTTTTTATTTATTTTATTTTCTTTTTATTTTTATTTATTAATATTAATATTTATTTTATTGGAAAAAAATATTTTTATTTATACTATATACATTTATTTTATTTTCTAGACTAAAACATCAAAAATATTTTTGTTACAAACTTAAATTTTTTTTAATTAAATAGATTTAGGCTTATTTTATTTTCTTAAAATAAACATAGAATTTATACTTTTTCTAGTTTAATTAATTTTCATACTATTTAGTTTAATGTTAAAATCTTCTTCATAAAACTTAAAAATATTTTCTTTTTTAAAATTAAATTAGTTTTTTTTATTAAGCTTTTTTTTTAGTTCATTAGGTTAAGAAATAAAAAGTTTTTTTAACAAGGACAAAACCAAATAAAATCCATTCTTTTTTATTCATTACTTTATACATTATTCCTTTTCATATTTTGTACATTTATTTATTCAATTCAATATGGTTGTAATAGATTAATTAGGGTTTAATTTCTTGCAATCCCCATTTATGCTTTGTACACCCCCTTCCCACAAATCATGTAATAGCTTAGTATTTTTATCTCCCACAATTTAAATGCTTCATATTCACATGTTAGTAATTAGGGTTTGTATGGAAAGAATAAAATCAATGAAATAGAAAACCTTAATTCAAGACAAAAACAAGCATGAAAACAATACACTTGCACACAAGCACCCCTAGGGTAAAATCCACTTGGTTTCCTTACAAAATGGCCATATTATGCATGTGAGGTATCTTAGCAAAAACAAACGAATACAAGATCATAGTCCCTCGATGACGCTATCTAAGTTGCCTTACAAATGATCTTAGTCCCTAAAAGATAATGCTAAGATGCCTTGCAACATTGCTAATCATGGTTATACGATGACCCACACCCGTCCCGTTTACATCCAAATATAGGTTTACTTACCAAATCAATGGTAAGATAACAATGTCAAAGGAAATGTACAAGAAAGACTTTTGAATAGGTAGAATGCTCCTAATTACTTGCTCCATTTCAAAACAAACATCCTTGCTATTTTCAAAACAATCACATACACTTTCAAACATCTTACAAACTTGAAAACATTTTCAAAAGATCAACATCTTTGTATACATTCTTACGAACAAGAATCATTACAAAGATTGCCTAAACAAAGACCTCTTTACAAAATACTTTCAAAAACCACACTAAGCATAATTTCAAACAAAAGCAAGTGATCTAGCAAGTAACTAAGATCCCATGGAAAACCATGGATGAAAAGGGTGTTAATACCTTCCCTTTTCATAATCTACCCCCGAACTCAAGAAACAATCTCAAAGGTCTTTCATGTGCTTTTTCACCTTTCCTTTTGGATAAAAGAAAAGTCGGTGGCGACTCTTGCTAACCGCAAAATTTGCGATCAAACACAAAACCTTCAAGTCAGTTCTCCCACCGTATCACACAACGTAATATATTTTAGTGTGTATTAGGTTCTTCTGATGTACTTAAGTCTGTTTACATCCAACTTGTGTAGAAGCATTATTATTGTAAACAAATTTAAATTAAATAGTTTTTTGATAGTTCCTTGAGAGACTCAGTTGAGTCAAGATTCTCAAGAAGACTTTGGTTGCGGTCATCGTAGATGAAATCCTGGTAGTGAATTCTATTGGGTCAATGGTAGTCATATCTCAAAGGCGACTGAGTGAAGGTCAGCTTTGTGAGATAAGTGATGGATATCATTGGAAGGAAATCCTGGTAGGAGATTCTAAGGGATCAGATTCTATTGGGTCAATGAACGTTATATTCAGTCTGGATCCCTGAACGAGTCATTGGATGTTAGTCACTGGCAGTTGCCCATGCGATTATAATCAGATTGGTCATAGTGGATTAAGTCCTTGAGTTCAAGTAGAAATCACCTTGGAAGGGTGGACTGGACTTACTTGGGGGGTTTCTCAAGTGAACTGGGATACATCACGTGTTCAACTAATAATGCTTAGAAGCAAAAGTTATTCAAGAAAGGAAAACTCAATTCAAACCCCCCTTTCTTGCGTTTTCTTCACACCTTCAATACATACAAGTTTATCACTCTAACATTCAAGTTAATATCTCATAAAGGTGGAAATATTGCAAGTGTGCGTGAAGAGAATATCCAGGCGTGACTCAGCGTTGCACATATATATGGGAGACAATTATAATTATATCTGGTTGATCCGACGTGAAATGTGGAGGACCGTTGAATGTAGATCAATGCATAAGATGAGAAAATAAGTCATGATTTTATGTGATGCTTGGGAATATAGGTCCTTTTGTACATAAGTCAATATAATGATTTTGCTGGATTGGGCCAGTCTTATTGGGCTTCCAGTCAGACTATAACAATTCCCTCCCTCCCAAAGGTTCTAGTTATCATCTACGAAGCGAGTAATGTTGATGTAGAAGGTTAGTTGACATTATGAACATGTGCATTTAATACTCATTATGCAGGCAGAGCGTTGCTATAGGAGAGGCCTCCACGTGCACTCACGCACGCAAGAGAGGGAGGTCACACGCTAAGGCCCAGTTGAGTGCAGTTACATATTCAAGATTTTGTCTTAAATGTTGGATATGATCTTTTATATTCTATTGAATCATGGTCATTGAATTTGGCATCCTTTAAGTCTATAAATTTGGAACTTCGGCTTTAATTATAGTTTTTTCGCCTTCTTCTTTGTTCTCGGGCATTATCATAAAGAGAGTTTTTCTTATGAGACTTTGAATGTTATTAAAATTTTATAGGTTTTGTAAACTCTTGCTTGAATCAAGATTCCCTCCTTTTGACTCTTTAGAAATCGACATTTAAAATGTAAGGTACTTGCTTTCTTCCCCTTTCCTCATCTCTGAATTTTGCTAGTTCTTAAAAATTGATTAATTAGGGAACTCAATTTTAGGTATCCTCATTCTTGACCTTAGTAGTGACATAGAGGTTAATGACGTTAATTCCCAAATTTAGGCAGAAGTGATTAATCTAGGGGATATGAAGCCTACACCTACTAAGAGAAAAATCATACAAGTTGGTGTTGAGTTTGCATTTGGTGAAATTTTGATGACTAGCCCTAAATTTATGAGAAATCACATGGAGGAGCGTGTGGTGCAAAGTGCCTCTAGGATTTTAGGGTGTATGTTCAAGCTTGAGGTTATTGAGGATGGATGAGATGATGTTTGGAGGAACAATCTAAATGTATAACATGCATTTAGTATTTTTATCTATGAATATTGAAATGGTCATAGGAAGGAAGACGCCACCAACACTGGAACTATTTATTGACAGTGCTAAATATCCTTGGGTGCAAGACAAAATTTTGGAGACTTCATGCTAGTACACCCATGAAATATAATGGATTATGTTTACCATGATGTGGTTCTTTCCTCGAATTAGAAGGGTACTTTTCTAGAAAATGGTAGACACTTGTGTAGCTGGTATAAATTGTGTTGATAGCCTTTGCATAAGTGTTCTTTTTTAAGGATGGGGTTTACCATTCCTTTTAATAAACTTTAATTGGTCCTCTTCATAAATGCACTATGTGAGTTGGATTTATGTGAAGGTGTTTCTTTGGTTTCTCAAAGGTGGTACGTGCAAGTATACATGTTTTAATTGCAACAAGTAATAAATATAAGAGTATCATACACACATGGAGTGTTGTTACTTAGATTTGATTTTTGTATGAAAACTATTATTTTAATTTAAGCATGAGCAGAGAGAAATAATGATTGGTGGTTATGAGTTCAAGTTCACTTAAAACAGATGTCAAAAGTAAGGTGAAAAGTGGTGGAAATATATTAAGAGTGATTGAGTTGAGCTTTGTTCCATTAATATCTTTAGTGTAGTCATGTGATAATGTTGTTTGGTGTCGTTACAAGCAAGGTTAGAGTGATCTTGTGGTGTATTTCTACAACATCTAGAATATGTATAAGAGGGCAAGGGAAAAAATCTCTAAGCCTCACTTATAACCCTAATATACGTCTTTTAATTATTCTTAATTCCTTAATGGTTGTCGTTTATTATCTCTAAGTAAACTAGGTTAAGTGAATATGTTTATCCTATTATTTCAACCATTTTCACTCATGAAGTACACTTGTTGTTGGATCTTTCACAACAACAAGCTATTACCTATTTTTAAGTTGATCATTCAAAGAAACAAGTTGTTAACAAAACAATGGTAAAGCAAGCAATAGCCATACAACATATAAAATAAAAGTGACTTGATATTAACTTCACATTGCTCAACTACAAAAGGTTTAGCGCCAACACATTATTCACCATCTTAAGACAAGGTTGTCAAAGGAAACATCTTAAGACAACTAATGAACAAAAAATATAAACCTAAGAGAGACTTATAGGAAGCCTTGAGATGACTAATCTTCAAGAGATGACTCCATTCGCGCCATTGCTCATCAGCTGGTACATGATTGGATGAGGAAAGAAGACTCTCTCACACCTCTATTATCCACGCACTCAAACTCTTGTAATATCATCTTGGAACAACTAAACTCCCTTTAAATCTTTAATACAACTCTATTTATAGACCAAGGATTAGGGTTTGTATGTTGCACTGGATCATGGGCTTGTGTTCAAGAAATCACATCAAGCCCACATAAAATTAGCGCCAACACACTATTCACCAGCTTAGCAAACAAGGAATATCCGTACAGGGAGATAATGGTGGGAGACAAGGTGTAGTATGACATACTTCCATAGTAGGTGCAAGTGGCGTGCTCTTCCATTTGCAGCGTACTATTGTACCCGTTTTTGTCTTCTAGCGCCTCCCCTTTCTTCTTTGAATTTGAATAGTTTTCTCCTCTTTTTTAGTACAACCAAGTTTTCAGTCCAATTAGATCTTACTTACACGTTATCCTCATTATCCAGGAGCTTCTATTATTTCTTATCATTGGTCTAAGTTCCCTCAATTTCCTTCAGCTTGTGCTCCATACAGCAGACCACTGCAGTCTTGCCTCAGCTCGACCCTGCTAACCTTTGTTGACACAAAAGCACAAGTAAATGATAAAAAGGGAGCACCTATTATGCTCCAAGATAAAATAACTAAAAACACTAAAATGCAAGAAATTATAAATAATAAGCAAAATAAAAATACTAAATAGACAACTTTAAAGGCATGTATTAACTCACAAAATGTGGGTTAACACACCCCCAAACTTAAACCATTATCTGTCCTCAGGTGACACGACAGGAAAAGATAGGAAGAACAAATCCAAGCAACTACCTACCTCTTTTTTCATAACCAATCTTATTCAAACTCAGAGGTTTTCACATAGGGACTTATCTCAAAAACAGGCGTAACTCAGTCCTGAAGCACAATTATGAGTGTATGCTCTTTGGATTACTAACACACTATGTCACGACAGAACTCTTCTATCAAGATAGCCAACCTATTTTCAAATTTTGTTTGTTTTTGCCTATGGTCAAACAACTCAGTTTTCAGTCTAAGTAGGGGGTTTTGTCTTGTTCTTCTCATACTTTCACACTTAGGATCACACATGCATTTATTCAAAAAAAATTGTAGCTGCTCCGCCTTTCCACCTGACGGGATCTCATCTGTAATGAGTCCAACATGTTATTAATGGAGAGACAAACTACTGTTCCTCCAGACACGGGCACAAGCACTTGTTTTAAGAACTTGCTCTTCTAGTTTTGGGCACAAGAGTTTTTCCTCCAGACACAGACATATGAACTTATTTAGAAGTGCCTTTTGGCAACTTCTTTTACACACTTTAGTGTACTTATTTGTTAAGTAGGCACAATGTGTCCATAAAGTGTTTCAAACATCAAACAAACGTGTTAACCACCCCAACTAAACCTTACATCTAGTTCCTATTCCATTATCAAAATCAAATCAATCTTATCAAAAGGCTGTCTACTTTACATACTACAACAATCACAACAAGGTTTATTAGTAATATAATACCAATGCTCAAAATACTCCTCAAGCCTTTGTTCCCTGTATTGTTAAAGTCCCACTAGAATTTTCTCTAAGTTCTTCTCAGATAGTCTGTCCTAAAGGGGATATTAACTCAGCTTTGTTCTTCTGTCTTTATTCTATTTTTGTTTTTTTAGCATTAAAATAAAAAATTAAACAAATAAAACGAAAAATCAGTTCATTAATTCAAAAGGCTACAAGCAGCCAACAAAACAACCAAACAAAACATAATAAACAAACAGGCTGAACACAGCCAGAACAACAATAATAAAACAAAAAATATGGTGTTGATGGGTGATGGGTAGAGTCATGATTGTAGCCACTATTCTCCCAAACTTAAAGTAAGGATAGTATCCTCATTGTACACTAGGAGGGATCAGGTGCGCCTTTGTTCTCTGGTCTTACCAGTTAGGAATGAAGTCTGATGCTCTTGAGCACAACATCCTGTTTTCTTTTCTTTTGAGCCTCCTTCTAGGCTGGCTCAGAGAGAGATGACTTCACTTTTGCAGTTTTAGGTGCCACATAGATTACTGGAATTACGTATGCCATCTACACCTTGGTAGACTTGACAGGAGACTTCTTAAGAGGATATTTTGGCTTGGCTGGATTCTTGGCTGAAGAAGCTTTCTTGGCAATCTTCTTGGTTGGGATTGGGGTGCTTACCTTTACAGGTTTCTTGTCCTTCTTGGGAGTGACCACTGGGGTCATGTCAGCACCCGTCTCTTCTAGAGACTCATCAGATTGCTCTGATTCTTATGAGCTTTCTGATGAATCTTTCCCTTCTTCTCCTCTTCTTCAATTCCCTCAGCATTTTCTTCTTTTTCTTCTCCTGCTTCCTCCTCCACAACCTCATATTCATATTTGTCATTTTCTTCCCTTTTCTTCTTCAACTTCAGCAACTTCATCCACAACTTTCTCAATAATTTTATCAACCTCCTCCTCAGCAACCAAATTTGAGGATTTCTCCTTTACAGGCGCTTCTGCTCTCATCTCCTTTTTATCTTTAGATTATTGCTTCACTAACATGTTTATGGTTTTGTCATCATCCGCATCTTCTTCACCATTCCCCTTCGTCAATGATACATCTTCGTCAACTCTCTTCTTGGTTCTTGTCTTCACTTACACTTCTTTCTTGCTCTTCTTCTTTGGCTTTTAAGGAGAGGAATCCTTAGGAACACCTGAAGTAGATGCACTAAGATCCCTCACAGGTCCAATCTTCACAACCTTCTTACTGTAGCGGTAGAAATGTTAAGACTAAGCCATTAGATTGACTTAACTCGCAAATCAGTGAAAGTCGCCACCGCACTTTTATTTTATCCAAATGATGGGAAAATAGCAAATAAAACCAAAGAAAAATAGAGATCAAGGTAAGGTGGTTGGTTATGTAAAGGGAAGGTATTAACACCCTAGACATCTACGATACTCGACATGAACCTCTTTGAAAATATATATATTTTGGCTATAAAGAAATATGTACAAAATAGATGGTGGAGATGAGAAAAGAAGTATTTTTTACAATTTTTGCACCCACCACGGTTGCGAACCTTTTGTGCCTATTGTTTTACCCCAATTCCCCCCCCCTAAGATTCCTCTATCATCTCATACCATCACAATGCAATCAGATCACAAATTAGGGTTTGAGTTTATCTTCTACTGCATCCTGTCTTAAGGTTTGCCTATGGAATCACCAAGCACCTTGAAGCACTTGTATTTGGATATCTTGTACTTTTATGCTTCTAACTAACCTCAAAGTGTGTATATTTTGTCTCTTGGAATATCATCTTATAGGTCATGGCACAATTGCAGTCATCTCACCATCTCCTAGCACAAAGGATCAAAACTAGGGTTTGGAGTTTAATCAGGAGATCTCTGGATTTTTGGGCAATTATTAATCCCATACTTCTCTACATAGTCATGAGCATCTATAATTGGATGTTTGATCATCAATTTTGGCTTGAAAGGGTTCAATTGATGAAAAGGGGTAAAATGGTCATTTTGTCAGAAGACAGTCAAAATCAGTTGTTGACCAAGTGAACTTTTGGTCAACCATCAATTCAATATCCATGTTCTCATATTTCATGGTCAATAGTGCAAAAATATCAAGAGGAAGTGTGAATTGGAGATAACTTGTCAAGGAAGTTATTTAAAGTTTTGAAATTTTTCTAAGTATTCTTAGGGATGAATTTTGACTGGCTACAACTTTCTCATTTTTTATTGAAAATGTGCAAACTTTATATTCTTAGAAAGAGGATGAAAAATTATCCAACTTTGTAGGAGTGGCCACAAGTCCAAAAAATGAAAGGAAAAAATTTATGAAGCTTGGAAGATTTTGACACTTAGTGAAATTTTGGTTAAAAATGCAAAAATTTGACTTCTTCATGTCCATTTTTGAATGACCATTTGGACTCAAATCAAAAAGCTGGCAACATGAAAGTTGTATATTGGAATTTTCTCTTCATTTTTCATTCAATAATCATCTCAAATGGTTAAGTGTAGAGAAAGATATGATGATTAGGATTTTGGGCTGAAAACTGAATTTTTGCCCAGCACAAGGCAAGGCACGCCCAGGCAGGCAAGGCACTTCATCAAACATGTTGTGGACACACATTCATCATCATTTTTCTATGTGAAATATTCATTATTTTGAAACATGTCCAACATCAAAGTTGAAGCCCTAAATGTGGGGAACAACTTTGCTTCAGAAAGTTTCTCCAAATTCTTCCTACATTTTTAGATATAATTATGAGAAGTAGGCACCATGCATGCTAAATTTTCTGCCCAGCCAGCAAGTCACGCGTGCAGTAAGCCCAGGCAGGTAAGGCATTTTGTCAAACAGTTTGTAAGCACATGTTCATGGCAAAATATCTCATTGATTCAAGCCTCATTTTGAAAAATTTTGAACATGAAAGTTGAAGTATGAAGTGTCTTCTATATTTTTGATTCAAAGTTTGTGACGTTTCATCCACCATAGAGAGAGATATAAGGGAGCAAAGGGGTGTTCATAAAATAACATATTTGCATGAAAATGCTTGGAATTTTTTTTTATGCAACCAAGCCAATTTCTAACTCATCACCCCAGCCTTTGTTCACTTACTCAAGCACGTGATTTGCACCCTCATTTGCACACAAAAATGCAGCACATCACTCCCTCTCTCATTCTTTCCATTTCTCTCACTTTTCATTTCTCTCTTTCTTCACTCTATATAAAGCCATCAAATTCAATAAGCTAAGGGTGGAAAATAAAGAAAAAATCAGTAGCAAGCTATTCCCCCATCCCTCACGCGAAATCCCCTCTCTCTCTTCAAATATCAAACTTCCTCCATTGTTGTAAAAAGAAAGCTTCCATAATTTTTCAAATTTCTTCACATCTCTCTCCATTTATTATCTCTGCACATTCAAGCAAGCTTCTCTCCATTACTAGCTCTTTATTTGAGCTCCAACATCATCAAACTCATTGCAAGGTAGTAGATCCAATTTATCTCTCCTATTGCAACCTTGCATCGTTCTTTGAATCCATGAGTTTTTTTTTAAATCTAAGGGCATATTCATAATCCTTGCATTTTTCTGATTAATTTTCATTCTTGGATCGTTTAATTTGGTGGAGAATTGAGGGAGAAAATCAAGTTTGAAAACTGTTTGATGTAATGTGCAAATTAAAAAAAAAATATTCATGTAGCATTTTCACGCGCGATTTTCTCAATCATCCATGCATCATTTCATGAATTTTTTGATCCTACCATGTTCTACTAATTTCAATCTTGAACTTTGGTGTTGAAATTTTTGGATTTCATCAAGAAATGAGTGAGTTATGGTGATCTAAAAATGAGGTTGCAAAGCTGAAAAAATATGAACAGCATGGTTGTTTGGTAGGGATGATGATGTGTCATATTTTAATTGAACATGTCTTCAGTTCTTTTTACAGCGCATTTTTGCAAAAACATGTGTAATAGCCTTTTAATATTAATTCTTCTTTGTTTTCTCCACTTCAAAAATTATGAAAAAATTATTTTAGACTTATTTTTCAATATATTTTCATATTTTTATTTTTATTTAATTTTTTTAATCATTTTTCTTGATTAAATAAAATCATGTAAATAATTAGGGTTTTAATATTTCTTTTAAATCTTGAATTTTATTTTCCTATTTTTATTAAGTAAAAAAATCCATAAAAAATATTTTTGAACTCCTCACTAAGTTTACTAGTTGAAAATATTTTTTTTGAAATTTTATAAAAATTTTGATTACATTTTAAAAATCATTTGGACATAATATCTTTTATTTGCATTGATTTTGTTAGTTTGTGTAAATAATTTTCTATTTCTTTTTTCCTTTTGAGATAAAATCCAAGAAAAATATGACTTATGATCCTTAGAGTTTTCTTAATATTTAGGTTATTTTACATCAAATTTATTTGACATTTGGATCTAATTGATTATTTTTTGAACTTATTTTCCTGTTTTAGGGTTTTTGCTTGACCATACACAATAATGGATTTAAATTTCTAACTTCCTATACCTATAAAATCATAGATGAAATTGTTTGGAGTGCTTGAACATGTTTAGGCCATAAGAATCATTTTTATGGAATTTTAAAATGTGATTTCATATTTTTCACAAATTATCTTCCAAAACCATCTAGTTTAAGGCTTAAACTTGATAGTCTCCAAGTTTGCATTTCTAAAGCAAATTTACACCTTAATACAAGGACTCAAAATTTTATTTCTGACTTTTATAGGACCTTAGGAAGTTAGGGTTTTAATTTCATAATTTTTCAAGTTATTTTCATATTTTAAAACTATTTTTGACTTAAGATTTCATTTTTAGGTTTTACCTTTGATTAATGCTTGTAATTGAAAACTTTTGTACATGATTCTTGTTTGATTCTTGAAATAGCATTGTTGTACCTCAATTTTCCCCCCTAATATCCCTTCATCATACCATATTGTTTCAATCACCACAAAATCACATTAGGAATTTTGGTTCTTCTCCCTACCTTTAGCCTTACTCTTTGAGGAGTTACCAAACACCTTGACTTGTTTTCCTTGGTGAACATGGGTATTTTTCTTTTATTTTCTCTATAAATTAACAAATACAATATTGGTTTGTCTTACTTATTAATAATGTAGGTAAAGGCAATGAGGATTAGAAAGTTGTATCATGGGTTCATGAGTTTATTTCCATGCCCTAGTCAAAGCTTGAGAGTTTCAAACCTCACCAATGAAGTTGTTTTGAAATTGGTATGGAAGTAGTTTTGGTGGCCATGAGTCCTCATCATCATCCTCAACAAATTCTATTCACAAAGGAAGAATATGGGCACAAAAAGTTTGTTCAAACTTGGCAAAGTTCCACCAAGCATTCTCTTGATCTAGAAGCTAGGGTTTTGGACTTCATAGGGGCATATCTTACTCATCTTTTGATATTTTTGAGTGATTCCAAAAACATTCTTCTCTTCAAATAGTTACCAATAAATCACTTCAAAAGTTTCAAGGAGTTTTCATGTGGAAGGAACTTAATGAAGAAGAAAGATTACAAGTCACCCAGATGAATCCCCATTTTTCCATATATGATTTCAAATGATCATAACTTGGTAAATTTTTATCACCTCGAGCCCATTCTTTTTTCATGATGATCCTAAGGATGTGTACTTCATTCCTTCTTCTATGTGCAAAGTGAAAAAATGGATGGAAGTTGCCTTAAGGATGCAAAAGATTATAAGTCATTTCATGATTTTTGGCCAACTTCAACAAGTAATAACTTGCTTATTTTTTGGAGATTTTATGTGGTTCAAATTTCAAAATGTCATTCAAGAGGTCTACTTTATTTCATCTTTTTTTATCAAGAGCAAATTCTAAGTGCAAGGCCATGTTTGGATGCAAGAGATTATAGGTCATTTTTTAAGAAGAATTTGAAATATTTCTAAGTATGGAAAGTCAACTCTTTTTCTTCAACTTTGACTCCATGTAGTTTTCAGCTCAAGCATCCATTTGATTCCATTCTTTTTCCATTGCAAAGCTTGTTACCTCATCTTTCCAAAGCATCGAGAATTTTTCCCTAAGACTCCTTGAGGTGGAAATTCCATTGGAATGAACTTAGTAACTTGGAACTGAAGTCTCACCATAAGTCAGAATTTGAAATCCATGTTTTGGACTTTAAACATCAAATTAGCACGCGTTTGTGATCTAAAAATGTTTAACCAAGTTGCCAAAGTGGATTAGAGCCTTTAACCGCAAGGATTTGATGAGTTTTGATGCAAATCAGATCACACTTTGCTCGTGTATCAGGTTCACACGATTTCCCTCCAATTTGCATCATTCCACATGCTTGAACATTTCATTTGATTCCCTATAAATAGAGGGTCATCCCCCATTCAATTTCCCAAGCTTAGATAGCCAGAATCACCCTGCCAAACTTGCTTCACAACTCAGAATTCAGCTACTTCGAATCCTATTCTCAAGTTATTTTTAATCCATTTTTTCCATCAATTCACCTTCCTTGATCTTCCCTGAACCTAACCATATAATTACATTCAAGAATCGTGCCCTACATTGCTCTATAGAAGTCCAGTTTCAGAGCTCTGCAACTCAACTTCAATAGGTAGATTCCTTCATCAATTCTTCAAAACTTTGGTATCATTGTGTTGCTCTCATTGCCCTGGTTCTAGTCGCAACATTCACTTTCATCTGGAAGCACGTTTTGACCATGAATTTTTAAATCCCCTTTCAAAACTTTCTTTCCAAATTGCTTGAGTTGCAATTTATATAAATTTGTCGCGAAGGTGTGGTTGTTTTCGTCTTGAAGAAACGAAGCGAATGTCATAGGTCTGAGCTTTTAATTTTACAGTTGGAGAGACCTGCCATTTGTGAGGGCTGGAGGTTGAAGATGACCAATGTGTCATCTTCTAACCAACGAAAGCGTGACATTTGTTATTTTCAAATTCTGATTTATTTAATGATCCTGTACATTATTCAGTAAAGACCATGATATGCACAGTGCGCAAGATCCTTTGGATTTGATTACTAACGCGTTTTGACTCTCATCCAATGGTCCACATCTTTTTCTTTTATTTTCTTTTTCTGATTTTTATATTTTAATTGTTTTAAAATTTCAAAAAATCATAGAAAATTCATTTTTAGTCCAAAAAATCTGAAAAAATTATGAAAAATATTTTTGATTATTCTCTTTCTGATTTTTATTTTTCCACAATTTATTTTTGTGTTTTGGTATTTTTTATGAATTTTACACTTATTTGATTTGATTAAAATGTTTAAAAATACTTTTACATATTTTAAAATTCTAAAAAAATTATGGAATGATCCAATGATATTGTGACAAATATTGGTGACTTTATTTTATTTTTGTTTTTGACTTTACTATTTTTTACCATTTTTATTTATTTTACCCATTTATTTTAATTTTTAAAAATAGTTTCTGACTTTTAAAAATTCCTAAAAATTTTGTAAAATTACTTGGCCTCTTTTCTGATTTTTCTATGGTCTTATTTTTTATTTCATGATTAGTTTGAATATAATTGGCATTTTCTTCATTATTTCCTTTTTATAAAAAAAAACATTTTTAAACCCTTTAATGAACATATTAATTATATTATTGTTTTGTGAATATTTTCTGGTTGTCTTGGGTTGATTTTTTGGTCATGGCTTTATTAACATCATTGGATCCATGGTGTTGAGTTTAACTCCACAAAAAATGGATGAATGGTTTTAATAATAGTTTGATTAAATATTAATTCAAATGTGGTTTTTTCTTTTACCCTAAATCCCCTTCATCTCATCCCCTTCTCATTGCACTAAATGTTGTTGGAGCATGATCTCTATATCATGTCTCTAAATGGTGCATAGATTGCTATTTACCGGCCTCAAAATAGGTGCGACTTCTATATAAGTCCACTTACGATTGCTTAACATGGCGCTAAATTTTGTCCTGATTCGAATAAATGATCATTCGTGGCCCAAACTTATGATTGCAAGCCCAAGTATGTTAATTTGATCTCTTTGATCCAATAACCTTGAGATTCATTGTGTGGAGGCTTTGGTTCTACCAATCCTCTAATGGATCTACAACACCTTTGGTCAACGCGGATCACTTAAACATCGTTGATCATTAAATGGTACTTATGAGAATTCCAAATGGATGATATACTTGACAAAAAGCAAATGCAACTTGTTGTGTGAAGGATTTGGTTCTACCAATCCTCTAATGAGTTACAAATGCAAGTTTCAAGATGATCATCCAACTAACCACTAATTAGTGACTTGTTTTACCTTATGCTTTTAATCTTTTTTATGCTTTATGTACTATTTACTTTTAGCATTTACATTTCATGCCATTTTCCTCTTTGCTCATTTGAGCATTTATTTTCTTGCCATTTTTTACTTTGCTCACTTGAGTTTTTCTTTTCTTTTCTCAAAATACTTAATAACCAACTTAAACCCTAAAAAACTCTTAATGACACTTGGACTATTTGATTACTATCCTTGGCATGATGGAGCAGTGGACTTTTTCTTGGACTTAGGATTAGAAACCTTGGCCTATCTTGGATACCTTGTGATCTTATCTGATTATTTTTTCTGGAGCTCTTGAGGTTTACATCAAGACATTGGGTTGCTTGTTTGTTTTTGTGTGCAGTTTTTTTATGATTACATCCTCTGTTTGTAATCTGGAATTCACCCGTATACAACCGTTACTCTGCCCAATTTTTGTGAAGACTTAATATATTTGAAGAGGTTTAGTATCCTTGCTTGTTTGGTTTCAATCCAAAGAATGGGAATTTTATCTTGGCTCATAATGTCAAGCTTTGGCTTCTTGTTGGTTATATGGTCCTTATCCTTAGCTTTTACCTTATGTTTTAGGATAGCCTCTTCTTCTCCTCCCATCTTCTTTAATTTCAAAATCTTCTCCCTCCTTTTGAAAATCCTTCTTGTTTTTTTAAACTTGAACCACTTTCATAATAAACTTGGGCTTATACCCATGCATTTTCAAAAATCTTTTCATAAATAAACTTCAATCAACTTAACAATACCTTGATTTTTTTGTGAGAAGACTAAAAGTCAATCAATCTCATTTCAAACCATTTTTGCCACTTTGTTTTTTATCTTTAAAACTTTTCTCAAAAGGTTAGACTCTTGTCAATCCTTGTAGTGATGCAAACAACTATACTTCTACAATATGTAGTGAAGAGAGAAAATTTTCCACTTGGGTGTTGAGTGAGGCATTGTTGATTTTAAAATCCAAGCCATATCCTCCACTTTGAGATGATGCAAATTCTTCTTTCTCATGATTGTGGGTAGTAAGTATGTTTTCCACACGGACAATGACGATGACGTCTTATCTCATAAAATTAACCAACACACTTGTGTTTCAATTTTTTAAAAGAGGAACTACGTGTACCCTGATTCCCTATTGCACGAAAGGTGGTACGTAGGCACTAAAGGTTCGCAACCGCGACGGGTGCAAAAATCGTAAAAAATATATTTCTTTTCTCACCTCCACCATTCATTTTATATACAACACATTTTTATAGCCAAAATATACAGATTTTTACAAAGAGGTTCCTACGGAGTACCGTAGATGTTTAGGGTGCTAATACCTTCCCTTTGCATAACCAACCCCCTTACCTTGAATCTTTTCCCCTCTTTTTGGGTTATTCGCTCTTTTCCCATTCCTTTGGAAACAATAAAGCGCGGTGGCGATTTTTATTTTGATTTGTATAAAGGCTAGTCAATTCAATGGCTTAGTCTTGAACATTTCTACCGCTACAGAAAAATGGTGACTTCACTGGGGAAAGATTGACCTCTTGCTGGTCCATCCCTAAGTGGGTTAAGCCTATCTTTGTTTATATTTGTATATGTGCTATAGTTGTTTATGTGTTATATTTTATAAATATGTTTGTTTTGATTTTCCTGGTTTTCAGGGTGCTTGGTGATTACTCATAAGTCCTATACCCAGACTTGGGCAAACTTTAAGATAGGACGGGCGGTATAGTCATGTTAACTTTGAGGGAGTAATCCCAAAAAAGGAGGCATGAGATCCCCCACTCAGTGGAGGCCCCTTTGACTGTAGTGTCATTTACCGAGTAATCAAGAAGACGTACTGCTTTCGACCTGAGAGCCTGATGAAACTGAGGACCGTAGAATACCAAACCCATCTTGGCCTTTTAGGTGTAGTACGGAAGTTATGACATAGTAATCCGGAAATAGTTGTCACGCGATACTACGCTCGGACGAGTCTTTCTTAAGAATATTACTAATTACCAAGTTAATCGGGAAGTTGGTAATATCCGAAGGAAGGATGTAGACTCTGGGAACCTTTAGAACCTTGTTCGGCAAATGATAACTTTTTAGACCAACACCTTATGGGTAGTACCTTCGACCTCATGCTCGTGATGTTGAACCTATGAACCCTATATGTGTGATCTTGTGTGTGATTGTTGCATCATGCATCCGTGCACTCATAAGCATCTTTTGAAGAAAACAATATTTCAAGGGATTTAAAGGTTGACTATTTGTGAAATATCTCAGGTACTGTTAACCATGGATTCTAGAAAGAGAAAAATCGGGAAATACAGTTTCAAGGATCCCAAGATAGATGAGTTGGTCAGTCTAATTCTAGAGATTGAGTATTCTGCAGACTTTCGAAAGAAGTATGGATCCATTATTCCTCTCATGAAGCTAAAGATGAAGGAGGGTATTCTCTCGACCTTGGTCCAGTTCTATGATCCGATGTATCATTGCTTTAGTTTTCCCGACTATCATTTGAGGCCTACACTGGAGGAGTATTCTTATCTGTTGGATTTACCCGTTACCGATCGTGTTCCTTTTACTGGTTTGGAGGGTGAGCCAAAACCACATGAGATTGCTGCTTTAATTCATCTGGGGAAATCTGAGGGGGAAGCCCATATAACTACTAAAGGAGGGATTAGAGGATTACCAGCTCAGTTCTTATTGGAGAAAGCTCGTTACTTTGCCAAAATGAAGAGTACGGTTGCTTTTGAGGCCATCTTTGCTTTACTCACTAATGGATTATTCTTATTTCCTAATGTGGAAAAGTTTGTCGACATTAACGCTATCAGGATTTTCATGATTGGAAACCCGGTTCCTACACTATTGGGTGATGCTTATTACTCTGTTGATCTTCGGAGTTCCTATCATGGAGGAATGATTATCTGTTGCACGCCTTTGTTGTACCGGTGGTTCATCTCTCATATGCCTCAGCCTGATGCCTTTTGGGATGTCAAGAAGGAACCTTGTTGGGCTCCTAAGATCATGGCACTTACTTACTCGGATATTGATTGGTATCATTGAGCTTATCAGGATGTGGAGATTATTGACAGTTGTGGTAGTTTCCCCAATGTACCTCTTCTTGGTACAAAGGGAGGAATTAACTATAACCTTGTTCTTGCACGGCGACAACTTAGTTATCCGATGAGGGATAAACCAAACATCATTCATTTGAGTAGTATCTTTCTGAAGGAAGGAGAAGACCACATGGAATCTAGGGAGCAGACTGCAAAGGCCTGGCGTCACATTCATAAGAAGAGTAGGAAGGATTTGGGACCTAGGGGAGCTGTTTCTTTGGAGCCATATCTTCAGTGGGTCAGATCGAGAGCCATTCAGTTGAAGATGTCGTATACTCGGGAGACACCCATGCCTGATCTATTTGTGAAGACCACTCCTTCTTTGTTAGATGATCTAGAGGAGCTGCAGCTTTCCTTGGTTAGGATGCAACAGGAAATGGATGCTTGGAAGAACAAGTTCCAGACTTTAGAGAGTTCCTATAGAGAAGACTTGAAGGAGAAAGATGATTTGATAGAGATCCTTGAGAGTCGAGCAGTAGAGTCTATGGAGAGGCAAGGGGATTTATTTTCCCTTAAGCCTCAAACAGGTGTTGGTTGTTCACTTCCTGATTCAGATGATTGGAAGGAGGTTGCCATCAGACATGTGGAAGAAAACCAAAGGTTGAGAGCTCAGATTGCCAGGCTCACAGGGAAGTGCCATCGTACAGATTGATCTCTATCAGTTCCTTTTCTCAGGATTTTAGATTGTATTTTCATCTTGTACTTGGGATCATTGAAACTTGTAACCCATTTCGAAGTTATTATAATAAAAGTTTTCAGTATTTCAAATGCGTTATTATTTTGATGTTTGCAATATGTCTATAAACGTTAAATCCCTTGAAATATTAAATGATAAAGTAAAAAATAATCATATACATTGCATATCATGCATCATATTACACATATTTCTTGCATTTGTTATGCATACCCAGGTGTCTTACCCAGCTTCTTTACTTCAATAGCAAACTGACTCATCACTACAACACTCGGGCTAATTTCAAAAAGAAGATGGACAACTTAGAACAGGAGAATCGCGAGCTACGCAAAGAAGTTTCTGCTTTGAAGGCCGGCTTGGCCAATTTGACTACTCAGATGGAAGCTCCGGTGGTTTCTCAGAATCAGCCACCGAGTGTTCAACCTCAACCAACAAGCGCAGATGCTGAAGTTCCTGTATCCGCTACTCCGACTGTTGTTCAAAACCGCATGCCTCGGGGTTATCCGTGGGGAATGCCGGAGAATTTGCACCTAAAAGTTTCAATTTGGGCCCCCAAGATGCTCCAGTGGTTCCAAATGTTGTTACTCCAGCACCCCCTGTGGTGCATGTTGTCCCTGCTGCACCTCCTTCGGTGAATCTGGTTCCGTTTGTTAATGAAGATGTGTGTCGTCCTTTCCCTCCGCCGAGTGAAGACTTGGGTCTTTATGACAGAATGGATGATTTCCAAGAGCAGTTTGATAGAATGCAAAGAGAGATGAAGGCTCTTAGGGGAAAAGAGTTATTTGGGCAGAATATGGATGAGCTGTGCTTGGTCCCGAATGTTAAAGTTCCTGCTAAGTTCAAGGTCCCGGAGTTTGAGAAGTACAAGGGCAACACTTGCCCTCGTGCTCACTTGGTGATGTATGTAAGGAGAATGTCTACCCACACCGATGATCAGCATCTGCTGATTCACTTTTTCCAGGATAGTCTGACCGGCACAGCGATGAAATGGTACATGAGTTTAGACAGCTCCAACATCCATACTTTTAATGATTTGGGAGAAGCATTTATAAAAAAATACAAGTACAATGTGGACATGGTTCCTGACCGTGACCAGCTTAGGGCCATGGTTCAGAAAGATAGAGAATCGTTCAAAGAGTACACGCAGAGATGGCGCGAAGTGGCTGCACAAGTGATTCCTCCTATGGCGGAGAAGGAAATGACTAAAAATTTTCTGAAGACGCTGAGTGCTTTCTACTATGAAAGAATGGTAGCAAGTGCCCTGAGTGATTTTACAGAGATGGTAGGAATGGGCGTCCGCCTAGAAGAGGCAGTAAGAGAAGGTCGTTTGACAAAGGGAGAAGGATCTGAAAGTGTGAAGAAGCTAGCTTATGGGTTTACAAAGAAGAAAGAAGGGGATACCAATTCTGTTATACAAGAGAGGAGGGTAAACGCCCCTAGAAGGAATTATCAGCATCACCAGCAAGTTGCCTCAGTTACTCCTGTAATAAGTGCCGCTCCGACTACCGTTGCTTATCAAAGACAATCCCAGCAGGGGAACCAAGGGAACAGTCAGAGAAGGGAGAACTATTACCCTATTCCCATGAGCTATGCAGAGCTACTACGGAATTGATTCAGAAGAAGTTGGTCCAGAAACGACCACCTCCCGCCGTACAATCACCATTGCCTTGGTATTACAAAGCAGACCAGACATGTGCTTTTCATCAGGGAGCACCAGGGCATAGTGTTGAGAATTGTTATCCTTTGAAGACTGAAGTGCAAAAGTTGGTGAAGTCTGGAATTTTATCTTTCAAAGACATGTGACCTAATGTGAAAGACAGTCCTCTGCCCAAGCATGGGGGAGTGAGTGATGTGAATATGGTGGCCGGTTGTCCAGGTGACTTCCGGATTTTTGACATTAATTTGGTTAGAGGGAATTTGGTAAAGATGCATGCAGACCTCTGTGAATTCAGTTATTATACGCATGACCATGCCGGTTGTGTTGTTTGCAGTACAAATATACAGGGTTGCGAGAAGATAAAGGCTGATTTACAGGAGATGATGGATGAAGGTTTAATCCATATAATCAGGCCTAGGGCAGAGTGTGAAGAGGAAGTGAATATGGTTTCTGGATGTCCTGGTGAATTCAGAATTTTTGATGTGAAGCATTTGAATGAAGATCTCGTACAGTTGCATGCTACCTTCTGCCGTATTGCTGGTCAAGTGGAACACCAATATGGATCTTGCATAGTTTGCTGTCGAAACCCCCGAGGATGTTCTATTGTGAGAGAGGGTGTTCAATTGCTGTTAGACAATAGGACTATCAAGATTACAGGTCAGAGAGATGATTATCACGAGATTGATATGGTTGAAGTTTTTTTGATGGGAGAAGAGTCAGAGGAAGAATATGCCTCCGCGGATGAGTATTTCTCTTCAGACGAAGATTTGTTTTCTGGAAATGGTCTTAAGAAGGCTGATTGTGTCGAGGAAGGTGTAAATGTCATTGTACCTTGTTTTGGTGCACCCGCTCACCTTGAGGTGGAGTACCATAGCAAACCAACTGTTACCCCATTGGTAATTAGTCTGCCAGGACCCGTTCCCTATAAATCAGATAAGGTTGTGCCTTAAAAATACAACGCTACAATCTTGGAAGATGGGGTGGAAGTTCCCATCCAGCCAACGCCAGATATTGGAAATATAACTGATAATAGTAGGGTGACCCGTAGTGGTCGTGTGTTTGCGCCGGTTATTTGAAAAGATGTTGTTGCTGGAAAGAAAACTGTTGAGAACCATGAGCCTAAGAAGGCTGCATGAGAGACTAGTGGAGCTACATTGGAGAAAGAAGTGGATGACATCTTGAAAATAATTAAAATGAGCGACTACAAAATTGTGGACCATCTATTGCAGACTCCTTCAAAGATATCCATCCTAGCTTTATTGATGAATTCCTCCGCTCATAGAGAATCACTAATGAGAGTACTAGACCAAGCTTTTGTAGAGAATGACATGTCGTTGGATCAATTCAACAACGTAATTGGAAACATTACGTCATGTAACAACTTGAGTTTTTGCGATGATGAGTTACCAGATGAAGGGAGGAATCACAATCTGGCCCTCCACATATCTATGAATTGCAAGAATGATTCGATGTCCAATGTGCTAATTGATAACGGATCCGCGTTGAATGTTATACCGAGAAGTACTCTCATGAAGTTAAAGTATCAGGGAACACCTATGCGCCCCAGTGGCATCATTGTGAAGGCTTTCGATGGGTCGAGGAAATCTATCATCGGTGAAGTGGACTTGCCCATCCATATAGGACCACGCTTGTTCTTGATAACTTTCCAGGTGATGGACATTATTCCCTTGTATAGTTGTTTGCTAGGACGGCCATGGATACACGAAGCAGAGGTTGTCACTTCAACTCTGCATCAGAAGCTAAAATTTGTGCGTGAAGGGAAGGTAGTGATCATAAATGGGGAGCAAGCATTATTAATATCCCATTTATCCTCTTTCAGTATTGTAGAAGCAGATGAGGCTGTTGTTGGAACCTAGTTCCAAGCCCTATCCATTGACAACATAAGGAAGAATGAGAATTATGTGGTTTCCCTGAAGGATGCACAGTAGGTGGTGCACAATGGTCACAATGCAGTTTGGGGACGACTTGTGGATCCACCCGTGAACAAAAATAGAACTGGTTTGGGTTTCTCTTCGAGGAATGGCAAAGGAGAAAGTCTGAAGTTAAAGTCTTCTGTGAACGGTTATCATGATGTTTTCCGCAGTGGAGGCTACCTCCATCCGATTGGTTCTGGAATTAATGTTGTTGAAGAGGATGAAGCAGAGCAGGAAGCACCGAATTATGTGATGCATGGAGTCCGAGTTCGGAACTAGGTCACCATTGATGTTCCTTCTTGCATACATGTTTCAAAGTAATTTGTTTTGTTAATCTGTTTCTTTCTTTTGAAAAACTTTCACTCTGCCCAAGGTGGAAGTATCGATGCTGTAGGGCTTATCTGTTTGCTATAACTGTTAAGATCATTAATAAAAGTTGTCTTTGCTTCCAAATTATGTCTTTTATTTTCTGCCTTTTTCTTGGGAAATAGTAATAATAAAAAAAACCTTTCAAAATAAATAATAATTGAAAATTAATCTGCATGATCACTTGTTATATATGTGTCAGTTTCTAAAAGCAATCATAAATCACATGTGCAGATTAATTAAAAAACCTGGTTAATACAATGACCCTGCATCCTCTCCCAACTTTGAATGTCCTGTGTTTGGGGCTGAAGAAGAAGATTATGATGAGATTCCAGAAGAGGTCTCACGGTTGCTTGAGCACGAGGAAAATACCATTCAACCATACAAAGAGCCTTTGGAGGTGGTTAATTTAGGTTCAGAGGAAGATCTGAAGGAAGTCAAGATTGGAGCATCATTGCATCCTGATGTAAAAAGCGGGTTGATTGAGCTGTTGAAAGAATATGTGGATATTTTTGCTTGGTCTTATCAAGATATGCCTGGTCTAGATACAGACATTATCGAGCATCGTTTGCCGTTGAAACCAGAGTGTCCGCCAGTTAAACAAAAGTTGAGAAGAACCCACCCGGATATGGCAGTAAAGATCAAAGAGGAGGTCCTAAAGCAGATTAATGCTGGTTTTCTTGTGACGTCAGTGTATCCTCAATGGATTTCCAATATTGTCCCAGTACCGAAAAAAGACGGAAAAGTCTGCATGTGCGTAGATTACAGAGATCTAAATAAAGCTAGTCCAAAAGATGATTTTCCATTGCCTCACATTGACATGTTAGTGGATAGCACAGCAAAATTCAAGGTATTCTCGTTCATGGATGGATTTTCCGGGTATAATCAAATAAGAATGGCTCCAGAGGACATGGAAAAAACAACGTTTATCACACCCTGGGGAACATTCTGTTACAGAGTGATGCCCTTTGGCTTGAAGAACGATGGTGCAACGCACCAGAGGGATATAACAACCCTATTCCATGATCTGATGCACAAAGAAATCGAAGTATATGTTGATGATATGATTACCAAATCCCAAACTGAAGAAGGGCATATAGAAGATTTGTTGAAGTTGTTTCAGCGTTTGAGGAAGTATCGTCTCCGCTTGAATCCAAATAAATGCACCTTCGGAGTTAGATCAGGGAAATTGTTGGGTTTTATTGTTAGCCAGAAAGGAATTAAAGTTAACCCTAACAAAGTCAAAGCAACTCAAGAAATTCAAGCACCAAGAACTGAAAAGCAAGTCAGGGGTTTCCTCGGGCGTTTGAATTATATCTCCAGATTTATTTCCCACATGACCGCAATGTGTGAACCGATCTTTAAGTTGTTAAAGAAAGATCAAGGTTGTGTGTGGACAGATGACTGCCAAAGGGCATTTGAAAGTATTAAAGAATATCTACTTGAACCTCCTATCTTGCTCCCTCCTGTAGAAGGAAGACCGTTGATTATGTATCTAACAATGTTGGATAAATCCATGGGTTGTATTCTGGGACAACAAGATGAAACGGGAAAGAAAGAGTTCGCCATTTATTATCTCAGCAAAAAGTTTACTGATTATGAGTCGCGGTATTCCATGCTAGAAAAAACATGTTGTGCTTTGGCCTAGGCGGCAAATCGTTTGCGGCAGTATATGTTAAATCATACCACTTGGTTGATCTCCAAAATGGATCCAATCAAGTATATTTTTGAAAATCCTGCTCTTACTGGGAGAATTTCCCGTTGGCAGATGTTGTTGTCTGAATATGATATCGAATACCGCACTTAAAAGGCTATCAAAAATAGTGTGTTGGCAGATTACCTTGCTCACCAGCCGGTGGAAGATCATTAGTATGCAGAATATGAATTCCCCGATGAAGATGTGATGTCCTTGAAAGTGAAAGATTGTGATGAACCATTTCCCGAGGAGGGCCCCGACCATGAATCTCATTGGAATATGATATTTGATGGAGCTTTGAATGCTTAGGGTAAAGGAATTGGTGCTGTGATTGTTACCCCTCATGGATCGCACATTCCTTTTACTACAAGGTTAACATTTGATTGCACTAATAATATGGCAGAATATGAGGCTTGCATCATGGGTCTTGAAGAAGCTATTGATCTCTAAATCAAAATTCTAGATGTGTATGGCGGTTCAATATTGGTAATAAATCAGATTAAAGGAGAATGGGACACTCGTCACCCTGGCTTGATCCCTTACAAAGATTATGCTAGAAGATTGTTACCCTTCTTCAATAAAGTTGAATTCCATCACATTCCTAGGGATGAAAATCAAATGGCAGATGCTTTGGCAACTCTGGCTTCCATGTACCAAGTAAATGCTTGGAATGATATACCCCGAATTATATTTGACGGCTCAATAGGCCCGCTCATGTGTTTACGACAGAGGAGGTAGCAGATGAAAAACCTTGGTATTTTGATATCAAGCATTTTCTCCAGACTCAGGAATACCCGTTTGGTGCGTCAAAGAAAGATAGAAAGACACTGAGAAGGTTTGCAGGCAGTTTCTTCCTCAGCGAAAATGTGTTATACAAGAGGAATTTTGACATGGTCTTGCTCAGATGCGTGGATAGACACGAAGCAGACATGTTGATGCATGAGATCCATGAAGGTTCATTTGGCACTCATGCTAATGGACATTCAATGGCTAAAATGATGCGAAGGGAAGGTTATTATTGGTTGACAATGGAATCTGATTGTTACAAATTTGCAAAGAAGTGCCATAAATGTCAGATTTACGCAGATAAGATCCATGTACCTCCTACACTTCTCAATGTGAATTTCTCCCCATGGCCTTTCTCTATGTGAGGTATTGACATGATCGGGATGATAGAACCTAAAGCTTCGAATGGACACCATTTTATCTTGGTAGCAATTGACTACTTTACCAAATGGGTAGAGGCTGCTTCATATGCCAATGTTACCAAACAGGTGGTTGTGGGTTTCGCCAAAAACAATCTTATATGCTGGTATGGTGTGCCGAGCAGAATCATCACTGACAATGGTTTGAATTTGAACAACAAGATGATGACTGAACTGTGCGAAGAATTCAAGATTGTCCATCATAATTCATCTCCATACAGGCCAAAGATGAATGGGGTTGTTGAAGCTGCTAATAAGAATATCAAGAGAATTATCTAGAAAATGGTTGTTACTTATAAGGATTGGCATGAAATGCTCCCTTTTGCTCTACATGGATATTGAACATCTGTTCGCACTTCAACAGGGACAACCCCGTTTTCTCTAGTTTATGGAATGGAAGTTGTACTCCCTGTCGAGGTAGAGATTCCCTCGTTGCGTGTGATAGTGGAAGCCAAATTGACAGAGGCTGAATGGGTTCAGAACAGGTTTGACCAATTGAATTTGATTGAAGAGAAGAGAATGACAGCTTTGTATCATGGGCAGTTATATCTGAAAAGAATGAAGAAAGCATTTGACAAAAAGGTCAAACCTCGTGAATTCAGAGAAGGTGACCTCGTGCTATGGAAGATCATGTCTTTCAACGCTGATTCTAGGGGCAAGTGGACTTCTAATTTTGAAGGCCCGTATGTTGTCAAGAAAGCCTTCTCTGGTGGCGCATTAATTCTTAAAACTATGGATGGCGAGGAGTTCCCACGTCCCATGAATGCTGACGCAGTCAAGAAATACTTCTCCTAAAGAAATAAAAGAACAGCTCGCTAAGTTGAAAACCCGAAAGGGTGGCTTAGGCAAAAAAGAGCGTCTCGGTAGGCCGAAAACCCGAAAGGGAGGTCTAGGCAAAAATTAGAGACATAAACAGAATAAATTTCCCGCTAAGTTGAAAACTCGCAAGGGCAGCTTAGGCAAAAGTTATGGATTTTTCTTGGCAAGTAACTACGTCAGACAAGACTTGATCGTTGAAGCAACAATCTTCTCGGATCCTTACCATACTTCAACAAAAGTTGTTGCTCAGGATTTCAAAAGTTGTTAGGGGGAATAGTGGTCATTGTATCTCAATTTATCTTTTCCATTATGTATTACCATTTCCCAAACTTTGTAATCATCCATGGAGTCTCGCCATTCGCAGACTACCATTATATTAATGAAATTTGAGCTTTTTCCCAACATTTTGTGTTCTTATTTTTATTTAGCTTGCAAAGACATCATTTATTGCTGATAATAACTGTTAAAGCAAAAGGATTAAAAAGCAAAATTAACTTTTCAAAAGAAGAGAGATCTTTACAATTCAATTTACTTTGGGATTTGTGATGAAACAATGACAACAAGAATGGTGGTCCCAAGAATGAACAAACTCCAGTTGTTTTAAGAAGATTTACTCCCTTCATGAAAGTTTTCTCAAGTCTTTTTGCTGGTGTGCGCAATCTTTGTGTGTTTCTCAGATAGTTAAAGACAATATCAGTGGGTGCAAGGTACAATATTGGTTTTGTGACCCCATTATCCCTAGTCAAGTCTTGGTTCGCTTTTGATTTTGGGCTTGCATGGTCAGAAGCCTCCGTCCCGGATTCCCCAGTAAAGTTTTCCCTCGTATGATGAAAGTATTTACTTCTTGATTTCCCAGGAAGGTTATACTAGGGAATCTCTTATTTGGAATGAGCATTCGTGATGAAAGTTTTCTCCGAGGAGTTGGGCTTGAATTCCCCAGTGAAGTTCGGTTGTGTCAGCGTCAATCTGCTTTATTTGAGGCTGGTCTCGCAATCTCCAGTAGGCATGTTGCTTTTTAGAAAAACTATTTTCTCCGATGAAACCTGAAGAAGGATGTTCTATCCCGATATTTGTTTGATTTGGCTACATCTAAATTATGTTTCTCCTCAGTAAAGTTAAGACAGACAATGGGTTTGGTTTCTGCAGTTGCTTTTACCTTTCTTGGATTGATCTTCCTGGTTGAAGTTTAGCCCATTTTTTGTTAATACCTGAGGCGGATTTGTTTGTTTATACTGATTATGTATCCTTTTACCAGCATATGCATGATAATACTCATACATTCATACATGCATCATGCATAACTAAAAACCATCGTTCATTAGCATTGTGTTCTGGCCTTTCCTGCAGCGTTCTTTGCTCAGTTGATTTTGGTTGTCCCTCTTGAGTTTATTTCTCAAAGGATGTATCTACACTGGCCATCTTGCTCCAGTTTATTACTGAATTGGATTTATGGATCTTTGAAAACTTTGAGTTTTGGTTCGTGCATTTATTTTGCACAGGAAGACTTTATCTCCTCAACAGGGATATCGTGGCATGTCCCCGGGAAGTCATATTGCTATTCCCAGAAAGTCATTTCTCTTTGTGATTCCCCTAGACAATAAGTGGAAGTCTCTTTATTTGATACATATTACGTATTACCCTTTCCAGGCAAATTTCCTTGGTTAAAGAAGAAGTTGAGACTCGTTCTTGGCAAAACACCAGAATCTTGGGAAACTTGATATCTTCTCTTTCTACCTTCAGTGAACGTTGGTAGTACATCGGCAGTGAACGTCGGTGTTTGTTATCTTTTTGCTATCTTCAGTGAACGTTGATAGTTCATCGTCAGTGAACGGAGGTGATATGATATTTTCTCTTTCTACCTTCAGTGAACATTGGTAGTACATCGGCAGTGAACGTCGGTGTTTGTTATCTTTTTGCTATCTTCAGTGAACGTTGGTAGTACATCGGCAGTGAACGTCGGTGTTTGTTATCTTTTTTCTATCTTCAGTGAACGTTGATAGTTCATCGGCAGTGAACGTCGATGCTTGTTATCCTCCTCTCTGATTCTTTTCTTGTGGTTTACCAATGATTTATTTTTCTGGTGGGATTGCTCTTTTGTTGCTACATTTCATGTTGCATCCCCAATACTACTTTGCATCTTTTTGTTCCATTCATATGCATAAATGTTTGCATGGCATCTTAGGGCCAAAAACAGGGTTTGTTTTATATTTAGGTATCTTCGATCACGTCAACACGAAGGTTTTTAACCTTCTTATCTCCGGATAGAAGAAACTTAAATAAGGGCAGCTATTGTACCCCAATTTCCCCCCTAAGATCCCTTCATCATACCATATTGTTTCAATCACCACAAAATCACATTAGGACTTTTGGTTCTTCTCCCTACCTTTAGCCTTACTCTTTGAGGAGTTACCAAGCACCTTGACTTGTTTTCTTTGGTGAACATGGGTATTTTGCTTTGATTTTCTCTCTAAATTAACAAATACAATATTGGTTTGTCTTACTTGTTAATAATGTAGGTAAAGACAGTGAGGATTAGCAAGTTGTATCATGGGTTCATGAGTTTATTTACATGCCCTAGTCAAAGCTTGAGAGTTTCAAACCTCATCAATGAAGTTGTTTTGAAATTGGTATGGAAGTAGTTTTGGTGGCCATGAGTCCTCATCATCATCCTCAACAAATTCTATTCACAAAGGAAGAGTATGGGCATAAAAAGTTTGTTCAAACTTGGCAAAGTTCCACCAAGCATTCTCTTGATCTAGAAGCTAGGGTTTTGGACTTCAGAGGGGCATATCTTGCTCATCTTTTGATATTTTTGAGTGATTCCAAAAACATTCTTCTCTTCAAAGAGTTACCAATAAATCACTTCAAAATATCCAAGGAGTTTTCATGTGGAAGGAACTTAATGAAGAAGAAAGATTACAAGTCACCTAGATGAATCCCCATTTTTCCATATATGATTTCAAATGATCATAACTTGGTCAATTTTTATCACCTTGAGCCCATTCTTTTTTCATGATTATCCTAAGAATGTGTACTTCATGCCTTCTTCTATGTGCAAAGTGAAAAAATGGATGGAAGTTGCCTTAAGGATGCAAAAGATTATAGGTCATTTCATGATTTTTGGCCAACTTCAACAAGTCATAACTTGCTCATTTTTTTTGGATATTTTAAGTGGTTCAAATTGAAAAATGTCATCCAAGAGGTTTACTTCATTCCATCTTTTTTGATCAAGAGCAAATTCTAAGTTCAAGGCCATGTTTGGATGCAAGAGATTATAGGTCATTTTTTAAGAAGAATTTGAAATATTTCTAAGTATGGAAAGTCAACTCTTTTTCTTCAAATTTGACTCCATGTAGTTTTCAGCTCAAGCATCCATTTGATTCCATTATTTTTCCATTGCAAAGCTTGTTACCTCCTCTTTACAAAGCATCAAGAATTTTTCCCTAAGACTCCTTGAGGTGGAAATACCATTGGAATGAACTTGGTAACTTGCAACTGAAGTCTCACCATAAGTCAGAATTTGAAATCCATGTTTTGGCCTTTAAACATCAAATTCGCACGCATTTGTGATCTAAACATGTTTAACCAAGTTGCCAAAGTGGATTAGAGCCTTGAAATGCAAGGATTTGATGAGTTTTAATGCAAATCATATCACACTTTGCTCGTGTATCAGGTTCACACGATTTCCCTCCAATTTGCATCATTCCACACGCTTGAACATTACATTTGATTCCCTATAAATAGAGGGTCATCCCCCATTCAATTTCCCAAGCTTAGATAGCCAGAATCACCCTGCCAAACTTGCTTCACAACTCAGCATTCAGCTACTTTGAATCCTATTCTCAAGCCATTTTCAATCCATTTTTCCATCAATTCATCTTCCTTGATCTTCCCTGAACCTAACCATACAATTACATTCAAGAATCGTGCCCTACATTTCTCCATAGAAGTCCAGTTTCAAGGCTCTGAAACTCAACTTCAATAGGTAGATTCCTTCATCAATTCTTCAAAACTTTGGTATCATTGTGTTGCTCTCATTGCCTTGCTTCTAGTCGCAACATTCACTTTCATCTGGAAGCACGTTTTGACCATGAATTTTCAAATCCCCTTTCAAAACTTTCTTTCCAAATTGCTTGAGTTACAGTTTATATAAATTTGTCGCAAAGGTGTGGTTGTCTTCGTCTTGAAGAGACGAAGCGAATGGCATAGGTCTAAGCTTCTAATTTTACAGTTGGAGAGACTTGCAATTCGTGAGGGCTGGAGGTTGAAGATGACCAACGTGTCATCTTCTAACCAATGAAAGCGTGACATTTGTTATTTTTAAATTCTGATTTATTTAATGATCTTGTACATTATTCAGTAAAGACCATGATATGCACAGCGCAGCAGATCCTTTGGATTTGATTACTAACGCGTTTTGACTCTCATCCAATGGTCCACATCTTTTTCTTTTATTTTCTTTTTCTGATTTTTATATTTTAATTGTTTTAAAATTTCAAAAAATTATAGAAAATTCATTTTTAGTCCAAAAAATCTGAAAAAATTATGAAAAATATTTTTGATTATTCTCTTTCTGATTTTTAGTTTTCCACAATTTATTTTTGTGTTTTGGTATTTTTTTATGAATTTTACACTTATTTGATTTGTTTAAAATGTTTAAAAATACTTTTACACATTTTTAAATTCTGAAAAAATTATGGAATGATCCAATGATATTGTGACAAATATTGGTGACTTTATTTTATTTTTGTTTCTGACTTTACTATTTTTTACCATTTTTGTTTATTTTACCCATTTATTTTAATTTTTAAAAATAGTTTCTGACTTTTAAAAATTCCTAAAATTTTTGTAAAATTACTTGGCCTCTTTTCTAATTTTTCTATGGTCTTATTTTTAATTTCATGATTACTTTGAATATAATTGGCATTTTCTTCATTATTTCCTTTTTATAAAAACATTTTTAAACCCTTTAATGAACATATTAATTATATTATTGTTTTGTGAATATTTTCTGGTTGTCTTGGGTTGATTTTTTGGTCATGGCTTTATTAACATCATTGGATCCATGGTGTTGAGTTTAACTCCACAAAAAATGGATGAATGATTTTAATAATAGTTTGATTAAATATTAATTCAAATGTGGTTTTTTCTTTTACCCTAAATTCCCTTCATCTCATCCCCTTCTCATTGCACTAAATGTTGTTGGAGCATGATCTCTATATCATGTCTCAAAACAAATGGTGCATAGATTGCTATTGACCGGCCTCAAAATAGGTGCGACTTCTATATAAGTCCACTTACGATTGCTTAACATAGCGCTAAATTTTGTCCCGATTCGAATAAATGATCATTCGTGGCCCAAACTTATGATTGCAAGTCCAAGTATGTTAATTTGATCTCTTTGATCCAATAACCTTGAGATTCATTGTGTGGAGGCTTTGGTTCTACCAATTCTCTAATAGATCTACAACACCTTTGGTCAACACAGATCACTTAAACATCGTTGATCATTAAATGGTACTTATGAGAATTCCAAATGGATGATATACTTGACAAAAAGCAAATGCAACTTGTTGTGTGGAGGCTTTGGTTCTACCAATCCTCTAATGAGTTCCAAATGCAAGTTTCAAGATGATCATCCAACTAACCACTAATTAGTGACTTGTTTTACCTTATGCTTTTATTCTTTTTTATGCTTTATGTACTATTTACTTTTAGCATTTACATTTCATGCCATTTTCCTCTTTGCTCATTTGAGCATTTATTTTCTTGCCATTTTTTACTTTGCTCACTTGAGATTTTCTTTTCTTTTCTCAAAATACTTAATAACCAACTTAAACCCTAAAAAACTCTTAATGGCACTTGGACTATTTGGTTAATATCCTTGGCATGATGGAGCAGTGGAATTTTTCTTGGACTTAGGATTAGAAATCTTGGCCTATCTTGGATACCTTGTGATCTTATCTGATTATTTTTATGGAGCTCTTGAGGTTTACCTTAAGACATTGGGTTGCTTGTTTGTTTTTGTGTGCAGGTTTTTTGTGATTACATCCTCTATTTGTAATCTGGAATTTACCCGTATACAGCCGTTACTCTGCCCAATTTTTGTGAAGACTCAATATATTTGAAGAGGTTTAGTATCCTTGCTTGCTTGGTTTCAATCCAAAGAATGAGAATTTTATCTTGGCTCATAATGTCAAGCTTTGGCTTCTTGTTGGTTAGATGGTCCTTATCCTTAGCTTTTACCTTATGTTTTAGGATAGCCTCTTCTTCTCCTCCCATTTTCTTTAATTTCAAAATCTTCTCCCTCCTTTTGAAAACCCTTCTTGTTTTTTTAAACTTGAACCACTTTCATAATAAACTTGGGGTTATACCCATGCATTTTCAAAAATATTTTCATAAATAAAATTCAATCAACTTAACAATACCTTGATTTTTTTTTGTGAGAAGACTAAAAGTCAATCAATCTCATTTCAAACCATTTTTGCCACTTTGTTTTTTATCTTTAAAACTTTTCTCAAAAGGTTAGACTCTTGTCAATCCTTGTAGTGATGCAAACATCTATACTTCTACAATATGTAGTGAAGAGAGAAAAATTTCCACTCGGGTGTTGAGTGAGGCATTGTTGATTTTAAAATCCAAGCCATATCCTCCACTTTGAGATGATGTAAATTCTTCTTTCTCATGATTGTGGGTAGTAAGTATGTTTTCCATACGGACAATAACGATGACGTCTTATCTCATAAAATTAACCAACACACTTGTGTTTCAATTTTTTAAAAGAGGAACTACGTGTACCTGTAGCGGTGAAAATCGGAGATCAAGCTATTAATTAACTTGACTCGCAAATAAGCAAGAGTCGCCACCGTGCTTTATTATTTCCAAGGGAATAGGGAAAAGAGCAAAATAAAATCCTAAAATATGCAATGTAAAATAATACTTAAAAGTAATGAAAATACAATGCGATTTTTGAAAAGAGATCTAGAGTTCGTGGGTTGGTTATATAATGGGAAGGTATCAGCATCCAATGCATCTGTGGTACTCCGCAGGAACCTTTTGAAATATCAGTTTTTGGTTAAAATTGTTTGTTTGATAAAAGTGGTTCGTTTGGCTAAAAATAGGTGTGGGCGAGATTTTGAAGATGCGACAATCTAATGTCGAAGTTTTGACTTAAAAGAGGGTAAGTTTAAAAATTGATTTTTTGGAGATTTAACTTAAGTTTAACAAAAAGTAAAATGAACGAAAGGGTCTCGCACAATCGTATCAGATATATCTGATGACATGAAGTCAACAAATTTAATTATTTCCCTTGGAGTGACTCGAGCAAGCAAAATAAAATGAACATCAAAATATAAGCATTCAAAAATTCACAAGAAAAATAAATCTAACGAAATAAATTAATGACCAAAAGGCACCGATAAATTTAAAATAACAGAGGTATTTAAATACAAATAAAAGAGAATGTAACTAATTATCTAAAGAAGTTATTTCAATTAAATTAAAAAATTACTTACTAAAATAATTCTAAACTAACTACAAATTCTAAGGTTATAAAAATAATTCTAAAATTACTAAATTAGATCTAAACTAAACTAAAATTTTAAAATTAGTAAATTAAATTTAAACTAAATTAAAATTCCGAGGTTACTAAATTAAATCTAAAATAAATAATAATTTCAAAGTTACTAAACTTAATCAAATAAAATTCTAAAATTACTAAACTAAATCTAAATCAAATAAAAGTTCTAAAGTTAATAAATTAAATCTAAATCAAATGAAAATTCTAAAGTTATTAAACTAAATCTAAATCAAATAAAATTTCTAAATTTACTAAACTATATCTAAATCAAATAAAAATTCTAAAGTTATTAAATTAAATGTAAATCAAATAAAAATTCTAAGTTACTAAATTAAATTTGAATCAAATAAAAATTCTAAAGTTATTAAATTAAATCTAAATCAAATAAAATTCTAAAAGTTACTAAATTAAATTTAAATCAAATTAAATCTAAACTAAATAAAATTTTAAAGTTATCAAAAGTAATTCTTAAATTCTAAAGTTACTAAAATAATTCTAAACTAAATAATATTGTAAAAATTACTAAATTAATTCTAATTTAAACTTAAAACTCTAAAGTTAATTAAATAAACTAAATGAAAATTTTATAGTTTGCAACTAAACTAAATAAAGATTAACATTCAAAAGATTACTAAATTAAATTAAGCAAAATAATAAAGTTAAGAAAAAAAATATTATTATAAGAAATTGAAACTAAATTACTACATTAGACCTAAACCAAATTAAAATTCTAAGGTTACAAAAACAATTCTAAAGTTACTAAATTAGATCTAAACTAAATTAATTCTGAAAATTGCTAAAGTTACATCTAAGCTAATTGATTATAAGATTAATAATCTAAAAATTAAATCAAGTTATTTAATGAAGAAGGGCGTGAAAACAGAAAATTGGGGGTGGATATGTTGAATTTCGAATGGGTTTAGTGTAAAAAAAGATGTGTTAAAGCCCAAGGTGCTTCAAACAGAATAACAAAAAAAACAATAACCCAACTGGGTCGGACCTAGTCAGAGGGTCCGGACCCAGCCCACTACAATGCCATGGGTTGAGAAGAAAACCCTAAGAATCAAAAGCCATCGCCTCTCTTCCTCATTGTTTTCACGAGAGAAAAAAAAAGAAACAGAAAGAACAGAGGACCGAAAATACGATCATCCTCCATCTCTCTTGATCGAACAACGACCAACTCTCGGCGGTTCTCCCTTCTCAATCGATTCCTTGTTCTCACTTGCTATAACAATAACTCAACTCTCACTCTCAATCTGGCATCTCTGTTTTACGTTGAAGCAACGACAAATTTTCACAAAAAAAAACTTCTTATCTCTACTTTCAACCAACCGAAACAATCAATGACAACCTCTGTTTTTGTTATGGTATGACAATAATTACAACAACCAACATCATATTTCAAGCGAGCTAAAGGAAGAAAACTAATCTACGCCATGCAAGATTCACACAAGAGGGCAATAATCAACAAATTGGATGTAACAAAATCAAAAGCGAGAAATCGGAATACCTATGGCGAGAGATTTTCGTCGGAAATTGGAGGTACAGTTTTGTGCCTGAACTCCTCTTCTTTCTTCTTCTATTCTTTGGAAGTTCTAGTTTGCAATTTGTTATTGGGTTGTAAGATTAATGCGTCAACTGAGAATCTGTGTTGTGACTTGGGCCTGGATGCATATCTGTGAATTTAGTGACGTTGCTGCTTCGAAAAGTTACCGTTGGTTGACAAAGATGCTTTATGTTATGCAGGTGGTATGAAGATTAAGATGCGTGGAAATGGTGTGTTATGTTGGTTTTTGGGTTGTTAGAATTGTTGTGATGAAATTGCAGGTTGAAAGCTTGGAATAAATTTTACAGAGGAAATTTGAATCAACTTTTTTAGCAGAGTTTTTTTTTTTTGAATAATTTTCTGTAAATCTCCCCAATATCAGTAAAAAAATCTCCTTTTCTGATGAGCTATATCTAGAAATGATTTTTTTGATATGGTTTGTTGATGCAGGTGTTTGTTAATGCGTTTGCAAGTTGTTGTCGGGGATTTTGATTCTGATGTGGTCGTGAAGGTTTTGCAGTGGGTTTATGGTAATGTTACTTCACAAAATATGTGGAAGGTTTGGATTCATGGAGGTGGGAGTGAGTATTGTTGTTTTGCAGGTTGAATTAACCGTTCGGAGGAAGTTACTGTTACAAAATTCTGCAAGGTTTTTTTTGTTGTATTTTTTCTTCTTTCTTTTTTTTCCCCCTTTACTACTGTTTTTCTTCCTCCTATTTATAGTAGATCAGAGGTGAAATTGGAGGGAAGATTTTGATCCATTTGAACAGTTAGAGTGCTCTGTTGTAATGCTTTCTAGTGTAGTTTTTGATTTGCTAAGTTAGTGTAATTCTTAGACAGTTGTTGTTGTAGTATCATGCAGGTTTTGGACTCTACTCTGTAGAATTTTGGACTATTTATGGACAGATTTTTGACAGGTTTTTCTTGACATTATATAGACAGCAAGGGCAGGTTTGAGACAGCATTGGATAAAAACTGGTGCAGCAGTTTTGGAGCTTATTGTTTAGACGTTTTTCACAAGGAGACAAATAAGACAAATAGAAATAGCATAATAATAATAATAATAATAATAATAATAATAATAATAATAATGATAACCAAAAATAATAATAACAATGCTAATAACAACTATGTATAAAAAATAAATAAAATAAATAAAACTTAATATATATATTTTTTGAATTGAAATAAATAAGAATAAAATACAATTTAAATAATAAAAGGGCTTATATTCCTAAAAAAATAGAAAAAGACATCATTATAAATTTTTTTTTGGATTTTTCAAATAAAGTGATGCAAAAAGCGTAAATTAAATGAAACTAAGATTTAAAAAAAAAACATATATTCTAATAAAATAAAAAGAATGCTAATTAACTATTTTTTTGGATTCTTTTTAAATGGAAATAGAAATCATGAATAAAACAAAATTGAAATAAAATTCCACCGAATTCACAAAATGACTTCTAACGTTTTTTTTTGTGGCTTTTCAAAGCATTATAAGCTCTTGACTTGAAAAGAAAAGTTGTAGATGACGTCAAGGAGAATCGTATGCGAAAATAATCGCTAAAAAATGTTGAAATTTGAAGAAGTTATGAGTTTTGAAATTTGAATGTGCAAGCGTTGACTTTTGGTCAAAGTGCTTTGAATTGACTTGCAAACTTGATCTTTCTTCGCATTCCAAAGCATCTTGATGCACATGTGAACCAGTGATGATGAAATCTTGTTTGTTCTCTGAGAAAGTTATGGAGAAGCTTGAGACCACTTGTCGAACAAGGCATGGAAATAAACACATGATTCCCCTGATGAATCTGTCTTCAAGAATCAACAATCAATTGTACTTCTGGCTTGAGAGATTTTGAACCCTAATTGAGGCGTGACGCCTAATGCTCTTGATTCAGATCTGTTTCCTACAAATGAAATCAAAGGAACGAAAAACACACACTTCGTGCTTGATTAGAAGTTAGTGATACATAGGCTAAAAATGTTCAAAATACTTGACAATTTCTGCATAGTCAATGCTCGAAGGTGAGAAGTTAAAACCGACCGTACTTCGTGACCTTGACTTTTGTATAAAAAAATGCAAACAATAAAAATGGGATCTTAGGTCAAAAATTGGGGTATCACAGGTGGAAGCTAAAGGTTTTCCGTAAAGTGATCCAACGGAACATAGTCATACGCTTTAATTCCCTAACTTTTTCCTGGACCGCCCTTTTGGGTTTTCAGTCCACCGAGAAACCCTTTTTTGCCCAAGTCGCCCTTTCGGGTTTTCAACTTGCCGGGTGTACAAATTTTTTTGTTTTATCCCTAGTTTTTGCCCGAACCCTTTTGGTTCACCGGGATGCCCTTGTTTTGCCTAGGTATGTTAACCTAGCGGATCTCTTATGCGTAGTATCTTTTGACTATGTCCGTGTTTGCAGGGTGTGGCAGGTCGTCGCCATCCATGGTGGTCAATATCATTACCCCACCAGAGAAGATGTTTTTGATTACAAATGGTCCTTCATAGGTAGGAGTCTATTTTCCCCTGGGATCACCTTGTGGCAAGATGATATGTTTGATCACTAGATCCCCAACTTGATACACTTGGCGTCTGACCTTCTTGTTGAAAGCCTTGATCATCCGTTTTTGATACATTTGACCATAGCAAATAGCAGTAAGTCTTTTTTCATCAATCAAATTCAGCTGATCAAGTCGAGTCTGGATCCAATCATCTTCGTTCAACCATGCATCCTTCATAATCCTCAGAGAGGGGATCTGAACCTCAATAGGCAAGACAACCTCCATGTCGTAAACCAAAGAATAAGTTTACGGCATGGAGGTTGTCTTGCCTATTGAGGTTCAGATCCCCTCTCTGAGGATTATGAAGGATGCAGGTGTTGTACCCCAAAATTTGCCCTCCCATATTCCTCAAGATATATCAAGAATCATCTTCAAATTGCTCAAGATTGCTCAAGGGTTGTACAGCCAAACCATCTCCTAAGACAGCTGAAATTAGGGTTTTGGTTCTTTCAAGGAATTTGAGGTTTTAAATGGTTCAATCAAGTCTCATAGGCCTATATACATCCTCAAGCACCTACATGCCAAGTTTCAAGACTCACAGTGCCAATTTGCACAGTCAAAAGCTCCATTTGACCTACAGTCAACTGCAGGGGCAAAATGGTCATTTTACAGTCACAAGTCAGAATTTTTGGTCAACATCTCACTTTGAGTTCACAATCATCATTTGATCAAGTCTTGATCATGATTCCACAAGAATGGCTCAAAAATCATCAAGATGCAAAAAGTTACTATTTTTGGACAGCAGAAAAGTCAACTGTACCTTGACTAGAGCATAACTTTTTCATGGTTTGTCAGAAAAATTCCATCCAATGCTCATTTTGAAGGGGATGCAATTTCCTACAATCCATCTTCACACTCCAAGTTCAATAAATGCTCTCACAAAAAGTTACCAATTTTGACATTATAGGTCAATTTCAAAAGTCAACAAAAGTACACTTTGAGTCAAAGGCCATAACTTGAGATTGGTAAATCCAAATGACATGGGACCAAAGGCATTGGTTAGAGGACTTCAAGAGCTTTCCAAAATGTCCTAGAACATGGCCATATGATCAAAATTGAGCAAGTTGTGCATTGGAGAAGTTGGGAAATTTTTATGAATTTGCAAAAGTCAACTTTGCTCAAAACACCTTATTTTTGCTAATGGGCCTCAAATATCTTCTTGAAACTTCACCCGTGACCTATGCACGACCCATCAAGCTTAATTGAATTTATTTTCTTATTTTTATTGATTAATTGGATTTTTAATTAATATTAATTCATTTAATTAATTTAAATTGTAGGAAAATAGAATATTTGATCTTTTAAATCTTTTTGTGAAGCAAATATGACCTAGACATGCTGGCAAATTCGTGCACAAGTCAAAGATACAAAAAAAAATCCAAAATTGGCAACTTTGTTCAATCATGAAGAATCAAAAATATTTGATTTCCAATCAAAGATTTAAACATCAATGCTCATGGGTTGGATCCAATTTTTTGACCTAATTCAATTGCCTTATATGCAAGCAAGCAGGCCAGACCTAATGGACGGAAAAAGCTGCAGAAAAAACCATAGCCAATTCAAGAAATTTCAAGAAAAAGTGAAAACATATTCTTGTATTCCAGGCCAATTCAAGGCATTCTATTGATTCAAACACTTTGCAGGAAGTGTCAGGAACATTTTGCAATTGAATTCACGCATCAAAGCTTAAAGAATCACCATATACAAATTCACGGTTTGCAGCTTTTATCCAAAATCGTATTGTTTAATTCATGCATATTTAACATGTTTTCTTGGTTGATTTGCATTGCTAGGAACCATACGAAGCTAATGGTATGGTTTAATTGAACTGAAACGCCATGAATCGAAGAATGCCATGACTGATTTTTTAGGGTTTCCAAGCTTTGAATAAGGGCTTTCTGAACCAGGCAAAATTAGGACTCATAAGACACATGAATGAACTCGTGTGGCCAAGACGAACAAGAATCATACCTCGCGAAATATTTATATTCATTGTATTTCTATTCGCTATTTTTTATTGCAGGGAGTAGTGGGGGTTAAAAACCCCCGCTATCTATTATTATTTGTACAGGTACAAACGAAGAAGATGAGGACGTGTTAGCATCTCATTGGCGTGTTTGAAAATGCGCGCGTATTTTTTTGTGTTTTACAGCATAATATTAGTTTTTGTATATAATATTCATTATCTATTCCTTTAACAAAAGCGTGTTCTGGTTTAGTTGGCCAAGGCATTGGAGTATTATCCCTTGGGACCTGGGTTCGAACCCCAGGTCCCCCAAATATTTGTTATAATTTTTCTTTAGGTGATTGTGTGTGACGCAACAGGCATAGCATATCATGGATCTTCAATTCCCAGGCGTCAGATGTCTTCAAACTGAAATCCAATGGCCTAGATGGAAGGACTATCATGGTCCTTAGTCAACAAGCGCATGGACAATCACAAAAGTCAAAAAGGCTTGAGCGTTATTGGGCTTCAGAATGGCTGATACACCTCCTAATTTGGGCCAGTACCCCCTGGGTTTATTTCCTTTTCTCTTTTTATTTTTTACTTAAATTGTTTTACTAATTATTATTATCATTATTATTACTTAATTAACCCAATTATTTTTTTCATAATAAAATCAGAAAACTAAAATACAATATTTTTTATTATTATTTATTAATTTCACTCTTATTTAGTTATTTTGTAAATAAATACTAACATAATTAAGTTATTTAGTTAATTAGGTTAACTTTAATATTTTCACAATAAATCTAAAACTAATGTTGAATTAGGGTTTCTTGACAATTTTAATCTTTTTTTTTATTTCCTTAAAAAACATAAAAAAACTCAAAAAAATATTTCTTTCTTTTAATTAATTAATTAGTTTAGGTCTAATTTAATTAAATGCAAAATAATAAAAACCTCTTTCTTTCTCAAAAAGGGTCAAAACCCTAAAAAACTCCCCGATTCAATTTTTCTCGCGCGTGATTATTTTGGATTCATAATTATTTTTATCATATAATTGTATTTGCTCCGAGGATGTAATAGCTTTAATTAGGACTTTTTATCGCTTTTATTTAATTTCCCGCAATTTACTTTTTCAAGGGTTTGTTTTTGGCGATGTAGATACCCGACGCCTTGTAATAGCTTAGTTTCATTTTCCGCAACTATTAACTGCTAGATGTATGCTAACTAGGCTATGCATGTCAAGACTTGTCTTAAAATAAAATCAATCGTAGCTCACCATAACATGTACAAAGATAACATAACTGAAACCTGACACACTCGCACATGCCACTCTTAGGGTACGCCTCACTTGGTTGCCTCGATGTGGTCATTGAGTATAGGGTGTTTTAGAGGTCGCCCTCCTGTCTAAAGATCAAAGTTGCCTCGAAACGGTTGCCTCGATAAAAAACGATCTAAGACATTAGGGTTGTCGCTAAGGCGTCCTACCATTGCTTTAGTGACCACACATGTCCCATTAATCGAATTGACCCGAAAAGCTCCAACGACAGTGCTACCTACTTCTCAATAGTGGGATAGTACTGTCTAAAGGACATTTACACAACTTAATTTCTTTTGAGTAGGTAGAGGTTCTCAGGTACTTGCTCTTTCAAAACAAAAATACTTTTCGCACCTACACTTTTCTGACAAAAGTTTTCAAACAACACTTCATACACTCTTGAGGACTGATACAAGAGTTAAATTGAAGTTTTCAAACAAAACTTTTTTCAAAACCCACAAACACAAGAAAAGCAAAACATTTTGAAAACATAGTGAGGAAGTACCTAAGAGCCCGTGGATAACCACGGATAGAAAGGGTGCTAACACCTTCCCTTTCTATAATCTACCTCCCGAACCCGAGAAACATCTCGAAAAGGAATTTTGCTGTGCTTTTGTCCTTTCCTTGTTGGAGAAAATAAAAGACGGTGGCGAATCTTGCTTACCGCGACATTTCGCGAACCAGCATTCCAAAACAGTCAGTTCTATTTCCACCGATCACAGAACTGGCGACTCTGCTGGGGGTATTTTTATAAGTGAGGTGTACCTTAGGATTAGATCACTCTTGTTTTCAATTGTATGCTTTGTATGATTTATCTTTGTGGGCTTGTATCGGAGTTTCATAGATCCTAACCCGGATCTGGGGATACCCTTTAGGTAAGTAGCAATAAACTGTGAGGGACCTGTCCGGCGTAGACCGACACGGGTGAAGCAGTAGCTACATTGGTGTGACACCTTGGTCTGTATCTATATCCCTTGTGTTGGAACGAGGAGAATATGGGTCTTCTGAGGAGTCATTAAGCACCAACTGACCTTAGAACCTTAAATTGACCAACTTGGCCATAGAACAGTAGCAGTATGCGACACTCATTGAGACTAAACTCTTGCGATGGTTCCGGCCGCAAGAAAAGGTTGCCAAACTGGAATTATGACCGATTAAGGGTAGTCAGTGATATTGATATCCTCTAGAACCCGGTTACTATTTTTTAGGACAGGTCTTAACCAACTGAAACTGAAAGAGGGTAGTACCTAAACTTCATGCTAGCCTGAAATCTAAGGGCTCTTTTGTGTGACTTGTGTGCCTTTACCATGTTTGCCTTTTGTGAATACTTGTGGTGTGCCTTTACCATGACATCATAACATCATAACATTGCATACATCCTGCATAAGGACTAACCCATTTCAAGGATCTCAAAGGTTTGTGATGCAGGTCATGATGAACCAAACGTCTAGCAAGGGGCAAAGGGGATTTATTTTCCTCTAGCCAAGGTTGTTTGGAGATCAAAGCACGATAACTTGAGTCAGGGGCTATGACCCACTCGATATGGTGAGCTTGACTCTTGAAGAAGGACTCTCAGCAACCTGAAGTTCCTTCAATCAAGCTGCAAAATTCAAATTCTAACAAGTTTCTTTATTTACCCCGCGAGGTCCTTGAAAACATTGCATACATAAATCATACGCATCATATGCATAACAGGTACCATTTTTACAGGTCACTTATCTTCTTCGCTGTTTATTTCAGCAATCATCATGTCTACTGAACCTTCCACTGAACAAGCTATCAAGGCCCTCCAGGCCCAGAACGCCTAGTTCCAAGAGTTGGTTATGAGCCTAGCCCAGGGTCAACAATATTTGAAGACTCTGATTCTGAAAGAGAGGAAGAAGAAGAAGAAGAAGAAGAAGAAGAGGACCGTCTTGTTCAACACTAGACGCAGATTTGGAAATGGATTGCAGAATGAGGTCGAGCTGACCACCTCGTCTGTAGGGAAAGACAGTCCACAAGAGAGAAGGGTTCCTAGTCCCGTGGTCTCCGACAAAGAGACGGATTATAATGAAGAACAGTATCCTCCTGCTGAGGATAAGTACAAACAGCTGGAAGACCGTTTGAGCGCCATGGAAATACAGAAGGTTCTAAGTCTGGACTTCGGGGATCTAGGTCTATCCTCTGGGGTGGTGATTCCCCAATTCAAGGCACCTGCCTTTGCCAAATATGACGGAGTATCCTGTCCAAAACTCCACCTCCGGTCATATGTGAGGAAGATCCAACCCTATACTGCTGATAGAGATCTCTGGGTTCATTTCTTTCAAGATAGTCTGTCAGGGACTCAACTTGAATGGTTCTGTCAATTGGAAGGAGCTAACATCCGCAACTAGGAGGACCTTGCTGCTGCTTTTTACAAGAAATACCAGTATAATGCCTACCTTTCTCCCACGCGTACTCAGCTTCAGGGGATGTCTATGGGTACAGGCGAAGGCTTTAAGGACTACGCTCAGAAGTGGAGAGATCTTGTCGGAAGAGTCCAACCCCCTCCGTCTGATAGGGAGTTGGTGGATATGTTTCTTGGGACTTTGTCGGGTCCTTATTTCAAACACTTGATTGGAAGCTCTTCATCCGGGTTCACCGAGCTAATACTGACCAGCGAAAGGGTCGAAGCTGGCATCAAAAGTGGGAAGATTCAAGAAGCTACACCTTCCGATACTCAGAAAAAGCCCTACAATGGAAAAAAAGAGTCCAATGCTGTGTATGGTAAAAAGAGTCGTCATAATCAACATGTAGGGGCAACCCAGATCTCCGATCCAACGCCCGCTTGACAAAGACAGAGCAATAGGCGTAGGGTAAAATATCAAGAAAGGCAGTATACTGACATCAACATGACTTTGTCTCAAGCGTTACAACAATTGCTGAAGGTGAACCTGATCACACTAAAGGATCCTCCTCAAAATCCTGATACTTCCTCTTCCAAGTATAACCCGAGTGTGAGATGTGCCTACCATTCTGACAGTCCTGGACATGACACCGATGACTGTTGGACTCTGAAGAACAAGATCCAAGACTTGATTGATGCCAAGGAGATCAAGTTTGATCACTGATCCTTCACCAAATCATTGAGAATGTCTTTTGTTCATTTGAATTTTCAAGTTGTAATCTCTTTGTTATTCAAACAATGATCTATCACTGCCAAGCTTTGTTTCATTAATGCATTGCATATGTTTATCTTGATTTGATCCAATCATTTTAATTACATCTAAACTACGCTTTTACTCGTTCGACTCTTGCTAAAAGTTACAAGCCTTTTGAAGAAGGATGACGAAAATGATACCACGATCTTTGCAGTATGCTTTTGAACAGACCCCGCTGATGAGGTACAGACATTGTTTCAAATCCTAAACAGTGGAGTTATAAGGAAGATAATCCCTAGTCAACCCCTTTGAGCCAAAGAAGTTGGAGTTTTTCTTTTCAAAAATTAAAACCCTTAATCATAACCTGGGGCAGGGTAGTTCTCTCAGTTGATCTAGGTGCACAATGAATGGCATCAAAGGAGTCCTTCCAAAACAAAAGACAGTGATGGTTCCCTATAATCGTCAAGACAGGCAGTCGTTATCTTTCAAAAACAAAAGCCCAATAAGTCAAAACCTATGAAGGAGACTTACAAAACTGGGGCATCCCGCTGGCTGTAATCACAAAAGAAACAGTTCAGGCAAAAGACAGGGATAATAAAATCAAAAAGAAAGAGGTCCTACAAACCCTCAACAAAAAAGAAATGACTGCCTATTCAAAATAAACTATCAGTATCCGAACCATCACTGGCATATCAGAGCAAAGACTCAAACAAGATCTAATGTACGATTAGCTGAGTTTAGGATCGAAGAACATCACGAAGAACGGGTGGGTACAAATAAAATTTGAGCCTTTATCCTTTGTTTCTTAAAACCGTGAACCAAGCCACGTTACAACCCTTAAAAAGTCCTAACTGAAGCACGGGTTAGTTCGAAAGCATATTGTTACAAAAAGTATCCTGACTCCTGTAGGGCTCGCTGTAAAATCTTGAGTTGACATTACGTTTTACAAAAAATTCACTTGTTTTATTGAAAACTGCATTTTCAAAAACTTCAAGACATACATAAGCTTTGCATTCTTAGAATAACATTGTTTGCATATGGCTATTTGTTCGAACAGCAGAGAAATTCGCACGATGAATATCTAGTGAACAAAAATTTTCTCAATAAAAAGGATCACCTCAAGTGGAAAAACACTCCCAATCAAGGGGCACGGCATGATCATTGTCCATCATCTGGGGCCGTCAAGTCAAGATTCAAGGAATCTCTCAAGATGCCAAATAGCCAGGGGCAAATCTCCGCCTGAGTCACTTGGGGCATTGGACATGAATCCCAGCGACGAATCTTGCACGATCAAACATCTTCTGGTAGCATGGCGACACAACACTACCGACAGTGACACCTCTCTATATCCGGAGAGCACGGACATAGTAAAAAAAAAGGGTACTACGCATAATCAAAGACCCGCTAGGTTGAAACACCTAGGAAAAAATAAGGGCTTCCCAGCGAACCAAAAGGGTTCGGGCAAAAATAAGGGATGAAAATAAAAAAAAATTGTACACCCGGCAAGTCGAAAACCTGAAAAGGCGGCTTGGACAAAAATGGGTATCCCGGTGGACTGAAAACCCGAAAGGGCGGTTCAGGAAAAAGTTAGGGATCAAAGCGTACGACTATGTCCCGTCATCTCGTCACTTACCTACCAGAAGAAGATTTGTCGATCGGCGGTTATCAAGCACCTCATAGGCTTTCTTCTCCCGCAGAAACTGGGGCAATAAGAATTGTCCGAACTGTACAAGCGGCTTTGTCCTCCAGGTACAAGGTAGGTTCAGTTGAAGAGTATGACCAAGATACTTTCACTCCCCGCAGAGTAAGACAATAATGGTAGCTCTCCCCGCTGAGACCTGCAACCATGTACAAATCAGCAATACTCTCCCCAAGCAGAGTTGATCTACCATCAGCCCTAAAAAGGATGGGTATCCCCAGTAGGTCTTAATATTCCCCAGCAGAGTATACAAATATTCCTCAGCAAGTATCCCCGGCAATCTTAATATTCCTCAACGAAATATAAGAATGTTCCCCGGCGGAATACGAGATACCCCCAGTGGAGCCATTTCCCAGCGCAGTCTAAAAAAGCTTCCCCGCCAGAGTTGAATCATTTTCCCCAGTAGATTCTGGAAGCTTATCCCCGCAGAGTACAAATGTATCTCCCCAGCCATATTCAGAGGTTATCCCCACCAGAGTCTAACTGGGTTATCCTCAGCAAGTTGCAACAGAAAGATCATCCCCAGCGAAGCTCTTTCTATCCCCAGCGGAGTTCATCATCAAAATCCCCAATAGGGCTTATCAACGGAATCCCCATCGGAGTTATCGTTAAAATCTCAGCAGAACATCTCTTCCCCACAGAGTAATTCCCCGCAGAGTAATCTCTTCATCAAGTTTATTCCCCAACGGAGTTATTTTCTCCTACAGGTTTATTCTCACAACCATCTTCGTTCACCATCCCCAGCGGAAACGAAGGATTCAACACTATCCTCCAGCAGCTCCGAGATTTATCTTCCCCAGCTAAAACATCACATCCCCATACATTATGACATGCATACGCATCATATAACATAAATCTCATTTATTTTGAGAACATCATTACACAATACATACATCACGACATTGCATACAACTAACTCTTTACCTATTCAGGAAAGATCAATCGACAGATAAAAGTCACAACCTTTTGGAGTAGCAGTCGTCAAAGATTCCTTCATCTTCCCGTTGAGGTAGTAGTCATCCGAGATTCCTTCATCTTCCCGTTGAGGTAGTAATCGTCCAAGATTCCTTCATCACCCCGTTGAGGTAGTAATCGTCCTAGATTCCTTCATCATCCCGTTGAGGTAGAAGTCATCCGAGATTCCTTCATCATCCCGTTGAGGTAGTAATCGTCCAAGATTCCTTCATCACCCCGTTGAGGTAGTAATCGTCCTAGATTCCTTCATCATCCTGTTGAGGTAGAAGTCATCCGAGATTCCTTCATCATCCCGTTGAGGTAGAAGTCATCCGAGATTCCTTCATCATCCTGTTGAGGTAGTAATCGTCCAAGATTCCTTCATCGTCCTGTTGAGGTAGTAATCGTCCAAGATTCCTTCATCATCCTGCTGAGGTAGTAATCTTCCTAGATTCCTTCATCATCCTGCTGAGGTAGTAATCGTCCTAGATTCCTTCATCATCCTTCTGAGGTAGTAATCGTCCCAGATTCCTTCATCATCTATTTGGGGTAGCAATCGTCTCAGATTCCTTCATCACATCATTATCAAAAGACCTCCTCTGGCTAGATTTATTTCTTCTAGTTAATGACAGGCAATCAAAGTCCTTCTCAAGTCCAGTTAAATCGATTCCTAAAGATTTTTCTGATGATAACCCGTCAATGAAGACAACCCGTCGCCGGAGACAACCCATCAATAGAGACAACCCGTCAATGAAGACAACTCGTCAACGAAGACGAAACTACCTACCAACAATCTACAGGTGGCATCTGTAAGCCCATCCTCCTATCCATCATCTCTCCAAATGGCATCTGTAAGCCCATTCCCGATATCACAACGCTGACACTACACCATGCGAGTGCAAATTTCTGGGCACTTTAGTGTTCAATCATCTTCCACCTTCGGATCACAAAAGGCATGCAAGCCAATCTACATCCTCAGGTTTAAGAAGATTGAACAGGGGCAATTGTTGTACCCCAAAATTTGCCCTCCCATATTCCTCAAGATATGTCAAGAATCATCTTCAAATTGCTCAAGATTGCTCAAGGGTTGTACAGCCAAACCATCTCCTAAGACAGCTGAAATTAGGGTTTTGGTTCTTTCAAGGAATTTGAGGTTTTCAATGGTTCAATCAAGTCTCATAGGCCTATATACATCCTCAAGCACCTACATGCCAAGTTTCAAGACTCACAATGCCAATTTGCACAGTCAAAAGCTCCATTTGACCTGCAGTCAACTGTAGGGGCAAAATGGTCATTTTACAGTCAAAAGTCAGAATTTTTGGTCAACATCTCATTTTGAGTTCACAATCATCATTTTATCAAGTCTTGATCATGATTCCACAAGAATGGCTCAAAAATCATCAAGATGCAAAAAGTTACTATTTTTGGACAGCAGAAAAGTCAACTGTACCTTGACTAGGGCATAACTTTTTCATGGTTTGTCAGATAAATTCCATCCAAATCTCATTTTGAAGGGGATGCAATTTCCTACAATCCATATTCACACTCCAAGTTCAAGAAATGCTCTCACAAAAAGTTACCAATTTTGACATTATAGGTCAATTTCAAAAGTCAACAAAAGTACACTTTGAGTCAAAGGCCATAACTTGAGATTGGTAAATCCAAATGACATGGGACCAAAGGCATTGGTTAGAGGACTTCAAGAGCTTTCCAAAATGTCCTAGAACATGGCCATATGATCAAAATTGAGCAAGTTGTGCATTGGAGAAGTTGGGAAATTTTTATGAATTTGCAAAAGTCAACTTTGCTCAAAACACCTTATTTTTGCTAATGGGCCTCAAATCTCTTCTTGAAACTTCACCCATGACCTATGCACGACCCATAAAGCTTGATTGAATTTATTTTCTTATTTTTATTGATTAATTGGATTTTTAATTCATATTAATTCATTTAATTAATTTAAATTGTAGGAAAATAGAAGATTTGATCTTTTAAATCTTTTTGTGAAGCAAATATGACCTAGACATGCTGGCAAATTTGTGCACAAGTCAAAGATACAAAAAAAATCCAAAATTGGCAACTTTGTTCAATCATGAAGAATCAAAAATATTTGATTTCCAATCAAAGATTTAAACATCAATGCTCATGGGTTGGATCCAATTTTTTGACCTAATTCAATTGCCTTATATGCAAGCAAGCAGGCCAGACCTAATGGACGGAAAAAGCTGCAGAAAAAACCATAGCCAATTCAAGAAATTTCAAGAAAAAGTGAAAACATATTCTTGTATTCCAGGCCAATTCAAGGCATTCTATTGATTCAAACACTTTGCAGGAAGTGTCAGGAACATTTTGCAATTGAATTCACGCATCAAAGCTTAAAGAATCACCATATACAAATTCACGGTTTGCAGCTTTTATCCAAAATCGTATTGTTTAATTCATGCATATTTAACATGTTTTCTTGGTTGATTTGCATTGCTAGGAACCATACGAAGCTAATGGTATGGTTTAATTGAACTGAAACGCCATGAATCGAAGAATGCCATGACTGATTTTTTAGGGTTTCCAAGCTTTGAATTAGGGCTTTCTGAACCAAGCAAAATTAGGACTCATAAGACACATGAATGAACTCGTGTGGCCAAGACGAACAAGAATCATACCTCGCGAAATATTTATATTCATTGTATTTCTATTCGCTATTTTTTATTGCAGGGAGTAGTGGGGGTTAAAAACCCCCGCTATCTATTATTATATGTACAGGTACAAACGAAGAAGACGAGGACGTGTTAGCATCTCATTGGCGTGTTTGAAAACGCGCGCGTATTTTTTTGTGTTTTACAGCATAATATTAGTTTTTGTATATAATATTCATTATTTATTCCTTTAACAAAAGCGCGTTCTGGTTTAGTTGGCAAAGGCATTGGAGTATTATCCCTTGGGACCTGGGTTCGAACCCCAGGTCCCCCAAATATTTGTTATAATTTTTCTTTAGGTGATTGTGTGTGACGCAACAAGCATAGCATATCATGGATCTCCAATTCCCACGCGCCAGATGTCTTCAAACTGAAATCCAATGGCCTAGATGGAAGGACTATCATGGTCCTTAGTCAACCAGCGCATGGACAATCACAAAAGTCAAAAAGGCTTGAGCGTTATTGGGCTTCAGAATGGCTGATACACCTCCTAATTTGGGCCAGTACCCCCTGGGTTTATTTCCTTTTCTCTTTTTATTTTTTACTTAAATTGTTTTACTAATTATTATTATTATTATTACTTAATTAACCCAATTATTTTTTTCATAATAAAATCAGAAAACTAAAATACAATATTTTTTATTATTATTTATTAATTTCACTCTTATTTAGTTATTTTGTAAATAAATACTAACATAATTAAGTTATTTAGTTAATTAGGTTAACTTTAATATTTTCACAATAAATCTAAAACTAATGTAGAATTAGGGTTTCTTGACAATTTTAATCTTTTTTTTTATTTCCTTAAAAAACATAAAAAAACTCAAAAAAATATTTCTTTCTTTTAATTAATTAATTAGTTTAGGTCTAATTTAATTAAATGCAAAATAATAAAAACCTCTTTCTTTCTCAAAAAGGGTCAAAACCCTAAAAAACTCCCCGATTCAATTTTTCTCGCGCGTGATTATTTTGGATTCATAATTATTTTTATCATATAATTGTATTTGCTCCGAGGATGTAATAGCTTTAATTAGGACTTTTTATCGCTTTTATTTAATTTCCCGCAATTTACTTTTTCAAGGGTTTGTTTTTGGCGATGTAGATACCTGACGCCTTGTAATAGCTTAGTTTCATTTTCCGCAACTATTAACTGCTAGATGTATGCTAACTAGGCTATGCATGTCAAGACTTGTCTTAAAATAAAATCAATCGTATCTCACCATAACATATACAAAGATAACATAACTGAAACCTGACACACTCGCCATGCCACTCTTAGGGTACGCCTCACTTGGTTGCCTCGACGTGGTCATTGAGTATAAGGTGTTTTAGAGGTCGCCCTCCTGTCTAAAGATCAAAGTTGCCTCGAAACGGTTGCCTCGATAAAAAACGATCTAAGACATTAGGGTTGTCGCTAAGGCGTCCTACCATTGCTTTAGTGACCACACATGTCCCATTAATCGAATTGACCCGAAAAGCTCCAACGACAGTTCTACCTACTTCTCAATAGTGGGATAGTACTGTCTAAAGGACATTTACACAGCTTAATTTCTTTTGAGTAGGTAGAGGTTCTCAGGTACTTGCTCTTTCAAAATAAAAATACTTTTCGCACCTACACTTTTCTGACAAAAGTTTTCAAACAACACTTCATACACTCTTGAGGACTGATACAAGAGTTAAATTGAAGTTTTCAAACAAAACTTTTTTCAAAACCCACAAACACAAGAAAAGCAAAACATTTTGAAAACATAGTGAGGAAGTACCTAAGAGTCCGTGGATAACCACGGATAGAAAGGGTGCTAACACCTTCCCTTTCTATAATCTATCTCCCGAACCCGAGAAACATCTCGAAAAGGAATTTTGCTGTGCTTTTGTCCTTTCCTTGTTGGAGAAAATAAAAGACGGTGGCGACTCTTGCTTACCGCGACATTTCGCGAACCAGCATTCTAAAACAGTCAGTTCTATTTCCACCAATCACAACAGGGTTGAACAAAGACGATTGGATCCAGACTCGACTTGATCAGCTGAATTTGATTGATGAAAAGAGACTTACTGCTTGATGTGTCTGCGATCGACCTAATGTCTAACGGTATCTTAACTGCAAGCGCACAGCCTATCGCGGTAGTAATAAAAGATTGTCGAATCCACAGGGACTTTGTAATCACTCTAGTGCGGGAAAGTAATGCTAGTTTAGCTAAGGCGGAAATTGTCACGTTTGGTTTTGGGAAGGTTAAGGAAGGTAAACTAATTGATTTTAAAGTAATTATAAAATGAAATGGTCGGTATGCAATAGAGTCAACCTAAAGGATCTAATCGGACCTAGGCATATAAGGATGGTCAACTTGGTTTATCTGTAGAATTAATCAGTTTAAAAACCCTCAACTCACACTTTCATGGTCTTATCTCGGATTATACGTCTAAAGCCTTATACCTTCTTTCGCTAGCCTATAAGTGTTTAGAAGTATTTTTTGGAAACTTAATTAATTCTAATTTGGTTTAAAGCGCTTTCACTGTATTTAAATCAAATGCCTAACTTTAGCTATCCGGTTAAAAACCTCACACTTTCGTGGTCTCGATCTAACCTATTTACTCTTCTTACTTTCGTAACAAAGGTTTTATTTTTAAGCATAAAAAGTTATAACCAGAGTTAAGTTGATTAAATTTTTAGCCTAAGTTTGATCATATGCCTAATGTCTCTTACTATCCCATACCGACGCTAAAGGTTTAGCTAGCCATGGAAATTATAATGAACGTACGGGAAATAAAAACAAACAAATATAGATTGGACATTATAAATAATAAATTAAACATGCATTAATTATTTAAAAGGTATGTAATACAATTGCAAAATAGAAACCTGAAAATAAAGCCAATACTTCAATCCCTCTTCCACAATTCGGAAACTCGGACTTGGTATCGGTAATATGACAAATTCTGAGGCTTGAATAATAAATCCTAAACTATAATAATAATTTCCTGATGTTGGAAATTGTTATTTGGGCAATGAAATTAAAAGAACGAAAATAACGAATGCAGAAAAATAACAACTGAAGGAATAATGGTTTTGATTTCGGCAGAGCTTCCGCACAAGTAAACTGTAAAATGCTCTTCGTCCTTCTAACGTTGAATGTTGAGGTATTTATAGAGGAATGAATTTGGCAGTTGGCTTGAAGACTTGTAACGAAGCTTTCCTTAAAAATCTCCACAAATGTAGGAACGTGGGTAGTTGAGGAAGAAGTGGTGAACGTGGGGTTTGACTAGAGAGAAATAAGGAGTTTGAAAACTCCTTCTGTTTTGCTTTGCCATGATCTGCACTTTCAAATAACTGGTATGCGCATTACGGTCGTCACTGAGGCGTTACGAGCAGGTTTTGTGTTTCTCCGTGTTACGGTCGTGGCAGATGTGTTACGGTCGTAACACGCTTCATGATGGCTTACGGTCGTGGCAGATGTGTTACGACCGTCACATCTACAAAATCTGTAATTCTTGACAGATTTATCTTTTTCTTCTATTCTTTTGATGCTTTCTTGCATTGTTTCATGTTTTCTTCTGTTTTGAGCTGAGCTATGAATACCTGCAAAAAGTAATGACAAACTTGGAATATTCGGGAGTTAATCGGGTCAAAATGATACAGAACGGGTAAATTTCATGGAAAATAAATGATACAATTTCGTGTTATCAAATTCCCCCATACTTAAACCTTTGCTTGTCCTCAAGCAAAATAATCAATTAAAAATATCGGACAAGTTTTTATAAACGCACATAACTAGTATACCTTTCGTTTTCAAATAATTACAAGAAATCCTAAGTTAGTTCGGCCGAGAAAATCGAATGAAACAACAACGATACATAAATGACACAAGCAACAAGCTAGTCGACGACTATCCGTTTTAAACGAAACGTCCAATTATACCGTTATAATTCAACTCAAGGTTTATCGTTCATATTTCACCCGGTTTCGTTCTTGTGCAATCACATTAAGCCCATTATCCTTGCACGCACGTAGTGGAATAGCCGGTTAGTGGTTCTGATCAAAACACGACGGTTTCTGGCACAATTATGTGGCAACCTCTTTTATCCAATTGCAAGATGCGGGGGATCAAACCGTAGTCTGCCCTACCGAGTTCAGTACCAGATGCTTCTGAACCACCTAGACAATGGATTCTCATGTTACTTAGTAGAAACTTTTGCATCCGTTGGATTAAACGATCGGGTGAGGATCGCCCAATTTAATTGGTGCAATACCTATTTCCTTAAAGCATGTAACATTCTTTTTAAATCAATTTGCAAGATCATCCACTTATGTTCATCGACTTTCCACGTGGTTTGTGTTAAGACTGGTGCCGACTGCTAATATAAACTACTAGGGGCTAATTTAAGACTTAAAACTCAAAGTATCGGTATAACGAAAATGGAGACGATTCGCGTAAGTAGGGAGTCGAAGGTGTCATAATCGTATAGTTCTCGTTAGATTGCTCTCGGCCTTCTAACTAAGATTTCAGTTAAAGTAGGTAACTAACGGTTATGCGAATATAAAAGGCGAAAAATTTTGGTATGGCTAAATAAAACGGGGAGAAAATGAAATAACGAAATATAACTGAAATAGAAATGAAATTACTCGTTCTGAAATTAAGAATGCAGTGCTCCTCCCACACTATATCAAACATTGTCTCAATGTTATGATATAATGGCGAGGTTAAATGAAAAATACATCGGAAAAACAAGGAAAACAACAAGAAAAGGAAAAACTACTGGCGACCACGGCGGCTTCGGGTTCGTGACCTTCTGGAAGGAGTAGCTTCAGAGTCAGTGCTCGGGGATCCAAGAGATGTAACATCCATCCTTAAAGCATTAAGCTCGCTTAGCACTTCATCAAGCCTTTCATTCGTCGAGCGTTGACCACTCAAGATTTGGGCATTTTGCGCGAGTAAGGCGTCGAAACGCTCCTGGTGCTTTCTTTCAAGAGCTACAGCCATCTGATTTTGCTGATGGAGGGCTCTGAGGACGTCCTCCATAGTAAAAGGAGGTGGTGCTGAAGAGGACGACTCAGGAATGTCAGGCACGGGAACAGCTCGATCCAGTTCTTCCTGCATCTCATCAGCGGGGCTGACATGAGGTTCTTCTTGAGCAGCAGCAGGGCCTTCAGGGTCTTCAAGGTTAAATAGCCAGTTGGCTCGGTTCTGAGGGTTGATTCGGTCCCTGCAAGGCAAAACAATGTTAGTGTAAACTCGGTTCTGTATCACTGGATGGAATGTTCCGTCGTCCCGCTCGTGGATGAGGTGGGCTGATTTGCAATGATCCAAAGTAAGCAGGACCGGTGGTCGGGATGGCAGATGAGCAAGGGTGTCACCATGGTTTAGTGCTAAAGCAAGAGAAGTGACAAGCCCTCCGAAATAGAAAGGTTTGCCGCCTCTGGTGCAGTGGAGTGAATATGAGCCAGGAGGAAAGGTGCGGCATTAATTTTCTGACCCGAGAATGCACAATGCATGAAAAATAGCTCCTTGGAGTTAAGCTTGTGGTTACTATCCCTTGCAAAGATGGTGTTGGATAAGATGCGGTGGAAGTAGCGAATGGCGGGGTTGTGGATTTGGGTAGCATTGAGGTGATCGTATGAGTTAGCCCGATTATTGGTCAAGCTATGCCAAAGGTTGAAGGATTCCTCATGAAATGTGTCAGGCACATGTAGGTGAGCGCCTTCATCAGTACAGAAGTCTAGTAGGCGACCTAATGCATTCTGAGAGAAATCGTATTCGGTGCCGAAAATGCGGAACCTTACCATACCGGTAAGTTGATTTCTTGGGCCATTTGGAGTGATGTAGCAAAATGAACTGAGGAACTCAAGGGTGAGATTCTCGTACGTTGGTTGGGGCTGGCTACATAGGGTCTAAAGGTTGACATTCTGTAGGAGGTGTTGGACACTTTCAAGTAACCCGAGGTCTCGGAGGCAGTCAATGTCGACGAACCTCGTGGGATAGATGCCTCGGCGTTGGAACTTCAGGAACCGCGTGCACTGAGTTTCACTTGCTTCGCCATCGCGTAGGGTAATGCCAGGAATGGGTTGGAGATTGTTCGCCATTTGCATGCAAGAGTGTTTGAGTGAGAATGGTTGTGGTTGGTGAATGAGAGAATGAGAAGATGATACGGGTAATGGATGTATATATAGTGGAAGGAGATAGTGGGAAGTTTGAAAATTGATAGGGATTAGTGGTGGGTTGAATGGGGTTAATGGGTAGTTAATGGAGGAAGTGGGATGGTTGGGGAGTTATGGAAGAAGAAGAGAGAAAGGTTGAGGGAAGAAGAAAAGGGAATGTTCTGCTAACAGGGTTACTGATGTAGCCCGTGTTACGGTCGTAACACCAAGCTGACGAGCGTAACGCGCTGAAAGGCGCGTGACGGTCGTGGGGGGATGGATTACGATCGTGGCAGCTACAAATTTTGCAAATTTTTACAGAACAGAACACAATTACACAGAGTATATATTTTTATAGCAGGCAGAACATCTCAGGCATTCCAACATAAATACAACATTAATTTATTCAACATATAATCCAATATATATAATTCGCAATAGAGTAGAAAACCATAAAACACTGTAAGCAGCATAATGATTGTAAGTTTAAAATTGAAAGCAAACAATTGCATTAATTCAAATTGAGTAACTTGTTATTTTTGACAGAAAATAAATGACTTGTAAATTGAAATGCAATAATTTAACAAAAAATTGAAACTACCTAGAAACAAAGCAGAATGGAAAAAATCTAAAAACTAAGAATTGAAAAACTGAAAACTGAAAAACTAAGAAACTAAAACGAATGATTTCGTAAAACTGCATGTTCAACAACATAAACTCAAAAATTACATAAAGATAAAATTGTTCTGAATTTAAACGAAACTGAAAGTGTGCAGTAATTGGAAACTAAACAAAACAAAATGAAATATAAAAACTGCAGCTGCCATTCGTGACTTCATCCAAGCTTCGCTTTAATTTCTTAGAGTGAATTATGAATATGATAAAACTGCTCCACTGTTATGTCGGTTAATCCCATTATTTCCAGACGCATGCTTTTTATCTCATCTTTTAAGCCATTAATGTTAGTCTGGTAAGTATTAAGCGTGGTGGCAATTTTGTTAAGGTTATCAGTATAATCCTTAGTTGTTGTTTCAGGGGCTGCATGGGCTTCCGCCATGTTGACATTCTTGTAATAACCAGGAGGAGTCTCGGGGTCACCCATATCGGACATAATATCATCAAAGATTTGGTAATCTTGCGGTGTCTCAGGTGTAGGAGGTAGGTCGGGCGGGTTTAGCTCGTAGAGCCAGTTGTCACGGTTGTGGACGCTCACTTTGTCATGGTTCAGAAGGGTAAATAAGTTTACAACTTCATCTCTTATCAGATAATCATAAGGTGGGTAAGCATGGTTTGCTATCATTCGGCGGTTAAAGCAAAAAGCAAGATTCATGGGACGGATTGTTCCAAAATGCGGGCACTTATTCAGCTGGTGTCTTAGGCCGAGGGCATGTGCAATCATTGTGACCAGGCCACCTATGATGATGGGTTCATCAGGGTTATCTATAATGCGGTAAAAAGTTTGCATCAGGAAGGGTACGGCATTAACAGGGTGGCCTTGGTGCATACAATACAGTAAAAATATCTCGTCTTTGGACACGGCAGTCTGGTTCTCCTCTTTCCCAAATATAGTATGGGCTAGCATCTTATGGAAATAGCGGATAGCAGGGTTATGAATTTCATCATTATCCATATTATCCGGGTCGGGGTAATAATTACCAGTCAAGGTGCCCTAAAAGTAGTCTAGCTCAATGTCCATTAGCTCAACCTGGGTAGTGGAAAAGGCAAAAGGGCCGCTAGGAAATCCTAACAAGTCAGCTAAGTCCTTATGATTGTAAACAAAATTAATGCCGAAGAGACGGAAACTTATGAATCCTTTACGGGTTCCTTTCCCGTGTTCTGGTAAATGGACTAGGGAGCTTAGGAATTCGAAAGTGAGCTCACGGTAGGTAGCAAACCTAGTCTTAATAAGGGCTTTTTCCCACCCCAACTGGTTAAACAAGTACATAACACTATCTAATATTCATAGGGCATTCATAGTTGGTTCATCATGATAAAGTGTTATGCCTATGTTTCTTTTAGACAATTGCTCGAATTTTCTTTTCTGGTTTATACCCCTAAAGGTGGTTTCTAAGAAATTATGTTGCTTTGGTTCCATGGGTATTGTTAGGGAAACTAGTCAGAAGAGAAGGTGCAAAAGAAACAAAAACTTTTCAGAAATCCTGTGGCAAGTAAAATTATTTTTGAAATTAGCAGCAGTTTTCATGAAAATTATAACATAAGAAAGGAAATGAAAATGAAACTTTAAATAGAAATAAATGCAAAAATGAAAAGAATAATAACTAACAATTAACAAATAGGTGGGTTGCCTCCCACTCGGCGCTGTTTTTAATGTCAAAAGCCTGACAAACAGGAGTGCAAGCACTCATGGTGGTTCTTTTGAGGATGACTCCTCGGTTGAACTTTTAGTAGTTGTCATTTTCCATGGCCACTTATCAAGCCATCTCACATATCCCTCACCTTTTCTTTTCTTTCTTCTGTGGGGTGGTTCATTCTTCTGAACTTGTGGTGGTGGTTCTGGATCTATCCTAAGTATCAACTTTTCAAGTTTGGGCTTAGTGATGTCATCCATCCCCTCAAAGGTTAACCTTACCTTCTTAACAGTAATTATATCCCTAGTTTCACGGTCCTCTAATTTTCTCTTTTTACGCGAGACTTCCAACAAGGGTGCATTAGTGTGGATATTTTCCAATACCTCCACATATGTCTTAGATTGGGAGTCTATATGAGCTTCCATAAAACTTTTTGAGAAAGGAATCAGTGGGGTATATGGATGAGGAACAACAATAGGTGCTCCCTTTTCTACCTCTTCTACGACCTCCCTTTTAGATGGTGTTGGAGGATTTTTCTCAATCTTTACTCTTTTCTCGTCTGAACTCTCCTCATCCACATCATCACTTTCCTCAACTTCATTATCTCTCTCCTTAGGATTTTCAACTTGTTTTTCACTAATGGTTGTTACAACATCCAATTTTTCCTCAGGGAAGGGTCCTAGAGGGTTTTGTTCAAGCTGGGAGATTTGGGTCTCTAAGGCTATGTTGTGGGTCGCGAGCGAGTCAACCGCAGTGGTCAGTTGCCGAAGGGTTTCACTGTTTTGAAGACTTTGTTTTCTAAACTCTTCGTTCTGGACAGTTTGTGTCTCTACAAAGTGCTCCATCAGAGATTCTAACCTAGAGTGAGTTGGCGTCGCATCGGAATCCTCCATTGATGTTTCAAAGTTGAAATCATGCGATTCTTCTGATTCTTCAAATTGAGTTAGAGTCGCATTTTGTGTTTCCGTAAAGCGCTTTGTCATCATTGCTATTTCATTAAAATTTTCCATTAATGTTTCGAGGTCGGAATTATAGGATACTTGCGTCTCCTCGAAATATTGGGTGTAGTGATTGTAGGGGAAATTTGGTCGAGGATAAGTTTGGTTGGAATTATAATATTCTTGCGATTCCTCAAAATATTGGGATTGGTGGTTGGAAAGGTAATTCAGGTGAGAATGAGTCTGTGATGCATTGAAATTCTCCAATAGTATTTCGAGGTCGGATTTATGGGATACTTGTGATTCCTCGAAATACTCAGAGTGGGGGTTGTAGAAATAATTTGGGTGATACATAGTAATTGGGACAAGATTCGTAGATGCAAAGACTCATTTTGAGAATGAGTGTTTGGCATACAACAGAGGGAAATATAAAAAGTTGCCTTAGTCTAGACAGTGTTGTTTTCAGATTACACTAGTGACTAAACTAAAGTCCCCGGCAACGGCGCCAAAAACTTGATGTGTCTGCGATCGACCTAATGTCTAACGGTATCTTAACTGCAAGCGCACAGCCTATCGCGGTAGTAATAAAAGATTGTCGAATCCACAGGGACTTTGTAATCACTCTAGTGCGGGAAAGTAATGCTAGTTTAGCTAAGGCGGAAATTGTCACGTTTGGTTTTGGGAAGGTTAAGGAAGGTAAACTAATTGATTTTAAAGTAATTATAAAATGAAATGGTCGGTATGCAATAGAGTCGACCTAAAGGATCTAATCGGACCTAGGCATATAAGGATGGTCAACTTGGTTTATCTGTAGAATTAATCAGTTTAAAAACCCTCAACTCACACTTTCATGGTCTTATCTCGGATTATACGTCTAAAGCCTTATACCTGCTTTCGCTAGCCTATAAGTGTTTAGAAGTATTTTTTGGAAACTTAATTAATTCTAATTTGGTTTAAAGCGCTTTCACTGTATTTAAATCAAATGCCTAACTTTAGCTATCCGGTTAAAAACCTAACACTTTCGTGGTCTCGATCTAACCTATTTACTCTTCTTACTTTCGTAACAAAGGTTTTATTTTTAAGCATAAAAAGTTATAACCAGAGTTAAGTTGATTAAAGTTTTAGCCTATGTTTGATCAGATGCCTAATGTCTCTTACTATCCCATACCGACGCTAAAGGTTTAGCTAGCCATGGAAATTATAATGAACGTACGGGAAATAAAAACAAACAAATATAGATTGGACATTATAAATAATAAATTAAACATGCATTAATTATTTAAAAGGTATGTAATACAATTGCAAAATAGAAACCTGAAAATAAAGCCAATACTTCAATCCCTCTTCCACAATTCAGAAACTCGGACTTGGTATCGGTAATATGACAAATTCTGAGGCTTGAATAATAAATCCTAAACTATAATGAGGCTTGAATAATAAATCCTAAACTATAATAATAATTTCCTGATGTTGGAAATTATTATTTGGGCAATGAAATTAAAAGAACGAAAATAAACGAATGCAGAAAAATAACAACTGAAGGAATAATGCTCTTCGTCCTTCTAACGTTGAATGTTGAGGTATTTATAGAGGAATGAATTTGGCAGTTGGCTTGAAGACTTGTAACGAAGCTTTCCTTAAAAATCTCCACAAATGTAGGAACGTGGGTAGTTGAGGAAGAAGTGGTTAACGTGGGGTTTGACTGGAGAGAAATAAGGAGTTTGAAAACTCCTTCTGTTTTGCTTTGCCACGATCTGCACTTTCAAATAACTGGTATACGCATTACGGTCGTCACTGAGGCGTTACGAGCAGGTTTGGTGTTTCTCCGTGTTACGGTCGTGGCAGATGTGTTACGGTCGTAACACGCTTCATGATGGCTTACGGTCGTGGCAGATGTGTTACAACCGTCACAGCTACAAAATCTGTAATTCTTGACAGATTTATCTTTTTCTTCTATTCTTTTGATGCTTTCTTGCATTGTTTCATGTTTTCTTCTGTTTTGAGCTGAGCTATGAATACCTGCAAAAAGTAATGACAAACTCGAAATATTCGGGAGTTAATCGGGTCAAAATGATACAGAACGGGTAAATTTCATGGAAAATAAACGATACAATTTCGTGTTATCACTGCTGTTTGCTATGGTCAAATGTATCAAAAATGGATGATCAAGGCTTCAACAAGAAGGTCAGACGCCAAGTGTATCAAGTTGGGGATCTAGTGATCAAACGTATCATCTTGCCACAAGGTGATCCCAGGGGAAAATAGACTCCTACCTATGAAGGACCATTTGTAATCAAAAACATCTTCTCTGGTGGGGCAATGATCTTGACCACCATGGATGGTGATGACCTACCACACCCTGTAAATGCGGACATAGTCCAAAGATACTACGCATAATAGACCCTCTAGGTTGACATACCTAGGTAAAATAAGGGCATCTCGGCGAACCAAAAGGGTTCGGGCAAACACTAGGGATAAAACAAAAAAATCTATACACCCGGCAAGTTGAAAACCCGAAAGGGCGACTTGGGCAAAAATGGTTTCCCGGTGGACTGAAAACCCGAAAGGGCGGTCCAGGGAAAAGTTAGGGAATTAAAACGTATGACTATGTTCCATTGGATCACTTTACGGAAAACCTTTAGCTTCCACCAAAATCAGAGGTTCTGATCAATTCAATCATCTTCGGACGAGGCAACAAATAGACAATATGCTCAGAGATACGAAGGCTATAGAAGAAAGGAAACCCCATGGGATTTTTGTACACATAACTATCTTTTCTTTGTATCAAAATTTTCATTTTTTACGACAACATTCTCTTACTAGAATGTTTGTCTCCTTGTACAAAAAATACTTATTCAATGTCAATACAAAATATTCCTTTGAAAGTGGAAAAACTATTTGTCTTTTATTTTCGCTTATTTTGTTTACAAAAAGTCCAATGATTCATTGTTGAGCATATGCATTTGAACATAATTACTATTTACAAATAAACGAAATCAAAAGAGACAATTACTGAAAGATTGAAAGGATAGGAAAATGTCTCTAGACTATTCCATAAGAAATCCCCTGCAGTATGTTGTTTAAATCCCCAGCGGAACAAAGTTTCAAATTATTGATCCCCAGTAGAAGTCGTCAAATTTCTCAGGATTCCCCAATAAGATTTTACAAACAGCACATGGCATTGCCCTTACAAGAGAGTTTATTTCTCTCGACAGAAATTCATCAACACTTCGACTTCAAAGCATGAAGACTTATATATCCTCAGCAGCAGTCAGGGATTTATTTTCCTCAACCCAACAACAGTACAACAAATTATCTCACATACGCATACATCGCAATCATATATCATAAACATTGATAAGCACGAATGCATACAACATAATCCCATTATGCATACATTTCATGTATCATGACTTGGCACTTTAGCTAACATTTTTCCTTTTCAGGATAAGATTAACAACTATCATTAACAATGTTCAGAGTTTTCGGATATATTTCAGATACGCCCCAGACACGGATGTCATTCTGATACTCATTCGGGCTCAACTTTCAAGATACAGTTCAGATACGCTCCAGACGTGGATGCCATCCTGATACTCATTCAATATTCAACTTTCAGATACAATTCAGATACGCACCAGATACGGATGCCATCCTGATACTCATTCAGATTCAACCTTTTGATACAGTTCAGATACGCACCAGATACGAATGCCATCCTGATACTCATTCAGATTCAACTTTTTGATACAGTTCAAATACGCTCCAGACACGGATGCCATCCTGATACTCATTCAGATCCAACCTTCAGATACAGTTCAGTTACGCTCCAGACACGGACGCCATTCTGATACTCATTCAAAATCAAATCTTTGATACAATTCAGATACGCTCCAGACACAGACGCCATTCTGATACTCATTCTTTCAGCTTACAAATTGCATTTCAACAATCACATTTGATGGCATCTTTAAGCCCATCTTCTACAATTTTCTATCACCTCTCCAAATGGCACTCTAATGTCCAATCATCTTCCACCTTCGAGTCACGAATGGAAAAACTCGTCAGTCTAACTCTTCATGTTTAAGGAGATTGAATAGGGGCAGCTGTTGTACCCCAAAATTTGCCCTCTCACTTATCAAGGATTTCCTCACAAGATCTCTTGGACTCAAGGCTGGATTAGGGTTTGACCAGCTCAAGACATCTCCTCATGCACTAATGACCAAAATTAGGGTTTGAGTTTGCACAAGGATTTTTGGTCTATCAATGCTTCATATGACTTTCAAGGATCATTAGGGACCCCCAAGATTATTCATATCAAGTTTCAAGCTTTGAATCACACTTTTGATCAGTCAATTGGAAAGTTGACCTAAAAATCATTTGTATTGGGGAAAAAGTCAACCATGGCCAATTTACAGTCAAACTTCATAATTTTTTATCCACATCAACATCTTAGACTCATATGATTCATTTGATCAAGTTTGGACCACAATTCCTCAAGAAATTTGATTAAATCATCAAAAGGGCAAAATGGTCAAAATTAGGGTTTTGACTGAGAAATGGCAATTTCTGATTTTTTTTACCTAAGAAAATGGTAAATTGGTTTAAAGCATGATCTCAAGAGTCCAATTGCATCATCTTGACCTAATTACATGGTTCAAAACATTGCAAATCCATTGGATTGACAGATGAATTTTCCAGTCAACTGATCAAAAGTCAACTGTATACTAAAAAGTCAAACTTTGACTTTTTGGTCAAAATCAAGTGCCAAAGATCATAATTCATCAAAAAATGTCAAAATGTGAAACTTGTTCATCAAGAAAGCAAGGGTTTAAGTTTTGGTTTTGAAAAGTTGAAATTTTTAACTTAGAAAATTTTCTAAGTGTAGAAAATTTCTTATTTTTTCTCAACTTTAAGCCAAATTTTCACCATGATGCAAGATGATTCAAAGGAAACTTCCAACATGAAAGTTGTAGATCTCCATGAAATATACAACTTTTATTCACACAATTTCTCTTAAAAATTCTTGGATCTCAATATATAATTTTGTGAATACATGCTCATGAACTAAAATAACTTAGTGAAATTTTGCCCTAGTTAGGCAGTTTTTTGACCTAACTTCATGACAATTTTTCACATAGTTCCAAATGGAATTTCCAAAATAATTTCAAATATGGGTTGTAGAGACATTGCAAGCTTTCCAAAATGTCCAAGAACTCCTTGAGATCATTCTTGAGTAGGGATAATCGAAGAGATGAAGTTGGAAATTTCTCACTTTGATTTCAAGCCATTTCATGATGAACCAAAATTCAAATTCAAGCCTAGGTTGCATATTCTTTGCTTTGCAGGCCTCAAACTTGTTTCTCACTCCATAATTAAATGTTTACACATCTGATAGAGCTTTAATCCAAGCATTAGAGCCTTTGTCCAAGCTACAATTCCATTTATGGCACAAAGTTGCCATTTCCATTTTGATAAAGCACAACTTTTGCAATTGTCAACTCCTTGAGCTTTTCACTTGTTCTTTATGCACACACAAACCCTATAAACCAAAAGCAATGTGTCTAAAACCTCTACCAACTCAGATCAGGCTTGTACAAACACTTAGTGACTTGTCTCCTCACTTTGCTTCAAAAGAAAGTTATAGAGCCAAAAGGCTATAACTCAAAAACCTGGTGTGGAATTGATCCAAAAACTTTTCTATACTTATACACAAATGTATTGCAACCTAAGACATGATGGCTAAGACTCATAAACTCTCCCAAACACTTTGACATTGAAAATCTGCCATATCTTGACAGTTTTTCACCATACATAGCCATCTCAAAAACCACTTGTGCGTTTTGAGTTTTAACCACCTAAACACTTAATATACATCATATCTAAGTGTTCCAGACCCTTGTTCCCTCACTGTAACTCTTCCTCCTCCATCTGCCATTTTTACATATCAAGCTTGCAGGATGACTTGAGTAGGGAGATTCAAGAACTTTCAAGGCAAAGTAAGGATTGGAATACACTCAAGGAGGTCCAGGCAAGCTAAACAGATCCTCAGGCCTTCTCAAAACTTTCTCAAACTCCATTCACAATCTCAACTGAAAGAGGTAAAAACTCAAACTTCTATCTCTTCATACAAGCATCCTTTGGTCTTGATTTGTGAAAACAAAATGTAGATATCCTTGCACTAAAGTCAACCATGTTCATAGATTTCATTTATATTCATTGTGTATAAAGAATTTTGGATTTGAAATTTTTGTAAAAATCAGGTTTCAAATTAGGGCCAGTAAAATTAGCTTTGATCTTTGACTTTTAGTTTATATGAATTATATGGTTGAAATCGTGGGAAGAAATACTATCACTTTCATGTTTGGATTTTCCATTTTCATGGAGAAATGAAAGAGATATAGGTGGTCTGGCCATGGCTCAAGGTTGAAGATGAAGTTGCCTTCAGGATACGTTTTCTAATATATATTGGTGCTTTTGTTTATATTAACGGATGTACAGCCACCCCAGTGGTAAGGCAGCGCGCAAAAATGCTAGAGGTCATGGGTTCGAGCCTCTGCGCACTGCCTTTTGCAATTTTCCATATTTTTTCCCACCTTTTTTGTTGTTTTTGCAGCGCGGGCTTCTGGACTTTGGGCCTTGTGTTTTTTTGCTAACCTCCTGCCTCCTATTTGCTTGCAACACCCCTGGCCTATATTAATTTAATTTATTTATTTTACCTTTCATTTTATTTTATTAAATATATTTTCTTAATATTAAAAATCACAAAAAAATATAAAAATGATAGATTTTATTTTGACTTATTTTATTTCATTTTTCCCAATAAAAAAATATTTTATTTAGTTATATATATTATCTATTTTATTAAATAACTTTGTAAATTAATTTAAAATTAGTTTAGTATATATTTATCTTTCTTCACACTCATTAAGCATATTATTTTGAACATAAAAAGACCAAAAATATCTCACGATGCCGTATTTTATTTTCAAGATAAAAATATAAAAATACTTGCCTTTTCTTAAAGAAATTTATTTTCTTTTAATCAAATGGAATTAGGGTTTATAAAAAATCTTTTCCAAAAAAAAAAATTTCTTTTCCTAATTAATTTGAGATAATCTTGATTTATTTATTAGGTATAGGTTACAAAAATTTCCACATAAAAAATCAAACAAAATCTTCTTTGCATTCATACATCTTTGCATATTTAATTTATCTTGTATATTATTTATTCCAATATTTGTACATATTCAATTTGGTTGTAATAGCTTAATTAGGTTTATATTATTGCAAATCCCCATTCATAAATTGTATTCCCCCCTCCCACAAATGTTGTAATAGCGTAGGACATTTTAATTTCGCAATTTATATAACATGCTAGTAATTAGGGTTTGTATGGTAAGATAAAATCAACCAAATAGAAAACCCTAATCCAAGACAAAATCAAGTATGAAAATGACACACTTGCACACAAGCACCCCTAGGGTTACTCCACTTGGTTGCCTTGTACAAAAAATGGCCACATTATACATGTAAAGTATCTTAGCAAAACAAACAAATACAAGATCATAGTCCCTCGATGACCTATTCAAAGCTGCCTTACAAAAATGATCTTAGTCCCTCAAAAATGCTAAGATACTTTGCAACATTGCTAATCATGGCTATACGATGACCCGCGCCCGTCCCGTTTACATCCAAAGATAGGGTTTCTTACTAAATCAATGGTAAGACAACAATATCAAAGGAAAAGAAAATGAACAAGAAAGACATTTGAATAGGCAGGTTGCTCCTAATTACTTGCTTCATTTTAAAACAAATATCCTTGCAATTTTTAAAACAAACACACACATTTCCAAACATCTTACAAAATTAAAAACATTTTCAAAAAAAAGATCAACATCTTTGTATACATTCTTACGAACGAGAATCATTACAAAGATTGCCTAAACAATGGCCTCTTTTACAAAATACTTTCAAAACCACACAAAAGCACAATTTCAAACAAAAGCAAGTGATCTAGAAAGTAACTAAGAACCCATGGAAAACCATGGATGAAAAGGGTGCTAATACCTTCCCTTTTCATAATCTACCCCCCGAACTCAAGAAACAATCTCAAAGGTCTTTCTTATGCTTTTTAACCTTTCCTTTTTGGATAAAAGAAAAGTCGACGGTGACTCTTGCTAACTGCAACATTTGCGATAAAATGCAAAACCTTCAAGTCAGTTCTCCCACCGCATCACATTTACTGTAATTTTTTGTATGATCTTGTTGATGTTCTTATTTGCGGCTTCGACATCACCATTCATCTTTGGTCAGTAAGGGGAAGAATTATGGTGCTGGATCTTGAATTGCGCGTATAGTACGGTGATCATAGTATTATTGAGATTTGTACCATTGTCTGTGATGATTCTCTCTGGGATACCATACCGACAAATGAGATTCTTTTTGATGAACCGGGCGACAACATTCTTGGTAACAGAAGCGAAAGAAGCTGACTCAACCTACTTTGTGAAGTATTCAATGGCCACCAAGATGAAGCGGTGCCCATTAGAAGTTGTAGGCTTGATTTCCCCAATCATATTGATGCCCCACATCGTGAATGGCCAGGGAGCAGTCATGACATTTAGAGGCACTGGAGGTATATGCACTTTGTCAGCATAGATCTGACACTTGTGGCAGGTTCGTGAATGCTGATAGCAATCTGCTTCCATGGTAGACCAGTAGTACCTTGCCCGTAGGATCTTCTTAGCCATCGTATGCCCACTAGAATGGGTGCCAAAAGTGCCTTCATGTAGATCAACCATGATATTTTCTGCCTCAACCTTGTCTATGCAACAAAGAAAAACAGAGTCGTGGTTGCGTTTATAGAGAATTCCATTACTGAGGAAGAACTTAGCAGAGAATCTTCTCAAGAACTTCTTATCATTGACTGAAGCTCCTTCCGGATACTCTTGATCGTAGAGATACCTCTTAACTTCATGGAACCAAGGCTGGTCCACTACTTATTCAGTATCGATCTCGTGACAGTAAGCTGGTTCATCCATCTGTTCAATGGTGATTTGGGGAGTCTCGTTACCCCACTTGAGTTTAAACATGGATGACATGGTGGCTAGCGTGTCTGCTAGTTGATTTTCTTCTCGTGGGAAATGCTTGAAGGTAATCTCCTCAAAATGTGGGATTAATGTCAACACATGTTCTTTGTAGGGGATAGGGTTAGGGTGCTTCGTGTACCATTCTCCTTTTATCTGACTGATGACCAAGGTTGAATCTCCAAATACATTTAAAGACTTAATTCCCAAATCTATGGCAACTTTGAGATCAAAAATACACGCTTCGTACTCTGCCATATTATTTGTACAATTGAAGCAAAGTCTTGCAGTGAAGGGAGTATGACATCCTTTCGGGGATATGATTATAGCACCTATGCCATTTCCGAGTGCGTTGGACGCCCCATCAAAAACCAAGGTCCATCGGGATCCTTGTTCAGGTCCGTCATATGGTTTGGGTTCTTTACAGTTGTTCAGCATCATGATGTCTTCATCTGGGAATTCGAATTTCATGGACTAATAGTCATCCACGGCCTGATGAGCAAGATGATCGACTAGTACACTGTCCTTTATTACTTTTTAGGTAGTTTACTGAATATCGTATTCTGTCAGGATCATCTGCCATCTTGCTATTCTCCCAGAGAGAGCAGGCTTCTCGAATATGTATTTTATTGGATCCATCTTGGATATCAATAAGGTAGTGTGGGTCAGCATATATTGTCTTAGCCGGTAAGAAGCCCATGCCAGAGCGCAAAAAGTTTTCTCAAGCAGTGAATATCTGGTTTCACAGTCAGTAAAATTTTTGCTCAGGTAATAAATAGCATGCTCTTTTCAGCCAGACTCGACATGCTGCCCCAGCACACACCCCATTGAATTTTCCAAGATAGTTAGATACATGATTAGAGGTCTTCCCTCGATGGGTGGCATCAAAACAGGAGGCTCTTGAAGGTACTCTTTTATCTTGTCGAAGGAAGTCTGGCACTCATCATTCCATTTGACTACTTGATCTTTCTTCAGTAATTTTAAGATTGATTCACAAGTAGCAGTTAAGTGAGAAATGAATATGGCAATGTAGTTAAGCCTTCCTAAGAATCCTATGACTTCCTTCTCGGTGCGAGGGGCAAGCATTTCTTGTATTGCTTTTACCTTGGCAGGGTCCACCTCGATATCTTTACCGCTGACGATGAAGCCTAGGAGTTTACCGGACCTCACCCCAAATGTGCATTTATTTAGATTCAACCTTAGCTTGTATTTCTTTAGTCTTTCAAACAGTTTTTGCAAATGGTCAAGATATTCCTCTTCAGTTTGAGATCTGGCTATCATGTCATCCATATAGACCTCTATTTCATGATGGATCATGTCGTGAAATAGAGCTACCATGGCGCGTTGATAAGTTGCCCCAACGTTCTTCAACCCGAATGACATAACCTTGTAACATAAAGTGCCCCACTGTGTGAAGAAGGTCGTTTTCTCCATGTCCTCAGGTGCCATTTTAATCTGGTTATAGCCTGAGAAACCATCCATGAAGGAAAATACTTTATGTTGTGCGGTGTTTTTAACCAGAATATCAATATGGGGCAGCGGGAAGTCATCCTTAGGGCTTGCCCTATTCAAATCTTGGTAGTCCATACACATACGTACCTTACCGTCGTTTTTAGGAACTGGAACAACATTGACGACCCATTATGGATAGGAGGCAACGGCTAAGAATACGGCATTAAATTGCTTCATAACTTCAGTCTTGATCTTTTCCGACATGTCTGGCCGTATGTGACGAACTTTCTGTTTTACTGGAGGGAAATCTTCTTTTGTCGGTAGATGATGGACCACGATATCAGCATCAAGTCCTGCCATATCTTTATATGACCAATCAAATACCTCAACATAGTCATGTAGTAACGGATTTAAACGCTTCTTGACATTGGGTTCCAGATTGGCTCCTACCTTGACTTCTTTCTTGTCCTCTTCGGTACCTAAGTTAATTGTGTCCACTGGTTCTTCGTGGGGCTGTATGGTCCTGTCTTCTTGTTGTAGTTACCTGGTGTTGTACCCCAAAATTTTCCCTCCCATATTCCTCAAGACTTGTCAAGAAGAAGCTTCAAGGTTGTTCAAGTTGGCTAAAGGTTTGGACAGTCAAATCACCTCCTAAGGCAGTCAAGTCAAAATTAGGGTTTTGTGTTGCATTAAGGTCCTCACATCCAAGTGACCTCAAGTTCTCCCCAATGTCCTAATATGTTCTTAAGTTCATCCATGTCAAATTTCAAGCCTTGCAGAGGAAGTTTGGTCAGTCAATTGCTCAAGAGACCCAAAAGTCGATTGTGCTAGGGTAAAAGTCAACTATGACCTACAGACAGTCAAACCTCAAGATTTTTTGTCAAAATTCTCATTTTGAAGGTTAAGTCATCATTTGATCAAGGTTTGATCATGATTCATCAAGGATTTCTCAAGATTCATCAAGATTCAAAAGTTACTAAATTAGGGTTTTGCAAGAGAAGTTAACTCAACTTTGACCAAGCATAACTTTCTCATACTTTATGAGAAATGATCCATCCAAAGCTCATTTTGAAGAGGATGCAATTTCCTATAATACATCTTCACACCCCAAGATCAAGCAATGCTCTCACAAAAAGTTACAAATTTGGACATTATAGGTCATTTTTGAAAGTCAACAAAAACACCTTTTTAGCTAAAGCTTATAACTTGAGAATGGAACATCAAAATTAGATTATACCAAAAGTTTTGGTTAGATGACATTTCAAGGTTTCTATAAAGTCCAAGAACACCTCCAAAAGTTCAAAATTGAGGAAGTTACGCATTGTTGAAGTTGGCCATTTTTCCAAAATTGCCAAAAGTCAACTATCCTCAAAACTCCAATTTTTGACAAAAGAGCCCACTTTTTTCCACTTGATTTGGTCTTAGCATGCCACACAGGTGTCCCATATTTAATTTCATGACCAAACATTTATTTTTCTATTTTATTTAATTTTTATTGATTTAATTCATTTTAAATCTATATTAATTCAAATAAAATCCAAAAATTAATGAAATGGTATCTTTGTTGATTTGTACAGCTTGCAAATATCATATAACACCTAGTCAATTCGTGCCAAGTCAAAAGAAGCACAAAATCTCAGATTTGGTGCAAATATGGCAACTTGGTCATGGTGATCAAAATCCAATCTTCAATCTTGAATGCACTTGATTTCATATCAAAAGACCAACCCTAATTCACTCTATAACACTCACATAAGAAAGCCAAACCTAGAGGACGCATAGAACTCTGCAGAAACGGCCACACAACTTTGAGAAAAAAGCTTGAAAAGTGAGAGATCAAAAACAACATTGGAGGCCAATTCAATCCCAAATCACAACACTACTCCCTTGCCTGATATCCTGTGAAGCTGTAGCAATCAAAACCGGACCTTGAGACCATCTAAAACTCGCTGTAAGTGTTCTTGAAAATGCCTCTGCACATGAAATCGTGAATCATTCTCCTTGCATCTTTTTGCCAATTTGATTGCATATTCATACTTGCCATTAAAATTCCAATGATTCTGCATTGTTTGATTTTATTTTCGTGGCTTCTAACCCCATATCCAGAACCTAGGGTTCTTGTTCTTGTTTTTGGGCGTTCTTTATGCAGGCTAAATTAAGGCCAATAATGGCCATGGATGAGTTCAGGGGAGAGAGACGAGTACATTGGTACTCTTGGATTTCATTTATATGGCCTAAGGGGGGGGGGGGGGGGGTTTGAGATGACCTACGAAACTTCCTGTGGATAAAAATCCGCAGATAAATAACCAGGGACGCGTTGAGGAAGACGATAACGTGGCTAGCGTCTATTGGCTCATTTGAATTATTAGCGCATTTTTATTTTTTTGCAGGGAATAATTGATGTTTTTGTATATAATATTTGTTTCTTATTACAATAACAAATGAAGTAGTTTGGTGGAGTGGTTAAGCGCGCAGGTAATGAGCATTGGGACCTGGGTTCGAATCCCAGGTCCCCCAAAGCATTTGTATTATTTTGTTTCAGGCAATTCCACGCAGCACTCAAAGCAGGGCCTATCATACGCCCTCATCCAGATGGTGGCCAAGTAGCTTCAGATCTAATCCAGTGGCTAGGAGTGAGGGACCATCATGTTCCCTAGTCAAAGGCGCACATTGAATGAAGAAAGTCAACAAAGGCTGCTTGCGTTTGGGCCTGGAATTCTGTTGAATCAACCTCCCTTCTAGGCCCAAACCCTCTTTGGTTTATTCCTTTTCTTTTCTGTATTTCTCTTATTTAATTTGTTTTATTATTTTTATTGTTAATTAACCAATTAATAATTTTTCTCATAAAATCAAAAAAACACAAAAATATTATTTTTATTAATTTCATTATTTTTGTAAATAAATAGTTTAATTGACTTAATCTTATTTAATTAGGTATAATTGTAACATTTTTGCAATAAATTAAAATCAATTTAGAATATTAGGTTTTTAATAACTCTAATCAATTTTATTTTTCTTTAAATAATAAAAAAAACCCAAAAATATTTTTATTTAATTAATCAATATTTAGTTTAGGTTTAATTCCATTTTAATTTAAAAATAACAAAAATATGCTTTATTGATCAAAAAGGGTCAAAACCCTAGGACACTCCGATTTAATTTTCTCGCGCGCGAATAATTTTTTATCCACATTTCAATATTGTAACTGCTTCGGGATTGTAATAGTTTTTAAATTAGGATTTATTTATCGCTTTATTTACTTTTCGCAATTTAAATTTTTAAGGGTTTGTTTTTGGCGATGTAAATACCCAACGCCTTGTAATAGCTTAGATTTATTTTCCGCAATTTAAATTCCGCAACCATTAACTGTTAGATGTTTGAATAGTACGCAATGCATGACAAGATCGAACTCTTAACTTAAAATCAACAATTAGCTCACCATTGACATGTACAAAGATGATATAACTGGAAAAAATTACACTCGCACATGCACACTCTTAGGGTACACCTCACTTGGTTGCCTCGAACGTGGTCATTGAGTATAAGAAGTTTTAGAGGTCGTCCTCTTGTCCAAAGATCATAAGTTGCCTCGAAACGGTTGCCTCGGATAAAATGATCTAAGACATTAGGGTTACCGCTAAGGCATCCTAACATTGCTTTAGTGACCACACGTCCCTTAATCGAATTGACCCAAAAAATCCAACGACGATGCTACCTACTCCTCAATAGTGGGATAGCATTGTCTAAAGGACGTTAGAACAGTTTAATTCCTTTTTGAGTAGGTAGATGTTCTTAAGTACTTGCTCCTTTTTAAAACAAAACAAAACTTTTCGCACTCACACTCTCTTCAAAAACAAAACTCTTTTCAAACCCACAATCACAAAGAAAAGAAAACTTTTGAAAACATAATGAGCAAGTACCTAAGAGCCCGTGGATAACCACGGATAGAAAGGTTGCTAACACCTTCCATTTCTATAATCTACCTCCAGAACCCGAGAAATATCTCAAAAAGGAATTTTTCTATGCTTTTGCCCTTTCCTTGTTGGATAAAATAAAAGACGGTGGCGACTCTTGCTTACTGCGACATTTTGCAAAAACAAACGCAAACGCGAACCAGCATTCCAAAACAGTCAGTTCTATTCCCACCGATCACACCTGGCTAGTTCCCCTGGCACTTCACAATCTTCCTCACCTTCGTCTTCGTCTTGGTAGATTAGATTTTCTGAGTCACAATAGGCCATAGAAGAATCGTTACCCATGGGATCCTGAGTGGATGTAGATCTGCATTTTGAATGTGAGTGTGTGTAAGAGTATAGCTATCCTTGAAAGAAATAAAAATGTAGAAAAAGAAAGACAAAGAGTACAAAGTTTGCATGAAAAAACGTCCATGATTCATTGATGGCATATGAAAATGAAGTAACAACCCTTACAAATGGACTGTTGTGCCTCGGGTAAGACACAAGGTTTTAAAAGTCTGAATTGTTTAATTATTACAAGTCCGATAGAAATTTAAAGACAACTATTGTTGGATAAAAGTAATTGGGACAAAATATTTATCTTCCCAGTTGGTGACTGTTGTACCCCAAAATTTGCCCTCCCATATTCTTCAAGGTTTCTCAAGAATCATCTTCAAATGGTTCAAGATTTCTCAAGGGTTGCACAATCCAAATGTCTCCTAAGCCAGTCAAAATTAGGGTTTTGGTTCTGTCAAGAAATTTGGGGTTTTCAATGGCTCAATCAAGTCTCATAGGCCTACATACATTCTCAAGCATCTACATGCCAAGTCTCAAGGCTCATAGTGCCAAATTCCACAGTCAAAAGCCCTATTTGACCCACAGTCAACTGCAGGGGTAAAATGGTCATTTTACAGTCAAAAGACAGAATTTTTGGTCAACATCTTATTTTGAGTTCACAATCATCATTTGATCAAGTCTTGATCATGATTCCACAAGGATAGCTCAAAAATCATCAAGATGCAAAAAGTTGCTATTTTTGGACAGCAGAAAAGTCAATTGTATCTTGACCAGGGCATAACTTTTTCATGGTTCATCAGAAAAATTCCATCCAATACTCATTTTGAAGGGGATGACATTTCCTACAATCCATCTTCACACTCCAAGTCCTAGAAATGCTCTCATAAAAAGTTATCAATTTCTACATTATAGGTCAAATTCAAAAGTCAACAAAAATGCACTTTAAGTCAAAGACCATAACTTGAGATTGGTAAATCCAAATGACATGGGACCAATTGCATTGGTTAGAGGACTTCAAGACCTTTCCAAAATATCCAAGAACATGTTCATATGATCAAAATTGAGCAAGATATGCATTGGATAAGTTGGGAAATTTTTGTGAATTTGCAAAAGTCAACTTTGCTCAAAACACCTTGTTTTTGCTAATGGGCCCCAAATTCCTTCTTGAAACTTTATCCAAGGCCTATGCACGACCCATCAAGCTTAATTGATTTATTTTCTTATTTTCTATTAATTATTTGGATTTTTAATCAATTTTAATTCATTTAATTAATTTAAATTGTAGGAAATACAAAGATTTGATTTTTCAATCTTTTTGTGAAGCAAATGTGGTCAAGATATGCTGGAAAATTCGTGCACAAATCAAATATGCAAAAATCTCCAAGTTTGGCAACTTTTTCCAATCATGAAGATTCAAAAATATATGATTTCCAATCAAATATTCCATCATCATTCCATGGATTTTTTGTGCAAGATTTAACCTAGTTTCAGTCCTCTATAAATACATAAGCCAACCCTAATCATGCATACGTGAATTTGCTGCAGAAGAAGCCATAGCAACATTGAGAAAATTCAAGAAAATTTGAAAACTGATTTCCATATTCCAGGCTAATTCAAAGTTTTTAATTGATTCTAACACATTACAGGGGTCCCCAGGAACGTGTAGGAATCAAAGCCAAGCGTTGAAGCTCAAGAAATCACCAAGAACAGTTTCACGGTTTGCATATTTTTTTTCATAATCGAAACTCATGATTCATAAGCATTTAACATGATTTATGGTTCGTTTTGCATTGCTCGAATCCTTATGAAACTAATGGTATAAATTAATTGACTTATAGTGTGCAGAATCATAAGTTGCCATTGACAAAATCTAGGGTTCTTGAGCTTCCAAATTAGGGCTTTACAGTACAGGAAAAATTAGGTCTTATAAGACCCATGACTGAATTCAGGAGACTCGGACGAATGTAACTGGACCATCGCGAAATATTTATATAGCCTGTAGGGCTAATCGCTATTATTCCTCATCATGTTTTGTGGGGGTTAAAAACCCCCGCTATCTAATTTGTTTTTACAAGCATCACCGAAGAAGATGAGTACGTGGTGATATGCTATTGGACAGTTCAAAAAGCGCGCGCTTGGTTTTTATGTTTACAGCATAGTCATTATTTTCTCCATATAATATTTGCCTTTTATTTTACTAATGATTAGAACGCGTTAGTGGAGTGGTTAAGGCAAGCAACATATGAGCTCTGGGACCTGGGTTCGAATCCCAGGTCCCCCAAATATTTGTTTCTATTTTTTTCCATATGATTGCATGCAGGCTTTCCAACGTATTCCACCATATACCTCCAGTGATCAGCGCGCCAAGTGGCCTTAAGCATTAATCCAATGGCCAAAGATGAGGGATCATGGTACTCCCTAGTCAACCAACGCCTGGAGAATCTCACAAGTCAAAGCAGGCTTGAGGATAATGGGCTTCAGATTGCCAAAGAAACCTCCATATTGGGCCATCACCCCCCCCCTGGTTTATTATTTCTTTTTATTTTCCCTTTCTTTTATTTTCTTTTATTAACTATAATTATTACTATTATTTAATTAACTCACATAATTAATTTTTTCACAATAAAATTCAGAAAACTAAAATATTTTTATTATTATTGTTATTTATTAATTTCACCTTTTATTTATTATTTTTGTAAATAAATGTAATTAATTAATTTAGTTGTTTTAATTAGGTTAATTGTAATTATTTTCACAATAAATAAAATCCATGTAGAATTAGGTTTTGACAACTTTCAACCATGTTTATTCTTTTATTTCATTTCATTAAAAACATAAAAAACTTAAAAAAAATATTTCTTTTGTTTAATTAATTAGAATTAGATTTAATTTAATGCAAAATAACCAAAATTCCATTCCTTTCTCAAAAAGGGTCAAAACCCTAAGACTTTTTCCGATTCAATTTCTCGTGCGCACATTATTTTTGATCATATTTATGTAATTGCTCTGAGGATGTAATAGCGTAATTAGGACTTTTATCGCTTTCTTTATTCTCTCGCAATTTATCTTTTCAAGGGTTATGTTTTTGGCGATGTAAATACCCGACGCCTTGTAATAGTGTAGATTTACTTTCCGCAATTTACTTTCCGCAAATTATTAACTGTTAACTATGCATGACAAGACTTGCCTGAAAAATAAAATCAACTCGTATCTCACCATAATACTTGTGCAAAGATAATCTTAACATGAAACCTGACACACTCGCACATGCAACTCCTAGGGTACGCCTCACTTGGTTGCCTTGACGTGGTCATTAAGTATAAGGTGTTTTAGAGGTCGCCCTTCTGTCTAAAGATCCAGTTGCCTCGAAACGGTTGCCTCAGATAAAAAAGGATCTAGTACATTAGGGTTACCGCTAAGGCGTCCTACTATTGCTTTGGTGACCACACATGTCCCAATAATCAAATTGACCCAAATAACTCCAATGACGGTGCTACCTACTTCTCAATAGTGGGATAGTACTGTCTAAAGGACATTTACACAGCTTAATTTCTTTAGAGTAGGTAGATTTCTCCTGGGTACTTGCTCTTTCAAAAAACAAAAATACTTTTCGCACCTACACTTTCAAACAAAAGTTTTCAAACAAATACTTCATACACTCTTGAGGACTGATACAAGAGTTACCTAGAAGTTTTCAAAATAAACTTTTTTTTCAAAACCCACAAACACATGAAAAGCAAACATTTTTGAAAACATAGTGAGCAAGTACCTAAGAGCCCGTGGATAACCACGGATAAAAAGGGTGCTAACACCTTCCCTTTCTATAAATCTACCTCCCGAACCGAGAAACATCTAGAAAAGGAATTGTTCTGTGCTTTTGTCCTTTCCTTGTTGGAGAAAATAAAAGACGGTGGCGACTCTTGCTTACCGCGACATTTCGCGAACCAGCACTCCAAAACAGTCAGTTCTATTTCTACCGATCACAGTGAGTCCTCCGTTGATAGTTGGGAAAATCCATTCTTCCAGGTCATTGTTATCATCATTATCCTCCACTGCATTGACTCCATGGTTGTTGATCCTCAAAGGTGGTCCCCCGACACGAGCGCGACTGTAACACGGTAGGAGAACTGACTTGGGTATTTTGCGTTTGATTGCAAATGTTGCAGTTAGCAAGAGTCGCCACCGAATTTTCTTTTATCCAAAAGGAAAGGTGAAAAAGCACAGGAAAGACCTTTGAGATAATTTCTTGAGTTCGGGGGGTAGATTATGAAAAGGGAAGGTATTAGCATCCTTTTCATCCATGGTTTTCCATGGGCTCTTAGTTACTTGCTAGATCACTTGCTTTTTGTTTGAAGATTGTGCTTGGTGTGATTTTTGAAAGTATTTTGTAAAGAGGCCATTGTTTAGGCAATATTTGTAATGATTCTCGTTCGTAAGAATGTATACAAAGATGTTGATCTTTTGAAAATGTTTTCAAGTTTTGTAAGATGTTTTGAAAGTGTAAGTGTTTGTTTGGAAAATAGCAAGGATGTTTTGTTTGAAATTGAGCAAGTAATTAGGAGCATTCTACCTACTCAAAATTCTTTCTCGTTCATTTTCTTTTCCTTTGACATTGTTATCTTACCATTGATTTGGTAAGTAACCCTATCTTTGGATGTAAACGGGGCGGGTGTGGGTCATCGTATAACCATGATTAGCAATGTTGCAAGGTATCTTAGCATTTTTTTTCTTTAGGAACTAAGATCATTTTGAAAGGCAACTTAGATGGCGTCATCGAGGGACTATGATCTTATTTTTGCTAAGATACCTTACATGCGTAATATGGCCATTTATAAGACAACCAAGTGGATTTACCCTAGGGGTGTTTGTGTGAAAGTGCATTGGTTTACATGCTTGATTTATCTTGATTAGGGTTTCTAATTGATTGGTTTTAGTATTTCCATACAAACCTTAATTACTAGAAATATATGAAAGCAATAAAAAGTGCGGAAAATAAATATCCTATGCTATTACAATCATTAGGGGGGTAGGGTGTACAGATTTAGAAATAGGGGTTGCAAATAAAATTAAATCCTAAATTACTATTACAACCATATTGAATGGGTAAGAATGTACAAGAAAATGTGAAATGGACTTGTTTTGTTTAAGAAAAGAAATAAGTTTTGTTTAAGAAAATATTTTTGATCTCTTTGTTTTAAGAAATAAAATAAAGCATGCAAAATGTAAAATGTTTTTGGTGTTTTTGATTAGTTAAAATAGAAGCGATAGCAAAAAATAGTAAGGAAAAAAAGAAAATAGAATCAGCGCATTGCTTAATTAAAAGAGATCAGAAGTTCTGACTCTGGCGTGCTGCAAAAACAAAAATCATATTAGTAGAAATAGGTAAAGTCAGAAGTTCTGGGTCCACTAGGAACAAAGAAGATTTCAGAAGTTCTGATGCCACTGGCAGAGCTTAGTCAACCTCTTCATGCTAGTCAGAACATCGGCAACTTAGTCATTTCTCAACAAAACAAAAGATGCGCATATCACAGTTATGGCAGGTTACATAATGTTTCAGAAACAAGAGATATCAGAACTATAAATCAGAAGCAAGCATGAATTTGCAAATCCTAATTTCCTTAATAAGTTCTGAACTAATTTACTCCCTACTTAGGCATACAAATACGTGAATCCTCAGAATATGTACAGCATCAGAATCATGATGTCTACATTGTATTTTTGAACATGCAAATCTGATAATGCCTAAGTAATATGATGAGAGTCAGCAGAAGCTTACCTTGCAGCTGGAAAATACTATGTGAGCTAGAGTTTGGTTCTAAACTCTGGTGATGTTCTGAACAGTTTCTTCACGTACTCAGCAGGCTGGAAGCTTTCAACTTGGGCAATGAATGATTAGAAAAATTCTGGAATAACCAAGGGGGCAAAGTTCTGACTTCTTTGAGGTGAATATGGATGGATAATGTGTTATAGTCTGAACACAGAAGTTAGGATGGTTTCTAAATGTATATCAGAAATTGTATGGATGGTTATGGTCAAGAAATACTTGAGGGAAAAAATGGAGTTTGAATGCAAGAACCAAAAATTAATAGGTTTTTATATTTTGTATTTGCAGTTTTGGACTCTTGGAATTTTAGCAGGGGTTCAAGGCTTTTTCTTTCTCAAAAAATTGACCTTTCTACAGTTGCCAATGGCTTTCAATTTATAGGCAAGGATCTTGTAGCTTGGAGAGATCAAGGATGCAACCATCATATGCTAGGCGCTGACTTATTCTTAAAGCAAGTTCAAATAGGTATGGTGGTTAGCAGCTTTAGCCGCGCTTAAGCTAGATTTGTAAGCACGATTTAAGGAAAAGTAATCTCAAACGCAAAAGCAACGTATGGGCCCAGTGTATTCTTGTATAAAAGTTGCGTTTCCAAGACAGTGATGGTACTTCTATGCCACATGTGGGGAAATCCTTTGGACAAAGACCCAAAAGTGGTTGTGAGCATTAAATGATGATGATATTTATCAAACCAAAAATCCTGCAATGTGATATTTGCATCATTGCTTAATTCTGGATCAGAATTTTAGCTTCAGCGTAACTTATAATAGACATCCAACTTCTGATCTTTGTATCTCCTTGCTCCAGCATGTTCTGAAGGAGCTCTCAAACTTTCCAAGAAGCTTGCAACACGCTTTGTAAACCTTCTTTGACTAGATCTTGCAACTTCTGACTGAACCTATGTGAAAACTCGTCCAGAAGTTCTAACCAAATTTTGTCTTGAAAGTGTCCAGAATTTGTTGAGTGCTTCAATTTCATGGACGTGTCTTTGAACATTTAAAACTTGAAATTCTAGCATTTCTAGGAGAAGTTTTGTTCTGTAATATTTTAGGCCTTATTGAGATCTAAAACTCTTGTGTTAGAAGTTCTTCCAGAATCAACTTGCATCATGGTAATAATCTGATCAGAAGTTCTGAACTTGTCATATTTCTTAAACACTTAGAAAAATTCTAAGTATTTAGAAATTTGACTTTTCCAAAGTAAAATTGACTTTTGAATTTCTTGACGAAACAAATCTCACATTCCAACATGTCTTGATGAAATATGATTTTTGAAGCTTGATTTTTGATCCAAAAGTCAAAGTTTGACTTTTTAGTATGCAAATGACCATTTTACCCTTGTGAATGACTTTCTTGGAAAATTTGTAATTCAAGGCTTGGAAATGGATGGAAGCAAACCTGAGGGTCCAGGTTGATCCTTTGAGAAATGAGGGAAAATTTTGGGGTACAACAGCTTCCCCTGTTCAATCTTCTTAAACCTAAAAAGTTAGATTGGCGGATCCGCCTTCCGTGACTTGAAGGTGGAAGATGATTGAACACTAGAGTGCCCAGAAATTTGTACTCAAAGATGAATTGTGAATGGGCTTATATATGCAATCCAAAGGTGATTGTATATGGACTATATTTGAAAACTGAATCTGAATGAGTATCAGGATGGCATCCATATCTAGAGCGTATTTGAACTGTATCTGAAAGTTGAATCTGAATAAGTATCAGGATGGCATCCGTGTCTGGAGCGTATCTAAACTGTATCTGAAAGATGAATTTGAATGAGTATTAGGATAGCATCCGTGTCTGGAGCGTATCTGAACTATATCTGAAAGCTGGATCTGAATGAGTATCAGGATGGCATTCGTATCTGGAGCGTATTTGAACTGTATCTGAAAGCTGAATCTAAATGAGTATCATGATGGCATCCATATATGAAGTGTATCTGAACTGTATCTAAAAGTTGAATCTGAATAAGTATCAGGATGGCATCCGTGTCTGGAGCGTACCTGAACTGTATTTGAAAGCTTAATCTGAATGAGTATCAGGATGACATCCGTGTCTGGAGCATATCTGAACTGTATCTGAAAGCTGAATATGAATGAGTATCAGGATGGAATCTATATTTAGAGTGTATCTGAACTGTATCTGAAAGCTGAATCTGAATGAGTATCAGGATGGCATCCGTATCTGGAGCATATCTGAACTGTATCTGAAAACTCAGCAGGATGATGAAGGAATCTTGGACGATTACTACCTCAGCAGGATGATGAAGGAATCTTGGACGATTACTACCTCAGTAGAATGATGAAGGAATCTTGGACGATTACTACCTCAGTAGAATGATGAAGGAATCTTGGGTGATTACTACCTCAGCAGGATGATGAAGGAATCTTGGACGATTACTACCTCAGCAGGATGATGAAGGAATCTTGGACGATTACTACCTCAACAGAATGATGAAGGAATCTTGGATGATTACTACCTCAGTAGGATGATGAAGGAATCTTGGACGATTACTACCTCAGCAGGATGATGAAGGAATCTTGGTCGATTACTACCTCAATAGGATGATGAAGGAATCTTGGTCAATTACTACCTCAACAGGATGAGCAAGTACCTAAGAGCCCGTGGATAACCACGGATAGAAAGGGTGCTAACACCTTCCCTTTCTATAATCTACCTCCCGAACCCGAGAAATATCTAAAAAAGGATTTTTTTTCTATGCTTTTGTCCTTTCCTTGTTGGATAAAATAAAAGACGGTGGCGACTCTTGCTTACCGCGACATTTTGCGAAAACAAACGCAAATACGAACCAGCATTCCAAAACAGTCAGTTCTATTCCCACCGATCGCAGAACTGGCGACTCTGCTGGGGAAATCTTTTTAAGTGAGGTGTACCTTAGGATTAGATCACTTGTGTTTTTAATTGTATGCTTTGTATGATTTACATTTATGGGCTTGTATCGGAGTTCTATAGATCCTAACCCGGATCTAGGGATACCCATTAGGTAAGTAGCAATAAACTGTGAGGGATATGTACGGCATAGACCGATACGGATGAAGCAGTAGCTACGTTGGTGTGGCACCTTAGTCTGTACCGATATCCCTTGTGTTGGAACAAGGAGAATATGGGTCTTCTAAGGAGTCATTAAGCACCAACTTACCTTAGAACCTTAAATTGACCAACTTGGCCATAGAACAGTAGCAGTATGCTACACTCATTGAGACTAAACTCTCGCGATGATTTCGGCCGCAAGAAAAGGTTGCTAAACCGGAATTATGACCGATTGAGGGTAGTCAGTGATATTGAGATCCTCTAGAACCCGGTTACTATTTTTTAGGACAAGTCTTAACCAACTGAACTGAAAGAGGGTAGTACCTAAGCTCCATGCCAGCCTGAAATCTAAGGGCTCTTTTGTGTGACTTGTGTGCCTTTACCATGTTTGCCTTTTGTGGATATTTGTGGTGTGCCATTATCATGACATCATGACATCATAACATTGCATACATCTTTCATAAGGACTGACCTATTTCAAAGACAAGAGGGTTTCATCTTTGCTCTGTTTTGTAGGTCATCATGATGCCCATGCGTAGGAATACTATCCGGATCAACTTTGTCCAAGTACCTACCCTGCTTAAAGATTTGGTTATCAGGATTCCAGACACTACTTCCTTCATCAGAAGGCATGGTTCTCTTCTCAGTTTGGTCACTTCAAAGTTGGACGAACAAATGATGAGTGTTCTGGTCCAGTTTTATGATCCGCTATACCATTGCTTCACCTTTCAAGACTTCCAGCTGGTTCCTACCCTGGAAGAATTCTCTGAGATGCTTGGTATCTCCGTCTTGGAACAGACTCCGTTTACTAGTTGGGAAAAGACTCATAAGCCCGAAGAGATTGTTGTAGCCCTTCACTTGACCAAAGAGGAGGTAATGGCTAACTGGGAGACTAGAAGTGGAGCTAAGGGTTTTCTGACTAAGTTTTTGGTTGACAAAGCTAATTACTTCTGGGACAGCTTAGACTTCAAGGCGTACGAGGACATTCTGGCTCTCTTGATTTATGGTCTGGTATTGTTTCTGAATCCTGACACTTTTGTTGGTATTAATGCCATCAAGATCTTCATCTCTCAGAATCCGGTACCCACTCTCTTGGGTGATATGCTTCATCAGCTCTATGCTCGTACTTCTCGAAAGCGGGGAACTTTGATGTATTGTGTTCCTTTATTGTCGAGGTGGTTTATTTCGCACCTCCCTAAGTCCGTGCTGAAAAACAAAGAAGGAATGGGCTGGGCTTATAGAGTGATGTCTCTTTCTAGTGATGACATTATCTGGACTCTCAAAGGTATGGATGAGGTGATTGTCATTGATCGTTGTGGAGAGTATCCTAATGTTCCATTGATCGTACTCCATGGAGGGATTTCTTACAACCCATGCTTAGCTCTCCGTCAGTTTGGAAGAGCCAGAAGAGCAGGGCCTCATGAGATGTTGATGCCTCATATCATCTTTGATTTTTAGGGAGATAGCGACGAGTTGCGTCATAAATTCATAAGGGCTTGGGACAGAGTTCACCAATCTGACCCACATGAGTTGGGACCTAAGACTTCTCTGCCAATGGAGCCATATCTCAGATGGGTCCGCATCCGCGCCCAGAAGCTAGGTATGCCATATGAAGTTGTCAGGCCTGTTACTCTTGAAGTTGCTAATGAGGAGGGGGTCCCCCCAACTATTCTCCGCCCTTATATGCCCACTGATATTGGGACACTGAAGAGGTCTTGGATGCAGTTAAGGGATGAACGGGATTCTTATAGAGAGAGGTTTAATGAACAGGAGCAGAAGATCCAGAAGCTGACTAGGCAACTGGAGAATGAGCAGATCCTGAATGATTATGTCCGCACTGAGAAGAAGAGACCATGGGAGTGTTGATAGACCTTTGATTGATTTCTTTTACAGTTTTTATTTACTTTTTAGCATTTCCATTCTTGTAACGCCTAAGGGAAATTTGTTGAACAATTTAAATTTTGAAGTTTAAATCTAATAAAGTGTGTTTCCTTTCTTGTTTACAAATTTGAATCCCGATTGTCTTTGAAATCATAAATCATACGCATTTCATCCCATGCACTCCATAAACAGGTACCCATTATAGGTCTCTTATCTTCTTCATTGTTTATTTCAGCGCTCAATCATCATGTATGCTGAACCTTCAACTGAGCAAGATATCAAGGCCCTCCAGGCCCAGAATGCCCAGTTTCAAGAGCTATTCATGAATCTGGCTAAGGGTCAGCAAGACTTGAAGACCCTGATTCTGAAGGAGAAAAAGAAGAAGAAGAAGAGGACCATCCTGTTCAATACTGGACGCAGGTTTAGAAACGGGCTGCAGAATGAAGTTGATCTGACCACCTCATCTGGAGGGAAAGATAGTCCACGAGAAAGGAGGGCTCCTAGCCCTATGGTCTCCGACAACGAGACAGACTATGATGAAGAACAGTATCCTCCTGCTAAGGATAAGTACAAATAGCTGGAAGACCGTTTAAGCGCTATGGAGATACAGAAGGTGCCTGGTCTGGACTTCGGAGATCTGGGTCTATCCTCTGGGGTGGTGATTCCCCATAAGTTCAAGGCACCTGCCTTTTCCAAGTATGACGGAGTTTCCTGTCCTAAGCTGCACCTCCGGTCATATGTGAGGAAGATCCAGCCTTACACTGCTGATAAGAACTTGTGGATCCATTTCTTTCAAGACAGTCTCTCAGGGACTCAGCTTGAGTGGTTCTATCAATTGGATGGAGCCAGTATTCGTAGCTGGGAAGATTTAGCTACTGCATTCTATAGACAGTATCAGTACAACTCCGACCTCGCTCCTACGCGTATCCAACTCTAGGGTATGTCAATAGGAACGGGTGAAGGATTTAAAGAGTATGCTCAAAAATGGAGAGACCTTGCTGGAAGGGTGCAACCACCTTTGGCTGATCGTGAGCTGGTTGACATGTTTTTGGGGATCCTGTCTGGTCCATTCTTTAACCATCTGATTGGAAGCTCTTCAGCTGGGTTTACAGATCTTATTTTGACTGGTGAGAGAATTGAAGCTAGCATTAAGGCTGGGAAGATACAGAAGGGTGCCTCATCGAGCACTAAGAAGAAACCGTTTAAAAAAGAGTCCAGTGCTGTCTACAGTTCGAGAAGACAAAATAGACCTGAACACCACCAAGCTGTCAATGCGGTTGTTATTTCAAAACCTGCTGGTGCTCCTCAACATCACAATCAACAAAAAGACGAGAGACCTTGAAGGCAATTCACTCGTCTCAGCATGACTTTGTCTCAGATTTTGCCACAGTTGCTGAAGACCAATCTGGTGACTCTAAAAGAAGCTCCGAAGAATCCGAGTACCACGTCACCAAAGTACAACCCTAATGCCCGCTACACTTTTCACTCTGATAGCCCGGGGCATAATACAGATGATTGTTGGGTTTTGAGGAACAAGGTGCAAGACCTAATTGATGCGAAAGAGATCGAGTTCGGAGCACCAGAGAAGCTTAAACAAGAGGCAGGGGTAAACGCTATCAAGGATGATGATGATGAAGAGTTTGATATCGACAGTTGGATCTACCCTACGACCAACGGTGGACTAAGCAACTGGACAGCGAAGGATTCTATGCCCGTTTCAGTTATCACCCAGTAATGAAACTTTTTGTTTTGAATTTGTAACAGACAATGTTTTGAAACTTTATGGCCCGGAGTCTTACCCGGGGCACCGTGGCTTCATTTGTGAGGGCTTTTGTGTGTCATTTTCATATATCATTAATAAAAGCATTGGACGTCTTTTGCATTTCAAATTTTGCGCTCCTTGTTTTTCTTTATTATATATTGCAAAACAGCTATTTTACACACACTCACGTACACAGGTCTCAATCCACTCTGGATCTCACTGGTAACGACTCTGCTACTGCCAGTTATGACTTCGAAAATCCGATCAACTTAGCCAAAGACGAAGCTGAAGATGATTGTGAAGTGCCTGTTGAACTTGCAAGACTGCTACTCCAGGAAGAGAGGGCCATTCAGCCACATGAAGAGCCGGTGGAAACAGTGAATCTGGGTACTGAGACAGACAAGAAGGAAGTCAAGATCGGTGCAAATTTGGGGCTTAGTGTGAAGCAATGGTTGATTCAGATGCTGCATGACTATGTTGAGATCTTTGCCTGGTCTTACGAAGATATGCCTGGGTTGGATACTGACATTGTGGTTCATCGCCTGCCTACCAAGGAAGATTGTCCTCCGGTAAAACATAAGGTTCGCCGAATGCGTCCGGAGATGTCTGAGAAAATCAAGGCTGAAGTTATAAAACAAATTGACGCCGGTTTTCTAGCAGTGACTTCTTACCCTCAGTGGGTTGCCAATGTGGTTCCGGTACCGAAGAAGGATGGTAAGGTTTGAATGTGAGTTGACTACAGGGATTTGAACAGGGCAAGCCCTAAGGATGACTTCCCTCTACCTCACATCGTTGTTCTGGTTGACAATACTGCTCAGCACAAGGTATTCTCCTTCATGGATGGTTTCTCCGGTTATAATCAGATAAAGATGGCTCCTGAAGACATGGAGAAGACCAGTTTTGTTACTCAGTGGGGTACCTTTTGTTACAAGGTCATGCCTTTTGGATTGAAAAATGCTGGGGCAACATATCAGCATGCCATGGTTGCTTTGTTTCATGACATGATCCATCATGAGATTGAAGTATACGTCGACGACATGATTGCAAGGTCCCAAACTGAGGAAGAACACCTTGACCATCTGCAGAAGCTGTTTGACAGGATGAAGTTGTACAAGTTGAGATTTAACCCAAACAAATGCACCTTCGGGGTGAGGTCTGGTAAGCTACTGGGTTTCGTCGTAAGCGACAAAGGTATTCAAGTGGACCCCGCTAAAGTAAAAGCCACACAAGAGATGCCAGCTCCCAAGACATAGAAGGAAGTCAGAGGCTTTCTGGGACGTCTGAACTATATTGCCTGATTCATCTCGCACCTAACTACTACTTATGAGCCAATCTTCAAGCTACTGAAGAAAGATCAAGTGGTACGTTGGAACGATGAATGCCATGCCGCTTTCGAAAGAATCAAAGAGTATCTCCAAGAGCCACCTATCCTGATGCCACCAGTTGAAGGGAGACCTTTGATTTTATACTTGACAGTACTTGACAACTCAATGGGGGTGTGTGCTGGGGCAACATGATGAGTCTGGCCGAAAAGAGCATGCTATTTATTACCTTAGCAAAACGTTTACCGACTATGAGACCCGATACTCACTGCTTGAGAAAACTTGTTGCGCTTTGGCATGGGCTGCTCGCCGGCTGAGACAGTATATGCTGACTCACACTACTCTGTTGATTTCAAAGATGGATCCAATCAAGTATATCTTCGAAAAGCCTGCCTTGTCTGGAAGGATAGCAAGATGGCATATGATCTTGACTGAGTATGACATCCAGTACACGACTCAAAAAGCAATTAAGGGAAGTGTATTGGCAGACCATTTGGCACATCAGGCAGTGGATGATTACCAGTCTATGAACTTTGAGTTTCCGGACGAGAATATCATGGTAGTGACTGATTGTGAGACACCTGGACCGGATAAAGGACCTGAGGAGGGATCCCGATGGTCTATGTACTTTGATGGAGCTTCGAACTCTTTGGGCAATGGCATTGGCCCTGTGATCATATCTCCTAAAGGCTCTCATACTCCGTTTACCGCCCGACTGTGTTTCAACTGCACCAACAACATGGCAGAGTATGAAGCGTGCATCATGGGTCTTCGAGTTGCAATTGACCTAAGGATTAAGTTTCTAAGTGTCTTCGGAGATTTCGCTCTCGTGATCAGTCAGATCAAAGGCGAGTGGGATATGAAACACCCTAATCTTATTCCTTACAAGGAGTATGTATTGACGTTGCTTCCCCATTTCGAAGAGATCACCTTTGAACACTTCCCTAGAGAGGAGAATCGGTTGCCGGACACGCTAGCTATGATGTCTTCTATGTTCAAAGTCAATTGGGACAACGAGGCTCACCAGATCATTATTGAAAGATTAGATGAACATGCGCATTGTTGTGATCTTGAGACTAAAGATGTAACAGAAAAGCCCTGGTATCATGAAGTGAAGAGGTACCTTGAAGCTCAGGAATACCCCGAGGGTGCATCTGTTAATGATAAGAAGTTTCTGAGGAGATTCGTGGCGAAATTCTTCATCAGCAATGGCATTCTGTACAAGCGTAACCATGATTCAACCTTACTGCGTTGTGTGGATAAGTTTAAAGCAGAAAGGATCATGGCAGATCTGCATGAAGGCACTTTCGGGACTCATTCCAGTGGACATACCATGGCAAAGAAAATCCTTCGGGCAGAATATTACTGGTCCACAATGGAAGCTGACTGTTATCAGCATTCTCGAACATGTCATAAATGTCAGGTCTATGCTGATAAGGTGCACATTCCTCCAGTTCCTCTGAATGTTCTGACAGCACCTTGGCCTTTTGCCATGTGGGGCATTGATATGATTGGCGAGATCAGACCTACGACATCCAATGGGCATCATTTCATCCTGGTAGCGATTGATTACTTTACAAAGTGGGTTGAAGCAGCTTCCTTTGCTACGGTAACCAAGAACGTCGTGGCACGGTTCATTTGGCATAACCTGATTTGTCGATATGGTGTACCAGAGAGGATCATTACGGACAATGGTACCAATCTTAACAACAAGATGATCACTGAGCTCTGCGAGCAATTCAAGATACAGCATCGCAACTCTTCTCCCTACCGACCAAAGATGAATGGGGTTGTTGAAGCGGCAAATAAGAACATTAAGAAGATTGTGCAGAAGATGACAGTGACATACAAAGATTGCCATGAGATGTTACCATTTTCTCTTCACGGGTACCGTACCTCAACACGGACGTCAACAGGGGCAACACCCTATTCCTTGGTATATGGTATGGAAGCAGTCTTGCCTATTGAAGTTCAGATACCCTCTCTTCGGATCATGAAGGATGCAGGTTTGAGTGAAGATGACCGGATTCAGACCCAGCTTGATCAATTGAACCTAATCAACGAAAAGAGACTTACTGTTATTTGTTATGGTCAGACGTACCAAAAACTGATGATCAAGGCATTTAACAAGAAAGTTAGACGACAAGAGTATCAAGTTGGTGACCTGGTAATCAAGCGCATTATCTTACCTCAAGGTGATCCCAGGGGCAAATGGACCCTGTTGTACCCCAAAATTTGCCCTCCCATATTCTTCAAGAAATTGCCAAGACAAGCTTCAAAATCTCCCCAAGGGTTGCACAGTCAAGGGCCTCCTAAGCAGTCAAAATTAGGGTTTTGGTCCTGATCAAGAAAATGAAGTTTCCAAGGGTCCAATCAAGTCCCACATGCCTACAAATATGGTCAAGCATCCTCATACAAAGTTTCAAGACTTTCAGCACAAAATTGCACAGTCAAAACCCTAATTGCACTACAGTCAACTGTAGGGGCAAAATGGTCATTTGACAGTCAAAAGTTCAAATTTTTGGTCAACATCTCATTTTGAAGCCACAAACATCATTTGATCAATGCTTGATCATGATTCTCAAAGCTTGGCTCAAAAATCATCAAGATGCAAAAGTTTCCTTATTTGGACAGCTGAAAAAGTCAACTGTAAATTGACCAGGGCATAACTTTCACATGGATTATCAGAAAAATTCCATCCAAAGCTCATTTTGAAGAGAAAGACATTTCCTACAACTCATCTTCATACTTCAAGTCCAAGAAATGCTCTCACAAAAAGTTATCAATTTCAACATTATAGGTCATTTTCAAAAGTCAACAAAAAGGGACTTTAAGTCAAAGGCCATAACTTGAGATTGGTAAATCAAAATGACATGGGACCAACGGCATTCGTTAGAGGACTCAAAGACATTTCCAAAATGTCCAAGAACATGAGCAAAGCTTAAAAATTGAGCAAGTTATGCCTTGTGGAAGTTGGGAAATTTTTGGATATTTTGAAAAGTCAACATTGATTCAAATGACCTAAAATTGCTAATGGGCCTCTTTTTCTTCCACAATTCATCACCCAAGGCATGTGCACGACCACTTGGCCCAAAGAGAAGTTTTTCTTCATTTTTTATTTATTTATTTGAATTTTTATTAATAATAATTCATTTAAATCATTTAAATACATGAAAAATACTTAACCTAAGTTTTTCAATCTTTTTGTGCATAATATATACTTAATAATTCGTGCATGATCAGATATGGAAGAATTGGAATTGATTGGATATGATTTGTACAAAATAGCATGGAAAAAATATTGAAAAAGATTTTTGGAAATCAAATCTTTCAAACCATGAATGCCAAGGATTTGGATTGCTTTCTTTGACCTAATTCACTCATACATAAGTACAGAAGCAAGACCTAATGCCACTAACCTAGAAGCTGCGCAAAAACCCCATTATCAAACTCAAGCTTTTTTGGCAAAAATTCCAATTCTGAAAACCTAGTTCTAGGGCGATTCAAGGCAAGATTTTGATCTCCTTAGCTTGCTAAGGCTTCATAGAAGGGATTTGCATCAAAAACTTCAAGTTTTCGTGCCCAGAAACGTGAGAACGATCTCACCTGTACACAAAAAAATTCATAGCCGTGCATCTCAATTCATGCATTTTTTGTAAATTTTAACGCTTGATTCATGTTCATTATAAGATTCTGAAGCTAACCATACAGATTAATTGCGTTTTTGTGCGATATACATGATTCTACCATTGATGCAGGCTAGGTTTTCTTGAAATCCAAATTAGGGGTTTCTTGATACTGTAAAATTAAGAGACCTCACTGCCATAACCATGTTCAGCTCGCTTAGACGAAAAGAATGGCATGCTCGCGCTTAATTTATATACCAAGGGGGCCTAATCGCTATTATCAGAATAAGCATGTTTTGAGGGGGTTCAAAACCCCCGTTAAATGTTTGCTATTTTTTTCAGGAAATCACCAACGAGGAAGATGATTATGTGGAAGGCGCTGATTGGAACATTCAAATTCTTCGCGCGTTTTTGAACCACTGACTATTTTTCTTTTATAATGTTTGTTAGTTATTATATGTTAAACGCGCTTGGGATGGCTTAGTGGTGTACGTATGTGCTGATAATGTTCATGACCTGGGTTCGAGCCCCAGGTCCTCACTATTGCCATATTATTTTTCAATAAATGTTTCCATGTAGTTTCATATGCTGAAGACCATCATGCGTCCTTCCATCAAGCCGTCCATGCGTTCAATTTCATCAATCCAAGGGCGCAGATTTGAGGAACATGGTACGCGTGAGTCAACGCTTGAGTATGTGATTGGAAAAGTCAGCTAGGCCTGAAGCTCATTGGGCCAGATTGCTAAAGGGTTCACCTCCACTTTGGGGACAGCAACCCCCCTAGGTTTGCATTTTTTACATTCTTTCTTTTTTTGTTTTTTTTCTCTTTCTTTTAATTATTGTTCTTTTTAATTAATTATTTTTTTCATAAAAACACAAAACAATAAAAATATCAGAAAAAATGAAAAATAATAAATAGTTTGTTTTAGTATTTTGTAAATAAATTCATAAATTAACTAGTTTTAAATTAGGTTTTAATTTTAACTCTTTTAATAAAAATCTAAAAAATGGTAGATTTAGGGTTCATGATAATTTTTATTCCTTTTTATTTTTCTTTCATAAATAATCAAAATATTAAATATTTATTTTTGTAATTAATTTGCATGTAAATTAATTAGGGTTAATTTTTAATCTCCCTTTTTTTAATAAATTAAAAACCACTAGAATTAGGGGTAGCATTTATTTTAATTAATTCTTTTCTTCATTAAAATCATAAAATACCAAAAATACCAAAAAAACAATTTCTTTTCTCTTTTTAATTAATTAATTTCATTATTTAATTTAATTTTGCAAAAAGGGTCCAACGCCCTCGTTTTAATTCTTATTTAATTCGCATATTTATTTCTTTTTCTTTATAATATTTATGTATCTCTCCCAAGGCCTTGTAATTAATTTCTCGCACTTTTAATTCTTTATTTTCTTTAATTCTTTATTTTCCTGTCAAATCGGGTACTGGTTTAACTTTGGCGATGTGGACCCGCGCCTTTTGTAATAGCTTAGAATCTTTTACTTTCTCGCAATTTTTAACTGTTAATCAAGGCATGAAAGAATGTAGGGACAAAAATAAAAACAAACGATAGATCATCTTTAACATGAACAAGATAAATAACTGAACATAACACACAAATCACACACCACCCCTAGGGTACGCCTCACTGTTGCCTTGCCTCGAAAGGTGATCGTCGAGTAGAGGATGTCTTAGTAAGTCCTCATGATCCGGGAACCTGGCATGAGGGTAGCTTCTAAGGTGTCTTCCCATTGCTCCGGTGATCACCATGTCCCGAACCCTCGAATTGACCCGAACACCTCCAACGGTGGTGCTACCTACCCCTCAATGGTGGGATGGCACTACTTTAAAGGACATCTACACAGACGAATTCCTTAGGGTAGGTAGACGACTCTAGATACTTGCTCTAAATTTCAAAACAAATCAAAAATACTTTTCACACCGACACCTTTTCAAAAGCTTTCGAAAGCAACTTTTCAAACACTCTTGAGGACCGATACAAGAGTCGAACTGGAATTTTCAAAGAAACTTTTTAAAACCCACAATTGAAAAGCAAACAAACCATTTTGAAAACACAAGTGAGCAAGTATCTAAGAGCCCATGGATAACCATGGATAGAAAGGGTGCTAACACCTTCCCTTTCTATAACCTACCTCCCGAACCGAGAGCAATCTCTTTAAGGAATTTTTCTGTGCTTTTGTCCTTTCCATTTGGAGAAAATAAAAGACGGTGGCGACTCTTGCTTCCGCGACATTTCACGAACCAGCGTTAAACAGTCAGTTCCAGATCCACCGATCACAGACCCCTACTTACGAAGGGCCATTTGTGGTTAAGAACATCTTCTCAGGAGGAGCTATGATTCTAACCACCATGGATGGTGACGACCTTCCTCACCCCGTCAATGCAGACATAGTGAAAAGATACTACGCATAATCAAAGACCCGTTAGGTTGACTGGCCTAGGCAAAAATAAGGGCTTCCCGGTGAACCAAAAGGGTTCGGGCAAAAATAAGGGATGAAAATAAAAAAATCTGTACACCCGGCAAGTCGAAAACCTGAAAAGGCGGCTTGGGCAAAAACGGGTATCCCGGTGGACTGAAAACCCGAAAGGGCGGCCCAGGAAAAAGTTAGGGATTAAAGCGTAACACTATGTATCATTGGATTACCTCGCATCCAGACTTCAGTATCAACTACCAAGCTCGGACGGCACTAATCAATCAGATTCATCTTCAACTAAGCAACAAAGTGATGAGATGCTTGAAGATATAAAGGCAATAGCAGAGTTGGAACCCAGTGGGATTATTCACATAGCTGTTTTATTTTCTTTTTGTTAGGCGGCATTCTCTTACTAGGACGCCAGCCTTTTGTACAAAAATGCCTATTTACAGGCAAACTTCAAAATCAATACAAATTCATTTTCAGACAAATTTCGAATTGTTTTTCCTTTATTTGTTTTGTTTTGCAAAGAATGTCCAATGTTCATTTTTGATATATGCATTTGACATTAATTGCTGCTCATAAATATTTACATGTGAAACAAAAGACGAATTACGGGTAATATCAGAAACAGGGGCATAAGAAATGTCCAAACTGTGTAGTTACTTTGTCCACCAAGGTACCAAGGCAGGTTCAGCTGAAGAATATGACCCAGATACCATCACTCCCCGCAGAGTAAAACAGTAATGGTAGCTCTCCCCACTAAGACTTGCAGCTATGTACAAATCAGTAATACTCTCCCCAAGAAGAGTTAGTCTACCATCAGCCCTAAAAAGGTTGGGCATCCCCAGAAGGTCTTAATATTCCTCAGCGGAGTATAAAGACATTCCCCAGTAAGTATAAGAGCATCCCTGACAGTCTTAATATTCCTCAACAAAATATAATAATGTTCCCCGGCGGAATACAAGATACCCCTGGTGAAGCCATTTCCCCAACGTAGTCTAAAAAGGCTTCCCCGCCAGAGTTGAATCATCTTCCCCAGTAGACTCTGGAAGCTTATCCCCTGCAGAGCACAAATAAATCTCCCCAGCCAAATTCAGAAGGTTATCCTCACAAAAGTCCAACTGGGTTATCCTCAGCAAATTGCAACTGAAAGATCATTCCCCAGCGAGGTTCTTTCTATCCCCAGCGGAGTTCATCATTAAAATCCCCAACAGAGCTTATCAACAGAATCCCCAGCGGAGTTATCGTTAAAATCTTCAGCAGAACGTCTCTTCCCCACAGAGTAATTCCCCTCGGAGTATTCTCTTCATCAGTTTATTCCCCAACGGAGTTCTTCTCTCCTACAGGGTGTTGTGCTTCATTTGTACATGAGATATAAGATAATGATAATAAAAGAAAATGGATTAATATGCCAGAAAAAGCCAAATTACGCGCGCCATGTTTGAATGGACGAATTGGAGCATGACACGCCATCGTCCCTGTCGTTGGACCGTGGCTAAAACACTCCCACCCTATACCAACGGACAACCGTCCGTAGCTATAAGCCAGGCCATCTCCAAAATTTGCTACGAGCCACAAAAGTGCAATCCAAAGGCATGGTCATGCTCGTCTCATCATCCCGGTTACAACCATGCCCCATTTGATAGCCAATTTTTCCTGTAACAAAAACCCCTAAAAAAACCTAGAAAACCCTACAATGGTGTTTTACGATACAAAGCATAAGAACGAAATTGGTTATTGCAGAAAGCTAACAAATGATGTGATGAATCAGAATATGCAATTGTTTTTGACAATGGATGCAAGAATAAAGATCTGCAACTTCAAGAACATGGAGGATCCATGAGATACTTACAGTGCTCTAGGAGGCTGGAGAATGAGTGATTCTGATTGGTTTTTCTTCTGAGAATTGCTAGGAAGCGATTGTGATGCTTGCCAAGTCCTGAAAGTGCCTCCAAGCTTGATTTCAATCTCCAACTTTTTGTCACTTTTTCCAAGTTTGGTTCTGAGTGTTCTTGCAGCCTCTAGCCTTATTTTCGTGCCCTCTAGCTTCCTTATGTATGATAGAATGTATTAGGCTAACAAATATGCCTTGAATCTTTGCACATCAATGCCATGGGATTTGATTTGATTCACCATTACTAAACCTTCCAAAATTGACAAAACTCAATCTTTTTGCACATGGAATGCTTTATACGAGTTTGATACCCTTGATGATGATGATTCAGTCCTAAAATAGCCAAAAATATATCAAGCAATCAATATTTAGATTTTATTTGATTTAATTTGATTAAAAATGAAATAATTCAATAAAAAATCAAATAAAATAATAAAATTGATAAATGGACACAAGGATGAAGCTAGGACACGTGTGCAATGTGGAAAGTTCAAATCAAGTGGAAAAGAATGGGCTCATTTGACAAAATTTGAAGTTTTGGGGATAGTTGACTTTCGGCAATTTTGCAAAAATGCCCAACTTCAATAATGCATAACTTCTTCAATTTTGAACTTTTGGAAGTGTTCTTGGAATTTTTAGAAAGCTTGAGATGTCCTATAACCAAAATTTTTTGTCTAATTGCATTTTGATATTCCATTCTCAAGTTATAAGCTTTTGAAAAAAAGGTGTTTTTGTTGACTTTTAAAAATGACCTATAATGTCCAAATTTGTAACTTCTTGTGAGTGCATTTTATGATCTTGGGGTATGAATATGGATTGTAGGAAATTGAATCCTCTTCAAAATGAGCTTTGCATGGGTCATTTCTAATAAAGTATGAGAAAGTTATGCTTGGTCAAATTTGAGTTGACTTTTCCTACAAAACCCTAATTTAGCAACTTTTGAGTCTTGATGAATTTTGAGCAATGATTGATGAATCATGATCAACCCTTGATCAAATGATGAAATATCCTTCAAAATGAGAATTTTGACAAAAAATCTTGAGGTTTGACTGTATTTGGGTCACAGTTGACTTTTGCCCTAACACAGTCGATTTTTGGACCCTTTGAGCAATTGACTGAGCAAACTTCCTCTGCAAGGCTTGAAATTTGACATGGATGACCTTGAGAACATATTAGGACATTAGGGAGAATTTTAGGTCATTTGGACTCAAGGATCTTGATGCAACACAAAACCCTAATTTGGGGTTGACTGCCTTAAGAGATGATTTGTCTGACCCACTCTTGAGCAAACTTGAGCAACTTGGAGATTTTTATTGCAATGTTTTGAGAAATATGAGAGGGAAAATTTTGGGGTACAACACCGTGCTTTAGTCTTGACGGTTTTTGGTTAGAGTAAAATAAATCCTCTTACCCCTTGATAGACGTCTGGTTTAATGTGACCCTGCATCATAGGCCCTTGATACCCTTGAAATGGTTATTGAAAATGCCATGGTAAGATGTCATGATGTTATGTACAAGTAAGCAAGTTATTATGTACACAAAGAAAACAAGTCCTTAGGTTTAGGCTTGCATGGAGTCTTATAGGTAAGTACCCTTTTAAAGTTTAGTTGGCTCAAACCTGTCCTAGCAATAGTAATCGGGTTCTAAAGGAGCTCAATATCACTGGTTTGTCTTCTCGGGCATTGTTTCAGCGTAAGCCTCTTTAATGGCGACCAAATATTCCAAAAAACCAAACCTCAATGAGTGTAGTATCGAGTATCTACCAACTTCGGACTGCACCAAAGCCGATCATCTCGCTACGTCCTAATGGCCAAGTTGGTCAAGTAAAGGTTCTAAAGTCAGTTAGTGCTTCATGACATCACTCAGCAGCCCCGTATTCTCCTTGACTACTCAAGGGCTACTGGTACCCACAAATATGTCACACTAACGTAGCTATTGCTTAGACCATGTCGGTATACCCCCGCACAGTTTTCACAACGTATTTCTACTTACCTATAAGGTATCCCAAATCCGGGTGGAGGATCAAAACAAGCCCAAACAAGGAACCAAAATGTAAAGCAAGCAAGTCAAACAATGAAAGCAAATAAAGGTGATCTAGCCCTAAGGTAACTCCACTTTTAAGTTATCTCTACCAGAGTCTCCAGTTTGTGATACGGTTGGAGAACTGACTTGGGTGTTTTATGTTTGATCACAAATCATGCGGTTAGCAAGAGTCGCCACCGACTTTTCTTTTATCTAAAAGGAAAGGTGAAAAAGCACAGGAAAGACCTTTGAGATTATTTCTTGAGTTCGGGTGGTAGATTATGAAAAGGGAAGGTATTAGCATCCTTTTCATCCATGGTTTTCCATGGGCTCTTAGTTACTTGCTAGATCACTTGCTTTTTGTTTGAAGATTGTGCTTGGTGTGATTTTTGAAAGTATTTTGTAAAGAGGCCATTGTTTAGGAAATCTTTATAATGATTCTCGTTCATAAGAATGTATACAAAGATGTTGATATTTTGAAAATGTTTTCAAGTTTTGTAAGATGTTTTGAAAGTGTAAGTGTTTGTTTGGAAAATAGCAAGAATGTTTTGTTTGAAATTGAGCAAGTAATTAGGAGCATTCTACCTACTCAAAAGTCTTTCTCGTTCATTTTATTTTCCTTTGACATTGTTATCTTACCATTGATTTGGTAAGTAACCCTATCTTTGGATGTAAACGGGGCAGGCGTGGGTCATCGTATAACCATGATTAGCAATGTTGCAAGGTATCTTAGTAATTTTTCTTTAGGGACTAAGATCATTTTGAAAGGCAACTTAGATGACGTCATCGAGGGACTATGATCTTGTTTTTGCTAAGATACCTTACAAGCGTAATATGGTCATTTATAAGGCAACCAAGTGGATTTACCCTAGGCGTGTTTGTGTGCAAGTACATTGGTTTACATGCTTGATTTATCTTGATTAGGGTTTCTAATTGATTGGTTTTAGTCTTTCCATACAAACCCTAATTACTAGCAATATATGAAAGCAATAAAAAGTGCGGAAAATAAATATCCTATGCTATTACAATCATTAGGGGGTGGGGTGTACAGATTTACAAATGGAGGTTGAAAATAAAATTAAATCCTAAGTTACTATTAGAACCATATTGAATGGGTAAGAAAGTACAAGAAAATGTGAAATGGACTTGTTTTGTTTAAGAAAAGAAATAAGTTTTGTTTAAGAAAATATTTTTGATCTCTTTGTTTTAAGAAATAAAATAAAGCATACAAAATGTAAAATGTTTTTGGTGTTTTTGATTAGTTAAAATAGAAGCGATAGCAAAAAATAGTAAGGAAAAAAAGAAAATAGAATCAGCGCATTGCTGAATTAAAAGAGATCAGAAGTTCTGACTCTGGCGTGCTGCAAAAACAGAAATCATATTAGTAGAAATAGGTAAAGTCAGAAGTTCTAGGTCCATTAGGAACAAAGAAGATTTCAGAAGTTCTGATGCCACTGGAAGAGCTTAGTCTCCCTCTCCATGCTAGTCAGAACATCTACAACTTAGTCATTTCTCAACAGAACAGAAGATGCGCGTATCACAGTTATGGAAGGTTTCATAATGTTTCAGAAACAAGAGATATCAGAACTATAAATCAGAAGAAATCATGAATTTGCTAATCCTAACTTCCTTAAGAAGTTCTGAACTAATTTACTCCCTACCTAAGCATACAAATACGTGAAACCTCATAATACGTACAACATCAGAATCATGATGTCTACATTGTATTTTTGAACATGCAAATCTGATAATGCCTAAGTAATATGATGAGAGTCAGCAGAAGCTTACCTTGCAGCTGGAAAATACTTTGTGAGTTGGAGTCTGGTTCTGAACTCTGGTGATGTTCTAAACAGCTTCTTCACGTACTCAGCAGGCTGGAAGCTTTCAACTTGGCAATGAATGATTAGAAAAATTCTGGAACAACCAAGGGGGAAAAGTTCTGACTTCCTTGAGGTGAATATAGATGGAGAATGTGTTACAGTCTGAACACATAAGTTAGGATGGTTTCTAAATGTATATCAGAAACTGTATGGATGGTTTTGGTAAAGAAATACTTGAGGGAAAAAATGGAGTTTGAATGCAAGAACCAAAAGTTAACAGGTTTTTGTATTTTGTATTTGCAGTTTTGGACTCTTGGAATTTTAGCAGGGGTTCAAAGCTTTTTCTTTCTCAAAAATTCTACCTTTTTACAGTTTCCAATGGCTTTCAATTTATAGGCAAGAATCTTGTAGCTTGGAGAGATCAAGGATGCAGCCATCATATGCTAGGCGCTGACTTGTTCTTAAAGCAAGTTCAAATAGGTATGGTGGTTAGCAGCTTTAGTCGCGCTTAAGCTGGATTTGTAAGCAGGATTTTAAGGAAAAGTAATCTCAAAAGCAAAAGCAACGTATGGGCCTAGTGTATTCTTGTACAAAAGTTGCTTTTCCAAGACAGTGATGGTACTTCTATGCCACACGTGGGGAAATCCTTTGGACAAAGATCCAAAAGTGGTTGTGAGCATTAAATGATAATGAGATTGATCAAACCAGAAATCCTGCAATGTGAGATTCTTCATCATTTCTTAATTCTGTATCAGAAGTTCAGCTTCAGCATAACTTATAATAGACATCCAACTTCTGATCTTTGTATCTCCTTGCTCCAGCGTGTTCTGAAGGAGCTCTCAGACTTTCCAGGAAGCTCGCAACACGCTTTGTAAACCTTCTTTGAATTTCTCTTGCAACTTCTGACTGAACCTATGTGAAAACTCACCCAGAAGTTCTAACCAAACTCTGTCTTGAAAGTTTCCAGAATTTGCTGAGTGCTTCAGTTTCATGGACGTGTCTTTGAACATTTAAAACTTGAAATTCCAGCATTTCCAGGAGAAGTTTTGCTCTGTAATATTTTAGGCCTTATTGAGATCTAAAACTCTTGTGTTAGAAGTTCTTCCAGAATCAACTTGCATCATGGTAATAATCTGATTAGAAGTTCTGAACTAGTCATATTTCTTAAACACTTAGAAAAATTCTAAGTATTTAGAAATTTGACTTTTCCAAAGTAAATTTGACTTTTGAATTTCTTGACGAAACAAATCTCACATTCCAACATGTCTTGATGAAATATGATTCTTGAAGCTTGATTTTTGTTCTAAAAGTCAAATTTTGACTTTTTTAGTATGCAAATGACCATTTTACCCTTGTGAATGACTTTCTTGGAAAATTTATAATTCAAGGCTTGGAATTGGATGGAAGCAAACCTGAGGGTCCAGGTTGATCCTTTGAGAAATGAGAGGGCAAATTTTGGGGTACAACAGCGACGAACAGCTTTCTGGGCTCCTGAAGTGAAACCCAAACCAAATTTGTCAGATTTGTAAGGGATATCCGGGAGTTTGGCCCAAATAGTACACCCACCTTCTTCGATCATTGCCTTGGCATGTTTCAGAGAAGGCATCTTTAGTGGAGGTCTTGTAATCTTTGGGACTTGGGAAACAATCTTGGTTGCTGCCACTGTTTGTGGAACTTCCTCGAAATGTTGAAACGGAGTTTTGATGAATTCACCATCCATTTCCACGTATCTGAAGGAGTTCAAGTGACTAACCATATATTCCTCTTCTCCATGTACAATAATGATTTTTCCTTTGGTTGGGTATTTCAGCATCTGATGTAATGTAGAGGTGACGGCACCAACGTTATGAATCCAAGGTCGGCCCAATAAGCAGGAATAGGAAGGGTGAATGTCCATTACATAGAAAGTTGAATCAAAGGTTTAAGTTCCAACTTTTATGGGGATGTCCACCTCCCCGTGCACCATTCTTTTTGAACCGTCGAAGGCCCTTACCACTATGTTGTTAGGTTTTAAAGTCAAACCTTTATAGTCGAGTCTATCCAAAGCTTTCTTAGGCAGCACATTCAAGGATGAACTAGTATCAACTAGGACGTGGGCCAAAGTCGTGCCCCTGTATTCAAGAGACATGCAACGCCTCGTTATGTTTCCTCCCTCTAAGTGTCAGGTCAGCATCAGAAAAGCCTAAGCCACTGTCAGTTGTTAAACTGGCCACACAGACTTGGAATTTATCAACAGAGGTTTCCTGTGGCACATGGGCAGTTTTAAGAAATTTCACCAAGGCCTTCGCATGAGCCTCGGAACACATCAGTAAAGCTAGCATAGAGATCTTTTACGGCGTCTTCCCTAGCTGTTTGACTACGTTGTAGTCGCTTCTCTTTATAATTTTCATAATTTCCTCCATCTCCTTCTTGGAGGCCTCAGGGATAGATACTGATTGCGCCTTCATCCGGACAGGCTCAACCATAATGCCTTTTCCCCGAGTCTTAGTCGACTCGGTGATAGGGGTGTCAGTAGGGGTATCCACATGAACTGTAGTAGTAGTATCAACAGGAACAGAAGCAGGAATTATCACAGGACATGTAATAGTTTTTGAAGGAGAAATCTCGGGGGAGAATATCCTTCCACTTCGGGTTATTTTTCTGGTTCCCACAATGTTGCTGATGTCGGGGTCAGCCTTCTCAAAAATTGAGTCTTCATCAGCCAGCCTATCTTGTTTGACACTGTGATAGTAGATGTTACCCCCATAGTTCCAAGGGACAGTTTTATCTAATGAGTACAGGATCGGCCCTGGCATAGTAATTATCAGTAGATCCACTTTAGGAACAGATGTAATCCTAACAGGTCTTTTGGTGGAGACCCCGGAAGGATTGGCGGAAATGGTTACTATTTAAACATCCTTGTAAGAAATGGTTGGGACAGGAGTCTTCTCAAACAAAATCTCTTTGTCATCCATTAGGCATTGGACACCCGATTTCAGTAAATGACAACCAGTTGGTAGGGATAAACAGAGGTGGCAGCCTGCGCCACAGCCTGAAAATAAATCGGCCTTCCATAAGTTCTTCTTGACAGTCAGGAGATGAGTAACAAGTTCATCAACAACAGTAACAAACATATAATCTTCGACAGTATTAACATCACATTCATGCTTGGGCATAGGAGCGGTGATAACATTTAGAATCTCAGGAGCATCAAATTCAATTTCTTTTGCTTCGAGAAGGTCTTGCACCTTGTTTTTCAAAGCCCAACCGTTTGGTATCATGGCCTAGACTTTCTGAATGGTAAGCACAACGAGCATTAGGGTGGTAATGAGGAGAGGTTGTGTTGGGATTCTTCGGGGCTTCTTCAAAGTTACCAGATTAGATCTCAACAAATGTGGCAGGACTTGAGACAATGTTATATTTATCCGGGTAAATTGTCTTACTGGTCTTTCTGTTCTAGGCTGGTTGCTCCTTTGTTGAGTAGGTGCAGGCTTATGGATCATGACCGCCCCTACCGTTAGACGGTGTTCAATTCTGTCTTGATTCCTTTGAGGGTACACAACACCAACTTCTTGCTTCCCAATAAATAGTTTTCTGACAGTATTGGAGGATGCTTCTTTTTGGATCTTTCCACTCTTAATCCCAGCTTCCACTCTCTCCGATTAAGATTAATTCAGTTAAGCCTACTGAGGAGCTTCCAATTAGATGATTAAAGAAAGGACCAGATAGAGTACCTAGAAACATATCCACTAGCTCTCTGTCTGACAGAGGAGGCTGGACTCTTCCTGCTAAGTCCCTCCATTTTTTAGCGTGATCTTTGAAACCTTCACTTGCACTCATAGCCATACTATGGAGTTAAGTACAGGTGGGAGCAAGGTCTGCGTTGTACTGATACTGTTTATAAAAAGCAGCGGCAAGGTCTTCCTAATTATGGATATTGGCCCTTTCCAGTTGATAGAACCAATCTAGCTGAGTCTCGAATAGGCTGTCTTGAAAAAAGTGGACCCACAAATCTCTGTCAGCAGTGTGAGGTTGTATCTTCCTTACATAAGATCGAAGATTCATCTTGGGACACGAAACCCCGTCGTACTTAGCAAATACTGGCACCTTGAACTTTGGTGGAATAACAATCCCAGACACCAAACCTAGCTCCTCAAAGTCCATCCCGGGCACTTTCTGAATCTCCATTGCACTTAGACGCTCTTCAGATGTTTGTATTTGTCGTTAGCCAGAGGATACTGCTCTTCAGAGTAATCTTCTTCTTCTTCCTCTTCAGATTCTGGCTGGGAAATCACTTCCTTTCCTTTCCATTCTTGATTATCCTTTTCACCAGATGATATTGTGAAGTCTAGGGTCCGTCTAGATGGCTTTGGGAACCTTCTTCCTACATTCAGAACACCGGTTGCTTTCTTTGCTTTCTTCTTCTTTTCTTTGATCAACAAAGTTTTCAAATCCTCTTGTCCTTTGGCCAAAGTCAAGAACATTTGTTGAAACTGAGCATTTTGCGCCTGGAGGTCTTTTACTGTCTGCTCAAGATCCATCTTACTGAAATAAACAGTAGAAAGATAAGGAGACATGTTGGTAAGAGACCTGCTTATGTTATGATGAATGGGGATGCATATGCAATGATTTCAAGGAATTTAGAGATTTAAATTTGTTTCAGACAAAAAAAGAACACACGTCATATTAATAAATCAAAGTTTGAGTACATCATGCCTCTTTGGGCTTACAATAAAAGAAATGAAAATACAAAAAACTAAGACAAAAAAGTTGAGCGCATCCTCTTTGGTGCGATGTAGGCATTCAGACTTCGCTCCTCATGAAGCTTCTTGGTGAGTTCCAGAACCTTCTTCTCGCTGGCGTAGAATTGGGCCACAAAAGTGTCCCGCTCCCCTTTAAGTTATATCTAATCTCTTTGCAAGTCTTCGAGAGAGGTGGGCATGTTAGGGTGAAGGATAGTGTACGGGACATCTCCTTCTACAACAGGCTCTATGATAACAGGGAGAATAGAGGGATAAGGCATCATAAGACTTTGAGCATGAGCTCGTACCCATTTGAGATAAGGCTCAAGAGAGATGGAATTCTTATGCCCCAATGTCTTGCTATCAACTCTATGTACCATGCCCCAAGTTCTCATGAACCTTTTTCGGTAATCTTGAGCATCATTCTCGTAGTTGAAGACGATTCCTTGAATAAGTGCATCATGAGGACCATCCCTTCTTGCATATCCAAACTGTCGCAGTGCCAAACAAGGATTGTAAGTGATTCCTCCCATAATGCCCAAGAGAGGAACATTAGGGAATTCTCTGCATCAATCAATGATGGTAATATTCTCCGACGATCGGGGATACCAATGAATGCCTGAATGTGTAAGAGTCATCATCCTTTGAGACCATTTCAAACCCTATTCATTCTTCAAGACGGGTCGGGGTAGGTGCGAAATAAACCACCTAGCAAAAATAGGTGTGCAACACAAAAGAGTTCCTCTCCTTTTTACAGTGCGAGTATGCAACGAATGTATGATATCTCCAAGCAGAGTAGGTACTGGATTTTGTGACAGGAAAATCTTAACCGCATTCACATCTATGAGCTGGTCCGGATTAGGAAACAGTACCAACCCATAGATGAGAAGGACTAACACCTCTTCAAAAGCTTGTAAGTCTAAGGTATCCCCGAAATGATGAGCTTTATCGAACAAGTACTTAGCCAAAAAACCTTTGACACCTCTCCTGGTATCCCAATTTCCTACTACGTCAGACCGTTGTAAGGACAAAGCTTTGGAAATATCTTCAGGTTTAGGGTCTCTTTCCATACCATTGAAATGTACCTCATTAAGGGTAGGAACACCCAACAACAGAGAAAAATCCTCCATAGTAGGCACTAACTGGTAATCCGGGAAAGTGAAGCAGTGATGGAGAGGGTCAAAGAACTGAAAGAGCACCTTTAACATTTCTTCATCAGGATTTGAAGTGACCAAGCTGAGAAGCCTACCAAGTCTTTTTGTGAATGGAGAGTGTTGTACCCCAAAATTTGCCCTCCCATAAATCTTCAAAGTTTTGACAAGCATCACCTCAAATGGTTCAAAGTCTACTCAAGGGGCTGCACAGTCAACCACTCTCCTAACACAGTCAAAATTAGGGTTTTGGTTCCTGCAAGGAAGTTGAGGTTTTCAAGGGCTCAATCAAGTCCCATATGCTCATACACATTGTCAAGCACCTACATGTCAAGTTTCAAGGCTCACAAGGTCAAGTTGCACAGTCAAAAACCCTAATTGCTCCACAGTCAACTGCAGGGGCAAAATGGTCATTTGGCAGTCAAAAGTCAAAATTTTTGGTCAACATCTTATTTTGAAGCCACAATCATCATTTGGTCAAGTCTTGACCATGATTTCACAAGAATGGCTCAAAAATCATCAAGGTGTCAAAAGTTTCTATTTTTGGACAGTTGAAAAGTCAACTGGAACTTGACCAAGGCATAACTTTTTCATGGTTCATCAGAAAAATCCCATCCAATGGTCATCTTGAAGGGGAAGACATTTCCTACAACTCATCTTCACACTCCAAGTCCAAGAAATGCTCTCACAAAAAGTTATCAATTTTAACATTATAGGTCATTTTCAAAAGTCAACAAAAAGGGACTTTAAGTCAAAGACCATAACTTGAGATTGGTAAATCAAATTGACATGGGACCAAAGACATTGGTTAGAGGACTTCAAGACCTTTCCAAAATGTCCAAGAACATGTTCATAACTTCAAAATTGAGCAAGATATGCATTGGAGAAGTTGGGAAATTTTTGTGAAATGGCCAAAATCAATTATCCTTGAAACTTCATTTTTGACAAAAGGGGCCCACTTTTTCCACTTGATTCAGCTTGGCCATGCTTCCAACGTGTCCCACAAATTATTTCAAGATTTAAAATTAATTTTTTCATTTTTATTTAATTTTATTTGATTTAATTCATTTTAAATCATTTAAAATCAAATAAAATCAAAGAAGTTAATTAAGGGGATATTTCTTGTATTGAATTGCTTTGATACATCATCATGATCATTCCAATTTCGTGCAAAGGTCCAAATGAAGCAAGAATTCAAATTTTGGCTCAAGAATGGAAAGTGCTTCAATGGAGTTTATGGAAAATCCCAAGCATGAATGCATTGCATTATTGACCATAATTCTTATCAAAACTCATTACATAACCTATATGCAGGCTAACACAAGAGGATTCACGACCAAAAAAGCTGAGAAACTGCAAAACACACTTCAAAATTTCTAAGAGAAAAAGCAAAATTGTAAACCTCCTTACAGCACGTCTCAAGTCTCCATTCCCATCCAAACATATTCCTGGCATCCCTAGGAAGCTTTGGCAATCAGAACCAAGCACAATCACTCAAGGAATCGTGCCATAGACCTCTTCCAGTTTGCTTCATTTTTCAAAATCGTATATCACATTTCATAAGCATTTAACCCATTTTCTTTGTTGTTTTATGTTGCTAGGGGCTTTCTGAAGCTAATAGATTGATTCAATTGCATTCTAATGCATTGTAGCATGATTCACCATTGAAACATTCTAGGGTTTTTCAAGCTTTAAATTGGGGATTTCCCCATACTGTAAAATTGGGACATCAAACTGCCATGGTTGAATTCGTTATACTCAAACGGACATAACCATGACCTCGCGCTCAATTTATGTGCAAGCATGAGCTGTTCGCTATTTTTTTGCAGGCTGTGTTTTGGGGGGGTTTAAAACCCCCGCTATTTACTTATTTTACAGGGACAAACGGAGAAGAAGGCTGGCGTGGCAAGACCTGAGTGGAAGGTTCAAATCCACGCGCGCATTTTTTTTGTTTTTGGCATATAATGTTTTTATTCTATATAATATTTCATTCCTATGTTACTTACAAACGCGTGCATTGGATCAGTTGGTAGGCAGGTGGCTTGGTAAACGCTGGGACCTGGGTTCGAATCCCAGGTCCCCCCAAATAATTTCTATTATTTTGTTTCAAATGTTTCCATGCAGTGCACGTCCCAGGGCTCACCATGCATCCCAACGCTTAGGCTTGACAAGTGGCTCCAAGACCAATCTGAAGGCCATATCATGCAGTACATGATGCACCCTAGTCAGCAAGCAAGCACATGATCAAAAAAGTCAACGTGGCCTTAGTCTTGATGGGCCCAGATTCAGCATTTCACCCCCATGTTGGCCCAGCACCCCCTCCATTTGGGTTCATTTTTCTTTCTTTTCATTTTATTCCTTTAATTTAATTTCTAACCCTTTTTTATTTTATTTGTTATTAGTAATTAATTTAATTAACATATTTTTCATAAAAAAAACAAAAAAAATATAATTAACACTTTTATTATTATTTTTATTTTGTAAATAAATCATAATTGAATTAGTTGTTAATTAGGCCATTTTAACATTCCTTTTAATAATTAAAATAGATTTAGATTTAGGTTAATCTTTAACTTTGTTTCTTTTTATTTCTATTTTATTTCATAAAAAATATAAAAAAAACAAAAAAATATTTTCTTGTAATTAAAATAATTAATTAGTTTTCAATTTCATTTAATTACCAAAAAAGACAAAAAAAATTAATTCCCTTTTCTTTATTCGCGCGTATTTAATTTGTTCAATTATTATGTAATTGCTACGGATATGTAATAGTAAATAGGACCTTTTACTGTTTTTTATTTTTCGCACTTATTTACTTAAAACGGGTCTTTGTAAAGATTTGGCGATGTATAGACCCGCGCCTTGTAATAGCGTAGGATTTACGTTTTCCGCAATTTACTTTCCGCACCCCTTTTAACTGTTAACTTGTATGAAAGAATGCATGCCCAAATAAAATCAAAGCGTAGATCATTATAATGCATGACAAGATAAAACATAACTGAAAATAACACACAAATTCACACACCACTCTTAGGGTACGCCTCACTGTTGCCTTGCCCCTCGAAACGTGGTCGTCGAGTATAGGACGTTTTAGTAAGTCCTTATGTCCATGACCCATGGCATAAGGGTAGATTCTAAGGTGTCCTACTGTTGCTCTGGTGACCACACTGTTGCCTTGCCCCTCGAAACGTGGTCGTCGAGTATAGGACGTCTTAGTAAGTCCTTATGTCCATAACATGATCCAGTTGCCTCGAAACGGTTTCCTCGGAATTAAAAAGGATCAATGGCATAAGGGTAGCTTCTAAGGTGTCCTACCTTAGCTCTGGTGACCACATTGTCCCTACAAATGAATTGACCCGAACACCTCCAACAGTGGTGCTACCTACCTCTCAATGGTGGGATGGCACTACATTAAGGACATTTACACAGCCTAATTCCTTAGGGTAGGTGGATGACTCATAGATACTTGCTCTAATTCAAAAACAAATCCAAACTCTTTTCACACCGACACTTTTCAAAAAGCTTTCAAAACGATTTTTCAAACACTCTTGAGGACTGATACAAGAGTCGGTCTGAAATCTTTAAACGAAACTTTTTCAAACTCACTCACAATTAAAAAGCAAACATTTTTGAAAACACAAATGAGCAAGTACCTAAGAGCCCATGGATAACCATGGATAGAAAGGGTGCTAACATCTTCCCTTTCTATAAATCTACCTCCCGAACCGAGAAACATATCTCAAAGGAATTTTGCTGTGATTTTGTCTTGTCCATGTTGGAGAAAATAAAAGACGGTGGCGACTCTTGCTTCCGCGACATTTCGCGAACCAGCGTTAAACAGTCAGTTTCAGATCCACCGATCACAGAACTGGGGACTCTATAAAAGTGAGGTGTACCTTAGGACTAAGATCACTTGTGTTTTCAATTGCTGTGTTTGTTTGCTTTATTATTGTGGGCTGCATCAGAGTTACATAGATCCTAACCCGGATCTGGGGATACCCTGTTAGGTAGCATAAGCTGTGAGGGACCTGTCCGGCGTAGACCGACATGGGTGAAGCAGTGGCTACATTGGTGTGGCGCCTTGGTCTGTACCGATATCCCTTGTGTCGCAACGAGGAGAATATGGGTCTTCTGAGGAGTCATTAAGCACCAACCGACCTTAGAACCTTAAATGACCCAACTTGGCCAATAGAATAGTAGCAGTATGCTACGCCCATTGAGGCTAAACTCTCGTGATGGTTCTGGATGCAAGAAAAGGTTGCGATGCTAGAGTTATGACCGATTGAGGGTAGTCAGTGATATTGGGATCCTCTAGAACCCGGTTACTTCTGATAGGACAGGTCCTAACCAACAAACTGAAAGAGGGTAATACCTAGACCTCATGTTGGCCTAAACTCTAAGGGCTTGTCTTGTGTGACTTGTGTGCCTTATCATGTTTGCCTTTGTGAATATTTGTGGTGTGCTTTATCATAACATCATACCATCATAAACATTGCATGCATCCTGCATAAGGACTGACCATTTCAAAGACAAGAGGGTTTCACCTTTGCTCTGTTTTGTAGGACATCATGATGCCTATGCGAAGGAATACTATCCGGTTCAACTTTGTTCACCCACCTGAGCTGCTTGAAGAGTTGGTTAGCAGAATTCCAAATACCACTTCCTTCATCCAGAGGCATGGTTCTCTTCTCGGCTTAGTCACTGCAAAGTGGGACCAACAACTGATGGGTGTCTTGACCCAGTTTTATGACCCTCTGTACCAGTGCTTCACCTTTCAAGACTTCCAGCTGGTCCCTACCCTGGAAGAGTTCTCTGATTTGCTTGGCATCCCTATCTTGGATCAGACTCCCTTCACTGGTTGGGAAAAGGCTCTTAGACCTGAGGAGATTGCAGCAGCCCTTCCTTTGACCAACAAGGAAGTGATGGACAACTGGGTGACTAGAAGCGGAGTTAAGGGCTTCTTGGCTAAGTTTCTGATTGGCAAAGCTAATAGTTTCTGGAATGACTTAGACTTCAGGGCGCACGAGGACATTCTGGCTCTCTTAATCTATGGTCTAGTCTTGTTTCCTAATCCTGATAACTTCATTAACGTCACTGCCATAAGGATCTTCATGTCTCGGAACCCTATATCCACTCTCTTGGGTGATATCTTACAACAACTATATGCTCGTACTGCCCGAAGACGAGGAACTCTGTGGTGTTGTACTCCTTTGTTGGTGAGGTGGTTTATTTCGCACCTCCCCAAGTTCGTGCTAAAGAACCAAGAAGGAAGAGGCTGGGCTCATAGGTTAATGTCTCTCACTGATAGTGACATCATTTGGACTCTCAGAGGTTTGGATGAGGTAGCTGTTATTGATCGTTACGGAGAGTATCCTAATGTTCCATTGATTGGCACTCAGGGTGGAATCTCTTATAATCCATGTTTAGCTCTCCGTCAGTTTGGAAGAGCCAGAAGAGCAGGGCCTCATGAGGTGCGGGTGCCTCACATCAGTTTTGAGTTTCAGAAAGATAGTGACGAACTGCGCCGTAGATTCATCAAAGCTTGGGACAGAATTCACAAAGCTGACCCACAAGAGTTGGGACCGAAGACTTCTCTACCTATGGAACCCTATTGCAAGTGGGTCCGCATCCATGCTCAGAAGTTGGGTATGCCATATGAAGCTGTCAGGCCTATCATTCTTGAAAATCCTGATGAAGATGGGATTCCTCCAACTGTTCTCCCTCCTCAGATACCCATTGATGTTGATACGCTAAAGAGGTCTTGGGCGCAACTACAGGAAGAGCGGGATTGTTATCGGGAAAAGTTCAACGAACAGGAACAGAAGATCCAGAAGCTGACCAAGCAACTGGAGAGCGAGCGGGCCCGGAATGACTATATCCGTACTGAGAAGAGGAGGCCATGGGAGCACTGATGGGCTTTAGATGTTTCTTTTACAGCTTTATTTCCTTTTCAGTATGTTCATTCTTGTAACGCCTAAGGGCAGATTGTTGAACAATTCAAGTTTGAATATAATAAAGTGTGTTCCTTTTGTTTACAAAGTTGACTCCCGGTTGTCTTTGAAAACATAATTCATACGCACTTCATTCATCATATGCATTACAGGTACCCTTTTCCTATAGGTTGCTTAATCTTCTTCGCTGTTTATTTCAGCACTCAAGCATCATGAATCCTGAACTCACTACCGAGCAAGCTATCAAGGCCCTCCAGGCCCAAAATGCCTAATTTCAGGAGATGGTCATGAACTTGGCCCAGGGACAACAAGAGCTGAAGGCTTTGCTCCTGAAGAAGAATAAGAAGAAGAAGAGGATTGTGCTATTCAACACTGGGCGCAGACTCGGGAACACATTGCAGAATGAAGCTGAGAGGACTACTCCATCTGTGGGGGAAGGTAGTCACCAAGGGAGAGAGGTCCCTAGTCCTGTGGTTTCTGACACTGAGACAGACTTCAATGACGAACAGTACCCTCCTGCTGAGGACCAGTACAAACAGCTGGAGGATAGATTAAATGCTATGGAGATTCAACGTGTGCCTGGGTTGGATTTCGGAGACTCGGGGTTATCTTCTGGGGTGGTGATCCCACACAAGTTCAAGGCGCCTGCCTTTGTGAAGTATGACGGGGCTTCCTGTCCCAAGATGCACCTCCGTTCTTATGTAAGGAAGATCCAGCCTTACACAGCAGACAGGAACTTATGGATCCACTTCTTCCAGGAGAGTCTTTCAAGGACTCACCTCGAATGGTTCTATCAGCTGGATGGGACCAACATTCGTAACTGGGAGGATCTGGCCACTGCTTTTTACAAGAAGTATCAATATAATTTCGACCTCGCTCCTACGCGTACCCAACTCCAGGGTATGTCGCTAGGATCGGGAGAAGGTTTTAAGGAGTACGCACAGAAATGGAGAGATCTGGCTGGCAGGGTGCAGCCACCATTGACGGACCGGGAGCTGGTGGATATGTTCTTAGGGACCCTATCTGGTCCATTTTTCAATCATCTCATTGGTAATTCCTCTGATGGGTTTACTGATCTGATCCTGACTGGTGAGAGGATCGAGGCTGGTATAAAATCGGGGAAGATACAGAAGGTTGCCTCCTCAAATACTGAAAAGAAGCCCTTCAAGAAGGAGGCAAGTGTTGTGTTTGGTCCAAGAAGGCAAAACAAACCTGAACGCCGCCAAGCTATCAACGCGTTGGTAATTTCTAAGGCTGCTGCTGCTCCTCAGCAATACAACCAGCCCAGAGCTGAGAGGCCTAAAAGGCAGTATACTTGGCTCAGCATGACTCTCTCTCAGATCCTGTCGCAACTTGTCAACTAGCCTGGTAACTGTAAAAGAGGCTCCGAAGATGGTAAACACAGCATCTCCGAAATACAACCCCAACGCCCGTTGCGCGTATCACTCTGATAGCCCGGGACACAACACAGATGACTGTTGGGCTCTGAGGAATAAGGTTCAAGACCTTATTGATGCTAAAGAGGTTCAGTTCGAGGCGCCCGAGAAGCCTAATGTGGTGACTGCTCCCATGCCTAACCATGGAGTAAATGTTATTGGGGATGAAGACGAGGTGGAAGAATCTGAGTTTGACAGTTGGATTTACTCAACAACCAACGGTGGACCAAGCAACTGGACCGCAAAAGACTTTACACCCATTACTTTTGTCACCCAGTAATGAACTTCTTTGTTTTGGATTTGTAATAAACAATAATTTGAAACTTTACGGCCCGGTGTCTTACCCGGGGCACCGTGGTTTTATTTGTGAGGGCTTTTGTTTGTCACTTTCATATATCATGAATAAAAGCATTGGACGCTTTTCACATTTCAAATCTTGCGCTCCCTTCCTTTCTTTCTTTATATATTGCAAAATAGCTGTATTTACACACACTCACTCGTACAGGTTTCAATCCACTCTGGATCTCACTGGTAACGACTCTGCTACTGCCAGTTATGACTTCGAAAATCCGATCAACTTAGCCGAAGACGAAGGTGAAGATGATTGCGAAGTGCCTGGTGAGCTTGCAAGACTGTTACTCCAGGAAGAGAGGGCCATTCAGCCACATGAAGAGCCAGTGGAAACGGTAAATCTGGGTACTGAAACAGACAGAAAGGAAGTCAAGATTGGTGCTAATCTAGAGCTCAGTGTGAAACAACGGCTGATCCAGATGCTGCATGACTACATGGAAATCTTTGCCTGGTCCTACGAAGACATGCCTGGGTTGGATACTGACATTGTGGTCCATCATTTGCCTACTAAGGAAGACTGCCCTCCGGTTAAACAAAAGGTCCGCCGTATGCGTCCAGAGATGTCCGAGAAGATCAAAGCTGAGGTTATGAAGCAATTCGATGCCGGGTTTCTTGCAGTGACTTCTTACCCTCAGTGGGTTGCCAATGTGGTGCCAGTGCCAAAGAAAGATGGTAAGGTCAGAATGTGTGTTGACTACAGGGATCTGAACAGGGCAAGCCCCAAAGATGACTTCCCCCTACCTCACATCGATGTTCTGGTTGACAATACTGCTCAGCACAAGGTGTTCTCCTTCATGGATGGTTTTTCAGGTTACAATCAGATCAAGATGGCTCCGGAAGACATGGAGAAGACTACCTTTGTTACTCAGTGGGGCACCTTCTGCTACAAGGTCATGCCGTTCGGGTTAAAAATGTTGGGGCAACCTACCAACGCGCCATGGTTGCTTTATTTCATGACATGATCCATCATGAGATTGAAGTGTATGTCGATGATATGATTGCAAGGTCCCAAACTGAGGAGGAACACCTTGATCATCTGCAGAAGCTGTTTGACCGTTTGAAGTTGTACAAGCTGAGGTTGAACCCAAACAAGTGCACCTTTGGGGTAAGATCTGGAAAATTGCTAGGCTTCGTCGTAAGCGACAAAGGTATTCAAGTGGACCCTGCCAAGGTTAAATCCATACAAGAGATGCCAATTCCTAAGACAGAGAAAGAGGTCAGAGGCTTTCTAGGACGTCTGAATTATATCGCCCGATTCATCTCACACCTAACTGCTACTTGTGAACCAATCTTTAAGCTGCTGAAGAAAGATCAGGTAGTACGTTGGAATGATGAATGTCAGGCCGCTTTTGACAGAATCAAAGAGTATCTCCAAGAACCACCCATCCTTATGCCACCGGTTGAAGGGAGACCTCTGATACTATACTTGACAGTACTTGACAACTCAATGGGGTGTGTGCTGGGGCAGCATGACGAGTCTGGCCGAAAAGAGCATGCCATTTATTACCTTAGCAAAAAGTTTACCGACTGTGAGACCCGATACTCACTGCTCGAGAAAACTTGCTGCGCTTTGGTATGGGCTGCTCGCCGGCTGAGATAGTATATGCTGACTCACACTACCTTGTCGATTTCAAAGATGGATCCGATAAAGTACATATTTGAAAAGCCTGCTCTGTCTGGGAGAATAGCAAGATGGCAAATGATCTTGACAGAATACGACATCCAGTACACGACTCAGAAAGCTATCAAAGGAAGTGTATTGGCAGACCACTTGGCACATCAGGCAGTAGACGACTATCAGTTAATGAACTTTGAATTCCCTGACGAGAGCATCATGATAGTGACTGATTGTGAAGTACCTGGACCGGATGAAGGACCCGAGAAGGGATCCCGATGGTCTATGCACTTTGATGGAGCCTCCAACGCTTTGGGTAACGGCATTGGCGTTGTGATCATATCCCCTCAAGGCACTCATACTCCACTCACTGCCCGGCTATGTTTCAACTGCACCAACAACATGGCGGAGTATGAGGCATGCATCATGGGTCTCCAAGCTGCGATTGACTTAAGGATCAAGTTTCTGAGTGTCTTCGGAGATTCCGCTCTCGTGATCAATCATATCAAAGGCGAGTGGGATACGAAACATCTGAATCTTATTCCTTACAGAGAATGTGTGTTGACATTGATCCCCCATTTCACAGAGATAACTTTTGAACATTTCCCAAGAGAGGAGAATCAGTTGGCAGACGCGTTGGCTACGATGTCTTCCATGTTCAAAGTCAAATGGGACAATGAGGCTCCCCGGATCATCATCTGGAAACTGGACGAACTTGCATACTGTTGTGACCTTGAGGCTGAGATAGTAACTGAAAAACCTTGGTATCATGAGGTGAAGAGGTATCTGGAAGCTCAAGAATACCCTGAAGGTGCATCTGTCAATGACAAGAAGTTTCTGAGAAGGTTCGCTGCAAAGTCCTTCCTTAGCAACGGCATTCTGTACAAGCGAAACCATGATTCAACCTTGCTGCGTTGTGTGGATAAGATTGAAGCAGAAAAGATCATGGCAGAGCTACATGAAGGTACCTTCGGAACGCATTCCAGTGGACATACCATGGCAAAGAAGATCCTCCGGGCAGGATATTTATGGTCCACAATGGAAGCCGACTGTTACCAACATTCTCGGACATGTCATAAATGCCAGGTTTATGTAGATAAGGTGCATGTTCCTCCAGTCCCTCTGAATGTCCTGACTGCACCTTGGCCTTTTGCAATGTGGGGCATTGATATGATCGGCAAGATTAAACCTACGGCATCCAATGGGCACCGCTTCATCCTGGTAGCGATCGATTACTTTATAAAGTGGGTTGAAGCAGCTTCTTACGCCATTGTGACCAAGAATGTTGTGGCACAGTTCATTCGGCACAACCTGATCTGTCGATACGGCGTCCCTGAAAGAATCATTACAGACAACGGTACCAATCTTAATAACAAGATGATCACTGAGCTCTGCGAGCAATTCAAGATACAGCACCACAACTCTTCTCCTTACCGGCCGAAGATGAATGGGGCTGTAGAAGCAGCGAATAAGAATATCAAAAAGATTGTTCAGAAGATGACAGTGACCTATAAAGATTGGCACGAGATGTTACCGTTTTCTCTTCATGGGTACCGTACTTCAGCAAGGACGTCAACCGGGGCAACTCCCTTTTCCTTGGTCTACGGTATGGAGGTAGTCTTACCGATCGAAGTGCAGATACCCTCTCTCCGGATAATGAAGGATGCAGATCTGAGCGAAGATGACTGGATCCAGACTCGACTTGATCAATTAAATCTAATTGACGAAAAGAGACTCAATGCTATATGTCATGGTCAGACGTATCAAAAATGGATGATCAGGGCATTTAACAAAAAGGTCAGACCACAAGAGTATCAAGTTGGGGATCTGGTAATCAAGCGCATCATCCTTCCTCAGAGTGATCCAAGGGGCAAATGGACCCCTACGTACGAAGAGCCATTTGTGGTTAAACATGTGTTCTCATGAGGAGCCATGATCCTAACCACCATGGATGGTGACGACCTTCCTCACCCCGCCAATGCAGACATAGTAAAAAGATACTACGCATAGTCAAAGACCCGCTAGGTTGACATACCTAGGCAAAAATTAGGGCTTCCCGGCGAACCAAAAGGGTTCGGGCAAAATGAGGGATGAAATAAAAAAAATCTGTACACCCGGCAAGTCGAAAACCTGAAAAGGCGGCTTGGGCAAAAATGGGTATCCCGGTGGACTGAAAACCCGAAAGGGCGATCCAGGCAAAAGTTAGGGATAAAGCGTAATACTATGTCTCATTGGATCACCTTGCATCCAGAATCCGGTATCAACCTCAAGTTCAAACGGCATTTATCAGTCAGCTTCATATTCAACTGAGTAACCAAGTGATGAGATGCTCGAAGATATAAAGGCGATAGCGGAGTTGAAACCCAGTGGGATTATTCCTTTCACATAGCTGTTTTGTTTTCTCTTTGTACAAAATTGTATAAACTCTGTTGTTCGGCGGCGTTCTCTTACTAGGACGTCAGCCTCTTGTACATAAACGCCTATTTACAGGCAAATTTAAAAATCAATACAAATTCACTTTTCAAGACCAATTGCCAATTGTTTTTTTTTTCCTTTTTCTGTTTTGTTTTGCGAAGAACGTCCAATGTTCAAATTGTGATATATGCATTTGACACTAATTGCTAACTCATAAATATTTGCATACGAAACAAAGGATTAATTACAGGTAACATTAGAAACAGGGGCAATAATGAGTTATCTAAGCGATCTAATTGCTCTGTCCACCAAGGTACCAAGGTAAGTTCAGCTGAAGAACATAACCAAGATATCTTAACTCCCCAGAGAGTGAGCCAGCAAGTCAACATACTCTACCCAAGCAAAGTTATACTGTCAGCCTTAAGGAAATTGGGTATCCCCAGCAGATCTCAACATTCCCCAGCGCAATATACAAACATTCTTAACAAGACTCCCCGACAGTCTTGATATAAGATTGTTCCCCGACGGTATACGGGCATTCAGCGGAGCCACTTCCCCAATATATCTCAAAAAAATTTCCCCAGGAAAATGGAATCCAATCTCCCCAGCAGGAAGCTTATCCCCAGTAGATTCTGGAATCTCCCCCCCCTGCAGAGCACGAACGCGTCTCCCGGCTTTATTCAAAGGTTATTTCCCTACCAGGATATAACTGGGTTATCCTCAGCCAAAAGCCACAGAAAGATCGTCCTCGGCGAAGTCTTCTTATCCCCAGCGGAGTCCATTAAATCTTCCAACAGAACAACAATGGTATCCCCAGCGAAGTTATCATCAACATCTCAATAGAGTACCTCTCTTCCCACAGAGTATCATTCCCCAGCAAGATCGCTAGAGTAATTTTCTCCCCGCAGAGTAATCTATTCGCCAAGTTTACGCCCCAACGGAGTCATCTTCTCCTACCGGTATTCTTGCAACAATCATCCCCAGCGGAAACAACGAAGCACTATCCTTCAACATCAGCCCAGGAGTTAACTTCCCGGCACTCGTCAAGGATTTATTTTCCTAGACAAAAACATACTTTCATAAACATCACATTTTCATACATTACAGCATGCATATACGCATCATGAACATACAATCTCATCTCGCATGTCATACATCATGACATCACATACAACTAATGTTTTGTCTTTTCAGGACAAAGGCCAGTACAAAGATAATTTCTATCAACGGTCGCAACTAAAGATCCGATTCCTGTATCTCGCCAGGGTGTACCTGTTGACGACTACATTACCAGACTCGATTCCTGTATCCTGCCAGGGCACGTCTGAAGAGTTCGAAGATCTGATTCCTGTATCTTGCCAGGGTGTATCTGTTGACGACTACATTATCAGACTCGATTCCTGTATCCTGCCAGGGCACATCTGAAGAGTTCGAAGATCTGATTCCTGTATCTTGCCAGGGTGTATCTGTTGACGACTACAGTACCAGACTCGATTCCTGTATCTTTCCAAGGCACGTCTGAAGAGTTCGAAGATCCGATTCCTGTATCTTGCCAGGGTGTATCTGTTGACGACTACATTACCAGACTCGATTCCTGTATCTTGCCAGGGCACGTTTGAAGAGTTCGAAGATCTGATTCCTGTATCTTGCCAGGGTGTATCTGTTGACGACTATATTCCAGAATCGATTCCTGTATCTTGCCTAGGCGCGTCTGAAGAGTTCGAAGATCCGATTCATGTATCTTGCCAGGGTGTATCTGTTGACGACTACATTACCAGACTCGATTCCTGTATCCTGCCAGGGCACGTCTGAAGAGTTTAAAGATTTGATTCTTGTATCCATCCAGGGCACATCTACATAAAGAGTTTAAAGATTCGATTCCTGTATCCAGCCAGGGCACATCTACATAAAGAGTTTGAAGATTAACTCATGTAACAGACCAGGTAATTTTATTTCTTTCTCAGGTACGCAAGTTCTCGCTAAGGAATCTCTTACGCGATCGACACCTCCCGATGGCATCTATAAGCCCATCTCCACAATTATCCATCACAGTTCCAAATGGCATCTATAAGCCCATTCCCGACAGAGTTCTGTCACACCTCCAGATGGCATCTATAAGCCCATTCTCCTGTCCACCATCTCTCCAAATGGCATCTATAAGCCCATTCCCGCCATCACACTGCTGATACTCAACTATGTGAGTGCAAATTTCTAGGCACTCTAGTGTTCAATCATCTTCTACCCTCGGATCACGAAAGGAACACAAGCCAATCTACATCCTCAGGTCTAAGAAGATTGAACAGGGGCAACTGTTGTACCCCAAAATTTGCCCTCCCATAAATCTTCAAAGTTTTGACAAGCATCACCTCAAATGGTTCAAAGTCTACTCAAGGGGCTGCACAGTCAACCACTCTCCTAACACAGTCAAAATTAGGGTTTTGGTTCCTGCAAGGAAGTTGAGGTTTTTAAGGGCTCAATCAAGTCCCATATTATCATACACATTGTCAAGCACCTACATGTCAAGTTTCAAGGCTCACAAGGTCAAGTTGCACAGTCAAAAACCCTAATTGCTCCACAGTCAACTGCAGGGGCAAAATGGTCATTTGGCAGTCAAAAGTCAAAATTTTTGGTCAACATCTTATTTTGAAGCCACAATCATCATTTGGTCAAGTCTTGACCATGATTTCACAAGAATGGCTCAAAAATCATCAAGGTGACAAAAGTTTCTATTTTTGGACAGCTGAAAAGTCAATTGTAACTTGACCAAGGCATAACTTTTTCATGGTTCATCAGAAAAATCCCATCCAATGCTCATATTGAAGGGGAAGACATTTCCTACAACTCATATTCACACTCCAATTCCAAGAAATGCTCTCACAAAAAGTTATCAATTTCAACATTATAGGTCATTTTCAAAAGTCAACAAAAATGGACTTTAAGTCAAAGACCATAACTTGATATTGGTAAATCAAAATGACATGGGACCAAAGACATTGGTTAGAGGACTTCAAGACCTTTCCAAAATGTCCAAGAACATGTTCATAACTTCAAAATTGAGCAAGATATGCATTGGAGAAGTTGGGAAATTTTTGTGAAATGGCCAAAATCAATTATCCTTGAAACTTCATTTTTGACAAAAGGGGCCCACTTTTTCCACTTGATTCAGCTTGTCCATGCTTCCCACGTGTCCCAAAAATTATTTCAAGATTTAAAATTAATTTTTTCATTTTTATTTAATTTTATTTGATTTAATTCATTTTAAATCATTTAAAATCAAATAAAATCAAAGAAGTTAATTAAGGGGATATTTCTTGTATTGAATTGCTTTGATACATCATCATGATCATTCCAATTTCGTGCAAAGGTCCAAATGAAGCAAGAATTCAAATTTTGGCTCAAGAATGGAAAGTGCTTCAATGGAGTTTATGGAAAATCCCAAGCATGAATGCATTGCATTATTGGCCATAATTCTTATCAAAACTCATTACATAACCTATATGCAGGCTACACACAAGAGGATTCACGACCAAAAAAGCTGAGAAACTGCAAAACACACTTCAAAATTTCTAAGAGAAAAAGCAAAACTGTAAACCTCCTTACAGCACGTCTCAAGTCTCCATTCCCATCCAAACATATTCCTGGCATCCCTAGGAAGCTTTGGCAATCAGAACCAAGCACAATCACTCAAGGAATCGTGCCATAGACCTCTTCCGGTTTGCTTCATTTTTCAAAATCGTATATCACATTTCATAAGCATTTAACCCATTTTCTTTGTTGTTTTGTGTTGCTAGGGGCTTTCTGAAGCTAATAGATTGATTCAATTGCATTCTAATGCATTGTAGCATGATTCACCATTGAAACATTCTAGGGTTTTTCAAGCTTCAAATTGGGGATTTCCCCATACTGTAAAATTGGGACATCAAACTGCCATGGTTGAATTCGTGATACTCAAACGGACATAACCATGACCTCGCGCTCAATTTATGTGCAAGCATGAGCTGTTCGCTATTTTTTTGCAGGCTGTGTTTTGGGGGGGTTTAAAACCCCCGCTATTTACTTATTTTACAGAGACAAACGGAGAAGAAGGCTGGCGTGGCAAGACCTGAGTGGAAGGTTCAAATCCACGCGCGCATTTTTTTTGTTTTTGGCATATAATGTTTTTATTCTATATAATATTTCATTCCTATGTTACTTACAAACGCGTGCATTGGATCAGTTGGTAGGCAGGTGGCTTGGTAAACGCTGGGACCTGGGTTCGAATCCCAGGTCCCCCCAAATAATTTCTATTATTTTGTTTCAAATGTTTCCATGCAGTGCACGTCCCAGGGCTCACCATGCATCCCAACGCTTAGGCTTGACAAGTGGCTCCAAGACCAATCTGAAGGCCAGATCATGCAGTACATGATGCACCCTAGTCAGCAAGCAAGCACATGATCAAAAAAGTCAATGTGGCCTTAGTCTTGATGGGCCCAGATTCAGCATTTCACCCCCATGTTGGCCCAGCACCCCCTCCATTTGGGTTCATTTTTCTTTCTTTTCATTTTATTCCTTTAATTTAATTTCTAACCCTTTTTTATTTTATTTGTTATTAGTAATTAATTTAATTAACATATTTTTCATAAAAAAAACAAAAAAAATATAATTAACACTTTTATTATTATTTTTATTTTGTAAATAAATCATAATTGAATTAGTTGTTAATTAGGCCATTTTAACATTCCTTTTAATAATTAAAATAGATTTAGATTTAGGTTAATCTTTAACTTTGTTTCTTTTTATTTCTATTTTATTTCATAAAAAATATAAAAAAAAACAAAAAAATATTTTCTTGTAATTAAAATAATTAATTAGTTTTCAATTTCATTTAATTACCAAAAAAGACAAAAAAAATTAATTCCCTTTTCTTTATTCGCGCGTATTTAATTTGTTCGATTATTATGTAATTGCTCCGGATATGTAATAGTAAATAGGACCTTTTACTGTTTTTTATTTTTCGCACTTATTTACTTAAAACGGGTCTTTGTAAAGATTTGGCGATGTATAGACCCGCGCCTTGTAATAGCGTAGGATTTACGTTTTCCGCAATTTACTTTCCGCACCCCTTTTAACTGTTAACTTGTATGAAAGAATGCATACCCAAATAAAATCAAAGCGTAGATCATTATAATGCATGACAAGATAAAACATAACTGAAAATAACACACAAATTCACACACCACTCTTAGGGTACGCCTCACTGTTGCCTTGCCCCTCGAAACGTGGTCATCAAGTATAGGACGTTTTAGTAAGTCCTTATGTCCATGACCCATGGCATAAGGGTAGCTTCTAAGGTGTCCTACTGTTGCTCTGGTGACCACACTGTTGCCTTGCCCCTCGAAACGTGGTCGTCGAGTATAGGACGTCTTAGTAAGTCCTTATGTCCATAACATGATCCAGTTGCCTCGAAACGGTTGCCTCGGAATTAAAAAGGATCAATGGCATAAGGGTAGCTTCTATGGTGTCCTACCTTAGCTCTGGTGACCACATTGTCCCTACAAACGAATTGACCCGAACACCTCCAACGGTGGTGCTACCTACCTCTCAATGGTGGGATGGCACTACATTAAGGACATTTACACAGCCTAATTCCTTAGGGTAGGTGGATGACTCATAGATACTTGCTCTAATTCAAAAACAAATCCAAACTCTTTTCACACCGACACTTTTCAAAAAGCTTTCAAAACGATTTTTCAAACACTCTTGAGGACTGATACAAGAGTCGATCTGAAATCTTTAAACGAAACTTTTTCAAACTCACTCACAATTAAAAAGCAAACATTTTTGAAAACACAAATGAGCAAGTACCTAAGCGCCCATGGATAACCATGGATAGAAAGGGTGCTAACACCTTCCCTTTCTATAAATCTACCTCCCGAACCGAGAAACATATCTCATAAGGAATTTTGCTGTGCTTTTGTCCTGTCCACGTTGGAGAAAATAAAAGACGGTGGCGACTCTTGCTTCCGCGATATTTCGCAAACCAGCGTTAAACAGTCAGTTCCAGATCCACCGATCACAGAGAGATTTCGGGAACCCTTGATGCCAAATCCTTAATATGAGGAGGTACTTTTACCAGACTAATTTGGATAGTGAATCTGCGGGCGAGAGCCATGTCCTACAAAACAAGACAAAAATAAACCCTAAGAATCCTTGAAATGGTTAGTATGACATGCTATGTTATGATGTCATGATTATGCTCAGATATAGCAGATATAGCAAGCACAAGCAAATCACATAGAGACCTTAGGTTTAAGGCTTGCATGGATTTTAAGGTGATACCCTCTTGAAGTTGGATTGGTTCAACCTGTCCTAAATATTGTAACCGGATTCTAAGGGATCTCAATATCACCGGTCTTTCCACCAACTCTCGTTTCGATAGACAATTGACTTGCCACCAAACAAAATTCAAGGGTCAAACCTCAATGAGTGTAGTATCGAGTATCAACCGACTTTGGGTTTACACCAAAGACAACTATCTCACTACGTCCTAAAAGGCAAGTTGGTCAATTAAGGTGCTAAAGTCAGTTGACGCTTTATAACACCACGCAACGGCCCCGTATTCTCCTTGATTACTCAAGGGTTACCCGTACACACCAAAGTATCGCATTAATTTAGCTACTATTTCAACCGTGTCGTTATACCCTGCACAGTTTCCTCACAATTTATTGCTACTTACCTATGAAAGATACCCCAAATCCGGGTGTAGGATTAAAGCAAACCCAAACAAGGAACCATAATGTAAAGCATGCAAGTTAAACAAGGAAAGCAAGTAAATGTGATATAGCCCTAAGGTAACCCCACTTTTAAGATAATCCCCAACAGAGTCGCCCGTTCTGTAACACGGTGGGAGAAAATGACTTGGTTGTTTTGCGTTTGATCACAAATGTTGCGGTTTAGCAAGAGTCGCCACCGAATTTTCTTTTATCCAAAAGGTAAGGCTGAAAAGAATAGGAAAGACCTTTGAGATGTTTTCTTGAGTTCGGGGGGTAGATTATGAAAAGGGAAGGTATTAGCACCCTTTTCATCTATGGTTTTCCATGGGCTCTTAGTTACTTGCTAGATCATTTGCTTTTGTTTGAAAATATGCTTTGTGTGGTTTATGAGAGTATTTTGAAAAGGTGCCATCATTTAGGCAAACTTCGTAATGATTCTCATTCGTAAGAATGTATACAAAGCGTTTGATCTTTTGAAAATATTTTCAAGTTTATGAGATGTTTTGAAAGTGTTGGTATTCATTTTAAAAATAGCAAGGATGTTTTTGTTTTGAAATTGAGCAAGTAACTAGGAATATTCTACCTACTCAAAAGTCTTTCATGTTTATTTCTTCTTTCCTTTGACATTGTTATCTTACCATTGGTTTGGTAAGTAACCCTATCTTTGGATGTAAAAGGGACGGGCAAGGGTCATCATATAGCCATGATTAGCAATGTTGTAAGATATCTTAGCATTTTCTTTAGGGACTAAGATCATTTTGAAAGGCAACATGGATAGCGTCATCGAGGGATTATGATCTTGTATTTTTTTCTTGTTTTTGCTGAGATACCTCACATGCATAATATGACCATTTTTGTAAGGCAACAAAGTGGATTTACCCTAAGGGTGTATGTGTGCAAGTGTATTGGTTTACATGCTTGATTTGTCTTGATTAGGGTTTGCTACTTGTTGGTTTTAATCTTTCCATACAAAATCCTAACTACTAGCATTTGTATAATTAAAATTACTATGCTATTACATCATTTAGGGGAGGGGTGTACAAATTACAAATGGGGAATTGCAAGAAATTAAATTATTACAACCATATTGAATTTGAATAAATGTACAAAATTGAATAAGTAAAAGTGCAAGAATGTAAATGTAAAAAGAAATGTGATTTTTGTTTGGTTTTCATGAAAAAAAAGGTTTTTTGACCTAGTCAACTAATATAAAATAATTAACTAAAAAAAGAAAATTAAGATTAAGTTAAATAAAAAAAATTAATTTATTAAAGAAAAACAAGTTTTTAGGGTTTTTGTGAATTTAATTAAACTAGTAAATAAAATAAAAGTCCTAAGTTCTAAATTGATTTTAATTTACAAGAAAATAATATAATAATAATTAAGATTTATTATCTAAGTATTTAAAAAAGAGATTTATTAAAGAAAAATGTTTTTGTTCTTTTAGTTTTATGAAGAAAAAATAAACTAAATAAATAGAAATAATAGAATATGAATATTTTTTTTGGATTTTTTATTAATGAAAATAATAATAATAATAATAATAATAATAATAATAATAATAATAATAATAATAATAAAGAAAATATAAAATGAAAATTAAAAAATTAAAAAAAATAAAATAAAATAAAATAACAAAGAAAAATAAATGGGCCAGGGGTGTAAACAACAAGGCAGGGGGTCAGAAAACAGCAAAAAAAGTAAGGCACAATCATTTGGAGGCCCAGGCGCTGCAAGAATAAAAAAAATGTAAAGAAAATGCGAAAAAAGGCAAAAGGCAGCGCGCTGGGTGTTGAACCCATGACCTCTTGGTTACCAGTGTGTTGCCTTACCACTGGGGTGGCTATACACCCGTCAATATAACTGAAATGATAAATATATAATATAAAACAAGTCCTGAATACACTTCATCTTCAACCTCCAGCCAGACCACCTGTATCTCATTCATTTCTCAACAAAAATGAAAAATGCAAACATGAAAGTTGTTCCCTTTTTCCATACGAATTCAACCATATAAATACCATAAACTATAAATTAAAGATGAATGAGAATTTTTGAAAGTACCAAATTCTGACCTAATTATTTTGAGAGGTTCAGATTCAAAATTATAACTACTCAGGCAACAATAATGAAATCTAAGGACACGGTTAGCTTCAGGACAATGATATATACATTTCTTATTCACAAATAAACCATTAATGATGCTTGTATGAAGAGTTCAAAAGTGAAAACTCACCTTGCAAGAGGGTATCGTGTTTTGAGTTTGAGCAGATTTTGATGAGTTCCAGTGATTGGGTTAGCTTCCTCAAGTTCCCAGGAAGCTAATGTGATGCTTGTCTTGAGCTGAAAGTGGCTGAGGAGTTATGGAGAAGTCAAGGTGTAAGATGTTGTTTTTGAAAATGGTAGATGGTGATGGAGGTGTTACAGTCGTGTTGCAGGTGTTAGAATTATTTGTATATGTTATTTGGAAGCTTTTGAAAGTAAAAGGCCAAGAAACGCACGAGCAAATTTAGAGATTGGATTCAAAACTCAGAAATGGAAAGTTTTGAGATGTTTTTGGTGGTTCTGTGCTTTAGGGGGTTTCAGGGCTTGTGCATGCGTATGTTTTCTTACAAATGACTTGTGTATCTATAAGCAAAAGGTTGGAAATGTTTTTGCATAAAGGATTTATGAGTTATAGGGTTATGGTTAGGTTGCTTGATTTTGAAGAAAAGTGAGAAATGTAGTTTCAAGGTAGAAAGTACAAGCATGTAGAGTGGTTACCAACTTTAAACATACTTATATGACTTTGTAGAGGAAGCTTGTGCAAAAGGAACAAGTGCAAAGCTCAATGCAAGTTGACTTTACATAAAGCTTGTTTTATGTAAATGGCAATGGTGCCTTTGTGCTATTAATGGAAAATTGTCTTGGATAAAGCTTGAATCAAATGGATAATGGCTTAAAAGCAAATGTAATCTTCTGATTAGGGAGAGATCTTGAGGTTTAGAGGCCTGCAAATCAAGATTGTACAGCATAGGTTTGAGATTTGAATTTTGTTCATCACAAAATGACCTATAATTTCAGGTTGAAACCTTAACTTCCTCTCTTTGATTCTCCTTGCTCAAGAATGATCTCAAGGAGTTCTTGGACATTTTAGAAAGCTTGTAATATGATCTACAACCCCTCTTTGAATCACTTTTATAAATTCCCCTTGGAACTATATGAAAAATTTCCATGACGTTAGGTCAAAATCCTGCCTAAACTAGGACAAAATTTTCACAAAGTGTTTAGTTTCATGACCATGACTTCATGGATTAATAACTTGAGATCCAAGCATTTCTAGGAGAAGTTGTGTAAAGAAATGTTTTAAATCTCATGGAGATCTACAACTTTCATGTTGAAAGTTTCTTTTTAATCATCTTGTATCATGGTGAAAAATTGGCTCAAAGTTGTGAAAAAATATGAAGTTTTCAACACTTAGAAAAATTTATAAGTTTGAAAACTTTGACTTTTCAAAATGAAATCTTGACTTTTTTTATTTCTTGATGAAAAAGTTTCATATTTTGACATGTTTTGATGAATTGTAATCTTTAACACTTGATTTTGACCAAAAAGTCAAAGTTTGACTTTTTCAATATACAATTGACTTTTGATCAGTTGACTGAAAATCAACTATCAATCCAATTGATCTTGAGCAATATTTTGAGTCATGCCATTAGGTAAAAATGATGCAATTGAACTCTTAATATCATGCCTCAAACCAATTAACCATTTTGTGATCGGTGGATCTGGAACTGACTGTTTAACGCTGGTTCGCGAAATGTCGCGGAAGCAAGAGTCGCCACCGTCTTTTATTTTCTCCAAATGGAAAGGACAAAAGCACAGAAAATTCCTTATAGAGATTGCTCTCGGTTCGGGAGGTAGGTTATAGAAAGGGAAGGTGTTAGCACCCTTTCTATCCATGGTTATCCATGGGCTCTTAGATACTTGCTCATTTGTGTTTTCAAAAATGGTTTGTTTTCTTTTCAATGTGGGTTTTAAAAAGTTTCTTTGAAAATTCCAGTTCGACTCTTGTATCAGTCCTCAAGAGTGTTTGAAAAATTGCTTTCGAAAGCTTTTTGAAAATGTGTCGGTGTGAAAAGTATTTTTGATTTGTTTTGTTTTGAATTAGAGCAAGTATCCACGAGTCGTCTACCTACCCTAAGGAATTCGTCTGTGTAAATGTCCTTTAAAGTAGTGCCATCCCACCATTGAGAGGTAGGTAGCACCACCGTTGGAGGTGTTCGGGTCAATTCGAGGTTCGGGACATGGTGATCACCAGAGAAATGGGAAGACACCTTAGAAGCTACCCTCATGCCAGGTTCCCGGATCATGAGGACTTACTAAGACATCCTCTACTCGACGATCACCTTTCGAGGCAAGACAACAGTGAGGCGTACCCTAGGGGTGGTGTGTGATTTGTGTGTCATGTTCAGTTATTTTGTCTTATTCATGTCAAGGTGATCTATGCGTTTGTTTTTATTTTATCATTCATTCTTGCATGCATTTATTTAACAGTTAAAATATTGCGAGAAATAAAAGTTCTAAAGCTATTACAAAAGGCGCGGGTCCACATCGCCAAAATTTCCAGAACCCGATTTGACAGAAAATAAATAAAGAACTAAAGTGCGAGAAATATAAAATGTCCGAGTTACATGGCTTGAGCAATTACATTAATATTAAACGAAATAAAATAAATACGCGAATAAGGATTAAAAACGAGGGCGTTGGACCCTTTTTGCAAAATTAAATTAAATGATGGAATTAATTAATTAAGAGAGAAAAGAAATTGTTTTTTAATATTTTTTAGTATTTTATGTTTTTAATGGAAAAAGAATTAATTGAAATTAAATGCTAACCCTAATTCTATTTGTTTTTTAGTTTATTAAGAAAACATGTTAAAATTAAACCTAAATTAACCTAATTAATTACATGGTAATTTAATTACAAAAATAATATTTAATAATTAATTATTGTGAAAGAAAAGAAAAAAAGGATAAAAATTGATTAAAACCTAATTCTACCAATTTTAAGTTTATTAAGAAAAATGTTTGAATTAAACCTAATTTTACAAAGCTAAAATTAATTAGTGATATTTATTTACAAAAAATATTAATTAAATAAATATATTTTGATTTTCATGACTTTTCTGTTTTTTACTATTTTTTATATTTTATGAAAATAAGTTAAATTAAAGGAATTAATTAAAAAAAGAAATAATTGAAATAAATAAAATAAGGACAAGAAAGAAAATACAATACCTTGGGGGGCTTATGTCCCCTTTTTGGAGGTGAATTGGAGTGGTTTGGCCATTTGTGTTCTGGCTTTTGGCCATTTGTAATCTGGCTTCAACGTTCCCTTAATGTCTGGCTTAATGTCTGCCTCGCCATGTATTTGACTTTTGGCTTTTGGCCTTTTGGCTTTTGACTTTTGGCCATTTGGCTTTTGGCCTCAACGTCCCTTAATGAACCTGCATGGGATCCTGTCTAAACCTGTAGTGTTGAATCTCATGAAAACATTAAATAAAATCATAAAATGCAAATAAAGCCAATATATGAAGAAATTTAATGTTTAGGCACAATATGGCATGTATGAATGATTATACCCTTTGATCATGGAGATCAAATCACCCTTACCCTTACTGGAAAAGTAGTGACATGAATGCTTTTATGCCCTTTGGATCATGGAGATCAAGCCAGCCTTACCCTTACTGAAGAAGTAATAAGATGTTGGTTTGTAACTGAGATGACTTGTTTGTAGTGAGAGAGGGATTTGTAATAAGGATTTCAAGGTTTTAGGGTTCTTGAAAGAGTTTGATATTCCAACAGTGTTGTGGCAAGGTTTTTTTTCTCTCTTTTCCTCTCCTCTTTTCCTCTTTTTTTTCTCTTTTTTCTCTTCTTTGATTTGTGTGACAAGAAGGTGATTATATAGTGGAAATTAGGGTAAAGAAAATGGGCTTTGAATGTGCAATTGGGCCTCCAATATTCACTTGAATTCGTCACTTTCCAGGCTAAATCGCAGGGACTTAAGTGCATTTTTTGAAGTTGAAATGTGAAAACAAAATGTAGCCGACATCGAGAACTAACTCCTGTCCGAAAATCGACTCAATCGGATAAACGGTGAATTAGTTATGAATTTTTGAAGTTTCAGCTCAGACAAACTTATTTTGGGCTCTAGTGTCGGCTCTGACACGTTCTTCAATAAAAAACTGGTATTGATCGGTGCATAATTTGGTCTCGACTTTTGAAGCAAAGTTGTAGATCTATGAGTCAGTGACCTTGTGTAAAAATATGAGTCCAATCCGATAAAAATTGACCGAGTTATGAATTTTCGAAGTTTCGGCTCAGATGAAATAATATTCAGCATTCAGAATTTTCAGCGTGTCACGCACTCTGAGCAAAAAACGAAGGCCTTTTGAATACCGTTTGAACTCAATTCCTTCTGTGAAAATGTAGTCAACTCAATTTGTGAAATTTTGGTACCGGAACCAGCTCGATACGGTGAAAATCGACCAAGTTATGATTTTTTGAACATGACGCAAATAAACTTCTGTCACAAATTTTTTGCACGAAAATACTTGATAAATCCACATTTTTGAAGACCTTCTGATCGAAATTGGCTTCCTGCCGTGAGAGATGAAAACGTAGATAATGTCAAGACGGAATTTTGGCCACCGGAACGGGTTCAAAATGAGTCACGATCTTCAAGTTATGAATTTTTTAGCGCGTAAAAACTGCACTTTCAGCACATTTTTTCACCATATTTCTTCAAGAAAACTCGCACATTCGGATACCTTCTTTAAAGAATTATCTCTTGAGCCGAACCTGAATTTGAGAATATGTTATCAGAGATATCTTGGCGAAAGAACACCTGAATATGACGCGCCGGGTTGGACTTGTGAATTTTTCTCGGAATATTTTGAGAAATATGGGAGGGCAAATTTTGGGGTACAACAGTTGCCCCTGTTCAATCTTCTTAGACCTGAGGATGCAGATTGGCTGACGTGCCTTTCGTAATCCGAGGGTAGAAGATGATTGAACACTAGAGTGCCCAGAAATTTGCGCTCACATAGTAGCAGTGATGATGGGAATGGGCTTATAGATGCCATTTGGGAATTGATGAATAGGATGATGGGCTTATAGATGCCATCTGGATGTTGATCGCGTAAGAGATTCCTTAGCGAGAACTTGCGTACCTGCAAAACAGAAAATGATTACCTGACATGTTGCAGGAGCTGATTTTCAGATGCTTGGTATAGATGTGTCCTGACTGGTTACAGGAGCTGGATCTGGAGCTTCAAATGGTGATTAATGAACCAGGGGTGGTTACTACCTTAGCATGAATGGTAAGAGAATCTTGGGTGATTTTAACTTCAACAACGCTCGTTGAGAAAATCTTGGTGGGAAATACCATCTTCGCAGGATCGGAACGGGAACCATAGACCATTATAATCTGAAAGGGAATCACCTCACTCGCCGTCAGAGAGGGGAATCATAAGAAAAGGAAATGTCACCTCACACACCGTCGGAGAGGGAACCATAAGAGACTATCACCTCACACTCATCGTCGGAGAGGGAAACATCTGAAAAGGACTTACCACCTCACACACCGTCGGAGAGGGAACCATAGAGACTATCACCTCACACTCATCGTCGGAGAGGGAAACATCTGAAAAGGACTTACCACCTCACACCCCGTCGGAGAGGGAACCATAGAGACTATCACCTCACACTCATCGTCGGAGAGGGAAACATCTGAAAAAGGAATTACCACCTCACACACCGTCGGAGAGGGAACCATAGAGACTATCACCTCACACTCATCGTCGGAGAGGGAAACATCTGAAAAAGGAATTACCACCTCACGCACTTGTCGGAGAGGGGACCATAGGAGACTATCACCTCACACTCATCGTCGGAGAGGGAAACATCTGAAATAACTTCTATTGAGTCTTTATTAGAAAAATCTGTTGGGAGTCGATTTAGCTGGACTAGAGGAGGCCTTGGACTGGATAACAACAGAGAATCTTAGGGTCGATTAACTGAACCGGAGGAGGTTTTTTTTGATAAGGATGTAATGAAGGAATCTGATTACTACCTCAGCAGGATGATGAAGGAATCTGGGATGATTACTACCTCAGCAGGATGATGAAGGAATCTGGGACGATTACTACCTCAGCAGAATGATGAAGGAATCTGGGACGATTACTACCTCAGCAGAGTGATGAAGGAATCTGGGACGATTACTACCTCAGCAGGATGATGAAGGAATCTGGGACGATTACTACCTCAGCAGAATGATGAAGGAATCTGGGACGATTACTACCTCAGCAGGATGGTGAAGGAATCTGTGACGATTACTACCTCAGCAGGATGATGAAGGAATCTGGGACGATTACTACCTCAGCAGGATGATGAAGGAATCTGGGACGATTACTACCTCAGCAGGATGATGAAGGAATCTGGGACGATTACTACCTCAGCAGAATGATGAAGGAATCTGGGACGATTACTACCTCAGCAGGATGATGAAGGAATCTGGGACGATTACTACCTCAGCAGGATGATGAAGGAATCTGGGACGATTACTACCTCAGCAGGATGATGAAGGAATCTGGGACGATTACTACCTCAGCAGGATGATGAAGGAATCTGGGACGATTACTACCTCAGCAGGATGATGAAGGAATCTGGGACGATTACTACCTCAGCAGAATGATGAAGGAATCTGGGACGATTACTACCTCAGCAGGATGATGAAGGAATCTGGGACGATTACTACCTCAGCAGGATGATGAAGGAATCTGGGACGATTACTACCTCAGCGGGTAAAGACTTTTATCTGTTGATCGTTCTTTCCTGAAAAAGTAACGAATTAGTTGTATGCAATGTCATAATGCATGAATTGCCTGATTTTGAGATGTTCTCAAAAATAAATGAGATTGGGGTGATATGATGCGTCTATGCACACTATAATGATGTATGTGACGTTTTATGAATGTGTTTTTCGTCTAGGAAAGTAAATCCTTGACGGGTGCCGGGAAGTCGTATCCTGGGCTGATGTTGAAGAATAGATTTTGCTTCCGCTGGGGATGATAACTGCAAGAATACCGGTAGGAGAAGATGACTCCGTTGCGGAATAAACTTGGCAAATGGAAGATTCTGCGGGGAGAAAATATACTCTAGCGACCATGCTGGGAGGCAACACTCTGTGGGGAGAGAGATGCTTTGCTGAATGTTGATAGTAACTTGCTGAGGATGTCTTGTTGTTGGAAGTGTGAATAGACTTCGCTGGGGATAGGAAAGAACTACGTCGAGGACGCTCTTTCCGTGGCTTTTGGCTGAGGATAACCCAGTTATATCCTGTTAAGGAAATAACTCTTTGAATAAAGCCGAGCGACGCGTTCGTGCTCTGCGAGTGATAAGCTTCCAGAATCTACTGGGGATAAGCTTACTGCTTGGGGATATGAATTCCAAATTTCCTGGGGAACTGGATTGGACTCTCCTGGGGAAGTATTGAACTGCATTGGTTAAGTTCTTCAACGGAACCTACCCTGATATCTTGGAGGATAGAACAATCAGACTGCTTAGACCACTCTTTATTGCCCCTGTTTCTATGGGGGAGGCACCTGTGGGATGCTGATAATTGTTGAGGGTCAAACCTTCTTCAGGTAGGCAGGTGACAAGATGACAGGACATAGTCGTACGCTTTGATCCCTAACTTTTGCCTGGACCGCCCTTTCGGGTTTTCAGTCCACCGGGATACCCATTTTTGCTCAAGCCGCCTTTTCAGGTTTTCGACTTGCCGGGTGTACTGATTTTTCATTTCATCCCTTCATTTTGCCCGAACCCTTTTGGTTCGACGGGAAGCCCTTATTTTTGCCTAGGTATGTCAACCTAGCGGGTCTTTGATTGTGCGTAGTATTTTTTCAACTATGCCCACGCTTTTAGAATGCAGGGAAGTGCCCCTGGCTGTTTATGTTGCCATGTTACCAGAAGATGTCTGATCGTGCAAGATCCGTTGCTGGAGTGCCCCAAATGACTCAGGCAGATACTTGCCCCAGGCTTTTTGGCCTTTTGAGAAATTCTCCGAATCTTGATTGGACTGCCCCAGATGATGGACAATGATCTTGTCTGCCCCTTGATTGGAAGTACTTCTGTTCATTAAGACTTCGTCGTGCGAATTTCTATGCTGTTCAAACAAAAAGTCATATGCAAACAAAGTTATGTTAAAAATGCAAAGCCCATGTCTGTCTTGAAAATTTTGAAAATGCATTCCTTTTCATAAAACAAATGAATGTTTGTAAAACGTGATGTCAACTCCGTATTTACCGTAGGCCTTAAGGAGTCAGGATACCTTTCGTAACAGTATGCTTTCGAACTAACCCATGCTTCAGCTAGGACTTTTAAGGGTTATAACGTGGCCTGGTTCACGGTTTAAGAAACAAAGGATAAAGGCTCAAATTTTATTTGTACCCACCCGCTCTTCGTGATGTTCTCCACACCTAAACTCAGTTGATCATACGTTAGACCTTGTTTGAGTCTTTGTTCTGATGTTCCAATGATGGTTCAGATATTGATGATTTATTTTGAATAGACAGTCATTCCTTGCTTTGGTTGAGGGTTTATAAGACCTCTTTCTTTTTGATTTTGTTATCCCTTTCTTTTTTTGCCTGAACTGTTTCCCTTTTTTGGAATTACAGTCAGCGGGATGCCCCAGTTTCACAAGTCCCTTTTTTAGGTTTTGACTTTTGGGCTTTTATTTTGAGAAGTAATGACTACCTGTCCTTTTGATTGTTCTGAACCATCACTGTCTTTCTGTTTTGTAAGGACTCCTTTGGTGCCATTTGTTATGCACTTGGATCAACTGAGAGAACTACCCTGCCCCAGGTTATGATTAAGGGTTTTGATTTTCGAAAATAAAAACTCCTACTTCTTTGGCTCTGATGGGTTGACGAGGGATTATCATCCTTATAACTCCAGTGTTTAGGGATCGAAACAATGCCTGTACCTCATCAGCGGGGTCCGTTCAAAAGCATACTGTAGAGATTGCGGTATCGTTTTCGTCATCCTCCCTCAAGAGGCTTAGAATTTTAGATCAAGAGTTGACATCAGAAAAAATATGAAAATAATTTGCATTTAGTGAATACGAATATATTGATTCAAAATAGACATAAGCGATGCATTAATGAAATAACAATGTTTGATATGAATAAAATGTTTAAACAGTCAAAGAAAAATACAACTTGAACATTCGAATGAACAAAAGTTTCTTAGTTTGAACTAGCTATTTCAGATGGAGAATTCTCAGCGGAAGATTTTCATCTCGCCATCCGGCATGAACTCTATCACCCCTTCGTCAATCAAATCCTGGATTTTGTTCTTCAAGGTCCAACAGTCGTCTGTAGCATGCCCCGGGCTGTCTGAATGATAAGCGCAGTGGGTGTCGGGGTTATACCTCGAAGCTGTCCTGTTGGGATTTTTGGGAGGGTCCTTTAGAGTGATCAGATTGACCTCCAGCAAGCGCTTCAGTATAAAGGATGAGGGTATATCAGTCTCCGAGAAATGTCTTCCGGGTGCATTTCGTTTACGTTGACTACCCCGTTGAGGCTGGGCTCGGGACCCTGAAGCAAGCTGAGGAGATTTTCCTTTGTCTTCTTGCCCCGCATGTGGTTGAATGATGGCTGGAGCTTCCACCTTGGCTGTTTGCCCTACTGGATTATTTTGAAGCAGCTTGGTGACGAGGACCCGGAGCTCTTCTTGTTTTTGAGCTAAGTCCTGAATGAGAGTCATTTGGCCCACCAACTGCCCCATCATTTGGATCTTCATGGTTGCCAACTCAATTTGCAGCCCTTCCAGCTGATCGTTCCTGATGCCCCCTGCATTCCCTAAGGTCAAGTTCCTGGTGAGGAGAATCTTTATTTCTTCTTGCCCCTGGGATAGGTTTAAGAACATTTCTCGCAGTTGGGCGTTCTGAGCACGGAGATCTTGGTTGTCTGGTTGGAAAGCCATTGCTGAAATAAACAGCGAAGATGGTGAGTGACCTGCAAAAGGGATACCCGTAATGCAATGATGAGTATGACATGTATGCAATGTTTTCAAGGACCTCGCGGAGTAAACAAGAGAATTCGTTAGCATTGGAATTTATAGCTTGATTGAAGGACCCCCATGTTGTTGAGAACTCTTCTTCAAGGGTCAAAGGCTCACCATATCTAGTGGGTCATAGCCTCTGACTTTAGTCATCAGGTCTAATTTTGATTTCCCAGCAACCTTGGTTAAGGGAACCTTCTTCAGGAGTCAGAGCTCACCTTATCAAGTGGGTCATAGCCCCTGACAACCTTGGCTAGAGGAAAATAAATCCTCTTTGCCCCCTGCTGGGATAATTGATTCACCATGACCTGCATCACAAGCTCTTGAGATCCTTGAAATGGGTTAGGATGTATGCAATGGTATGATGTCATGCTATGCATGGGGTGATGTAGGTAAACCCTGTTATGAGTCCCAATTAAGGACTATAAACAAACCCTGCAAGAAATTCAGTATACTTTGTTATGAATCCCAATTAAGGACTATAAACAACCCTGCAAGAAATTTAGTACTCCGTTATGAGTCCCAATTAAGGACTATAAACAAGACCTGCAAAAAACTTAGTACCCTGTTATGAGTCCCAATTAAGGACTATAAACAAGACCTGCAAAAAACAAGTGTCAGGTAACAAGCGCGCAGATAGTCAAGTACGAAGGCGCACAAGTCACACAAAAGAGCCCTTAGAGTTTAGGCCAGCATGAGGTCTAGGTATTACCCTCTTGAAGTTGGTGGGTTCAACCTGTCCTAATCAAAGTAATCGGGTTCTAAGGTTCCCAATATCACGGGATTGCTTTCATTGTTCATCGTTTCGATTTAGCCATTGAACTGGCGACCGAAATATTCCAGGAAAGCAACCCTCAATTGAGTGTAGTATCGAGTATCAACCAACCTCGGACTGCACCAAAGTCAGTTATCTCACTACCCTAAAGAGGCCAAGATAGTTCAATTAAGGTTCCTAAGGTCTGTTGATGCTTCACGACACCACGCGGAGGCCCCGTACTCTCCTTGACTGAACTCAAGGGTTACCGGTACACACCAAAGTGCCACATCAACGTAGCAGACTGTTTCAACCATGTCGGTATACCCCGCACAGTTCCCTCACAGCCTTGTTGCTACTTTCTAAGAAGGTATCCCCCAGATCCGGGTTTAGGATCTATAGAACTCCCAAGCAACCCACAATAATAAAGCAAGCAAAGAAGACAATTGAAAACATAGTTATGAGCTAGCCCTAAGGTACACCCCACTTTAAGTTTATCCCCAGCAGAGTCGCCAGTTCTGTGATCGGTGGATCTGGAACTGACTGTTTAACGCTGGTTCGCGAAATGTCGCGGAAGCAAGAGTCGCCACCGTCTTTTATTTTCTCCAAATGGAAAGGACAAAAGCACAGAAAATTCCTTATAGAGATTGCTCTCGGTTCGGGAGGTAGGTTATAGAAAGGGAAGGTGTTAGCACCCTTTCTATCCATGGTTATCCATGGGCTCTTAGATACTTGCTCATTTGTGTTTTCAAAAATGGTTTGTTTTCTTTTCAATGTGGGTTTTAAAAAGTTTCTTTGAAAATTCCAGTTCGACTCTTGTATCAGTCCTCAAGAGTGTTTGAAAAATTGCTTTCGAAAGCTTTTTGAAAATGTGTCGGTGTGAAAAGTATTTTTGATTTGTTTTGTTTTGAATTAGAGCAAGTATCCACGAGTCGTCTACCTACCCTAAGGAATTCGTCTGTGTAAATGTCCTTTAAAGTAGTGCCATCCCACCATTGAGAGTTAGGTAGCACCACCGTTGGAGGTGTTCGGGTCAATTCGAGGTTCGGGACATGGTGATCACCAGAGAAATGGGAAGACACCTTAGAAGCTACCCTCATGCCAGGTTCCCGGATCATGAGGACTTACTAAGACATCCTCTACTCGACGATCACCTTTCGAGGCAAGACAACAGTGAGGCGTACCCTAGGGGTGGTGTGTGATTTGTGTGTCATGTTCAGTTATTTTGTCTTATTCATGTCAAGGTGATCTATGCGTTTGTTTTTATTTTATCATTCATTCTTGCATGCATTTATTTAACAGTTAAAATATTGCGAGAAATAAAAGTTCTAAAGCTATTACAAAAGGCGCGGGTCCACATCGCCAAAATTTCCAGAACCCGATTTGACAGAAAATAAATAAAGAACTAAAGTGCGAGAAATATAAAATGTCCGAGTTACATGGCTTGAGCAATTACATTAATATTAAACGAAATAAAATAAATACGCGAATAAGGATTAAAAACGAGGGCGTTGGACCCTTTTTGCAAAATTAAATTAAATGATGGAATTAATTAATTAAGAGAGAAAAGAAATTGTTTTTTAATATTTTTTAGTATTTTATGTTTTTAATGGAAAAAGAATTAATTGAAATTAAATGCTAACCCTAATTCTATTTGTTTTTTAGTTTATTAAGAAAACATGTTAAAATTAAACCTAAATTAACCTAATTAATTACATGGTAATTTAATTACAAAAATAATATTTAATAATTAATTATTGTGAAAGAAAAGAAAAAAAGGATAAAAATTGATTAAAACCTAATTCTACCAATTTTAAGTTTATTAAGAAAAATGTTTGAATTAAACCTAATTTTACAAAGCTAAAATTAATTAGTGATATTTATTTACAAAAAATATTAATTAAATAAATATATTTTGATTTTCATGACTTTTCTGTTTTTTACTATTTTTTATATTTTATGAAAATAAGTTAAATTAAAGGAATTAATTAAAAAAAGAAATAATTGAAATAAATAAAATAAGGACAAGAAAGAAAATACAATACCTTGGGGGGCTTCTGTCCCCTTTTTGGAGGTGAATTGGAGTGGTTTGGCCATTTGTGTTCTGGCTTTTGGCCATTTGTAATCTGGCTTCAACGTTCCCTTAATGTCTGGCTTAATGTCTGCCTCGCCATGTATTTGACTTTTGGCTTTTGGCCTTTTGGCTTTTGACTTTTGGCCATTTGGCTTTTGGCCTCAACGTCCCTTAATGAACCTGCATGGGATCTTGTCTAAACCTGTAGTGTTGAATCTCATGAAAACATTAAATAAAATCATAAAATGCAAATAAAGCCAATATATGAAGAAATTTAATGTTTAGGCACAATATGGCATGTATGAATGATTATACCCTTTGATCATGGAGATCAAATCACCCTTACCCTTACTGGAAAAGTAGTGACATGAATGCTTTTATGCCCTTTGGATCATGGAGATCAAGCCAGCCTTACCCTTACTGAAGAAGTAATAAGATGTTGGTTTGTAACTGAGATGGCTTGTTTGTAGTGAGAGAGGGATTTGTAATAAGGATTTCAAGGTTTTAGGGTTCTTGAAAGAGTTTGATATTCCAACAGTGTTGTGGCAAGGTTTTTTTTCTCTCTTTTCCTCTCCTCTTTTCCTCTTTTTTTTCTCTTTTTTCTCTTCTTTGGTTTGTGTGACAAGAAGGTGATTATATAGTGGAAATTAGGGTAAAGAAAATGGGCTTTGAATGTGCAATTGGGCCTCCAATATTCACTTGAATTCGTCACTTTCCAGGCTAAATCGCAGGGACTTAAGTGCATTTTTTGAAGTTGAAATGTGAAAACAAAATGTAGCCGACATCGAGAACTAACTCCTGTCCGAAAATCGACTCAATCGGATAAACGGTGAATTAGTTATGAATTTTTGAAGTTTCAGCTCAGACAAACTTATTTTGGGCTCTAGTGTCGGCTCTGACACGTTCTTCAATAAAAAACTGGTATTGATCGGTGCATAATTTGGTCTCGACTTTTGAAGCAAAGTTGTAGATCTATGAGTCAGTGACCTTGTGTAAAAATATGAGTCCAATCCGATAAAAATTGACCGAGTTATGAATTTTCGAAGTTTCGGCTCAGATGAAATAATATTCAGCATTCAGGATTTTCAGCGTGTCACGCACTCTGAGCAAAAAACGAAGGCCTTTTGAATACCGTTTGAACTCAATTCCTTCTGTGAAAATGTAGTCAACTCAATTTGTGAAATTTTGGTATCGGAACCAGCTCGATACGGTGAAAATCGACCAAGTTATGATTTTTTGAACATGACGCAAATAAACTTCTGTCACAAATTTTCTGCACGAAAATACTTGATAAATCCACATTTTTGAAGACCTTCTGATCGAAATTGGCTTCCTGCCGTGAGAGATGAAAACGTAGATAATGTCAAGACGGAATTTTGGCCACCGGAACGGGTTCAAAATGAGTCACGATCTTCAAGTTATGAATTTTTAGCGCGTAAAAACTGCACTTTCAGCACATTTTTTCACCATATTTCTTCAAGAAAACTCGCACATTCGGATACCTTCTTTAAAGAATTATCTCTTGAGCCGAACCTGAATTTGAGAATATGTTATCAGAGATATCTTGGCGAAAGAACACCTGAATATGACGCGCCGGGTTGGACTTGTGAATTTTTCTTGGAATATTTTGAGAAATATGGGAGGGCAAATTTTGGGGTACAACACATTTTCTAGGTCAAGAATCAAAAATTGCCCTTTCTCAATCAAAACCCTAATTTTGACCATTTTGCCCTTTTGATGATCTGATCAAATTTCTTGAGGAATTGTGGTCCAAACTTGATCAAATGATACATATGATTTTATAATGTTGATATGGATAAAAAAATTATGAAGTTTGACTGTAAATTGGCCACAATTGACTTTTTCCCCAATACAGTTGATTTTTAGGTCAACTGCTCAATTGGCTGAGCAAAAATGTGATCCAAGACTTGAAACTTGACATGAGCAATCTTGGGGGTCCATAATGATCCATGAAAGTAATATGAGGCATTAAAAGTTCAATTATCCTTGTGCAATCTCAAGCCCTAATTTCATTCGTTAGTGCTTAAGGAGGTGTCTTGAGCTGATCAACCCTTGTGCAGTCTTGAACCAAAGGAGATCTTGTGAGAAAATACTTGATAAATGAGAGGGTAAATTTTGGGGTACAACAATGACCCTTTGTTGGAATTCATGTTCAATGCCCCAAGTGATTCAGATGCAGGCCTGCCCCTGGTTTTTTAGCACCTCTTGAGAGATTTCTTGGAATCTTGACTTGACTTCCCCCAGACGAGTTGGACGGTGACATGTCATGCCCCCTTTATTATAGGAGATTTGCAATTGGAAGTGTCATCCAATTTTAAGTGATTTTGTTTACTGAGAGAGTTTTTGTTTGCTGGATATTCGTCGTGTGAATTTCTTCGCTGTCAAACAATTAGCCATATGCAAACAACGGTATTCAAATAATGCAAACTTTATGTTTGTCTTGAAGTTTTGAAAATGCAGTTTTAACAAATAAGGAGTTTTGTAAGAATGTGAATTCAAATCAGAATTTAGAGTAAGCCTTGCAGGAGTCAGGATACCTTTTGTAACAATATGCTTTCGAACTAACCCATGCTTCAATTAGGACTTTTGAAGGGTTGTAGCATGGTTTGGTTCACGGTTTAACCAAAAAAGGATAAGGCTCAAAGTATATTTGTGCCCGCCCGTTCTTCGTGATGTTCTTAAGTCCTAAACTCAGTTAATTGTGCATTTGAGTTCCTCTTGAGTCTGGAATGACATTTTGGTGATGGTTCAGACAAGTTAAGTTTGTTAGAAGGCAGTCATTTTTTCCATATTTCTCATGTTGTTGAGGATTTGTAGTGACCTCTTTTTTTATTCATTATCCATGATTTTTGCCTGACTGTTCTTGTTTTGAGATTACAGACAGCGGGATGCCCCAGTTTTTCTTAAGTCTCTTTCGTAGGTTTTGACTTAGCGGGCTTTTCTTTTGAGAGATAATGACTGCCTAGGAATGTTTTTTATGTCATTCGTTGTATACAAAGAAAAAGTTTGCGACTAAACGTGCACTTGGATTAACTGAGAGACTACCCTGCCCTAGGTTTTGATTAAAGGTTTCAATTTGTGTGAAAAAGAAAACTCCAGCTTCTTTGGCTCAAAGGGGTTAACTATGGATTATCTTCCTTATAACTCTAGTGTTTTGGAATTAAAAGAATGCATGTACATCATCAGCAAGGTCTATCCAAAAGCATATTATATATTATGGCATTGTTTTTGTCATCCTCCCTCTAAAGGCTTGTAACTTTTAGCAAGAGTTGAATGTCATAAAGAGAGTAAAAAGCATAACTTTAATATAGTGAAAACAAATGGATAAATTCAAGACAAACATATGCAATGCATTAATGAAATAGAGTTTAACATTAATAGATAATTGTTTGAATAACAAAAGAAATTACAATTGAAAATTCAAAATGAACTGGAACACTCAATGATTTGGCATAGGAGCGGTGATCACATTGGCAGTCACTGGAGGGTCGAACTCGATCTCCTTGGCGTCAATCATGTTTTGAATCTTGTATTTCAGCGCCTAACAATCGTTAGTATCATGCCCAGGACTGCTGGAATGATATGCACATATTACATCAGGATTGTAGTTAGGAGAAGAAGTTTTGGGGTTTGGATGAGGTACTATCAACGTAATCAGATTCATATTCAAGAAGTGTTGCATTGCTTGAGATAGTAGCATGTTGATGTTGGTAAACCGTCTTTTGGGCTCGTCTTGCCTTCGTTGATTTCCCCTTTTTTATTGTCGCCACGACGCGGGACTGGAGATCAGGACTGCCCCCACATGTTGGTCATGATTGCTCTTGTTATGACCCTTTTGACCGTACATAGTATTGGACTCTTTCTTCCTATTGTATGGCTTTTTCTGAGTATCAGAGGATGTAGCTCTTGGATCTTTCCGCTTTTGATGTCAGCTTCGACTCTTTCGCTAGTCAGTATTAACTCGGTGAACCCAACTGAAGAGCTTCCAATCAGGTGATTGAAGAAAGGTCTCGTCAAAGTTCCCATAAAGATGTCAATCAGCTCCCTGTCAGTTGAGGGTGGTTGTACCCTGCCAACTAGGTCACTCCACTTTTGGGCGTATTCTTTGAAGCCCTCGTTGGAACGCATGGTCATACTCTGCAATTGCACACGAGTTGGTGCAAGATCAGCGTTGTATTGGTACTTCTTGTAGAAATCAGCACCCAAGTCCTCCCAAGTATGAATGTTGGTTCCTTCTAACTGATAGAACCACTCCAGTTGAGTGCCAGCCAAACTTTCTTGGAAGAAATGGACCCATAGCTTCCCATCATCAGTGTGAAGTTGAATCTTGCGGAAATAAGATCTCAGATGCATCTTAGGACAAGAGACCCCATCATACTTGGCAAAAGTATGGATTTTGAATTTTGGTGGGATGACCACTCCGGAAACCAAACCTAACTCTTCAAAGTCCAAGTCAGGTATATGCTAAATCTCTATAGCATTGAGGTGATCCTCCACCTGTTTGTTTTTATCATCAAAGGGAGGATATTGTTCCTCAAAGAAATAAGCTTCATCTTCATCAGTCCCCGGGTTGTTATCTCCTTCTTTTGTCTGATTGTCCCCCTCAGTTGATGGAGTTGAGAGATTTAGAGCTCTCTTGACTGGTCCTCTAAGTATTCTTCCCAAATTCAGGATGCCTACTGACTTCTTTGTCTTTTTCTTCTTGTCTTTGAGAAGAAGAGTCTTCAGGTCCTCTTGCCCTTTAGCCAAAGTCAAGAACATTTGTTGGAATTGAGCATTTTGTGCTTGAAGATCCTTCACAGTTTGTTTCATATTCATCTTACTGAAATAAACAATAGGAAGATAAAGAGACCTGTATGGGAGAAACCTGTCATGATATGATACATGGTATGTGGATGCGTGTTTTCAAGGATCTCATAGGGTAAACACAAGAAGATGTTAGAAGTTAAGTTTTGATCAACAACTTTTATTGGAGAACTTCGTATTGGTGGATGTACTTCCACTAGAATCAAGCTTACCATGTCAAGTGGGTCATAGCCCTTGACTCAAGTTATCGTGCTTTGATCTTTGACGGCATTTGATTAGAGAATGAATTATCTTTCCCCTTGATAGGCGTCTGGTTCAACATAACCCTTCATCATAGTCCCTTGAGATACAAGTATGCAAATCAAGCAAGTTGTTATGTACAAATAGTCTTATACACACAAAGCCGATAAGTCCTTAGGTTTAAGATTGCATGGAGTTTGTAGGCAAGTACACTCTTGAAGTTTAGTTAGCTCAACATGTCCTAGAAAGTGACCGGGTTCTAAGGAGTCTCATATCACCGACCTTTCTTTTAGGCATTGTTCTAGCTCAAGCACCGGAGTATTGCGGCCAAAATATCCCAAAAGTCCAATCTCATTGAGTGTAGCATCGAGTATCAACCAATCTTCAGTCAGAACCAAATTCGGACATCTCACTACTTTCTAGTGGCTTAGGATGAGTCAATTAAAGGTTCTAAATGTAAGTTAGCGCTTAATGATACTATAATGAAGCCTAATGTTATCCTTAAATGACTCAAGGAATATTAGTACAAACCAGAGTATCACGCTAATGTAGCTATCACTTCGTCCATATCGGTCTACGCCGTATAGCCTCCATGATTTATTGTTACTTACCTAAAAAGGTGCCCCAAATCCGGGTGTAGGATCTTTAACAATAACCCAACAAAGACCCAAAAATTTAAAGCAAGCAAGTCAAACACTGAAATCAAGTAAAGGTGATCTAGCCCTAAGGTAACCCCATTTTTAAGTAGTCCCCAGCAGAGTCGCCATTTCTGTAACACGGTGGGAGAACTGACTTGGGTGTTTTACGTTTGATCGCAATTATTGCGGATAGCAAGAGTCGCCACCGACTTTTCTTTTATCCAATAAGGAAAGGTTAAAAAGAACAGGAAAGACCTTTCGAGATTATTTCTTGAGTTCGGGGGGTAGGTTATGAAAAGGGAAGGTATTAGCACCCTTTTCATCGGTAGTTATCTACGGGCTCTTAGTTGCTTGCTAGATCACTTGCTTTTGTTTGAAAATGTGCTTGTGGTGTGGGTTTTGAAAGTATTTTGAAAACGTCTTTGTAATGGTTCTCGTTTCTATAAGAACGCGTACATAGTGTTGTTTTAATAATAGTTCAAAGAGGTGTTTGTGGAATGTGTTTTTGAAAGTGATTTTGAAAAGTGTCTTGTAATGGTTCTCATTTCTATAAGAACGCGTACAAAGTGTTTTGTCTTTTGAAAATGTTTCAAAATGAAAGTGTCGATGTATAAAATGTTTTTGTTGTGAGCAAGCGAGCAACTAGGAGCATCCTACCTACTCAAAAGGTATTTAAGGTTAATTTCCTCCTCCTTTAGATGTTGCTATTTTACCATTGATTTGGTAAGAAAACCCATCATTGAATGTGAAGGGACGGGCGTGGGAGATTTTTATAGTCATAGAAGGAAACCTATGGGACGCTTTAGCAATTTCGTTTAGAGACTAGATCGTTTATCGAAGGCAACATCGAGGGTCATCGAGGGACTACGATCTTTTATCGAGGGTCTTTGCTAAAACGCCCATATTCGAGGGACTTGACTATTTCTCTGAGGCAACAAGTGAGATTACCCTAAGGGTGCATGTGTGAATAGTGTGTTTGATTTGCATGCATTTAGTCTTTGAATTTTAGGTTATCTACTTGTTGGTTTTTTATCTTTCCATACATCCTAATTACTAACATTTATACAAAAGTAATAAAAATGCAGAAAATAAATCCTACATTATTACAACCATATTGAGTAGCATGAGAATGTAAATACTAAACAAAAATAAAAGAAATAAAAATGAATGTTTCGATCTAGGCAGAAAAACCCTTCGATTCTGCCCTTCCTGGCTTCCTTCGATTTGGGCCTGGAGTCAGTGAGGTCACGCCTTTCGATTTGGGCTTAGCCTGAAGCATGAGATGCAGCCTTCGATTCTGCCTTTCTGCTTCCCTCAACTGGGGGATGGAATCAGTGTGGGCATGCCTTTCGATTGGGCTTGGAATCAGTGTGGGCGTTCTTCTGGCTGCCTCTTTTGTTTGGACCTGGAGGTTAGTGTGGAAGCCTAAGGCTTCGTTTCATACTTCCATCCCCTTGTTTCTTTAGTTTGAGACTTTAAATAGCAGCATGGCCTGAGGCCATGCTAGCATTGGTCTTATGGCCAGGTTAGTTCTTAAAGCATATTTAATAACTCAAGAAACAAAAACAAAAGGATTATCCATGAAAACAAATTAAAAGGGTGGAAACGAAAATAAGAATAATGGTATGTACATGTTTGAACCAAAAAGAAAATTTATTCACATGTTATGCTAGAAACGAAAGGTTCAAGGTTAAGAGTGGCTTACTGTTGTACCCCAAAATCTGCCCTCTCATTTTATCAAGATTTCTCATCACAAGACTCTTTGAACTCAAGACCAGATTAGGGTTTTACTCTGCTCAAGACATCTCCTTGCACTGTTGACCTAAATTAGGGTTTGAGTTTGCACAAGGAATTTTGGACTTATAATGCTCAAAGTGACTTTCATGCTTCATGTTGGACTCATAAGTTTTCTCATACCAAGTTTCAAGCCTTGAGTCAAACTTTTGCCCAGTCAATTGGACAGTTGGCCTAAAAATCAATTGTATTGGGAAAAAGTCAACTATGGCCAATTTACAGTCAAACCTCATAATTTTTTATCCATATCAACATTATAAACTCATATGAACCATTTGATCAAGTTTGGACTACAACTCCTCAAGAAATTTGATCAGATCATCAAAAGGGCAAAATGGTCATTTTTAGGGTTTTGACTGCAGAAGGGAGATTTCTGACTTTTCACCTAGCCAATGGCAAATTGGGTTCAAGCATGGATTCAAGGACTCAATGGCACCATCTTGACCTATTCACAAGGTTCAAAAGATCTCAATTGCATTGGATTTACAGATGAATTTTTCAGTCAACTAATCAAAATTTGATTGTACACTGAAAAGTCAAACTTTGACTTTTTGGTCAAAATCAAGTGCCAAGGGTCATTTTTCATCAAGATGTGTCAAAACATGAAACTTGTTCATCAAGAAACCCAATTTTGCAAATTAGGGTTTAAGATTGAAAATTTTCATAACTTAGAATTTTTCTAAGTTATGAAATTTTCTTAATTTTTCCCAACTTTGCCCAATATTTTCACCATGATCCAATTGGATTCAAACAAAACTTCCAACATTAAAGTTGTAGTCCTCCACAAAAACTACAACTTTGATTCACAAAGTTTTCTCAAAATAAGCTTGGATCTTAAGTTATGAATTTTGGATAAAGGGTCCATGAAACTTTTAACTTAGTGAAATTTTGCCCTAGTTTAGGCAGGATTTTGACCTATCTTCATGGCAATTTTTCACCTAGTTTCACTTGGAATCTCAAAATGCATTTCAAATATGAATTGTAGATCATGTTACAAGCTTTCCAAAATGTCAAAGAACTCTCTAAAATTATTTGTGGTTAGGGATGATCGAAGGCTTGAAGTTGGAAAAAACTCACTTTTGATCCATGGCATTTTCATATTGATACAAGTTGCAAACTCTAATCAGCCTTGTTTGTACATGATTACAGGTCCCAAAACCCTTCCATACTCAATAATTAAATGCAAATCCATTGGTTTGAGGCGTTGTTCTGGTCATGGAAGGATTGCACAAAAGATTAATCCTAAAATAGCAAAAAGGCAACATTGCCATTTTTGTCAAATTTGCTTTATGTCAAATAGAATCCTTGAGCCTTGAACAAGATCTTGTACAGCACACAATATCCACCAACTGAGGGGGCCAAGATCACAAAGTGCAGGCTGATAGATAGCCTGTACAGGCTTGTCTTGCATCATGGCTTACTTTTGCTTAAAATACAAGAAACTTGCCAAAAACAAGAGAACTGGCACATCTATTATAACCAAGCTTAGCAAGCATTTGAAACAAGTTCTTGACATTGCATTAAGCCTGAAACACGAGCCTTTGATCCCTCAAACACTCTTGAACATCAAATCACCTTCCTCTTGCAAAAACAGGGTAGTTCCTGCACTTGGAGTTCCATAGCAAAAACCCCTCGTGCATTTTCCCCCAAACCTGTTCAAACACATTCCATATAGCCTCTCCAAGCTATCCCAACCATTGGCCTTGAACTGTAACTCCATTTGAAAGCTTCACCATTTCTATTTTCAGCTTGTGCAGGTTGAGTTCTACAAGCTTGTTCAAGCACATTCAAGGCAAACTAAGCATTGGGGAAGGTCAGGGGAAGTTCAAGCAAGCTCCCAAACATCTCAGGCCTCACTGAAAAGCTCCACATTTCCATACACGAGTTCAACTGAAACAGGTTTTTGTCAACTTCTTATCTCTCTATTTAGGAATCATTAGGCTTAGGTTTGTGAATAAAAAATGTAGTACTCATAGCCATGAAGTTGTACATATGCTTAATTTTCATTTAAGTTAAATGTGTTAAGAGAATTTGATTCATGAACTTCCTGAAAAAATTAGGTTAGAATTTAGGGCCAGAAAAATTCTCTCTGGTCTTTGAGAGTTAGAATGAGTTCTTTACATGGTTGGAATCGTCTTGAAAAATGCTACAACTTTGATGTTATGAGTTTTTGCATTAGAGCCCGCATGCAGGTTTTCCATGTTTGAGTCAGGCGCGCGCGTTTTTGGTTGACAAAGGTTGAAGATGAAGTTCAGTGGGCTGGGCTTTGTTCTGGCTCACTTTTTGCACCCCCTGCCTTGCTGATTGCACCCCCTGGCCCATTTCTTTATATTTTTTGTATTTTTGTATTTGTTTTTCATTTCTGATTTTATTTTATTATTTTCTAAACATTAAAAAAAATACCAAAAATATTTTTATAAATTTTCACATTTATTTTTATATTTTATTTTATTTTTCTAACATGAAAATAATTATTAATTAGAATATATTTTTATTTTCTTTAATAAAAAAACAAATAAATGTTTTAGAGATATTATTTTTTTTTATATTATTATTTATACATATAAAAATAATATTTTTATAATATATTTTCATTTTTTGACATTTGTACATATTTCATTTATTTTTATTTTATTGTATATATATATTATGGTTTTTACCCTTAATAAAAATAATCTTTTTATTTCTTTTTTCTTTTTTTGCATTAAATATTACATTTTTACATACATAAAAATAAACAAAATATTTTTTGCATATTCATAATATTTTGTATATTTATTTAATTGATTATTTAATTATTGCCAATTTATTTATTTGTACTATTTATTAAATTTGGATGTAATAGTAAATGTTAGGGTTTTATTTTCTTACAAATATTCCCCATTCAAAATTGCATCCCCCTCCCCATACCAATGTTGTAATAACTTAGGTTTATTTTGCGCACTTTATGCTTTCAAATATACCATGATTAGAGATTAGGGTTTGTATGCAATATCCAAAAATCAAAACAAATAGTTAGACCTAATACAAGACATAAAAGCATGAAAATTAACAACACAATGCACACATGCACCCCTAGGGTTTCATCCACTTGTTTCCTTTAAAATAGCCATGTTATGCATGTTGAGTATCTTGGAAAAACAAAAACAAAACAAAAGATCATAGTCCCTCGATGACGCTATCTTGGTTGCCTATACAAATGATCTAGTCCCTCAAAAATTTGCTAAAGCTACTTAGCACAATTGTTATCATGTTCAATACGATGACCTGCGCATGTCCCGTTTAACATCCAAATACAAGGTTGTTTACCAAATGTAATGGTAAAACAACACTGTCAAAAGCGTTAAAAACGTATAGGAAAGATCTTTGAGTAAAATAGGGTAGATAACTCTTAGTTACTTGATCAAAACTTGCAAAACATCATTGCTATTTTCAAACACACCTCACAACACAAATTCAAAACATTTCCCAAAACAAACTTTTAAACATTGAAATATCTTTTCAAAAGACAAACACCTTTGTATATATTCAAACAAGAATCATTACAAAGGTTTCCTAGACGAGGCCTCTTTTTCAAAGCATTTTCAAAAACCACACACAAAGCACCATTTCAAACAATTGAAAAGCAAAAGCTAGTGATCTAAACAAGTAACTAAGAGCCCATGGATAACCATGGATTAAAAGGGTGCCTGCACCTTCCCTTTTCATAATCTACCCCCAGAACCCAAGAAAACATCTCAAAAGTCTTTCCTCTGCTTTTTGACCTTTCCTTTGGATAAAATAAAAAGTCGGTAGCGACTCTTGCTAAACCAAAACATTTGTGAACACAAACGCAAAACCTCAAGTCAGTTCTCCCACTATATCACAGAACTGGAGACTCTGCTGGGGAATTATTCCAAAAGTGGGGTTACCTTAGGGTTTATATCACCTTTACATGGTTATCTTGTTTTCCTTGATTGCTTTACATTTGGTTCTCTTGTTTGGGTTTGAATCCTCCACCCGGATTTTTGGGAAACATTCATAGGTAAATAGCAATACGTTGTGGAAATTGTGTGGGGTATACCGACATGGTTGAAGCAATAACTATATTAGTGCGACATATTTGTGGGTACCGGTAGCCTTTGAGTCAATCAAAGAGAATACGGGGCCGCTGAGTGATGTCATGAAGCACTAATGGACTTTTAGAACCTTTACTTGACCATCTTGGCCTTTTTAGGGGTAGTGAGATGACCGGCTTTGGTGCAGTCCGAAGTTGGTAGATACTCGATACTACACTCATTGAGGGTTGTTTTCTTGGAATATTTCGGTCGCCAGTAAAGTGGCTAAATTGAAACAATGAACACAGAAAATAATCCAGTGATATTGAGCTCCTTAGAACCCGATTACTATTTATAGGACAGGTTGAGCCAACTAAACTTCAAGAGGATACTTACCTATGAAACCCCATGCAAGCCTGAAACTAGGATCTTGTGTGATTTGCTTGTACATATACTTGTGCATACATCATGAACATCATAAAGCATCATATGCATCCACTAACCATTTCAAGGGTTTGGATCTTCATCTTTATTCCTGTTTTGTAGGTTATGGAATCACTCCGCAGGAAAACTATTTAGGTCAACCTTGTGAGAATCCCTCCTCTACTCAAGGAGCTTGCTTCCAAGATTCCATAGAATTATCTCTTCAGTGAAAGACATGGTATACTTCTCAACTTGGTCAACTCCAACATTGAAGAAGACATGGTGAAAGTTCTCTTCCAGTTCTTTGACCCCCTACACCATTGCTTTACATTTCCTGATTACCAACTAGTGCCTACTTTGGAGGAATTTTCTCAACTCCTGAGGATTCCTATTCTCCATCAGCTACCCTACAATGGTACGGAAAAAGAACCAAAGCCTGAAGACGTTGCTTAAGCCCTACACTTGCAACCATCTGATATCAAAGGTCATTAGGAAACCAAAAGTGGTGTCAAGGGTTTCTTGGCAAAGTTTCTGTTTGAGAAGGCACAAGACTGCTGGAATTCTCTAGATCTGCAAGCTTTTGAGGAGATTATAGCACTTCTCATCTATGGGTTGGTCTTGTTCCCAAACCCTGATCAGCTTATAGATGTGAATGCTGTCAAGATTTTCATATCTCAGAATCCTGTGCCTACATTGCTTGGGGATATCCTCCACTTATTTCACACATGAACAATGAGGAAACGAGGTTTTCTCATGTGTTGTACTCCTCTTCTAGCAAGGTGGTTTATTTCTCACCTTCCCCAGTCAGTCTTGAAGAATGAACAAGGCTTGAGGTGGTCACAGAGCTTGATGACTCTCACACACTATGATGTTCATTGGTGTTCTCGGTCCAGAGAAAATGTCATCATCATTGATCGTTGTGGGGAATTCCCTAATGTCCCATTACTTGGCATTAAGGGAGGCATTACCTACAACCCCTGCTTGGCTCTAAGACAATTTAGGTATGCCCGAAGGGATGGCCCTCATGACATGTTGATTCCAGATTTGGTTTTTGACTTCGACAATAACGCTCAAGGACTTTGACAAAAGTTTATCCGAGCTTGGAGGATGCCCAACAAAGTGGACAGTAAGACACTGGGACACAAGAATTTCATCCCCCTTGAGCCTTACCTCAAGTGGGTACGAACCCGCGCCCAGAGTCTTATGATGCCTTACCCTTACATTCTGCCTATGATCAAAGAGCTTGTTATGGAAGGAGAGGTTCCATACACCCTCCTACATCCTGACATGCCAACATCATTGGAAGATTTGCAAAAGAGTTGGATACAACTCAAGGAAGAACGAAATACTTTTGAAGCCAGCTTCTACGCCAGTGAGAAGAAGGTTTTGGAACTTACTCGTCGAATCCATGAAGAGAAGACTCTCAACACCTATATCACACCAAAGAGGATGCGCAACGTCTTTTTACATTAAGAATTTTGTAATATTTTGCCCATGGGGCATTTATGTACTAACGAATTTCTTCTTATTAATATGACGTGTGTTCTTTTTGTTTGCAACAACTTTGAATTTCCGAATCCTTGAATGCATTACATGAATACATATCATTCATCATATGCATAAACAGGTCTTCACACCAGGTTTCCTTATCTCTCTGCTGTTTATTTCAGCAAGATGGATATAGAGCAGACGGTCAAAGATTTACAAGCACAGAATTCGCAGTTCCAACAACTCCTCATGACCTTGGCAAAGGGTCAAGAGGACCTTAAAGCACTGTTAGAGAAGGAAAAGGAAAAAGAAAAGGAGAAAAAGAAAAAAAGAGCTGGTGTGGCCACTATGGGAAGAAGATTTGAGAACCAATCTAGAAGAGTCCTGGATTTCCCCTCAACGTCTGATGAAGGGGTTGGCAAAGGAAAGGGAGTTGTGGTGCCCTCCGAGTCTGAGGCTGAAGAAGAAGAAGAAGAAGAAGAAGAGGATGAAGATTACTCTGAGCAGCAGTACCCTTCTGCAGATGACAAGTATAAGAATCTGGAAGAGTGGTTGGCAGCTATGGAGGTACAAAGGGTTCCTGGGCTGGATTTTGAGGAGCTAGGGTTGGTTGCTGGGATTGTGATTCCCCCTAAATTCAAGGTGCCTACATTTGCTAAATACGATGGTCTGTCTTGCCCGAAGATGCACCTACAGTCTTACGTCAGAAAGATCCAACCTCATTCTTATGATAAGGATCTGTGGGTCCACTTTTTTCAAGATAGTCTTTCGGGTACGCAATTGGACTGGTTCTACCAGCTTGAGAGGGCTGACGTACATAATTGGGAGGATCTGGTTGCTGCCTTCTACAGACAATATCAGTATAACGCAAACTTAGCACCTACTCATACTCAACTACATAGTATGGGTATGGTCTCTAATGAAGGCTTTAAGGAGTATGCCTAGAAGTGGAGGGACTTGGCTGGAAGGGTGCAGCCACCATTGTCTGAAAGAGAGCTTGTTGATATGTTTTTGGGGATGCTGTCTGGTCCATTCTTTAATCACCTGATAGGGAGTTCATCGGCAGGGTTCACTGAATTAATTCTGACTGGTGAATGAGTTGAAGCTAGCATCAAGAGTGGTAAGATTCAAAAAGATACATCTGCTTCTGCCGCTGTCAAAAAACCTTTTCCAGCTAAGAAGGAGGTGTCAGTTGTTTACTCTCAAAAAGGTTGAGGAAGGGTAGAGCGCCGACCAACGATAGAGGTTGTAATGATCCAATAGACTGCAGCTGATCAACCTAGAAATGATCAACCAAGAACCAACCAACAAAGAGGGGGAAGACCTGTTAGGCAGTTCACCAAAATAAACATGACGCCTGCCCAGGTTCTCCCCCATCTCTTGAAGCTGAACCTTACAACCTTGAGAGATCTGCCACAAAATCTGAATACAACTTCTCCTTTTTATCATGCCAATGCTAAATGTTCTTACCATTACGACGGCATAGGGCACGATACCAACAACTGTTGGGCCCTCAAAAACAAGATCCAAGATTTAATAGATGCCAAGGAGGTAGAATTCGACGCGCCCGAAAAGCCGAACGTGATTTATGCCCCAATGCCAAAGCATGGTCACAGTGCCCATGCTATCCAAGAGGATTTGTATGTCGCTGTTGTTGATGACTTAATGACTCCATTGCTAATAATCAAGATGAATCTGTTGAAAACCGGGATTTTTCCAGGCTATGAAAAAGATTGCTACTTTTGTTTGTCCCTACAATCCGACTGTCCGCTATTGAAGTTAGGTGTCCAATGTCTAATGGATAATCAAGAGATCCTCTTTCAGAAAACTCATGTTACTCCTGTTACTCCAATCAAATGATGTTGTTATAATTACCATTTCCGACAATCTTTCCAAGGTCTCCAAAAGACCTGTTAAGATTACACCTGATCCAAAGTTTGTACCGCTGAAGATTACTATGCCGGGGCCTATCCCATACAAGTCCAATAAGACGATACCGTGGAATTATGGAGGAGAGATTTTCTACCACGGTGTTAAGCAGATTGAATCAGTCGAAGAGAACTCTGATGAAGAAACTCCTGACGTAGGAAATATTGCGGGGACAAGTAAGATCACTCGTAGCGGAAGAATCTTCTCTCTGGAGATTGCTCCTCCAAGGGAGATCTTCGGACCCTCAAGTGCTCCTGTGCCAGTCAAGATATTTGTGCGAAGTCCAGTGATTGAAGAAATTTTTACTCCCGAAGTTGTACCCTCTGCTGTTACTGCTGATAAAGGTAAGGGGATCCAAGAAGCGCCCGTCAGGACGAGGGCTCAACCTTTGGTCATCCCCGAGACCACCCAAAAGGAAATGGAGGAAATTTTAAAGATAATTAAGAAAAGCGACTATGATGTCGTAGAACAACTGGGGCAAACCCCTTCAAAAATTCCATGCTGGCCCTATTGCTCTGTTCCGAGGCTCATGCCAAAGCCTTGATCAAATTCCTGAAGACGGTGCACGTGCCTCAATAAACTTCTGCGGATCAGTTTCAAGAGTGTGTAGCTAGCCTTACAGCCGACAATGGTCTTGGCTTCTCTGATGCCGATCTAACGTCTAAGGGAAGAAAGCATAATGATGCGCTGCATGTCTCGGTGGAGTGCAAAGGAACCACACTTGCTCACATTCTGGTTGATACCGGGTCATCTTTAAATGTCCTACCAAAGAAAGTATTGGACATATTAGACTGTGAGGGTTTGACCCTAAAGCCCAGTAATATCATTGTTAGAGCCTTCGACGGTTCTAAGAGGATGGTTCACGGAGAAGTGGATATCCCAATTAAGGTGGGAACGGAAATTTTCAACTCTACATTTTATGTGATGGCCATCCGTCCTTCATATTCTTGCTTGTTGGGAAGGCCATGGATCCACAACGCTGGGGCATTCACTTCTTCTCTACACCAAATGCTAAAATATCCAGTCCAGGGGAAAATCATAACGGTTCATGGTAAGGAGGAGTATATGATAAGCCACCTTAACTCTTTCCGCTACGTGGAGTTAGATGTTGAATTCATAGAAACACCTTTCCAACACTTTGAAGAGGTTTCTCCCGAAGTTGCGACAGCTAAGACAATGACTTCTGTACCCATCATTACCAAGCCTGTATCCCGAATGTCATCCCTTAAAGATGTGAAGGCTGTGATCGAGGAAGAAGGAAGTACAGTGTGGGGTCAGCTACCAGATTTTCCTTTCAAGACAGATAAGTTCGGTTTGGGTTTCACTGCTGCTAGTCAGAAGGTTGTGCGTCACTCCCGGGCTGGAGGACCACCATTAAAGATCACTCATCATGGAGTTCATGCTTTGGAAGATGTTGAAGATGAGAGCAATTTTGAAGATTGGATTTTCCCGACCATTGAAGGAGGACTGAACAACTGGGAGGCGAAAGACTTTGTTCCCATTACTTTCATTAATCAGTAATTTATCTTTCAAACATTTATGTTGGTCTGTAATAATTTTTAAACAATTCGTACACTCTTTTTGCCTTGTGCCTTACCTGGGGCATATGGGCTCATTTGTAAGGGTTTTGATTCTTCATTTTCATATGCCATTTTTAATTAATCATGGGCGTTTTCATCTATAAACTTTTGTGTTCATTTTCTTTCTTTTTACATTTTACTTTGTTTAAAGGTGGCTATCCCTTACACACACACACACACTCACAAAATGCAGGTACCCATCCACTCTAGATTCCATGGGTAACAATTCTGCTATGGCCTTCAGTGACTCTGAAGATCTGGTCAATCATGCCGAATATAAAGGTGATGAAGACTATGAAGTACCTGGAGAGTTAGCTAGACTTCTACAACAGGAAGAAAGGGTTATTCTGCCCCATGAAGAACTGTTAGAGACTATCAACTTGGGTACTGCCAAAGATAGAAGAGAGGTTAAAGTGGGTGCCAACCTAAAGCTGAATGTCAAAGAGCACTTAGTTCAGCTGTTGAATGAATATGTTGAGATCTTCGCCTGGTCCTATGAAGACATGCCGGGACTTGATACATATATTGTGGTTCACCATCTCCCTATAAGAGAAGACTGTCCACCAATTAAACAGAAAGTCCGCCGAATGAGGCCTGATATGTCTGAGAAGATCAAAGTCGAGGTGATGAAGCAGTTCAATGTCGGGTTTCTTGCTGTTACTTCCTATCCATAATGGGTTGCTAACATTGTGCATGTGCCTAAGAAAGATGGCAAAGTGAGAATGTGTGTGGACTATAGAGATTTAAACAGGGCTAGCCCTAAAGATGACTTTCCACTATCACCTATTGACATCTTGGTTGACAATACAGCTCAACATAAGGTATTTTCTTTCATGGATGGATTTCAGGGTACAACCAGATCAAAATGGCCCCTGAAGACATGGAGAAGACTACTTTTGTTACACAGTGGGGTACCTTCTGCTATAAAGTGATGTCATTCGGACTGAAGAATGTCGGGGAAACCTATCAGCGAGCCATGGTAGCTTTGTTTCATGATATGATACATCATGAGATTGAAGTCTACGTAGACGACATAATAGCCCGTTCACAGACAGAAGAAGAACACCTCGACCATCTGCAAAAGCTGTTTGTCAGGTTGAAGGAGTATAAGCTCAGACTGAACCCTAGCAAGTGCACTTTCGGAGTCAGGTCCGGTAAACTTTTGGGATTCATCGTCAGCAACAAAGGCATCGAGGTTGATCCTGCCAAAGTCAAAGCCATACAAGAAATGCCTGCCCCCCGCACTGAAAAGGAGGTCAGAGGTTTCTCAGGACGCCTAAACTATATTGCAAAGTTCATTTCTCACCTGACATCTACCTGTGAGCCAATCTTCAAGCTGTTGAAGAAAGATTAGGTGGTTGAATGGAATGATGACTGTCAAGTTGCTTTCGATAAAATCAAGGAGTATTTGCTAGAACCTCCTATCTTGATGCCACCCATTGAAGGAAGGCCGCTAATCATGTATCTGACTGTTTTGGATAACTCAATGGGGTGCGTACTGGGCCAACATGACGAGTCTAGTCGAAAAGAGCATGCCATTTATTACCTTAGCAAAACGTTTACCGACTGTGAGACTCGCTACTCACTGCTCGATAAAACTTAATGCGCTTTGGTATGGGCTGCTCGCCGGCTAAGGCAGTATATGTTGACACATACCACTCTGCTGATTTCTAAAATGGATCCGATCAAGTACATCTTCGAAAACCTTGCTTTATCTGGAAGAATCGCTAGATGGAAAATGATCCTGACTGAGTATGATATCCAGTACACGACCCAAAAAGCTATAAAGGGGAGTATACTAGCTGACCATCTAGCTCATCAAGCTGTCGAAGATTACCAATCCATGAAGTTCGACTTCCCCGATGAAGACATTACGATATTGGACAACATTGAAGGTAACAGACCATATGACGGACCTGAACAAGGATCCCGATGGACCCTGTACTTTGATGGTGCTTCAAATGCACTTGGCAACGGTATCGGCGCGGTACTTATCTCTCCAGAAGGTTTCCATACACCTTTCACTTCTAGACTCTGCTTCAACTGCACCAACAACATGGCCGAGTATGAAGCTTGCATCTTTAGTCTCAAGGCTGCTATTGACTTGGGAATTGAATCTTTGGTTGTGTTTGGGAACTCAACTTTGGTTATCAATCAAATCAAAGGAGATTGGGACACTAAACATCCTAATCTCATCCCATACAAAGAACATGTCTTGACATTGCTACCTCACTTCGAGCAGATTACCTTCGAGCACTTCCCGCGAGAAGAAAATCAGCAAGCGGATGCTCTAGCTACAATGTCTTCCATGTTTAAACTTAACTGGGATAATGAGGCCCCCCAAATCACCATCGAGCGGATGGATGAACCTGCACATTGACACGAGATTAATACCGAAGAAGTGGTGGACCGACCTTGGTTTCATGACATCAAAAGGTAGCTCGAAGCACAAGAATACCCTGAAGGAGCTTCAGTCAACGACAAAAATTTCTTAAGGAGGTTTGCTGCCAAGTTCTTTCTGAGAAATGGTATCCTATACAAGCGTAATCTTGATTGTGTCCTACTCCGTTATGTGGACAAAGTTGAAGCTGAGCAGATCATGGTTGAACTACATGATGGCACCTTTGGCACCCACTCAAGTGGTCATACGATGGCTAAGAAGATTCTACGGGCAGGCTACTACGGGTCTACCATGGAAGCTGATTGTCATCAACATTCCCGTACTTGTCACAAATGCCAAATTTATGCTGACAAGGTACATATTCCCCCAGTTCCTATCAATGTATTAACAGCTCCTTGGCCATTCGCAATGTGGGGTATCGACATGATTGGAGAGATCAAGCCTACAACATCCAATGGACACCGCTTCATCCTGGTGGCCATTGATTACTTTACCAAGTGGGTCGAAGCAGCTTCCTTCGCCTCTGTTACAAAGAATGTGGTTGCCCGCTTCATCAAGCAGAACCTCATTTGCCGGTATGGTATCCCTGACTGTATCATCACGGACAACGGTACAAACCTGAACAACACTATGATCACCGCTCTGTGCGAGCAGTTCAAGATTTAACATCACAATTCATCTCCCTATCGGCCAAAGATGAACGGTGTTGTCGAAGTTGCGAACAAAAATATCAAGAAGATCATTCAAAAGATGACAGTTACCTACAAGGACTGGCATGAGATATTACCGTTTGCTCTGCACGGATACCGTACCACGGTGCGAACTTCAACCGGGGCAACCCCCTTTTCTTTAGTATATGGCATGGAAGCAGTTTTACCTATGGAAGTTCAGATTCCTTCTTTAAGAATCATGAAAGATGTTGGTTTGAGTGAAGACGATTGGATTCAGATCCGGCTTGATCAACTTAACTTGATTGACGAAAAGCGACTTACTGCTGTTTTCCATGGTCAGGTGTATCAGAAACGTATGATCAAGGCCTTCAACAAGAAAGTCAAGAGACAAGTATATCAAGTTGGAGATCTTGTAATCAAGCGGATCATCTTGCCGCAAAGTGATCCCAGGGGCAAGTGGACTCCTACTTACGAAGGACCATTTGTGATCAAAAACATCTTTTCTGGTGGGGATATGATTCTAACCACCATGGATGGTGATGACCTACAGCACCCTGCGAACGCAGACATAGTCAAAAGATACTATGCATAAACGACCCGACAAGTTGAAAACCCGAAAGGGCGACTTGGGCAAAAATGGGCGTCCCGGTGAATCGAAAACCCGAAAGGGCGGTTTAGGCAAAAATTAGGGATAAACAAAATAATCTGTACACCCGGCAAGTTGAAAACCCGAAAGGGTGACTTGGGCAAAAAAACGTTTCCCGGTGGTGTTTCCAGTGATTTCTGGTAAACAACCGCTAGTCTTCCAAACTATCGAATAATCTTTATTAACGCTACTCAATCTCTTTGGTAACTCACAGGATCGACTAGATTGATCCTAGGACTCCTTGGATATCAAGGTTACTCTCACAATCGAACAATTATTCATGGGTGCTATTGTACAAATGTTTGGTTTATTTCGATCCCTCTCTCTAAGAGTTTGAAAATGTGGTCAAAGTGTATGTGAAAACTAAGTTATACGAATAATTGCTAATTGTAATGCTGATTGAAAAGACATATAAAACTGTATGGAACATGAAGTAACTGGTTTCGACCCATAAAACATTTAACACAAAAGGTTTCTGGAATGTGGAAGTTTAAAATGTAAAGAAAGCGTTTAATGCAAGAAATCTAGAAATGACTTTAAGTGAAAGGACATGTTTGAAGAATAATACTTGAAAGTAAAGGTATTGAGAGCGTAAAAGTTCTCTGAAATATAGAGTGCTCGAAATATAAAGAAAGCAGTAAAATGTAAAACTTTGAAGAAAAGACTTTGAAATGAAAAGACAGTAGATAAAGAAACTTGCAAATGTTATTCGACAGAAAGAAAAAGAAGGAAAGTGCTGGAAATAGTAAAAAGGCTTTTATTAAATTAGAAATACATGGTGCTATCATACATACATCTCTCTTGCATTCGTTTCCCTTGCCATGTGGTAGTTTGAATGTTATTGAGTATTTTGTATAACAGATATGACACACTGAAATCCTAACACTAAGACTTCTATTTATACTAATTCGACCCTAACGGTCTCGCTACAAGATCATGCCACGTTTCGAACATGCAAGACAATGCTCCTTTCATCTTTCCACGTGTCCCCAAATGCTCCAACACATAACTTTCAAACTTTGAAAGTCCCGCTTTCATTTAAATTTTAAATGCTTTGGTGTTTCTCTGTTTCGAACGCTCTTCTCAGATCTAGCTTCGCTGCTGTTTCGAGACCCCTTTGGATACGCTCCCATGATCACCGTTCGAAACTTCAAGCTTTGACACACTCATTCGAAACACTGCTTCCGCAATTTCGAAGCGTGGTGTTTTAATTCCATTTCGATCAGAACTTCTAGCTCTTTTTGAATTCTAAATAACATTATCAAAATCTTCAGCCAACAAATTGCCCCTTTAAAATATGTATTTCGATCTCTCTGAGAAATACCTATTTTAAACATTTATACAAGATTTTGATAGGATCTTCGAATCATCATAGCATTTAATGCGTTTGACCCTAGTCACATCAATCATAGCACCCTTTGGGTACCTTAACCGCCCAAAGTCACTTCACAGCATGGTGCAGTTATAAGTAATGATTGTTTTTAAAATCACGCCTATTACCTATATCAACTTCTCGCCACCTCTTCATCACACCAATCCATGATCTCCACGTATCATACTTTCACTCGGTGGATGTTTAATCTTCTTATTATAAAACGTCAATTTAACCTTCCTTTTTCCTTCTTTACACTCTAAACCTTTCAAATTCTGGAATTTTACTCTTCTTCTCTCATAAACAATCTAAGCTCTCAAACAACAAAAATGTCTTCTTCCACATCATCCCAACTCAAGAAAGTCTCCAAGAAGAAAGGAAAAACTACAGGAGCAACTATGGAGAGTAAAATCGTCACCATTCAAGGCCAATCTGCTCTTGCTCCTCAAATGATTTCCAAAGAAAAAGAAATGCTGTACGCATCACAGGTACTCATCCCTACCCATGTTGCTGGTAAGAGGTTAGCCTTAAATGGCCCTCTTACAGTTTTTGAAATACTAAAGGACACCAGGACCATTTTTCCCGTGTGTTATAACTTCAAACCTTTATTCAACAAAATGGATGCCCCTAGGGCAGTAGAATTTCTTAATCCGAATACCACAGAAACCTCAACCGTTTATCCTAAGGACCCATTTATCTTGGATTATGTAAAAAGCAATTTTAAACCATTCCGATCTTGCCCTACTGCTGATGTTGCTTATCAAAACTGGTTTACGAAAGTAGAAGCCAAAAAATCCCAGCAATGGGAAGAACTAGGCATTTATAACCTTATTAAGCTATCGAAACCTGGATTCACCTATAGTCATCCTCTGCTATTTGCGTCCCTCTACTTCTGGGATAGTACCTACAACACTTTCCATCTTCCAGGTGGAATGATCACCCCAACCTTCTTCGATATAGCAGCCATTACTGGGTTGTCGCCAGTGGGGGAAACTTATGTTCCTGACAATGAAGAGCACTCAAGCATAATTGACTTCGAAGTCAAGTTAGCCAGCTTCTCCAAATTTATCGGCCATTATCATGCTGAAGGGGATAATGTGTCTGACACAGAGCACATTGCTTTCTTAACCCTGTGGCTGTCTAGGTACGTTTTCTGCAGTAGATCCCTGCAGGTAGCTAGTAGGTTCATTCCTTTAGCTAGGGATTTACATGAAAATCGCAAAGTGTGCCTAAGCGAATTACTCTTAGTTGACCTCTATGAGAGCCTGAGGTCAGCTGTTTCGAGCCTCAAATCCCACACTTCCAAAAACATTCTTTTAGCTGGCCCATTTTGGTTACTTCAATTATGGCTCAATGCCATGTTCGAACCTTCTTTATCAACCGCCAATACCATAGATGAACAAGATTCAGAAATAAGTGATAGGATAGTCGAAGGCACTAGGCTTCGAAGACTAACCCCTAACGATGACAAGGATGACTTCAAGGTTCAATTTTCGAAGTACATCTTGATACTCTCAAAAAGACACAAGTTCGAAGAGAGCATGGCGCCCTTTGCTTCGAGGGCTCATGGACCTTCTTGGTTCACCATGGCTCTCTCAGAAGCCATCAAGAGTAAGGAAATCCAAGATGTGTGGAGAGCTTTCTTGCTTCCTAGACTTATCTCTTCAAGGATAACCCCAGCTAAGAACCAAATTCTTCTCTTTGCCTACCAACCAAACTTCGTTTCGAGGCAGTTTGGCCTATGCCAACTGATTCCTGAACCTTTGTTCCAGACTGAGAGCGCCATCACATCTGGCCGAACTTTCAAGGCAAGGGAAGCCAAGATCCAACAAGAACAATATCAGGGCTTTGCCCAATTTGAACTGATAGCCTTCGAACCTACTCATCTCGCGGCCAAAGGATTTCTGGAGTGGTGGATTAAGTTTTATCAAACTTGTATGTTCGATACACTTACTATTCGACAGAAACTAATTGATGCCTTCGATGTGCAGGTACCAGCAAAGAAAGGTATGTTTACTCATGCCAAAGAAATAAAAGCTTTTCAAAATTACTTCGAAACTACTTACGACCCCACACGCTTGGACTCCACTGTGCATCAAGCGGCTGAGACCTTGAAGGAAAAATTTAAACAAAAAGTTTCTAAGCTAAAACTTCCTTCAGGGCTGTCACCTGAGGATAGGTATAGGTTGGCATTCGAAATGCATCCACCTAAATTTCCCAGATTACCTACCTCAGAACTGGCTCTGGCTTGGTTTCCCCCATATCCATGGTGGTTTACTTGCAAAGAGATGTTCAAATATCTTCAAAGGAAACCAAAGCCATCTGAGACTGTGACATGGGCTCGACACTGGCTTCATGATTTCCCAGGACATCTTCGATATGACCTTTCTGCCATGTCAATTAAATCTGATCAAGGCACAGGTGCGAATGCTTGGGAAAAACTCCCAAATATCTTTTATTTTCCAAATCTTTAACCTTTGCTTTAAATGTTTTGATTTTCAGCTATCAGGATAAAGACCACTGCCTCGAAATCGAAGGAAGGGAGTGCCTCTCAAGCCTCCATCGAAACTACCGAAAAGGCTAATCCACCCGAAACGACTACTGCTGCTGCAACTACACCAACAACAACAACGCCAACAACAACAAGTGCCCCAATTCCAACGGTAATCACTTAGTTTTTTTACACTTCGATTTCACTCAATCCTTTTATATCTAACTTCGTTAAAATTCGTTCAGACCAACAAGCTTCCCCCCACTACTCCCAAGAAGCGGAAACCAAGCACCACTGGGGAAGATCTCACTGCTGGAGGAAACTCAAACACTGCTTCGAAGAAGAAGCTAAAGAAAGCTACACCAAAAAGTACTGTTCCTACTAGTGTCTCTGGACTCGACTCCAGGGATGCTGCTCCCTTACCACAATCCAAAAATCCACCTTCGACCTCCAACCCACCGTTGGAACGCATAGCTAGTAACCTCTCTTCTGAGGGGCCACAGGTAAATCGAACTTCTTCTAAAAATGTTTAACTTTTTATTACCTTGGTGAGTGTCATCCTTTAACACTTTGCTGCTCCTTGCAGAACATCCTGAATCCCACTTCTACTATTTCGACCTCACCGTCCAGGGCTGCTGTTCCGCTTAACTCCTCTCCTCAAGGAGATTCCAGCAATTTGGTCCAAAACAAAGGTTCTTCCAACGTGGCGGTTTTGGCTGGAACTTCTGAGCAGCCAGATGACCAAGGTACCTCCATTCCTCTGAAAGAGGTAAACGAAACCATACCTCAAACGTCTGCAGAGGATTCACAAAGGGTTCTTCAAAAGTCCCCTCTTGAAACTCTTCAAGAGGATCCAAAGGATACTCAGACTGAAGAGGAAAAAGCTGATTCTGGGCAAGGATTCGAAGAATCTGCAGACGAAGAATCTGAGGAGGAAAACGCCAATGATGGGGAAAACGACAATGATGGTTCGACTGCCGGGATGGAGTCTAATGCACATAGCGGTGAAAAGGATGGTATCGAAGTGGTAGATTTGGACGAGGATGAAGAAGACCAAGAGCACGAAGCAAATGAAGGGGATGGTGATACAAACAACGAAAACCCAGAGGTTGAAACAAACGAGGTTCCCCTACGCGTGGAATTCCCCCAATCCTCTCCGTCTCGAATGACTGACGAGGAACTGGCACTTCTGAGGCGAAATGACCCTATTGGGTACATGAAGGCAAAGTTGGCCCAGAGGGACATTCCACTCGCTAGGGCAGGCACAAGTTCAACCAGCTATCCTCTTCCCACAGATGAAAGAGTTGTTCTTCTCAACAAAATTAGGAGAACTATTCTCAATGTGGATATCTTCGAAGTGCTTAAGCAAGATAGTACTGCTTGCTATACTATGAAGGAGCTGCTTACAAAGGTTAATCTTTCCAGCTGCTCTTTGCCAGTTAGTACTCTCTTGTTTGATCTTCAGAATTTGCTGGACAACGTAACTGGCTATCTTCTCCAAGACGAATCTGCTGCCAAGAAGGTTCACGAGAAACGCATTGCTATGGATGCCGCCTATGAACAAGCTTCGAAGCTTTCTCAAGAAGCTGAAGATCAGGCTATGCATCTGAAGCAGGCAAAAACTGAATATGAGGCTCGAGCTGAGTCCATTCTTATTTGGGAAAGGCAGATTCTGGAACTTCAGCAGAAAGTTAAGGAGGCTAAGGAACAACAACTAGCCTTCGAAACTAATCCTGCAGGTAACCAATTCGAAGAGCTTCTCAACCGGGGGCTTGCAGAAATGGAGACTGCAGAACAACTCAAAGGAGAAGTGGCAACCTTGGAAGGTGCCAGGCGGTTTGCTCAGCAGAAACTTGAAACATTTCGAAGTACCTTTACTCGATTGAAAAATAATGTTTATTTCTAGATTTTTTGTCTATCTGACCATAACTTTGGTTCTTTCAATGTAATACTCGAACAACGCCATTTTGGCATTCTTATCTTACCATCTTGGCTTTTTTTATAATATTTTGTTTACGTTGTTACTATTCGAATTTCCCGCAGGCTTGGTTTATATTTCTTTAAATATTTCCCATTAACCTTTAGGACACGTTTATCATCTAAGAGTTCTTCGACTTCGTAGGCATTGTTTGAGAAAACTTTTAATACTCGAAAAGGTCCTTCCCAATGAGGTGACCATTTACCTAATGCTTTGTTCTTCTTATCCATAGGCAATATGACTCTCCAAACCAAGTCATTAATAACGAATACTTTTTTCTTCACCCTCTTATTGTATGTTCTGGCCACTCTTTCTTTTTGCCTCATCAAAATCTCCAACGCACGTAATCTAATTTCGTCCAATTCAACTAATTCATTCATCATCATTTCCCAATATAACGCGGCTGGAATTTCGTTTTGTTTCTGTATTCGAACTGATTGCAGATGAATTTCTACTGGTAACACTGCATCATGGCCGAATGTAAGTTGGAAAGGAGTAGTGTTAGTGGCTTCCTTTGGAGATGTTCTACAAGCCCATAATACTTGGTCCAGAGTTTTGTGCCAATTTCTTGGCTTCTTGCCAATATGCTTCTTGATTAATCCTATTATTACTTTGTTTGCCGCTTCGACTTGTCCGTTTGCTTGAGCATAATATGGTGTTGAAGTTAGCAATCTAAACCCCATTTCTTGGGCAAATCCTTGCATCTTTCTACCAGTAAATACAGAACCTTGGTCTGTAGTTATACTTTCTGGTAATCCAAACCTATAGATAATGTGCTTTTGTATAAATTCGATAATTGCCTCTTGATCAGCAACTACCAAAGGTATAGCTTCGATCCATTTGGTAAAATAATCTACTCCTACCAAGATATATTTCTGACCTTTGGACGAAGCAGGATTTATTTCGCCTATCAGATCCAATGCCCATCCTCTGAATGGCCATGGTTTGATGATCGAATGCAGCTCACTTGCAGGGGCGTGTTGAATTCCTGCATGTTTCTGACATTCCTCACATCCTTTCGCAAAGTCTATGCAATCTTTGAGCATGCTAGGCCAATACAAACCATATCGAAATAGCAACCATTTCATTTTATGGCCTGCTTGGTGTGCCCCACATGCCCCATTATGGACTTCAGACAATGCTAAATATGCCTCACTTTCTCCTAGGCATTTCAATAAAACACCTTCTTGGGTCTTTTTGAACAATTCGTTCCCCATGAGGAGATATGACAATGCTCTATATTTTGTTTTTCTATCTACTTTTAGAGTTGGGTCTGCTAAATAACTCTTTAATGGACTTCGCCAATCTGTATCTGACAAAGTATTTATGGCTAGAATTTCGAATCCCTGTTTCTCGGCATATCCCAATCTCATACTTTCCAGATCCGATGGTGTGAATCTAGTAGCCATAACTCTTCCCCTTATTTCGACCAAATCCTTAAGATTCTTGGTAGATACTCTATAACCTGAAGCCAACTGCGCTAAGTCATTTGCTTCTTGGTTTTCTAATCTTGGTATGTGTTGAATATCCATGTATTCAAACTTTCTCAATAGCCTATTGACTATGACGAAGTATATCATTAGATTTTCCTTTATGCACTTATATTCTTTTGTGATTTGTTTGACCACCAACTCAGAATCTCCTTTAATTTCGACTCTGGTTGCCCCCAGTTCCAACAAAGCTTCAAGTCCAACAATGAGCGCTTCATACTCAGCTTCGTTGTTCGAACAACGAGGACCATCCAATTTATACTTGAATTTTGTTGGAATTCCTTCAGGAGAAATTAGAAGGACTCCAACACCACTTCCATTCTTGTGGGTTGAACCATCAAAGTACAATTTCCATGGTTGCATTTCGACGTAACTCATGCTTGTCTGCTCAACCAACGAATGATCCACAATGAAATCAGAAATCACTTGACCTTTCATAGCTTTTAAGGGCATGAACGTCAATGAATATTCTGTTAAGGCCAGAGCCCACTTTCCAACTCTACTATGCATTATTGGCTTTGAAAGCATATGTTTAATGACATCGAAGTGAGACGAAACATAAACATCAACAGGTTTTATATAATACTTGAGTTTCATACAAGAGAAATACAAACAGAGACATAGCTTTTCTAAATTGCTATATCTGGTCTCTGCATCATTCAGCACTCTACTTAGATAGTATATGGCTCTTTCGACGCCATTGTTATCTTCTTGTGCTAACATACTACCTATGCTAACTTCAGAGGCAGATATGTACAATCTCATGGGCTTCCCCCATGATGGTGGAGACAACATAGGAGGCTGAGAAAGATATTCTTTTATTTTGTCAAACGCCTCCTGGTGAGCTTCGTTCCATTCGAAGGCTTGACCTTGCTTCAGACGAAGTAACGGAGAGAAAGCTTGAGTCCTTCCACTCAGGTTCGAAATGAATCTTCTGAGGAAGTTAACTTTCCCTAGTAGAGATTGCAACTCCCTTTTTGACGCAGGTGCTTTCGTCTCCATTATGGCTTTGGTTTTGTTCTGGTTGATTTCAATTCCTTTCTTGTGGACCACAAAACCAAGAAAATCTCCAGCCTGCACAAAAAATGCACATTTAAGGGGATTCATTTTTAAGCCATGTTTTCTCATTCGCTCGAATGATTGGCTTAAATGATGCAAATGTGCTTCTGCAGATATAGATTTGATGACTATATCATCAATATACACCTGCATGAAGGTTTCGATAAAGTCATGAAAGATTGAATTCATCGCCCTTTGATAAGTTGCCCCAGCATTTTTTAAACCAAAAGGCATTACCACCCATTCGTAGGTGCCTAAGGCTCCTGGGCAACGAAATGCTGTTTTTGCAACATCTTCTTCAGCAATGAAAATCTGGTTATATCCAGAGTATCCATCTAACATGCTCAAGTATTCGAATCCTGCAGCAGAATCTACTAGCATTTCTGCCACGGGCATGGAATATTCATCCTTAGGGGTTGCAGTATTTAAATCCCTAAAATCTATGCAAATCCTTAAAGAACCATTTTTCTTGATAACAGGTACTATGTTTGCTAACCATTCGACGTACCTTGTTGTTCTGATGAATTTGCAACGCAGCAACCTTTCGATCTCAGCTTTAATTTTTGTGAGAACCGCTGGCGCGAATCTTCTGGGAGTTTGTTTGATGGGCCTCTTGCCATCTTTGATTGGCAGCCTATGTTCGACCAACTCCCTCTTTAAACCAGGCATCTCATCATAATCCCATGCGAAACAATCTTTGTTCTCCTTAAGGATTTCGATCACTTTTTCCTTGAGGCCTGGGCTAAGTTTAGCACTTACGTAAGTTACTCTTTTCGTTTTGTCATCCCCTAAGTTGACTTCTTCGAGCGGGTCCTGTGCCAACATTTTGACACCTGAGTTTATGGGATCCCTTTCGAAGCCTAAGGGTTCTTTGTCATAGATGGCATCCAATCTTTGATCCATCTTCAACTCTTCGCTGGGTGAGCATTTCGAACCCCCCCCACTAACTTCATGCGTTTTTTCAAATGATTCATTTATTTCAGCCTCTAAGGCCGCTTTCGATTCATTCTCAGCCACATAGGCCGAAATCCTTTCGAGAAAGGTAGACTCAGTCATGGTTAAGGTTGTCGAAGTCCCAGCCTGCTGGCCGTTTTTGTATAACACCTTCACCTTCCTCTTCTTTACTGATTATTGTTCTATCCCAGTAAAGTCCATCATGACGAAGTGTCATGTAGTAGTGGGCATTTCTAGTTTCATTCATCTCATCATTTGGAACACATGGAGCAATCTTTGCCAGATTCTTATCATAATCCCTTTTGTCAACTAAATTGACAGTTGACATAAAGTAACTCTGGTCTGCTTCGATGTTTTCCACGATTCCGTCATCTCTCCACAGGACTAGTCGTTGATGCATTGACGAAGGAACTGCTCCCACGCCATGAATCCACTCTCTTCCTAGCAGTAGGTTATAGTTGGCCTTGGCTTCGACAACCATAAACATGGTGGGCCTGCAACTTGAGCCTATTGTCAATTCCAACTGGACCACCCCCAGTGTTTTACCCACTTTTCCTTCATAATTGGATAGGACCATATTATGGGGCTTGATATCCCCTTCGCGGATTTCCAACCTTTTTAGCATGAAATGGGGAATCAGATTGACTGCAGCACCCCCATCCACTAGAACTTTGTTCACACCATGGACACCCACTTTCGCCCGAATGAAAAGTGGCTTGAGATGATTCTTCATTGTAGGCTCTGGTCGTTCGAAGAACGCATTTTGTTCTTCAACAGCCCCATTGTCCATCACGTAGTAGCATACGGGCCTATGTTTCATTAAATCTGTGGTGTCTTCTTCCTCATACTCATTGATTTCGGTTTCCTGCCCGAATTCGCAGGGAAGCACAGACACTACGTTACAGTTCAGGTTAAATGAAGACTCCCCCTCCGATTCGAAGTTATCTGTTATCATATCTTCGTCCTCTTCCGGGCCTGGAGTGTATTCCTTTGGTCCGTCTTGTGGGTCTTCAGAAAAAAGCCTTCTGTTGACTGGAGGTTTCTCTTCCGTCTGACTTTTTGGTTTGTTGGTGCTCGATTCACCTTGTATCTTTGTTGAAGTATCCCCTTTGTTTGCCACAGCTTCTCTTTCAGCCTTTCGAATCCTTTGCTGTCTACGCCACTGGGATCTTGACATGGGGTTCCTTCCTTTGTAATTTTCTAATCTGACTTCCTCCCTTTTTTGTGTGTTGAATTGCCTCCTGTATGTCACAGCATGGCGTGCATTTCGTTCAGCATTCCTCCATTTGTCTTTGCCTTTGTCATTTCTGGCTTGCAGCCATCTATCGGTTGGTACTTCAGCAGGGAGTTTGAAAGTCACTCTTCGAGCAACTTTGGGGTGAGGGCTATCAGGTCTTCGCTGTTTGTATATGCTGTCGAAACGCGGACCCATCTGGGCAGTTTCTTGATGGCTCCAGCAAGGGGCGAAGGGGATCGTTTCGAAGGCCCTAGCCATGCTTTGGTCATACACAGCAGAACATCTTGGGCACACCAAGCACTTAGTTGCCCCCTTGTAGCAGCGAAAAACAAACTCCAACAAACTCTCTCCAGCCTTGGGGTAGCATCTAAAAAGTTGGTTATCCTGGCGCCAATTGTTGCCAGTTCGAGCCCTCTGTACCCTTTCGAAATTTGCAGCAATTCTTTGGTTGCAGAGGATGCTGCACCTAGGGCACAGTATCATGCCTGGATCTCCTTTGTGGCATGACATGAGATAGTCTTTGAGAGTATCATCTCCAGTGTGATTGTCCCCCATCCTATGCTTTTCTTTTTCTAAGTATTTTTCCACTTCCTTCATCTCAGAACGGGGTCTTTCCATGTCCACCATATTTATTTCCAAATCCCCCTCTTTTGTTTCGTCATCGCCCCATCCTGTGGGCTCTATATCTTTGATCTGGACCCTCGAACTTTCTGGGGCAGAATATTTGACCAGATAGTCATATTTTCCACTGGGTTCCCCTAGAGTGTCCCATATTTCCTTCTGAGAGGGGACTGGCTGCGTAATTTGGACTTTCTCTAATTCCAACCTCAAGCCCTCAGTGACTTGTGTAAATCCTTCGTTGTGATCCCCTTGGCCTTCAGTAGCCTGGGTTTCTCCTGCAACAGCCACAGGTCCAGCAATTGAAGTATCCGGTGTATTCTGGATGCCTTCAATGACTTCCTCGCTGACTTCGACCATCTCCCAGTTTTCGACTCCAATGTCCTTCTCTCCTGTTAGGGTGTCGCTTCGATCAATTTCCACCATGTTGACTTCTCCAATGCATGCAGGCTCGGAGTAGTTGGTGTCAGCGACGTCCAAAGGATCTTCGTCCACTTTCATCTTCATCTTATCAGCAAACTTTAATCTGCCATCTTTGATTGCGTTTTGAATCAAATCCCTGAAAAGAAAACATTGTGAGGTCTTGTGGCCTAGGAAACTATGATATTTGCAAAATCCCCTTTTCTTCCTCTGGTCCAAAGGGGGGTATTTTGACATTTGATGGCACAATTAGTTGGCCATCTTTGACAAGCAAGTCAAAGATTTCGTCACATTTAGTGACATCGAAGGTGTAAACCTTCTTTGGAAACTTATCACTTTTCTCATTTTCAACAATATCTTTCCCTTTCGTAGGAACTAACATTTTGCAGGAGTAAGGCGGGGCCTGTTTTAATTCAGCGAGGTCGATTTCGACCTCTTCGAATTCGAATTCAGGATATTCTTCTACTTCCTCAGTTCCAACATAGGAAATCCTTTCTTTCTTACTATTCTTAAAGACTCGGGCTTTTTCGGCTTTTAGTCTTTCGACCTGTCGAACCCTATCGGCTAACTGAGCCATATCCCTCAAATGCTGAGTATCTAATTTCTTTCGAATAGAGTAATCCAATCCCCCAGCGGCCATTTCGACTAACTCATGCTCAGGGACTACTGTGTAACATCTAGATTTTAACAGCCTAAATCTATTCAAATAGTCATCAATGGGTTCAATGAACTTTCTCTTAACACTGGCCAATTCCTTCAGACTTATTTTCGATTGTCCCATGTAAAATTGTTCATGGAATAATCTCTCTAAAAGGGTCCAAGTATCAACAGACCCAGGAGGCAACGTGGTAAACCAAGTGAAGGCATTTTTTGTCAAGGAACTTGGGAAATATTTGATTCTGAGATCTTCATTATTGGCTATATCCCCCGCTTCGGTTAAATATCTCGCTATGTGTTCGACTGTTGACTCGTTGGTATCCCCAGCGAACTTTGTAAATTTAGGGACTTTGTATCCCCTTGGTAAATCAGTATGCATTATACAATCTAATATAGGAGAAGCGTAATTTGGCCTCCTCATTCCCATATTGAGGCCGTTTTGGGTCATGATCCTCTCTACCATGGTGGTCAGATTATTTTCTGCCAAGATGTTATCGTTTCGAATCCTATGAACGACAGCATCGGCATCTTGGTTTCGACCAACCAAAACAACTCCCCTAGGTTGTTCTCCTCGAAATTCTGGGGCTTCTGGTCTTTCGATCCTTGCCCCTGGTTCCATAACTTCCCTTTGTGGGCCCGAAATTATTGGGGCTTCTAACCTTGGTGCTCTGGCCCCTAAGTTAACCTCTTCTCTGGGTGGTCTATGAATTGGGTCGTTGGCAATTTGTTCTATAACAGGCACGTTTGTTCGAAATCCCGCCTGGTTCTGCCTACGCCTTTCTGTGGGAGCAAAGAAATCTGCTATTCGACTCATATTGTCAGCGTTTTCCCTGTTCGTCACAGTCACATTCTGAACTATTGGGGCGAATATTTCCTGCATGGTTTGCGCTAACACCCCTATCATATTGTGGTTGCTTTCATCCATCAATTGCCTAAAAGCCAACTGGTTATCTGTGGTTAGGGTAGGCAACGTGCTATAACCCACTGACCCTTGGTTATTTGACATAAATTGGTTTGCCCCAGACCCAGATCCTAGTTGTGGGGATGAATTCGATGTGGAATTGTGTAAACCTGCCATAAAAGATGTTGGCATTCCGTAAGAAGAACTTCTAATTCTATTCCCATCGAAGCCGGGTGGTCTAGTTGATGGAGTGGCGAAATGGGATTGTGTCCCAGGTGGCGGAACGAATCCCCCAGGGTAGCCCATCGTTCCAGTATTTCCTAAGATCGAACTGTTGGTTGATACGCCACTTACTCCGTTGGTGGCCATGCTACTGTTTGAAGATGCAACAGCCTGTGCATTCGAAGGGATTACATTAGATGCTCCGCTCGAAATGGACGCGTTAGTGCCTGTTGCCTGTGGGCCACCTTGGTCTCCCTGTTGATTGTCTGAATTAGACATTTTGTCCAAACGTTTTCTTCTGGATAAAGGTTGGTTGCTGTTGGTTATCTTACCACTTCTCAGGTTCATAAAACAGCAAACTTCTTAGGTTCCTACGTTTCTGGGATGGCTATGTCTCGACAATCCTTAATTCTGATATCCAACTATGGTCCCATCAGGTGTGCCAATTTGTTTCCAGTGATTTCTGGTAAACAACCGCTAGTCTTCCAAACTATCGAATAATCTTTATTAACGCTACTCAATCTCTTTGGTAACTCACAGGATCGACTAGATTGATCCTAGGACTCCTTGGATATCAAGGTTACTCTCACAATCGAACAATTATTCATGGGTGCTATTGTACAAATGTTTGGTTTATTTCGATCCCTCTCTCTAAGAGTTTGAAAATGTGGTCAAAGTGTATGTGAAAACTAAGTTATACGAATAATTGCTAATTGTAATGCTGATTGAAAAGACATATAAAACTGTATGGAACATGAAGTAACTGGTTTCGACCCATAAAACATTTAACACAAAAGGTTTCTGGAATGTGGAAGTTTAAAATGTAAAGAAAGCGTTTAATGCAAGAAATCTAGAAATGACTTTAAGTGAAAGGACATGTTTGAAGAATAATACTTGAAAGTAAAGGTATTGAGAGCGTAAAAGTTCTCTGAAATATAGAGTGCTCGAAATATAAAGAAAGCAGTAAAATGTAAAACTTTGAAGAAAAGACTTTGAAATGAAAAGACAGTAGATAAAGAAACTTGCAAATGTTATTCGACAGAAAGAAAAAGAAGGAAAGTGCTGGAAATAGTAAAAAGGCTTTTATTAAATTAGAAATACATGGTGCTATCATACATACATCTCTCTTGCATTCGTTTCCCTTGCCATGTGGTAGTTTGAATGTTATTGAGTATTTTGTATAACAGATATGACACACTGAAATCCTAACACTAAGACTTCTATTTATACTAATTCGACCCTAACGGTCTCGCTACAAGATCATGCCACGTTTCGAACATGCAAGACAATGCTCCTTTCATCTTTCCACGTGTCCCCAAATGCTCCAACACATAACTTTCAAACTTTGAAAGTCCCGCTTTCATTTAAATTTTAAATGCTTTGGTGTTTCTCTGTTTCGAACGCTCTTCTCAGATCTAGCTTCGCTGCTGTTTCGAGACCCCTTTGGATACGCTCCCATGATCACCGTTCGAAACTTCAAGCTTTGACACACTCATTCGAAACACTGCTTCCGCAATTTCGAAGCGTGGTGTTTTAATTCCATTTCGATCAGAACTTCTAGCTCTTTTTGAATTCTAAATAACATTATCAAAATCTTCAGCCAACAGGTGGATCGAAAACCCTAAAGGGCGATCCAGGAAAAAGTTATGGAATTGAAGCGTATGATTATGCCTCGTCGGATCACTTTAAGGATAATCTCTTCACGGACAAACTCCAAGCTTCTGATCAATCCAATCATCTGCGGACGAAGTAACGAATGGACAAGATACTCAGAGTTACAAAGGCTATAGCAGAATGGGAACCCCATGGAATTGTTACACATAGCCATCTTCCTTTGTATAAATTTTTTCTCAATTTTATGACAACACTCTCTTACTAGGATGTCTGTCTCCCTTGTACAAAATACTTACACAGAGTTAATACAAAGATACTTCAAAGTGCCGAAAATTGTTTGCCTTTTCTTTCTTTTTTACATTTGTGTTTTATTTGAAAACGTCCAATGATTTATTAAATGAGCATATGAATTTGAATATAATCACAACTTACAAATAAAACAGAATGAGAAAGAATAATTACTGATAGGATGAAAGTATAGGAAATGTCTTTAGGCTATTCCAGGAGAAATCCACTGTAATACATCATCCAAATCCTCGGCGGAACTAAAGCTTTGAAATGCATATCCCCAGCGGAGTTAAGTTTCAAGGATCCCCATCAGAGCTGAGTTTTCAAACTCCCAATCCCCAGCGGAGCAAAACTTTGAACTATAAACCCGCAGTGAGGATGAAATTTTCTTCCCCAAACAGAGTCAAACCTTAGACCTTTGAACACCAGTGGAGACCATCCAGTTTCCTCCATTTTCCTCGGAGAGTCGCTTTAAAACCAGATAATTCCTCAGAGAGTTATTTTTAAAACTTTTCCCTAGTGAAGTCGCCACGATCAAATCAGCACGTCATTAAGATCCCCAGCAGAAGCCATTTAGTTTTCCCCTGATACCCCCAATAGAACAGAGATTCTCGAGGTCCCCAGTAGATTGGCATACAACCCAAACTCCTGATCTCCCCAGCGGTATAGTTTCTCCCCACAGAGGTTGTCAAAAATCTTGAATCTCCAACAGTGGTCATGGATTTATTTTCCTCGACAACAGTCCAAGATTTTATTATCTCCAGCTATCCAGGATTTATTTTCCTCAGCAAAATAGCCAATCAGCTTACATGCGCATACATTACATGCATATATCATAGACATTTGATAAAACACATCTTATTGCATCATACATTTCATGCAACATAACTTTGTGTTTCAGCTAACATTCTACCCTTTTCAGGATAAAATTGATAGCTACCTAAGACAGGTATTCAAAGCTCAGAAAACGGCTTAGAGATGCTCCAGACACGGATGCTCTCCTATTTGCTTATTCAAATCAAGGGGCAGATTCATGTTCCAGTTATGAAGCCTGGATTCGACTAGATAATACCTTGATTATACTGAAGCCCGGAGATCGACCGGAAAATAATTGAATCCCATGCAAATTCTTCTGAAACCTGGACGTTGACCAGATATGAAGCAAAGTATCGTAAATCCTGGATGTTGACCAGATAGCAATACAAGACTGTGAAGCCTGGACGTTGACCAGATAACAGTAAGGTATACTGTGAAACTTGGACGTTGACCAAATAACAGTTTACTCGGCCAATTACTTTGAAGCCCGGATTCAACCGGATATTAGTAGGCCCCAAAATCAAAAGGGAAACCTGAATGTTGACCGGATAACTATTTGATATTCTTCTAAAGACTGGATGTTGACCAGATAGGAAGTAAAGTATCGTGAATCCTGGATGTTGACCAGATAGCAATACAAGACTGTGAAGCCTGGACGTTGACCAAACAATAGTAAGGTATACTGTGAAACTTGGATGTTGACCAAATAATAGTTTACTCGACCAATTGCTTTGAAGCCCGGATTCAACCGGATATTAGTAGGCCCCAAAATCAAAAGGGAAACCCGGATATTGACCGGATAACCATTTGATATCCTTCTGAAGACTGGATGTTGACCAGATAGGAAGTAAAGTATCGTGAAGCCTGGACGTTGACCAGATAGCAATGCAAGACTGTGAAGACTGGATGTTGACCAGATAGCAGTTCACTGTCATCTCTTCAACCAAAAGATGACTCCCCAGTAGAATAATAGACGACTGAAGTTCTATTTCTACCACAACAGAGACCAGCATTCCCCGGCATAGTCCTCCTCGACAATAGGTATACAGGCCCTCGCAAAGGAATCTCTTATGAGATCAATTTTTCTTGGATGGCATATTTAAGCCCATCTCCGACAAGATTCTGTCACATCTCCAAATGGTATCTTTAAGCTCATTCCCTCAATTATACTCTGACGAGCGCAAATTTACGGGCACTCTAGTGTCCAATCCTCTTTTACCTTCGAGTCACGAAAGGCAAACTCGCCAATCTAACTCTTCAGGTTCAAGAAGATTGAACAGGGGCAGCTGTTGTACCCCAAAATTTGCCCTCTTAGTTTATCAATATTTCTCATCACAAAACTCTTTGAACTCAAGACCAGATTAGGGTTTTACTCTGCTCAAGGCATCTCCTTGCATTGTTAACCTAAATTAGGGTTTGAGTTTGCACAAGGAATTTTGGACTTCTAATGTTCAAAGTGACTTTCATGCTTCATGTTGGACTCATAAGTTTTCTCATACCAAGTTTCAAGCCTTGAGTCAAACTTTTGCCCAGTCAATTGGACAGTTGACCTAAAAATCAGTTGTATTGGGAAAAAGTCAACTATGGCCAATTTACAGTCAAACCTCATAATTTTTTATCCATATCAACATTATAAACTCATATGAACCATTTGATCAAGTTTGGACTACAACTCCTCAAGAAATTTGATCAGATCATCAAAAGGGCAAAATGGTCATTTTTAGGGTTTTGACTGCAGAAGGGTAATTTCTGACTTTTCACATAGCCAATGGTAAATTGGGTTCAAGCATGGATTCAAGGACTCAATGGCATCATCTTGACCTATTCACAAGGTTCAAAAGATCTCAATTGCATTGGATTGACATATGAATTTTTCAGTCAACTGATCAAAATTTGATTGTACACTGAAAAGTCAAACTTTGACTTTTTGGTCAAAATCAAGTGCCAAGGGTCATTTTTCATCAAGATGTGTCAAAACATGAAACTTGTTCATCAAGAAACCCAATTTTGCAAATTAGGGTTTAAGATTGAAAATTTTCATAACTTAGAATTTTTCTAAGTTATGAAATTTTCTTAATTTTTCCCAACTTTGCCCAATATTTTCACCATGATGCAATTGGATTAAAACAAAACTTCCAACATGAAAGTTTTATTCCTCCACAAAATCTACAACTTTGATTCACAAAGTTTTCTCAAAAGAAGCTTGGATCTCAAGTTATGATTTTTGGAACAAGGGTCCATGGAACTTTTAACTTAGTGAAATTTTGCCCTAGTTTAGGCAGGATTTTGACCTATCTTCATGGCAATTTTTCACCTAGTTCCACTTGGAATATCAAAATGCATTTCAAATATGGATTATATATCATGTTACAAGCTTTCCAAAATGTCCAAGAACTCTCCGAAATCATTCGTGGTTAGGGAGAATCGAAGGCTTGAAGTTGGCAAAAACTCACTTTTTATCCATGGCATTTTCATATTGATACAAGTTGCAAACTCTAATCAGCCTTGTTTGTACATGATTACAGGTTCCAAAACCCTTCCATACGCAATAATTAAATGCAAATCCATTGGTTTGAGGCTTTGTTCTAGTTATGGGAGGATTGCACAAAAGATTAATCCTAAAATAGCAAAAAGGCAACATTGCCATTTTTGTCAAATTTGCTTTATGTCAAATAGAATCCTTGAGCCTTGAACAAGATCTTGTACAGCACACAATATCCACCAACCGAGGGGGCCAAGATCACAAAGTGAAGGCTGATAGATAGCATGTACAGGCTTGTCTTGCATCATGGCTTACTTTTGCTTAAAATACAAGAAACTTGCCAAAATCAAGAGAACTGGCACATCTGTTGTAACCAAGCTTAGAAAGCATTTGAAACAAGTTCTTGACATTGCATTAAGCCTGAAACACGAGCCTTTGACCCCTCAAACACTCTTGAACATCAAATCACCTTCCTCTTTCAAAAATAGGGCAGTTCCTGCACTTGGAGTTCCATAGCAAAAAACCCTCGTGTGTTTTGCCCCAAACCTGTTCAAACACATTCCATATAGCCTCTCCAAGCTATCCCAACCATTGGCCTTGAACTGTAACTCCATTTGCAAGCTTCACCATTTCTGTTTTCAGCTTGTGCAGGTTGAGTTATACAAGCTTGTTCAAGCACATTCAAGGCAAACTAGGCATTGGGGAAGTTCAAGCAAGCTCCCAAACATCTCAGGCCTCACTAAAAAGCTCCACATTGCCATACACGAGTTCAACTGAAACAGGTTTTTGTCAACTTCCTATCTCTCTATTTAGGAATCATTAGGCTTAGGTTTGTGAATAAAAAATGTAGTACTCATAGCCATGAAGCTGTACATATGCTCAGTTTTCATTTAAGTTAAATGTGTTAAGAGAATTTAATTCATGAACTTCCTGAAAAAATTAGGTTAAAATTTAGGACCAGAGAAATTCTCTCTGGTCTTTGAGAGTTAGAATGAGTTCTTTACATGGTTGGAATCGTCTTGAAAAATGCTACAACTTTGATGTTATGAGTTTTTGCATTAGAGCACGCATGCAGGTTTTCCATGTTTGAGTCAGGCGCGCGCGTTTTTGGTTGACAAAGATTGAAGATGAAGTTCAGTGGGCTGGGCTTGGTTCTGGCTCACTTTTTGCACCCCCTGCCTTGCTGATTGCACCCCTTGGCCCATTTCTTTATATTTTTTATATTTTTGTATTTGTTTTTCATTTCTGATTTTATTTTATTATTTTCTAAACATTAAAAAAAATACCAAAAATATTTTTATAAATTTTCACTTTTATTTTTATATTTTATTTTATTTTTCTAACATGAAAATAATTATTAATTAGAATATATTTTTATTTTCTTTAATAAAAAAACAAATAAATGTTTTAGAGATATTATTTTTTTTATTTTATTATTTATACATATAAAAATAATATTTTTATAATATATTTTCATTTTTTTGACATTTGTACATATTTCATTTATTTTTATTTTATTGTATATAATTAGATTTTTTTTTCTTAAAAGAAAATTAGGGTTTTTACCCTTAATAAAAATAATCTTTTTATTTCTTTTTTCTTTTTTTGAATTAAATATTATATTTTTACATACATAAAAATAAACAAAACATTTTTTGCATATTCATAATATTTTTTATATTTATTTAATTGATTATTTAATTATTGCCAATTTATTTATTTGTATCATTTATTCAATTTGGATGTAATAGTAAATGTTAGGGTTTTATTTTCTTGCAAATATTCCCCATTCAAAATTGTATCCCCCTCCCCATACCAATGTTGTAATAACTTAGGTTTATTTTGCGCACTTTATGCTTTCAAATATACCATGATTAGAGATTAGGATTTGTATGCAATATCCAAAAATCAAAACAAATAGTTAGACCTAATACAAGACATAAAAGCATGAAAATTGACAACACAATGCACACATGCATCCCTAGGGTTTCATCCACTTGTTGCCTTTAAAATGGCCATGTTATGCATGTTGAGTATCTTGGCAAAACAAAAACAAAACAAAAGATCATAGTCCCTCGATGACGCTATCTTGGTTGCCTATAAAAATTATCTAGTCCCTCAAAAATTTGCTAAAGATACTTAGCACAATTGCTATCATGGTCAATACGATGACCCGCGCCTGTCCCGTTTAACATCCAAATACAAGGTTGTTTACCAAATGCAATGGTAAAATAACACTGTCAAAAGGGTTAAAAACGTATAGGAAAGATCTTTGAGTAAAATAGGGTAGATAACTCTTAGTTACTTGATCAAAACTTGCAAAACATCCTTGCTATTTTCAAACACACCTCACAATACAAATTCAAAACATTTCCCAAAACAAACTTTCAAACATTGAAATATCTTTTCAAAAGACAAACACCTTTGTATATATTCAAACAAGAATCATTACAAAGGTTGTCTAGACGAGGCCTCTTTTTCAAAGCATTTTCAAAAACCACACACAAAGCACCATTTCAAACAATTGAAAAGCAAAAGCAAGTGATCCAAACAAGTAACTAAGAGCCCATGGATAACCATGGATGAAAAGGGTGCTTGCACCTTCCCTTTTCATAATCTACCCCCCGAACCCAAGAAAACATCTCAAAGATATTTTCTGTACTTTTTGACCTTTCCTTTGGATAAAATAAAAAGTCGGTGGCGACTATTGCTAAACCGAAACATTTGCGAACACAAACACAAAACTTCAAGTCAGTTCTCCCACCGTATCACACTTACCTTACTTGAAGATGGGGTGTGTGAGCTGGACCTTTAGCTGCTTCCCTGGATACTCCCAGATTCCAAGGGAAGGAACGAAGGTGACGTTTCTAAGGATGGATTCGAAGGAGAAGAACAAGTGTGATGTTCTTCCTACTGGATTCGAAGGGCCAGGGTGTAGGGGATTGTTTCAGATTCGAAAGAAACAAGTGTTTGGATTCTGGATTTGTGTTTGTGTTTAAGTGTTTGAGAGTGTTGGATATTTGTTCCGCACAGTCCTTGGATGTGTGTCCATCCCCTTAAACATGTTGTGGAGCCTCTTATTTATAGGTAAAGTTTGGTTGAGGTTTTGGAGGGAAAACAAAATAGTTTGAACAATTTGAGTAAACTACTTTTGTAGCTTTTGAGGGGCAGTATTTGTATGCCATTTTGGTGCAAGCATGGGGCAGTGTTTCAGGACTGTTGTGCAGCAGTTTTGGCCAATGTATCAGGCCTGAACTTGGCAGCAAGCATCTTTGAATATTTCATCCTTTTGTTTTGACCCTTCTTCGACCAGATTCTTCTTCCAACAATGTTATTTGATTTTCCTCCAACAAGTGTCCTTCGAATGGGTCACTTTTGTACATTCTTCGAATGATCCAAATGTGTGCCCCCTGAATGGGTCACAAAAGCATGCCTTAAGGGGGCTTTGTAAGTCCTTCGAATGGGCCATAAAGCATGTCCTTCGAATGGGACTCCCAGACATGTCCCTTGAATGGGTCATGTATGTTTCTTTGAAAAGGGACAAATGTGTCCTTCGAATGGACTATACTATTCTTCGAATGGGATAGTGTAATATATCTTTGGACAAGGACTCCTGTGTATGCCCTTCAAATCCAGCAATACATGTCCTTTGAAGGGAGGCACCAACCATGTGTGTTGAAGGTTGTCAATGGTGGCACTGCAGCATACTAAAGGGAAATGTTGTTTAGTCAAAGCCAGTATAAACATAGCCAATGCCCTGTCGAAGCCTACATACAGGAGGTCTGAATGCCCAAATGAAGCTTGCAACAAAGGGGCTATATGCCTAAATAAAGGGTGCACGCAAGAGGCAAGGATGCAATCGAAGGATGCCAAAAGGAGTCTTTTTGCCTTGGAATCGAAGGAGGCTACATGATGCTTTTTGCCTTGTGCATGCTAGCATGGTGAGAGCCTATTGTGCGCAAGAAAGAAGTTGTGGCTCAATCGAAGGCTTATATGTAATTAGTCATCACTTTGTGAGTCAAAGTAAACATGGAGGAGAATATTTGTCCAGTCAACACAGGTACGCAAGAATCAAACATCCAATCGAAGCCGGCACATAGGCAACCATTGTATTGTGAACCATGTGAGGATAAAGATGCAATCGAAGGTTGCATGCAGAAAGCATCTGCCTTGTGAATCAAAGCCAGCATGCCAGAGGCAAACACCCAGTCGAAGGATGCAAGCCAAGCTTGCATAGAAAGAGGCCAAAAGGCCAATCGAAGGAGTTGAATCAAAAAGACTTATTTTTCTCCAATTGTCAAAAAGATTATTTTTATTTGTTTTTTCCCTTTTTTAACAGTTTCCTTTTTAACTTGATACTAGAAAATCCAATTGTACTTATGCAAGCTTGAATCTTGAGAATCCTTGTGAGAAATGGCTTAAGAAATGAGAAGGCAAATTTTAGGGTACAACAACATACATAAATTCTTTCAAACCATAAGCTACTCTTCGACCCTATAAAGTTCGATCCAATATCTCACATATTTTTCTCCGAAATCGTGTGCATGCCCCCTCGTATCTCTCAAACAATCTCATTAATTCCATTAAGCCACTAATTAATGGTTTTTATTTTCAAAAATAAAGTTTAATCAAATTAATTAAAAAAATCTGACTCTTCTCTCTCCACTTGAATCGTTCCACCATTCTTGTTTCTCTTAAAAATTCACAAATTTATTTCAAATTTCAAATTAAATTAATAGGTCTCAATTAATTAAAAGAAACTAGACCACTTCCTCTCTTTCTCACGTTATTCTCTCTCCATTCAAAGTTCTTCTTTACACTATGCAAAATCTCTATTCTTCCCTCACAATTTTCTCTGTTTTCCCTAATCTTTTATACGAATAGATCTATGTTCTTACACGAAACATCATTCAACAAAACAAAGAAACAAAAAAAAAGTCAACCTTTCTTTTATCTCATTGTAATTGTTCTCTAAACATAATAACAAAGTTATTATTCTGTAACATAAAAAGAATGAGAAAAAAGAAAGTTATCTTCTACATGCTATAACTCTAAAATAAATTGAAATCGACAACAATATTACAATATCGTACTAACCTGAGAACCTTCTTCCCAGAGTCGAGTTTCCTGTACTATCTCTTTTTAACCTTGACTATGAAATGGTACATGCCTTGAAATATCAAAATCAATAGCTCTCTGTTCATCAATGCAAATGAGTTCAAATTTTTTAATTCAACCTGTCAGAATAAGAATTAACCATATTAGCACCTAAATAGGTAATATATTATATTTATAATATTATATTGCAACATAAAAGTCTATTAATATCGTTATGTGGTACTTTATTTCTATAGACAACTTAGCTTTGTTACTCAAAAAATCAATTTATAAGAAATACTCTTCAATTTTCTCACATAATCATATCTTTCTTTTTACCTACAAATTATTTGTTGTTGTTGACGACGAAGGAAGTTAGAAACCCAAAGATCAAACCTAAAGAACCTGGAAAATAAAAAAGTGTGAAGTTAAAAATTAAATGAATCTTCTTTGATATCACATATCTGAAAAACATCAATGATCCTTTAGATCGAAACATTCAGCAATTAGTAAACACCATAACTACAAAAACCAATAAAATCACATCTTTATCATAGAAATAACACTAAAACATACAACAAAAACTGGAAATCGTTGCTGTCATTGATGTCGCATATTCTCTCTAAAGGCCTGGCCATGTAGAAGCGGCGGAGAAAGTATTGGTGAGAGTTGGAGAAAGAAAAAGCAGAGTACAACCGAGAGGTTAATGAAGATGCAAAGGAAGTTGCAGTATTTAAGTTTATTTATGCGAGACATTGAAGATGAAACGATTGTAGATTAATGATGAATGAACCGAAGAGAAACAATTTTGTGAAACCACTATGGAAGAAGAAAAAAAAAGAAATTGTCATAGAAAGAATGTTAAAAGAAGAAAATAGAATAGATTCAATAAAACAAAATGGTGGTACAAAATGGTAGAACGTTAGACCAGACACATAGCAAACTGTGAAGAAAAAAAAGATATTATGAAATTTTAAACAAGTATTAACTTTCTTATGATAGATTCCATCCTATTCTTTTTGTAAGAGACAATGTTGATGTATTTTATTTTAAATTGAACCAAATACATCCATTTTAGTTGACCAAAAGTGTTTGCTTACTAAATTAAACCATGTAATCTAACAATCATTAAAAAAATAAACATGGACTAAATTTGTTTTTTTTATAAAGTAAATTTGGTTATTTCTCAATGGACCACTAGGTGAATAAATAAATAAACTGGTGCCGCCCAAAATTCGAAATTATATTTTTTCCAATGTAACCATTTTTTTTCTTAATTGAGACTACCGCCGGTGATTCTACACCCACTATTAATGCATATGCCACTATTTCTCTAACAACCATTAATTTTTTTATAATTAAACACACCATTTATTTTATTTTATTAATCACATCCATTAAATTTCAATTCATTCCAATTGATGGATTAGATTGATTTTTTGTTTCCTAGACATCTTTTAATATAACATATATAACTTATACTAAAACTATATTTAAATTCTATTTTAAGAAAAATAAATATTTATTGCCTTTTACGAATAACACTAATCAATTAAAATATATTTTAATTAAAATAAAATATATTTTATAGATTTTGAACGTGTAAAAAAATTTAACCAAAAAAATAAATAATCAAGGAAAGAAAACAAATGACCGGTGAGAAGAAGAAAGAAAAAAAAATATTGATATTTTGAAATAAATATTTTATCTTTTAAATTAAGGTAAGTTGTTGATTAAAATAAAATAAACATTATATTAATAATGATTCGGAAAATAAAAAACTATTTGATACGATATAAAATATATTTAGATATAAATTAAAAATATAAAATAATTTACTTAATTGTAAAATAAATAATAATCATATAAATTTAATTATATTGAATAATTATTCAAAAAAGAAAATAATAAATTGTGAAATGGAGAAAGAATATTTAGAATTAAAGATTTTCTCTCTCAAATTAAGATAATTAAAAATTATTAATTAAAATAAAATAGATATTGTATTGATAGTGATCCATAAGATAAAATAAATAGTTAATTTGATTAAAATTAAAAAATAAAATTATTAGTATTTTTAATTATAATAAATAAATAAATAAAAAATTGAAATGACTCGTGTTTAAATAAAAATGTGAGTAAAAGACATAATAAAAGATGAGAAGTGAGAATTTAATAAAATTTAAAAAGTGAGTAATAAAGAGAGAAAATAATTTGAAAGGAAAGGAGAGAGTGAAGAATGAACAAGTGTCATAAAAGTGTTGAGTCATTTGTGCGATTAAATTGAATATTAATAATTTACTTTTATGTTTTTTTCAAGTGTAATTATTTTAAAGCAAAATTTATTACTTATTTAGAGGGAAACATGTGTGTTGACATCTTTGCGGAGATTGATTTAAACTAGAAGTGTTAAAAGGGACTCTCCATCCCGTGTAACACTCTGTTTTAATTTAAATTATTTCAATTAAGTAATTATGTGATGTGGTATTTTTTGTGTATTTTGATGAACGTTGGGATATGTTGTTGTGCTATGACGAGAGATAATTACCTTAAAAATTATGGAAGTAGAGACATGGAGGTGTAGTGAGAGAACTAGTAATTACTTTATTATTATTATTAATAGAATAATAGAATAATTATTATATTTATTGAAGAATAATGTTGGGATTATAATTTAGAGGTCTAAGGGTTATTAGTGGAATAAAATATAATTGAGAAAAGAGAAGAGAAACAGAACGTGAAAAACAAAGATTGATCATAGAAGAGAGAAGAAGAGAAAGGGCACAAAGAGGCTAGAGTAAGAGATTTCATCGGAAGAGTTGAGAATCGTCAATCTAAGGTAAAGGTGGGGTTCCGACTCTCTAATAGGTGGTATAATTGTCGGTATGTGATGATATGATTGTTAGGTTTTGGGTGTAGGTTGCGTTTGAATTTGGTTGTTTTGATCGATTGAAATTTGTTGGAACATGTCCATGTTCCATATTGAATTAAAAAAAAAAATTCATTTAGTCCCACATTGCTCATGTGAGAAATATTAACCATCTCACTTTATTATATAAGGAAGTCACTTGTTTCCTTACAAAACACACCAAAAACATTTTATTAGTTTTTCCTTCCTCACTCTCATAACTCTGCGTCTTTCGAATTGTCGAAGCGCCAACTTCTTCCCTTTTCTTTCTACTCGTTGAATTTTCCGAGTATTTTCTTGAATTCTCTTTATAGAGAATAATGTTAATTTCTCCTCGTTTGAGTTGAGAAATTTTCAAGTATAATTTTTTTTATTCTCTTTAGAGAATTATTCGAATTTCTCTTTGTTTGAGAAATCTTTGAGTGATCAAAAATGATCATTATTGAATTCTCTTTGAAGAATTATTGAAATTTCTCTTGGTTTGAGAAATATTTATGACTGGTAAATATATCAGATACTACGGTGGTATTTATACCATATTTGAATGGTCTTAGTACCATTAGAGGGTGTATTTCTAGACCGATTATCTATCGTGCAAGTAGTAATCGTACAGTATAGAACTGGGCTGTTTTATCCTGGAGGTGGCGTGGTAGTTCGACTGCTTTGCATAATTTTGGGCAGTACCGCGAAACGTCTTAAAGAGAGCGAACTGATCCGCGACTCAACCCGGTAATTTCTTCGGTGGCAAATATTTTAAAATTCGAATCCAACAATTTTAAGACGGTTCAAACTGCCATGGCTATTGAAGAAATTATCGGTACTTCTAAGATTGTCTCGGACAAACCGTTCTAGTTTGAAGGAGTGCATTTCAAAAGTTGGCAACAAAAGTGAGGTTTTTCCAAACCATAAAGAAGTTTGTCAATATTTTGACCGATGACATTCCTACTGTTCCACTTGGATCAGTTGAACAAACGAATAGAAAGAAATCTATGAACTTAGATTGAATTATTAATTTCAATGAATCTGAATTTACAACATAGATTAAAGAGAAGGATTTACAGCTAAAGGAAGAAATCTCCTTATAGAAAGAGAATGATTATAACATTCTAAATGGACTCGCAAATGATCTATATGATTATTACAATAATTGCGATACTCCAAAACAAGTTTACGAGGCTATGAAAAACAAGTATTGAAGAAGCGGGAGAACAAAAGAATGATTTTAGCAACTACGAAAAGTATCAGATGGTAGATGAAAGATCTGTGGATATTCAAAGTTATGAACTTCAAAAAGAATTCTCATGAGGTCATCACTAAAGGTATGTATTTAGATGTATTTTTTAGAATCTGATTATTCTCCTTGAGTTAAAAAAAGAGGAATCTTAGAGACAATATCAAGAAGAAAAGTCTTGGTTGTTTTAAACAACAAATAAAAATTCGGTGTAGTTCTGAAGCCATTTGGAAAATGATTAAAGAATCAGAACTGCAATGTTGTGATCCGAATTAAGAATGAGATCCTTTCTATGGTCTCAATTGCTCCAACTAGGCAACAATCACCACCTCAAAGAAATGATGTTGTTTTCCATTGTTTTAACCATGGAAAATCATGTCGTAAGATTAAGAAATGTAGAAGAGGCTTGAACCTGGTGCTACCCCTAATGCATAGGTCAAACTGACTAATGGGAAATTTATTTCTATGATAATTGAAATCAACACGGTTGATGAATTTGATGATTGGTGGATAGACACTGGTGTTTCTCATCGTGTCTGTTATGATCGTGTTATGTTTAAAACATACACGAATACTAAAGATAAGAAAGTGTTGTTGGGATATGTCCACACCACTAATGTTGCTAGAATTGGAGAAATGGAGTTGAATTTCACCTCCAGAAAGACTTTAATCTCGAAGGACGTCATACATGTTCTTGAGATTAGGAAGAATTTTGTTTCTGGTTTTCTTTTATATAAGGCATAGTTTAGTCAGTCCATTGGGGTAGATTTGTACACCATTACAAAGAATGACATTTTTGTGAATGAAATTGATATGTTTAAAAACTTTGTAAAGAATTTAAAAATCAATTATTAAAGGATCTGATCCCCTAGACCTTATACACTATGGTATATGTGAATTACATGGAATTGTACATGAAATGACTGCACCATACTCTTTTGAAATGAATGGTAAAGCAGAAAGAAAGAATATAACTCTTATTGAACTTGTTGTTGCAATTATATTAAATTTTGGTGTTGCTTCTCACTGGTGGGGGAAATTTTGTTGACTATTTGCTATGTCCTGAATCGAGTTCCCAAGTTAAAAAGTAATATCTCTCCTTATGAGATATTAAAGAAAAGACAACCAAAATTGTATTATTTAAGAACTTGGGTTTGTCTGGCATATGTCAGAATTCAGGATACGAAGCGAGTTAAACTTGCTAATAGAGCCTATGAATGTGTGTTCATTAGGTGTGAAGCAAACAGTGAGGCATATAGGTTCTATGACCTAAATGCAAAAGTGATCATAGAATCAAATGATGTTGAATTCTATGAAGAAAAAAAATTTCCTTTCAAATCGAGAAATAGTGGGGGCACTCAATCGAGTCACATTCATGTGATAAGAAGCACAAAAAGCAACGACGATGTAGAAACAGAACTTTGAAGAAGTAAAAGAGTAAGAGTTTCTAAAGACTATGGGAAGAATTATGCGACCTATAATGTAGAGGAAGATCCAATGAATCTTCAAGAAGCCTTGTCATCTCTGGATGCAGATATCTGGCAAGAAGCTATTAATGATGAGAAGATTCTCTAGAATCTAACAAGATCTGTCACTCAGTAGACTTGCCTCCTGGATGCAAACCAATCGGTTGTAAATGAGTTTTGAAAAAGAAACTAAAACCTGATGGAACTGTTGATAAATACAAGGCTCGCCTTGTAGCCAAGGGTTTTAGACAAAGAGAGAATATAGATTTCTTCGACACTTTTTCTCCGGTCACCAGAATGACATCCATTAGGGTACTTATCTCAATAGCTGCTATTTACAGTTTAATAGTACACCAAATGGATGTTAAGACAACTTTTTTCAATGGTGAATTAGAAGAAGAAATCTATATGGAACAACCGGAAGGCTTTGTGATCCATGGACCAGAAAACAAGGTCTGTAAGTTAGACAAGTCTTTGTATGAGCTGAAGCAAGCTCGGAAGCAATGACATGAAAAGTTTGACAACTTAATGATATCAAATGGGTATAAGATGAATGAAAGTGACAAATGTGTTTATTACAAATATGAGAATCACATTTGCACTATCATATGTCTCTATGTAGACGACCTATTCATATTTGGGTCAAACATTCAGACCATCAATGAAGTGAAATCATTGTTGTGCAACAACTTTGATATGAAAGATCTCGGTGAAGCAAGTGTGATCCTTGGTATCAAGATCACGAGATCAGAACAAGGCATCTCCTTGGATCAATCACACTATGTGGAAAAGATCTTAAAGAAGTATAATTACTTCGACTGTAAACTTGGGTGCACACCTTATGATCCAAGTGTGAAACTGTTTAAGAACACTGGTGAAAGTGTTAGACAAACAAAATATGCGAGCATCATTGGCAATCTTAGGTATGTCACTGATTATACTAGATCCGACATTGCATATGCAGTGGGATTATTGTGCAGGTTTACGAGTAAACCGAGTTACGAGCATTGACAAGCTATTAAGCGAGTCATGAGGTACCTTAAAAGGACCATATATCTCAGTTTACATTATCAGAAATTTCTGGTTGTACTTGAAGGGTACAGTGATGTAGATTGGAACATATTATTAGATGATTCCAAAGCAACTAGTGGCTATGTATTCCATAGCTAAAGGAGTTGTATCTTAGAAATCAAGGAAACGAAGTATCATGGCTCATTCCATAATGGAGTCTGATATGATAACGTTAGCGATTGCTAGTGAAGAAGAAAGTTAGTTAAAATATGCCTGCTAACTAAGATTTCCTTATGGGAAAAATCCATGCCAGTTGTGTTGATCCACTGCGATAGTACCGCGGCTATTGCAAAAACTGAGTACCATTATTATAATGGTAACAGACGTCAAATTAGAAGAAAGAACAACACTGTTAGAGACTATATCTCTAAAGGAGTTGTAAGAGTGGATCATGTACACACCGATGAAAATTTAGCATATCCTTTGACGAAAGGATTAGCTAGAGAGAAAGTCTATAATATATCATGAGACTAATGCCTATATAGAAATGAGTTTCTCATGATGGTAACCCGACCTAAATGACTGGAGATCCCAAGAAATAGGTTCAATGGGTAATAACAAGTTATGAGTAATATGAGATTATCATGCAAGTAAAGCATGAATCCTGAAGTAATTAGAGGATGAGATAATAGAAACTCTTAATGAAATCTATACTCTGTATGAGGGAGTACCTAGGCTACAGGAGTACTCTTGATAGACTCACCTATGTGATTGTGGAACTTAGGCCGGTTCCTATGGAATTTCGAGGCAGGATTCCTAGAGCATTCACTAAACCGGGATACACGTGCAGGGCCATTAAAGTACGGGCTATTAGAATACACCTTAAGAAAAGGTTGTGTGTGGGTTTGATGTCTGAGATAGAGTTCAAGACATTTGTGTCACTCTTGTTGAATCGGAATCCTACTTGCTATGCAAAGGTTCAAGTCGTAGACACCTTTGTTTATGCACAATCTTAGAAACGTTTGACGTTACTTCCAAATTCACCTTTTTAAATTCAAGTGGGGGATTGTTGGAACATGTCCATGTTCCATATTGAATTAAAAAAAAAAATTCATTTAGTCCCACATTGCTCATGTGAGAAATATTAACCATCTCACTTTATTATATAAGGAAGTCACTTGTTTCCTTACAAAACACACCAAAAACATTTTATTAGTTTTTCCTTCCTCACTCTCATAACTCTGCGTCTTTCGAATTGTCGAAGCGCCAACTTCTTCCCTTTTCTTTCTACTCGTTGAATTTTCCGAGTATTTTCTTGAATTCTCTTTATAGAGAATAATGTTAATTTCTCCTCGTTTGAGTTGAGAAATTTTCAAGTATAATTTTTTTTATTCTCTTTAGAGAATTATTCGAATTTCTCTTTGTTTGAGAAATCTTTGAGTGATCAAAAATGATCATTATTGAATTCTCTTTGAAGAATTATTGAAATTTCTCTTGGTTTGAGAAATATTTATGACTGGTAAATATATCAGATACTACGGTGGTATTTATACCATATTTGAATGGTCTTAGTACCATTAGAGGGTGTATTTCTAGACCGATTATCTATCGTGCAAGTAGTAATCGTACAGTATAGAACTGGGCTGTTTTATCCTGGAGGTGGCGTGGTAGTTCGACTGCTTTGCATAATTTTGGGCAGTACCGCGAAACGTCTTAAAGAGAGCGAACTGATCCGCGACTCAACCCGGTAATTTCTTCGGTGGCAAATATTTTAAAATTCGAATCCAACAAAATTGATGAAATTGATGTGATAAATTGATTAGAATTGACATTTATTATTTGGGTTGAGAATTATAGAATCTGGCATGTTTTATTGTGTTTACAAAACTGTTTTGGGTGAAAAAGGTTGATTTTCCGTAGCAGAAAAATTACTGGTTTTTGGCTTTGTAACAACGAGGTATCCGGTTATCTCAGAATGGTAACCGATTACTTTAGAATTTTTTTGAAAATATTAGCTACTAGTTCAGTGAAGTAACTGGTTACCATTATGAGGTAACCAATTACATCGTCCAGAAACTACGTACAGAGGCAAAATAGGGGTGAAATAACCAGTTACTTCATTGACGTAATCGGGTTACCTTACTGAAACTGACAGATTTTGTAAATTTGTAAAATCCACAACTTTTTACTCGGGTGTCCGTTTGACGCACCGTTTGAACCTACAAGTAGATAAAAATATTTACTATCACATAAAACTTTGTTTTGGTACAATAGCTGATTATTTAGATGCATGATTATGCTTTTGTGTAGAAACAATCTTTTATGTGTAAGACGAGTATGTGGAATGATGCGTAATAATGTTGTGTGATATTGTATGATTGATGTTGATTGTATACTACACATATAAGTTGTTTGGTGGCGTGTATTGGTAAGTTGTATTGATGGATATGAATATAAATACATTGTTGTTGTGTATGCTGGTGTTGCATGTATTCATGGTGGAGGCTCATGCCCTGTTATTGCAGACTCTGATTCTATGATGGGGATCGGGAGTAGAGTGAACCAAATTATTTTATTGTAGACTATGGTCCTATGGTGGGGATTGGGAGTAGTGTGAACTAAATTTTCACAAATGGTACCACATGTATTTAGTCAGTGTCAGCTGCATTGCATATTGTTGAATTGTTGATCTGATGATGATGTTGAGCCCCACAATTGGTATGCGTTGTATGACAGATGGTGATAATTATATATATTCTTATATTATCATTATGAATTTTAATTGAGGGTGTAGAATGTGAAATATTTCATGATATATCTGTCGTATACTTATTATTATATAACTTATTATATTGTTGTGATATTTATCCTTCTGTTTAAATGTTGCCTCTACGTGGGTAACATACAGATAGTCAGGAGTAGTCTGAAGCTGTGGAGTTTAGAAGAGGTTGGTACTCTTATTTTCGAGTCAGTGTTAGCTCTGATACGTAACATTAGAGAGGTAAACGCTTGCTTGTTTGCTTAATTGTTATTTTGTTTTTGATAATTCATTGGAGTATTGTAAACTCTCTTTTTATCTGATTCAATGTTGGTTTATGATCAATTGAGAATGTTGAATAATAGACATGATTTCTTTTCCGCTGCATTAATAAAGTTGAAATTTGGGAACTATGTTGAAAATGTTGTCGGTTTATCCGAAAGTGTGTTATGTATCTGTTTATTATACCCGAGCAGGTTTTTAATATGTTAAAAAATGTGACATCCTATTCTTGATGTTTTGATTTAAGAATTAATTTACTCTGATTTTTGTTAAATTATCGATGGGAAAGTAGGGTGTTACATTAGTGGTATCAAAGCAGGTCGGTCTATCCGGCCATGTTGTCCAATATTGTGTGTTCCTTAGTACGCGACATGTGCGTGAAACATTGTTGATACTTTCTTATTTTTCTAATCACTTGTTTGCAGAAGGGAGATTGAAACAAGTGGAGGAGAAGTTATTGCTTCTCATAGAAGTTTGTTTACGAGGTGTGGACAATTAGTACAGTATGCCATGGATTGCAAGAGTGTAATTGCCGGTGGGACTGTGTTGTTCCTGATTTCGAAGGAATTATGGATTCAAGATTTACGTCTAACGGTCAGGTCAAAGTGTTCTTGAGAGGGAATGATTAGGTACTTGTGTTGTTCGCATCTCTAGGAGTGGAGGGCGATGTTATGGCTAATGATGTTCCAGTTATGTGTGAGTCCTAATGTCTTCCTGGGGATGATTGCGACTTGTCGTTAGAGCGAGATGTTGGATTAACTTGAGATTACTCTTGAGGATGAATGGTTCAGAGTTAAACCAAGTGCTTCGAGTTATGTGGTGGAGTCGTTGCATATTCTTCTGTCTGAACATGTTATGAATTCAAGGTGCCGGTTAGTGATATGTCAAGGATGTGTAATACTTGACGTTTTTCTTGAGGATATATGTGACTTGCCTCTAGAGTGTGAAATTAATGTTGTTATATGTTGCATAATTGAAGAGTTGTGTATGATGTCGATGTTTCGAGTGATCATAGAGTGAGAAATTGCTGTAAATTTTGTTGTGGAATCATATAGGTAATTGTTGAATGTTGTTAATATTATTGGGTAATTGTGAATCGCGAGTCAGAGTCAGAACTCGAAGATATGGGTGATATTGTGAAAAGAATTGGAGTTTTTGGTGTTTTGAATACTACAGTTTGACAAATTGATGTGTCTTTCGAATTATAAGAAGAACGAGGTTTTGGATGTAGAGAAAAAGTGTTTTTCGTGTAAAAAATTGTAGAAAAAGTGATTATGTCAGCAAGTAACTGGTTACTTGGCTGAAGTAACCTGTTACTCTGTTGTATCGGGAATTTTGTGAAAACTTCAAAAATGCATAACTTTCGAACTGTAGCTCCGATTCGAGTTCCCTTTAAAGCGTCAGGAAGCTAATATAATGAACTTTGTTTTAAAAATGGTACCAGGACCTGGAAGTAATTTATTTGTCATGTGGTGATGTTGGATGAGAAGCGGAGTTTGTTGTTGATCTCGTTCTTGGTCCCAAACTTGTTCCTATGGCCCCATACAGGATGTCAGTTTCAGAGTTGGGAGAATTGAAGAAGATATTAGAATATCTATGGAGAAATATATTTGTAAGACCGAGAGTATCACTTGGGAGCTCCAGTGTTGTTAGTAAAGAAGAATGACGGTAGTATGAGGTCATGTGTTGACTATAGACAATTGATTAAGGTAATGATTAAAATTAAACATCCACTTCAAATTATTGACGATTTGATAGTTCAGCTGGTAGGCGAGTATGTGTTTAGTATAATTGAATTGAGGTTGAGTTACCTTCAGATTCAGATAAAGGATTAGGACACTCAGAAGACAACTTTCAGAAATCGGTATGGACATTACGAGTATTTGGTAATGATGTTCGGTGTTTCTAATGCGCTGAGAGTGTTTATGGAGTATATGAACTGTATGTTTCGCACTTATTTGGATCGGTTTGTGGTAGTATTCATTGACGACATCTTCATCTTTTCCAAATTAGAAGAGGAACATGCTGAGCATTTGCAAATTGTATTGCAAGTGTTGAAGGAGAAGAAGTTATATGCAAAGTTGTCAAAATGTGAATTATGGTTAACAGAAGTCAGTTTTTTTGGTCATATTATTTTAGGTGATGGTATTGCAGTAGATCCATCCAAGGTAGATGTAGTGTTGCAGTGGGAAGCTCCAAAATTGGTTACGCAAATTAGAAGCTTTTTGGGCTTAGCTGGTTATTATAGAAGATTTATTGAAGGTTTTTCTAAGTTAGCACTTTCCTTAACTCAACTGACTTGTAAAGGTAAAGCGTTTGTGTGGGACATTCAATGTGAAGAAAGTTTTGTTAAGCTAAAGAAGAGATTGACGACGACTCCGATTTTGATATTGCCTAATCCTGAGGAATCATTTGTTGTATATTGTGATGCTTCTAAATTAGTTTTAGGTGGTGTTCTCATGAAGAATAATAAAGTGGTAGGTTATGCATCGAGGCAATTGAGGATTCATGAAAATAATTACCCTACTCATGATCTAGAACTGGCTGCAGTAGTGTTCGATGTTAAAGATTTGGAGACATTATCTCTATGGTTCCCGATTTGAAGTGTTTGGTGATCGTAAGAGCTTAAAATACTTATTTGATCAGAATAAATTGAATATGAGGCAAAGAAGATGGTTAGAATTATTGAAGGATTATGACTTTGGCTTGAATTACCACCCTGGTAGAGATAATATTGTAGCAGATGCCTTAAGTAGGAAATCGTTACATATGTATGCTATAATGGTTAGAGAATTAGAATTGATCGAACAATTCAGAGACATGAGTTTAGTCTATGAAGTGACACCACAGAGTGTGATGTTGGGAATGTTGAATATTAACATTAATTTTCTGGAAGGTATTAAAGAGATTCAGAAGCTAGATATGAAACTTGTGGATCTGATGGTTAATGGAAATCAAAATGAGGACGATAACTTTAAGGTAGATGATCTGAATGGTGCAACTGAAGCGTGATGTGGCGCAATTCGTTATGCGGTGTGACTTGTTAGGAGTCAAAGGGTAAACATTAGAAGCCTGAGGGAATGATGCAAACCATTGGACATTCCAAAATAGAAGCGATAGGTGGAAGGTTTATATATTATTCGTATTACTTCCATATTGATAGGTGTATTGATTTACATATTCGATTGGTAAATCGTAGAATTGTGGCATTAATGTTTTGTGTCAATGTATGGTTAAGTTGATGCTCTTATGACGGTGTTGCAATGTAATGAAGTGATAGATCATGTATCCTAGGGTGATGGGACGAGGAGTAAAATGAACATGTGCATTCATAACCCGGTAGCAATGAATCTCGTGGGATTATGACGGTTAACTATGTGGGATGTTGGTTAGTGGTATTTGAAATAATACCAAAAATGACGTGGGAGCTAGAGAGTAGGATGCAAGAGTCGCATTCGAATGTTGTTAGTACCAAGTGAATTTTCGAGGACGAAAATATTCTAAGTGAGGGAGAGTTATAACACCCTGTTTTTAATTTAAATTATTTTAATTAAGTACTTATGCGATGTGGTATTCTTGGTGTATTTTGATGAACATCGGTATTTGTTGTTGTGCTTTAACGAGAGGTAATTACCTTAGAAATTATGGAATTAGAGGCATGGAGGTGTAGTGAGAGAACTAGTAATTATTTTATCATTATTATAAGTAGAATAATAGAATAATTATTATATTTATTTAATTAAATAATTATTTAATTAGAGAAGGATAATGTTGAAATTATGATTTAGAGGTCTAAGAGTTATTAGTGGAATAAAATAGAGTTGAGAAGAGAGAAGAGAAATAGAACGTGAAAAACAAATATCGATCATAGAAGAGAGAAGAAGAGAAAGGACACAAAGAGTATAGAGCAAGGGATTTCATTGGAAGAGTTGAGAATCGTCAATCTAAGGTAAGGGTGGGGTTCCGACTCTCTAATAAGTGGTATAATTGTCAATATGTGATGATATGATTGTTAGGTTTTGGGTGTAGGTTCTGTTTGAATTTGGTTGTTTTGATCGATGAAATTGATGTGATAAATTGATTATAATTGACATGTATTGTTTGGGTTGAGAATTATAGAATTTGATATGTTTTATTGTGTTTACAAAACTGAATTTTGGGTTAAAAATGTTGATTTTCCGTAGCAGAGAAATTATTGGTTTTTAGCTATGTAACAACGAGGTAACCAGTTACCTCAGAATGGTAACCGGTTACTTCCGAATTTTTTTTGAAAATATTGACTACTTGTTCAGTGAAGTAATCGGTTACCATTATGAGGTAACCGGTTACATCGTCCAGAAACTGTATACAAAGGCAAAACATGGGTGAAGTAACCGGTTACTTCACTAAAGTAACCAATTACCTTACTGAAACTGACAGATTTTGTAAACTTATAAAATCCATAACTTTTTACTCGGGTGTCCGTTTGACGCTTCGTTTGAAACTACAGGTATCTAAAAATATTTCCTATCACATAAAAATTTGTCTAGGTACAGTAGTTGGTTATTTGGATGCATGCTTATGCTTTTGTGTGGAAACAATCTTTTTTGTGTAAGACGAGTATGTGGAATGATGCGTAGTAATATTATGTGATGTTGTATGATTAATGTTGATTGTATACTGCACATATAAGCTGTTTGGTGGCATGTATTGGTGAGTTGTATTTATCGGTATGAATATCAATACATTGTTGTTGGTTTGGTTTGTGTTTTTCACCTTGAAAAAGGGTTTTAAAAGAAAAGTCAAGCGGCAAAATGAAGTTTGAATTGGTTGGTGTTTTTTATCTTGAAAAAGGATTTGAAAGTTGTTATATGTTTTATGCATTTTCCAAGAAAAGAGAATTTTAGTTTTAAGGATGCAAAGGGAAAGAAAAACATCTAAGGGAGACTATCCTAAAACTAATCCCTAATGTTATCATACAATGATGATCCTAAGGTTGAGTTTGAAAGAGGAATCTCTATCTATGTTAGCATGCATGGATAATGATCCTAATGTCTAACTTGCATCAAAAATGAAACAAGTGAATCCTAAGGGAGCATACAAAGGTTCAAAACCTAAGGGAACATGGCATATACAAGGATGAAAAGCAAACAAGCAATCAACAATCTCAACAGAGCAGACAAGGGAAATCCCTACCTAAGTTAGCATACCAAAAATCTAAGTGCGAAGATAACTATCCTATAGGAAACATACAAAAATCAAAGTCGTTATCTCAATTCTAATTGAGTGACATCATCGATCATTAACAAAGGAAAATGATAAAGTCCTAAGGGAGCATACAAAGATCGAATTTGTTATCTCAATTCTAATTGAGTGACATCATTGATCGTCAAAAGAAATAAGCCATGAAATCCTATGGGGAGCATGAAAAGATCAAAGTCATTTTCTTAATTATAATTAAGTGACATCATCGATCACCAACAAAGGAAGCAAACACAAGCACAAACACAAATAACAAATAAGTGTGGAATGCCTGCTACGGGTCTTTAAACAACAACTTCAAGCATACGTTTTTTATTTCCTACTTCTCATGATATCTAGAAAGTAGTAAAGTGCAGAAAAATAAACCAAGCAGTGAAATAATACCAAATGGATAAAATTTTCGTTATACAACAAGCAAAGCAAAAATACTCAGGAAAACTTCGATCAAGTTAGCATTAACAAAATGCAATGGTCAGAAATGACTTGATCGACATAAATAACAAAGCAGTATCTCACAATATGTGTGCGTATCGAACACGACCTCAAACTAATCAGAACACCCGCACAAAGCACATATACAGACAAAACAACAAAATATGTGTTTCTCGTATCATGAGAAACCATAAGGCAAACGCGTCAACTGCGTAAGCTAACCACGGGTGAAGTGGTGTGTCGATTTACCAAGATTAGGTAACTGACTAAACTATCCTTAATGTACCTTACAAAAGTGAACAAACATGTCAAAACTAACAAGGAAGCGGAAACAAAGTTGCATATTTGCATTACAAGTCAAAACATGGCTATAACATGAAGTAATGCAATGAAAACATGTGTTGCAACTAAGAAAGTGAAATTAGGCAACACTACGGTAATAATGTGAACTAAGCCGAAAAGTGTGACAGAAACAAACAGATGTGTATGCAATGGTCAATACAATACAAGCGTACATCATACAAATGTCCAAGCTCAATGTACATGCCAAACAGAAGCAAAAATCACAAATTCTGAAAATTAGGCGCACGGAAAGTCGGAATGGAATCGACTCAAAATTAGCATGGTTGCAACTAAACATGCTAACAGATTCAAAAAGTAGATCTCATGAATTAATTCCAAATGGAAGTAGTACTTTTGATGTATTTTTGTGCACGGGGCAACAACATTGTATCTCCTAAGCTGGGTGGAATTTTGGTCTGAAAATGGGAGAACTTGGTCTATACACCCCCTAAATATGACACCTAAAAGCATTGATCAAGATTCAAAAAGGAAATGGTACTTCATGTGCAAATTGGCAAAACTGGGTTGCACCTTATTTATGTTAATATCCACCAAAAGTGACTTGAAAACCATGGCTTTAATATTCTCAAGGTAGATATTAACACAAACAATTAAGTTGGAATTGATAAAGGAAAATGTATCTGCGAGATTGACATAAAAGCACCACTTCCGAACTTGGAAAAAACCAAGAGCTCATATGTTAATTTCACACTTTTGGTGCATATCAAGACTTGACATCAACACATGAACTTCTCTTTAATTATCAATAATATTGGCATTGGCATTGGTTGAGTTTGAAGAATATAGCAACATCAAAACCTCAACAAAAACTCCATTAATTGAATTAAAGAAATAAGCATTTTCAAACAATTAGACTCAAACATCTTTTTTTAGCATATTCTTCAATTCAATTTATAGTGAAAATTCAACTCATGAGATTATGTGAACAACACTTCTAAAACAATATAAATTTTCAAAATTCAACTTAACCTCATGAATTCAACCAACTCCAACTCTTTTAATAATTGACAAGTCAAACATGTTCAATCAACATATGAAAGTTGCAAGCCTAGCACAACATCATTCAATACTTCCCTCTCTTTGGAATTTTCACAAACATATAACCATCACAAAATTTGACACATGATTTCAATAATTAAAGAATAGAGATTATATTAAGTGTATGTGATATCAAGAATCAACAATTAAACCACAACAACATTAACACCTTAAAACTTGAATAAGCACTTTTTATGAAAATCACTTAACCAAATAAGTGCTTATTCCAACTATCCAATTCCAGATTTCAACAATATTATCACAATTCAATTAATAGTCAACAATTGAATTCAATTCCTAAATCAATTTCTTAACTTAAAATCCAATTCAAGAACTCATACAAAAGCACTTATTCACAAAAAGTGATTATGTAAAAAGCAATTAAGCAAGAGAACTTACCAAAAATTGAAGAGGAGTTTGAAGAAGATGATGATCGAAAGCAAAACGCGACCAGAGAGAGGGAGATGAGAAACCGCGATCTTGCGGTGGTCCTGCGACAGAGGGAGACCGATAGCGGAGGTCTTCGGTGGCAAAGGGAGCCGCGGTCGCGTGGCTGGTGCGGTGGAGGAGAGGAAGGATGTCGCGGTAAGGAGAGAGTGAGTGGAGGGAAATTGAGTTTGAATTCTTGATGAAGTTGTTGTTGTGTTCTTGAGAATTTGAGAGAAAACCTCACTTTGATCCTTGAGCAATTTGAGAGAAAAGTTTTTGGTGTTTTTGTGAATATTGGTGAATTATGAGAAAAAAAATATGATTTTGAAAATATATAGTGTGGGTGAATTGGGCTTTGGATGTGTAATTGGATTGGGCATTAATTTGACAGTGTAAGCATAACGGGACCATAAAATGCCATGTCATCATAGGTGCAAAATCTTGACTCGAGCTCAACAAGAAAAATTTCGAGGCCGAAATTTATGACGCATGGCCGAAATAGCATACTCAATCAGATAAACAACAAAGAAGTTATGAATTTTTGAATGCGCATTGACACTAAGCAAAGTCAGCAACATGCAGATTTTCCGTTAATTCACCGATCAGTTCTGAAAGAATGCCGCAAACAAAAATTCTCCAATCAAAATTCGAACTCGAGGTCTGAAGAGAAATTGTAGCTGACATCATTTGTGAAATTTTTCCGAAAAAATCGTCTCGATACAATAAAAATTGAGGAAATTATGATTTTTACAATATCGGAAAATGGTGAATTAAAATCCCTGTTCAGCAAAGTAAATTTCTCTGGTAATCTATAATTCCGGGAATCTTCTGCAAAGAATCAGCTCTCGGCCCAAACATATAAAATAAAGATAAAATCAAGACAAATTTTTCGCATAAAGAACGGCTCAAAAACAATGATCCAGGAAAAAGTTATGAATTTTTGAACATCCGCAAAATAATGGTTCAGCAGAGTATTTTCACTATTTTTTCACCGTTTAGCTTCCAAGTACTTGCGAATTCGGAGATCTTCCACAATGAATTGACTTTCAAGCCGAACATAAAAGTTGGAGGAAATAACAAGACGATTCAAATGCTCCAAGAGACACTTAAAGATGATACTCCAGCCAGAAGTTATGAATTTTTAAGCATCTGAAAACCAGAGAAATAGTAAATCCAATGTATACCGCAATTCAAGTATTTTGTGCTTTAGAAAATATTTCTCACAAAATTAGCCTTCGACATGAACAAATAAAATGAAGAAGGCCCTAAGACAGTTCTAACGACTGAAGAATCAATCTCAAACCATTTTATGAACTCGAGTTGTGAAATTTTGAGCTTGAAACGCACCGTATAGAATTTTTGTATGCACTATCTCAAATCAACTGAAACACCCGAATTTCTGTATAATTCGGATCATGTTGAGAAACATAAGAGCTTGATATGATGATGACTTACTTGATTGTTGATTGGATAGCTTGGAACACATGTGAATCGCATAAAAAAGCGGAAAACCCTGAGTTCTGCTTCACAATGCTGCTTAACAGAACAATTGACCTTCACAACTCTTTCTTGTAAAGAAATACATCGACTCCATGAGCATATAGCCTATGACATGAATGTATGCATATGATAATGAAGTATAAGTCAATTATGATTAAAATGAATAGGGCGAATTTTGGGGTACAACACATATTGTTGAATTGTTGATGTGATGATGATGTTGAGCCCCATAATTGATATGCGTTGTATGACAGATGGTGATATATATATATATATATATATATATATATATATATATATATATATATATATATATATATATATATATATATATATATATATATATATATATATATATATATATATATATATATATATATATATATATATATATATATATATATATATATGCTTGTACTATCATTATGAATTGTAATTGAGGGTGTAGAATGTGAAATCTTGCATGATATATCTGTCGTATACTTATTATTATATAACTTATTATATTGTTGTGATATCTCACCCCTTCTGTTTGAATATTGCCTCTACGTGGGTAATGTGCAGATAGTCAGAAGTAGTCCGAAGCTACGAAGTTTAGAAGAGGTTGCTCCTCTTATTTTTGAGTCAGCGTCAGCTCTGATACGTAACACTGGAGGATGAATGCTTGCTTGTTTTCTTAATTGTCATTTTGTTTTTGATAATTCATTGGAGTATTGTAAACTCTTTTTTTATTCGATTCAACGTTGATTTATGATCAGTTGAGGATGTTGAATAATATACATGATTTTTTTTTCTGCTGCATTAATAAAGTTTAAGTTTGGGAACTATGTTGAAAATATTGTCGGTTTATCTGAAAGTTTGTTATGTATCTGTTTATTATATCCGAGCATGTTTTTAATATGTTGAAAAATGTGACATCCTATTCTTGGTGTTTTGATTTAAGAATTAATTTACTCTGATTTTTGTTAAATTACTAATGGGAAAATAGGGTGTTACACCCCGTCCCGCACTGCCTTAAGCCTGTCAAATGAAATTAGGCTTAAAAATCTAGGCTGCTCCGCCAATGAGACAGGTTGATGGGTGGCGGGCTTGCCCGCCTATTTTTTTAAAAAATTAATAGGTTTTTTAAATTTTAATTTCAATTAGATTTTTCACTTAGTTTTTAGAATTTTTTTTATAAAGCCTGTCAAATAATAAATGTAAGAATAAGAATTGATAATTCGATGTTAATCTTTTAAAATGAAATGACTTCAATGGTTGATGGTCTCGAATTTTGCTTCATACTTGTCAATATCAATGATATTTTCAAATTAAGATATTCCATAACTTTATTGTGTTTATAAGCAAAATAAATGGAATGGATTAGAGTGATGAATGCATCCGGAATTAGAAGTTTTAATAATATAAGAATTAAATATGTTTTTGGTCTCTCTAAATATAGCAGTTTTCAATTTTAGTCTCTCTAAACATTTCTTTTAATGAATGGTTCCTCTAAAATTTTCCATCCACACTTTTGATCTCTTCTGCTAACGTCAGTTAACAGAGCTGACGTGACGCAACACGTGGCAATGTCAGCTGTCAAATATGCTGACGTGGCATGCCATGTGACTAAGGTCAAGAACAAACTTGAACTCTTAAAATTTTGTAGCTAATGGATAGCTAAAATCGTAGCTATTCTCTAACAAATTCGTAGCTAAAATTTTGTTTTCTTACATGTCTGTACTTTGTTTCAACTACTCTTGCATTTCTTTAGCTTATCAATCTTTTTCCTGACATAATACTTTAATGTTGTAATGTCTGTACTCTATGTTGTTACTGTCATTTTCTGAAATATGATGTTGTTCTCATGACAATAGAGCGTGGTAGTGGTAAGAAATTGAACGAACTCCTTGGTCTATGGTGCAGGAATTCTAATTCTGAAAAGATGCAGTGTACTCATGTTGATGCAGTACAAGTAGTAAATTAAGAAAAACATTGCCTTAATAACAGTTTCAACAACCCAACAAATAAAGTGTAATTATTTTTCACTCTTCATAGATGTTCATTAACTAAACTGTACAACTACATAGGTAAACTTCAGTAATACATTTTACACTAAGTGAAAATAATGCAGTTTGTAAGAAAATACATGCATATAGATATATGTGAGAAAAAAGAATTAAAGAGGAAGCATATAATAATGTAAATCTTTTAACGCATTTGTGGGGTCTAAATTCTTTCGCTGTAACATTGAAAGTGAAGAAGAATATAAACACTACAAACAAGCAACAAAAGCAACACTAGCTCACTACTTTTCTTTCTCCTCTCTGCATTCTGTACATCACACAGTGTTGCAATGAAATATCATATTAATCGGTGGCAAAAACCAAACCCTAAGCTTTAAAAGCAGCACCTTTTAGACAGCACCACTAAATCGCACCATACTGCAATGCCATAGAATAGATCAATAAAACTTTGGATATTAATAATAATAATAATGATAACTAGTCGATAACCCGTGCTTTCGCACGGGACCGGTCGAAAATTCATAAAACGTGGAACTAATGTTGTCATGTAACAGTAAATTCGTTTTTATGTAATTCAATAAAAGTTCATCTAATTCGGCCAAATTTAGTGTATCAAACTTATTTGACAACATTAAAAAATGTAAACTGAAATCATGATTGTGTAACAAAATAAGAAACTGTGATGACTCTTCAAAATAAGAAACTATCACGAGTCTTCAGATATAACGCAACCAGCTTGGAAACGATGTTTTCAACTTTTTGACCTGCACAATAAATTATGCAAAAATTAGACAGCATTTACGGAAACAATTTATATTAAAGAAATTATTTGTTATTATGTACTTACCGATCAACAAAGAGATTGGAAAACTTCTTTGTATACAACATTTGTAGTGATAGATGTTGATACATTCATACTATCATGTATTAAGATCTTTAGACCACTTTTGCTTGTAACTCTTGAAATGGCTACATACAACTGGCCATGACTGAATACATGAGTAGGCAAATACAATCCAACTGTATCAAGTGATTGGCCTTGAGACTTATTAATTGTCATTGCGTACGACACAATAATTGGGAACTGTCTCCTAATCAACTTAAATGGCCACGGTGACTCGGAAGGTGACATAGACATTCGAGGGATGAAAAAGATGTTACCAACATTCTTACCAGACATGATCTTTGCCTCAGTAACGTGATTTGCCAACCTTGTAACAATTAGTCTAGTTCCGTTACACAAACCATCGTTTTGGTCCAAATTCCTCATAAGCATTATTGGTGTACCAACCTTTAATCTGAGTTTGTGATTTGGGACACCTGAAGTCCTAAGCTTGCTAAGAAATTCTGGAGTAAGACATTCATAGACTTCGGTGTAACTTGAATCAGTTCTATCAATCGAATCAAAACTCAAATACTCTTTGTCCTCACCTAAGAAATGGGAAAACGCGAATCAATCCATAATGTTTTTTTAAGAATAATTTAATAACGAAACATTTACACGAAAATAAACATCAAAAGAAAAAAGAGTTTACCCGGTATCATGTCTAACACGTAATGATTAATTTTATCAACAACTTCAATGGTTGAAGCAAGTATTGCTTTTCCTTGTAGAAATTCTACATTGTGAAAGTCGGCAAGCAAATTTGGGTATGTGCTTTCAACTATAGCTCTTATTGGATCCTCAAAATTGGAAATTAACAAATCCGGAGGAATTTCTATACAAGCTAATCCATCGTTAGGTTCACATATTTTACTGTCGCCAACATTTAATATCCATTTAGAGAATTCTGCAAGTTCATCAGAAGTTGTAACGTCCCTCCCATTCTTTAGTCTCATGTTTTTGGTTAGTGTTAAGACTTGGCAATAGTCCCACACATAAGAAGAACAAATGGAAGCATGAACAATATCAGAACGGCCTGCTCTTGGAACAACTGGAAGTATCTGCCGAAAATCTCCTCCAAATATAACTACCTTGCCACCAAAAATTGTATTTGCAAAACCCTTATCGCTCATGACATCCTTAAGGGTCTTATCCAAGGCCTCAAAACAATTCTTATGAGCCATGGGTGCTTCGTCCCATATTATGACATCAGTAGCTTCGAATAACTGTGAATGCTCAGAGTCTTTGTCAACATTGCAAGTAGAGTTGTCAAGCGTTGGAATGGGAATTTTGAACTTCGAATGGGCTGTTCTACCACCTGGAAATAATAAGGAAGCTATGCCACTTGAAGCAACAGCCAGAATAATTTTTTTATCTGAACGAAGTGCACTTGATAATGTCCTCCACATAAACGTTTTACCGGTTCCGCCGTATCCATGTAAAAAAACACCCCTCCGTTTTGTTTCTTGACGGCGTCCATTATGGTTTCAAATATTGCACGTTGCTCATCTTGACGTTCAAATGAAAAGAATCAATACAACAGTAGTTTAATGAAAACATCGATGATTTGAATAATGAGGAAATACCTGTTAGAGATGAAAATAGATTCTGGAAGTTTTGTCGCTCTAAATCAGCATCGTAATCACGTTCATCAAAAATCAGTCTATTGCCGACATGTCGCGTTATATACAAATCTGGAAACGGCATATCTTTGAATTCACGCAAGCTTCTTCTATTTGATTGCATCATATTCTCAATCTCAATTAATGTGAGGTTTGTCAGTTCTGCCGTTGACAATTGCATGTCTTCCAACACAAATACAAACCAAAAGAAAATATAACTATTTTGTACAATAGAAATCACAGTGTTGATGAAGATAGACATGCAAAAGGATCGTTAACCTTAAAATGGCAGTATCATGGAAAAGTTCAGTATAATGCAAGAGCATCAGACATTCGGGTTCATTAAAAATGTTATGTTTTTTATCAGTAGCTGTGACAAAAGGTGGTTGAAGGTAAAAGATAAATCACAGAATTATTCTGTTCTGTGTTGATGGTGAGTAATATCAGATTGCATTAGATATTTTTATTACTGATGAAATGGCAGCATTGAAAGGACTTGCTTACTGGAACTTAGGATTCTTTGAAAGGGCAACATTGAAAGGTGCTGTTGAATGGAAATGATGTGAACCAGTTTGGTAACAATTGAAATTCTTAAGTTAAGACCCTATCTACATGAGTTGAAATTACATTACGACAATGAGAACCTGTCAAAAAACTTAAGTATGGTTTGAACTGTATGATATGTAACATATATATGGAAGTATAAAAGGATTGAAATTATTGCATCCAAAGTAGTCTAAAAGGTATTATAAGAAGAAAAACTCATTATAATAGTTTCGTACGGTTTGTAATTGTATGAAATTTAACAGAAGTATTTAGGTATTTGTTAAGTGTACCTCTTATTCCAGTGACAATTCTCTGTTGATGAAGAATACCGTCAGATAGCAACTTCCAAGTCTGTTGCCAAACATGTCGCGGCCGATTAACAGTACCAGACAACAGCATCGTGACAAATAGCTTCCTCAAAAAATTACCGGAACCCCAATCTTTGGCCTCATTTATGGCTGCAACATATTCTTTGTCGTCGTTAAGAAATCCCATCTCAAAGCATGCATCTCTAAAACTGTCGCGGACTACTCCACCAACCTTTTTTATATCGTCATAGCAAGTCGGTCCCTTGACAACCGTCAACATCATTCTAAGGTAATAGAGCTCACCAGTGCTTGGAGGAACCCAAATTAACCGGCCAATCGTACGACCTCTTTTTCGAGGTCTCCATAAACGGTACCTTTTATCGTAAACGAACTTGGAAAGAAACGCAGTGTATGTTAAAGTCTTTGCATCTTCGTATTTTTTGTTTGACTCCATCCAAGCTGTAAACATTGATTCCTTTACAGTTGGTTTTTCAAGAACATTGTCTATGAAATCATAGTCAGTGTAGTAAACCGGATTTTCGCCTTGCAGATGAAAATACAACCTTTCGACAGAAGGAGATCTACCATGGATAGGATATGAAAAAATCCTCCAACACGCCTCACTGGGGGAAACGTACCTGCAATCAAGGTACTGTTTGATTTCATCAACATCTGTACCAAATGAACTTCCGTCTGATTCGGTCCGAACAACCGCTGCAGTTATTCTATCGTAACCTTTGTTAATATACTTGAATAAGTACTTGACAGAAGTACCTTGGTTACACCATTCCATATTAATGTGCGCCTGATATTTCTTTAGAAGATATGCATTATAAGGAACTACATACCTATTATCAAGAACAATACTTTTTTTCAGAACAGTAATGCCAGTATCCCTTCTCCTATATACGGGATAGCCATCTTGATCGATAATGGTTTGAGGCTGCCAATTTTTGGGAAAGAATTTAGAGCATTTACCATTTTTCATGCAAGGGGAAGATCTGTTAGCCAACCCACATGGACCATGAATCATATGTGTCTTTACCAAATGATTTAATTGTTTATCATCTGTTTCTGCCGGTATTTCTGCTGAAATAATGTTGTTGATGTCATCCGGAGTGGGAAACTTGTTATGGGGATGCATGAAAAGTAAAATGTGTGCATGGGGCAAACCTCTCTTTTGGAACTCAATGGTGTATATATCTGGAAGAAATTAAAATACAGTAAAACATTAATTTAAAATCATTGGTATAGAATAGGGAAGAATTAAGTATTACATATTTAATTTCATGTGGCTCACATGCAACAACTCTGCCCAAGACATGCTTCTTTGTTATATCATACAGTAATTCGTCAAACTTCATTTTAAAAACCCTTGAGATTATATCAGGACGATCTTGAGGTTGTAAATTCATGTTGTTAAGAAACCTCTGAATCTCTGGCCAACATGGATTGCAAGTAAAGGTAATGAATAGATCGGGATATCCAATTTGACTACAAATTGCCATTCCATCAAAGTATAATTGTTCCATGTATCTGCGACTTCCAACGTATGTTGACGGCAACACCACTCTTTTGCCTTTGTGGGCTCCTTCATTTGAAGATTATTGGTGTACTCCTGACAAATTGGAGTATTTGGATACTCGTAATTTTTTTTGATGCTTACGTATGTAATTGAGTCGCTGTGACTCCATCATAGTGAATCCATCAACCAAAAATTGATGAAACAATCTCCTTGACCTGAGCAGTGTGTGAGCTTCACGTTGTCTGGTCTGAATGCGAAAGGTCAGCCATTCTCTAATAGTAAGTTTGTTCATCTTTCCTTTTTTTTTGGGAACTGTCTCTCTGTGTAGAACACCAAGTCTAAATCCATCTTCCCCGTACGGAAACAGAAGTGGATATTGTAATGCAAGATAGCTCGGATGAAACTCACTTATTCGTTTTAGTCTACCGCTTTGTCTTTCAAGGATAATATCCCTTTTTGAGCCTGTATCAACATCACCAACAATGAGGGCTGCAACCTCAGACACGGTGGGTTGGTTGTAAATTCGTCCGTCCTTTAATCTATCAGATATTAACTTCAACTTGAGGTCGGGTACAGGACAATCCTTTAGTCTAGCTGATGCCATTCTAAAAGATTTAGCATGTGTGTTGAATTCGTCAAGCATGTTCTGTATTCGGCTAACAGTTTCTTCAATAATATTCTGGTTGTTGCTGCATTAAAAAATTAGACACATGTCATGCACGATAATAACAAAGGAAATATAAAGTAGGCATCTCAGTTGGCTTAAGAAACATAACCCTATTCCTTGCATCCTATGATGAATCTCATTGTCAGTGTCATATATATAAAGCTGAGCGAATTTCGGTTTTTCGCCATGCACAGGCATCATGCTACCAATTCTATGGCAAGCCTGCCCTTGAATTCTCATGTTAGGTGGTCCATTTCCATTATTGAATCTATTGTCAATTTTCATTCCAGGAGACGTAAATGCAAACATTATGTTGTACATTCTGCAATTCTGCTGATAATTTCTACACAGTTCATCGTTTTCATTCGACAGAAGATGTTTAAGAAACGGTGGTGGTGTTCTCAGAAGTGGCAACACAACTTTACCCTTTCCACAACATAATTGGAACTTAGGCACTGCACTATGTTTTCTCTTGGCAACCTTCTCCTGATACCACATTTGTGCTCCACACTGAGTGCATTCAATGGAAGGATCACCAATATCTGAATATCCTGTATTTATCAGATAGAACAAAACATCATATATCTTATACACATCAGTATATTCATAGACACCAAACTGGATGATAGTGAATTTAAGTTATGGTTTGATATTAATAATAATTCCAGCAATACATACCAGCATTTGTGCAATCAATTGTTGGGACATTTGCAGAATGATCTTCGTCGTTGTCCAGACTTGAACTTGTATCATAATCCGGATCTTCATTTATGAATTCACACGAACTATCGGTTAAAGATTCATCGGATGAATAGTCTGCAACTGATTGTTGAACTGGATTCACTGAGTCAGCACTTCTGAACAGATTGGTATTAAGGGAAGTTGACGTCATTTCTGTAACACTTGAAAAGGTTTTTAATAGATTCGCAGTCGTTGAACGAATTAGATTTGGATCAAGATGTTTGTTGAATGAAGATGCATAGGAATTCGGTAGTCCATATGAATTATTTTTGCATTTAATACTTGATGAGGAGGTAACGCCACTCAGAGGTGTGTTAGCATCAAACGGTAAAGGGGAACAAAAGGGCATTCTATCAGCGAGTTTGATCTGCAGATGACCACGATGGCTGTTGTTTTGGAGACTCTTACGCTTCATTATTGACCTCCTTCTTTGACGTGTTGAAGCAGAAATTTGTTTGGGAGAAATTGTATCAGTAGAAATGCATGAGAAGCCGGGGGAAGATGCAGGTGTTGGGGTTGTGCACTGGTTAAAACCAACACTCCTTCTCCTTTGTTGGGAATTAAGCATTACGCACTCTGTTCGTGCAGAAACATCTCCATGGCCATTGACAAAAACAGAACTGATATCAGACAGTGGTTGTCTTGTATGATGTCTGCTTACATAACTTGAATTATTTAGGTCATGGTTGTGCTCAGTTGAATTTTCATTAACTCTATTCTTCTGAAATCTTCTTTCATCAAGAACATGCTTCCTCTTTTGTCTTGCAAGTGATGCAGAGTATTTCCTATCTACAAAATGGTTGTTCATAGTTGAAAGAGAATATGGTTGATAACTTACAACTCTTCATAAGTATAACATAATGAATGTAAGAGTAACAAACCTATATGGAATTGTTTGGTTTTGCAGTTCATAACATTTGTATTATAATTTTTAAGTGTACTCAGATACTCTATTTGTACATTGGATGTGAGATAGGGTACAGTATATGCTACCAAATCTTAACAATTATGGGTAGAGGTTAAAAAATTTAATGTCACATGAATACCATATGTTGGCCAAACTTTAAACAATTATTAGAACACCAAATATTATAATATGACATTAAATACTGTTATGTTGGAAACACAAAATTGCCATTGGAAACCAAAGGTTATTCCTATTGTATTCTATACCATATTCATTTTTTTTTTTTGTAACATGTAACCATGGTTTGATGTAAATGTGTAAAATTAAAAGTACTTCCAAAAATATACATTTTCCAAGGGATATAAAATGGAATGATCAGAAACTGTTTGTATTCTACATGTCATGTATAGTGCCTTTTGTAACTAATGCTTGCTTGTTGGGCCAACAAAAGATATTGTCTAACGTCTGTTTTACTCCATCTCCCTGTCTCTTCGGTTTTCCATTAGAAACAACATTCCAAGAAGACGGTACACCTTAGAAACAGAGTTTAGCTCCAGACAGCGCCGACCAACCAATACGATGAAGAAAGAGGATCAACGTTGGTGTTCCCACGGGTAAGTTCTTCCGTTTTGACACACATGTTTCTAAACTTGCAATGAGATCATTTAGGGTTTATACAAAGATGTTTGTGTGCGTGATGGGCATGGATGAATTTATATGCAGGGGATTCGTTGGTAGAAGTCACACAACCACGACTCCTGATCTTAAATGGAAAAATCTGGCTATCCAAAAGGTTTGGAAGCAATCTGAGGATAAGCGGGACAGAGCAGAAGAATGGAGAAAGTTGCATGCAGAGGCTAAGAGGAGGAAAGAGGAAGCTGAAAGTTCTTCAAGGTAAAACAGTAATCTGGATAGTGAAAAAAACAAAAAACCGAATGCATGATGTTTGTTGTTTTTTTGATTAAGCAGCAGGAGTTGCCAAAAAATTACACGTGCTGAACTTATGGACAAATACTATGAGTATGTCGAAAGAGAGGAATCGTACAAACTGAGAACAGGAAAGGTGAGAAGCTGTCTATCATGGGAAAAGTACTTTGAAATAGCCAGAGAGGAGGGATGGCTTGTTGACATGTCAGACGATGAGCCTGAACAGAATTCCACTGATGAAGCAATGGAATCAGCGGGCGATGTGTTGGACAGGCAAGGGCTTTTAGGTTACATATATACATTTGAATATTTGACTTTGCAAATTAGTAGTTGAAATAATCGTGTTTGTTAATGCAGCGAGGAGAACAACACTACTGATGCTGCTGATGTTGTACAACCTCCTGCCATGCAAGAGAAACTTGTTTGCAGATGGCAGAAAGTTGTTAAGAGCAGCAGCCAGATAAAAAATCAAGTTCTTGTAAGCTCTTGATCTGTTTGCTGTTACAGTTCGTAAGGATGCATAACATTGAATGAATAGACATAGCTAATAAAGTTTTAATGTTGCAGCACTTTCCAACAGCAGTCATCAAGGAAATCTTCATGGAACCAAGATCATATATTGATCTTCATGACACAGACTCGGGTATTACGTACCAATGTGTTTTCAAATCCAGGGAGAACATGACGGAGAAGTTTCTGTCAAGGGGCTGGTTAAAATTTGCAAAGGAGAAAGAGCTGTCGAAAGGTGACGTTCTCTTATTCAGTGTAGAGCATCATCCTGTGGAACGTATATTGGTCAAAGTTGAGAGAGGGCATCATTGAAAGGAGTTGTTGATTGGATTACATGGGAAGCATCATGGCAAAAAGGAGGGATTATTTTTGTATGGGAGGAAATGCATAACTATTTGTTTTGAAAATCTATTTGATGCCCATTTGTCTTTGTTATTAGTTTTGTTATATGATATTGTTGGGCTACGGCTCAATGTACAATCTGCTTATGATATGTTAAATGGAATGATATGAAATTAGTTCCATATATTGCGTTGATGAGATAATTGCATATCGTTTCCGATATTATCCGGTAACAATTTATATTAATCAAGTGTCATGGATTTCTTCCATGCATAATCTGTTATTCATGTATCAGTTTTATAGATTAATGTACAGTATGCTGATATACTACCGTGTATTATGCATAAAGTATGCAAAACAAAATAAGTTATTTTCTAATGTCAGTAATGCATTGTAGTGAGAAGATAATGTTTTCATACTTTAACATTGTTAATTATATAATGTCATTAATAATCACTGTCAAAATTATGTAGTATTAGTTATGATTTGGTGGTAGCAACAAAGAGAAACACGGGTACCGTATGGAAGGTGTGTTTTAGTAGGGATAACAGAAAAATAGTGAAACATAACCCACATATGCTATTAACATTAACTGATGCTGTTATATTCAAAATCTTTGTATGCATATACAGGTTCAAAAACTATTGGTTACATGTTGTTAAGAAGACGCCACAGTCAAATATTTTGGAAAACCTCCTTGTAAATGATGTTTGTTATAGATACCTTAGTGGTGTTGTCGTCGTCGTGAACCAAAATTTTTATTTATTTCTTGTTGGTAACCTTTGAAAGTGCCACATAGATTTGTCCATGAGTAAAAATGTTGCAAGAAATGTAAATACCAACCCAATGTTGCAAGGAATGTAAATACCAACCCAATCTAAGAACTGACATTGGGACTTGTTAATCATTATTGTGTATGACACAATTACTGGGAACTGTCTCCGACTTAACTTGAAAGGCCAAGGAGATTGGGAAGGGGACATATTCATTCTTGGAACATATTCATTCTTTGTCCATAATAAGTTTATTATATTAAACAAAATAAGGAATTACCAACATCATATTGCTTTTTGTAGTGTAAATTATGCATAGTTTTTTGCAGCTTAAATGACTAAAATCATATCATTCTTTCATATACAATGTCAAAAGGATCAAACAAAAAGCAAGAATGACAAATCAAATCCTCATAAACCAGAATAAACAAAATGTAAACCAGAAATATTTCATTACATCAATCAAAATTAGGTGTGCAATGTTGTCCAAAACAGCATAAAGTAAAAATAAATCGTCGACGATAATTGACTGCATCATTTCTCCAGCTTGATGTCCCTTATTATCTTGGTGGACGATAGTTGGGCACTGTCGAGTTCTTCAACTGTCTCAGGAATAGATCTTTTTGACGGTGTAAGTGCAGAGTTGGCAACTGAAGGGTCATAATCTGCAGTGATTGATAACGAATCCTGCCATTAAAGAGTCATTACAAAATCAGTAGCATAAAAAAGGAAGTAAGACATTGTTTAATAGGCTAATTTGTTAATGTTGAAAGCTAAAAAAAGACGCACTGAAACTGTTTGTGGATCAGCATGAGACTGTTTTTCCGAGGTGCTGATGGTCGGAGTACACTGCAAGTTAAAAAACGCAAGAAATAAACGTTAGACAATTGTTCAAAATGTGATGGAAAGAGTAATAGGTCATTCCTATTTAAAACATACCGATGCTGTATGCATATCATCCCGAGTGTCATCTGTTGAGACGACAATCTTTGAAGTGTGCTGCAAGTTTTAAACAATTGTTAAAAAAATCCAATGCACATGATACTGATTTTAACAACAGTAAAACATGAGTACAACAGTACCTCTTCACATTTAAACCTCTCCTTTATTTTGGTACGTAGCACTTCATCTGCCTTAAATCCGATTACAGAAAGACTGGCCTTGTTTGGTTGAAACACTGCTCTTATAGCCAACTCCTTCTTCAGCATCACATCAAGTTCATAAGGGAATTCAAGGGGATCAAAATCTCCAGTCTAAATGATTAAAACAATATATGTTATTTACGTGGTAATTATCTAACTTATATATTAGCCAAATGGAAAATACCTCCATCAAATCCAACTTCATCTGAAGGGCGGACTTCCCAATCAACTTTACACAATCTACATCCCAAAATACGAACTTGTATTTTAACTTTCCATCGGAGGCAAGCACTTTAAGCTTAAACCTGTACCATGCGTGATCAAAATACGAAATTGTCAGTAATGAAACGTTTGGTTATATGATGATAATCATTGATATGCAATACTTAGAAGTTACCTTGGGACTGGCTCAGAACTGATGTATTTGGAATAACACATGAATTTTCCATCCTTCAAAGTCACACTTTTGGTACATTCACTACATCCATCATAATACCATCCTGACTGCCCACATTCAAACTTCTCCAGAGTTGCAACAGTCACACGTGTAGTTTCCTGAAACAGAAAGATGGGATGATGTCTCAAAAAATGGATTAGAACCCAGTCTGTGTAATTGCTCAATCTAAGACAGTCATGTATTAAAGAGTAACTTACTGTCTGCAGATATGCAATATCAGACAGACTCAACACTTCAGCTTTCCATAAAAATTTGTCCAAATCAGAAAAAACAGAGGTATTTGTGGTTTCCATTTTAATGCTCGAGGATGAGAGCGTCGACAGATCATCTTTAAGTCTGATGATCATAGATCAGAATGAAAACAGGCTGTTAGAAATCATAGGTTGCTAATTCATAACTTCATAATAAAATCACTTACTTCTCTTTAAGGTTTTTAACCTCCTCAATAGACAAATCATTGATGAGCAGTTTTGTGCCGTTCCAAGCATTTGATACATTTAAAGGATAATTTCCTGAAAATTGAGATATTTATAATGACAACACTTAAAGTTGGATATAATAATTGGATATAATAAGAAATAGTCACATAGCAAACCTTGAGGTTCCTTGATCCTTGCATTCATAAGTAGGAGAACAATACTACCATCAGCCTTATGAGTTGTATAATACTCATTCAGTTGCACAGCTAATTTACCCCAAAGAGTACATTGCACATGATGTTTGCTGATTGACAGGAATTTCAAAACAAACAACATGAACATGTTAGACTTTTATATTTGTCAGCATCAATGTTAACAAACAAAATGAAACACCTACCTCAGATCAGTTAATGAAAACACAATCTTGCTTTTGTTGTTATCAGGAATTATCTGGGCTTGGGATATTTCAGTAACCCCACCAATTATATCTGCACAAAAGTTCACCACAGACAGTTATGGATAACAGAAAAGTAACAATACAATGCGTTCTATTATAACAGTAAAAAGGTAACTCACCATATAACAAATTTGTTCTGTATTTACCCTTAATAATAGCATTTATTCCAATTAACTTGAGGTGGTTCCCAGGTATGTCAGAAAGTTGGACCTTTTTGACGGAAGTTGAACCACAGAAAATCAATTTGAACTTATGATCAGTGGATTTGAAGGAGAAATCATTGCTGGAAACTTTGAAATTCTGCATTATGTAGGAACAACCAACTTCAAGCTGTGTTTTGAATTTTGATACCAAATAAGATGGCACAATGGCTTGAATCAAATCCAACTGTGAAAATACAAACCTGCATTATGTAGCAACAACCAACTTCAAGCTGTGTTTTGAATTTTGATACCAAATAAGATGGCACAATGGCTTGAATCAAATCCAACTGTGAAAATACAAACATCTTGAAATCAGTATCATATACCAGTACTGTTACAACAAAATCAGAATGCCAAAGCAGAAACGTTTAGATTGTATTATACCTTTGAATCAAACAGAATAAGCTCTAAGTGCTCTCTATTCTGAGAACTGGTAACAGACCACAGATGCTTACATCTAACAGCAACCTTCCACAAATCCTTCGAATCGTCAATGCTACTGATATACTCGATTGGGCGCGCCATCCTCACGCAGCAATTCGTAACAGCGCAGAGACAGCAAGGTGTTAAGCAATGGAAAACGACTGGAACGTCTGTAGCAATGAAGAAAGAGTGAAAAACTTTTGAGGTTCCATTTGAATTTGAAATCTGATTAAGAGAGGCATAATGGTTTGGCATGGGGAAGAGGAAGAGAGACATATTGAATGGCAAGGAATAATGGTTTGGCATGGGGAAGAGAAAGAGAGGCATAATGGTTTGGCATGGATTTATTTGAAAAACAAAAATTGAAAATGTGGTGAAAAATTGTGGGAGTGCCACATCAGATTCAAATGAATGTGGTGCAAGATAATTTTGAGTTTCCTATTTTACTCCAATACAATAGACCAAGAAAGCATTTTATCAGCATTGGTGTTGTGGTAATTTTCAGGGACATAGATTTTTATAGATAGATAATAGATAATATGATATAGAGTTCAAGTAAATATTTTGGGATTGTGGGTGTTTGATTTGAAGTGAACAGAAGAGATTGTCTTTGTAAAAATTTGGGCCCATTTGCTTTGACTTGTGTTTGTTATAAAGTGGAAACAATTGCAATTATTTACTTTGAATTGTCTCTGTTATACGAGTAGTAACCAATATCCATTCACTCTTAAAACTACTTTGTTGTAATGTGAACTCAAATGGAATTTTTCAATATGCAGTAATCCATATTCCAGTATAATCTATCTATCTATCATATCAAGATTATATTAATTCCTAGGACATCATGTTAGAATATGACAACACGTTGGAACATGTAAAGAATATTTCTATACATGACGTGTATATGTTTGTTATCAATATTTCTATACATGACGTGTATATGTTTGTTATCATCGCACACTAAAGAATATTACTACCATACAAAATTGGTATTATTGTTGTATGGTCTTAGAGATGTAATAGATTACTGTCTGTGTTACATGACAGAGATATACATGATACTGCCGATGCTAAAAAATTTGATATAAATTCTTGATGTGTGTGTTAGTTAACGAACATGTGGAACAGAAAGAACAAAGTTACATATCATTGATGACTCGATTTGTCTGGTAATTACAGTTCTTGTAGTGATAATTATGTTGGGTATAATTGTAATAATTCAAAGACTATCCTCAAGATAAATAAGCATGAGTCATGGACAATATGATAAATTTTTTGGTTTTTAAATACTTTAATTATAGATTAGTATCGAAATTTTATGGGTTCAAGTATATTTTTGACCTTAGCCACGTGGTATGCCATGCCATCATATTTGATAGTTGACACTGTCATGTATCGTGTCACGTCAACTCTGTTAACGGACGTTAGTAGGAAAGACAAAAAACGTGGATGAAAATTTTTAGAGGAGTCATTTATTGAAAGAAATGTTTAGCAGGACTATAATCGAAAATCGCTATATTTAGAGGGATCAAAACATATTTAACCTATAATATGATAATAATAAAGTTGCATGCAAACGAAATTTTACTTCAGAATATAAACCTATGTTACGACATTGGGGTAGGTTTAGTATTATCACAACACTATTGTTTCGATAAACAAGAGTAAAACAGGACGTTAACTATTATAAAATTGTTTACTCAAAACTATGACAATCGAAATCATGTAAATAAGAATACTATGTCGTAAAAAAGAATAGCCTTGAATGATACATTTTCAAAATTACAAATATATACATGATATAATTGAGAACTTATTTCAGTTTTGACTACACATGAAATAAGAAATTAATATGATATAATTGTTAACTCCAAAACAAAACAATGCACGAGTCGTGGCCCGCGGGCCAACCCGACAAGTGCGCGGAGCGGGCTGTGACGGATGTCTGGGTTGTCGTGTGCCCAAAATTTCAATCCAACCCATCATTTTTTAGCAGGTGCGCGGATCCATCGAACAAACCACGATTCATTTTGTTACCCCTAATTTAAGCAATAGAATTGACACGTAGTTCAATAACATGATAGAAAAAATTAAGGATACTTTCTTGTATGATAAGCTTGATATTCCCAAGCTTAGATTGTTATTATTCTAGACTAGGCCTGCTCTTAGCCCAACTCCATATGAGGCCTAACTCAACTATGCTGTTTAAGACCAGCTGATCGAATCTGCCCTCGACTGTGTCGAGCAATAACCCCCACTCTTCGAGAGGACGCCGCCTCGCCACACGGGGATAAACCCAGAAAGATGCGAGAAGGAGCATCGCCGGTCAAGAGGACCTCGAGAGTATCCTTCAGGCTTCTCCACGAGTAAGACTGATCCTCCCAGACGGCCTCATGGATGGAAGGGGTTATGCGTGACGGGCAGAAGTACACCACGAGCATCCTCCTTGTAGGGTTGACTATCAACGCCTCTGAATATCACGGAGTCCACTTGACCCCCGAAAAGACCAGATTCATATCCTCCTGATCATACGGAGGAATCCATCCAGGTAGAGGACCACGTGCTGGTCTCCATTACTCACGTAGAACCTGGCAGTCTCCACTTTGCGCCTGCTTGCCCAGCCCAATGAGGGGACCTTGGCCCAATACTGGGGACTATAAATATCCTCTCACTTGAGAGGGTCAGTTATGATCACTTTTTACTCACTCTTACTTGCTTGCATAATTCCGAATCTCACTTTGGCATCAGAGTGTCTTGCAGTACCCCCACCTCACTTTCAACTTCTGCTTGACGTAAGCTGTGACGGTCCATTCTGGTCAGGTACGATTAGCAGCGTCGTCTGTGGGAATCAAGCTTCCCCGTCTTTCACTTACCTAAGACAAAAGCAACTCCAAATTCTTAACTGTCATGGCTGACCCAACTGCGAAAATTAACCTAAATGCCCATCCAGTCGGCCTCAACAATAGCGTTGGCGATAACAACGCCGATAATAATAACATGGGCAACGCTGACAATAACAACCCCGACCACACCATCAACATGCTCGACACTTCACATAACTACAGAGACGGACTGACTGCCTCCTCGCCGTCCCTGTTCCGATGACCCAAAGACGATCAGCGTCCTCCCTAGAACTATCATCCCAACACGTTCCAGGAGGTCCCCGTCCCTGCGGGCACTGATGCCACGACCAGAGCTCTGTTCATAGCTATTAACCAAATTAATTAATTAATCTTCTCACAAGGTGAGAGATTAAGGGTGCTCTAAGATTCTCGAAGAGCCCCTAGAAGACACAGCAGACCTGACTCTCCTTCTCCCCGTCAGATAAAGGAACATCCCCAATATCCCCCGCAGAGACGCAGACGGGATGCCTCACGAAGCCCCTCTCCCCGACGAATTGGGTGACGCCCCATGTTGGAGAGGAATCAGCCTGTTGATATAGGGAGACATGACCACGTCCCCCCATGCCAAGAACGAAGACCCCCTGGAAACAGAAACAGAGGAAATGAAGAACCACGATCCCGACCAAGGGATCCTCCCCGCGACCAGGGCCGCCATCACGATCGCCATTACAATAGGTCACCTTCTCGTTCTCTAGACAGAAGCGACAAGGATGAACCCCGTGGTCCCCTATCCCAGACAATTATGGAGGCACCCATCCCCCCGGGAATGGAGAAACCTCCCCAACTGAAGGAATACGATAGCATTGCGGATCCAGTCGACCATATCAATGGGTTCGAAGCAATGCTATATTATCATAACATCGGGGGACCGATTAAATGTCGCTTGTTCCCCACAACCTTGAGAAAAACTATAATGGACGGGTACAAGAACCTCGCCCCAAGGTCGATCATCTCCTGGAGAAACTTAAAAAACCAATTCATCAACTCACTCACAACCTCTCGTCGACATCTGAAGACTGAGGCCTCCCTTGAGGCTATCATCCAAAGAAGCGACTAAACCCTTAAGGAGTTTATTGATCGGTTCAACCGCAAGGCCGTTCAGGTCCTGTGCATCAATCACATGAAAAAATACTTGCTCGAAAAATGACTCCTCCCGGGCACAAAGTTCAGGAAGGCCGTTGGCATCAAATTGCCCCGGACTTTCGATGCTCTCCTCAAGAAAGCTAGGGCCTACATGGACTATGAGGAGAGGGAAGCGACCAACAAAGCCTGCGACCCAATGAACCCCAGACTAACCACCTCCCCGCAACACTAGGAAGCAATCCTTCCTCGACGGATGGGCGAGAAGAGAAGGGACGACAAGCCATGTGATCCCCACGAGCATAGGGGTCCTGCGGGGAGATTCACTGAATACACTCTGCTGACCGCTTACCGCATTCTAGCAGAGTGTTCCAATACTGACTTCAAGGTCAGCGGAGTCATACGTCCTCGACCTGCTCCCACGAAACCCGGGGCTGACCAGAGCAAATATTGTCAGTACCACCGGAACCACGGGCATCTGACTGAAGACTACGTTCATCTCAAAGACGCCATTGAAACCCTCATCAAGGGTGGCAGACCCGGGAAATATCGATGCAATGACGCCCCTCATCGGGATGCCCGCGAGACAAAAGAGGTCGAGGAAGACACCCGACCATAAGATGAAATGACCCCCATCCAAATAGCCTTCTCCGTTACAAGGCTGAAGGACTTCTACGTCCCCGATAGACACGAAGAAGAACCTCTGTCCATGCAGAGTAGGTGGGAAAAATTCCCCTCCACCATGGCTATAACTGGCGGGGGTTCAATGACATCTCCATAAACTCCACAAAGAGGAAGCTTGACAAGTTAGTCGATGCATCCCCGAATCAAGCGGTGACATTCGAGAAGGTCAAGGGAAGATCAGAGCCGATCAGCTTCTACCTCGAAGAGTTGCCCGGATGGTCCCCTAACTCGAGCATCCCTCTTTTGGTAAGGGAAAGAATGGCTAATTTCAATGTTCACCGCATCTTGGTAGACGAAGGGAGTTCCATCGACGTTATGTACAACCATTTGTTCTGAACCTTGCAGCTCGATGACACCCACCTTTCACCATACGTGGGGTCCAACCTGTAAGGCTTCAATAGCTCGACCTCCAAACCATGGGGGTACGTGGAGCTCTTCGTCACCTTCGGGGAGGAACCACCGCCCAACAAGTCAAGGTGCAATTTATGGTCTTCGACTTCCCGTCTCTCTACAACTGCATCCTAGGGAGATCAACACTGGCCGAATTGACCGTTGTCCCCTCCACCGTCCATATAAAGATGAAATTCTACACGAGGAAGGGACGCGTCGCCACTATCTACGACAATATCTCATCTGCCCGAAGATGTTTTAACGCAGCTTCAAAGGGACAGAGTACGATCGACATTGGGGCCCGACCTACTAAGAGAGGTCCTACTGCTCGACCTGATCCGTTGCCCGTCAAGACAAAAGAACAAGAGCTCCACCCAAGGTCGACTTCATCTCGTTGGAAACCCGCTTCAACAAGGATGAAGCACCCAACAACGAACAAGAACTCCTCCGACCAATCCCGGACAGAGACTTTGAGTTCGCCCCCCCTTGGTGAAGACCCTCACAAAGGCGTGAAGATCGACACCAGACTCCCCGACCTTTCGAGGAAGCATATCAAAGCTTGCTTGAGGGAGAATGCAGACCTGTTCACATGGAGTGCCGCAGAGATGCCCGGACTCGACCTGAGGTCTCCTGTCACCACTTGGCCATTGATCCAGCCGCTAGGGAAATAGTACAACGTAGACGTAGGTAGTCTCCCGAGAAAGCGAAGACTGCTGAAAATGCTGTAAAAGACCTCCTAGAGGCTAATTTTCTTTCAAGGCCCGGTATTCAACCTGGCTCTCAAATGTTATACTTGTTAAGAAAAATAATGGAAAATGGAGAATGTGTGTTGACTATATTGATCTTAACCGGGCATGCCCCAAAGACACTTTTCCTTTACGTAATATTGATATGTTGGTCGATAATTTGGCCAGCTATAAAATTTTATCATTTATGGACGCATACCCGAGATATAACCAAATCTAAATGGCGATGAGCGACAAGCATCGCTCTACTTTCGTGACTAGCTCAGGCAATTACTACTACAACGTAATGCCCTTCGACCTGAAAAACACAGGGGCAACGTACCAGCGGATGATGAATAAAGTCTTTCACAACGAGATTGGGGATATGCTCGAGGTATACATGGACAACATGATTGTTAAATCTCGAGCAGATACCGACCATGCTGCCCATCTCAAAAAGGTCTTTGCCCAAGCGAGACAATGCAGAATGAGGTTCAACCCTGAGAAATACACCTTTGGAGTTAAGGCGGGCAAATTCCTCGGGTTTTATCTGACAAGACGGGGGATTAAAGCCAACCTCGACAAATGCCAGGCATTCTCCGATCTCCCTACACCTAGCTCGAAGAAATCTATACAAGTCCTAAACGGCATGCTCACCTTGCTCTCTCGATTTATGGCGAAATTCGCGCAACACGCTCTTCCATTTTTCAAACTTCTGCGCAAAGAGGAAACCTTCGAGTGGACCGAGAAATGCGAACAAGCCCTCCTCCATCTCAAGCAGAGCCTTTTGCAGTCGCCCGCACTGTCGCGACCTGAGGACGTGGAAACCTTGTTCCTTTACCTGGTCGTCTCCGTCGAGGCCGTGAGCACAACCCTAGTTTGCGAGACTCTTGATGGGAAAAAGCCAGTGTATTTCACGAGCAAAGCACTTCAAGGACCTGAGGTCAGGTATCAACAAATTGAGAAGGTGGCCTTGTCCCTCGTCAACGCGACGAGGAGGCTTAGACATTACTTCCTGGCACACACAATCATCATACAGACGGACTAACCCGTAAGACAACTCCTATGTCGACCAGACATGGAAGGTCGAATGATAAAATGGTCCTTGGAGATCTCAGAGTTCGACATCCAATATGAGAGCAGGAAGGCCCTTAAGGCCCAAGCAGTGGCCGACTTTATCATAGAGATGACCGCTCACGATCCCCCCGTAGGGAAGAAGCACAAGTGGACCATCTTTGTGGATGGAGCTTCCAGCTCGACAGAGAGTGGAGCAGGAATCCTCCTCGAGAACGAGGAAGGCGTCATGATCGAACACTCCCTCACCCTTTCTTTTCCAACGTCGAACAATCAGGCTGAATATGAGGCCCTGCTTGCAGGATTAAGACTGGCCGAGGATTTGGGTGCCCGAGAGATACAAATTTTCACTGAATCCCAACTTGTCGCATCTGAGGTTCTAGGGGGATACCAGGCTAAGAACAACATCCTCATCGAATATTTAAACCTGGTCATAGAGCATATGAAGAAGTTTGACAGGGCAGAGATCATGCATGTACCACGCGAATAGAACACGCGTGCCGATATACTTTCGAAGCTCACGAGCACAAAGAAGAAAGGCAGGAACAAATCCGTCATCCAAGAATCCCCTTCTTGCCCGAGCATTGAAAAGTCCATTATGCCACCTGAGGTAAATGCCATCGGGAACAGTTCATGTTGGATGACCCCGATGTTCAACTTTTTGACGAAGGGGGAACTTCCACTGGACCAAAGAGAGGCAGCCACGACTAAACGACGAGCATGTTTGTTTGTGGTACTCGAACACAAACTTTACCGTCGAGGATTCTCCATCCCACTCTTAAAATGTATCGAAGAATCCGCAATCCCTGAGATACTGCAGGAAATCCACGAGGGAATCAACGCCCAACTTCCAGTGGACCAAATAGAGGCAGCCACGACTAAACGACGAGCATGTTCGTTTGAGGTACTCGAACACAAACTTTACCGTCGAGGATTCTCCATCCCACTCTTAAAATGTATCGAAGAATCCGCAATCCCTGAGATACCGCAGGAAATCCATGAGGGAATCAACGCCCAACACATGTGTGGAAGATCCCTAGCACGAAAGGCGCTGCGAGCAGGCTACTACTGGTCGACCATGCAGCAAGACTCCAAGGAGCATGTAAAGAAATGCGATAAGTGTCAGAGGAACACGGACATGCACCTCACGCCGCTGTAGGAGCTGAACACACTATCCTCCCCATGGCTATTCACCTGGTGGGGAATGGACATTATCGGACCTTTCGTGCAAGGGACGTACCAAAACAAATTCTTGATCGTGGCCATCAACTATTTCACGAAGTGGATAGAGGCCGAAGCTTTAGCAAAAATCACTTCACACAACATCCCCCGTTTCTACAAATGAAACGTGTTTGCCCGATTTAGGATACCACAAGCGCTCGTCACTGACAATGGGACCCAGTTCAGCGATCAAGGTTTCCAAAGCTTCGTCGCCAAACTCGGCACCAAGCAGCACTTCACCTCAGTCGAACACCTTCAAACCAACGGGAAAGTCGAGGCCGCAAATAGGGTCATCTTATGAGGTCTCAAACGAAGGCTGGGCTAGGTCAAAAGAGGGTGGGTCGAGGAACTCCACAGTGTCTTATGGGCATACCGAACAACACCCCACTCAACAACGGGCGGGACCCCATTTCGACTGACCTATGGCACCGAGGCTATCATCCCAGTAGAAATCTTGGAACCTTCCAAATGAACTGAGGCCCCTCTGGATGAGGAACTAAACGATAAATCCCTAAGAGAAGAGCTTGACTTAGCCGAGGAAATTCATTCAGGAGTAACTCTTCGCGAGGCCACACTGAAACAATAAATAGCCCTTCGCCATGACCACAAAGTCATAAAGCGCGAATTCCAACTTGGCAGTCTAGTCCTGTGGATAAATCAGAAAGATTCCCATGAAGGGAAGTTGGCAGAAAATTGGGAAGGACCGTACTGTGTCCACGGAGCAACCGACACTAGGGTATACTACCTCAAACATTTAAATGGAGAACCACTACCTCGACCATGGAACGCTACAAAACTGAAACAATATTACAGCTAAGTCCTTATCCTACTATGGGCATTAGCAGTCGACCAGTCCTATCCAACTGACGACATGACTAGCTCGACCATGTAGGCATGTTAAGGTAAGGACATGTCCTCTAAGCTTCAAACGCCGTTGAGTTGCTGTTCATTTCTCGAATAGAAACTTATCCCAACAGGGACACCTCAATCGAGCTTTGCTGTCGAAGTACCCAACAGGTAGAACACCCAGTTTGTGATGGGCAGCTCACGCCACGAGATAAAGATCTCGACCGTGATCTCGAGCTCGTTTTGGGGATCCCTAATCCACCCCGCTAGACACATCCCAACATGTGTCATTTATAACCAAGGTCGAGCATACATCTCCACTCATGGGAAATACAAATTTTCACAAAATAAACAAGTAAAAAACAACGCCGCACAGATAGATAGCAAGCATTCAAAAAGCAACGACAAACAGATAGCTAACAAACATCAACGAAAACATAAAGGCGTAAAAACTAAATAAGAACATTTATAAATGTCGACCACGGAGGCCAACGTTTTCTGAATATTACAATAAGTGCAGGCGCGTATGCCCTAAATACAAACAACCAAAATATCAGAAATATTAGTCACTCTGAGGAGTGCTCGCTTCGACCTCCACTTCAGGGGAATAAAGAGGGGGAACCACACGACCATCAATGACTTGGGACAATACCCCAACACCTTCAATGTTAAGCCCGAATTCAGCACAGACAGTTGGGTCATTACAATCTCAAAGCCATCGATTAAAGCATAAATGCAATCCATCTCGAGGATCTGGATCCGAGCAATTAACTCCACCCGGGAATGCAAGTCCGTGACTCCTTCAGGCCCTCCGTCCACGGGAAACATTGCAGCTTTTAAATTGGCAACCTCATTTTCCAACCGTTCCCTCTCGATCAATAGGGAATCCTTTTCCTCATAAGCTTTGGCGGTTTTTTCTTTCTCCCTCGTTAGCTCATTGGCCTGCACACGAAACTTCTCCTCGCTCCGCTCGAGGGCACTTTTTAGCTTTTGTGTCTTTGCCTGAAGAGTCGCCTTCTCTGACTCCAATTCCTTCACAAGTCCAGAGGAGCCAGATCCTTCACCAGCAAAGACAATGGCCATCTCCATGACCTTCATCAAACCGACCATCCCGGAAGCCAGGTGCTTCCTTCAACCCTCCTCATCGAGGCGTATGATAATGTCAGACTCAACATTGGATACAGTCAGAGGGAAACCCTCGAAGAAATCCTTTTCCATAAAACAAGGTGGAAGGTTGAAGGCCCAGGCAATCACCCCCTCCTCAACAACACTTGTGAGTCCACCTTCTGGACGACTTCTCTTCTTGCTCAGAACAGCCGCGGGATGTGCGGTGTCGCGGGCGCCCGATGACCCACTCGAACCATCCTGGCAGGCTCTGAGACCGGGCCAAGGTGTGTGGCCTGGTGCGGCTTCACCAAGCTCTTATGATTTTTCTTTTCCTGGGTGAGCTTTAACAGTCGTTCGCGATGCTCTGCCATGTTACCCACGAAAACAGAAACAATATCTCCAGATTAGTCTCGTGAGAAGGACACAAACAAATAGCTCAATAAGTAAAAATGCAATAAATCACGCGAGAAGAAACCTAGAAGGTTCACGACTTTCCAGTAGGTTTTACATTCCACGAGCGCCTTGGTGTTGATCGGGCGCGCCTCGAACATCGGTTCACCATCTTCGTCGTGAATGTCGTATCCTTCCCTCGTAACCCACCTCAAGGGAAAGAACCCATTGATGAATCGAGTGAGGATACCGTAGGACTCTTCATCCTCGACACTCATACTACCAGGAAGGGTGTGGTAATGGCCAGGACTATGCTCGTAGTGACCCGAGCACCAGTGGATAGGGAATTTCAAAAGTCGTCATATCTCTGGATTTCCCTCCTCGTCTTAATATACCTCCCCGTCTTCATCCACTACTTGAATCGGATCTGACACAGCGTCCACGACCGCCTGAGATGATGCTTGCACGACGTACCATCTATCCTTGAAGTCGCGAACATGATCCATTACTTCCTAAACAGTCTCTTCGACTGTTTCAAGGAAACCCAACTATGTTTTCCACCCCTAGATTGTCGTTGGTGGTGGAAAACCCTAAAGAACAGAGGAATGGTCGCCCCGATCCTTAGGAACCGACAAGTGATTTCGAAAGCTCGAAGGAAGGCGGTCGCATTAGGATGTAATTGAGAGGGTGCTAGGCTCAAGTGGTTAAGCACGGCCATCTAGAAATCATTGAAGGGAAAACAAAGCCCCGAGTCTTTGAAGACAACCTCATACATAGGGAAGCGATCCTCCTCGAACTCCATGTATATCCTTGCCGTGGGGGTTGGTCGCAAGATCGTGAAGTTCTGACAAAAACCTTCTATGTCACCGCCATGCTCGACGACAATATATGCTTCCCTTCTGCTATAACTATAAACTGAAGCCATCCCTCGAGGCTCTAGCCCGACCCAGGACAGCGCAGGGTCGTCAACCGTGTCGACCAGATGGAGCCCTTCCTCAACAGTACTTGTCTCTTCGACATCTATGTGCTTGGATGACTCTGGAGTATCGGCCATTTCACCTGTAAAGCAGAGGAAACCAGTGAATTCAACAGCAAAATCACATTCACCCATCCATTGCAGCACGGGTGAAAAGGGGATGGCTACTCCTAGAGTAGGTCGACGATTACTCGAGCAGCGAGGAACTCACATGACCCACGATTAACATGTAGAACTTATACAAATCTCGTAAGATGGCACAACGATGATAATAACAAAACACATATTTCATGTATAACACGGGCAAAGGATAAATATAGCGAGCAAATCCATTGATGCTGCGAGGAACATATGAATTTGTCAGACAAACTCATGAATTCACCGGAGAGCATATTAATTCCTCGCGGAAATTTCATGAATTTCACGGGGAACAGATGAATATCACGAGCTTGTTCGCAAACATTACATATGAATATATGAACACCCCGAGCAAAAACCCCCCGGTTGCGAAACTCTATAAATAAACATCAATAAAGCCAATCTAAACAACGATTACTGCGGAAAATACTTACTTGAACAGAGTAGAGGGAGAATACGCGATAGACTTTGTAGCGTTGACGGCTGGGAAAGGCAACAAATAGTGTTGGCAACAGAGAGAGTGGAGAGCACGAAAATTTGAATGAAAAATTGGAATGTGAGAAATGGTCCCTAGGGTGCTATATATAGAGCTGACATGGAATGCGAAGCGTCGCATCGGGCAGCCCACCAACCGCCCTTCTCCTCGACATCTACGCGCTCAAATAATAATGGCCCCTACTCCCTAGGCCATCATTACAGTCCCAAAGGTCATACCACATGGCGGCACCTTGCCAACTTTTTTTCTCCACGTGAGTCGAGGAACAACTGGAACATTCCCCATCAATCCTATTCCGACTCCTGCTTGAGTAATCACGCGTACTGACGACAATTTCCATCAACACAATAAAAGATCCCCAGTTGAGTTATGCTCCTCGTAAAAGCAAAGTTGGACTTAAGTCATAACTCCCTTATCAGGAGCAACGCCTTATGGGGCTCCTGTTCTGGTCTGGGCCTGCTCTTAGCCCAACTCCATATGAGGCCCAACCCAACTATGTTGTTTAAGACCAACTGATCGAATTTTCCCTCGACTGCGTCGAGCAATAACCCCACTCTTCGAGAGGACGCCGCCTCGCCACATGAGGATAAACCCAGAAAGATGCGAGAAGGAGCACCGCCGGTCAAGAGGACCTCGAGAGTATCCTCCAGGCTTCTCCTCGAGCAAGACCGATCCTCCCAAACGGCCTCATGGCTGACAGGGATTATGCGCGACAGGCAGAAGTACCCCACGAACATCCTCCTCGTAGGGCTGACTATCAACGCCTCCGAATATCACGGAGTCCACTTGACTCCAAAAAAAACCGCATCCATATCCTCCTGATCATGCAGAGGAATCCATCCAGGTAGATGACCACATGCTGGTCCCCACTACTCACGTAGAACTTGATAGTCTCCATTTTGGGCCTGCTTGCCCAGCCTAATAAGGGGACCTTGGCCCAACACTGAGGGCTATAAATACCTCTCACTTGAAAGGGTCAGGTATCGATCACTTCTTACTCACTCTTACTTGCTTGCATCATTCCGAATCTCACTTTGACATCGAAGTGTCTTGCAGGTACCCCCACCTCACTTTCAACTTCTACTCGACGTATGCTGTGACGATCCATTCTAGTCAGATACGATCGTTTATCTTTTTAAGAGATTTTGGTGTTTGTCCCTCTTCTTATTTTTAATGTTTCCTCTTTAATCAAATCTTTTTATTTAAAAAAAAATAATTATTTGAAAATTATTTTTACCAATCAAATAAAAAGTTAATATGCATCCTTTGACAGTTTCGTTGAAAAAACATTTACACAATTAAGTTTAATTGCTATGCACTTGTAAAAGTCAAAATAAAAGTATAACATTGTAAACAAATCAACATTTATGATTAATGGTTAATAGACTATGTAAAATATCTTAAATATCAAATTTTGAAGTTAATTTCAAAAACATCTTAATAAATACTTATTTTTGGCATGATTTAATTTAAAAGGAATTGTAAAAAAGAAAAAGTAACAAGTTTCACCGAACATAGAGCAAATTAGAAATTTAAACTTTAAAGTCTCAAACGCCGTTTACTCCGTACGAGATTCAAATCCCTCCCGAACCTCAGCTTCGGAATCCAAACCTCGTTAAACACAACACTATAAAAACCCATACTACACTCGATTCTCAACTCTCCCCTAACCGAAAGAACTTTTTCTCCAATTTTATTCCTTTTCCTAATATTTAGGGTTTCGAAGAAAAATGGGTGGCGAATCCGGAAGCACCGTGACGGCAGCGACTGGCGGCGATTCGTTGTTTGAAAAGATCCCAGAGAAGCTTCACTTTGACGAATCGTCCTCCGATTCCGACTCCGATTCTCATTCCGAATCTGTTAAACCGGAGATTTCATCAGTTAAGGACAAGGTTTTTCGCCTTTTTGGAAGGGAGAAGCCCGTTCACTCCGTTCTCGGCGGCGGAAAGCGTATGCATTACTATCGCTTTCTTTAGATACTCTTTGCTTTTTTGTTTTGGTTTAGATCTGTGGAAAATAGTAATATTTTGAATGCTACATTTTGATTAATCGTTTGTTACATGCGAATGAAAATTTTGTTTGGTCTAGATCTTTTAAGATGTTTATGTATGGTATTGAATCGAAGATCTTTCAGTGTTCATCATTTGCTATACTGTTGAATCTAACATGCCATTTACTAAGCTAGTCAATTGAATTGAATCATGTTATTAGTGTTTTTTTTGCTAGCTAAGTCCATTGAATTATACATACTCCGGTCACTATTATGAGCTAATTTAACTTTTTTTAGTTTATTCAATAATTGGTGTATCTAGTTAATATATGATCTAGATACATTAATTGTTAATGAACCTAAAATAATTAAATTTGCTTATGAAAGTGACCTGATGGTGTGTCTATGAGTCACATGATTTATCTAAGTTTAAACTGGATGTTGAATGCTGTGATTCTTACTTTTACTGTAATAGTTTTTCTGATTTGGTTCTCACTTATTGTAGAAGAAAAGTTGACTGCTCAATTTTTTGTTTTATTATTGCTGATTTATCTTGTGGTCAACGGTGAATTGCAGCTGCTGATGTCTTATTATGGAAGAACAAGAAGATATCTGGTGGTGCACTCGGTGTTGCAACTGCTATTTGGGTTTTCTTTGAGCTGCTTGAGTACCACTTTCTTACCCTCATTTGTCACAGTTCGATTCTGGTTCTTGCACTATTGTTCTTGTGGTCCAATGCTCATACATTTATTCACAAGTAAGATTCTCCAGGACCTGTTAATTTATTGTTTGAGGCACAATTTTGCATGTTAGATTGGCTCTTATCTAATCATATGCATGTGATGAATGTTATAATGTTTTGTAGGACTGCTCCTCACATCCCAATTGTTCATCTTCCTGAAGAACCAATTCTGCAGTTTGCAGCTGCATTGAGAATTGAAATTAACAGAGGATTTACTGCCTTGCGTGATATTGGTTCTGGAAGAGATTTGAAGAAACTCCTTGGTGTAAGTCAATTGCAAACTTGCTAGTTCATATTCATATTTAAATATTATTTTCTTAAATAAGTAATCTGCAGAATAGAATGAATTACATGGTTGAAATGCATGCCAACTATAATGTCTTACTAATTTTTGTATAGAAGTAACTAAACTATTGTTGTCATGTTGCTAACTTTTGCTAATGGTTTTGTTGTTGATGCTTTGTTAGGTTGTTGTTAGCTTGTGGATTCTATCAAAATTGGGAAACTGTGTCAATTTCTTGACCTTGTTCTACCTAAGTAAGAATAATTCTTATTAACTGATTTTATACATTTTGGTTTTGTTATTAACTGAATTTTTACTGATTTGCATATTCTTCATCTGCAGCCTTTGTTTTGTTGCACACAGTTCCTTTCTTTTATGATAAGTTTGAGGACAAGATAGACCCTCTGGCTGAAAAGGCGTTCATCGAGATTAAAAAGCAGTATGCAGTGTTTGATGAGAAGGTCTTGAGTAAGGTCTTGAGTAAGATCCCAATAAGTTCATTGAAAGGCAAGTTAGCTTAGTGCTTAAGAATCTATCTTCCTGATAGAAGAAAAAAGAAGTTCCTCTTGAATGCCATTATGCAGAGCCTTGTTTTGGAGTTTTTTTTATAGGCGGGTACCCGAGAAGATGTAGTTTAAAATTTTGCATATGGATTTTATTGGCTGCACTGTTCGGACATCAGTTCTTAATTTATTAACTGCTGCTGTAATTTTTAAAAAATATTTATGCTACAGTAAAAGTTTTTGTATGCTCTGATGTTATTGTTTGGTTAAAAGTTGATTAAAAGTTGTTTAAAAGTTGTTACTCATTCTTGATATTTATTTTATTTAGGTGTGTTAGTTTGGAAATAACTTTTTATAGAAATAACAAAGGAACGTTACTCCTTTGTTTTTTTGAAAATATGTTTTGTAGATGATATAAGATTCTTAAAAGTTTGCTATATGGAAGTTCAACTTTATATCTAACTTTGTGGAATCATTTTCCCACCTTTTATTTTTTTGAACCAGAAGCTTGAGAAAATGGACTTTATTTTCTTCATCTTAATATTTTATAATCTTAATTCTAAGTTTTTTACATCCTAACTAAGGTATTTTCCCAATCGTCAGGCATGTTTTCATTATTTCCTAAAAATAGACCAAGTGCATGTTTGGTTTGGCTTTTGGAAGAGTTAATTTGGCTTTTGGAAGAGCTAAAAGCAATTCTAGAAATGTAGAATTGATTCCGGATGATTTTGAAATGTTTAGTTATGAAAAACATTACTAGAAAAGTTTCTGTCTCGAAAATTGATTCAACTTGAAGTTAAAATTTATAATTTCCGTCTCTAGAATTGATTTTAGATGATTTTCATATTGAAATTTATTGTTCAATTTAATTTTATAAAATGTATCTAAATATAAATCTATCATGTTAAACTCAATTTAGATAAAATCTATTTTATCAAACTCGATTCTGGTATAATTAATTCTCCACCGCCCATATATTATATAATTAATTCTAAAGTTTTTGTTTTTTCATGTGTTTTAATGCTTGGAAAATGCTATTGTGTTATATGTATGGTTAAGAGTTGTTTACAAGAATGCTATGAAGTTTGTATTTCTTGAGTTAATACATTGTTACTTTATTCTAATACATGTTACTTTTTTAGAAAATATGTTTAGTAGATTATATAAGATTCGAAAAAGTTTGCTGCCTGAGTTCAATTTTATATCTAACTTTGTGGAATCATTTTCCCACCTTTTTTATTTTTTGAACCAGAAGCTTGAGAAAATGGACTTTATTTTCTTCATATTAATATTTTATACTCTTAAATGTATATTTTTTAAACATAACAAAGGTATTTTTCCAATCATTATTCATTAGGCAAGTTTTCATTATTTTCTAAAAACAGACTAACTATTATTCAGTATAAAGTTTGTCAAGAATTTAATAAAAAGAAAATGTCTAAAAAAACTAATAAAAAACAGAAACAACTAAAGCAGCACAACTAACCAAATTAAACTTATAAAGTTCCTAAAAGCAGAGTGTACCTAGGTTGAAAATAAATTGAGTTGAATCCATTTTAAATTGACCCGAGGCATTAGAATTAATTTAGTTTAAACATTGGTTCGAGTTTGTCATTAACTTTTTTTCAGTTCAAATTCGACTCATTATAAATTCACGAACAACTCGGTTCAATCTATTAAGTTCATTTTGTTAAGTTCAATTTGTTAAATTCATTTTGTTAAGTTAAACTCGTTTGTTTCACGAATTTAAAAATCATTTTTTAAAGTCTATTTTTTATTTGATATTTTAAATTAATATTTTTTTAAATAAATAATATAAAAAATAAAATAAATTTAGAATTTATACGATGTTGATTTTATTTGTATAGTTATTTTTTAAAATATTTTGCTCACATAGGGTAAAAATCTGTAAAATAGATACAAATACATATAATTATCTATTAAAATAAGTGGGTATGAGTGCAGACACAGATAGCTTACTACCCACCTCGTCTCATATCCGCACTACATATTTATATAATATCATTTGTATTATTATATAAAAATGTACATCTATCAATTTAAAAAAAAAATATTTCTATTAAACTATTACATTTTTAATAATAGTATTTATTTATTTCTCAACTCAACAATATCATTCATAAATTTTTTTAAATATTATTTTATAATTAATTGATTGAATTTTACTACAAATGCAGATAAACGGACACAAATATGAGTATTGAGGTACCCATAGGGTATGAATACGAGTATGAACATCGGTGCCCACGTGAGTTTGGGCTTGGATACATGAATTTTTTCGAACCTCAGATATGTAGACGGATATTATAGTACCCTCTCCAAATCTTGTCCATTATCTTCCCTAATTAAAATAGTTAGATTAAAAGAAAATATATGGCTAAGATTTTGAGTAAACATTTTAAATCTACTTTTAAAGACAATATAATTTATCTCATATATAATCAAATTGACTCTCAAATTGATTCGATTCATAACCTAAGTGTACCATATCACAAAAGTTTAATACCATCAATAATGTTGTTACTTGTTAATTCGGCAAAAGATTCCATTCACATGCCGGGTGCAAATTGGGTAAGGTTGGATTTGAAAATATATATTTTCTACATCGCCTCTTTCACACGATAAAGAGATGAAAAATGGGTGAAATGGAGTGGGTTGCACATGAATTATCAACTAATTTCACTTATTAACAATTATCATTTCATTCTTTCAGTGTATGTGAAAACCATGAAACCCTACCACTGTTCACCGTCCCCAAATGGTGATTTCTAATCTCGCATCTGATTCTCAATGGAGCCGTTTCTCATACCTTGGAGTTGTCTCGCTTCTCAACCTTCTGTTTTTCCTTCTTCTTCGAAGTCTGGAATCTAGCACGTTGTTTGCTTAAGTTGTTCCCTTGGACTAAGGATTTTGTGCCTAACATTCAAAATTCAAACACAACTCAGGTTTGGGTAAGACTCTATGGGTTGACTCAAGAATATTGGCGCCCGAAAATTTTATTTGCGATTCCTAACAGCATATGTACTTCTATATACTCTGATATGGCCTCAACAAATCCCATGAAAGATAGGACTTTCGGACTATGTGCGAGTTCTGGTAGACATGGATGTGTCCTGTGAAATTAGGTACAAAGTTCTGGTTGAAAAAAAGAGTTTTGCTTTTTTCATTGACCTTGATTATGAAAATCTGCCTGCGTTTTGTGCTCACTGTAAGAAGATTGAAAATTCACAAATCTGGAGAATCCTACAGGAAAGCTGAAGCTCCAGCTCAAAAAAGCGATTGCGCCCAAAACCAACAATGTTGCGCAGACGAAACCTCCTAAGGAAACTGCTCACATTCCTAATCTGGTGGAACAAGAGGAACCGACTGTTCCTGTTACTCACTCTAAAGATTTTGTTGTGGATGAAATTCAGTTACAAGATTTGATCCTAGTTGCTAACCCTGAAGGAAATTTAGATATACAAGATGGTATTTTCAAAGATTGCAACCCAGATAATAATTTTGAATCAACTGCCACAACTTCAACCAGTTCTAAAGGTTTATTTGTTGATTCTATGGTTGAGGTTTTTGCGGGGACAAAAAACAAAAAAGTTAACAAAGCTTTTCTTAATGAGGCCTGTAATTCTCTTCAAGGAAATTTCGACTCCCATTGCAATAGGGATAATCATCAGATTGAAGTTGATTCCATCTGTTCGGATGAAGTTCCTGAACAGGAGGACTTTCAACTTGTTATGTCCAAGTCTCAGAAGAAGAAAAGTAAGCAAAGGAGTAAGTTGCGGTATTCCACAAGATCCAAAGTAGATCCTATAAAGCTTTATTTATGAAGACTCTCTTATGGAATTCTAGGGGTTTGACCAACACTCCCACTATGTTGGTCCTTAAATCTTTTATCAAACTTCAAAATCCTGATTTCTGTTTTATTTCAAAGCCTTGGATGCTTTTTTTTCAAAATTTCCTAGGAGATTTTTAGATGGTCTTGGCTTCAAGGTTTTTTCCCTTAACGATAGAGGAGATTTGAGTCCTAATATTTGGTGTCTCTACAAGAATACTTTAGATCCTATTATTTTAGGAATTATTGATCAAATGGTTTCTTTCAAATGGAGGTAGATGGTTTTACTTTTGTACTGCAGTGATTTATGCTTCAACTAATTATGTTTTGAGAAGGCAACTTTGGGAGTCTCTTTCGCTGTTATTTAGACCGACTTCCTTTCCTTGGTATCTATTGGTGATTTCAACGCCATTGTTGGTTCGCACGAGCACATGGGAAGGATGCTCATTCAAGGTGTTATATGAAGGATTTCACCAATGAGATTGATTCCAAATTTCTGAATGACTTAGACACGACCAGAGCATTTTTCACTTGGAGCAATAATAGAGAGTGTGCAGTGTTGGTGGAGCGGAGACTTGATCGTGTTTTTTGTAGCCAGGCTTGGCTTTTGCTTTGTGCTAGATGGAATGTCACAACTCTTCCTAGAGTTAGATCAGATCATTTCCCAATTATTTTGGATTTCAATTTCACTTCTTCTCATGTGTTCTCTCAATTCAAGTCTCATCGAATGTGGGTGGCTAATGATACCTGTCTCCATTTGGTCTCTGATTGTTGGAAGGCAAGATTTTTCGGGTGTCCGATGTATATTCTAAACAAGAAGCTATAATTACTAAAAGGAAAACTAAGAATTTGGAATAAAGAACATTTCGGCAACGTGCACCACAGTGTTCGCAGTATGCAGGACTCTCTGAAGAACATTCAAGATCAAATTCAGTTGGAAGGATGGAATGAGGCTCTCTCTTTGCAGGAAAAATAGGCCTAGGCAGACTTGGAGAAGGCTCTAGATGTGGAGGAAATTTTCTGGCGCGAAAAATCCAGATTAAATTGGAACTTACACAAATACAAAAATACCTATTTTTATCACTGCTTAGAAAAGATCAAGAGTGCAAGGAGTATTATTTTGCATTTGGTGATTAGAGACAACGTCAAACATGATCAAATTGAAATCTCCAATCATGTCACTACTTATTTCTCTAATCTGTTTGGTTTTGCAGTTGTAGGTACTCCTTTTCCTAATATGGAGAATATTATTCCTAATTTGGTTTCTGATCAGATGAATGTTATGCTCACTGCTAGCCTTTCAGTGGAAGAAATTAGAACCGCGGTTTTTAATCTTAGTGCTGACAGCTCTCCGGCCCCCGACGAATTTGGAGGATTCTTTTTTCAACAATACTGGGAGGTGATTAAAGATGACGTGGTTAATACGGTGTTGTAATTCTTTAAACATGGATGGATATTGAAGAATTATAATGTCAGATCGATTGTTCTTATCCCGAAAAGTAAGGATGACAATACTTTGGACCGTTTCTGCCCCATCTTTTCACTAATTTCAAATTCAAAGTGATATCTAAAGTTCTAGCAGACTGCTTGGCTTTTATTATGCCACAACTTATTTCCAAAGAACAAAAGGGTTTTATAAAAGGAAGAAATATTAAGGATTGCATATGTCTGGCTCCAGAGGCTTTTAATTTGTTGAATCAGAAAAGAAAAAGTGGTAATGTGGCCATCAAAGTGGATGTTATCAAAGCCTTTGACACTTTAAATTGGAATTTTTTGTTGCAGGTTTTGACTAACTTTGGTTTTTCTTACAAGTTTAAAAATTGGATTCATTCGATTCTGTCCTCTGCTTATCTTTTGGTAAACATGAACGGGAAGCTTAATGGTTATTTCACATGTGGTAGGGGGGTGAGGCAAGGGGATCCGTTCTCGCCTCTTCTTTTCTGTATTGCCGAGGAAGTCCTTAGTAGAGGTCTTTCTAATTTGGTCGATTCCGACGCGGTTAAACCCATGAAGGGGGCCAGTAAATTGTGTTTCCTTTGCACACGCTTTATGCGGATGGCATCTTGATTTTATGCAAAGGTACCAATTCTAATGTCAATGCTCTAATTTCTTTTTTCTCTACTTATGCGGCTGCTTCAGGGCAGATTTTCAGCCCTTCAAAATCTTCTATTTTTGTTGGAGGAATGACTAATTCCAGGCTTGATGAGTTAATTAGTCTTACGGGTTTCACTAAAGGTGTTCTCCTATTCAACTATCTCAGGGCGCCAATATTAAAAGGGAGAGTCAAAGTGATTTGTCTTCAACCTATCACCGATAAAATCCTTTCGAAATTCTCGTCTTGGAAAGGATCTCTTCTTTCGTTTGCGGGCAGGGCTATTCTGGTGCAATCTGTTATTAATTCCATGTTAACACATACTTTAGGTGTCTATTCTTGGCCGATTTACCTGTTAAAAAGTATTGAAAAGGCTTCCCTAAATTTCATTTGGAGCAGTAACATTAATCAGAAGAAGATGGTAACTGTTTCTTGGAAAAAAGTTTGTCAACTGAAAGTTAATGGTGGTCTTAATCTGAGATCTCTTGTCTGTCCCAATCAAGTGTCCAAATTGAAATTGAGTTGGGATTTACTAAACTCTAGAGAGGATTGGGCTGAAATTCTCCGGTAGAGAGTTCTTAGAAAACATGGTTTGATTAATTACCATATATATTCTTCTATTTTGAAAGGCATTAAAGAGGAGTATAACACCGTGATGAGTAATTCTTCTTGGTCTTTAGGCAATGGCTCCAGAATTCGTTTTTTGGTGGATGCTTGGTCCAGGCAACCATTTGTTAATGAAATGAACCTGAGCGATTTTGAGCTTTGGAATATAGACTTTGAGGAAAAAAATTGATTACTTACACAATAGTGCTTGGTCCTTTCCCACAATCTGGCTTGATTTTTTCCCTTTCTTAGAAGACAAAATTTTGAATGTGATTACTTATGAAGATTTCTATGAGGATACTCTCTGTTAGACTGCCACTCCTAATGGAATGTTGACTCTAAAGGAAAGCTTATGCGTTCAAGTGTCATCCATTACCTCCTCCGCCTTGGGCTTCCTCAATTTGGGATTGTCACATCCCTCCTTCCAAATCTTTGTTGGTTTGGAGGCTGCAACATAGCAAAGTTCCAATAGATGACCAACTCGTTAGACGGGGTTTTAACGTGATTTCTAAGTGTTCTCTTTGCAACAATTCTGCAGAATCCATGGACCATCTATTCTTCTCTTGTAACTTTTCTTTATCCCTTTGGCATTGGCTTTCTAAGCTTCTGCACCTGCACAATATTGTTAACTCTTTCGATTTTTGGAATACTTTTTCAAAAGCCTCTTCTCCTCAAGGAGTGTTTACAATCAAAGTTGCTTGTATTTATACGATTTATTCCATTTGGGAAGCCCAGAGTGTGATTCGCTACTTCAACATCATCCCCAATATTGCAAATATCAAGGTCAACATTTGTGCGCAAGTGAAGCTTAATTGTGATATTTCTGATTTATGCTATATGCATAACTTGTATGATTTTGAGGTGCTAAAGACATTTCAAATTACAATCAAGCCTCCCAAGGCTCCTCTTATTAAGGAGATCTTTTGGGACCCCCTCTACCCGGTTGGGTGAAATTTAATGTGGACAACTCTTTTGTCTCTAGCTCAAACTCCTCGGGTTGTGGTGGTATTTTTCGATCCAACACAAATAATTTTCTGTTAGCTTTTGCTGAACCGCTTTATGAGAATTCTTCTCTTTTTGCTGAATTTTGTGGTGTAATACGAGGGATTAAATTGGAAAAAGAGAGAGGTTAGATCAATCCGTGGGTGGAATCGGATTCCACGTTGGTTGTGAATGCTTTTTCCGCGTCCAAGCTTGATCAAGTTCCTTGGCAAATTAGAAATAGATGGTTAAATTACATTAGAATAGTTTTGGATATGAATTTTATTATTTCTCACATTTGTAGGGAATGCAATAGCTGTACAACTTTTTTTGCTAATTTAGGTTGTACATCTACTTCCTTCACTCTTTTTGATTCTCTTTCAATTGGAAATAGAGGTGATTATGTAAAAAAAATAGGCTTGGTTTGCCTCTTTTTAGATTTAGATACTTTTGAGTGGGTCTTGGCCTAGTCCATCTTCTTGGCGAATATATTTAGAGAATTAAGTATCTAAATCTAAAAAGAGGCATAGTCCCCCCAAAAGTACCTATTAAGTCTAAAGACTCCAACAAGGGTTTAAATTCGCCAAAAATATTGAAATCACGGCCCTTAAAACCTTTATCAACCTACTGGAAAGGGCCAAAAAGTTCATAGAGTACGAGATAAAGTTACACTTACATGTCAATAAGGTAATTTATGATAGAGAGTTTGAGAAGGAAGAAACATGAAGAATGAGAAATAAAGAAACCAAACAAGAAAACAAAATAGGGGAAAAGTAAATAAATATTCATTGACCAACCGAGAGGCCAATTGAGGATTTCCCTTCGATACAAAGATTACATGTCATTGAACATATCAAAAGACTGTATCTTGCAAGAATGCAACAACACAAAGTTTAGAGAAGAACAAGTTGAAACACCAAAATTACTGAGATTGTCTGGGAGTGGACAAATCTCAATAGTGTCATTTCCACCAGTGTAACATCCATAACACAAAAGAATGCATACAACTGAAGGAAGTTATTGAAGATTTAATCAGGAAGAGAAAATTGTCAAGATTTTTCCTACAAGACAAAATCAGATCTAAGGAAAGAGACAGGAAAAAGAACTCACAAATGAGAATGAGTGAAATGTTAGTTTCAAAGTGCATCTAAGAGGGGGATGAATTAGACACTTTAAATTTTTACCGGTTTTAGACTCATGTTATGCTTATTTTTCTGGTTTATTGTTAAGTCTTTGAAGGCAATAAAGTGCAAAAAAATAAAGAAAACAAGGATGTATCCTAGTTTCCTTCACAGTCCGAAGATACGTCTAGTCCCCTTTCAACGCGAAAGAGATTTCATTATTGTTAGATCTCTAGACAAGATACACATAGCCTTTCTATACAAGACTCTAACCAATAACCAAGGCAACAACACCTTAACCAACCAAGTTGAAATGAGAACAATCCTCTCAAACTCATCTCTCTTGCTTCCAACAACCCTGGACATAAAGGTAAACAAACCAACCAAGTAGGAAAAAAAAACGATCATTTCTTTTCTACTTTCTTGTTTCTAACAATCCTGGACAACAAGGAATTACAAACCAAATCTAGAAAGTATTTGAGTAAATAAATTTGATGAATATTTATCAATCACTAGGATTGATCTTATCTTTCAAACAAGCAATTTACAATGATATATTAGTGCTCAAGTGTTTATGAATGACGTAGAAAATTTTCTGGACTGATATGAAACAATATGCAGAAAAATCTCAATGAAAATTTATGTATCAAAACACTTGTATGAAAATGAGTAAGTAAATGATTTAAATTGCTATGAAAGAGGTGAGTTTTGAAATATGAAAATGAGAGTATATATAACATCTCAACACCCTTCAAAAAGAATATGAAATCATGAATGAATGCAATGATTAAGGGTTGCAAAAATAAATTCGTTTGAATAAAATTTGAAAAAATAAGAATGCTACTGTTTTTGAGGTAACTTGTTACCTCATGGATGTAACTGGTTACCTTACACTAATGTTAAAAGAATTTCAAAAAATATGGCCATGTAATCAATTACCTTAGGGATGTAAAATTATTTTAGAAATTTCCGGTAAAAAATGTTTCCAGAAAAGTTTTTGAATATATATATATATATATATATATATATATATATATATATATATATATATATATATATATATATATATATATATATATATATATATATATATATATATATATATATATATATATATATATATATTTTAAAACATTATAATAAAAAAAACTCTTTTTTCAAAAAAATTTATTACAGAAATATATATATTTTTTAAAAACAAATTTTTTGAATTTTTTTAAAATTTTATTTTTATAATTTCGAATAAAAAAATTAATAAAATAGTTTTTAAAAAACCTGTTTTATAATCAATTTTGATTAAAATGTAATTATGGTTATAAATCCAAACCATTTAAATGGTTTGAAAATGGCTATAATTTGGTTTCTAAAAGTAACTAACCATGCACACCCCTAGTGTAAGATGAACATCTTTTAGGAGAGAGAAATGTAATATACTTTATATAAGAGGGGAGGAGAGAAGATATTTTAACACAAGAGGAGAGGTTAATGTAATATGAGTATCTATCAGAGGAGAGAAATGTAATATTTTTTTTTGCATAATAGAGAAGATGAGTGTATATTTAACACAAGAGGAGAGGATAGTGTAAGATGGGTATCTCTCAGAAGAAGAAAGTGTAATTTACTCTAATAGAAATTATTCAAGTATGATGAAGCATAAGTTGAGAGAAAACCAGCATGAAGGTTCTTGACAAGAATGGACTGCTCAAATTTTAAAGGAGAGGAAGAAAATCTGCACTTAATCAAGCTTGCATGCACTAGGAAGAATTTTATCATCATTTTGCAATTGTGAAAGTAGGATCATTAGAGTTCATTGCCATCACTCTTATCTTAGAATCAAAAGCAATGTCTGATAAAATTATATGATAATTGATCTTGTATGTGCTGAGAAATTATGTAGATTAAATGTACTATGAGCTAGGATTATGTATAATTCATGAACGTTCGTGAGTATTAGTATGGGTTTGATGATGGTTTAGAAGTGTAAAAATAGGAATTTATGAGTTTTTTGCACTTTTGAGTCGATTCAGGAAGTTTTAAATTGAATCATGACCATTTTCACTCTTGAATCGAATCAAAATGGTGCATAAATCGATTCATACAGTCATAAATACACCCACTAAATTTTTTATTCGAATTAGGGTAATTCCTTAATCGAATCTGTCACACCCCAAAATTTGCCCTACTATCATCATTCCATCTGGCTTTTTAGCATTGATCCATCTACATATCTTCTTACCAGACATGCATTTTCATTCATCCGCACCCACATGTAACATTTGGTTTTGTTCCAAGGTTTCTTTTCCTGTATTTAAATTGTAGCTCAAGGTATGAATATGTTTGGTTTGATAAGTGGAGTAGGGTTTTTCATGTGATGAAGGTCTATTTATTTGCAAGAGATGCAGTTTAGTAACTTGTGTTTTAGATCATGACCAGGCTTTTTCTTAGCAAAAGGAGAAATACACAAATGAACATCCAATTTCTATTGATTTTTTCTCTCTCACACGATGTGTATTATTATCCCTTGGCTATCACTATCACTCAAAGGAAGTACGGATTAAGGTTAATCTTGAAATAAATATTTTTGGAAGTTTTCTTGAAGGATAAGTTACAAGATCAAATGCAAGGAGGGGATTTTTTCTTTCTTCTTATTTGTTCACTTGGAATCTTGATTTGTTTTGGAGCAAATTCTACTATGAGCCTAAATCCATTCATGAGTTCATTGGCTTCAAGTGTTATTCATTAAATCCAAAACAAGTGTTGTTCATTAATCTAAAACTACAAGATTTTACAATAAAAATAATCAAGGTGCAAGTTCAAGGGAATTCAAAATTTCAAGGCACCTTAACCATTCTAATTCAAGTTCAACATTCTATATAGAATCCAAATCCAAGTTTATGAGAACTATTTTGGTTGTCAAGTTGTATCCATCAAATTCAAAGAACAACAAGGCATCATGATGACCCAAATCTTGATTTTCATTAAAGGTTGGTAAAGGTACAAAGTTATATGTCATTACAAGTTCAAAGTTGCAAAAATAAATGCAATTTGGAGGAAGGCTTGTTCTAAGTTACAATATTTCACAAAATTCCTAAAACTACAAAAGCCTTGAAGCTTTCTTCAACTTCAAGAGCTAGAAATAAATTGCTTCACGACCATTGTAGATTGGCATTCCTCCAAGCTTTATGGTTGATCTCAGTTTCCTCATCCTCTTCATGCTCACATCAATCATCAACATCACATGAAAAAGAAATAGAAAGGGTGTTATTAGCACAAGTACATAATTACAAGCGAATGTCAATATCTGAAGGAATTACACAAGTTTCATAGTATATTTAACATATGGTGCAAGAGGAGTACATGAGCAAAAAGAATGAAGAACCATTTAAGGTTGGTGGCCCACGGTTAACATCAAATTCAACAAAAAAAACAGAAATTTAATATTTCACAAAAAGCCACAAGATGACAAGAGGATAACAAACTTGCTCCACAGACTCAATCCCACGTATTCCTCTCACCTCATAACAAACCACTACTCATTTGTCCCTTATGCCCTCATCCTCAGCCCCTGTATAAAGACCAATCATTAGCAATCATAAAGGGGTATAAAATACACAGAAAAAATACCTAAAAAGCTTTTCCAAAACCTGTTAAACCCTCATTCACCTCTTCCCATCTCATAACCTCACAAATCTTCACAGGTTTTCCTTCAGCCTCTCATAACAACCTCTCACACCACAATCTCATAAAAAACTTCTGCTCAATTCTTTCCTTGAACCTCACACGCAACTCTGCTCAAAAACACAAATGAAACACTCAATCTCTGCCTTCTCCATCCGTCTCACCACTATATTCCTTAACTTTACTCATAATCCAACCGCAGCCTAATCCTTTACACGCAGATGCGTCAGTAACTACAATACTTAAAATGCATAAAACTCATTCTAACCTAGCACCATGTAACCCTTAATGCTCACTGCATTTGCCTAGCCAACACGCACTCACAGACGTATCAAACCTTTCCATAACACATACAAACGCACTTGACACCAGCTAACAGAAACACAAATCACGACGCAACAAAGTCGAGATTCTCAGACAAAAGAAGAGTATAGAAGGAAGCTACCTTTGCTATATTTCTAAGCTCTCGCCGGAGTATCTCATTGCGCTACCGCGAGAAGCACCGCCACCGTCACAAAAGTTCCATTCTCGTCATTTTCTCGACCCCTCTATGTAAGGGTTTTTCCTTCGTCCTCGATTTATGCTTTTACCTTGTTGATTTCCTGTCGTTATGAGCTTGTATGTTGATTTGAGACCTCACTCACATGACGATATTGTGAGACCTCACTCAATCTAACGCTTCAGATCATCATTAGATCATATTCATCAGCATCCAATGCTCTGCATCCATACGCCTGCGGTGAACCTTCTTTGAGCGACCACACAAGATCACTATGGATCAGTTCTTGGACATGGGCACCCTTTTGTTGCTTACACCCCCAGATTGAGTCATTTCTGGCCCATGTTATTTGTTTTTCTTATTTCTTTTCACTTTTATTGCTTTGGTTATTTGTTTTATATTGTTTTTTTCTTTATATCATGAAAATGCAAAAATTATGTAATTTAAAAATTATCTATCTTAAATTTTTTTATATAATATAATTAATTAATTTTATTAAATAATTTTATTTAATTTAGATAATTGGTTTATTTTATTCAATTGGATTGTATTGTTTGATTTAATTTTGCACTTTATTTGGTTTGGTTGTTTGGTTTGGTTTCATCCTCATTCATAAAAGTGTACCCCCTCATTTCCATGTGATGTAATAGTTATTTAATTGTGTTTCAATGCTTAATTTAATTATTATTCATCATCATGCATCAATCCTTTCAAAGAACTAATTCTCAAATGCGAGTCAATCTTCCACCATAAGTTGACACTTTTGTGTTGCAATCAACGACACATGACTTCTTCACTGGGCCCTTCAACAATGAAACACATGCACACTTGCACACATATATAGCTTGATCATGCGGTTTTTTACAGTGTGACATATTCGATTATTTGCTCCAATTAGTCGTCTAGAAGACTAGCCCACTTTGCTAGTAGCACTTAGACACTAGGATTCATCTTTATTTGTTTTATCATTTCTACTTGTGTGAGCCATTGTGTATGGGCTTGTGCGTTTTACTGGTCTTTTATGATTCAACAAGTGTGTCCCTCATTTTGAACGTGTAATAGTTTAATAGTTTTATTTTGCCTTTATTCGTTTATTCACTATTGTACACTTGATTAAATCAATTAAATCCCCATATCTCGGTCCATATATCGAATCATAACCAATTTGATAAGTCGAGTTTGTTTTGTAATCACAACCAACCACGCCAAGCATATTGGTCCATATACCAAGCCCTAACCAATTTGGTGAGTCGAGTTTGCTTTTGCAATCACAATCGACCTTTCGATTTCATCTTAAAAACATTTTCATAATAAATTTAACGCTTGATTCAACGTCAAGTCGTTCTTAAAAATGTGAAAATTCTTTTTCTTAAATCAACCATAGGATTGAATGGGGGAGATAGGTCGCTACCTTCCCTTTTCTTAAATTAACCTTAGACATGTTCTCTTACGTGTCTTTGTTTAATTGCGAACCGACCAAGACACTTTAAAATAAAGCAAGTACGAACAACTTGTCTCACTCTTTCATAAAGAGAACTAAATGGATAAGTTAGGAGCCTACCTAATTTTTTCTAAGTGTGTGGGTGTCAAATACCTACTTTGGTCTTTCAAACACTTGTGTGCTATAAAAAACAACTCAACTCATTCAAACTTTTTTCCATTTGGCTTTTCTTTCAAAAATCTTTTTATAAATGAATGTGTTTTTAGCCATTTCAACACGAAACGAATACAAAGACTTAGTCTCTCCGAACGAGCAAAACAAGTCGAGGTTCAAACGTTTGAAATGTCTAACACATCATTCTCCTAAAATCAACCAACAAACTCATTCATTTTTTAGTAGAACTACGTGGCTTTGACTTTCCTATTACACGAGGGAGTACGTAAGTACAAAGCTGCAAAATTTTGTCGAGTCAAAATAATCTAAAAACAAAACCCTTTCTCTTTCTCCTTTCTCGATTAATAATTAGAATATTGCAAACTATTACACTACCACTCAAACACACACGAATTAAATGGTTCTCATCGGGTACGATGGATGTGAGAGGTGTTAATATTTTCCCCTTGCATAACCGACTCCCGTCCCTTTCTCTTGGTTGCGATGACCATTTCATTTCTTTCGCGGGATTTATTCGATATTTTCCCTTTTCTTTTTTTGGAATAAATAAATCTCAATAACAGCTTCATTGTTTTTATATTTTTCGAGGCGTTTCAAAATCATGATCTCTAAAATCTCTTGAAAACCTTATTTTATGCTAGAAAACTCTAGTTTATGCTAAGTAATGGTCATGAGGCTAATATAATGATCCTAGGCTTAATTATCAATGAGAAATGACTTAGAAACATAGGTAATGTGAGATCAAGAATTGTTATAAATCAAGTAAGAACCATATGTTTAGGAATGAGACAAATAATGGTTGGTTAACATGATGTATGGAAGTAAAAACTCTAAATGTTGTAAGGATGATGGATAAAATTTATACATGGATTATGTTAGTGCAAGGTGATGAAATTGAGGAAGAAGAGAGAAAAGAAATAAATGCTAAAGGCTGCCACAAATGATTGAAGGAATTGGATTGTAATAAATGTAAACCTAGTACACCTATTTATACACAAATAAGAATGCCACATAGACCCTAATGAAAATATTTACAAATGACAAATACTAAATTACCCTCTAATACCATCCCGTAATTTAGTAACTTATCAGAAGTTAACAACACCAATTTCATCTCTCAAACAAAGAAATTGGTCTATTTTTATCGCCTTTGTCAGAACATCTGCTAGCTGCTTCTGAGTGCTACAGTGCAGAACTTCTAACACTCCTTTCTGCACTTGACTTCTGAGAAAGTGATACTTTGTCTCAATGTGCTTGCTTCTTCCATGTAGCACTGGATTCTTTGCAAGATTAATTGCAGACTTATTATCAATCATCAGCTTCAGAGGTTCCTCAACTTCAACCTTCAGATCATGCAACAGATTCAGAAGCCAAACTGCTTGATACGCAGCTACAGCACCTGCAATGTATTCAGCTTCACATGTTGACAAAGACACAACCGGCTGTTTCTTGGAACTCCAAGAAATTGGACCTCCCAGAAACTTGAACAAGTACCCAGAAGTACTTCTTCTGTCAACTCTATCTCCACACCAATCAGAATCAGAATAACTCAGAAGTTCTGATTTGATCTTTCCTCCAGAAGGAAATAACACTCCATATTTCAGAGTTCCTTTTATATACCTCAGAATCCTGACAGCAGCTTGGTAATGAGACCACTTTGGTTTGCTCATGTATCTGCTAACCATTCCAACTGCATAACAAATATCAGGTCTGGTATTACACAAATATCTCAGAGAACCAACCATCTGTTTGAAGGTTGTAGCATCCACATCCTCTCCATCAGAATCAGAATCCAACTTCTGATTCGTATCAGCAGGTGTGATAGCAACCTTTCAATTTGCTAGCTTAAATCTCTTCAGAAGCTCCAGTTCATACTTCTTCTGATGTAAGATGATTCCTTTCTCAGAGTATATAAATTCCATCCCTAGAAAGAAACTCATTTTTCCAAGATCTGTCATCTCAAATGCATTCATCAGAACTTTCTTGAACTCAACTGTTTCTTGTTCAGAACTTCCTGTGAGTAATATGTTATCAACATACAAACAGACCATAATCATATTACCTTCTGAAGTATGCTGAACATAAACACCATACTCCATCTCACACTTATGAAACCCTTGTTCCTTGAAAAACGAATCAATCTTCAAATTCCAAGCTCTGGGCGCTTGCTTCAGTCCATACAGAGCTTTATTAAACCTGTATACCATCCCTTCCTGATTCTTTTTCACAAATCCAAGAGGTTGTGACACATAAACTTCTTATTGTAATGGACCGTTCAGAAATGCAAATTTCACATCCAGATGTATCAAAGGCCAATTTATGTTTACAGCTAAAGCAATCACCAGTCTGATTGTTTCGTGTCTAGCTACAGGCGCAAACACCTCAAAGTAGTCTAGTCCAGGTTTCTGAAGAAAACCTCTGGCCACTAGTCTCGCTTTGTGTTTGCCAATTGATCCATCTGGCTTTATCTTCTGCTTGAAAACCCATCTGACGCTGATGGCTTTCTTGCCTTTTGGAAGTTCTGTCAGCTTCCAAGTCTTGTTTCTTTCAATAGCCTCAAGTTCTTCTTTCATGGCATTCAACCATACTTTCTTCTTGAGTGCTTCTTCAATACCCACTGGTTCAGAATCTACTAGCATGGCACACTGAACGATTTCTCCTTCAGAATCTACTTCAGTATCATGCAACATGCTAAAATCTGCAAACCTACTTGGTATTCGTCTGATTCTCTGTGGCCTCTGATCTTGTTCTGAAGCTTCTCCAGAACTCGGAACTGTGCTGGCTTCTGGACTTTGTTCAGAATTATTTCCTTCAGAATTACCACCTTCAGAGTTACTTCTGGAAACTTGTTCTCCAGACCCCATGTCTTCAGAGTTTTCCCTTCCAGAAGTATAATCACCACCAGATTCTGGATCATCATCAGAATCTGGATCAGAATCAGATCCACTATCAGAATCTCCCTAAGATTATGACTCATCTTCAGAGTCTTCATCTTCTGACTCTGACTCGTCTTCAGAACTTTCTGAAGGATCTTCATAAACTAACCCTGGTGTTGGCACTACACCAGAATCTGATTGAAGCTTGTTCCAATCCCATGTTTCTGACTCTTTCACAATGATGTCTCTGTTGATTTCAACTTTGTTGGTTTCTGGACAATAAAGCTTATAGGCACCTGTACTGTGGTACCCCACTAGTAATATTGTTTTGCTTCTATCATCCAGTTTTTGTGTTCTAGCCTTTGGAACGTGTTTGTAGCATACAGAACCAAACACCTTCAGATGGATAACACTTTGCTTGTCTCCAGTCCATTTTTCTAAAGGAACAGTTTCCTTCAGCTTCTTTGTTGGACACCTATTCAGAACATATGCTGATGTGGCAACAGCTTCTCCCCATAACATGTGAGGTAACTTCTTCTCTTTCAGCATACCTCTGGTCATATCAAGCAAAGTTCTATTTCTTCTTTCAGCAAGACCGTTGTGCTGAGGAGTGTATGCAGCAGTAACCTCATGTTCTATTCCATTCTCCTCACAGAACTTCTGGAACTCTGTAGAGTTATACTCACCTCCACCATCTGTTCTCAGAATCTTCAGCTTCTGATCACTCTGCTTCTCAGCCTTCACCTTGAACTTCTGGAACTCAGTAAACACTTCATGCTTGAACTTGATGAGTGTTACCCATGTCATTATTGTGAACTCATTCATAAAAGACACAAAATATTTGTTTCCTCCAAGTGAAGGTACTGGAAATGGTCCACACACATCAGAATGTACTACTCCTAGAGCATTCTTTGCTCTGGGGGCTACTTCTGATGCAAATGGCAATCTGGGTTGCTTGCCTTTCATGCATATCTCACATGACTTCTGAGGCTTCACAATCTTCGAAATTCCATGTACAAGCTTCTTAGAACTTAGATGCCCTAAGATTCTATAGTTCAAGTGCCCCAACCTCTTGTGCCACAGCTTACTGTCAGCTTCAGCGCCTTCTGCACTAAGATACTCCGCTTCAGAAGTTTCTACATTCACCTTGAATATTCTGTTGCTTCCCTGCTCAGACTTCATAATCAACTTCTGATTAGAATCATACAACGTCAAGAGATTGTCCTTCATAACCACTGAGAAACCTTTCTCAATAAGTTGACCCACATTCATCAGATTGCTTTTAATTCCAGGAACATATCAAACGTCTTTGATCAGAATGTTTCTTCCATTCTTCACTCTGACTCTAACATTTCCCATACCTTCTGCATTAAGGTACTTATCATCAGCACATCTGATCTTTGTTCTCCTTCTGGAGTCAAAGTCTATCAGCCATTGTTTGTTTCCAGTCAAGTGGTTTGAACAGCCAGTGTCCATATACCACCAATCTCCTGAACAATTTCCATCAGAATCAGAAGCCATCAGTATTCAGTAGCACAGGTTCATCATCAGAATCTTCTCTGACTATATTTGCTTCTTCTGATTTCCTTCCTCTGATTCTACAGTCTCTGGCAAAATGACAAAACTGTTTACAGCAGTAACATTGAACCTTCTTCTTGTCATACCTTTCCTTTCTCTTCTGATATTTCTTTTCATCAGAAGTTGAGGTTTCTGACTTCTGGAATTTATCACCATGTATATTCTGCTTCTGGTCCTTCTTGACAAAAGAAGCCTTCAGAGCTTGCTCCACTTCCCTCTCAGAAGTTCTTTCAGTCAGACGCAACTCTTGTGCTTCTAGACTGCTTTGCAACTCTTATATTCTCATGGTTTTCAGATTTTTAGAATGTTCAATAGAAACAACAATATAATCAAACTGAGGCGTAAGTGACCTCAGAATCTTTTCTATGATTACCTGTTCAAAAAGTGTTTCTCCACAAGCCTTCATCTTATTAGTGATCAGAATCATTCTGGAGATGTACTCAGAAACTTTCTCACTGTTCTTCATGCTGAGATTTTCATATTTTTTTCGCAGGGACTGAAGCTTTACCTTCTTTACTGACATGTCACCACCATAACATTTGGTCAGTATATCCCATGCTCCTTTCGACGTCGTCGAATCAACAATCTTCTCAAACACATTTTCATCCACACACTGATGGATAAAGAACAGAGCTTTCTGATCCCTCTTCCTCGTAGCTCTTTCTTCTGATTTTTGTTCTTCAGTAGCACCTGCTGCAGCTGGAACATAACCTTCAGAAACAAGATCCAGAACATCCTGAGCACCAAGCAGCACACGCATTTGTATCTTCCATCTGTTCCAGTTTTTGCCATCAAAAACTGGAAGTTTAGTGTTCAAACTACTGCCTCCATTCATCTTAAACCTTGCACAAAAACTCAGATCTCAGATTTTCTCACTCAGTGTTTCCCAAACCCACAGAATTAGTGTGATTCTGTTTCAGATTTTTGTTCAAGATTCAAAAATCAAACACACAGCTCACTATCACTCGTGTTTTCCAGAATTTCAGAACAAACCAAGAGCTCTAGATACCAATTTGTTAGTGCAAGGTGATGAAATTGAAGAAGAAAAGAGAAAATGAATAAATGCTAAAGGCTGCCACAAATGATTGAATGAATTGGATTGTAATAAATGTAAACCTAGTACACCTATTTATACACAAATAAGAATGCCACATAGACCCTAATAAAAATATTTACAAATGACAAATACTAAATTACCCTCTAATAGATTAATGAAGAAAAGGATAATTTTAGATAGAGTATAACTTAAGGATCATCGAGATTAAATAAAAATTACTAGGATTTATTAGATAAACCTAGGTATTAAAATGATAAGGAAAGAATTAGATTGATCTTAGATATTGTAAGCAATCGTAGTGGAATGATTATGGAAGCTTAGTGACTTCGTGAATGGCCTAATCTATGGGGCATGGTTAAGTTCTCTTTGTAGTCAGCTAAATTAGAGTTCAGACAATGAGGATGTCTATATAACATCAGGTTGATGGGGATGAAACAATTCTTCTGATTTATGCAAGAACTTAGTAATGACTAAGGTTGATGAACAACAAAATCCTAATATAATAATTATGTAGGTATGTTAATGATTGATAAAGTAATTAGGCAAGTATATTATAATGAATGAATGACAAAAAAAAAGTGATTATTGCAGACAAACTTGGATAAGTTACATCCCGTTTAGGATAGCTAGTGTAAGCAAACAATGAATGGAGCATCTCAATTAAGACAAATATGAAATATCAAGAGTCTGTTTGGATGGGTGGTAGACAAAATTGATTTTAATAAAATTAAATTTGATAGAATTGATTTTAATAAAATTAAATTTAACAGAATTGATTTATATTTTTATATATTTATATAAAAGTGAGTTGAACCATAAATTTTAGTATGAAAATTATTCAAAATCAATTCTGGAGACAGAGTCTACAAATCTTAATTTTTAGTAGAATCAATTCTACTTTAAAACAACCAAAATATTCTAAGATTAATAAAATGATGTCTGGTATGTAAATAATAATTGTATAATTTATTTTAAGACTATGAGAATTTGTTTGATGAGTTAAGATCGAGTTGAATAGGTAGTTAGGCATTTGGTCATCCTAATTAAGGAACTCACCAAGGACAAGACATTGGAGTACAGTTGCACTTCCATTGTGTCGAAATTTAGACAATTAGTTTTATGTTTACTCAAGACAATCACAAAGTAATATTTTGAAACCCTATATGTATTATTATTGGTGACTGTTGTAATTCAAAACTTAAACATTCTATTTTATCTAGCATCAAAGTGAATGTCCTAGTTATTAATCTAGACATATTTTTTACTGTATTATTGATATTTTGCAATGAAAAATCATCATATTGGTTAAATTTTTGTAAATATTTGATTTTTGCTTAGATATATTTAAAGTAACACATATGAATTGTTGTGATGTATCAGTCATGTGAAAAAAATTTACATTTAATTGGTTAGATTTTTCATTAGAAAAAACAAGTTAGATGATTAATCCTACCCATAGCAAAAATTATGTCAAATTAGATTTTAGTTTTATTTATTGTGCACAAATGAAGTATTCTAGTTTCTTAATTTTAATGGTCTTTTAATGATGTGTCATTAAATTTTTTTAAAGACTTTATGGAATTAAACCCATTTAAATCCAGTACCACCAGCCCATACTCAATTGACAGCAAACCTTGTACATAGGTGTCTTATAAAGACCTAAAATATTATCTATAATTTTAATGTGGGGCTTCTAAACTTTATGTTATTTGAGATTTTGCCAATGGTATATTGAATGTCTCTAATGAAGAGCATAAGAAGAAGGTTGAGGCCAAGAATACATTGGAATACTATGCATATAACATGAGGAACACTATCAACAACTAACCAATGAAAGCAAAGATCGAGATTTTGACAACCTTAGTGTGTTAGAGAATGGTTTATTTTATTGAAATATTAAATTTGATTTGATTTGATTTGATTATATTTAATATTTAATATAATCTAAGTTGTGTTAGTCTAAGCCCAATTGAGGTTGTATATAAATAGTCATAGTGTGTATCATTATTTTGTACAATTGAATAATACAAATTCTTATTTTTTTTATTATTCTCTCTTTCTCTCCTCACTAAAAGTGCCTCACGCACTAACAAATTGGTATCAAGAGCTTCCGGTTATTGTTCTTGATCAAGTTTTCAAGAATTTCACGTCAGAGATCGTTTTTCTAGGGCAAGTAAATCAACCGCTGTGAAGATGGCTAGTGATAAGGGCATTCTGAATTCTCTTCCAATGCTTGACGGTAAAAATTAGATTCGATGGAAAAAACAGATGCAATCCTTGTTTGGCTTCCATGAAACCCTAGAAGTGGTTACCGACGGCGTTCTTGCGTTGGCTGCAAATGCAACCGACGAACAGAAAAAAACCCACAACAAAGTCAAGAAGAAAGATTGTAAGGCTGCTTATTGCATTCAAACGGTTGTCGGTGCTGCTAACTTCGACAGAATCTCTCGTGCTGAAACGGCGAAGGAGGCATGGGATATTCTGGTAAAGTATTTCGAAGGAGGTGAGAAAGCCAAGGCTGTCAAATTACAAACCTTGCATCGACAATATGAGTTGTTGTCGATGGGAGAAGATGAAAAAGTTGCAGAATGTGTGTTGAAGGTTCAGAAACGCGTCCATCTCATGAAGGGTTATGGTGAAACCATTACTGATAAGATGATAGTTGAGAAGGTAATGAGAATATTGACCTCTCACTTTGATCACGTTATCGTAGCTATTCAAGAATCTAACAATCTTGAAACCACTAAAGTGGAAGATTTGGTTAGCTCGTTGGAGGCACATGAGATGAGGATTATCGAAAGGAAAGAAGTTCAGGACTCGATACAGGCACTGCAAGCTCAACCATGGAAAAAAGATGGTGGTTCCAACAAATTCAAAGGCAAGTTCGACAAGACTCGTGGCAAGAAGTCTTGGTCGAATCCCCATAAGAATAAGGTCGAAGATAGATCTTATAAATCCTCGAAAAGGGGAGGAGGAAACTATCGAAAGGACAAAGAATATAAGAAAGGTATGCAGTGTTATAACTGTGAAAAGTGGGGACACTTGGCCAAGAATTGTTGGTACAGAAAAGACAATGGATCGAAAGGAAAGGACGAAGGAGCGAACCTTGCACGTCAAGATTTAGATGATTATGAAGGTGGTATAATGGTCATGGTTGTAGTTGCAGATAACCATGTTGAATTCAATATCTGGTTTCTCGACTCAGGCTGCTCAAACCACATGACTTGTCGAAAGGAGTGGTTGGCAGATTTTGACGAGTCGAAGAAGAGCAAGGTAAAACTTGCTGATAATAGTTTGTTGCAAGCAGAACGTGTTGGCAACATAGTATTTCAAATGAGTAATGGAGGGAAAGCTATGATCAAAGATGTGCTCTATGTACCTTGAATGAAATGTAACTTGCTAAGTGTTGGACAATTAGTCGAAAAATGTTTCTCAGTTGTCATGAAAGACGGAGTTTTGAAATGTTCGACACAAAGAACAATTTGGTCTTAAAATCTCCATTGTCAAAGAATATAACATTTAAAACTATGATCCGTTCGACAGAAGTTCAATGTTTGAAAACTGTTGTCGACCACAAGGATAGTTGGTTGTGGCACTTGAGGTTTGGACATTTGAATTTTCGACCATTTAATCAACTGATTACTCAATATATGGTTACTGGTATTCCAAGCCTTGAGATGCCTGGAAAACTTTGTGAAGGTTGTTTAGTGGGAAAGCAATCCAGAAATTCTTTCGTTTCGACTATGTCAATGAGATCATCCTGCATTCTCGAAGTGGCACATTCAGATGTATGTAGTCCATTCGAAGAACATACAATTGGCGGAAAGAGATATTTTGTTTCATCTGTCGATGAGTTTAGTCGAAAACTGTGGATCTATGTGATCAAACGAAAGGGTGAAGTATTCGAAATCTTTAAGAGATTCAAGATACTTGTTGAAAACCAGAGTGAGAAGAAGATCAAAGTTCTGCGAACAGATGGAGGTGACGAATACACATTCAAGATGTTTGAAGATTTCTGTGTAGAACATAATGTTGATCATGAGGTAACTGCTCCTTACACACATCAACATAATGGAATTGCTAAAAGAAGAAATAGAACCATATTAGATATGGCGAGATGCATGCTGAAGCAAAAGAATTTGCCAAAATCTTTAATGGGAGAAGCTGTTTCGACTGCAGTTTATATTTTGAATAGGTGTCCTACTAAGATATTGAAGAAAAAGGTTCCTGAAGAAGTGTGGAGTGGCAAATGACGATCAGTAAGTCACTTGAAGGTATTTGGCTCTATGTGTTACAAGCATGTTCCTAATGCAAGGAGAAGGAAGCTTGATGACAAGAGTGAACCTATGATTCTGGTAGGATATCATAAAACTGGTGCATACAGACTATTCAATCCAGTTAATGAGAAGATTGTGTTGAGTCGAGATATTGTGATTAATGAAAATTCTACCTGGGATTGGAATTCTAGCAATTCAATTAACAAGCCATTAATGAACTTTGATTTCAACGAAGAAACTAACGAAGTAGAGGTCGAAGGAATTGTTGAGAATCCAATCGAAGTCGAAGAAAAAGTAGTTGCTGACACTCCCGATACAGTCGAAGTCGAAGAGGTTGTGGCTGAAACAAGCCAAAGACCTCAAAGAAATAGAGTTCTCCCAACAAGACTTCATGATTATGTAGTGGTGGGTGATGATGAAATCACACCAGATGGAGAATTAGTTCATTTTGCTTTACTTGCAAGTGCTGAACCAATCAACTATAGCGAAGCTTTGAAGATTAACAAGTGGAAGTTAGCTATGGTTGAAGAGTTACATGCAATCGAAAGAAACAACACATGAGAGTTAGTCGAATTTCTAGCACATACAAAAACTATCAAAGTAAAGTGGGTGTTCAAGTTGAAACACAATGCAGATGGGTCAATAGCAAGACATAAAGTAAGATTAGTAGCTCGAGGTTTTCTTCAAAGAGCAGGACTCGACTATTCTGAAGTATTTACTCCAGTAGCAAGATTAGAGATTGTTCGACTAGTGGTAGCATTGGCATGCAACCAAGGCTGGTCAACATTCCATCTAGATGTGAAATCAGCATTTCTGAATAGTCCTTTAGACGAAGAAGTTTATGTCACACAACCTCCTAGGTTTGTGATTCAGAAGGAAACGAGTAAAGTATATAGATTGAACAAAGCGCTTTATGGCCTCAAGCAAGCACCTAGGGCATGGAACAAGAAGGTCGACTCATACTTAGTCGAATTAGGATTTGTCAAATGCAAATCAGAGTATGGTGTCTATGTTCAGGTTGTAGCACAAGATATAACAATCATCTGCTTGTATGTTGATGACTTGTTAGTAACTGGAAATAATTTAGAGAACTTGTCGAAGTTCAAAGAGCTGATGACGAAGGAATTTGAAATGTAGGATCTAGGAAAATTGTCTTATTTTCTAGGCATGGAATTTCAATGTAGAAGTAAGATATGGTGCTACATCAAACAAAGTATGTCAAAGAGATACTCAAGAGATTCAGAATGGATTATTCGAATCCTGCATCCTCATCTGTCGAACCAAATGTGAAGTTGGAGAAGAATAGAGAGGAAGATAAATTTGATGCAATTTTGTTCAAGCAAATTGTGGGATCTCTGAGGTATGTGTGCAACAGTCGACCTGATATAGCTTTCGCAGTCGGATTAGTAAGCAAATATATGGGTGAACCAAGAGTGTCACATATAAAGGCTGCAAGAAGAATCCTGAGATATTTGAAGGGTTCAATAAATTGTGGAATACTATTTCGACGAGATTCTGAAGGCAAAGAAGCAATAATTAATTGTTTTTCAAATGCTGATTGGTGTGGAGATAAGGAAGATCGAAGAAGCACAACTGAATATTTCTTTCAAGTATTTGGTGCCCCAATCTCATGGTGTTCGAAGAAGCAACCTGTGGTGGCATTGTCATCGTGTGAAGCTGAATATATAGCAGGATCATATGTTGCATGTCAAGCAATTTGGATCAGAACTGTACTTGAAGAAATGACTGTCGAAGTAAAGAAACCTCTAGTATTACAAATCGACAACAAGTCAGCCATAAATCTAGCGAAGAATCCAGTTCTGCATGGAAGAAGTATACATATTGAAGCAAAGTTTCACTTCTTGAGGGAAAAAGTAAATCAAGGTGAACTTGAAGTTAAGCATTACTCAAGTGAAGCACAGTTGACCGACATTTTCACCCAAAAGATTGAAGATCGACAAATTCCTGAATTTGAGAAAGAAATTAGGAATAGTTCAAATTGACTATTTTTGAAGATGTTCGACAACTTAGATTATGGGAGTGTGTTGAAATATTAAATTAGATTTGATTTGATTAGATTTAATATTTAATATAATCCAAGTTGTGTTAGCCCAAATCCAATTGGGATTGTATATAAATAGTCATAGTGTATATCATTATTTTGTACAATTGAATAATATAAATCATTATTTCCTTTATTATTCTCTCTTTGTCTCCTCACTAAAAATGCATCACGTTTTCTTTTAAGTCTACGCTTCAATCTTTAACAGTTTAGCATGGGTTGAGATTCTTGGAAGACTTGACACTTCTAACAAAGAGGATACCAACTTAAAACAATACTTCAACGATCATGTCCTTGTTTACTTCAAGCTCGTGACTTAAATTTTGCATGAAGTTCATGTTGCATTTTCCTTTCTTAATGTTCATATTGGAACTTAAAAGAAAGAATCTTGATATGTGTATTGTTCATATTGGTTCTAAATTATTTCTACCTTCCAGTGTGACTATCATTGTGGCATATCTGATGAAATCTCGTGGAATGAAATTATCTGAAGCTCCGCAACATGTTAAGAACAAAAGACCAAAAACAGCTCCTAATCGTGGTTTCATTCGTCAATTGGAAGACTTTGAGAAATCTCTTCAAGGTGAAAACTACATTAATATTAAATACCATTAAGTATCAACATATATATAATTTTTTAACTGATACACCTCTATAGCCATAGCTATCTAAATTCATTTACGAATTACATTTAACATGTGAAAAAGCTTGTAAATAACAACTATTGGTTGCATCTTTACAACCACTTCTTAAAAAATGAAATATTAAAAAGTATTGCAATATGTACGAGATTTTAAAATAAATGCTTTGAACTTGTAAAACAAATTGCTTCTGTTCGAGTGTATTTCAATTTTTTTAAACATGGAGCAATAAACACAAGGAGTACTTACATATACATCAAATCTCAGGATGATAAGAAAAAAGGCTTTTTGTTCGTACGTGGTGATGTTATGATGAAATGAAAAAAAGAAATGGTTAAATGTCTTCTATTTCTTATAATAGTAGCGAAATTTGATTTATCCCTTTTAAAAAAAATAATTTTGTCCCTGAACATACATAGATTCCATAACTAAAAACCTCATAGCCCAAGATTCCCTCCAAAGATTCGAACTCAGGAATACCCTCATTAATCAAACATTCAACCACTGCATCATCAACTTTGTTGTTGCAAATAATTATCTCAAAAATTAAAATAAATACCTTTAATAATCTTCTTCAAAACCAACCATCACTTTAAACCAAAGATTCTATGAAATTTCTGGATTGTCCATTAATCATCTCAATATGACTAATCATTTGTTAAATATTTGATTTGAACAGATGAATTTCCACTTCCACTGTACATCGTTTGTGGGATTAATTGTTTCAGATCCTCCTTAATTATCCAACGATAACCACAATTTTTAACCTCTAAGTGAAAACCAATGGGCTGCTCCACTATAGTGGTTTAATGCATTGCTTGATTTCTTCGTGCTTTGTAACTTTCAGAAAAACCTGCCCCGAAGAAACAGAAGGTAGAAGTGGAGCTGGGAACAAGAAGTGTTGAACCTGCTCCTTCGGTAATTATATCTGACTCACTTGTTAACTTTTTTGGCGTTACTGAAAAGAAGATGTTACAGTCAGAGGTTCTGAAATGTATCTGAGAGTACATAAAAATCAATCATCTAAAGGTAAACAATAGAGTTTAGATTTATACTAAGTTCACCTGCAATGGCATTGCTGCATTAATTTTGAGTATCACAGTTCATGATAAGATAATCATTGTTAACTTGATTGTTTTGCTAGCAAGTGCATGTTTTTTTCTTTCAGATATACTTTACTTTAACATCTAGGTCTTTTAATTTAAGTACATAAATTTTTATCCATATTTTTTTTTGCATGTCATTTATGTCTTGTATTTTGTTATACCCCTACCTTTTATTGCAACTATTTTTTGTTTTCCATTGCAGAGTTAAATCTAGGATCAAATCTTGAATTATGAAGTCTTTGTTAGTCTAGTTTATTTATAGTGTTCTAGTATTAGGCACATAAGTAAGTTCCTGCATTTTTATGTGAACACAAACTAATTGGTGTTTAAGCTTCTATGACAATGAACACTTGAAGGAAAACATAATTATAGTAGTTTATCATCAACACGAGCACACATTTGATTTTCACTCAAGTAATTTGAAAAGAAAAAAGTTTTTACTCATATGCATAACAACTATGTATGTTAAACTTTTGTTGGAACATAACATGTCCCTTAAATATACTTGTAGGATCCTGTGAATCCTTTGGCAATAATGTGTGATGCAAAGCTTAAGGAGATCTTTGGCTGTGAAAGCATTTCAGCATTGGAGATACCTGAAGTTTTGGGCCGCCATCATATTTTTAGGAGATCATGATGCTGACAACATTCTGAGGTTAGTATATTTTAGATACGCAAAATTCATCAGTTCAAATCAAATATATAACAAATAATTAATCATATTGAGATGATTAATGAACAATTCAGAAATTCCATAGAATCATTGTTTTAAAGTGATAGTTGAGAGACTGCAGTGATGTTTTGAAGAAATTTATTAAAGTTATTTATTTTAATTTAAGTAATTATTTACAACAACAAAGTTGATGGTGTAGTGGTTGGATGTTTGATGAATGATGGAGGGTTCTTGGATTCGAATCTTTGAAGATGTAATTTTTTGAGATTTTTTCATAAGAATTTCAAAGAATATGACATAGCCAGCAAACAGATCCCGACCACATTTCAAATGAAATCTTGGACTAAAAGATTTTTGATTATGGAATCTATGTTTGTTGAAGGGCGAAAAGGAAAAAAAAAATTAAAAGAGGGTAAATCAAATCTCGCTACTATTACAGAAGGTAGAAAATATTTAACCCAAAGAAAAATTATAACCATGCTTTCCACTTCCATTGCATCAAGAACCATGTTGTTGATGAAGATGATGTTGTTAATGAAGATGATGTTGTCTGATTGAAGAAGAATGGTGAGGTAGTGTTTATAAAACCAAGAAGAATGATTGAAGAAGAATAGTAAAGTAGTGTGTGGTGGAATATGATCGTGTGTGGTGGAAGAAGAATAACATAAAGTTTAGAAGTCACATTGAAATTTTAGACAATATTTTAGATATTTACAAGTATGTACAAGATTTGTTGTCAATTGGATGTGGGCTGGTGGTACTTAATTTAAATGGGCTTAATTTCATAAAGTCTTTAAAAAAATTTAGTTTAATTAATTTCTAAAAGTATTAACTAAAATAATTTACTATTAATTTATTCTATAAAAAATATTACTAATAAATTATCCTAGTCATCAATGACACATCTCTAAATATTTTTTATCTCAATTATCAATGTCACGTATGTAAAAAGGAAAGGGACCACTAAAATCCAAAGATCATTAAAATTAAGGAATCAAATTCGCTGATTTTATAATAGAGAGATCAATTGTTTAAAATGTTCAAACTAGGGGACTAAATATACATTATACATTTAATCCTTTTTACTATTGAATAATTAATAAATTTCAATATTGAGAAAAATGAGATATGATGAAACTTACTCATCCTATAAGAAAAATAAACTCGTGCAATGCACAAACTATGTTGTACATTTTCTCTAACTCACCAAAAAGTAAGCCAACTCGATGAGTGAACCAACCGAATCATTCCACTCTCTTTTTCTTTGGTCTATAATAACCACCTCGACCCACAACTTTCTAGGATCTTTTCTATCCACATCCAATTGATATACTAAATTGGACGAATATTATGATAACAATACATTTGCTCAATTCAGTACCATAAGGTTAGACTAATGTTGTATATGCACATGAAAGATTTTGTCAAAATAAATATGCATTCCGAAGTGGAGAATCTATTATATCCGTAAACTGGTTTAAGTATAACATAAATTGAAGAGATAAAATGATATTATTAGAACATCTACAATCTACAACAGGATAGTTCTTTTACAAAACTTGCACACGAGAATGACGAGATAACGAAAGCAATGGAGCAAATTTTAACAAAAGAACCCTCATCATGAATGATAAAGAGATACTCGAACAACATCATATGCCTATAATTTTAACAACAACAAAAAACAACATATATACCTTAGATTATGTGCAGGATTCAGTGTCTATATTCAGTATTGGAAGCTGGTTTGAACCAGTACTTTTGGCAATAGATGGTGTAAGGGGAACTGTTGAGAACTCGGAACCAAAATTTTCAGGACGCTGAAAATAGTTAGGAGGGAGAAGACTGATGTTTTGATTAGTTGAAATTATTGGAAAAGCAGATGCAAACCTCGGATTGGAAAGTGGGGGAACAGATGCAAACCTCGGATTCGGACGAGGGGGAATAGCCGAAATAGTGTTTGAACTTTTATCATGTGAATTTTCAGTGGTTGTACCTGTATTTCCAGATGTTTCTCTCTTCTCTCTTTCTTCGGTTTCCTTGAGAAGAAAATCAACCCACATATCTGCAAAGGACTGCAAATGAAAATGCTCTTAATTAAATAAGAAAATTTTATATCAAAGTTCAAGAATTGAGTGCAGTATTTTTCACACAAAAACAATAATACTTTGATTGATGAAGTCTAGGAAGAACTTGTATAGAATTCTCTTGTCATAAAAGTGGAAGATGGATGTTTCATGGCAAGGCACTACATTGTCCATTGAAACTATTAAAATCAACACAACTTTCAAAACGAGGAAAATAGCCATTTGTTTGATTTTATAAAGAACACACGACTACCAACAGAGAAAAATCAGATGGAAGAATTACCTGGTGATCAGATCCTGCAGTTGCTACTACTTCAGTCGAGCTTCCACCCAAGATGCCTCCAACCAGGCGGCCAGGTAGCCGAAGAACTCCTTGAACAACACCTTTGCTTGCACCTTGTTGAGCAACACTTATCCTTTGCTTATCCTCGTCAGAGAATCCTAGCATGCGAACCATAAGATCTAAAACCTGTCCCCAACATCATAAACATTTAGAGGACTGAAAAACCAAGGCTTCACACAAACAAGATAAAAGAATACAATCAACATCAATAATACAAGGAAAGCAAGCATAGCAAGTTGCAAGAAGAAACAATTGCAAATAAAGGATATAGTTTTGTAATCATTCCCATTAATCTGTTAGTAAATATTAACCGAAATCGCATTTAATGTGTCTAATCATCAATTTTTCAAAGCCTGTTATGCGTCTTATCAGATTAAGTCGCAGACCTCCCCATTGATGTAATAACTATATACAGATTTACTTGGTTAAAAATAACAATAATTAAATAAGAAATTAGATATATTAAAATTGGGCGCATGAATTTGCTCTCTCGCTCTCTCTCACATCGTAACCACCCGTCCAGCCTTTGTACAACCAACCACAGGCAAACATAAAAATCATGACAATTTCATGCATAGTGAAGAATATGGGGCTTCCATTCCAGTCCTGCAAAATCTAACTAAAGCAAATAAAAAATAAAAGATTTCTATACCTCTCTGCTATGATTTCTCCGGAAATAAGTTACAAGTAATTTAATTACAATGCGCCTGCAACCAATACGATTTCTATTAGGACAACAGTTTACTGATACTGTAACCAATACAATTTATACGGTAGCAACAAAATGACAGAAATTATCACAAGTCTAAATTCAGCTCAAATTCATATATAAAGGATTGCAATTATCATCCTTTTAAAATTGAAGAAAAAAGGAATAACAATAGTTGCCCTTTTAGGAATTCATAAGCTTATCAGAATGAAATCACATGGTCAAGCAGATTTTGCAAGAAAAACATACTAAGAGCACAGGCTGATTAACCTGTCAACAAGATAATCTGAATCCACAGACATTCTATTTAACCGTGTCATACTCTGCTCAACAGCCCGCCTCAATCTGGAATTGTCATCCTCAAGCATTCTTACTCTACTTTTCAATTCAGTCTGTGCCTCCTCATATAGGGAAAGCTTGACCAAAATTTCTTCTTTTTCAGCTTTTGATACATCTGCTCTCTGATCTGCATCCTGGTAATAGGAATAAATAACCATTTAATCTACATGAAGCTGAATAAATAAATGGAAACGAGTGAAATTTTTTCTCCTTGAGTTAAGAAAAAGAACTGGATCAAAATACTCGAGCAATATTTTGGGGGAACTAGTGTTGTTAAATATCCGGTATACCGCCGATATACCGGTATTGCGTATCGGAATTTTGGCTATCCAATACAAAACCGGAATAGCATTTCAATTTCGCGATGCTTGTGATATCGGCGATTTTCCGGCATACCGGTATACCGGTTATGAATGGAATATCGGAAGCCATATTTTTATTATTATTTTTTATAATAAATCATTTTTAAAAACATTAAAGAAGGTAAGGTGAAGAAGTGGAAAAGTAGAATCTAAAGAAGTGGAAACATTGAAAAAGGAAAATGTCAGCTAATGAGTCGGTGCTTAGTATTATATATACCTGTTCATTCTTCCTCTTCTTTCATACCGAGTCGGTTCCTAGTATTATATATACCTACCTGCTCATTCGTCCTGTTAATTCGTTCTTCGACTACTCTTCCTTCAATTCTTCGGCTGCTCTTCTTCATTTCTTCAAAGCTTTTACACTTCACCAGAATTCTTTTCAGGTAATTCTTTTTTTAGGTGATTTTTTTTTTATCTTTTGTTCTCTAGATTTTTGGTTTCTTTCATTTGTTCCTTTCCATTATACTAAGTTTTGTGTTTTCATTTGTTGAGTTATGAGTTTCTATTTGTTTCTCCTTTTTGGTATATTTGTTAATAGTATGGAAAGTGGCGGAGAAACATCAAATCTTTCCTTAAGAACTGACATTGGATGGAAATTCTGTCAACCATTACATGAAAATTCTACAAGTGGCTGCGTTTGCAAATTTTCTTCCAGATTTTCTCTCAATTTAAGTTTTAAACTTAGAGTTTTTATTTCTGTTTTAACCGCTTTGTGGTTTCCGATATTTGGCCGTGATCCAATATTTCTCATATCAATTTTTTGGTGATCCGATATTTCCCGATATCGATATTTGACAACACTGGGAAACAATGCTGATAAAACAAGATGCATAAAGCTTCAAAAAAACAATAGTAGGAAAGGAAAAGATAAGAATAAATGGCATATAATATAATAAAAGTATGTCCAAATTTTGTATTTAAAGAACGAGAGAGCCATACTTTTGATAGCTGAGAAAGCTCAGTCGTTTGTTTTCTTGCCCAGGCTAACTCCCCTTCTAAATATTAGAAGTGTAATTCTTGTTCTGTCGAAATGTATATGATGGTGTATGTCGAATAGCTAGTTAAATGGGTTGTAAGCTGTATTCGACAGAGTCGAATACAACAGCTATGTAGTTAGTCGAAATTAAGACTCTATCTGAGATGAAGTTAGGAGAACTTCAAGCTTCACTAGAGGCTCATGAGATGAGGTTGAAGCAAAGAAACTCAAAGAGAGAAGGTGGCAGAACAGGCATTGCAATCAAGATTCAGCAAGAAAGCTGGAAAAGAGAAGTCGAAGCAGCGAAAGAATCTTGCTAGTGATGAGAAGTCAAGCAAGAATACTGATTCCATTAAGAAAGATGTGGGCAACAAGTATTCTGGGAAGAAAGTTGACACGAAAAAGGTGCAGAAGATAGAAAAGGTGTTGAGATCTTTTACTGCAGATTTTGACTACATTGTTGTGACAATTTAAGAGGCCAAGGCTCTATCAGAGATGAAGTTAGAAGAACTTCAAGCTTCACTAGAGGCTCATGAGATGAGGTTGAAGTAGAGAAACTCAGAAAGAGAGAAGGTGGTTGAACAGGCATTGCAATCAAGTTTCAGCAAGAAAGCTGGAAAAGAGAAGTCGAAGTAGCGAAAGAATCTTGCTAGTGATGAAAAGTCAAGCAAGAATACTAATTCAATCAAGAAAGGTGTGGACAACAAGTATTCTGGGAAGAAAGTTGACACGAAAGAGGTGCAGTGTTACAATTGTCAAGGTTTTGGTCACTATGCTAGAGACTGTCGAAAAAAGAAAGTTGTGAGGGCGAAAGACAGTGATGAAGCTCAATATGCACGAGCTGGAGATAGTGATTCTGATGATGTGTTGTTGATGGTGAACACTCAGTTGAACACTTCGAAAAACAACACGTGGTATCTGGATTCAGGATGCAGCAACCAAATGACTGGCAATTAAAACTGATTTACCAAGTTAGATGAGTTAGTCGAAAAGGTGATAAAGTTTGCAGATGACAGACACATCAAATCAGGTGGTAAAGGAGATATTTCGATTTTCAGGAAGGATGATCGAAAAGCTACTATCACTGAAGTGTTGTATGTACCTTCTATGACAAATAAATTGATAAGTGTAGGTCAATTACTTGCAAAAGGCTTCAATATGAAGCTGGAGAAGAATCAGATGAAGGTATATAGGGCTGATGGGAGGCTAATAATGAAAGCACCATTGGCGGAGAACAAAATGTTCAAAGTTGAACTCAACACACCAGATCACAAATGTCTTGCTTCAACTACACAAGAAGACGAGAACTGACTATGGCACCATGGGTATGGACATCTAAACTTCAAAAGTTTATGCATGTCCAATCAGAAAAGGATGGTGTTGGGGCTACCTTATGTGAAGGAACCAAAGCGGGTGTGTGAGGAATGCTGCAAAGCGAAGTAGGCGAGGAAGGCATTTAAACACGACTTGCTCGTGAAATCAAAGCAAAAACTGGAGCTGGTTCATTATGATGGGTGTGGACCTTTTGAAGTAATAAAGTCAAATGGAGGTAACAGGTATTTCCTTACTTTCATTGATGAATTCACCAGACATATGTGGATTTACCTTATTGAAAGAAAGAGTGAGGTATTCACACAGTTCAAGAAGTTCAAATTGCATGCGGAGAAACAAAGTGGCTGCAAATTGAAGAAGTTAAGAACTGATGGTGGTGGTGAATATACGTCTGTTGAATTTGTTAGATTTTGTAATGAGGAAGATATAGATCATGAGGTTATTCACCTTATACGCCTCAGCATAATGACATAGCTGAGAGAAAGAACAAAAGTATACTGATCATGACGAGAAGTATGTTGAAAGCTAAAGCAGCTTCGACAGCAGTATATATTTTAAATAGATGCCCAGCGAAAAAGATGGTCGAAAAGACACCTCATGAGGCTTGGATAGGGTCGAAGCCAAATGTGAGTCATCGTAGAGTTTTTGGATCAATGTGCTTCAGGCATGTACCTGAACAATTGAGAAAGAAGTTGGATGATCGAAGTGAAGGCATGGTGCTCATAGGTTATCATTCGACTGGTGCATACAAATTGTATTCACCAAACGAAGATAAACTAGTGATCACTCGAGATGTTCTTGTAAACGAAAGCAAAGGGTGGGACTGGAGTCGAAGTTCAGTTCGACAAGAATCATATACAGTCACAACTGTGTTCGAAGAAGATGAACAAAACGAAGCTTCAACCAGTCGAAATGAACAGGATGATGCTTTAACCAGTCAAAATGAAGAACCACCTGTGCAGAATTAAAGAAGGTCGCTAACAGGGTCGACAAGGCTAACTGGATATGAAAGGTTTCCAGATCAAGCAGTTGATGCAGATGGTGACTTAATCGAAGAAGCCATGATGATGGCTGAAGCAGAACTAATTGATTTGGATAAAGCCATGAGCAATTCGAATTGGTGTGAAGCCATGAAAGAAGAGCTCAGAGCTATTGAGAAGTGTTGATATTTGTAAATATATAATGTTAAGAATATTTGTATGTAGAATAGTCCCACATCGATTATATAGTGTAATTAGTTGTAATCTCTCTATATATAATAAAGCCTACGTAGTGCTTTCATGACACACAGTTTAACTTAAATGTCTCTTAGTCTCTCCTAATTCAATAAGAAGAACAAGACCTGGGAGCTTGTCGAGAGAACAAATAAGAAACCAATCGATGTAAAGTGGATTTACAAGGTGAAACGAAGGCCAAATGGTGAGCTTGTGAAGTATAAAGCAAGATTGGTGGCGAGAGATTTTCTACAAAAACCTGGTATCGACTTCGACGAAGTATATGCGCCTGTTTCAAGGTCAGAAACAATCAGAATTGTTGTTTCGACGACAGCATATAGAGGATGGAAGATGCATCAGTTGGATGTAAAGTCAGCATTTTTGAATGGTCCATTGGAAGAAGAAGTCTATGTTACTCAACCACCAGGATTCGACGTCAAAGGGCAGGTATTAAGATTAAGGAAGGCTCTCTATGGTTTGATACAAGCCCTTAGAGCTTGGAATAAGAGAATAGATAGCTTCCTGATCGAAGCAGGTTTCACAAAGTGTGTATCTGAACATGGAGTGTACGTAAATGATATCAACAGTGTCAGTCGAATCATTTTATGCCTCTATGTTGATGACTTACTCATTACATATGCAGACGAAGCTGAGATAATAAAGTAAAGTCGAAATTAATGCCGGAATTCGAAATGTCCAACTTAGGGAATCTCTCATATTTCCTAGGGATGGAATTCAAAGACACTGAAGAAGGAGTATTCTTGCATCAAACGAAGTATGCTCAAGATATTTTGAAGAGGTTTAAAATGAGCAATTGTAATGAAGTTGTCACTCCGTTAGAAACTGGAGCAAAGTTGAAAAAGGAAACGGATGATGAGTTTGTAAGTTTGACCATTTACAAACAAATCATTGGATCCTTGAGATATCTTTGCAATACTAGACCAGATATTTGCCAAAGTGTAGGATTGTTGAATAGATTTATGGAGTAACCACAAGAGTGTCATCTCATCGCAGTAACGAGGGTGTTAAGATACATAAAGGGAACAATTGATCATGGTGTGTTGTTACCAAAGAAGTCGAAGAACAGCACAGATGTCGAAGTTCATGGACACACTGACTCAGATTTCAGTCGAGATCAAGACGAAAAGAAAAGTACTGCAGACTACATTTTCATGATCGAAGATCGAAGGTGCTCCAATCTCCAGGAGTTCAAAGAAGCAAAGCATTATGGCTTTGTCATCATGCGAAGCAGAATATGTAGCTGCATCATATGCTACATGCCAAGCAGCATGGATCGAAATGTTACTTGAAGTCAGGATAATGGAACCTAAGAAGATGAAGTTGTTTGTCGACAACAAGTCAGCTATTAACCTGACGAATCACCCAGTGTGTCATAGTCGAAGTAAGCACATAGGAAGGAAGTATCATTTTCTGAGGGATCAAGTCAACAAAGGAAAGCTGGAGATAAAGCATTGCAAGACAGAAGTGCAACTAGCTGACATATTTACCAAACCTCTAAAGAAAGTCAGATTCGACGAGTTAAAGAGAAGCATTGGAATGAGAAGTCTCGAGAACATGAATTAGGGGGTGTGTTAGAAGTGTAATTCTTGTTCTGTCGAAATATATGTGATGGTGTATGTTGGATAGCTAGTTGAATGGGTTGTAAGTTATATTCGACAGAGTCGAATACAACAGTTATGTAGTTAGTCGAAATTATGGGCTATAGCATAGTGAGTCAAATTGGGCCTGGGCATTGTATGCCTATATAAAGGAATTGTTAGTTTGTAATTTTACATATTTTTAACATTCAACATTCACATTCAATACAGTTACAATTCAGTTAGAATCATAACAAACTTTCTATCTCTCTCTCTCTCTTCTCCTCCTCCTCCTTCTTCTTCTTCTTTTTCTTTTTCTCTTTCATAAATCATCTTTTTTGAAAACTCTTTATTCCAACACTAAATATTCCTAAGGAATAAAAAGACATCGCACGTAAATTACTCAAATTTATTGACACAAGCACACGGGCTTACAAAAGTAATATTAACATCCCAAAAACTCTAAATTTATGATCAAAAAAGGAAAATGCAGCATGTTTATATATCTTGGCTTTAATCTCAGCATAGTACTGTCCAAGAGCTGTCTGTAAATTTGAAAGTTCAATATTTTTAGAATCTATTGTGCTCAAACAGTTTGTAAGCTTTTTGTTGAGGTCATCAATGACTTCCCTAGACTTAAGAATTTCATTATTGTTTGCCATCTTCAGTTCCTCCGGACTTGCAATTGCTTGCTTCCGAGTTCTCTCAAGATGTGATATCTGAGCCCTTAAATAATTATTACTATCACAAAGCTCTTCAATGATTTTACTATCCTCATCCATTTTCTCAGCTTCTTCAGAGGCCTAGATAAAAAGCAGTGAGTAAATCTTTGACGCTGCAGACAAGTTGATATTCATATACTAAACCAGTCCAGGACAATGCAAATGGAACTCGTCTACACTCCAGATGATAATGTAAACAATAATATTTCTCAGCTGATAGAGTATTATCAAATAAATGAAAACGCTAAATGTCAGCCAAAATCATCACAATTAATAGGTCGAGAAACCTGTCAAAATCACAGAACAGCAGCAACATTCATTTTGTAACGGAGGGAGTAGTAAATAGTATCAAACTGTATTTTGTCACAAAGACATCTTATCTAAGTTATATTATTGAGATATACATATAATATAACATTAAGGTGATCGGAATATCGAGCCTCTTATCATTGATTCTGCTGTAGAAAATAAAGGCATAAAGCAAGAGAATCAGACCTTTTGCAGCAAATGCTGCTTAAGGCGGCTCAATTCTTGTAATGCTTTGTCTCTTTCCATTTCTTCCTTTCCTGGAAAACTTTCAGAATGATCTGGTATCTGTTACCAAAAGCCAATGGACCAGCCCCAAAAAGGAAAGTAGAAAAAATATTAACATGATTCAGATTGCATAACCTGTAAAGCACATATTTCTGTAAAATTTTGGCTCACATCACTGGTGCTGCTTGAATCCGTTTTCTGAATATGCAAAGCATCAGACAACATTTTTCCAGTGAAAGACTTCCTGCTTTTTTGGAAAGCAGCCTCAATTTCATTCCTCTCGATCTGACAAGTAGAAAATATCTTATCAGAGTGCTTCTCGAGCAATAATAATAGAAAAGCAACATTATCGATTTTTGTGATAATATAATCGAAACTCTTTAAATTGCAATTAAATAAAGCATAAATCTACCAACCTTGAGAGTGTTGTTTTCCTTCTCCAAGGTTTTGATTAGTCTTTTCAAGCTATCGAAATCCTCCTCTGCTTCCTCGTTTTTTCTTCTAGTCAACTCAAATCGCAGATGCTTTATTTCGGATGCTTTCACATTCAATTCATATTGTACTTTTCTCAGCTCCTTTGATGTCTTCCAAGCAATAATATCAAACATGGTTAGATAACCAAGACTATGTAATCCAGAACATGACATTGCAAAAGTGTACAATCCCTTGCAAAGATTCCAATTTCTCAATGATGCAATAAAAGGGTTTAGAATGTAACAGAAAAGGGTCAAGTTCCTTCTCAGTTTCAGAAAAATATCATCTGAAAGAAAAATTATATGTTCAAGCACTGACAAAGGTCTTCTAGAGTCTGCTCCCAGAATAAACCAATCATTCTATTTGATAAAGGCAAAATAGAAGAATCAATTTGGATAGCTTTCTGAATTCATAACAGCAAGGCAAATTATTTTATATTTTATATAGAAAAGTAGAAATGCTATGAATTCAGAAAGCAAGCACTAGAAGAGAACAATATAAATTGAGATTTATATTGCGTCCATCTATGAATTTGTATAGCCTTTGATCCATCTGTTTATAGCTTGATACCAAATCTCATTATATTGTGTCCATCAAATGCTATTTATATATGAGAGAATTCTATTGAAACAGTATGGTCTAGTATTGATAAAGTTTCTAACGACTCTTTTAACAGTAAAATGAATAAAAACCATTATTTGAAAGGTGTTTCTAAAAGCCAGACCAATTTACTCAGGTGCTTTACGTCAAATGTTTTACTACGTCGTAACATGTAATGTCACTGAAATAGTAACAACAAAATGATTAAACTATCAAATGCAAAAGACATCCCAGAATCAACAACAGAGAATTGTAGCATTCATTTCATATGTGCACCTATTGCTTTATCCCAATTAGCTCTTTTACGTTTGGAATCATGTAATGTTGCAGCTATGACATATAAATTAACATATCTACAAAAATATGAACTCACTTTTTCTCTTTCCAACTTTAACATTTTAAGCTCCTCCCGAAAAGAGTTGTTTGATTCCTGTTCCTCTGACATTGAAAAAGGCAGAGTTCCGTCAACTTCTATTTACACAATATTATCATTTAGGCATTCATATGCAGAATAAAAATACCACGAAAATTTAGTTGAATATTGGCCAACTGATCACGTTCTTGCTTTAGTTCTAACTTTAGCTTTCTTATCTCTGAGGAATATTGCACAGCTTTTGACAGCTTAATTTTTCCATCAATAAGTAAAAAAGAGTTATAAAGGAACCCATCAAAATGTTAGATATCAAAATCAAAATGGCTTGCAAATAAAAGAAGTTTTTGCATTAAAAAACTGAAAAATCAAACTCAAGGCTATGCCCGTTTAAAAAAAGGAACAAAATTTGCACTTGAAGCTGAGAACGCAATGGAAATATATCAGACATACAACATTTATAAGATATTAATTTATCAATAAACAATGTAGACAAAGGATATATAATATTAAAAAAACATTGTAGACTTAAGGCCCATAAACCTAGCTTGTATCAAAACAAAGACATTACAGAGCATGGCATTCAAGAATCCTTGTTACTTATTAAATTTCATATAAAATCTACAAATACCAAATATAATGGAGGGCATAACACCGGTTTAAACAGAATCTTAACATGCATAAAACTCATAAACTTTCATCAAGAATACCAAACAAAGATGGTGGAAGTATAATAATGTCCCCCTTCCCCAGCATGAGTGTAAGAGACACAGCTATGCATGTGACGATAGCCAGTCAAAGACCCGAGAATTATAATGCAGGACTACCTTGACTGAAGAAGTGCCACTTGTAGATGCTCTAGAACCTTCATTTCTGGAAGCACTAAGAGCAGCATTCGCAGCCTCCAAATCCTGCTTTAGTGAACCATTTTCTTTATTTAATCTAACATTCTGACCCTGCAACATCAATGAAAAACTGCAATTAATAGGTTAAATTGTTATGTAATAACTATAAATGAAACTTCTCTTTTTTTATCCAATGTCCAATATATCACAAAGCTTTCAACTAATCATTGTTGTGGTGCTTTGCTGCCGCTGGCCAAGCATTAAGACCACATAATGAATAAATACCTACTATGTACTCAAAAAAATTAAAAGCCCTCCAGTTTTGAAGGACAGGGAAAAATGATTAGAGCTTTACTTTAGAAAACACGCAATCCATAAGAACTGCTGACTGCTATCATAAACAAACTATCCACAAAACTTAAAATTGTAGGGTGAAAGCAATACACCCCCTCACACAAGAGCCCTATGGACTTAAATGTCGGAAATGCACAGGCCCGTCTTATTCTGTGCTAGAAGTATAAATTCTAGATAGTTCCAACATATGAAAAAACAAGAAAAAACAAAAAAGTGAAGCTTAACGTTATAATACATATATGTTGGAATATAATAGCTATACCTCTTTGTCTTTTAATAGAGCTGCATAATTAACTGACAACGCTTTAATTTCTGCCTCAGAGGCTTGAAGTCTTTTGATTTCTGCTTTGTATTGTTCTATCTATATGAAGCACAAGAAATGTTGGGATGAAATGAAACTCTTATAAGTTGAAATTCAGGAGTTTCACCAAATTTATCTGAGCCCCACGTATTTTAATGGGACCTATTAGAATTTCAATTAATAAAAAGGAGGGTATCAGAAAGTTTATGATAGGGAATGTTGCCACCAGTGCGACTCCACACATGACATATGATAACAAATTTTCACCATTGAATATTCTACTGAATTTCAAGTGGAAGATTGTAAAGTTGGCAATGTTGTAAAGAGAATTTCAATCATATTTTATACTACTGCATCCATAACGTTGGAAAGGTATGATATTTATTTAAGTGAATAGAAATTTAAGTAAAACGAGTGAGCACTTGTCTTTGATGGCCAGTCAGTTTCATAGTAACTTGGAAATTAAGTTTTTCAGTTTCTTAGTATCTCATGTTTCCAACACTTGAACAGAAAATGGGAATACCACAAGCATAGTTAGACTTATGGGATAATCCTCTATCATGAATAATGGTGATTAAACAAAGCACTCAACAAAAAGGAAACTCTAAGATTCAAACTCCTAACAAAGCAGGTAAAGTTCACTCACAATCCACTACCACCAACCAGCCACTATTGGAGAATTACATAAATAACTAAGATGATTTAATCTTATAGAAGTAAAACCCAAGACCTAGTTCATTAAAGAAGCATTTACACTCTCATTAGGTTTCGAACTCTAAGCTGAACAACAATCATTAGCATTACTAGCTATTGAATATGAATCATATTCGCAGATAAGTGTACAAACGCTAGAGCGTAGCAGAGGCATTTATGTGTGATAAACAAACAACGACAAGATATAAGCACGAGCCAATACAAGTTCGAGAAAGTGAGAGTTACCTCAGAAATAGATACATGATCGATGCCATTTGTGAGTGGCGACCTAATCCCCGATTTGGAACGGAGAAATCTGTTGGAATTCCGGCGATCTGAGACGCGAGATTCCACGCCGTTGGTAGTGCTTTTACCGCCGTACATGCGGAGCATTTCGTCTTCTTCGTCGTCGTGAAGAACGAGTGCGATCTTGTTCAAATTCTCTTTCAAATTTGCAATGGTGCTCCACATGATTCAAATCAGTTGGAAAATGGTGGCAACCAGTAGGGTTGTGTAGATCCAGCTTTTAAGTTATTTTCGTACTTTTTATTCTGTTATTACAGTATTATCGGAAGTCTACTATCAAGTCATTAAAAGCCAGCGCACTATCAAAATTGTCCTTCTCTTTGTAAAATATTTCAAAACAAAAAGGTTATATCTATCTCTTCATAAACTTAATCAATTTTATACACTTCTTCACATTTCCCTCTAATGCCGTGTCTCACCACCTTTTCAATTGGTTCCTCTTTCCACTTTTACTCTTATCTTTCTCTCTCTGTTTACTCTTCTTCCCTCACTTTTCTCCAAATCTTAACAGTTCTGCCTCCGCCCCCACTTTTACTCTAATGCTTATGTTCATTCCATTTTCATTGTAAGTAGTATGTCAATCTTTTCATGATAAATATTGGCTACATCATTTTGGCGGGTTCGGCTTTGAAGGTAACATAACATAATCAAACAATTATATATCTTTTGTTTTCTAGAACTGCAATCACAAGTAATTATATTATAGAATGAATGGTTGTATATCAGATAGAAACAGTCCAACAAATCTTCTTCTGAGTTTTTCTGAATTGTGTTATTATTTCCCGTGCAGGCTGTTGATGTGCTATTTAGGGATGATGATCAGATGAAGCTTCCATATTTTATTGCCATACCTGGACTTGTGTGTGGAATGTTTGCCATTTGTATTCCTTATATTTCTGCTCTTGGAATTTGGCTCGGATTTTCAACAGTCTTAAGCCTCACATACATTGTCATATCGCTTGTATTGTCACTAAAAGATGGTAATGTCCTATTGCTCTTTCTATTATTCATGTTCATGTTTACTTAATCATTGACAACAATTGCTTTTCAGTATGATTGGTAAGTTCAATGAGAGTTTGCGTATTAACCAACAGTTTATTATTAGGAATAAAATCTCCAGCTCACGTTTATAGTACTCCGGGGACATCAACAAGTAAAATATTTACAACAATTGGAGCGTCTGCGAATCTTGCGTTCGCATATAACACAGGAATGCTTCCTGAGATACAGGTATGCTGCAATCTCAAATTACTTCTTCCTGGATATTTTGTGAACTCATAACACTTCTATTTTTTAATAATAGGCGACAATCAGACAGCTGGTTGTCAAAAACATGATGAAAGCCCTATACTTTCTGTTTACCGTCGGAGTTCTACCGTTATATTTGGTTACATTCGTAGGTAGCTTCCAGTTCATCAGTCATCGTATACATTTGTTCTGAGCTTCAGCAACATGTTTTCAATGTTACAAACATGTTACAAACATGTTACAAACGTGTTCTGTTGCAAACAAGTTCCTTTGTATTTACTTTTACACATAATACGTAGATGTATAACTGGTTTTCTCTATGTTTGAAGTTATTTTGTTTGCAGATGTTGTTTGAAGTCATTTTGTTTGCAAAAAAAAAAGAAGCTAACTTTTCTATGTTTGAAGTCATTTTGTTTGCATATGTTGTTTGAAGTCATTTTGTTTGCAAAAAAGCCAACTTTTCTATGTTTGAAGTCATTCATTGCATCTTAAAATATTTTTTGTTTTATTCATAAGGTATAATGTTTGTTTTAGCGGAAGTTATCAAACAACATCTATGTCAGTCGTTTCTAGAAGGAATCTAGAGTTGAGAGACCGGCTTGCGGAGCCAAAACACCGACATGGTATCGAGGCAAAGTTATCATGTTCAATGTAATGCAAATGGAAACCAATTTGTGACGCATTACCAACATCGTCATTGTTTAGAAGCGATGTCTGCATATCTAAGAGATAAGTAGATCTTAATCATTTACTATCTGATTACAATCAATTGTTGTTCGATTAAGTGAAGTGCTCAGGAGATTGTTTATACGCTGATATGATAGATTATCTAGGCTAGACTTAGTTGAACCACATTTATAAGATCTTTTTAGATGGCAGAGAATTATCTGTAACTTTAGTTTAGGTTGCACATATCACTGCTTGAATTTCGATTGATGACAGTAGAGAAAAATAAATAGCGTTTTATTACATTGTCGATCTTGAATATGGTCAAACATAGTTTAGAAAAATATATTTGCGTTAATGATATGCGGTAACCATATGTAATAGCTGATGAGGTTTGCTTTTACATACTCACTTTACATAGTCATTGCATTAAGAATGTCCGAGATTTGATTCGGCTAAATACCCATGGTAACCTTATGTGAATTTCAAATTTTGTGACTTGTCATTTAAGATGATACATGCTAAATAATTTCAAAAAGATTTTTGTGGTTCCTATTTTAGGCAAAATTTTCTATGGAATTGAGTTGAAGTCAGAATTGTCACAATGCGCCCATTATGATGAAGCTCACAGAATATACCTTAGGTTATAGTAGGAAAGTTGTATGCTTTTGTTTTGATCTTGACAGGTGAAGTTACCACTGCTTCTACTTCTCCGTCGGTAGGTCGGAGCTGTTAGCAAGGAACAGGCACCCTCCTATTTCTCATCTATTTCCATGAATGACAATATCATTTCTTGCAAGACATTAGAAGATGAAACAAATGAACTTTCGAGAATTATGTAAAGTTTTTTGTCAGTTTAAAATCTGGATAAATCAGAAATGTCCTTTAGGTGATTATTGATTTAAAAAGTGTTTAGTAGTGATAATACCAAATATTATTATTTTCTTATTTCAATCATAAATAGTTTAATTGAAACCTCATATATTAAAAGAAAAAAAAGTAGGTTCATATGTTTCTCTAGGTGATTATTGATTTCCTTCTCAACAATTTAATTCTTCCACATGGTACATATCTTTGAACAGTGGCTTTGTCTTTCTTCATTCGGCTTAAATCAATATTTTGTATTTACTTTGATGATTCATATGTAACAATTTTTTTGTTAATCTATCGCTAATTGCCTGTAAAACTTTGATGTGTAATCACTAAAATTTGGAAACCTACATTTCCTTGAATGTCACTTTTATTACGTTTTATTATACCAAATCTTTATTTCATTTTATCAAATGATAAAGTTTTGTGGCCGCACGGGTATGTTATTAGTTTGGAGGGACTGAAATGGGACACCGCAATGCAATTCCTGGTAGATTTTTAATGTTAATTATCCATTCATTTATTTAATTAATGGGAGATGCTATAGAATGTTTCGGGGCATTAGTTAAGAGTTTTTTTTTTGAAAATTAATAATAAACACGTGTATACGAACGGGTGTTATGCGCATTTGTTACCTAATATATTTATTTTAAATAAAAAATTAAAAAAGAAAAAATATTTATATCAATAATAAATTTTTTCGTATATAAAAATATTTTTTGTATACCATTATTAAATCATAAATATTTGGATCATAAATACAATTTTTCGTATATAAAAATATTTAGATCAATGATAAAAAAAATTGAATTACAAATAACATTTTTCGTATTAAAAAATATTTAGATCAATAATATATATTTTTTTCCATATATATAATATTATTTAAATTTATAATCTCATATAAATTATAATTAGTATTGTAATTATGACATTATGTATAAATTATAAAAATTAAAACGAAAATCTTACTATAAATATAAAAAGGAAAAGTTGAGAAAAATCAAATAGTGCAAAAGTGAAAACTAATTAAAAAAAACATAGAGGTGGTAAAATGGGTTGGACGTGTCGGGTTGGTCTGTTAGATCTGTTATTTTTGGCGGGCTGAATTAAGGTTTTCGGCTTGACACTTTAAGTTGGCCCGTCCCGTCTAATCCGCTTAAAAAAGCAGATCGAGGCGGGGCGGAACGGGTTTTACCCGCGGATATTTTGTTAAAACTTTTATTTATTTATTAAAAATTAAAACAACTTTAATTATAAAAACAACACTTATCTCTTAGAATCGTATTATAAATTATTATACAGACAAATTGAATTATAATTGTAACGTTTTTTCTATAACTTTTTAATACATGTGTTGATTGAAAATGATTGAAATAAAAGAACAAATGTATGACATGCATAATTATTAAATTTTCAATATATTAGTTTAGTTTTTTTTTTTAGAAATAGATGTTAATCTTATGAAATAAAATGATTTGATTAGCGTATATGTGTGATAAATTTAAGATTTAATTATTAAAGAATCGGTTAATATAAGAGTCTATATAATGTAAATAATGAAAAAGTTTGGTGTTGAGATTTTACGCATTATTATTTTATTCATTGTGATGTTTTATGCAATGTTATTGTTATCATTGTTGGTTTTGTGTAAATTCTAAATTGAGTTCTATTAATAGTTAATTTTTAAATAGGATTAGGAAAATATGTATTGTTTATTTATTTTGATATTTTTTATTGTGTTTGAGTTTTTTTTTTTTTGTAATTGGTCTTTATTTATTAAATTTTTTGAATTGTTTGGACTTAAGACATCTTGAAGTTCTATGCGTTATTAAAAACATTTCTTTATCGATCTCTTTAATAATAATTAAAAAAATTTTAAATTATATATTAAATCAAATTGTAAAATTAAAAAAATCAAAACTTGACGGATCGGTCCGTCAACCCACCAATTCGTTAATAAATGGAACAGACTTGACTTTTGAATTCGAACCCCTACGTCAATACAGTTTACTCTATTCCATTTTTAAACGGACTTAAACCGGACGGACCTAAATGAGGTAGACGGCCCACTTTGCTATCCTAAAAAAACATAATGAAAAAACATGTTGATTTAAAAAACAATATTTAATACAGTAACACTAAAAATAATAATATTTTATATTGTATGCTTCCGAATCATGATCTTTTTAAAATAAATCATAATTTTAAATCTAATATAAAAACAATAATGTCTTTGAATTTGAGAACTGATAAAATCATGATCTTTTCAATAAATTTTGAATTTTTATGTTCTTTCTTAAAAATAAAATCTTCTCAATAATTTTAAATTTAATATAAATTATTATTTTTTTAATATGTTATCATATTTATAATTTTATGTCATATCAAATATCAATGAATATGGATTAAAAAATAGAGTAATATTTTATCATAATAAAATTCAAATATCAATGAATATGGAACAAATTATTACGTTTTAATATGTTACCTTATTTATAATTGTAATAAATTTTTTTGAATTTTTTTATCAATTAGACCTAAGTTTATAAATCACATTTAATAGCAGAATCACATATATGATTATTTTCATGCTTTTGGTAAATTGAATGACAAACTTTAACATTTTTTTTTGATAAAAAATTGTAATAGACCAAAAGTATTCTAAATGAAAACTTTAATTTATCTCTTTTATATGTTGGACAGAAAGTATATGCTTTTAATATTTTATCTTTCTGTTTTATTGATTAATTAATATATATAATTTATATACAAATCAGATATATCTATTATTTAATAAATTTTTAAAAATAAAATTTGTTAATAATATAGTATGAAATAATGTTTACTCTACATAATTGATTGTTGGCACTTGAAACTAAGCACACTTTATTTTAAAAAAATGAGCAACTTAAGGTAGACTATTAAATTCCACGTGAACAGGGACCATTAAATAAAATCAATAAAATCCGACATCAAATAAAACAATATCATAAAGATATGTTATAACGTGTGGTTCCAATATTAAATAAAATTCAATATCATAAAAGAGATGTAAATTATTACAATCCATTGGATCTTTTGATGATTCCAAGTGACATTTTCATCCAAATGCCTGCGTATATAGTACATACAAAATAAGTCACACAAAATAAGTAATATGTTGGTCTAGTGTTCAATCTCGACAAAATAGTTTAATTTTTTTTTTTTTTGTTTCATATTATTTCTCTTTTAAAATATTTCTTTGGCTAACATTTATCACAAAATATCATAAGAATAATTTGCTTGATAAAATAAGTAAAACAAGTAGCAAATGCCACTGGAAAATATTTCCGAAACATTTCAAGTGAAGATGAGTGTTACCCCTGCAATAAATTTATGCCTTTGTTACAAATGCATAATATTTATCCACTTGTAAGGCAATTCATTACCAAAGCATGTATGATTTTCGTAGTCTTGTATTGATTTTTGCCTCATTGTAAGCCAGAATTGCTATTGTTCCAAATACAAATGGCTGATATACAATGAAACATGCAAATGCATTGAAGAAAATAAACTACCATCATTTAGGATACTGGCTTGTAAACAATGCTTCTACACCAAATGAATTAGCAGTAAGATGAATTCAGGAATTAGAGAAATTGCGGGAAACAAGTAAATATAGCAATCCACTATAGTCAGCATACTGTTCCAAGCAAAAAGACTCCAATACTAAGAAACCACCAGCAAATCACAATCGCAACATATTTACCCCGCCAGTGTCAAAGAATTTGAAGAACAAATAATGAACATTTAACTAAACTAATAGTTAAATTAATAGTATAGATCACCTTTAGATGCGGTGGAGGCTCAGTGCCGACCATAGCTACCTTAGATGCTGAATTTTCTTCAATCAATCAAGCATTGAAGTGAATATAAAGTTAGGATTTTGTACACATGGTTAACTAATGAGTTCTATAGTTATTGGCAAAATATTTTTTTAGTCCCTTAACTTTATTTTGGGGTTTATTTTGGTTTCTTATCTTTAAAATTCTAAAATGGTCATCTGATTATTTAAAAAAGACCACATTTGTCTTTTCGTCTTGATCGTTGGTCAAAGTCAATTGTAGAGTTTATGTGGCATATATGTGGCATTGCACTTGTTTATATTTTTGTCCAGGTGGATTAAAGTATCTTAAAACTAATGGGTTAAAGTATCATAACACATCTCCAACACTTTGAAGCTAATCTTAGTGCAGTCATTGTTGGTAGCTCTGTTTTGCGAAGAAGCTGCGAGCGAAGCGAAGGCACATTCCGTTCTTGAAGGTGAAAGCGACCACAACACTGCGCATCGTAGGTAAGTTTTTGCAAAATTATAATTTTCGTAGTTAGGGTTTTTCGAAATCAATATTTTTGAAATCTAATATCTTCCTGTCCATTTAGGGCATAGTCTGAAATGAACGAATATCTGAACATTATAATACACCATATTGGTGAATTTATTACTGAGGACATGAGTGTTTACGAAGAAGGTGAGATTGCCGATTTGAGAGTAGATGTTGATAAGTGAAACTATTTTGAATTGATATGTGTTATTAAAGAGCTAGGTTACGCAGACGCAGAGAATATATATTATATGGATCCTACTACTGGAATGAATATGTTGGTTGATGATAAGGGGGCATGAGAGATTGTTGATCTATATAGGGTTCATCTTAGTGTTGAAGTCTTCATTCAACACACGTTGTCAAAGCCTGATTATGTTGATGAGACTGAAGTTGTGTTAGATGAGGTACCCCTTAATGTGATAGTTGATGAGGCAAAAGTTATGCTTGAGAAGATGTTGAATGAAGTTGATGTAAGGGAAGATGGTGTTAGGGAAGATGATGTTAGGGAATATGATGTTAGCATGGATGGTGTTGGAGAAGTTGATGTTAGGAAAGATGGTGTTCATGCAGTAGGAACTGATGATAATTTGACAATGGTTGGTGAAGTTGAAAGTGATGATATTGGACATAGGGCTGGTGAGGTTGATGATGTTGTAAGACTGACTAATGATGATATTTCTGATGATAACACCTTCAATTATGATAATGTAATGGAGGTAGTATTTGATGATGAATCTGATGAGTATGACACTGAATTGGAAGAGGAAGAGGGTAACCCGATTTACTATGAACAAGTGGAAAACAAAAAAAGATAAAGAAAAGTGAGAAGCAAACAAAGAAGATAACAAAGGAAGTGATAATAAAAGTGATGACCTAGGAAGTGACTGTGATAGTGATGATAGCAATAGAATTAGGAGAAAGAAGTATCCAATTTTCAAGCTTCAAAAAGATATGTCCAATTACAAATGGGAAGTGGGAACCTACTTTAGTACAGCATAAACTTTCAAGGAAGCTATTACCTCATATGCATTCCAATCTGACAGAAATTTAAAATTCATTAAAAATGACAAGACCAGGATTAGGGTTAGGGGTAAGGAAGGATGTGAATGGGAATCTTATTATGCTAAATTGTCTACTAAAGATTCTTGGTAACTAAGAAAGGTAGTAGACACTCATAGTTGTAGTAGAGAATATAATGGGAAGTTGATGAAGACTAAATGACTGAGCAAGACGTTGCAGAATTCACTTAAAACTAACCCTAGAATGAAAATTAAGGACATTAAGGGGAAGGTACATAAAAAGTGTAATATGGGGGTCAACAAAACCAAGGCCATAAGGGCTAGGTTTGCAGCCAGAGACATTGTCGATGGGTCATTCCTAGGGGATTATGCAAGGATATATGACTATGCACACGAGTTATTAAGAGCTAACTCAGGTTCAACTGTAAAAGTGAATTTCGAACCTGCACAATAAGGTGGTGTTCATAAATTAAATTTCAAAAGGATATACATATGCTTGGTAGCTTGTAAGGAAAGCTTTAAGTTAAGCAGACATTTCATTGGATTTGATGGATGTTTTTTGAGAAGCCTTTGTGGGGGGTCAAATACCTGCAGCCATAGGCATAGAACCCAATGATCAAATGCTACCAATAACATATGCAGTGGTGGAGAGTGAAAACAAGGATAGTTAGACATGGTTCTTAGAGCTGCTTATTGATGACCTTGGTGGAAGATAAGAGTGCCTCATATACACTTTTATCTCTGATCAACAAAAGGTATGGCTCTATTTTTAATTTTGCATTGATAGGTATTTCATGTTACAAATTCTCATGTTACATTTTTTATGACTTATGGATTACTTCCTGCAATGGAAGAACTGCTGCCTAGAGTTGAACAGCGATTTTGTGTTAGGCATCTCTACAATAAATTCAGGAAGAGGTATCTAGGAAAAAAACTAAAGGAAATAATATGGAAAGTTGTCAAGTCAACTTACTACCAAGCTTGGGAAAGAGAGATGAAAGTAATGACAAATTTCAATGTAGAATCATACAAACACATGATGAGCACTCCTCTAAGGTTTTGGAGCAGATCATACTTCAAGACTGATAACAAATGTGATGTTGTTCTCAATAATATGTCAGAATCATTTAATAGTGTCATCTTGGAGTATAGGGTTAAGCCGTTGATAACCATGGTGGAAGAAATTAGGATATACATGATGGAGATATGGGCTACAAACATGATGAGGTTTCAGAAATTGGCAGATCTTAAAGTGTTGCATAACATTATGAAGAAGGTTGAAAAACAAGTTTATACACAAACATGTGGTTTATCAGGTAAATTGCTTTAAACAATTTTCTTTAAAGTGTATATATTTGAAGTGTATTTATATTTGGAATGTGTATTTATATGTTAGGATATATGATAAGCATATATTTTAAGTGAGGCATCTGGAAAACTCAATTGAAAAATTCACAATCAGCTTGAAGGAAAAGTACTATTCATGCAGACGATGGGAGCTAACAAGCATGCCTTGTGTTCACTCACTTGTAGCAATCAAAAGTAGGAACCACAAGATTTATGACTACATTCCCGATTACTACGGGAAAGTAAGATATATCCAACTGTACAAACCTGTAATATATCTTGTTAATGGCTCAAACTTGTGGATAAGAACAAAGTATCTTGATATTATGCCCCCCAAATTTAGGAAAATGTCTGGAAGGCCAAAAAAAGGAGGAATTTAGAGCAAGGTGAGATAGATGGTTCAGATAAAAAGATGAGAAGGACGTGATTCATTATAAAGTTTAGCATGTGTAAGAAAGCAAGACACAACAAGCTTACTTGCAAGGTACCATCTACTAGTCAATCATCCCAGCCAGCTCAAGCATCCCAGCCAGCTCAAGCATCTCAACCAGCTCAAACATCCCAGCCAGCTCAAGCATCTCATCCAACTCAAGCATCTCAACCAGCTCAGGCATCCCAGTCAGCTCAAGTATCCTAGCCAGCTCAAGCATCCCAACCAGCTCATGCATCTTAGCCAATTTCTTCTCAATCATCCAAGAAAGTGAATCCCAAATCCAAAAAGTTATAAGTTAGAAGGCTAAGTGCACCTTTTGTCCCACTTGATCCAACAACTAGGTTGAATGCATCAAAAAATGTTGTAGGTCCAACAACAAGAAGGACGACACCTACTAAGAGAGTCGCGACAAAATGTAAAGCTTAGATTAATGTCTTTAATGTAATACTTATGTAAAGTTATGTTAACTTTAGTTAAGCTATTTTAAAGTGTTTTGAACCTGTACTATCTAGTGGTGTTTTTGGACCTGTAATAACAGATTTTTGGACCTGTAATATCAGGTTTTTTGGACATATAATTTATGAATATTAGTGGTATCCACCACCTTATAATTATATATTATTGTTGACTTTATTCAATTGATTTTATATGTGTTATGGTATGACTGTGAATGAAAACACAAAACATAAGTGTTACTACTGTTGCATACTAATTCAAAATGATACTTTGTTCCATTTGGAAACACCAAAATTCATTACAAAATGTTACAAATTAAACATACAAATTCAAAATGATACGGAAATTACAATATCATCCAAATAACCACAATTAACAAAATACAGAACATTCGTTTCCATTTTTTTCCATAATTCATCATCTTCTTCATTTCAATTTGTAACCCCCTTATCTTTTTTTTCAGTCCATCCTTTATTTCCTTTAAAGACAGGGTCTCCAATTTTGTTGCATCAAGGTTATTTTGAAGCTTCTTCAACCTACTATTTTTCTTCTTTATAAACTGCTCTTTCTCATCCACCACATCATCATAGAACCATTGAAAGTATCCATACCCAGTTTCAGATGAACCATGTGTTATTCAAAATTCGGATAAATTAGAAAAATTAATACGAATAACCCATTCAATTTCTTTCTTACCTTATAATGACGACAACCTTAGAATTGCCTCCCAAAATTCGTGAGAGTTGAAGCCCTTTGAAGAACAGACGCGTCTCCACAGCCACATATGGGTTTCCATCGCAAATTACCATCTAAATATCCGTCGCTCTTGACATTCAAATCGTATGAATACTGATCTGAGTACGCTAATGATGTTTGCTTCATTTTCCTCAAGCAATTACATAATCAAAAGGGGAAGAAAATTGTTGAACCCTAGAATTTGGTGGAGTTTGGGGTAGAAGAGATTCAAAGGGATGATGCAGTCTTGAAGAGAATGAAAAATATGCTTATAACATTCCACATCAGCTGCCACGTATACAAAACAAACGTCCGTTTGTGCCTTTTGGACGAAAAGGACTATTGTGGTCCTTTTTGAACAATTAAAGGACCACTATAGAACTTTTTAAAGATAAGGGACCATAATGGATCCCGAGGTAAACTTAAGGGACTAAAAATGGTATTTTGCCATATTTATTTTAACCTTTTTAAGTGAATGCAAAGTTTAAATAAATTATATTTTTGCAATTCATTAAGATGATAGTTAAACAATGAATGCGTCTTTATGATAGTCATATATAATGGCTGAAACATCACTCTAAATAAAGGAAGCATGTGTATAGAATCTGCACGTATTTACCTTTTTCAGGATGAATTTAACTTGAAGTTGAGATTAATGAAATAAACAGAGAATTATGTGAGAAATTTGTCTTTTGTTTACATTGTTACACTCAGCCTCAGTGGGTTCAATCTAAAAATTGAATGAGAATTAGTTATTATGCCTTGGGGAGTATGCTTTATATCTTGAAAAACTGATAGCAAATAGAGTAAAAAAACAGAATCTAAAAGTGGAACCCGAGAACTTCAGAGACCAGTCATATAGCATTCAAGTTTTCAAGACAGTATAAATACAAAATATAGTGAAAGGGAAGGAAAATCAGAAAGATGATGGAAGAGAGGGGGTGGGGGACAATTCATGTTAATTTATTGGTGTAGAAAACATGTACCTCTTCATCATGATGGATTTTATCTTTTATATTACTCCTAGAGACTAAACATTCCAAAATATTTGCAAGCAACATAGTGTACTTTAAATATTCCAACTGCAAGAAAACATGACATTAGAATAGACAACATATTGCACTTATCAAAATGGATCTGAATATAAATGAATTTGTTACTCTTGAATATCTAAAAATCATTTCATTCTAATGAATCTAAATAGAAATCAATTTACTGAAACGTTCATATGGATCTTCTACAGTTCATGTAAACCCTAAAAAGAGCAGTTTGTATTCGAATGAGTCAGGTCATAGATTCAAAGTTACTGTCAGTTTCGACGTTAAAAATAGACACTGCTTTATTAGAATCTGTTGCAAGTAACTGTCTCAAAATCTTTTTTATAAGAATAAGAATAAGGTGTTGTAACATTTCTAACATCTATTGACTAATAATTCTTAATTCGAAAAAAGAGAAAAACAAACTCCCACACGAGAACATTCAGTGATGTAGTTTAACATAAGGAAATTGTAATCTGAACAGATAAAAAATATTTTACAACCAATAAATCTTTTTATGCAGTATACACGTGACAACACAAACATAAATGAAATAGTTTGACATAAATAAGGAAGGCTGCACCAAATTTTAATACCTAAGATATATAATACTATAATCGTAAAAGTCTTCACCAGTAACAAATAATGACCAAAGTAAAATATGTCATAAATATGAAGGGCTTAACCTAATAACAAATACATTCATGCTCATACAAAATACATCATCACACGTTTTTAACATTCATACCTCTAATTCACAAAGTTGATTAACACAACAAACTAACACAAATTGCCCTGCATCAGAAACAATATCAACATCAGTTTGCCCTGCATCAGAAACACTATCAAAATTGTTGTTTTCGGATTTTGAAATATTTGTCGCCGAATAAATTACCAGGTTGAGTCGTGGACTAGGTCGCTCTCTTTAAGACATCTCACGGCACTGCTCAAAACTATGCAAAGTAGTCGAGCTACCGCCCAGCCTCAAGGATAAAACAACTCAATTCTATAATGTACGATTACTAATTGCATGGTAGATGATTGGTCTAGAAATACACTCTGATTGTACATGACCATTCAAATATTTAATAATGGTTATTTGATCACTCATAATAATTTCTCCAACAAAGAGAAACTCAAATAATTCTCTAAAGATAATCTAAAAATTAATACTTGAGAATTTCTCAACTCAAATGAGGAGAAATTAACATAATTCTCTAAAGAGAGTTCAAGAAAATACTCAGAAAATTCAACGAGTAAAAAGAAAGGGGAAGAAGTTGGCGCTTCAACGATTCGAAAGACGCTGAGTTATGAGAGTGAGGAAGGAAAAACTAATAAAATAGTTTTTGGTGTAGATTTGGAATGAAACAAATGATTTCCTTATATAATGAAGTAAACTAGCCAAGATTACCAAACAAAGAAATGTGAGACTAAGGAGTCTTTTCAACCAAAAAAATATTCTAACAATATGGGACTTGAGAAAATTTTAAATTCAACATATTGGAACATGGACATGTTCTAACAAAATATAATTCTAACCAACTTTTAAAGCATCTTAACAAACACCCTTAAAGCATCTTAACCAACTTCAAAAGGAGCGCTCAAACAGGTTTAGGCGCATGTTGTACTTTCATGCTAACCTCATTATTTCTTCTTAGTCTTAGCTGTGAAAATCCTATTCTCGATTATTACAAACATTTTGTATATACAAACATCCAAAGGAGTTGGTGTTAGAATTAATTTAGATTTAATTAGATATTGATTTATATTTAGGAATATCTTTTAGATTATTTATATCTTTGTTAGAAGATATATATCTTATATCTTCTTATATTGTAGAAGATATATTTTAGATTTAATTTTGTGTATAAATAGCCTAGTGGAGTAGGTTATTGTAATTCATTGTAAATCCTTAAATTTGAAGCTATCAAGTAAACATTCCTTTTGCCTTTTATCTTCCTTGTGCACCAACAATTGGTATCTAGAGCTCCGGTTCGAAATCCACGGGAAAATAAGTATTGTGATTAAGAATTACAATATTCTAATTCTGGTGGTTTTGAGAAAACATTATTTTGGGAAACTCTGCGTAAATTGCATAAGGTAGAATATGAACGGAAATGGTGGCAGTATTCATTCCAAGCTTCCAGTATTTGATGGCAAAAACTAGAATCGTTGGAAGATCCATATGTGCGTGTTATTTGGTTCTCAAGACATGTTAGAACTTGTTACTGATGGCTATAATCTGTTAGAAGCAGATGCAACAGAGGCCCAGAAGATAGCACGGAAGGCGCTGAGGAAGAGAGATCAGAAGGTGTTGTTCTACATCCATCAATGTGTGGATGTGAATGTGTTTGAGAAGATTGTTGATTCTGAAACAACGAAGGCTGCATGGGATACACTGGTCAGATGTTACGGTGGTGACGCAACAGTGAAGAATTTGAAGCTTTAGTCTCTCAGAAAGCAATATGAGAATCTCAACATGAATGGCAACGAGAAGGTTTTTGAATACATCTCTAGAGTGATTCTGATCACTAATAAGATGAAAACTTGTGGAGAAACTCTGCCTGAACAAGTAATCATTGAGAAGATCTTGAGATCTTTAACTTCTCAGTTTGATTACATTGTGGTAGCAATTGAACATTCTAAAGATCTGAGCACCATGAGAGTTGAAGAGCTGCAAAGTAGTCTAGAGGCGCATGAGTTGCGTATGACTGCAAGAACTTCTGAGAGGGAAGTAGAGCAGCAGGCTCTGAAAGTAACTTCTGGTAAGAAGCATCAAAAGCAGACTTGGCCAAAATCCAGGAAGAAAACTAATGGTGGTCAAAAGTCAGAAGCTTCAAATTCTGATAGGCAGAAGAATGTCCATAAGGGAAAGGAGAAGTCTGACAAGAAGAATGTTCAGTGTTATTGTTGCAAGAACTTTGATCACTATGGTAGAGATTGCTGGTCTAACAAAGAAAGGAAGTTAGAGGAAGCAAATATAGCAAGATGAAAGTCTGATGATGAACCTGTGCTATTGTTGGCTTTTGAACCTGATGATATGAATTCATCAGAATGGTGGTATATGGACACAGGGTGTTCAAACCATCTTACTGGAAACAAGAAGTGGTTGGTTGACTTTGACTCTGGGAAGAGTACAAAGACCATATGTGTTGATGATAAATACCCCAGTGCAGAAGGTATGGGAAATGTCAGAATCATTCTAAACAATGGGAAAGCAACAGTTATCCAGAATGTTTGGTATGTACCTGTCATGAAAAGCAATCTGATGAATGTGGGACAATTGGTTGAGAAAGGTTTTTCAGTTACCATGAAGGACAATCTTCTGAAGTTGTATGACTGTAATCAGAAGCTGATTATGGAGTCAGAGCAGGGAAGGAACAGAACATTCAAGGTGAATGTTAGAACTGCAGACTTTGAATGTCTTAGTGCAATAAGTGTTGTCAAGGAGAGTGATCTGTGGCACATAATATTTGGTCATCTGAATTTCAGAAGTTTAGGGCATCTGAAATCAAAGAATCTGGTACATGGAATTCCTACAATTAAGAATCCTGAAAAGTCATGCAAGGTGTGCATGGAAGGGAAGCAACTGAAATTACCCTTTGCATCAGAAGTAGCTCCAAGAGAAAAAGATGCCTTGGGAGTAGTACATTTTGATGTGTGTGGTCTGTTTCCAGTAGCATCGACTGGAGGGAATAAATACTTTGTGCCATTTGTTAATGAGTTCATCAGAATGACACGAGTATCTCTCATAAAATTCAAACACGAGGTGTTTGCTGAATTCAAAAAGTTTAGACTGAAGGTTGAGAATCAGAGTGGTCAGACTCTGAAGATTATTAGAACTGATGGTGGTGGTGAGTGTAACTCCACATAATTCAGAAGTTTCTGTGAGGAGAATGGAATTGAGCATGAGGTTACTGCTCCATATACTCCTCAACACAATGGTCTTGCTGAAAGAAGAAATCGTACTTTGCTAGATATGGTGAGAAGCATGCTGAAAGAGAATAAGCTTCCTCATACTATATGGGGAGAAGTTATTGCAACTGCATGTTATGTGCTCAACAGATGTCCAACGAAGAAATTAAAGGAAATAGTTCTTATTCAGAAGTGGGTTGGAGATAAGCAAAGTGTTAGTCATCTGAAGGTGTTTGGTTATGTATGTTACAAACATGTCCCAGATGCCAGAAGACAGAAGTTGGATGATAAAAGTAAAGTGATGTTGCTGGTGGGGTATCACGGTACAGGTTCGTACAAACTTAATTGTCCAGAATCTAACAAAGTTGAGTTCAAAAGAGATGTCATTGTAGAGGAATCAGAAGTTTGGAATTGGGAAAAGTCTCGTCCTGACTCTGATGACAAAACTTCTGAAGAAAGGTCAGAAACACATGTTTCTGAAGCTGGTAAAGACTTTGACTCTGAAGAAGATACAGAAGGAGAAGATGATTCTGACTCTGACTCTGATGGTGATCCAGACTCTAAAGACAGTCAAGATTCTGGAGAAAGTCCAATTTCTGAAGCAAGTACTTCTGAAGGGGAAAGTTCTTGTGTCCAAAGTTCTGAAGGTCCAGTTCAGAGGCAACAAAGAGTCAGAAGCATCCCAAGAAAATTTGAAGAGTTTGACATGTTGCTAGATACTGAAGTAGACTCTGAAGGAGAAGTTATTTAGTGTGCAATGTTAGTAGACTATGAACCCGTGAGTACAGAAGAGGCTCTTAAGCAGCAGGTTTGGTTACAGACCATGAAAGAAGAACTTCATGTTGTAGAGAGAAACAAGACTTGGAAGCTAACAAAACTTCCAAAAGGCAAGAAAGCCATCATCATCATATGGGTTTTCAAGCAGAAGCTAAAGCTAGATGGATCAATTGGCAAACACAGAGCGAGATTAGTAGCAAAAGGCTTTCTACAGAAGCCTGGACTGAATTACTTTAAAGTGTTTGCACCTGTAGCGAGACATGAAACAATCAGACTAATGATTGCAATAACTGCTAACAGAAATTGGCCTCTGATGTATTTAGATGTAAAATCTGCATTTCTGAATGGTCAATTACAAGAAGAGGTGTATGTTTCACTACCTTCTATATTTGAGAAAAAGAATCAGGAATGAATGGTGTTCAAATTACACAAAGTATTGTATGGATTAAAGCAAGCGCCCAGAGCTTCGAATTTGAAGATTGATTCGTTTTTCAAGGAACAAGGGTTTCAGAAGTGTGAGATGGAGTATGATGTTTATGTTCAGCACACTTCAGAAGATAATATGATTTTGGTCTGTTTGTACGTTGATGACATATTACTTACAGGAAGTTTTGAACAAGAGATAGTTGAGTTCAAGAAAGTTCCGATGAATGCATTTGATATGACAGATCTTGGAAAAATGAGTTTCTTTCTAGGGATGGAATTTATGTACTTTGAGAAAGGGATCATTTTACATCAGATGAAGTATGAATTAGAGCTTCTGAAGAGATTTGAGCTAGAAAATTCCAACGTTGCTATCACACCTGCTGATACGAATCAGAAGTTAGACTCTAATTCTAATGGAGAGGACGTGGATGCTACAACCTTCAAATAGATGGTTGGTTCTCTAAGGTATTTGTGTAATACCATACCTGATATTTGCTATGCAGTTAGAATGGTTAACAGATTTATGAGCAAACCAAAGTGGTCTCATTACCAAGCTGCAGTCAGGATTTTGAGGTATGTGAAGGGAACTCTGAAATATGGAGTGTTATTTCCATCTGGAAGAAAGATTGAATTAGAACTTATGAGTTATTCTGATTCTGATTGGTGCGGAGATAGAGTGGACATAAGAAGTACTTCTGCGTACTTATTCAAATTTCTGGGAGGTCCTATTTCTTGGTGTTCCGAGAAGCAACCTGTTGTTGCTCTGTTAACTTGTGAAGTTTAATATATTGCAGGTGCTCTAACTGCATGTCAAGCTGTGTGGATTCTGAACTTGCTAAAAGATCTGAAGATTGAGGTAAATAAACCTCTGAAGCTGATGATTGATAAAAAGTATGCAATCAATCTTGCCAAGAATCTAGTGTTGCATGGGAGAAGCAAGCATATTGAGATCTAATATCATTTTATGAGGAATCAAGTTCAGAATGGAATATTAGAGGTTGTGCACTGTAGCACTCAGAAGCAGCTGACAGATGTTCTGACAAAGGCTATCAAAACTTATCAATTTCTTGGTTTAAGGGATGGAATTGGTGTTGTCAATTTTGGGTAAATATAAATTAAGGGATGGTGTTAGAATTAATTTAGATTTAATTAGATATTAATTTATATTTAGGAATATCTTTTAGATTGTTTATATCTTTGTTAGAAGATATATATCTTAGATCTTCTTATATCTTTGTAGAAGATATATTTTAGATTTAATTTTGTGTATAAATAGCCTAGTGGAGTAGATTATTGTAATTCATTGTAAATCCTTAAATTTGAAGCTATCAAGTAAATATTCCTTTTGCCTTTTATCTTTCTTGTGCACCAACAGTTGGTAGGCTGCACCTTCATTTTTCAGGCTAAATGACAGCTTTCTAGTAATATTTGCATGTGTCATCGTGAAGAATATATTATGAGCGTCTAAAGGATATGTTTTCACTTTCTTGTAGCCTTAAGCTCTATCAAACATCTATTGTTCAACAAAGGATGTTAGTTTGTCCGGCAAGTAATATTTAGATCAGTGAAATCTACACACATTTTATTAGTGGACTTATTCCCCATCACCATGTTTACTAACAAGGTGAAATATTTTATCTCTAATGAAGCTAGTGTCCTTCAACTTTCAAACTCCTTCATCTACCACTTTCCTGCTTTCTTCACCCATGCATCGCTTTCTCTAGGATACCTACTTGAATGAAAGGAAAATGAATAACTAGTGGTTTATCATGTCCCCCTTTACGTTAGACATATTGATGGTTGCCAAACAAAATGGTCAACGTCCCTTATTAGTATAGAATTATTAACTTTTCTTAAGTGTTTTTTTTTAGCCATGCATTTGAAAATTAAATACTAAAATGTCACAGTTTGAATTTTTTTTCCCTAAAATGCCACTTTTTTTCTTTTGCGTTCGTCCATGGGTTGGACGAATGAGTACCATTTTTTTCTTTTATAGGTTCATCCATTGGTTGGAGGACCGCATGAAGATGATGAATATTTTTTCGTTTTTTATTATTTAAATGTTTGAATTAATATATTAATTAATATAATATAATTAAAATAAGTTTTTAAAGTTAAAAAAGGATTAATATCTCCTTCTATAAATAATATTGTGTGCTTATTTGGTATTCACCTCATTTACCTCCCATTTATTCATTTCACTCTTAAAGTCTACATCCAAGGTTTCCAAATCAAAATCAAAATGAATTTTTTAAGATTTTTGTATACAAATTAAAGAATGCAATAATATTATTATAAAATATTATATTTTTATTAAATTACCATAAATTACATTAAGTTTATTTGATACTCACATCACTTAACACTCATATATTTCTTATATAATTAATTGTATTTAAATAAATAATAAATTTTGAATTATATAATTAGTTATATTTAAATAAATAGTAAATTTTTAATTTTTATTACAATCACAATATTTCTTTAATTTTATTAAATTCACCTGTCATTTAAATATATACAGTAAAATCCTATGGTATGCTATGTTAATCGATACTCAAAATTAGATAGTAAATTATTTGAATCTTCAGCTATCAATTCCCAGAATTTCAAAACACAATCAAAACTAAAAACACACTATAAGACAAACAAAGAGTTGTATAGAATGTTAATTATGTAACACCCCAATTTAATTAGAATTATTTTTAATTAAATAATAAGATGATACAGTGAAATTATATAAGTTGATGGATTTTATGATATGGTGTGATGCCTTGTTGAAGACTAGATGCCTTCGAATTATAGAAGTTGAGATTATGGAGTGTTTGGCTAAATGTGTAGAAACATAGGGGTATGTGGAATAATATAGATTATTATTATTATATTATTAGAATAATAATAATTATTTTATAATAATAATTAAAATAATTATTTATTGAGATAGTTATACTATTATTAGACTATATTAGAATGAGAAGAAGAAATTAGAGTCAGTACGTGAAAATAAAACAATCATAGCAGTTGAAAGAAGAGAAAGGCACTAGGAAGCTAGGGCAAAGATTTCACCGAAGAAACCAAAAATCAACCAAAAATCTAAAGTAAGGGGAAATTCTAACTTTATAAAGGGTTGCCTAATGATGGAGTATGATGGTATTTAGGTTGTATGATTATATATTTTGATTTCTCCATATTTGGTTGTTTTGGTTTTTTTCCCTATTGATGGATTTTTGGTGTGTTTTGATGGGATTAGATGATATGAATTGGTTATGATTGATAGATAAATGTTGATGAATGATTATTATGCTTAAAAGATGAATTTTAATGAAGAAAATTATGAATTTTTGGTGTTGAAACATGGGAGGGTCGTAACATGAAAACTACAGAATTTTCCTTGTTATCGCAAGATAACCGGTTACCCAAACATGGTAACTGGCTACCATATCAAAAGTTGAAACATAGATAGCCAGTTTCCTGCGGTAACCGGTTACCATAAGTGGGTGACTGGTTATCGTAGGGAATTTTAAAAAGGAACAAGGTTACTGTCATGCGGTAACCGGTTATCATAACTAGGTAACCAATTACCACTGCTACTGACAACATTTTTGGAAAACTTCTAAGACTCATAGCTTTTACCTCGGGTGTCCGTTTGACACTCCGTTTGGACCATTGGAAGATAAAGTAATTTCCTATTTTATAAAAATGACTTATGATGCAGTAGTTAATTATTTCATCAACATTTATATTGATCTGTAAGTGTGTTTTGATTTGTATGCCATGAATTAGGTTATGGTTATTTGCGATGATTATTTTGATTGGGTGACACGAGATACATTATAATGATGATGATGATGACCTCTATTGGTGAAAATGTGATGAGTAATAATGATAAATTCAAAGTATATTGTTGCATGATATGTCTCATGCATTCATAAAGCGAAGGCCTGCATTGGCGAGTGAAGGCCTGTATTGGCGAGCGAAGTTGATTGCCCTAAATTGGCATTATTGTGAAGAGGGTTCTACCCTGTTGGTACCACATGCATTGAGTCAGTATCGGTCTTTTGCATCATATTGTGATTGATAATTTGATGGGTGGAGATTGATGAAAGTATGTATTATATTATGATGTATGTTGTGTGTTGATTATGTGCTTGAATCTTTACTTGCATATTATTATGCTTTCTCTTATATTGTTATGATATCTCACCCTTTCTGTTTGAATGTTGCCTCCACGTGGGTAACGTGTAAATGATCTGAAGTAGCTAGAGATCGAAGGTTAGCTAAGGAGTTCCTTCAGTTGAGTAGATTGAGTCGGTGTCTGCTCTGATACGTAACACTTGGGGGTTTCGCGTGATTTGCTTTATTATGTTAGGAGTAAACATGTATTGTTTCGTTGTTTGAATTGTTTTATGAATATGATGATGTTTGATAGATAATATTTATAACTTTGATTGAAAAAATTGAGATGACTATTTATTGATGTTTTCCGCTGCGAATAAATGCATTGAAGTTTAAGAATTATGAGCATGCGATTGTGTCGTGTATCCTAATTTTGAGCATGTGTGATTGGAGAAGTACGTGACATCCTATTTGGTTGATGTTTATTTAAAAATAAATTTACTCTAATTACTATATAAATTACCAATGGGGAAATAGGGTGTTACAATTGGTATCAGAGCAGGTCGGTCCGTCCGACCAGGTTATTGAGTCGTTAGTGTAGTGTGACGGTAGAATACTGTCGATATTTATTTGTCTAACCGCTGTTTTATGTTGTGATATAAAGCAAAGCAATGGCAGGAAGAGGCAATGGTGCACTCGCTAATGCGTTATAAGCGTTGGCTCAAGTAATGCAGAATCAGCCTAACGCAAGTGGGAACAATGAGACTCGTGCTTTGGAAACTTTCAAGAGGAATCATCCATCTACGTTTAAAGGGAAGCATGATCCTGAAGGATAGTAGGAGTGGCTCAAGGATATTGAGAGAATCTTTCGAGTTATGGACTTTTCTGATGCACAGCAAGTGCATTTTGGTACGCATATGCTGGAGCGAGAGGCTGATGGCTGGTGGATTGCTACTCGCCAGAGACTGGAAGGCACATGAGAGGTTATTACTTGGTTTGTGTTTCGCAGGTAATTCTTGGTGAAGTATTACCTAGAGGATGTCCGTGGGAAGAAGGAGATCGAATATCTGGAAATGAAACAAGGGAATTTATCGGTAGCTGATTATGCTGCCAAATTCGTGGAATTGGAGAACTATTATCCTCATTACAACGAAGAGACTACTGAATTCTCAAAGTGTGTGAAGTTTGAAAATGGATTGTGTTTAGAAATTAAGAAGGCAACTGGGTATCAGCGAATCCATAAGTTTCCAGATTTAGTGAACATCTGCATGATTTATGAAAAAGATAGTGAGGCTCACTACAAGATTGTCATTGAGAATAGAGGAAAGCAACAACCATATCGTGATGCATGCCTACTTCTCTAGTATGTTTGAAGTGTCCTTTGTCCATCTATGACATGGATTTTGTTGTTGATCTAGTCTGTTTACCGTTGACTGGTCTAGACGTGATTTTAGGTATGAACTAGTTGGAATATAACTACGTTCCTATTAATTGTTATAATAAGTTGGTACGGTTTTCTACTTCTGAAGAAGAAGAAGGGGGAGATGGTTTCTTATCTGCCAAACAATTGAAGTAATTATCGCAGGACGAAGCTCAATTGTTTTTGTTATTGGCGTCCTTATCCATGGAGAATCAGGTTGTAATTGACGAATTGCAGGTGGTGTGCGACTTTCTTGAAGTTTTTCCTGATGATATCTCGGATGTTCCGCCATAAAGAGAAGTAGAATTTTCAATTGATCTTGTACCTGGTACCAAACCTATTTCTATGGCACCATACAGGATGTCGGCGTCTGAATTATCAGAATTGAAGAAACAATTAGAAGATTTGCTTGAGAAGAAGTTTGTGAGACCAAGTGTATCTCCTTGGGGAGCTCTGATATTACTTGTGAAGAAGAAAGACGGTAGTATGAGGTTGTGCGTGGATTATCGACAGTTTAATAAAGTGACAATAAAAAATGTGTATCCACTTCCGAGAATAGACGACTCGATGGATCAATTGGTTGGTGCACATGTATTTAGCAAGATTGATCTAAGATCGGGTTACCACCAAATTCGAGTGAAAGATGAGGACATTTAAAAGACAACTTTCAGAATTCGGTACGGGCATTACGAGTATTCAGTGATGCCTTTTGGTGTTACCAATGCGCCTGAAGTGTTTATGGAATATATGAACCGCATCTTTAACACTTATTTGGATCGGTTTGTTGTAGTATTCATCGATGATATTTTAACTTATTCTAAGTCCCAAGGGGAACATGCTGGACATTTGTGGATTGTAATGCAAGTATTGAAAGAGATTAAGTTGTATGCCAAGTTGTCAAAATCTGAGTTCTGGTTGACATAAGTCAGTTTCCTTAGTCATGTTATTTCAAGTGATGGTATTGATGTAGATCCATCTAAAGTAGATGCAGTGTTACAATGGGAAGCTCCTAAATCAGTTACGGATATTAGAAGCTTTTTGGATTTGCTGGCTATTATAGGAGATTCATTGAAGGTTTTTCTAAGTTGGCACTTCCGTTAACTCAGCTAACTTGTAAAGGTAGAGCATTTGTGTGGGACATCCAATGTGAAGAGAGTTTTGTTGAGTTAAATAAGAGATTGACGACAACTCCAATTTTGATATTACCTAATCCTGAAGAACTGTTTATTGTATATTGTGATGCTTCTAAATTGGGTTTATGTGGTGTGCTCATGCAGAATGATAAAGCAGTCACGTAAGCATCAAGACAGTTGAGAATCCACAAGAGGAATTATCCTACTCATGATCTAGAATTAGCTGTATTAGTGTTTATGCTGAAGATTTAGAGACATTATCTCTATGGTTCTAGGTTTGAAGTGTTTATTGATCATAAAAGCTTGCGGTATTTATTTGATCAAAAGGAATTGAACATGAGACATGGGAGATGGTTGGAATTATTGAAGGACTACGACTTTGGCTTGAATTATCATCCAGGTAAATCTAATGTGATAGCTGACGCTTTGAGTCAGAAGACCTTGCATATGTCTGTTATGATGGTTAGAGAACTAGAGTTGATCGAACAATTCAGAGACACGAGTTTGGTATGTAAGATGACACCGCAGAGTGTGATGTTCGGGATGTTGAAGATTAACAATGACTTCTTAGATAATATTAAAGAAGCTCAAAGGTTAGATGTGAAGTTGGTAGAATTAATGGTTGTGAATGACAAATCTGAAAACAGTGACTTTAAAGTAGATTCCCAAGGTGTGTTGAGATTCCGAAATAGGATTTGTATCCTTGATGATACTGATATGAGGAAGATGATCCTGGAAGAGGGCCATATGAGCAATTTGAGTATTCATCTGGGAGCTACCAAGATGTGTCATGACTTAAAGAAGTTATTTTGGTGATCCGGGTTGAAGCGAGATGTGACACAGTTCATGTATGCATGCTTGACTTGTCAGAAGTCGAAAGTTGAACATCAGAAACCTGCAAGGTTGTTGGAACCTTTAGACGTCCCGGAATGGAAATGCGATAGTATATCTATGGACCTTGTGACGAGGTTGCCAAGTACCTCAAGAGGGCACAATGCGATTTGGGTGATTGTTAATAGATTAACGAAATTAGTTCACTTTATTCCAATTAGTATCAATTTTCCTGTACTGAAGTTGGCGGAGATTTATATTCGGGTAATTGTGAAGCTACACGGTGTTCCGTAAAGCATTCTGTCGGATAGAGATCCGAGGTTTACTTCTGATTTTTTGAAGAGTTTAAAGGATGCATTGGGGTCGAAGTTGAAATTGAGTTCAACATATCATCCATAGACAGATGGTCAGACGGAAAGGACTATTCAGTCGCTAGAAGATTTGTTGAGGGCTTGTGTTCTTGAGCAAGGAGGTACTTTGGATAGTTGTCTTCCTTTGATTAAGCTCGCCTATAACAATAGTCACCGTGCTAGTATTGGTATGGCAACTCTCGAGGCAATGTATGGTCGGAGGTGCAGAACGCCTTGTGTTGGTACGAATCGGGTGAGCATGTGGTGCTCGAACCCGAGATGGTGAGAGAGACTACGGAGAAGGTAAAAGTAATCTAAGAGAGGATGAAAGCTTTGTAGAGTAGGCAATAGAGTTATCATGATAAGAGGAGGAATAATCTGTAGTTTCAAGATGGAGACCATGTATTCTTGGAGAGTATCACCGATAACCGGTATTGGTCGTGCTCTAAAGTCAAGAAAGTTGACTTCTTGGTTTATTGGTCCATATCAGATTTCAGAGAAGGTGGGAAGTGTTGCATACAGGGTGGCCCTGCCACCCAACCGGTCAAATTTGCATGATGTGTTCCATGTGTCGCAACTCCAGAAGTATATTTCAGATCCGTCGCATGTAATTCTGACAGATGATGTATAAGTGCGGGATAATCTTACTGTTGAGATTATACTTGTGAGGATCGAGGATCGCAAAATGAAGAAGTTGAGAGGCAAAAAGATCACCCTTGTGAAAGTAATATGGGGAGGATATACCAGAGAGAATGCAACGTCGGAGCTAGAGAGCATGATGCGAGAGGCTTGTCCAGAGTTATTTGCTTTAAGTAATTTTCGAGGACGAAAATATTCTAAGTGGGGGAAAGTTGTAGCACCCCGATTTAATTAGAATTATTTTAATTAAATAATAAGATGATGTGGTGAAATTATATGAGTTGATAGATTTTATGACGTGGTGTGATGCCTTGTTGGAGACTAGATGCCTTATAATTATAGAAGTTGAGATTACAGGAGTGTTTGGCTAAACGTATAGAAACATAAGGGTGTGTGGAATAATATAGATTATTATTATTATATAATAATAATAATACTAATAATTTTATAATAATAATTAAAATGATTATTTATTGGGATAATTATATTATTATTAGACTATATTAGAATGAGAAGAAGGAATTAGAGTCAGTACGTGAAAATAGAACAAGCATAGCAGTTGGAAGAGGACAAAAGCACTAGGAAGTTAGGGCAAAGATTTCACCGAAGAAACCAAGAATCAACCAAAACTCTAAGGTAAGGGGATATTCTAACTTTATAAAGGGTTTCCTAATGATGGGGTATAATGGGATTTAGGTTGTATGATTGTATGTTTCTATTTCTCCATATTTGGTTATTTTGGAGTTTTTTCCCCCATTTTATGGATTTTTGGTGATTTTGGTGTGTTTTGATGGGATTAGATGATATGAATTGGTTATGATTGATAGATAAATATTGATGAATGATTATCATGCTTAAAAGATGAATTTTTATAAAGAAAATTATGAATTTTGGGTGTTGAAACATGAGAGGGTCGTAACATGAAAATTGCAGAATTTTTCCCTGTTATCGTAGGTTAACCAGTTACCCAAGTATGGTAACCAGTTACCATATCAAAAATTGAAACACAGATAACCAATGTCCTGCGGTAACCGATTACCATAAGTGGGTGACCGGTTACCGCAAGGAATTTTAAAAAGGAATAAGGTTATTGTTCAGTGGTAACTTGTTACCATAACTTGGTAATCGGTTACCACTGTTACTATCATCATTTTTGGAAAACTTACAAGACTCATAACTTTTACCTCGGGTATCCGTTTGACGTGCCGTTTGGATCGTTGGAAAGATAAAGTAATTTCTTATTTTATAAAAATGACTTATAATGCAGTAGTTAATTATTTCATCAACATTGATACTGATTTGTAAGTGTATTTTGATTGTATGCCGTGTATTATGTTGTGGTTGTTTGTGATGATTGTTTTGATTGGGTGACACGAGATACATTATAATGATGGTGGCGATGACCTGTATTGGTGAAACTATGATGAGTAATAACGATAAATGCGAAGTATGTTGTTGCATGATAGTGTCTCATGCATTCATAAAGCGAAGACCTGTATTGGCGAGCGAAGTTGATTGTCCTAAATTGGCATTATTGCGAAGAGGATTCTACCCTGTTGGTACCATATACATTGAGTCAGTGTCGATCTTTTGCATCATATTATGATTGATAATTCGATGAGTGAAGATTGATGAAAGTATGTATTATATTATGATGTATGTTATGTGCTGATTATATGCTTGAGTCTTTACATGCTTATTATTATGCTTCCTCTTATATTGTTATGATATCTCACCCTTTCTCTTTGAATGTTGCCTCCACGTGGATAACGTGCAGATGATCCGAAGTAGCTAGAGATCGAAGGTTAGTTGAGGAGTTCCTCCAGTTGCGTAGATTGAGTTAGTGTCTGCTCTGATACGTAACACTTGGGAGTTTCGCGTGATTTGCTTTGTTATGTTAGGAGTAAACATGTATAACTCTGTTGTTTGAATTATTTTATGATTATGCTGATGTTTGATAAATAATTATTATAACTTTGATTGAAAAAATTGAGATGTCTATTTATTGGTGTTTTCCGTTGCGAATAAATGCATTGAAGTTTAAGACTTATGAGCATGCGATTGTGTTGTGTATCCTAATTTTGAACATGTGTGATTGGCGAAGTATGTGACATCCTATTCGGTTGATGTTTATTTAAAAATTAATTTACTCTGATTACTATATAAATTACCGACAGGAAAATAGGGTGTTACAAATTACATGGATTTATTGACGCTGCCTTTTTTTCTTGGCAGAAACTAATTATGATAGACTGCGTCTTCTTTATTTTTGCGCGTCAGAAAATGCATAAATGTAAGATATACATATCTCCGTATCATTCTTTTCATTGATTTATAGTCTGATTCGAAAGTGTATTGAATTTTAGTGCATTCGAAAATACATATTTAAAATCTGAAAACATTATTATATTTTTACTAGATGTTCAAGTGCATTAATAAATTCTATTATTACAAAATACAATTGGGCCTTCATAAAATAATAATAATTGGGCCTTTAGGTTTAGCATTAGAGTTCGAAACCAGAATGCATTACTATATAAAGGAGCTTGAAGTATCACATCTCAACACACTCAGTTGCTATTAGGTTAACAGCCGCAGGATTCGTCGTTCACACCACAAACACATGTATCTCTCTTTCAATCGTTTTTTAAATCTATTAATCAAAATAAAAAAGCGTTCGGGTGATGATTCTTGCAATGAAGAGAAACAAACAGAAGGAAATCAGTGATTGCTATTCAAACAGCAACATGATCCCTTTGTTTTGGTTCGTATTCACTGAGCACCATCATCACTCAACACCTTTCTCTCTTTTCTCGTTTTATAATTGAATCGAAGGTCCTATGGAGGAAACGCAATCAATGCGTTTTTACTTCAAGTTTGCTTTCGAAAATTGAATCGAGATCTAGATCTCATTACTGACCAAGTCTTTCATGAATTTGCTTGGTTCATCTTTTGATTTAGATTTCTAACATTTTTATTATTTTTTCATTTTTTAATGCGAAGATCCCAGCAGAGAGGCGAGTTACTCTTAAATTGAGGCCACTCTAACTATCAATTTCAATAACTTCGCATATTGAATCGCCGAATCGTAGGATGCCCAAATTTATCTTGTTTTGGTCTATCTTGAACCCTCGGCTAAATTTTCTAGTAACATTATAATTGTTTTTTCTTATAGAGATGTCTTTTCTATTTGGACTATTGATGCCCTTCTTATTTCAAGGGATATGCCCTTCTTATTTCAAGGGATATGTAATTTGCACTTCAATATTGTTTAGTAATTTCGATTTGTATAATATTTTATTTTCTAAACTTAACATTTGATATAAAAGTGTAAATAAATATTTATTAATAATATGTATGCCTTAAATGGGTTAATCTTAGATACTTATATAAAACTGGAGGTGGCACCTAGGAAATGTAACACCCGAACATGTAAAATGTGGGTTCATAGGTCATGTCATTAATTGGAATCTCACTATATATCAAGCAAAGTAGATTTTGTACTGTAGTTAAAAGCATGAATCATTAGATCTTTCTACCACCTCCACAAATAGGAAACACCACATATATATTGTTGATGGTCATTTTTCACAAAACGTTAACGCTGTATTCACTGAAAAAGAGTGTCTTGTGAACCAACAACAATGGCCTAACGAAGCGGTTCTACTCTGAAACTTGTTCTTTATATCTTCTGGATTAAAAAGGGTGCTTTGCATATGTCATTGTCATCATGACTACTATCCCATATCCATTACATTAACAAACATGTGTGTTATGGTCATCATGGCACCAATTTCTAAGGTCAACGTGGGCCACAAAAAATCACCATATTAAATAAAAGAATTTAATTATTAATTTTTTAAAATTAAAAATAAAAATTAAAACGTTTGTGGGTTTTAATTTTAGAGGACGAAGTTGAATAGTTTCATTTTTAAATCTATATATACCCTTTCTTTTACTCGTTTGTTCTTCTTTGCAGTATTGTTCATCTCAACTTTAAGAACTCTTGTATCCTATAACTTTCCATTCTCACAACTTCCCTTAAATCAAGTTAAAAACAAATGGCTCCATCTTCTAGGGATGTCAATCAAATTAAAGTTCCTCATGGAACTACCTAATAATGTGTTTCATTCATCGTCTACCTCCAGCAACGATTCTTATCTTAGTTGGTTACATAGAGTAAAAAAGAAGAAATGACATACTTGTAAGGATCAATGTAAGAAGAAATGACATACTTGAAAGGATCAATGTATTTATGATTTGATTCAACTATCTAAAATCGGGCCTAGGCATAACCCCTACATGCTTATAACTTAGGCCTATTTTTGGAAGTCTACAACTAATACTTTTCATCTACCATGTGGGATGGTTACTCGCACTACTTTTGATATTGTTGTGATTGCTGGTCTTCGACCAACTGAAGAGACTTTTGACCCCACCCTCAAACATAAAATCAAACCAAATTTTTCCTTTGACCATTCTGGCTTTAATATATCTACATCAAATACCTGTATTAAGAAACCGAAGAAGTCTTGGACTATGAGCACATTTCTTTCCTCACCCTTTGGTTGTCTCATTTTGTTTTTTGCTTTAGCTTGCTTCAAGTAGCCAAGAATTGTATTAACCTTGCTACTCAAATTCATGAGAAGAGAGATGTTTGCCTTATCAAACTGATCCTAGGTTGCCTTTACGAGTCCATATGAACTGCCTCCTATGACCTCAAATCACAAACTAACCTTGAAGAAAACTTCATGATCTCTGGTCCCATTTGTCTCTTGAAACTTTGGCTAAATGTCACTTTCAAACTTTTCTTAAACATTGTCATTTCATCTGATATGGAGAGACAAATCGAAGGCGTAAGACTCTCTTTGTTGACTCCAGATAACAATAATTATAAAGATGCTTTCGAGAAGTATTTCTTCATGTTTATGAACTACTTCAAATTCACTTCCATTATGGCACCATTTTCCAATCGACGCTATGGGCTGGAGTGGTTCAAAAGGACATCCCCGAACTCCTCATCCGGGAGTCCAATTGAAACTCTTACTATTTTATCCACCAGGATATCGACTGGGAGAACTGGTTTTGGACTCGTTGTATACCAACCAAATTCCTGCCAATATCACTTTTTGCCCATGAAGAAATGTCTGTCTGGCTACTGACTCAACGACCGAGCAATACTACAAATCATGTTTAGACTTTCATGCTTAAAAAGTCATTAATTTGAATCCTTTTAAATTTGAAATTTCTTTTCACTGTACCTAGGAATTTGAAGTCTGGTGGTCTGCTTACTACAAAAATATTGTCATAGATCATTTGATCATGCTTCAACATCTAACATATGTGTTTTCCTTTCTGCATAAATCGTCCCATAAAAAGGTCAAAGTACACAAATCAAAGAGATATGAGCTTTTCGAAATTGTGTATCATTCTTGTAGACTTTGTCGGACTATTTCCGAGGCTACTTCTTTTTAAAATAGAAAATTATTGAAAAAAAACCCCAAAACTCAATTTTCCATCTTAGATGAAAAATATATATGAATTTGCTTTTGAATTTCATCTTTCCAAATTTTCACCTTTACCAGTTTTTGAGTTTGGCTTAACTTTTCAACTACACCTCCAAAATGGTTTTTGGTGGTCTTTGTCAACCCTAAATAATAATTTAAAAAAGCTTGTCGAGAGAATAATTTCGACTAAGTATTACATACACACTTATTCCTTACCCTTGAGAGTTGATCTTGAACACGTTCGAATTAGATCCATCATTCTAGAAGGTGAGATAAAAAAACTCTTGAGATTTACTATCTTTCTCCAGCTCCTCATTACTATCTGTGTCTAAATCTTGTAGCTCGACCTATCGTTCCAAAAGATCGAAGAAGGAGATCAAAACAGTTGACAGAAACAAGGAAACTGACCAGCCCAAGGAAGCAAAAAAAGTACATTCTCTAAACCTTTTCTTTATTTCAGGATCACAACTTTATTTTCTTTACTCCCTTTTCACCTTTGTTCTAACTTGCATAATCAAAAAAGAGGAAGTAGTACCAACACCATTACTCCAAAAAAGAAAGCAAGGAAAGAGAAAACCACTGCTGTTCTTGCCAGTAAAAGGGCCCAGGTTTAGATAAAACTTCAATAATTACCAATGTCCTATTTATTAATTATTTGCTATACTCATAATAATTAATGTCTCAGTTTGACTCTACAATTAAAGAAAAGAACAATGAAGAGGAAGTTGAAGATTAGGATGATGGGAGAAGTGATTCTGAAGAAATGGAGGAAGGTAACATCATAGCTCCCAAATACTAGAGACGTTGGCAAGGAACAAATGAGCAATCAGAACCTCGTCCAACCAAGAAGAAACAATCTCACGGTCCCAAAGAAAAAAAACCCAAAAAAGGCCAAGAAAAGCACAATTTATTGTCAAACGTCGCCACTTGAGCAAACACATCAAACACCATCACTTGAGTAACATACTTACCACCATCACTTGATAAACATCTTGTCAAACACAATCGCTTGAGCAAGCACATCAAGTACCTGTTTACCTTGGTATTTGGTAAACAACCGCTGATCCTCCAAATGGTTACTTATTTGGTTACTCGCAGGATCGATCAGATTGATCCTAGGACATAGGTTGATTTTGAAGTTTTGATTAAATTGGATATTGGTTAAGTGACAATAAAATAAAGAGGCTTTAAGTAAATTGCATGAAGAAAGGACTTTGGTAAAATAAATAAGGCTTTAAATGAAAGGGTTCGACAGGAAAGTAAAGAAGAAAGCAAGTAAATTTCTGGAAAAGTAAATGACTTTGATTAATAAAGTTGGTGTTTCACACATACATTTCTCAACAATTCTTTCTCACACGCTGGGTACTCGAATCTATATGAGTGACTTTGTATAGAATTGTGAACACACGCGAGAAACTACATGACTACTACTATTTATACTAAAACATCCCAAGTAACCGTCGGGCAGTTACACTGCTTCGAGATGATTCCACTTGGCACGTTCTCAACGTTCGACGCTCCAGATCTTCGCACGTTGCACTTGGTAACCGCTGGAAACCGTTTTCCCTCCAAACGCTTGAATTTCAAACTGCTCCACCCTGAACCATCGAACACCTTCGTCGAGAAACATCTTCGACGAGAATCTCCTTCGACGTCGAAGGCAACAAACTTCTCCCTTGGAAGAAATCTGTTAAGCACCTTGCCCTCTTTCGATGGGCATTTCGACGGACCTAGCCAGTCGAAAACATCCTTCAGCTTTAATGGCTGACATTAATAAAACAAGGGTGTCGAATTTAGGAGCCAACAAATTGCCCCCCAAGAATGCCTTATTTCGACTCTGAAAGAAAAAGGCATTCTTTGAAACGCCATTCGACACCTGTCTTTTCACGTTTAGTCACAAATTAAATTATGCACTTTTTGTTGTCTTCTACCAACCACTGGCAATCCCAAGAAAACCATCATTTTTCCGTACCTAAGACGTCACTTCAGTACGGCGTGCAGTGTCAAACGTCATTTCAGAATTTGTCATTATGACAATTCCCAAAAACGAGGACGCACGCTGCGTCCCCCTATTTCTGCAGAACGGCTAAAACAACATGGGGATGCCACGTGTCCCACTATCTCCTGCAATAATTAAATGGCATTTAATGTCCTCGGTTTTGGGGATTTTCCCCCACTACTATAAATAGCAGTAAGTACCCCATTGTGGGACTTTTTACGCCATCTAGCTTTCAGACTTCTCTGTTTTCATACAAACTTGTCATCTTTGCAAAAACCTTTCCTCCTTCACTTCGTCTTCAACCTCATCATTAACAATGGCATCTGGTTCCAATGCTCCCAGCGCTACCGTACCATCTGGAAACGCCAAACCTAAGGTTTTCGTCACCGCTCCAGTAGTAACTCCTACGGGCCAACGAAGGGTCCCTGAACCCTTGGACATCGCCGTTCGTGATGCTTACTCACACCACCTTATGATCCCGGTTGGATATTCCAACCAGATCTTTGCTATGTCTGGCCCCTTGTATCCAAGTATTGCTGAGGCCATGAAGATCAAGAGTTATTTTCCGGTAGTTGAGAAACTCAAACCGGTTGCATGCGCCAAGAAAGATGCAGAGGATAACGAAGAGCCTGCTAAAGAGAAAATCGACCTTCGTTTCTTCAACAAAGGTGTTAGGGCTTTCAGGTCTAGCCCTAGCCTTACTCCTGATTATGTTGCTTGGCTGGAAAAGATGGAGAAACGCCAAGCTTCGACCTGGAAAGATATGGGGATTTTCGACCTGGTGATGCTGTCGAAGACATGTTTGAACTACTCTCCGGAGATGTTGATAGCTTCTCTCCTTTTCTGGGACTACTCCCACTTTACTTTCCATCTTCCCTGTGGGATGCTGACTCCTACACTCTTCGATGTGGCCGCTATCACTGGCCTTCGACCCACCGGGAACTACTTCGATCCGGAGGAGATGTCGGAGGACCAAATTGGATTCTCTGACACCAAACCAACCTATACCACCTTCATCAATCACTACCACGACAGGTCGACAGATGCTGTGTCGGATGTCGAACACATAACATTTCTAGCCTTATGGCTGACTCGCTTTGTATTTTGCTCGAAGTCCTTACAGGTGACTAAGAAGATGGTCACTCTCGCCACTCAACTCCATCATGGCCAAAATATCTGTTTGGCAGAATTGATTTTGGCTAGCCTCTATGATTCGATTAGTAATGGGGCAACTCTTCTAAAAATTATCGAGAACAGGGCCAGTTTGCTACTTGCTGGGCCTTTTTGGCTGCTCCAACTGTGGCTCAATGCCACCTTCAATCCTTCTTGCCTAAGAAGGTTCAAATAAACGAGCAGGCTCCAGAGATAGCGAACAGACGCGTCGAAGGAACCAGACTGGCTCTGTTGACGCCTATGGAAGATGGACTGGAGTTTCAGCAAACTTTCACCAACTTTGTTCTGATGTTTTCTCGAAGGAAAGAGTTTGTTTCGACTATGGCTCCGTTTGCTCGACGGAAGGTAGGCCCGACATGGTTCACAAGGCCACATCCAAGGACGTCGAGTGGTCCTCAAGTTGACGAACATACAATACTGTGGGAGGCGTTCCTTACACCAAGGATCATGCCTCTTCGATTCAGGAGCTCTAAGACTCACTTGAGTCTGATTGCATACCAACCAAACCTGGTATCTCGCCAGTTTGGTATTATTCAAACCCTACCTTCTCCAATTTTTTCCAAGAGAGAAGTCCATGTTGTACTTCTGCAATGATTACACCGAAGAAGCTGCCACTAAACATATCGGAAGATATGTTGGTCGAACAGTTCTCTCGTTGTTTGACTACCAGCTCAACTTTCTTTGTTCACCATCCTTCGAGGAGTGGTGGAAAAGTTATTACGCTGAGGAGTTTTTCGACGAGAAGGACTTCGTGGATGAGCTTCAGAAATCTTTTGTCCTTGTGTTGGACAAAATAAAGAAATGTAAGTTCATCCTTTCACATTACTTTGTCTTTCTCTTTCGACTGCTAGCCTGTTAACTATTTATTTGATTTCAGTTGTTCGAAAGCCTGTAGCCAAGAAGGCTACAGAGAGCCAACAGGGAGGAGGCCCCTCAACAAAACCTCGACCGCCGGCGAAGACTACAGCGCCGACGAAGACCACAACCAACCAACAGGGGGAAGGCCCTTCGAAGAAGCCTTCTGTATCGGTAACCAGACTTTCATTATTTTCTTCTGGCTTTCGACTTTTGACTTTCGATGCGATTGCTAAATCGAATTCCCATTGGTTTTTTAGGCACCTTCGCCCAAGAAACGGCCAGCACTGGTGGTCGAATCTGGGAGCGATGAAGAAGGTGATTCTCCTCCTGCTCCTCTAAAAAGGCGAAAGCTGACGAAGGACGCTCCTGTTCCTGCTCCTGCTCCTGAGGGTCGAACAATTAGAATAAAGGTTGCTGGGAGAAAGCCCAGGCCACCTCCAGTGATCATTGAGGAGCCAACGGAGGAGGAACTAAACGTTCTTCTCAATAAGCCTGTCGAAAGCGACAATTCCAGCCCTGGGGCTGAAGCTAATTTACAGGTAATCTCTTAGGCCTTTTTATAACTTAGGTGTCGATACCTGCATTCGATTATGTCTCTTTCGATTTCTGAAGATTCTTCCTCTTTCCTTTCTCAGGACACCACTGAAAGCTCACCGCCAAGGACCTCTGAAACACTGGAGTTTGCTGAACTCAGCAGGCCACAAGAAAAAGGCTTGGAAAATGATGAAGCCCATACTGAAATAAATGAGGCCAATGCTGAGACGGTAGAAAAACCAGTAGAAGAACCTCAAACGGAAGAACAACAGCCAGAAGAGGTTCAGGTGGTGGATCTGTCGGAAGAGAACCGTAACGAAGGGGACCATGGCAATGCTGGCGAAGAAAACCAAGGTGCCGCTGGCAAAGAGAACCAAGGTGACACTGGCGAAGGGCACCAAGGTGACGCTGGCGAAGGGCACCAAGATGACGCTGGCGAAGGGCACCAAGGTGACGCTGGTACTGCCCCAGTCCGAGTCGAAGGGAAACAAGTCGAGACACCTAACACTCAACAGCCTCAAACCCAAGACAATGCTGTTGCAAGGGCTGTTACCTCAATGAAGCACAGGTCGAAAGAGGATTTAGAACTCTTGAAACAAACTGACCCTGTTAGCTATCTCAACGCAATCATCGAGAGCAAGAGTTCGTCCGATGCTAGTCAGGAGGTTCCTACCCTGTCGGGGAAGTCCACTGAAACCTCTCCTCTTGATGAAGCTTTAACGAAGGTTAAGGCCCAGTTTTTCAAGAAGGACTTGATGAAGGCTTTAGAGGGGGACCCCACTGCTCCATCATACTTGAGGGATGTTTTGAATGCTGTCGACTTGTTAGCTGTAGCTCCAGAAGTTTCAGGCTTGATCATGGAGTTACACTCCATGATTGATCAAGTCTCAGCAGATTATAGGCGCCAAAGGGGCTTTAATAGTCAGCTTGAGGTGTTATATGGCAAAAGCTCTTCTGCATGGACTGCTGTTTCGGAGACGACTTCTCGAATTGCGGAGTTGTCGAAGCAAAAAGCATCTACGCAGGAAGAAGTCGATGCCATCGATCGAGAGAATGCTTCCTTCAGGGCACAAATCGAAGAAATAGATGCTAAGATAAATGCCAACACTAAACGCAAGGAGGAACTTCTTTCGACCGTCTCAGACACCGAGAGTCAAACTGAAATCAAACAAGGCCTGGAATTTGCTGAGAAGGCCCAAGGCTTCGACGCTCAGATTGCCAAGCTGGTGCAGGAGAACGCCTGGTGCAAGAAAAGATTGGAGCTACAGCAAGTCAAATACCTTCGACTCAAGGACTCTGTTCCCTTCTGATTGATTCAGCTTTTGTAACCATATTTTGTAATCTATATTCGACAACATTGCCATCTTGGCTAAAATTTATAAAATTTCCATTTTGGCTTTTTATGGTTAATTTAGTCTTGTTATTTTATTATTTTATTTTTATCTCTTGGAGTGTAGGTTTGTATTTTTTCAAATATTTACCATTTACTCTCAAGAGCCTTTTATCTTCACCTAACTCTTCGACTTCATAGGCTCCACCAGAAAAAGTTTGGATAACTCTGAATGGTCCTTCCCATTTGGGTGACCATTTCCCCATGCTTCCATCCCTTCGATCCATGGGAAGAATTACCTTCCAAACTAGTTCTTCAGGCAAAAATACCTTAGGTTTTACCTTTTTATTATAAGAGTCTTCTACTTTTTTCTTCTGAAGCCTGAGTAGGTCAAGAGCGCGCAATCTCTCTTCGTCTAAATCCACCAGTTCGTCTAACATCATGTTCCAATAAATTTCAGAAGGAATATCATAATGCCTCTGAACCCTTGTAGATTGAAGACAAATTTCTGCTGGCAACACTGCATCATGGCCAAAAGTTAGCCTATATGGTGTTGTACCTGTGGCTTCTTTTGGGGACGTTCGACAAGCCCACAGAATCTGGTCTAACGTCTTGTGCCAATTCTTTGGTTTCTTCCCAACATGCTTTTTTATCAAGCCAATCACTACTTTGTTTGCTGCTTCGACTTGACCATTTGCCTGTGCATAATAAGGCGTTGATGTTAGGAGTTTGAAACCTGTTTCCTGAGCAAATTCCTGCATCTTTCGACCAGTGAAAACTGATCCTTGATCAGTTGTTATCGTCTCAGGGATTCCATACCTAAAGATAATGTTCTTTTGAATAAATTCAATGACATTTTCTTGGTCTACATTGACTAAAGGGATAACTTCGATCCACTTAATAAAGTAATCAATGCCTACCAGTATGTATTTCTGACTCTTTGATGATGCTGGTCGAATCTCTCCAATGAGGTCCAACGCCTATCCTCTAAAGGGCCAAGGCTTCACTATCGAGTTAAGTTTGCTTACTGGTACATGTTGGATGCCTGTATGGACTTGACACTCTTGACAACCTTTGGCGAACTCAACACAATCTTTCAGCATAGTGGGCCAATACAGTCCTTATCGAAACAACAACCATTTCATCTTATGGCCTGCTTGGTGAGCCCCACATGCTCCAGCGTGCGTAGTCGAAAGGGCTATGTATGCCTCAGTTTCACTTAAGCATTTTAGCAACACCCCTTCAGGCGTTTTCTTGAATAACTCATTACCCATGAGTACATAACTCAACGCCCTGTACTTTGTTTTTCGTTCTGTCGAAGCTCCTGGATTTTGAAGATAGTCCACTATGGGTTTCCTCCAATCTTGCTCTGATAAATTATCTATGAACGAAATTTCGAAGTTACTTTGATCAGCATATCCTAGTCTCGTCGATTCCAAGTCTGTTGGTGATAGACAAGTTGCTTTTATCTTTTCTCGAACTTCGATTTCTCTTTGCAGTCTCGTTTTTGAAATCTTATACCCAGATGCAATCTGTGCCAAGTCGTTGGCTATTCGATTTTCGACTCTGGGTATGTGTCGAATATTGATCGTTTCAAATTTTTTCAATAAACGATTTGCTATCACAAAGTACATAATGAGATTCTCTCTTATGCATTTATATTCCTTTGTGACTTGCTTAATGACTAACTCAGAGTCTCCCATTATTTCGACTCGAGTTGCCCCAAATTCCAACAATATCTCAAGGCCAGTAATTAGAGCTTCATACTCAGCCTCATTGTTCGAACAAGAACCTGATATTTTGTACTTGAATGTTGTTGGAATTTTATCTGGAGAAATAATCAAGACTCCTACCCCTGTTCGATCTTTATGGCTGGAACCATCGAAGTAGAATTTCCAAGGCTCTATCTCCACATAATTAATATCCTCAACTTGAATTGAGTGGTCGACTATGAAGTCTGCAACCACTTGTCCTTTTACTGCCTTAAGAGGCATAAAGGTCAAGGAGTATTCAGTTAATGCTAATGCCCACTTGCCAATTCGACTGTGCAAGATAGGTTTCGACAACATATACTTGAAAACATCAAAATGAGACGAAACATACACATCAACTGGTTTTATATATTGCTTGAGTTTTGTACAAGAGAAATACAGACATAGACACAATTTTTCAACTTCACTATATCTAGTTTCTGCATCGTTCAAAACTCTACTGAGATAATAAATGGGTCTTTCGACTCCATTCTCATCCTCTTGGGCTAACATGCTTCCCAAAGTTTTGTCGGATGCAGCTATGTACAATCTCATACTCCTATTGCTACAAGGAGGCACCAAAATAGGTGGCTTAGTAAGGTACCCTTTGATTTTGTCGAAGGCTTCTTGTTGCTCTTGCCCCCATTCGAACCCCTCTTTATTCAGTCGAAGTAAGGGTGAAAAGGCCTAAGCTTTCCCACTTAGATTAGATATGAATCTCCTTAAGAAATTTATCTTGCCTAACAGAGATTGCAGTTCCCTCTTATTCGATGGCGCTTTCGCTTCCAGAATTGCCTTCGTCTTGTTCTGGTTGATTTCGATTCCTTTCTTGTGGACAACGAAGCCCAAGAAATCTCCAGCTTTCACACAGAATGCACACTTCAAAGGGTTCATCTTCAGACCATGTTCTCTCATTCTTTCGAATGATTGTCGAAGGTGGTCAATATGATTCTTCCTGGAAACAGATTTTATAACAATGTCATCAATATATACTTGCATAAAAGTGTTAATAAAATCATGGAAGATAGTATTCATTGCTCGCTGGTACGTTGCCCCAGCATTCTTTAGGCCAAAAGGCATCACTACCCATTCGTAAGTGCCTAAGGCCCCAGGGCATCGAAAGGCTGTTTTCGACACATCCTCTTCAGCAATGAATATTTGATTATATCCTGAATAACCATCGAGCATACTCAGGTATTCATAGCCAGCGGCAGAATCGACTAGCATTTCCGCCACAGGCATAGGATATTCATCTTTGGGTGTAGCAGCATTCAAATCTCTGAAATCTATGCACACCCTTAACGTACCATTTTTCTTAATTACTGGCACAATGTTTGCAATCCATTCGACATACCTTGTAACACGTATGAATTTGCATTTCAGTAGTCTTTCGACTTCCGTCTTGATCTTCGACAGTATTTCTGGAGCGAAGCGCCTTGGATTTTGCTTGATGGGCTTCTTCCCAGGTTTGATTGGCAACTGAAGTTCTACCAATCCTCTGTCGAGACCAGGCATTTCATCATAATCCCATGCAAAACAGTCTTTGAACTCTTTCAGCAATTGGATTACTTCCAACCTAAGTTCTGGATCAATTTTGGCGCTGATGTAAGTTGGCCTTTTCTCTGACCCTTCGCCTAAGTTGATTTCTTCTAAAGGATCTTGCGCTAACATTTTAATGTTGTTCGCCAAGGGGTCCTTTTCGAAGCCCAAAGGCTCATCGTCATAGATGGCGTCGAGCCTCTGTTCCTGCATTTCTTCTGGCATGATATCAGGGGGTCTTGGATCGAAATCCTTTCCTGGACCTGCAGCAGATAACTGTTGACCATTGGCCTGTGTGGCCATGTACTTTACTTCGGCTTCGAGAGCCGTTATCATCTTAGTTTCGGCTACATAAGCCGAAATTTGCTTCAAAGATTGTGACTCAGTCATTATCACTGAATTCACTTCCCCAACCAGTTGGTTGGATATCAGTTAACCCACTGAAGTCTATGTGGGACAAGTCTTCTCTGTCCCATTGGAAACCATGCTCAGGATGCAGGTATAGGGAACAAAAAGTGTTTGGCGCTGGCGCCATGTCGAAGTCAGGTGTTGGACATGGCCCTATGTGAGCCAAGTTCTTGTCGAAATCTGCCAAACCCAGGTTATTCACTTCGCCCAGGTAGTAGCTTTGATCTGCCTCTATGTTTTCGACCATCCCATCTGGACGCCATAGGAGCAGCCTCTGGTGCATTGATGATGGCACAACTCCAACACCATGAATCTATTCACGGCCCAACAAAAGATTGTAGTTAGGTTTGGCCGATATGACCATAAACATCGTTAGTCGAAGGATAGATCCTACTTTGATATCCAGCTGGATCACCCCCATAGTGGTCCCTATGCCGCCCTCATAGTTCGACAAGACCATGTTATGAGGCTTAATGTCCTCATCCCTTTTGCCAATTTTCCTTAGCATAGAGTGAGGAATAATATTGATGGTCGCCCCGTAATCCACCAAAATTTTATTCACAGTAGTTTCTTCGAGTTTAGCCCTTATAAATAAAGGCTTGAGGTGATTTTTCATCGCCTCTGTAGGTGGCTCGAAGAACCCATTTTGTTCCTCAGTGGTGCCATTGTCCATGACGAAATAGCACACTGGCCTGTGTTTGGCCATTTCTTGTTCCACTTCCCAGTCACTTACTTCGACCTCCACCTGTCGGTTGAATTCTCTGGGCAGCACTGAGACTATATTCACCATTATGTCCAAAGTATCATCAGACTCAGAATCGTCTTCGTCTTCGACTTCACTTTGGTTAGGCCAAACTAGCCTGTTGGTTACTGGCTCTCTTTCTAGAGGCTTCCTTTGCTTCCTTTGAGGAACGTTCGAACTGGTTTCTGCCTTTGGTTCATTGGCAGCCTCCCTTTCAGCTTTTCGTCTCCTTTGGTATCTCCTCCATTGAGATCGAGACATGGGATTTTTACCTTTGTAGTTGCTTGACACTTGTGCAACTTTAGGTGCAGCAACCTGAGGCTCTTTCTTTTGAGTCAAAGAGGAACCCCTTGGCACTTCGAAAGAGTGTCATCTCTCCTCACTTGGCCTTTTTCGACCAGAGGTTTTGTACCAAGTATCTACTGGCACATTTGTGGGAGGCCTAAAAGTCAATGGCCTCTTTTCTTGGTTTGAACCTCTTTGGGAGGCTCTTCTGGGATCATGTCGAAGATCAACATTTTCCCTTCTCTTATTCGCTGCTCTTACGCCTTGAATGTGCTCAGCAGCTTTTTTGTCAAAGATCGAACTGCATCTTGGACACAACATCACCTCTGATTTCTTTTTCTGGCATCTTTGTAGGAAATCTGCCAAATTTTCATTTTCCCGAGGGAAAGCAGTCTTATTAGCTTGTTCTTGCCTCATGGCCTCTTCTGATGCTTTTGGGTCAGAAAGTTCGACCATGTTGATATTCATTGTATCTTTGTTAGCAAGAGTTAACTGCTTCATTTGCATCTCCAGATTCTCCGTCTGGCCTTGAACTGTGGCCAAGTGGGAACTAGGTTTTGGTCCAGTTTTTTGTGCTTCAGCGGTCTCCAACTTCGGGCTTTCGACCGCTTTCTGAACTGCTTCAATTGTCTTCCTGGATAAATTTCCAGAAAAACTGCCAAAGATTGGCATGTTGATGTGGTCCTTTGAGACTTCGACCATTGTAATACCTGGCTTCTTCGACTGGCTCCTGGTTGCCTCTATCACGTTCACCTCAGAGGGTTCAGCATAGTGGGCTTCAGCCTGCAATGGATTTGAGTCGACAACCATGAGGGTTTTGTCAGCAAAGTTCAACCTCCCTTCTTCGATAGCGTCTTGCACAAGATTCCTGAAAAGAAAACATTGAGAAGTTTTATGGCCCAAAAAATTATGATATTTGCAAAAACCTCTCTTCTTTCTTTGATCAAGAGGAGGCACTTTTACCCCTGGGGGTACTATCATTTGGCCATCTTTAACAAGCAAGTCGAATATTTCATCACATTTTGTGATGTCAAAACTATAAGTCTTTTTTGGGAACCTATCGCTGGTCCTTTCTGGACCAATGGGATTTTTCCCACTTGAGGGGACTAACAGTTTACAAGAGTATGGTGGCCCTTGTTTCAATTCCGCTAAATCGACTTCTCCTTCTTCGACAGTTATAGTATCGTCGAAGAATTCTGGATCTTCGTCATCCATATCAACATACGCTATCCTCTCTCTCTTGTGAGTTTTCGTTGCCTTTGCTTTTTCAGCTTTGAGGCGTTCTACCTGTCGAACTCTATCGGCCAGTTGGGCCATGTCTCTCAGGTATTGGGTGTCTAGCTTCTTCCTAATGGAATAATCTAAACCGCCTGCGGCCATTTCGACTAACTCATGTTCTGGCACTTGTGTAAAACATCTCGCCTTGAGCAACCTAAACCTATTTAGATATTCGTCTATAGGTTCAGTGAAGCGTCTCTTCACACTGGCCAATTCTTTCAGGCTTATCTTGGTTTTCCCCATGTAGAATTGTTCATGGAACAATCTTTCCAACTGGGTCCAATGATGGATCGAATTGGGGGGGAGAGTTGTAAACCAAGTAAAAGCGTTCTTTGTTAAAGAACTTGGGAAGTACTTGATCCTTAGGTTTTCGTTATTCGAAATGTCACCTGCTTCGATCAAGTATCTCGCCACATGCTCGACAGTAGATTCTGTCGTGTCCCCAGAGAACTTAGTAAATTTGGGGACTTTGCATCTAGGAGGTAAGTCTGTCTGTAACACGTACTCTGACAATGGAGATGTAAAGTTGGGCCTTCGAAAGCCCATGTTCATCCCATTTTGAGTCATGATCCTTTCGATCATAGTTGCCAGATTATTTTCCAAACCCGTATTCTGGTATTGGATATGCTGGTCTACTTCGTCAGCATTTTGGCTTCTGTTAATTAACCTTACCTCTGGGGTTATTACCCTAGGTTCCTCGACGGGTTGCTCCAATCGTGCCCTAAGGTTTTCTTCGACAGGCTGTTGAGCCTGGTTGATGGTGGTTTCTTCCTCTAAGAATATCCCCTGGTTTCCCCTTATTTGCGCCCTTTGGGGCTGTCGAATAGGTTGGGGTACTCCAAAGAAATCAGCCAAACGCGTCATTTGCGCTGACACTTGCTGTTTCGATTGAGTAGTGTTTTGTATTAGAGGGTTTAGCACTGTACTCAAAGTTTGTGCCAACATTTGCACCATATCATGGTTGCTTTCGTCCATTTGTTGCCTCAAGACTGCTGTCGAGGCATTTGTAAGGCCATGGGCTACTTGGGACGTTCCTCCTAAGAGTTGGGTCCTATTTCTATTCGCCATGCCTACTCCAGAACCTTGGAGTGGCGAAGAGGCACTCACTAAAGGGTCTGAAAAAGTGGACGCAGCATTCGTCAGGCTAGCCACTTCAGAAGTTGGCATACCATAGAGTGGCATAAATCCTGGTGGCGCTAAAGGCCTTGTGCCTAAATTTCCCCTTGGTGGGGGAGTTCCCAAAGGCATCCTGGGGCCCGTGAACGAAAGTAATGGCCCCGTTGCTGTGACCGTTACTGCTGGTGTCGAACCAACAGTCGTCGCTTCACTTACGGTCGTACTAACCGTTGCTCCCACATTCGTTTGTGGGATTTCGTTATTGTTTGGCGGATTCGCCATCTCTTCCCTTCTTCTGGCAGTATTGTTATCGTTAGTGTATATTCTACCACTTCTCAATAACATACAACACTCCTCGAAAAGATGAGATTATTTTCAACAATCAACACACAGTCCCACTGGGCGTGCCAATTTGTTTACCTTGGTATTTGGTAAACAACCGCTGATCCTCCAAATGGTTACTTATTTGGTTACTCGCATGATCGATCAGATTGATCCTAGGACATAGGTTGATTTTGAAGTTTTGATTAAATTGGATATTGGTTAAGTGACAATAAAATAAAGAGGCTTTAAGTAAATTGCATGAAGAAAGGACTTTGGTAAAATAAATAAGGCTTTAAATGAAAGGGTTCGACAGGAAAGTAAAGAAGAAAGCAAGTAAATTTCTGGAAAAGTAAATGACTTTGATTAATAAAGTTGGTGTTTCACACATACATTTCTCAACAATTCTTTCTCACACGCTGGGTACTCGAATCTATATGAGTGACTTTGTATAGAATTGTGAACACACGCGAGAAACTACATGACTACTACTATTTATACTAAAACATCCCAAGTAACCGTCGGACAGTTACACTGCTTCGAGATGATTCCACTTGACACGTTCTCAACGTTCGATGCTCCAGATCTTCGCACGTTGCACTTGGTAACCGCTGGAAACCGTTTTCCCTCCAAACGCTTGAATTTCAAACTGCTCCACCCTGAACCATCGAACACCTTCGTCGAGAAACATCTTCGACGAGAATCTCCTTCGACGTCGAAGGCAACAAACTTCTCCCTTGGAAGAAATCTGTTAAGCACCTTGCCCTCTTTCGATGGGCATTTCGACGGACCTAGCCAGTCGAAAACATCCTTCAGCTTTAATGGCTGACATTAATAAAACAAGGGTGTCGAATTTAGGAGCCAACAGTACCATCACTTAAATAATACCAAATACCATCACTTAATAAATACCTTGTAAAACACCATCTTAAATAATATACTAAGCACCATCACTTGATAAATAGTTTGTCAAGTGCCATCATTTGAGAAAACATATCCTCGAACATCAATACTGATGAAGACTCCTCTTAAGAGTTTTGTTAACATCAAAATCAATTCAATATGTTATTGAACTCTTCATACCTACAAGCATTTTGATCCATATTTTCTAATGTATTTCCTTTTATCCATCACTTTTCTCATAAGCATGTTAAAACCTTAAGCTATAATGAGAAATAAAAATAACGACATAGGATCTCCTTGTCTTAAATCTCATTCTATCCTCAATTCTTTAGTAGTCTGTCATTAATTAGTATTGATAATGAATATGTTTTAAGCATTCAACTATCTATCTCCTTCATTTTTCATGAAACCCCAACTCTTTTATCACAAAGTTAAGGAAATTCAAATCAACCGAGTTGTAAGCCTTCTAGAAGTTTACTTTAAACAATAACACTTCTTTTTTGTTTTTCCTAGCTTCATTCACAATTTTGTTTGCAATTAAGATCTCGTTAAGAATTTGCCTATTTGATACGAATGTTGTTTGAGTTTTTGATATAAGTGACATATCAACAAAATGACCTATAATCTAACATCTTCACTGAGTTTCTCTTCTTTGGTATCAACACCATAAAAGAACAATTAGTTCCCTTAACCACCATTCCATTTATGAGAAATTTTATCTTTATCCTAGAAAGTACTAGTTGCTTTCCTCCCAAATTATCGCATTCCCACAATGTTCTTTGAACTTCCACTTTCAAAAATTCTCGAAACAATTCCTCATTTCCACAATGTTCTTTGAACTTCCGTTTCCCAAAATTCTCAAAACAATTCCTCATTGAATGCTTCTTAGATTCTTTTGAAGTTTATGTTCTCTAAAATTGCTCTTACACCACTTGTTGAGTATCCGTGATGACAATGCTTAAAAATCTCATTTTTGTTTCCTTCATCTTTACCTTTCTCCCATTCATGTCAAAACTTAGGATTTCATTATTTTTCTTTCTCTTGTTTAAGCATCTACGAAAATACTTAATTTTGACATCCCCATCCTTTAACCATCTTGATCAAGCCTTTTGCCATTGAATATTGCAATTGAGTCTCGACATATCGTGTAATTTTGCTAAAATCTCTCACTTGAGTATCATTTCCTCCTCTAATAAGACTGCAATTTCGCCTTAGATCTCTAATTCATTTAGCTTTTCCTTTGCTTCTATGATTCTTCTTTTCATATTATGAGTGTGTTTCGTGTGCCATTTGTTGAGTCTTTCCTTAATCTTCTTTAGCTTTTCTTTCAATACAAACATTCTCCACCCTTCCACCTTCATGTCTCGCTATTTATCAATGACGAACTTATGATATCACTTGCAAATCCTTCTAACAATTTAGCATACGAAAAGATTTTAGTCACAAATCTTGAAGTGATTCGCATAACATGATAGGACAATGATCATATCATTCCTTATCTAAGCACCACTGATAACATTTTGGCTTGGTTATGAACCATTTGTCTAATATAAGGAATTTATTCAACCAATTCATCACTAAACACCCAAGTCTAGATCATGCGAGCCTTTTGCCATGAAGCGAAAGATATAGCAACTCCGCCTCTGATATGAAATCGTCAAACTCTTCCACTCTAAAGTTGCATTCACATATAAACTAATCATCCATATTCATAAGTTACACAACCATAAATATTTAGGGGAGTTTTAATACTTCTTAAATAAACATGAAAAACATTTTTGGAAGGATCATTTTAGAAATGATCAAAATTAAAAATTTGAGGGTATTTGATATTATTTGAGAAGTAGATTAAGAATATCCCTAACTACGTAAAATTATACAACTCATTTTTCTTTCATTGAAGCAACTATAAGGCTCATTTCTGTTGGTTGGAACCATCAATAAGGCTCATTTCTGTTGGTTGGAACAGTTTTGTCTGGTGACGAGTTGATCTAGGGAGAGGTTGTTTAAGTGTCTAATGTTGATAAGTGTGTTTGCCAATATTAGATATAGTGAGAAGCAAAGATTGAAAAATGGAAAGTATAATTTTCTAGCAACATTAGTACATGAATTGCTGATATAAAGATAAAGGAAGATTGAAGTAGAAACTGCATTATATATATATACACGGCTTTTCAATTTCAACTGTTTACACCACACAGCCAACAAAGACCCTTTAAACTGGTGCCAGTAGACCTGGGAACCATTATTTACATATAAACCATTAGGTCTAAAGAAAAATACAATTTTCTCAAGGGTTTATGCTACAACAAGATGCTAAATATCTAGCTTAATGTATACCATAATATGCACAATTTGGTCCAAAACTTTTTGAAGAGCATGAGTTGCTTTTACTTTCTCTTAGCAGATGAAGATATTTCGAAGTAAGTTGGTCCTGGGGTCTGCGGACAGCCAAGAGATTGAATCAATTCTTCCACACCCATCACTTTAAACCTAGGAGGTTTTTTCAAAGCAATGTTGTCAACCCGATGCTCGTAAATCTTGCCCTGTTTATCAAGTTTATACTCAGATGTCCCATCAAACCTACCGCGGCTTTCCCATGGAACTCGTGGGATCCCGTGAACGGTCCAGCGAACCATAATTACATTCTCAACAGGCTGCCACACACTGTTTATGTCAATCCATAAAGCTTTGAAAAATGTCTTGCCATGAAATCGTAGGTTCCAGAATATCGATTTGTAATTCTCAATACCCATAAATGTATTCAGAGGATCCTTCAACACAATATCATCCCTGGAAAGAACAAAAGCAAAGTTAGCAGATCAGAGTAGAGAAACATGAATATGGAGTTTGTTATTTTAAAAACAAGCACATAACATAACCATCATGTTCCAAGCAAATAGTGGGAAAACATGTTTTATTTCTACATTGAATGGGGGAGGAAAGAAGCAGGCCCTATGAGGCACGTGTACCAAAAACACTACAGCGACACTGATAATAATTTGAAAAAATAAATAAATTAAACATAATCACAAGTGTTAGTGCCGGTTTCCGACACGGCCACTAAAACGGACCCGTCATTATTCATAATTGTCGGTGCTACAGAGCTTAGGCCTGAAGGTCTCTCTAGAAATAAGTATGCCCAATGACAAAGGCTCCAAGAAGTGTAGTATGGCCCTACTGGTCCTTCCAAACATGGGGTGCTAAATCACACTAAAATATGTTTGGACCTCTTTTAACTATGAGTTATAGCATTGAGCATATCAAGGAAACCATGCAATCACTCACTGATCATGTTTGTATTTGAATCTCTATTCTCGATGCTAACATTTTGTACTTGCTAAAAAATTACAATGAGGGTAGCCCTATATTTGGAAGACTATATGTGGTGTTTGGGATTGTTGATGGTGTTTAGAGTTAGCTCACACAGAGTGGTGAGAAGCTCTATATGAATTTTATGGTAGAATGATTCAATCCATCTTCAACCTAAGCCTGCGATATTTATAGAGGCTCCTTGGGTCTGGGCCAAAAAAACCAGAGAGTGGATTTTAACAAGCGGGTGAGAGACAAACTTGCCAAGACGGCCCCAACCCAATATGGGAGAGTTATTGAGAACAGTGGCGGCCAGTGGTGCAACTTCGGGCGATCTATGGCGCTACTCTTGCACTTGCCCGACACCATTATGTTAAACTCGTCTTGCTTCCCTTTGGACTATCATCTCTTAAGTATGATAAAATTATCGCAAGCACACATTTTATGCTTTCAAAATGTGAAATTTTCCCATAAACTCCCCTTCTATGTTCTTCCCCTCTCTGCCTCGCCACCTCGATAAACCCACAATTTCGAGAATCAATTTATCTATTTACTCATATATTATATATATCTTCCAAATTCATCCTTGAAAACCTATCTCAAAATTGATTTCTATCATCTACATATCAGTATAGACTAAGCAAAATCATAACATCCTTCTACACTCAAAAAACAAATCATTGAATTACGCAAAATCATGAAATAAATGAAGCAAAATCCAAACCTATAGATATCAAAGCTAAGCTCCTTGTAAAACAGATCCGGAAACTCCTCCCTCAAAGTTCGTATAGCATATCCCATATTCACATAATAATTCTCCTTTTCTTTTTCTTCCTCTTTACTCGACCTCGAACCACTCTTCACCGGAACCGAAAACTGACCATACTGCTTCACGTTCCTTTCCAAATCCAAATCCAAATCCAAATCCAAAACCGCACAATCCTTAACTTCGTTGGAAAATTTCACCCCGTTCTTTGATCCAACTGCGTTCAATTTCGCATAGGGTTTGAAGCTATGAAGTTTCCTCAATTTAGGGTTAGGGTTTTGTGCGAATTGAAGAGCAACGTGAAACTCAGGGTAGTGTGACAGAAGCGCCATTGAAAAAGCTTAGAAATTAAAAAGTGAACTATGGACTTTAATGAAGTGAAAAAAGAAGATTAAGTTATGGATAATTGGATTAATTGAGTTATTAAGCGGGAAAATGTGTGATGGGTTGGATTGGGATTTAGGATAGATATTTTATTTTGGGTTTGTTTGGTCATTGGTCTTATGTTTTTTTTTTTTTTAAATAGAAAAAGGTAGAAGACTTTTGGGGAAAAGTAAATAAAATGGATATACATGAAGAGAAAGAAACAAAAATGAGGATAGTTATGGATTTAACAACATCCATGCAAAATGAAACTAAACACTCATAGACAACTATTTAGCAAAAACAACATGGATATCGATAAAAAGACTCAAACGGGTTACTAATAATCACACACTCACAAAGTGAATTGATTATTTGACTAGGGGTGGTTGTGCTTAAAATGAAACAAAACATTGTCTTGATCATTTTCATGCTTTCATACAACTAACACAAACAAAAAATTAAACATAATTAAATCCAGTTAAAATAAGAATTGTGGTCTCCAGCATATGTGAACAATGGAAAGTTTTGTACCCTAAAATTTGTCCTCTCTCTTCTCAAGACATTTCTCACAAAGATTTTCAAAAGCTCAAGCTTGCACAAGTATAAAGCAAATAATAAGGGTGTGCAGATGCAGGTAACTATGTTGAATTCAAAATCTGGTTCAAGCTACATGACTGATTGAAATGAGTGGTTGGAAGATTTGGACAAATCGAAGAAGAAGCTTCGATCCACAAGCTTTGACTAAGCAATGGCTTCCTTCATGCAAGCTTTGACTGAGCAATTGTTTCCTTCATGCTTACTTCGATCCATAAAGCAGAGGCTTCCTTCATGCTTGCTTCGATCCACAAGGCAATGGCTTCCTTCATGCTTGCTTCAATCTAAAAAGCAGTGGCTTCCTTCATGCTTTCTTTGATCCACAAGGCAATGACTTTCTTCATGCTTGCTTCGATCCACAAAGCAATGCCTCCCTTCATGCTTGCTTCGATCCACAAGGCAGTGGCTCCCTTCGAAACAACCTGCTTCGATTCCACCTCTAAACCCTTCGACACACATAGTTTCTACACTATGAATTACAATTTGAGGTTTGGACATTTGAACTTTAGACCACTTAATAAACCGATGGTTACTGGTAGGAAAGCAATCCAGAAATTCTTTCGTTTTGACTATGCCAATGAGATTATCTTGCATGCTCAATATTTGAGACTATTCGAAGGACACACATTTGTTGGAAACAAATATTGTTTCGTCTGTTGTTGAGTCTGGTAGAAGGTTGTGTGGTCCATTCGAAGGACACACATTTAGTGAAAACAAATATTGCTTCATCTGTTGTTGAGTCTGGACGAAGGTTGTAGGTGGCCCATTTGAAGAACATACATTGGTGGATTCGAAAGACATACAACAAATGGTCCATTCAAAGAACATACATTGGTGGATTCGAAGGACATACAATAAATGGTCCAATCGAAGAACATACATTGGTGGATTCGAAGGACATACAATTAATGTTCCATTCGAAGGACATACAATTGGTCCATTCGAATAACACACAATTGGTGGATTCGAAGAACATACAAATGGTCCATTCGAAGAACACACAATTGATGGATTCGAAGAACATACAATTGATCCATTCGAAGAACACATAATTGGTGGATTCAAAGAACTTACAATATGGTCTATTCGAAGGACATACAATATGGTCCATTCGAAGAACATACAATTGGTCCATTCGAAGGACATACAATGAGTCCATTCGAAGAACACACAATTGGTGGAAACAAGTATTATTTTGTCTTTTGATGAGTCTGGTCGAAAGCTGCTGAACAAAGTCTTATTTGATGCCAAGCCCAAGTTTGTTTTACTGTCCACATAACATCCTAAAACCATGTCAAAAAACAGTTTGTTGTACTGCTATGAAACAGCCCTGCACATGGCTGCCATAACACTCCAAAACTGTTGTAAACCAGTCCAAGCCTGCATTATCTCAACCCCATATTTGCACCAAATTAGCATACAAGAGCTGCATCAAAAAAGCTATGAAGACATCATACCCAAACTGTTTAAATTTCATTTGTTTCTCCCCAAAACCCCAACAAGACTCTTCTATAAATAAGATGTTTCACAGCACATCTAAGGGAGCTTGGAGGTGGCTTTTCAGAGAGCTTTTTGACAAACAAGGGGAGGTTTTTTGGCAAGGCAAAGGGAGAATAGAAAAAAAAGATAGGAGAGAACACTTAAAACACTCTTAAACCCAGAACCAAAAAATATAACACCTCTGTTTGTTCTCTCTTTCGAATCCAAGTTTTCCTATCCTTCGAACTCAGGTTCCTTCCTTCCTTCGAATTCAAGAATATTCATGGCAGCAACTCAAAGTTCAAAACACCAACTCCAGATTCAAGATAAGTCTTCCTGACTTTAAACCCTTCATTTCAAGCATAACATGTAAATAACCGTTGCCTTCAAACCTAACCTTTCGTTTGTCTTCCTTTCTTGTCAATTATATGTTAAGAACTAACTTGTACAGACCATAAAGCGATGTTGGAGTAAAAAATAACAGCATGGTTTGACACAAAGCCTTAGGCTTCGAACACACTGCTTCACAGTCCCAAATAAAAGAAAACAAAAAAAAAGGTGTGAATCAAAGGGTGTATGCTTCGATACACACTGACTTGCAGACCCAAACGAAAGAAAATAAAAGAGGTGTTTGAATCAAAGGACACATGCTTCGAACGTGCTGCATGAATCGAAAGACTTGTTCTTTCTCTCTTTTGCGCTATTTTTTGTCTTTATATTTTCTATAAATTTTATTTCATTGCCATTCAATATGGTTGTAATAATTAAGACTTTTATTGCTTTCCACCCCCCATTTGTAAATTTGTATACCCCATCCCCAAATTATGTAATAGCGTATGATATTTATTTTCCGTAATTTACCGCTTTTATATAAAATGCTAGTAATTAGGGTGTGTATGGAAAGATAAAATCAACTGTTAGAAAATCCTAATTTCAAAGACAAAAATGCATGCAATCAAACACACTATTCACACGTGCACCTCTAGGGTAATCTCTCTTGTTGCCTCAGAAAATAGTCATGTCCCTCAAATATGGGCATTTTAGAAAATACCCTCGATGAAAAAAGATCGTAGTCCCTCGATGTCCCTCGGTGTTTCCTTCGGTAAACAATTTAGTCCCTTACGAAAATTGCTAAAACGTCTCGTAAGTTGCCTTCTATGACTATACAATTGACCCACGTCCGTCCCTTCACACCAAACGATGGGGCTTCTTACCAATCAATGGCAAGATAATAACATTTAAAGGAGGAGGAAAAGAACATAGACCTTTTGAGTAGGTAGGACGCTCGTAGTTGCTTGCTCACAAACTAAAACCATTTCCACACTTACACTTTCAAAAACAAACATCTCTTTGAATTATTTTCAAAACCAACACTTTGTATGCATTCTTATAGAGACGAGAATCATTACAAAGTTAGCCTCAACAAAGGAATTTTGCAAAATATTTTCAAACTTACACCCATCATATAACACATTTTCAAACAAAGAATTTTCAAGTGATCTAGCAAGCAACTAAGAGCCCGTAGATAACTACAGATGAAAAGGGTGATAACACCTTCCCTTTTCATAACCTATCCCCTGAACTCAAAGAAAATATCTCAAAGGTATTTCCTATTCTTTTCACCCTTTCCTTTGTTGGATAAAAGAAAAATCGGTGGAGACTCTTGCTATCCATAACAATTTTGATCAAACGCAAAACATCCAAGTCGGTTCTCCCACCATATCACAGAAAGTTACCTCACAAAAAGGGTAAGAGCTAAAGTGATTCACAAATGAACAAGTATACAAAATAATGAATGACATAAAATTTTTAAAAAGTCTAAGTATCATGAATATGCTAAAGTATAGAAAGCGATAAACACATACCTCGAACGTGTACAAAACTTTAACAAAATCATTACCATGCATTCACAATTTGACACACTCATACTTGGAAAATCACCAAAAATGACCTCAAGCTATCGAACCAAAATTGAGTCCAAACAATAACAAAAGAATTAATTATACTAATAATATTTACTACTAAAAACCTAGGTGGAAGTGGGAAAAAGAAAAGCCAAGCAAAAATTAAAAATAAATTTCCGGCTCTGTACAGCAGAACGCGCTAAGCAGCCTGGAACGCACTTAGCGCACTACACCAGATGTAGAAAAAAAGACAACAGCATCTGGTGCAGCTGCTATGCAACTCCACAATCACCTACACACTCTATGTACAAAAATTATAATATTCACAACATTAACAAACATATTTCCACAAGCTAAACACGACAAACTTGCGAAAACACATAATTTTACATAACGAAACATAAGGGGAAAAAATAAATTAACAAGTCGAAAATTGAAAATTTGAAATTTAAAAACTAATCCGAGTTACTCTTATTAAAACACAAGCCAACACATAACAAAAACGAATACAAAAACATATGCTTGTTTTACGTCGTAAGCTCGACACCTTTATGTGCGAGTTAGTAACCTCCTCTCATCATGCCATGGTATTGCCACACCGCACAAACCTAAAGAAAGTTTCCTAACAACTACACAACAAACGTTACAAAAACGAGACAATTTACAACATCACATGAAAATAAAGAAAAACACATATATGCACAAGTATCATATACAAGTTAATATACAATTTTTATATAACATATACACTAATTACAAAACTCAAAAACAAAGAAAATATCGCAATTCAAAAATAAAAGAACCAATCCCCAACAATGGTTCCATTTTGTTGAAACAGTATAACAGCAAGCAAAAAGTAAGTTATTAATTTACCAGATGATATTTATGTTATATCGTATCGTGTCCACTGAGATTGGTTATTGATTTCTCCGTTCGACAAATTTGTTCGTTATTGAGTTTGGGGTTGAATGGGTTTGTAAAGAAAATGTTATTAACATAAAATGAATTTAAACAAAAGAAAAACTACTAAGAACTTATCATGTCTGCATATATACTCCTTCTCACTGACTTAAATCTATCGACCTGTTATACTCGACCTACAATGTTCATCAATGTCACTATGTATCACTCACAACCTAAGTAATTTCTAACCTAGTTGAGAGGCCAACTGCATCACCTCGGTAGCGATCTCTCAACCACCTTGACAACACAGAAGTCAACAGTGCTCGTCTGCGTCGACGATCTCTCAGAACAACACAAACAACACAAAGGCTTTAAGCTCCGATACCAAAAAAGATGTTAGCTCTTAATCTATCTCTAGAGTTCAGAAACTAACAGATGATCATCCTGGATAAGAATCTAAGCAGTATATGTCTATAACAACTCAAATCCCTAACACAGAGTAAAAATCTAGGACAATAATCGACAAAGATTCGTAAGGCAAGTTTTATATAATGCAAAGGCGACAAATATACATTAGTTCAAAGAAAAAACACATACAAACCCAACCATATGAGATTACACAAAGAGGAAGAGAAATGAACCGCGGATCTAACAATTTGTCAGTGCCGATCAAAGAGCAATCCACCCCGGATCATCCGTATGCAAGCTCCGAAGTTGTTATCTAAACTAATCAACTACAAAAATGAAGGTTTGGTGAGTTGGGAACAAATACCCCAAAACATAACCTAAAAAATGTGTTTCCCCCCTTTTAACGCAATTTTGTGTAGGGGACCGCACTAAGCGGCCAAATCCTGCTAAACACACTCTGTTGTCATGAGAAAAAAATCAGCATTTTGTTTTCGCCATAACTTGAGAACCGTAACTCTGATTTGCACCCGATGTGAAGCGTTGGAAATATTATTCAATGATCCTTATAATAATTAAAAAATATAAATCAAATTGACGATTTCTTATTATTTTATTTTGAGCCTTATCCGTTGATGAGTTGCTCAAAAACGCGCGTTTGAAGCTGTGTCTTCGACACTTTATGGCTCATGCTCCAAATATGCATTAATGCCTATAAAATAAATGGAAAACTATCAAAAGATACACTTTATACACAAAAACACAAATAAACACAAACAAAACGAATTTACATAAAATTCGGGATTATTTAAAAATATTAACAAACAAAAAATCGATAAGTGCAACAAAAAGTATATACAAAAATAGCTACAATTTGTACTTATCACTCACAAACTAAACAAATTTCACACCTCATACTTTCAAAACAACCACTTTCAAAACACTTTATAAACATTCTTGAGGACTGATACAAGGGTTATTATAACGCAAACTGCCTTACATTTACATTTCCAAAACACTTTTACAAAACAACATTTCCTTTCATAAGTATTTTCAAAACAAACATTTTGTATGCATTCTCAATGATACGAGAATCATTACAAAATTTCCGCACTTAGGCATTTTCAAAATATTTACAAACATACACAAACACAAAGCATTTCCAAAAAAAAGTGAGCAAACGATTAAGAACCCGTAGATAACTGCGGATGAAAATGGTGCTAACACCTCCTCTTTTCATAACCTACCCCCCCGAACTCAAGGAAATTCTCAAAGGTCTTTCCTGTTCTTTTCACCCCTTCCTTTATTGGTTAAAAGAAAATCCGGTGGCGACTCTTGCTATCTGCAACATTTGCGATAAAATGCAAAACCAAAAGTTAGTTCTCCCACCGTATTACAGACACACTAAATGAAAAGATTAACTTCACTGCACACCACTTCATTCATGACAAATCCAAATTCCCCAGTCACCTTTTCAATCATGATGATTCTGATGAAGAATAGTTTACTAGGTATCTTACTGTTTAGATTGTGTGTTTCTTTCCTGATATTTAATTTTGTATTTTTTCCTTTTCTGTTATTTCATTTTGTAACATTTTTCCTTCAAATAATATAAGTAAGTTTTTTTCCTTGTTATATATCACTTGTCTGCATAATAACTTCTTGAATAAAAAAAATTAATAAAAATGAAAAGGAGAACTTATAAACACATAAGAAAACCAAAAAACACTTTCTCCTCAGGATATAACTCCTAAGCATGTCCTTATCATGATAAGTCACACTTATGTTCCTTACATACTTATACTTCTTAGAGAACTTTGTTTATACAAACTTTAGAACTAGGTAAAGGAACATATACTTTCCTACATATTGAAACTTATGCTTAAAGTCTCCATTTTTTTCCTTTCCTATGTGAAATATTTGTAGAACAAGTATTTATTGTTGTTGAGAAATGTATGCCATAACTAGAATCATGCAAATTATCATCTATCACACTCATGTTAAAAATAGGCAAAATACCTTTTTTGGTCCTTTAAGTTTACCCCAAGATCCATTTTGGTCCTTTATCTTAAAAAAGTGTCAAACTGGTCCTATAATTCTTTCAAAAGGACCATAGGAGTCCTTTCCGTCCAAAAGGCACAAACGGACGTTTGGTTTGCATGTGTGGCAGGTGACATGGAATGTTATGTACACCATCTTCAAGCTGCTTCCAGAAATCCTCAAATTCTAGGGTTCACAAATTGCATCTCAATTTTCCCATTTTGAATTTGAAATTCCCTCAATATGATGAAGGAAGCATCATCAGAGATCCGGTCTTCGTACGATTGCAATAGAGATGGAAGCTTAGATAGAAAGTTGCGATGGAGACCTATATGTGGTTGTGGAGAATCTGCGGTTCTTCGAAGGGCTACCACTGTCACAAACTTTGGGAAGCAATTCTTGGGTTGTCGTCATTACAAGGTAAGCATGAAATTAAAATGGGTTTTCATATATTCTTGTTCTGATAGTTCCTGCAATAGCTGAGATGAATCTGGATGTCACCATTACAGGGTTCATCTGAATCTGGGTGTGGATACTTTCAATGGTTCTTTGATGATGTGGTGGATGAGAAGGATCAGTTTATAAAGAAGCAGAATAATAGGTTGGAGAAGCTGCAAAATGAGCTTGATGGAGCAAAGATGGAGATACATCATCTAAAGAAAAGGAAGGATGGGCTGAAACATAAGATAATAGAGTTACAAATTGAAATGAAGAAGATGATGAATTCTCAGAAAAAATGGAAAAGATTCTTCTTTATTATGTTAGTTGTCGTAATTTGGATGATGTTGTAATAGACTGTTGAATTGAGATTATATGTAATAGAGTATCATATGTAACACAGTCTCAATTTGAACATGGTATCATTATGAATTTGAATTTTTGTGTCAACTTGAATTTTTGAACTAGTAGCATTTTGATCAATGTAACATACTGTAAAACATACTGTAGCAATTTTTGTATCAATGTAGCATTTTGATCAATGTAACATACTGTAAAACTAGTAGCATTTTTGTATCAATGTAAAACATAATGTAACATACTGTAACTAGTAGCATTTTGATCAATGTAACATACTGTAGCAATTGAAGATAGGTAACAACATATAATTATAAGGTGGTGGATACCACTAAGTTGCATACAAAAGAACCTGATATTACAGGTCCAATCAAAACAACCTGATATTACAGGTAAAAAAAAACAGCTTGATATTACATGATCAAAACAACTTAACATAACCAATTCTAATATTACAAGTTAACAAAACAACATAACAACTATAGGTCCAATCCTAATCCAAAACAGACATAAAAGTAAACTAAAGTTTCCACTTTGGTGCTGCTATTTTAGTTGGTGTTGTCCTTCTTGTTGTTGGACCTACAACAGTTCTTGATGCCTTTAACCTCGTTGTTGGACCTGGTGGGACAAATGGCGCATTTGGCCTTCTAACTGACAACTTTTTGGATGATTTAGATTGAGATGGCTGAGAAGCTTGACCAGGAACTGACTTAGATGCTTGAGATGCCACTGGTACAGATGCTTGAGATGGTTGAGAAGGCACTGGTACTTGTGGTACAGATGGTTGAGCTGCATGTGGTACTTGTGTAGTAGTTGTCTGACTAGTAAAAGGCACCTTACAAGTAAGCTTGTTGTGACCTACCTGCTTACACCTGCTACACTTTATAATGAATCTCGTTCTTCTCATCTTTTTATCAGTACCATCTAGCTCACCTTGCTCTAAATTCCTCCTTTTCTTTGGCCTTCCAGGCATTTTCCTGAATTTGGGTGGCATAACATCAGGGTACTCAGTTGTAACCCATAGGTTTGAGCCATTAACAGGGAATATGACAGGTTTGTACACTTGCAAATATCTAGATTTCCTGTAATAATCAGGAATGTATTCATCAATCCTATGGTTCCTATTATTGATTGCTGCAAGTGAATGAACACATGGTAGGCCTGTTAGCTCCCATCTTCTACATGAACAAATTTTTTCCTTCAAGTTTACAGTGAATTTTTCAACAGAATTTTCCAGATGCCTCACTTCAAACATATGCTCATCAGACATCCTAACACACAAAAATGGACATTCCAAATTAAGACATCAAATGGACATTCCAAAGTCAGACATTCTAACATAGAAAAAATGCTTGTTTTAATAATTTTACCTGGGAAGCCACATGTTTGTGAATGAACTTGTTTTCTCAACCTTTTTCATAATGTTTGGCAACACTTCTACATCTGTCAATTTCTGAAACCTCATCCTGTTTGTAGCCCATCTCTCCATCATGTATATCCTAATTTCTTCCACCATGGTTATTAATGGCGTGGCCCTTGACTCCAAAATAACACTATTAAAGGATTCTGACATATTATTGAGAACTGCATCGCATTTGTTATGAGTCTTGAAGTATGATCTGCTCCAAAACCTTGGAGGGGTAGACATCATGTGCTTGTATGCTTCTCCATTGATATGTTTCATAACTTTCATCTCTCTTTCCCAAGCTTGGTAGTAAGTTGATTTGGATGCCTTCCATATAATTTCCTTTAGTTTTTTTCCTGGAAATCTCTTCCTAAAGTTGTTGTAGAGATGCCTAACACAGAATCTTTGTTCAACTGTAGGCAGCAGTTCCTCCATTGCAGGCAATAATCCCTGGGTCATGATATGTATAGAATTTAATTATTAAACATGAGAATACCAGGATAAACATGAGAATTTAATTATTAAAAATACTAATCAATTGAGAATTAACAATAGAGTCATACCTTTTGTTGATCAGAAATAAAAGTGTATGTGAGACACTCTTCTCTTCCACCTAGATCACCAATAAGCAGCTCCAAGAACCATGTCCAACTTTCCTTGTTTTCACTCTCCACTACTGCATATGCTATTGGTAGCATTTGATTATTGGGATCTCTGTAACACCCCTTCTAAAATACCCCGAATAATATTAATTATATCAATGATTAAAGACATATTCCATCAGAGTTAACACGGAACAAGGGATGTCACAATTATGAAATAAATAAAACTTCCAATAAAACAGTAGTCATGCTACACTGAGGGTCATTATTCAAATAATTCAATCAAATTAAGACCATGTCTTACACAGCGGAAAAATACCATAACCAAAACGGAATAAACCAAAACATAATTATTCCCAGTGAAATTCAAAGAAACAATTGAATAATAACTAATTCCTCAACTAAACGTTCCCCAGTGTTACAACCTATCAGAGCACGACACTGACACGCGGACTTAAAGTAACATAGCTCTAGAGCCATCCTCACCAACTCCTGAGCTGCTAACTTTAATCTGAAATTGTTAAAGTAAGGGTGAGATTTCTCATAATTAACATGCATTATAAGCTTCTCAATCAACATTATATCACAAGCATATTATTTCACCCATTTTAGCATAAATTCATATTCAACACGCAGTTCCAATCATACAAGTCATTATGCACAAATCAATAATCAACCAAAGAATTATAACACTGGAAGACATCCTAACATGTTACAATTTCATGCAAACACAAATGCAGACACAATGCATGTGGTACCAACACGTGACCAAGTCACCCAACACTGATCCATCATCAACCAGATACAGCAACCATCAATTCGTCCATAAACACCCGAACACGAATCCAGCATAACCACCCATCATCACTCGGGTATCGGTTAACGGCAATACAAGTCAAATTCCACACAATGGGAATTAACTTCACCAAAACAATGCATATGCACGCACATCACTAGCATGCAACATCAAATCAGTCTATGAAATACATCAATTTATCATAACTGAACCAAAACCAAAAACATGATATCTCAACGATCATGCACACCATCATTAGCAACATAAACATGCCTTTCATTCACACAATACTAATACATCCATCCATCACAGGTTCACTGCTACATACACACCCATGTGCGTTAGCCAATAATCACTTATTCCGGGATTTGACTCATTTTCAAAATAATTTCAGGTTTTAGGAAATCTTTTCATTTTATAAAATAGAGCATTAAATTTAAGAAATAACGTCCAAAACGGCACTCAAAACGGACTTACGGTTTGAAAGTTATGAATTTTCAAAGTTTAATATTTTTCAAAAAGTTACAGCAGAACCCGATTCCTACATATGCAGGAACCGGTTCCTGCGAAGTTCAAAAATCACGCTTCTGGAAAATGTATGGGAACCCGGTTCCTACCTATACAGGAACCGGTTCCTACATGCATTTTTGCCAGTTTTTATAAATTCACACAGTGGAACCTGGTTCCTCCCCACTGGGAACCGGTTCCCACGACCTGTAGAGTCAAATTCTGCACTTTTGACAGCATTTATTCATTCTAAACCAATTCCAAACATACCCATACGAATTGCAACACGAGAAACACCAAAACACATCCATTTTGCACCATTATAACATCAAACAACATTATTTCATCATTCCTTTTTATCATCTGACACCCTAATGGTTTTCAACCTACAATTCGACGCAATATGGACAATTCTACGGAACCCTAGAATTCCAAACCGGGATTCCCTAACATACTATGATCCATACTATTGAATATCTAAACCAATAATACGAATTAACTAATCGAAATCACCCCTTACCTTGTGGGTTCTTCGAATTCTGACGCTTCCGGTTTTCTCCTTCTTTTTTCTCTTCTCAAATGCACGTATGATGAATATTCCAAAATAACTCTCTTTCTCTTCTTTTTCCTTTTAATACTCCTTTTATTATTCCAATAAAATAATTAAATTAGTAATTAGTAAGAGTAGAGTATTTTACCCCTCACACCCTCTAATCACTCTTCACACCACCAATACTTCTTTCCTTTAATTAATTAAATTAATTCCAATAATCCAAAAATACCAATAATTAAATTTCCAATTAAATTAATAATTAAAAATTCTAATTATTTAATAATCGGATTATTTGGGGTGTCACAACTCTCCCCAACTAAAAGAGTTTTCATCCTCGAAAACATACCTTAGACGAACAGTTCGGGATACGAGTCCTTCATCTGACTCTCCAGCTCCCAAGTGACATTTCCATCTGCTGGTCCTCCCCAAGCCACTCTTACCAACGCGATCTCCTTGCCTCACAACTGTTTCAACTTCCGATCCTCAATTCTCGTAGGTACCGCTTCCACAGTCAAATTCTCTCGTACCTGTATATCGTCTACCCGAATCTCATGAGACAGATCAGCAATGTACTTCCTTAGCTGAGATACATGAAAAACATCATGCAAATTTGCAAGTGACGGCGGCAGAGCAATCTGATAAGCAACTTTCCCAACTCTCTTGGTAATCTGAAACGGACCAATAAAACGTGGAGTCAACTTCTTTGACTTCAAAGCTCGACCAATACCAGTCATCGGAGTAACTCGCATAAAAACATGTTCTCCTTCGCTAAACTCAAGATCTTTCCTCCTCTTATCGTGATAACTTTTCTGACGACTCTGAGAAGTCCTCATCTTCTCATGAATCATCTTAATCTTTTCCGAAGTCTGTTGGACAATTTCCGGTCCAATCACATCACTCTCTCCAGATTCATACCAACACAACGGTGTCCGACACCTCCTACCATACAATGCCTCAAACGGAGCCTTACCAATGCTCGAATGAAAACTATTGTTGTAGGTAAACTCAATCAATGGTAGATAACTATCCCAAGCTCCACCTTTCTCCACACAAGCTCTTAACAAATCTTCCAATGACTGAATCGTTCTCTCCGTCTGACCATCTGTCTGTGGATGATAAGCGAAACTCAAACGCAACTTAGTACCCAAAGCTTCTTGCAATCCCGTCCAGAATTTAGATGTAAACCTCGGATCTCGACCCGACACAATACTAGAAGGAATACCGTGCAAACTCACAATCTTCTCAACATACAATTCTGCCAACCTTTCCATCAAATAATCCATTCTTATCGGAATAAAGTGAGCAGATTTCGTCAACCGATCAACAATAACCCAGATAGAATCACAATTCTTCGATGTCCTTGGCAAACCAGACACAAAATCCATAGAGATTCCATCCCATTTCCATTCCGGAACAAACAACGGTTCCATCAATCCTGACAGTTTCTGATGCTCAATCTTCGACTTCTGACAAACCAAACAAGCATACACAAACTCAACAATTTCCTTTTTCATTCACGGCCACCAAAACAACTTCTTCAAATCATGGTACATTTTAGTAGCACCAGGATGAATACTCAATCCACTACGATGTCCTTCTTCCAAAATACTCTTCCTAATCTCTGCAACATCCTGAACACACACCCTATTACCAAATCTCATAACACCATTCTCATCAATCCGGAACTCGCCTCCTTGACCTTGGTTGATCAATGTCAATTTATCAACTAACCCAACATCAGACTTCTGTCCATTCCGAATTTCTTCCAGAATACCACTAGTCAGTTTCAACATACCCAATTTCACACTATTCGGAGTAGTTTCACATACCAAACTTAAATCTCTGAACTGCTCAACCAAATCTAACTCACGGATCATTAACATCGACATATGCAAGGACTTCCTACTTAAGGCATCCGCAACAACGTTTTCCTTACCAGGATGGTAATTCAAACCGAAATCATAATCCTTTAGAAATTCTAACCATCTCCTCTGCCTCATATTCAACTCTTTCTGATCAAAGAGATACCTCAGACTTTTGTGATCACTGAACACCTCAAACCGAGAACCATATAAATAATGCCTCCACAACTTCAAAACAAACACAACAACTGCCAACTCCAAATCATGAGTCGGATAATTCCTTTCATGTAATTTCAATTGTCTCGAAGCATAAGCCACCGCCTGCTTATCTTGCATCAACACACCACCTAATCCCATTAATGATGCGTCACAATACACAACAAAAGACTTAGTTGGATTTGGCAAAATCAAGATCGGAGCACTTGTCAACCTCCTCTTCAGCTCTTGAAATCCTTTCTCACATTCAACATCCCAAACAAACATCTGACCCTTCCTGGTCAACTTAGTCAACGATAACGCTAATTTGGAAAATCCTTCTATAAACTTCCTGTAATAACCTGCAAGACCCAGAAAACTACGGATCTCAGAAGCATTCTTCGGCGCTTCCCACTGAGATACTGCTTCTACCTTCGTAGGATCCACAACAATTCCATTCTTGGAAATTACATGGCCAAGAAAACTTACTTCACTTAACCAGAATTCGCACTTGGACAACTTCGAATAAAGCTTCTTCTCTTTCAACAATTCCAACACAACTCTGAGATGTTCTGCATGCTCTTCATCGCTCTTCGAATAAATTAGAATATCATCAATGAACACCACCACAAACTTATCAAGATACGGATGAAATATCCTGTTCATATACTCTATGAAAACACCAGGTGCATTAGTAACTCCAAACGGCATAACAGAATACTCGTAATGTCTATACCTCGTTCTAAATGCAGTTTTCTGAATATCTTCCGACTTCACACGAATCTGATGATATCCAGATCTCAGATCAATCTTACTAAATACACAAGCTCCAACTAGTTGATCCATCAAATCATCGATCCTCGGCAAATGATACCGATTCTTGATTCTAACTTTATTCAGCTGTCTGTAATCAACACATAATCTCATTGAACCTTATTTCTTCTTAACCAACAACATCGGAGCACCCCACGGTGAAACACTCGGACGAATAAACTTCTTCTCAAGTAACTCCTCCAACTGTTTCTTTAAATCCGCTAATTCAGATGCCGACATACGGTAAGGCGCCATCGACACCGGACTAGTTCCAGGAATCAAATATATAGTAAATTCTACCTCCCTCTCAGGTGGCAATTCACTAACGTCTTCCGGAAACACCTCTGGAAATTCATTCACCACTGGCAATCCATCACTCTTTGCTTTTCCCTCCGCTTCTATTGCAGAATACAACATAAATACCACAACACCATCTTTCATAGCTAGGTTCATCTGTTTAACCGACATAGTCATATCTTCGACACCAACCTCTTCAGGAAAAATAACCGTCTTCGCAAAACAGTTGATATGAACCTGGTTGAATTCCAACCAGTTCATTCCAAGGATGATATCAAGTTGTTCTAACGGTAGGCACACTAAATCCATACCGAAACCCCTACCAAAAATCACAATAGGACAATTCCTACAAACATACGAAGTAGTCACTGAACTCGACGCAGGAGTATCAATAACCATACTTCCATCCATATTAGAAATTTCCAAATTCAATCTTTTAGCATAATCCAAAGCAATAAAAGAATGCGTAGCTCCAGTATCAATAATCGCAATCAAAGGTATGTCATTAATAAAACATGTACCTTTAATCAGCCGATCATCTGGCTTAGTCTCTGACCCAGACAATGCAAACACTTTACCACCAGCTTGCTCCTTCTTGGGTTTTGTACACCGAGGACGAGTATGACCTTCTTCACCACAGTTGTAACAAGTCACCACTCTTACTCTGCAATCATTGGCCACATGGCCGAGTTTCCCACACTTGAAACACTTCTTATCATTACTTTTGCAATCCACCATACGATGTCCTGTCTCACCATACTTGTAGCACTTAATGGAAGAACTAGAATCTCCTCCACCAAACTTCTTCCAACCACCGGGTCTCTGATTACTTCTATCATAAGGCTTACCACGATCCATCTGTTGCTTACCATTCCTATCAACATACCCTCGAGCATTCGACTTAGTGCTAGCAAGATCCTCCTCTAAAATCCTACTACAGTCAACCAGATCAGGAAATCTTCGGATACGCTGATACTGAATACCCTGCTTAATCTCATCACAAAGACCATTCTCAAACTTGATACATTTGGAAAATTCTTCATCTGCGTCGTTAGTATAATGAGCATAATACTTTGCTAACTCAGTAAACTTCGAAGCATACTCACTAACAGTCTTGTTACCCTGCTTGAGTTCCAGAAACTCAATCTCCTTCTTGCCTCTGATGTCCTCAGGAAAGTACCTCCTCAGAAAAGCCCTCTTGAACACAACCCAAGTCAACGCAATACCATCTTCTTCCATTTCAGTTCTGGTAGTAACCCACCAGTCATCAGCTTCCTCTGCTAACATGTGAGTTCCGTATCTCACCTTCAGCCCTTCAGCACAGTCAATTACTCTGAAGATCCTCTCGATCTCCTTCAACCACTTCTGAGCACCTTCAGGATCATGTGCACCCTTGAACAACGGAGGATTATTCCTCTGAAAATTCCCTAATTGTCGGTCAGCACCAATCACAGCTCCCTGCTGGTTCCCTCCGAGTACTCCAGCTAACATTCCCAATGCTTCAGCAATAGCATCGTCGTTTCTTCCGTTACCTCTTCCGGCCATTGTTCTGTAACATTACAAAACAACCTCATCAACACACAAGTATCGACAGTGTCATCTTACACTAGTCACATACAAAAGGGATAACGACACAAGACAAGACCGACTATGCTCTGATACCATTTGTAACGCTCCATACTGCCTTCGGGATTACCGAGTGACCCCACAAACCAACACGATTCTTTTCGGCGTGTTTTATCCTCACTCACACGCTTTCTGGGAAACTTCCCAGAAGGTCACCTATCCTATAATTTCTCTAAGTCAAGCACGCTTAACTGTGGAGTTCTTATGAATGAGCTACCGAAAAGAAGATGCATCTTATTGGTATAGATAGTACCAATTAATCCTTATAAGTCTTCCTTCAACCATGCAGTCCCATACCTTCATAGCCCCAGGATCCCTCTCATTCTGATGTGGCGACAACCTTTGCCCTCTTAGGCCTCGAGTGTTACATGCGGTGCATCCACTCCTCGCCCTTTTCGGCCTCGAGTGTTACATGCCCACCATCTTTCGCATGGTTCATCCTCGAACCACATCGTACTGGGAGAGGTATGGCTCTGATACCACTATTGTAACACCCATTCTAAAATACCCCGAATAATATTAATTATATCAATGATTAAAGACATATTCCATCAGAGTTAACACAGAACAAGGGATGTCACAATTATGAAATAAATAAAACTTCCAATAAAACAGTAGTCATGCTACACTAAGGGTCATTATTCAAATAATTCAATCAAATTAAGACCATGTCTTACACAACGGAAAAATACCATAACCAAAACGGAATAAACCAAAACATAATTATTCCCAGTGAAATTCAAAGAAACAATTGGATAATAACTAATTCCTCAACTAAACGTTCCCCAGTGTTACAACCTATCAGAGCACGACACTGACACGCAGACTTAAAGTAACATAGCTCTAGAGCCATCCTCACCAACTCCTGAGCTGCTAACTTTAATATGAAATTGTTAAAGTAAGGGTGAGATTTCTCATAATTAACATGCATTATAAGCTTCTCAATCAACATTATATCACAAGTGTTGTACCCCAAAATTTTCCCTCCCATATTCTTCAAGAAAATGCCAAGTCATGCTTCAAAATCCCCCAAGGGTTGTACAGTCAAAGATCTCCTATACAGTCAAGGCTAGGGTTTGTGTTCTGATCAAGAAAAATGGAGTTTCTAAAGGTCCAATCAAGTCTCATGTGCCTACAAACATGGTCAAGCATCCTCATATCAAGTTTCAAGGCATTCAGTACAAAATTGCACAGTCAAAAACCCTAATTGCACTACAGTCAACTGTAGGGGCAAAATGGTCATTTGACAGTCAAAAGTTCAAATTTTTGGTCAATATATCATTTTGAAGCCACAAACATCATTTGATCAATGCTTGATCATGATTCTCAAAGTTTGGCTCAAAAATCATCAAGATGCAAAAGTTTCCTTATTTGGACAGCTGAAAAAGTCAACTGAAATTGACCAAGGCATAACTTTCACATGGATTATCAGAAAAATTCCATCCAAAGCTCATTTTGAAGAGAAAGACATTTCCTACAACTCATCTTCATACTTCAAGTCCAAGAAATGCTCTCACAAAAAGTTATCAATTTCAACATTATAGGTCATTTTCAAAAGTCAACAAAAAGGGACTTTAAGTCAAAGACCATAACTTGAGATTGGTAAATCAAAATGACATGGGACCAAAGACATTGGTTAGAGGACTCAAAGACCTTTCCAAAATGTCCAAGAACATGAGAAAATCTTAAAAATTGAGCAAGTTATGCCTTGTGGAAGTTGGGAAATTTTTGGATATTTTGAAAAGTCAACATTGATCCAAATGACCTAAAATTGCTAATGGGCCCATGTTTCTTCCACAATTCATCATTCCAAGCATGTGCACGACCACTTGGCCCAAAGGGAAGTATTTTCCCATTTTATTTATTTATTTGAATTTTTATTTATAATAATTCACTTAAATCAATTAAATATGTGAAAAATATCTAACTTAACCTAACCAATCTTTTTACACATGTTTTAGCCTCAAGATTTCGTGCTTGTACCAATATGGAAAGATTTGGGTTGATTGGCTTGATTTTGAACCAAAAACACATGGAAAAAGATATGAAAAAATCTTAGAAAATCAAATTTCCAAAATCAATGAATGCAATGGATTTGATTGATTTTTCTTGACCTAATTCACTACTACATATGCCAGGATCACAACCCTAATGCATATACACACTGAGCTGCGCAAAAGAACACAAAACAAACTTGAAAATTTTCTCCACAAAGTCAATTCTGAAAACATCCTTCCAGGGCGATTCAAGACCTAATTCTGATTCCATTAGCTTCCTTGGAGATTACTGAACGTATTCCAGTCACAAACATCCATCCAAACCTCAGGAATCGGTATACAGGATTCAAGATGTTTCATGAAAAATTCATAATCATACTTTGAAATCTATGCATTTTTATGGAATTTCGATTATTGATTCTTATTCCTTGAATGATTATGAAGCTAACCAACATATCTAATTGTATTTTTATGCACCCTACGTGAATCCACCATTATCGTTTTTTAGGGTTTGAAGAACTTGGAATTGGGGTTTCCCAGTTCAGGAAAAATTAGAGCCCTATGGTACCATAACTGAATTCAGCATGTTGGGACGGTTCAAAGTCAACCATCGCGCTTAATTTATGTGGCCTTATGGCCTATTCGTTATTTTTTCTAATGGTACATTACAGAACGGTTCAAAAACCGTTGTCTATTGTCTTTGTATTTTCAGGAAAATATAGCACAATGAAGAAGAAGGGTACGTGGCCAACCATGACTGGAGGCTTTGAATCTTGGCGCGCGTTTTTTCTGATCAGGCCACTAGCGATTGTTTTGCTTTATAGTAATTCTCATGCGTATAATATACAAAGTAAACAACTTGGTTCAGTGGTGCACGTGTTGATTGGTAATCTTAATGACCTGGGTTCGATCCCAGGTCTTCTTCCTTTCCATTTATTTTTTCTCAATTAATGTTCATGTGTAGCGCCTACGTTGAAGACTCCCATGCATCCTCAAGAATCAATATCCATGCATCCAACCTCATCCATCCAAGGGCCAGGAATCAGGGAGCATGGTAGGCTGCAGTCAACGTGCTACATGCTAGTGAAAAAGTCCAACAAGGCCATGTTAAATGGGCCTGAATTGCTAGAGACTCACCTCCATATTGGGGACTGATACCCCCAAGGTTTGCCAAATTTTGTTATTTTTTTTCTTTCTTATTATTTTTATCTTCTTTTAATTATTATTCTTTTAATCAATTTAATATTTTTCATAAATATAAAAAACACTTAAAAATCAGAAAAGAAAAAATACAATAAGTATTTTGTTTTAATATTTTTGTGATTAAATTGTATGTAAATTAATTAGTTTAAATTAGAGTTTTAATTTTAATTCCTTTCATAACAAAAATCTAAAAAAATATAGAACTAGGTTTAATTAGTGTTTTATTCCTTTTTAATTTTTTCCTTTACACAATAATATTATTTATTTTATTTATTTTCATATTTAAATTTGCATGTAAAAATTAGGTTTAATTTAGGTTAAATTCTAATGTTTTCTTAATAAAAATAAAATAGAATTAGGGTTAGTAGTTAATTAATTAATTTTTTCTATTAAATCTTAAAATACTAAAAAACACCAAAAAAACAAATTCTTGCATTCCTTTAATTTTAATTCCTCATTAATTTTAAATTTCGCAAAAAGGGTCCAACGCCCTCGTTCTTAATTTCTTATTTATTCGCATATTTATTTTATTCCGTTTAAATAATTATGTACCTCTCCCGAAGCCTTGTAATTACTTCTCACACTTTTAATTTCTTTATTTTTCTGTCAAATCGGGTCCTGGTTAATTTTGGCGATGTGGACCCGCGCCTTTTGTAATAGCTTAGAATTTACTTTTCCCGCAAATATTTTAACTGTTAATCAAAAGCATGAAAGACTGTATGGACAAAATAAAATCAAGCGTAGAACACCAATAACATGACAAGATAAATGCAAACGAAAACGACACACGAATCGCACACACCACCCCTAGGGTACGCCTCACTGTTGCCTTGCCTCGAAAGGTGATCGTCGAGTAGAGGATGTCTTAGTAAGTCCTCATGATCCGGGAACCTGGCATGAGGGTAGCTTCTAAGGTGTCTTCCTATTGCTCTGGTGATCACCATGTCCCGAACCTCGAATTGACCCGAACACCTCCAACGGTGGTGCTACCTACCTCTCAATGGTGGGATGGCACTACTTTTAAGGACATTTACACAAACGAATTCCTTAGGGTAGGTAGGTTCTCGTAGATACTTGCTCTAAATTTCAAACAAATTCAAAAATACTTTTCACACCGACACATTTTCAAAAGCTTTCGAAAGCAATTTTTCAAACACTCTTGAGGACCGATACAAGAGTCGAACTGAAATTTTCAAAGAAACTTTTTAAAACCCACAATTGAAAAGCAAACAAATATTTTTGAAAACACAAATGAGCAAGTATCTAAGAGCCCATGGATAACCATGGATAGAAAGGGTGCTAACACCTTCCCTTTCTATAATCTACCTCCCGAACCGAGAGCAATCTCTTTAAGGAATTTTTCTGTGCTTTTGTCCTTTCCAATTGGAGAAAATAAAAGACGGTGGCGACTCTTGCTTCCGCGACATTTCGCGAACCAGCGTTAAACAGTTAGTTCCAGATCCACCGATCACAGAACTGGCGACTCTGCTGGGGATTTAAATTTAAAGTGAGGTGTACCTTAGGGTTAGTTCATAACTGTGTTTTCAATTGTATTGACTTGTCTGCTTTAAATTTGTGGGTTGCATGGGAGTTACATAGATCCTAACCCGGATCTGGGGATACCCTGTTTAGGTAGCATAAGCTGTGAGGGACCTGTCCGGCGTAGACCGACACGGGTGAAACAGTGGCTACGTTGGTGTGGCACCTTGGTCTGTACCGATATCCCTTGTGTTGCAACGAGGAGAATATGGGTCTTCTGAGGAGTCATTAAGCACCAACAACCTTAGAACCTTAAATGGCACAACTTGGCCATTAGAACAGTAGTAGTATGCTACGCCCTTTGAGGCTAAACTCTCGTGATGGTTCTGGCCGCAAGAAAAGATTGCAATGCTGGAGTTATGACCGATTGAGGGTATTCAATGATATTGGGATCCTCTAAGAACCCGGTTACTTTTGATTAGGACAGGTATGAACCAACAAACTGAAAGAGGGTAGTACCTAGACCTCATGCTGGCCTAAACTTTAGGGGCTTGCCTTGTGTGACTTGTGTGCCTTATCATGTTTGCCTTTGTATCTATTTGTGGTGTGCTTTATCATAACATCATAGCATCATGAGCATTACATGCATCCTGCATAAGGACTGACCATTTCAAAGACAAGAGGGTTTCACCTTTGCTCTGTTTTGTAGGACATTATGATGCCCGTGCGAAGGAATACTATCCGGTTCAACTTTGTTCGTTCACCTGAGTTGCTTGATGAGTTGGTTAGCAGAATTCCAAATACCACTTCCTTCATTCAGAGGCATGGTTCCCTTCTCAGTTTAGTCACTGCAAAGCGGGATCAACAGTTGATGAGTGTTCTGACCCAGTTCTATGACCCTCTGTACCAGTGCTTCACCTTTCAAGACTTCCAGCTGGTCCCTACCTGTTGGCTCCTAAATTCGACACCTTTGTTTTGATTGATGTCAGCCATTAAAAGCTGAAAGATGCTTTCGACTGGCTAAGCCTGTCGAAGTGCCCGTCGAAAGATGGCAAAATACTTAGAAGATTTCTTCCAAGGAAGAAGGCTGGTTGCCTTCGACATCGAAGGAGTTTTCGTCGAAGACGTCTCTTGATGAAGGTGTTCGATGGTCCAGAGTGGAGCAGTTTGAAATTCAAAGCTTTGGAGGGAAAACGGTTTCCAGCAGTTACTACGTGCAAACGTGCAAGGATCTGGAGCGTCGAGCATGGAGAACGTGCCAAGTGGCTTGATCTCGAAGCAGTGTAACTGCCCGACGGTTACTTGGAATTTTTTAGTATAAATAGGAGTAGACATGTAGTTTCTCACGGGTGTTCACAATTATATACATAGTCACTCATTTAGTTTCAAGTACCCAGTGTGAGCGAAAGAATTGTTGAGAAATGTATGTGTGAAACACCAATTTTATCAATTAAAGTCATTTACTTTTCCAGCATTTTACTTGCTTTTCTCCTTTAAATTCCTGTCGAACCTTTACTTTAAAGCTTTGTTTATTTTACCAAGCCTTTCCTTTATGCAATTTACTTGAAACCTTTTATTTAAAGCCTTATCCACCTTAATCAAACTTCAAAATCAACCAATGTCCATAGGATCAATCTGATCGATCCTGCGAGTAACCAAATAAGTAACCATTTGGAGGATCAGCGGTTGTTTACCAAAACTCAAGGTAAACAAATTGGCACACCCGGTGGGACCGTGTGTTGATTGTTGAAAATTATCTCATCTTTTCGAGTTGTATGTTATTGAGGAGTGGTAGAATATACACCAACGATAACAATACTGTCAGAAGAAGGGAGGAGATGGCGAATCCGCCAAACAATAACGAAATCCCACAAACGAGTGTGGGAGCAACGGTTAATATGACCGTAAGTGAAGCGACGAATGTTGGTTCGACACCAGCAGTGTCAGTCACAACCACGGGGCCAATAACTTCGTTTACAGGCCCCAGAATACCTTTGGGAACTCCCCCACCAAGGGGAAATATAGGCACAAGGCCTGTGGTTCCCCCAGGATTTATTCCATTCTATGGTATGCCAACTTCTGAAGTGGCAAGCCTGACGAATGCTGCGTCCACTTATTCAGACCCTTTCGTGAGTGCTTCTTCGCCACTCCAAGGCTCTGGAGTAGGCATGGCGAATAGAAATAGGACCCAACTCTTAGGAGGAACGTCCCAAGTAGCCCATGGCCTTACCAATGCCTCGACAGCAGTCTTGAGGCAACAGATGGACGAAAGCAACCATGATATGGTGCAAATGTTGGCACAAACTTTGAGTACAGTGCTAAATCCTCTAATACAAAATACTACTCAATCGAATCAGCAAGTTACAGCGCAAATGACGCGTTTGGCTGACTTCTTTGGAGTACCCCCACCTATTCGACAGCCCCAAAGGGCGCAAATAAGGGGAAATCAGGGGATATTTGTAGAGGAAGAAACCACCATTAACCAGGCCCAACAGCCTGTCGAAGAAAACCTTAGGGCTCGGTTGGAACAACCTGTCGAAGAGCCTAGGGTAATAGCCCCAGAGGTAAGGTTAGTGAACAGAAACCAAAATGCTGACGAAGTAGTTCAGCATATCCAATACCAAAACATGGGTTTGGAAAACAATCTGACAACCATGATCGAAAGGATCATGACTCAGAATGGAATGAACATGGGCTTTCGAAGGCCCAACTTTACGTCTCCATTGTCAGAATATGTGTTACAAACGGATTTACCTCCTAGGAGCAAAGTCCCCAAATTTACTAAGTTCTCTGGGGACACGACAGAATCTACTGTCGAACATGTGGCGAGGTATTTGATCGAAGCAGGAGACATTTCAAATAATGAAAACCTAAGGATCAAGTACTTCCCAAGTTCTTTAACCAAGAACGCTTTTACTTGGTTCACAACTCTACCCCCCAATTCGATCCATCATTGGACCCAGTTGGAAAGATTGTTCCATGAACAATTCTATATGGGGCAAACCAAGATAAGCCTGAAAGAACTGGCCAGTGTGAAGAGACGTTTCACTGAACCTATAGACGAATATCTGAATAGGTTTAGGTTGCTTAAGGCGAGATGTTTTACACAAGTGCCAGAACATGAGTTGGTCGAAATAGCCGCAGGCGGTTTAGATTATTCCATTAGGAAGAAGATAGACACCCAGTACCTAAGAGACATGGCCCAACTGGCCGACAGAGTTCGACAGGTCGAACGCCTCAAAGCTGAAAAAGCTAAGGCAACGAAAACTCACAAGAGAGAAAGAATAGCGTACGTTGAGATGGATGACGAAGATCTAGAATCCTTCGACGATACTTTAACTGTCGAAGAAGGAGAAGTCAATTTAGCAGAACTAAAACAAGGGCCACCATACTCTTGTAAACAGTTAGTCCCCTCAAATGGGAAAAATCCCATTGGTCCAGACAGGACCAACGATAGGTTCCCAAAAAAGACTTATAGTTTTGACATCACAAAATGTGATGAAATATTCGACTTGCTAGTTAAAGATGGCCAAATGATACTACCCCCTGGGGTAAAAGTGCCTCCTCTTGATCAAAGAAAGAAGAGAGGTTTTTGCAAATATCATAATTTTTTGGGCCATAAAACTTCTCAATGTTTTCTTTTCAGGAATCTTGTGCAAGACGCTATTGAGGAAGGGAGATTAAAGTTTGCTGACAAATCCCCCATGGCTGTCGACTCCAATCCACTGAAGGCTGAAGCCCACTATGCAGAACCCTCTGAGGTGAACATGATAGAGGCAACCAGGATCCAGTCGAAGAAGCCAGGAATTACCATGGTCGAAGTCTCAAAGGACCACATCAACATGCCAATCTTTGGCAGTTTTTCTGGAAATTTATCCAGGAAGACAATTGAGGCTGTCCAGAAAGCGGTCGAGGACCCGAAGTCGAAGACTGCTGAAACACAAAAAACTGGACCAAAGCCCAGTTCCCACTTGGCCACTGTTCAAGGCCAGACGGAGATTCTGGAGACACAAATGAAGCAACTAACTCTTGCTAGCAAAGATACAATGAATATCAACATGGTTGAACTTTCTGATCCTAAAGCATCAGAAGAGGCCACAAGGCAAGAGCAGGCTAATAAAACGGCTTTCCCTAGGGAAAACGAAAACTTGGCAGATTTTTTACAAAGATGCCAGAAGAAGAAATCAGAGGTGATGCTGTGTCCAAGATGCAGTTCTATCTTTGATAAAAAAGCTGCTGAGCACATACAAGGAGTGAGAGCAGCGAACAAGAGAAGGGAGAATGCTGACCTTCGACATGATCCCAGAAGGGGTTCTAATCAAGACAAGAGGCCATTGACTTTTAGGCCTCCAACAAATGTACCAGTAGACACTTGGTACAAAACTTCTGGCCGAAAAAGGCCAAGTGAAGAGAAATGGCATTCTTTCGATGTGCCAAGAGGTTCCTCTTTAATTCCGAAGAAAGAGCCTCAAGTTGCTGCATCCAAGGTTGCTCAAGTGTCCAGCAACTACAAGGGAAAAAATCCTATGTCTCGATCCCAATGGAGGAGATATCAAAGGAGACGAAAAGCAGAAAGGGAGGCTGCCAACGAACCTAAGGCAGAAACTAGTTCGAATGTTCCTCAAAGGAAACAAAGGAAGCCTTTAGAGAGAGAACCAGTTACCAACAGGCTAGTTTGGCCTAACCAGAGCGAAGTCGAAGACGAAGACGATGCTGAGTCCGACGATACTTTGGATATAATGGTGAATATTGTTTCAGTGCTGCCTAGGGAATTCAATCGACAAGTAGAAGTCGAAGCCAGTGACTGGGAGGTGGAACAAGAAATGGCCAAACATAGGCCAGTGTGCTATTTTGTCATGGACAATGGCACTACAGAGGAACAAAATGGCTTCTTCGAGCCACCTACAGAGGCGATGAAGAATCACCTCAAACCTTTGTTCATAAGGGCTAAGCTCGAAGAGACCACTGTGAATAAAATATTGGTCGACTGTGGGGCAACTATCAATATTATCCCTCACTCTATGCTAAGGAAGATTGGCAAAAGAGATGAGGAAATTAAACCTCACAATATGGTCCTGTCGAACTATGAGGGAGGCATTGGGACCACCATGGGAGTGATCCAGTTAGATATCAAAGTTGGGTCGATCCTTCGACCAACAATGTTCATGGTCATATCGGCCAAACCTAACTACAACCTTTTGTTAGGCCGTGAGTGGATTCATGGTGTTGGCGCTGTGCCTTCATCGATGCACCAAAGGCTGCTTCTATGGCGTCCAGATGGGATGGTCGAAAACATAGAGGCAGATCAAAGCTACTACCTTGGCGAAGTGAATCACTTGGGTGTGGCAGATTTCGACAAAAACTTGGCTCACATAGGGCCATGTCCAACTCCTGACTTCGACATGGCGCCAGCGCCAAACACCTTTTGTTCCCTATACCTGCATCCTGAGCATGGTTTCCAATGGGACAGAGAAGACTTGTCCCACATAGACTTCAGTGGGCTAACTGATATCCAACCAACTGGTTGGGGAAGTGAATTCAGTGATAATGACTGAGTCACAATCTCTGAAGCGAATTTCGGCTTATGTAGCCGAAACCAAGATGATAACGGCTCTCGAAGCCGAAGTAAAGTACATGGCCACACAGGCCAATGATCAACAATTATCTGCTGTTGGCCCAGGAAAGGATTTCGATCCAAGACCTCCTGATATCATGCCAGATGAAATGCGGGAACAGAGGCTCGACGCCATCTATGACGATGAGCCTTTGGGCTTCGAAAAGGATCCCTTGGCGAACAACATTAAGATGTTAGCACAAGACCCTTTAGAAGAAATCAACTTAGGCGAAGGATCAGAGAAAAGGCCAACTTACATCAGCGCCAAAATTGATCCAGAACTTAGGTTGGAAGTAATCCAATTGCTGAAAGAGTTTAAAGACTGTTTTGCATGGGATTATGACGAAATGCCTGGTCTCGACAGAGGATTGGTAGAACTTCAGTTGCCAATAAAACCTGGAAAGAAGCCAATCAAGCAAAATCCAAGACGCTTCGCTCCAGAAATATTGTCGAAGATCAAAACGGAGGTCGAAAGACTTCTGAAATGCAAATTCATCCGTGTTACAAGGTATGTCGAATGGATTGCAAATATTGTGCCAGTAATTAAGAAAAATGGCACATTAAGGGTGTGTATAGATTTCAGAGATTTGAATGCTGCCACCCCCAAAGATGAATATCCTATGCCTGTGGCGGAAATGCTAGTCGATTCTGCCGCTGGCTACGAATACCTGAGTATGCTCGACGGTTATTCAGGATATAATCAAATATTCATTGCTGAAGAGGATGTGTCGAAAACAGCTTTTCGATGCCCTGGGGCCTTAGGCACTTACGAATGGGTAGTGATGCCTTTTGGCCTAAAGAACGCTGGGGCAACGTACCAGCGAGCAATGAATACTATCTTCCATGATTTTATTAACACTTTTATGCAAGTTTATATTGATGATATTGTTATAAAATCTGTTTCCAGGAAGAGTCACATTGACCACCTTCGACGATCATTCGAAAGAATGAGAGAACATGGTCTGAAGATGAACCCTTTGAAGTGTGCGTTCTGTGTGAAAGCTGGAGATTTCTTGGGCTTCGTTGTCCACAAGAAAGGAATCGAAATCAATCAGAACAAGACGAAGGCAATTTTGGAAGCGAAAGCGCCATCGAATAAGAAGGAATTGCAATCTCTCTTAGGCAAGATAAATTTCTTAAGAAGGTTTATATCTAACCTAAGTGGGAAAGCTCAGGCCTTTTCACCCTTACTTCGACTGAATAAAGAGGGGTTCGAATGGGGGCAAGAGCAACAAGAAGCCTTCGACAAAATCAAAGGGTACCTCACTAAGCCACCTATTTTGGTGCCTCCTTGTAGTAATAGGAGTATGAGATTGTACATAGCTGCATCTGACAAAACTCTGGGAAGTATGTTAGCCCAAGAGGATGAGAATGGAGTCGAAAGACCCATTTATTATCTCAGTCGAGTTTTGAATGATGCAGAAACTAGATATAGCGAAGTTGAAAAATTGTGTCTATGTCTGTATTTTTCTTGTACAAAACTCAAGCAATATATAAAACCAGTTGATGTTTATGTTTCGTCTCATTTTGATGTTTTCAAATATATGTTGTCGAAACCTATCTTGCATAGTCGAATTGGCAAGTGGGCATTAGCATTAACTGAATACTCCTTGACCTTTATGCCTCTTAAGGCAGTAAAAGGACAAGTGGTTGCAGACTTCATAGTCGACCACTCAATTCAAGTCGAGGATATTAATTATGTGGAGATAGAACCTTGGAAATTCTACTTCGATGGTTCCAGCCATAAAAATGGAACAGGAGTAGGAGTCTTGATTATTTCTCCAGATAAAATTCCAACAACATTCAAGTACCAAATAGAAGGTTCTTGTTCGAACAATGAGGCTGAGTATGAAGCTCTAATTACTGGCCTTGAGATATTGTTGGAATTGGGGGCAACTCGAGTCGAAATAATGGGAGACTCAGAGTTAGTCATCAAGCAAGTCACAAAGGAATATAAATGCATAAGAGAGAATCTCATTATGTACTTTGTGATAGCAAATCGTTTATTGAAACAATTTGAAAGTGTCAATATTCGACACATACCCAGAGTCGAAAATCAAATAGCCAATGACTTGGCACAAATTGCATCTGGGTATAAGATTTCAAAAACGAAACTACAAAGAGCAATCAAAGTTCGAGAGAAGATAAAAGCAACTTGTCTATCACCATCAGACTTGGAATCGACGAGGCTAGGATATGCTGATCACTCAAACTTCGAGATTTCGTTCATTGATAATTTGTCAGAGCAAGATTGGAGGAAACCCATTGTGGACTATCTTCAAAATCCAGGAGCTCCGACAGAACGAAAAACAAAATACAGGGCGTTGAGTTTTGTACTCATGGGTAATGAGTTATTCAAGAAGACGCCTGAAGGGGTGTTGCTGAAATGTTTAAGTGAAACTGAAGCATACATAGCCCTTTCGACTACGCATGCTGGGGCATGTGGGGCTCACCAAGCAGGCCATAAGATGAAATGGTTGTTGTTTCGACAAGGACTATATTGGCCCACTATGCTGAAAGATTGTGTTGAGTTCGCCAAAGGTTGCCAAGAGTGTCAAGTTCATACAGGCATCCAACATGTACCAGCAAGCGAACTTCACTCGATAGTGAAGCCTTGGCCATTTAGAGGATGGGCGTTGGATCTCATTGGAGAGATTCGACCAGCATCATCAAAGAGTCAGAAATACATATTGGTAGGCATTGATTATTTTACTAAATGGATCGAAGCTGTCCCTTTAGTCAATGTAGACCAAGAAAATGTCATTGAATTCATTCAAAAGAACATTATATTTAGGTATGGAATCCCTGAGACAATAACAACTGATCAAGGGTCAGTCTTCACTGGTCGAAAGATGCAGGAATTTGCTCAGGAAACAAGTTTCAAACTCCTAACATCCACGCCTTACTATGCACAGGCGAATGGTCAAGTCGAAGCAGCTAACAAAGTGGTGATTGGCTTGATAAAGAAACATGTTGGGAAGAAACCAAAGAATTGGCATAAGACGTTAGACCAGATTTTATGGGCTTGTCGAACGTCCCCAAAAGAAGCTACTGGTACAACACCATATAGGCTAACTTTTGGCCATGATGCAGTATTGCCAGCAGAAATTTGTCTTCAATCTGCAAGAGTTCAGAGGCATTATGATATTCCTTCTGAGGTTTATTGGAATATGATGTTAGATGAACTGGTGGATTTAGACGAAGAGAGATTACACGCTCTCGACTTACTCAGGCTTCAGAAGAAAAGAGTAGAAGACTCTTATAATAGAAAGGTAAAACCTAAGGTATTTTTGCCTGAAGATTTAGTTTGGAAGGTAATTCTTCCCATGGATCGACGGGATCGAAGCATGGGGAAATGGTCACCCAAGTGGGAAGGACCCTTTAGAGTTATCCAAACTTTTTCTGGTGGAGCCTATGAAGTCGAAGAGATAAGTGGAGATAAAAGGCTCTTGAGAGTAAATGGTAAATATTTAAAAAAATACAAGCCTATACTTCAAGAGATAAAAATAAAATAATAAAAGAACAAGCTAAATTAACCATAAAAATGCCAAAATGGAGATTTTTATTAATTTCAGCCAAGATGGCAATTGTTGTCGAAAACGATTACAGAAGATGGTTACAAAAGAGAATCAATCAAAAGGTAAGAGAATTCTTGAGTCGAAGATACTTGGCGTACTGCAGCTCCAACCTCTTTTTGCACCAAGAGTTTTCCTGCACTAGTTTGGCAATTTGAGCGTCGAGGCTTTGGGCCCTCTCAGCGAATTCCAGGCCTTGCTTGATCTCAGTCTGGCTCTCAGTGTCTGAGATGGTCGAAAGAATCTCCTCCTGGAGTACAGTGTTGGCGTTTATCTTCGCCTCTATCTCTGCGATTTGTGCTCGGAAGGAGACATTCTCTCGCTCAATGGCATCGACTCTTTCCTGTGCAGACGCTTTTTGTTTCGACAACTCGGCAATTCGAGAAGTCGAATCTGAGACAGCAGTCCACGCAGATGAGCTTTTGCCATGCAGCACTTCGAGCTGACTGTTAAAACCTCGTTGGCGCCTGTAATCTGCTGAAACTTGATCAATCATAGAATGTAATTCCATGATCAAGTCTGAGATTTCTGGGGCTACAGCTTCGAAGTCAACAACATTCAAGACCTCCTTTAAGCATGATGGAGCAATGGGGTCCCCCTCTAACGTCTTCATCAAATCCCTCTTGAAGAACTGGGCCTTAACCTTCGCCAACGCATCATCAAGAGGAGAAGTTTCAGTAGACTTCCCCGACAGGGTAGGAATTTCCTGGCTAGTGTCAGATGAACTCTTACTCTCGATGATTGCATTGAGGTAGCTGACAGGGTCAGTTTGTTTCAAGATTTCCAAGTCCTCTTTTGACTTGTGCTTTGAGGAGGTAACCCTTGCCACAGTATTATCTTGGGCTTGAGGCTGTTGAATGCTGAGTGCCTCGATTGGTTGCTCTTCGACTTGGACTGAGGCGGTACCAGCGTCGACTTGTGGTTCTTCGTTAGCATCACCCTGGGGTCCTTCGCCAGCGTCATTTTGTGGCTCTTCGCTAGCGTCACCCTGGTGTCCTTCGCCAGTACCACCTTGGTGCTCTTCGTCAACAGCATCTTGATTCTCTTCGCCATTGCCTTGGTCTCTTCCTTCAGGATTCTCTTCTGACGACAAGTCCACCACATGAACCGTTTCTGGTTGTTGTTCCTCCACTGGCTGTGTTTCCTCCACCATAGGTTCTTCTGTTGTCTTCTCCACTGTTTCAGCATTGGCCTCATTCTCAGTATGGGCTTCGTCATTGCCCAAATCTTTTTCCTGAGGCCTGCTAAGGTCAGCAGATTCTAGAGTTTCTGAAGTCCTTGGTGGAGAACTTTCAGTAGTGTCCTAAAAAAGAGAGAGAAGACAAATCTTCAGATGTCGAAAGAGACACAATCGAATACTGGTATCTATGCCTAAGTTATAAAAAGGGTCCAATAGATTACCTGTGGATTAACTTCAGCCCCAGGGCTGGAATTGTCACTTTCGACAGGCTTGGTAAGAAGAGCGTTCAGTTCCTCCTCAGTTGGCTCCTCGATGATCACTGCAGGTGGCTTAGGCTTTCTCACAGCGACCTTTATTCTGACGGTTCGACCTTCAGGGGCAGGAGCAGGAACAGAAGCGTCCTTCGTTAACTTTCGCCTCTTTAAGGGAGCAGGAGGGGAATCACTTTCGTCATCACTCCCAGATTCGACCACCAATGCTGCCCGTTTCTTGGGCGAAGGGGCCTAGAAAACCAACAGGAATTCGATTGAGTAATTGCATCGAAAATCAAAAATCGAAAGCCAGAAGAAAAATAAAGAAAATCTGGTTACCGATACAAGAGGTTTCCTCGAAGAGCCTTCCCCTTGTTGGTTGCTTATGGTCTTCGCCGGCGCTGTAGTCTTCGCCGGCGGTGGAGGTTTTGTTGAAGGGCCTCCTCCTTGTGGGCCTTCTGTAGCCTTCTTGGCTAGAGGCTTTCGAACAACTGAAAGCAAAAGAGAAGGTTAACAGGCTAGCAGTCGAAGAGAAAGACAAAAAGCAATGTGAGAGAATAAACTTACATTTCTTGACCTTGTCCAACACAAGGACAAAAGACTTCTGCAACTCTGCCATGAAGTCCTTCTCGTCGAAGAAGTACTCAGCATAATAGCTTCTCCACCACTCCTCGAAGGATGGTGAGCAAAGGAAATTAAGCTGGTAGTCAAACAGCGAGAGGATTGTTCGACCAGCATATCTTCCGATATGCTTGATGGCAGCTTCTTCTGTATAATCGTTGCAGAAGTACAACATTGACTTCTCTCTTTGAAAAATAGGAGAAGGCAGGGTTTGGATGATACCAAACTGGCGAGATACCAGATTTGGTTGATAGGCAAGCAGACTCAAATGAGTCTTAGAACTCTTAAATCGAAGAGGCATGATCCTGGGTGTCAGGAACGCCTCCCAAAGTATGGTGTGCTCATCGACATTGGGACCACTCGATTACTTTGGATGTGGCCTTGTGAACCATGCTGGCCCCACCCTCCGTTGAGCAAATGGAGCCATAGTTGAAACAAATTCCTTCCTTCGAGCGAACATCAGAACGAAGTTAGTGAAGGTTTGTTGAAACTCCAGCCCATCTTCCACAGGTGTCAGCAGAGCCAGCCTAATTCCTTCGATACGTCTATTAGCTATCGCTGGGGCTTGTTCATTTATCTGAATCTTCTTGGGTAAGAAAGATTCGAAAGTGGCGTTGAGCCACAGTTGAAGTAGCCAAAAAGGCCCAGCAAGTAACAAATTGGCCCTGTCCTCGACATGTTTCAGAAGAGTGACCCCATTGCTGATCGAGTCATAAAGACTGGCCAGAATCAGTTCTGCCAAACAGATGTTTTGGCGGTGATGCAGTTGGGTGGCAAGAGTGACCATCTTTTTGGTCACTTGTAGAGACTTCGAGCAAAACACAAAGCGAGTTAGCCATAAGGCTAGAAACGCTATGTGTTCGACATCCGACACCGCGTCTGTCGACCTGTCATGATAATGGTTGATAAAGGTGGTGTATGTTGGTTTGGTCTCAGAGAAGCCAATTTGGTCCTCCGACATCTCCTCCGGGTCGAAGTAATCTCCGGTTGGTCGAAGGCCAGTAATAGCTGCTACGTCGAAAAGTGTGGGGGTTAACATCCCACATGGAAGATGAAAAGTGAAGTGAGAGTAATCCCAGAACAACAGTGAAGCTATAAGCATCTCTGGGGAGTAGTTTAAGGCTGTCTTCGACAGCATCACTAGGTCGAAGATTCCCATTTCCTTCCAGACTGGAGTTTGATGTTTCTCCAACTTTGTTAGCCAAGCAACATAGTCGGAGGTCAGATTAGGGCAAGACCTGAAGACCCTAACACTTCTGTTGAAGAAGCGGAGGTCGATTTTTTCGCGTGTAGGGTCTTCGTTGTCTTCTGCGTCCTTCTTGGCGCATGCTACTGGCTTGAGTTTCTCGACGATGGGGAAATAGCTCTTGATCTTCAGAGCTTCAGAGATGCTTGGATTCATGGGGCCGGACATTGCGAAGATCTGGTTGGAGTATCCAACCGGGATCATCAAGTGGCGCGAATAAGCATCGCGAACGGAGATGTCAGAGGGTTCAGGAACCCTTCGTTTCCCTGTAGAGTTTACTACCGGAGCAGTAACAAAGACCTTGGGTTTAACATGTTGTTCGGTTGGTGCGTTAGCCTTGGGGGCAGTAGAAGCAGAGGCCATTGTTGAGGATGAAGATGAAGTGAAAGAGGAAAAGTTTTCTGCAAAGAGAGCAAGCTTGTACGAAAGCAAGGAAGTTTGAAGGCTAGTTTGCGTAAAAAGTCCCACAATGGGATATTCACTACTATTTATAGTAGTGGGAAAAATCTCCAATAACGAGGACATTAAATGTCATTTAATGCTGCAGGAATTAGTGGGACGCGTGGCAGCATCCTGTTGTTTTGGCCGTTTCTGCAGAAACAGAGAGACGCAGCGTGCGTCCTCGTTTTTGAGATTTGTCATAATGACAAATTCTGAAGTGACGTTTGGTACTGCACGCCGTACTGAAAGTGACGTCCTAGGATCAAATCAATGATGGTTTCTTGGGATTGCCAATAGTTGGTAAAAAGCAACCAAAAGTGCACAAGTTAACTTGTGACTAAGCGTGGAAAAACAGGTGTCGAATGGCGTTTTCAAAGAATGCCTTTTTCTTTCAGAGTCGAAATAAGGCATTCTTGGGGGGCAATTTGTTGGCTCCTAAATTCGACACCTTTGTTTTGATTGATGTCAGCCATTAAAAGCTGAAAGATGCTTTCGACTGGCTAAGCCTGTCGAAGTGCCCGTCGAAAGATGGCAAAATACTTAGAAGATTTCTTCCAAGGAAGAAGGCTGGTTGCCTTCGACATCGAAGGAGTTTTCGTCGAAGACGTCTCTTGATGAAGGTGTTCGATGGTCCAGAGTGGAGCAGTTTGAAATTCAAAGCTTTGGAGGGAAAACGGTTTCCAGCAGTTACTACGTGCAAACGTGCAAGGATCTGGAGCGTCGAGCATGGAGAACGTGCCAAGTGGCTTGATCTCGAAGCAGTGTAACTGCCCGACGGTTACTTGGAATGTTTTAGTATAAATAGGAGTAGACATGTAGTTTCTCGCGGGTGTTCATAATTATATACATAGTCACTCATTTAGATTCAAGTACCCAGTGTGAGCGAAAGAATTGTTGAGAAATGTATGTGTGAAACACCAATTTTATCAATTAAAGTCATTTACTTTTCCAGCATTTTACTTGCTTTTCTCCTTTAAATTCCTGTCGAACCTTTACTTTAAAGCTTTGTTTATTTTACCAAGCCTTTCCTTTATGCAATTTACTTGAAACCTTTTATTTAAAGCCTTATCCACCTTAATCAAACTTCAAAATCAACCAATGTCCATAGGATCAATCTGATCGATCCTGCGAGTAACCAAATAAGTAACCATTTAGAGGATCAGCGGTTGTTTACCAAAACCCAAGGTAAACACTACCCTGGAAGAGTTATCTGATTTGCTTGGTATCCCTATCTTGGATCAGACTCCCTTTACTGGTTGGGAAAAGACCCTCAGGCTTGAGGATGTTGCTGCAGCTCTTCCTTTGACCCATCAAGAGGTAACAGACAACTGGGTGACTAGAAGCGGAGTTAAGGGTTTCTTGGCCAAGTTCCTGATTGGTAAAGCTAACAATTTCTGGAATGACCTGGACTTTAGGGCATATGAAGACATCTTGGCTCTCCTAATCTATGGGTTAGTCCTGTTTCCCAATCCTGACAATTTCATCAATGTCACTGCCATAAGGATCTTTATGTCTCAGAATCCTGTGCCCACTCTCTTGGGTGACATCTTGCAACAACTTCATGCCCGTACTACCCGAAGACGAGGAACCCTATGGTGTTGTATCCCTTTGTTGGTGAGGTGGTTTATTTCGCACCTCCCTAAGTTCGTGCTGAAGAACCAAGAAGGAAGAGGTTGGGCTCATAGGTTAATGTCTCTCACCGATAAAGACATCATTTGGACCTGCAGAGGTTTGGATGAGATAGCTATTATTGACCGATGCGGGGAATACCCTAATGTTCCTCTGATTGGTACCCAAGGAGGGATCTCTTACAATCCATGTCTAGCACTCCGTCAGTTTGGAAGAGCAAGAAGAGCAAGTCCCCATGAGATGTTGGTGCCTCACATCAGTTTTGAATTTCAGGTGGATAGTGACGAGCTACGTCGTAGGTTCATCAAGGCTTGGGACAAAGTTCATAAAGCTGACCCACAAGAGTTAGGGCCAAAGACCTCTTTACCTATGGAAGCCTACTACAAATGGGTTCGCATCCGTGCTCAGAAGTTAGGTATGACGTATGAAGCTGTCAGACCCGTCATTCTTGAGTGTCCTGACAAAGATGGTGTTCCTCCAACTGTCCTTCCTCCTCAGATACCTACTGATTATGAGACATTGAAGAGATCTTGGTCGCAACTACGAGAAGAGCGGGATTCTTACTGGGAAAAGTTCAACGAGCAGGAATCAAAGATCCAGAAGCTGACAAAGCAGTTGGAGAATGAGCGAGCTATGAATGCCTACATCCGTACTGAGAAGAGGAGACCATGGGATCAATAAGGAGCTCTGGATGATCTTTCACAATTTGATTTTCCTTTTCAGTATTTCCTTTCATGTAACGCCTAAAGGCAACCTGTTGAATAATTTCAGTTGCAAAGTTGAATCTAATGAAGTGTGTTCCTTTTTGTTTACAAAGTTGATTCCCGATTGTCTTTGAAAACATAAACCATACGCATTTCATACATCATGTGCATAGCAGGTTTTTCCTCTTTTCAGGTTGCTTACTGTTCTTCGCTGTTTATTTCAGCATCACGAATACTGACTCTTCATCAACTGAGACCTCCATCAAGGCTCTTCAGGCGCAGAATGCACAATTCCAGGAATTAATCAAGGGTCTGGCTAAAGGCCAAGAAGAACTGAAGGCTATGCTCCTGAAGAAGGAGAAGAAGAAGAAGAGAAGAACTGTTCTGTTCAACTCGGGCCGAAGGTTTGGCAACGCTCTGCAGCAGGAAGAGGCTGGTTCTTCTGTTGACAAGAGTTCTCCTCAGGCAGAAGCAGGGGTTCCTAGTCCGGTAGTCTCTGACAACGAGACTGATTTTGATGAAGAGCAGTACCCTCCTGCAGACGACAAATACAAGCAACTGGAGGATAGGTTGAAGGCTATGGAGATTCAACAGGTACCGGGGTTGGATTTCAGAGATTTGGGTTTGTCAACTGGTGTGATCATCCCTCACAAGTTCAAAGCACCATCCTTCTCTAAGTATGACGGGGCGTCTTGTCCCAAGCTGCATTTAAGGTCCTATGTTCGGAAAATTCAGCCGTACTCTGCGGATAAGAATTTGTGGATCCACTTCTTCCAGGAGAGTCTTTCAGGGACTCATCTCGAATGGTTCTATCAGCTGGATGGGACCAAGGTTCGTAACTGGGAGGAGTTGGCTACTGCTTTCTACAAGCAGTATCAATATAATGCCGACCTTGCCCCTACACGTACTCAACTCCAGGGTATGTCGTTAGGTGCAAGTGAAGGTTTTAAAGAGTACGCTCAGAAGTGGAGAGACCTGGCTGGTAGGGTGCATCCACCTTTGACTGATCGGGAGTTGGTAGACATGTTCTTGGGGACCCTATCTGGGCCGTTTTTCAACCATCTGATCGGGAATTCTTCTGCGGGGTTCACTGATTTGATTCTAACTGGAGAGAGAATTGAGGCTGGGCTAAAGTCTGGGAAGATTGCGAAGGGTGCATCGTCTAGTTCGGAAAAGAAACCATTCAAGAAAGAGTCTAGTGCCGTATATGGTTCCAGGAAATCAGAGAGACCCGAGCGCCGCCAATCTGTCAGTGCGGTAATGATTGCTAAGCCTGCTGCCGCTCCTCGGCCGACCAATCCTCAAAGGGCTGAAAGACCCCGGAGGGAGTTTACCCGGTTAAGCATGACCCTATCGCAGATCCTGCCACAGTTGCTATCCACCAATTTGGTGACTGTTAGGGAGGCTCCGAAGTTCCCCAATACTGCATCTCCTAAGTACAACCCGAATTCCCGTTGTGCTTACCATTCTGATAGCCCGGGGCACTCTACCGATGACTGTTGGGCGTTAAAGAATAAGGTGCAAGACCTTATCGACGCGAAGGAGATACAGTTCGAAGCGCCTGAGAGGCCGAATGTAGTTACTGCTCCTATGCCTCAACATGGGGTAAATGCTGTTGACGAAGACGTTTATGCTGTTTCTGTGGATGATCTAGCCACTCCTCTGAAGATTGTCAAGAAGAACCTACTGCAGGCCGGTTTATTTCCGGGTTGTAGTGAGGGTTGCCTGTTCTGTACTGTGTCCCCATCTGGTTGTCCCTTGCTGAGGTTAGGCATCCAAAGCCTAATGGATAGCAAGGAGATTCTGTTTAAGAAGTCTGCTGTTCGGTTGGCTCCAGTGGAAGAAGTTTCTGTGGTGACTATCTTCAACAATCCGATCCCGGCTCTCCCGAAGAAGCCCGTTCAAATCATGACCGTTGCACCTGTTATTATCACTGTTCCAGGGCCCCTGCCCTATGTATCTGATAAAGTTGTCCCCTGGCATTATGGGGCAGATGTATATGTAAACGGGATTAAGCAAGAGTTCAACGCTGGCGCCAGCATTTGTGACATCACTGGCCCAGCCAAGGTTACCCGCAGTGGCAGGCTCTTCTCGCCTGACATTGCACCGCCTGCTGCCCGACGACCGCTCCTGATAACTCCTACAAGTATACCTATTCCTGCTGCTGATCCAATTGTTTCTCCTGCTACCGAGTCATCCAATGCTCGGGGCAAAGGAGTTGAGGTTGAGCCTGCCCAGATGGAGGCACCTGTACCTATAACTGCTGAGGCCTCCCAACAAGAGATGGAGGAGATTCTAAAAATTATAAAGAAGAGTGACTTCAATGTTGTGGAACAGCTGGGGCATACGCCCTCTAAAATCTCCATGCTCTCTTTATTGCTGTGCTCCGAGGCCCATGCCAAGGCCTTAATCTCATTCCTCAAGACGGCCCATGTGCCACATGAGACATCTGCAGTCCAGTTCACTGATTGCGTAGCAAATCTGACGGCAGACAATGGCTTGGGTTTCTCAGATGCTGACTTGACCGCAAAGGGAAGAGACCATAATGATGCTCTGCATGTCTCTATTGAATGCAGGGGCACTACCTTGGCACATGTGTTGGTGGATACTGGTTCATCTTTGAATGTGCTACCCAAGAAGGCTTTGGACCGTCTAGATTGTGAAGGCCTGGAATTAAAACCCAGCAATATCATCGTCAGGGCCTTTGATGGTTCAAAGAGGATGGTTCATGGAGAGGTTGACATTCCGATTCGCGTGGGCTCTCAGGTGTTCGACTCCACTTTTTATGTGATGGATATCCGTCCATCTTACTCTTGTCTATTGGGTCGACCTTGGATACATAAGGCTGGGGCAGTGACCTCTACCTTGCATCAGAAGCTGAAGTACCCCGTCAGAGGGAAGATCGTCACTGTGCAGGGAGAGGAGGAATATATGGTGAGCCACCTGAACTCCTTCAGATACATTGAGATGGATGGGGAGTTTATTGAAACCCCCTTTCAGCATTTCGAGGAGGTGCTTCCAATTACAGCAGCGTCAGAAACAGCAGAAGAAATTGTTCCTTTGAAGATGGCTTCCCTAAAGGATGCCCGGGCTGTGGTTCAGAAGAGTGAAAGTGCCAACTGGGGCAGACTTCCAGACTTTACTCAGAAGACTGATAAATTTGGGCTGGGTTTTACCACAGAAGGTCAGAAAGCTATGAGGAAAGCGAAGATCGGAAGACCTCCGGTATTCATTACAAGTTCAGGAGTGAATGCTGTTGGGGAAGACAATGGAGTGGATGAGGCTGAATTCAATAGCTGGATCTATCCAACGGCTGAAGGCGGGTTGAACAATTGGATTGCTAAGGACCATACTCCTGTTACCTTTGTGACGCAGTAATAAACTTCTTTGTTTCGTTATTCTGTAATAAACAATAATAAACTCTTTGGCCCGGTGTCTTACCCGAGGCACCGTGGTTTCATTTGTGAGGGCATATAAATTGTCATTTCATATATCATGAATGAAAATCTTGGACGTTTTCTCGCATTACAAATCTTGTGCTCCTTTTCTGTTTTTCTTTCCTTTACATATTTCTCAAAACAGCTGTATTTACACACACACTCACTCATACAGGTTTCAATCCACTCTGGATCTCACTGATAACAACTCTGCTACTGCCAATTATGACTTTGAAAATCCGATCAACTTAGCCGAAGACGAAGGTGAAGATGATTGCGAAGTGCCTGGCGAGCTTGCAAGACTGTTACTTCAGGAAGAGAGGGCAATTCAACCCCATGAAGAGCCAGTGGAAACCATAAACCTGGGTACCGAGGCAGACAGGAAAGAGGTAAAGATTGGTGCCAACCTAGAGCTCAGCGTGAAGCAACGGTTAACCAAGATGTTACTTGATTATATGGAGATCTTTGCCTGGTCCTACGAAGACATGCCTGGGTTGGATACCGATATTGTGGTCCATCATTTGCCAACTAAGGAAGACTGCCCTCCAGTTAAACAAAAGGTCCGTCGGATGCGTCCAGAGATGTCTGAGAAGATTAAGGCCGAGGTTATGAAACAGTTTGATGCTGGGTTTCTTGCAGTGACTTCATACCCTCAGTGGGTTGCTAATGTGGTGCCGGTACCGAAGAAGGACGGTAAGGTCAGAATGTGTGTCGATTACAGGGATCTGAACAGGGCCAGCCCTAAGGATGACTTCCCTTTACCTCACATTGATGTCCTCGTTGATAATACGGCTCAGCACAAGGTATTCTCTTTCATGGATGGCTTTTCAGGTTACAATCAGATTAAGATGGCACCTGAAGACATGGAAAAGACTACATTTGTCACTCAGTGGGGCGCCTTTTGTTACAAGGTCATGCCGTTCGGGTTGAAGAACGCTGGGGCAACCTACCAACGTGCCATGGTTGCTTTATTTCATGACATGATCCATCATGAGATAGAAGTGTATGTGGACGACATGATCGCAAGGTCCCAGACTGAGGAAGAGCACATAGATCATCTGCAGAAGTTGTTTGACCGGTTGAAACTGTACAAGCTGAGGTTGAACCCGAACAAGTGCACCTTCGGGGTAAGATCCGGGAAGCTGCTAGGCTTCGTGGTAAGTGACAAGGGAATTCAAGTGGACCCTGCTAAGGTCAAAGCTATTCAAGAGATGTCAGTTCCCAAGACAGAGAAGGAGGTCAGAGGCTTTTTAGGACGCCTGAATTACATTGCTCGCTTCATCTCACATCTGACTGCTACCTGTGAGCCAATCTTCAAGTTGCTGAAGAAAGATCAGGTAGTACGTTGGAACGATGAATGTCAGGCTGCTTTTGACAAAATCAAAGAGTATCTCCAAGAACCACCTATCCTTATGCCACCGGTTGAAGGGAGACCTCTGATACTATATCTGACAGTGCTGGACAACTCAATGGGGTGTGTGCTGGGGCAGCATGACGAGTCTGGCCGAAAAGAGCATGCCATTTATTACCTTAGCAAAAAGTTTACCGACTGTGAGACCCGATACTCACTGCTTGAGAAAACTTGCTGCGCTTTGGTATGGGCTGCTCGCCGGCTGAGACAGTATATGCTGACTCACACTACCTTGTTGATCTCAAAGATGGATCCTATAAAGTACATATTCGAAAAGCCTGCTCTGTCTGGGAGAATTGCAAGATGGCAAATGATCTTGACGGAATACGACATTCAATACACAACCCAGAAAGCCATCAAGGGAAGTGTATTAGAAGACCACTTGGCACATCAGGCTGTAGATGACTATCAATCAATGAACTTCGAGTTTCCGGATGAGAGCATCATGATAGTGACAGATTGTGAAATACCTGGACCGGATGAAGGACCTGAACCAGGATCCCGATGGTCTATGCACTTTGACGGAGCATCCAACGCTTTGGGTAATGGTATCGGCGCCATAATCATATCTCCACAAGGTACTCATACTCCACTCACTGCCCGGCTATGTTTCAACTGTACCAACAACATGGCGGAGTATGAGGCGTGCATCATGGGTCTTCAAGCTGCGATCGACCTAAGGATCAAATTCCTGAGTGTCTTCGGAGATTCTGCTCTTGTGATCAATTAGATCAAAGGAGAGTGGGATACGAAACATCCAAACTTGATTCCTTACAGAGAATGTGTGTTGACCCTGATTCCCCACTTCACAGAGATAACCTTTGAGCACTTTCCAAGAGAAGAGAATCAGTTGGCGGACGCGTTAGCTACAATGTCTTCTATGTTCAAAGTCAAATGGGACAATGAGGCTCCCCGGATCATCATCTGGAAATTGGACGAACCGGCATACTGTTGTGATCTCGAGACTGAATTGGTGACGGAGAAGCCTTGGTACCACGAAGTGAAGAGATATCTGGAAGCTCAGGAATACCCTGAAGGGGCCTCTATCAATGATAAGAAATTCCTGAGGAGGTTTGCAGCCAAGTTCTTCCTTAGCAATGGCATCCTGTACAAGCGAAACCATGATTCAACCTTACTGCGTTGTGTGGATAAAACTGAAGCAGAAAGAATCATGGAAGAGCTACATGAAGGGACCTTTGGTACACATTCCAGTGGACACACTATGGCTAAGAAAATCCTACGGGCAGGATATTACTGGTCCACCATGGAAGCTGATTGTTACCAACATTCCAGGACATGCCACAAGTGCCAGATTTATGCAGACAGGGTGCATGTTCCTCCGGTTCCCCTGAATGTTCTGACTGCGCCTTGGCCGTTTGCAATGTGGGGCATAGACATGATCGGTGAGATAAAACCTACGGCATCTAATGGACATCGCTTCATCCTAGTGGCGATTGATTATTTTACGAAGTGGGTTGAGGCAGCATCTTATGCTACGGTAACCAAGACTGTTGTGGCACGGTTCATTCGACACAACTTGATCTGTCGGTACGGCGTCCCAGAGAGAATCATTACAGACAACGGTACCAACCTGAACAATAAGATGATCGCTGAGCTCTGCGAACAGTTCAAGATACAGCACCATAATTCTTCTCCTTACAGACCGAAGATGAATGGGGCTGTAGAAGCAGCAAATAAGAACATCAAGAAAATAGTGCAGAAAATGACAGTGACTTATAAAGATTGGCACGAGATGTTGCCGTTCGCTCTACATGGATACCGTACCTCAGCTAGGACGTCAACCGAGGCAACTCCTTTCTCTCTGGTTTATGGCATGGAGGCAGTCTTACCGATCGAAGTACAAATTCCCTCTCTCCGGATAATGAAGGATGCAAACCTGAACGAAGATGATTGGATCCAGACGCGACTTGATCAGCTCAACCTCATTGATGAAAAGAGACTTGCTGCTATCTGCCATGATCATACGTATCAGAAACGGATGATCAGGGCATTTAACAAAAAGGTCAGACCACAGGAATATCAAGTTGGGGATCTGGTAATCAAGCGAATCATCCTTCCTCAGAGTGATCCAAGGGGCAAATGGACCCCCACGTACGAAGGGCCATTTGTGGTTAAGCATGTGTTCTCAGGAGGAGCCATGATATTAACCAACATGGATGGTGACAACCTTCCTCACCCCGCCAATGCAGACATAGTAAAAAAATACTACGCATGAAAAAAGACCCGCTAGGCTGACATGCCTAGGCAAAAATTAGGGCTTCCCGTCGAAACAAAAGGGTTCGGGCAAAATGAAGGGATGAAATGAAAAAAAATCTGTACACCCGGCAAGTCGAAAACCTGAAAAGGCGGCTTGGGCAAAAATGGGTATCCCGGTGGACTGAAAACCCGAAAGGGCGGTCCAGGCAAAAATTAGGGATAAAAGCGTAATACTATGTCTCATTGATCACTTTGCATCCAGAATCCGGTATCTACATCAAGTTCAGACGGCATCGATCAGTCAGCTTCACCTTCAACCAAGGTCATCAAGTGATGAGACGCTCGGAGTTATAAAGGCAATAGCAGAGTTGAAACCCAGTGGGATCATTCATATTTCACACAGCTGTTTTATTTTCTTTTGTACAAAATTTGTATAAACTCTCTTGTTCGGCGGCGTTCCTCTTACTAGGACGTCAGCCTCTTGTACACAAAACGCCTATTTACAGGCCATTCAAAATCAATACAAATATATCTTTCAGTTAAACGTGCCAAGTGTTTTTCTTTTTCTGTTTTGTTTTGCGAAGAACGTCCAAGGTTCAATTTGTGATATATGCATTGACAATAATTTGCTAACTCATAAATATTTGCATACGAAACAAAGGAACTAATTGCAGGTGACACTAGAAACAGGGGCAATAAAAGAGTTGTCTAAACAATCCAATTGTTCTATCCTCCAAGGTACCAAGGTAGGTTCAGCTAAAGAATATGACCAATATCTTAATTCCCCAGAGAGTAAGCAAGTCAGTGCACTCTCTCCAAAAAGAATCATCAAATCTTAAGGAAATTGAGTATTCTCCCGTAGATCTCAATACTTCCCCAGCAGCATGTATATCCATGACAAGCATCCCCGGCAGTCTTGGTCTAAGGATTGTTCCCCGGCGGCAGACCAACATTCAAAGGAATCGCTTCCCCAGCATATCAAAACTTCCCCAAGAAAGTCCAATCCAGTTCCCCAGGAAGGTTAGAATCTATCTCCCCAAGCAGTAAGCTTATCCCCAGTATATTCTGGAAGCTTATCCCCTCGCAGAGCACGAACGCGTCGTCCGGCTTGATTTAAAGAGTTATTTCCTTAACGGGATATAACTGGGTTATCCTCAGCCAAAAGCCACGGAAAGAGCGTCCTCGACGAAGTCTTCTTACCCCAGCGAAGTCCATCAACACTTCCAACAACAAGGGTATCCCCAGCAAATTATTATCAACACTCAGCAAGGCATCCCTCTTCCCACAGAGTATTGCTTCCCAGCATGGTCGCTAGAGTATCTTTTCTCCCCGCAGAATCTTCCATTTGCCAAGTTTATTCCGCAACGGAGTCATCTTCTCCTACCGGTATTCTTGCAGTTATCATCCCCCAGCGGAAGCAAAATCTATTCTTCAGCGTCAGCCCAGGATATGACTTCCCGGCACCCGTCAAGGATTTACTTTCCTCAGACGAAAACATATATTCATAAAACATCACATACATCATTATAGCATGCATAGACGCATCATATCATACAAATCTCATTTATGTTGAGAACATCATTGCTTGGTCCATATCATGCATTGCATATGAATGACCTTTACCTTTCAGGAAAGATGCAGTTAAATTCTCAATCATATTTCAAGACCTAGACCGGTTCAGTTAATCGACTCCAAAGATTTCTTATCCAGTCCCAGGCCTTCTCTAGTCCAGCTAAATCGACTCCCAACAGATTTTTCTGATGAAGACTCAGTAGAAGTTATCCCAGATGGTTCCCTCTCCGATGGTGAGTGAGGTGATAGTCTCCTATGGTTCCCTCTCCGACGGTGAGTGAGGTGGTAAGTCCTTTTCAGATGTTTCCCTCTCCGACGGTGAGTGAGGTGATAGTCTCCTATGGTTCCCTCTCCGACGGTGAGTGAGGTGGTAAGTCCTTTTCAGATGTTTCCCTCTCCGACGGTGAGTGAGGTGATAGTCTCCTATGGTTCCCTCTCCGACGGTGAGTGAGGTGGTAAGTCCTTTTCAGATGTTTCCCTCTCCGACGGTGAGTGAGGTGATAGTCTCCTATGGTTCCCTCTCCGACAGTGAGTGAGGTGGTAAGTCCTTTTCAGATGTTTCCCTCTCCGACGGTGAGTGAGGTGATAGTCTCCTATGGTTCCCTCTCCGACGGTGAGTGAGGTGGTAAGTCCTTTTCAGATGTTTCCCTCTCCGACGGTGAGTGAGGTGATAGTCTCCTATGGTTCCCTCTCCGACGGTGAGTGAGGTGGTAAGTCCTTTTCAGATGTTTCCCTCTCCGACGGTGAGTGAGGTGATAGTCTCCTATGGTTCCCTCTCCGACGGTGAGTGAGGTGATAGTCTCCTATGGTTCCCTCTCCGACGGTGAGTGAGGTGGTAAGTCCTTTTCAGATGTTTCCCTCTCCGACGGTGAGTGAGGTGATAGTCTCCTATGGTTCCCTCTCCGACGGTGAGTGAGGTAATAATTCCTTTTCAGATGGTTCCCTCTCCGACGGTGAGTGAGGGGATAATTCCTTTTCTTATGGTTCCCTCTCCGACGGTGAGTAAGGTAATAATTCCTTTTCAGATGGTTCCCTCTCCGACGGTGAGTGAGGGGATAATTCCTTTTCCTATGGTTCCCTCTCCGACGGTGAGTGAGGTGATAATTCCTTTTCAGATTATAATTTGTCTATGGTTCTCTTCCCGATACTGCGAAGACGGTAATTCCCACTAAGATTTTTCTCAACGAGCGCTGTTGAAGTTAAAGTCACCCAAGGTTCTCTTACTATTCATGCTAAGGTAGTGACCATCTCTGGTTCATTCATCATCTTGTGAAGCTCCAGATTCAGCTCCTGTAACCAGTCAGGACACATCTATACCAAGCATCTGAAAACCAGTTCTTGCAACGTGTCAGGTACTCCTTTTTCTTTTGCAGGTATGCAGGTTCTCGCTAAGGAATCTCTTACGCGATCAACATCCAGATGGCATCTATAAGCCCATCATCCTATCCAGCAATCTCTAAATGGCATCTATAAGCCCATTCCATCAGCACACTGCTACTATGTGAGTGCAAATTTCTGGGCACTCTAGTGTTCAATCATCTTCCACCCTCGGATTAAGAAAGGCACGTCAGCCCATCTGCATCCTCAGGTCTAAGAAGATTGAACAGGGGCAACTGTTGTACCCCAAAATTTGCCCTCCCATATTCTTCAAGAAAATGCCAAGTCATGCTTCAAAATCCCCCAAGGGTTGTACAGTCAAAGATCTCCTATACAGTCAAGGCTAGGGTTTGTGTTCTGATCAAGAAAAATGGAGTTTCTAAAGGTCCAATCAAGTCTCATGTGCCTACAAACATGGTCAAGCATCCTCATATCAAGTTTCAAGGCATTCAGTACAAAATTGCACAGTCAAAAACCCTAATTGCACTACAGTCAACTGTAGGGGCAAAATGGTCATTTGACAGTTAAAAGTTCAAATTTTTGGTCAATATATCATTTTGAAGCCACAAACATCATTTGATCAATGCTTGATCATGATTCTCAAAGTTTGGCTCAAAAATCATCAAGATGCAAAAGTTTCCTTATTTGGACAGCTGAAAAAGTCAACTGAAATTGACCAAGGCATAACTTTCACATGGATTATCAGAAAAATTCCATCCAAAGCTCATTTTGAAGAGAAAGACATTTCCTACAACTAATCTTCATACTTCAAGTCCAAGAAATGCTCTCACAAAAAGTTATCAATTTCAACATTATAGGTCATTTTCAAAAGTCAACAAAAAGGGACTTTAAGTCAAAGACCATAACTTGAGATTGGTAAATCAAAATGACATGGGACTAAATACATTGGTTAGAGGACTCAAAGACCTTTCCAAAATGTCCAAGAACATGAGAAAAGCTTAAAAATTGAGCAAGTTATGCCTTGTGGAAGTTGGGAAATTTTTGGATATTTTGAAAAGTCAACATTGATCCAAATGACCTAAAATTGCTAATGGGCCCATGTTTCTTCCACAATTCATCATTCCAAGCATGTGCACGACCACTTGGCCCAAAGGGAAGTATTTTCCCATTTTATTTATTTATTTGAATTTTTATTTATAATAATTCACTTAAATCAATTAAATATGTGAAAAATATCTAACTTAACCTAACCAATCTTTTTACACATGTTTTAGCCTCAAGATTTCGTGCTTGTACCAATATGGAAAGATTTGGGTTGATTGGCTTGATTTTGAACCAAAAACACATGGAAAAAGATATGAAAAAATCTTAGAAAATCAAATTTCCAAAATCAATGAATGCAATGGATTTGATTGATTTTTCTTGACCTAATTCACTACTACATATGCCAGGATCACAACCCTAATGCATATACACACCGAGCTGCGCAAAAGAACACAAAGCAAACTTGAAATTTTTCTCCACAAAGTCAATTCTGAAAACATCCTTCCAGGGCGATTCAAGACCTAATTCTGATTCCATTAGCTTCCTTGGAGATTACTGAACGTATTCCAGTCACAAACATCCATCCAAACCTCAGGAATCGGTATACAGGATTCAAGATGTTTCATGAAAAATTCATAATCATACTTTGAAATCTATGCATTTTTATGGCATTTCGATTATTGATTCTTATTCCTTGAATGATTATGAAGCTAACCAACATATCTAATTGTATTTTTATGCACCCTACGTGAATCCACCATTATCGTTTTTTAGGGTTTGAAGAACTTGGAATTGGGGTTTCCCAGTTCAGGAAAAATTAGAGCCCCATGGTACCATAACTGAATTCAGCATGTTGGGACGGTTCAAAGTCAACCATCGCGCTTAATTTATGTGGCCTTATGGCCTATTCGTTATTTTTTCTAATGGTACATTACAGAACGGTTCAAAAACCGTTGTCTATTGTCTTTGTATTTTCAGGAAAATATAGCACAATGAAGAAGAAGGGTACGTGGCCAACCATGACTGGAGGCTTTGAATCTTGGCGCGCGTTTTTTCTGATCAGGCCACTAGCGATTGTTTTGCTTTATAGTAATTCTCATGCGTATAATATACAAAGTAAACAACTTGGTTCAGTGGTGCACGTGTTGATTGGTAATCTTAATGACCTGGGTTCGATCCCAGGTCTTCTTCCTTTCCATTTATTTTTTCTCAATTAATGTTCATGTGTAGCGCCTATGTTGAAGACTCCCATGCATCCTCAAGAATCAATATCCACGCATCCAACCTCATCCATCCAAGGGCCAGGAATCAGGGAGCATGGTAGGCTGCAGTCAACGTGCTACATGCTAGTGAAAAAGTCCAACAAGGCCATGTTAAATGGGCCTGAATTGCTAGAGACTCACCTCCATATTGGGGACTGATACCCCCAAGGTTTGCCAAATTTTGTTATTTTTTTTCTTTCTTATTATTTTTATCTTCTTTTAATTATTATTCTTTTAATCAATTTAATATTTTTCATAAATATAAAAAATACTTAAAAATCAGAAAAGAAAAAATATAATAAGTATTTTGTTTTAATATTTTTGTGATTAAATTGTATGTAAATTAATTAGTTTAAATTAGAGTTTTAATTTTAATTCCTTTCATAACAAAAATCTAAAAAAATATAGAACTAGGTTTAATTAGTGTTTTATTCCTTTTTAATTTTTTCCTTTACACAATAATATTATTTATTTTATTTATTTTCATATTTAAATTTGCATGTAAAAATTAGGTTTAATTTAGGTTAAATTCTAATGTTTTCTTAATAAAAATAAAATAGAATTAGGGTTAGTAGTTAATTAATTAATTTTTTCTATTAAATCTTAAAATACTAAAAAACACCAAAAAAACAAATTCTTGCATTCCTTTAATTTTAATTCCTCATTAATTTTAAATTTCGCAAAAAGGGTCCAACGCCCTCGTTCTTAATTTCTTATTTATTCGCATATTTATTTTATTCCGTTTAAATAATTATGTACCTCTCCCGAAGCCTTGTAATTACTTCTCGCACTTTTAATTTCTTTATTTTTCTGTCAAATCGGGTCCTGGTTAATTTTGGCGATGTGGACCCGCGCCTTTTGTAATAGCTTAGAATTTACTTTTCCCGCAAATATTTTAACTGTTAATCAAAAGCATGAAAGACTGTATGGACAAAATAAAATCAAGCGTAGAACACCAATAACATGACAAGATAAATGCAAACGAAAACGACACACGAATCGCACACACCACCCCTAGGGTACGCCTCACTGTTGCCTTGCCTCGAAAGGTGATCGTCGAGTAGAGGATGTCTTAGTAAGTCCTCATGATCCGGGAACCTGGCATGAGGGTAGCTTCTAAGGTGTCTTCCTATTGCTCTGGTGATCACCATGTCCCGAACCTCGAATTGACCCGAACACCTCCAACGGTGGTGCTACCTACCTCTCAATGGTGGGATGGCACTACTTTTAAGGACATTTACACAGATGAATTCCTTAGGGTAGGTAGGTTCTCGTAGATACTTGCTCTAAATTTCAAACAAATTCAAAAATACTTTTCACACCGACACATTTTCAAAAGCTTTCGAAAGCAATTTTTCAAACACTCTTGAGGACCGATACAAGAGTCGAACTGAAATTTTCAAAGAAACTTTTTAAAACCCACAATTGAAAAGCAAACAAATATTTTTGAAAACACAAATGAGCAAGTATCTAAGAGCCCATGGATAACCATGGATAGAAAGGGTGCTAACACCTTCCCTTTCTATAATCTACCTCCCGAACCGAGAGCAATCTCTTTAAGGAATTTTTCTGTGCTTTTGTCCTTTCCAATTGGAGAAAATAAAAGACGGTGGCGACTCTTGCTTCCGCGACATTTCGCGAACCAGCGTTAAACAGTTAGTTCCAGATCCACCGATCACAACAAGCATATTATTTCACCCATTTTAGCATAAATTCAGATTCAACACGCAGTTCCAATCATACAAGTCATTATGCACAAATCAATAATCAACCAAAGAATTATAACACTGGAAGACATCCTAACATGTTACAATTCCATGCAAACACAAATGCAGACACAATGCATGTGGTACCAACCGTGACCAAGTCACCCAACACTGATCCATCATCAACCGGATACAGCAACCATCGATTCGTCCATAAACACCCGGACACGAATCCAGCCTAACCACCCATCATCACTCGGGTATCGGTTAACGGCAATACAAGTCAAATTCCATACAATGGGAATTAACTTCACCAAAATAATGCATATGCATGCACATCACTAGCATGCAACATCAAATCAGTCTATGAAATACATCAATTTATCATAACTGAACCAAAACCAAAAACATGATATCTCAACGATCATGTACACCATCATTAGCAACATAAACATGCCTTTCATTCACACAATACTAATACATCCATCCATCACAGGTTCACTGCTACATACACACCCATGTGCGTTAGCCAATAATCACTTATTCCGGGATTTGACTCATTTTCAAAATAATTTCAGGTTTTAGGAAATATTTTCATTTTATAAAATAGAGCATTAAATTTAAGAAATAACGTCCAAAACGGCACTCAAAACGGACTTACGGTTTGAAAGTTATGAATTTTCAAAGTTTAATATTTTTCAAAAAGTTACAGCAGAACCCGATTCCTACATATGCAGGAACCGATTCCTGCGAAGTTCAAAAATCACGCTTCTGGAAAATGTATGGGAACCCGGTTCATACCTATACAGGAACCAGTTCCTACGTGCATTTTTGCCAGTTTTTATAAATTCACACAGTGGAACCCGGTTCCTCCCCACTGGGAACCGGTTCCCACGACCTGCAGAGTCAAATTCTGCACTTTTGACAGCATTTATTCATTCTAAACCAATTCCAAACATACCCATACAAATTGCAACATGAGAAACACCAAAACACATCCATTTTGCACCATTATAACATCAAACAACATTATTTCATCATTCCTTTTTATCATCTGACACCCTAATGGTTTTCAACCTACAATTCGACGCAATAGGGACAATTCTACGGAACCCTAGAATTCCAAACCGGGATTCCCTAACATACTATGATCCATACTATTGAATATCTAAACCGATAATACGAATTAACTAATCGAAATCACCCCTTACCTTGTGGGTTCTTTGAATTCTGACGCTTCCGGTTTTCTCCTTCTTTTTCCTCTTCTCAAATGCACGTATGATGAATATTCCAAAATAACTCTCTTTCTCTTCTTTTTCCTTTTAATACTCCTTTTATTATTCCAATAAAATAATTAAATTAGTAATTAGTAAGAGTAGAGTATTTTACCCCTCACACCCTCTAATCACTCTTCACACCACCAATACTTCTTTCCTTTAATTAATTAAATTAATTCCAATAATCCAAAAATACCAATAATTAAATTTCCAATTAAATTAATAATTAAAAATTCTAATTATTTAATAATCAGATTATTTGGGGTGTCACAATCTCTGCCTATGGCTGACAGGATTTGACCTCCACAAAGCCCTTTCAAAAAACATCCATCAAGCCCTATGAAATGTCTACTTAACCTGAAGCTTTCCTTACAAGCTGCCAAGCATATGTAAATCCTTTTGAAGTGTAATTTCTAAACACCACTACCTTCTTGAGCTGGTTGGACATGTACTTTCACAGTTGACCCTGGGTTAGATCTTAACAACTCATGTGCATAGTCATAAATCCTTGTATAATCCCCTAAGAATGACCCATCAACCATGTCTCTTGCTGCAAACCTAGCCCTTATAGCCTTGGTTTTGTTGACCCCCACATTCCACTTCTTGTGCACCTTTTCCTTAATGTCCTTAAGCTTCATTCTAGGGTTGGTTTTAAGTGCATTCTGCAACCTCTTGCTAAGCCATTTAGTCTTCAACAACTTCACATTATATTCTCTACTGCAACTATGGGTGTCTACCACCTTTCTTAGTTGCCAAGTATCCTCAACATCCAACTTAGCCCAATAACCTTCCCATTCACATCCATCCTTACACCTAACCCTAACCCTTATCTTGTCATTTTTGATGTACTTTAAATTTCTGCCAGATTGGACTGCATAAGAGGTAACTGCTTCCTTGATATCTTCTTTTGTACTAAAATATGTACCCACTTCCCATTTGTAATTGGACATATCCTTTAGAAGCTTGAAAATGGGATACTTCTTTCTCTTGGTAGTATTGCTATCTTCACTATCACATTCACTTACAAGATCCTCACTTTCATTATCACTTCCTTTACTATCTTCTTTATTTGCTTCAGTTTCACACTCATCAGTTACATCATCCTTACCTTCTTCCTCTTCCAAGTCAGTATCACACTCATCAGTTTCATCATCAAATACAACCTCCTTTGCACTATCATACTTGAAGCTACTATCATTAGAGTTATCATCATCAGAACTATCATCATCATTCTGTCCAACAGCATTTTCACTTGCCTCCTTCTGTCCAACATCATCTTCACTTGCCTCATTCTGTATAACAACATCTTCACTTGCCTCCTTCTGTCCAACATCATCTTCACTTGCCTCCTTCTGTATAACAACATCTTCACTTGCCTCCTTCTGTCCAACAGCATCCTCACTTACCTCATTTTGTCTAACTGCATCCTCACTTACCTTATTTTGTCTAACTGCATCCTCACTTACCTCATTTTGTCTAACTGCATCCTCACTTACCTCATTTTTTCTAACTGCATCCTCACTTACCTCATTTTGTCTAACTGCATCCTCACTTACCTCATTTTGTCTAACTGCATCCTCACTTACCTCATTTTGTCTAACTACATCCTCACTTACCTCATTTTGTCTAACTGCATCCTCTTCCATTACATTCAGGGGTGTCTCATCTAAAATAACTTCACTCTCATCAACATACTCAGGCTGTGACAATGGGTGTTGAATAAAGACTTAAACACTTAAATGAACCCTATATAGATCAGCAATCTCTAAGGCCCCTTTGTCATCAAACAACATATTCATTCCAGCAGTTGGATCCCTATAGTATATCTTCTCTATGGCTGGGTAACCTAGTTCCTTAATAGCACCCAATAACTCAAAATAACCCCACATATCAGCATCTACTCTCAAATCAGCAATCTCACCTCCTTCGTACACACTCAAGTCCTCACTAACAAATTGACCACTGTGGTGTATCGTAATATTAAGAATTTCCTCCATTACACACAATGCCCTAAATAGAGAGATGAATTTCAGAGAAGGGAGACGAATTTCAAGGAAACCCTAACTATGAAAATAGAATTCTTGCAGAAACTTACCTTTGATGAGAAGTTTGGTTTCACCTTCAAGGAAACATGCAATGTTTTGAATGAGGAATTTGTCTTTGCTCACGTTCTGCTCGCTCGCGTTTCACCTTCTCAGTCTTCTCAGTTGTGGAATTGCCAACAAAAATAGAAAAATATTTTGATCTTTGTTTCAAAATGAAACTGATGAGTGTCAAACTGACTTGTAAGTGGAATTGCCACATGCAATTTTTCTAAACACACGTGTAATGCCACATAAGCGCTACCATTAAACATGACTAACGGAGTGGATGGAAAAGACAAACGTGGTCCTTTTGAAAGAATTATAGGACCAGTTTGACACTTTTTTTAGATAAAGGACCAAAATGGACCTTGGGGTAAACTTAAAGAACTAAAAAGGGTATTTTGCCTTAAAAATATTATTATGTTTTCAATATATTTGTTTACTATTGTTATGCCATGCATAACATCTTCTTCAATGATTTATTCATTATTATCCTTGCCATGCATAAGTGTCTCATCATTACATGTTAAATCCTTGTTCTTTGTGATAATTGGAAAAATGCCTTATACCATGAAATTCTCTACAACATGCTTAATATCTTCTATATATGTCAAAGTACATCATGCAAATCTTAGATTTTACGTTTCATATAGGCCATTTGTTTGCATAGTCATTTGCATCTTTTATCCGCCTTTTTGATTATGACAAAGGGGAGAGTTTTATTCTCAGGAGGAGAGTATACATCTTATCTAACTCATGGGGAGTGTTATCACTCTCTCTCTCTCTCTCTCTCTCTCTCTCTCTCTCTCTCTCTCTCTCTCTCTCTCTCTATATATATATATATATATATATATATATATATATATATATATATATATATATATATATATATATATATATATATATATATATATATATATATATATATATATATATATATATATATATATATATATATATATATATATATATATATATATAGTTTTATTTCCTTTACCACCTCTCTTGAGAGATACATTGTCATCATCAAAAGGGAGGAGAATATGAAACCTTGTTTTTATAGATAACAAATATAACATATAGTGTTTTGATGATGACAACTGCAAAGGAATCAAAACATATATGATCAAACTAAGATATAACATATATGATCAACTACAAAGATATAGTACATGATGAAAGAGCAGATAAGATAACACTCAACATAGTAAAAGATGCAAGCATTTAGAAAGTCAAATAAAGTCAAGAAATCAAAGATGCATGCCATATGGTTGAAGATTAACAAAGTTCTCAGTTGAAGAACTAGTTGGAGAATTGACAAAAGATATAGAACGAATATGCTTCTGCAAAGGCAAACAAAGGAAAATACATCACAAGACTCAAAAGAAGATCTCAAGCAAAGTATACATCAGATAAATTCAGAGAAAAGGTCAATACAATAGATACATCAGACACTAGCTCAAGAGGGGTATCCCAATTTAGTAAGTGAGTGAAACTTTTGTAAGTAAAAATTCTTTCTTTATAGAAGTATTGGCTATAAGCGCGCGCGCGCACACACACACACACACACACACACACATATATACACACACACACACACACACTTAAAACCTTTTTATGAAATGAATTTGAAAAGAAATACTTTTGAATAAATATATAGAAGTTGCCTAAAAATATGGGAACATTAAAAAAGCCATAAAAAACATTTGACTGAATCTAATCGATTAGCACAAAGTTACAATCAATTATATTGACACGCTTTTGAAGATAAAGACAATTTGAATGTACCCAAACAATTAGCAACAGATAAATATCTCTTCTTACCTATTTCGGAAAACTTAGTCGTTACATTTAAATGATTTAATTGATTGCTCCAACCGATTAGGGACGATCCAAAATGAATTCATGATATTTCCTCTTTTGGAGGATTTGAATCCTATAAATAGAGTCTCATTCATCGGTTCAAATCATCAAGAACTCAAAATAGGTATTAACACACACACACACACACACACACACACACACACACACTCTCTCTCTCTCTCTCTCTCTCTCTAAGTTTTTTGTCACTTTCTCTCACCAGTTCATATAACCAAATGCTTTTGTGAGGAAAGAATTTTGGTGTGAGTGAAGAGATGTTGTAATTATGGATTTGTAAAAATGTATTAAGTTCTTCAAGGTTGTTCTTGATTCACCTTGATGAACATTATCAATGTTTAGGAAAAAAATTCATGTGGTTCGAAGCTAAACCTGATAAAAGCTTTGGTTGGGGATTTGAGTGATAAGTCTCATTTTCTTGAGGTTAAAGATTGTTAATGTTGATGAGCTTCACTTAAGGAAATTATAAAGTCTTGTTTATTCAAAGGTTGAATATCATTAATATTAATGATCTTACCGATAAGTTCATGGTTAGCCCATTATAAAACCATTGGTTAGAAGACCAGCCTGATAAAATCTCAAGATGTTAATAGTTATCCTATTAAATAATATTAAGCATAGATATTTCACAGTTGGAAAAGACGATTGGCCACTTTAATCTCAATAATGGAGAAGACGCAAACGATTATATTATGCGTCTTGTATTATCATGATTGTAGGACAACCAACATTTCCTTGTATAAGGGGGATTCGTGAGCTTCACCTACTAAAAGATATAAAGTATAATGGAAACACTCAAGACCAGTTCTTAGGGAGAGGAGTAGGTCTTTCAGTTTGACTGAACCTCTATATATCATGGTGTTCTTCTTTTCTATACTTTTACTTTTACTATTTTACTTCAAACCTTTTATCCGTTGCTAAGTGAAAGTAAAATATTTTCAAACTCTGATAGATCTTAAGTTTTGGAAAATTACTTTCAAACTATGTTTCTAATCTTCGAATTTTTTTTCAAAACCATGTTTTTTCAAACCATACAATTCACCTCCTCTATTGTGTGTGAAGTCTCAAGTCCAACAACCCACACACAAGTCAAATGACTTTTGGTGTACTTTGTGACAATTGTCAAATGAAGATTTGATATCAAATTTCCACCAATTCTAGAGGATGGCATCTAATCTAGAACATGATATATTAAGCCTCTTAAATCATACGATTAAAAGATATTGTTGAAGTGATAATCAATCGACGAATCAAGCAGAGGATCTTGAAGTCTAAAAGTGAGAAAGTGTGAAAGCTCAACTGATCCCGCGCTTAGCGTTTTAAAGTGATTAGTTTAAATTGTAAAAGTCAAAGAGGAAGCTTTTAAGTACTAAGGCAATCATACACACACAAAATCTTTTCAAACCCTCTATGATTTCATTAGAACTTCTAAAAACATATCATAGCTAACTCACTGCCTATTTGATCAAAGACTTGATCCGATTGATTAAATAAAGGAGAAAAACCTTCTAATCTATTTCGAAAGCTATTAATCGATTAATTCATATAGTCAATTTAGAGTTTCATTTTCTAGATTAGGATTATCGTCTTTTGAAGTGTTTTAATTGATTAAGAATATGATTTAATCAATTAAATCATTTATTTTGTCCATGGGTTGTTTCCTTTTTAGCCAATTTTTTCTTCTATATATAGGAGACTCCTTCTCATTTCATTTTACACCAAATTTTAATATAAACATCTATATCATTTTTCCACTCCCTCTGTTTCTAAAATTTCCTTTTCATTAGAAATGTTGTAGTCCTTATAGAAATATTGTATTCAAGAGTGTGATTATCTTGTGCAATATCTTTTGTAAAGGATTTCAAGGTTTCAAGCAAAACCTTAAAAAAAAATTGAGTGAAGGTTTTTGTGGTAAGCATGTGAAAATTCTGATTATAGGTCCTTGAGTTAAGCCTATGAGAGGTTCTTGAGTTAAGTCTGTGTAAAAAGTCTATTTGTAGGTTCTTAAGCTAAGTTTGTTTAAAAGCTCTGTTTGTTGGTTCTTGAGTTAAGCCCGTATAACTGTTTTTTTTGTTGTTATTGAAAGTTTATGGATTGATCCTGTAAAAAGTTCAAGTATGGTTTTAGTGAAACTCTCAACAGAAAATTCTTTGAGACAAGAGTAGATCACGTGGTTAGACCGAACCTATGTAAATATCTATCTTTCAACTGTCATTTCTTTATTTGTTTATCAAATCTAATATAATCGTTTTAAAGACCAAAATTTTTATAAATTATTTACGAATTCAAAATAACGCAATTCACCCCGTTCTATTTGAAGTTATTTGATCAACAAAAATAATTTAACAATTTGACATGGATCATCAACTTTAGAACATAGAATGAAATTTGTCATCTTAGAAAAATGATCAACAACAATAAAAATGTTATTAGTGGCATGTTTTTTCTTAAGTTACCCAAAACAAAATCCATCGAAAAATTAACCCAAGGAGAAAAAGGAATAGAAAGAGGGCTTATACAAATCATGAAATATGCTTTTTGATTTAGCCTTCTTACAAACTATGTCCCTAGAACAGACTAAATTCACACCGTGCTTCATCTTAGGCCAGTAAAAATGGTCATGTAATACTTGAAGAGTCTTATTATCCTTTAAATGATCCATTAAACCTCCATCATGCACCTCTAACAAAAAAACTCCCTGAATAAACATTTAAGAACTCAAACCACTTTTATGTCTCATTTTTTAGTTTACATTGGCCTTTTAGGTATTTTAAGGATTCATAATCACTACTACGTGTAACAAACTTGAAAGCCTAAGTAGTACTAAGTCAAGTATTTATGATAAAAGATTCGGAATTTCCGTTTCCTTATCATGTGCATAGATCATAGAAGGTGCTTAAAGAGTATTTGCAAGAATGCCCTTTGTTCATTAGTTAAGGTTCTTTGGCAGAGTAGTAATAATTTCAGCCTTGACAGCTTTTTCAATGAAGTTATGTTTAATAGTGTAAAACTGAATCTTGTAAAAAGCATATAACACCAAAAGTGTTGGGACAAATTATATAACTCATTTTATGTGATTGTTGAGATTAATGATGTCTATGAATATAATATTTTGGACACAATTTACTACTATTTCATATTTTATTATCTATATATTTTATCATTATAATTATAATTTTAACTTAAAGTTACACATGATAGAAAATATAAAAGGGTACATACCTTTCTGTCAAAATCCACATCTGAGAAAATGAAAGAAGACCTAATTAAATATATCCATTCACACATTGGTGGGTAGCAAATCTCTGTCGAATAATAATACCCTACTTTTTGTTGTATTATTAGCTATATTGGTACTTTTATAATTGAGGCAGTGTTCTTTTACAAGTTTGAATTCACATGAAAAAGAGTCCGACGAGCCCATTAGCACGAAAGAAAACTCTATTTTAAGAACATCACATGTATTTCTCTAAAATTCTCATGGGGATTTTAATTAATTTTATTGTTTACAAGTAATTACTTTTTTAATAGTATTACTTGTATTCTTGTAATAAATAAATGATTGTCAACCCAATGTGATGAAGAATTAAAGTTTAAGATTGGACAATTTTTTTATACATTAGAAGATCGTAAGAATTTTTTATAAATAATATGTTTATAGTGTTGGATTTAGTGTATGGTGCTCGTCAGAAAAGAAAAAAAAGATAAAAATGGAGTGAAGATTTGAAAATATTTTATTTGTTCAAAAGAAGGTTATAACAGATGTGAATCAATATAAATTAGCAACTAAACAAAGGTGAAGAAATCTTATAAGAGAAGAGTGTGATGCAAAGGTTGCTTTCAAGCTAGTAGAAGGAGGTAAATATGAGTTCACACAATTTTGTGAAAATCATCCACATGCTCTTCCCTCACCAAGAGACAATTTCTTAGATCGGTAAGAAAAGTTAAACCTATCTATAAGAGTTTCTTATATGCATATAATAGAGTAAATATTGGGCCATTGAAAACATATAAATTACTAAAAGAACAGTTTGGTGGCTATCAAAATGTTGGGTGCATTAGAGGAATTTACAAAATTGTTTAAGAGATTTAAAGACATTAATTAAAGATTCGGATGCCCGTGTTTTCATTGATAACTTTAAGAGGAAGCGTGTGTAATATCTCAATTTTTGCTTCTAAGATTCTCTGTCATCTCATAGCATCACAATGCATCAATATCATGCATAACATATCATTGATTTCATGGTTGCGAGATCCGAGCATTCGTCCTCGGCAAGTTACAAAAACAAGTGTTCCGTCGGACAATAGCAAAGTAGAAATTCAGGACTTTCAGGATTCAAGTGCATTCCACATATTTCTTTCGAGCTCCACAATCAGTGAGTCATCAAATCATTAGCCTACCAAGCTCTCATGTGTTCCATCATGCTTCGAATTGTATAGAAAGTCAAGCGTTTCAATCTATTTCAGACACTGCAGATAGAAATTCAGTATTATGTGTTTCTAGCCCATAAATTATTAACTTGAGGCCAAAAAATGGTTTGGGAATGATTCTTCAGGCATTAGAACCGTCTTGAAGTCTTCTTCAATTCATCTTTTCATGTTGAAGGCTAATTTTATGAAGAAGATTTTCTAAAGCGCAAAATACCTTAAACGCGTTATACAGTGGATTTATTGTTTCTCTGATTTTCTGACGCTTAAGAATTTGTAACTTCTAATTGGTGAATCACCTTTGAGTGCCTCTTGGAGCATTTGAATCGTCTTGTTATTTCCTCCAATTTTCATGTTCGTCTCAGAAGCCAATTCTTTGAGGAAGATCTCTGAATGCGCGAGTACTTTGAAGCTAAGAAGTGAAAAAACAGCGAAAAAATTGGGCTGAACTGTTATTTTTCGGACATTCAAAAATTCATAACTTTCGTCTGGTTCAACGTTTTGATCTGTTCTATGGGCGGAAATTCCGTCTTGATGCCATATTCATTTTGTATGTTCGGGGCGAGGATCAATTCATTGAGGAAAGTCCTCACAAATACGAATTACCAGAGATTTTATTGTGCTGAACCAGAATTTTAATTCAACATTTTCCGATATTGTAAAATTCATAACTTATTTGATTCTTATCGTATTAAGACGATTATTTCGTCATAATTTCAAAAATGATGTCATCTAAAAGTTTGTTTCAGACCCCGAGTTTGGATTTTGATCAAAAGATTTTCGTTCGCGACATTCTTTCTAAACTAAACGGTGAAATTAACTTAGAAAAAACTGCATTAGCTAAATTAGCTTTGCGTCTGTGCACCTTCAAAAATTCATAACTTTCCCGATACGATTGAGTCTGTTATTTGTGCATCGCATCACAAATTTCACAATCTTCATCTTTGAATCAAGGCTTGAGTTAAGATTTCGCACCGATGATGACATGGCATTTTATACTCGTATTGCGCATTAAATTTGCTGACACTGTCAAAACAATATTGTTGTATCCCAAAATTTGCCCTCTCATTTATCAAGTTTTTCTCACATGATCTCTTTGACTCAAGACTGAATTAGGGTTTGACCAACTCAAGACATCTCATTAAGCACTGATAACCCAAAATTAGGGTTTAGGATTGCACAAAGATTTTTGGACTATCAATGCTTCATATGACTTTCAGGCATCATTATGGACCCCTAAGATTATTCATGTCAAGTTTCAAGCCTTGGATCATATTTTTGATCAGTCAATTGGACAATTGACCTAAAAATCAGCTGTATTAGGGAAAAAGTCAACCATGACCAATTTACAGTCAAACTTCATAATTTTTTATCCACACCAACATTTTAGACTCACATGTATCATTTGATCAAGTTTGTACCACAATTCCTCAAGAAATTTGATCAAATCATCAAAAGGGCAAAATGGTCAAAATTAGGGTTTTGACTGAGAAAGGGCAATTTCTGATTTTTGACCTAGCAAATAACCAATTGGTTTGAAGCATGATTTCAAGGGTTCAATTGCATCATCTTGACCTAATGACATGGTTCAAAACATTGCAATTCCATTGGATTGACAGATGAAATTTGTAGTCAACTGATTAAAAGTCAATTGTATACTGAAAAGTCAAACTTTGACTTTTTGGTCAAAATCAAATTCCAAGGATCACAATTCATCAAAACATGACAAAATGTGAAACTTGTTCATCAAGAAATCAAAGATTGAAGATTTTGTTTTGAAATTTGAAATTTCTTAACTTAGAAATTTTTCTAAGTATAGAAAATTTCTTATTTTTTCTCAACTTTAAGCCAAATTTTCATCATGATACAAGATGATTCAAAGAAAGTTCCCAACATGAAAGTTGTAGATCTCCATGAAATATACAACTTTTCTTCACACATTTTTCCCTAAATATGCTTGGATCTCAAGATATAATTTTGTGAATACATACCCATGAACTAAAATAACATAGTGAAATTTTGCCCTAATTTAGGCAAGTTTTTTACCTAACTTCATGGCAACTTTTCACATAGTTCCAAAAGGAATCTTGAAAAGCATTTCAAATATGGGTTGTATAGCACATTGCAATATTTCCAAAATATCCAAGAACTCCTTGAGATCATTCTTGAGTAGGGAGAATCGAAGAGATGAAGTTGGTAATTCCTCACTTTGATTTCAAGCCATTTCATGAAGAACAAAATTCAAATCCAAACCCAGGCTACATGATCCTTGCTTTACAGGTCTCAAACTTGTTTCTTATTCCATAATTTAATGTTTACACAGTTGATAAAGCCTTAATCCAAGCATAAAAGCTTTTGTCCAAGCTTTAATTCTGTAAATGGCACAAAGTGGCCATTTCCATTTTAGAAAAGCACAACTTTTGCATTTGTCAACTCCTTGAGATTTGCACCTGTTTCTTCTGCACACACAAGTCCTATAAACCAAAAGCAAAGTGTCTAGGACTTGTACCAACTCAAACCAGGCATGTACAAGCATGTAGAGAGTTGTCTCCTCACTTTTCTTAAAAGGCAAGCAATAGAGCAAAAAGTCTAGAACTGAGGAACCTGGTATGGATTTGATTTGAAACCTTTTCTATACTTATACACAAACATATTACAACCTAACACAATTTCTAAAGGCCAGAAACTCTTCCAAACTCTCTATCACCAAAAACCTGCCATAACTTACAATTTTGCATCAAGCATAGCAATCCAAAAATCTACTCGTGCGTGTCAAGTTATAATCACCTAAACACTTAACCTACATCATATCTAAGTGTTCCAGACCATCACCCTTTAACTGTAACTCCTCCTTCTCCGTCTTCCATTTTTGCATTTCAAGCTTGCAGGTTGACTTGGATAGTGAGATTCAGACACTTTCAAGACAAGGTAAAGATTGGAACATACTCAGGGAGGTCCAGGCAAGCTAAAGGGACCTTCAGGCCTTCTCAAAACTCACTCAAACTCCATTCACGATCTCAACTGAAAGAGGTAAAAACTCTTACTTCTATCTCTTCATACAGGCATCCTTTGGTCTCGATTTGTGGAGATAAAATGTAGATATCCTTGTGCTAAAACCAACCATGTTCATAGATTTCATTTATATTCATTGTGTATAGAGAATTTTAGATTTCAAATTTCTGTAAAAATTAAGTTTAAAATTAGGGCCAGTGAAATTAGCTTTGATCTTTGACTGTTAGTTTACATGAGTTACATGGTTGAAATCATGGGAAAGAGTACTACCATTTTCATGTTGGAAGTTTTCATTTTCATGGAGAAATGAGAGAGATACAGGAGATCCGGCTGGCTAGAGGAAGAAGACGAAGTACAGGGTAAGGAAGCACTTTATGTTATCTATTTTTAGTTTCATTTAAACTAACAGATGTACAGCCACCCCAGTGGGAAGGCAGCGTGCTGAAATTGTATAGGTCCCGGATTCGAATCTTGGCGCTGCCTTTTGCATTTTCCATATTTTTTTCAGCTTTGTTTTTTGTCACTTGGCAACGTGGGCTCAACAACTGGGCCTCATATTTTTTTCTAACATATTACTTCCTGATTACTCAGGACACCCCTGACCCAATTTATTTTCATTTATTTATTTTATTTTTGTTTACTTCATTAAATATTTTTCTTAAATATTATAAAATCATAAAAAATATCAAAATGTTAAATATTTTATTTTTTGTTTATTTTATCTTATTTCTTCATAAAAAATATTTTTATTTAGTTATATATTAATTATTTTCCTTAATAAACTTGTAAAATAAAATAGAATTAGGTTAATATTTATTTCTTTTTTCTCACTTGTAAATATTTATTCTAATGAACAAAAGGACTAAATATTTCATAAAATATTATCTTATTATTTTTAAGACAAAAATACACAAAAATAATATTTAAAGAACTTGATTTTCTTTTAAACTAGAATTAGGGTTAACCAATTTCTAAAAATAACTTCCTTTTCTTAAATTATTAGGTTTAGTTCAAAAACTCTTTTTCATATAAAAAACAAAACAATTTTTTTTTTGCATATACATACCATTGCACATTTAATTTATATTGTATATTATTTATTCAAATATTCGTACAAATTCGATTTGGTTGTAATAGATTAAATTAGGTTTACATTATTGCAAATCCCCATTCATAATTTGTATACCCCCTCTCATAAAATGTTGTAATATCGTAGTAATCTTTAAATTATGCAATTTATCGTTTTTACTTAACATGTTAGTAATTAGGGTTTGTATGGCAAGATAAAAACAATCAAATAGAAAACCCTAATCCAAGACAAAATCAAGCATGAAAATAACACACATGCACACAAGCACCCTTAGGGTTGCTCCACTTGGTTGCCTTATACAAAAATGGTCATATTACGCATGCGAAGTATCTTAGCAAAACAAATAAGTATAAGATCATAGTCCCTCGATGATGCTATTCAGAGTTGCCTTACAAAATGATCTTGGTCCCTCAAAAATGCTAAGATACTTTGCAACATTGCTAATCATGGCTATACGATGACCCACACCCGTCCCGTTTACATCCAAAGATAGGGTTGCTTACCAAATAAATGGTAAGACAACAATATCAAAGGAAAAGAAAATGAACAAGAAAAACATTTGGTTAGGTAGATTACTTCTAGTTACTTGCTCCATTTCAAAACAACTATCATTGCTACTTTCAAAAACAAACACACACATTTCCAAACATCTTACAAACATTGAAAACATTTTTAAAAAGATAAACATCTTTGTATACATTCTTATGAACGAGAATCATTACAAAGATCGCCTAAACAATGGCCTCTTTTACAAAATACTTTCAAAACCACACAAAGCATAATTTCAAAACAAAAGCAAGTGATCTAGCAAGTAACTAAGAGCCCATGTAAAACCATGGATGAAAAGGGTGCTAATACCTTCCCTTTTCATAATCTACCCCCCGAACTCAAGAAACAATCTCAAAGGTCTTTCATGTGCTTTTTCACCTTTCCTTTTGGATAAAAGAAAAGTCGGTGGAGACTCTTGCTAAACCGCAACTGTTGTACCCCAAAATTTGCCCTCCCATATTCTTCAAAAGTTTTGCCAAGCATCACCTCAAATGGTTCAAGGCTACTCCAAGGATTGCACAATCAACCATCCTCCTAAGCCAGTCAAAATTAAGGTTTTGGTTCCTTCAAGGAAGTTGAGGTTTTCAATGGTCCAATCAAGTCCCACATGCCTATAAACATTTTCAAGCACCTACATGTCAAGTTTCAAGGCTCACAAGGTCAAGTTGCACAGTCAAAAACCCTAATTGCTTCACAATCAACTACAAGGGCAAAATGGTCATTTGGCAGTCAAAAGTCAAAATTTTTGGTCAACATCTTATTTTGAAGCCACAATCATCATTTGGTCAAATCTTGACCATGATTCCTCAAGCATGGCTCAAAAATCATCAAGGTGTCAAAAGTTTCTATTTTTGGACAGCTGAAAAGTCAACTGTACCTTGACCAAGGCATAACTTTTTCATGGTTCATCAGAAAAATCCCATCCAATGCTCATTTTGAAGGGGAAGACATTTCCTATAACTCATCTTCACATTCTAAGTCCAAGAAATGCTCTCACAAAAAGTTATCAATTTCAACATTATAGGTCATTTTCAAAAGTCAACAAAAAGGCACTTTAAGTCAAAGACCATAACTTGAGATTGGTAAATCAAAATGACATGGGACCAAAGACATTGCTTAGAGGACTTCAAGACCTTTCCAAAATGTCTAAGAACATGTTCATAGCTTCAAAATTGAGCAAGATATGCATTGGAGAAGTTGGGAAATTTTTGTGAAATGGCCAAAGTCAATTATCCTTGAAATTTCATTTTTGACAAAAGGGGCCCACTTTTTCCACTTGATTCAGCTTTGCCATACCTCCCACGTGTCCCATGTTTTATTTCAAGAATAAAAATTAATTTTTCTATTTTTGTTTAATTTTATTTGATTTAATTCATTTTAAATCTTTAAAATTCAAATAAAAATCAAGAAAATTAATGGGAGGATATTTTGTGGTTTGAATAGCTTTGATACACCATAAAACATATACCAAGCTCGTTCAAGACCTATTTCAAGCAAAAAAATTCAAATTTGGAGCAAATATGGCAAGTTATTTCAATGGTGATTATGGAGAAAATCAAAACTTCATTGCAAGGCTTAAAAGCTCCTTAATGTGACTGATTCTCATCCAAGCCTATATATACAAGCCTTGCAAGCCTCATTCAGAACCTAGAAAAAAAAGGAGAGTGTGCACAAACGGCCAGAGGAAAAGTTCAAAATTTGTCCAAAAAAGTGAGAGATCTAAAGCGGTGTTGCAAACATTTTCATATCAAAGCAAGCACGTGGCTTTCTTCCTTGCCACTCCCTGAAGCCAAAGCAACCACAAACGCGTCCTAAGGTCCACTACCAAGCACTGTAAGTTGTCTCAAACTCACCCCTGTACACGAAATCATGTTTCTCCATTCTTGCACTTTTTCTGGAAAATAATAGCATATTCATACTCCATGCCTAATTTCCAATGTAACTGCTATATTCAATTTCATTTTTAGGCTTCGTATAACAATACCCGTGCCTAGGGTTCGTTGGTTTTGTTTTTAGGTATTTTGTCTACAGGTGAAATTGGGACAAACCATAAGCATAAACGTGATCAGGAGACATGGACGATCACAACCATGGGCTTAGATGGAATTTTTGATGCCTAAGGATGATTTTGAGTAAAACCTCCAAAATTCGGCCTTCACCTCCTTGGTTTAGCATTTCTTTTCTTATTTTCTTTCCTTTTATTAATTATTATTATTATTTAGTTAGTTCACAAATAATTATTTTCATAAATTCAAAAAAAAACAAAAAAAAATGTAATTATTATTATTATTATTAATTTCACTTTAGTAATTATTTTTGTAAATAAAATACTAACAAATTAATTAGTTTAATTAGTTAATTTTAACCTTTTTTCACAATAAATAAAAACAAATTTAGACTTAGGCTTTTTCTTTTAACATTTTAATTCTTTTTTTATTTTATTTCATAAAAACATAAAAAAGGTCAAAAAATATTTTCTTGTAATGAAAATAATTAATTAGTTTTCAATTTCATTTAATTACCAAAAAAAAGACAAAAAAATTAATTCCCTTTTCTTTATTCGCGCGTATTTAATTTGTTCGATTATTATGTAATTGCTCCGGATATGTAATAGTAAATAGGACTTTTTTACTGTTTTTTTTTTATTTTCCGCACTTATTTACTTAAAACGGGTCTTTGTAAAGATTTGGCGATGTATAGACCCGCGCCTTGTAATAGCGTAGGATTTACGTTTTCCGTACTTTAATTTCCGCACCCCTTAATTGCTAAATTTTGCATGAAAGAATGAATGGCCCAAATAAAATCAAAGCGTAGATCACCATAATGCATGACAAGATAAAACATAATTGAAAATAATACACAAATTCACACACCACTCTTAGGGTACGCCTCACTGTTGTCTTGCCCCTCGAAACGTGGTCGTCGAGTATAGGACGTTTTAGTAAGTCCTTATGTCCATGAACATGGCATAAGGGTAGCTTCTAAGGTGTCCTACTGTTGCTCTGGTGACCATACTGTCCCTACAAGCTCGAATTGTGGTCGTCGAGTACAAGACGTTTTAGTAAGTCCTTATGTCCATGATATGATCCAGTCGCCTCGGAAAGGTTGCCTCGGAATTAAAAAGGATCAATGGCATAAGGGTAGCTTCTGAGGTGTCCTACTGTTACTCGGTGACCACACCGTCCCTACAAACGAATTGACCCGAACACCTCCAACGGTGGTGCTACCTACCTCTCAATGGTGGGATGGCACTACCTTAAGGACATTTACACAGCCTAATTCCTTAGGGTAGGTAGATGACTCGTAGATACTTGCTCTAATTCCAAACAAATCAAAAACTCTTTTCACACCGACACTTTTCAAAAAGCTTTCAAAAAAAACAATTTTTCAAACACTCTTGAGGACTGATACAAGAGTCGATCTGAAATCTTTAAACGAAACTTTTTCAAACCCACTCACATTTGAAAAGCAAACAAACATTTTAAAAACACAAATGAGCAAGTATCTAAGAGCCCATGGATAATCATGGATAGAAAGGGTGCTAACACCTTCCCTTTCTATAAATCTACCTCCCGAACCGAGAAACATATCTCATAAGGAATTTTGCTGTGCTTTTGTCCTTTCCTTGTTGGAGAACATAAAAGACGGTGGCGACTCTTGCTTACCGCGACATTTCGCGAACCAGCGTTAAACAGTCAGTTCCAGATCCACCGATCACAGCAACATTTGCGATAAAATACAAAACTCTCAAGTCAGTTCTCCCACCGTATCACAGAACTGGCGACTCTGTTGGGGAAAATTATAAAAGTGGGGTTACCTTAGGGATATATCACATTTATTTGCTTACATTGTTTGACTTGTATGCTTTACATTATAGTTCTTTGTTTGGGTTTGAAATCCTGTACCCGGATTTGGGATACATTATAGGTAAATAGCAATACATTGTGGAAACTGCGCGGGGTATACCGACATGATCTAAGAAATAGCTATGTTAGTGCGACATATTTGTGGGTACTGGTAGCCTTTGAGTCAATCAAAGAGAATACGGGGCCGCTGAGTGATTCATGAAGCACTAATGAACTTATAGAACCCTTTACTTGACCAACTTGGCCTTTAGGATGTAGTGAGATGACCGGCTTTGGTGCAGTCTAAAGTTGGTAGATACTCGATACTACACTCATTGAGGTTTGGTTTCTTGGGATATTTAGGTCGCCATTAAAGAGGCTTGAGCTGAAACAATGACCAAGGAAACAATCCCGTGATATTGATCTCCTTAGAACCCGATTACTATTGCTAGGACAGGTTTAAGCCAACTAAACTTCAAGAGGGTACTTACCTATAAAACCCCATGCAAGCCTAAACTAAGAACTTGTTTGCTTTGCTTGTATATGCATACGTGTACATACCATCATGGACATCATGAACATCACATACATCCACTAACCATTTCAAGGATTTTTTGAGATTCATCTTTGTTCTTGTTTTGTAGGATATGGATTCACTTCGCAGGAAAACTATCCAAGTCAACCTTGTAAGAATTCCTCCACAACTTAAGGAGCTAGCTTCAAGGATCCCTGAGAACTCTGCGTTCACCGAGAGACATGGTCGTCTACTCAACTTGGTCACCTCCAACACTGATGAGGATATGATGAAGGTGCTCTTTCAGTTCTTTGATCCTTTGCACCATTGCTTCACATTTCCCGACTATCATCTTGTGCCTACTTTAGAAGAATTCTCCCAACTCTTGAGGATTCCCATTATCAATAAACTACCTTTCAACGGTACAGAAAGAGACCCAAAGCTAGAAGAGATTTCTCAAGCTCTGAACTTGCACTCATCTGATGTCACAACTCATTGGGAAACTAGAAGTGGTGTCAAAGGCTTCTTAGCAAAGTTCCTGTTTGAGAAAGTCCAAAGTTGTTAGAATTCCTTAGACTTGCAAGCCTTTGAGGAAATTGTGGCTCTTCTTATCTATGGGATGGTATTATTTCCTAATCCTGACCAACTCATAGATGTGAGCACCGTCAAAATCTTCATGTCACGCAACCCGGTGCCTACATTTCTAGGGGATATCCTACACTCTTTTCACACTCGCACAATGAGGAAAAGAGGTGTCCTTATGTGTTGCACTCCTCTCCTGGAAATATGGTTTATTTCTCATCTTCCCCAATCAGTCTTAAAGAATGAGCAAGGTTCAAGGTGGTCACAAAGGTTAATGACGCTCAAACATTCAGACATTCATTGGTGCTCCCGATCTAAAGAGAATGTTATCATTGTTGACCACTGTGTGGAATTCCCTAATGTCCCTCTACTTGGCATTAGGGGAGGCATCACCTACAACACATGCTTAGCTTTAAGACAGTTTGGTTATGCCCTAAGGGATGGCCTGCACGAGATGTTGATTCAAGGTTTGGTATTCGACTACGACAACGACGATCAAGGTCTTCGCCAGAGATTCATCCGAGCTTGGAGGATGCTAAGCAAGGTGGATAGCAAGACTTCAGGGCACAAGAATTCCATCCCTCTTGAGCCTTACCTCAAATGGGTATGAACCTGTGCTCAAAGTCTTATGATGCCTTATCCTTCCATCCTTCCGGTGATCATTGAGCCTGTTAAGGAGGGAGATGTTCCATACACTATCCTACATCCTGACATGCCCACATCTCTTGAAGACCTACAAATGGATTGGATACAACTCAAAGGAGAGCGAGATACTTTCGAAGCCCGATTCTACGCAAGCGAGAAGAAGGTTTTGGAACTCACTAGGCTACTTCATGAGGAGCAGACTCTAAATGCCTACATTGCACCAAAGAGGATGCGCACTACTTTTTATCTTAGAGTTTTGTATTATTTTGCCCAATGGGGCATTGATGTACTCAAACTTTATCTTATTAATATAACGTGTGTTTCTTTTTGTCTAAAACAAACTTGAATCTTTGAAATCCTTGAAAACATTGCATATGCACATATCGTTCATCATAACATAAACAGGTCTTTTGCAACAAGTTTCCTCATCTCTCTGCTGTTTATTTCAGTAAGATGGATCTCGAACAAACAGTAAAAGATCTCCAAGCTTAGAACACGCAATTTCAACAGTTGCTCATGACCCTGGCCAAGGGGCAAGAAGAATTGAAGACTCTGCTAGCTGAAGAGAAGAAAAAGAAAACAAAGAAGGTAAATGGAGTCTTGAACATGGGGAGAAGATTTCATGAGCAAACGATAAGGACTTTGAATTTTGCAATAACATCTGATGAAGGAGAGGGGAAAGGCAAGGAAACAACAGTCCCGTCAGAATCTAAAGAGGAGGAAGAAGAGGAAGACTACTCTGAGGAATAGTATCCTCCAGCTGATGACAAGTACAGACATCGCGAAGAGCATTTGAGTGCAATGGAAATACAAAAGGTGCCATGCTTGGATTTTGAGGATTTGGGACTAGTGTCGGGGATTATGATTCCTCCGAAATTCAAAGTGCCCTTGTTTGCAAAATACGATGGAGTGTCATGCCCTAAGATGCATCTCCGATCACATGTGAGAAAAATCCAACCACACTCCGCTGATAAAGACTTGTGGGTGCATTTTTTCCAGGATAGCCTATCTAGAACACAACTCGACTGGTTTTACCAACTAAAAAGAGCCAACATCCATAATTGGGAAGATCTTGCCGCAGCTTTGTACAAGCAATATCAATATAATGCTAATTTGTAATTTGTTAACAAATTTGATGCTTTGCAAATTAAAACGAAAAAAGAAGTTCAATTTATTTTTTGTAAACAGGATTTTACCCCTCGGTTATTGTTAAAAGCCGAGGTAAAGAGTAGAATACTTTTGAAAATGAAAAAAAAACAGTTGTTGGGGATCGAACTCGTGACCAGTGCCAATTTCCCCCTCGGTTATTCAAAAACTAAGGGGTAAAGTGACATGTTTTCATGTCGCCCTTCGTTATCTCGTCTGTGTAACCGAGATTATATCCCTTTCCCGTCCGAGGTGAAATGAGCTTACTTGTAGTAGTGTAGTTTTTATTTTTTCAATTTATTTTATTTTTGTTTTTAATTACTGCATTTTAATTTTATTTTAATTTTACTCTTATTTTGTTTTGTTTGGTGCGGTACTACGAAGATATTATTTGTTTATGTAGAGGTACTGATACAAACCGACCCCGAAATTAAAAAAATGACATGCACACTTTTTAGAGCAAAACAAGAAGCACTTAAAAGTACTAAAGTAAAAGAAGAAAAAGTAAAGATGATCATTCCACCACGAGAAACATTGGGTTACTATTTTAGGAGGAATGATGTAGGACATATATCTTTAGGATTTCAACTGACAAATCATGTAAACTTTGATATTAAAATATATGTACTTCCAGGTTTGAAATAGAAATCGTTCGACAGGCAATCGATCAAAGATCCTTGGAAGCATCTCGCTAAATTCTATGAGACATGCTCGATGTGCTAACCGAGTGGTGAAATAAGTGACGATCTGGTAAAATTATGCCGGTTTGGTTTTTCTTTGATAGGTTGTGCTAAGAATTGGTTGTAATGCATCCCGAGTGACACTATTCAGATCTAGAAATAGTTGGAAGACAGATTTCTAGAGCGGTATTACTCAAATGCTCAATTTGTAGAAAGAAAAGTCAAAATTTACAACTTTGATCATGAAGAGTTAGAGTCATTATTTGATGCATGGGAAATATTCAAGTTGTTACTCCGTAAGTGTCTTAATCATAATATGAGTGTTATGAAACAATTGACACAGTTTAAAGGCAATCTTAAAATATAAACGATAATTCTTCTCGATGCTTCAACTAGAGGTACTCTAAGAGAAAAGATCGATAAGGAATTGAAAATACTCATAGAGAATATGTGTAAAAATGAGCATCACTCAAGTGAAAGAGCTATAAAGCAAAAAGGTGTTCATGTAGTTGATGCACACACAACATTACAAGCTCAGATGGAAGCACTTTCCGTACAATTAGTTGCATCCCAATCAGCTCAAGCAGACGTGAGTATGATTCAAACACTTAAGTGTGATTTCTATGGGGAAGCACATGCAAATGGGAACTATATACCCGAAGTAGAGAGTGATAAAGCTCAGTATGAAAGTTTTCAGAATAATACTCCTTATTCCAACATTTACAATTCTGGTTGGAAGGATCATCCTAATTTTAAATAGAGAAATAATCAGACTTTGAATGCTAATAAAGGAGTCCAACAAGCACCTCAACACAAACTATCACCTCTTGAGGAAACATTGTCAAATTTCATGAAAGCCACTCAAGCAAGTTTTGAGCATGTAAGCAAATCTCAGGACAAGATGGTTAAAACTCAAGAGAAGATGGCACAAAATCATATCATTATGAACAGGAACATCAAAGCATATATAAAAAAATTTGAGATTCAAATCGGTCAATTGTCTCAACAAATAGCAATATCCAATTCCCCCCGGCAATCACAACCCAATCTTGTATGGTAAGTAGCCATTCCATATTTCGTGGTGGGTTAGACACATGTCTACTTCTAACCACGGTTTTCATACAGGTACAAAAGTCAAGCATTTCATTCAAAAACGACTATATATACATATACTACCATCACATGGTACTCTACATGTAGTACATAAAAAAACACAACACTAACAAGGTTACTTCCATATATATGTGATATTTCCATCTTTGAGTATTTGATCTGGTCAAATTTGTTTTCTCGAAACAATCAAAGGATAGTGAAAATGTTCCACTTACTCCAAAGCATTCTCAAACAACTACGGAATTGCCTCAAGGGTAATGCTCGTACATCAACCAACTGTTGAGTCAGATAAGAATTTTAAAGGTGCAAAGACTCTAAATCCTCCTGAGTAGATGACAAACTGCCCCCATATAGAAGTCAAAGTCTGGTTCTTTTTTGCAACAGTCTTCACCAAATGATTCATCTGGTCAAAGAGAGGACCAGTGAGATTCAGGTGAAGCAAAGCAATCTCCATCCCAGTAAGAGAGGTAGATGCCTTCCTTATTTCTGTAAGTATTTTCCCACTAAAGCTTCAGGTTATGAACAATCTTCTTCAGTTGTTGCTTCTCAACACGATGTTGGCCGGACCAAAGAGCGTCCCAATGACAAGTTATACCAAGCACTAATGCAATACAAGCATGTCGGGTATATCGAGCCTAAGTAGCTAGTTATTCCTCTAGAGAAGGCTCAAACTTATTAGCCAAATAGGAGCAGTCTTTATCCAAAGAATAGGTTCGGCGACCTTCAATAGAATGAGAATTAAAACTTGTCAGCAATGGACAGGCAGTTAGACTCGGGATATTCTGGAAAATCGACAGGGTTTCTAAAATGTCTTCACTCTCGACCGTTTGTATTCCCTTCCTCATAAGTCATAATTATACCTCATTCTTCATATTCTCTTCACATAATTATTGTCAAACCAAATACGTCATGAACACGTTTAGTAAAAAAGTAGATCCCTAAATTCACGGAACTTACCAAAAATAAATCTTCTATCTTCTCGGGAATGGCTACTATCAACAATTAGGCGTTGATAAGGTGCTGCAAGAGTTTCTTGTTAGCCTCTTCCATGGGGGTAGCTCCTTCGAGGTATCTTAGACTGATGATGAAATTCATCAACTATTTCTTTTTGTATCAACCCTCATTAAAATGTTCTTATTCCTTGTATACATAGATGTTGTCCCCCATCAAAAAGTGACCCTCAGTCCAATAATTCATAAACAACTCAACACATTTACCCTTCAATCCGCTTCTAACAGTACAAACTGAAGCATGAACTTCGGGGACGACGGGGGTAACCAGAAAGAACTGGTCTTTGAAAGCTTGAAGCTCCAAAATAGGCCCGAAGCTGCATACATCCAACTTTCAAAAAAAGTAATCCTCTACCCCAAGTCTGAGCAGCCAAACCCCATTGACATTTAGAGAGATGGAAGAAAAGGGTCGTTGAATGATTTATATTCAAATACTCACACCAATATTGGTATACCTTCACATATGCCCAGCTACTAGGATGAAGTTGTGAAAGAGTCGCACCAAATTCTTCAAAAATTCCACCTCAAAGGCAGTAAAAAAGAGACAAAAACCCATGATAGAGAAAGTGAATTCATAGAAGGGAATGATGCAATCGTCATACTCATCACACATTTTTCATCCTCGGTGAGGCTCAAGATTCCCTAGTAGGAAGGTGGACCAACTTCAGTAAAGGTTTCGTCAAAACCTCCTACTTTAACAAAAGTAGAAGTCGTGGAAGAGTAGACAAAATCCACTTATTCTTCTAGGACTTATAAGTACTCTTCTATGATTTCTTGGCCATGATGCACTAACTTTTCAGATGTCGGGAAGTTAAACGCTAAAGAAGAGGATAGTTTCTAAACTGAGGAATAACCTAAAGAAGTAGCACCGACTCTTTAAAAGGATATAATTTAGCATGCAAAAAGACTCTAACAAACGTGTCAAATCACTCACATGAAGTACTAAAGATTTTTGATTCCCAAGAACCGTAATGATGATACTTCCAAAAAGATGTTTTGAAGCATGGGGAATTAAATGTAGAAATCCCCAAGAAACTGAAACGTTTCTTCGTCGCCTGTCTGAAACAACCGGTTGAAAATCATCAGACAATGAAGTCGCCATCGAACGTCTTTTATACCATATGAAGGGAAAGGTGAACATAGAGAAAACCTGAGAAGGGAGAAGTGACAGTCTTGCGACTGAGAGATCAGGTAAGGGAGTCTATTATGCGAGGGAAAGGTATTAGTACCTGTGATACGGTGGGAGAACTGACTATGGTTTGTTTTCGCAAATGTGCGGTTGAGCAAGAGTCGCCACCGACTTTTTATTTTATCCTAAGGAAAGGTTTAAAAAGCACAGCAAAAAAACCTTTGAGATGTTTTCTTGGGTTCGGGGAGTAGATTATAGAAAGGGAAGGTATTAACACCCTTTCTATCCATGGTTATCCATGGGCTCTTAGTTACTTTCTTAGATCACTTGCCTTTTTCAATTGTTTGAAATGGTGTTTGTGTGTGTGGGTTTGAAAATGTTTTGAAAAAGAGGCCAATGTGGTGGCAACCATTGTAATGATCCATGTTGGGATGTATACAAAGGTGTATGTCTTTTGAAAAAGGTTTTCATTTGTTTTTTGAAAGTTGTTTTGAAAGTGTTGTGAGGTGTGGAAAAAAAAAAACAGGCAAATGTTTTCATTTTGCAAGTTGACAAGTACTTAAGAGCGATCTACCCTAAAGTTCTCAAAGGTTTTGTTATGTTTTTAACCCTTTTAACAATTTTGTTCCACCATTGTATTTGATGGACAATCTTGTGTTAGGATGTGAAAGGGACGGGCGCGGGTCATCGTTTAGACCATAATTGCAATGGTGCCAAGTATCTTTGGGCATTTTCCTTAAGGGACTTGATCATTTTTAGGCAACTTTCGAAAGCGTCATCGAGGGACTATGATCATTTGAATTGTGTTTGTTTTGCCCAAAGAGACCTAACATGCAATATGGCCCAATTTTGAAAGGCAACAAGTGGATATAACCCTAGGGGTGTTAGTGTGCAAGTGTGTTTTATTGCATACAAGAGTTTTTTCTTTGAATTAGGTTTTTCTATTTCATTGATTTTATCTTGTCATACACGTCCTAATTACTAGCAATAAGAAGCGGAAATGTAAAATCCTACGCTATTACAATAATTAGGGGAGGGGGATACACATTTGTACATGGGGGGTTCAACGAGAAAAATAGACAAAAAAGAAAATGGCGGAAAATAAGATATATATAGAGAGAGAGAGGGAGCCCGCGCGCTGTTGGGAGGCCATCAGAAGTTCTGACCCAGATCCGCTGTCAGATGATCAACCTGTTGGTGAAACTGGATGAGTCAAAACTTCTGACTCTAGAACCTGCAAAACAGAACCTTGTTAGTGGGGAAACCAGAAGTTCTGATTTCCCTGCGCTGCAAGACAGAAGTTTGTTAGTGGAGAACCCAGAAATTCTGATTCTGCTGAAAAGGCAATAACTCTCAGAGGTTCTGATGTCATTGACAGCAAAACAGGCTTCAGATGTGCTAACATCAAAGTCAGCACTTGGCTTTTTCCTGTACTAATCAGAACATCTGCAATCCTGTTGTTACTCCACAAAACAGGAAACATATTTGGAATAGATCCAGCAAAATAACAAAAATGTCTCAGAGGTCAGAATCACCAAGGTCACGGGCAAGTCCTAAACTGGCTCAGAACGTTCTGAGGTATGAGAGTCCTCAGAACATAAACAGCAATAACATGAATATTTACATTATGTTACTTGAATATGCACAGCTGATGATGCTTAACAGTGTGGTGAGGGTCAGCAGGTGCTTACCTGACTTTCTGGAAAATGGTGGGTGAAAGTTAGCTTTTGGTTCTGGTGGTGTTCTGGACAGATTTGGAAAAGGGGAAGTGAAGGTGTATACGTGTATAGGGTCAGAAGTTTGGAAAGAACGTTTTTGGTTTACAGAAAAGGGCTGGATGTTTGATGAAGTTGAAGGTAAGAAACTTGAAGTTATGAAACAAAGCTGGAGATTTTGACAGAGTTTCAGGACGTTATTTTGCTAGGAGTTTCGTTTCTCTCTTAGCAATTTTTTCTGTTTCTTTTTCTTGAACGTCTTTTGCAGTGGTGAAAGCTCTCTATTTATAGGAAAGGTTCTTGTGGATGCCTTGAACATTTAAGGCGCCAACAGAGTTTGAATTTGTTCTTTGACAGAAATTCCTGGGAAGTTGTGATAACAGCTATCTTTCAGCCTAGGTAGCAGCAGCAGGCGTAGATTTGGGGAAGTGACCTCTGAAATGGGCGGTGGCATGAAGACCCATGCCAGAATCTGTGCAAAAGCATTTTCCAAGCCACACGTGAACGCTCAGGAGTGGTTGGAAGCATTAATGGGCATTAAATGGTGACAAGACCTGTCAATACCAACATTCTGGTTGTTGAATCAGCAGCGTAAACCATGTTCTGGCTTTGGCTACCTGTTGTCTTAGCAAGCTCTGGAGATTCTCCTGGTTTTCTGGTACGTTCCTTGGATCTACTTCTGGACAATCTGGACTTAGAGATTCTGTATCAATGTGACACCTATCCTTCTGACCTTTCATCTTCTGATTTCAACCTGTTCTGAAAGAGCCTTTATACTTTCATGTTTCTCTTGCATTCCTTTAGCAAGTTCTGACTGAGCTTGTGTAACTGCTGAAGGGACAAGTTCTGTTTGAGGCTTACATTCTGAACCACGTTTACAACTTCTGATTGAACTGATGTAGCTGCTGAAGAGCCAACTTCTGACCACGCTGAGCCAAGCTTGCAACTTCTGACCGTCTTCATCTGGAATGGGTCCAGAAGTTCTGAAGCGCTGATTTTTTCTAAAAACACTTATTTTAAAGAAGCACTTAGAATTTGATTTTCCTCAAGATGAAAGCGTTGTTTCCGGAGTTTGTGAGACCATCTTGCTCTTGTAAGTGGCTTGCTTGGGCAAAAGGATAACCCAGGACTTGGATTTGTTTCAGGGGACTTTGAAAAATCTAAGATGGTTTCCTGAAGAAAGGGAGGGCAAATTTTGGGGTACAACAGTTGCCCCTGTTCAATCTTCTTGAACCTGAAGAGTTAGATTGGCGAGTTTGCCTTTCGCGACTCGAAGGTAAAAGGAGATTGGACACCAGAGTGCCCGAAAATTTGCACTCGCTCAGTAGAGTATCAGCAATGTGATGGCGGGAATGGGCTTACAGATGCCATTTAGAGAGGCGGTAGATAGGGAGATGGGCTTATAGATGCCATCTGGAGGCGTGACAGGACCTTGTCGGGAATGGGCTTATAGATGCCATTTGGAAGTGTCGATCGCATAAGAGATTCCTTAGCGAGAAATTTGTATATTTGAGAAAGACGGATGTTTTCCTGGCTTGTTACAGGTGTTTGATCTTCAATCTCCTTATGCAGATGTGCCCTGGCTAGATACAGGTATCGAATCTACAACCGGTTGCTCACAGATGTGCCCTGGCTGGATACAGGAGTCGAATCTGGAAATAGTCGTTAATAGAGGTTCCCTGGCTGGATACAGGAATCGAATCTTCGAACTCTTCAGACGTGCCCTGGCTAGATACAGGAATCGAGTCTGGAAATGTGGTCCACAGATATGCCCTGGCTGGATACAGGAATCGAATCTTCGAACTCTTCAGACGTGCCCTGGCTAGATACAGGAATCGAGTCTGGAAATGTTGTAGTTGATAGATGTTCCCTGGCTGGATACAGGAATCGAATCTTCGAACTCTTCAGACGTGCCCTGGCTAGATACAGGAATCGAGTCTGGAAACGTTGTAGTTGATAGATGTGCCCTGGCTGGATACAGGAATCGAATCTTCGAACTCTTCAGACGTGCCCTGGCTAGATACAAGAATCGAGTCTGGAAATGTGGTCCACAGATATGCCCTGGCTGGATACAGGAATCGAATCTTCGAACTCTTCAGACGTGCCCTGGCTAGATACAGGAATCGAGTCTGGAAATGTTGTAGTTGATAGATGTGCCCTGGCTGGATACAGGAATCGAATCTTCGAACTCTTTAGACGTGCCCTGGCTAGATACAGGAATCGAGTCTGGAAATGTTGTTTTTGGGATCGTCTTTTTCCCTGAAAAGGCAAAAACATAAGTTGTACGCAATGTCATGATGTATGATATGCATGATGTCATGATGTTCAACATGAGATAGTGTTGTATGTACTTTATCATGTATGTAAGCAAGATGTATGAAAGTGTGAAATGTTTATGAATGCATCTTCGTCTTAGGAAAATAGATCTTTGACGATTGGCTGGGGAGTTGCCCTGTGGCCGAGATACTTTGCTGAAGTTTTGATGAGAGGCCTGCTGAGGACTTTAATGATGGATCCCGCTGGGGATAATGATGATAAACTCTGCTGGGGATACCAAAGATAAACTCCGCTGGGGATCGAAAGATAAAATCCGCTGGGGATTGAAAGATAAACTCCGTTGGGGATTGAAAGATAAACTCCGTTGGGGATTGAAAGATAAACTCCATTGGGGATTGAAAGAACTTTGTTGGGGGCGATCTTCCGTGGCGATTAGCTGAGGATAACCCAGTTATAAGCCCTTGTGAGGAATAACTCTGAATAAAGTTAGGGAGAGACGTCCGTATTCTGCAAGGAACAAGCTTCCAGAATCTACTGGGGATAAGCTTTAAGACCTGCCGGGGTGGTTTTGCCTTTTCAGGATTGACGGGGAATCAACTCAGCTTGGGGAGAGTATTGCTGAACCTTGTTTTACTCTGCGGGGCATTGAGATGATTTGGTCACATCCTTCAGTTGAATCTAACCGGGTACCTTGGCGGACAAAGCAATCAGACTGCATCAGACAACTTCACATTGTCCCTATTTCCGATGTCACCTGTAATTGATCTTTTGCAAATATTTATGAATCAGCAATTTTAATGTCAAATGCATATATCAAAAATGAACATTGGACGTTCTTCGCAAGACAAAACAGAAAAAGAAAACAATGGTAGTTTGTATGGACAAGTGAATTTGTATTGATTTGAACTTTGCCTGTGAATAGGCGTTTTTATACAAGAGGCTGACATCCTAGTAAGAGGACGCCGCCAAATAACATAGAATTTTGAAAAGGAAATAAAACAGCTATGTGAACGATCCCACTGGGTTCCAACTCTGCTATTGCCTTTATGTCTCCGGGCGTCTCATCGCTTTGCTGCCTGGTTGAAGATGAAGCTGATTGGTCGATGCCGAAGTCTGAGCCAGATAGTTGATACTGAATTCTGGATGCGATGTGATCCAATGAGACATAGTGTTACGCTCCATCCCTAACTTTTGCCTGGACCGCCCTTTCAGGTTTTCAGTCCACCGGGATACCCATTTTTGCCCAAGCCGCCTTTTCAGGTTTTCGACTTGCCGGGTGTACAGATTTTTTCATTTCATCCCTTATTTTTGCCCGAACCCTTTTGGTTCGCCGGGAAGCCCTTATTTTTGCCTAGGTATGTCAATCTAGCGGGTCTTTCATTTATGCGTAGTATTTTTTCACTATGTCTGCATTGGCGGGGTGAGGAAGGTCGTCACCATCCATGGTGGTCAGGATCATGGCTCCTCCTGAGAACACACACTTAACCACAAATGGCCCTTCATACGTGGGGGTCCATTTGCCCCTGGGATCACTTTGAGGAAGGATGATGCGTTTGATTACCAGGTCCCCAACTTGATACTCTCGTGGTTTGACTTTCTTGTTAAATGCCCTGATCATCCGTTTTTGATACGTTTGACCATGACAGATAGCAGTGAGCCTCTTTTCGTCAATCAGATTTAATTGATCAATTCGAGTCTGGATCCAATCATCTTCATCCAAGTCTGCATCCTTCATTATCCGGAGAGAGGGTATCTGGATTTCAATTGGCAAGACGGCCTCCATGCCATAGACCAAGGAGAAGGGAGTTGCCCCGGTTGACGTTCTGGCTGAGGTGCGGTACCCATGAAGAGCGAACGGTAACATCTCGTGCCAATCTTTATAGGTCACTGTCATCTTCTGCACAATTTTCTTGATATTTTTATTGGCTGCTTCTACAGCCCCATTCATCTTCGGCCGGTAGGGAGAAGAATTGTGGTGCTGTATTTTGAATTGTTCACAGAGTTCAGTGATCATTTTGTTATTGAGGTTGGTACCATTGTCCGTAATGATTCTTTCCGGGACACCGTACCGACAGATCAGGTTATGCCGGATGAAACGTGCCACGACGCTCTTGGTTACTGTGGCATAGGATGCTGCCTCAACCCACTTTGTGAAGTAATCGATCGCCACCAAGATGAAGCGATGCCCATTGGATGCTGTTGGTCGGATCTCACCGATCATATCGATGCCCCACATTGCGAAAGGCCAAGGTGCCGTCAGGACGTTCAAAGGAACCGGAGGAATGTGCACCTTGTCAGCATAGATCTGGCATTTATGACAAGTTCGGGAGTGTTGGTAACAATCAGCTTCCATTATGGACCAGAAATATCCTGCCCGAAGGATTTTCTTGGCCATGGTGTGTCCACTGGAATGCGCTCCAAATGTGCCCTCATGTAATTCCATCATAATTTTCTCTGCTTCAGCTTTATCCACACAACGTAGCAGAGTCGAATCATGATTCCGCTTGTAGAGAATGCCGTTGCTGAGGAAGAATTTTGCAGCAAACCTCCTCATGAACTTCTTATCATTGATAGATGCACCTTCAGGGTATTCCTGAGCTTCCAAGTACCTCTTCACCTCGTGATACCAGGGTTTTTCAATCACCTTCTCAGCTTCTAACTTACAGCAGTATGCCGGTTCATCCAACTTCCAGATAATGATCCGGGGAGCCTCATTGTCCCATTTAACTTTGAACATTGAAGACATCGTAGCTAGTGCGCCCGCTAGCTGATTCTCCTCTCTTGGGAAGTGCTCAAAAGTTATTTCTTCAAAGTGGGGAAGCAAGGTCAACACATACTCCTTGTAAGGAATAAGATTCGGGTGTTTCGTATCCCACTCGCCTTTGATTTGATTGATCACGAGAGCGGAATCTCCGAAAACACTTAGAAATTTGATCCTTAAGTCGATTGCAGCTTGTAATCCCATGATACATGCCTCATATTTTGCCATGTTGTTGGTGCAGCTGAAGCATAATCGGGCGGTGAGTGGAGTATGAGTTCCTTTGGGAGATATGATTACAGCGCCGACGCCGTTACCCAAAGCATTGGAGGCTCCATCAAAATGCATAGACCATCGGGATCCTTCCTCAGGTCCTTCATCCGGTCCAGGTACTTCACAGTCAGTTACCACCATGATGTCTTCGTCCGGAAAATCAAAGTTCAATGATTGGTAATCGTCCACAGGTTGGTGTGCCAAATGATCGGCCAATACACTTCCTTTAATTGCTTTCTGAGTTGTATACTGGATATCATATTCTGTCAAGATCATTTGCCATCTCGCTATTCTTCCAGACAGAGCGGGCTTTTCAAATATGTACTTGATGGGATCCATTTTTGAAATTAATAGAGTAGTGTGAGTCAGCATATACTGTCTCAGCCGGCGAGCAGCCCATACAAGAGCGCAGCAAGTTCTCTCAAGCAGTGAGTAACGAGACTCACAGTCGGTAAACTTTTTGCTCAAGTAATAAATGGCATGCTCTTTTCGGCCAGACCCGTCATGCTGCCCCAGCACACACCCCATTGAATTGTCAAGTACTGTCAAGTATAGTATCAGAGGTCTTCCTTCCACCGGTGGCATAAGAATGGGCGGCTCTTGGAGATATTCCTTTATCCTTTCAAAGGCGGCCTGACATTCATCATTCCAGCGTACCACTTGATCTTTCTTTAGCAATTTGAAGATTGGCTCACACGTAGCAGTCAGATGTGAGATGAATCGGGCAATGTAATTCAGTCGTCCTAGGAAGCCTCTGACTTCTTTCTCTGTTTTTGGAGTCGGCATCTCTTGTATGGCTTTTACCTTGGCAGGGTCCACCTGAATACCTTTATCACTTACAATGAAACCCAGCAATTTTCCGGATCTTACCCCAAAGGTGCATTTGTTGGGATTCAACCTCAGCTTGTATAACTTGAGTCGGTCAAACAATTTCCTCAGATGGTCAAGATGCTCCTCCTCAGTTTGAGACCTTGCAATCATGTCATCAACGTATACCTCAATCTCATGATGGATCATATCATGAAATAAAGCAACCATGGCACGTTGATAGGTTGCCCCAGCATTTTTCAATCCGAATGGCATGACCTTATAACAGAAGGTGCCCCACTGAGTCACAAATGTAGTTTTCTCCATATCCTCTGGAGCCATCTTGATCTGATTATACCCTGAAAAACCATCCATGAAGGAGAACACCTTGTGTTGAGCTGTATTGTCAACAAGGACATCAATGTGAGGTAGGGGGAAGTCATCCTTGGGGCTGGCCCTGTTCAAGTCCCTGTAGTCAACACACATTCTGACTTTACCGTCCTTCTTCGGTACTGGCACCACATTGGCAACCCACTGAGGGTAAGAAGTCACTGCAAGGAACCCGGCATCAAACTGTTTCATAACTTCGGCCTTGATCTTCTCAGACATCTCTGGCCGCATCCGTCGGACTTTTTGCTTTACCGGAGGGCAATCTTCCTTGGTTGGCAGGTGGTGAACTACAATGTCGGCATCCAAACCAGGCATATCTTCATAGGACCAAGCAAAAATCTCCATGTAATCTTGTAACATCTGGATCAATCGTTGCTTCACGCTAAGCTCTAGATTGGCACCAATCTTGACCTCTTTCCTATCCGTCTCGGTACCCAGGTTAATTGTCTCCACCGGCTCTTCATGTGGTTGAATAGCCCTCTCTTCCTGGAGCAGCAGTCTTGCGAGTTCACCAGGCACTTCGCAATCATCTTCACCTTCATCCTCGGCCAAGTTGATCGGATTTTCGAAGTCATAACTGGCGGTAGCAGAGCTGTTACCAGTGAGATCCAGAGTGGATTGAAACCTGTATAAGTGAGTGTGTGTAAATATAGCTGTTTTGCAATATATATAACACAAAGGAAAAGAGCGCAAGATTTGAAATGCAACAAACGTCCAATGTTTTGATTGATGATATATGAAAATGTCATACAAAAAGCCCTCACAAATGGAGCTACGATGCCCCGGGTAGGACACCGAGCCAATAAAAGTTTTGACATATTGTTTGTTACAAATTTGGAAATCAAAAGAAATCAATTACTGCGTGACAAATGTGATAGGGGTAAAATCCTTTGCCGTCCAGTTGCTTGGTCCGTCGCTGGTGGTCGGGTAGATCCAACTGTCAAATTCTGCTTCCTCTACATCCTCCTCGATAGCATTCACCCTTGAGCTGGAGATAAACACCGGAGCCTTTCTGATCTTCTCTTTGCGCACATTCCTCTGAGCCTCTGCAGTAAAGCCTAGCCCAAACTTGTCGTTCTTCTGAGTGAAGTCGGGAAGCTGACCCCAGCTTGCATAATTGCCTTTCTGAATCACAGCCCGGGCATCCCTTAAGGAAGCCATCTTCAAGGAAACATTCTCTTCAACTGTTGCCTCTGCTGCCGCTGAAATTGGATGCACCTCCTCGAAATGCTGAAAGGGGGTTTCAATAAACTCCCCATCCATCTCAATGTATCTGAAGGAATTCAAATGGCTCACCATGTATTCCTCTTCTCCTTGCACAGTGACGATCTTCCCCTTGACGGGATACTTCAGCTTCTGGTGCAAGGTGGAGGTTACTGCCCCAGCTTCATGGATCCAAGGTCGACCCAGTAGACAAGAGTACGATGGATATATATCCATCACATAAAAAGTAGAGTCAAACACTTGAGAGCCCACACGAATAGGGATGTCAACCTCTCCATGAACCATCCTTTTTGAACCGTCAAAGGCCCTGACGATGATGTTGCTGGGTTTCAGTTCCAGGCCTTCATAATCCAAACGGTCTAAAGCCTTTTTCAGTAGAACATTCAAGGAAGAACCAGTATCCACTAATACATGCGCCAGAGTAGTTCCCCTGCATTCGATAGAGACATGCAGGGCATCGTTGTGGTTCCTTCCCTTCGCAGTCAGGTCAGCATCTGAGAAACCCAAGCCATTGTCTGCTGTCAGATTTGCTACGCAATCAGCGAACTGGACTGCAGATGTCTCCTGTGGTACATGGGCCGTCTTGAGAAATGAAATCAAGGCTTTAGCATGGGCCTCAGAGCATAGCAATAAGGAGAGCAGGGAGATCTTGGAGGGCGTATGCCCCAGCTGCTCGACAACATTGAAGTCACTCTTCTTTATTATTTTCAGGATCTCCTCCATTTCTTGTTGGGAGGCCTCAGCATTTACAGGTATTGGTGCCTCCCTCCGGGCAGGCTCTTCTTCAATCCCTTTGCCCCGAGCATTTGAGGATTCGGCAGCAGGGGAAACAACTTGATCAGCAGCAGGAACAGGTAAACTTGCAGGTTTCATAAGGAGGGGTTTTCGAATAGCGGGCGGTGCAATGTCAGGCGAGAAGAGCCTGCCACTGCGGGTGACCTTGGCTGGACTAGTGATATCGCAGATACTGGCGCCAGTGTCGAAATCTTGTTTGATCCCATTCACATATACATCTGCCCCATAATGCCAGGGGACAGTTTTATCAGATACATAGGGGAGAGGCCCCGGAACAGTAATAACCACAGGTGCAACAGTCATGATTTGAACAGGTTTCTTCGGGAGAGTCTTGATTGGATTATTGAAGATGGTAACCATGGAAACTTCTTCTGCCGGAACCAACTGAACAGCCGACTTCTTAAACAGAATCTCCTTGCTATCCATTAGGCTTTGGATGCCTATCTTCAGCAAGGGACAACCAGATAGGGAAATAGCATAGAGCAGGCAACCTTCACCGCATCCCGGAAATAAACCGGCTCGCAGTAGGTTCTTCTTAACGGTCTTCAGAGGGGTGACAACTTCATTTACCGAAACAGCGTACATTTCTTCCTCAATGGCATTTACTCTATGCTGGGGCATAGGAGCAGTTACAACATTTGGTCTCTCCGGCGCTTCAAACTGAATTTCCTTCGCGTCGATCAGATCTTGCACTTTGTTTCTTAAGGCCCAGCAATCATCAGTAGTGTGCCCGGGACTATCAGAATGATAAGCACACCGGGCATTTGGGTTATACTTAGGAGACGCAGTGTTGACGACCTTAGGAGCTTCTTTGAGGGTCACCAGGTTGGTGGATAACAGTTGGGGTAAAATTTGAGATAAGGTCATACTCAGTCGAGTATACTGCCTCTTGGGCCTTTCACTTCTTTGTTGATTGTACTGCTGAGGAGCAGCAACAGGTTTTGAGATGACCAAAGCATTGACGGCTTGGCGACTTTCGGGCTTGACTTGTCTTCTAGGACCATAGACGACACTTGCTTCTTTCTTAAACGGCCTCTTCTCAGCACTTGTGGAGGCGGCCTTTTGTATCTTGCCTGACCTGATGCCAGCTTCAATTCTTTCTCCTGTCAATATCAAATCTGTAAACCCAGCGGAGGAGTTACCAACCAAATGATTGAAAAACGGACCAGACAACGTCCCTAGAAACATATCAACCAGCTCCCGATCAGTTAATGGAGGCTGCACCCTGCCAGCCAAATCTCTCCATTTTTGAGCGTACTCTTTGAACCCCTCACCCGTTCCTAGAGACATACCCTGAAGTTGGGTACGTGTAGGAGCGAGATCAGAATTGTATTGGTATTGTCTGTAGAATGCGCTTGCCAAATCTTCCCAGTGTCGTATGCTAGTTCCATCTAACTGGTAGAACCATTCAAGTTGCGACCCCGAGAGGCTATCTTGGAAGAAGTGAATCCAAAGGTTCTTATCCGCCGTGTAAGGTTGGATTTTCCTTACGTACGACCTCAGATGCAGCTTTGGGCAGGAGACCCCATCATACTTGGCGAAGGCAGGCGCCTTAAACTTGTGTGGAACTACTACCCCAGAAGATAACCCCAAATATCCGAAATCCAGTCCTGGCACATTCTGAATTTCCATGGCGCTCAAGCGGTCTTCCAATTGCTTGTATCTGTCAGCAGCAGGTGGGTATTGTTCATTGTTATAGTCCGTCTCGTTGTCGGAGACTGCGGGACTAGGAGCCCCTCCCCCTTGGGGACTGTTTTTCTCAGCAGAAGAAGTAGTTGGATCAGCTTCATTATGGAGTGTGTTCCCAAATCTGCGTCCGGTGTTGAACAACGCAGTCCTCTTTTTCTTTTTCTTCTTCAGGAGTAGAGTCTTCAACTCTTGCTGACCCTGGGCCAGGCTTAGGACCATCTCTTGAAACTGTGCACTTTGGGCCTGAAGGGCCTTGATTGCTTGCTCACTGGATGAGTCTGGATTCATGATGACTGACTGTTCCAAATAAACAGCGAAGAAGATTAAGCAACCTGTAGAAAAATGGGTACCTGTTATGCACATGATGCATGAGATGCTATCTATGCAATGCATTCAAGGGTTTTGGAAATTCATAATTGTTGTAGACAAAAAGAACGCACGTCATATTAATAAGAAAAGATTTGTTAGTACATAAATGACCCATGGGTCAAAAATTACAAAATAATTTCTCAGGGTAGAAAGACATTGCGCATCCTTTTTGGTGCGATGTAGGTGTTGAGGACTTCTTGCTCATGGAGTTGGCGGGTAAGCTCTAGAACCTTCTTCTCACTGACGTAGAAGCTAGCCTCAAAAGTATTACGTTCCTCCTTGAGCTGAATCCAGCTTTTCTGCATCTCCTCCCACGATGTAGGCATGTCTGGATGTAGGATGGTGTAGGGAACCTCTCCTTCATTGACGAGCTCTTTAATCATAGGGAGAATATGAGGATAAGGCATCATCAATCTTTGGGCTCGGGCTCGTACCCATTTGAGATAAGGTTCAAGAGGGATGGAGTTCTTGTGTCCCAAAGTCTTGCTATCAACCTTGTTGAGTTTTCCCCAAGCTCTGATGAATCTTTGGCGAAGTCCTTGCGCATCGTTGTCGAAGTCAAAAACTAAGCTAGGAATCAACATATCATGAGGGCCATTCCTCCGGGCATATCCAAATTGCCTCAAAGCTAGGCAAGGATTGTAGGTGATACCCCCTCTAATTCCAAGTAAAGGAACATTAGGAAATTCTCCGCAACGATCGATAATGATGATATTTTCTCTGGACCGAGAACACCAATGCACATCAGAATGAGTAAGAGCCATCAATCGTTGGGACCACCTTGTACCTTGATCATTCTTCAAGACAGATTGGGGAAGGTGCGAAATAAACCACCTTGCGAGGAGAGGAGTACAGCACATGAGAACACCCCTCTTTCTCATTGTTCGTGTGTAAAATGAGTGAAGGATGTCCCCAAGCAATGTTGGTATTGGGTTTCTGGACAAGAAGATTTTGACAGCGTTGACATCTACCAATTGGTCGGGATTTGGGAACAAGACCAACCCATAGATAAGGAGTGCCACAATCTCTTCAAAGGCTTGTAGGTCCAATGAGTTCCAACATTCTTGTGCCTTCTCAAACAAGAACTTTGCTAAGAATCCTTTGACGCCGCTTCTGGTTTCCCAATGCCCCTTGATTTCAGATGGTTGTAGATGTAGTGCTCGAGTAACATCTTCATGCTTTGGTTCCTTCTCTGTACCGTTAAAGGGTAGTTGATTAAGGATAGGAATTCTCAAGAGTTGAGAAAATTCCTCCAAAGTGGGTACTAACTGATAATCAGGGAAAGTGAAACAGTGGTGAAGAGGGTCAAAGAACTGGAATAGCACTTTCATCATGTCTTCCTCAATGTTGGTGTTGACTAGGCTGAGCAGTCTACCATGTCTTTCACTGAAGGATGAATTTTCCGGAATTCTTGAGGTGAGCTCCTTGAGTTGAGGAGAGATTCTCACAAGGTTGACTTGAATGGTATTTCTGCGAGGAATCTCCATGTCCTGCAAAACAAGAACAAAGATGAAGATCCAAAACCCTTGACATGGTTAGTAAATGCATATGATGCTTTATGATGTTTATGATGTATGCACAAAACATATGTACAAGCAAATCACACCAAACCCTAGTTTCAGGCTGGCATGGGGTTTCATAGGTAAGTACCCTCTTGAGTGTAGTTGGCTTAAAAACCTGTCCTATAAATAGTAACCGGGTTCTAAGGAGCTCAATATCATTGGATTGTTTTCAATGTTCATTGTTTTGGTTTAGCCACTTAACTAGCGACCAAAATATTCCAAGAAAACAACCCTCAATGAGTGTAGTATCGAGTATCTACCAACTTCGGACTGCACCAAAGCCGGTCATCTCACTACCCCTAATGAAAGGCCAAGATGGTCAAGTAAGGTTCTAGGTCATTAGTGCTTAGTGACATCACTCAGCGGCCCCGTACTCTCCTTGATTGAACTCAAGGGTTACCGGTACTCACAAATATGTCGCACTAATATAGCTATTGCTTAGACCGTGTCGGTATACCCCGCACAGTTTCCACAACGTATTGCTATCTATGAATGTTTCCCAAAATCCGGGTGGAGGATTGTAAACCCAAACAATAGAGCCAAAGTATAAAGCAAGCAAATCAAACAATTAGTCATGCAAGAGGGTGATCTAAGCCCTAAGGTTACTCCACTTTTAAAGTATATCCCCAGTAGAGTCGCCAGTTCTGTGATACGGTGGGAGAACTGACTATGGTTTGTTTTCGCAAATGTGCGGTTGAGCAAGAGTCGCCATCGACTTTTTATTTTATCCTAAGGAAAGGTTTAAAAAGCACAGCAAAAAAACCTTTGAGATGTTTTCTTGGGTTCGGGGAGTAGATTATAGAAAGGGAAGGTATTAACACCCTTTCTATCCATGGTTATCCATGGGCTCTTAGTTACTTGCTTAGATCACTTGCCTTTTTCAATTGTTTGAAATGGTGTTTGTGTGTGTGGGTTTGAAAATGTTTTGAAAAAGAGGCCAATGTGGTGGCAACCATTGTAATGATCCATGTTGGGATGTATACAAAGGTGTATGTCTTTTGAAAAAGGTTTTCATTTGTTTTTTGAAAGTTGTTTTGAAAGTGTTGTGAGGTGTGAAAAAAAAAAAAAAAAAGGCAAATGTTTTCATTTTGCAAGTTGACAAGTACTTAAGAGCGATCTACCCTAAAGTTCTCAAAGGTTTTGTTATGTTTTTAACCCTTTTAACAATTTTGTTCCACCATTGTATTTGATGGACAATCTTGTGTTAGGATGTGAAAGGGACGGGCGCGGGTCATCGTTTAGACCATAATTGCAATGGTGCCAAGTATCTTTGGGCATTTTCCTTAAGGGACTTGATCATTTTTAGGCAACTTTCGAAAGCGTCATCGAGGGACTATGATCATTTGAATTGTGTTTGTTTTGCCCAAAGAGACCTAACATGCAATATGGCCCAATTTTGAAAGGCAACAAGTGGATATAACCCTAGGGGTGTTAGTGTGCAAGTGTGTTTTATTGCATACAAGAGTTTTTTCTTTGAATTAGGTTTTTCTATTTCATTGATTTTATCTTGTCATACACGTCCTAATTACTAGCAATAAGAAGCGGAAATGTAAAATCCTACGCTATTACAATAATTAGGGGAGGGGGATACACATTTGTACATGGGGGGTTCAACGAGAAAAATAGACAAAAAAGAAAATGGCGGAAAATAAGATATATATAGAGAGAGAGAGGGAGCCCGCACGCTGTTGGGAGGCCATCAGAAGTTCTGACCCAGATCCGCTGTCAGATGATCAACCTGTTGGTGAAACTGGATGAGTCAAAACTTCTGACTCTAGAACCTGCAAAACAGAACCTTGTTAGTGGGGAAACCAGAAGTTCTGATTTCCCTGCGCTGCAAGACAGAAGTTTGTTAGTGGAGAACCCAGAAATTCTGATTCTGCTGAAAAGGCAATAACTCTCAGAGGTTCTGATGTCATTGACAGCAAAACAGGCTTCAGATGTGCTAACGTCAAAGTCAGCACTTGGCTTTTTCCTGTACTAATCAGAACATCTGCAATCCTGTTGTTACTCCACAAAACAGGAAACATATTTGGAATAGATCCAGCAAAATAACAAAAGTGTCTCAGAGGTCAGAATCACCAAGGTCACGGGCAAGTCCTAAACTGGCTCAGAACGTTCTGAGGTATGAGAGTCCTCAGAACATAAACAGCAATAACATGAATATTTACATTATGTTACTTGAATATGCACAGATGATGATGCTTAACAGTGTGGTGAGGGTCAGCAGGTGCTTACCTGACTTTCTGGAAAATGGTGGGTGAAAGTTAGCTTTTGGTTCTGGTGGTGTTCTGGACAGATTTGGAAAAGGGGAAGTGAAGGTGTATACGTGTATAGGGTCAGAAGTTTGGAAAAAACGTTTTTGGTTTACAGAAAAGGGCTGGATGTTTGATGAAGTTGAAGGTAAGAAACTTGAAGTTATGAAACAAAGCTGGAGATTTTGACAGAGTTTCAGGACATTATGTTGCTAGGAGTTTCGTTTCTCTCTTAGCAATTTTTTCTGTTTCTTTTTCTTGAACGTCTTTTGCAGTGGTGAAAGCTCTCTATTTATAGGCAAGGTTCTTGTGGATGCCTTGAACATTTAAGGCGCCAACAGAGTTTGAATTTGTTCTTTGACAGAAATTCCTGGGAAGTTGTGATAACAGCTATCTTTCAGCCTAGGTAGCAGCAGCAGGCGTAGATTGGGGGAAGTGACCTCTGAAATGGGCGGTGGCGTGAAGACCCATGCCAGAATCTGTGAAAAAGCATTTTCCAAGCCACACGTGAACGCTCAGGAGTGGTTGGAAGCATTAATGGGCATTAAATGGTGACAAGACCTGTCAATACCAACATTCTGGTTGTTGAATCAGCAGCGTAAACCATGTTCTGGCTTTGGCTACCTGTTGTCTTAGCAAGCTCTAGAGATTCTCCTGGTTTTCTGGTACGTTCCTTGGATCTACTTCTGGACAATCTGGACTTAGAGATTCTGTATCAATGTGACACCTATCCTTCTGACCTTTCATCTTCTGATTTCAACCTGTTCTGAAAGAGCCTTTATACTTTCATGTTTCTCTTGCATTCCTTTAGCAAGTTCTGACTGAGCTTGTGTAACTGCTGAAGGGACAAGTTCTGTTTGAGGCTTACATTCTGAACCACGTTTACAACTTCTGATTGAACTGATGTAGCTGCTGAAGAGCCAACTTCTGACCACGCTGAGCCAAGCTTGCAACTTCTGACCGTCTTCATCTGGAATGGGTCCAGAAGTTCTGAAGCGCTGATTTTTTCTAAAAACACTTATTTTAAAGAAGCACTTAGAATTTGATTTTCCTCAAGATGAAAGCGTTGTTTCCAGAGTTTGTGAGACCATCTTGCTCTTGTAAGTGGCTTGCTTGGGCAAAAGGATAACCCAGGACTTGGATTTGTTTCAGGGGACTTTGAAAAATCTAAGATGGTTTCCTGAAGAAAGGGAGGGCAAATTTTGGGGTACAACAGTACCCCACACGTCCGTAGTACTCTATGATATCCACTCTTGTTATATATATTATGGGTGTGTTTAATTTATGCTTACTACTGAGGAAGGTTGCAAGCAAAAGAAAGAGAAAATAATACAGGGAAAATAAAGTTGTGCTCGCTTGGGCCCTACCCTAATGCCTACATATCCTTTTTGAGGAATCAGAGTTACCATAGTTTGGCTCACATGTTTTGTTTGATTTGTGTTTTTTATGAACAATATTAATTTCGCCTTTTGCCGCAGCTCGACCTTTGGAGACCCACACGTTGGCACATAAGTAAATTAATACATCCTTACTTGAAAATGGTTTTGAGTTACGCCCTCAAGGCAAGATGCCATATTTGATTGGTTTGTGTTCTGTTACCTTGAAAAAGGTTTTAAGTATGATTAGCACGTTTTATGATTTGATAAGGAAAAGAAAGTTCTAGTTCTAATACATATGCAAAAAGGGAGAAAACAACTAAGAGAGACTAGCCTAACATTACCCCTAATGTTATCATACAATGGTGGCCCTATGTCAAGAATGAAATGGAAATATCTACCTAATGTTAGCATGTATGGTTTGCAACCTAAGGTCTAACTTGTATTCGAAAGAAACAAGCACGTCATAAGGGAACATGGTATGTACAAGGATAAAAAACAAGCAAGCTCGAAGGAGCACACACATGAAACGGTAAAGAAAAGAAGCGAAATGCTTTAGTCAAGGGGAGCGTATCACCCGAGACAAACAAGCGGGAGTAGGATGTAAAACAAAAATGTGATGTCCAAAGCAGTTGAACACCTAACCAAGATATAGAAGATCGAGGTAGGCGACATAAGACAATATGAGCGATCATGGAGTGTCATCATCGACCAATGCAAACTCCTGACAAAATGTAGGGGTTGATTACGAACCCTTCTCCACTTGACAGACTCGATACACATGATCTTGGGAACATATTCGGAGCTCAGAACTTGCAAAAATTGAACATAGGAACAACACAGACGAAAACTGGTGGGGGTTGATTGCTAACCCTTTCCACTTGCCTTCCCATGAGGACTTAGGAATTATTTCCATAAAAAGGGCCTAAAACCATAATCCTGCTATACAAGCACAAATGTAAACACACGTGCGAAATACCTACAACACGAGTAGGGTTTTAAACAAACACAAATAGCACACATAATGCACATAATGCGGAATTGCCATAAACGAGTCTTTAAATAAACCAGAGGGATTACTGACATGATTAACAACGGAGATCCCCATCATACATCTCTACCTTACTTCTCATGGCAAGGAAAGCAGTAAAGCCCTACTTTTCATGATCTCTATAAAGAAATAAAATGTGGAAATAAGAAATAAAAGTGAAGCCATGATGATACCTAACAAAGAAGGTTTGTTGCCTCTTCAAAGCCACACAAACCATAATAAAACTCTACTAAAAAGATTCCTCGAAAAATATGCTCTTAGCTAGCTTCAAAATTTCATGAAATCTTTAATAATTATCGCCCAATAACTTAAAAATGGATCACGACAATTATATAAGAAAAATAGAGTCAAAACAACCAAGGGGTGCAAGCTGCATATAAGGTGTATAATCCAGCAGTTCAATGTGTGGTATCAAGCCCAATTCAAGAATAATCCATATATATTTTATATCATTATCCAAAAGCTACAAAAATTTCCCTTTAGGCTAGAACAAGGATGATCCGCTCCACACCATCATCCCACATTAACCTTTCAGCATTATTTGTATTATTATAACGAATTATTGAAAATAAAAAAAAAATAAATGGAAAGGGACAAAAATGCCTTAATTGCAGTAGGGTTAAGGCTTCATCTTTCTCACGAAGCACGGCGGCTTCCTCTAAGCCTCTTCTCCGACGATTCTCCCCCCGCCTTGACCGTGAAACTCCATCCACCATCGCCTTTTCTTAATTATCGTCTTGCTTCGATCATCATCCTCCATCTGATTTGTTTATGTCTTTTCCATTTTCAACGACTTGTTTCGTTCGCAGTTCCGTCTATCTCTCCCTATTCGTCTCAGACGCGGAGGCCACCTCTTCTTCTCCGATTTCCTGACGGTTTCGCCACCAATTCCCCCACCGTGACCATCCTCAACCTCCTTGTATTATCTCTCATCCTCTCTTCATATTTTTAAATCTTCCCACATCTCAATCACCTTTTGATTCCATGATTACCTCTTCCGCTCAACCGCTTCTCACCTCCGACTCCGCCTCTCCTCGCTTCTCAACCTCTATCTGTTTGTTTCCCTCGCGAATTCCCGATCAACCAAAACACGCTACTCAAATCTCTCGCGCTCCAAGGATAAATTAAACATTTCGGATTGAAATTCGAACGCGACAGCGACGCTACCAATAACGTTCTTCCGGATTCTTTTTCTCTTGCTCATATTTCAGTGTTCTATACGAATCGTTGTTATGATGTTGTTGTGTGACGAAATCGTTGTGTTGATGAAGCAGGATTTGTTGCTACTGTTGCTATGAGAAAGATGAAGATGGAGGAGTATGCTGTGTTGAAACAGTTACAAACATGTGATTGAAACGATGAAGATTGAAGTCTTGAATCCGGTGAATTGAAGAAACAATGATGGAGATGATGAAGTTTGTAGAAGGATCTTGAGAATTTCCTGGTGAGTTTCTTTGTTATGAGTTTTTTGTTACTGTCAATTTTCTGTGAGTTTTTCTTGGATGAATCATCATAACCTTCTTCTGAAAATAAACCTCTGAAAGTTTGTTGCAGGGGGAAGATATTAGAGGTTCAAATAGTGAGGGAATTAAGGTTGAAGAAGGTGAAAGTAGGGAAGATGATTGGGGGTTACAGCAAGTTAATTGAGGTTTCAGAGAGATGAAGATCGATGTCGTTTTTCATTGAAAGGTGAAGATGATGAAGCAGAAAGCAGAGAGAATTTTTGTGGAGATTTCTTGGTGATTCTTCCACAAATTTGAGAGTGAATGAATCAAGGTGAGAATTGGTCTGTTAGGGATGTGAACGTTGGTTAAAAATATGTTATGAGTCATTTATGGAATCAGTTGAGAGTTTGAGAAGTCAGTTAGAGTAAAAAAAAAGTTAGTTCTGTTGTTTTTTCTGTTAGAAACAATTATAATTCTGTTTTTGTTTAATTGTTTTTCTGGATTAATTCTTTTTCTATTTTCATTTTTTGTTATGCTGATCAGTATATAGGCGAATATGGTTGACGGGTTTTATGTTAGACAGGTATGGATTAAATCAAGTTTGTCTGGTTTAATTTTGATAGTTTGGGATGCAGGTTAAATTCCTTTTTTATTGTAAACCGGTTCATGTGAATAACTGCTTCGGCTTGGATTTTCTTAAGGTGAACTTGGTTTATGCAGGTCATGCACAAGTATGAAACATCTTTTTAGTTTGGTTGCGATTTTGTGAATCGTGAGCTAAGAGTCATGGCTTGAAGGAAAAGGCATGGTTAACTTGGAATTTGAGCAAAGAATTTGAAGATGGAAGCAAATGTATTTGGGGTATGAAGAAATTGAACCAGCATTGCTACATTGAGACTTAGTCATGGCACGGTTTTTTAGATGGAAACTTAGGCTTAAGATCAGGTTCATGGACTTTGATTATAGAACATGTCTAGTAATTTCTTTCCTTTATATAACTATTCAAAAGCGTAATGCAAAATGGATTATAACTTGTATGCCTTTTGAATGAATTTGAATGAGATTTGATGAACCTTGATTGAAACCTTGAATGATGTTTGATAACCTGAATGGAACTTGGATGAATATATGGAATATGGTTTGATGTGAATGAACTAAAGGCATGGCCGTGAATTTAATGAACTCCTTCGTAACTTTGATGCCTTTGCCTTATAATTTGTGACTTATCTTTCAAGAAATCCATATGACCAATCTTAACACGTTTGCATCTTAAGAACATTGATCTAATTAATTAACTTTGAACATATTTAAAAGCTTGAATGAATACTTCCAAAGAATGAATTCAAATCAATTCTCACTTCTCAAAGAAACCACAATTTAAAATCTTAAGTCCATGTTAACTTGCATTATAAGCAACAATCAATTTGAAAGAATAATGTTGATGTCTTGAATCCACAAATCATATCCTGTAACACGGTGACCATGCCTTGAGGAATCCTTTGAAAATGAATACAAAACTTTGAAAATGAATATGGAACTTTGAAAATGAATATGGAACTTGAGACATGGGAGGAATGATGAACAAAATAGCATAACATATGAGTCCAATGAACCTCAATTGATGAATTAATAAATTCAAATTCCATGGATAAGAACCTTAATCCTTTTGAGATGCACTTTGGTGAAGAAATGACACTGAGAGATTGATAAGAAACCAAGCTATAGCTCAAATTTTTATCTGAATCCTTGATGACACCCTATCATTCACAATCCTAATGCACTTAGTTCTTGAAGTAACTTCGATACAAATGACCGCGTCTCTTGATGAACTTGGAGGAAGATACCCTTGTAGCCTGATAAGAGATAAGTCCACAATAACCATGAATCAAAATCCTATATTCAACCATGATTGTTGAAGAAATAACTTGAATCTCTTGAATGAAGATAATAGCCTCAAAGCCATAAAGAAACCTTAACTTTTCAATACCCTTGATCTCATGCCCATTTGATTGATTAATGATGCATGATGTGTTAGATGACCTGATGGGAGGTATGTACATGATGATTATGAGACGCGTGATCCAGATGACAAAAATGAAAGGGTAGGACAAATTTGGGGTATTACATCGTTTGAAGGTGATTGAAGGAATGGTTGACATCTAATGCTAATATGAAACTCTTGGCTTGCTATGCACAAACAAGAACTTGGGGGTAACTGTTTTGGACCGGTTATATCGACCTCGACCGACCACCCCGAAGAGACCACACTCCTTCCTGGATCTGCTTAGCACAAGAAAATTACCATCCTAGTAATCATAAAGGATCTCAATTGTAAAGTACATTCAACGACTCTCTGCAATTCACTCCTAAAATATAATAAGTTTGTTATTTCCCCCTCTCTATATATAGAGAATATGTCAAACAAAGGTAACAAGCTTCAAATTCAATTTCCTTTTACTCTTGTTACTCACATACTGACTTGAGCATTGAAGTGTCAACTTTACAGATTCCCCCACTCCACCGTATCGGAAGCTCTGATTCACCGTCACACCACTTCTTAACTCATTTATGTTCCTAAACTGAACAAAATGTAAGGATAGTTTAAAGGTATATCTCTAATCAAATAATCAAATTATATACAAATAAAAAATAACGATAAATCAAATTACAGATAATCAATCAAGTTTAGTAAAATCAGAGTCGTCTCAATTTTTCGAAAACCATATATAAATTAATCTCAATTTAACTATGACAAATCTGACCTATGTCATATTTAATTATAATTAACTATATCAAACATTTTTTAGATGTTATGTAATTATAATTTAAAACCGTAACAAATTTTATATTATATGCTTGCCTTTAAAACGGTCATGAATAAAATATTAAAACAAAAGATGATGCCTATTACAATTTTATTATTTGTTTTTATAATATTGGTTTATACGAGTGATTGGTTGTCAATACTTAATTTGGATCTATTTTATTAAATCAGATATATTTTTAATCCACTTTATATTTTAGTAGTATTTAGTGAGGCAAGTTGCAACAGTGATATATAAGCACACTAGCAACTTCTGTAAGAAAAACATAAAGTTGTGCAAATAAAAAAGAAAACAAAAAGCAATGCATTATAAATTTATGGAAAATATTAATCAATGCTTTTAAGACTATACTCAACACTTATTGATTACAATGATGCAAACAATTATTTATTCTGGACGCCATTGCAAGTGGTATTAGGTCAACCATCAACCCACAAGGACAGTTTCGTCTTTCAACCAAACCCACCGTCGGGTACTAAATGGAGTGAAGTAGAAGTTAGTTTCAACTAACTCAATAGCCACCTGGCATTTCCATTAAATACTTACTTTCATTTCTCACTTCAAAAAATTAAACTCTCTCTTTCTCTCTCTTCTTTTCTCTTTTTCATTATTATGAATTAATCATAACAGCATCAATGGCGGTTCAACCGCATTTCTAATTCTAATCACATTCTTCTTTTTCAATTCGAGCGATCCAAGTCGTTGATTCATTGGTTAGTTGAGTTAGTTGAGTTAGTTACGTTTCTGTTATAGTTAACCATGGAGTTGGAGCACCCAACCACGACGTTTCGCAACAACTCTGCTATGACCTTCGATGAAGTTTCCATGGAACGCAGCAAGAGCTTCATCAACTCCCTGCAGGTTCTCTTCCCTCTCTTTCTGTGATGATTCTCAATTTTTTTCGTGCTATGAGTTTTTGTTTTATTTTTATATTTTTTTTAGTTCAGATCTGTATTTGTTTCGATTTATTTGGTGCCATTGGTGGAATTTGTATCTGGCTTGTCTAGTTGTGTATGTTGTTAATTTAGTTTTGAGATTGTGATTTTATTCAAGATTAATGCTGGAAAAATTGTTTCTAATAGGCTTGATCCGAAGAATCTAACTGGAAAGCGGTAGAAACGGAATTTGAAAAATATTACAAAAACTTAGGCCTATAATTGCTTATCAAAATAAGCGCTTATTTACAGACTTACATCTGTTTTCATTAAATTAAATTGTTTTTATATAATGAAATAGTTATCACCGTTTAAGGGATTAACATTGCTGTTTAATTTCTAATGGTACTGTTTGATTTTTTTTCTTCTCTTTGATTGTTGTGGTTACTATTTAAAACATGCGTTGACAATCATTATCCCTATATTGTGGTCATTTCAGGAACTTAAGAACCTGAGGCCTCAACTTTATTCTGCTGCTGAATACTGTGAAAAATCTTATCTCCATAGTGAACAGAAACAGATGTAAGGGTTTCCTTTTTGTTAATGGTTTTTTCTTTAACTTGTTCTTGAAGGAAGCCTTAAAAAAGTAAGATCATGTTTCAAGTCCCTAGAAATTTTGGTGACTAGTTGAGAAAGGTTCCTTTAGTATTATAGGACTGCATACTCTTCCGGGTTATATAAATGGGTGCCATTGTGAATAACATTTTCTTTTCACATATTTTTGTGTTTGAGCTGTATTGAACTTTCCTTAGCTATATGCTATTAATGCATTAGGGTACTTGACAACCTAAAAGATTACGCCGTAAGAGCCCTTGTGAATGCTGTTGATCATCTTGGAACTGTTGCATACAAGTTAACTGACCTTCTCGAGCAGCACACGTTGGATATCTCAACTATGGAGTTGAAGGTCTCTACGATAAATCAGGTAGTTACAGCTTTATATTAGATATTATGTTTCGATAGACATATAACATATTTTCTTAATAACAGAAACTTCTTACATGTCAAATTTATACGGATAAAGAAGGTCTTCGGCAGCAGCAATTGTTGGCTTTCATTCCTAGACATCATAAGCATTATATTTTGCCAAGTAGGCCTCACTGCTTTTATGTTCATCTGGATGAGATTATTAGTACTACATATCTTTACAGGTAGTTTTTACTAATGATTCTATGCACTTTGTTTAACATTGCAAGCTAGACTCTGTCAATAAAAAGGTACATTTCAGTCCACACATACAGATTGATGCAAAACAGAACTCATTTCAAACCAGAACTCGTTTTCAATCTTCAGGTGTGTGATGGGGAAAATTTTGTCCCTCCTAGTGTTTTTGGCATTGATTTTGACAGTGGTCATTTTTTCATAAGGGAATAGCATATTACTAATTGGAATATATATTATATTTAGGTACCCCTCCAGCAAAAACTCTTTCATGGCATTTAGCATCAGAGACTAAGTCTACATTGAAAGGGACTCCCCATGCTTCCCCAAAGTAAGTTCAAAATTTTTCACAGTACAAGGCTGTACAATACTGCTAGAATTTCTGGTTTCAGCTCTAAACATAAATGGAATTATCATATGGCATCTTCTTTTGCAGCATAGAGAACCCAAAGTTTTCTGCCAAGGCCTCTGGATTTTTTCACCTCTTAGGTTTGTGATATAGTTGTATCTCTTGTAGCTATAATAGTTCATTTAATCTAGCCACACAGATTATATTTTGATGTGTAAATTTTATCTCCTTATAGTCTTTGGTGATGTGCCTGCAGACAATGAAGAGAGCACCTGGACGAAGTCCTCCCCCGCACAAACTCACTTACCAAATGGAGTTCCTACTTCTACTATACATGTGCAAAGTTTTGGTGGCACACGCAGGGTAATTGCATATTATTTTTCAAGAACTGGTGGTGCCACATTTAATGGTCAACTTGTGATTGTTATTTACCTATTGTTTGCTCGTTGTTTGCCAGTGTTCTAAGTCCTGTTAATCTTTTGCTAAAATTGCTTGGCTAGCACTTGGTTGAAAAGGAAAAAGGTGTTAAATTTCTATTAACAGTTCATGTAGGCAATAAGCTCTGCACTGCAGTAGTTTATAGAGTTCTGCATTATGTAGTAGCCAATATAGGGCATTGCTGCTGCATTATGGACATAAACACTGGTTCAAACAGAAGCAGTTTAATGTTATAACATAGGATAGAGCATTAGTATTTGATGTCTTAACTTCTTGAGAGAATGAGGGCTTCAACTGATATTTATTGCTTTAGAAGGGCTGCTTCATAATAAGTCCAGGCAATTGTTCTTTATCTCTTTCACCAACATATGTTTTTTGCAAGAAATGATTGATTGAGAGGCGTTTTCCTCTAGTCCTTGGGTAGAAGCAGTTCATATTTTTAGTATGACGTTTTTACAAAATGATATAACTGTGAATACTTAATGGTTGTATTGGATCATGTCTCTGTATCTATTCCTCTTTGAGTGTTTGTTCAATGGTAGAAATAGGTTTTTTTTGGAGATCATTAGGTCAGCCACCCAATAATTATTATCATTTCATAGTTTACACTGATATTTGAGGATGACTGGTCATGTTCCAATTGCATGAGCATCACATAAAAGAACTTTCAACTGAGATTTTTTTACTTGAGTTACAATGTCATTAAATGAGATAAGATGAATGGTTCTTCAGTTCTAGTGTGGTATCCCAATTGTTTCTGTTTCTGGTTGACGATAAAATTATTATATAGAAGACTTGGATTAAGGTCAGGAAGTTAGGGGATCAGAGGCTCACTAGAGTAAAACTTGTCCAGAATAATTTGCAGGTAGTGAAATGGTTACTAAGGACTTATCAAGTAGAAGTAACAATAGCAAGTTTGGTGTTCTGATGAGTCCTAGGGCAGAGTGCCGGGGGAAAACTCATTAGGGGGCTTGAAAGAAAATTTAGTTAGATGCGTGGTTGATTCAGAATTGTAGACGGTGTCACATTGGGAGAAGATGTAGTCAACAAAAGATCTTCTGGTTCTATCAAATTGAGATACTTTTTTTATAAAGTTTTAGAAATAAGGAAAAATAATGAAAATGGTTAAATTTAATCCTTGTGCATTTGATTCATTTTAGTGCACAACCAAAAAAATGGGGGCAGCTAGCCATTTTGCTCTACCACTATAGTTGAAGAGTGTATTTATTCATGTTACCTTTGTTTTTGTAAAATGTAAAATAAATGTTGTCAATAAGTTACTCAGAGTCTCTCTACCTGCAGGATGCACTGGATGGTTCCAAACCAATGACAGGATTCAGGTCATTTGACAACGCAAATCGCCGTGAGTCTGCCCAAACCCCTCCTCGCAGCAGAAGTGTGTTATCAGCTTTCTTTGTCAAACAGAAAACACCAAAATTGAAAACTGGTTCTTTCTCATGATTCATAAATACCACCTAAGGATGTGTAGATGTACTGTTTTTTAGATATGGAAGATTGGAGGTGTTCCTTTATTCTACTTGGATGCTTGATTCTTTTTCCTTTAACTATATGCCTCCATTAAATGCTCAGAAATTAGAAATAATTAGCTTTTGGTTCAAGCCTTTGAATAATGATATTGTATAGTAATTGGCAATGATAATGGTTGCAATCTTCCTTCTACTAGCTCAATGTCACCTTTGTGATTTGTGATCTATTTCTCTACTTATTTACTGTGATTTATATCCCTCTAATGATGTGTATCTGTGGTATGGTATTCAAAAAGGGTTTATTAACTTTCTTGTCCTTAAGAGTTTTGGCGTTTGGGAAAATTTTCCAAGATGAAATCTCATTCTCGTGTCTAACCCATTTTGTAGCACCCCTAAATTTGCATTAATTCTTGGTCAGGCTGTGTCAACAAAATCTCATAGGGATTGCTTTTGCTTATAGAGTGTGCAAGCAAACTAACCACAAGATGAAGCAAGCATTTGACATTGGTTAAAATGAGCATTCTTTTTCCTTTGGAGTAAGCTACAAGGTAAGTAAAAAGATCCAAATGAAAACACCAAACATCAGATGAATTACACAACACAATATAAAAATCTTAAGATCGCAGATGAATCCAAGGTTTCAGATGAATTCTCAAGGTTTCATATAACATGCAACATCAGATGAAATATAGAACACCAAATGAAATCCAAAGCATCAAATGAAAATCTAAAATCTCATATGAATGGTCCAGATGAATCTCAAGGCATCAGATGAAAATCCAAAATCTCATATGAATGGTCTAGATGAATCTCAAGGCATCAGATGCAAATCCAAAATATCATATGAATGGTCCAGATGAAATCTCAAGGCATCAAATGAAAATCCAAGCAAAGAAACTATCCCAAGTCCAAAGTCCAAACTCCTTAAGCAAGAGATAGTAACACTTAGTCCAAATGATCCATTCAAAAATTTTCAGGGTTTTATATTTATTAATGTCTTTTGATGAAAATGAAAAAGAAAAGCCCAATGAGAAAAGAGTAAAAGTATCACTAATCCAAAGTATAAAAAATGATCAAAATTATAATTTAATGATAAGTTTAAAATGATGAAGGTTCATACTACCAAAGCATCACCCAAAGTCTATTGATCTTAATGAAGCATTGATCAATCAAGCCATGATCGAAGTCAATAGAAGTCAAACCAAAAAAAGATGAAGAAATCAATTAAAAATGATTTTAAATGATTGAAAAAAGGTTTAATATGGAAAATAAAAATAAAATTTAAAAGATGCATCAAAACATCAAATAAATGTCCACAAAAATTTGAGAAAATCAGAAAAAATCCAAGGATTGAGATCTTAAAGTTTGGATTCAAAATATTTCAAAATGATGAAGAAATAAATATTTAAAGTTAATTAAAAATAAAATAAAAATAAAATAGCAATAAATGGCAAAAAAATCATTTCAAAAAACTGGAGAAAAAAAACACATGAGGTGGAAAATAATTTTAGAAAATTATGGAAAAATTTTGAAGTGAAAAATCATTTTGGAGCTATTTATAATTAATTTTAAAATAAAATAAAATAGAATTTAAAATAAAAAAGATCCAACGGTAACTGCGTGTTACGCGTGCATTGGATGGAGGATTTGGAGCCAGAGCACGCGAAGAGTTCTTATTCAACCTCCAGCTCTTGACTTTTGCAGAATCATGGACTAGTGGTTTTAAGCTTAACCAATGCACGTTTTAGCTTCACCTAACATCATCGTCCATGTCTCTTTGCTTTAGATCAATTTATTTGATCTAAATAATGAGAATTTGTAGGAAAAATGTAAAAACTCTAGCGAGCTTCAAAGTAAAATTAATTTCTAAATATGGAGAATAAATTTCAAATACATGGGGGCTTTTGTTCAGAGGATCAAGACGAAGAGAATAGTAATTTGTTTGAGTGAAATAGGAACTTGTAACTACCTTTCCCAAGTGAGCTTCAGAGGGTTAAGAATGGTGGAATCGTGTTGGTGCTTATAGGTGTTATTGAACTTCTATAATACTTCAGTTAGCTTCAGATGATGCCGATGAAGGATTCTGAGTGGAGATTTAGAGTTTAAACAAGCTAAAAAGGAAGTTAGGTTTTCTGGTTTTTTTGAGGTATCGGGCTCGATTTGTGTAGCGTTTTGGAGGCTCTTTAAGCTTGCAAATGAAGGCATAAGCTTGCTCATTTATAGGAAAGAGAGTGAGCTCATCATACGCGCCAATTTTGATCTCAATCGTGTGAACCAAGTTTAGAAAATTCTAGATCCAAACCGTGTGAAATGAAGCACCAAATGCATGAATTTTTTCATCATTTCATGTTGTTTTGCATTATGGTGGACGCATTTTGTGATAAGGTACAAGTCTTAACATGTTCTATGTGGTCCCAAGTGAGTTTTAGGTCATTTATAATTAAAGGTCGTGTACTGAAGATGCAGAGCTGAGTTACAATGTTCATGCCTAGGCCAAATGAAATCCACTCGTGCATTTTCTAATTTTTCTTGAGCCAAATGATCCTTGCATGGAGGAGAACACAATGCAAAAATAACCACATCAAAAGGACATTTGAGCTGAAAATGGCATGCTTGTAAAGTTGGGGTCATGGCATTGAAAAACAGGTATGGCATTAGGTCAAACATGTCATGAACTAAGATTTATGCATAAGTGGCCTTCAAGATTTGATGGACTTAGAGATTGAATTCATATTTGACCTATGAAGCAAATTTGTAGAGGACATCAAAAGGGACATTTGGATCATAGATGCTCCCAAAAATATTGAGAAATGAGAGAGCTATTGTGTTTGGACCAAATGCCATGCCATACTTGATTTTAGGTCACACAACCTTCTACTAACTTGTGACTTTTTGATGTTTCTTGCATTTTAAGGCACAATGATGATCATATAAACACCAAATGAAGTATCCTTAATAGAACCTTGATTAATTTTGATGAAACCATAAGAAAAATGATGAAGAAGGCATGGAAGTAAACACATGAACCTATCTTGAATCATCCTTGAAAACAAGCATCAAACTTGAATTTCTCATTATCAATGATGTTGAGTGAAGCTTGAGGTGATCATGACCTAAAATTATAGGTCATAACTTGAAGTGGAAGCCCTAAAGGACCATGGTTAACCAAAACTTTGACTTGGGAACACAAAACCCTAATTTGGGAATCACACTTGATCCGTTGGTGATAAGCCCTTACCTTGCACAAAAAGGAAAGAAAGCAACACATTATTTTGTATTTTGAATAAGGGTTAGAAAAGTTAGAAAGATAAGCAATAACAAATTCAATATGAAACACATAAAGAGTGTTGGGTGATCTCTCTCAAGGGTGAAACATAAGAATAGAGGTTAGGATGATATCATGTTTGTGATCTTTGGCTAAAGATCAATGATATGGTGAGTGGAATCTTAGGGGTAAAAATTAGGGTATGACTTAGTGGATTAACATCAGCTTGAGCATTAGCTCCTTGGATCTTTGACTGATCCATAAATGTTGTTCCCAAGGTTTGTTGGGCCTTAATGAGTCGAGGAAGTCTTTAGAAGTCGCATCCGGCTTATGAAGATATTGTTTGCTTTGAACCAAAAGTGGAAACACTTGGAGCCAGTTGAAAAAATGGTGGGACAAATGCATTAAATGTTTTTCCATCATTGAAATGTTTCACTATTTCCTCTAGGCGTGTGGCCCTAGGGGCACAGATTAGGTAATGATTCCCCTACCTGAAGTGCTTGATTATTTTGGCCATTCATTACTTGTGATGAGACGGTTGACTTGTTACCTTTAGATATTTTTCATGCTTTCTTTTAATATTAGTTAGGCTCTCATGCCTCAGCGAGAAAATAATATTTAAAAAAATACACATTTACCTTATTGCTTGGAATTTTTATTTAGCTCTGTGTTCTTAACATATATTTATCTCTTCTTTATGATCGTAAATCTGACCTTATCGATTGTTATTCTCCTCGCCTTTTGTTAATTCTCTATTTTTATGATTGGTATTATGTTTGGTAAAACTAATATAGAAACAATATATTAAATAGGATGTGATTACTTTCTATGAAGAAGAGGTTGAGCAAGAAGTCCTATTTCATGTTGAGACATGTTGAGATGAGAAGCTCTCATCACCTGGAGCAACATGACGGATAAGATGTCTTATGCATAGTCATTTGACATCGCGCTTATGATGGGCTGGACAGTTGGATTCTGTTATGATTTAATAGATGCAGAATACTCTGGTAATATTATGCTATCCTATATGGCGTTATTTGTTAGGTCTGGAAGATTTAAGTCTGAGTCAAAAAGAATATTCACTTTCTAATTATAGAGACAAATTATGAAAGATTTGCTTGAAGACCAATTTTTATGCAGAAGATTCTGCTGATTTGTAGCAGCTGATATGTTGTGATTTAAAGCCCAAATCCAGTTGGGAAACAGGATATAAATAGAAGTGTTTATAACCTAGGAAAGGTACCAGCCGTGAATGTAAAGATTTAGTCATTAGGGCTGAGTCTGTACCACTCTCTAGGAGAGTTGGTTGTGTGTTCCACTCGATTGTAAGTTAGACTGATGTTACAGAGTTGTAATCTTTGTTATTGTTCTCCTCGAAGTTGTGAAGCAAGAGTGAGTATTATTCTTGGAGGAAGCTTTTAAGTAACTCCAAGTTGTGTTCTTAGTCAAGAGTCTCGGCTAGGTATTGTCATGTAAGCGTGTCTTCTAGTTTTGCATCATAGAAGTGTGTCTTCCTGTTTTGTCCAATCGCAGTTTGTGATTGATGAGGGATTGAGAAAGGCCTCATATCTAGGCGAGTCTTAGATAGAAAGTTAGCACGATTAGTGATTAAGTGAAAATTTGTAAACGAGGGAGTTTAGCTTTGAATTGTTACTATTATAGTGGACTTTATCCCTTTCTTGGTATGCCCCCAAAGTAGGAGATTTTCTCTGAAATGGGTTAACAATTCTGCTGTGTTGTTTACTTTTCAGTACTATTTTTGTATGTTTATACCTTGCCATGTTTGTTTAGATCAGATTCAGATTTCTCAACATGTCATATGACATCTGAAGTCTGATATACCAGAATTCCACCTTTGATTGATTAGTGAGTTATCATTATACTGGGACTAGCCTTTGTTCTTGAAATTTAAAATTCATTCTCCTTGTGGACTTTGATGATGTTTGTGTATCTATCGATCTCTATAGTCCCAAACGAGGTTTTGTCGTTACTAGATCCGATAGGGAAGAATTAGTATGGTTCTTCAGCGTCGCACATAATTATCTTCGGTCAAAGGTAAGGTTCGTGTCCATGTCCCCAAGGTTGACCTAGTTCAGGGTGGATGTATCTGGACTCCACCTCCTACTCTCTTGGAGTGGCTAGTTCCTAAGAGGATGTGCCATCTATGTTGAGGAACGTGTTCGCCAAGTGAGAAATCTACCATAGAATAGTGGCGTATGCCATCCTGCATTGGATTACAATAACCTTTGTTGTCCCATAGTTTGCATATTAGTTATGAAGATTGTGAAAAAGTTTTATATATAACTTAGCTCATCAAGAGAGTTATATGGGTATTATGCTCTCTTTCTTCTTCACTTATTCCTCATCCAAATGTGTCATTGGCTAACATAGTCTTTCTTTTATTCGTCTGATCAACCCGCTCATATGTCATGGATTTTATTTGCCTATCTAACAGACGTATGATATGGGGCAGTCAGTGTCTTCGTAGATCCATTTGTTAACGATGGTAAATACTCTATCATCTCTTGATGGTCGCTCAGGGTTATGCCTTATAAACGGTCGGCCAAGTAGTATCTCTTTTGTCCCTATATTCTGAGGTAGATGTCTTCCTCCATAACCCCTCAGAATATTATCTCCATACGGAATGGTGAAACCAGCCATTTAGCTGGATGAAAGGGGTAAGGAGAAAGCGTATCAAATGGTGTTTCCTTTCAAGGTTATCAAAATCCAGTGACTTCTCCTTATCACATGTTCTTTCATGTCGAATATGCATTATTTGATATCGTGTGAGAGAAAGATGTTGAATCGTTGAAGGTCATAGGGTCTCTGCCACCACGTGTGTTCAAATCTGATCACCGAAGGTTCAATTACTTGGTTACGTCAGATCAGAAGCTATCACAGGAAATACATCTTCTGCGAGGTATCTAGTAAGCATTCTTACCAATATTGAAGACTGTTAAAACCACCAGTAGTTTAGTACTAGAGATTGTTCACATTTCTCTGTCTCTCGAATGTTCTTGTGCACTTTAATATTTATTCCTTGACTCAGTGTTGATTTATCATCCAAGACGAGGCGTTATAACGACAGACCGCCATTGGATTTAATGATGTTGTAGATATAAATGGTGATGATTACATGCGGTAGCATGAAATTGGAATAACTCAATAATCCCCGATGAAACCACACATCGTGTGATTCGGAATGTTAATCACTACAATCTTTGATAACTCTGCTTTCGTGATCCCTTTTACCTCGTTACGATATAGGAATACTTGTACTCTATGATTTTTGCTTATCGTTCAAGAATTATTCTCTACATGGAGAAGGTAATATGGTAGCACATCTAAGTTGAATTTGTTACGGTATAGATCTCATCGATGATGGATAAATGAGAATAGGTAAAATTTGAATGTTGGTCAGAGATCTTTGGCGCGGTCTTAGAGGTATCTACTTCCATTTATCGATAACTCTAGTAGGTATCTGGTTTGAAACAAAGATAATTTTTTCATAGAAATTTCACAGAAATTAGGAGTCAATTCTCACAAACGACGCCATTGTTCCATCGTGGAACCAAAATTAGTTGTATGTTGGTGGTGAAGAATCCCGAACAAGTGGAACTAGTCACTAATACAACAATGTGTGGGTGAAACTATAAGATTTGCACTCCAACGTCCAAGTTAATTCAGAATTTAAGATCAATGTAGTCAACCGTGGATATTAGAAAATATACCTTGAATATTTCATGTAATTACTTTTATACCTTAAATTACTTAGAGTGAATTAATATGAGTTTAGATCTTTAACTCCTTATGTCTTTGACTTGCCCAGAACAAACACTATTTTCTTTTTAATACCATTGAAACATTAATTTCATTAAACATAAATATATTTATTATAATGTTTACATTATCATACTAACATAACATATTATTAATGTTATTCTCTTACATAAATTTACGAGTGCCTTGATCCCCATTGCACAATAGGTGGTACGCAGGAACAAAGGTTCACAACCGAGGCAGACACAACTAATAAAAACTTTTTTTTTGTATAATCCTTTGTATTCATGCATTCTGTGTACAACTTAGCTTTTAAATTTCAGACACACCCTTTAGATTAGACAACAAGAGTGGATCCTGTGGAGTACCACGGATGTGAGGGGTGCTAATACCTTTTCATCGCGTAATCGATTCCCTTACTCGTTCTCTTAGTTGCAAGACCTTGATTTCACCCTCTCCAGGTTTTCTTCGATGTTTTCCTTTCCCTCCGCGGAATAAATAAATGTCCAATGGCGACTTCATTATTTGTTTCAGAGATTTATTTTCTCTAGTTGCTTCAACTGGCGACTTCACTGGGGAAAAGTAAGTGAGTCAGTCCTAGCTCTTATTTTCTTTTCTTTGGATGTTTATTTCTTTTAGGTTTATAGCTTGTTCATATGTATATATCTTTATCTACTTATATGTTTATATGTATATATGTGTGCATTCATATGCATATGAATTATTGGTTCCATTATTATGTATTGTTGTTGTGTTGTGTTGTTTCATTGGTGGGAGGGTGTTACGTAAGGTAAAAGGCCTATTACCCAGACCAGTATACACATAGGTTAGAATGGATACTCATGTTGAATCTTGTATTCTGTTAACACATGTGAGGAGGTGTGAGATACCATACTCAGACGAGGTTCTCTTGATAATGTATTTGTTTTGCACCCTTTTGTAGAGACGAGGTGCTAAAATAGAGGACCCCTGGCTCTGGTTGCCATAAGAAACCCTGTTTTGATTATAATTTACCCGTGAGGTGGGGTGGGAAACTATTCTTATAAATCAGACAAATTAAAGGATTGCCATTTTTGATGAATTCCTACCCTTTCGGGTTTTGGGATGAAGTTGGACATGTTTCAATCCATGACTCCTTCGAATGCCTCTACGCCTTGCTCTTCGATTGGCTCTGAATTTCTCCTTTCAATGGCTATGGGCTTCATTATTGTGGCTTGTTCGATTGATCCCCTATTTTCCTTTTTCTTCGACTGGCTCTGAAAATACCCAACTAGCCCAATCAAAAACTTCATTATGTCCAGTCGAAGCTTCTTTTGTCATGGATGTAATTGTGCAGGAGGCTTGGGTTTGGCAGCATGTAGGACTTTGGCCAGCAAGCATCTTGAGCCAAACTCATCAAAAGGAAAAAACAAACTTGTTTCTAACAATTGTGTATCCTTCGAATGGACCACATGTATGTCCTTCGAAGGCACCATTTGTGTGTCCTTCGAATGGACCAAATGTATGTCCTTCGAAAGCACAACTTGTATGTTTCTTCGAATGACCCTTTGGAATGTTTCTTCGAATGGACCATACTATGTGTCAAAGTGTAGAAACTATGTTGAGGGGTTTTAGAGGCAGAGTCAGAGCAGGACTGAAGATAGACATTGCCCAGTCGAATCTTGCATGTAGATAGCCATTGCTTTATGAATCAGCGGCCAGTTGAAGGGGCCTTTTCCTATTGGATTGAAGGCAAGTTGAAGGGGTCTTTGCCTAGTGGATCGAAGGGGGCTCAATGCTCAATTGAAGCTGGTGGACAAAGCTTGATCGAAGGGGACCAAATGCCCAATCAAAGACTTTGGAACAAAAGCTCGTTCGAAGGATTTTAGATGCCCAATCTAAGCTTATGAATTAAGGCTAACTTACTCTTCTTTGATTTGATGCTTGAGAGCCAAAAATCCAATTGTACTTGTGCAAACTTGCCCTTTTGAAAATCCTTGTGAGAAAATGTCTTGAGAAAAAGGAGGGAAAATTTTGGGGTGTAAGTCTCAGAGTGCCTAAGAGGGGGGGGGGGGGGGGGGGGGATAAATTAGGCCTTATAAAATTTATTCGGTTTAATGAGAATACTTGTAGTAATTTTTTGGTTAAGTGTTTGAAGGTTTTGATTATATCTTTATCTTTTCCTGATTATGGTGATGAAAGCGATAAATGCGGAAAAGTAAAGAACACGGTGATATATCCTGGTTCCCCTCACAATCCGAGAGTACTCCAGTCCCCTTTCCAACACGAAAGAGATTTCACTATAGTTAGAATGATTGTACAACCTATGCTTACTATCTAACCTATAGGGTGATCAAAAGTTCTTAACACCTTTAAGACCAAACAAACACTAATGTGAATGAAGAACAATCCTCTTCAAATCACAACACTTACTTCCAACAATCCTGGATAGTAAGGGAATAATTTCTTTAAGTAATACAATGAGCAAATTTGAAATAGATGGATAGCTTTATCAATCTTCAATTGATCTTCTTCTTCAAGATATAAACAATTTTCAAACAATATATAAATGTTCACAATGTATGTATGAAACTTGTAATGATAATGAAAGTGTATATGGCAAGTTTCACAAAATTATGAACACATGAAAATATGAATTCAAATGTGAATGATGAAAAATTGTTTATTGAAGAAGTATATTTGTTAATTTGAAAATTGAAGCATTGTTTTTGAAATAAGAAAATCTGCAGCATTTTATAAAGTCACAAGAACCTCTTCATTCATGCCAATTCATATGAAAAGTTGCAATGCATTCATGAAAAGATACCACTTGAAAAATGTTAAAAAACCAAAAGAAAAGCTGCACTGGTTCGCTAGGAACCGGTTCCGACACTGACAAAACCCGGTTCTTAGTGAATGTTATAAGTCAGATTTCAAAAATATTACGCAGGAACCGGTTCCCCTATTGGTACAACCCGGTTCCTAGTACAAAAACCAGGGACATGTTTTTTGAGAAAGTCTGGAACCCGGTTCCCTGTTAGGGAGGAACCGGTTCCTAAAGGGTTATTTTCAAAAATACTTTTTGAAAAATATTTCAAACAAAGTTTCTCTTGATGTTAAAATTATGGGATATGTATATGTTGATGAATGCATATTTTTGTGAACATCTATATTCAAGATTAAGAATTATTTATACCATTTTGACATTTGATGATTCTTCAATAATTCTTCTATAATCTTCAAGACTTTTATATGATGTTGATAAGCTTTTTGCACATCCTTTGAATGTTGATATCCATGTTGTCTTCATCAAAACAAATGCTTTAAATATGACTTGAGAAGCTTGCAATTACATTCTCCCCCTTTTTGATGATGACAACCAAGTCTTGAAAACGATTCTTGAATTGTTTATGTTGTTTTGAGTAGCAAATATTGTTGAGCAAATGCAAGGTTCCCCCTAAATTGTATGCTCCCCCTAAGTCCATGATTCCTTGAATTTTGGAGTGAGTATAATAGATATTTGGGCCTGCAATTTCTTTGAAAACAAAACAACACATATGCATATTCTTCTCCCCCTTTGTTAACATAAAAAAGGATGGGGAAAAAGAGTGAAACAAATACATATTTAAAAAATAAAACGATAAAAACATATAAAAGAAGGAGTAGAAGCAGTGTACTGAAACATAAAAATTCTTGTTGAAGAATTAAGACGTGCACCTTATGAGAAACCTTTAGATATCACCTTCATCCAAAATACCAAGTTCTCTTTGGATTTTGAAGAAAGGTTCTCGAGCAAGCGGTTTTGTGAAGATATCTACGAGTTGGTTATGAGTATCCACAAAAGTGACTTCGACATCTCCTTTAAGAACATGATCACGAAGAAAATGATGTCGAATATCTATATGTTTGGTTCTTGAATGCATGACCGGATTCTTTGTAATATTGATAGCACTTGTATTGTCGCATCGAAGAGGAATGCATCCGAGATCAAGTCCGTAATCACGGAGTTGTTGCTTGAGCTAAAGAATTTGTGCACAACAACTACCTGCTGCTATGTATTCCGATTCGGCCGTGCTAAGAGCAACACATGCTTGCTTTTTACAAGCCCATGATACTAATGCATTTCCAATAATGTGACAAGTGCCACTTGTGCTTTTACGATCAATTTTACAACCTGCATAATCCGCGTCAGAATAACCAATTAAAGTGCAAATACTACCTTTCGGATACCATAAGCCGACATTGATTGTTCCTTTAAGATACTTCATGATCCTTTTAACTGCCATGAGGTGTGATTCCTTTGGATTTGCTTGAAAGCGAGCGCAAAGACAAACACTAAACATGATGTCAGGACGACTTGCCGTCAAATACAATAAAGAGTCAATCATACCTCTGTATTTTGTAATATCAATTGGAGTACCGGATTCATCTTGATAAACATATGTGTCGGAGCCCATTGGAGTATTCATTGCTTTACAATGTTCCATATCAAACTTTTTCAATAGTTCTTTGCAATACTTAGATTGATTGATGGAGATTCCATCTTCTAGTTGCTTAATTTGTAGTCCAAGAAAGTAGTTCATCTTTCCCATCATAGACATCTCGAATTCTCCTTGCATCATCAATGAGAATTCCTCACACATTTCTTTGTTAGTTGATCCAAAAATGATATCATCAACATAGACTTGAACCAATAAAGTGTTACTTTGGATTTTCTTAATGAACAAGGTTTTATCAACCTTACCCTTTTCGAAACCTTTTTCACACAAAAAATTGCTAAGTCTATCATACCATGCTCTTGGTGCTTGCTTTAAGCCATAAAGAGCCTTTCTCAACTTAAAGACATGTGTAGGATGTTTGAAGTCTTCAAATCCCGGAGGTTGTTTGACATAGACTTCTTCATTGATGTATCCATTCAAGAATGCGCTTTTGACGTCCATTTGAAAAAGCTGAAAATTTAATGAACAAGCATAAGCAAGTAAAAGACGTATAGCTTCTAACCTTGTAACCGGAGAAAATGTTTCTTCAAAGTCGATTCCTTCCTCTTGATTGTAACCTTGGGCAACCAACCTTGCTTTGTTTCGAACAATTAGACCATTCTCATCAAGTTTGTTCTTAAACACCCATCGGGTACCTATGATGTGTTTACCACTTGGTCTAGGAACAAGCTCCCAAACTTGATTTCTCTCGAATTGATTTAATTCTTCTTGCATAGCAATAATCCATTGATCATCTCCTAAGGCTTCATCAACTTTGGTAGGTTCAGTTTGAGAAACAAACGCCATGTTTAAGCAAGCATCTTTTAGATTAAATCTTGTTGATACTCCTTGGCTAATGTCACCAATAATTTTGTCAATAGGATGGTCTCTATGAGTTCTCCATTCTTTTGGTAGATCATTGATGTTTGAATCTTGTTGTACAATGTTTTCTTGATTTTCCGGTGATTTCTCAACTTGATCATTTGAAAGATCTTCCAGGGGTAAATCTATAGGATCATCATCATCACAAACAACTACTTCCTCCTTGGAGGGGTTAGTTTCATCAAAAGATACATGCATAGATTCTTCAATAGTTAAAGTTCTTTTATTATAAATTCTATATGCTTTACTAGAAAGTGAATAACCAAGAAATATACCTTCGTCGGATTTCTTGTCAAACTTACCGAGATTATCTTTGTCATTATTAAGAACAAAGCACTTGCATCCAAAAATGTGAAAGTGAGCAATATTTGGCTTTCTTCCTTTGAAGAGTTCATATGGAGTCTTCTTTATTATAGGTCTAATGATAACTCGATTTCCAACATAACATGCCGTACTAACCGCATCCGCCCAAAAATATTTAGGAAGATTTGCATCACTTAGCATTGTTCTTGCAAGTTCCACTAGAAACCTATTCTTTCTTTCAACTACTCCATTTTGTTGTGGAGTTCTAGGTGCTGAAAAATTATGAGAGATACCATGTTCTTCACAAAATTCTTCAAATTGTGCATTTTGGAATTCTCCACCATGATCACTTCTTATGGATACAATCTTTAGTGATTTTTCATTTTGGATTTGCTTAGCATACTTCTTAAAAGCTTTAAAAGCATCACTTTTCTTCACAAGAAACAAAGTCCAAGAATATCTAGAAAAATCATCAATAATGACTAAAGCGTATACATTACCTCCGAAGCTTTTTGTTCTTGATGGACCAAAGAGATCCATGTGTAACAATTGTAGTGGCCTTATAGTAGACACCACATTCTTAGATTTGAAAGTTGTTTTGGTCTGTTTGCCCTTTTGGCATGCATTACATAATTTGTCTTTGATGAACTTCATCTTTGGTAGACCAATAACTAAGTCATGCTTAACCAATTTGTTCAAGTGCTCCATGTGAATGTGATCAATCCTCTTGTGCCATAACCAAGCGTCATTGTTGTTTACCATAAGACACTGTACCTCTTCTTCATCGTCGGAGTGATGTGAAGCCATCAATGCTAGATTTGCACATTCGTCGCTTTCCGAATCGGATGAAGAACTTATCTCATTATCTTCCCATGGAACATAAGCCTTTTTGTTCTTGAACTCCTTTTTGCCTTTGAATCCATTTTTCTTGGAGAGTTTTGGACAATCCGGCTTTATGTGACCTTGCTTTCCACATTCATAGCATGTGACATCTTGTGTTGATGTGGAGGCTTCTTTGTCTTTATGCTTATAGAATTTCTTTCTTTTGACAAAGTTAGCATTATGAAGATTATTTTTATGACCAAAATATTTTCCTAACCTTTTTACAAGAAGCAAGAGATTTTCATCTTCCTCCGATGCATCTTTATCTTGACTTTCTTTTGAATCAACTTTCAAAGCAATGCCTTTGGATTTCTTCTCATGATTCTCATGTTTTTCAAGTCTTCCAAGTTTCGTCTCATATTCTTGAAGCTTTCCGAAAAGTGTTGCGGAAGTCATAGTTGCTAGGCTTTTCTTTTCGGATATTACCGTCACTTTTGGTTGCCATTCCCTTGTTAAAGATCTAAGCACTTTAAGATTTAATTCATCGTTTGTTAAAGTTTTACCAAGTGCCTTCAAATGGTTTGTCAAGTGAACGAATCTCTTTTGCAAGTCAAGGATGGATTCTCCGGGCAACATTCTGAATAATTCATATTCTTGACTCAAAGTGTTCAATCTAGACCTTTTTACTTCGGCGGTTCCTTCATGAGTTTCTACAAGAGTGTCCCAATTTTCCTTTGCCGTTGTACATGCCGATACTCGGAAAAATTCATCCATACTAAGAGCACTTTGGAGAATATTGATTGCCTTTTTGTCAAAGAGAACTTTTTTCTTGTCATCGTCATCCCATGATGCTTTAGGCTTTGATGACCCAACACCATTGACAACACACACCGGAGTAAATGAACCATTCTCAACAGCATTCCATATTTCTTCTCCTTGCGCTTCAAGATGAGCCTTCATGCGAATTTTCCAAAAGTCGAAGTATTCACCACAAAACAGTGGAGGCTTGTTGTTACTGCCACCATCTTTGAAAACCGAATTTTGATTTGGATTTGCGGAAGCCATTCTAGATCTTTAGGAACAAGTTACCTATAACTTTCTCTGATGCCAATTGTAAGTCTCAGAGTGCCTAAGAGGGGGGGGGGGGGTGAATTAGGCCTTATAAAATTTATTCGGTTTAATGAGAATACTTGTAGTAGTTTTTTGGTTAAGTTTTGAAGATTTTGATTATATCTTTATCTTTTCCTGATTATGGTGATGAAAGCGATAAATGCAGAAAAGTAAAGAACACGGTGATATATCCTGGTTCCCCTCACAATCCGAGAGTACTCCAGTCCCCTTTCCAACACGAAAGAGATTTCACTATAGTTAGAATGATTGTACAGCCTATGCTTACTATCTAACCTATAGGGTGATCAAAGGTTCTTAACACCTTTAAGACCAAACAAACACTAATGTGAATGAAGAACAATCCTCTTCAAATCACAACACTTACTTCCAACAATCCTGGATAGTAAGGGAATAATTTCTTTAAGTAATACAATGAGCAAATTTGAAATAGATGGATAGCTTTATCAATCTTCAATTGATCTTCTTATTCTTCAAGATATAAACAATTTTCAAACAATGTATATAAATGTTCACAATGTATGTATGAAACTTGTAATGATAATGAAAGTGTATATGGCAAGTTTCACAAAATTATGAACACATGAAAATATGAATTCAAATGTGAATGATGAAAAATTGTTTATTGAAGAAGTATATTTGTTAATTTGAAAATTGAAGCATTGTTTTTGAAATAAGAAAATCTGCAGCATTTTATAAAGTCACAAGAACCTCTTCATTCATGCCAATTCATATGAAAAGTTGCAATGCATTCATGAAAAGATACCACTTGAAAAATGTTAAAAAATCAAAAGAAAAGTTGCACTGGTTCGCTAGGAACCGGTTCCGACACTGACAGAACCCGATTCTTAGTGAACGTTATAAGTCAGATTTCAAAAATATTACGCAGGAACCGGTTCCCCTATTGGTACAACCCGGTTCCTGGTACAAAAACCAGGGACATGTTTTTTGAGAAAGTCTGGAACCCGGTTCCCTGTTAGGGAGGAACCGGTTCCTAAAGGGTTATTTTCAAAAATACTTTTTGAAAAATATTTCAAACAAAGTTTCTCTTGATGTTAAAATTATGGGATATGTATATGTTGATGAATGCATATTTTTGTGAACATCTATATTCAAGATTAAGAATTATTTATACCATTTTGACATTTGATGATTCTTCAATAATTCTTCTATAATCTTCAAGACTTTTATATGATGTTGATAAGCTTTTTGCACATCCTTTGAATGTTGATATCCATGTTGTCTTCATCAAAACAAATGCTTTAAATATGACTTGAGAAGCTTGCAATTACATGGGGTACAACACCCTTCCCTGTTGAAGTTAAGTTAGCCCAACCTATCCTAAAATAGTAATCGGGTTCTAGGAATCTCATATCACCGATCTTTCTCGCAGGCTTTATTTTAGCACGACAATTGGCTTGCCACCAAAACATCTCGAAAGTTAAATCTTAATGAGAATAGTTTCGAGTATCAACCAACCTTGGACTACATCAAAGCTGGATATTTCACTACCTTCTAATGGCCAAGATGGGTTAATTAAGGTTATAAAGTAAGTTAGTGTTAAAGATACCACGCGGAAGCCTAATGTTATCCTTGACCGACTCAAGGAAAATCAGTACAAACTAAGTGTCACACTAACTGTAGCCATCATGTTAATCATATCGGTATACACCGTACAACCTTTATGATCTATTGCTACTTACCTAAGGCATCCCTATATCCGGGTGTAGGATCTTACAAGAAATTAAACCCAAACAAACCCTTAAAGTAAAGCAAGCAAAGCATACAATTAAAAGCAAGTAAATTGATCTTAAACTATAAGGCAACCCCTCTTTTTTAAGTAGTAGTCCCCAGTAAAGTTGCCAGTTCTGTAATACGGTGGGAGAACTGACTTTTTAGTTTTATCCAAAATATGCGGATAGCTAGAGTCGCCACCGACTTTTCTTTTATCAAATATTTAGGAAAGGTGAAAATAACAGGAAAGACCTTTGATAGATTTTGAGTTCGGGGGGTAAGATATGAAAAGGAAAGGTGTTAGAACCCTTTTCATCCATAGTTATCTACGGGCTCTTAATTGCTTAGCTCACTTTTGAAAATCTTTCTTTGTGTGTGTGATTTGTTTAAAAATATTTTGAAATCGCCAATGTAAGGCTGACTTTGTAATGATTCTTGTATCGGTCCTCAAGAATATATACAAAGTGTTATTTTTGAAAATATTTGTTTGAAAGTGTAGTGTGAAAAAAGTTTTGAGAAAAGTTGTGAGCGAGAAATTAAGAGTTTCTTACCCACTAAAGTCTTTCTTATTCTTTTCCTTCTCCTTTAAAGATAGTACGATCCATACCATTAGTTGGTAGGTAGCCCTATCTATTGGATGTGAAGGGACAAGCACAAGGTTATCGTATGGTCATCGAAGGCAATAAGTAAGGATACTTTAGCAATTTTATTGAATGTACTATCATCATTTTGTAGGAAACTCGAAGGGACTACATCATTTTGTAGGCAACTCGAAGGGCAATCGAGAGATTATGATCTTTATTTGAAAGGGACATAATGATTTGATCGAGGGTCTTTTACTAAAGTATCCCCACTTTCGAGGGACATGACCAATATCATAAGGCAACAAAAGAGGTTACTCTAGAGGTACAAGTGTGCGAAGTGCATTAATTCAGTTATTTATCTTGAATATTAGGGTTTTCTAGATTGTTTTTAGTCTTTCCACGCAAACCCTAGTTACTAGCAGTTAAATATGTATAGAAAAATAAAGTGTGGAATATAAAGTCTTAAGCTATTACATGGCTTTGGAAGAGGTACATAAGTATAAAAATTCGCGAGAAAGTAAATCTATGATATTACATCCTGTGAACAGTTACATAATTAGGAAAAAAATACGAGAAAAAAATCTACGCTATTACAATTACAGAATGTAACCTATACAATTTTCTATGAATTCAAATAACAATAAGAAATAAGAAAAGATGTTAGAAAAAAATGTTTTAATGTTTTTTTTTTTTGTATTTTTAGAAAATTATCTAGGGTTAGGGATGATAATTAAAGCCTAATAGCTAATTAATTAAGTTAATTAAAAAAAACAAAACCCTAATTAGAAACCCTAATGTCTAATTAATTAAGAAGAATTATTTGGCTAAAACCCTAAAACTAATTAATTTTAATTAAAACCTAAGGTCTAATTAATTAATTAATTAAAAGCCAAACTCTAATTCTAGTTAATTAAAAAAATAGGCCTAATTTGGTTAAGGGTTAGTGTTTAATGAGAAAAATAGATAATTAAAAGGGATGAAAAACAAGGGTTAGAAAACTGAGAAAATAAGATGCATGGGGTGGGGATAGAGTTAGGAGAAGATTAATTCTTTTGAATTTTCCCTAATGAAACAAACTAAAAAAGGGGTTTGAAATAATCTCTAAAAATTAACTTATGGAAAAAAGCTTAATATATTATACAAAATATTAATCACTAATTATAGAAAAGTTTAATAGAAAATTATATAATATAAAAAAGGTTTAAACCTATTATAATAAATCTCACAATAAATATTAGATCAACAAACCAACATAATCAGACAGAAATTCAAACATATGCAAATATTCAGTTATACAATTAAAGATTCAGTTTTACCAACCTAGAATGTAGTGACCCACTTAAGCTGCTTCATTTCTTTGTTCTTCGTGCTATTTCTTCCACTTCTCTAATTTAATTACCTGGATGAATATCGAATTCTGAAGGCTTGGAGCTTATTTGTTATTGTTCTTTGATATGAACAACAACAACTTTAGGAGAACTCTAGTGAGTTGTGGATGATTATGAAATTTTAGATGAAAAATAGTGTGAAAGAGTGGTATATTTATATATTTGGAATTAGGTTAAAGACACCCCAAAAAGGAAATAGTCCACACCAAGAAAATCTCAAAGTTTATGATTTTATCTTGATCAGCAAGTCTAGAAACTCTGACCAATGAGAAATTCGTTTTGTCAACATGTGACAAATCAGAAAGTGATAAATCGTGTGATTTTGTTGTTTTTATATTTTATATGATTTTTTGGTTATTTATACCAATTGAGATTTGATTGAAATTTGGAGGACAGGATTATGAACCTAGATACTTTTGTGATTTTTTTCTCAATATTGTGATTGATTTGGAATAAAAATTGATTTTGAAAATGACTTTTTTTTATCCTTTTTATTAAAAAAACACACAAAAGAAAATAAATACCAAAAACTAGTGTAACGAGACTTGAACTCAAGACCTTCCACTTACTTGCAAGCATCACTCACTTACTAACTGTGCTATGCCATTTTATTCAAGATAAAAAGGTATATAGAAGCATATGAAGGTGAACAAATATTTTGCTATTTTAAAAATACAAATGATTTAAAGTAAATTATTATATATTTTAAGTAAGCAAAAAAAATTACTGTTAAATCAAATGTTATTAATACCCAAAAAAAATATGAAACCAAGTTTAAAAATATTTTTAAAATGGGGCGGGAAAATTTGGGGTACAACAACCTCCAACGAACCAACAAAATCTTCCAATTTTAGGGTTTCAAGATTGTTTTATTCTTGAATAGCAATGATAATATGATCAAAGTGAGAGGTTAACATACACATTACCTTCTCAACTATCATTTTATCAATTATGGTTTCACTACAATCCTTCATGAGATAGACGAGATTATGCACCATTGACACATAGCCTGCAATCTTTTCATCTTCTCCCATAAGCAATAATTCATACTTTCCTTGTAAAGTCTACAATTTAACGAATTTGAATTTCTCACCTCCCACTATGCCAAAATTGAATTTAGACAGCGCCACATAGACAGCGCTTATGCCATAAGCGCTGCTATAGGTTTTCAAAAAAAAAATTAAAAAATTAGAGTAAGCGCTGCTAAAGGTATACCTTAGACAACGCTTACTAAAAGCGTTGCTAAAGGCCTTACCATAGACAGCGCTTCCTTTCCCTAAGCGCTGCTATAGGTTTTCAATAAAAAAAATAAAAAAATAAGAATAAGCGCTGCTAAAGGGTATACCTTAGACAGCGCTTACTAAAAGCGCTGCTAAAGGATTTATAATAGCCAGCGCTTCCTTTCCCTAAGCGCTGCTATAGGTTTTCAATTAAAAAAAATAAAAAAATAAGAATAAGCGCTGCTAAAGGGTATACCTTAGACAGCGCTGCTAAAGATGTGATAAAGGGTATACCTTAGACAGTGCTTTCAAGAAGCGCTGCTAAAGGCATTAAACTAAAGCGCTGCTAAAGCCTTAAAGCGCTGCTAAAGGTAATACCTTTAGCAGCTCTTCTTGAAAGCGCTGTCTAAGGTAATTAAATAATTTCTAAATCCCTAAATTGGTTATCAGAAACCCCACTTTATACAAAACCCCACTTTATACACGCAACTGTTCATCTTCGTCTAACTCGTCTCCTCCCTCCTCACCGTCCAACTGTGGTTCATCTTCTTCTCCAACTCGCTTCGGATTCGTTACCACCATCTCCTCGTGAAGAAGAAGTTTCACAAAACCAGTTTCACTATAAGGTAAAATTTCTTCATCCTTCTAAATTTTGGATTGATAGTTGTAGTCACAGTGATTAGTTTACTCGATTTTGCATTTAGAAACTCTATTCTTGGATGCAACATTTTCATTTGATCTGGATTCTAAATGGATTCCTCCATTTCAATTGAATGGGTTAATTTTAAGTCATACAATTCTAGGTCCTAAGTTTCCAGCATGGATACATACACAGAGGTCATTAGAATATCTTGAGTTTCCTAACTCTAGGGTTTCATCCGTTGATGGAGACACATTTTGGAGATTTGTGGCTAATATTACAGAAATTAACATGTCCCACAACAACATCAGTGCATACTTATCAAATGTCACGCTAAACTCAGAAATCATATTTATGAATGATAATAACTTAGGAGGAGGGCTCCCACGTATATCAGAAAATGTCGTCTTTTTGGATTTGCATGCAAACTCTTTTGCAGGATCCATTTCTCCTCTGGTCTGCCACAAAATAGGTAGGGAAAACAGTTTGGATTATTTGAGTATTGCTTGATAAACTTAGAATCTCTTGATCTATCTCAGAATAATCTTGTTGGAGAAATCCCTGATACCATTTCAGTTTTGTCGTTCTTAAGCTTCTTGAATTTGTCAAACAATAACCTTGTTGGACAAATACCAATTGGCACTCAGCTTCAGAGTTTTGATGTTTCATGCTATGTTGGGAATCCTGGACTGTGTGGAGCTCCTCTAGCAGTATGTTATTATGAGCCAAACCCACATGGAGGACACAATGATCCATCCTTCATTTTGAAACTGTAAACCAATCAAAAGCTAGTGAAAACGAAAGTTAGTTATGAAATTCTTGTTAGAAGTTAGATGTGTTAGCTACAATGAGGTTTTCCTGCTAGTTCTGGTTTTGGTTTTCTGCTAATGTTAGCTAAGTAAACAAAGTTAGTTAATCAATTTTAAAAACAAGTAGTTAAAAATTAGACAGTTCTATTAATAGTTAGTAACTAAGGTAATTAGTATAGGTTAGTAAAAAGATAAAAGTGAACTGTCAGAATGTTAATTGAAATTGCAGATTAAAATGCTAGTTGGTTATGTTAAGAAAAGTTAGAAAATCTTTATTAAGAATTAGTTAATCCTATGTTGAAGTGGATCCGCATATGCGGGGCATGATTGATGGCTTGAAAAATGAGCATCATTTATAAACACTAAATTGGAAAATGGTAACTTGATTTCTGCAGGTGATAGTCAGTATGTATTGTTTGTGCATTTGTATTTATGCTTGTATGAACTGAGGTAGCAATTATCATGAATTGGAACTGGTTTGACCATGCCTAGGGCTGCATTTGGTGAATTGAATGAGGTGCATGACTGCTTTGATATGGCTTGATGGTATTATTATTAGTATTACTATTAATAATAATAATAATGGTATTGTAATTACTAGTATTACTAAAGGTCTGGTTTTTCTTTCTATTTTATTAAGTCAGTTTGTCATATTTAATGGTTAATGGAGCCAATTAGCAGTAAGTAAGATTGTTTTTAGTTGTATTATATTATATTTTCTGAGTCCATATTAAGTCAAGAAATCCAAGACAAGTCAATGTATTTGGTCAAAGTTTGGGACAAAGTTCATTCAAAGTAGAAACCTTAATTTGCTCAGTAGGATATCAAAAACAGATCAAATCACTCAAAATGACTTAATCAGAAATCAAATATTATTTTCATTAATGGAGATTGTTGTACCCCAAAATTTGCCCTCCCATATTCTTCAAGGTTTGTTAAGATCATGCTTCAAAATCTCCCAAAGGTTGCACAGTTCAATGGCCTCCTAACAGTCAAAAAATTAGGGTTTTGGTTCTGGCAAAGAAGTTGAAGTTTCCAAGGGCCCAAACAAGTCCCACATGCCTATAAACATTGTCAAGCATACATATGCCAAGTTTCAAGACTCACAGTACAAAATTGCACAGTCAAAAAACCTAATTGCTTCACAGTCAACTGCAGGGGCAAAATGGTCATTTGACAGTCAAAAGTCCAAATTTTTGGTCAACATCTTATTTTGAAGCCACAAACATCATTTGATCAATTCTTGATCATGATTCTCAAAGCATGGCTCAAAAAGTCTCAAGATGCAAAAGTTTCTATTTTTGGACAGCTGAAAAAGTCAACTGCAAATTGACCAAGGCATAACTTCCACATGGTTTATCAGAAAAATTCCATCCAAAGATCATTTTGAAGAGAATGACATTTCCTACAACTCATCTTCACACTTGAAGTCCAAGAAATGCTCTCACAAAAAGATATCAATCTCAACATTATAGGTCATTTTCAAAAGTCAACAAAAAGGCACTTTAAGACAAAGACCATAACTTGAGATTGGTAAATCAAAATGACATGGGACCAAAGGCATTGGTTAGAGGACTTCAAGACCTTTCCAAAATGTCCAAGAACATGATCAAAGCTTAAAATTTGAGCAAGATATGCCTTGTGGAAGTTGGGACATTTTTGGAAATTTTGAAAAGTCAACTTTGCTTCAAATGCCTCAAAATTGCTAATGGGCCTCAATTTCTTCCAAGAATCATCACCCAAAAGCTATGCACGACCCATTGACCCAAAGGGGAGTTATTTTCTTATTTTTAATTAATTAATTGAGTTTTTAATCCTATTAATTCATTTAATTAAAATTAAATATAAGAAAAATACTAAAACATGTTTTCCAAATCTTTTTATGCAGCATATTCACTCTTTATGACCTAAATATTTCGTGCACATGCTCAAGAGACCAAATCTTCCAAAATAGGCAAGTTCCATGGCAAGAAAAGATTGAAAAAGATGCTTGAAAATCAAATATTGAAAAGCATTAAAACATGGATTTTGGGCTGGTTTTTTGACCTAGTTCTACTCACACATATATGCACATTGCAACCCTAATGCAAAGAAGAAAAAAAAGTTGCGCCTCAAGCATAAGAACAAAACTTGCATTTTTCACAAAAAAAGTTAAAACTGAAAACATAGTTCCAGTGTGATTCAAAGCCTACAATCCATTCCAAAGGCTTGCTGGGACTTTCTTGAACGTGTCTCAATCCTTTTCCACTGCCCACACTCAAAGAATTGGTATAACGAAGTCCTACTTTTGTTGAAAATTTGCATAATCGTGTTTCATTATCCATGCGTTATTTGTAATTTTTAATCATTGATTTGGACTAACATGAGTGTTCTGAAGCTTATGGCATGCTTTGATTGAATTAATATCGCCTGTATCAAAAGTTGCCATGAACGTGGGTTAGGGTTTCAGAAACCTCAAATTGGGGTTTTGCATATATGGAAAAATCAGGCCATGAAACTTATACCACTGAAACCAGGACCTTCCAACGAATTGAACAACCACCTCGCGCCTTTTTTATATTCCCTCATGTGCTAATCGCTATTTTTGAATATTGCAGTTAGTGGGGGTTTAAAACCCCCGCTATTTGATTTCAGTTACAGGCAAAAGAAGAAGACGAAGCTGGCGTGTCACCATGTGACTGGGGCATTTGAATCTGGCGCGTTTTTTTATTGTTTTATATCATTAGCTCTTATTCTCTTTCTTAATAATTCCGTTCCATATTAATATCAGATGAATGCGTTTGGCTTAGTGGAAGATGTATTGTCATGCAAGCATTGGGACCTGGGTTCGATTCCCAGGTGCCCTTATATATTTCATACTTTTTTCTCTAACATATTCCAGCGCAGCATTCACTCAAAGGAGCACCATGCCTCCTAATACCCAAGCCTGCCATGTGTCTCTAATGATCAATCAGAAGGCCATGATGAGAATTCCAGGGAACACACTAGTCAAACACTCCATACACAATCACTGAAAAGTCAAAAAGGCCTCAATCTGTTGGGCCAGATTACTCATAATAAGCCTCCAAATTGGGCAGATACCCCCCTTATGGTTTGCATATTTCCCTTCTTTTATTTTATTTTAATTCTCTTTTTTTTATTTGATTAATTGCTTTTATTTAATTCCATAAAATTAATTTTCATAATACAAAAATACAAAAAAATCAGAAATCATAAAAATAAAAATATGTTTATTTAATTTAATTTATTAATAGTTTTCTTTTTGTAAATAAATTCCAATAATTAATTTAGTTTAATTTTAGGTTTAACTTTAATGTTTTCTTAAATAACTAAAACACATAAAAATTAGGTTTTTTTAGCATTTTATTCTTTTTCTCAATAATTAAGTTTTTCTTCTCTTTTATTATTAATTATTAATTATCTTGTAAATAAATATGTCATTAATTAATTAGGATTAAATTAGGTTAAACTTAAACAATTTTTTAATAATTAAAAACATGTAGAATTAGGGTTTCTTTTCCTTTTAATTTTCTTTACTTTCATAAAATACCAAAAAAACATAAAAATAATTTCTTTTCTTCATTTAATCATTAATTAATTTGTAATTTCAATTTAATATCTTTAAAGGGTCCAACGCCCTCGCACTTTCGATTCCAATTTCCTTTCGCGCGTTTGTCTTTATTTTTCGTTTTAAATTTATGTAATTGTCCCAAGGCCTTGTAATAGATAATTAGGACATTTACTTTCCGCACTTTTATTCAAAATCGGGTTTTGTTAATTTGGCGATGTATGGACCCGCGCCTTGTAATAGCGTAGGACCTTTATTTTCCGCATTTTAATTTCCGCACCTTTTAATTGCTAACTATCACATGAAAGAATGTATGCCCAAATAAAATCAAAGCGTAGATCACCAATGCATGACAAGACAAATAATAACTGAAAATGACACACAATTCACACACCACTCTTAGGGTACGCCTCACTGTTGCCTTGCCCCTCGAAACGTGGTCGTCAAGTAGAGGACGTTTTAGTAAGTCCTCATGTCCATGAACATGGCATGGGGGTAGCTTCTAAGGTGTCCTACTATTACTTTGGTGACCACACTGTCCCTAAACTCGAATTGACCCGAACACCTCCAACGGTGGTGCTACCTACCCCTCAATGGTGGGATGGCACTACCTCAAGGACATTTACACAGACTAATTCCTTAAGTTAGGTAGATGACTCGTAGATACTTGCTCTAATTCAAAACAAATAAAAAACTTCTTTTCACACCTACACTTTTCAAAAAGCTTTCAAAAACAATTTTTCAAACACTCTTGAGGACTGATACAAGAGTCGATCTGAAATCTTTCAAAGAAACTTTTTCTAAACCCACTCACACTTTGAAAAGCAAACAAACATTTTGAAAACACAAATGAGCAAGTATCTAAGAGCCCATGGATAACCATGGATAGAAAGGGTGCTAACACCTTCCCTTTCTATAAATCTACCTCCCGAACCGAGAATTAATCTCAATAAGGAATTTTTCTATGCTTTTGTCCTTTCCATATTGGAGAAAATAAAAGACGGTGGCGACTCTTGCTTCCGCGACATTTCGCGAAACCAGCGTTAAACAGTCAGTTCCAGATCCACCGATCACAGAACTGGCGACTCTGCTGGGGAACTTATAAAGTGAGGTGTACCTTAGGATAGTTCATAACTGTGTTTTTCAATTGTGTTGACTTGTTTGCTTTAAATTGTGGGTTGCATCGGAGTTACATAGATCCTAACCCGGATCTGAGAATACCTTGTTTAGGTAGCATAAGTTGTGAGGGACCTGTCCGGCGTAGACCGACATGGGTGAAGCAATGGCTACGTTGGTGTGGCACCTTGGTCTGTACCGATATCCCTTGTGTTGCAACGAGGAGAATATGGGTCTTCTGAGGAGTCATTAAGCACCAACAGACCTTAGAACCTTAAATGACACAACTTGGCCAATAGAACAGTAGCAGTATGCTACACCCATTGAGGCTAAACTCTCGTGATGGTTCTGGCCGCAAGAAAAGATTGCGATGTTGGAGTTATGACCGATTGAGGGTAGTAAGTGATATTGGGATCCTCTAGAACCTGGTTACTTCTGATAGGACAGGTCTGAACCAACAAACTGAAAGAGGGTAATACCTAGACCCCATGCTGGCCTAAACTTTAAGGGCTTGTCTTGTGTGACTCGTGTGCCTTATCATGTTTGCCTTTGTAAATATTTGTGGTGTGCTTTATCATAACATCATGCCATCATGAGCATTGCATGCATCCTGCATAAGGACTGACCATTTCAAAGACAAGAGGGTTTCACCTTTGCTCTGTTTTGTAGGACATCATGATGCCTATGCGAAGGAATACTATCTGGTTCAACTTTGTTCACCCACCTGAGTTGCTTGAAGAGTTGGTTAGTAGAATTCCAAATACTACTTCCTTCATCCAGAGGCATGGTTCTCTTCTCAGTTTAGTCACGGCAAAGTGGGACCAACAGCTGATGAGTGTCCTAACCCAGTTCTATGACCCTCTGTACCAGTGCTTCACCTTTCAAGACTTCCAGCTGGTCCCTACCCTGGAAGAGTTCTCTGATTTGCTTGGCATCCCTATCTTGGATCAGACTCCCTACACTGGTTGGGAAAAGACCCTCAGGCTTGAGGAGGTTGCTGCAGCTCTCCCCTTGACCCACCAAGAAGTAATGGACAACTGGGTGACTAGAAGCGGAGTTAAGGGTTTCTTGGCCAAGTTTCTGGTTGGTAAAGCTAACAGTTTCTGGAATGACTTGGACTTTAGGGCATATGAAGACATCCTGGCTCTCTTAATCTATGGTCTAGTCTTGTTCCATAATCCTGATAACTTCATTAACGTCACTGCCATAAGGATCTTCATGTCTCGGAACCCTGTGCCCACTCTCTTGGGTGACATCCTGCAACAACTCTATGCTCGTACTGCCCGAAGACGAGGAACTCTGTGGTGTTGCATCCCTCTGTTGGTGAGGTGGTTTATTTCGCACCTCCCTAAGTTTGTGCTGAAGAACCAAGAAGGAAGAGGTTGGGCTCATAGGTTAATGTCTCTCACTGATAAGGACATCATTTGGACTTTCAGAGGTTTGGATGAGATAGCTGTTATTGATCGTTGCGGAGAATACCCTAATGTTCCTTTAATTGGTACTCAAGGAGGAATCTCTTACAATCCATGTCTAGCGCTCCGTCAGTTTGGAAGAGCCAGAAGAGCAGGGCCTCATGAGATGTTGGTGCCTCACATCAGTTTTGAGTTTCAGGTGGATAGTGACGAGCTGCGTCGTAGGTTCACCAAGGCTTGGGACAGAGTTCATAAAGCTGACCCACAAGAGTTGGGGCCAAAGACTTCTCTACCTATGGAGGCCTACTACAAATGGGTTCGCATCCGTGCTCAGAAGTTAGGTATGCCATACGAAGCTGTCAGACCCGTCATTCTTGAGTATCCTGACAAAGATGGGGCCCCTCCAACTGTCCTCCCTCCTCAGATGCCTACTGATTATGAGACATTAAAGAGGTCTTGGTCGCAACTGCGAGAAGAACGGGATTCTTATCGGGAAAAGTTCAACGAGCAGGAATTGAAGATCCAGAAGCTGACAAAGCAGTTGGAGAATGAGCGAGCTCTGAATGACTACATCCGTACTGAGAAGAGGAGACCCTGGGATCAATGAGGAGATTTGGATTTTCTTTTACAGTTTTATTTCCCTTTTCAGTATTTTCATTTTATGTAACGCCTAAGGGCAATCTGTTGAACAATTAAATTGCAAAGTTGACTCTAATGAAGTGTGTTCCTTTTGTTTACAAATTTGATTCCCGATTGTCTTTGAAAACATAAATCATACGCATTCCATTCATCATGTGTATAGCAGGTACTCTTCTTTTCAGGTTGCTTACTGTTCTTCGCTATTTATTTCAGCATCATGAACCCTGAATCGTCTACCGAGATGTCTATCAAGGCCCTTCAGGCGCAGAATGCACAATTTCAAGAGCTGATCATGGGTTTGGCTCAAGGTCAAGAAGAGCTGAAGGCTTTGCTCCTGAAGAAGGAGAAGAAGAAGAAGAGAACCGTTCTATTCAACTCAGGCCGGAGATTTGGTAACACACTACAGAATGAGGAAGCTGGTTCTTCTGTAGGCAAAGACAGTCCCCAGGGGGGAAAGGCTCCAAGTCCGGTGGTCTCTGACAACGAGACTGATTTTAATGAGGAACAGTATCCTCCGGCTGAAGACAGATACAAGCAGTTGGAAGACCGGCTGAATGCCATGGAAATTCAATAAGTGCCTGGGCTGGATTTCGGAGACTTGGGTTTATCTACTGGTGTGATCATCCCTCACAAGTTTAAAGCACCATCCTTCACCAAGTATGACGGGGCGTCCTGCCCTAAGATACACCTCAGATCCTATGTGCGGAAGATTCAGCCGTATACAGTGGACAAGAACTTGTGGATCCACTTCTTCCAGGAGAGTCTTTCAGGGACTCATCTCGAATGGTTCTATCAGCTGGATGGAACCAAAGTTCGTAATTGGGAGGAGTTGGCTACTGCTTTCTACAAGCAGTATCAATATAATGCCGACCTTGCTCCTACACGTACCCAACTCTAGGGTATGTCGCTAGGATCAGGCGAAGGTTTTAAAGAGTATGCGCAAAAGTGGAGGGACCTGGCTGGCAGGGTGCAGCCTCTGTTAACAGACCGTGAGCTGGTAGATATGTTCTTGGGGACCCTATCCGGGCTGTTTTTCAATCATCTTATCGGTAACTCGTCTGCAGGATTCACTGACCTCATTCTGACTGGGGAAAGGATAGAGGCTGGCATGAAGTCAGGTAAGATTCAGAAAGGTACATCTTCAAGTGCTGAGAAGAAACCTTTTAAGAAGGAGGCCAGTGCTGTGTATGGGCCTAGAAGGCAAGATAAACCAGAGCGCCGCCAATCTGTCAACACGGTGATGATTGCTAAACCTGCTGCCGCTCCTCGGCAAACCAATCAACAAAGGGCTGAAAGACCCAGAAGATAGTTTACTCGGCTGAGTATGACCTTATCACAAATCTTGTCGCAGCTGCTATCAACCAACTTGGTGACTGTCAGGGAGGCCCCGAAGGTTATGAATACTGCCTCTCCCAAGTATAATCCAAATGCACGCTGTGCTTATCACTCCGATAGCCCGGGGCATTCCACTGATGACTGCTGGGCCCTGAGAAATAAGGTGCAGGACCTTATTGATGCGAAGGAGATACAATTTGAGGCGCCTGAGAGGCCAAATGTGGTGACTGCTCCTATGCCCCAGCATGGGGTAAATGCTGTTGATGAAGATGTGTATGCCGTTTCTGTGAATGATGTAGCTACTCCTCTGTTGACTGTTAAGAGGAACCTGTTGCTAGCCGGTTTATTTCCGGGTTGTAGCAAGGGTTGCCTTTTGTGTGCTGTTTCCCTTACTGGTTGTCCGTTGCTGAAGTTAGGCATCCAAAGCCTGATGGATAGCAAGGAAATTCTGTTCAAGAAAACCACTGTTCCTTTTGTTCCTGTGGAAGAAGTATCTGTCGTTACAATTTTCAACAATCCAATCAAGGCTCCCCCGAAGAAGCCAGTTAAAATCATGACTGTTGCACCCATTGTTATTTCTGTTCCGGGGCCCCTCCCCTATGAATCTGATAAGGCTGTCCCATGGCACTATAGGGCAGATGTATACGTACTTGGAATAAAGCAAGAGTTCAATACCGGTACCAGCATCAGCAATATCACCGGTCCAACAAAAGTTACCCGCAGTGGCAGGCTCTTCTCGCCTGACATTGCGCCACCAGTTATTCGAAGACCTCTCATTATAACACCTGCAAGTGCGCCCGTTTCCACTTCTGATCAAGTTGCTTCCCCTGCTGCCGAGTCATCTAATACTCGGGGCAAAGGGATTGATGATGAGCCTGCCCGGATGGAGGCACCAAAATCTGTGAATGTTGAAGCCTCCCAGCAAGAGATGGAGGAAATTCTTAAAATAATCAAGAAGAGCGATTTTAATGTTGTTGAACAGCTGGGACATACCCCCTCCAAGATCTATATGCTCTCCTTGCTGCTGTGCTCAGAGGCCCATGCTAAGGCCCTGATTTCATTTCTAAAGACGGCCCATGTGCCACAGGAGACATCTGCAGACCAGTTTACTGATTGCGTAGCCAATTTGACAGCTGACAATGGTTTGGGTTTCTCGGATGCTGACCTTACTGCCAAGGGAAAGAACCACAATGATGCCCTGCATGTCTCTATAGAATGCAGGGGCACTACTCTTGCGCATGTGTTGGTAGATACCGGTTCTTCCCTGAATGTGTTGCCCAAAAAGGCCTTAGACCGATTGGATTGTGAGGGCCTGGAGCTAAAACCTAGCAACATCATTGTCAGAGCCTTTGACGGTTCTAAGAGGATGGTTCATGGAGAAGTAGACATTCCTATTCGTGTGGGTTCTCAAGTATTCGACTCAACTTTCTACGTGATGGATATTCGTCCATCTTATTCCTGTTTACTGGGTCGACCTTGGATTCACAAAGCTGGGGCAGTGACCTCTACCCTACACCAAAAGCTCAAGTACCCTGTCAGAGGGAAGATTGTCATTGTGCAGGGAGAGGAGGAGTATATGGTGAGCCATTTGAATTCCTTCCGGTATATTGAGATGGACGGGGAGTTTATTGAAACCCCCTTTCAGCATTTTGAAGAGGTACTTCCAACATTGGCAGCGGCAGAAACAATGGTTGAAGAGGACTTTCCTTTGAAGATGGCTTCCCTGAAGGATGCCCGGGCTGTAATCGAGAAAGGTGAATGTGCTAACTGGGGCAGGCTCCCTAATTTCACTCCTAAAACTGACAAGTTTGGACTGGGTTTTACTGTAGAGGCTCAGAGGGCTGTGCGCAAAGCTAGGACCGGAAGACCTCCTGTGCTCATCACCAATCCAGGAGTGAATGCTATTGGGGATGAAGACGAAGTGGAGGAATCGGAGTTCGATAGCTGGATCTACCCGACGACTGATGGTGGATTGACCAATTGGACTGCTAAAGATCATACACCTGTTACTTTTGTTACGCAGTAATGAATTCCTTTATTTTTGTTATTTGTAATAAACAATGAATTGAAACTCTATAGCCCGGTGTCTTACCCGGGGCACCGTGGCTTCATTTGTGAGGGCATATTAATTGTCATTTCATATATCATGAATAAAGACCTTGGACGTTTTCTCGCATTTCAAATCTTATGCTCCTTGTCTTTCTTTCCTTTCTTTATATATTGCAAAACAGTTGTATTTACACACACTCACTCATACAGGTTTCAATCCACTCTGGATCTCACTGGTAACGACTCTGCTACTGCCAGTTATGACTTTGAAAATCCGATCTGTTAGAACAATGTTTGAATCTAGTACCCTATATTTAAGTTTTGATGATAACAAAGTGAAAAGATATAGTAGTTATATGTTTCATGTTTGAACTATATGCTGCCTAAAATTACTATGCTCTGACTTGCAGATACGCTGATTGAAATAAGCAAGATCACTTCTTCAGCATCAGAATTTGATTTGATACACCAGCATCAGAAGTTGCTGAATCAGAACGTGAAGATCAGAAGATCAACTCACGTACTTGCTGAAGCTTGATGAACAGAACTGCGCGTAAACACTCTGATACAGAAACAAATAGTTCATCAGCAGCGAAGCAGAATCAGAATGAGCCAAGCCAGAACGTGCATTGAAGAAGCAACGGTACTGTGCATTGAACGCTAATTAATTCCAACGGCATCATTCTAGACAAGATCTGCTCAAAAAGGAAAGCTTGTTATTAGCATTGAATCAAGAATATTGCATTCAACGTTCATCTTCTCAAGTGCTATATAAACAAGGCTTCGAAGATTATAATGGCTAATGCTCTCCAATTCTCTACACGCACAAAGCTGAACAATAATCTTCATCTACCAGTTTTGCTAAACCAACAAACTCTGATACTCCATTAGTGTTTAGCATTCTAAGTTTCTAAGCTTAATTTGTGTATACATCACAGTTGTGATATAGTTTTGTAGAAAACATTCACACACATTTGTTTTATACCTTTGTAAGAAAGTGTTGCCTTGACAAACCGGATTGTGGTTTGAATCAAGAAGGCTTTAGCAGTTGTTAAAGCAGATTTGTATTCAGTTGAATATAGTGAATTAAGACCTCGTTGGAGAGAGGCGAAATCACCTTGACGGGTGGACTGGAGTAGTTTGAGATCAAACGAACCAGGATAAAAATATCTTGTCAATTGCTTTAAGATTCCAGTTTTACAATTCAACCCCCCCCCCCCCCCCTTCTTGTGTTTTTCACCCCTTCAATTGGCATCAGAGCGCCTGGTTCTGAGCTAAAACACTTAACCGTGTCAGTACAAGATCCAGCGTCAGAAAAACACAATGGCAGGAAACAACTCTCATTTCAGCAATGACAACAATGAGGATAGAGACAGATTCAGCGGCAAACCTCCAGTTTTTGATGGAGAAAACTTTGACTACTGGAAAGACAGAATTGAAAGCTTCTTTCTAGCTCATGATGCTGATCTATGGGATATGGTGACAGATGGATACACGCACCCTGTGAATGCAACTGGTCAGAAGATTGAAAGAAAATCAATGACTGATCAACAAAAGCGTGACTTCAAGAATCACCATAAGGCCAGAACCATCCTCCTCAGTGCCATCTCCTATACTGAGTATGAAAAGATCTCCAACAGAGACACAGCTAAGAACATCTTTGATTCTCTCAGAATGACGCATGAGGGCAACGTTCAAGTCAAAGAAACAAAAGCTCTGGCGCTCATTCAGAAGTATGAGGCGTTCAAAATGGAAGAATCTGAATCCATTGAAGCTATGTTCTCTAGATTCCAGATTCTGGTAGCTGGTCTCAAAGTTCTGGACAAAGGATACTCTACTGCTGACCATGTCAAGAAGATAATCAGAAGTTTACCCAAGCAGTGGAGGCCTATGGTTACTGCTCTGAAGCTAGCGAAGGATCTCAACAAAATCACTCTGGAGGAACTTATAAGCTCCCTCAGAAGTCATGAGATAGAGCTAGAAGCTGATGAGCCTCAGAAGCAAGGTAAGCCTATAGCTTTAAAATCTAACAGAAAATCTGAATCTAAAGTTTTGCAGGCAGTTGAAGAAACATCTGATGGATCCTCATCAGAAGAAGACGAACTTTCCCTTCTCTCCAGAAGAGTAAATCAACTGTGGAAGCAAAGACAAAGGAAGTTCAGGAATCCCAGAAGATCTGATCAGAACGAGTCTTCCTCCAGATACAGAAGGACAGATTCTTCCTCTGGATACAGAAGATCTGAAGGCTCCTCCGGTAGCAAGAAGCCAAACACAAAAGACATCATCTGCTACGAGTGGAATGAGCAAGGACACTACAAGAGTGACTGCCCAAAGCTTCAGAGGGAAAAGCCTAAAAAGAAGTTTGGATGAGAGAAGAAGAAAAGTCTCATGGCCACATGGGATGACTCTGACTCGTCTGAAGCTGACTCAGAATCAGATGATGAAAGGGCAAACATAGCGCTCATGGCTAACATTCCAGATGACAGTGAAGCTTCTGAATCAGACTCAGAATCAGACACAGAAGAGGTATTCCCTAACTTCGCTGTTAATTTTACAAAGGCTGAACTTGCTGAAAGCCTCAATGAAATTCTGGAACGTTATCAGCAGATTAGAGCTAAATTCAGAGACCTGAAAAGGACTCTTGAATCTGACTCTAATAAGTCTGAGAGTCTCAAATTGGAAAACTCTGAGCTGAGAGATAAAATTTCAAAATTAGAAAACTCTTTACAAAACTCTCAGAAGGAACCAATTTCTGAAACTCCCAGCAACGCTGATGAGATCATCAAGGAGTATGATCACAGTTTCCAGAAGTTCCTTGCTAAAAGCATAGATAGAAGCAGAATGGCTTCAATGATCTATGGAGTTAGCAGAAACGGCAGGAAAGGAATAGGATACCAAGGTAAGGTTCCTACACCTAAGAATGTCATGGATTTAGTTATTAAACACACTCCTCTAAATTCACACTTTGTGTATGGTCACACACACGACATCAAATACACTAGCAGTAAGCACTCTGTGAAACCAAAATTCAACCAGAGTTTTGGTGAAACTAACAAGTCAGGACCCAAGAAAATCTGGGTACCTAAGGATAAAATAATACATGTTGCAGATATCTTTAGCAGCAAGTCAGAAACACCAGTCATGGTACCTGGACTCTGGCTGCTCACGACACATGACGGGAAGAAGGCATATGTTCCAAAGCCTGGAACTTAAGCCTGGAGGCCACGTTGGCTTTGGAGGCAATCAGAGGGGAAAGATAATTGGCTCTGGAACTGTAGGTAACGGAAATCTTCCCTCTATTAATAATGTTCTGCTAGTTGATGGATTGATGCATAATCTGTTATCCATAAGTCAATTAAGTGATAACGGTTATGATATAATCTTTAATCAAAAATCATGTAAAGCTGTTAGTCAGAAAGATGGGACTATCCTGTTTAATGGAAAGAGGAAAAACAACATTTACAAAATCAAACTTTCTGAACTAAAGAGTCAGAACGTAAAATGTCTTCTGTCTGTTAACAACGAGCAGTGGATCTGGCACAGAAGATTGGGGCATGTTAGTATGAGAAGAATATCTCAGATTAACAAACTCAATCTGGTCAGAGGACTTCCAAATTTGAAGTTCAATTCAGATGCTCTGTGTGAAGCATGTCAGAAAGGCAAATTTGCAAAACCTTCTTTTAAATCCAAAAATGTTGTTTCTACCTCTAAGCCATTAGAACTTCTGCACATTGACTTATTTGGACCAGTTAAAACTGCTTCAGTCAGTGGCAAGAAGTATGGGTTAGTAATCATAGATGACTATAGCAGATGGACATGGGTAAAGTTCTTAAGACACAAGGACGAGTCACACTCTGTGTTTGTTACCTTCTGTAACCAAGTTCAGAATGAAAAAGATCTTAGAATCGTTAAAGTCAGAAGTGATCATGGTGGAGAATTTGAAAATAAAGATTTTGAGTCATTCTTTAATGACAAAGGCATTCTGCATGATTTCTCTTGTCCTAGAACTCCCCAACAAAATGGAGTTGTAGAACGAAAGAACAGAACATTGCAAGAAATGGCCAGAACCATGATCAATGAGACAAACGTTGCTAAGACTTTCTGGGCAGAGGCAATAAACACAGCGTGCTACATTCAGAATAGAATCTCAATAAGACCTATTCTGGAAAAGACTCCATATGAATTGTGGAAGAACAGAAAGCCTAACATTTCGTATTTTCATCCATTTGGATGTACTTGCTATATGTTAAATACAAAGAATTATTTGAACAAGTTTGATTATAAGGCACAGAAGTGTATTATGTTAGGATACTCTGAACGCTCAAGAGGGTACAGAGTATACAATACAGAAACACAGATTGTGGAAGAATCAATCAGTGTTCGTTTTGATGACAAGCTTGACTCTGAAAAGTCAAAGCAGAATGAAAATCTTGCAGGTATAGAAATTGAATTTGCAGGTTCTGAAGACAAGTCATCAGAAGCTCTCAACACAGACATTCCTTCAACGTCTGAAAGAAGCAATGCTAGAAATCCTACAAATGCTGCTGATCAACCTCAGAAGAGATCACCCAGAAGCAGTTTGGATCACCCAGAAGAAACTATCCTAGGAAGAAAGGAAGATCCAATCAGAACAAGAGCAAGCTTCAGAAACTCTGAAGAAACTCTTATGGGACTTGTGTCTCTGATTGAACCTTCTTCTATTGATGAAGCACTTCTGGACAATGACTGGATTCTGGCAATGCAAGAAGAGCTGAATCAATTCACCAGAAACGACGTATGGGATCTCGTTCCCAGACCAAAAGGATTCAACGTCATTGGAACAAGATGGGTGTTCAGAAACAAGCTTAATGAACAAGGTGAAGTCGTCAGAAACAAGGCACGACTGGTTGCACAAGGTTATAGTCAGCAAGAGGGGATAGACTATACAGAAACCTTTGCCCCAGTCGCCAGGTTAGAATCTATCAGACTTTTAATTTCATTTGCTGTTAATAGAGGCATCACTCTGTATCAGATGGATGTCAAAAGTGCATTCTTAAATGGTTATATAGAAGAAGAAGTTTATGTTCACCAACCCCCAGGTTTTGAAAATACAAAACATCCAGAACATGTTTTCAAACTGAAAAAGTCACTGTATGGTCTGAAACAAGCTCCCAGAGCTTGGTATGAAAGGCTAAGTAACTTTCTGCTTGAAAATGAATTCACCAGAGGGAAAGTGGACACTACTCTATTCTGTAAAACAGTTAAGAGTGACATTTTAGTCTGTCAAATTTATGTTGATGATATTATTTTTGGTTCTACTAATCCTTCTCTTGGAAGAAAATTTGCTAAGTGTATGCAGGCAGAATTTGAGATGAGCCTCATGGGGGAACTGAAATTCTTTCTAGGAATTCAGATTAATCAAACTCCAGAAGGAACTTACATTCATCAGAGCAAATACATCAGAGATCTTCTGAAGAAATTTGACCTCTCAGAATGTAAGCCATCAAAGATTCCAATGCATCCCACGTGCATTCTGGAAAGAGAAGAGGTAAGCAAAAGTGTAGAACAGAAGGTCTACAGAGGTATGATTGGTTCTCTCCTTTATCTGACAGCTTCAAGACCTGATATCTTATTCAGCGTATGTATTTGTGCTAGATTCCAATCAGATCCTAGAGAATCTCACTTAACAGCTGTTAAGCGAATTTTCAAGTATTTGAAAGGTACTACTAATCTGGGTTTGTTTTATAGAAAATCTAGTGATTACAGCTTAGTAGGCTACTGTGATGCTGATTTTGCTGGAGACAGAGTGGAACGTAAAAGTACTTCTGGAAGCTGCCAGTTTCTGGGAGAAAATCTGATCTCGTGGTCCAGCAAAAGGCAATCAACAATTGCTCTGTCAACAGCAGAAGCTGAGTACATAGCAGCAGCAGGATGTAGCACACAAATGCTCTGGATGAAAAGTCAGCTTGAAGACTTCCAGATTTTTGAGAGTAACATTCCCATTCTTTGTGATAATACTTCTGCTATTTGCTTAAGTAAGAATCCTATTTTACATTCTAGAGCTAAGCATATAGAAATAAAACATCATTTCATTAGGGACTATATTCAGAAAGGTATTTTAAACTTGAAATTTATAGATACAGACCATCAATGGGCTGATATCTTTACTAAACCCCTTTCAGAAGATAGGTTTAATTTCATTCTGAAACATCTCAGCATGAAAGTATGCCCAGAATGAAAATGTTTTAATTCCATGTATTTATCTTCAGAATGTAATTATATTACTGTGAACTTCTGATCAATCTTCTTTCAGAAAGATAGAACATGCAGATTGTATCAGATGCAAGTCTAAAGATCTGAGAGTCTAATCTCAAAGACAGACGTGCTGATCACTACATCAAACAAGTGTCATCCAATCATCAGCAAATCCCTGAAGCAGAACGCGTGCACGCTTCTGAGAAAGGAAAGCGCTGATTGGGTGCATTGAGACACATGTCTGGTAACCGTTTTTAAGTATCTTTCTCAAATCCCCCAAAATCAGCAAGCATTTAATGCAGAGTAATCACGCTTGTTAATGGCAATCATTATTTTTTTTCTCTCTCTTAAAAACGTTTAATTTTTCAAAATAATTTTTGAAAACCCTATTTAAGCACATTAATCCTTCATTTTTATTCTTTACGCTTTCTCATAATCATTCAAATATTCTCTGCATATTTCTGAGTTTATCTCCTTCAAACCTTTTTCTCTCAAATCATTCTCAAGCTTTTTTAGTGAGAACAATGGCATTCTCTATGTTTTCTTCATTTTCTGATGTATTGTTTTGACTATGTTTTGTAATGCTATTTTGCTCTGATTCTGAACTATTTTAATATAATTAGTTTTTTTTCTGATCTAAATTGTTTTAGCACATCACCAGCACTTTTTGATTGCTGACAAAAAGGGGGAGAACAAGAATGATATTTAAAATCAATAACGGCTAACTAGACAGAAATTCTCAAACATTCTAACTCTATTACTTGAAATGTTTTTCTGTTTTGTTTGTAAGTCTACAGGCACAATGAAGACTAGAAGCTAGAAGCTCTGATCAAATGTAGAAGCTCATGTTGCTCTGATCAAATATGAAGTTCTGATCGACCTAACACTCTGATCCGAAGCAAAGCTCTGACAGCAAAAGCTCTGAAGCTCTGCTCTCTGATAAGTCAAAGACCTATAACCTGATGTTCAAAGATAGAAAAAGATCTGATCCTGAAGAACACGCATATCAAAGGGAAGTAACAAACTCAGGGGGAGTATCTCTTAAACTCTGATTTCTCTTTACTTCTTAACTCTGAAACATTTCCTAGATACCTTTTCACGTTATTTTTTATTTAAAATATCTAGTTTTTGTCATCATCAAAAAGGGGGAGATTGTTAGAACAATGTTTGAATCTAGTACCCTATATTTAAGTTTTGATGATAACAAAGTGAAAAGATATAGTAGTTATATGTTTCATGTTTGAACTATATGCTGCCTAAAATTACTATGCTCTGACTTGCAGATACGCTGATTGAAATAAGCAAGATCACTTCTTCAGCATCAGAATTTGATTTGATACACCAGCATCAGAAGTTGCTGAATCAGAACGTGAAGATCAGAAGATCAACTCACGTACTTGCTGAAGCTTGATGAACAGAACTGCGCGTAAACACTCTGATACAGAAACAAATAGTTCATCAGCAGCGAAGCAGAATCAGAATGAGCCAAGCCAGAACGTGCATTGAAGAAGCAACGGTACTGTGCATTGAACGCTAATTAATTCCAACGGCATCATTCTAGACAAGATCTGCTCAAAAAGGAAAGCTTGTTATTAGCATTGAATCAAGAATATTGCATTCAACGTTCATCTTCTCAAGTGCTATATAAACAAGGCTTCGAAGATTATAATGGCTAATGCTCTCCAATTCTCTACACGCACAAAGCTGAACAATAATCTTCATCTACCAGTTTTGCTAAACCAACAAACTCTGATACTCCATTAGTGTTTAGCATTCTAAGTTTCTAAGCTTAATTTGTGTATACATCACAGTTGTGATATAGTTTTGTAGAAAACATTCACACACATTTGTTTTATACCTTTGTAAGAAAGTGTTGCCTTGACAAACCGGATTGTGGTTTGAATCAAGAAGGCTTTAGCAGTTGTTAAAGCAGATTTGTATTCAGTTGAATATAGTGAATTAAGACCTCGTTGGAGAGAGGCGAAATCACCTTGACGGGTGGACTGGAGTAGTTTGAGATCAAACGAACCAGGATAAAAATATCTTGTCAATTGCTTTAAGATTCCAGTTTTACAATTCAACCCCCCCCCCTTCTTGTGTTTTTCACCCCTTCACGATCAACTTAGCCGAAGACGAAGGTGAAGATGATTGTGAAGTGCCTGGCGAGCTTGCAAGACTGTTACTCCAGGAAGAGAGAGCAATTCAACCACATGAAGAGCCAGTGGAAACAATAAATCTGGGTACTGAGACAGATAGAAAGGAGGTTAAGATTGATGCCAATCTGGAGCCTAGCGTAAAACAACGGTTGACTCAGATGTTACATGATTATGTGGAGATCTTTGCCTGGTCCTACAAAAACATGTCCGGGTTGGATACCGACATTGTGGTTCATCATTTGCCTACCAAGGAAGACTGCCCTCCAGTTAAGCAAAAGGTCCGCCGTATGCGTCCAGAGATGTCTGAGAAGATCAAAGCTGAGGTTATGAAATAGTTCGATGCCGGGTTTCTTGCAGTAACTTCTTACCCTCAGTGGGTTGCTAATGTGGTGCCGGTACCAAAGAAAGATGGTAAGGTCAGAATGTGCGTTGACTACAGGGATCTGAATAGGGCCAGCCCCAAGGATGACTTCCCTCTGCCTCACATTGATGTTCTTGTTGACAATACGGCTCAGCACAAGGTGTTCTCTTTCATGGATGGTTTTTCAGGGTATAATCAGATCAAGATGGCTCCTGAAGACATGGAAAAGACTACCTTTGTTACTCAGTGGGGCACCTTCTGCTACAAGGTCATGCCATTCGGGTTGAAAAATGCTGGGGCAACCTACCAACGTGCCATGGTTTCTTTATTTCATGACATGATCCATCATGAGATTGAAGTCTATGTCGATGATATGATTGCAAGGTCCCAAACTGAGGAAGAACACCTTGATCATCTGCAGAAATTGTTTGACCGTCTGAAGTTGTACAAGCTGAGGTTGAACCCGAACAAGTGCACCTTCAGGGTAAGGTCTGGAAAGTTGCTAGGCTTCGTTGTAAGTGATAAGGGTATTCAAGTGGACCCTGCCAAGGTTAAAGCCATTCAAGAGATGCCAGTTCCTAAGACAGAGAAAGAAGTCAGAGGCTTCCTAGGACGTCTGAATTACATTGCTCGATTCATCTCGCACCTAACTGCTACTTGTGAACCAATCTTCAAGCTGCTGAAGAAAGATCAGGTAGTACGTTGGAACGATGAATGTCAGGCCGCTTTTGACAGAATCAAAGAGTATCTCCAAGAGCCACCCATCCTTATGCCACCGGTTGAAGGGAGACCTCTAATACTATACCTGACAGTACTCGACAACTCAATGGGGTGTGTACTGGGGCAGCATGACGAGTCTGGCCGAAAAGAGCATGCCATTTATTACCTTAGCAAAAAGTTTACCGACTGTGAGACCCGATACTCACTGCTCGAGAAAACTTGCTGCGCTTTGGTATGAGCTGCTCGCCGACTGAGACAGTATATGCTGACTCACACTACCTTGTTAATTTCAAAGATGGATCCTATAAAGTACATATTTGAAAAGCCTGCTCTGTCTGGGAGAATAGCAAGATGGCAAATGATCTTGACAGAATACGACATCCAGTACACAACTTAGAAAGCTATCAAAGGAAGTGTACTGGCAGACCACTTGGCACACCAGGCAGTAGACGATTACCAGTCAATGAACTTTGAGTTTCCTGACGAGAGCATCATGATAGTGACTGATTGTGAAGTACCTGGACCGGATGAAGGACCTGAGGAAGGATCCCGATGGTCTATGCACTTTGACGGAGCATCCAACGCTTTGGGTAACGGCATCGGCGCTGTGATCATATCCCCTCAAGGCACTCATACTCCACTCACTGCCCGGCTATGTTTCAACTGCACCTACAACATGGCGGAGTATGAGGCATGCATCATGGGTCTCCAAGCTGCGATCGACTTAAGGATCAAGTTTCTGAGTGTCTTCAGAGATTCCGCTCTCGTGATCAATCAGATCAAAGGGGAGTGGGATACGAAACATCCGAATCTTATTCCTTACAGAGAATGTGTGTTGACATTGATCCCCCACTTCACAGAGATAACCTTTGAACATTTCCCAAGAGAGGAGAATCAGCTGGCGGACGCGTTAGCTACGATGTCTTCCATGTTCAAAGTCAAATGGGACAATGAGGCTCCCCGGGTCATCATCTGGAAACTGGACGAACTGGCATACTGTTGTGATCTTGAGACTGAATTGGTGACTGAGAAGCCTTGGTACCATGAGGTGAAGAGATATTTGGAAGCTCAGGAATACCCTGAAGGTGCATCTGTCAACGATAAGAAGTTTCTGAGAAGATTCGCAGCAAAGTTCTTCCTCAGCAATGGCATTCTGTACAAGAGAAACCATGATTCGAACTTACTGCGCTGTGTGGATAAGACTGAAGCAGAAAGGATCATGGCAGAGCTACACGAAGGTACCTTCGGAACACATTCCAGTGGACACACGATGGCAAAGAAAATCCTTCGGGCAGGATATTACTGGTCCACAATGGAAGCCGACTATTACCAACATTCTCGGACGTGTCATAAATGCCAGATTTACGCAGACAAGGTGCACGTTCCTCCAGTTCCTCTGAATGTCTTGACAGCACCTTGGACGTTTGCAATGTGGGGCATAGATATGATCGGCGAGATTAAACCTACAGCATCCAACGGGCATCGCTTCATCCTTGTAGCAATCGATTACTTTACAAAGTGGGTTGAAGCAGCTTATTACGCCACTGTAACCAAGAATGTTGTGGCACGGTTCATTCGGCACAATCTGATCTGTCGGTACGGCGTCCCAGAAAGAATCATTACGGATAACGGTACCAATCTCAATAACAAGATGATCACTGAGCTCTGCGAGCAGTTTAAGATACAGCACCACAACTCTTCTCCTTACTGGCCGAAGATGAATGGGGCTGTAGAAGCGGCCAATAAGAATATCAAGAAAATTGTGTAGAAGATGACAGTGACCTATAAAGATTGGCACGAGATGTTACCGTTTGCTCTACATGGGTACCGTACCTCAGCAAGGATGTCAACCGGGGAAACTCCTTTCTCCTTGGTCTACGGCATGGAGGCAGTCTTACCGATCGAAGTGCAGATACCCTCTCTCCGGATAATGAAGGATGCAGATCTGAGCAAAGATGATTGGATCCAGACACGACTTGATCAGCTAAACTTAATCGATGAAAAGAGACTTGCTGCTATTTCTCATGGTCAGACGTATCAAAAACGGATGATCAGGGCATTTAACAAGAACGTCAGACCACAAGAATATCAAGTTGGGGATCTGGTAATCAAGCGTATCATCCTTCCTCAGAGTGATCCCAGGGGCAAATGGACCCCTACGTACGAAGGGCCATTTGTGGTTAAACATGTGTTCTCAGGAGGAGCCATGATTCTAACCACCATGGATGGTGACGACCTTCCTCACCCCGCCAATGCAGACATAGTAAAAATATACTACGCATGAAAAAAGACCCGCTAGGTTGACATACCTAGGCAAAAATTAGGGCTTCCCGGCGAACCAAAAGGGTTCGGGCAAAATGAGGGATGAAATGAAAAAATCTGTACACCCGGCAAGTCGAAAACCTGAAAAGGCGGCTTGGGCAAAAATGGGTATCCCGGTGGACTGAAAACCCGAAAGGCGGTCCAGGCAAAAGTTAGGGATAAAGCGTAATACTATGTCTCATTGAATCACTTTGCATCCAGAATCCGGTATCAACATCAAGTTCAGACGACATCAATCAATCAGCTTCATCTTCAGCTAGGTCATCAAGTGATGAGACGCTCGAAGATATAAAGGCGATAGCAGAGTGGGAACCCAGTGGGATTATTCTTTTCACATAGCTGTTTTGTTTTCCCTTTGTACAAATTGTATAAACTCTTTTATTCGGCGGCGTTCTCTTACTAGGACGTCAGCTTCTTGTACATAAACGCCTATTTACAGGAAAATTCAAAAATCAATACAAATACACTGTTCAGATCAATTACCAATTGTTTTTTCCTTTTTCTGTTTTGTTTTGTGAAGAACGTCCAAGGTTCAATTTGTGATATATGCATTTGACAATAATTGCTAACTCATAAATATTTACATACGAAACAAAGGATTAATTATAGGTAACATTAGAAACAGGGGCAATAATGAGTGGTCTAAGAGATCTAATTGTTCTGTCCATCAAGGTACCAAGGTAAGTTCAGCTGAAGAACATAACCAATATACCTTAACTCCCCAGAGAGTGAGCCAGCAAGTCAATGCACTCTCCCCAAGCAAAGTTATACAATCAGCCTTAAGGAAGTTGGGTATCCCCTGCAGATCTCAACATTCCCCAGCACAATATACGAATATTCTTAACAAGCATCCCCGACAGTCTTGGTCTAAGGCTGTTCCCCGGCGGTATACCAGACATTCAGTGGAATCTCTTCCCCAATATATCTCAAAAATTTCCCCAGGAGAGTCCAGCATAGTTCAAGATTTCCCCAAGAAAGTTTGAATCCATCTCCTCAACAGTAAGCTTATCCCCAATAGATTCTGGAAGCTTATCCCCTGTAGAGCACGAACGCATCCCCCGGCTTTATTCAGAAAGTTATTTCCCACCAGGATATAACTGGGTTATCCTCAGCCAAAAGCCACGGAAAGATCGTCCTCGACGAAATCTTCATCCCCAGCGAAGTCTATTAACACTTCCAACATAACAACGGTATCCCCAGCGGAGTTACCATCAATATCCCAGCAAGGTACCTCTCCTTCCACAGAGTATTGTTCCCCAGCAAGATCGCTAGAGTAGTTATTCCCCATAGAGTAATCTCTTCATCAAGTTTATTCCCCAACGGAGTCATCTTCTCCTACCGGTATTCTTGCAACTATCATCCCCAGCGGAAACAACAAAGCACTATTCTCCAACATCAGCCCAGGATGTGACTTCCCGGCACCCGTCAAGGATTTACCTTCCTAGACAAAAACATACATTCATAAACATCGTATTTCCACACATTATAGCATGCATATACGCATCATGAACATACAATCTCATTTATGTTGAGAACATCATGGCTTGATCCATATCATGCATTGCATATGACTGACCTTTACCTTTCAGGAAAAGATCCAGTTAAGTTCTCAGCTATGTCCAAGACCTCCTCTGGTTCAGTTAAATCGATTCCTAAAGATTTTTCTGATTCTTATCCAGTTGAAGTTATTTCAAGACTTTCGTCTGGTTTAGTTAAATCGACTCTAAAATTTTTCTGATTCTTATCCAGCCACAGTCAATCCAAGGCCTTCTCTGGTTCAGTCAGATCGATGCTAAGATCTCCCTGATTCTTATTCCAGTTGAAGATCCCAAGACTTTAGTCTGGTTCAGTAAATCGACCCTAAGATTTTTCTGATTCTTATCCAGTCAAAGATGATTCCAAGACCTTAGTTTGGTTCAGTTAAATCGATTCTAAGATTTTTCTGATTCTTATCCAGTCAAAGTTAACCCAAAACCTTCTCTGGTTCAGTCAGATCGACCCTAAGATCTCCCTGATTCTTATTCCAGTTGAAGATTCTAAGACCTTGCCTGGTTCAGTTAAATCGACTCCTAAAGATTTTTCTGATGCCGATCCAGTCAAAGGCCTTCTCTGGTTCAGTCAGATCGACCCTAAGATCTCCCTGATTCTTATTCTAGTTGAAGATTCCAAGACCTTGCCTGGTTCAGTTAAATCGACTCCTAAAGATTTTTCTGATGCCGATCCAGTCAAAGGCCTTCTCTGGTTCAGTCAGATCGACGCTAAGATCTCCCTGATTCTTATTCCAGTTGAAGATTCCAAGACCTTACCTGGTTCAGTTAAATCGACTCCTAAAGATTTTTCTGATGCCGATCCATTCAAAGGCCTTCTCGGGTCCAGTTAAATCGATTCCTAAAGATTTTCCTGATGAAGACTCAGTAGAAGACATCCAAGGTTCTCTCATCGTTACTGTTGAGGTAGTAATCGCCCCAGATTCTCTCACTGTTACTGTTGAGTTAGTAATCGACCAAGATTCTCTCATCGTTACTGTTGAGGTAGTAATCGCCCAAGGTTCTCTCATCGTTACTGTTGAGGTAGTAATCGCCCAAGGTTCTCTCATCGTCCCGTTGAGGTAGTAACCATCCCTGATTCATTCATCACCGTTTGAAGCTCCAGACTCGATTCCTATATCTCGCCAGGGCACGTCTGAAGAGGTTTAAGGATTCAATTCCTATAACCAGTCAGGGCACATCTACATAAAGAGTTTGAAGATCAACTCCTGTAACAGGCCAGGTAATTATCTTTCTTTTTCAGATACGCAAGTTCTCGCTAAGGAAACTCTTACGCGATCGACACCCAAATGGCATCTATAAGCCCATCCACATATCCATCACCTCTCAACATGGCATCTGTAAGCCCATCTTCCTATCCATCAATCTCCAAATGGCATCTGTAAGCCCATTCCCACCATCACACTGCTAACATGTGAGCGCAAATTTCTAGGCACTCTAGTGTTCAATCATCTTCCACCTTCGGATTACGAAAGGCACGCCAGCCAATCTACATCCTCAGGTTTAAGAAGATTGAACAGGGGCAACTGTTGTACCCCAAAATTTTCCCTCCCATATTCTTCAAGGTTTGTTAAGATCATGCTTCAAAATCTCCCAAAGGTTGCACAGTTCAATGGCCTCCTAACAGTCAAAAAATTAGGGTTTTGGTTATGGCAAAGAATTTGAAGTTTCCAAGGGCCCAAACAAGTCCCACATGCCTATAAACATTGTCAAGCAACCATATGCCAAGTTTCAAGACTCACAGCACAAAATTGCACAGTCAAAAAACCTAATTGCTTCACAGTCAACTGCAGGGGCAAAATGGTCATTTGACAGTCAAAAGTCCAATTTTTTGGTCAACATCTTATTTTGAAGCCACAAACATCATTTGATCAATTATTGATCATGATTCTCAAAGCATGGCTCAAAAAGTCTCAAGATGCAAAAGTTTCTATTTTTGGACAGTTGAAAAAGTCAACTGCAAATTGACCAAGGCATAACTTCCACATGGTTTGTCAGAAAAATTCCATACAAAGCTCATTTTGAATAGAATGACATTTCCTACAACTCATATTCACACTTCAAGTCCAAGAAATTCTCTCACAAAAAGATATCAATCTCAACATTATAGGTCATTTTCAAAAGTCAACAAAAAGGCACTTTAAGACAAAGACCATAACTTGAGATTGGTAAATCAAAATGACATGGGACCAAAGGCATTGGTTATAGGACTTCAAGACCTTTCCAAAATGTCCAAGAACATGATCAAATCTTAAAAATTGAGCAAGATATGCCTTGTGGAAGTTGGGAAATTTTTGGAAATTTTGAAAAGTCAACTTTGCTTCAAATGCCTCAAAATTGCTAATGGGCCTCAATTTCTTCCAAGAATCATCACCCAAAAGCTATGCACGACCCATTGACCCAAAGGGGAGTTATTTTCTTATTTTTAATTAATTAATTGAGTTTTTAATCCTATTAATTCATTTAATTAAAATTAAATATAAGAAAAATACTAAAACATGTTTTCCAAATCTTTTTATGCAGCATATTCACTCTTTATGACCTAAATATTTCGTGCACATGCTCAAGAGACCAAATCTTCCAAAATAGGCAAGTTCCATGGCAAGAAAAGATTGAAAAAGATGCTTGAAAATCAAATATTGAAAAGCATTAAAACATGGATTTTGGGCTGGTTTTTTGACCTAGTTCTACTCACACATATATGCACATTGAAACCCTAATGCAAAGAAGAAAAAAAAGCTGCGCCTCAAGCATAAGAACAAAACTTGCATTTTTCACAAAAAAAGTTAAAACTGAAAACATAGTTCCAGTGTGATTCAAAGCCTACAATCCATTCCAAAGGCTTGCTGGGACTTTCTTGAACGTGTCTCAATCCTTTTCCACTTCCCACACTCAAAGAATTGGTATAATGAAGTCCTACTTTTTTTGAAAATTTGCATAATTGTGTTTCATTATCCATGCGTTATTTGTAATTTTTAATCATTGATTTGGACTAACATGAGTGTTCTGAAGCTTATGGCATGCTTTGATTGAATTAATATCGCCTGTATCAAAAGTTGCCATGAACGTGGGTTAGGGTTTCAGAAACCTCAAATTGGGGTTTTGCATATATGGAAAAATCAGGCCATGAAACTTATACCACTGAAACCAGGACCTTCCAACGAATTGAACAACCACCTCGCGCCTTTTTTATATTCCCTCATGTGCTAATCTCTATTTTTGAATATTGCAGTTAGTGGGGGTTTAAAACCCCCGCTATTTGATTTCAGTTACAGGAAAAAGAAGAAGACGAAGTTGGCGTGTCACCATGTGACTAGGGCATTTGAATCTGGCGCGTTTTTTTTATTGTTTTATATCATTAGCTCTTATTCTCTTTCTTAATAATTCCGTTCCATATTAATATCAGATGAACGCGTTTGGCTTAGTGGAAGATGTGTTGTCATGCAAGCATTGGGACCTGGGTTCGATTCCCAGGTCCCCTTATATATTTCATACTTTTTTCTCTAACATATTCCAGCGCAGCATTCACTCAAAGGAGCACCATGCCTCCTAATTGTTTCCAGTGATTTCTGGTAAACAACCGCTAGTCTTCCAAACTATCGAATAATCTTTATTAACGCTACTCAATCTCTTTGGTAACTCACAGGATCGACTAGATTGATCCTAGGACTCCTTGGATATCAAGGTTACTCTCACAATCGAACAATTATTCATGGGTGCCATTGTACAAATGTTTGGTTTACTTCGATCCCTCTCTCTAAGAGTTTAAAATATGGTCAAAATGTATGTGAAAACTAAGTTATACGAATGATTGCTAATTGTAATGCTGATTGAAAAGACATATAAAACTGTATGGAAAATGAAGTAACTGGTTTCGACCCATAAAACATTTAACATAAAAGGTTTCTGGAATGTGGAAGTTTAAAATGTGAAGAAAGCGTTTAATGCAAGAAATCTAGGAATGACTTTAAGTGAAAGTACATGCTTGAAGAATAATACTTGAAAGTAAAGGTATTGAGAGCGTAAAAGTTCTCTAAAATATAGAGTGCTTCGAAATATAAAGAATGCAGTAAAATGTAAAACTTTAAAGAAAAGGCTTTGAAATGAAAAGACAGTAGATAAAGAAACTTGTAAATGTTATTCGACAGAAAGAAAAAGAAGGAAAGTGCTGGAAATAGTAAAAAGGCTTTTATTAAATTAGAAATACATGGTGCTATCATACATACATCTCTCTTGCATTCGTTTCCCTTGCCATGTGGTAGTTTGAATGTTATTGAGTATTTTGTATAACAGATATGACACACTGAAATCCTAACACTAAGACTTCTATTTATACTAATTCGACCCTAACGGTCTCGCTACAAGATCATGCCACGTTTCGAACATGCAAGACAATGCTCCTTTCATCTTTCCACGTGTCCTCAAATGCTCCAACACATAACTTTCAAACTTTGAAAGTCCCGCTTTCATTTAAATTTCAAATGCTTTGGTGTTTCTCTGCTTCGAACGCTCTTCTCAGACTTAGCTTCGCTGCTGTTTCGAGATCCCTTTGGATACGCTCCCAAGATCACCGTTCGAAGCTTCAAGCTTTTGACACACTCATTCGAAACACTGCTTCTGCAATTTCGAAGCGTGGTGTTTTAATTCCATTTCGATCAGAACTTCTAGCTCTTTTTGAATTCTAAATAACATTATCAAAATCTTCAGCCAACAAATTGCCCCTTTAAAATATGTATTTCGATCTCTCTGAGAAATACCTATTTTAAACATTTATACAAGATTTTGATAGGATCTTCGAATCATCATAGCATTTAATGCGTTTGACCCTAGTCACATCAATCATAGCACCCTTTGGGTACCTTAACCGCCCAAAGTCACTTCACAGCATGGTGCAGTTATAAGTAATGATTGTTTTTAAAATCACGCCTATTACCTATATCAACTTCTCGCCACCTCTTCATCACACCAATCCATGATCTCCACGTATCATACTTTCACTCGGTGGATGTTTCATCTTCTTATTATAAAACGTCAATTTAACCTTCCTTTTTCCTTCTTTACACTCTAAACCTTTCAAACTCTGGAATTTTACTCTTCTTCTCTCATAAACGCTCTAAGCTCTCAAACAACAAAAATGTCTTCTTCCACATCATCTCAACTCAAGAAAGTCTCCAAGAAGAAGGGAAAAACTACAGGAGCAACTATGGAGAGTAAAATCGTCACCATTCAAGGCCAATCTGCTCTTGCTCCTCAAATGATTTCCAAAGAAAAAGAAATGTTGTACGCATCACAGGTACTCATCCCTACCCATGTTGCTGGTAAGAGGTTAGCCTTAAATGGCCCTCTTACAGTTTTTGAAATACTAAAGGACACCAGGACCATTTTTCCCGTGTGTTATAACTTCAAACCTTTATTCAACAAAATGGATGCCCCTAGGGCAGTAGAATTTCTTAATCCGAATACCACAGAAACCTCAACTGTTCATCCCAAGGACCCATTTATCTTGGATTATGTAAAAAGCAATTTTAAACCATTCCGATCTTGCCCTACTGCTGATGTTGCTTATCAAAACTGGTTTACGAAAGTAGAAGCCAAAAAATCCCAGCAATGGGAAGAACTAGGCATTTATAACCTTATTAAGCTGTCGAAACCTGGATTCACCTATAGTCATCCTCTGCTATTTGCGTCCCTCTATTTCTGGGATAGTACCTACAACACTTTCCATCTTCCAGGTGGAATGATCACCCCAACCTTCTTCGATATAGCAGCCATTACTGGGCTGTCGCCAGTGGGGGAAACTTATGTTCCTGACAATGAAGAGCACTCAAGCATAATTGACTTCGAAGTCAAGTTAGCCAGCTTCTCCAAATTTATCGGCCATTATCATGCTGAAGGGGATAATGTGTCTGACACAGAACACATTGCTTTCTTAACTCTGTGGCTGTCTAGGTACGTTTTCTGCAGTAGATCCCTGCAGGTAGCTAGTAGGTTCATTCCTTTAGCTAGGGATTTACATGAAAATCGCAAAGTGTGCCTAAGCGAATTACTCTTAGTTGACCTCTATGAGAGCCTGAGGTCAGCTGTTTCGAGCCTCAAATCCCACACTTCCAAAAACATTCTTTTAGCTGGCCCATTTTGGTTACTTCAATTATGGCTCAACGCCATGTTCGAACCTTCTTTATCAACTGCCAACACCATAGACGAACAAGATGCAGAAATAAGTGATAGGATAGTCGAAGGCACTAGGCTTCGAAGACTAACCCCTAATGATGACAAGGATGACTTCAAGGTTCAATTTTCGAAGTACATCTTGATACTCTCAAAAAGACACAAGTTCGAAGAGAGCATGGCGCCCTTTGCTTCGAGGGCTCATGGACCTTCTTGGTTCACCATGGCTCTCTCAGAAGCCATCAAGAGTAAGGAAATCCAAGATGTGTGGAGAGCTTTCTTGCTTCCTAGACTTATCTCTTCAAGGATAACCCCAGCTAAGAACCAAATTCTTCTCTTTGCCTACCAACCAAACTTCGTTTCGAGGCAGTTTGGCCTATGCCAACTGATTCCTGAACCTTTGTTCCAGACTGAGAGCGCCATCACATCTGGTCGAACTTTCAAGGCAAGGGAAGCCAAGATCCAACAAGAACAATATCAGGGCTTTGCCCAATTTGAACTGATAGCCTTCGAACCTACTCATCTCGCGGCCAAAGGATTTCTGGAGTGGTGGATTAAGTTTTATCAAACTTGTATGTTCGATACACTTACTATTCGACAGAAACTAATTGATGCCTTCGATGTGCAGGTACCAGCAAAGAAAGGTATGTTTACTCATGCCAAAGAAATAAAAGCTTTTCAAAATTACTTCGAAACTACTTACGACCCCACACGCTTGGACTCCACTGTGCATCAAGCGGCTGAGACCTTGAAGGAAAAATTTAAACAAAAAGTTTCCAAGCTAAAACTTCCTTCAGGGCTGTCACCTGAGGATAGGTATAGGTTGGCATTCGAAATGCATCCACCTAAATTTCCCAGATTACCTACCTCAGAACTGGCTCTGGCTTGGTTTCCCCCATATCCATGGTGGTTTACTTGCAAAGAGATGTTCAAATATCTTCAAAGGAAACCAAAGCCATCTGAGACTGTGACATGGGCTCGACACTGGCTTCATGATTTCCCAGGACATCTTCGATATGACCTTTCTGCCATGTCAATTAAATCTGATCAAGGCACAGGTGCGAATGCTTGGGAAAAACTCCCAAATATCTTTTATTTTCCAAATCTTTAACCTTTGCTTTAAATGTTTTGATTTTCAGCTATCAGGATAAAGACCACTGCCTCGAAATCGAAGGAAGGGAGTGCCTCTCAAGCCTCCATCGAAACTACCGAAAAGACTAATCCACCCGAAACGACTACTGCTGCTGCAACTACACCAACAACAACAACGCCAACAACAACAAGTGCCCCAATTCCAACGGTAATCACTTAGTTTTTTATGCTTCGAATTCACTCAATCCTTTTATATCTAACTTCGTTAAAATTCGTTCAGACCAACAAGCTTCCCCCCACTACTCCCAAGAAGCGGAAACCAAGCACCACTGGGGAAGATCTGACTGCTGGAGGAAACTCAAACATTGCTTCGAAGAAGAAGCTAAAGAAAGCTACACCAAAAAGTATTGTTCCTACTAGTGTCTCTGGACTCGACTCCAGGGATGCTGCTCCCTCACCAAAATCCAAAAATCCACCTTCGACCTCCAACCCACAGTTGGAACGCATAGCTAGCAACCTCTCTTCTGAGGGGCCACAGGTAAATCGAACTTCTTCTAAAAATGTTTAACTTCTTATTACCTTGGTGAGTGTCATCCTTTAACACTTTGCTGCTCCTTGCAGAACATCCTGAATCCCACTTCTACTATTTCGACCTCACCGTCCAGGGCTGCTGTTCCGCTTAACTCCTCTCCTCAAGGAGATTCCAGCAATTTGGTCCAAAACAAAGGTTCTTCCAACGTGGCGGTTTTAGCTGGAACTTCTGAGCAGCCAGATGACCAAGGTACCTCCATTCCTCTGAAAGAGGTGAACGAAACCATACCTCAAACGTCTGCAGAGGATTCACAAAGGGTTCTTCAAAAGTCCCCTCTTGAAACTCTTCAAGAGGATCCAAAGGATACTCAGACTGAAGAGGAAAAAGCTGATTCTGGACAAGGATTCGAAGAATCTGCAGACGAAGAATCTGAGGAGGAAAACGCCAATGATGGGGAAAATGACAATGATGGTTCGACTGCCGAGACGGAGTCTAATGCACATAGCGGTGAAAAGGATGGTATCGAAGTGGTAGATTTGGTAGAGGATGAAGAAGACCAAGAGCACGAAGCAAATGAAGGGGATGGTGATACAATCAACGAAAACCCAGAGGTTGAAACAAACGAGGTTCCCCTACGCGTGGAATTCCCCCAATCCTCTCCGTCTCGAATGACTGACGAGGAACTGGCACTTCTGAGGCGAAATGACCCTATTGGGTACATGAAGGCAAAGTTGGCCCAGAGGGACATCCCACTCGCTAGGGCTGGCACAAGTTCAACCAGCTATCCTCTTCCCACAGATGAAAGAGTTGTTCTTCTCAACAAAATTAGGAGAACTATTCTCAATGTGGATATCTTCGAAGTGCTTAAGCAAGATAGTACTGCTTGCTATACTATGAAGGAGCTGCTTACAAAGGTTAATCTCTCCAGCTGCTCTTTGCCAGTTAGTACTCTCTTGTTTGATCTTCAGAATTTGCTGGACAACGTAACTGGCTATCTTCTCCAAGACGAATCTGCTGCCAAGAAGGTTCACGAGAAACGCATTGCTATGGATGCCGCCTATGAACAAGCTTCGAAGCTTTCTCAAGAAGCTGAAGATCAGGCTATGCATCTGAAGCAGGCAAAAACTGAATATGAGGCTCGAGCTGAGTCCATTCTTATTTGGGAAAGGCAGATTCTGGAACTTCAGCAGAAAGTTAAGGAGGCTAAGGAACAACAACTAGCCTTCGAAACTAATCCTGCAGGTAACCAATTCGAAGAGCTTCTCAACCGGGGGCTTGCAGAAATGGAGACTGCAGAACAACTTAAAGGAGAAGTGGCAACCTTGGAAGGTGCCAGGCGGTTTGCTCAGCAGAGACTTGAAACGTTTCGAAGTACCTTTACTCGATTGAAAAATAATGTTTATTTCTAGATTTTTTGTCTATCTGACCATAACTTTGGTTCTTTCAATGTAATATTCGAACAACGCCATTTTGGCATTCTTATCTTGCCATCTTGGCTTTTTTATAATACTTTGTTTACGTTGTTACTATTCGAATTTCCCGCAGGCTTGGTTTATATTTCTTTAAATATTTCCCATTAACCTTTAGGACACGTTTATCATCTAAGAGTTCTTCGACTTCGTAGGCATTGTTAGAGAAAACTTTTAGTACTCGAAAAGGTCCTTCCCAATGAGGTGACCATTTACCTAATGCTTTGTTCTTCTTATCCATAGGCAATATGACTCTCCAAACCAAGTCATTAATAACGAATACTTTTTTCTTCACCCTCTTATTGTATGTTCTGGCCACTCTTTCTTTTTGCCTCATCAAAATCTCCAACGCACGTAATCTAATTTCGTCCAATTCAACTAATTCATTCATCATCATTTCCCAATATAACGCGGCTGGAATTTCGTTTTGTTTCTGTATTCGAACTGATTGCAGATGAATTTCTACTGGTAACACTGCATCATGGCCGAATGTAAGTTGGAAAGGAGTAGTGTTAGTGGCTTCCTTTGGAGATGTTCTACAAGCCCATAACACTTGGTCCAGAGTTTTGTGCCAATTTTTTGGCTTCTTGCCAATATGCTTCTTGATTAATCCTATTATTACTTTGTTTGCCGCTTCGACTTGTCCGTTTGCTTGAGCATAATATGGGGTTGATGTTAGCAATCTAAACCCCATTTCTTGGGCAAATCCTTGCATCTTTCTACCAGTAAATACGGAACCTTGGTCTGTAGTTATACTTTCTGGTAATCCAAACCTATAGATAATGTGCTTTTGTATAAATTCGATAATTGCCTCTTGATCAGCAACTACCAAAGGTATAGCTTCAATCCATTTGGTAAAATAATCTACTCCTACCAAGATATATTTCTGACCTTTGGACGAAGCAGGATTTATTTCGCCTATCAGGTCCAATGCCCATCCTCTGAATGGCCATGGTTTGATGATCGAATGCAGCTCACTTGCAGGGGCGTGTTGAATTCCTGCGTGTTTCTGACATTCCTTACATCCTTTCGCGAAGTCTATGCAATCTTTAAGCATGCTAGGCCAATACAAACCATATCGAAATAGAAACCATTTCATTTTATGGCCTGCTTGGTGTGCCCCACATGCCCCATTATGGACTTCGGACAATGCTAAATATGCCTCACTCTCTCCTAGGCATTTCAATAAAACACCTTCTTGGGTCTTTTTGAACAATTCGTTCCCCATGAGGAGATATGACAATGCTCTATATTTTGTTTTTCTATCTACTTTTAGAGTTGGGTCTGCTAAATAACTCTTTAATGGACTTCGCCAATCTGTATCTGACAAAGTATTTATGGCTAGAATTTCGAATCCCTGTTTCTCGGCATATCCCAATCTCATACTTTCCAGATCCGATGGTGTGAATCTAGTAGCCATAACTCTTCCCCTTATTTCGACCAAATCCTTAAGATTCTTGGTAGATACTCTATAACCTGAAGCCAACTGCGCTAAGTCATTTGCTTCTTGGTTTTATAATCTTGGTATGTGTTGAATATCCATGTATTCAAACTTTCTCAATAGCCTATTGACTATGACGAAGTATATCATTAGATTTTCCTTTATGCACTTATATTCTTTTGTGATTTGTTTGACCACCAACTCAGAATCTCCTTTAATTTCGACTCTGGTTGCCCCCAATTCCAACAAAGCTTCAAGTCCAACAATGAGCGCTTCATACTCAGCTTCGTTGTTCGAACAACGAGGACCGTCCAATTTATACTTGAATTTTGTTGGAATTCCTTCAGGAGAAATTAGAAGGACTCCAACACCACTTCCATTCTTGTGGGTTGAACCATCGAAGTACAATTTCCAAGGTTGTATTTCGACGTAACTCATGCTTGTCTGCTCAACCAACGAATGATCCACAATGAAATCAGAAATCACTTGACCTTTCATAGCTTTTAAGGGCATGAACGTCAATGAATATTCTGTTAAGGCCAGAGCCCACTTTCCAACTCTACTATGCATTATTGGCTTTGAAAGCATATGTTTAATGACATCGAAGTGAGACGAAACATAAACATCAACAGGTTTTATATAATACTTGAGTTTCATACAAGAGAAATACAAACAGAGACATAGCTTTTCTAAGTTGCTATATCTGGTCTCTGCATCATTCAGCACTCTACTTAGATAGTATATGGCTCTTTCGACGCCATTGTTATCTTCTTGTGCTAACATACTACCTATGCTAACTTCAGAGGCAGATATGTACAATCTCATGGGCTTCCCCCATGATGGTGGAGACAACATAGGAGGCTGGGAAAGATATTCTTTTATTTTGTCAAACGCCTCCTTGTGAGCTTCGTTCCATTCGAAGGCTTGACCTTGCTTCAGGCGAAGTAACGGAGAGAAAGCTTGAGTCCTTCCACTCAGGTTCGAAATGAATCTTCTGAGGAAGTTAACTTTCCCTAGCAGAGATTGCAACTCCCTTTTTGACGCAGGTGCTTTCGTCTCCATTATGGCTTTGGTTTTGTTCTGGTTGATTTCAATTCCTTTCTTGTGGACCACAAAACCAAGAAAATCTCCAGCCTGCACAAAAAATGCACATTTAAGGGGATTCATTTTTAAGCCATGTTTTCTCATTCGCTCGAATGATTGGCTTAAATGATGCAAATGTGCTTCTGCAGATATAGATTTGATGACTATATCATCAATATACACCTGCATGAAGGTTTCGATAAAGTCATGAAAGATTGAATTCATCGCCCTTTGATAAGTTGCCCCAGCATTTTTTAAACCAAAAGGCATCACCACCCATTCGTAGGTGCCTAAGGCTCCTGGGCAACGAAATGCTGTTTTTGCAACATCTTCTTCAGCAATGAAAATCTGGTTATATCCAGAGTATCCATCTAACATGCTCAAGTATTCGAATCCTGCAGCAGAATCTACTAGCATTTCTGCCACGGGCATGGAATATTCATCCTTAGGGGTTGCAGTATTTAAATCCCTAAAATCTATGCAAATCCTTAAAGAACCATTTTTCTTGATAACAGGTACTATGTTTGCTAACCATTCGACGTACCTTGTTGTTCTGATGAATTTGCAACGCAGCAACCTTTCGATTCGAAGTTATCTGTTATCATATCTTCGTCCTCTTCCGGGCCTGGAGTGTATTCCTTTGGTCCGTCTTGTTGATCTTCAGAGAAAAGCCTTCTGTTGACTGGAGGTTTCTCTTCCGTCTGACTTTTTGGTTTGTTGGTGCTCGATTCACCTTGTATCTTTGTTGAAGTATCCCCTTTGTTTGCCACAGCTTCTCTTTCAGCCTTTCGAATCCTTTGCTGTCTGCGCCACTGGGATCTTGACATGGGGTTCCTTCCTTTGTAATTTTCTAATCTGACTTCCTCCCTTTTTTGTGTGTTGAATTGCCTCCTATATGTCACAGCATGGCGTGCATTTCGTTCAGCATTCCTCCATTTGTCTTTGCCTTTGTCATTTCTGGCTTGCAGCCATCTATCGGTTGGCACTTCAGCAGGGAGTTTGAAAGTCACTCTTCGAGCAACTTTGGGGTGAGGGCTATCAGGTCTTCGCTGTTTGTATATGCTGTCGAAACGCGGACCCATCTGGGCAGTTTCTTGATGGCTCCAGCAAGGGGCGAAGGGGATCGTTTCGAAGGCCCTAGCCATGCTTTGGTCATATACAGCGGAACATCTTGGGCACACCAAGCACTTAGTTGCCCCCTTGTAGCAGCGAAAAATAAACTCCAATAAACTCTCTCCAGCCTTGGGGTAGCATCTAAAGAGTTGGTTATCCTGGCGCCAATTGTTGCCAGTTCGAGCCCTCTGTACCCTTTCGAAATTTGCAGCAATTCTTTGGTTGCAGAGGATGCTGCACCTAGGGCACAGTATCATGCCTGGATCTCCTTTGTGGCATGACATGAGATAGTCTTTGAGAGTATCATCTCCAGCGTGATTGTCCCCCATCCTATGCTTTTCTTTTTCTAAGTATTTTTCCACTTCCTTCATCTCAGAACGGGGTCTTTCCATGTCCACCATATTTATTTCCAAATCCCCCCCTTTTGTTTCGTCATCGCCCCATCCTGTGGGCTTTATATCTTCGATCTGGACCCTCGAACTTTCTGGGGCAGAATATTTGACCAGATAGTCATATTTTCCACTGGGTTCCCCTAGAGTGTCCCATATTTCCTTCTGAGAGGGGACTGGCTGCGTAATTTGTACTTTCTCTAATTCCAAACTCAAGCCCTCAGTGACTTGTGTAAATCCTTCGTTGTGATCCCCTTGGCCTTCAGTAGCCTGGGTTTCTCCTGCAACAGCCACAGGTCCAGCAATCGAAGTGTCTGGTGTATTCTGGATGCCTTCAGTGACTCCCTCGCTGACTTCGACCATCACCCAGTTTTCGACTTCAATGTCCTTCTCTCCAGTTAGGGTGTCGCTTCGATCAATTTCCACCATGTTGACTTCTCCAATGCATGCAGGCTCGGAGTAGTTGGTGTCTGCGACGTCCAAAGGATCTTCGTCCACTTTCATCTTCATCTTATCAGCAAACTTTAATCTGCCATCTTTGATTGCGTTTTGAATCAAATCCCTGAAAAGAAAACATTGTGAGGTCTTGTGGCCTAGGAAACTATGATATTTGCAAAATCCCCTTTTCTTCCTCTGGTCCAAAGGGGGTATTTTGACATTTGATGGCACAATTAGTTGGCCATCTTTGACAAGCAAGTCAAAGATTTCGTCACATTTAGTGACATCGAAGGTGTAAACCTTCTTTGGAAACTTATCACTTTTCTCATTTTCAACAATATCTTTCCCTTTCGTAGGAACTAACATTTTGCAGGAGTAAGGCGGGGCCTGTTTTAATTCAGCGAGGTCGATTTCGACCTCTTCGAATTCGAATTCAGGATATTCTTCTGCTTCCTCAGTTCCAACATAGGAAATCCTTTCTTTCTTACTATTCTTAAAGACTCGGGCTTTTTCGGCTTTTAGTCTTTCGACCTGTCGAACCCTATCGGCTAACTGAGCCATATCCCTCAAATGCTGAGTATCTAATTTCTTTCGAATAGAGTAATCCAATCCCCCAGCGGCCATTTCGACTAACTCATGCTCAGGCACTACTGTGTAACATCTGGATTTTAACAGCCTAAATCTATTCAAATAGTCATCAATGGGTTCAGTGAACTTTCTCTTAACACTGGCCAATTCCTTCAGACTTATTTTCGATTGTCCCATGTAAAATTGTTCATGGAATAATCTTTCTAAAAGGGTCCAAGTGTCAACAGACCCAGGAGGCAACGTGGTAAACCAAGTGAAGGCATTTTTTGTCAAGGAACTTGGGAAATATTTGATTCTAAGATCTTCATTATTGGCTATATCCCCCGCTTCGGTTAAATATCTCGCTATGTGTTCGACTGTTGACTCGTTGGTATCCCCAGCGAACTTTGTAAATTTAGGGACTTTGTATCCCCTTGGTAAATCAGTATGCATTATACAATCTAATATAGGAGACGCGTAATTTGGCCTCCTCATTCCCATATTGAGGCCGTTTTGGGTCATGATCCTCTCTATCATGGTGGTCAGATTATTTTCTGCCAAGACGTTATCGTTTCGAATCCTATGAACGACAGCATCGGCATCTTGGTTTCGACCAACCAAAACAACTCCCCTAGGTTGTTCTCCTCGGAATTCTGGGGCTTCTGGTCTTTCGATCCTTGCCCCTGGTTCCATAACTTCCCTTTGTGGGCCCGGCATTATTGGGGCTTCTAACCTTGGTGCTCTGGCCCCTAAGTTAACCTCTTCTCTGGGTGGTCTATGAATTGGGTCGTTGGCAATTTGTTCTATAACAGGCACGTTTGTTCGAAATCCCGCCTGGTTCTGCCTACGCCTTTCTGTGGGAGCAAAGAAATCTGCTATTCGACTCATATTGTCAGCGTTTTCCCTGTTCGTCACAGTCACATTCTGAACTATTGGGGCGAATATTTCCTGCATGGTTTGCGCTAACACCCCTATCATATTGTGGTTGCTTTCATCCATCAATTGCCTAAAAGCCAACTGGTTATCTATGGTTAGGATAGGCAACGTGCTATAACCCACTGACCCTTGGTTATTTGACATAAATTGGTTTGCCCCAGACCCAGATCCTAGTTGTGGGGATGAATTTGATGTGGAATTGTGTAAACCTGCCATAAAAGATGTTGGCATTCCGTAAGAAGAACTTCTAATTCTATTCCCATCGAAGCCGGGTGGTCTAGTTGATGGAGATGCGAAATGGGATTGTGTCCCAGGTGGCGGAACGAATCCCCCAGGGTAGCCCATAGTTCCAGTATTTCCTAAGATCGAACTGTTGGTTGATACGCCACTTACTCCGTTGGTGGCCATGTTACTGGTTAAAGATGCAACAGCCTGTGCATTCGAAGGGATTACATTAGATGCTCCGCTCGAAATGGACGCGTTAGTACCTGTTGCCTGTGGGCCACCTTGGTCTCCCTGTTGATTGTCTGAATTAGACATTTTGTCCAAACGTTTTCTTCTGGATAAAGGTTGGTTGCTGTTGGTTATCTTACCACTTCTCAGGTTCATAAAACAGCAAACTTCTTAGGTTCCTACGTTTCTGGGATGGCTATGTCTCGACAATCCTTAATTCTGATATCCAACTATTGGTCCCACCAGGTGTGCCAATTTGTTTCCAGTGATTTCTGGTAAACAACCGCTAGTCTTCCAAACTATCGAATAATCTTTATTAACGCTACTCAATCTCTTTGGTAACTCACAGGATCGACTAGATTGATCCTAGGACTCCTTGGATATCAAGGTTACTCTCACAATCGAACAATTATTCATGGGTGCCATTGTACAAATGTTTGGTTTACTTCGATCCCTCTCTCTAAGAGTTTAAAATATGGTCAAAATGTATGTGAAAACTAAGTTATACGAATGATTGCTAATTGTAATGCTGATTGAAAAGACATATAAAACTGTATGGAAAATGAAGTAACTGGTTTCGACCCATAAAACATTTAACATAAAAGGTTTCTGGAATGTGGAAGTTTAAAATGTGAAGAAAGCGTTTAATGCAAGAAATCTAGGAATGACTTTAAGTGAAAGTACATGCTTGAAGAATAATACTTGAAAGTAAAGGTATTGAGAGCGTAAAAGTTCTCTAAAATATAGAGTGCTTCGAAATATAAAGAATGCAGTAAAATGTAAAACTTTAAAGAAAAGGCTTTGAAATGAAAAGACAGTAGATAAAGAAACTTGTAAATGTTATTCGACAGAAAGAAAAAGAAGGAAAGTGCTGGAAATAGTAAAAAGGCTTTTATTAAATTAGAAATACATGGTGCTATCATACATACATCTCTCTTGCATTCGTTTCCCTTGCCATGTGGTAGTTTGAATGTTATTGAGTATTTTGTATAACAGATATGACACACTGAAATCCTAACACTAAGACTTCTATTTATACTAATTCGACCCTAACGGTCTCGCTACAAGATCATGCCACGTTTCGAACATGCAAGACAATGCTCCTTTCATCTTTCCACGTGTCCTCAAATGCTCCAACACATAACTTTCAAACTTTGAAAGTCCCGCTTTCATTTAAATTTCAAATGCTTTGGTGTTTCTCTGCTTCGAACGCTCTTCTCAGACTTAGCTTCGCTGCTGTTTCGAGATCCCTTTGGATACGCTCCCAAGATCACCGTTCGAAGCTTCAAGCTTTTGACACACTCATTCGAAGCACTGCTTCTGCAATTTCGAAGCGTGGTGTTTTAATTCCATTTCGATCAGAACTTCTAGCTCTTTTTGAATTCTAAATAACATTATCAAAATCTTCAGCCAACACTAATACCCAAGCCTGCCATGTGTCTCTAATGATCAATCAGAAGGCCATGATGAGAATTCCAGGGAACACACTAGTCAAACGCTCCATACACAATCACTGAAAAGTAAAAAAGGCCTCAATCTGTTGGGCCAGATTACTCATAATAAGCCTCCAAATTGGGCAGATACCCCCCTTATGGTTTGCATATTTCCCTTCTTTTATTTTATTTTAATTCTCTTTTTTTTATTTGATTAATTGCTTTTATTTAATTCCATAAAATTAATTTTCATAATACAAAAATACAAAAAAATCAGAAATCATAAAAATAAAAATATGTTTATTTAATTTAATTTATTAATAGTTTTCTTTTTGTAAATAAATTCCAATAATTAATTTAGTTTAATTTTAGGTTTAACTTTAATGTTTTCTTAAATAACTAAAACACATAAAAATTAGGTTTTTTTAGCATTTTATTCTTTTTCTCAATACTTAAGTTTTTCTTCTCTTTTATTATTAATTATTAATTATCTTGTAAATAAATATGTCATTAATTAATTAGGGTTAAATTAGGTTAAACTTAAACAATTTTTTAATAATTAAAAACATGTAGAATTAGGGTTTCTTTTCCTTTTAATTTTCTTTACTTTCATAAAATACCAAAAAAACATAAAAATAATTTCTTTTCTTCATTTAATCATTAATTAATTTGTAATTTCAATTTAATATCTTTAAAGGGTCCAACGCCCTCGCACTTTCGATTCCAATTTCCTTTCGCGCGTTTGTCTTTATTTTTCGTTTTAAATTTATGTAATTGTCCCAAGGCCTTGTAATAGATAATTAGGACATTTACTTTCCGCACTTTTATTCAAAATCGGGTTTTGTTAATTTGGCGATGTATGGACCCGCGCCTTGTAATAGCGTAGGACCTTTATTTTCCGCATTTTAATTTCCGCACCTTTTAATTGCTAACTATCACATGAAAGAATGTATGCCCAAATAAAATCAAAGCTTAGATCACCAATGCATGACAAGACAAATAATAACTGAAAATGACACACAATTCACACACCACTCTTAGGGTACGCCTCACTATTGCCTTGCCCCTAGAAACGTGGTCGTCAAGTAGAGGACGTTTTAGTAAGTCCTCATGTCCATGAACATGGAATGGGGGTAGCTTCTAAGGTGTCCTACTATTACTCTGGTGACCACACTGTCCCTAAACTCGAATTGACCCGAACACCTCCAACAGTGGTGCTACCTACCCCTCAATGGTGGGATGGCACCACCTCAAGGACATTTACATAGACTAATTCCTTAGGGTAGGTAGATGACTCGTAGATACTTGCTCTAATTCAAAACAAATCAAAAACTTCTTTTCACACCTACACTTTTCAAAAAGCTTTCAAAAACAATTTTTCAAACACTCTTGAGGACTGATACAAGAGTCGATCTGAAATCTTTCAAAGAAACTTTTTCTAAACCCACTCACACTTTGAAAAGCAAACAAACATTTTGAAAACACAAATGAGAAAGTATCTAAGAGCCCATGGATAACCATGGATAGAAAGGGTGCTAACACCTTCCCTTTCTATAAATCTACCTCCCGAACCGAGAATTAATCTCAATAAGGAATTTTTCTGTGCTTTTGTCCTTTCCATATTGGAGAAAATAAAAGACGGTGACGACTCTTGCTTCCGCGACATTTCGCGAAACCAGCGTTAAACAGTCAGTTCCAGATCCACCGATCACAGAGATTGATACAAAAACTACAAAATCCGATCTGAACAATAAAAGGCCCAAAGATCATGATAACTAATTGAATCATTATGCAAAATAATAGAACATAGATCCAAATCTTCCTAATGTAAATTAATTGGGATCAATCAACACAAAACGCAAACCCTAATTCTAAGTCTATAAAATCCTAAGGCATTCCACATTGAAGAGGGACGAAAAAACCCTTGAATTTGTAGCAGCAGTAGTTTCCAAACCCTCAATGAAAGCTCAAAAAATCTCGATACTTAGGGTATTCACATCGGAAACCTAAGTTATCTAAGTCAGTCCCAACAACAGTACCTCACACACAACAAAGAAAAGGGAAATAATTAAAAGTAAAAGGAAGTAGAGGAACCAAACAGAAAAATAAAAAAGAGTTAAAGGACAAAGTTCATAACACAACACCTTTGATTGGACAAATCAAAGAAAAAAATGCATCATACAAAACTGGAAAATATGCATCATGCAAACCCATATGTCAATTTTAATATATCTTATATTTCTGCACAACAATTAACTGAGTTGGTTTAACGAGACTAATGAGTTTGATGTATTGTTTTTACAATGAATGATACAGGAAATCAAGATGTTAGAATAGTGCATCACCAGAATTTGAATAAGAGAATTCTACTAGCATTGATTGCTTCTTCTGCTCTTGCTGGAATCTTCATCTTCTTATTGTTTCTCTTCTTACGGTGAAATAGAAAATTAACAATCTCCGCGAGTAAAAGCCGAGGAACCTTAGGTATTATGGCTTCTATTATCTCTTTTGAAACTTTTATTTTGATTTTTTTTAAATCTAAGATATATTATGGACTAGTCAAAATACTTGTAATGGGTTTAATAATCTTAGATTTCTCAATGATGGCAGAAGAATAAGATAGTGGAGGATTGAGTTTATACATAGCAGAGACAAACCGAGTCATAACAAAGCATAACTAGGAGATGTTGGAGTTACCATTCAACATGACACTTAATTTCCCTACATTGTTTCTTTTCTGTTTCTCATAATGTATGCTTAGCTCATGTAGACATGCCTGCAAGGAACAAAGGAATCACATCATGTAAATCCCCCATCTAATATTCAACTTAGTAATAGTAAAAAATAACACAAATCATGAATCTTAGAATGGGTTCACAACTAAGCTAATGTCTCTAAAATTGTAATGTTGACGATCATTGATTGAATATGTTATAGGACCACAACAATCCTCATTTCTAGAATTGTTCTAATCACATGTTTGATTTTTGTTGACAACACAGACTCTTTAACTTAGATAATAGTTAAAACCATGGATAAAAAATGGATGTGTGCCGATCGATTGTCAAAAGAGTACGGGGATGGGGTATTAGAGTTCGTTAAGTTTGCTGTTGAACACGCTGAAGACCCGAATAGAATGAAATGTCCTTGCTTGGGTTGTTGTTATGTGGGTCGGGTTGACACAGATGGAATGAAATCGCATTTACTAATGCGCGGAATTGATCGAAGTTATACGTGTTGGATATTTCATGGTGAGAAAAGCATCGAGAATGTTGAACCGGGGGTGAAAAGTAATGCGACCTATGTTTCGTACGACAATGCCACAGATACATATGATTGTGATCGGGTGGAAGAGATTGCAGAAGCACTTGAAGAAGATCTTCAAGATTGTCCCAAAATGTTTGAGAGGTTGGTAAGCAATGCGGAGAAACCGTTGTATAAAGATTGCCCCAAATTCACAAGATTGTCTGCGGTATTAAAATTGTACAACTTAAAGGCGCACAATGGATGGTCGGATAAAAGTTTCACACAGTTATTAGCCCTTTTGAGAGATATGCTTCCTGAGGATAATGTTCTTCCTGATCGAACCTACGAGGCCAAAAAAATGTTGTGCTCTATTGGCATGAGCTATGATAAGATACATGCATGTCTAAATGATTGTATTTTGTTTCGAAACGAATATGCATCATTGAATGAGTGCCCAAAGTGCGGTTTATCTCGATATAAGAAAAAATTATCTCCAGCGAAAGTCTTATGGTATTTTCCTATTATTCCGAGATTTAGACGCATGTTTCGTAGTGAAACCGATGCTAGACACTTGACTTGGCATGCAGATGAAAGAATTATCAATGGAAAGTTTCGACATCCGGCAGATGCACCACAGTGGAAGAAAATTGATAATGATTATTCTGATTTTGGAGGAGAAACAAGAAACCTTCGCTTGGCATTATCTACGGATGGAATGAACCCGCATGGTCTTCAAAGTATCTCACATTCCACATGGCCTGTGATTCTTATGATTTATAACCTGCCTCCATGGCTATGTATGAAGCGCAAGTACATGATGTTATCTATGTTAATTTTTGGGCCTAAACAACCAGAGAATGACATAGATGTATACTTGAAAGTTTCATAAAGGAAAGAAAGTTTCAATTTGAGGGCGATGTTGTTTGGCACAATTAACGATTTTCCAACATATGGAAATCTATCCGGGTATAGCATTAAAGATGAAAAAGCGTGTCCTGTCTGTGAAGATGGAACCGATATGACACGATTGAAACTTTGTTAAAAGAATGTCTTTCACGGTCATCGTAGATTCTTAAATTCAAAACATCAATATCGTGGATGGAGAAAAGCGTTCAATGGAAATACCGAACAACGTAGAGCTCCACCTGGATTGACAGGTGATCAAATTTGTGAAAAGGTGAAAGATGTGAGTATTCAGTTTGGCAAGCCTTTTGCACATAAAGTTGTCACGGGTGGGTGGAAGAAGAGGTCAATTTTTTTTGAATTGCCATATTGGAAATCTTTGTACGTAAAACATTTTCTTGATGTTATGCATATTGAAAAAAATGTATTTGAAAGTGTTACTGGTACGTTACTCAATATAAATGGAAAGTATAAGGATGGCCTTAAAGCAAGAGAGGACATGGTAGAGATGGGAATAAGAACTGAATTAGGACCCATGAAGAAAGGAAGACGAACATATCTACCACCTGCTTCTTATACTCTATCTAGAAAGGAAAAGAAAATATTGTGTAAGTTTCTGAGTGAAGTTAAAGTTCCAGAAGGTTACTCCTCAGACATTAGAAGACTCGTGTCCATGAAAGACCTCAAGTTAAAGAGTCTGAAGACACATGATTGCCATGTCATAATGAAACATTTTCTACCAATAGGTATACGTTCTATTTTGCCAGAAAAGGTAAGAAGCGCTATAACTAAATTGTGTTTTTTTCCAGGTCAATTTGTAGTAAGGTGATCGATCCTGAGATCTTACCAGTATTACAAAAAGAAATCGTTATTACTCTGTGTGACCTTGAAATGTATTTTCCTCCATCATTTTTTGACATTATGGTACATCTTGTTGTTCATCTTGTGAAAGAGACACAATTGTGTGGACCAGCTTATATGAGATGGATGTACCCTGTTGAACGTTATATGAAAATATTAAAAGGGTACGTGAAAAACCGAAGTCGTCCAGAGGGTTGAATCATTGAGCGATACGTTGTTGAAGAAGCGGTTGAGTTTTGTACTGATTTTTTGTCCAATGTGCAATCCATTGGACTCCCCAAATCTCATTTTTTTGAAAAAAAAGAAGGTAACAAATTAATTGGAAATGAAATTGTGACAGTATCAAGGGATGAACGAGATCAAGTGCATTTGTATGTTCTGCACAATGACACTGAGGTTGAGCCGTTTGTTGAAATGCACAAGGCTATACTCTGAGGTGAGAATCAAAGTAGAAATGAAAATTGGATAGTACGAGAGCACAATCAAAGTTTTATACAGTGGTTTAAGGATCATATATATTCAAAGTTTCATTCAGATCCCGCTTCAATATCAGACAGGTTGAGATGTTTGGCATATGGTCCAAGTTCGATTGTGTTCTCTTATAGAGGATACAGAATTAATGGATACACATTTTATACCAAAGAACAAGATGAGAAAAGTACCATGCAAAATAATGGTGTCACGGTGGTATGTGAAGCAATGCACATTTCTGGTATGAAGGACTTAAACCCCAAATATGAAAATTTGTCATATTTCGGGGTTATCAATCACATTTGGGTGTTTGATTATGAGAAGTTTCAGATTCCTATCTTTGGTTGCAAGTGGGTACATACTAGTGGCACACGAATGGATAAGTCAGGGTTTTTGCAAGTGGATCTTAGTAGGGTGGGGTACAAAGATGAGCCTTTTATTCTAGCCTCTCAAGCTAAACAAGTGTTCTATGTCACAGACCCAAAGAGTGCGAAATGGTCTATAGTGCTTTTATCTAACAAAGTGATTGATGATAAAAGTGTGGATCAAGTTGATGTTGATGTTGAGAATGAGTCGTATATTAGAAACGATCGAGATGATGATACTACAGTGGATGAATCATATATCAGAAAAGATCATGATGAGGGAATTTGGATCAATCCCTCCGTCCGCGTTCTTAAGAGATAAGTAATTCGGAATCCAACCAAGAAAAGAAAGAGATGTTAGTGAAAGAGGTAATATATATTCCTCCATACCTGTTAACACTTAGCAAACTTCTAATAAATCATATATTTGTCATTTTATATACTCAATTGATATTTGGAATTATATATTTGGAATTAAATATTTGTCATTAGATACTAATGTTTTTCTTTATTACAGGTTAGATGGCTAGTAACGAGGAGCACCCTCACGATGATTCTATTAATGATGGAGACAATGATGGAGGAAAATCCAGTAAGGGAGTGGAAAAAGAAATAAAAAGAGGAAAAACTATTATGAAGAATATCATTCGTGATATAGATAAGGGTATAAAATATGATGTGCATTGGAGTCCAAATGACCAATTAATTGAGCCTAACGGTTCTAAATTGACAAGTTACATTGGCACACTTGTAAGGAGAGAAATTCCAATAACTTGTGATGAGTGGAGATATGATAAGCTGAATGATGCTAAAAACAAAATCTGGAGTGAGATACAGGTGCTTTAAATTATGTCTTTAAATTACGATTATGTACTTTAAATTATGTCTTTAAATTACTTATACTAACGCACTTTGTGTATGTTTTTTGTAGAGGTCTTTCAACATTGATGACAAAAGAAAAGATTATTGTCTTGGATTGGCCGGCAAAATACTGAGAGGGTTTAGAACATATTTAAACAGAAAATATCTTAGAGATGCCGAAAAAAATTTGTTGATGCAGAGCGTCCAACAGAATATGCGGATGTGATTTCAGTTAAAGAATGGGATGTTTTTAAAGCCAAACGGAAAACCCCAAAATTTCAGAGTGTTAGTGAAGTAAATCGTCTAAGAGCATCATCTCCCGCATATCCATACAAAAAAGGGCGTTTGGGATATGCACGATTAGAACAAATAATAGTAAGTATTTACAAATTGCAATGATATACTTGTTCATCAATAGTTATAACTGAGCTTGTTTTTTGTGTTAATGTGTAGTTAAAAGAGGAGAGTAGTTCAGAAACATCTCTTCCGGAGCATGTTTTGTGGAAGGTTGCCCGTGTGGGTAAGGATGGAGTTCTCAAAGAAGATGTACAACAAATTTTTGAAAAATGCGTAAGTATAACATTAATTCTAATTAAATCAAAATTTATTAACATATAGTATTCATGTTTTTCCAATATTCATATGAATTTCAGGAGAGTCTGTCTCAGTCTACATCTCCACCAGATGATTGCAGGAGCATACTTAGTCGAGCATTAGATGTTCGTGAGTATTCTGGTCGGGTGAGGGGTAAAGGACATGGGGTTACTCCAACCTCCTTGAAAAAGAATAATCCAAAGACAAAATCTGCTAGCAATAAAGAACTGCAGGCAAGGTTGGATGCATTAGAAGCTGAAGTTCTTGAATTGAGGAAGGAAAAAGCAAGACAATACCAATCAGAAAGGGAGGCTTCGGGTGTTAAAGAAGCTAGTGACATAGCTAGTGTCAATTGTGCAGCTCAACCGAGTATTCCCGAGGTACTTACATATATTATTATGAAATTAAATTAGTGTAATTTATTTAACTGACATATATACACATTAACGATGTGTTTACCGTGGAAATTGGTAAACAACCGCTGATCCTCCAAAAGGTTACTTATTTGGTGACTCGCAGGATCGATCAGATTGATCCTAAGACATGGTTGATTTTTTGGGGTTTGATTAAGTCTAATGATGGTTAATGCCAGTAAAGTAAAGACACTTTATGTAAATTGCATGAAGAAAAACTTGGTAGAATAAATGAAAGGTAATAAATAAAGGCTTCGACTGGGAAGAGTAAATGAAAGGCAATAAAGTTCTGGAATATAAAAGACTTTGATTAATTTAAATGGTGTTTCATACATACATTCTCAACAATTCTTTCGCTCACACTGGGTACTTGAATCTAAATGAGTGACTTGTATATAATGATGAACACACGCGAAAACTACGTGAACAACTAGTATTTATACTAAAACACATCTCAAGTAACCGTTGGGCAGTTACGCTGCTTCGAGATGACTCCACTTGGCATGCTCACGGCATTCGACGCTCCTGATCTTGGCACGTTGCACTTGGTAACTGCTGGGAACCGTTTTCCCTCCAAACATTCGAATCTCGAACCGTTCCACTCTGAGCATCAAATACCTTTTGTCGAGAAGCTCCTTCGACGTCGAAGGCAACAAGATTCCTACTTAGAAGAAATTCTCTACGTACCTTGCCACCTTTTGATGAGCATTTCTACAGGATCAGCTGGTCGAAACCATTCCTCATGATTAATGGTCTATATTAATAAAAACAAGGGTGTCGAATTTAGGAGCCAACAAATTGCCCCCCAAGAATGCCTTATTTCGACGCTGAAAAGAAAAAGGCATTCTTTGAGATTCCACCCGACACTTGTCCTTCATTCTTAGCCACAGATTAACTTGTGCGCTTTTCGTCTTCTACCAACCAACTGACAATCCCAAGAAAAAGCCATCATTCCAACTGTTCCTAAGACGTCACTTCAGTAAGGCGTTTGGCGTGCCCAATGTCTTTTCACAGATTGTCATCATGACAATTTCCCAAAATCGAGGGTGCACGCTGCACCGTTTCCTTTCTGCAGAACGGCTATGTCAGCGAAGGAGCGCCACGTGCCCCACTATCGTCTGAAACATTAAATGAACTTGAGTTTCGTGATTTTCCAATCACTATAAATAGCGCTAGGTGCCCCTTGTGGGACTTTTTCACGCCATTCTGCATCCAAGCCTTATTATTGAACAAAAACTTCTGCAAACACTTTGTTCTTCATCCACCTTCATCTTAACCCAAAAATGGCTTCAGGTTCTTCTAATGCTCCCAGTTCTAACATTCCTCCTAAAACTGCCCAACCAAAAATCTTCTCAACTGTTCCAACAGTTAACTCTAAAGGCATGCGAAGGGTTCCTGAACCCTTGGGAACTGCTGAGCACGAGGCTTATTCTTCTCAACTGCTGATTCCGGTTGGATACTCCAACCAGGTTTTCGCCATGTCTGGCCCTTTATCTACATGCATTGCTGACTCCACGAAGATCAAGAACTTCTTCCCGGTGCTTGAGGCACTCAAACCTGTTGGGTGCTCCAAAAAGGCTGCAGATGACAACGAAGATCCTGCCAAAGAAAAGATAGATCTTCGTTTCTTCAACAGAGGTGTTAGGGCTTTTAGGTCTAGCCCTAGCCTTACACCAGACTACAGCGCTTGGCTAGACAAGATGGAAAAAAGCCAGGCTTCGATTTGGAAGAACCTGGGGATTTATGACCTAGTCATGCTGTCGAAGACTGGTCTCAACTACTCCCCTGAAATGCTGGTAGCCTCTTTGCTATTTTGGGACTACACTCACTTCACCTTCCACCTGCCTTGTGGAATGATAACACCCACTCTCTTCGACGTGGCTGCCATCACCGGTCTTCGACCAACTGGGGATTACTTCGACCCAGAGGAAATGTCTGAAGACCAGATTGGGTTTTCAGCTACCAAACCCACCTACACCACCTACATCAACCACTATCATGACAGGTCGACAGCTAATGTGACGGACATGGAGCACATAGCGTTTCTAGCCCTTTGGCTGTCACGCTTCGTGTTCTGCACGAAGTCTCTACAGGTGACGAAGAAAATGGTCACCCTTGCTACCCAGCTTCACCATGGTCAAAACATCTGTTTGGCCGAATTAATCCTGGCGAACCTGTATGAGTCGATAAGTAGTGGAGCGACTCTGTTAAAGGTGATAGAAAATAGAGCCAGTTTGTGCTTGCAGGACCCTTCTGGCTACTACAACTATGGCTAAATGCCACTTTTGAGTCTTTCTTACCTCAGAAAACTCAGATAAACGAACAAGCTCCTGAGATAGCCAAAAGGCGTATCGAAGGCACCAGACTGGCTTTACTGACTCCCACTGAGGATGGGCTGGAACTCCAACAGACCTTTGCAAACTTCGTCTTGATGTTTGCAGGAAGAAAAGAATTCACCTCGACCATGGTTCATTTCGCCCGTCGAAAGTTTGGTCCAGAATGGTTCACCAGGCCCCATCCCAAGTCATCAGGTGACCCTCATCTCGAAGAACACACAACAATGTGGGAAGCATTTCTCACTCCCAGAATAATGCCACTGCGCTTTAAGAGTTCCAAGAATCACCTGAGCTTGATCGCTTATCAGCCAAACTTGGTCTCTCGACAGTTTGGTATCATCCAATCACTTCCTTCTCCCATTTTTCCTAGGGAGAAATCAATGTTGTATTTTTGCAATGATTATACTGAGGATGCTGCCACCAAGCACATTGGCAGGTACGCTGGTCGAACAGTACTTTCACTGTTCGACTATCAACTTAACTTCCTCTGTTCACCATCTTTCGAAGACTGGTGGAAGAGTTATTATGCTGAAGAGTTCTTCGACGAAAAAGATTTTGTGGACGAACTCCAGAAGTCCTTCATTCTGGTCCTTGACAAAATAAAGAAATGTACGTTCACTCTCCAAATTATATTTGTCTTTCCATTTTGACTTATAACTTGTTAATTATAACTTGTGAACGCGTCTTCTTTCAGTTGTTCGAAAGCCTGCAGCAAAGAAAACCACAGAAAGCCATCAGGGAGGAGGTCCCTCTACAAAACCTTCAGCACCGGTAACCAGACTTTTATTATTTCCTTCTGGTTTTAACATCCTGATTTTCAATGCGGCGCTCTAAATCAACTTCATTTGGTTTTCAGGAACCTGCACCTAAGAAACGACCTGCACTAACGGTCGAATCTGGGAGTGACGACGAGGACGAATCTCCCCCCGCTCCTCTTAAACGGAGAAAACTGAAGAAAGATGCCCCTACTCCTGAGCCTCGACCCATGATCAGAATAAAGGTTGCAGGGAGAAGACCCAGTCCACCTCCCGTGATCATCGAAGAGCCCACGGAGGAGGAGCTGAACGTCTTGCTCAGTAAACCCGTCGAAAGTGATAATTCCAGCCCTGGGGCTGAAATTCCTCTACAGGTAGTTTCTCTGACCATTTTTAACTTAGGTGTCGATGCTCACGTTAGATTGTGTATCTTTCTAAATCAGAAGATTCTTCCTCTTCTATTTTCAGAAGACCACCGAAAGTTCAGCACCAAAAACTTCAGAGACACAAGACTCTGCTGAACATAGTAGGCAACAAGAGGAGGAATTGGCGAACGATGAAGCCATTGCCGAAGCAGAGGAACAACAACCAAAGGAAACTCAAGTGATCGATCTGACAGAGGAGCAACATGACGAAGGGGATCATGTTGATGCTGGCACTACTGAACTACAGGTCGAAGAGAGTCATGTCGATGCAAACGCTACTCAACAACTTCAACCCCAAGCCAACGCTGCTGTAAGGGCTACCACCTCGACAAAGCCCAAGTCTAAAGAAGACTTGGCCCTTTTGAAGCAAACTGATCCTATTGGCTACCTGAATTCCATCATCGAGAGTAGGGGAAGTTCATCTGACCTTAGTTATGATGCTTCTACTGCATCGGGGAAGTCCACTTCGACTTCTCCTCTTGATGAGGCTTTGATGAAGGTCAAGGCTCAGTTCTTCAAAAAGGATCTGATGAAGGCTTTGGAGGGGGATCCTACTGCTCCGTCTTGTCTGGGAGCTGTTTTGAATGCAGTCGATTTGCTTGCTGTGTCTCCAGAGGTTTCCAGCTTTATCTTGGAGTTATACTCCATTGTTGACCAAGTCTCTGTGGACTATCGACGTCAGAGGGGCTTCAACAGCCAGCTCGAAGCGCTACATGGCAAGAGTTCTTCTGCCTGGACTAAGGTAGCTGAAACGACTTCTCGAATTGCAGAGTTGTCAAAGCAGAAGGCATCCAAGCAAGAAGAAATTGATGCCATAGATCGAGACAATGCCTCTATAAAGGCGCAGATCGAAGAGCTGGAGGCCAAGATAAATGCTAACACCAAGCGCAAAGAGGAGCTCCTCTCGACTGTTTCGGACACAGAGAGCCAAGCTGAAGTTACACGAGGCCTAGAGTTCGTTGAGAAGGCCCAAGCCTTCGATGACCAGATTGCCAAACTTTCTCAGGCGACTGCCTTGTGTAACAAAAGGCTGGAGTTGCAGCAGGCCAAGTACCTTCGACTTAGAGATTCTATCCCTTTCTAATTTGCTCATCCATTTATTAACCATGTATTGTAATATTTGAATGACAATGTAACCATTTTGGATAATTCTTATATAATTTTCCATTTTGGCTCTTTATGGTTAATTTGGTCATTAATTGCTATTTATTTTGATCTCTTGGAGCATAGGTTTATATTTTTTCAAATATTTGCCGTTTACTCTCAAGAGCCTTTTATCTTCACCTAACTCTTCGACCTCATAAGCTCCACCAGAAAAAATTTGGATAATTCTGAACGGTCCTTCCCATTTGGGTGACCATTTTCCCATGCTTCGATCCCTTCGATCCATGGGGAGAATCACCTTCCAAACCAATTCTCCAGGCGAGAATGCCTTAGGTTTTACTTTTTTATTGTAAGAGTCTTCCACTCTTTTCTTCTGAATTCTTAATAGGTCGAGAGCGCGTAGTCTTTCTTCGTCTAAATCTACTAGTTCGTCCAACATCATATCCCAATAAACCTCAGAGGGGATATCATGATGTCTCTGAACCCTTGCTGATTGAAGACAAATTTCCGCTGGCAGAATTGCGTCATGACGAAAGTTAGCTGATATGGTGTTGTACCTATGGCTTCTTTTGGGGACGTTCGACAGGCCCACAAGATCTGGTCTAATGTCTTATGCCAATTTTTTGGCTTCTTTCCTACATGCTTTTTTATCAGGCCAATCACTATTTTATTCGCTGCTTCAACTTGACCGTTTGCCTGTGCATAATAAGGTGTTGATGTTAGGAGTCTAAAGCATGTTTCTTGAGCGAATTCCTGCATCTTTCGACCGGTGAACACTGATCCTTGATCAGTCGTTATAGTTTCAGGGATTCCAAATCTAAAGATAATGTTCTTTTGAATAAATTCAATGACATTTTCTTGGTCTGCATTGACTAAAGGAATAGCTTCGATCCACTTAGTGAAATAATCAATGCCTACCAATATATACTTCTGGCTCTTTGATGATGCTGGTCGAATCTCTCCAATAAGGTCCAACGCCCATCCTCTAAAGGGCCAAGGTTTCACTATTGAGTGAAGTTCGCTTGCTGGTACATGTTGGATGCCCGTATGGACTTGACATTCCTGGCAACCCTTCGCGAACTCAACACAATCTTTCAAGATGGTGGGCCAGTATAGTCCTTGTCGAAACAACAACCATTTCATCTTATGGCCTACTTGGTGAGCCCCACATGCTCCAGCGTGCGTAGTCGAAAGGGCTATGTATGCTCTAGTTTCACTTAAACACTTTAGCCGTACCCCTTCAGGCGTCTTTTTAAATAACTCATTACCCATGAGTACGTAACTCAACGCCCTATATTTTATTTTCCGTTCTGTCAAAGCTGCTGGATTTTGTAGATAATCTACAATGGGTTTCCTCCAATCTTGCTCTGACAAATTGTCTATGAACGATATTTCAAAGTTCCTTTGATCAGCATACCCTAGTCTTGTCGATTTCAAATCTGTTGGTGACAGACTAGTTGCTTTTATTTTTTCTCGGACTTCGATTGCTCTTTGTAATCTCGTTTTTGAAATTTTGTACCCAGATGCAATTTGTGCCAAATCATTGGCTATTTGATTTTCCAATCTGGGTATGTGTCGAATGTTGACCATTTCAAATTTTTTCAATAAACGATTTGCTATAACAAAGTACATAATAAGATTTTCTCTTATGCACTTATATTCCTTTGTGACTTGCCTAATGACTAACTCTGAGTCTCCCATTATTTCGACTCGAGTTGCCCCCATTTCCAACAATATCTCAAGGCCAGTAATTAGAGCTTCGTACTCAGCCTCATTGTTCGAGCAAGTACCTGATATCTTGTACTTGAATGTTGTTGGAATTTTTTCTGGAGAAATAATCAAGACCCCTACTCCTGTTCCATCTTTATGGTTGGAACCATCGAAGTAGAATTTCCAAGGCTCTACCTCCACATAATTTATACTCTCAACCTGAATTGAGTGGTCGACTATAAAGTCTGCCACCACTTGCCCTTTCACTGCCCTAAGAGGCATAAAGGTCAATGAGTACTCAGTTAACGCTAGCGCCCACTTTCCAATTCGGCTGTGCAGGATGGGCTTCGACAACATGTACTTGAAAACATCAAAATGAGACGAAACATACACATCAACTGGTTTTATATATTGTTTGAGCTTTGTACAAGAGAAATAAAGACATAGACATAATTTTTCAACTTCGCTATATCTAGTTTCTGCATCGCTCAAAACTCTACTAAGATAATAAATGGGTCTTTCGACTCCATTTTCATCTTCCTGGGCTAACATGCTTCCCAAAGTTTTGTCGGATGCAGCTATGTACAATCTCATACTCCTGTTGTTGCAAGGAGGCACCAAAACAGGTGGCTTGGTGAGATACCCTTTGATTTTGTCGAAGGCTTCTTGTTGCTCTTGCCCCCATTCGAATCGTTCCTTATTCAATCGAAGTAAAGGTGAGAAGGCTTGAGCTTTTCCACTTAGGTTAGATATGAATCTCCTTAAGAAATTTATCTTACCTAGCAGAGATTGCAGTTCCTTTTTGTTCGCTGGCGCTTTCGCTTCCAGGATTGCCTTCGTCTTGTTCTGGTTGATTTTGATTCCTTTCTTGTGGACGACGAAACCCAAGAAATCTCCAGCTTTTACACAGAACACACACTTCAAAGGGTTCATCTTCAGACCATGTTCTCTCATTCTTTCAAATGATTGTCGAAGGTGGTCTATATGGTTCTTCCTGGAAACAGATTTTATAACAATATCATCAATATATACTTGCATAAAAGTGTTAATAAAATCATGGAAGATAGAGTTCATCGCTCGCTGATATGTTGCCCCAGCGTTCTTTAGGCCAAAAGGCATCACTACCCACTCGTAAGTGCCTAAAGCCCCGGGGCATCGAAAGGCTGTTTTCGACACATCTTCTTCGGCAATGAATATTTGATTATATCCTGAATAACCATCGAGCATGCTCAGGTACTCATGGCCAGCGGCAGAATCGACTAGCATTTCTGCCACAGGCATAGGATATTCATCTTTGGGTGTAGCAGCATTCAAATCTCTGAAATCTATGCATACCCTCAATGTACCATTTTTCTTAATCACTGGCACAATGTTTGCAATCCATTCGACATACCTCGTAGCTCGTATGAATTTGCACTTCAGTTGTCTTTTGACTTCTGTTTTGATCTTCGACAGTATTTTTGGAGCGAAGCGTCTTGGACTTTGCTTGACTGGCTTCTTCCCAGGTTTGATTGGCAACTGAAGTTCTACCAATCCTCTGTCGAGACCAGGCATCTCGTCGTAATCCCATGCAAAGCAGTCCTTGAACTCCTTTAACAAATGGATCACTTCCAACCTGAGTTCTGGGTCTATTTTTACGCTAATGTAAGTTGGCCTTTTCTCTAACCCTTCGCCCAAGTTGATTTCTTCTAAAGGATCCTGCGCTAACATTTTGATGTTGTTCGCTAAAGGGTCCTTTTCGAATCCCAAAGGCTCATCGTCATAGATGGCGTCGAGCCTTTGTTCCTGCATTTCTTCTGGCATGATATCAGGGGGTTCTGGGTCGAAATCCTTTCCAGGACCTGCAGAAGGTAACTCTTGATCATTGGCCTGTGTGGCCATATATTTTACTTCGGCTTCAAGAGCCATTATCATCCTTGTTTCGGCTACATAAGCCGAAATTCGCTGCAGTGATTGTGACTCAGTCATTGTCGCTGAATTCGCTTCCCCAACCAGTTGGCTGGATGTCAGTTAGCCCACTGAAATCAATGTGGGACAAGTCTTCTCTGTCCCATTGAAAACCATGCTCAGGGTGCAGGTATAAGGAACAAAAAGCATTTGGCGCTGGCGCCAAGTCGAAGTCAGGTGCTGGGCATGGCCCAATGTGAGCCAAATTTTTGTCGAAGTCTGCCATCCCTAGGTGATTTACTTCGCCCAAGTAATAGCTCTGATCCGCTTCTATATTTTTGACAATTCCATCAGGACGCCATAGTATCAACCTTTGGTGCATTGATGATGGTACAGCTCCAACACCATGTATCCATTCTCGGCCCAACAAAAGATTATAATTTGGTTTGGCCGATATGACCATAAACATAGTTGGTCGAAGGATGGATCCCACCTTGATGTCTAGTTGGATCACACCCATATTGGTCCCTATTCCGCCTTCATAATTCGACAGGACCATATTGTGAGGCTTGATGTTTTCATCGCTCTTGTCTATTTTTCTCAGCATAAAGTGAGGGATGATGTTGATGGTTGCCCCACAGTCCACCAAGATCTTATTTACTGTGGTTTCTTTGAGTTTTGCCCTTATAAATAAAGGCTTGAGATGGTTTTTCATCGCCTCTGTAGGAGGTTCAAAAAAACCATTTTGCTCTTCAGTAGCGCCATTATCCATGACGAAATAGCATACTGGCCTATGCTTGGCCATTTCTTGTTCGACTTTCCAATCGTTCGCTTCGACCTCCACCTGGCGGTTGAACTCTCTTGGCAAAACTGAGACTATGTTCACCATGATATCTAGGGTGTCATCAGACTCAGAGCCATCTTCGTCATCAACTTCACCCTGGTTAGGCCAGACTAGCCTATTGGTCACTGTTTGTCTTTCCAGAGGCTTTCTCTGCTTTCTCTGAGGGACATTTGAACTTGATTCTGGCTTTGGTTCATTGGTAGCTTCCCTCTCAGCCTTTCGCCGCCTCTGGTACCTTCTCCATTGGGATCGAGACATGGGATTCTTTCCTTTGTAGTTACTTGATACCTGGGTCACTTTAGGGGTGACAACCTGAGGTTCTTTCTTATGTGTCAAAGATGAACCTCTTGGCACTTCGAAGGAGTGCCACCTTTCCTCGCTCGGCCTCTTTCGACCTGACGTTTTATACCATGTATCAACTGGCACATTGGTTGGAGGCCTAAAGGTCAGTGGCCTCTTCTCTTGATTTGAACCCTTTTGGTAGGTTCTTCTGGGGTCATGTCGAGTATCAACACTTTCCCTTCTTCTGTTTACTTCTCTTACACCTTGGATGTGTTCAGCAGCTTTTTTGTCGAAAATCGAGCTACATCGAGGACACAACATCACTTCTGACTTCTTCTTCTGGCATCTTTGCAAGAAATCTGCCAGATTTTCGTTTTCCCGAGGGAAAGCCGTTTTGTTGGCCTGTTCTTGCCTAATGGCCTCCTCTGATGCTTTTGGTTCAGAGATTTCGACCATGTTGACATTCATGGTGTCTTTGGTGGCAAGAGTCATTTGCTTCATCTGAGTCTTTAGGTCCTCTGTCTGGCCTTGAACTGCAGCCAAGTAGGAACTGGGTTTTGCTCCAGATTTTGGGGCTCCAACTGTCTCCAGTTTTGGGTTTTCAACGGCTTTTTGGACTGCTTCAATTGTCTTTCTAGAAAGACTCCCAGAAAAACTGCCAAAGATTGGCATGTTGACATGATCCTTGGTGACTTCGACCATAGTTATTCCTGGCCTCTTCGCCTGGCTTCTGGATGCCTTGATCACATTCACCTCTGAAGGTTCAGCATAATGGGCTTCAGCCTGCAAAGGGTTAGAGCCCACAGTCATGGGGGTCTTATCAGCAAATTTCAACCTCCCTTCTTCGATAGCATCTTGCACGAGATTCCTGAAAAGAAAACATTGAGATGTTTTATGGCCCAGAAAATTATGATATTTACAAAAGCCTCTCTTCTTTCTTTGATCAAGAGAAGGCACTTTTACCCCTGGGGGCACTATCATTTGGCCATCTTTTACAAGTAAGTCAAAAATTTCATCACATTTTGTAATATCAAAATTGTAAGTCTTTTTGGGGAACCTATCGTTGGCCCTTTCCGGACCAGTGGGATTTTTTCCACTTGAGGGGACTAGCAGTTTGCAAGAGTATGGTGGCCCTTGTTTTAGTTCCGCTAAATCGACCTCGCTTTCTTCGACGGTTATAGTTTCGTCGAAGGTTTCTGGATCTTCATCGTCCATTTCGACATATGCTATCCTTTCTTTTTTATGAGTTTTTGTCGCCTTGGCTTTTTCAGCTTTAAGGCGTTCTACCTGTCGAACTCTATCGGCCAATTGGGCCATGTCTCTCAGGTATTGAGTGTCTAATTTCTTCCTAATGGAATAATCTAAGCCTCCTGCGGCTATTTCGACTAACTCATGTTCTGGAACTTGCGTAAAGCATCTTGCTTTGAGCAACCTAAACCTATTTAGATATTCGTCTATAGGCTCAGTGAATCGCCTCTTTACACTGGCCAGTTCTTTCAGGCTTATCTTGGTTTGTCCCATGTAGAATTGCTCATGGAACAATCTCTCCAACTGGGTCCAATGGTGGATCGAATTGGGGGGGAGAGTTGTGAACCAAGTAAACGCGTTTTTTGTTAGGGAACTTGGGAAATACTTAATCCTCAGGTTTTCGTTGTTTGAAATATCTCCTGCTTCAATCAAGTATCTCGCCACATGTTCGACAGTAGATTCTGTCGTGTCCCCTGAAAATTTAGTGAACTTAGGGACTTTACATCTAGGAGGTAAGTCTGTTTGTAACACATATTCTGACAGTGGGGATGTAAAGTTGGGCCTACGAAAGCCCGTATTCATCCCATTTTGCGTCATGATTCTTTCGATCATGGCTGTCAGGTTATTTTCCAAACCCATATTCTGGTATTGGATGTGCTGAACTATTTCGTCAGCATTTTGGTTTCTGTTGACTATCCTTACTTTCGGGGCTATGACCCTAGGTTCTTCGACTCCGGGTTGTTCCAATCGCGTCCTAAGGTTTTCTTCGACAGGCTGCTGGACTTGGTTAATAGTGGTTTCTTCCTCTAGAAGTATACCTTGGTTTCCCCTTATTTGCGCCCTTTGGGGCTGTCGAATAGGTTGGGGTACCCCAAAGAAATCAGCCAGACGCGCCATTTGCGCTGTCATCTGCTGATTCGACTGGGTGGTATTTTGTATTAGAGGGTTCAGCACCGTACTTAAAGTTTGTGCCAACATTTGAACCATATCGTGGTTGCTTTCGTCCATTTGCTGCCTCAAGACTGCTGTCGAGGCATTCGTAAGGCCATGCGCTACTTGGGACGTTCCTCCTAAGAGTTGGTTCCTACTCCTGTTCGCCATACCAACTCCGGAACCTTGGAGTGGCGAAGAGGCGCTCACTAAAGGGTCTGAAAAAGTGGACACGACGTTCGTCAGGCTAGCCAATTCAGAAGTTGGTATGCCATAGAGTGGTTCTCGATTTAGACCGCTTATCGAAAATCCTGGGGGAACATAAGGCCTAGTTCCTGGATTTCCCCTTGGTGGGGGAGTTCCCAAAGGCATTCTGGGGCCAGTGAACGGAGGCAATGGCCCCGTTTGTGTGACCGTTACTGCTGGTGTTGAACCAGCGGTTAGCGCTTCACTTACGGTTGGGATAACCGTTGTTCCCACATTTGTTTGTGGGATTTCGCTATTGTTTGGTGGATTCGCCATCGCTTCTCTTCTTCTGGTAGTATTAGTATCGTTAGTGTATATTCTGCCACTTCTCAATAACATGCAATACTTCTCGAAAAAGATGATATTATATATAAATACGGTTAACCTTAAAAATCAACACAAGGTCCCACCGGGTGTGCCAATTTGTTTACCGTGGAAATTGGTAAACAACCGCTGATCCTCCAAAAGGTTACTTATTTGGTGACTCGCATGATCGATCAGATTGATCCTAAGACATGGTTGATTTTTTGGGGTTTGATTAAGTCTAATGATGGTTAATGCCAGTAAAGTAAAGACACTTTATGTAAATTGCATGAAGAAAAACTTGGTAGAATAAATGAAAGGTAATAAATAAAGGCTTCGACTGGGAAGAGTAAATGAAAGGCAATAAAGTTCTGGAATATAAAAGACTTTGATTAATTTAAATGGTGTTTCATACATACATTCTCAACAATTCTTTCGCTCACACTGGGTACTTGAATCTAAATGAGTGACTTGTATATAATGATGAACACACGCGAAAACTACGTGAACAACTAGTATTTATACTAAAACACATCTCAAGTAACCGTTGGGCAGTTACGCTGCTTCGAGATGACTCCACTTGGCATGCTCACAGCATTCGACGCTCCTGATCTTGGCACGTTGCACTTGGTAACTGCTGGGAACCGTTTTCCCTCCAAACATTCGAATCTCGAACCGTTCCACTCTGAGCATCAAATACCTTTTATCGAGAAGCTCCTTCGACGTCGAAGGCAACAAGATTCCTACTTAGAAGAAATTCTCTACGTACCTTGCCACCTTTTGATGAGCATTTCGACAGGATCAGCTGGTCGAAACCATTCCTCATGATTAATGGTCTATATTAATAAAAACAAGGGTGTCGAATTTAGGAGCCAACACGATGTCATATTTATTATTGATTTTAGGGCATTTCACCTTGTCAACTCTTTTTAGAGACACCAACTTATCGCATGGTTGGCAAGGGAAAAGTCCATAACACTCTGGGAGAAGTACTTCATCATAAACCGCTCCCTTCTGGATATTTGAAAGTGTCGATTGATATTGCTTTAGAGGAGGGTGCGTTATTACCAATCCCAGATGAAGTTTCGGATGCAACATTGGTGGGAGAGGCAATAGGAGCGTTTGTTGCATGACCGTCAAGGCTTGTTCGCATAGATGATGAGGTATAATTAAAACCGTTATGAACCTTTTAGTACTCAAATTTTTTACGTTCGTTTTACTTACTTTTTTTTTGCATGGTAATGTTAGACTCCTACAAAACCCAAACCAAAAGATAAAGGGATTACGCGGCCAGAGGAGTCAGTGACAGCAAAAAAACAGGTACAACAAAATTATATGATATTTATGCTTAGATAATGTTAATTTGTCGTCCTATACTTGACCACTCTAATTTTATGATATTTAGATTATTCCTGCTAAAGAGATTGAAGTTGTAAGTAGGGGTAAGGAGCCTGTAATTAGCAACATTCCCACAGAAACAAAGAGTGTTGCTAAGAGGACCGGGGCTAGAAAGAAAACTACTTCACAATATAGGTCGTGCCTTCAGACATTTATAAGCTTCACAACTATTTCGCAAGGTGGTACTTCTCTTATACCCCTGCATGAAGGGATTTATGGTTCTGAAGGCATGACAACAATTGGTAAGGAGGATTTGGAACAAGTTTTTGGACACTTGACATTAGGCATGGTTGTTATCAATACATACATCAGGTATACTCCAATCAACTTTGTTTAATTAATTGCAGAATTTATTTACTCATTTCAATGAATAATTAATGTTAATGATGTTTTTATTTAAGGTTTCTGTATGACAAGTTGATTCGCCCGCGTGGATTGGAGTCCAGATTCGCTTTCATAAATCCCAACATTGTCCACGCAGGGTCAATAATCTCAAAACTAGATGAAGTAATAGCATTTGTGCTCAGTTTATTTATGGTCAGCAAAGATACAGAAAAATTGTTCTTTTTACCATATAATACTGGCCCCAAGTAAGATTTTCATTCTAAATTACCTCTATTATAATTTTTCGTTTTTTAACGTTGTGCAAAAAATTTCCATCTAACCTTTGTTTAATATTCCAGTGGACACTGGTTATTGGTTGCAATTAATCCTGTGAGAGAAATTGTATATTATCTGGATTCATTGGGCAATGATTGGACAACATACTCAGATATGAAGAAGACGATTGACACGTAAGTGACATTGTTCCAAAATATTACTGTGTATATTTAATTATTTATGTGCGATAGTTCTAAATATTCGTTATTATTTTATTATAGCATTCTACAAAGTTTTCGAGCACAAAGAGATATTCAAGTACCAAGGAGTAGAGTTAACAATATTTCTTGGATCAAAGTGGAGGTATAAATTTTCACAGTTTTGATTATATAGCGATGATACTTGATAAAACAAGTTAAGGTGTATATCTTGATGTATATCCGTATTTTCTTTCCATGTGTAGTGTCCTCGTCAGCGCAATGGTGTAGATTGCGGTTATTTTATGTTGAGGTTTATGAAAGAAACTATTCTTTTGGACCGATTAGAGATTCCATCCACGGTATGAATTTCTAACTTAGGAATTATTTTCATATTTCTCATAAAATGACTTAGTATTTTAATTAAATCATACTATGTTATATTATTATGTAGTACTTTGATGAATTCAAGTGTGCTTCATACTCAAAAGATCAATTGGATGAACTTATGGAGGATTGGTGCCAATTTGTTATGGAGTTGAGAGTTTTATTATAAGGTATAACTTTGAGTTTTGAGAATATAATATATGTCGTTATAGTTGTGTTACAATATTATTGTTTTTGTTGTTGTTATTTGGTAACTTGTATGAATTTTGATGTTTTGATTTTGTTTTCGGTTATATAGGTGCAACTCGATGTAGAAGATAGAGTTATATATTCATCGTTGATTTTGTTTCATTGTTGTATATACTAATGTTGTTGTTGTGTATATTGTGCAAAAAGGAGTGAAGAGATGAATATTGATGTAGTTATAATATTGTTTCATTGTTGTATATACTAATGTTGTTGTTGTGTATATTGTGCAAAAAGGATTGAAGAGATGAATATTGATGTTGTTATAATATTGTTTCATTGTGGTATATATTAATGTTGTTGTTGTGTATATTGTGCAAAAAGGATTTAAGAGATGAATATTGATGTTGTTATAATATTGTTTCATTGTGGTATATATTAATGTTGTTGTTGTTTAAAATGTTATAATGAAGCTATAATTTCTGGTGCAAAAATGGTGAGATTAAATTTGATAAGCAGCGTTTTATTTTAAATGAAAATAAGGAAAAGCGCTGCTAAAGGGGGGGTAATAGACAGCGCTTTTCATGAAAGCGCTGTCTAAAGTGATTGAATTTTTTTTTTTAAATAAGGAAAAGCGCTGCTAAAGGGGGGGGTAATAGACAGCGCTTTCATGAAAGCGCTGTCTAAAGTGATTGAAAAAAAAAATTAAAAAAAATAAGGAAAAGCGCTGCTAAAGGGGGGTAATAGACAACGCTTTTCATGAAAGCGCTGTCTAAAGTGATTGAAATTTTTTTATAAAAAAAATAAGGAAAAGCGCTGCTAAAGGAGGGTAATAGACAGCGCTTTTACAAAGCGCTGTCTAAAGTGATTGAAAAAAAAATATTAAAAAATAATAAGGATAAGCATTGCTAAAGGGGAGGGGGGGAATAGACAGCGCTTGATAAAAGCGCTGTCTAAAGTTCCACATTAAAAGCACTGACTATACCTTTAGCAGCAAAGGTTTTAGCAGCGCTTTTAAGCGCTGTTAAAGACCTAAAAAAGCGCTGTCTAATCCCTTGTTTGGCATAGTGTCCTTCATAGTACTTGACAAGACTATCTCGTGCCTCCTTCGCTGATTTAGCATGAGGGGCTTATCAAAATTCTCTAAATCTACAGCTGATTGAAGGTAATACGCATCCTTGTAATCTTTCTTCTTCGCCTTCTTGTGTGCAGTTTTCTGCACTTCTATTGCATTTTGAGCAAGCTCAGGAACACCGTTTTCGACCACTTCTAGGTTTTCATGAAAGCTGAATAAGGACTTCATCTTCTTACTCAATTGGTTCCAATTTTTTCCATCAAAAATTGGAAGAGAATTTGAAATTCCATCAGTACCATTCATCTTTGCGGTTGATTCACGTTCCCTAGAAACACACCACCAACGTGAAATTCTTGAAAACACGATCAAGAACACGATCTAGAAACTCTAAATACATGTTTGTTAGTGCGTGAGACACTTTTAGTAATGAGAGAAGAAGTGAGAACAAAGAACTGATGATTGATATTATTGAATTATACAAACTGAATTACAATATATAGATATATATATATATATATATATATATATATATATATATATATATATATATATATATATATATATATATATATATATATACACACACACACACACACACACACACACACATATATATATATGACTTGTGCACTAAGTAACTAACAAACTCTAATTAACTCGAGTTTGGGGTTGGATTATTTAACTTGGATTATATCACCACATATGTGACCCTTGTCTTATTTCTTTATATTTTGCAATGCTTTTATAAAGAAAGAAAAAAATTATATCGGGTTTAGGGTGTTATCAAACCTACATCAAGAAGTGTGAGCAATGTTAGAAGCATGGGGATTTCCACCTCGCTCCTCCATACGAGCTCAATTCATAGACATGGTAAAGTCTATCCTCAGGAAATACGACATTCCCCAATCCATTATCATCAAAAACTATACCCAATTAACAAACAAGAATCTAAAGAAACTCTTCAAATATCTCAATTTCAAGCACCACTTCACGTCGGTAGAACACCCTAGAGCAATGGGCAAGCTGAAGTCGCCAATTGAATGTTGTTAATATGATTGAAGATAAAACTCTATGGGGCAAAAAAACTGACTCGAGGAGCTCCCTTATGTTCCCTGAGCATACCAAACTACATCTCATTCAACAAATGGTGAAACACCCTTCTAACTTTCCTATGGCATCAAGACCGTCATCTTGGTTGATGTAGGGAAACTCATATGGAGAACAACATATCATTTACAAGAGGATGGCGATTCACAAGTCATCAAGGAAGAACGAGATCTCTTGAGACATAATCATAAACTCATCTTTTGAATGATGTTTAATATTTTAGTCACCGCCTCTAAATTTCCTACTATAGTCTCGTCATTAAGATATCATGGATAAAAAAAATTAGCATGTAAATGTGGAAGGAAGCTGAGATAGATGGGTGATTTATGAGATACATAAGAGAAATAATAGATGTTTTACACTGTAAGTTAATATCATAAAATTGAGTTACCAGGTTAACTCGAATGAAAGTGAATTCATTAAAAATGAAAATGAATTCATTAAAAAGTTTAACATCAAAAAATAATTATGAAAAATAAAACATAAAAATAATTACTCTCATTATTCTTGCAGTTTTTTTAACACTGCAAATTATTTTTTAAACTTTTGTAGTTAAGTAATTTAAACATTTTTTTTATCAATAGATTTTGTAATATGGCTAGCACATTTAAGATATGATTAGTATTAATAAATGAATGAACGAAGTCTTGCCCTAGAAGTGATTAAGAATAAAAAGCTTATGAATGAATGAAGTCTTGCCTTATAAATGAGTGATTCAGAATTAAAAACTAACAAAAAGGTTTGCTGCGTTTGCCGGGAGTCGAACCCGGGTCTATTGCTTGGAAGGCAATTATCCTAACCGTTGGACTACAAACGCTGTTGATTGTGTCACTCAGGGTTACTTTTAATGACGTAATATATTACAAAAATGTATGGTTAGCTAAATTTTAGTGGGTCTTTGAGAATACTTTTATATCACGTCCATGCAATATCATTTTTATAGATAGGGATGAGAAAGTTCAAATCCATTTAAGAACAATATGGTTGAATGTGCTTTTGAGAAAATCAATTTAAAATTACATAAAGTTCTATATTATTATATGTGGTTGAATTGCATGTGTTTTTGTGAACATGATTTGGATTGGGTTTTAGATTTTCATTTTAAAATTAAATCAAATTGAAGCATATATATTTTTCATATTATTAATACAATACATTACAATAATAAATTATTTATTAGTCTTTAGCTTTTTATAATTTATTATTTTATATATATATATATATATATATATATATATATATATATATATATATATATATATATATATATATATATATATATATATATATATATATATATATATATATATATATATATATATATATATATATATATATATATATATATATATATATATATATATATATATATATATATATATATATTAACTAGTTTAATAGAATTTAACAAGTTTTAATATGGCACAAGACTATAAGATCTAGTTCGCGAAAGGTTTGATCGTTATAGTCTCGACATCGTCAGCAACGCCGTCTCTATGTATATGGAAGTATATCGAATATCAATTATCATCATTAATGATTGACATCCATTCACAACAAATTATGTCACGAAGAGAAGGAACAATATATATAGGATATGAAATTGACACATATATAGTTATCAATTGAAATTTTTGGAAGTGAACATTCATAAAATATATCATATATTGAACATATCAAGCATTTAGAACATAAACAACATTGCATTAAGGAAAAGGCTTTACTTTCAAGGAGAAATGAAACAAAATTATCCCATAAATGAATGGAACAGAGGATGCACTCGCATAGCGTGAAATGTGAGGGCAAGGTACCTCTACTCTTGTTTTAATGATGTCAAAACATTCTTCGCATCTTGCATTTGTGCTCCTAATATTGGTTGACTCTTTGGTGAATTTGCGTTTGGGAATGGATGGCATGAAACTCCTTGAATCAAAGCATTTTTGGTCACTTCAACTGCTTGCGTCGACTCATGATTTGATCAAGGTCAATGCACCTCGCTCGGGACTGCTCGCGTCGACCCTTCTGATCTACTCATATTGGTAATGAAAATCTTTCAGGTTGCATAGATGCATTCCCTGGTGCGGTCGACACATCACTTATTTGTGGATCATCTCATCAAGCTCGGTATTGCTTAGGTCGACCCCCCAAACTGTATGAGTTGACGCATCGCTAAAATTCAACTATTTGTGCTCTGTTTCTGGTCTTACTAAACATTATATATATTAGTTTGTGTTCATCATTTGGGTCAACAAGAAAAATTGAAAGATATATACGCAATTTCTCATCATCTTCATCCTCTCCTTGCATTCATCAACATAATAATTTTTGTTGATTAAAGTGCAGAGTTGTGGTGATAACATTCAAATTGAAGATTGAAATTCATATTTGGGTTGAGAATTGAGTGAGTTTTTTCTTGAATGAAACCCTTAGGATTTTGTCCTCCAAAATTTGTGTTGGTGCGGGGATTTTTGCACAAGTCTTTACTTCATTGAATTCAGCCGAGTGAAAGGGTTAAGAAATGATGGGTTTGTTCAATCAAGTAGCGGTAACGGAGGATTATGAAGAAAGATTTGGGGTTAAACATCTTACAATCGAAATCAGCCGAGTGAAATATTTGTAGAACGAAGAGTTCATGCAATCAAGTAGAGGTAACCATAGGTTTGTTCAAAGAGTTTGGAATACTTGGTTTGGATTGAACGAAGGGGAGAGAAGGAAATAGTTTTATCATCAACAATTGATTTGTATGTAGTGAAGACCGTTGTTTCTCTTATAACACTTTGCAACTTAATATCATATATCTCAATTCTAGATTTTAGAATTGGGGGCAGACATACCCTACACGAGGACGATAAGGAAAACTTCCTTAACAAATCGTGTGTTATTTCTCTTTCCCTATCCTTTTATTTTCGTTTGTCATAATTTGTGTGATATCGATTATTCAATTCATTTTACCGTGATTGTAGTGAGTCAAACTTAGTTTACAATAATCATAGCAACCGCTTTGATTGTTATCAAGGAAAATTCATCACTACAATTAAGTAAAATTGAACTTGTTGTGTTTTTGCACACCAAGTTTTTGATAAATTGACTAACACACAAATTAGTGATATTGTCAAGTTTTATCTTAAACAATTCATTGGAAGTAGTAAGTAATCATTGATATTTTTTAAGTGACTTATTAGTAAGTAATCGTATTGATTCATTTATCATCATAAGAACTCCATTCGGTTTCGCATATCTGATCTTTCAATAACAGATCGTTTAGACGATTTTGATTCGGGAAGCTTTCGCACCATTTAAAAACAATTTTTAAAAGCGCGATTTTTTAAATAAAGGATCTATTCAACCTCCCCTTCTAGATCCGTCTTATCGTCAAACAAGTGGTATCACAAGCGCCAATTTATCTAGTGCTTCGAATATAACTTTTTAGAAAATGGAGAACGATCCAAAAGGGGCGTACAATAGAGCGCCTATTTTTACCGGTGAAAATTATAGTTATTAGAAAGATCGTATGCGGATGCATATCAATTCTATTGATAGAAAAATATGTAAAGTCATCGAGAATGGTCCTATAGCAATAACCCTGACCGATGCGGCTGGTGCCACCATACCTAAACCGGAAGCACAATGGAAAGAGGATGATGAGAAAAATTATAGCTATGATTGGAAATATAAAAGTATACTCATATCATCTTTATATGTTGATGAGTATCTTAGAGTCTCCCATTGTGCTACTGCTAAGTCAATATGGGACGCATTACAAGTTTCCCATGAGGAAACTAATGATCTCAAATTAGCTAGAATTAATACTTTAACTCAAGAGTTCGATCTCTTTCACATGAAGCATGGTGAAACCATTACGGACATGCAAAAGAGATTCACTCATATAATCAATCGCTTATATACAATTGGTTATACCACTTCCAATGTTGTTACTACTAACAAAATTTTGAGATGTCTTAATAGGGAATGACAACCTAAGGTCACTATAATCAAGGAAGCTAATGATCTAACGACACTAGATGTTACAACATTGTTTGACAAGCTTCGAGAACATGAGCAAGAGCTCATAAATCTCAAAAAAACACGAAAAGAAGGAAAAGAAATAAAAATCAAGGGACATGGGAAATAATTCTATCGCGTTAAAGGCTTCAAGCTCTAAGTCATCCACCAAAGATTCGTGTGGAAGTGATTCAAGTGATGATGATGGAAGTTCGAATGTAGATACATAATTATTCGTGAGAAATTATCATAGGTATCTCCGGAAGAATGAAGTCCAACATTCAGATAAGAACCTCATCAACTATAAAAATCAATCTAAACCCTCAAAGAAAGACGAAAGTAAGAAATCTAAGTCAAAAGGATCATGTTATAATTATGAAAAACTCGGTCACTACAAACTGGATTGCCCATTGTTCAAGAAAGAAAAATGAAAAGAAAAATATCAAAAGAGATCAAATAAAGCTAGAAGAGCATATATTGCGTGGGAGAGCGATAGTGAAACTTCAAGCAAAATAGACTCTAGTGATGAAGAAGAAACGGTCAACTTTTGTCTTATGGCTAATCAAGAGAAGAAAAATAATGACCCAATAAAAATTGGGTATCTATTTCTCTTGTTTAAATTTGTAGGTGGAATGTCTTAAGACTACGGAGAGAAGATGGTTTCTCGATAGTGGATTCTCAAGGCATATGAGGGGTGACATCTCCTTATTTTTAACTTTATGGATAAAAAGAAATGATTTGTAACCTACGGTGACAATAACAAGGGAGCTATACTCGGAAAAGGTAGTGTAGGTAATCCCTCTTCTACTACTATCTCTGATGTCTTTTTAGTTGAAGGTCTTAAACACAATCTTATTAGCATTAGCCAATTGCGTGACAAAGAAAACAAAGTCAATTTTCAAAAGATTGTTGTATAATTGAAAACGATGATAAGAAAGATGACATTTTTAAGGGTTTAAGGGTAAATAATGTATACATGCTTGACTTGAATGAAGTATCTTTGATCGGTACTAAATGCCTAGCCTCCATAAGTGAAGACTCTTGGATTTAGCATATGAGTTTAGCACATGTCAACTTTGACTTGCTAAATAAAGTAGTTTCAAAAGATTTAGTAGTTGGTCTACCCAAAATAAATTTTTTTGAAGATCACTTATGTGATGCGTGTCAAATGGGGAAGCAAACAAGAATCTCTTTTAAATCTAAAAACATTGTCTCTACATCGAGACCCCTTGAACTTCTTCATATTGACCTTTTTGGACCATCTAGAATAAAAAGTCTAGGTGGAAACTACTATGGTTTTGTTATAGTTGATGACTAATCTATATTTTGTTTGACTATTTTCTTAGCTAATAAAAGTGACACTTTTTTAGAATTTGAAAAGTTTGCCAAGATCTCTCAAAACAAATTGAACATTAGCATTGTTATTATTCGAAGCGATCACATAGGTGAACTTGGAAACCACCTCTTTGAAGAATGTTGTGAAAAATATGGTATTGATCATAATTTTTCTGCCCCACGAACTCCACAACAAAATGGAGTGGTTGAACGTAAAAACTGTCTTTTAGAAGAACTCAGAAGAACTATGATCAATGAAGACGGTCTTCCTAAATATTTTTGGGCTGATGCCATAAATACGACATGTTATGTTTTGAATATTATTCTAATATCTCTTATTCTTAACAAAACTCCTTATGAATTTTTAAAAGGTGGGGAGTCAAATATTTCACATTTTCATGTTTTCGGTTGTAAGTGATTTGTGCTAAATAATGGTAAAGATAACCTTGGTAAGTTTGACTCAAAATTTGATGAAGGTATCTTTCTCAAATAATCTCAATCAAGCAAAGCAAATAGAGTATACAATACAAGGTTACATATCATTGAATAATCTATGCATGTTTCCTTTGATGAATCTTATCTGAAATCGGTTGGAAAAGGTGTTGTTTTTTATGGTGCAGGTGTATATTCAGAAATCATACTAAAATATCCTAAAGAAAATGACTCTAAACCTATAAAAGTTGAGGATAAGTTAGATCAAGTATCTGAAGAAAGAGAGAAAGATCGTCCAAGTAATGAAAGTGATCTTCTTTTGGAATGGAAAACCTCTAAGGATCATCCCATCGACAATATTCTAGGAGATATCTCAAAGGGAGTTACCACACGGTCTAAGATAAGTAACTTTTATTATCATTTTTATTTCGTCTCTCAAATTGAACCTAAAAAATCTAAAGACGCATTACTCGATGAACATTGGTTTTTAGCTATGCAAGAGGAACTAAATCAGTTTAAGAGAAATGAGGTTTGGGACATTGTCCCTCCTCTGTGAGACCATTGAGTAATTGGTACTAAATGGGTGTTTAGGAACAAATTAGACGAAAATGGAATAATAACTTGCAACAGGGTTCATCTTGTTGCTCAATGGTATAACCAAGAGGAAGGAATTGATTATGAGGAAACTTATGCTCTGATTGCCCGACTCGAGGCTATACGCCTTTTGCTTGCCTATGCATGTTCACAAAATTTCAAGTTATTTCAAATGGATGTTAAGATTGCTTTTCTTAATGGCTACATTAATAAAGAGGTATATGTATCTCAACCTCTCGGTTTTGAAAATTTTGAGTTTCCTAATTATATTTACAAACTTAAGCGTGCTTTGTACTGTCTCAAACAAGCCCCAATGGCTTGGTACGAGCATCTTAGAAAATTCTTACTAGATCAATGATTCTCAATAGGAAAGGTTTATACAACCTTTTTTATTAAGCGTCAAGGGAAACACTCTATTTTAGTTCAAGTTTATGTAGATGATATTATCTTTGGATCTATTAACATATCTTTGGTCAAGGAATTCTCTAAGCTAATGCAGGGAGAATTTGAATGAGCATGATGGGGGAGTTAAACTACTTCCCCGGTCTTCAAATCAAGCAACTTAATGAAGGGACTTTTATAATCCAAGCGAAGTATTGCAATGAGATACTCAAGCGCTTTGATATGACAAACTCCAAAGTAATCGACACTCCAATGCCTACGACGGTGAATTTGGTCGGAGATGAAATTGGTAATCCCGACGATATAAAAAGGTATAGAGGTATGAAATGGTTCCCTCCTCTATCTTATTGCATCCCGTCCAAATATTATGTTTAGTGTTTGCATGTGTGCTAGGTTTGAATCATGTCCCGAGGAATCACATTTAAAAGTTGTAAAGTGCATACTTAGGCACCTTTGTGGTACGTCAAAGTATGGACTTTGGTTCTCCAAGGGAAGAGATTCTTCTTTGGTTGGCTATTCCGACTCCGACTTTGCCGGTTGCAAATCAGATAGGAAGAGCACTAGTGGGACTTGTCATTTCTTTTCAAACTCCTTATTAAGTTGGCATAGCAAAAAGAAAGTTTTCGTTGCTTTGTCAACTGCCAAGGGGGAATACGTTGTAGCCGATAATTGTTATGCTCAAATTTTATGGCTCAAACAACAATTTCTCGACTTCAATGTTAAACTTGAACATATTCCTATTTTTTGTGACAAAACAAGTGCCATTAATCTAACCAAGAATCTGGTTTTGCATTCACGCACAAAACATATTGACATTAGACGTCATTTCCTTAGGGATCATGTAGAAAAGGGTAATGTTGTATTCGAGCATGTTGATAGCAAAAATCAACCTGCCGATATTTTTATAAAACCACTCGCGATGAAACCTTTCTTCCACGTCTGTAGGGAAGTTTGTGTTCTCGGTATCTCAGATAGGTTGCGACTTGACTAAGTTTCATGCTCGTTATTTTATGATTGTATATTCCTTCGTAATCTACTATGTCTAATGCAAGCGTTAGTGGGGGCATTCGTCTTTAATCATCCATGGAGGTAATATCGTTCTTATTTATTCGACCTCTCTTGATCATGTGTAAATGTTAAACTTGCTTTATAATATGTATTTTTTTTCATCCTTGACATAATTGATGTATATTTAGGCTTTCTATTTATTGTATGAATGACATTAAATAACATGAAAATTTTGAAAATTGAAATTTGGGCTGCATGAGTCGACTCATGAGTTGCAGCTGTTGGCGCTTACTGAAGCATTTTCTAATCTTGATTTGGTGCTTTGTAGTGCATTATGTGACTTTCATTGTTTACATGTCTTGCTTATGCTATTGGCTATTTTATTTTTCTAAGAACTTACTTTGTGTTTGATGTTTTTATTATTGAACTCATTTGGTGTAATGAACTTAATGCGTTTGATTAATTATGTCCACTATTATATGTTTTGCACTAGCTTCATTTTATGTGAATGTTTGTTGGTGTTTGTTAGTTGCAAAGTATATGATGATCATATAATTGAATATGTTTCTATTACACTTGACCTTATACTTTTCTCTTTTTAATGTTGTCAAAGAGGGAGAAGAAGCAGATTAAGCAGATTAAGCAGATTATGTTGCGAATTATGTTGAGCATGTGGTTGTGAGGAAGGCACAAATTCAGGGGAGGATATATGGTATAATTGGGCTCAGTTATTGGATTAGGTTTTTCCATCATAAAAAAGGGGGAGTATGTGGGGGAAAGGTACATCTACTCTTGTTTTAATGATGTCAAAATATTCTTTGCATCTTGCATTTGGGCTCTTAATATTGGTTAGTTTTTTGGTGAATTTGAGTTTGGGAATGGATGGTATGAAACTCCTTGAATTAAAGAATTTTTATCCACTTCAACTGCTTGCATCGACTCACACAGTTGGTGGGTTGACTCATGGTTTGATCAAGGTCAATGCACCTCACTCGGGACTGCTCGCATCGACCCTTCTGGTCGACTCATAATGGGAATGAAAATATTTCAGGTTGCGTTGATGCATGCCCTGGTACGATCGATGCATCGATTATTTGTGGATCATCTCATTAAGCTCGGGATCGCTCAGGTCGACCCCCCAAACTGTATGAGTCGATGCATCACTAAAATTCAACTGTTTGTGCTCTGTTTTCTGGTCTTGCTGAAAGTGAAACATTATATACATTAGTTTGTGTTCATCATTTGGGTCAACAAGAAAAAGTTAAAGATAAACACACAATTTCTCATCATCTTCATCCTCTCCTTTAATTCATCAACAAACACATAACAATTTTTTTGGATCAAAGTGCAGAGTTGTGATGATAACATTCAAATTGAAGATTGAAATTCAGATTTGAGTTGAGAATTGAGTGGGTTTTTTCTTGAATAAAATCGTTAGGATTTTTTCCTCCAAGATCTGCGTTGGTGCGGGGGTTTTTGCACAAGTCTTTGCTTTATTTAATTCAGCAGAGTGAAAGGGTTGAGAAATGGTGCATTTGCTCAATCAAGTAGCGGTAACCGGAGGATTGTGAAGAAAGATTTGGGTTCAAACGTCTTGAGATAAAAATCAGCCAAGTCAAAGATTTGTAGAACGAAGAGTTCGTGCCATCAAGTAGCAGTAACCGAAGGTTTGTTCAAAGAGTTTGGCATACTTGGTTTGGTTTGAACCAAGGGGAGAGAAGGAAATAGTTTCATCATCAACAATTGGTTTGTATGTAGTGAAGACTATTGCTTCTCTTGTAACACTTTGCAACTTAATATCATATATCTCAATTCTAGATTTTAGAATTGGGGGAAGACGTACCCTACGCTAGGAAGATAAGGGAAACTTCCTTAACAAATAGTGTGTTGTTTCTCTTTCCCTATCCTTTTATTTTTGTTTGTCATAATTTGTGTGATATTGATTATTCAATTCATTTTACCGTGATTGTAGTGAGTCAAACTTAGTTTACAATAACCATAGCAATCACTTTGATTGTTATCAAGGAAAATTCATCACTACAATTAAGTAAAATTGAACTTGTTGTATTTTTGTACACCAAGTGTTTGATAAATTGACTAACACACAAATTAGTGATATTGTCAAGTTTTATCTTAAACAATTCATTAGAAGTAGTAAGTACTCATTGGTATTGTTTAAGTGATTGATTAGTAAGTAATCATATTGATTCATTTCTCATCATAAGAAATCCATTTGGTTTCGCATATCTGATCTTTTCAATAACAGATCGTTTAGACGATTTTGATTCGGAAAGCTTTTGCACCATTTAAAAACAATTTTTAAAAACACTATTTTTTAAATAAAGGATCTATTCACCCCCCTTCTAGATCTGTCCTATCGTCTAACATTAAACTCTCAAAATAAAGTTAGAGCAATATATATAGAGTGCAGACAACAAATATATTTAGGCAATCGAGAATCCCCAATTCCATTCAAATGTTGAAAAATGGTTCGGTTGCAAGAGGTTTTGTAAACATATTCGCAAGTTGATCTTTACTATCAACATGTTGTTAACTAACAATTTTCGACCAAGGGAAGTGATTATAAGCTAAGGGTGATCCCCAAGAGGAAAGTATTTTGACACAACCCATGGTGAGAGAAGAGGCATTGACGGGTAGGCCCATTGAGACTTAAACAAAATTCAGTTTTTGAAGGTGAGTCGACGTAATGGTTTGAAGTTAGTCGACTAGGAGCCATATAAATGAAGGGTTCGAAAGGAAGAAACAAATACGTGAAGCGTTCATCATTGGAGCAGTTTTCATCGACGATTACAAATAGAATGTGGGAAGGTTCAGAAAGGGAATTTTCATCACAAACTTCAAACGTGGTTGTAATAACCGTCGAACGTGTCAGACATAGTTATTTTTTTTGTTATTTACGCAAGTTTTTCATTCATGTTAGAGGTCGCATTTTGTAACATTGTAAGAGAGCACTCAAAGTACCTGCGTCTAGAGAGAAATAAATCAATTCTGAGAAATGTACGATTGCGTCCAACTTTAAATTCAAAGCAGTTTATTTCAAGTCTTGTTTATCATTTCTATCTTGCATTTTATTTATCCGTCTTTGTCTTTTTTTACCCTTTTCACGTTACGTTTCATACATTAACCATTTCAAACACCAAAATGTTATCAAACTTAACACTAGAGCAATATCTCAAGTTCAAGCACCACTTCATGTCGGTAGAACACCCTAGAGCAACGGGCAAGCTGAAGTCGCCAATTGAATGTTGTTGATAGGATTGAAGATAAAACTCTATGAGGCAAAAAAACTGGCTCGATGAGCTCCCTTATGTTCCCTGAGCATACCAAACTACATCTCATTCAACAAATGGTGAAACACGCTTCTAGCTTTCCTATGGCATCAAGACCGTCATCTTGATTGATGTAGGGAAACTCATATGGAGAACAACATATCATTTACAAGAGGATGACGATTCACAAGTCATCAAGGAAGAATGAGATCTCTTGAGACCTAATCATAAACTCATCTTTTGAATGATGTTTAATATTTTACTCACCGCCTCTAAATTTCCTACGATAGTCTCGTCATTAAGATATCATGGATAAAAAAAATAGAATGTAAATGTGGAAGGAAGATGAGATAGATGGGTGATTTATGAGATCCGTGAGAGAAATAATAGATATTTTACATTGTAAGTTAATATCATAAAATTGAATTGTCACGTTAAATCGAATGAAAGTGAATTCATTAAAAAGTTTAAAATCGGAAAAATAACTATGAAAAATAAAACATAAAAATTACTCTTCATTATTCTTACAGTTTTTTTTAACACAACAGATTATTTTTTAAACTTTGGTAATTAAGTAATTTAAACATTTTTTTAATCAATAGATCTTGTAATATGGCTAGCACATTTAAGATATGATTAGAATTAATAAATGAATGAACGAAGTCTTGCCCAAGAAGTGATTAAGAATAAAAAGCTTATGAATGAATGAAGCCTTGCCTTAGAAATGAGTGATTCAGAATTAAAAACTAACAAAAAATTTACTGCGTTTGCCGGGAGTCGAACCCGGGTCTATTGCTTGGAAGGCAATTATCCTAACCGTTGGACTACAAACGCTGTTGAGTTTGTCATTGAGGGTTACTTTTAATGACGTAATATATTTCAAAAATGTATGGTTAGCTAAATTTTAGTGGGTCTTTGGGAATACTTTTGTATCACGTCCATGCAATATCATTTTTATAGATAGGGATGAGAAAGTTCAAATCCATATAAAAACAATATGTTTGAATGTGCTTTTGAGAAAATCAATTTAAAATTACATAAAGTTCTATATTATTATATGTGTTTTTGTGAACATGATTTGGATTGGGTTTTTAGTTTTTCATTTTTAAAATTAAATCAAATTGAAGCATATATATTTTTCATATTACTAATACATTACATTACAATAATTAATTATTTATTAGTCTTTAATTTTTAATAATTTATTATTTTAATTTAATATATTATTATTTTATACAATTGAGTTTAATACAATTGAGTTTAATTGTTATGTACTATCAGTATAAATATTTTTATATTGTCCATGCATCACGACCACTCAACTTTAATATTTAAAAAGAAATTAAAATAAAAATAAGATATTTTAAGCAATTTAACGGTTGTGATTCACTGACGGTGTAAAATTGTTTTACACCGTCAGTATGTTTCAATTAAATCTAATAGAAGTTTACAAGTTTTAATATGGCACAAGGCTATAAGATCTGGTTCGCGAAAGGTTTGGTCGTTATGGTCTCGATATCGTCAGCGACACCGTCTCTATGTATATGGAGGTACATCGAATATCAATTATCACCATTAAAAATTGATGTCCGTTCACAATAAATTATGCCACAAAGAGAAGGAACAATAGATATAGGATATAAAAAATAGTTTTTGAAGGTGTTGCATCCAATTAATTCAACATTCACAAATTTACCTAAATCTTGCATGAAAGAGGATTTGCTTTGTATTCAAATCTCGCACGAGGAACATGAAAGGGGCTTTTGAGTATTGCAAATTCTATTTACAGGAATTAATAATATAAAACATGTTTGTATAACAAGAACATATACTTCAAATGAAAAAAATCAATAGTTTCAAGTCACTATAAGCATATGAAATTGACACATATTACAGTTTTATAAAGTTGAGATTGCTCTACAACTTGTCTATAGATGGCTGATAATATTTGTCTGTTCGGGAACTTAACCTGAAAAGACAAAGTTAGTTTTATGCAATGTCATGATGCATTAAATGCATTGCGGAATGACGTTCTCAAAATAAATGAGAATACTATATGCGTTTCATATGTATATGCTATGATATTCTGTAAATGATGTATGAGTGCAATATGTCGTTGGAACGTATTGATAGCTTCGTATAACATCTTTGGCTGGGGAAAATAAATCCATGACTGTTGCTAGGGATGAAGAAACTAGTTTCTCAATTTTGTTTAGAACGTCTTTGCTGGGGATTCCCGCTCTCTGTTTGAGGACAATCCGTTGGGGACGTTTGACTTCTGCTTGAGGATAGAAGAATTCCAGGAAAATTGGTTGTTCAATGTTCTTTTAAAGGATTTGATTCTTATGTACCATGACTGGGGACAAAAGAGATGAATAATCCTCTGATGTGCTGTCTGGCCAAGTTTCTGATATGGATGTCAACTCTTCTGGAGAGGATAAAGTTGAATGACATCTGGCCGGGAAAGAGAATCCTGTCGAGGAATTGCAATATCGAAGAAATAAACTTCGTTGGGGAAATAAACCCTGTAGACCGTGTTGAGGAAATAATCTCTGATGGGGATCAGGATTTCATAGGTTGCGTTGAGGAAGTTTTCACTGTATGCTATGGAAATGATCAAACTTCTTTATCTGCTATGGGGCCTATTAGGGAAGATGATCATGCCGAGCTATCCATCAGGGATATAGAGGTGAACCGCTGGAAGATGCTCCAATTTCTATCTGATGGCATACTAGATTTTCTGGGGAATATATCTCTATTGGGGATGAGCTTGTGAAGATAGCTCTGTAGAGATAGTTCCATGGAGATTTCTCTGTGGAGATTTATGGGTGACTTGAACATTATCCCAACTCCTAGAGTCGTTAGTAAATGCTACTCCTGTTTTTATGCATATATTTTGTTAACAGTAATCATGTTCAAATGCATGTTTTTATTCAATATAATCATTGGACGTTTTTGGAAACAAAATAGAGAAAGTAAAAAAATTTGAACTTTGAAATCTAACTGCATTGATTCCGAAAGTTTGCCTATAAGCGGGCAGTTTTATACCAAGAGATAGAAATCCTAGTAAGAGGAAATCGTCGTAAAATGGAAGAAGGGATACAAAGAAAAAAAAGGAAAAACAACTATGTGGAAACGATCCCATCAAGTTTCAACTATGTTATTTCCCCTATGTCTTCAAGCATATCATCACTTGTTGTTGGAAGGAGATGATTGAATTATTCTCTACTGTTTGAACATGACGCTAGTAATAAAGCTGGTTGTAAGTAGATGGGTGATCCAACAGGTCGTAGTCGTACCCTTTGATCCCTAACTTTTTCCTGGACCGCCCTTTCAGATTTTCAGTCCATTGGGATATCCTTTATTGCCCAAGCCTCCTTTTTAGGTTTTCGACTTGCCAGATATACAATTTTTTTTATATATATCCCTAATTTTTGCCCAAACCCTTTTGGTTCGCTGGGATGCCCTTACTTTTGCCTAGGCCTATCAATCTAGCGGGTCTCTTTTATGCATAGTATTTTTTTACTATGTCCGCGTTCATAGGGTGTGGAAAACCTCCACCGTCCATGGTAGTAAGTATCATAACACCCCCAGAAAATATCTTTTTGATCACAAATGGCCCTTCTTATGTGGGAGTCCATTTGCCCCTGGGATCACCTTGTGGTAGGATAATACGCTTTATTACCAAATCACCAGCCTGGTATACCCGATGTTTAACTTTCTTGTTAAAGGCTTTGATCATGCGTTTCTGATACATATGACCATGACAAACAATCACAAGCCTTTTTTCATCGATCATATTTATTTGGTCCAGTCGAGTCTTAGTCCATTCGTCTTCATCTAAACATGCGTCTTTCACAATCCTTAAGGAAGGAATCTGGACTTCAACTGGTAAGACATCCTCTATATCGTAGACTAGAGAGAGTGGGGTTGCTCCAATTGATATACATACTGAAGTTCGGTAACTATGAAGAGAAAATGGTAATATCTCATGCCAATCTTTGTATGTTATTGTCATCTTCTGCAAGATCTTATTGATATTCTTGTTGGTGGCTTCCACAGCGCCATTCATCTTTGGTCGATACAGAGAAGAATTGTGATGCTTAATCCTGAACTGCGTGCAGAGTTCTGTGATCATAGTATTGTTAACATTGGTACCATTGTCCACTATGATCCTTTCAGGGATTCTATACCGACAAATAAGGTTGTATTTAATGAACCGAGCCACAACATTCTTGGTAACAAAAGCAAACAAGGCTGGTTCAACCCACTTCGTGAAGTAATCAATATTGGCCAGGATGAAACGATGCCCATTGGAAGCAATATGCTTAATCCCTTAAATAATATCAATTCACCATACTGCAAACAGCCAAGGAGAAGTCAAGACATTCAAAAGAATCAGAGGAACATTTTCTTTGTCAGCATAAATCTGGCATTTGTGGCAAGTTCTGGAATAATGATGACAATCAGTTTCTATAGTAGACCAATAATAACCCGCTCTCAGAGTCTTCTTACTCATTGTATGCCCACTGAGGATAGGACGTAACATCTAAGAAACTTGCATTGAACTGCTTCATAACTTTAACTTTGATCTTTTCAGACATCTCGGGACGCATACGACGAACCTTCTGTTTTATAGGAGGACAACCTTCCTTCAACGTTAGACGGTGAACCACAATGTCAGTATCAAGCCCTGGTTCGTACGACCAAGCAAATATCTAAACATAGTCACACAACATCTGGATTAATCTCTTTTTGACACTGTCTTCTAGGTTGACACCTATCTTGACTTCTTTCTTGTCCTCTTCAGTACCTAAGTTCACAACCTCGACTGGCTCTTCATACGGTTGTATGGCTCTTTCTTGTTGCATTAACAGCCTAGGAAGATCTCCAGGTACTTTACAATCTTCCTCATCTTCGTCCTCGGCTTGGTAGATCAGATTTTCGAAGTCATAATTGGCAATAGTAGAATTGTTATCAATGGGATCCAGGGTGGATATGGATCTGCAATTTATTGTGTGGGTGTGTGTAAGAACACATAGCTATTTTGAAAGAAATAAACAAAAGAAAAACAAAGAGCGCAAAATTTTAATGCAAACATCCAATGATTTATTAAATGAAAATATGCGGATGAAAAATGACAACCCTAACAAATGGACAATTGTGCCCCGGGTAAGGAACAAGGTTTACAGTTATTGTTCAAATTACATGACCCAAAACTTGAAAGCAAGAAAACAGAAAATAGCATTTACTCCTGACTAAAAGAGATTGGTATAAAGTCTTCAGTCTTCCAATTGTTGAGCCCATTATCGGTAGTAGGGAAAATCTATTTGTCTATGTCACAATCGTTATCAGCGTCTTCCATAATGTTGACTTGATTTTTGTGAACTCCATTATTGTTGATGTGGAATGGAGGTCTTCCAGAATTAGCACGAGCACGACAAAACGCCCTTTGAGCCTCTAGTGAAACCCAAACCAAATTTATCGGACTTGTAAGGGATGTTGGGAAGTTGACCACAAACAGTGCCACCATCTTCTTCTACCACACTCTTAGCGTCTTTCAGAGAAGTCGTTCTTGGTAGAATCATGGTAACCTTTGGAACGATAGGAGTAGCTTTGTCAACAGGGGTTGTCTGAGGAATAACTTCAAAGGTATGGCAAGGAGTATCGAAGAATTCACCATCCATATCAACATACTTGAAGGAATTCAAATGGCTCACCATGTATTCTTCTTCACCGAAAACTATAACGATTTTTCCTTTTACAAGATACTTCAACTTTTGGTGTAAAGTAGAAGTAACAACGTTTGCCCCATGAATCCAAGGGCATCCAAGAAAACTGGAATAGGCTGAACGAATGTCCATCACATAGAAAGTAGATTCGAAGACCTGGGAACCCACTTTGATTTCAAGATCAATCTCTCCATGCACCATTCTCTTTGAACAATCAAAAGCACTTACCAAAATGTCACTGGGTTTTAGCACAATCCCTTCACAGTCAAGTTTGTTTAAAGCAGATTTTGATAAATATATTCAATGCGGAACCTGTGCCCATCAATACATGGGATAAGGTAGTGCCCCTACACTCAATAGAGACATGCAAAGCTTTATTATGGTTCCTTTCTGTGGGAGTTAAATCAGCATCATAAAATCCTAGCCCATTATCGGTTGTCAGGCTAGCAACACAATTTCCGAACTTATCAACAGAGATTTCCTGTGGTACATGAGTAGATTTCAGGAACTTTACCAGAGCCTGAGCATAGGCTTCAGAGCATAACAACAGAGATAACATAGATATTTTGGAGGGGGTCTTCCCCAACTGTTCAACGATCTTATAGTCACTCTTTCCCTATCCTTTTATTTTCATTTGTCATAATTTGTGTGATATTGATTGTTCAATTTATTTTACCTTGATTGTAGTGAGTCAAACTTAGTTTACAATAACCATAGCAATCACTTTGATTGTTATCAAGGAAAATTCATCACTACAATTAAGTAAAATTGAACTTGTTGTGTTTTTGCACACCAAGTGTTTGATAAATTGACTAACACACAAATTAGTGATATTGTCAAGTTTTATCTTAAACAATTCATTAGAAGTAGTAAGTACTCATTGATATTGTTTAAGTGATTGATTAGTAAGTAATCATATTGATTCATTTCTCATCATAAGAAATCCATTCGGTTTCGCATATCTGATCTTTTCAATAACATATCGTTTAGACGATTTTGATTCGGAAAGCTTTTGCACCATTTAAAAACAATTTTTAAAAGCACTATTTTTTAAATAAAGGATCTATTCACCCCCCCTTCTAGATCTGTCCTATTGTCTAACATGAAACTCTCAAAACAAAGTTAGAGCAATATATATAGAGTGCAGACAACAAATATATTTAGGCAACATTAGAGATATCGAGAATCCCCAATTCCATTCAAATGTTGAAAAATGGTTCGGTTGCAAGAGGTTTTGTAAACATATTTGCAAGTTGATCTTTACTATCAACATGTTGTTAACTAACAATTTTCGACCAAGGGAAGTGATTATAAGCTAAGGGTGATCCCCAAGAGGAAAGTATTTTGACACAACCCATGGTGAGAGAAGAGGCATTGACGGGTAGTCCCATTGAGACTTAAACAAAATTCAGTTTTTGAAGGTGAGTCGACGTAATGGTTTGAAGTTAGTCGACTAGGAGCCATATAAATGAAGGGTTCGAAAGGAAGAAACAAATACATGAAGCGTTCATCATTGGAGCAGTTTTCATCGACGATTACAAATAGAACGTGGGAAGGTTCAGAAAGGGAATTTTCATCACAAACTTCAAACGTGGTTGTAATAACCGTCGAACGTGTCAGACATAGTTATTTTTTTTTGTTATTTACGCAAGTTTTTCATTCATGTTAGAGGTCGCATTTTATAACATTGTAAGAGAGCACTCAAAGTACATGCGTCTAGAGAGAAATGAATCAATTCTGAGAAATGTACGATTGCGTCCAACTTTAAATTCAAAGCAGTTTATTTCAAGTCTTGTTTATCATTTCTATCTTGCATTTTATTTATATGTCTTTGTCTTTTTTTACCCTTTTCACGTTACATTTCATACTTTAACCATTTCAAACACCAAAATGTTATCAAACTTAACACTAGAGCAATATCTCAAGTTCAAGCACCACTTCATGTCGGTAGAACACCCTAGAGCAATGGGCAAGCTGAAGTCGCCAATTGAATGTTGTTGATAGGATTGAAGATAAAACTCTATGAGGCAAAATAACTGACTCAATGAGCTCCCTTATGTTCCCTGAGCATACCAAACTACATCTCATTCAACAAATGGTGAAACACCCTTCTAGCTTTCCTATGGCATCAAGACCGTCATCTTGGTTGATGTAGGGAAACTCATATGGAGAACAACATATCATTTACAAGAGGATGGCGATTCACAAGTCATCAAGGAAGAATGAGATCTCTTGAGACCTAATCATAAACTCATCTTTTGAATGATGTTTAATATTTTACTCACCGCCTCTAAATTTCCTACGATAGTCTCGTCATTAAGATATCATGGATAAAAAAAATAGAATGTAAATGTGGAAGGAAGATGAGATAGATGGGTGATTTATGAGATCCCTGAGAGAAATAATAGATATTTTATATTGTAAGTTAATATCATAAAATTGAATTGCCACGTTAAATCGAATGAAAGTGAATTCATTAAAAAGTTTAACATCGGAAAAATAATTATGAAAAATAAAACATAAAAATTACTCTTCATTATTCTTACCGTTTTTTTTAACACAACAAATTATTTTTTAAACTTTGGTAATTAAGTAATTTAAACATTTTTTTAATCAATAGATCTTGTAATATGGCTAGCACATTTAAGATATGATTAGTATTAATAAATGAATGAACGAAGTCTTGCCCAAGAAGTGATTAAGAATAAAAAGCTTATGAATGAATGAAGCCTTGCCTTAGAAATGAGTGATTCAGAATTAAAAACTAACGAAAAAGTCTACTGCGTTTGCCGGGAGTCGAACCCGGGTCTATTGCTTGGAAGGCAATTATCCTAACCGTTGGACTACAAACGCTGTTGAGTTTGTCATTCAGGGTTACTTTTAATGACGTAATATATTTCAAAAATGTATGGTTAGTTAAATTTTAGTGGGTCTTTGGGAATACTTTTGTATCACGTCCATGCAATATCATTTTTATAGATAGGGATGAGAAAGTTCAAATCCATATAAAAACAATATGTTTGAATGTGCTTTTGAGAAAATCAATTTAAAATTACATAAAGTTCTATATTATTATATGTGTTTTTGTGAACATGATTTGGATTGGGTTTTTAGTTTTTCATTTTTAAAATTAAATCAAATTGAAGCATATATATTTTTCATATTACTAATACAATACATTACAATAATTAATTATTTATTAGTCTTTAATTTTTAATAATTTATTACTTTAATTTAATATATATATATATATATATATATATATATATATATATATATATATATATATATATATATATATATATATATATATATATATATATATATATATATATATATATATATATATATATATATATATATATATATATATATTAACTAGTTTAATAGAATTGAGTTTAATTGTTATGTACTATGAGTATAAATATTTTTACATTGTCCATGCATCACGACCACTCAACTTTAATATTTAAAAAGAAATAAAAATAAAAATAAGATATTTTAAGCAATTTAACGGTTGTGATTCACTGACGGTGTAAAATTGTTTTACACCGTCAGTATGTTTCAATTAAATCCAATAGAATTTTACAAGTTTTAATATGGCACAAGGCTATAAGATCTGGTTCGCGAAAGATTTGGTCGCTATGGTCTCGATATCGTCAGCGACACCGTCTCTATGTATATGGAGGTACATCGAATATCAATTATCACCATTAAAAATTGATGTCCGTTCACAATAAATTATGCCACAAAGAGAAGGAACAATAGATATAGGATATAAAAAACAGTTTTTGAAGGTGTTGCATCTAATTAATTCAACATTCACAAATTTACCTAAATCTTGCATGAAAGAGGATTTGCTTTGTATTCAAATCTCGCACGAGGAACATGAAAGGGGCTTTTGAGTATTGCAAATTCAATTTACAGGAATTAATAATATAAAACATGTTTGTATAACAAGAATATATACTTCAAATGAAAAAAATCAATAGTTTCAAGTCACTATATTACAGTTTTATAAAGTTGAGATTGCTCTATAGATGGCTGATAATATTTTTCTGTTCGGGAATTTAACCTGAAAAGATAAAGTTAGTTTTATGCAATGTCATGATGCATTAAATGCATTGCGGAATGACGTTCTCAAAATAAATGAGAATACTATATGCGTTTCATATGTATATGCTATGATATTCTGTAAATGATGTATGAGTGCAATATGTCGTTGGAACGTATCGATAGCTTCGTATAACATCTTTGGCCGGGGAAAATAAATCCCTGACTGTTGCTAGGGATGAAGAAACTAGTTTCTCAATTTTGTTTAGAACGTCTTTGCTGGGGATTCCCGCTCTCTGTTTGAGGACAATCCATTGGGGACGTTTGACTTCTGCTTGAGGATAGAAGAATTCCAGGAAAATTGGTCGTTCAACGTTCTTTTAAAGGATTTGATTCTTATGTACCCTGACTGGGGACAAAAGAGATGAATAATCCTCTGATGTGCTGTCTGGCCAAGTTTCTGATATGGATGTCAACTCTTCTGGAGAGGATAAAGTTGAATGACATCTGGCCGGGAAAGAGAATCCTGTCGAGGAATTGCAATATCGAAGAAATAAACTTCGTTGGGGAAATAAACCCTGTAGACCGTGTTGAGGAAATAATCTCTGATGGGGATCAGGATTTCATAGGTTGCGCTGAGGAAGTTTTCACTGTATGCTAGGGAAACGATCAAACTTCCTTATCTGCTACGGGGCCTATTAGGGAAGATGATCATGCCGAGCTATCCATCAGGGATATAGAGGTGAACCGCTGGAAGATGCTCCAATTTCTATCTGATGGCATACTAGATTTTCTGGGGAATATATCTCTATTGGGGATGAGCTTGTGAAGATAGCTCTGTAGAGATAGTTCCATGGAGATTTCTCTGTGGAGATTTATGGGTGACTTGAACATTATCCCAACTCCTAGAGTCTTTAGTAAATGCTACTCCTGTTTTTATGCATATATTTTGTTAACAGTAATCATGTTCAAATGCATATTTTTATTCAATATAATCATTGGACGTTTTTGCAAACAAAATAGAGAAAGTAAAAAAATTTGAATTTTGAAATCTAACTGCATTGATTCCGAAAGTTTGCCTATAAACGGGCAGTTTTATACCAAGAGACAGAAATCCTAGTAAGAGGAAATCGTCGTAAAAAGGAAGAAGGGGTACAAAGAAAAACAAGGAAAAACAGCTATGTGGAAACGATCCCATCAAGTTTCAACTATGTTATTTTCCCTATGTCTTCAAGCATATCATCACTTGTTGTTGGAAGGAGATGATTGAATTATTCTCTACTATTTGAACATGACGCTAGTAATAAAGCTGGTTGTAAGTAGATGGGTGATCCAACAGGTCGTAGTCGTACCCTTTAATCCCTAACTTTTTCCTGGACCGCCCTTTCGGGTTTTCAGTCCATTGGGATATCCTTTATTGCCCAAGCTGCCTTTTTAAGTTTTCGACTTGCCAGATGTACAATTTTTTATATATATCCCTAATTTTTGCCCGAACCCTTTTGGTTCGCTGGGATGCCCTTACTTTTGCCTAGGCCTGTCAATCTAGCGGGTCTCTTTTATGCATAGTATTTTTTTACTATGTCCGCGTTCACAGGGTGTGGAAAACCTCCACTGTCCATGGTAGTAAGTATCATAACACCACCAGAAAATATCTTTTTGATCACAAATGGCCCTTCTTATGTGGGAGTCCATTTGCCCCTGGGATCACCTTGTGGTAGGATAATACGCTTTATTATCAAATCACCAACCTAGTATACCCGATGTTTGACTTTCTTATTAAAGGATTTGATCATACGTTTCTGATACATCTAACCATGACAAACAATCACAAGCCTTTTTTCATCGGTCATATTTATTTGGTCCAGTCGAGTCTTAGTCCATTCGTCTTCATCTAAACATGCGTCTTTCATAATCCTTAAGGAAGGAATCAGGACTTCAACTGGTAAGACAGCCTCCATATCGTAGACTAGAGAGAGTGGGGTTGCTCCAGTTGATATACATACTTAAGTGCGGTAACTATGAATAGAAAATGGTAATATATCATGCCAATCTTTGTATGTTATTGTCATCTTCTACAAGATCTTATTGATATTCTTGTTGGTGGCTTCCACTGCACCATTCATCTTTAGTCGGTACAGAGAAGAATTGTGATGCTTAATCCTGAACTGCGTGCAGAGTTCTGTGATCATAGTATTGTTAACATTGGTACCATTGTCCACTATGATCCTTTCAGGGATTCTATACCGACAGATAAGGTTGTATTTAATGAACCGAGCCACAACATTCTTGGTAACAAAAGCAAACAAGGCTGGTTCAACCCACTTCGTGAAGTAATCAATAGTGACCAGGATGAAACGATGCCCATTGGAAGAAATAGGCTTAATCCCTCAAATCATATCAATTCACCATATTGCAAACGGCCAAGGAGAAGTCAAGACATTCAAAGGAATCAGAGGAACATTTACTTTGTCAGCATAAATCTGGAATTTGTGGCAAGTTCTGGAATAACGATGACAATCAGTTTCTATAGTAGACCAATAATAACCCACTCTCAGAGTCTTCTTACTCATTGTATGCCCGCTGAGGATAGGACGTAACATCTAAGAAACTTGCATTGAACTGCTTCATAACTTTAACTTTGATCTTTTCAGACATCTCGGGACGCATACGATGAACCTTCTGTTTTATAGGAGGACAACCTTCCTTCATCGTTAGACGGTGAACCACAATGTCAGTATCAAGCCCTGGTTCGTACGACCAAGCAAAGATCTCAACATAGTCACACAACATCTGGATTAATCTCTTTTTGACACTGTCTTCTAGGTTGACACCTATCTTGACTTCTTTCTTGTCCTCTTCAGTACCTAAGTTCACAACCTCGACTGGCTCTTCATACGGTTGTATGGCTCTTTCTTCTTGCATTAACAGCCTAGCAAGATCTCCAGGTACTTCACAATCTTCCTCATCTTCGTCCTCGGCTTGGTAGATTGGATTTTCGAAGTCATAATTGGCAATAGTAGAATTTTTATCAATGGGATCCAGGGTGGATATGGATCTGCAATTTATTGTGTGGGTGTGTGTAAGAACACATAGCTATTTTGAAAGAAATAAAGCAAAAGAAAAACAAAGAGCGCAAAATTTTAATGCAAAAATCCAATGATTTATTAAATGAAAATATGCGGATGAAAAATGACAACCCTAACAAATGGACAATTGCATCTCTGGGCAAGACAAACCATCGTATTTAGAAAAAAGAGGCACTTTAAACTTGTGGGGGATGACAATCCCAGAAACCAACCCTAACTCTTTGAAATCCAGCCCAGGCACTCTTTGCACTTCCATAGCTGCCAGACGTTCTTCCAGATTCTTGTACTTGTCATCTGCAGGAGGGTACTGCTGTTCTGAATAGTCTTCATCCTCCTCCTCTTCTTCTTCAGCCTCAGACTCAGATGGTACTGCAGCTCCCTTTCCTTTTCCTACCCCTTCATCAGATATTGAGGGGAGGTCCAGGACCTTTCTAGTTTGACCTTCAAATATTCTACCCAAAGTAGCCACACCAACTCTTTTATTTTACTTTTTCTCTTTTTCTTTTTCTTTCTCTAACAGAGCTTTAAGATCCTCCTGACCCTTTGCCAAGGTCATGAGTAATTGTTGGAACTGTAAATTCTGCGCTTGCAAATCTTTGACCGTTTGCTCTATATCCATCTTGCTGAAATAAACAGCAGAGAGATAAAGAAACCTGGTGTAAAAACCTGTTTATGCATATGATGAATGATATGTATTCATGTAATGCATTCAAGGATTCAGAAATTCAAATTTGTTGTAAACAAAAAGGACACACGTCATATTAATAAAAATAGAATTTGTTAGTACATAAATTCCCCTTGGGCAAAATAATACAAAATTATAAGGTAAAAAGACGTTGCACATCCTCTTTGGCGCAATGTAGGTGTTGAGAGTCTGCTCTTCATGGAGTCGACAAGTAAGTTCCAAAACCTTCTTCTCACTGGCGTAGAAGCTGGCTTCAAAAGTGTTCTGTTCTTCCTTGAGCTTTATCCAACTCTTTTGCAGATCTTCCAATGATGTCGGCATGTCAGGATGTAGGAGGGTGTATGGAACCTCTCCTTCCATAACAGGCTCTTTGATCACCGGGAGAATGTAGGGGTAAGGCATCATACGACTCTGGGCGCGAGTTCGTACCCACTTGAGGTAAGGCTCAAGGGGGATGGAATTATTGTGTCCCAGGGTCTTACTGTCCACCTTGTTGGGCATCCTTCAAGCTCGGATAAACCTTTGTCGAAGTCCTTCAGCGTCGTTGTCAAAGTCAAAAACCAAGTCTAGAATCAGCATGTCATGAGGGCCATCCCTTCGGGCATACCCAAATTGTCTCAGAGCCAAGCAGGGGTTGTAGGTAATGCCTCCCCTAATGCCAAGTAGTGGGACATTAGGAAATTCCCCACAATAATCAATGATGATGACATTTTCTATGGACCAGGAACACCAATGAACATCAGAATGTGTAAGAGTCATCAACCGTTGTGACCACCTTAAGCCTTGCTCATTCCTCAGGACTGATTGGGGAAGGTGAGAAATAAACCACCTTGCTAGAAGAGGAGTACAACACATGAGAACACCTCTTTTCCTCATTGTTCGTGTGTGAAACGAGTGTAGGATGTCCCCAAGCAATGTAGGCACATGATTCCGAGATATGAAAATCTTGACAACATTCACATCTATAAGCTAATCAGGGTTTGGGAACAAGACCAGCCCATAGATGAGAAGTGCTACAATCTCCTCAAAAGCTTGCAGATCTAGAGAATTCCAGCAGTCTTGTGCCTTCTCAAACAAAAACTTTGCCAAGAAACCCTTGACACCACTTCTGGTTCCCAATGACCTTTGATATCAGATGGTTGCAAGTGTAAGGCTTGAGCAACATCTTCAGGCTTTGGCTCTCTTTCCGTCCCGTTGTAGGGTAGTTGATGGATAATAGGAATCCTTAGGAGTTGAGAAAATTCCTCCAAAGTAGGCACTAGTTGGTAATCAGGAGTTGTGAAGCAGTGGTGTAGGGGGTCAAAGAACTGAAAGAGAACTTTCACTATGTCTTCTTATATGTTGGAGTTGACCAAGTTGAGAAGTCTACCATGTCTTTCAGTGAAGGGAGAATTCTCTGGAATCTTGGAAGCAAGCTCCTTGAGTAAAGGAGGAATTCTCACAAGGTTGACCTGTAGTGTTTTCCTGCGGAGTGATTCCATAACCTACAAAACATGAACAAAGATGAAGATCTGAAATTCTTGAAATGGTTAGTGGATGCATATGATGCTTCATGATGTTCATGATGTATGCACAAGTATATGTACAAACAAATCACACAAGATCCTAGTTTCAGGCTTGCATGGGGTTTCATAGGTAAGTACCCTCTTGAAGTTTAGTTGGCTCAACCTGTCCTACAAATAGTAACCGGGTTCTACGGAGCTCAATATCACTGGATTATTTTCTGTGTTCATTGTTTCAGTTTAGCCACTTTACTGGCGACCAAAATATTCCAAGAAAACAACCCTCAATGAGTGTAGTATCGAGTATCTACCAACTTTGAACTGCACCAAAGCCGGTCATCTCACTACCCCTAAAAAGGCCAAGATGGTCAAGTAAAGGTTCTAAAAGTCCATTAGTGCTTTATGATATCACTAAGCAGCCCCGTATTCTCTTTGATTGACTCAAAGGCTACCGGTACCCACAAATATGTCGCACTAATATAGCTATTGCTTCAACCATGTCGGTATACCCCACACAGTTTCCACAATGTATTGCTATTTACCTATGAATGTTTCCCAAATTCGGGTAGAGGATTTCAAACCCAAACAATAGAACCAAGTGTAAAGCAATCAAAGCAAACAAGGTAAGCATGTAAAGGTGATCTAAACCCTAAGGTAACCCCACTTTCATCAAAATTCCCCAGCAGAGTCGCCAGTTCTGTGATACCGTGGGAGAACTGACTTGAGGTTTTGCGTTTGTGTTCGCAAATGTTTCGGTTTAGCAAGAGTTGCCACCGACTTTTTATTTTATCCAAAGGAAAGGTCAAAAAGCACAGAAAAGACCTTTGAGATGTTTTCTTGGGTTCGAGGGGTAGATTATGAAAAGGGAAGGTACTAGCACCCTTTTCATCCATGGTTATCCATGGGCTCTTAGTTACTTGTTTAGATCACTTGCTTTTGCTCTTCAATTGTTTGAAATGGTGCTTTGTGTGTGGTTTTGAAAATATTTTGAAAAGAGACCTATGTTTAGGCAACCTTTGTAACAATTCTTGTTTGAATGTTTTACAAAGGTGTTTGTCTTTTAAAAAATGTTTCAATGTTTGAAAGTTGTTTTGGGAAATGTTTTGAAATGTGTTGTGATGTGTTTTTGAAAATAGCAAGGATGTTTTGCAAGTTTTGATCAAGTAACTAGGAGCATCTACCTACCTACTCAAAGATCTTTCCTACACATTTTTAACCCTTTTACATTGTTGTTTTACCATTGTATTTGGTAAACAACCTTGTATTTTGGATGTTAAATGGGACAGGCGTGGGTCATCGTATTGACCATGATAGCAATAGTGCTAAGTATCTTAGCAAGTTTTTTGAGGGACTAGATCATTTTGTGTAGGCAACCAAGATAGCGTCATCGAGGGACTATGATCTTTTTGTTTTGATTTTGTTTTGCCAAGATATCTAGCATGCATACCATGGCCATTTTAAAGGCAACAAGTGGATGAAACCCTAGGGGTGATTGTGTGCATTGTGTTGTCATTTTCATGCATTTTTGTCTTGTATTAGGTCAAGCTATTTGTTGATTTTGGATTTTTGCATACAAACCCTAATCTTTCTGTCATGGCATATTTGAAAGCTATAAAGTGCGTAAAAATAAATCTACGACTATTAGAACATTGATTATGGGGAGGGGGATACAATTTTGAATAGAGGGATATTTGCAAGAAATTAAAACCCTAAGTCAACTATTACAACCAAATTGAATTAATTGTACAAATAAATAAATAGACAATATTTAAATATGCAAATAAATATAAATATGCAAAATGTTTTTATATTATTTTTATGTATATAAAAATAAGTTATTTAATGTATCAAAAATAAGAAAATATTATTGATTATTTTTATTTAAGGGTGGAAACCCTAATTTGTTTTAAGAAAATATATATATCAATAATTATTTATTTATGTACAATAAAATAAATAAAAATATATACAAATGTTAAAAAAAATAAAAATATGTGAGAAAAATATTATTTAAGTATATAAATAATAAAAATATAAATATAATATTTTTTGTATTATTTATGAATTTATTTTAAGAAAATATAAGTATAAGTAATTATTTCTATGCTAGAAAAAATAATAAAAATAACAAAATAAAATATGAAAATTAAAGAAAATATTTTTGATATTTTTTATTGTTTAGAAAAAATAAAATAAAGTCAGAAACTTAAAAAGAAATAAAAAAAATAAAAAAAATAAGCAAATGGGCTAAGGGGGTGCAAGAAGCAAGTCAGAGGTGCAAATAGCAAGGAAATGCCAAGGCCCAGCCCAGATTCCATCATCTTCAACCTTGTGACAAAAATACGCGCGCCTGGTATTCAAAACTTGAAATCCTGCATACGTGCTCTAAAGCAAAAACTTGCAACATGAAAGTTATAGAGCATGATCATACGATTCTAACCATATAAAAAACTTAATCTAACTCTCAAAGACTAGAGAGAATTTCTCTGGCCCTAATTTCTAACCTAGTTTTTTCAGAAAGTTCATCATTCAAATTCTCCCAACACAATTAACTTAAATGAAATCTATGCATATGTACAACTTAAGTGCAATGAGTACTATGTTTTTTATTCACAAACCTAAGCCTAATGTTTTCTAAATAGAGAGATAGAAGTTTGAACTTTACCTGTTTCAGTTAAGCTCGAGTATGGCAATGCAGGGGTTTTCAGTGAGGCCTGAGATGCTTGTGAGCTTGCTTGAAGTTCCTTGGAGCTTTCCCAATGCTTATCTAGCTTTGAGCTTGCCTGAATAAGCTTGTAGAAGTCAACTTGCACAGTCAGAATTCAAAAATGGTGAAGCTTGAAAACAAGGTTATAGTTGCTGGCCAATGGTTGGGATAGCTTAGGTGTGTTGTTTAGAAGGTGTTTGAAGTGGTTGCAAGCTGGATTTTTCTTTGGATGTCAAACTGCAGAAGTTGCCCTGTTTTGCAAGAAAATGTGACTTTGGTGTTTTGGAAGGCTTGAGAAGTGGTTAGCTTGTGCTTCTGACTTAATGTGATATGCAAAACTTGTTTGAAGTAGTTACAACACTTGGCTTTATCAGATTTCAAAGTTGTTGACCTTTTGCAAGGTTTCTTGGTTTTGAAGCAAAAGTGAGAAGTGACCATGCTATGGCTTATACAGGCCTCCTTCTTAGCTGCACAAAGTTGTTGTAATTTGCCCTAAGTTTATGGAATTGGTTTGCTGCAAAGAGATGGGTTCAAGGCTCAAGGGAAACAAAAATGCATAAAGTGAACTTTATCAAAATGGCATTGTTAACTTTTTGCCATTTTTAGATTAATCCTTTGTGTAATCTTTCATTGATCAGAACAATGCCTTAATCCATTGAGTTTGCATTCAATTTTTGAGTGTGGAAGGGTTTAGATACCTGTAAACAAAGTACAAGCAAGGCTGGATAGAATTTTCAACTTGTAGCAACATGAAAAATGCCATGGATCAAAGTGATATTTTGCCAAATTCAAACCTTCGATTCTCCCTAACCACAAATAATTTTGGAGAGTTCTTGGACATTTTGGAAAGCTTGTAACATACTCTACAATACATCTTTGAAATGAATTTTGAGATTCCAATTGGAACTATGTGAAATATTTCCATGAAGATAGGTCAAAATCCTGCCTAAACTAGGGCAAAATTTCACTAAGTTAAAAGTTTCATGGACCCTTGTTCACAAAATTATAACTTGATATACAAGCATCTTTTTGGAAAACTTTGTGAATCAAAGTTTTAGATTTTGTGGAGGACTACAACTTTCATGTTGGAAGTTTTGTTTGAATCCAATTGCATCATGGTGAAAATATTGGGCAAAGTTGGGAAAAAAAAAGAAAATTTCATAACTTAGAAAAATTCTAAGTTATGAAATTTTTCAATCTTAAACCCTAATTTTAAAAATTAAGTTTCTTGGTGAACAAGTTTCATTTTTTGACACATCTTGATGAAAAATGACCCTTGGCACTTGATTTTGACTAAAAAGTCAAAGTTTGACTTTTCAGTGTACAATTGATTTTTGATCAATTAACTGGAAAATTCATCTGTAAATCCAATGCATTTTGAGATCTTTTGAACCTTGTAATTAGGTCAAGATGATGCCATTGGGTCCTTGAATCCATGCTTGAACCCAATTTACCATTGGCTAGGTCAAAAACCAGAAATTGCCCTTCTATAGTGTCAAAACCCTAAAAATGACCATTTTGCCCTTTTGGTGATCTGATCAAATTTATTGAGGAGTTGTGGTCCAAACTTGATTAAATGGTTCATATGAGTCTATAATGTTGACGTGGATCAAAAATCATGAGTTTTGACTGTAAACTGGCCCCAGTTGACTTTTTCCCCCAATACAACTGATTTCTAGGTCAACTGTCCAATTGACTGGGCAAAAATTTGATTCAAAGCTTGAAACTTGATATGAGCAATCTTAGAGGTCCAACATGAAGTATGAAAGCCACATTGAGCATTGAAAGTCCAAAAATCCTTGTGCAAACTCAAACCCTAATTTCAGGTCAACAGTGCAACGAGATGTCTTGAGTAAATCAAACCCTAGCTTGGTCTTGAGTTCAAAGAGTCTTGTGAGGGGAAATCTTGATAAAATGAGAGGGAAAATTTTAGGGTACAACAGCTGCCCCGGTTCAATCTTCTTGAACCTGAAGAGTTGGATTGGCGAGTTTGCCTTTCGTGACTCGAAGGTAAAAGAGGATTGGACACTAGAGTGCCCGTAAATTTGCACTCGTCGGAGTATAGTTGAGGGAATGTGCTTAAAGATTCCATTTGGAGATGTGATAGAATCTTGTCGGAGATGGGATTAAATATGCCATCCAAGAATGTTTGTTGAATTGTAAGTTATAGGTGAGATTCAGAATGGTATCCGTGTCTGGAGCATCTCTGAGTTGGGGATCTGAATAAGCAATACAATAGCATCTGTGTCTGGAGCATCTATATACTATTTTCTGAGCCTTGAATTTGAATAAGAAATAGATTAGCATCCATGTCTGGAGCATCTCTAGGCTGTTTTCTGAAGCTGAATCTGAACAAGCGATAGATTAGCATCCATGTCTGGAGCATCTATAAACTGTTCTCATGATCCTTGAATTTGAATAAGCAATAAATTAACATCCGCGTCTGGAGCATCTCTAGGCTGTTTTCTGAGGCTGAATTTGAACAAGCGATAGATTAGCATCCATGTCTAGAGCATCTATAAACTGTTTTCATGATCCTTGAATTTGAATAAGCAATAGATTAACATCCGTGTCTGGAGCATCTCTAGGCTGTTTTCAGATTGTATGCTGGTAGCTTGTTAATCTTATCCTGAAAAGGGTAAAATATTAGCTGAAACACAAAGTTATGTTGCATGAAATGTATGATGAAATATATGTGTTTTATCAATGTTTACGATATATGATTGTAATGTATGCCCATGTAAGCTAATTAGCTGTCTTGTTGAGGAAAACCTTGATAGTTGGAGATAATAAAATCTTTGACTGCTGTCAGGGAAAATAAATCCTTGACCACTACTGGAGATTCAAAATCTTTGACTGCTGAAGATGAGAAATCCTTGCTGACTGCTTGGGGATAGAGAATCCTTGGCAACTCGTGGGGATTATCAAAACTTTGACAACCTTCATGGGGATGTGAGAATCCTTCACGACTTTCCTGGGGGTTAAACGATGAGAATCCTTACTCGGCTGGGGAATAAGGGAAACTCTGGAGATCTCTACCGGGAATCACACAAAGGAAAACCTTGATCAGTTGGAGAATAAGGAAGACTCTGATGGCTTCTGCAGAGAAATGAGAATCTTCAATCTGCTAGGGGAATTAAAAATTCTGATGAATTCATGCTGGGTAGCAATGAAGACTCTGGAAATTTCATTGGGGAATTAAGAATGAGAATCTTCATTCTGTTGGGTTGTAAAAGCTCTGTGGGGAGTAGCTATTTTGCTGGAGAGTAAGCTATCCTGTTGGAGAGTAAGTTCTGGACCCTAAAGGAAAAAGCTTACTTCTGGGGATTAGCTATCCCGCTGGGGAGAACAGGAGCTTGGGTTGTATGCCAATCTACTGGGGAATTATCCTCGGTTGAGGACAAGACAAAAGTTAACTGTTATCTGGTTGATTCTCAGACTTTAAGACAACTTGTTGGAGAATTTGGAGACGCTGAATGGTTTCCGTTATGGATTGATAGTTTGACTCCGCTGGGGAAGATGGTTTTAAGATAACTCACTGGGGAATTATCTGGTTTTAAAGCGACTCTCCGAGGAATTTGGAGGAAACTGGATGGTTTCCACTGGGGTTTAAAGGTTGAAGATTTGACTCCGTTGGGGAAGAAAGTTTCATCTTCACTGAGGACCTGTAATTCAAAGTTTTGGCTCCGCTGGGATTGGGAGTTTGAAGACTTTACTCTGATGGGGATTTTGAATTTTAACTCTGCTGGGGATATGTATTTCAAGGTTTTAGCTCCGCTGGGGATCTAGATGATGTACTGCAGGGGATTTCTCCTGGAATAGCCTAAAGACATTTTCCTATACTTTCAACCTGTCAGTAATTATTCTTTCGCATTTTTTCTATTTGTAAGCAGTGATTATATTCAAATGCATATGCTCATTTAATAAATCATTGGACGTTTTCAAATAAAACACAAGTGTAAAAAAGAAAGAAAAGGCAAATAATTTTCTGCACTTTGAAGTATCTTTCTATTAACTTTGTGTAAGTATTTTGTACAAAGGATACATACATCCTAGTAAGAGAACGTTGTCATAAAAAATGAGAAAAATTTATACAAAGAAAGGTGGCTATGTGTAAAAATTCCATGGGGTTCCCATTCTGCTATAGCCTTCGTAACTCTGAACATCTTGTCCATTCGTTGCTTCGTCCAACGATGATTGAGTTGATCAGAAGCCTGGAGTTTGTTTGTGAAGAGATTGTCCTTAAAGTGATTCGACGAGACATATTCATATGCTTTAATTCCCTAACTTTTTCCTGGACCGCCCTTTCTGGTTTTCGATCCACCGGGAAACCCTTTTTTGCCCAAGTCGCCCTTTCGGGGTTTCAACTTGCCGGGTGTACAAATTTTTTTGTTTATCCCTAATTTTTGCCTGAACCGCCCTTTCGGGTTTTTGATTCACCGGGATGCCCATTTTTGCCCAAGTCGCCCTTTCGGGTTTTCAACTTGCCGGGTCATTCATGCTTAGTATTTTTTGACTATGTCTGCATTCGCAGGGTGCGACAAGTCGTCGCCGTCCATGGTGGTCAGGATCATTGCCCCACCAGAAAAGATGTTTTTGATCACAAATGGTCCTTCGTAGGTAGGAGTCCATTTGCCCCTGGGATCACTTTGCGGCAAGATGATCCGCTTGATTACAAGATCCCTGACTCGATATACCTGGCACATGATTTTCTTGTTGAAAGCCTTGATCATTCGTTTCTGATACGCCTGACCATGGCAAACAACAGTAAGTCGCTTTTCGTCAATTAAGTTGAGTTGATCAAGCCGGGTCTGAATCCAATCGTCTTCACTCAAACCAACATCCTTCATGATTCTCAAGGAGGGAATATGAACCTCGATAGATAAAACAGCTTCCATGCCGTATACCAAAGAATATGGTGTTGCCCCAGTTGATGTATGTGCCGTGGTACGATACCCGTGCAGAGCAAACGGTAACATCTCATGCTAGTCCTTGTAGGTGACTGTCATCTTTTGTATGATCTTTTTGATATTTTTGTTCGCAGCTTCGACAACACCGTTCATCTTTGGCCGATAGGGAGATGAATTGTGATGTTGAATTTGGAACTGCTTGCACAAGGTGATGATCATAGTATTGTCCAAGTTTGTACCGTTGTCCGTGATGATCCTGTCGGGGATACCATATCGGCAAATGAGGTTCTGTTTGATGAAGCGGGCAACCATATTCTTTGTAACGGAGGAGAAGGAAGCTGCTTCGACCCACTTGGTAAAGTAGTCAATGGCCACTAGGATGAAGCGGTGTCCATTGGATGCGGTAGGCTTGATCTCTCCAATCATGTCGATTCCCCACATTGCGAATGGCCAAGGAGCTGTTAGGACATTGAGAGGAACTGGAGGTATGTGTACCTTGTCAGCATAGATTTGACATTTGTGACAAGTACGGGAATATTGATGACAATCAACTTCCATGGTAGACCGGTAGTAGCCTGCCCGTAGAATCTTCTTAGCCATCGTATGTCCGCTCGAGTGGGTGCCAAATGTACCATTGTGAAGTCCATCCATGATCTGCTCAGCTTCAACCTTGTCCATATAACGAAGCAGAATGCAATCATGATTTCCCTTGTATAGGATACCATTGCTCAGGAAGAACTTGGCAGAGAATCTCCTCAAGAACTTTTTGTCATTGACTGAAGCTCCTTCAGGGTATTCTCGAGTCTCGAGATACCTTTTGACTTCGTGAAACCAGGGTCGGTCCACTACTTCTTCGGCATTAATCTCGTGACAATATGCAGGTTCATCCATCCGCTCGATGGTGATTTGAGGAGCCTCATTATCCCAGTTAAGTTTAAACATGGAAGACATTGTAGCTAGAGCATCCACTAGCTGATTTTCTTCTCGCGGGAAGTGCTCGAAGGTAATCTGCTCGAAATGAGGTAACAATGTTAGGACATGTTCTTTGTAAGGGATGAGGTTTGGATGTTTCGTATCCCACTCTCCTTTGATTTGACTGATAACCAAAGCTGAGTCCCCAAATACAATCAAAGATTTGATTCCCAAGTCAATAGCGGCCTTGAGACCAAAGATACAAGCTTCATACTCAGCCATGTTGTTGGTGCAGCTGAAGCAGAGTCTGGCAGTGAAAGGTGTATGGCAACCTTCTAGAGAGATAAGTATCGCGCCGATACCGTTGCCAAGTGCGTTGGAGGCACCATCAAAGTACAGGGTCCATCGGGATCCTTGTCCAGGTCCGTCATATGGTCTGTTTTCTTCAATGTTGCTCAAAGTCATGATATCCTCGCCGGGGAAGTCGAACTTCATGGATTGGTAGTCTTCGACAGCTTGATGGGCCAGATGATCGGCTAGCACACTCCCCTTTATGGATTTTTGGGTCGTGTACTGTATATCATAATCGGTGAGGATCATCTGCCATCTAGCGATTCTTCCGGATAGAGCAGGCTTCTCAAAGATGTACTTGATTGGATCCATCTTAGAGATCAGCAAAGTGGTATGTGTTAACATATACTGCCTTAGCCGGCGAGCAGCCCATACCAAAGCGCAACAAGTTTTCTCGAGCAGTGAGTATCGGGTCTCACAGTCGGTAAACTTTTTGCTAAGGTAATAAATGGCATGCTCTTTTCGGCCAGACTCGTCATATTGGCCCAGTACGCACCCCATTGAATTCTCCAGGACAGTCAGATACATGATTAGCGGCCTTCCTTCGACGGGTGGCATCAAGATAGGAGGTTCCAGCAAATACTCCTTGATTTTATCGAAATCAACTTGATAGTCATCATTCCATTTAACCACTTGATCTTTCTTCAACAGCTTGAAGATTAGTTCACAGGTAGATGTTAGGTGAGAAATGAACCTTGCGATGTAGTTTAGGTGTCCCAAGAAACCTCTGACCTCCTTCTCAGTGCGAGGGGCAAGCATTTCTTGTATAGCTTTGACTTTGGCAGGATCAACCTCGATGCCTTTGTTAATGACGATGAAACCCAAGAGTTTACCGGACCTGACTCCGAAAGTGCACTTGTTAGGGTTTAGTCTGAGCTTGTACTCTTTCAACCTGACAAACAGCTTTTGCAGATGGTCGAGGTGTTCTTCTTCAGTTTGTGAATGGGCTATCATGTCGTCTACGTAGACTTCAATCTCATGATGTATCATGTCATGAAATAGAGCCACCATGGCGCGCTGATAGGTTGCCCCGACATTCTTCAGTCCGAATGGCATCATTTTATAGCAGAAGGTACCCCACTGTGTAACAAAAGTAGTCTTCTCCATGTCTTCAGGGGCCATTTTGATCTGGTTGTACCCTGAAAATCCATCCATGAAAGAAAATACCTTATGCTGAGCTGTATTGTCAACCAAGATGTCAATGTGCGGTAGTGGAAAATCACCTTTAGGGCTAGCCCTGTTTAAGTCTCTGTAATCCACGCACATTCTCACTTTGTTGTCCTTCTTAGGCACGGGCACAATGTTAGCAACCCATTGTGGATAGGAAGTAACGACAAGAAACCCAACATTGAACTGCTTCATTACTTCAGCTTTAATCTTTTCAGACATATCGAGCCTCATTCGGCGGACTTTCTGTTTAGTTGGTGGACAGTCCTCTCTTGTAGGGAGACAGTGAACCATAATATCTGTATTGAGTCCCAGCATGTCTTTGTAGGACCAGGAGAAGATCTCAACATATTCATTCAATAGCTGAACTAAGCGCTCTTTGACATTTGGCTTTAGGTTGGCACCCACTTTAACCTCTTTTCTGTCTTCATCAGAACCCAAGTTGATTGTCTCTAACAGCTCCTCATGGGGAAGAATAGCCCTTTCTTCCTGTTGTAGCAGTCTATCCAATTCTCTAGGCACTTCACAGTCTTCACCACCTTCGTATTTGGCATGATTGACCAGATCTTCAGAGTCACTAAAGGCCATCGCAGAATTGTTACCCATGGAATCCGGAATGGAAGGGTACCTGCATTTTGTGAGTGTGGGTGTGTGTAAGGGATAGCCACCTTTAAACAAATAAAATGTAAAAGGAAATAAAATGAACACAAAAGTTTATATATGAAAACGTCCATGATTCATTAAAAATGGCATATGAAGATGAAAAATCAAGCCCTTACAAATAGACCTATGTACCTCGGGTAAGGCACAAGGCAAAAAGTGTACAAATTGTTTAAGAATTATTGCAGACCAACATAAATGTTCGAAAGGTAAATTACTGATTTATGAAAGTAATGGGAGCAAAATCCTTTGCCTCCCAGTTGTGCAGTCCTCCTTCAATAGTCGGGAAAATCCAGTCTTCAAAGTTGTTCTCCTCCTCATCATCCTCCAAATCATGAACTCCATGATGGGTGATCTTCAACAGTGGCCCTCCAGCCTGGGAGCGGCGTACAACCTTTTGAGTAGAAGCAGTAAAACCCAAGCCGAATTTATCTGTCTTGAAAGGAAAGTCTGGTAGCTGACCCCATACTGTGCTTCCTCCTTCTTCAATTACAACCTTCACATCTTTAAGGGATGACATCCGGGACACAGGTTTGGTAATGATGGGTACAAAAGTCATTGTCTTGGCTGACGCAACTTCAGGAGAAACCTCTTCAAAGTGTTGGAAAAGGGTTTCTATGAATTCTCCATATAACTCCACATAGCGGAAAGAATTAAGATGGCTTATCATATACTCCTCCTCGCCATGAACTGTTATAATTTTCCCCTGGACTGGGTACTTGAGCATTTGGTGTAGAGAAGAAGTGACGGCCCCAACATTATGGATCCAGGGTCTTCCCAATAAGCAAGAGTAGGAAGGACGGATGTCCATCACATAAAATGTGGAGTTGAAAGTTTCCGTTCCCACTTTAATTGGGATGTCCACCTCCCCGTGGACCATCCTTTTAGAACCGTCAAAGGCTCTGACAATGATATTGCTGGGCTTCAGGGTTAAACCTTCACAGTCCAATCTGTCCAATGATTTCTTTGGAAAGACATTTAAAGACGACCCAGTATCAACCAGAACGTGAGCTAAAGTAGTCCCTCTGCATTCCACCGAGACATGCAGCGCGTCATTATGCTTTCTCCCCTTAGATGTTAAATCGGCATCAGAGAAGCCAAGACCGTTGTCAGCTGTTAGGCTAGCTACACACTCCTGGAACTGGTTCGCGGAGGTTTCTTGAGGCACGTGGGCCGTCTTCAAGAATCTGATCAAAGCTTTGGCATGAGCTTCGAAACAGAGCAACAGGGCCAACATAGAGATTTTTGAAGGGGTTTGCCCTAGTTGTTCTATGACATCATAGTCGCTTTTCTTAATTATTTTTAAAATCTCCTCCATTTCCTTTTGAGTGGTATCAGGGATGACCAAAGGCTGGGCCCTCGTCCTGACGGGCGCTTCTTGGATCCCCTTACCTTTATCAGCAGCAACAGCAGAGGGTACAACTACGAGAGTAACAATTTCTTCAATAACTGGAGTTCGCACATATATGTTGACCGACACAGGAGTAACCTTAGGAGCATTTGAGGTTCCGAAGATTTCCCTTGGAGGAGCAATCTCCGGAGAGAAAACTCTTCCGCTGCGGGTGATTTTACTCATCCCAACAATATTTCCTATGTCAGGAGTCTCTTCATCAGAACTTTCTTCAACTGATTCAATCTGCTTAACACCGTGGTAGAAGATCTCTCCTCCATAATTCCACGGTATTGATTTGTTGGACTTGTATGGGATAGGCCCCGACATAGTTATCTTTAGAGGTACAATCTTTGGATCGGATGCAATCTTAACAGGTCTTTTGGAGACCTTGGAAAGATTGGCGGAAATGGTAATTATAACAACATCGTTGACATGAGTCAGAGTAACAGGAGTTTTCTCAAAGAGGATTTCTTGATTATCCATTAGGCGTTGGATGCCTAACTTCAATAACGGACAGTCGAATTGTAAGGACGAACAAAGGTAGCAATCTTTTTCACAGCCCGAGAAAATCCCGGCTTTCAACAGATTCATCTTGATTATTGGTAACAGAGTCATCAAATCATCAACAACAGTAACAAAAAGATCTTCTTCAATAGCATGGGCATTGTGGCTATGCTTTGGCATTGGAGCAGAGATCACATTCGGCTTTTTAGGGGCGTCGAATTCCACTTCCTTAGCGTCTATTAAATCCTGAATCTTATTCTTGTGGGCCCAACAATTGTTGGTGTCGTGCCCCACGCTATCTGAATGATAAGCACACTTGGCGTTGGGATGGTAGTGTGGAGAAGTTGTATTTGTATTCTTCGGTGCCTCTCTTAAAGTGGCAAGGTTTAACTTCAGGAGATGGGGGAGAACCTGAGCAGGTGTCATGTTTATCCGGGTATATTGCTGTTGCGGTCTTTCCACCCTTTGCTGGTTGGTTTGATTGTTTCTGGGCTGATCGACAACAGACTTCTGAATCATTACGGCCCCCACTGCTGGCCGACGCTCCACTCTTCCTTGGCCTCTTTGAGGGTAAACAACAGAGACTTCTTTCTTGCTGGAAAAGTCTTCTTGACGGCAGCGGAAGTAGATGTATCTTTTTGAATTTTACCACTCTTGATTCCGGCTTCAACTCTTTCACCAGTTAGAATCAACTCGATGAACCCCGCAGACGAACTTCCTATCAGGTGATTAAAGAATCGACCCGACAGAGTCCCCAAAAACATATCAACAAGCTCTCTTTCAGACAATGGTGTCTGCATCCTCCCAACCAAGTCCCTCCATTTCCGGACATACTCCTTAAAGTCTTCATTGGAGACCATACCCATACTCTGTAATTGAGTACGAGTAGGTGCTAAGTACGCATTATATTGATATTGTCTGTAGAAGGCAGTAGCCAAATCCTCCCAATTGTGCACATCAGACCTCTCAAGCTGGTAGAACCAATCCAATTGCGTCCCCGACAAACTATCTTGAAAAAAGGGGACCCACAGGTCCTTGTCAGAAGAATGAGGTTGAATTTTTCTGACGTAAGACCGTAGGTGCATCTTTGGGCAAGACAAACCATCGTATTTAGCAAAAAGAGGCACTTTAAACTTGGGGGGGGATGACAATCCCATAAACCAACCCTAACTCTTCAAAATCCAGCCCAGACACTCTTTGCACTTCCATAGCTGCCAGACGTTCTTCCAGATTCTTGTACTTGTCATCTGCAGGAGGGTACTACTGTTCTGAATAGTCTTCATCCTCCTCCTCTTCTTCTTCAGCCTCAGACTCAGATGGTACTGCAGCTCCCTTTCCTTTTCCTACCCCTTCATCAGATGTTGAGGGGAAGTCCAGGACCCTTCTAGTTTGACCTTCAAATCTTTTACCCAAAGTAGCCACACCAACTCTTTTCTTTTTCTCTTTTTCCATTTCTTTCTCTAACAGAGCTTTAAAATCCTCCCGACCCTTTGCAAAGGTCATGAGTAATTGTTGGAACTGTGAATTCTGCGTTTGCAAATCTTTGATCGTCTGCTCTATATCTATCTTGCTGAAATAAACAGCAGAGAGATAAGGAAACCTGGTGTGAAGACCTGTTTATGCATATGATGAATGACATGTATTCGTGTAATGCATTCAAGGATTCAGAAATTCAAATTTGTTGTAAACAAAAAGAACACACGTCATATTAATAAAAATAGAATTTGTTAGTACATAAATGCCCCATGGGCAAAATAATACAAAATTCTAAGGTAAAAAGACGTTGCGCATCCTCTTTGGCGCAATGTAGGTGTTGAGAGTCTGCTCTTCATGTAGTCGACGAGTGAGTTCCAAAACCTTCTTCTCACTGGCGTAGAAGCTGGGTTCAAAAGTGTTTCGTTCTTCCTTGAGCTGTATCCAACTCTTTTGCAGATCTTCCAATGATGTAGGCATGTCAAGATGTAGGAGGGTGTATGGAACCTCTCCTTCCATAACTGGCTCTTTGATCACCGGGAGAATGTAGGGGTAAGGCATCATAAGACTCTGGGCGCGGGTTCGTACCCACTTGAGGTAAGGCTCAAGGGGGATGGAATTCTTGTGTCCCAGGGTCTTACTGTCCACCTTGTTGGGCATCCTCCAAGCTCGGATAAACCTTTGTCGAAGTCCTTGAGCGTCGTTGTCGAAGTCAAAAACCAAGTCTGGAATCACCATGTCATGAGGGCCATCCCTTCGGGCATACCCAAATTGTCTTAGAGCCAAGCAGGGATTGTAGGTAATGCCTTCCCTAATGCCAAGTAGTGGGACATTAGGAAATTCCCCACAACAATCAATGATGATGACATTTTCTCTGGACCGAGAACACCAATGAACATCAAAATGTGTGAGAGTCATCAACCGTTGTGACCACCTTAAGCCTTGCTCATTCCTCAAGACTGATTGGGGAAGGTGAGAAATAAACCACCTTGCTAGAAGAGGAGTACAGCATATGAGAACACCTCTTTTCCTCATTGTTCGTGTGTGAAACGAGTGTAGGATGTCCCCAAGCAATGTAGGCACAGGATACCGAGATATGAAAATCTTGACAACATTCACATCTATAAGCTGATCAGGGTTTGGGAACAAGACCAACCTATAGATGAGAAGTGCTACAATCTCCTCAAAAGCTTGCAGATCTAGAGAATTCCAGCAGTCTTGTGCCTTCTCAAACAAAAACTTTACCAAGAAACCCTTGACACCACTTCTGGTTTCCCAATGACCTTTAATATCAGATGGTTGCAAGTGTAAAGCTTGAGCAACATCTTCAGGCTTTGGATCTCTTTCCGTACCATTGTAGGGTAGTTGATGGAGAATAGGAATCCTCAGAAGTTGAGAAAATTCCTCCAAAGTAGGCACTAGTTGGTAATCAGGAAATGTGAAGCAGTGGTGTAGGGGGTCAAAGAACTGGAAGAGAACTTTCACCATGTCTTCTTCTATGTTGGAGTTGACCAAGTTGAGAAGTCTACCATGTATTTCAGTTAAGGGAGAATTCTATGGAATCTTGGAAGCAAGCTCCTTGAGTAGAGGAGGAATTCTCACAAGGTGACCGGGATTGTTTTCCTGTGGAGTGATTCCATAACCTACAAAACAGGAACAAAGATGAAGATCCGAAATCCTTGAAATGGTTAGTGGATGCATATGATGCTTCATGATGTTCATGATGTATGCACAAGTATATGTACAAACAAATCACGCAAGATCCTAGTTTCAGGCTTGCACGGGGTTTCATAGGTAAGTACCCTCTTGACGTTCAGTTGGCTCAACCTGTCCTACAAATAGTAACCGGGTTCTAAGGAGCTCAATATCACTGGATTATTTTCTGTGTTCATTGTTTCAGTTTAGCCACTTTACTGGCGACCAAAATATTCCAAGAAAACAACCCTCAATGAGTGTAGTATCGAGTATCTACCAACTTCGGACTGCACCAAAGCCGGTCATCTCACTACCCCTAAAAAGGCCAAGATGGTCAAGTAAAGGTTCTAAAAGTTCATTAGTGCTTTATGACATCACTCAGCGGCCCCGTATTCTCTTTGATTGACTCAAAGGCTACCGGTACCCACAAATATGTCGCACTAATATAGCTATTGCTTCAACCATGTCGGTATACCCCGTACAGTTTCCATAACGTATTGCTATTTGCCTATGAATGTTTCCCAAATCCGGGTAGAGGATTTCAAACCCAAACAATAGAACCAAGTGTAAAGCAATCAAAGCAAACAAGGTAAGCATGTAAAGGTGATCTAAACCCTAAGGTAACCCCACTTTCATCAAAATTCCCCAGCAGAGTCGCCAGTTCTGTGATACCGTGGGAGAACTGACTTGAGGTTTTGCGTTTGGGTTCACAAATGTTTCAGTTTAGCAAGAGTCGCCACCGACTTTTTATTTTATCCAAAGGAAAGGTCAAAAAGCACAGGAAAGACCTTTGAGATTTTTTCTTGGGTTCGGGGGGGGGGGGGGGGGGGGTAGATTATGAAAAGGGAAGGTGCTAGCACCCTTTTCATCCATGGTTATCCATGGGCTCTTAGTTACTTGTTTAGATCACTTGCTTTTCCTTTTCAATTGTTTGAAATGGTGCTTTGTGTGTGGTTTTGAAAATATTTTGAAAAGAGGCCTTTGTTTAGGCAACCTTTGTAACAATTCTTGTTTGAATGTTTTACAAAGGTGTTTATCTTTTAAAAAATGTTTCAATGTTTGAAAGTTGTTTTGGGAAATGTTTTGAAATGTGTTTTTGAAAATAGAAAGGATGTTTTGCAAGTTTTGATCAAGTAACTAGGAGCATCTACCTACCTACTCAAAGATCTTTCCTACACATTTTCAACCCTTTTACATTGTTGTTTTACCATTGTATTTGGTAAACAACCTTGTATTTTGGATGTTAAACAGGACAGGTGCGGGTCATCGTATTGACCATGATAGCAATAGTGCTAAGTATCTTAGCAAGTTTTTTGAGGGACTAGATCATTTTGTGTAGGCAACCAAGATAGTGTCATCGAGGGACTATGATCTTTTTGTTTTGATTTTGTTTTGCCAAGATATCTAACATGCATACCATGGCCATTTTAAAGGCAACAAGTGGATAAAACCCTAGGGGTGATTGTGTGCATTGTCTTGTCATTTTCATGCATTTTTGTCTTGTATTAGGTCAAGCTATTTGTTGATTTTAGATTTTTGCATACAAACCCTAATCTTTCTATCATGGCATATTTGAAAGCTATAAAGTGCGTAAAAATAAATCTACGACTATTACAACATTGATTATGGGAAGGGGGATACAATTTTGAATAGGGGGATATTTGCAAGAAATTAAAACCCTAAGTCAACTATTACAACCAAATTGAATTAATTGTACAAATAAATAAATAGACAATATTTAAATATGCAAATAAATATAAATATGCAAAATGTTTTTGTATTATTTTTATGTATATAAAAATAATTTATTTAATGTATCAAAAATAAGAAAATATTATTGATTATTTTTATCTAAGGGTGGAAACCCTAATTTGTTTTAAGAAAATATATATATCAATAATTATTTATTTATGTACAATAAAATAAATAAAAATATATACAAATGTTAAAAAAAATAAAAATATGTGAGAAAAATATTATTTAAGTATATAAATAATAAAAATAAAAATATAATATTTTTTGTATTATTTATGAATTTATTTTAAGAAAATATAAGTATATTATCAAAGTAATTATTTCTATGCTAGAAAAAAGAATAAAAATAACAAAATAAAATATGAAAATTAAAGAAAATATTTTTGATATTTTTTATTGTTTAGAAAAAATAAAATAAAGTCAGAAACTTAAAAAGAAATAAAAAAATATAAAAAATAAGCAAGTGGGCTGAGGGGGTGGAAGAAGCAAGTTAGAGGTGCAAATAGCACGGAAATGCCAAGGCCCAACCCAGATTCCATGATCTTCAACCTTGTGACAAAAATACGCGCGCCTGGTATTCAAAACTGGAAATCCTGCATACTTGCTCTAAAGCAAAAACTTGCAACATGAAAGTTATAGAGCATGATCATACGATTCTAACCATATAAAAAACTTTATCTAACTCTCAGAGACCAGAGAGAATTTCTCTGGCCCTAATTTCTAACCTAGTTTTTTCCAGAAAGTTCATCATTCAAATTCTCCCAACACAGTTAACTTAAATGAAATCTATGCATATGTACAGCTTAAGGGCAATGAGTACTACATTTTTTATTCACAAACTAAGCCTAATGTTTCCTAAATAGAGAGATAGAAGTTTGAACTTTACCTATTTCAGTTTAGCTCGAGTATGGCAATGTAGGGGTTTTCAGTGAGGCCTGAGATGCTTGTGAGCTTGCTTGAAGTTCCTTGGAGCTTTCCCAATGCTTAGCTAGCTTTGAGCTTTCCTGAATAAGCTTGTAGAAGTCAACCTGCACAGTTAGAATTCAAAAATGGTGAAGCTTGAAAACAAGGTTACAGTTGCTGGCCAATGGTTGGGATAGCTTAGGTATGTTGTTTAGAAGGTGTTTGAAGTGGTTGCAAGAAAAACACACGAGTGGATTTTGCTTTGGATGTCCAACTGCAGAAGTTGCCCTGTTTTGCAAGAAAATGTGACTTTGGTGTTTTGGAAGGCTTGAGAAGTGGTTAGCTCGTGCTTCTGACTTAATGTGATATGCAAAACTTGTTTGAAGTGGTTACAACACTTGGATTTATCATATTTCAAAGTTGTTGACCTTTTGCAAGGTTTCTTGGTTTTGAAGCAAAAGTGAGAAGTGACCATGCTATGGCCTGTACAGGCCTCCTTCTTAGCTGCAAAAAGTTGTTGTACTTTGCCCTAAGTTTATGGAATTGGTTTGCTGCAAATAGATGGGTTCAAGGCTCAAGGGAAACAAAAATGCATAAAGTGAACTTTATCAAAATGACATTGTTAACTTTTTGCCATTTTTAGATTAATCCTTTGTGTAATCTTCCATTGATCAGAATAATGCCTTAATCCATTGAGTTTGCATTCAATTTTTGAGTGTGGAAGGGTTTAGATACCTGTAAACAAAGTACAAGCAAGGCTGGATAGAATTTGCAACTTGTAGCAATATGAAAAATGCCATGGATCAAAGTGATATTTTGCCAAATTCAAACCTTCAATTCTTCATAAACACAAATTATTTTGGAGAGTTCTTTGACATTTTGGAAAGATTGTAACATGATATACAATCCATATTTGAAATGCATTTTGAGATTCCAATTGGAACTATGTGAAAAATTGCCATGAAGATAGGTCAAAATCCTGCCTAAACTAGGGCAAAATTTCACTAAGTTAAAAGTTTCATGGACCCTTGTTCACAAAATTATAACTTGAGATCTAAGCATCTTTTGGGAAAACTTTGTGAATCAAAGTTGTAGATTTTGTGGAGGAATACAACTTTCATGTTAGAAGTTTTGTTTGAATCCAATTGAATCATGGTGAAAATATTGGGCAAAGTTGGGAAAAAATAAGAAAATTTCATAACTTAGAAAAATTCTAAGTTATGAAAATTTTCAATCTTAAACCCTAATTTGCAAAATTAAGTTTCTTGGTGAACAAGTTTCATGTTTTGATACATCTTGATGAAAAATGACCCTTGGCACTTGATTTTGACCAAAAAGTCAAAGTTTGACTTTTCAGTGTACAGTTGATTTTTGATCAGTTGACTGGAAAATTCATTTGTAAATCCAATGCATTTTGAGATCTTTTGAACCTTGTGATTAGGTCAAGATGATTCCATTGGGTCCTTGAATCCATGCTTGAACCCAATTTACCATTGGCTAGGTCAAAAACCAGAAATTGCCCTTCTACAGTCAAAACCCTAAAAATGACCATTTTGCCCTTTTGGTGATCTGATCAAATTTCTTGAGGAGTTGTGGTCCAAACTTGATCAAATGGTTCATATGAGTATATAATGTTGATATGGATAAAAAATTATGAGGTTTGACTGTAAATTGGCCCCAGTTGACTTTTCCCCCAATACAGCTGATTTCTAGGTCAACTGTCCAATTGACTGGGCAAAAATTTGATTCAAAGCTTGAAACTTGATATGAGCAATCTTAGAGGTCCAACATGAAGTATGAAAGTCACATTAAGCATTTAAAGTCCAAAAATCCTTGTGCAATCTCAAACCCTAATTTCAGGTCAACAGTGCAAGGAGATGTCTTGAGTAAATCAGACCCTAGCTTGGTCTTGAGTTCAAAGAGTCTTGTGAGGGGAAATCTTGATAAAAATGAGAGGGAAAATTTTGGGGTACAACACTCTCCATATAAGGAGTATTCTCAAATAGAATTACACGGTCATCCATCAAACGCTGAACACATTCTTTCAGTAGTGCACAACCATTGGATTGGGACGTATAGTAGTAGAACCTTTCAATACAACCCGAAAATAAATTGGCTTGCAACAACTTCTTCTTAACAATCATAAGAGGAGTAGTCAAGTCATTCACAACAGAAACATAAGAAACATCATCAATAACATTAATGCCATTGTCGTGATTAGGCATAGGTGCAGTGATCACATTAGGAGTCTCAAAAGGATCGAATTCAATCTCCTTAGAATTAATCATGTCTTGGATCTTATTCTTCAGAGCCTAAACAAATGTTAGTGTCATGTTCGAGACTGTTGGAGTGATATGCACACCTTGCATTGGGATTGTAACTGGGAGAAGAAGTATTGGGATTCTGAGGAGGATCCATCAATGTAATCAGATCTGCCTTCAACATGTGTTACAATGCTTTAGACAACGACATGTTGATTTTTGTGAATTGTCTCCTGGGTGCAACCTGCCTATGTTGATTATTTTGTTGTTGTTGTTGTTGTTGTGATACTGGCACGAGATTAGAGATCAGAACTACCCCCACAGATTGGTTGCAGTTACTTTTAATACGACCCTTCTGGCCATACATAACATTAGATTCTTTCTTACCATTATAATACTTCTTCATAGTATTCGAAGATGTAGCCACCTTAATTTTATCACTTCTGATTCCATTCTCAACATGTTCTCCTGTTAATATCAATTCAGTGAAACTGACTGAAGAACTTCCAAGTAGGTGATTATAGAAAGGACCTGTTATCATGCTCATGAAGATGTCAACCAATTCCCTATCATTCAAAGAAGGTTGAACTATGCCTGCAAGATCTCTCCATTTCTGTGCGTACTCTTTAAAGCCTTCCCCAAAACCCATGGACATACTCTTTAGTTGTATGCGGGTTGGTGCCAAATTAGAATTATATTGATATTGTTTATAGAAAGCTGCAATCAAATCTACCCAGGTATGGATATTGGTACCTTCAAGTTGATAATACCATTCTAGTTGTGTTCCAGATAGACTCTCTTAAAAGAAATGCAACCACAATTTCTTGTCAGTAGTGTGTGGTTGAATTTTCTGAACATATGATCTCAAATGCAGCTTCGAGCAAGAAACGCCATCATACTTGGCAAAGGTAGGAGTTTTGGACTTAGAAGGAATGACGAGTCCTGAGACTAAACCCAATTCTTCAACGTTCAAGCCAGACACCTTCTGGATCTCCATAGCTTTCAGACGCTCTTCTAACAACTTATACTTCTCATCAACATGGGGATATTGTTCATCTAAATAATCCTCTTTCTCTTCATCATGAAACTTGTCAGAACCAAGGTTGTTTCTTTCAGTTTTAAAACTTTTACCAACTTCATCCTGGTTGTCATCTTCGTCCGATGGTGTGATACGGTGGGAGAACTGACTTGGGTGTTTTGCGTTTAATCACAAATGTTCGGTTAGCAAGAGTTGCCACCGACTTTTATTTTATCCAAAAGGAAAGGTGAAAAATCATAGGAAAGACCTTTGAGATTATTTATTAAGTTCGGGGGGTAGATTATGAAAAGGGAAGGTATTAGCACCCTTTTTATCCATGGTTTTCCATGGGCTCTTAGTTACTTGCTAGATCATTTGCTTTTGTTTGAAATTGTGCTTTGTGTGATTTTTTGAAAGTATTTTGTAAAGAGGCCACTGTTTAGGCAAACTTTGTAATGATTCTCATTTGTAAGAATGTATACAAAGATGTTGATCTTTTGAAAAGGTTTTCAAGTTTGTAAGATGTTTTAAAAGTGTAGGTGTTTGTTTTGAAAATAACAAGTATGTTTTGTTTTGAAAGTGGGCAAGTAACTAAGAACATTCTACCTACTCAAAAGTCTTTCATGCCCATTTCCTTTCCTTTGACATTATTATCTTACCATTGATTTGGTAAGTAACCCTATCTTTGGATATTAACGGGACGGGCGTGGGTCATCGTATAACCATGATTAGAAATGTTGCAAGGTATCTTAGCATTTTTCTTTAGGGACTAAGATCATTTTGAAAAGGCAACATAGATAGCGTCATCGAGGGACTATGATCTTGTATTTTGCTTGTTTTTGCTAAGATACCTCACATGCGTAATATGACCATTTTTGTAAGGCAACCAAGTGGATTTACCCTAGGGGTGCTTGTGTGCAAGTGTATTAATTTTCATGCTTGGTTTTTGTCTTGAATTAGGGTTTGCTACTTGTTGATTTTATCTTTTCATACAAACCCTAATTACTAGCATTTATATAAAGCGATAAATTGCGAAAAGTAAAAATACTAAACTATTACACCATTAGGGGAGGGGGTATACAAATTTACAAATGAGGATTTTACGAAAAAATTAAACCTAATTAACTATTACAACCATATTGAATAAGTGTACAAGAATTGAATAAATAAAATGCAAGAATATAAATGGAAAAAGAAATGACTTTGTTTGATTTTTTATGAAAGGGTTTATAACCTAAACCTAATTAAGAAAAATAATTAATGAAAATTAAATAAAATTAACTTAAACTAATTAAGAAAAGAAATTAACTTAAAAAGGATTTTTTAGGGTTTTTTATGAAAAGGTTTTAAATTAAAAAAAAAAAAATTAATTAAAAAAAGAAACCTAAGTTCTAAATTAATTTTAATTAAGAAAATAATATAATAATTTAACCTAAGTCTAAAAAATTAATTATGTAAGAAAAAAGAAATTAATTTGTTTAAGAAGATTGTTTTTAGTCTTTTTGTTTTATGGAGAAAATAAAACATATAAGTATGAATAATAAATAAAAATATTTTTTTGGATTTTTATTAATAAAAATAATAATAACATTAGTAATAATAATGATAACAAAAATAATATGAAATAAAATAAAAATAAATGAGAAAAAATGAAATATTAAATAAAACAATGGGCCAAGGGTGTAAAAGTAGTCAAGGGGGATGGTGCAGTAAAAATGGTAAGGCCTAGCATTGGAGGCCCATGTGCGCTTGTGGCTGGCAAAAAGGAAGAAAAATGTTGAAAAATGGAACAAAAGGCAGCACTAGGTCTTGAACCCATGACCTTGAAATAAACACGCATTGCCTTTGCCACTAGGGTGGTTGTACATCCGTTAACATAAACAAAACAATAAATACATAACATCAATCCAGTCCTGAAAATGACTTCATCTTCAACCTCCAGCCATGGATCCTGTAACTTGCTCATTTCTCAATAAAAATGAAATATGCAAACATGAAAGTTGCTCCATTTTTTTTATACGAATCAAACCATATAAATATCATAAGCTATAAATCAAAGATGAATGAGAATTTCTAAAAGTACCAAATTATGACCTAAATATTTCAGAAAGTTCAAACTCAAAATTCTCCTAGCTCAAACAAAATAAATGAAATCTATGGACATGTATAGTTTCAGAGCAATGATATCTACATTTTATCTTCACAAATGCAAGCCTAACAATGCCTAAGTAATGAGATATAAGTTCAAGAAAAATACCTCAAAACTGGAAATCGTGAAATGGATTTGAGCTTGTTTCAGGCAATGGTGATGATCAGGCTAGCTCCCTTGGACCTCTAGGAAGCTAATGCAATGGCTGACTTTAGTTGGGAGTGGTTGGAATGGTTTGAAGAAGTCCAACTATGATGCTCTATTTTTGAACTTAGAAATGGGTGAGGATGGTGTTACAGTCGTGTAACAGGGACAAGGATGGCTTGTGTATGATGCTTGGAAGCTTTTGGAAGCAAAAGGCCAAGAAACGCACAAGTAGTTTTTGATTTTGGGATTTTTGGCCAGAATATGCAACAAAGGAAGTAAGCGTTACAACTCTGAGTTCTTGGTGTTTTCAGGGGTCAAACATGCGTGTGTTATCTTGCAAATAGTGTATGTATTTATAGGCAAGAGGTTTTATGTCTTATAACAAGTCAGAATTTGAAAATCAAATGTTGTAGCATCTTTCTTGTTTTTGAAGCAAAGTTGAAACATCTTGTTCCAAGGCAAAGTACAAGGCTGCATAGAGTGGTTAGTACTTTGGACATGCTTGGTTTTGGTTTATAGGGTTCGTGTGTGCAGAAAGAACAAGTTCAATGCTCAAGGAGAGTGGACTTTGTGATTAAAGTCACTTTTCAAGAATATCAAAGGTGCCTTTCTTCCAAAAATGGAAATACAACTTGGATAATGGTTCAAGTGCTTGGACAATGGCTCCATATATTGTGTATACATTTAAGTAATGAGTGAATTGAAAGTTAGAATCCTAAAAAGTGATATTATGCAGCATGGCTATGTGATTTGGTCCATTGTGCATCACAAATTCTGCCTTGTAAAATAACTTAAAACCCTAACTTCTGATCTTCGATTCTCCTTGCTCACAAATGATCTCAAGAAGTTCTTGGACATTTTGGAAATCTTGTAATGTGATATACAACCCCTCTTTTAATCACTATTGAAAATTCCTCTTGGAACTATATGAAAAAGTGCCATGAAGTTAGGTCAAAATCCTGCCTAAACTAGGGCAAAATATCACTAAGTGTTCAATTTCATGACCATGACTTTATGAATTAATAACTTGAGATCCAATTTTTTTTAGAAGAAGTTGTGTAAAGAAATTTTGTATATATCATGGATATCTACAACTTTAATGTTTAAAGTTTCTTTTGAATCATCTTGCATCATGGTGAAAAATTGGCTCAAAGTTATGAAAAACATGAAGCTTTAAGCACTTAGAAAAATTTCTAAGTTAGAAAACTTTGACTTTTCAAAATGAAATCTTGAACTTTTGATTTCTTGATAAATAAGTTTCATATTTTGACATGTTTTGATGAATTGTGATCTTTGACATTGGATTTTGACCAAAAAGTCAAAGTTTGACTTTTCAGTGTACAATTGACTTTTGATCAGTTGACTGAAAATTCACTATCAATCCAATTGATCTTGAGCAATGGTTTAGGTCATTCCATTAGGTAAAAATGATGCAATTGAACTCTTGAAATCATGCTTCAAACCAATTGACCATTTGCTAGGTCAAAAATCAGAAATTTCCCTTTCTCAGTCAAAACCCTAATTTTGACCATTTTGCCCTTTTAATGATTTGATCAAATTTCTTGAGGAGTTGTGGTCCAAACTTGATAAAATGATACATATGAGTTTATAATGTTGATGTGGATAAAAAAGTATGAAGTTTTACTATAAATTGGCCATGGTTTACTTTTTCCTCAATACAGCTGATTTTTAGGTCAACTGCTCAATTGCCTGAGCAAAAGTGTGATCCAAGGCTTGAAACTTGACATGAGTAATTTTGGGGGTCCATAATGATACATGAAATTCATATGAGGCATTGAAAGTTCAGTTATCCTTGTGCAATCTCAAACCCTAATTTTGGTCATCAGTGCTTAAGGAGGTATCTTTAGTTGATCAATCCTAGTGCAGTCTTGAACCAAGAGAGATCTTTTTGTGAGAAAATAATTGATAAGTGAGAGGGAAAATTTTGGGGTACAACAGATGCCCCTGTTCAATCTTCTTAAACCTGAAGATTTAGATTAGCGGATTTGCCATTCGTGACTTGAAGGTGGAAGAGGATTGGACACTAAAGTGCCCAGAAATTTGCACTCGAGGATGTGATGGTTAATAGTGTAGGGAATGGGATTAAAGATGCCATTTGGAGAGGAGATGAGAAGTTGTCGAAGTTGGGCTTGCAGATTCCATCCAGAATGATTGCTGGACTAAATCTAAAAGAGAATATGAATGAGTATCAGAATAGCGTCAGTGTCTGGGGCATATCTGAACTGTATCTGAATGCTGAATCTGTATCAAAATGGCATCCGTGTTTGGAGCGTATCTGAGCTGTATCTGGAAGCTGAGTCTGAATGAGTATCAGAATGGAGTCCGTGTCTAGAGCGTATCTGAACTTTATCTGAAATCTGAATCTGAATGAGTATCAAAATGGCGTTCGTGTCTAGAGCGTATCTGTACTGTATCTGAAGGCTGAATCTGTATCAGAATGGCATCTGTGTTTAGAGCGTATCTGAGCTGTATCTGGAAGCTGAGTCTGAATGAGTATCAGAATGGCTTCCGTGTCTGGAGCGTATCTGAACTGTATCTGAAAGCTGAATCTGAATGAGTATCAGAATGGCATTCGTGTCTGGAGCGTATCTGAACTGTAACTGGAAGTTGAGTCAGAAGAAACCCGTGTAGGATTGCTTCATCTAGTTGTGTAGATAATTGTTCTGGCTCGTTTCAGGTATCAACCTTTGACCTTTTGTGAATTGTTGATGATAAACATTCACTGACTGATCTTTCTTGAAGAGACAAAAGATTAGTTATATGCAATGTAATGATGTATGAAATGCATTATATAATGATGTTCTCAATAAAATGAATGAGATTATGTTGTATGCGTTTGTGTTGTCAATGTCATGACGTAAGGATGCGATGTATGGGTATGTAAGCTATGTTGCTGTAACACTGTTGGATTAGAGGAAATAAATCCCTGACTGTTGTTGGGGCCGTGGAGTGTAAGTCTTCATGTTTTGAAGTGTTGATGAGTCGATGAGCTCCTATTTGTTATAGAAATAAACTTTGTTGTAAGGGAAACGCCGTATATGGCTTTGTGACATCCTATTGGGGAATCCTGAGAAATTCGGCGACTTCTACCAGGGAGTGATAATTGGAAATTTTGTTCCACTGGGGATACGAGAGGGCTTGGTATCATTAGCTGCACACTATGTGGGATTTTAAGGAATAGTCTAAAGATATTATCCTATTCTTTAAAGCCATTAGTGATTGTCTTCTATTTTTGCTTATTTGTAAACAATAGTTATGTTCAAATGCATATGCTCAAAAATAAATCATTGGACGTTTTTGTAAACAAAACACATAAATTAAAGAAAAAAACATAGTCTTTCACTTTCAAAGGAGTATCTTTGTATTATCTTGAATAAGTATTTTATATAATGAGACGAACATCCTAGTAAGAGAATGTCGTTGTTAAAAATGAAAATTTGATACAAAGAAAAGATAGCTATGTGCAATAATCCCATGGGGTTCCCATTCTGCTATAGCCTTCGTGTATCTGAGCATCTTGTCCATTTGCTGCCTTGTCCGAAATTGATTAGATTGATCAGAATTGCTGAGTTTGTCAGTCGAAGCCAAAGGTTATCTGCAAAGGTGATCCAACGGGACATAGTCGTACACTTTAATTCCCTAACTTTTGCCTGGACCGCCCTTTCAGGTTTTCAGTCCACCGAGATACCCTTTTTTGCCCAAGTCGCCTATTCGAGTTTTCAACTTGCCGGGTGTACAGATTTTTTGCTTTATCCCTAATTTTTGCCTGAACCTTTTTGGTTCACCTGGATGCCCTTGTTTTGCCTAGGCGTGTCAACCTAGCGGGTCTCTTATGTGTAGTATCTTTTGACTATGTCCGTGTTCACAGGGTGTGGCAGGTCGTTGTCATCCACAGTGCTCAAGATCATTGCTCCACCAGAGAAAATGCTTTTAATTACAAATGGTTCTTCATATGTAGGAGTCCATTTGCCCCTGGGGTCACCTTGCGGCATTATGATGCGTTTGATCACCAAATCCCCGACTTGATATACTTGGCGTCTGACCTTTTTGTTGAAAATCTTGATCATTAGTTTTTGATACATCTGACCATGACAGACAACAATGCGCCTTTTCTCATCAATCAAGTTCAGTTGATCAAGACGAGTTTGGATCCAATCTTCTTCATTCAACCCTGCATCCTTCATAATTCTCAGAGAGGGGTTCTGGACCTCAATAGGCAGGACAACCTCCATACCGTATACCAGAGAGTAGGGTGTTACCCCAGTTGATGTACGTGCCGTGGTACGATAACCGTGGAGAGTGAATGGTAGCATCTTATTCCAGTCTTTGCACGTGACTGTCATTTTCTGTATGATCTTTTTGATTTTCTTATTTGCGACTTCGACAACACCATTCATCTTTGGCCGGTAAGGGGAAGAATTATGGTGCTGGATCTTGAATTGTGCACATAGTGCGGTGATCATGGTGTTGTTGAGATTCGTACCATTGTCAGTGATGATTCTCTCTGGGATACCATACCGACAGATGAGATTCTGTTTGATGAACCGGGCTACAACATTCTTGGTAACGGAAGCGAAAGAAGTCGACTCTACCCACTTTGTGAAATAGTCAATGGCCACTAAGATGAAGCGGTGTCCATTAGAGGCTGTTGGCTTAATTTCCCTAATCATATCGATCCCCCACATAGCAAAGGGCCAAGGATCCATCAAGATATTCAGAGGAACCAGAGGTACGTGCACCTTGTCAGCATAGATTTGACACTTATGGAAGGTTCAAGAGTATTGATAGCAATCTTCTTCCATGGTAGACCAGTAATAACCTACCTGTAGGATTTTCTTTGCCATCGTATGCCCACTGGAATGGGTGCCAAAAGTGCCTTCATGTAGATCAGCCATGATCTTTTCTGCCTCAACCTTGTTTACACAACGGAGCAAAACAGAGTCATGGTTGCATTTGTAGAGAATGCCATTACTAAGGAGGAACTTAGCAGAGAATCTCCTTAAGAACTTCTTATCATTGACTGAAGCTCCTTCCAGATATTCTTGAGCCTCAAGATACCTCTTGACTTCATGAAACCAAGGCCGGTCCACTACTTCTTCAGTATTAACTCGTGATAGTGAGCTGATTCATCCATCCGTTCAATGGTGATCTGGGGAGCCTCGTTATCCCATTTAAGTTTAAACATGGATGACATTGTGGCTAGCGCGTCTGCTAGATGATTTTCTTCTCGCGGGAAATGCTCGAAGGTAATCTTCTCAAAATGTGGGATCAATGTCAACACATGTTCTTTGTAGGGGATAAGGTTAGGGTGTTTGGTGTCCCATTCCCCTTTGATCTAGCTGATGACTAAAGCTAAATCTCCGAATACACTTAAGGATTTGATCACCAAGTCTATGGCAGCTGTGAGACCAAAAATGCATGCTTCGTATTCTGCCATTTTATTTGTACAATTGAAGCAGAGTATTTCCGTGAAGGGAGTGTGACATCCCTCAAGAGATATGAGTACAACACCTATACCATTGCTGAGTGCGTTGGATGCCCCATCAAAAACTAGGGTCCATCGGGATCCTTGTTCAGGTTCGTCATATGGTCTGAATTCTTCGCAGTTGTTCACGATCATGATGTCTTCATCTGGGAATTCAAACTTCATGGACTGGTAGTCATCCACAGCTTGATGAGCAAGGTGATCAGCTAGTACACTGCCTTTTATTACTTTCTGGGTAGTATACTGTATGCCATATTCTGTCCGGATCATCTGCCATCTCACTATTCTCCCAAAGAGGGCATGTTTCTCGAATATGTATTTTATCGGATCCATTTTAGATATCAATAAGGTAGTATGGGTCAGCATATACTGTCTTAGTCGGTGAGCAACCCATGCCAGAGCACAAAAAGTTTTCTCGAGCAGTGAATATCTTGTTTCACAATCGGTAAACTTTTTGTTCAGGTAATAAATAGCATGCTCTTTTCGGCCAGACTCGTCATGCTACCCCATCACACACCCCATTGAATTTTCTAAAATAGTTAGATACATGATCAATGGTCTTCCCTCGACTGGTGGCATCAAAATAGAAGGCTTTTGTAGGTACTCTTTGATCTTGTCGAAGGAGGTTTGGCATTCATCATTCCATTTGACTACTTGATCTTTCTTCAGTAATTTGAAGATTGACTCACAAGTACCTGTTAAATGAGAAATGAATCTAGCAATGTAGTTTAACCTTCCCAAGAATCCTCTGACTTCCTTCTCGGTACGAGGAGCAGGCATTTCTTGTATTGCCTTCACTTTGGTAGGATCCACTTCAATACCTTTACCGCTGACGACAAAGCCTAGGAGTTTACTGGACCTCACCCCAAATGTGCATTTATTTGGGTTCAACCTCAGCTTGTATTTCTTTAATCTCTCAAACAGCTTCTACAAATGATCAAGATGTTCTCCTTCAGTTTGAGATCTGGCTATCATGTCGTCCATATAGACCTCTATTTCATGATGTATCATGTCGTGAAATAGAGCTACCATGGAACACTGATAGGTTTCCCCAGTGTTCTTCAACCCAAACGGCATAACCTTATAACAGAAAGTCCCCCATTGTGTGACAAAGGTTATTTTCTCCATGTCCTCAGGTGCCATTTTGATTTGGTTGTAGCCTGAGAAACCGTCCATGAAGGAAAACACTTAATGATGTGCTGTATTGTCAACCAAAATATCGATGTGGGGAAGTGGGAAATCATCCTTAGGGCTTGCCCTATTCAAATCTCTATAGTCCACGCACATTCACACCTTGTCGTCCTTTTTAGGCACGGGAACAACATTGGCGACTCATTGCGGATAGGAGGTGACAACCAAGAATCCGGTGTTGAATTGTTTCATGACTTCGGCTTTGATCTTCTCTGACATGTCTGGTCGCATGCGATAGACCTTTTGTTTCACCGGTGGGCAATCTTCTTTTGTTGGTAGACGATGTACCACGATATCTGCATCAAGTCCTGACATGTCTTCATACGACCAAGCAAAGACCTAAACATAATCATGTAGCAACTGAATCAGACGCTTCTTGATACTGGGTTCCATATTGGCTCCCACCTTGACTTCTTTCTTGTCCTCTTCGGTACCTAGGTTAACTGTGTCCACTGGTTCTTCGTGGGGCTGAATGGTCCTCTCTTCTTGTTGTAGTAACCTGGCTAGTTCCCCTGGCACTTCACAATCTTCCTCACATTCGTCTTCGGCTTGGTAGATTAGATTTTCAGAGTCACAAAAGGCCATAGCAGAATCGTTACCCATGGGATCCTGAGTAGATGTAGATCTGCATTATGAGTCTGAGTGTGTGTAAGAGTATAGCTATCTTTGAAAGAAATAAAAATGTAAAAAGGAAAGAAAAAGAACACAAATTTTGTATGCAAAAACATCCATGATTCATTGATGACATATGAAAATGAGATAACAACCCTTACAAATGGACCGTTGTGCCTCGGTTAAGACACAAGGCTTTAAAAGTCTAAATTGTTTAATTATTACAGATCCAATAAAATTTAAAGACAATTACTTTTGGATAAAAGTAATTGGGACAAAATCTTTAGCTTCCCAGTTGCTGATTCCTCCATTGACAGTTGGGAAAATCCATTCCTCCAGGTCATAACTGTCCTCATCATCCTCCACTGTGTTGATTCCATGGTTCCTGATCTTCAAGGGTGGTCCCTCGGCACGAGCACGATGTACAGCTTTCTGGGCTCCTAAAGTGAAACCCAAACCAAATTTGTCAGACTTGTATGGGATATCTGGGAGTTGGCCCCAAATAGTGCACCCACCTTTCTCGATCACTGTCTTGGCATCTTTCAGGGAAGACATCTTTGGAGGAGGTCTTGTAATCTTTGGGATTTGGGAAATAGCTTTGGTTACTGCCACGGTTGGCGGGACTTCCTCGAAATGCTGAAACAAAGTTTCAATGAATTCGCCGTCCAATTCCACGTATCTGAAGGAGTTTAAATGACTGACCATATATTCCTCTTCTCCATGGACAATAATGATCTTCCCCTTGGTTGGGTATTTCAACATTTGATGTAACGTAGAGGTGACAACACCAACATTGTGAATCCATGGTCGGCCCAATAAGCAGGAGTAGGAAGGGCGAATGTACATCACGTAAAAAGTTGAATCAAAGGTTTGGGTTCCAACTTTTATGGGGATGTCCACCTCCCCATACACCATTCTCTTTGAACCGTTGAAGGCCCTTACCACTATATTGCTGGGTTTTAAGGTCAAACCTTCATAGTCGATTCTATCAAGAGCCTTCTTAGGCAGCACATTCAAAGACGAACCAATATCCACCAAGACATGGGCCAAAGTTGTGCCCCGACATTCGACAGAGACATGCAATGCCTTGTTGTGCTTCCTTCCTCTAGGTGTCAAGTCAGCATCAGAAAAGCCTAAACCATTGTCCGTGGTCAAGCTGGCCACACAGTCTTGGAACTGATCAGCAGAGGTTTCTTATGGTACATGGGCATTTTTAAGGAATTTCACCAAGGCCTTTGCATGAGCCTCAAAACACAACAATAAAGCCAGCATGGAAATCTTTGACGAAGTATGCCCTAGCTGCTCGACTATGTTGTAGTCGCTCCTCTTTATAATCTTCAGAATTTCTTCCATCTCCTTTTTGGAGGCCTCAGGGATAGATACTGTTTGCGCCTTCATCCGGACAGGCTCTACCATAATGCCTTTTCCCCGAGCCTCGGTCGACTTGGTGGTAGGAGTGTCAACAGGTGTAACTATAGGAATTGTAGTAGTAGTAGTAATGTCAGCAGGGGTGATCAAAGGGGTTGTAGTAGTAGTGGTGTTAGCAGGAATAGGAACAGGGATGATCAGAGGGCCGATAACAATCTTTGGAGGAGTAATCTCTGGGGAGAAAATTATTCCACTTTGGGTTATCTTGATGGTTCCCGCAATGTTACTGATGTCGAGGTCATCCTTCTCAAGAATTGAGTCTTTATCAGCCATCCAATCTTGCTTGACACCGTGATAGTAGATGTCGCCCCCATAGTTCCATGGGACAGTTTTATCTGATGAGTACGGGATTGGACCTGGCATATTGATTATCAATGGATCTACTTTAGGAACTGATGTAATCCTAACGGAACTTTTGGTGGAGACCCTGGAAGGATTGACGGAAATGGTTACTATTGAAACATCTTTGTAAGAAACAGTTGGAACACGAGTTTTTTCAAACAAAATCTCTTTGTCATCCGTTAGGCGTTGAACACTTGCTTTCAATAAATGACAACCAGTTGGTAGGGAGTAATAGAGGTGGCAGCTTTCATCATAGCCCGGAAATAAACCGGCTTTTAAAAGGTTCTTCTTGACGGTGAGGAGAGGAGTAACAAGTTCATCAATAGTAGAAACAAACATATCATCTTCAACAACGTTAACACCGTGGCCATGCTCGGGCATAGGAGAAGTGATAACATTCGGGATTTCAGGAGCATCAAACTCAATTTCTTTTGCTTCAAGAAGGTCTTGCATCTCGTTTTTCAAAGCCCAACAGTTGTTAGTGTCATGGCATGGGCTTTCTGAATGGTATGCACATCGAGCATTAGGATGGTAGTGAGGAGATGTGGTGTTAGGATTCTTCAGAGCTTCTTTCAAAGTTACCAGATTGGATCTCAACAAATGTGGCAGTACTTGAGATATTGTCATATTAATCCGGGTAAATTATCTTACTGGTCTTTCTGTTCTAGGCTGATCGTTCCTTTGTTGAGTAGGCACGAGCTTAGGGATCATGACATCCCCCATCACTGGACGATGTTCAGTTCTTTCTTTGTTCCTTTGAGGATACACATCACTATCCTCTTTCTTCCCTATAAATGGTTTTCTTATATCGGCAGAGGATGCGTCTTTCTGGATCTTCCCACTCTTAATCCCAGCTTCCACTCTTTCTCCGGTCAGGATTAATTCAGTGAAGTATGATGAGGAGCTTCCAATTAAATGATTAAAGAAAGGACCGGAAAGGGTACCCAAAAGCATGTCTACTAGTTCTCTTTCGGAAAGGGGAGGCTGGACTCTTCCTGCTAAGTCCCTCCATTTCTGAGCGTAGTCTTTGAAACCTTCATTTGAAACCATAGCCATACTCTGAAGTTGGGTACGGGTAGGAGCAAGATCTGCGTTGTACTGATATTGTTTATAGAAAGTTGCGGCAAGGTCTTCCCAGTTGTGGATATTGGCCCTTTCCAATTGATAGAACCAATCAAGTTAAGTTCCAGATAGAATGTCTTGGAAAAAGTGGACCCATAAATCTCAGTCCGCAGTGTGAGGCTGTATCTTCCTCACATAGGATCGGAGATTCATTTTGGGGCACGAAACTCCATTGCGCTTAGTCGTTCTTCCAGATGCGTGTATTTGTCGTCGGCCGGGGGATACTGCTCTTCAGAGTAATCCTCCTCTTCTTCCTCTTCAGACTCTTGCTGGACAACTACTTCCTTGCCTTTCCCATCTTGATTGTCTTTTTCACCAGATGACGTTGCAAAGTCTAGGGTCCTTCTTTCCTGTCCTTGGAATCTTCTTCCCATATTCAGAACTCCGTTTACTTTATTTTTCTTCTTCTTTTCTTCAATCAACAAGGTTTTCAGATCTTCTTGTCCTTTGGCTAGAGTCAACAACAACTGCTGAAACTGGGCATTTTGTGCTTGGAGGTCTTTTACCGTCTGCTCGAGATCCATCTTACTGAAATAAACAGTAGAAAGATGAGGAGACTTGTCGTAAGAAACCTGCTTATGTTATGATGAATGGTAAATGCATATGCAATGATTTCAAGGAACTTAGAGATTTAAAATTGCTTTAGACCAAAAAAAAGGAACACACGTTATATTAATAAATCAAAGCTTGAGTACATCATGCCTCTTTTGGGCTTACAAAGAAGTACAAAAACTCTAAGATAAAAAAGTTTTACGCATCCTCTTTGATGCGGTGTAGGCATTCAGGCTCCGCTCCTCATGAAGTTTCTTAGTGAGTTATAAAACCTTCTTCTCGCTGGCGTAGAATTGGGCTTCGAAAGTGTCTCACTCCGCCTTAAGCTGTATCCAATCCCTTTGTAAGTCTTCAAGAGAGTTGGGCATGTCAGGATGCAGGATAGTGTACGGAACATCTCCTTCCACAACAGGCTCTATGATTACTGGGAGAATGGAGGGGTAATGCATCATAAGACTCTGAGCATGAGCTCGTACCCATTTGAGGTAAGGCTCAAGAGGGATGGAATTTTTATGCCCCAATGTCTTGCTATCTACCTTGTTCAACATCCTCCAAGCTCGGATAAATCTTTGGCGATGACCTTGATCGTCGTTCTCGTAGTCAAATACCAAACCTTGAATGAGTATCTCATGTGTGCTATCCCTTCGGGCGTAACCAAACTGTTTTAAGGCTAAGCATGGGTTGTAGGTGATACCTCCTCTAATGCCAAGTAAAGGGACATTATGGAATTCTCCACAACGGTCGACAATAGTAACATTCTCTATAGACCGGGAACACCGATGAATGTCTGAATGTTTGAGCGTTATCAACCTATGTGACCACCTTGAACCTTGCTCGTTCTTCAATTCAGATTGGGGAAGATGCGAAATAAACCATCTTGCCAAAAGAGGAGTACAACACACAAGGATACCTCTTTTCCTCATAGTGCGAGTGTGAAAGTAATGTAGGATGTCCCCTAGCAAAGTAGGCACCGAGTTATGAGACATGAAGATTTTGACGGTGTTCACATCTATGAGTTAGTCAAGAACTTTTCTAGGAAACCTTTGACACCACTTCTTGTTTCCCAATTAGTTGTGATATCAGATGGTTGCAAGTGTAGAGCTTGAGATATCTCTTCTGGCTTTGGATCTCTTTCTGTACCGTTGAAAGGTAGTTGATTGAGAATGGGAATCCTCAAGAGTTGGGAGAATTCTTCCAAAGTTGGCACAAGTTGATAATCGGGAAATATGAAGCAATGGTGTAAAGGATTAAAGAACTGAAAGAGCACCTTCATCATGTCTTCATCAATGTTAGGGGTGACCAAGTTTAGTAGGCGACCATGTCTTTCGGTGAATGGAGAATTTTCAGGAATCCTTGATGCTAGCTCTTTAAGTTGAGGAGGGATCCTTACAAGATTGACTTGAATGGTTTTCCTACGAATAGAAGCCATATCCTGCAAAACTGAACAAAGATAAATCCCAAGATCCTTGAAATGGTTAATAAATGTGAGTATGATGTTATGATGTTTATGATGTTATGTACAAGTGGATATACACAAACAAAGCAAACAAGTCCTTAGGTTTAGGCTTGCATGGAGTCTCATAGGTAAGTATCCTCTTGAAGTTTAGTTGGCTCAAACCTGTCCTAGTAATAGTAACCTGGTTCTAAGGAGCTCAATATCACCAGTTTGTTTCTTTGGTCATTTTTTCAGCGCAAGCCTCTTTAATGGCGACCGAAATATCCCAAAAAACCAAACCTCAATGAGTGTAGTATCGAGTATCTACCAACTCCGGACTGCACCAAAGCCGGTCATCTCACTACGTCCTAATGGCCAAGTTGGTCTAGTAAAGTTTATAAAGTTCATTAGTGCTTCATGACATCACTCAGTGGCCCCGTATTCTCCTTGACTACTAAAGGGCTACCGGTACCCACAAGTACGTCGCACTTACTTAGCTATTTCTTAGACCATGTCGGTATACCTCGCACAGTTTCCACAATGTATTGCTACTTACCTATAAGGTATCCCAAATCCGGGTAGAGGATTCAAACCCAAACAAAGAACCATAATGTAAAGCATACAAGTCAAACAAAGAAAGCAAGTAAATATGATCTAACACTAAGGTAACCCCACTTTTAGAATTCTCCCCAGCAGAGTCGCCAGTTCTGTGATACAGTGGGAGAACTGACTTGGATGTTTTGCGTTTGATCGCAAATGTGCGGTTAGCAAGAGTCGCCACCGACTTTTTCTTTTATCCAAAAGGAAAGGTGAAAAAGCACATGAAAGACCTTTGAGATTATTTCTTGTGTTCGGGGGGTAGATTATAAAAAGGGAAGGTATTCACACCCTTTTTATCCATGGTTTTCCATGGGCTCTTAGTTACTTGCAAGATCACTTGCTTTTGTTTGAAATTATGCTTTGTGTGGTTTTTTGAAAGTATTTTGTAAAGAGGCCATTGTTTAGGAAAACTTTGTAATGATTCTCGTTCGTAAGAATGTATACAAAGATGTTGATCTTTTGAAAATGTTTTCAAGTTTGTAAGATGTTTTGAAAGTGTAGGTGTTTGTTTTGAAAATAGCAAGGATATTTTGTTTTGAAAGTGGGCAAGTAACTAAGAACATTCTACCTACTCAAAAGTCTTTCATGCTCATTTCCTTTCCTTTGACATTGTTATCTTACCATTGATTTTGTAAGTAACCCTATCTTTGGATATTAACGGGACGAGCGTGGGTCATTGTATAACCATGATTAGCAATGTTGCAAGGTATCTTATCATTTTTCTTTAGGGACTAAGATCATTTTGAAAAGGCAACATAGACAGCGTCATCGAGGGACTATGATCTTGTACTTTGCTTGTTTTTTCTAAGATGCCTCACATGCGCAATATGTCCATTTTTGTAAGGCAACCAAGTGGATTTACCCTAGGGGTGCTTGTGTGAAAGTGTATTGATTTCCATGCTTGGTTTTTGTCTTGAATTAGGGTTTGCTACTTGTTGATTTTATCTTTTCATACAAACCCTAGTTACTAGCATTTATATAAAGCGATAAAGTGCGGAAAGTAAAAATGCTAAACTATTACACCATTAGGGGATGGGGGTATACAAATTTACAAATGGGGATTTTACGAGAAAATTAAACCTAATTAACTATTACAACCATATTGAATAAGTGTACAAGAATTGAATAAATAAAATGCAAGAATATAAATGGAAAAAGAAATGACTTTGTTTGATTTTTTATGAAAGGGTTTATAACCTAAACCTAATTAAGAAAATAATTAATGAAAATTAAATAAAATTAACTTAAACTAATTAATAAAAGAAATTAACTTAAAAATGATTTTTTAGGGTTTTTTATGAAAAGGTTTTAAATTAAAAAAAAATATGAAAATTAATTAAAAAATAAACCTAAGTTCTAAATTAATTTTAATTAATAAAATAATATAATAATTTAACCTAAGTCTAAAAAATTAATTATGTAAGAAAAAAGAAATTATTTTGTTTAAGAAAATGTTTTTAGTCTTTTTGTTTTATGGAGAAAATAAAATATATAAGTATGAATAATAAATAAAAATATTTTTTTGGATTTTTATTAATAAAAATAATAATAATAAATAATAATAATGATAACAAAAATAATATGAAATAAAATAAAAATAATTGAGAAAAAATGAAATATTAAATAAAGCAATGGGCCAAGGGTGTAAAAGTAGTCAGAGGGGGATGGTGCAGTAAAAATGGCAAGGCCCGGCATTGGAGGCCCATGTGCGCTTGTGGCTGGCAAAAAGGAAGAAAAATGTTGAAAAATGGAACAACAGGCAGCGCTGGGTCTTGAACCCGTTGACCTTGAGATAAACGCGCGCTGCCTTTACCACTGGGGTAGCTATACATCCGTTAACATAAACAAAACAATAAATACATAATATCAATCCAGTTCTGAAAATGACTTCATCTTCAACCTCCAACCATGGATCTTGTAACTTGCTCATTTCTCAACAAAAATGAAATATGCAAACATGAAAGTTGCTCCATTTTTTCATACGAATCAAACCATATAAATATCATAAGCTATAAATCAAAGATGAATGAGAATTTCTAAAAGTACCAAATTCTGACCTAAATATTTCAGAAAGTTCAAGCTCAAAATTCTCCTAGCTCAAACAAAATAAATGAAATCTATGGACATGTATAGTTTCAGAGCAATGATGTCTACATTTTATCTTCACAAATACAAGCCTAATAATGCATAAGTAATGAGATAGAAGTTCAAGAAAAATACCTCAAAACTGGAAATCGTGAAATGGATTTGAGCTTATTTCAGGCAATGGTGATGATCAGGCTAGCTCCCTTGGACCTCTAGGAAGCTAATGCAATGGCTGGCTTGAGCTGGGAGTGGTTAGAATGGTCTGGAGAAGTCCAACTGTGATGCTCTATTTTTGAACTTAGAAATGGGTGAAGATGGTGTTATAGTCGTGTAACAGGGACATGGATGGCTTGTGTATGATGCTTGGAAGCTTTTGGAAGCAAAAGGCCAAGAAACGCACGAGTAGTTTTTGATTTTGGGATTTTTGGCCAGAATATGCAACAATGGAAGTAAGTGTTACAACTTTAAGTTCTTGGTATTTTCAGGGGTCAAGTATGCATGTGTTATCTTGCAAATAGTGTATGTATTTATAGGCAAGAGGTTTTATGTCTTATAACAAGTCAGAATTTTAAAATCAAATGTTGTAACATCTTTCTTGTTTTTAAAGCAAAGTTGAAACATCTTGTTCCAAGGCAAAGTACAGGACTGCATAGAGTTGTTAGTACTTTGAACATGCTTGCTTTTGGTTTATAGGATTTGTGTGTGCAGAAAGAACAAGTTCAATGCTCAAGGAGAGTGGACTTTGTGATTAAAGCCACTTTTCAAGAATAACAACGGTGTCTTTCTTCCAAAAATGGAAATGCAACTTGGATAATGGTTCAAGTGCTTGGACAATGGCTCCATATGTTGTGTAAACATTTAATTAAGGAGTTAATTGCATGTTAGAAGCCTGCAAAGTGAGATTATGCAGCATGGCCATGTGATTTGGTCCATTGTGCATCACAAATTCTGCCTTGTAAAACAACTTGAAACCCTAACTTCTGATCTTCGATTCTCCTTGATCACAAATGATCTCAAGGAGTTCTTGGACATTTTGGAAAGCTTGTAATGTTCTCTACAACCCATCTTTGAATCACTTTTGAAAATTCCTCTTGGAATTATATGAAAAAGTTCCGTGAAGTTAGGTCAAAATCCTGCCTAAACTAGGGCAAAATTTCACTATGTGTTCAATTTCATGACCATGACTTTATGAATTAATAACTTGAGATCCAATAATTTTCATAATAAGTTGTGTACAATAGTTTTGTAGATATCATGGAGATCTAAAACTTCCACGTTGAAAGTTTCTTTTTAATCATCTTGCATCATGGTGAAAAATTGGCTCAAAGTTATGAAAAACATGAAGTTTTAAACACTTAGAAAAATTTCTAAGTTAGAAAACTTTGACTTTTCAAAATGAAATCTTGAATTTTTGATTTATTGATGAATAATTTTCATATTTTGACATGTTTTAATGAATTGTGATCTTTGACATTGGATTTTGACCAAAAAGTCAAAGTTTGACTTTTCAGTGTACAATTGACTTTTGATCAGTTGACTGAAAATTCACTATCAATCCAATTGATCTTGAGCAATGTTTTAGGTAATGCCATTAGGTAAAAATGATACAATTGAACTCTTGAAATCATGCTTCAAACCAATTGACCATTTGCTAGGTTAAAAATCAGAAATTTCCCTTTCTTAGTCAAAACCCTAATTTTGACCATTTTGCCCTTTTGATGATTTGATCAAATTTCTTGAGGAGTTGTGGTCCAAACTTGATCAAATGATACATATGAGTTTATAATGTTTATGTGGATAAAAAATTATGATGTTTGACTGTAAATTGGCCATGATTGACTTTTTCCTCAATACAACTGATTTTTAGGTCAACTACTCAATTGAGTGAGCAGAAGTGTGATCCAAGGCTTGAAACTTGACATGAGTAATTTTTGGGGTCCATAATGATCCATGAAAGTCATATGAGGCATTGAAAGTTCAGTTATCCTTGTGCAATCTCAAACCCTAATTCTGGTCATCAGTGCTTAAGGAGGTGTCTTGAGTTGATCAATCCTAGTGCAGTCTTGAACCAAGAGAGATCATTTTGTGAGAAAATAATTGATAAGTGAGAGGGAAAATTTTAGGGTACAATAGATGGAATATCAAGATCTTTAGCTCACCTGACTGGACCTGTGAACCTTTTCCCCATGTTAAGGATGCTAATTGGTTTCTTCGTTTACTTCTTCTTCTCTTTGGTGATGATCGCCTTTGTTAGAACAAGATTAGTTCTGATCTATCTCAGAGTTTTGATGATAACAATAAATTATATTTTGGATAATTTATACTCTGATGAACGTATTTGAATGTTTCAGATAATGTTCTGACAGAAGCGTTCTGATGTGCTAAGCTGAAAATTATATGAAGAAGTTCTTTAATGAAAAAACCATTTCTATTTTAAGCGCATCTGCTGACTCTGGTAAGACAATTTATTTTAAATGTATCTTCTAACATTTAGCAGGATTCCTTGCTTAGAAGATTACTTGAAAGAAAGTGTTGTTCAGAAGTTATTTGAAAGCAAGTGCTGATCAAGTTCTTAGCAAGCAATGCACTGCCTAAAATATGAGTAAAGCATGTTCTGAATTCAAGACGTTAACGCAAGTTCTGAAAGAACGTTAAATCTAACTTGTCTTTTCAAGCCTAGGAAACATGTTCTTACAAGTTGTCCTTTGCTCATTAATGCAAAGACGGCTGAAAGCACTTAAGTGTCAAAGCTAGTTTCTTGGAAAATGGAATAGTGCAAGGAAACACGCAAGCATTTAATGCTCTCCACTTTTCTGAAGGCAGCAACGGTCTTATTGTTCCTACTATAAATAGAAGGACATTTATTGCATACTAACTAACGAATCAATTTTAAAAAGAGAAGCAAGAAACTACGTGAAAAATTCTGGGCTCACAAACTCTTTGTTCATACACTTTGTGCAATTTATTCTAAGTGAAAAATCTCAGTTGTGATATAGCTTGATTAGAAGCAAATTTTATTTCACTATTTGTAAGATTAAACTCTTGTAATTGTTCCTTGAGAGACCAAGTTTGGTCAGATTTCTCAAGCAGACTAGGACTAGATTTAAGTCTTAGTGGTGTTAGTCACTTGTAAGTTTACTTGTGCATTGTTAGTCACAACAGTTGTTGTGTGTTTGTAATCATTTGATTATTGTGGATTAAGTCCTTGTTGAGAAAGGCGAAATCACCTTGACGGGTGGACTGGAGTAGTTTGAGTTCAAACGAACCAGGATAAAAATAACCTTGTCCTTCCATTATTGTTGAGATTTGTTTTGAAAAGAAAAAGAGTCACTTATGCAACCCCCCTTCTAAGTGTTTTCTTACCCCTTCAATTAGTATCAGAGCTTGACTCTGAGCACAACACTTAACTGTGTCAGGAAAAGATCCAGAAGAAAACACAATGGCCGCTAAACAAAACAATAATAGTTACAACAAACCTCATGTATTTGATGGAGAAGATTTTGAGTACTGGAAAGATAGACTAGAAAGTTTCTTTCTAGGTAATGATAGTGATCTTTGGGATATAGTCTTGGATGGTTACAAACATTCTACAGATTCAGAAGGAAACAAAGTGGATAGAAAAAATATGGATAGACAACAAAAAGTTGATTTTAAAAATCATCATAGAGCTATAAATATTTTTCTAAATGCTATCTCTAAAGTAGAATATGAAAAAATCACTACTAGAGATACAATGCATGATATGTTTGAGTCTCTTAAAATGACTCATGAAGGAAACGCTCAAGTGAAGGAGTCTAAAGCTCTGGCTTTAGTTCAGAAGTATGAAGCCTTCAAAGTTGAAGAAAATGAGTCTATAGAAGCAATGTTCTCTAGGTTTCAAACTCTGATCGTTGGTCTGAGAGTCTTGAACAAGGGATATACTAAAGAAGATCATGTGAAAAAGATCATCAAAAGCTTACCCATAAGATGGGTACCAATGGTCACTGCTTTCAAAGTTTCAAAAGATCTGAACAACGTGTCTCTGGAGGAACTCATCAGCGCTCTCAGAAGTCATGAGATTGAACTGGATGAGCACGAGCCTCATAAGAAAGGTAAGTCTCTGGCCCTTAAATCTATTAAGAAATTTGATATTAATGTTTTTCAGGCTGAAGAGGAAAACTCTGAAGAATCAACGTCAGAAGAAGATGAACTATTCTTGCTCTCCAGAAGGATCAATCATCTGTGGAAGCACAGACAGAAGAAGTTCAGGAACTTCAAAAAGTCATAAGATAGACCAAAATCTTCTGGACACAAAAAGTCAAACAGAAGAGAGATCATCTGTTATGAATGCAAAGAACCTGGTCACTACAAGGGTGATTTCCCAAAGCTTCAAAAAGAAAAACCAAAGAAAAGGTTTGGTAAGAAGAAAGGGATAATGGCAACCTGGGATGACTCAGAATCATCTGAAGATGAATCTGGTTCTGAAGATGAGAATGCCAACCTAGATCTGATGGCTACCACAACACATGACTCCGACTGTGAGTCAGAACCAAGAGAGGTATTTTCTGAATTTTCTAGAGATAAACTTGCTGATAGTTTATCTGAACTTCTGGAAAACTATAGTCAGCTCAAAATCAAATACAAGAAACTCAAGAAGAGTCTTGCATCTGATCTTGAGAAACTTGAAACAGAAAAATCTGAACTTTTAGAAAATAATTTTAAACTTAAAGAAGAAATTCAAAATGTTTAAAAAGTTTCTAGTTCAGAGTCTGTGTCTAGTTCAAAAGATATTCTGAAAGAATATGACTATAGCTTTCAAACTTTTCTAGCTAAAGGCATAGATAGAAGCAAAATGGCTTCAATAATCTATGGAGTTAGTGGGAAAAACAAAAGAGGAATTGGATTTGAACCTCCCAAAGGGAAGGAGACATACATACCAAAACCTGTTGCTAAAATGACTTTCACTTACAAACCTCTGAATAAACAATTCAAGTTTGGACACTCACATGATATAAAATATACATTATGGAAACTCTTATGCAAACCCAAAGTTCAAACATAACTTTAAACATTCTAACCCAAAAGGACCCAAAAAGATATGGGTACCTAAGGATAAAATAATATTTGTTGCAGATGTTCTTAACAACTCAATTGTGACACCTGTCATGGTACCTGGACTATGGGTGCTCACGACACATGATGGGAAAAAGGTCTACGTTCCAAAGCATGGAACTTAAAGCTGGAGGAGACGTGAAGTTTGGAGGTAATCAGAAAGGGAAGATTATTGGTTCTGGAACCATTGGTAACGGTAACCTTCCTTCTATCTCTAATGTTTTATTAGTAGAAGGATTAGCTCATAATCTATTGTCCATAAGTCAATTAAGTAACAATGGTTATGACATTATCTTCAATCAAATCTCCTGTAGAGCTGTAAGTCAAAAAGATGGATCAATCCTCTTTTCTGGCAAGAGAAAGAACAACATATACAAAATTGATTTATCAGATCTTAAATCTTAGAACTTTAAATGCCTTTTGTTTGTTAGCAATGAGCAATGGGTGTGGCACAGAAGATTAGGACATGTCAGTCTAAGAAAAATCTCTCAACTAAATAAATTAAATTTAGTCAGAGGACTTCCCAATCTGAAGTACAACTCAGAAGCTCTGTGCGAAGCATGTCAAAAATAAATTTTTTCAAAACCTTCCTTTAAATCTAAAAATGTTGTTTCTTCCTCTAAGCCAATAGAGTTACTTCATATTGATCTGTTTGGGCCAGTTAAAATTGCATCCATCAGAGGCAAGAAGTATGGATTGGTCATTGTTGATGACTTCAGCAGATGGACATGGGTAAAGTTTTTAAAACACAAGGATGAGTCACATTCTATGTTCATTGACTTCTGTACTCAAGTGCAAAACGAAAAAGATTTTAAAATCATAAAAGTCAGAAGTGATCATGGTGGTGAATTTGAAAATCATTATTTTGAAAAATATTTTAAAGAAAATGGTATTGTTCACAATTTTTCTTGTCCTAGAACTCCCCAGCAAAATGGAGTTGTAGAAAGAAAGAATAGAACTTTACAAGAAATGGCCAGAACCATGATCAATGAAACTAATATGGCTAAGCACTTTTGGGAAGAAGCTGTGAACACAGCATGTTACATTCAGAATAGAATCTCTATAAGACCTATTCTTGAAAAGACTCCCTATGAATTGTGGAAAAACAGAAAGCTAAACATTTCTTATTTCCATCCTTTTGGATGTACTTGTTTTATTCTGAACACTAAAGAAACTCTGAACAAGTTTGATTCTAAAGCACAAAAGTGTTTTCTGCTTGGATATTATGAACTCTCAAAAGGCTATAGAGTATACAACACATAAACTCTGATTGTTGAAGAATCAATCAAAGTCAGGTTTGATGATAAGCTTGGCCAGCAACAGCCAAAGCAAATTGATTTTTCTGTAGGTACAAAAGATCATCCCTCAAACTCTGAAACTTCAGAAGCTAAGGAAGACTCAGTAGATCATCCTCTTGATAATGCTCTAGACAACCTCAGAATCTATGATCAACCCACTCAGAAAAGGTTTCCTAGAATCTCTTCAGCTCACAAAGAAGACGTAATCATTGGAAGAAAAGAAGATCCCATCAGAATAAGATCCTCTCTCAGAATCAATGAAGAATCTTTGTTTGGTTTGATTTCTCTGATTGAGCCAACCTCTATTGATGAAGCTCTAGAAGATAATGATTGGATCTTAGCAATGCAAGAAGAACTCAATCAATTCTCCAGAAATGATGTATGAAATCTAGTTCCAAGACCCAAAGGATTCAACGTTATAGGAACCAAATGGGTTTTCAGAAACAAATTGAACGAGCAAGGAGAGGTGATCAGAAACAAAGCACTACTGGTTGCACATGGTTATAGTCAACAAGAAGGAATTGATTATAATGAAACCTTTGCCCCAGTTGCCAGGTTAGAGTCTATAAGATTATTAATTTCTTTTTCTATACAAAATATCATTTCATTATATCAAATGGATGTTAAAAGTGCATTTTTAAATGGCTACATTGAAGAAGAAGTTTATGTCCATCAACCTCCTGGATTTAATGATTCAAAACATCCAAAACATGTTTTTAAATTAAAGAAGTCTTTGTATGGTTTAAAACAAGCTCCCAGAGCTTGGTATGATCGTCTGAGTAATTTTCTTTTAGAAAAAGATTTTATCAGAGGGAAAGTGGACACAACTCTTTTCAGAAAGACATTTAAAAGTGATATTTTAATTTGTCAAATTTATGTTGATGATATAATTTTTGGAACATCTAATATCTCCCTTGGAAAAGAATTTGCTGAGACCATGCAGGCAGAATTTGAAATGAGCATGATGGGGGAATTGAAGTTCTTTCTGGGAATTCAAATCAACCAGACTCCAGAAGGTACTTACATACATCAGACGAAGTATGTTAAAGAACTTCTGAAGAAATTTCAGATGTCAGAAAGCAAAGATGCCAAGACACCTATGCATCTAACCTGCATTATGGGAAAAGATGAGGTAAGTATGAAGGTAGATCAGAAGTTCTATAGAGGTATGTGTTGTACCCCAAAATTTTCCCTCTCATATTCCTCAAAACATTGCAAGAAAAATCTCCAAGTTGCTCAAGTTTGCACAAGAGTGGGTCAGACAAGTCATCTCCTAAGACAGTCAACCCCAAATTAGGGTTTTGTGTTGCATCAAGATCCTTGAGTCCAAATGACCTCAAGTGATCCCCAATGTCCTAATATGTTCTCAAGATCATCCATTCCAAATTTCAAGCCTTGCAGAGGAAGTTTGCTCAGTCAATTGCTCAAAGGGTCCAAAAATCGACTGTGCTAGGGCAAAAGTCAACTGTGACCTACATACAGTCAAACTTCAATTTTTTTTGTCAAAATTCTCATTTTGAAGGATATTTCATCATTTGATCAAGGGTTGATCATGATTCATCAAGGGTTGCTCAAAATTCATCAAGACTCAAAAGTTGCTAAATTAGGGTTTTGTAGGAAAAGTCAACTCAACTTTGACCAATCATAACTTTCTCATACTTTATGATAAATGACCCATCCAAATCTCAGTTTGAAGAGTATGCAATTTCCTACGATCCATATTCATACCCCAAGATCAAAAAATGCACTCACAAAAGTTATAAATTTGGACATTATAGGTCCTTTTTGAAAGTCAACAAAAACACCTTTTTTGCCAAAGCTTATAACTTGAGCATGGAATATAAAAATGAGATGAGACCAAAAGGGTTGGTTATAGAACATCCCAAGATTTCTAAAAAGTCCAAGAAAACTTCCAAAAGTTAAAAATTGAAGAAGTTATACATTGTTGAAGTTGGATATTTTTGCAAAATTGCCAAAAGTTAACTATCCCCGAAACTTCAAATTTTGTCAAATGGGCCCATTCTTTTCCACTTAATTTGAGCTTGCATCATTTTCCACGTGTCCTAGCTTCAGCCATGAGCCCATATTTTTTTTAATTATTTTATTTGATTTTTTATTCAATTTATTCATTTTAAATCAAATTAAATCATATAAAATCCAAAGCTTTGATTACCTAAGATTTTTTTGGCTATTTCAGGATTGGATCATCATCATTAACAACATCAAATTCGTATCACACTAATCCATGTACAAAAAGATTGAAAATTGGCAAATTTGGAAGGTTTAGTAATGGAGAATCAAATCAAATTGGCAATCATTATTGGAGCAAGATTTGAATCAAGTTTGTTACCCTAATACATTCCACACTACATAAACAAGCCAAAGGGACGTGAATAAGGGTTGGAGGTTGCAGAAAGAGGCAATACAAAAGTTGAAAAATTCACTAAAAAGTGTGGAATCGAATTCATAGCTAGAGACATTTTCAGGGTTTGGCAAGCATCCCAATCGCTTCCTGGACGTTCACTGAAGCTAAACCAATCAAAAGCAAGCGTTCTCACACACCACAAAGCACTGTACAATTGGCCATAATAATGGCTATGGTTGTGACTAGCAGGCCGAGACAAACTCAACCATGGATTCAGAATACATTTCCATGGCGCCTATAGGATTTTAGAGATGCTTGGCCTGTAGCGACGGACCTCCAGTCGTAGGTATAGCATTCTGGGTTTTTAGCAACGGATGGAGGACAGGGGTGATGAGTTGTCATCCACCCATTCGCCTATTCAAATATGGCGCGCGTATTTTAGTTTCTGACCAATAATTATTGTTTTTGCTTTATTATTATTTTATATTCATATAACAAATGGAACAGTTTGTCGTAGTGGTAAAGCAAGCAACATATCACTTTCAGGACCTGGTTTCGAATCCCAGGTCCCCCCAATTTCTCATTGTTTTTTTCTCTTCAGGCGATTGTGTGTGTATTCCAGCCTACAGCTCACCGTGCACCTTCATACATCCAGTAGCCAGATGGCCAAAGGCCAGATCTGGTGGTCCAAGGGTGAATGTCTACCATGGTCCAAGTCAACACATGCACACTGAATCAGGAAAAGTCCACAAAGGGCCAACCCAATTGGGCCTCAGAATTGCTATTAGCACTCCAAATTCAGGCCCAACTCTTTCTTCTCTTCTATTTATTTTATTTTTTTGTTTTAGTTAATTGTTTTATTATTTTTATTTAATTACTAATCAAAAAAATTCTTTTCTTATAAAATAAAATCACAAAAATATTTTTTTATATTTAATCAAATTTAATTTTTATTTTTATTAATAAATACTAATTAAATTAATTTAGGTTTTAATTAGAATAACTTTAACTTATTTTTTGTAAATAATTAAAATTAAATTAGATTCAATTAGGTTTTAATTACTAACTTAATTATTTTATTTTTCTTTCTAAAAATAACAAAAACCCAAAAATAATTTATTTTTATTAATTAATTTATTTATTGATTTAGTAATTAATTTAAGTTAATTTCTTTCTTAAAATAAAAAACAACAAAAATGTCTTCTTTAAAGGGTCAAAACCCTAATCTCGCACTCGATTTAATTTCCCGCACACGATTTATTTTCTTTTATCATCTTAATGTACTTGCCTCCGGTTTGTAATAGTTAATAGGACCTTTATTTACTTTTTATCACTTTATTTATTTTTAAAGGGTTTGTCTTTGGCGATGTAAATACCCGACGCCTTGTAATTTAAATTCTGCAATTTATTTTCCGTAAAATATAACTGTTAGATGTTTGATAATAGGGGATGCATGACAAGACTCAATGTTTTAATCTAAAATCAACTTAGATCACCATTAACATGTACAAAGACAAAAATAACTGAAAACGACACACTCGCACATGCACACTCCTAGGGTAAACCCCCACTTGGTTGCCTTCGTACGCGGTCATTGAGTATAGGTCACTTTAGAGGTGGCCCTCTTGTCTAAAAGATCATAGTCGCCTCAAAACAGTTGCCTCGGATATTGTTGCCTCAAAACAAATGATCTAAGACATTAGGGTTACCGCTAAGGCATCCTAACATTGCTTTGGTGACCGTAAGTCCCTCATTCGAATTGACCCTCAAACTCCAACAACGGTGCTACCTACTCACTAATAGTGGGATAGCATTGTCTAAAGGAAATTAGCATAGAACGATTCCTTTTTCGAGTAGGTAGATGGTTCTTAGATACTTGCTCTTTTTTTTAAAAATAAAAACTCTTCACACTTACACTTTTCTAACAAAGTTTTCAAAAACACTTCATACACTCTTGAGGACAGAAGCAAGAGTTAAATCGAAGTTTCAAATAAAAACTTTTTTAAACCCACAAGCACAAAGAAAGCAATTTTGAAAACCATTGAGCAAGTACCTAAGAGCCCGTGGATAACCACGGATAGAAAGGGTGCTAACACCTTCCCTTTCTATAATCTACCCCCCGAACCCGAGAAATATCTCGAAAAAGGAATTTTTCTATGCTTTTTTCCTTTCCTTGTTGGATAAAATAAAAGTCGGTGGCGACTCTTGCTTACCGCGACATTTTGCAAAAACAAACGCAAAACGCAAACCAACATTCCAAAAAACAGTCAGTTCTTCCCACTGTATCACATTATGATTGGATACCTTCTCTATCTGACTGCATCTAGACCTGATATACTATTCAGCGTATGTTTATGTGATAGATTCCAATCAGATCCTAGAGAATCTAACTTAACAGCAGTTAAGATAATTCTTAGGTATCTGAAAGGTACTACTAATCTGGGTTTGTGTTATAGAAGATCACAAGATTACAGACTAGTAGGTTATTGTGATGCTGACTTTGCTGGAGATAGAATTGAAAAAAAAAGCACCTCTGGAAGCTGTCAGTTTCTGGGTGACAATCTTATCTCGTGGTACAATAAGAAGCAAGCAACAACTGCACTTTCAACCATAGAAGCTGAGTATATATCTGCTGCTGGATGTAGCTCTCAGATGATTTGGATGAAAAGTCAACTAGAAGATTTTAATCTTTATGAAAGTAAGATTCCTATCTTCTATGACAATACTTCTTCTATTTTTCTTTCTAAGAATCCAATTTTACATTCTAAAGCCAAACATATTGAAATTAAATATCATTTTATAAGGGACTATATTCAAAAGGGAATTTTAAATTTAATTTTTATAAAAATAGACCATCAATGGGCTGACATTTTTACCAAACCCCTTTCAGAAGATAGATTTAATTTCATTTTGAAAAATATTTGTATGGAATTATGTCCTGAATAAAATATTATTTATATTCTGTGTTTGACTTCAGAATATTCTGAAATGAATGTTCTGATTAACAACTCTTCAGAAGTTAGGAGATAAGTTACATTAGAAGCTATATGAAAAGTTCTGAAATGTTCTAACGTTTCATTTCTAAGTATAGTTCAGAAATTCATTAGAACAAACAGCTGTTACATGCATCCTTCAGGAGATGAACACGTGGTGTGTTTCTGAAAGGTCAAGCGTGCAAAAGCTACTGACGCCATTCTAGGTAACTGTTAATGATTAGCCATAATCTCACGTTTTCCCTAATTTTTAGCAAAATCATTAAATGCACGTAATGATGAGATTCGTTTTAAATTCGTTTTAAATTCTTTAAAAATTCTTTTTTAATTTTATTTCTAAACCTAATTCTGAAACTTTTGCATATAAATACTTTTTGAGAAAGCCTTTTTCATTTTTTACCGTCTCTTTCAAACTCAAGCGTTTTCTGTAATTTTTCTCTAAAACCCTTTTCTTCATCTCTCAACTCTAAGAAATTCAATGGCTTCTTCCTCATCCCACTCTGAGCAATACATTGTGCCTGAGAGAACTACCCTCATTCTTGTAGACAGTTTGGAAGTCTTAAGTGAGTTAATGGTAGATTTTGAGAATCTAAGAGAAAATGGCTTTGACTTGTTTCCCACTGTTAAGTTTCAAGGTTGGGAAAACTTTTTTGATCGTCTCATTGGTCCAGTCTTTCCACATATGGTGAAGGAATTCTGGGTACATGCTATTGCAACCCCCAAGGTTATTCTCTCCTTCGTAATGGGCAACGAAATATCCATTACTGAAAACCTAATCAGAAAATTTCTAGGGTTTAAAGGACTTGGAGTTATAGGTATGCCAAGTGGAAGAATGGAGATGTCAAGGGTCTACTCAGAGATTTTCACAAATGGTCAAGGTTCCTCTAAAGTCAGGGACTTGAAAGATAAATACAAGATTTGGGCAAGGATTATCCATGGATGTATTCACCACAGGAAAGACACCAGCTCTCCAAATTACACTAACGCTGATCAACAATACTTGTTGTTCTGCCTTGGAACAAATGTCAAAATTGATTTGCCTTATTTGCTGTTTGAACATCTCTGGAACCATGTAAAAGAGACTAGGGAAGCTGAAAGGTTGAAAAACCCAAAATCCAAAAGGAATTGGATTCCTATGGGTAGATTAATCTCAGACATTCTGACTGAGAATGGTCTGATTGCTCACCTAGATGAAGCCAATCTTCTGGGGGAGCTAGAACCTACTTGTGGTAAAACTATGACTGGTAAGAATTTGATGAAAAGGAAAATAATTGACAAGCTGCTGGTGGAACCAACTCCATATGTGTCAGCTTCTGTGAAGAGAAGAAGGATACCTATTGCTGATTTCCCTCTGTTCAACTCAGGAGATCACCCATTTATCATCCTGCACTACATTGAAATCTGCAAAGAAACTGGAACACCTATTGATCCAGCTTGGATTCAAGGAAGAAATCAAGCTGCTCTAGATGTTGTTCTTCAGGAATCTTTGAAGAGGAAAGCAGTAGAAGGACCTTCTTCCAGACCTCAGAAGAAAAAGAAGACAGGTAAACCTGCTGAAACTATCATTGTTTATGATTCTGTCAATGTATCCACATCCGCTGAACCCTCCCAAACCTTAGGAGATATAGATGTTGATATTGACCTGACCTTACCATCTGACTTCCTTGCTGACAACCCTCAGAGAAATCAAGTTTTATCATATTTGAGTGACTTTAACTCTGATGAACATTGTGATTCCCAATCAGAACCCTCTCAATCAGAACCCTTAAACTCAGAGCCCTCTGAACCATCTGTTTCTCAACCCATTCCTACTGAACACTTTTTAAGACATCCTCCCAGACCTCTATCACCCAGACCATATGGATGGTATGATGCTGGTTCTTGGAGAATTCCTGGAATCACCGTTCCTCTGGGAACACAAAAACCAACTTTCACCTTACCATCTGAAAACATTTTTGCCATGAACTAACCACAACATCAGAACCCCACTCCCACTCTTGAAAATACTATAATCATTTCACCTGACATCACTCCACCTACTTCACCACAACATCCAACACCAAACTCACTGATACTCTCACCTCCTCATATTCCAGACAATAATCTGTTGAACCACCTGAAATTTTTGAATCATTCGAACCTCATGAACAATCAACACCACCTAACTTTGTTGACCAACCTGATCATTCAGCCACTCCTGAACTAACCAAAAATCCTGAACCTGCTAGCTTTTTAAGAACTGTAGTGGATTATGAATCTCTACAATTTTTTAAAAATAAAACTTTCAAGAAGGATGTCCCAAAACATGTTCATCCAGATGTGAATACTTTGTTTCAGAATTTTATAACAGATGTTCAAGCATGGTTAAATCTGCTGAAAGAAGATTGTGCCAGAAGCGTGAACCCAGCTGCAACAGATCTTCTGTGGGAGACTTTCAGAAGAAATTTGGATGCTGAGTCACTAAAGTTACAGGACTTATGCCACTTTCAGGTGCTGGACAACTTTTCCAAACATCTGCATGCTTTCAAGTCAGAAGCTGCTGACATTTGGAATAAGAAGTCTTCTTTAATGATTGTTGATACACCAGCTGATACAATGGACATATCAGAAGATGAATCTGAAGATGCCTCTGATGATTCAAACCCTCTGGCTATTGTTCTATTGAATCAACCTTCTGTTAAGGCAGCTCCTGAACCTGTACCAACCCTTGTAATGGATCTGGGCACTCTGCTTTCAACCTTTATGCATTCTGACTCCACGGTTGCTACTCCAAAGCCTGTTTTTGCTGAAGCTTCGTCATCCTCTGCTCCTACCTCACTTATCATGGACACTCTGAATGAGCTCAAGAGGGAGAATGAAGTCATACATGAGCGCTTTGACAAGCAAGACCAAACAAATCAAGAAATCAGAAGCTGGATGATGAAACAAGAAGAATCTGCCTCTGAAATCAAGAATCTTCTGATGGCTCTTGTTACTAAGAAATCCTAGTTTCTTTCTGTTTCTTGTCTTTTGTTTGATTGTTTTGTACTTCTGGACATCTTTTGCTATTTTATGAAAACTTTTAAGCTCTTCAACTATTTTATTTATACACTTTTTGATTATGCCAAAAAGGGGGAGAAAATGAGTATTTTGAACTAATCACTGTTTAACAGTTATGGGACTAAGTCTCACATTCTAACAAAATACAAGATTTCTTTCTGTGCAAAAGAATTTTTTTTGCAGGTATGACTTAAACTCTGGAAGAGTTTAAGGGGGAGAAAATCTTCTTAAAGAAGTTCTAAAGAAATCCTAGAAGATATTTTTTTTCATACTATGATAAATAATCTCAGGAAGTTTTATATATAGAAATATTCATTTCAGAGGGAGATTCTTATCTCTTATCATATTTTATTTCTATATTTGAATAATTTTTTGTCATCATCAAAAAGGGGGATATTGTTAGAACAAGATTAGTTCTGATCTATCTCAGAGTTTTGATGATAACAATAAATTATATTTTGGATAATTTATACTCTAATGAACGTATTTGAATGTTTCAGATAATGTTCTGACAGAAGCGTTCTGATGTGCTAAGCTGAAAATTATATGAAGAAGTTCTTTAATGAAAGAACCATTTCTATTTTAAGCGCATCTGCTGACTCTGGTAAGACAATTTATTTTAAATGTATCTTCTAACATTTAGCAGGATTCCTTGCTCAGAAGATTACTTGAAAGCAAGTGCTGTTCAGAAGTTATTTGAAAGCAAGTGCTGATCAAGTTCTTAGCAAGCAAAGCACTGCCTAGAAGATGAGTAAAGCATGTTCTGAATTCAAGACGTTGAAGCAAGTTCTGAAAGAACGTTAAAGCCAACTTGTCTTGTCAAGCGTAGGAAACATGTTCTTACAAGTTGTCCTTTTCTCATTAATGCAAAGACAGTTGAAAGCACTCAAGTGTCAAAGCTAGTTTCTTGGAAAATGGAATAGTGCAAGGAAAAACACAAAAATTTAATGCTCTCCACTTTTCTGAAGGAAACAACGGTCTTATTGTTCCACCTATAAATAGAAGGACATTTATTGCAAGCCAACTAACGAATCAATTTTAAAAAGAGAAGCAAGAAACTACGTGAAAAATTCTGGGCTCACAAACTCTTTGTTCATACACTTTGTGCAATTTATTCTAAGTGAAAAATCTCAGTTGTGATATAGCTTGATTAGAAGAAAATTTTATTTCACTATTTGTAAGATTAAACTCTTGTAACTGTTCCTTAAGAGACCAAGTTTGGTCAGATTTCTCAAGCAGACTAGGACTAGATTTAAGTCTTAGTGGTGTTAGTCACTTGTAAGTTTACTTGTGCATTGTTAGTCACAACAGTTGTTGTGTGTTTGTAATCATTTGATTATAGTGGATTAAGTCCTTGTTGAGAAAGGCGAAATCACCTTGAAGGGTGGACTGGAGTAGTTTGAGTTCAAACGAACCAGGATAAAAATAACCTTGTCCTTCCATTATTGTTGAGCTTTGTTTTGAAAAGAAAAAGAGTCACTTATTCAACCCCCCATTCTAAGTGTTTTATTACCCCTTCAACCTTAAGTTCTTATTGCCCTTGGCTAAGCTTAGGAACATCTCTTATAACTGAGAATTATGAGCCTGGAGATCTTTGACCGTCTCTTGAAGGGCCATTTATTGCTCTAGATAAACAGCAAGAAGATGAGAAAACCTGTCTTAGAAACTTGTTATGTAATGACATGTATGGTATGTAGATGCATATGCAATGTTTTTAAGGACCTCGTAGGATTTAAATTTGTTAATAAAAAGGAAACAACAACAAATATTTTTGTTAGTAAGTTCGGAATATAAACGCCTTTTAGGCTTACAATGAAAACAAAAAGAAGGGTTACAAAGGAATAAATTATGACTCAAGTCTCCCATGGATGCTTCCTCTTTGTGTTGACATATGCATTAAGGCTCTACTCTTCATGAAGGCATTTGGTCAGCTCCAATACTTTCTTCTCACTAGCATATAACTGAGTCTCAAAGGTGTCCCTTTCTTCTTTCAGTTGAATCTAAGACTTTTGTAGCTCTTCAAGGTCAGTAGGCATATCTGGATGAAAAACGGTATGAGGAATATCTCCTTCAAAAACAGGCTCCATAATTACTGGTAGGACAACGAGATATGGCATTATAAGATTTTGAGCACAAGATCGCACCCATCTAAGGTAGGGCTCCAGTGGGATGGAGTTTTTCTGTCCCAAAGTCTTGCTATCAATCTTATTCACCATTCCCCAAGCACGTATAAACCTTTGACGGTAACCTTGAGGATCATTCTCATATTCTAATATAATACTCTGGATGAGCATATCATGAGGACCATCTCTTCGAGCATAACCAAATTGACATAGAGATAGGGAAGGGTTCTAAGTGATACCTCCCCTTATGCCAAGGAGTGGCACATTAGGGAATTCCCCACAACGGTCAACAATAGTGATATCCTCCTGAGATCTGAAACACCAATAGATATCTGAATGAGAGAGTGACATCATCCTTTGAGACCACCTCAAACCTTATTCATTCTTCATCATTGATCGGGGAAGGTGTGAAATAAACCACCTGGATAGTAAAGGTATGCAACACATAATAGTCTCTCGCTTCTTTATAGTACAAGTGTGAAGAGAATGCAAAATATCTCCAAGTAAAGTAGGCACAAGATTATGAGTAAGAAATATTTTTTATGGCGTTCACATCTATAAGTTAGTCTGGATTATGGAATAGTACTAAGTCATAGATCAACAAAGCCAAGATCTCCTCTAAAGAATGAAAACTCATAGAATACATGAACAATTGAGCCTCTCTATCAGAAATTTAGCAAGAAGGCCCTTGACTCCACTTCTTGTTTCCCAATTAGATACAATGTCAAATCGCTTCATATGTAAGGCTGCTGCAATATCTTCAGGTTTTTGAACTTTCTCTAAACCGGTGAAGGGTGTCTGATCAAGAATGGGTACTCCGAGTATCTTAGAGAACTCTTCCATTATGGGTACCAACTGATAATCTTTTAGTGAATTGATAGTTTTCAGGAATCTTTGAAACTAACTCCTTAAGCTGGGAAGGTACCCTTATAAGGTTGATTCAGATATTGTTTCTGCGAGCGGGGGCCATAACCTACAACAAAGAGAAAAGATAAATCCCTAGGTCCTTGAAATGGTTAGTGAAAATGTCATGTTATGATGATATGATATTATGATGTCATGTTCATGTTAGATAAGTAGCAAACATACACAAGCCACACAAGAGCCTTAGGTTTAAAGGCTTGCATGAAGTCCATAGGTAAGTACCCTTATCCATTGAAATTAAGTTGGCCCAACCTGTCCTAAAAAAGTAATCAGGTTCTAGGAATCTCATATCACCAATATTTCTCGCAGGCTTTATTTTAGCACGGCAGCTGGCTTGCCACCAAAACATCCCAAAAGTCAAATCTCAATGAGCATAGTTTCGAGTATCAACCAACCTTAGACTGCACCAAAGTCGGCTATCTCACTACCTTCTAATGGTCAAGATAGATCAATTAAGGTTCTAAAGTAAGTTAGTGTTAATGACACCACACAGAAGCCTAATGTTATCCTTGACTGGCTCAAGGAACATCAGTGCAAACTAAAGTGTCACACTAACTGTAACCATCATGTTAACCATATCGGTCTATGTCGTACAACCTTTATGATCTATTTCTACTTACCTAAGGCATCCCTAGATCCGAGTGTAGGACCTTATAAGCAATTAAACCCAAATAAACCCTTAAAGTAAAGCAAGAAATGCATACAGTTAAAAGCAAGTAAAGTGATCTTAAACTCTAAGGCAACCCCTCTTTTTTAAGTAGTAGTCCCCAACAAAGTTTCCAGTTCTGTAATACGGTGGGAGAATTGACTTTTTGGTTTTATCCAAAATATGCGGATAGCTAGAGTAGCCACCGACTTTTCTTTTATCCAATATTTAAGAAAGGTGAAAAGAACAGGAAATACCTTTGATAGATTTTGAGTTCGGGGGGTAAGATATGAAAAGAGAAGGTGTTAGCACCCTTTTCATCCGTAGTTATCTATGGGCTCTTAATTGCTTAGCTCACTTTTGAAAATCTTGCTTTGTGTGTGTGATTTGTTTGAAAATATTTTGAAATCGCCAATGTAAGCCTGACTTTGTAATGATTCTTGTATCGGTCCTCAAGAATATATGCAAAGTGTTATTTTTGAAAATATTTGTTTGAAAGTGTAGTGTGAAATTTTTTTTGAGAAAAGTTATGAGCAAGCAATTAAGAGTTTCTTACCCACTAAAGTCTTTCTTATTCTTTTCCTTCTCCTTTAGAGAGAGTACTATCCATACCATTAGTTGGTAGGTAGCCCTATCTATTGGATGTGAAGGAATGGACGTAGGGTTATCGTATGGTCATTGAAGGCAACAAGTAAGGATACTTTAGAAATTGTATCAAAAGGACTATCATTATTTTGTAGGCAACTCGAAGGGACTAGATCATTTTGTAGGTAGCTCGAAGGGTCATCAATGGATTATGCTCTTTATTTAAAAGGGACGTGATGATTTGATCGATGGTCTTTTGCTAAAGTATCCCCACTTTCGAGGGACGTGATCTATATCATAAGGCAACAAGAGAGGTTACCCTAGAGGTGCAAGTGTGCAAAGTGTATTTATTCAATTATTTATCTTGAATGTTAGGGTTTTCTAGATTGTCTTTAGTCTTGTCACACAAACCCTAGTTACTAGCAGTTAAATATGTACAGAAAAATAAAGTGCAGAATATAAAGTCCCAAGCTATTACATGGCTTTGGGAGAGGTACATAAGTATAAAAGTTTGCGAGAAAGTAAACCTACGATATTACATCCTGTGAACAATTACATAATTAGGAAAAAGTACGAGAAAAGAAATCTACGTTATTACAATTACAAAATGCAACCTATACAATTTTCTATGAATTCAAATAACAATAAGAAATAAGAAAAGATGTTAGAAAAAAAGTTTTAATTTTTTTTTTGTATTTTTAGAAAATGATCTAGGGTTAGGGATGATAATTAAAGCCTAATAGCTAATTAATTAAGTTAATTAAAAAAACAAAACCCTAATTAGAAACCCTAATATCTAATTAATTAAGAAGAATTATTTGGCTAAAACCCTAAAAATAATTAATTTTAATTAAAACCTAAGGTCTAATTAATTAATTAATTAAAAGCCAAACCCTAATTCTACTTAATTAAAAAAAATTATGCCTAATTTGGTTAAGGGTTAATGTTTAATGAGAAAAATAGATAATTAAAAGGAATGAAAAATAAGGGTTAGAAAACTGAGAAAATAAGATGCATTGGGTGGGGATAGAGTTAGGAGAAGATTAATTCTTTTGAATTTTCCCTAATGAAACAAACTAGAAAAGGGGTTTGAAATAATCTCTAAAAATTAACTTATAAAAAGAAAAAAACTTAATATATTATACAAAATATTAATCACTAATTATAACAAAGTTTAATAGTTAATTATATAATAATATATATAAAAAAGGTTGAAACCTATTATAATAAATCCCACAACAAATATTAGATCAACGAACCAACATAATCAGACATAAATTCAAACATATGCAAATATTCAGTCATACAATTAAAGGTTCAGTTTTACCAACCTAGAATGCAGTAACCCACTTAAGCTGCTTCCTCCCTTTGTTCTTCGTGCTATTTCTTTCCTTTCTACAATTTAATTACCTGGATGAATACTGAATTTTGAAGGCTTAGAACTTATTTGTTATTGTTCTTCAATGTGAAGAACAACAACTTTAGGAGAACTCTAGTGAGTTGTGGATGATTATGAAATTTTAGATGAAAAATAGTGTGAAAGAGTGGTATATTTATATATTTGGAATTAGGTTAAAGACACCCCAAAAAGGAAATAGTCCACACCAAGAAAATCAAAAAGTTTATGATTTTATCTTGGTCAGCAAGTCTAGAAACTCTGACCAATGAGAAATCAGTTTTGTCAACACGTGACCAATCAGAAAGTGGAAAATCATGTAATTTTGTTGTTTTTATATTTTATATTATTTTTTGGTTATTTATATCAATTGAGATTTGATTGAAATTTGGAGGACAAGATTATGAACCTAGACACTTTTGTGATTTTTTTTTCAATATTGTGATTGATTTAGAATAAAAATTGATTTTGAAAGATTTCAATTATATTTAACAACTTGACTATTAAGTGTATAAAATAAAATATTTAAAAAAATAAAAAAATAATTCTAAAATACCCTTAAAATAGAAAACAAAAATAATAATAAAATAATTTAAATGACTTTTTTATCCTTTTTATTAAAAAAACACAAAAGAAAATAAATACAAAAAATAAGTGTAACAAGACTTGAACTCAAGACCTTCCACTTACTTGCAAGCCTCACTCCCTTAGCAACTGTGCTATGTCATTCTATTCGAGATGAAAAGTCATATAGAAGCATATGAAGGTGGAAATATATTTTGCTATTTTAAAAATACAAATAATTTAAAGTAAATTATTATATATTTTAAATAAGCAAAATAAATTACTGTTAAACCAAATGTTATTAATACAAAAAAAAACTAAAACCAAGTTTAAAAATATTTTAAAAATGGGGCGGACAAATTTAGGGTACAACAACCTCCAATGAACCAACCAAATATTCCAATTTTAAGGTTTCAAGATTGTTTGATTCTTGAATAGCAACGATAATATGATCAAAGTGAGAGGTTAACGTACATATTACCTTCTCAACTATCATTTTATCAATTAGAATTTCACTACAATCCTTCATGAGATGGACGAGATTATGCACCTTTGACACATAGCCTGCAATCTTTTCCTCTTCTCCCATATGCAATAATTCATACTTTTGTCGCAAAGTCTACAATTTACAGAATTTGAATTTCTCACCTCCTTCATAGTACTTGACAAGAATATCTCGTGCCTCCTTCGCTGATTTAGCATGAAAGGTCTTATCAAAATTCTGTAAATCTACCGTTGATTAAATGTAATACGCATCCTTGTAATCTTTCTTCTTCGCCTCCTAGTGTGTAGTTCTCTTCACTTCAGTTGCATTTTGAGCAAGCTCACGAACACCATTTTCGACCACTTCTAGGTTTTCACGAAAGCCGAATAAGGACTTCATCTGCTTACTCCATTGGTTCCAATTTTTCCCATCAAGAATTGGAAGAGAATTTGAAATGCCATCAGTACCATTCATCTTTGTGGTTGATTCACGTTCCCGAGAAACACACCACCAACGTGAAGTTCTTGAAAACACGATCAAGAATACGATCCAGAAACTCTAAATACCAGTTTGTTAGTGCGTGAGACACTTTTAGTGATGAGAGAAGAAGAGAGAACAAAGAACTGAGAATTGATATTATTGAATTATACAAACTGAATTATAATATATACACACACACACACACACACACATATATGACTTGTACACTAAGTAACTAACAAACTTTAATTAACTCGGGCTTGGGGTTGGATTACTTAACTTGGATTATATCACCACAGATGTGACCCTTTCTTATTTCCTTATATTTTGCAATGTTTTTATAAAGGAAGTGTGATACGGTGGCAGAACCGACTGTTATACTGGTTTTGCATTTGTATTCGCAAATGTCGCGGTAAGAAAGAGTCGCCACCGACTTTTATTTCATCCAACAAAGGAAAAGGAAAAAGAACAGAAAAAACCTTTTTTCGAGATATTTCTCAGTACGGGGGGTAGATTATAGAAAGGGAAAGTGTTAGCACCCTTTCTATCCGTGGTTTTCCACGGGCTCTTAGGTACTGGCTCATTTTTTAAATTGCTCGTGTTTTCTTGTTTTGAAAAGTTTTGTTTACTTCGTGATAACCCTTGTATTGGTCCTCAAGAGTGTGACGAAGTTGTTTTGAAAACTGTTTTTGAAAAGTGTTTGTGTGAAATTTTTTTGTCTTGAGCAAGTACTTAAGAGTTTTCTACCTACTCGAAAAAGTCTGTTCATTTTCGTTTCCTTTAGACAGTGCTATCCTACTATTAAGGAGTAGGTAACTTCGTCGTTGGAATTTTAAAGGGGCTTTCGAAGGGACGAAATGGTCTCTGAAGGTAACAAGTAAATATACCTTAGCATTTCGAAGAGACCATCATCATAAGATCAATTCGTAGACAAATCGAGGGACAAGTAGGGACCATGATCTTTATGATGATTTTGAATCGCGGGTTATTGCTAAGGTATCCCTATGTTCGAGGGACACAACCATTATTTCCGAGGCAACCAAGTGTGGAAAACCCTAGGAGTGAGCATGTGCAAGTGTGCTTTTTCAGTTAATTATCTTTGCACAATTAGGGTTATCTACCTTTTTAATCGTTGGTTCATCTTTCGCATACAATCCTAATGTCCATACATCTAGCAGTTTAATAGTTGCGGAAATTAAAGAGTGCGAGAATTTAAAGACCTAGCTATTACAAGGCTTTTGGGAATATACACAAATATTTGACTGAAAATAAAGATGCGGAAATTAAAATCTTAATTAATCTATTACAAACTCAGAACAGTTACAATAATCTGAAAATAAATAAAAACGCGCGCGAAGAATTGAGACGGGAATGACAAAAAGATATTTTATGGATTTTCGAGAAAAGCAATTAATCTTGCAAATTAACCTATTTTCTATTGAATTTTAATTATAAAAAAAAGATTTTGAATTAATCTAATTAAACTAATTAATTAATAGCAATTAAATATTTTATGAAAAAAAACTAAATCTAATTTTTAATGATTTTCCGATTTTCTGATTTAATTAGAAAAATAATTTTTATTGTGAAAATAATTAAAATAACAAATTAAAAAAAAACAAATAAAGAAAAATAGAAAGAAAAAAGAAATGGGCCTGATGTAGTTAGCAATCCAGGGGGGTGTATTGCCAAATTTGCGTTAGTCCCAAAACTGGTGGCCCAGAGTCTGGCGCCTGATCCAATGAGACCGTCTTCTGAGGGTGCACCATAGAATTTGCCAGCGTGGGAACTTGGATTTGGCTGGAGACAGATCCCAAGGATGAGATCTGAGGGCGCATAGTTGACCCCTAAGCATGAGATGCACTGAATCCTGCGTAGAAGGTTAAGAAAATAACAAAATTGCATGCTTGGGATCGAACCTAGGTCTTTGATTTCACATATCCATGCCCTTGCCATCTGCGTTGATTATCAATTTGTTTATACAAACAAGAATAATAAAATATATATGAAATAAGTGGATTATGATGATGTGTCTAAGCGTGCGCTGAGATGGGCCCCCGGGTATTTGAAACAGCCAATCACATGATGCTATCATGCCACATCAACCTGCGTCTGAGTCAACTGGCCGGAGGGACGCCGGAGTCAAACTCTGGTCGTCTTCTCCAGGATGTCCAAAATGTGAAATCTGCCAAATCAAAATATCAAGGCTTATAATCAAAGCTACCCCCCTAAATCAACCCTTCTGAATCTGTTTCTGGGGTTCATTCATCCTGAAACCACCTATATTGTGAGGTATGGTGAAGAACACAGATCGTGCCCTAAAAATGGCACGATCTTGTTTTGGCATATTTTCTCAAGTATTCCATGTTGGACCTGTCTTATGGGTTACCCTGAACACAAATAAATCATTGAAGAAAGTTAATTCATCATAAAAATCAAGATATGAATTCAAGAAAAATACCAACAATGAGTGTTTCAGTTTGATGCTTCTAGGCGTGAAGTTTCTTGAACAAAGACTGGTACGCGTTCCTGGGAGCTTCTGGGCGTGGATGGGAGGCTTAGGTTGGATTGAAAGAGGCTAGAACTTGTTCTTTGGATTTTCACGATTTTAAGTGATTTTTTCAATTTTGGTTTGAGTGCTTAGGGTTGTATATGCGTCCTCTTGTGTTTCTGAGTGATACTAATCAGTGATATCGGGAATGGGCTTACAGATGCAATTTGGAAGTCGACAGAGAGTCGTCGAAGATTGGCTTAAAGATGCCATCAGGCAAAGATATTAGTCGTATGAGAAATTTCTTTGCGAGAATTCCTGTACCTACAGTTGAGGAGGACTTCGCTGGAGAATGTTGATTTATGTTTGGGAAAATAGAGTATATGAGCTTCGGTTGTCCATTACTCTACTGAGGAATTAACTCTTGGTTGAGGAGGTGGGAGTACACTTCATATCTGGTTAGGATCCAGGCTGCACAACGACTTACCGGGGGAATGTGTAATCGACCATATCTGGCCGGGTCTAGGTCTTATAGTGTTGTAAACTATTGTTTGGGGATAAGGGAGAAGGAACCTGGATAGTATGGTTACTTCGAAATGGGATCCTGGATAGTAGGGATATGAGAAGGAACCTGGATAGTGGGGTTACTTCAAAATGAAAGCCTGGATAGTAGGGCTACGAGAAGGAACCTAGATAGTAGGGCTATGAGAAGGAACCTGGGTCATAGGGTTACTTCGAGATGAAAGCCAGGATAGTAAGGCTATGAGAAGGAACCTGGGTCGTAGGGTTACTTCGAGATGAAAGCCTGTATATTAGGGCTATGGGAAGGAACCTGGATAGTAGGGCTACTTCAAGATGAAAGCCTGGATAGTAGGGCTATGGGAAGGAACCTGGGTCGTAGGGTTACTTCGAGATGAAAGCTTGGATAGTAGGGCTATGGTAAGGAACCTGGATAGTAGGGTTACTTCAAGATGAAAGCCTGAATAGTAGGGCTATGGGAAGGAACCTAGGTCGTAGGGTTACTTCAAGATGAAATCTTGGATAGTAGGGCTATGAGAAGGAACCTGGGTCGTAGGGTCACTTCGAGATGAAAGCCTGGATAGTATGGCTATGAGAAGGAACCTGAGTCATATGGTTACTTCGAGATGAAAGCCTGAATAGTAGGGCTATGAGAAGGAACCTGGGTCGTAGGTTACTTCGAGATGAAAGCCTAGATAGTAGGGCTATAAGAAGGAACCTGGGTCGTAGGGTTACTTCGAGATGAAAGCCTGGATAGTAGGGCTATGAGAAGGAACCTGGGTCGTAGGGTTACTTCGAGATGAAAGCCTGGATAGTAGGGCTATGAGAAGGAACCTGGGTCGTAGGATTACTTCGAGATGAAAGCCTGGATAGTAGGGCTATAAGAAGGAACCTGAGTCGCAGGGTTACTTCGAGATGAAAGCCTGGATAGTAGGGCTATGAGAAGGAACCTGGGTCGTAGGGTTACTTCAAGATGAAAGCCTAGATAATAGGTGTGATACGGTGGCAGAACCGACTGTTTTGGAAAATGTTGGTTTGCATTTTGCGTTTGTGTTTGCAAAATATCGCGGTAAGCAAGAGTCGCCACCGACTTTTATTTTATCCAACTGGAAAGGAAAAAAAGCACAAAAAAATTCCTTTTTTCGAGATTTTGAGTACGGGGGGTAGATTATAGAAAGGGAAGGTATTGGCACCCTTTCTATCCATGGTTTTCCATGGGCTCTTAGGTACTTGCTCATCATTTTAAAAATTGCTTCCGTGTTTGTGTGTTTTGAAATTTTTTTGTTTTACTTCGTTTTAACCCTTGTATCAGTCCTCAAGAGTGTTACGAAGTGTTTTTGAAAACTTTGTTTGAAAAGAGTGTAAGTGTGGAAAAGTTTATTTTGAGCAAGTACCTATTAGCATCTACCTACTCGAAAAAAGGATTGTTTCTATTCTTGTTTCCTTTAGACAACGCTATCCTACTATTAAAGAGTAGGTAGCACCGTCGTTGGAGTTGTAAGGGTCAATTCGAAAGGGACGTACGGTCACTAAAGCAATGTTAGGATGTCTTAGTAATAACCCTAATGTCTTAAGATCATATTCGAGGCAACATTTCCGAGGCAACCTTTCCGAGACAACATTTACGAATGGGACTTTTGATCTTTGTTTAGACAGGAGGGCGACCACTAAAACACCCTATACTTAATGACCGTTTACCGAAGGCAACCGAAGTGAGAGTATACCCTAGGAGTGCGCATGTGCGAGTGATTTGATTTCAGTTATTATCTTTGCACATTAGGGTTTGCTAACCATTTTAATTTAACATACAATCTTGTCATGCAATCTTATTATCATACATCTAACAGTTAATATTTGCGAAAACTAAAATGAGAGAAATAAAACTACGCTATTACAAGGCTTCGGGGAGGGGGATTAATTACATAGCCAAAAACCCGTAAAACGATAAATAAAAGCAAATCCTAATTCAGCTATTACATACTGTGAGCAGTTACATTAATATCGTAAAAGTAATAAATGCGCACGATGAATCGAGAACGAGAAAAAATTTAGGGTTTTGACCCCGTATAAACCTAATTACAAGAAAAATCATATTTTTGTGGTTTTTTGCGTTATTTTGAGAAAAATAGAATTTAATTGAATAAATAAAGAAAACCTAATGACTAATTAATTTTTTAAGAAAAATAATTAAATTAACTGTTTTTTGTATTTTTGTTATTTTGAGAAAGTAATGAAATAATTGAGTAAAAAAGAAAATCTTAAATTCTAAATAATCTTAATTATGAAAGAAATTAGAATTGCCTTAAATTAATTCAACTAATTAATTAACAACATTTATTTAAGAAAAAAATTTTCTTTTTTGTGATTTTTTTGATTGGTCAATTTTAGAAAAATAATTTTAGTATTGATAAAGAAAAGAATAATAAAAAAAGGAAATTAAAAAAAGTGAAAAAGAAATAACCCATGGGTCTGCTGTCAGCGGCACTGATCAGAGGATGATGGTCCAAAAGATGGTGGCGCTCAGAAGATGGGGACATGTTGGATCTTGTTCTGAGTGGGATCCAGAAGATGATGGCCTGCACGAGCTAGATCTGATTCTGATTGAGATCCAGAAGATGATGTGCTGGATTTGATCCTGTCTAATGGATCAGAAAGATAGTGCCCATAGGGTGCTTGATATAGTCCTGGCTGATGGATCCAGAAGATGTTGAACCTCAGAAAGCGCATGCGCTGGATCTGGTGAAAACAAAGGGGAACACGCCAAAAGTTCACGCCTGGGATCGAACCCAGAATCCTGAGTTTCTGGCTTCCTTCTTCTGACCATCTGTGACGGGTATTAGTTTATCAATACAATAAAACAAACAAATAGATCAGAACTATAGGCTTCTAGCAAGAATAAACGCGCCAACATTTAAACCGGCCAGTAAAGTTGTGACACACCATCATCTTCTTCCCTGGATCTGTCGTTTAAAACTCTGAACCTTTACCTACGGAAAAGGGGTATAGGTATAACTTTGGGCTTCCTAAAATCTTATCCCTGCATGATAAATCACAACCAGTGGTACCAATCAACTCGTGGCAACCCCACGAGCATCATGGTACCCTTATCCATGGCCAATTGTACCTGTAAAGAAAAACCCCAAAAACGAGCCAAGAATCCTAACTATGGCATCTTGCTGTACAATTAATGAAAATGCAATTGAACATAACCATTAGCTTGCAAATGATTCAAGGATCAAGAATATGCAAAGAAATCATGCTACAAATGCCAGAATCGTGATATTCGATTTCAAAAAAAGTATGAATGTCGTGAGATGCTTACAACGCGTTTTTGGATGTTATGAGGCTTGCTAGTGATTGGAATAGGGTCCTTGGATGTCCAGCAAATGAATGGTGTTCCTGGAATGGCTTGAAGAAGCCTGGAACTAAGAAATCAGATTGCAACTTTCCTTTGAAATTTTGAGATTTGTTCTTCTCTTTTCACGCCTCTAATCCCTCCCTCTTTTGATCTGTACTTGTTCTATATGTACCCTAGAACGAATTAGGGTTGCAATTTGGTTTCAAATCTTCTCCAATCATGATCATTGATTCAAGATTTGATCCTTTGTGCAAATCTTTCCAAATTGAGAAAATCCAATCTTTTTGTGTCCATTTGAAGCTTGCACGATTTGATTCTTCTTCCAGCTGTATAAGAGGCCTAAACATGCACAAAATCTCAAGCTTTGATTAATTTTGATATTTTTCATGATTTTATTTTGATTTTATTTGATTTAATTGAAATAAAATCCAAATAAATGAAAAAAATAAAATAAAAGACAAGTGGGAGAGATCATGGGTCGTGGGTCATGTTACAAACTCAATTCAAGCATAAAAAGTTGGGCCCATTTGACAAACATTGCAATTTGAGACACATTTGACTTTTGGCAATTTTGCAAAAAGGGTCAACTTTTCCAATGCATAACTCTCTCAATTTTGACCCTAGAGAGGTGTTCTTGGACTTTTTAGAAAGATTAGGATGTCCTCTAAGCAACCCTTTTGGTCTCATTTCAATTGAGTCTTCCATGTTCATGTATGAAGCTTTGACAAAAAATGTGTTTTTGTTGACTTTTCAAAATGACCTATAATATCCAAATTTATATCTTCTTGTGAGTGCATATTTTGAACTTGGGATGTGAATATGAATTTTAGGTAATTACATCCTATTCAAAATGAGCTTTGGATGGGTCATTTCTGATAAAGTGTGAGAAAGTTATGCTTGGTCAAAGTTGAGTTGACTTTTCCTACAAAATCCTAATTTAGCAACTTTTGGGTTTTGATGAATTGTGAGCAATCCTTGAGGAATCATGATCAACCCTTGATCAAATGATGAATAATTCTTCAAAATGAGAATGTTGACCAAAAATCTTGAAGTTTAACTGTATGTGGGCCATAGTTGACTTTTGCCCTAACACCGTCGATTTTCAGGCCTTTGAGCAATTGACTGAGCAAATTTCCTTTGTAAGGATTGAAACTTGACCTGGATGATCTTGAGAACATATTAGGACAATGGTGAGAATTTGGGATCCTTTGGACTCAAACATCTTGATGCAAACTGAAACCCTAATTTGAGGTAGATTGCCTTAGGAGAGAGTTTGTCTGGTTAACCCTTGGACTTCCTTGAGAAATTTGAGGACCTCACTTGAGATGTTTTGAGAAATATGGGAGGGAAAATTTTGGGGTACAACAGCTTCCCCTGTTCAATCTTCTTAAACCTGAGGATGTAGATTGACTTGTCTGCCTTTCGTGATCCGAAGGTAGAAGATGATTAAACACCAGAGTGCCCAGAAATTTGCACTTGCATGGAGTGGTACTTGTCTTGTGATGTCGGGAATGGGATTATAGATGCCATTTGGAAGTTGATGTTGGAAGATGGGCTTAAATATGCCATCAGAAGAAGTGTCGATCGCATAAGAGATTCCTTTGCGAGAGTCTGTATACCTGTTGTTGAGGAGGACTACGCTGAGGAATGTTGGTCTCTGTCTTAGGAGAAATAGAATTTTAGGAGCTTCAGTCGTCCGTTATTCTATTGGGGAATCATCTCTTAGTTGAAGAGGCGAAAACGAGTTGCTTTCTGGTCGTGCTCCAGGCTTCACAATGATTTGCTGAAGAAAATGAGGTCGACTGATATCTAGTCGTACTCCAGGCTTCACAGTGACTTACTGGGGGTATGAGATTAAACTTGCTATCTGGTCGTTCTCCAGGCTTCACAATTTCTCAATTCTTATCTGGTCGTATTCCAGGCTTCGGAAGTAATTAAGTTGTTATCTGGTCGCATCCGGGCTTCAACTTGATTTTAAGGCAATACTAATATCCAGTCAATTCCGGGCTTCTTAGTAATTGGCCAGGTAAGCTGCTATTCGGTTGAATTCCGAGCTTCACAATGCCTTATATTGTTATCTGGCCGTATCCCAGGCTTCAGTGTCCTTTGCCGCTATCTGGTTGTGATCCAGGCTTCGCAGCGTCTTATACCATTATCTGGTCGATTCTAGGCTTCATGGTATTCAGAGAAATCAAGATATTATCCAGTCGAATCCGGGCTTCATAACTTGCATTAAAGATATACCACTATCTGGTTGATTCCAGGCTTCGTAGTATTCTTTGCTGTTATCTGGTCGTAATCCAGGCTTCACAGCGTCTTATACCATTATCTGGTCGATTCCAGGCTTCATGGTATTCTTTGTTGTTATCTGGTCGTAATCCAGGCTTCACAGCGTCTTATACCATTATCTGGCCGATTCCAGGCTTCATGGTATCTTGTATTGCTATCCAGTCAATTTACGGGCTTCACAATAACTTGTTGAGTGGTTAAACTGTTTTCCGGTCGAACTTCCGGGCTTCACAACTTGTGTTTATGATACACCACTATCTGGTCAATTCCAGGCTTCACGGTGTCTTGTACTGCTATCTGGTCGCTTTCCAGGCTTCACAGTAACTCGCTGGGGATTCAACTATTTTCCGGTCGATTTCAGGGCTTCATAGTTTGAACTTGAGATATACCATTATCTGGTCGATTCCAGGCTTCGTAGTATTTGGAGAAATCAAGATATTATTCGGTCGAATCCGGGCTTCATAACTTGAACTGGAACAAAAATCTTAGCATTGATTTGACTGAACTAGAGAAAACTTGTGAGAATTTGATTGTATCTTTCCCTGAAAGGTAAAGAGTTAGTCGTATGTAATGTCATGATGTATGACATGTATCGAGTAATGATGTTCTCAAAATAAATGAGATTGTGTTGTAAGATGCACATGCGTATGCCATGATGTATGGATATTGTTGTACCCCAAAATTTGCCCTCCCATATTTCTCAAAACATCTCAAGAAAAATTCACAAGTCCAACCCGGCGCGTCATATTCAGGTGTTCTTTCACCAAGATATCTCTGATAACGTATTCTCAAATTCAGGTTCGGCTCAAGAGTCAATTCTTTAAAGAAGGTATCCGAATGTGTGAGTTTTCTTGAAGAAATATGGTGAAAAAGTGTGCTGAAAGTGCAGTTTTTACGCGCTAAAAAATTCATAACTTGAAGATCGTGGCTCGTTTTGAACCCGTTTCGGTGGCCAAAATTCCGTCTTGACATTATCTACATTTTCATCTCTCACGGCTGGAAGCCAATTTCGATGAGAAGGTCTTCAAAAATGTGGATTTATCAAGTATTTTCATACAGAAAATTTGTGACAGAAGTTTATTTGCGTCATGTTCAGAAAATCATAACTTGGCCGATTTTCATCATATCGAGCTGGTTCTGGCGCCAAAATTTCACAAATTGAGTTGGCTACATTTTCACAGAAGGTATTGAGTTCAAACGGTATTCAAAAGGCCTTCGTTTTTTGCTCAGAGTGCGTGACACGCTGAAAATCCTGAATGCTGAATATTATTTCATCTGGGCCGAAACTTCGAAAATTCATAACTCGGTCAATTTTTATCGGATTGGGCTCATATTTTTACACAAGGTCCCTGACTCATAGATCTACAATTTTGCTTCAAAAGTCGAGACCGGATTATGCTCCAATCAATACCAGTTTTTTATTGAAGAACGTGTCAGAGTCGACACTGGAGCCCAAAATAAGTTTGTCTGAGCTGAAACTTCAAAAATTCATAACTAATTCACTGTTTATCCGATTTAGCCGATTTTCGGACATGAGTTAGTTATTGATGTCGGCTACGTTTTGTTTTCACATTTCAACTTCAAAAATTGCACTTAAGTCCCTGCGATTTAGCCTGGAAAGTGACGAACTCAAGTGAACATTGGAGGCCCAATTGCACATTCAAAGCCCATTTTCTTTACTCTAATTTCCATTATATAATCACCTTCTTTTCACACAAACCAGGGAGGAGGAAAAGAGAGAAAAAACCTTGCCACAACACTGTTAGAATATCAAATTCTCTCAAGAACCCTAAAACCTTGAAATCCTTATTACAAATCCCTCTCTCACTACAAACAAGCCATCACAGTTACAAACCAACACCTCACTACTTCCAGTAAGGGTAAGATTGATTTGATCTCCATGATCAAAAGGGTATAATCATTCATACATGCCATATTGTGTCTAAACATTAAATTTCTTCATATATTGGCTTTATTTGCATTTTATGATTTTATTTAATGTGTTCATGAGATTCAACAGTGCAGATTTAGACAGGATCCCATGCAGGTTCATTAAGGAACGTTGATGCCAAAAGCCAAATGGCCAAAAGCCAAAAGCCAAATGGCCAAAGTAGAACAACTTATGCATGACGAGACAGACATCCTGAGAGGATTAAGGAACGTTGAGGCCAGAACACAAATGGCCAACAGCCAGAACACAAATGGCCATGAAACCCAATCCAATGGCCAAAGAATGCAGACCACGGTACTCAGGAGTCAATGAACACACACGTGATGCCAGAAAGTCAAACAAGGCTTTTTGTCTAATGGGCCAGAATACTTCAAAAAAACCTCCCCTTGGGCCTGAAACCCCCCTTGGTTTGCATCCTTTTTAATTTTATTTTCTTTTCTTTTCTAATTCTTTTTAAATTATTTTAATTGTTTTTTTCACCATAAAATAATTTTCTATAATAAAAACAGAAAAATCAAAAATACAAATATATTTAATTATTATTAATTTCACCACTAACCTATTTTTTGTAAATAAACTCTAACAATTAATTTAGATTAATTAGGTTTTAAAACTTTAATGTTTTTCTTAATAAATTAAAATATGTAGAAATTAGGGTTTTTAGCTTTTCATCATTTTTTTTAATAAATAATTTTCTCATTATTATTATTATTATTAATTATTAAATATTTTTGTAAATAAACATGTACATTAAATATTTAGTAAATTAGGCTAAACCTTAATATTTTTCATTAATAATTAAAAACAACTTAGAATTAGGGTTTCTCTTCAATTTTAATTTCTTTCTCTCATAAATACCAAAAACCAAAAAAACATTTCTTTTCTTTAATTTAATACTTAATTAACTTTTAATTTCAATTTAATTGCAAAATGGTCCAACGCCCTCGAACGTTCTATTTTTCTTTTCGCGTATTTATTCTTATTTATTTTCTTGTGAATATTATGTAATTGCCCAAGCCTTGTAATAGTAATTAGGAAATTTATTTACTTTCCGCATTTTATTCAAAACGGGTCTTTGTTAATTTGGCGATGTATAGACCTGCGCCTTGTAATAGCGTAGGATTTTACTTTCCGCACTTTAACTTCCGCGCTTTTAAACTGCTAACTTTGCATGAAAGAATGAATGGCCTAAATTAAAAACAAGCGTAGATCACCAAATGCATGATCAAAGACAAATATTAACATGAAAATGACACACAAGTTCACACACCACTCTTAGGGTACGCCTCACTGTTGCCTTGCCCTCGAAACGTGGTCGTCGAGTATAGGACGTTTTAGTAAGTCCTTATGTCCATGACATGATCCAGTTGCCTCAGAATTAAAAAGGATCAATGGCATAAGGGTAGCTTCTAAGGTGTCCTACTGTTGCTCTGGTGACCACACTGTCCCTACAAACAAATTGACCCGAACACCTCCAACGGTGGTGCTACCTACCTCTCAATGGTGGGATGGCACTACCTTAAGGACATTTACACAGCCTAACTCCTTAGGGTAGGTAGATGACTCATGGATACTTGCTCTATTCAAAAACAAAACAAAAACTCTTTTCACACCGACACTTTTCAAAAAGCTTTCAAAACAATTTTTCAAACACTCTTGAGGACTGATACAAGAGTCGATCTGAAATCTTTAAACGAAACTTTTTCAAACCCACTCACAATTGAAAAGCAAACACTTTTGAAAACACAATGAGCAAGTATCTAAGAGCCCATGGATAACCATGGATAGAAAGGGTACTAACACCTTCCCTTTCTATAAATCTACCTCCCGAACCGAGAAACTATCTCATAAGGAATTTTGTTGTGCTTTTGTCCTGTCCATGTTGGAGAAAATAAAAGACGGTGGTGACTCTTGCTTACCGCGACATTTCGCGAACCAGCGTTAAACAGTCAGTTCTATTTCCACCGATCACAGAACTGGCGACTCTGCTGGGGACATTCTGAAAGTGAGGTGTACCTTAGGACTAAGATCACTTGTGTTTTCAATTGTCTGAACTGTTTGCTTTATTATTGTGGGCTGCATCGGAGTGACATAGATCCTAACCCGGATCTGGGGATACCCTGTTAGGTAGCATAAGCTGTGAGGGACCTGTCCGGCGTAGACCGACATGGGTAAAGCAGTGGCTACGTTGGTGTGGCGCCTTGGTTTGTACCGATATCCCTTGTGTCGCAACGAGGAGAATATGGGTCTTCTGAGGAGTCATTAAGCACCAACCGACCTTAGAACCTTAAATGACCCAACTTGGCCAATAGAACAGTAACAGTATGCTACACCCATTGAGGCTAAACTCTCGCGATGGTTCTGGCCGTAAGAAAAGATTGCGATGCTAGAGTTATGACCGATTGAGGGTAGTCAGTGATATTGGGATCCTCTAGAACCCGGTTACTTCTGATAGGACAGGTCTTAACCAACAAACTGAAAGAGGGTAATACCTAGACCCCATGCTGGCCTAAACTCTAAGGGTTTCTCTTGTGTGACTTGTGTGCCTTCCAACTTGACTACTTGCATGCTTGTTATCTGACACTTGAGTTTCTTGCAGGTTTTGTTTACAGTCCTTAATTGGGACTCATAATAGGATTTGCCTACATTACCCCATGCATAGCATAACATCATACCATTGCATACATCCCGCATAAGGATTAATCCATTTCAAGGATCTCAAGGGCTTGTGATGCAGGTCATGCTGAACCCATTATCCAGCAAGGGGCAAAGGGGATTTATTTTCCTCTAGCCAAGGTTGTCAGGGGCCATGACCCACTCGATATGGTGAGCCTTGACCCTTGAAGAAGGACTCTCAACAACATGCAGTTCCTTCAATCAAGCTATCGGACTCTAATTCTAACAAGTTTCTTTGTTTACCCCACGAGATCCTTGAAAACATTGCATGCATATATGCACATCATTGCATTACAGGTATCCCTTTTACAGGTTGCTTACCTTCTTCGCTGTTTATTTCAGCCGATCATCATGAATCCAGAATCATCTACTGAGTAATCCATCAAGGCCCTCCAGGCTCAGAACGCCCAGTTCCAAGAGTTGATCATGAGTCTAGCCCAGGGGCAACAAGATCTGAAGACCCTGCTTTTGAAAAAGAAGAAGAAGAGGACGGTGTTGTTCAACCCTAGACGCAAATCTGGGAATGGATCACAAAATGAAGTTGAGTAGACTACCCCATCTGTTGGGAAAGACAGTCCCCAAGAGAGGGAGGTTCCTAGTCCAGTGGTCTCCGACAACGAGACCGATTACAATGATGAACATTACCCTCCAGCTGAGGATAGGTATAAACAGTTGGAAGACCGGCTAAGTGCCATGGAGATACAAAAGGTGCCCGGCCTGGACTTCGAGGATCTAGGTCTGTCTTCTGGGGTAGTGATCCCGCACAAGTTCAAGGCACCTGCTTTTGCAAAATATGACGGGGCCTCCTGTCCTAAGCTGCATCTCATGTCTTACACAAGGAGGATCCAGCCCTACACGGCTGACAAGAATTTGTGGATTCACTTCTTTCAGGATAGTCTGGCCGGAACTCAACTCGACTGGTTCTATCAATTGAATGGAGCCAACATCCGCAACTGGGAAGACTTGGCCACTGCATTCTACAAGCAATACCAGTATAATGCCGACCTTGCTCCCATGCGTACTCAGCTTCAGGGGATGTCTATGGGTACAGGCGAAGGCTTCAAAGAATATGCTCAAAAATGGAGGGACCTTGATGGAAGGGTACAACCACCTCTGACTGACCGCGAACTCGTCGACATGTTCTTGGGGACCCTGTCTGGTCCATTCTTCAACCACCTGATTGGGAATTCTGTTGCTGGGTTTACAGATTTGGTCTTGACCGAGGAAAGAATAGAGGCTGGCATCAAGTCAGGGAAAATACAGAATGGTGACTCCTCGAACACTGAGAAGAAACCATCCAAGAGAGAATCTAGTGCTGTCTATGGCTCAAGAGGGCAGAATAGGTCCGAACACCGCCAAGATGTCAACGTGGTGCTTATTGCAAAACCGGCCGGCGCCCTTCAGCGTCACAATCAGCAAAGGGAAGAGAGACCCAAAAGGCAATTCACTCCCCTCGGCATGACCTTGTCACAGATATTGCCACAGTTGCTGGAAACCAAGTTGGTAACTCTCATGGACCCTCCAAAGAATCCCAACAGGACGCCGTCAAGGTATAACCCCAACGTTCGTTGCGCTTACCATTTTGACAGCCCGGGGCATGCTACAGATGACTGTTGGACTTTGAGAAATAAGGTCCAGGATCTGATTGACGCAAAGGAAGTCCAGCTCGACTCTCCAGAGACTCCCAATGTGATCACTGCTCCCTTGCCAAAACATGGCTAGGATTGGAAATTTTTTTGTTTATTCGAATGTTCAAGAGTGTATTTTTCTTTGATTGTTCAAACATTCTATGTCAAACGTTGTTATTTCATTAATGCATTACACATGTCTGTTTTGAAGTAATTATTTAGTATTCACTATATGCAAACTATTTTCATATTTTTTGATGTCAACTCTTGATCTAAAATTCTAAGCCTCTTGAGGGAGGATGACGAAAACGATACCACAATCTACAGTATGCTTTTGAACAGACCCCGCTGATGAGGTACAGGCATTGTTTCAATTTCTAAACACTGGAGTTATAAGGAAGATAATCCCTCGTCAACCCCTCTGAGCCAAAGAAGTTGGAGTTTTTTTTCTTTTTCGAAATTAAAACCCTTAATCATAACCTGGGGCAGGGTAGTTCTCTCAGTTGATCCAGGTGCACGATGAATGGCATCAAAGGAATCCTTACAAAACAAAAAAAGACAACGATGGTTCCGAACAATCATAAAGACAGGCAGTCATTACTTCTCAAAATAAAAACCCATTAAGTCAAAACCTATGAAGGAGACTTACAAAACTGGGGCATCCCGCTGACTGTAATTCCAAAAAGGAAACAGCTCAGGCAAAAAACAGGGATAACAAAATCAAGAAAAAAAAGAGGTCATACAAACCCTCAACAAAAAAGGAAATGACTGCCCATTCAAAATAAATTGTCAATACCCGAACCATCACTGGTATATTAGAGCAAAAGACTCGAACAAGGTCTAACGCACGATCAACTGAGTTTAGGTTCGAAGAACATCACGAAGAGCGGGTGGGTACAAATAATTTGAGCCTTTATCCTTTGTTTCTTAAACCGTGAACCAGGCCAGGTTACAACCCTAAAAAGTCCTAGCTGAAGCATGGGTTAGTTTGAAAGCATACTGTTACAAAAGGTATCCTGACTCCTTAAGGCTTGCGGTAAAATAACGAGTTGACATCACATTTTATAAAATTTGCTTGTTTTACTAAAAGATGCATTTTCAAAAACTTCGAAACAGACGTAAGCTTTGCATTTTTAACATAACTTTGTTTGCATATGACTTTTTTTGTTTGAACAGCATAAGAGTTCGTACGATGAATGTCTAATGGATAAAAGCTCTTCCAACCAAGGGGCAGACATGATCATGGTCCATCACCTGGGGCAGTTAAGTCAAGATTCAGAGTATCTCTCAAAATGCCAAATAGCCTGGGACAAATCTCCGCCTGAGTCACTTGGGGAATTGGACATGAATTCCAACGACGAATCGTGCAGGTTCAAAGATCTTCGGACGGTATGGCAGCACAACAACAGGGGCACCTCCCTACATTATGAGAATGTGAACATAGTCGAAAAAATACTATGCAAAATCAAAGACCCGCTAGGTTGACACACCTAGGCAAAAATAAGGGCTTCCCGGCGAACCAAAAGGGTTCCGGCAAAAATAAGGGATGAAATAAAAAAATCTGTACACCCGGCAAGTCGAAAACCTGAAAAGGCGGCTTGGGCAAAAAAGGGTATCCCGATGGACTGAAAAACCGAAAGGGCGGTCCAGGAAAAATTAGGGATCAAAGCGTACGACTATGTCCTGGCATCTCGTCACATGTCTACCAGAAGATTTGTCAACTACCCCCACAGGTGCCTTCTCCCACTGAAATTGGGGCAATAATGAGTTGTCTAAGCGATCTAGTTGCTCTGCCATCAAGGTGCCAAGGTAAGTTCAGCTGATGAACATGACCAAGATATCTTAATTCCCTAGGAGAGTCCAGTCCAAAAGTTTCCCCAGGAAAGTGGAATCCATCTCCCCAGCAGGAAACTTATCCCCAGTAGATTCCGGAAGCTTGTCACCTGAAGAGCACAAACGCGCCCCCGGATTTATTCAGAAGGTTATTTCCCTACCAGGATATAACTGGGTTATCCTCAACCAATTGCCATGGAAAGATCGTCTCCGACAAAGTCTTCCTATCCCCCAGCGGAGTTCATCAATTCCCTCAACAAAGCTCAACAATGGTATCCCCAGCGGAGTTATCATCAAACCGTAGTGAAATACCTCTCTTTCCCCACAAAGTTCACTCCCCGCAGAGTAATTTATTCGCCAAGTTTATTCCCCAACAGAGTCATCTTCTCCTACCGGTATTCTTACAACATCGGCCCAGGATTTGACTTCCCGGCATCCGTCAAGGGTCTATTTTCCTAGACGAAGATACATTCATAAACATCACATTGTTATACATCATGATACATGCATATACGCATCATATCATACAATCTCATGTGTTGAAAAATATTATTGCTTGATCCATATCATGCATTGCATATGACTGACCTTTACCTTTCAGGAAGGATACAGTTAAATGATCAGCTATGTAGACGAATACAGTCAAAAGAGACCAACCCAGTCAAAGAGTACAAATCCAGTTAAATCAATGCCTAAAGATTTCTCTGATACAACTCGTCGTCATAGACACTCGTCGTTATAGACACTCGTCGTTATAGACACTCGTCGTCATAGACACTCGTCGTTATAGACACTCTTTGTTATAGACACTCGTCGTCATAGACACTCGTCGTCATAGACACTTGTCGTTATAGACACTCGTCGTCATAGACACTCGTCGTTATAGACACTCGTCATTATAGACACTCGTCGTCATAGACACTTGTCGTTATAGACACTCGTCGTCATAGACACTCGTCGTTATAGACACTCGTCGTTATAGACACTCGTCGTTATAGACACTCGTCGTTATAGACACTCGTCGTTATAGACATTCGTCGTTATAGACACTCGTCGTTATAGACACTCGTCGTTATAGACACTCGTCGTTATAGACACTCATCGTTATAGACACTCGTCGTTATAGACATTCGTCGTTATAGACACTCGTCGTTATAGACACTCGTCGTTATAGACACTCGTCGTTATAGACACTCGTCGTTATAGACACTCGTCGTTATAGACACTCGTCGTTATAGACACTCGTCGTTATAGACACTCGTCGTTATAGACACTCGTCGTTATAGACACTCGTCGTTATAGACACTCGTTGTTATAGACACTCGTCGTTATAGACACTCGTCGTTATAGACACTCATCGTCATAGACACTCGTCGTTATAGACACTCGTCGTGATAGACACTCGTCGTTATAGACACTCTTCGTTAAAGACCATTCGTCCATGAGGATAACCTGTCAGTAGAGACAACCCACCAACCTTACTATTTCCAGACTCGATTCCTGTATCTTGCCAGGGCACGTCTGAAGAGTTCGAGGATCCGATTCCTGTATCTTGCCAGGGTGTATCTGTTGACGACTAACATTACCAGACTCGATTCCTGTATCTTGCCAGGGCACGTCTGAAGAGTTCGAAGATCCGATTCCTGTATCTTGCTAGGGTGTATCTGTTGACGACTATATTCTCCGGACTCGATTCCTGTATCTCGCCAGGGTGTATCTGTTGACGACTAACATTACCAGACTCGATTCCTGTATCCGACCAGGGCACGTCTGAAGAGTTTGAGGATCCGATTCCTGTATCTTGCCAGGGTGTATCTGTTGACGACTAACATTACCAGACTCGATTCTTGTATCCTGCCAGGGCACGTCTGAAGAGTTTGAGGATCCGATTCCTGTATCTTGCCGGGGTGTATCTGTTGACGACTATTTTCCAGACTCGATTCCTGTATCTTGCCAGGGCACGTCTGAAGAGTTTGAAGATCCGATTCCTGTATCTTGCCAGGGTGTATCTGTTGACGACTATTTTTCCAGATTCGATTCCTGTATCTAGCCAGGGCGCATATGTGAGTAGCTGATTGTAGACTCGATACCTGTATCCGGCCAGGGCACATCTACATGAAGAGTTTGAAGATCAACCCCTGTAACAGGCCAGGTAATTATCTTTCTTTCTCAGGTACGCAAGTTCTCGCTAAGGAATCTCTTACGCGATCGACAACCTCTCGATGGCATCTATAAGCCCATCCACATACCAACAGTCTCCAAATGGCATCCATAAGCCCATTCCCGACAAAGCTCCGTCACAGCTCCAAATGGCACATTCAAAGCCCATTTTCTTTACTCTAATTTCCATTATATAATCACCTTCTTTTCACACAAACCAGGGAGGAGGAAAAGAGAGAAAAAACCTTGCCACAACACTGTTAGAATATCAAATTCTCTCAAGAACCCAAAAACCTTGAAATCCTTATTACAAATCCCTCTCTCACTACAAACAAGCCATCACAGTTACAAACCAACACCTCACTACTTCTTCAGTAAGGGTAAGGCTGGCTTGATCTCCATGATCCAAAAGGTATAAAAGCATTCAGGTCACTAATTTTCCAGTAAGGGTAAGATTGATTTGATCTCCATGATCAAAAGGGTATAATCATTCATACATGCCATATTGTGCCTAAACATTAAATTTCTTCATATATTGACTTTATTTGCATTTTATGATTTTATTTAATGTGTTCATGAGATTCAACACTACAGATTTAGACAGGATCCCATGCAGGTTCATTAAGGAACGTTGAGGCCAAAACACAAATGGCCAAAAGCCAAAAGCCAAATGGCCAAAGTAGAACAACTTATGCATGACGAGACATACATCCTGAGAGGATTAAGGAACGTTGAGGCCAGAACACAAATGGCCAACAGGCAGAACACAAATGGCCATGAAACCCAATCCAATGGCCAAAGAATGTAGACCACGGTACTCAGGAGTCAATAAACACACACGTGATGCCAGAAAGTCAAACAAGGCTTTTTGTCTAATGGGCCAGAATACTTCAAAAAAACCTCCCCTTAGGCCTGAAACCCCCCTTGGTTTGCATCCTTTTTAATTTTATTTTATTTTCTTTTCTAATTCTTTTTTAATTGTTTTAATTGTTTTTTTCACCATAAAATAATTTTCTATAATAAAAACAGAAAAATCAAAAATACAAATATATTTAATTATTATTAATTTCATCACTAACCTATTTTTTGTAAATAAACTCTAACAATTAATTTAGATTAATTAGGTTTTAAAACTTTAATGTTTTTCTTAATAAATTAAAATATGTAGAAATTAGGGTTTTTAACTTTTCATCATTTTTTTTAATAAATAATTTTCTCATCATTATTATTATTATTGATTATTAAATATTTTTGTAAATAAACATGTACATTAAATATTTAGTAAATTAGGCTAAACCTTAATATTTTTCATTAATAATTAAAAACAACTTAGAATTAGGGTTTCTCTTCAATTTTAATTTCTTTCTCTCATAAATACCAAAAACCAAAAAAACATTTCTTTTCTTTAATTTAATACTTAATTAACTTTTAATTTCAATTTAATTGCAAAAGGGTCCAACGCCCTCGAACGTTCTATTTTTCTTTTCGCGCATTTATTTTTATTTATTTTCTTGTGAATATTATGTAATTGCCCAATCCTTGTAATAGTAATTAGGAATTTTATTTACTTTCCGCATTTTATTCAAAACGGGTCTTTGTTAATTTGGCGATGTATAGACCCGCGCCTTGTAATAGCGTAGGATTTTACTTTCCGCACTTTAATTTCCGCGCTTTTAAACTGCTAACTTTGCATGAAAGAATGAATGGCCTAAATTAAAAACAAGCGTAGATCACCAAATGCATGATCAAAGACAAATATTAACATGAAAATGACACACAAGTTCACACACCACTCTTAGGGTACGCCTCACTGTTGCCTTGCCCTCGAAACGTGGTCGTCGAGTATAGGACGTTTTAGTAAGTCCTTATGTCCATGACATGATCCAGTTGCCTCGAAACAGTTGCCTCGGAATTAAAAAGGATCAATGGCATAAGGGTAGCTTCTAAGGTGTCCTACTGTTGCTCTGGTGACCACACTGTCCCTACAAACAAATTGACCCGAACACCTCCAACGGTGGTGCTACCTACCTCTCAATGGTGGGATGGCACTACCTTAAGGACATTTACACAGCCTAACTCCTTAGGGTAGGTAGATGACTCATGGATACTTGCTCTATTCAAAAACAAAACAAAAACTCTTTTCACACCGACACTTTTCAAAAAGCTTTCAAAACAATTTTTCAAACACTCTTGAGGACTGATACAAGAGTCGATCTGAAATCTTTAAACGAAACTTTTTCAAACCCACTCACAATTGAAAAGCAAACACTTTTGAAAACACAATGAGCAAGTATCTAAGAGCCCATGGATAACCATGGATAGAAAGGGTACTAACACCTTCCCTTTCTATAAATCTACCTCCCGAACTGAGAAACTATCTCATAAGGAATTTTGCTGTGCTTTTGTCCTGTCCATGTTGGAGAAAATAAAAGACAGTGGTGACTCTTGCTTACCGCGACATTTCGCGAACCAGCGTTAAACAGTCAGTTCTATTTCCACCGATCACAGAACTGGCGACTCTGCTGGGGACATTCTGAAAGTGAGGTGTACCTTAGGACTAAGATCACTTATGTTTTCAATTGTCTGAACTGTTTGCTTTATTATTGTGGGCTGCATCGGAGTGACATGGATCCTAACCCGGATCTGGGGATACCCTGTTAGGTAGCATAAGCTGTGAGGGACCTGTCCGGCGTAGACCGACATGGGTAAAGCAGTGGCTACGTTGGTGTGGCGCCTTGGTTTGTACCGATATCCCTTGTGTCGCAACGAGGAGAATATGGGTCTTCTGAGGAGTCATTAAGCACCAACCGACCTTAGAATCTTAAATGACCCAACTTGGCCAATAGAACAGTAGCAGTATGCTACACCCATTGAGGCTAAACTCTCGCGATGGTTCTGGCCGCAAGAAAAGATTGCGATGCTAGAGTTATGACCGATTGAGGGTAGTCAGTGATATTGGGATCCTCTAGAACCCGGTTACTTCTGATAGGACAGGTCTTAACCAACAAACTGAAAGAGGGTAATACCTAGACCCCATGCTGGCCTAAACTCTAAGGGTTTCTCTTGTGTGACTTGTGTGCCTTCCAACTTGACTACTTGCATGCTTGTTATCTGACACTTGAGTTTCTTACAGGTTTTGTTTACAGTCCTTAATTGGGACTCATAATAGGATTTGCCTACATTACCCCATGCATAGCATAACATCATACCATTGCATACATCCCGCATAAGGACTAATCCATTTCAAGGATCTCAAGGGCTTGTGATGCAGGTCATGCTGAACCCATTATCCAGCAAGGGGCAAAGGGGATTTATTTTCCTCTAGCCAAGGTTGTCAGGGGCCATGACCCACTCAATATTGTGAGCCTTGACCCTTGAAGAAGGACTCTCAACAACATGCAGTTCCTTCAATCAAGCTATCAGACTCCAATTCTAACAAGTTTCTTTGTTTACCCCACGAGATCCTTGAAAACATTGCATGCATATATGCACATCATTGCATTACAGGTATCCCTTTTACAGGTTGCTTACCTTCTTCGCTGTTTATTTCAGCCGATCATCACGAATCCAGAATCATCTACTGAGTAATCCATCAAGGCCCTCCAGGCTCAGAACGCCCAGTTCCAAGAGTTGATCATGAGTCTAGCCCAGGGGCAACAAGATCTGAAGACCCTGCTTTTGAAAAAGAAGAAGAAGAGGACGGTGCTGTTCAACCCTAGACGCAAATCTGGGAATGGATCACAAAATGAAGTTGAGCAGACTACCCCATCTGTTGGCTCACTGTTGCCTTGCCCTCGAAACGTGGTCGTCGAGTATAGGACGTTTTAGTAAGTCCTTATGTCCATGACATGATCCAGTTGCCTCGAAACGGTTGCCTCGGAATTAAAAAGGATCAATGGCATATGGGTAGCTTCTAAGGTGTCCTACTGTTGCTCTGGTGACCACACTGTCCCTACAAACAAATTGACCCGAACACCTCCAACGGTGGTGCTACCTACCTCTCAATGGTGGGATGGCACTACCTTAAGGACATTTACACAGCCTAACTCCTTAGGGTAGGTAGATAACTCATGGATACTTGCTCTATTCAAAAACAAAACAAAAACTCTTTTCACACCGACACTTTTCAAAAAGCTTTCAAAACAATTTTTCAAACACTCTTGAGGACTGATACAAGAGTCGATCTGAAATATTTAAACGAAACTTTTTCAAACCCACTCACAATTGAAAAGCAAACACTTTTGAAAACACAATGAGCAAGTATCTAAGAGCCCATGGATAACCATGGATAGAAAGGGTGCTAACACCTTCCCTTTCTATAAATCTACCTCCCGAACCGAGAAACTATCTCATAAGGAATTTTGCTGTGCTTTTGTCCTGTCCATGTTGGAGAAAATAAAAGACGGTGGTGACTCTTGCGTACTGCGACATTTCGCGAACCAGCGTTAAACAGTCAGTTCCAGATCCACCGATCACAGATATGCAATGTTTTTGTGATGTTCTCTAGCCGAGGAGAATAAATCCCGGATTTCTGTTGAAGAGTTCAAGGAGTTGAGTTCTTTACGCTCGCTGAGGATAACGATCGAAGATGAATTGAGAATAAATTGGCGGGAGAATAACCCCGCTGGAGAATAAACTGGTGTGAGAATGAATTTGTGGGGAAAAGAGATATTCTGCTAGAAGTTCTGCTGATTTGGAGAAATAACCTCAGCTGGGGATGAATTTCTGTTGCTGGTGATAATGAATCCTTGTTGGGGACTGAGTTTCTGCTTGGGGAAGAAATAAACTCCACTGGGGATAATCTTCTAGTGCTGGTGATAGATAAACTCTGCTTGGGGAGAACTTTTCCGACTCATTCGCAATTATGAACTTCAGTTGGGGATAGCTAACACCACTCTCTTTAGATACCTTTTACCTTGCGGGGAGTGTATGTACCTTTAGTCATATTCTCAAGCTGGCTCTACCCCTGTACCTGGTGGGTAGAGCAACTGTAAGGTTTGGACATTTCTTGTTTGCCCCTGTTCTTGGAATTACAAGTATTTGTCTCTTGTTTCGCATGTAAATATTTATGAGCAGCAATTATTGTCAAATGCATATATCAAAAAATGAACCATTGGACGTTCTTGCAAAATAAAACAGAAAAAGAAAACACAAGTTGAAATTTATTTGTGAAAATAAATTATATTGATTTTTGAAGTTAGCTTGTAATAGGTGTTTTGTACAAGAGGCTGACGTCCTAGTAAGAGAACGCCGCCGAGGGAACAAAAATTTCACAATTTGTGTAAAGGAAAGAAAAACAACTATGTGAACAATCCCATTGGGTTCTAACTCCGCTATTGCCTTTATATCTCCGCTACTTGGTCGAAGGTAGATCAGATTGATTGGCATCGTCCGAGCTTGATAGTCGATACCGAAGTCTGGTTGCAAGGTGATCCAATGAGACATAGTGTTACGCTTTGATCCCTAATTTTTGCCTGGACCGCCCTTTCGGGTGTTCGGTCCACTGGGATACCCTTTTTTGCCCAAGCCGCCTTTTCAGGGTTTTTGACTTGTCGGGTGTACAGTTTTTTCATTTTCATCCCTTACTTTTCCCGAACCCTTTTGGTTCGCCGGGAAACCCTTATTTTTGCCTAGGCCGGTCAACCTAGTGGGTCTTTGATCACGCGTAGTATTTTTTCACTATGTCTGCATTGATGGGGTGAGGAAGGTCGTCACCATCCATGGTGGTTAGAATCATAGCTCCTCCCGAGAAAATATTCTTAACCACGAACGACCCTTCGTATGTGGGGGTCCATTTGCCCCTAGGATCACCTTGCGGAAGAATGATGCGTTTGATCACCAAATCCCTGACTTGATATTCTTGGCGTCTGACTTTCTTGTTAAATGCCTTAATCATTCGCTTTTGATACGTCTGACCATGATAGATAGCAGTAAGTCTCTTTTTGTCGATTAAATTCAGCTGATCAAGCCGGGTTTGGATCCAGTCGTCCTCGCTCAGACCCGCATCCTTCATAATCCGAAGAGAGGGTATCTGGACTTTAATGGGTAAGACTGCCTCCATGCCATACACCAAATAGTAGGGTGTTTCCCCTATCGACGTCCTTGCCGAGGTGCGATACCCATAAAGAGCGAATGGTAACATCTCATGCCAGTCTTTGTAGGTCACCGTCATCTTCTGCACAATCTTCTTGATGTTATTATTAGCCGCTTCAACAGCCCCATTCATCTTCGGCCGGTAAGGAGAAGAGTTATGATGCTGAATCTTGAATTGTTTGCAGAGCTCGGTGATCATCGTATTGTTGAGATTTGTACCATTATCCGTAATGATCCTCTCCGGTACACCGTATCGACAAATCAGATTGTGTCGGATAAACCGCGCCACAACGTTCTTGGTTACTGTAGCAAAAGAAGCTGCCTCAACCCACTTTTTGAAATAATCAATCGCTACCAGAATGAAACGATGCCCGTTAGACGCATTAGGTCTGATCTCGCCGATCATATCGATGCCCCACATTGCAAAGGGCCAAGGTGCTGTCAAAACATTCAGAGGAACTGGAGGTACATGCACCTTATCAGCATAGACTTGACATTTATGACAGGTCCGAGAATGCTGATAACAATCAGCTTCCATAGTAGACCAATAATATCCAACCCGTAGGATCTTCATTGCCATGGTATGTCCGCTGTAATGAGTTCCGAAGGTACCTTCATGTAACTCTGCCATGATCCTTTTTGCCTCTCTTTTGTCCACACATCGTAATAAGGTTGAATCATGGTTACGCTTATAGAGGATCCCATTACTGATGAAGAACTTTGCAGCGAACCTTCTCAGAAACTTCGTATCATTAACAGATGCCCCCTCGGGGTATTCTTGAGCCTCAAGATACCTATTTACTTCGTGAAACCAGGGTTTATCTGTTACCTCTTCCGTCTCAATGTCACAACAATGTGCGGGTTTGTCCAACCTCTCTATGGTAATTTGGGGAGCTTCATTGTCCCACCTGACCTTGAACATAGAAAACATGGTAGCTAGCGCATCTGCTAACTAATTCTCCTCTCTTGGAAAGTGTTCAAAGGTTATCTCCTCAAAGTGTGGGAGAAATGTCAATACATACTCCTTGTAAGGAATAAGATTTGGGTGCTTCGTATCCCACTCACCTTTGATCTGACTGATCACTAGAGAAGAATCTCCGAATACACTCAAGAACTTAATCCTCGGGTCAATAGCAGCTCAAAGACCCAGGATGCATGCCTCGTACTCCGCCATATTGTTGGTGCATTTAAAACATAATCGGGCTGTGAACAGAGTATGACAGCCCTCAGGAGATATGATCACAGCGCCAATGCCATTACCCAATGCGATGTAGTTCAGACGTCCCAAAAAGCCTCTAATCTCCTTTTCTGTGCGGGGAGCCGGCATTTCCTGTATGGCTTTTACTTTGGCGGGGTCCACCTGAATACCCTTATCACTGACGACGAAACCCAACAGCTTACCATACCTTACCCCGAAGGTGCACTTGTTCGGGTTCAACCTCAGCTTGTACATCTTCAACCTGTCAAATAGCTTCTGGAGATGGTCAAGGTGTTCTTCCTCAGTCTGGGACCTTGCGATCATGTCATCAACATAAACCTCGATCTCATGGTGAATCATGTCGTGGAACAAAGCGACCATGGCGCGCTGATAAGTTTCCCCAGCATTTTTCAACCCGAAAGGCATTACCTTGTAGCAAAAGGTGCCCCACTGTGTAACGAAGGTTGTCTTCTCCATGTCTTCGGGAGCCATCTTGATCTGATTGTAACCGGAAAAACCATCCATGAAGGAGAAGATCTTATGCTGCACAGTGTTGTCGACCAGAACATTGATGTGAGGAAGTGGGAAATCATCTTTGGGGCTCGCCCTATTCAGATCTCTATAGTCCACACACATCCGTACCTTAACATATTTCTTAGGTGCCAGAACAACATTGGCAACCCACTGCAGATAAGAAGTGACAACTAAAAATCCCGCGTCGAACTGTTTCATGACCTCAGCTTTGATTTTCTCAGACATCTCAGGGCGCATTCGACGAACCTTCTGCTTTACCGGAGGACAGTCTTCTTTGGTTGGCAGGCGGTGTACCACGATATCAACGTCCAAACTAGGCATATCTTCATAAGACCAAGAGAAGATCTCAACATAGTCGCGTAGCATTTGTATTAACCTCTATTTGACACTAGGCTCCAGACTCTCACCTATCTTAACCTCTTTCCTGTCTTCATCTGTACCCAGATTTATTGATTCAACTGGCTCTTCATGGGGCTGTATGGCCCTTTCTTCCTGCAGTAACAGTCTAGCAAGCTCCCCAGGCACTTCACAATCATCCTCACCTTCATTCTCGGCTTGGTTGATAGGATTTTCGAAGTCATAATTGGCAGTAACATAGTTGTTATCAATGGGATCCAAAGTGGATATGGATCTGCATTATGATACGTGAGTGTGTGTAAGATAATAACTGTTTTAATAAAGTGCGAGATAGAAAGGAAAAACAAGGAGCGTAAAATTTGTAATGCAAGAAAACGTCTAATGCTTTATTGATGATATATGAAAATGACAAATAATAAGCCCTCACAAACAAAGCCAAAGTGCCTTGGGCAAGGCACCGGGCCGTAAAGTTTCAAACTATTTATTACAACTCTCAAAAAGTCAATTACTGTGTAATAAAAGAAACGTGTATGAAGTCTTTCGCTGTCCAATTGTTCAAGCCACCATCGGTTGTAGGGTAGATCCAAATTTTAATATTTGAATCTTCTTCACCATCTTCAATTGCATTCACTTCCTGATTACTGATGTGCACAGGAGGTCTTCCAATCTGTGCGTGCCGAACAACCCTTTGAGCCTCTACAGTAAAGCCCAAACCAAATTTGTCTGTTTTGTGAGTGAAATCCGAGAGCCGACCCCAATTGGTATACCCACCTTCTTCAATTACAACCCTGGCATCTTTTAGAGAAGCCATCTTCATCGGAGGTTTGTCAGCAGCAACCTCAGTCGACGTCGAAGTCTGAGGGACCTCTTCAATATTTTGACAAGGGGTTTCGATGGATTCCCCATCCATCTCCACGTAGCAAAAGGAACTAAGATGACTCACCATGTACTCCTCTTTACCTTGTACCGTGACAATCTTCCCCTTTACCGGGTATTTCAACATTTGATGGAGCGTAGAAGTCACTGCACCAGCCTTATAAATCCATGGGCGACCCAGCAGGCAAGAATATGATGGTCGGATATCCATCACGTAGAAGGTGGATCCAAAAGTTTGAGATCCAACTTTAACAGGGATGTTGTGATATGGTGGGAGAACTGACTTGAGGTTTTGCGTTTTATCACAAATGTTGCGGTTAGCAAGAGTCGCCACCGACTTTTCTTTTATCCAAAAGGAAAGGTGAAAAAGCACAGGAAAGACCTTTGAGATGTTTTCTTGAGTTCGAGGGGTAGATTATGAAAAGGGAAGATGCTAGCACCCTTTTCATCCATGGTTTTCCATGAGCTCTTAGTTACTTGCTTAAATCACTTGCTTTGGTTTGTTTGAAATGGTGTTTGATGTGGTTTTGAAAGTATTTTGTAAAACGGGCCATTCGTTTAGGCAATCTTTATAATAATTATCGTTCGTAAGAATGTATACAAAGATGTTTGTCTTTTTGAAGATGTTTTCAATGTTTGTAAGATGTTTTTGAAATGTGTATGTGTTTGTTTTGAAAATATAAAGGATTGTTATTTGAAATGGAGCAAGTAACTAGAAGTTATCTACCTACTCAAATGTCTTTCTTATGTATTTTCTATTCCATTGACATTGTTGTCTTACCATTGAGTTGGTAAGCAACCCTATCTTTGGATGTAAATGGGATGGGCGTGGGTCATCGTATAACCATGATTAGCAATGTTTGCAAAGTATCTTAGCATTTTTAAGGGACCAAGATCATTTTGTAAGACAACTTTCGAATAGCATCATCGAGGGACTATGATCTTAAATTTTTTTTGTTTTGCCAAGATACTTCGCATGCGTAACGTGGCCATTTTATTTTAGGAAACCAAACGGGAAAACCCCTAAGGGTGCTTGTGTGCAAAGTATATCATTTTCATGCTTTTGATCTTGCATTTAGGGTTTTCTATTTGTTTTGTTTCGTTCTTGTCATACAAACCCTAATTACTAATCATGGCATATGAAAGCAATAAATTGCGTAATGTAAATATACTAAGCTATTACAATAATTTTATGGGAGGGGAGAATACAAGTTTGAATGGGGATTTGCACAAATATAAAACTAAATACATTATTACAACCAAATCAAATTTGCGCGAATTAAAATAAATATATACAATATTTAAAATGTAATGCAATGTAATGCACAAGTAAAGAGATTTTTGATGTCTTATTTTTATGTAAAATAATATTTAATTTAAACCTAAAAATATAAAGAAAAATATTTAATTTTTTGAAAGGGGTTTAACCCTAATTTTATTTATGAGAAAATAAAGTTTCTATATTATTATTTTTGTACATTTTCTTGTATAAAATAATAAATAATATTGTATATAAATATTAAAAATTAAATATATGCAAAAAATAGGTATTTGTAAGTATGAAATGTAAAATAAAAATATTAAGTTTATTTAATTATATTTATAAGTTTATTAAGAAAATAAATTATATCCTATCAAAATAAACTATATTTTTTATGTGAGAAATAATAAAAAAATAAAATAAAAGTGTAAAAATAATTAAATTATTTTTTTAGGATTTTTTATCATTAAAGAAAATAATTAAAAGTATTAAATATAAAAAATGAAAAATAAAATATGAAAAGAATTATCAGGGGTGAGATAGCAAATCAGTGGTAGTGCTAGCAAAAACAAACAGGCCCAGGAAGCAAAAAGCCCAACAGAGCTCGTCCCTGTCCTGCCTTCTTCTTCCACACACCTTGGCCAGTTCAACCTGCAACTTCCTCATGCTTGCATAAAAATGAAAACTTATAACATGAAAAATGTAGCATTTGAACTCACGATTCCAACCATATAAATTATGTAATCTAACTATCAAAGATCAAAGAGAATTTTGAAATCCCTAATTTCTAACCTAAAATTTTCAGAGATTTCAACTTCCAAATTCTCTTAGCACAAGTAAAATTAATGCAAGATAATGATATGTATAGCTTCGTTAGGATGAGAAATACACTTTTTGTTTACAGATTGTGGCCTGAGGTTGCTTGTACAAGGAGATATAGTTTGAAAAATTACCTCCTTCAGCTGGAATCGTGTATGAGAATGTAGTGACTTTAATGGAAGCCTGCTGATTGCTTGAGCTTCCCTGAATCTATTCCAACCCTTACCTTGCTCTGAAAGTGGCTAGAACTCCCTGACCAAGTCCAACTGCAAGCTTCAAAGTTAACAATGGCAGATGGTGAAACAGAGGTTACAGAACAGGGATGATAGTTTGGATGAGTCTGATATCAAGTATATAAGGTGTTGGAATTATCTAAGCACAAAACGCACGAGCCAAATGGATGTTGGATGTGTTTGTGTAGAAACTGTATGTTTTGGACAATTTTTGGTGCTTTGCTTGCTCTAAGTGTTTCAGGCCTTTGCTTGGTGTTGTATGTGCTGTATATTCTTTGCATATTAGTATAGAAATGGTTTTAAGTCAGCTCTCTATCATCTGTACAAGCCCTAGCCTTTTTGCCACTTTTCTTGTACTTGAAGCAAATTGATAAGACAAAACTCACATGCTTGTACCAACTTGCTTAGGGTTGGTATTTCTTTCCTAAAAGTTAATTTTGGTATGTGGTACTTTCATGTATCAAGGGGACAGGTCCAATGCTTAAGATCACAAAGTTTGCAAAAGTTGCTCTTTATGAAAATGGCAATGGAACCTTTTTGCCATAAGTGGAATTATCAATTGGATAAAGGTTCAAAAGCATGGATATAGGCTTTGTCAACTGAGTAATCATTTAATTAAGGAGTGTGTAGCAAGTTTAGGACCTGTAAAGCATGAAATAGCCAGCATAAGACTGATTTGCAACTTGGTTCTTCATGAAAATGGCTTGAACAAAAAGTGAGAAAATACCAATTTCCTCTCTTCGATTCTCTCTACTAAAAAATGATCTTGGAGAGTTCTTGGACATTTTGAAAATATTGCAATGTGCTCTATAATCCATCTTCAAAATTCATTTTTAGATACCTCTTGGAACTAGGTTAAAAATTTCCATGAAGTTGGGTCCAAAACCTGCCTAAATTAGGGAAAAATTTCACTAAGTTAAGAAGTTAATGACCATGTACTCACAAATTTATAACTTGAGATCCAATCATCTTTAGGGAAAAGTTTGTGATGAAAAGTTATAGATTTCATAGAGGTATACACATTTCATGTTGGGGACTTTCCTTGAATCAAAATGCATCATGGTGAAAAAGTGGTGTAAAGTTGAGAAAAAATAAGAATTTTTTTATACTTAGAAAATTTCTAAGTTATGAAAATTTTCAAATTCAAACCCTAATTTTCAAATTTGGTTTTCTTGGTGAAAAAGTTTCATATTTTGAAATATCTTGATGAATTATGACCCTTGGTACTTGATTTTGACCAAAAAGTCAAAGTTTGACTTTTCAGTGTACAGTTGACTTTTGATCAATTGATTGCAAATTTCATCTGTCAATCCGATGAACTTGAGATGTTTGGAACCATGTAATTGAGTCAAGATGATTCCATTAAATCCTTGAAATCATGTTTGAACTCAATTGGTCATTGGCTAGGTTAAAAATCAGAAATTTCCCTTTCTCAGTCAAAACCCTAATTTTGACCATTTTGCCCTTTTGACGATTTGATCAAATTTCTTGAGGAGTTGTAATCCAAACTTGATCAAATGGTACATATGAGTCTAAAATGTTGATGTGGATAAAAAATTATGAAGTTTGACTGTAAATTAGCCATGGTTGACTTTTTCCTCAATACAGCTGATTTTTTAGGTCAACTGTCCAATTGACTGATCAAAAATGTGGTTCAAGGCTTGAAACTTATCATGAGCAATCTTAGGGGTCCAAAATTATGTATGAAAGTCACATGAAGCATTGATGGTCTAAAAATCCTTGTGCAAACTCAAACCCTAATTTTGGGTTATCAGTGCAATATGAGATGCCTTAAGCTGAGCAAACCCTGATCTTGTCTTGAGTCAAAGAAGTCTTGTGAGAAAAGTCTTGATAAATGAGAGGGAAACTTTTGGGGTATAACAGCTACCCCTGTTCAATCTTCTTGAACCTGAAGAGTTAGATTGGTGACCTTTGTCGTTCGTGACTCGAAGGTAAAAGATGATTGGACACTAGAGTGCCCATAAATTAGCACTCGACAAAGTGTAGTTGAGGAAATAGGCTTAAAGATGCCATTTGGAGAGGTGATAGAATCTTGTTGAGGATATGGGCTTGTAGATGCCATCCAAGGATGTTTATTGAACTGCAACTTGCAAGCTGACAGAATGAGTATCAGAATGATGTCCGCGTCTGGAACGTATCTGAGCTGTATCTGTACTTGAAGTCTGAATAAGTATCAGAATGGCATCCGTGTCTGGAGCGTATCTGAACTTTTAAAAATATGAATGAGTATCAGGATGGCATCCGTGTCTGGAGTGTATCTGAACTGTATCTGAAAGATGAATCTGAATGAGTAACAGAATGGCAACCGTGTATGGAGCATATTTGAACAATGAAAATCCGAATGAGTATCAGGATGGCATTCGTGTCTGGAGCGTATCTGAAATACATCTAAGAGCTGAATTTGAATAAGTAACAGAATGGCAACTGTGTCTGGAGCGTATATGAACTTGAATCTGAATGAGTAACATAATGGCTTCTGTGTCTGGGGCGTATCTGGACTGTATCATGAACTTGAAATCTGAATAAGTGTCAGAATGGCATCCGTGTCTGGAGCGTATCTGTACTATATCATGAATGCATATTGTTAATGGTAGCTTATTAATCTTATCCTGAAAAGGGTAAAATGTTATCTGAAACACAAAGTTATGTTGCATGAAGTGTATGATGCAATATATGTGTTTTATCAATGTTTATGATATGTGGATGTAATGTATGCGCATGTAAGCTGATTTGCAGAGGAAAATAAATCCTTGACTGCTGCTGAGGATATGTGGATTCTTCATGTCTTGAAGTTGGAGTAATTGACAAAAATTCTGTTGTGAGCAATGCCATATACTGCTTGAGTAATCTGCTTGGGGAATCCAGATAATTTTGATGACTTCTACTGGGGATTTAACAATGGGAATCTTCGTTCTTTCGGGGAGCAATGGAAACTATATGGGGAAAAAGCTTATTCCTGTTTGGGAAAAAGTTCAGGAGTTTCGGTCGTCTGCACTCTACCGGGGAATTATCCTAGGTTAGGGAGAAACAGAAGTTAGTCGTTATCCGGTTGATTTTTAGGCTTCAAGACAACTTGCTGGGGAACTTGGAGAAACTGGATGGTTTCCACCGGGGATTAATAGTTTGAAGTTTCAGCTCCGCTGGGGATCTTAATGACGTACTGTAGAGATTGCTCATGGAATAGCCTAAAGACATTTTCCTATCCTTTCAGCCTGTCAGTAATTGTTCTTTTCCATTTTGTTTATTTGTAAACAGTAATTATGTTCAAATGCATATGTTCATTAATGAATCATTGGACATTTTTGAAAATAAAATACAAGTTTAAAAGAAAAGGACAAATAGTTTTCTGTATTTTAAAGAGATATCTTTGTATTCACTTTGAATAAGTATTTTGTATAAAGGAGACAGACATCCTAGTAAGAGGATGGTGTCATAAAAATAAGAAAAATTTATACAAAGAAAGATAGCTATGTGTGATAATCCCATGGGGTTCCCATTCTGCTATAGCATCCGTATCTCCGAATATCTTGTCTATTTGTTGCTTCGTTCGAAGATGATTGAATTGATCAGAAGCTCCGAGTTTGTCATTGAAGAGATTGTCCTCAAAGTGATCCGACGAGACATAGTCATACGCTTTAATTCCCTAACTTTTGCCTGGACCGCCCTTTCGGGTTTTCAATCCACCGAGAAACCCTTTTTTGCCCAAGTCTCCCTTTCGGGTTTTCAACTTGCCGGGTGTACAGATTTTTTATATTTTATCCCTAATTTTTTCCCGAACCTTTGGTTCGCCGGGATGCCCCTGTTTTTCCTAGGTGTGTCAACCTAGCGGGTCTCTTATGCGTAGTATCTTTTGACTATGTCTGCGTTCGCAGGGTGTGGCAGGTTGTCGCCGTCCATGGTGGTTAAGATCATTGCCTCACCTGGAAAGATGTTCTTGATTATAAATGGTCCTTCATAGGTAGGTGTCCATTTTCCCCTGGGATCACTTTGTTGTAAGATGATACGCTTGATCACTAGATCTCCAATTTGATATTCTTGGCATCTAACCTTCTTGTTGAAAGCCTTGATCATCCATTTTTGATACATCTGACCATGGCAAACAGCAGTAAGTCTCTTTTCATCAATTAAGTTCAGTTGATCAAGCCGGGTGTTGTACCCCAAAATTTGCCCTCCCATATTCTTCAAAGTTTATCAAAAATCATCTTCAAATGGCTCAAGCTTGCTCAAGGATTGCACAGTCCAACTGCCTCCTAAGCCAGTCAAAATTAAGTTTTTGGTTCCTTCAATGAATTTGGGGTTCTCAGTGGTCCAATCAAGTCTTATATGCCTACATATATTGCCAAGCATCTACATGCCAAGTCTCAAGCCTCACAATGCCAGTTTGCACAGTTAAAAGCACAATTTGGTTCACAATCAACTGCAGGGGAAAAATGGTCATTTTACAGTCAAAAGTTAGAATTTTTGGTCAACATCTTATTTTGAGAACACAATCATCATTTGATCAAGTCTTGATCATGATTCCTCAAGAATGGGTCAAAAATCCTCAAAGATGCAAAAGTTACTATTTTTGGACAGCTAAAAAGTCAACTGTAACTTGACCAAGGCATAACTTTTCCATGGTTCATCAGAAAAATCCCATCCAATGCTCATTTTGAAGGGGATGACATTTCCTACAACTCATCTTCACATTCCAAGTCCAAGAAATGCTCTCACAAAAAGTTATCAATTTCTACATTATAGGTCAATTTCAAAAGTCAACAAAAATGCACTTTAAGTAAAAGACCATAACTTGAGATTGGTAAATCCAAATGACATGGGGCCAAAGTCATTGGTTAGAGGACTTCAAGACCTTTCCAAAATGTCCAAGAACATGTTCATATGATCAAAATTGAGCAAGATATGCATTGGAGAAGTTGGGAAATTTTTGTGAATTTGCAAAAGTCAACTTTGCTCAAAATACTTCATTTTTGCTAATGGGCCTCAAATTTCTTCTTGAAACATTTTCCAAGGCTTATGCACGACCCATTGAGCTTAAATTGATTTATTTTCTTATTTTTAATTAATTAATTGAATTTTTCATTAATATTAATTCATTTAATTGATTTAAAATGTAGGAAATTCAAAGATATGGTTTTCAAATCTTTTTATGAAGCAAATATGACCAATATGAGCTGGCAAATTCGTGTGCACATCAAGGGGACAAAGATCTCCAATTTTGGGAAGTTTTCTCCATCAAAAAGATGCAAAAAGATGTGATTGGAAATCAAATATTGAAACATCAATGCAATGGATCTTTGGGCCAAGACTTAACCTAATTCCATTCTATTACATATGCACAAGTGAACCCTAATGCCATTCACGTGAAAAACTGCTGCAGAAACCATATGCAATATTGAAAAAAAGTCAAGAAAACTAAAAACTGTTCTCAACCTTCCAGGCCAATTCAAGGGCTTTTGTGGTTTCTAATACCTTGCAGGGATCCCCAGATACGTTTTGCAATCAAATTCGCATGCTAAAGCTCCAGAAAACACCTTAAACAGACTCACAGTTTGGCTCTTTTGTTCATAATCATAACTCATATTCCATGCGCATTTAACATGATTTGTTGGTTGTTTTATATTGCTAGCACTCACAGGAAACTAATGGCATGGATTAATTGGACTGAAACGTCCTGAAACAGAAACCACCATGAACGATTTCTAGGTTTTCCAAGCTCTAAAATTGGGGCTTTCTTATTTAGGAAAAATCAAGCTTCATAAGACGTATGGTTGTAATCCTGAGAATCAGACGAATTTAGTCCAACCATCGTGCCATATTTATATTGCTTGTGGAGCTAATCGCTATTATTCCTCAGCATGTTTTGTGGGGGTTAAAAACCCCCGCTATCTAACCTTGTTTCTTGCAGTTTCAGCGAAGAAGACAATACATGTTCATGCGTGTTTGGTTGGTTTGAATGAGGCGCGCGTTTTTTTGTTTTAATAGCATATGCATTGACTTTACTATATTATATTCTCTCTCCATTATATTATCAAAGCACGCATATTGGTGTAGTGGCAAGGGCGAACAAGCATTGATCATTGGGACCTGGGTTCGATTCCCAGGTCCCCCAAAATAATTATTCATATTTTTCTTAACGTGATTCTATGCAGGATGCCCAACGTGTTCCACTATGAACCTCATGTCCCAGCCTGCCAAGTGGCCATAAGCATGGATCCAATGATCAAAAGATGAAGAACATCATGCTCCCAGTCAAAGCAGCGTGCAGACAATTCCAGAAGTGAACATAGGCTTGAGCTTAATGGGCCTGAAATCTGCAATCAACACCTCCTAATGGGTCCATCAACCCCCTAGTTTCTATTTCTTTTTGTTCTTTCTTTTTATTTTCTTTTGATAATTATTATTACTATTATTTAATTAATTCATAAATTATTTTTCATAATAAAAATCAGAAACTTAAAATATTGTTTATTTTTATTATTTATTATTTTCACTATTAATAATTATTTTTGTAAATAAACTCTAATAAATTAATTTAGTTAAATTAGGTTAATTTTAATCTTTTCATAATAAATAAAATGAATTAGACTTAGGGTTTTTTTTCTTTTGACAATTTTAATTCTTTTGATTTTATTTTCATTAAGACCTAAAAACATAAAAAACACTTTTTTCTTTTAATTATTTAATTAATTAGTAATTAGGCTTAATTTCATTAATTGCAAAAAAGAACAAAATTCCATTCTTTTCTCAAACAAGGGTCAAAACCCTAAGAACGTCCTCAATTCAATTCTTTCGCGCGCATATTTATTTTAATTCATTATTTTGATTATATTGATGTAATTGTTTCCGAGGATGTAATAGTTAATTAGGTCTTTTACCGCTTTCTTTACTTTTCTCGCATTTATTTTCCAAACGGGTTTTATTTTTGGCGATGTATAGACCCGCGCCTTGTAATAGCGTAGATTTACCTTTCCGCACTTTATTTCCCGCACAAACATTAACTGTTAATTATGCCTGCAAGACTTGTATGAAAATAAAACCAACTCGTAGCTCACAATGATGCATGTTCAAAGATAAACATTAACTGAAAAACAATACACGTGCACATGCCACTCCTAGGGTACGCCTCACTCGGTTGCCTCGAGGTGGTCGTCAAGTATAGGGTGTTTTAGAGGTCTCCCTCTTGTCTAAAGATCCAGTTGCCTCGAAACGGTTGCCTTGGATAAAAAGGATCTAGGACATTAGGGTTACCGCTAAGGCGTCCTACTATTGCTTTGGTGACCACACATGTCCCTATAATCGAATTGACCCGAATACGTCCAACGACGGTACTACCTACTTCTCAATAGTGGGATAGTACTGTCTAAAGGACTCTTACACAGCCTAATTCCTTAGAGTAGGTAGATTTCTCCTGGGTACTTGCTCTTTCAAAAAACAAAAACAACTTTTCGCACCTACACTTTCAAAAAGTTTTCAAACAAACACTTCATACACTCTTGAGGACTGATACAAGAGTTACCTAGAAGTTTTCAAAATAAACTTTTTCAAAACCCACAAACACTTGAAAAGCAAACAATTTTTGAAAACATAGTGAGCAAGTATCTAAGAGCCCGTGGATAACCACAGATAGAAAGGGTGCTAACACCTTCCCTTTCTATAATCTACCTCCCGAACCGAGAAACATCTCGAAAAGGAATTTTGCTGTGCTTTTGTCCTTTCCATGTTGGAGAAAATAAAAGACGGTGGCGACTCTTGCTTACCGCGACATTTCACAAACCAACTTTAAAACAGTCAGTTCTATTTCCACCGATCACACCGGGTCTGGATCCAATCGTCCTCACTCAAACCTGCATCTTTCATAATTCTCAAAGAGGGGATTTGAACCTCAATGGGAAAGACAACCTCCATGCCATAAACCAGAGAATAGGGTGTTGCCCCAGTTGATGTGTGAGCTGTGGTACGGTACCCGTGGAGAGCAAATAGTAGCATTTCATACCAGTCCTTATAGGTGACTGTCATTTTTTGTATGATCTTTTTAATGTTTTTATTAGCAGCATCGACTGCACCATTCATCTTTGGCCGATAGGGGGATGAATTGTGATGTTGAATCTTGAACTGCTCACACAAGGTGGTGATCATAGTATTGTTAAGGTTCGTACCTGTGATACGGTGGGAAGAACTGACTATTTTTGGAATGCTGGGGAATACCCTTTAGGTAGCATAAGCAGTGAGGGACCTGTCCGGCGTAGACCGACACGGGTGAAGCAGTGGCTACATTGGTGTGACACCTTGGTCTGTACCGATATCCCTTGTGTTGCAACGAGGAGAATATGGGTCTTCTGAGGAGTCATTAAGCACCAACCGACCTTAGAATCCTAAATTGACCCAACTTGGCCATAGAACAGTAGCAGTATGCTACACTCATTGAGGCTAAACTCTCGCGATGGTTCTGGCCGCAAGAAAAGATTGCGATGCTGGAGTTATGACCGATTGAGGGTAGTCAGTGATATTGAGATCCTCTAGAACCCGGTTACTATTTTCTAGGACAGGTCTTAACCAACGAAACTGAAAGAGGGTAGTACCTAAACTTCATACTGGCCTAAACTCTAAGGGCTCTCTGTGTGACTTGTGTGCCTTCAAACTTGAATTACTTGCATGTACTTGTTATCTGACAACACGGGTTCCTTGCAGGTTTTGTTTACAGTCCTTAATATGGACTTATTATAGGGCTTACTTACACCTCACACCTTTGCATCCACGCATAACATAACATCATACGCATCATAACATCATACCATAGCATTTCCTTAACCATTTCAAGGATCTCAAGGGTCTGTGATGCAGGTCATGATGAATCAAAATGTCTAGCAAGGGGAAAAGGGGATTTATTTTCCTCTACCCAAGGTTGTGTGGAGGTCAAACATGACAACTTGAGTCAGGGGCTATGACCCACTCGATATGGTGAGCTTTGACTCTTGAAGAAGGACTCTCAACAACATGAAGTTCCTTCAATCAAGCTACAAAAATTCAAACTCTAACAATTTCCTTGTTTACCCGGCGAGATCCTTGAAAGCATTGCATGCATACATACCCATCATTGCATAACAGGTACCCTTGTTACAGGTCACTTACCTTCTTCGCTATTTATTTCAGCAATCATCATGTCTTCTGAACCTTCCGCTGAGCAAGCTATCAAGGCCCTCCAGGCCCAGAATGCCCAGTTCCAAGAGTTGGTTATGAGCCTAGCCCAGGGTCAACAGGATTTGAAGACTCTGATTCTGAAAGAGAGGAAGAAGAAGAAGAGGACTGTTTTGTTCAACACTAGACGCAGATCTGGGGATGGACTACCGAATGAGGCTGAGCTGACTACCTCATCTGTGGGCAAAGACAACCCCTAAGAGAGAAGGGTTCCTAGTCCCGTGGTCTCCGACAACGAGACGGATTATAATGATGAACAGTACCCTCCTGCTGAGGACAGATACAAACAACTAGAGGACCGTCTAAGTGCTATGGAAATTCAACATGTGCCCGGGTTGGACTTCAGAGACCTAGCTTTATCTTCTGGGGTGGTGATCCCTCACAAATTCAAAGCACCTGCCTTTGAAAAATACGACGGGGCTTCCTGTCCTAAGCTACATCTCAGATCATACGTAAGGAAGATCCAATCGTATACTGCATACAAGAATTTATGGATCCATTTCTTCCAGGAAAGTCTTTCAGGGACTCAACTCGAATGGTTCTATCAGCTGGATGGAGCCAGTATTCGTAACTGGGAGGACTTGGCTACTGCGTTCTATAAGCAGTATCAGTACAATTCCGACCTCGCTCCTACGCGTACCCAACTCCAGGGTATGTCACTAGGGACGGGTGAAGGATTCAAGGAGTATGCGCAAAAGTGGAGAGACCTTGCTGGAAGGGTGCAGCCACCTTTGACTGACCGTGAGCTCGTTGACATGTTCTTGGGGACCCTGTCTGGTCCGTTCTTCAACCATCTGATTGGAAATTCTTCTGCTGGGTTTACAAATCTGATCTTGACTGGTGAGAGAATAGAAGCTGGTATCAAGTATGGGAAGATACAAAAGGGTGACTCCTCGAACACTGAGAAGAAACCATTCAAGAAAGAGTCCAATGCTGCGTACAGTCAGAAGAGTCGTCGTGACCAACATGCAGGGGCAGTCATGATCTCTGGTTCTGCGTCACGCCGACAACCACAAAAGGGAAATCAGCGAAGGCCAGACGAGCCTAAAAGACAGTTCACCAACATCAACATGCCATTGTCACAAGCATTGCAGCACATGTTGAAGATGAATCTGATTGCGGTGATCAACCCTCCTGCAAATCCCAAGACCTCTTCTCCAAACTACAACCCAGATGCGAGGTGTGCTTATCATTCCGGTAGCCCGGGGCACGATACTGAGGATTGCTGGGCGCTGAAATACAAGATTCAGAATATGATTGACGCTAAGGAGATCGAATTCGAGCCTGCTGAGACTCCCAATGTGATCACTGCTCCCTTGCCAAAACATGGCTAGGATTGAAAAAAAACTTTTGTTCATTCGAATGTTCAAATTGTATTTTTCTTTGCTTATTCAAACATTTGTTCATGTCAAACTTGGTTATTTCATTAATGCATTACACGTGTCTATTTTGAAGTAATTGTGTTTACTATATTCAAAATTGCTTTTATTTTTTGATATTCAACTCTCGATTGAAAATTCTAAGCCTCTTGAGGGAGGATGACGAAAACGATACCACGATCTTTACAGTATGCTTTTGAACAGACTCCGCTGATGAGGTACAGGCATTATTTCAAATCCTAAACACTGGATTTATAAGGAAGATAATCCCTCGTCAAACCCTTTGAGCCAAAGAAGTTGGAGTTTTTCTTTTCACAAAAATTAAAACCCTTAATTATAACCTGGGGCAGGGTAGTCTCTCAGTTAATTCAAAAAAAGATGCGCATTGAAGTCGCAAACTCTCAGTTCGTAATACAACGAATAACATAAAAAACGTTCCTTTGGAAACCAAAAGACAGTGATGGTTCCTTATCTCATAGGCAGTCATTATCTCTCAAAAGAGAAAAGCCCACTGAGCCAAAACCTATAAAGGAGGCTTAAGAAAGCCGGGGCATCCCGCTGACTGTAATATCGAAAATAGGAACAGTTCAGGCAAAAATCAGGGATAATAAAAACAAAAAAGAAAGAGGTCTTACAGACTCTCAACAAAATGACTGCCTATTCAAAATAAACTGTCAGTATCCGAACCATCAGCGGAATGTCAGAGCAAAGACTCAAACAAGGTCTAACGCACAATCAGCTGAGTTTAGGTTTGAAGAACATCACGAAGAACGGGTGGGTACAAATAAAATTTGAGCCTTTATCCTTTGTTTCTTAAACCGTGAACCGAGCCACGCTACAACCCTTAAAAGTCCTAGCTGAAGCATGGGTTAGTTCGAAAGCATACTGTTACAAAAGGTATCCTGACTCCTTAATGCTTGCGGTAAAATAACGAGTTGACATCACAGTTTACAAAAAATTCACTTGTTTTTATGAAAAAAAATGCATTTTCAAAAACTTCAAGACAGACATAAGCTTTGCATTTTTAATATAACATTGCTTGCATATGACTAGTTGTTTGAACAACATAGAAGTTCGCACGACGAATGTCTAATGAACAAAAGCACCTCCAATCAAGGGGCACGGCATGATCATTGTCCATCATCTGGGGCAGTTAAGTCAAGATTCGGAGCATCTCTCAAAAGGCCAACCAGCTTGGGGCAAATCTCCATCTGGATCACTTGGGGCATTGGACGATCAAACGAAGATCTTCTGGTGGTATGACAACACAATACTACTGACAGTGACAACCTCCCTACATTCTGAGAGCATGGACATAGTCGAAAAAATATTACGCATAATCAAAGAGCCGCTAGGTCGACTGACCTAGGCAAAAATAAGGGCTTCCCGGCGAACCAAAAGGGTTCGGGCAAAAATAAGGGATGAAAATAAAAAATCTGTACACCCGGCAAGTCGAAAACCTGGAAAGGCGGCTTGGGCAAAAATGGGTATCCCGGTGGACTGAAAACCCGAAAGGGCGGTCCAGGAAAAAGTTAGGGATCACAGCGTACGACTATGTCCAGGCATCTCGTCACTTGCCTACCAGAAGAAGATTTGTCAAGCCGTCAGTTATCAAGACCTCCACAGGTGCCTTCTCCCATAGAAGCTGGGGCAATAAGAGTCGTCCAAACTGTACAGCTGCTTTGCTCAACAGGTACAAAGGTAGATTCAGCTGAAGAATTTGACCGAGATACCTTCACTCCCCGCAGAGTAAGACAAACCAACAATACTCTCCCCAAGCAGAGTTGGCCTCCCATCAGCCCGAAAAAGGCACAGTATCTCCAGCAAGTCAACGATACTCTCCCCAAGCAGAGTTAGTCTACTGTCAGCCTTAAGGAAGTTGGATATCCCCAGAAGATCTCAATATTCCCCAGCGGAGTATACATATGTTCCTAAGCAAGCATCCCCGACAGTCTTAATATAAGATTGTTCCCCGGCGGAATAAAAGACACCCCAGTGGAACCACTTCCCCGGTACAGTTCAAAAGTTTCCCCAGGAGAGTTGAATCATCCTCCCCAGTAGATTCTGGAAGCTTATCCCCAGTAGATTCTGGAAGCTTATCCCCTGCAGAGTACGAAAGCTTCTCCCCGGCTTTATTCAAAGGTTATTCCCCACCAGGGTCTAACTGGGTTATCCTCAGCTAATTACAACGGAAAGATCGTCCTCGGCGAAGTTCTTCCTATCCCCGACGGAGTTCATCAAATTCCCCAACAAAGATTATCAACGGATTCCCCAGCGGAGTTATCATCAAATCTCAGCGAAGTATCTCTTCCCATAGAGTAATTCCCCGTAGAGTAATCTCTTCAACAAGTTTATTCCCCAACGGAGTCATCTTCTCCTACCGGTTTATTCTTGCAATCATCATCCCCAGCGGAAACGAAGAACTCTACTCTTCAACATCAGCCCAGGATTCAACAAACTTCCCGGCATTCGTCAAGGATTTATTTTCCCAGACGAAAATACATTCATAGACATTTCACATTTCATACATCCTGCTTACATATATGATAAAGTGCATACGACACAATCTCGTTTATTCCTGAAAACATCATGGCATCATGCATTTCATACATCATGACATTGCATACAACTAATGTTTTGACTTTTCAGGAAAAGGTCAGTCCAAAGATGATTACCATCTACCTTTGCAGTTCCAGATCAACACCGGTAACAAGCCAGGAAAATTCTATGGACGACTGATCGTGGGATAATCCTAAAACCAGACAGGACAATTATCTACTTGATCATCATGAAGTAACCCTACACCGGTTCCTTCTCAACTTCAGATGTAGTTTTACACGGACTCATCATCAGGAAACCCTACACAGGTTCCTTCTCAACTTAAGATATAGTTTTACACGGACTCATCATCAGGAAACCCTACACCGGTTCCTTCTCAACATCAGATGTAGTTTTACATGGACTCATCATTAGGCAACCCTACATCGGTTCCTTATCAGTGCATATGAAGTTTTACACGAACTCATCGTCAAGATGACCTTACCCCGGTTCATCCAGAAGTCTTACACGGACTTATCCCGAAGTAACCTTACCCCGGTTCCTCCTGAAGTCTTACACAGACTTATCTCAAGATAACCTTACCCCGGTTCATCCTGAAGTCTTACACGGACTTATCTCAAGATAACCTTACCCCGGTTCATCCTGAAGTCTTACACGGGCTTATCTCACAGTAACCTTATCTCGGTTCCTCCAGAAGTCTTACACGGGCTTATCTCACAGTAACCTTACCCCGGTTCCTCAAGAATTTTTACGCAAACTTATCTCAAGGTAACCTTACCCCGGTTCCTCCTAAAGTTTTACACGAACTTACCTCAAGGTAACCTTACCCCGGTTCCTCCTAAAGTCTTACACGGACCTATCCCAAGGTAACCTTACCCCGGTTCCTCAAGAAGTTTTACACGAACTTATTTCACAGTAACCTTACCCCGGTTCATCCAGAAGTTTCACACGAACTTATCCCGAAGAAACCTTACACAGGTTCTCTCAACTCCAGACGTAGTTTTACACGGACTCGTCATCAAGAAACCCCACACAGGTCCTCTCTCTCCAGATGTAGTTTTACACGGACTCGTCACCAAGAAACCCCACACAGGTTCTCTCTCTCCAGACGTAGTTCTACACGGACTCGTCACCAAGAAACCCCACACAGGTTCTCTCTTGCCAAAGATGAAGTTTTACACAGACTCGTCGTCAAGAAACCCTACACAGGTTCTCTCTTTCTAAAGATGAAGTTTTACACGGACTCGTCGCCAAGAAACCCTACACAGGTTCTCTCTTTCTAAAAGAATAAGTTTTACACAGACTCGTCATCAAAGTAACCCCACACCGGTTCCTTCTCCATTTCAGATGCAGTTTTACACGGACTCATCGTCAGTCAACCCTACACAGGTTTACTTCCTTCAAAGATGAAGTTTTACACGAGCTCATCATCAGGCAACTCTACACAGGTTCCCTCGTTCAACTTACAAGATCACAATTCTACCAACAATCTCCAGATGGCATCTATAAGCCCATCCTTCTACCAAATGGCATCTATAAGCCCATTCCTGACAAGGTTCTGTCACATCTCCAGATGGCATCTATAAGCCCATCCTCCTATCCACCATCTCTCCAAATGGCATCTGTAAGCCCATTCCCGACATCACATTGCTGATACCACACTATGCGAGTGCAAATTTCTGGGCACTCTAGTGTTCAATCATCTTCCACCTTCGGATCACGAAAGGCACGCAAGCCAATCTACATCCTCAGGTCTAAGAAGATTGAACAGGGGCAACTGTTGTACCCCAAAATTTTCCCTCCCATATTCTTCAAAGTTTATCAAGAATCATCTTTAAATGGCTCAAGCTTGCTCAAGGATTGCACAGTCCAACTGCCTCCTAAGCTAGTCAAAATTAGGGTTTTGGTTCCTTCAATGAATTTGGGGTTCTCAGTGGTCCAATCAAGTCTCATATGCCTACATATATTTCCAAGCATCTACATGCCAAGTCTCAAGCCTCACAATGCCAGTTTGCACAGTCAAAAGCCCTATTTGGTTCACAATCAACTGCAGGGGCAAAATGGTCATTTTACAGTCAAAAGTCAGAATTTTTGGTCAACATCTTATTTTGAGCACACAATCATCATTTGATCAAGTCTTGATCATGATTCCTCAAGAATGGCTCAAAAATCCTCAAAGATGCAAAAGTTACTATTTTTGGACAGTTGAAAAGTCAACTGTAACTTGACCAAGGCATAACTTTTCCATGGTTCATCAGAAAAATCCCATCCAATGCTCACTTTAAAGGGGATGACATTTCCTACAACTCATCTTCACATTCCAAGTCCAAGAAATGCTCTCACAAAAAGTTATCAATTTCTACATTATAGGTCAATTTCAAAAGTCAACAAAAATGCACTTTAAGTAAAAGACCATAACTTGAGATTGGTAAATCCAAATGACATGGGACCAAAGGAATAGGTTATAGGACTTCAAGACCTTTCCAAAATGTCCAAGAACATGTTAATATGATCAAAATTGAGCAAGATATGCATTGGAGAAGTTGGGAAATTTTTGTGAATTTGCAAAGGTCAACTTTGCTCAAAATACTTCATTTTTGCTAATGGGCCTCAAATTTCTTCTTGAAACATTGTCCAAGGCTTATGCACGACCCATTGAGCTTAAATTGATTTATTTTCTTATTTTTAATTAATTAATTGAATTTTTTATTAATATTAATTCATTTAATTGATTTAAAATGTAGGAAATTCAAAGATATGGTTTTCAAATCTTTTTATGAAGCAAATATGACCAATATGAGCTGGCAAATTCGTGTGCACATCAAGGGGACAAAGATCTCCAATTTTGGGAAGTTTTCTCCATCAAAAAGATGCAAAAAGATGTGATTGGAAATCAAATATTGAAACATCAATGCAATGGATCTTTGGGCCAAGACTTAACCTAATTCCATTCTATTACATATGCACAAGTGAACCCTAATGCCATTCACGTGAAAAACTGCTGCAGAAACCATATGCAATATTGAAAAAAAGTCAAGAAAACTAAAAACTGTTCTCAACCTTCCAGGCCAATTCAAGGGCTTTTGTGGTTTCTAATACCTTGCAGGGATCCCTAGATACGTTTTGCAATCAAATTCGCGTGCTAAAGCTCCAGAAAACACCTTAAACAGACTCACGGTTTGGCTCTTTTGTTCATAATCATAACTCATATTCCATGCGCATTTAACATGATTTGTTGGTTGTTTTATATTGCTAGCACTCACAGGAAACTAATGGCATGGATTAATTGGACTAAAACGTCCTGAAACAGAAACCACCATGAACGATTTCTAGGTTTTCCAAGCTCTAAAATTGGGGCTTTCTTATTTAGGAAAAATCAAGCTTCATAAGACCTATGGTTGTAATCCTGAGAGTCAGACGAATTTAGTCCAACCATCGCGCCATATTTATATTGCTTGTGGAGCTAATCGCTATTATTCCTCAGCATGTTTTGTGGGGGTTAAAAACCCCTGCTATCTAACCTTGTTTCTTGAAGTTTCAGCGAAGAAGACAATACGTGTTCATGCGTGTTTGGTTGGTTTGAATGAGGCGCACGTTTTTTTGTTTTAATAGCATATGCATTGACTTTACTATATTATATTCTCTCTCCATTATATTATCTGTGATCGGTGGATCTGGAACTGACTGTTTAACGCTGGTTCGCGAAATGTCGCGGAAGCAAGAGTCGCCACCGTCTTTTATTTTTCTCCAAATGGAAAGGACAAAAGCACAGAAAAATTCCTTAAAGAGATTGCTCTCGGTTCGGGAGGTAGGTTATAGAAAGGGAAGGTGTTAGCACCCTTTCTATCCATGGTTATCCATGGGCTCTTAGATACTTGCTCACTTGTGTTTTCAAAATGGTTTGTTTCCTTTTCAATTGTGGGTTTTAAAAAGTTTCTTTGAAAGTTTCAGATCGACTCTTGTGTCAGAGTGTTTGAAAAATTGTTTTGAAAGCTTTTGAAAAGTGTCGGTGTGAAAAGATTTTTGTTTGTTTTTGAAGAGAGCAAGTATCTACGAGAACCTACCTACCCTAAGGAATTCGTCTGTGTAAATGTCCTTTAAAGTAGTGCCATCCCACCATTGAGAGGTAGGTAGCACCACCGTTGGAGGTGTTCGGGTCAATTCGATGTTCGGGACATGGTGATCACCAGAGCAATGGGAAGACACCTTAGAAGCTACCCTCATGCCAGGTTCTCGGATCATGAGGACTTACTAAGACATCCTCTACTCGACGATCACCTTTCGAGGCAAGGCAACAGTGAGGCGTACCCTAGGGGTGGTGTGTGATTTGTGTGTCAGATTCAGATATTTTATCTTGTCATGTTAAAGGTGTTCTACGCTTGATTTTATTTAAGGCCATTCATTCTTGCATGCTTTGTTAACAGTTAAAATATTTGCGAAGAAAAGTAAATCTAAGCTATTACAAATGGCGCGGGTCCACATCGCCAAAATTAAACCGGACCCGATTTGACAGAAAATAAATAAAGCAAAGGAAATAAAAGTGCGAAAAGTAAATGTTACAAAGCTTTGGGAGAGATACATGATTATTTAAATGACATAAAATAAATATTCGAAATTAAATAAAATTAAGAACATGGGCGTTGGACCCTTTTGCAAAATTTAATTAATAAGGAATTAAAATTAAAATTAAAAGAAAATGTTTTTGGTATTTTTATGTTCTTTGGATTTAATAGAAAAAGAATTAATTAAAACTAAATACTAAACCTAATTCTAATTATTTTTAAGTTTTTTTTAAGATTTTGATGAAAAAAGGAGTTAATTAAAATTAAACTAAAAGGCAAACCCTAATTCTAATAGCTTTCAAATTTATTGTGAAAATATTAAATTGAAACCTAAATTAAACCTAATTTTTTTTATGTACAATTTTAATTATGAAAAATAAATAAATACATATTATTATTGTGAAGGAGAAAAATTAAAAAAGGAATAAAAATTGATTAAGCCTAATTCTATATTTTTTTGATTTTTTTTTATGAAAAAGAAATAATATTAAACCCTAATTTATACTAAATTAATTTACATGCAAGTCTGTTTATAAAAATACTAAAATAAGTAATATTTTATTATTTTTTTTCTTTTTTCTGATTTTTATGTGTTTTTATATTTTGATAAAAAAATTAATTAAATCAAACAAATAAAAATAAAACAATGATTAAAAATAAAATATAAGAAATAAAATTGCAAACCAGGGGGGTGAAGTCCCAAATTGGAGGTATAGGCCTTAGCAATCTGGCCCAGTTGATTTTGGCCTTATTGACTTTTTTTTTTTGGATCACATATGGTGCATTGACTTGCGTTTATGGTGTCCTTTAATCTCAGCCCTTGGATTGCTTCTGATGGACGCGTGGGTGGATGGATGATGAAGGTGTACGCTGTGTCCTGGCCTTGAGCGCTGCATGGGAAGGGTTAATGAAAAATAACAAGAGAAATTATACAGACCTGGGATTCGAACCCAGGTCATATGCTTTGCCAAATGTTTTCCCTGACCAGCTGTGCCAACCAAACGCGTTTTATATATATTAGACAAACAAATAATAAAAAAGAAAGGCAAGGTTAGTGGGGGTCAGCGCGCGAATTTTTAAACAAGCCAGTCACGTCTTGCCACCACACTGTCTTCTCCATCGCGTTTTTATTTTCCTGAAATACATAAAAGATTGGCAACGGTTTTCACGCGTTGCCTAAGACCATATACCAGAAAATAACGATTAGGTGTAGAACGCTCATAAATTGGGCGCGAGCCTGCTAATCTCTTCGTCCAAGCGTGCTCATGTCAATGGTGGTAGTTTGGAGTCCCAATTTTTCCTCTTTTAAGAATCCCTAATTTTGAGTTTTGTAAACCCTAGCAAACGATCATGGCGAAATTGTATATACAGCATAATAGTTCAATTAAACATCATGGTTAGTCTCAGAACTTCATAATAAACATGATTCCATGAATAGAATGCTGTAAAAATGCTTAGAATATGATATACGATTATGGAATTTTTGCTGTACAGTTTATGCTTGATATACCAGTTTTTGGAGTTTGAATGGGTGTTTTTGATCGGAACACGTTCAGGAAGACTTGAGGAAGCTATTGGAAAAGTTTTTGTGCCTTGAATCGCCCCCTACCAATGATTTCAGAATTGAGTTTTATGGAGAATTTTTCAAGTTTCTAGAGAGCTTTTCTGCGCAGCTTTTAGGGTATGGACATTAGGGTTGTGATCAGGCCTTTGTAGTGAAGCAATTAGGTTAAGAAAACTCAATAAAATCCAATGAATTAATGGTTTTTGAAAATTTGATTTCTTAAGATCTTCCATATCTTTTTCATGTGTATTTTGTGTCAATTATGCTCAAATCAATCCAATTCTTTCCTATTTGACCTATGCACGAAATCTTGATGGCAAAACATGTATAAAAAGATTTGTTAAGGCAAGTTAGATATTTTTCATGTATTTAAATAATTTAAAGGAATTAATATAAATAATAATTCAAATAAATAAATAAAAAATGAGAAAATACTTCCCTTTGGGCCAAGTGGTCGTGCATATGCTTAGAATGATGAATCATGGAAGAAAAATGGGCCCATTAGCATTTTTAGACCATTTGGATCAATGTTGACTTTTCAAAATATCCAAAAATTTCCCAACTTCCACAAGGCATAACTTGCTCAATTTTTAATCTTTTCTCATGTTCTTGGACATTTTGGAAAGGTATTTGAGTCCTCTAACCAATGTCTTTGGTCCCATGTCATTTTGATTTACCAATCTCAAGTTATGGCCTTTGACTTAAAGTCCCTTTTTGTTGACTTTTGAAAATGACCTATAATGTTGAAATTGATAACTTTTTGTGAGAGCATTTCTTGTACTTGAAGTATGAAGATGAGTTATAGGAAATGTCTTTCTATTCAAAATGAGCTTTGGATGGAATTTTTCTGATAATCCATGTGAAAGTTATGCCCTGGTCAATTTCAGTTGACTTTTTCAGCTGTCCAAATAAGGAAACTTTTGCATCTTTGATGATTTCTGAGCCAAATTTTGAGAATCATGATCAAGCGTTGATCAAATGATGTTTGTGGCTTCAAAATGATATGTTGACCAAAAATTTGAACTTTTGACTGCCAAATGACCATTTTGCCCCTACAGTTGACTGTAGTGCAATTTAGGGTTTTGACTGTGCAATTTTGAGCTGAATGCCTTGAAACTTTGTATGAGGATGCTTGACCATATTTGTAGGCATATGAGACTTGATTGGGCCTTTGAAAACTTCCTTTTCTTGATCAGAACCCAAACCCTAGTTTTGACTGTATAGGAGACAGTTGGACTGTGCAACCCTTGGGGAACTTTGCAGCTTGACTTGGCAATTTCTTGGAGAATATGGGAGGGCAAATTTTGGGGTGCAACATTATCAAAGCGCGCAGATTGGTGTAGTGGCAAGGGCGAACAAGCATTGATCATTGGGACCTGGGTTCGATTCCCAGGTCCCCCAAAATAATTATTCATATTTTTCTTAACGTGATTCTATGCAGGATGCCCAACGTGTTCCACTATGAACCTCATGTCCCAGCCTGCCAAGTGGCCATAAGCATGGATCCAATGATCAAAAGATGAAGAATATCATGCTCTCAGTCAAAGCAGCGTGCAGACAATTCCAGAAGTCAACGCATGCTTGAGCTTAATGGGCCTGAAATCTGCAATCAGCACCTCCTAATGGGTCCATCAACCCCCTGGTTTCTATTTATTTTTGTTCTTTCTTTTTATTTTCTTTTGATAATTATTATTACTATTATTTAATTAATTCATAAATTATTTTTCATAATAAAAATCAGAAACTTAAAATATTGTTTATTTTTATTATTTATTATTTTCACTATTAATAATTATTTTTGTAAATAAACTCTAATAAATTAATTTAGTTAAATTAGGTTAATTTTAATCTTTTCATAATAAATAAAATGAATTAGACTTAGGGTTTTTTTTCTTTTGACAATTTTAATTCTTTTGATTTTATTTTCATTAAGACCTAAAAACATAAAAAACACTTTTTTTCTTTTAATTATTTAATTAATTAATAATTAGGCTTAATTTCATTAATTGCAAAAAAGGACAAAATTCCATTCTTTTCTCAAACAAGGGTCAAAACCCTAAGGACGTCCTCAATTCAATTCTTTCGCGCGCATATTTATTTTAATTCATTATTTTGATTATATTGATGTAATTGTTTCCGAGGATGTAATAGTTAATTAGGTCTTTTACCGCTTTCTTTACTTTTCTCGCATTTATTTTCCAAACGGGTTTTGTTTTTGGCGATGTATAGACCCGCGCCTTGTAATAGCGTAGATTTACCTTTCCGCACTTTATTTCCCGCACAAACATTAACTGTTAATTATGCATGCAAGACTTATATGAAAATAAAACCAACTCGTAGCTCACAATGATGCATGTTCAAAGATAAACATTAACTGAAAAACAATACAAGTGCACATGCCACTCCTAGGGTACGCCTCACTCGGTTGCCTCGAGGTGGTTGTCAAGTATAGGGTGTTTTAGAGGTCGCCCTCTTGTCTAAAGATCCAGTTGCCTCGAAACGGTTGCCTCGGATAAAAAGGATCTAGGACATTAGGGTTACCGCTAAGGCGTCATACTATTGCTTTGGTGACCACACATGTCCCTATAATCGAATTGACCTGAATACCTCCAACGACGGTACTACCTACTTCTCAATAGTGGGATAGTACTGTCTAAAGGACTCTTACACATCCTAATTCCTTAGAGTAGGTAGATTTCTCCTGGGTACTTGCTCTTTCAAAAAACAAAAACAACTTTTCGCACCTACACTTTCAAAAAGTTTTCAAACAAACACTTCATACACTCTTGAGGACTGATACAAGAGTTACCTAGAAGTTTTCAAACTAAACTTTTTCAAAACCCACAAACACTTGAAAAGCAAACAATTTTTGAAAACATAGTGAGCAAGTACCTAAGAACCCGTGGATAACCACTGATAGAAAGGGTGCTAACACCTTCCCTTTCTATAATCTACCTCCCGAACCGAGAAACATCTCGAAAAGGAATTTTGTTGTGCTTTTGTCCTTTCCATGTTGGAGAAAATAAAAGACGGTGGCGACTCTTGCTTACCGCGACATTTCACAAACCAACTTTAAAACAGTCAGTTCTATTTCCACCGATCACACCGGGTCTGGATCCAATCGTCCTCACTCAAACCTGCATCTTTCATAATTCTCAAAGAGGGGATTTGAACCTCAATGGGAAAGACAACCTCCATGCCATAAACCAGAGAATAGGGTGTTGCCCCAGTTGATGTGTGAGCTGTGGTACGGTACCCGTGGAGAGCAAATAGTAGCATTTCATACCAGTCCTTATAGGTGACTGTCATTTTTTGTATGATCTTTTTAATGTTTTTATTAGCAGCATCGACTGCACCATTCATCTTTGGCCGATAGGGGGATGAATTGTGATGTTGAATCTTGAACTGCTCACACAAGGTGGTGATCATAGTATTGTTAAGGTTCGTACCTGTGATACGGTGGGAAGAACTGACTATTTTTGGAATGCTGGTTTGCTTTTTGCGTTTGTGTTTGCAAAATGTCGCAGTAAGCAAGAGTCACCACCGTCTTTTATTTTATCCAACAAGGAAAGGAAAAAAGCACAGAAAAATTCCTTTTCGAGATATTTCTGAGTACGGGGGGTAGATTATAGAAAGGGAAGGTATTAGCACCCTTTCTATCCGTAGTTATCTACGGGCTCTTAGGCACTTGCTCATCATTTTCAAAATTGTTTTCTTTGTGTTTGTGGGCTTTGAAAAGTTTTTGTTTTGACTTTGATTTAACTCTTGCTTCTGTCTTCAAGAGTGTAATGAAGTGTTTTTAAAAACTTTGTTTGTAAAGGAGTGTAAGTGTGAAAAATTTGTTTGGAATGAGCAAGTATCTAAGAACTAATCTACCTACTCGAAAAAAGAATTGTTATATGCTTGTTTCCTTTAGACAACGCTATCCCACTATTAGTGAGTAGGTAGCATCGTCGTTGGAGTTTGAGGGTCAATTCGAATGAAGGACAGACGGTCACTAAAGCAATGTTAGGACGCCTTAGCGGTAACCCTAATGTCTTAGATCATTTGTTTGAGGCAACAATATCCGAGGCAACCGTTTCGAGGAAACTGTGATCTTTTAGACAAGAGGACGACCTCTAAAACGACCTATACTCAATGACTGTGTACGAAGGCAACCAAGTGGGGTGTACCCTAAGAGTGCACATGTGCGAGTGTGTCATTTTTAGTTATTTTTATCTTTGCACATGTTAAGGGTGGTCTAATTTGATTTTAAGATTAGGCATCCAGTCTTGTCATGTAAACCCTATTATCAAACATCTAGCAGTTATATAATTTGCGGAATTAAAATGCGGAAATTAAATTACAAGGCGTCAGGTATTTACATCGCCAAAAGCAACCCCTTGAAAACAAAATAAAGCGGTAAAATAAATAAAAGGTCCTAATTATCTATTACATACTGGAAGCAGATACATCAATAATTAAATAAAAATAAAGTGCGACGTGAAATTAAATCGGATGCGAATTAGGGTTTAGACCCTTTTGATTAAAGAAATTTTTTTTTGTTTTTGTTGTTTTTATTTTAAGAAAAGAAATTAATCCTAAAATTAAATACTAAATTAATTATTAAATAAATTAATTAAATGACAAAAAAATAATTAATGACATATTTTTGGAGTTTTTGATATTTTAAGAAAGAAATTAACAAAATAATTAAATGAATTAAAACGTAATGATTTCTAATCAATTTTAAATATTTACAAAAAATAAATTAGAGTTTCCTAGAATTAAAAACCTAAATTAATTAATTAGTGTTTATTAATAAAAATAAAATTCTGAATTAAAAAAATAGTATTTTTTGTGATTTTTTAGATAAAAAGAAAATATGTGATTGGTTAGTAAATTAATTAAAATAAAATAAAATAACTAAATTAGTAAAAAGAAAATATAAGAGAAAGAGAATTGGGCCTTTTTTGGAGGTGCTGAAAGCATTTTTGTAGGCCCAAATGAAGCTGATCCGTTTGGACTTTCTTGATTTGCTGCATATGCGTTGACCTGGCTCTTTGGTGGACCTCCAACACTGACCACCAGATCTGGCCATTTGGCCATCTGGCATGCTGAGGAATGAGGCGCATGGTGGACTGTGGACTTGCTTGCACACTAGATCTCTTGAAAAATAAGAAGAAAATGCAAATTGCTGGAGGCAGGGATCGAATCCCTGACCTCCAGCCTTGGGATGCTTTAACACTAACGTGGTGACCGCTGGGCTGCGTTGTTTCATTTGTTAACAAAATACAACATAATAATAATATAAGAAAACAATTGTATTAGTTGGATTTTGGCGCAGATTTCAAACAGACCAACAGAAGGGTGACAACGCATCATCCTCTTCCTCAAAAACCTGCAATTTTTACCTGCGGAATTTTATCCGCAGCTAAAAGCATAGCTTCCTCCTAAAATCGTCCCCATGCAATATAAATGAATTCCAGGACCATGGTTTGATTCATCATCTTCTTCTGAACATAACCAAGTCCATCATGAAGATCAATTGTACCTAAAACGAAAGCCCCTAAAACCAAACGCAAAACCCTAGCCATGGCGTTTCACGATACAAAGCATATAAATAAAATTGGTTATTACAAACAGTTTGCAAATGATGTGGTGAATCAGAATATGCCATTATTTTTTGTTATAGATGCAAGAATCTGGAAATACGAAATCAAGAACATAGCCATGTTACGAAGGACTTACAGTGCGTATGGAAGCTTGAAAACGCCTGGTTGTGATTGGTTTTGCTTGTGAGGATGGCCAGGAAACGATTGAGACCAATATCAAGCCTTGAAAATGCCTATAGACCTGATTTTGATCTCCCACTTTTTTGTGATTTTTGCAACTTTTGTTCTGCCTTCACAATTGATTTCCAACCCTTGTTTGTCTTGCACGCTTGCTTATGTATTGTGCAGTGTATTAGGGTAACAAACTTTGTCCAAATCTTGCTCTATCAATGCTCTTGAATTTGATTTGATTCTTCCATTAAAACCTTCCAAATTTGATCCAAATCACATCTTTTTGTACCTACATGGCTTGATACGAGTTTGATTTCAAAGCTAGCTGTAATTGGAGCCTGAAATAGCCAAAAAATCCATTGATATCAATGCTTTGGATTTTATTTGATTTAAATCAAATTAATTCAAATAAAAATCAAAATAATTAAGAAAAATGTGATATGGACACATGGCTAAAGCTAGAGCACGTGGGCAATAATGCAAACTCAAAATAAGTGGAAAAGAATGGGCCCATTTGGCAAAATTTAAAGTTTTGGGGATAGTTGACTTTTGGCAATTTTGCAAAAAAGTCCAACTTCAACAATGCATAAATTCTTCAATTTTGAACTTTTAGAGGTGTTCTTGGACTTTTTAGAAATCTTGAGATGTCCCCTAATCAATACTTTTGGTCTCATATCATTTTGATATTCCATGCTCAAGTTAGAAGCTTTGACAAAAGAGCTGTTTTTGTTGACTTTCAAAAAGACCTATAATGTCAAAATTCATAACTTCTTGTGAGTGTATATTTTGATCTTGGGGTATGAAGATGGATTGTAGGTAATTTCATCCTTTTAAAAATGAGCTTTGTATGGGTCATTTCTCATAAAGTATGAGAAAGTTATGCTTGGTCAAATTTGAGTTGACTTTTCCTACAAAACCCTAATTTAGCAACTTTTGAATCTTGATGAATTTTGAGAAATCCTTGATGAATCATGATCAACCCTTGATAAAATGATGAAATATACTTCAAAATGAGAATGTTGACAAAAAATATTGAAGTTTGACTATATTTGGGTCACAGTTGACTTTTGCCCTAGCACAGTCGACTTTTGGACCTTTGAGCAATTGAATGAGCAAACTTCCTCTGCAAGGCTTGAAACTTGACCTGGATGACCTTGAGAACATATTAGGACATTGGGGAGCATTTGAGGTCATTTGGACTCAAATATCTTGATGTAACACAAAACCCTAATTTGGGGTAGACTGCCTTAGGAGAGCTTGTCTGGTCAATCTTTGAGCAACCTTGAGCAACTTGGAGATTTTCCTTGTAATGTCTTGAGAAATATGGAAGGGAAAATTTTGGGGTACAACAGCTTCCCCTGTTCAATCTTCTTAAACCTGAGGATGTAGATTGGCTTTCATGTCTTTCGTGATCCGATGGTGGAAGATGATTGAACACTAGAGTGCCCAAAAATTTGCACTCGCATGAAGTGGTATCAGCCTTGTGATGTCGGGAATGGGCTTACAGATGCCATTTGGGAGATTATTGACGAGGGGATGGGCTTAAAGATGCCATCTGAAGGAGTGTCGATCGCATAAGAGATTCCCTAGCGAGAGCTTGTATACTTGTTGTTGTAGAAGATTCCGCTGGGGAAGTATGATCTTTGTTGAGATTTAGGAACTTGCCTGTAATTCAACTGAGGGGAAACATCTTCGTCGAGATTTAAGAACTCGCTCGTAATTCAACTGAGAAAACTCTGCTGAGATTTAGGAACTCGTCTGTAATTCGACGGAGGAACTTTGTCGAGATTTAGGACCTTGTCTGTAATTCAACTGAGAAAAACTCTGTTGAGATTTAAGAACTTGTCAGTAATTCGACTGGAGGGAAACATCTTCATCGAGATTTAAGAACTCGCCCGTAATTCAACTGAGAAAACTCTGCTGAGATTTAGGAACTCGTCTGTAATTCGACGGAGGAACTTTGTCGATATTTAGGACCTTGTCTGTAATTCAATTGAGATAAACATCTCTGCTGAGATTTAAGAACTTGCCTGTAATTCAACTGAGGGGAAACATCTTCATCGAGATTTAAGAACTCGCCCGTAATTCAACTGAGAAAACTCTACTGAGATTTAGGAACTCGTCTGTAATTCGACGGAGGAATTTTGTCGAGATTTAGGACCTTGTCTGTAATTCAACTGAGATAAACATCTCTGCTGAGATTTAAGAACTTGTCAGTAATTCGACTGGAGGGAAACATCTTCATCAAGATTTAAGAACTCGCCCGTAATTTAACTGAGAAAACTCTGTTGAGATTTAGGAACTCGTCTGTAATTCGACGGAGGAATTTTGTCGAGATTTAGGACCTTGTCTGTAATTCAACTGAGATAAACATCTCTGCTGAGATTTAAGAACTTGTCAGTAATTCGACTGGAGGGAAACATCTTCATCGAGATTTAAGAACTCCCCTGTAATTCAACTGAGAAAACTTCTCTGAGATTTAGGAACTTGTCTGTAATTCGACGGAGGAACTTTGTCGAGATTTAGGACCTTGTCTGTAACTCAACTGAGATAAACATCTCTGCTGAGATTTAAGAACTTGTCAGTAATTCGACTGGAGGGAAACATCTTCATCGAGATTTAAGAACTCGCCCGTAATTCAACTGAGAAAACTCTGCTAAGATTTAGGAACTCGTATGTAATTCGACGGAGGAACTTTGTCGAGATTTAGGACCTTGTCTGTAATTCAACTGAGATAAACATCTCTGCTGGGATTTAAGAACTTGTCAGTAACTCGACTGGAGGGAAACATCTTCATCGAGATTTAAGAACTCGCCCGTAATTCAACCGAGAAAACTCTGCTGAGATTTAGGAACTCGTCTGTAATTCGACGGAGGAACTTTGTCGAGATTTAGGACCTTGTCTGTAATTCAACTGAGATAAACATCTCTGCTGAGATTTAAGAACTTGTCAGTAATTCGACTGGAGGGAAACATCTTCATCGAGATTTAAGAACTCGCCCGTAATTCAACTGAGAAAACTCTGCTGAGATTTAGGAACTCGTCTGTAATTCGACGGAGGAACTTTGTCGAGATTTAGGACCTTGTCTGTAATTCAACTGAGAAAAACTCTGTTGAGATTTAAGAACTTGTCAGTAATTCGACTGGGTAAAAGCTTCCTAGCTTTTGATTTTTATGAGAATTTAACCGCATCCTTCCTGAAAGGTAAAGGTTAGTTGTATGTAATGCATGATATGTATCAGGAATTGATGTTCTCAAAATAAATGAGATTGTGTTGTATGATGCGTATATGCATGTGTCATGATGTATGGAAATGTAATGTTTTTAGCTGGGGAAAATAAATCCCGGATAGCTGCTGGAGAAAAGAGTTGAATTCTTTGTTTCTGCTGGGAATGGAGAACGAAGATGATTGTGAGAATAAACCTGCAGGAGAGGATAACTCCGTTGGGGATATACTGATGAGGAGATTACTATGTGGGGAAGAGATGCTCTGTAGAGGATTTCGCTGATAAATTCCGCTGGGGGTGAATTATCGTTGCTGGTGATATTGAATCCTGTTGGGGATTTGAATTCCTGTTTTGTGCAAGGAATGAACTCCACTGGGGATGAGTCTTTCAGTTGCGACTTCACTGGGGATAACCTTTTAGACTCTACTGGGGACAATCTTCCATAGTCTACTGGGGATGATTCTCCACACTCCACTGGGGAAGCTTTTTCAGATTGTGCTGCGGAAAAGTTCAAACTCCGTTGGGGATATTTTATACTCTGTCGGGGATGGTAAGACTTTCCAATGTTGATGATAGATGAACTCTGCTTGGGGAGAATATTACCGATTCATCCATAGTTGCGAGTCTCAGCTAGGGAGAGTTAACATTACTGTCCTTTCTTACTCTGCAGGGAGTGAATGTTCCTTATCCATATTCTTCGGCTAAATTTACCCTTGTACCTGGTGGACTGAACAACTGTAAAGCTTGGAAAATCTTATTTGCCCCTGTTTCTGATATTACAAGTAAACGTCTTTTGTTTCGCATGTAAACATTCATGAGCAGCAATTAATGTCAAATGCATATATCAAAAATGAACATTGGACGTTCTTTGCAAAACAAAATAGATAAAGGAAAAACAGTTTGAAATTTCTCTGAAAGTGAATTGTATTGATTTTGAAGTTTGGCCTATAAATAGACGTTTTTGTACAAGAGGCTGACGTCCTAGTAAGAGAACGCCTCCGAACAAATAGAATTTACACAATTTGTGAAAAAACTAAACAAAACAGCTATGTGAATAATCCCACTGGGTTCCAACTCTGATATTGCCTTTATGTCCTCGAGAATCTCATCACTTTGCTACTTGGTTGAAGGTAGATCAGATTGATTAGTGTCGTCCGAGCTTGATAGTCGATACCAAAGTCTGGTTGCAAGGTGACCCAATGAGACATAGTGTTACGCTTTGATCCCTAATTTTTGCCTGGACCGCCCTTTCGGGTTTTCAGTCCACCAGGATACCCTTTTTTGCCCAAGCCGCCTTTTCAGGTTTTCGACTTGCCGGGTGTACAGATTTTTTCATTTTCATCCCTTATTTTTTCCCGAACCCGTTTGGTTCGTCGGGAAGCCCTTATTTTTGCCTAGGCCAGTAAACCTAGCGGGTCTTTGATTATGCATAGTATCTTTTCACTATGTCTGCATTGACGGGGTGAGGAAGGTCGTCACCATCCATGGTGGTTAGAATCATAGCTCCTCCTGAGAAAATATTCTTAACCACAAATGGCCCTTCGTAGGTAGGGGTCCATTTGCCCCTGGGATCACCTTGTGGCAGTATGATGCGCTTGATAACCAGGTCCCCAACTTGATACTCTTGTCGTCTAACTTTCTTGTTAAATGCCTTGATTATTCGCTTTTGATACGTTTGACCATGACAAATAGCAGTAAGTCTCTTTTCGTCAATTGAATTTAGCTGATCAAGCCGAGTCTGAATCCAATCATCTTCGCTCAAACCTGCATCCTTCATAATCCGAAGAGAGGGTATTTGAACTTCAATGGGTAATACGGTCTCCATACCATATACCAAGGAATAGGGTGTTGCCCCTGTTGACGTCCGCACTGAGGTACGGTACCCATGAAGAGCAAAAGGTAACATCTCGTGCCAGTCTTTGTACGTCACCGTCATTTTCTGCACAATCTTCTTAATGTTCTTATTAGTCGCTTCAACAGCCCCATTCATCTTCGGTCGGTAGGGAGAAGAGTTGTGATGTTGTATCTTGAACTGCTTGCGGAGCTCGATGATCATTTTATTGTTGAGATTTGTACCATTGTCTGTAATGATCCTCTTTGGTACACCATATCGGCAGATCAGATTGTGCCGAATAAACCGTGCCACGACATTCTTGGTTACGGTAGCAAAGGAAGCTGCTTTAACCCACTTCTTAAAGTAATCAATAGCTACCAGGATGAAACGATGCTCGTTAGATGCCGTAGGTCTGATTTCGCCAATCATGTCAATGCCCCACATTACAAAAGGCCACGGAGCTGTCAAGACGTTCAGAGGAACTAGAGGTATGTGCACCTTATCAACATAGACTTGGCACTTGTGACAGGTCCGAGAGTGCTGATAATAGACGACTTCCATTGTAGACCATTAATATCCTGCCCGTAGGATTTTCTTTGCCATGGTATGTCCACTGGAATGAGTCCCAAAAGTACCTTTATGTAACTCTGCCATGATCCTTTCTGCCTCGTTCTTATCCACACATCATATTAAGGTTGAATCATGGTTGTGCTTGTAAAAAATACCATTGCTGATGAAGAACTTCACCACGAACCTCCTCAAAAACTTCTTATCATTAACAGATGCACCCTCGGGGTACTCCTGAGCCTCGAGATACCTCTTTACCTCGTGAAACCAGGGTTTATCTGTTACCTCTTCAGTCTCAATGCCACAGCAATGTGCAGGTTCGTCTAACCTTTTAATGGTAATCCGGGGAGCTTCATTGTCCCAATTTACTTTGAACATAGAAGACATCGTAGCCAGCACGTCCTCCAACTGATTCTCCTCTCTAGGGAAGTGTTCAAAGGTTATCTCCTCAAAGTGTGGAAGCAACGTCAACACATACTCTTTGTAAGGAATAAGATTTGGGTGTTTCATATCCCACTCGCCTTTGATCTGGCTTATCACGAGAGAGGAATATCCGAACACACTCAAGAACTTAATCCTTAGGTCAATTGCTGCTCGAAGACCCATGATGCACGCTTCATACTCCGCCATATTGTTGGTGCAGTTGAAACATAGTCGGGCGGTAACAGAGTATGAGAGCCTTTAGGAGATATGATCATAGCGCCTATGCCGTTACCCAAAGCGTTTGAAGCTCCATCAAAGTACATAGACCATCGGGATCCTTCCTCAGGTCCTTCATCCGGTCCAGGTTCTTCACAGTCGATTACCAACACGATGCTCTCATCCGGGAATTCAAAGTTCATAGACTGATAATCATCTACAGCCTGATGTGCTAAATAATCTGCCAACACACTTCCTTTGATTGCCTTTTGGGTCGTGTATTGGATGTCATACTCAGTCAAGATCATCTTCCATCTTGCTATTCTTCCGGACAAGGCAGGCTTCTCAAAGATATACTTGATTGGATCCATCTTTGATATCAATAGAGTAGTGTGAGTCAGCATGTACTGTCTCAACCGGCGAGAAGCCCATGCCAAAGCGCAGCAAGTTTTCTCAAGCAGTGAGTATCGGGTCTCACAGTCGGTAAATTTTTTGCTAAGGTAGTAAATAGCATGCTCTTTTCGGCCAGACTCGTCATGCTGCCCCAGCACACACCCCATTGAATTGTCGAGTACCATTAAGTATAAGATCAAAGGTCTCCCTTCAACTTGAGGCATCAGAATAGGTGGCTCTTGGAGATATTCCTTGATCCTTCCGAAAGCGGCCTGACATTCATCATTCCATCTTACCACTTGATCTTTCTTCAGTAGCTTGAAGATTGGCTCACAAGTAGCAGTCAGGTGTGAGATGAATCGGGAAATGTAGTTCAGATGTCCCAGAAAGCCTCTGACTTCTTTTTCTGTTCGGGGAGATGGCATTTCCTGTATAGCCTTCACCTTTGCATGATCCACTTGAATACCTTTATCGCTTACGACAAAACCCAGCAGCTTACCAGATCTCACTCCGAAGGTGCACTTGTTCGGGTTTAACCTTAGCTTATACAACTTCAACCTATCAAATAGCTTCTGAAGGTGGTCAAGATGTTCCTCTTCTGTCTATGATCTTGCAATCATGTCATCAACATATACCTCAATCTCATGATGGATCATTTCATGGAACAAAGCGACCATGGCACGCTGATACGTTGCCCCAGCATTTTTCAACTCGAAAGGCATGACCTTATAGCAAAAGGTACCCCACTGAGTAACAAAGGTTGTCTTTTCCATGTGTTCGGGAGCCATCTTAATCTGATTATAATCGGAGAAACCATCCATAAAGGAGAAGACCTTATGATGAGCAGTGTTATCAACCAGAACGTCGATATGAGGTAGAGGGAAATCATCCTTGGGTCGCCCTGTTCAGATCCCTATAGTCAACACACATCTGAACCATACCATCCTTCTTCGGCACAAGAACCACATTGGCCACCCACTGTGGGTAAGAAGTAACTGCTAGAAAACTGGTGTTGAACTGCTTCATCACTTCAGCCTTGATTTTCTCAGACATCTCCGGGCGCATTCGGCAGACCTTCTGTTTCACTGGAGGACAGTCTTCCTTGGTAGGCAGGCGGTGAACCATAATATCGGTATCCAACCCAGGAATATCTTCGTAAGACCAAGCAAATATCTCGACGTAATCACGTAGCATCTGAATCAACCGTTGCTTGACACTAAGTTCCAGATTTGCACCGATCTTGACCTCTTTCTTGTCCACCTCTGTACCCAGATTCACTGATTCCACCGGCTCTTCATGCGGTTGTATGGCCCTCTCTTCCTGAAGTAGCAGTCTAGCAAGTTCACCAGGAACTTCACAATCATCTTCACCTTCGTCTTTGGCTATGTTGATCGGACTTTCGAAGTCATAACTGGCAGTAGCAGAGTCGTTACAAGTGAGATCCAGAATGGATGAAGACCTATATATGTGAGTGTGTGTAAAATAGCTGTTTTGCGATATATAATAAAAGAAAAACAAGGAGCGCAAAATTTTAAATGCAAGAAACGTCCAATGCTTTTATTAATGATATATGGAGATGACAAATATCAAGCCCTCACAAACAAAGCCACGGTGCCTCGGGTAAGACATCGAGCCGTAAAGTTTAAAAAATTGTCTGTTACAAATTCAAAACAAAAGTCTCATTACTGGGTAATAAAAGAAATTGGGACGAAGTCCTTTGCCGTCCAATTGCTTAGTCCGCCGTCGGTAGTCGGGTAGATCCAACTGTCAAACTCAGACTCTTCATCATCGTCTTCAATGGCATTCACTCCTAAATCACTGATAAACAGGGGAGGTCCTCCAATTCGCGCACGTCGAACGACCCTTTGAGCTTCTGCAGTGAAACCCAAACCAAACTTGTTAGTCTTATGTGCAAAATCAGAGAGTTGGCCCCAATTTGCACACCCATCTTTCTCAACAACAGCTCGGGCATCCTTGAGGGAAGCCATCTTCATTGGAGGATCTTCAGTAACAGTTTCAGTTGATGCCAACGTTTGGGGGACTTCTTCAAAATGTTGACATGGGGTTTCAATGAACTCCCCGTCCATTTCCACATACCGAAAATAGTTGAGGTGGATCACCATGTACTCCTCTTCTCCTCGTACTGTAACAATTTTCCCCTTCACTGGGTATTTCAGCATCTGGTGGAGCGTAGAAGTTACTGCCCCAGCTTTGTGGATCCACGAGCGACCCAACAAACAAGAATAAGATGGCTGAATGTCCATCACATAGAATGTAGATGCGAAGATCTGAGAACCAACCTTCACTTGAATATCCACTTCTCCGTGTACCATTCTCTTAGACCCATCAAAAGCCCTGACTACAATGTTGCTTGGTTTCAGCTCCAACCCTTCACAATCTAACCGGACTAACGCTTTCTTAGGTAACACATTCAACGGAGACCCAGTGTCTACAATACGTGAGATAGAGTAGTGCCCCTTCACTCAATGGAGACATGCAGGGCATCATTGTGATTCTTCCCCTTAGTAGTCAAGTCGGCGTCGGAGAAACCCAACCCGTTATCAGCAGTCAGACTAGCCACGCAGTCTTTGAACTGATCAGCGGATGTTTCTTGCGGCACGTGTGCAGTTTTCAGGAAAGCAATCAGAGCCTTGGCATGGGCCTCTGAGCATAGCAACAAAGACAACATAGCGATTTTGGACGGGGTTTTCCCCAGCTACTCAACTACATTATAGTCGCTCTTTTTGATGATCTTCAAAATTTCCTCCATCTCTTGTCTAGAGGCTTCAACAGTAATCTTTTTCGGTGCCTCCGTCCGAGCAGGCTCACCGGTGATCCCTTTGCCCCGAGTGTCAGATGACTCGGCAACAGGGGTAAGAATTGGAACTTGACCAGGGACAGTAACAGGTGTATTGGCATGTGTAATAACAATAGGCTTCCGAACAATTGGTGGAGAGATCTCAGGGGAGAAAAGCCTTCCCCTGCGGGTGACTTTACTAGATCCAACAATATTGCTGACGTCAGTATCAGCCTCTTCAGCATTCAAATCTTGTTTAACCCCGTGATAATACACGTCAGCCCCGTAGTGCCAGGGGACAACTTTATCTGATGTATAGGGGATAGGCCCAGGAATGGTAATAATCAGAGGAGCGATTCTTAGAACGGATGTAATTCTAACAGGCTTTCTCGAGGAAGCCTTGGAAGAATTGTCAAAAATGGTGATTATAGCAACTTCTTCAGTAGGAACCAAAGGAACAAAAGTCTTCTCAAACAGAATTTCTTTATTATCCATCAGGCGTTGGACACCTGACTTCAAAAGATGGCAACCGGTAGGTAGGACGGCACACAGATGGCAACCTTCACCGCAACCCAGAAATAAATCGGCTAATAGAAGGTTCTTCTTCACAGTCATCAATGGAGTAGCAATGTCTTTCACAGAAACCACAAACGAGTCTTCATCTATAGCATTCACTCCATGCTTGGGCATAGGAGCAGTCACAACATTAGGCCTTTGAGGCGCTTCGAACTGAATCTCCTTAGCATCAATCAGGTCCTGCACCTTATTCTTCAAAACCTAGCAGTCACTCGTATCGTACCCCGGGCTATCAGAATGAAAAGCACAGTGGGCGTTCGGATTGTACATGGGTGATGTTATATTGGGATTCTTCGGGGCCTCCTTCGAAATCACCAAGTTGGTCTTTAATAACTGCAGAAAAATTTGGGATAAAGTCATGTTGAGCTGAGTGAATTGTCTTCACGGTCTCTCGGCCCTTGGCTGATTGTTGCGCTGAGGAACAACAACATGTCTTGATATAACCACTGCATTAACTGCTTGGCGGCGCTCAGGTCTATTATGGCCCTTCGCGCTGTAAACTGCGCTGGATTCCTTCTTAAAAGGCTTCTTTTCGGTACTTGATGAAGCACCCTTCTGTACTTTACCGCTCTTGATATCAGCTTCAACTCTTTCCCCGGTCATAATCAGCTCAGTAAAACCGGATGATGAACTTCCAATCAGATGGTTGAAATACGGACCAGACAGGGTCCCCAGAAACGTATCTACTAACTCCCTGTCAGCCAGCAGGGGTTGTACTCTTCCAGCAAGGTCCCTCCACTTCTGAGCGTAGTCTTTGAAACCTTCGCTCGCACCCATAGACATACCCTGAAGTTGGGTACGCGTGGGAGCGAGGTCGGCATTGTATTGGTACTGCTTGTAGAAAGCAGCAACAAGGTCTTCCCAATTACGGATACTAGCTCCTTCCAGCTGGTAAAACCATTCAAGTTGAGTCGCTGAAAGACTATCTTGAAAGAAGTGGATCCAGAGGTTCTTATCAGCAGTGTATGGCTGGATCTTTCTAACATACGAGCAGAGGTGCAGCTTTGGGCAAGAAACCCCGTCGTATTTAGCAAAGATTGGTGCTTTAAACTTGTGGGGAATCACCACCCCAGATGACAAACCCAAATCTCCAAAGTCTAGACCAGGTACTTCCTGGACTTCCATTGCGCTTAACCGGTCTTCGAGTTGCTTATATCTATCCTCAGCCAGAGGATACTGGTCTTCGTCAAAGTCAGTCTCGTTGTCAGAAACCACAGGGCTAGGAGCCCTCCTTTCTTCCTGATTCTCCCCCCTCCAAATGAGTGAGTCAAATCAACCTCTTCTCGCAAATTGTTTACGAATCTGCGACCCATATTCAGTAGGACCGTCTTCTTCTTCTTCTTCTTCTTCTTCTTATCTTTCAGGATAAGGGTCTTCAGATCTTGCTGACCCTTGGCCAAACTCATGAACATTTCCTGGAACTGGGTGTTTTGAGCTTGCAAAGCCTTGATGGCTTGATCAGTTGATGTTTCAGAAGACATGATGTGCTGAAATAAACAGCGAAGAAGATGAGAAACTTGTAAGGGTACCTGTAATGAGGTGCATGGGAATGATATGTGTATGATATGATTTCAAAGACTTTAGAGATTCAAATTCGTAAACCAAAATGAAACACATTTTTATTAGATAAACTTGAAACAATGTTTGACAAATGCCTCTAAGGCGTTACAAGAAAAGAAAAACTGAAAAGTAAATCAAAACTAGAAATAATCAAAAGACACCAGCGCTCCCATGGTCGTTTCCCGTTGGTGCTGACATAGTCGTTGAGGATCTGCTCATTCTCCAATTTCTTTGTCAACTTCAGGATCTTCCACTCTTGCTCGTGATACTTTTCTTTGTAAGTATCCCGCTCTTCCCTTAGTTGGATCCAGGACCTCTTTAATGCCCCAATGTCAGTAGGCATGTAAGGGTGGAGGATGGTAGGAGGAACCCCTTCTTCATCAGCAAGCTCAACTATCATAGGCAAGACAGCTTCGTAGGGAATCCCTAGCTTATGAGCAAGTGTACGAACCCACCGGAGATATGGTTCCATTGGAAGAGAAGTCTTCACACCTAGCCCGTGCGGATCAGACCTGTGTACCCTATCCCAAGCTCGTATGAACATGCAACGATGCTCGTCACTATCCCCTTGGAAGTCAAGGACAATGCTTGGCATCAGTAACTCATGAGGTCCTTCCCTCCTAGCTCGGCCAAACTGACGTAGGGCCAAAAAAGGGTTATAGGTGATCCCTCCATTGATTCCTAGTAGTGGAACATTGGGGTATTCCCCACAGCGATCAATAACAGCCACTTCTTCCATGTCTTTAGTAGTCCAGATGATGTCAGTGTGAGCAAGGGACATAATCCTGTAGGCCCAGCCCATGCCTTCCTTGTTTTTCAAAACTGATTTGAGGAGGTGAGAAATAAACCACTTCGCCAGCAATGGTGCACAACACATAAGGGTTCCCCATTTCCGAGAAGTACGGGAATATAGAATGTGCAGGATATCACCCAAGAGAGTGGGCACTGGATTACGGGATATGAAAATCTTCACCGCATTCACGTCAATAAAAGAATTTGAGTTGGGAAACAGAATTAGACCGTAAATAAGAAGAGCCAGGATGTCCTCGAACGCCTGAAAGTCTAAACTGTCCCAGAACTGATTAGCCCGACCAACCAAGAACTTAGTCAAGAAGCCTTTTGTCCCACTCCGAGTTTCCCAATTAGACATTACCTCAGCTTTTGTCAGATGGAGGGTTGAAGCAATCTCTTCCATCCTAAGGACTTTCTCCCAACCTGTAAACGGGGTCTGCTCTAGAATGGAGATACCAAGTAGATCGGAGAACTCTTCCAAGGTAGGGACCAACTAGTAGTCCGGAAAAGTAAAGCAGTGGTACAATGGATCAAAGAACTGGACTAAGACACTCATCATCTGTTCATCCATCTTGGAAGTGACCAAACCAAGTAGGTGCCCATGTCTCTTGATAAAGGAGGAAGTATCTGGAACCTTTGCAACCAAATCTCTAAGTTGAGTGGGAATTTGTACAAAGTTGATCCGAATAGTGTTTCTACGCATAGATGCCATGACCTACAAAACAGAACAAAGATGAATCCCATTGGTCTTTGAAATGGTTAGTCCAATGCAATATGCATGCAATGTCAAGATGCATAATGTCATGATAGAAACACATCACAGGTATTCACAGATAGCAAACATGGTAAGGGCAAACAAGTCACACAGAAAACCCTTAGATTTCAGGCTGGCAAGGAGTCTAGGTACTACCCTCTTTCAGTTCAGTTGGTTCAAACCTGTCCTAGAAATAGTAACCGGGTTCTAGAGGATATCAATATCACTGACCACCCTCGATCGGTCATAATTCCAGTTTAGCAACCTTTTCTTGCGGCCGGAATCATCGCGAGAGTTTGGTCTCAATGAGTGTAGCATATTGCTACTGTTCTATGGCCAAGTTGGTCAATTATAGGTTCTAAGGTCAGTTGGTGCTTTATGACCCCTTAGAAGACCCATATTCTCCTTGTTGCGCCACACGGGATATCGGTACAAACTAAAGTGCCACACCAACGTAGCTACTGCTTCAACCGTATCGGTCTACGCCGTACAGTTCCCTCACAGTTTATTGCTACTTACCTAATGGGTGTCCCCCAGATCCGGGTTAGGATCTATAGTAACTCCGATTCAAACCCAAAAAGATAAAGCCTACAAGTCAAGCAATTGAAAACAATATGAACTATTCCTATGGTACACCCCACTTATAAATCTCCCCAGCAGAGTCGCCAGTTCTGTGATACGGTGGGAAGAACTGACTGTTTTTGGAATGCGGGTTTGCGTTTTGCGTTTGTGTTTGCAAAATGTCGTGGTAAGCAAGAGTCGCCACCGTCTTTTATTTTATCCAACAAGGAAAGGAAAAAAGCACAGAAAAATTCCTTTTTCGAGATATTTCTGAGTACGGGGGGGGGGGGGGGGGGGTAGATTATAGAAAGGGAAGGTATTAGCACCCTTTCTATCCGTAGTTATCTACGGGCTCTTAGGTACTTGCTTATCATTTTCAAAATTGTTTTCTTTGTGTTTGTGGGCTTTGAAAAGTTTTTGTTTTGACTTCGATTTAACTCTTGCTTCGTCTTCAAGAGTGTAATGAAGTGTTTTTGAAAACTTTGTTTGTAAAGGAGTGTAAGTGTGAAAATTTTGTTTGGAATGAGCAAGTATCTAAGAACTAATCTACCTACTCGAAAAAAGAATCGTTCTATGCTTGTTTCCTTTAGACAACGCTATCCCACTATTAGTGAGTAGGTAGCATCGTCGTTGGAGTTTGAGGGTCAATTTGAATGAGGGACAGACGGTCACTAAAGCAATGTTATGACGCCTTAGCGGTAACACTAATGTCTTAGATCATTTGTTTGAGGCAACAATATCATAGGCAACCATTTCGAGGCAACTATGATCTTTTAGACAAGAGGACGACCTCTAAAATGACCTATACTCAATGACCGTGTACGAAGGCAACCAAGTGGGGTGTACCCTAAGAGCGCGCATGTGCGAGTGTGTCATTTTCAGTTATTTTTATCTTTACACATGTTAAGGGTGATCTAATTTGATTTTAAGATTAGGCATTCAGTCTTGTCATGCAAACCATATTATCAAACATCTAGCAGTTATATAATTTGCGGAATTAAAATGCAGAAATTAAATTAAATTGCAGGTTTTTGAGGAAGAGGATGATGCGTTGATCAAATGATGAAATATCCTTCAAAATGAGAATTTTGACAAAAAATATTGAAGTTTGACTGTATTTGGGTCACAGTTGACTTTTGCCCTATCAAAGTCGACTTTTGGACCTTTGAGCAATTGACTGAGCAAACTTCCTCTTCAAGGCTTGAAACTTGACCTGGATGACCTTGAGAACATATTAGGACATTGTTGAGAATTTGAGGTCATTTGGACTCAAAGATCTTGATGTAACACAAAACCCTAATTTGGGTTAGACTGCCTTAGGAGAGCTTGTCTGGTCAATCTTTGAGCAACCTTGAGCAACTTGGAGATTTTCCTTGCAATGTCTTAAGAAATATGGGAGGGCAAATTTTGGGGTACAACAGTACCGTTATCAGTGATGATCCTTTCTGGGATACCGTACCGGTAAATAAGATTCTGCTTGATGAAGCGGGCAACAACATTCTTAGTAACAGATGCGAAGGAAGCTGCTTCGACCCACTTTGTGAAATAGTCAATGGCCACTAGAATGAAGCAGTATCCATTGGAGGCTATAGGCTTGATGTTGTACCCCAAAATTTGCCCTCCCATATTCTTCAAGATTTGTCAAGATCAATCTTCAAATGGATCAAGGGGTTGCACAGTCAAACATCCTCCTAAGCCAGTCAAAATTAGGGTTTTGGTTCTTGCAATGAATTTAGGGTTTTCAATGGCTAAAACAAGTCTCATAGGCTCATATACATTTCCAAGCATCTACATGTCAAGTTTCAAGACTCACAACATCAAGTTGCACAGTCAAACGCCCTAATTGCTCCACAATCAACTGCAGGGGCAAAATGGTCATTCGGCAGTCAAAAGTCAAATTTTTGGTCAACATATTATTTTGAAGCCACAATCATCATTTGATCAAGTCTTGATCATGATTCCACAAGCATGGCTCAAAAATCATCAAGATGCCAAAAGTGTCTATTTTTGGACAGTTGAAAAGTCAACTGTAACTTGACCAAGGCATAACTTTTTCATGTTTCATCAGAAAAATCTCATCCAATGCTCATTTTGAAGGGGATGACATTTCCTACAACTCATCTTCACATTCCAAGTCCAAGAAATGCTCTCACAAAAAGTTATCAATTTCTACATTATAGGTCAATTTCAAAAGTCAACAAAAAGACATTTTAAGTCAAAGACCATAACTTGCGATTGGTAAATCCAAATGACATGGGACCAAATGCATTGGTTAGAGGACTTCAAGACATTTCCAAAATGTCCAAGAACATGTTCATAGGATCAAAATTGAGCAAGATATGCATTGGAGAAGTTGGGAAATATTTGGGAATTTGCAAAAGTCAACTTTGCCCAAAACACTCCATTTTTGCTAATGGGCCTCAAATTTCTTCTTGAATCTTTGTCCAAGGCCTATGCACGACCCATTGAGCTTAAATTGATTTATTTTATTATTTTTAATTAATTAATTGAATTTTTTATTGATTATTATTTCATTTAATTGATTTAATTATAGGAAAATGCCAAGATATGTTTTTCAAATCTTTTGTGGAGCAAATAAACTCAACACATGCTGGAGATTTCGTTTTCCAATCAAAGAGACAAGAATATCCAAAATTGGCAAGTTTTATCAATCAAAAAGATGCAAAAATATTTGATTGGAAATCAAAGATGCAAAACATTATTCCATGGATTCTTGGACAAAGTTTTACCCTAATTCCATTCCAATACAAATACTGAAGCAAACCCTAAAGCCTTGAACGTGCAAAACTGCTGCAAGAACCATAGCCAAATTCCAAAAAATTCAAAGAAAACCAAAAACTATTTTTCATATTTCAGATCAACTCAAAGCCTTAGAGTGATTCCAATACATTGCTGGAGGTGTAAGGAACCTTTTGCAATCAAAATCAAGTGTTAACACCCAAAGAATCCCAAGAACAGTCGTACGGTTTGCCCACTCTTTTCCATAATCGAAACTCAAGTTTTATGCATCATTAACATGTTATGATTATTGCTTTGCATTGCTAACATCATTCTGAAGCTAATGGTACAGATTAATTGTATTATGGTGCCCTGAAACGAAAACTGCCATTAAAGAAATCTAGGGTTTTGAAACTTTGATTTTAGGGCTTTCTTGACCAAGCAAAATTGGAACCTCCCATGCCCATGGTTGAAACCGACTGAACATAACGAATACAATGGACACCTCGCGCCATATTTATATGGCTTGGATTTCTATTCGCTATTATTGACAGTTTCACTTTGTGGGGGTTTAAAACCCCCGCTAACTGCTTTTGTTTTACAGGGAAAAAAGGAAGAAGACGATTACGTGTGGATGTGTGATTGGCTGGTTTGAATAATAGCGCGCGTTCCATTTATTTCCCAGCATAATTATTGTTTTCATACATTAATTTCATTGTCCATTATTATAACAAAAGCGTGCAGTTGGCTTAGTGGAAGAGGACGTGTCTGGCAATCAATGGGACCTGGGTTCGATTCCTAGGTCCACCCCATATTTATTTCTTGTTTTGCATAATATAATCATACGCAGGCACTTAGAAGCAGTCCATCATGTGTCTTTAATGATCAGCGCGCCAGGTGTTCCCAATCAACAATCCAATGGTCAGGATGAAAGAATACCATGCTCCTGGTCAATCCACGCTCTAGGCCATCCAGAAAGTCAACGCAGGCTTGGCTTATTGGGCCTCAAATTTCCAGGCCATACCTCCATTATTGGGTCAACACCCCCACTGGTTTCTATTTCTTTTTTTTTATTTTCTTTCTCTTTATTTTCTTCTCATAATTATTATTACCATTATTTAATTAATTCCTAAATTATTTTTCATCATAAAATCAGAAACCTAAATATTATTTATATTATTATTTATTATTATTATTATTTTGTAAATAAATTGTAATTAATTAAATTAGTTAAATTAGGTCAATTTTAATCTTTTTTCATAAATAAATAAAAATCATGTAGAATTAGGGTTTGACAATTTTCAATCATGTTTTCTTATTATCATCATTCTTTTTTATTAATTATTATTTTTGTAAATAAAATGTAAATTAATTAAATTAGTTTAATTAGGTAATTTTAACTTTTTACAATAAATAAAAACAATCTAGAATTAGGGTTTTCTTGACTTTTAATTTTCTTTTATTTTTATTTTCATTAAAGACTTAAAAAACACAAAAACATTTTTCTTTTTAATTAAATAATTAATTAGTAAATTAGGGTTAATATTTAATTAAATTGCAAAAAAAGGACAAGTTACTATTTATTTCTCAAAAGGGTCAAAACCCTAAGGACGTTCCAATTTAATTCTTTCGCGCTTTAATTTATTTTAATCATATTTATGTATCTGCTCAAAGGATGTAATAGTTAATTAGGGTTTACCGCTTTCTTTTACTTTCCGCATTTATTTTCCAAAACGGGTTTTTGTTTTTGGCGATGTATAGACCCGCGCCTTGTAATAGCGTAGATTCATATTTCCACACTTTATTTTCCGCACTCTTAACTGTTAATATGCATGCAAGACTTGGATGCCAAATAAAATTAATCCGTAGCTCACAAATGACATGTTCAAAGATAAACATAAACTGAAACAACACACAAGCACATGCCACTCCTAGGGTACGCCTCACTGGTTGCCTCGAACGTGGTCGTCAAGTATAGGGTGTTTTAGAGGTCGCCCTCCTGTCTAAAGATTCAGTTGCCTCGAAATGGTTGCCTCGGATAAAAAAAAGGATCTAGGACATTAGGGTTACTTCTAAGGTGTCCTACTATTACTTCGGTGACCACACATGTCCCTTAATCGAATTGACCCGAATACCTCAGACGACTGTGCTACCTACCTCTCAATGGTGGGATAGCACTATCTAAAGGACTCTTACACAGCCTAATTCCTTAGAGTAGGTAGATTCTCGTGGGTACTTGCTCTTTCAAACAAACAAAACAACTTTTCACACTGACACTTTCTAAAAGTTTCCAAACAAATTTTTCATACACTCTTGAGGACAGATACAAGAGTTACTTAGAAATTTTTCAAACGAAACTTTTTCAAAATCCACACACACTTGAAAAGCAAATAATTTTTGAAAACATAAGAGCAAGTACCTAAGAGCCCGTGGATAACCACGGATAGAAAGGGTGCTAACATCTTCCCTTTCTATAATCTACCTCCCGAACCGAGAAACATCTCGAAAAGGAATTTTGTTGTGCTTTTGTCCTTTCCTTATTGGAGAACATAAAAGACGGTGGCGACTCTTGCTTACTGTGACATTTCGCGAACCAGCATTTCAAAACAGTCAGTTCTATTTCCACCGATCACAGAACTGGCGACTCTGCTGGGGACTAATAAGTGAGGTGTACCTTAGGATTAGACCACTCTTATGTTTTCAATTGCATGTCTTGTTTGCCTTTATATTTGTGGGCCTTGCATCGGAGTTTCATAGATCCTAACCCGGATCTGGGGAATACCCTTTTAGGTAGCATAAGATGTGAGGGACCTGTCCGGCGTAGACCGACACGGGTGAAGCAGTGGCTACGTTGGTGTGGCACCTTGGTCTGTACCGATATCCCTTGTGTTGCAACGAGGAGAATATGGGTCTTCTGAGGAGTCATTAAGCACCAACCGACCTTAAAACCCTAAATTGACCCAACTTGGCCATAGAACAGTAGCAGTATGCTACACTCATTGAGGCTAAACTCCCGCGATGGTTCTGGCCGCAAGAAAAGATTGCGATGCTGGAGTTATGACCGGTTGAGGGTAGTCGGTGATATTGAGATCCTCTAGAACCCGGTTAATATTTTCTAGGACAGGTCTTAACCAACGAAACTGAAAGAGGGTAGTACCTAAACTTCATGCTGGTCTAAACTCTAAGGGCTTTCTGGTGTGACTTGTGTGCCTTAAAACTTGACTACTTGCATACTTGTTATCTGACACATGAGTTTTTTGCAGGTTTTGTTTACAGTCCTTAATCCTGGCTCATAACAGGGTTTACTTACATCACTCCACGCATAGCATAACATCATACCATCATACCATTGCATACATCCTGCATAAAGACTAACTCATTTCAAGGATCTCAAGGGTCTGTGATGCAGGTCATGATGAATCAAAATGTCTAGCAAGGGGCAAAGGGGATTTATTTTCCCCTAGCCAAGGTTGTTTGGAAATTAAAACATGATGACTTGAGTCAGGGGCTATGACCCACTCGATATGGTGAGCTTTGACTCTTGAAGAAGGACTCTCAGCAACATGAAGTTCCTTCAATCAAGCTACCATTCTAACAATCTTCTTGTTTACCCCGCGAGATCCTTGAAAACATTGCATGCATACATACGCATCATTGCATTACAGGTACCCTTGTTACAGCTCACTTACCTTCTTCGCTGTTTATTTCAGCAATGGCTTTCCAACCAGACAACCAGGATCTCCGTACTCAAGAGACTCAGTTCAGGGAAATCTTCCTAAGCCTATCCAAGGGGCAGGAAGAATTGAGAACACTCCTCATGGGGACTTTGGTCAGGAACAGTCCAGAAGACAGTAAGGATGAACGGCTGAAACATCTGCCAGCTGAGGTAGATACAATAAGAACACAGATGCTGGGGCAGATGACGCTCATTCAAGACTTAGCTCAAAGACAAGAAGAGCTCAGGGTCCTCTTCAACAAGCTGCTTCAAAATAACCAAGTGGGGCTAACAACTAGAGTTGAAGATCAGGTCATTGTCCAACCACCTTTGGGGCAAGATGGCAAGGGAAAAGCTCCTCAGCTTACTCCAGGGTCACAAGCCCAGCATCAACCTCACCAGCATCAACAGGGTAATCGGCGTAAGCGAAATACGTCTGGAAGACATTTCTCGGAGACTGGTATACCATCATCACTAATACTGAGACGCCTGTTGGAGGTTAAGTTGATTGCTCTAAAGGATCCTCCTAAGACTCTCAACATAACCTCCCTAAGGTATAACCCTGATGAAAGATGTGCCTACCATTCTGACAGTCTTGGACATGACACGGACGACTGTTGGAGCCTGAGGAACAAGATCCAAGATTTGATCGACGGAAGGGTGCTAGAGTTCATGCCGGGTGGCCAAATGAAAATCTTCTGCTGAGAATCTTCCATCTGAGATGACTAGTTCAAAAAGAAAAAAACTTTTGTTCATTCGAATGTTCAAGTTGTATTTTTCTTTGATTGTTCAAACATTTTATTCATGTCAAACGTTGTTATTTCATTAATGCATTACACGTGTCTGTTTTGAAATTGCTTTGTTTAAAATTGCTTTCATTTTTTGATGTTCAACTCTCGGTTAATAATTCTAAGCCTCTTGAGGGAGGATGACGAAAACGATACCACGATTTCTACAGTATGCTTTTGAACCAACCCCGCTGATGAGGTACAGGCATTGTTTCAATTCCTAAACACTGGAGTCATAAGGAAGATAATCCCTCGTCAACCCCTTTGAGCCAAAGAAGTCAGAGTTTTTCTTTTCGAAAATTAAAACCCTTAAGCATAACCTGGGCAGGGTAGTCTCCTCAGTTGATCCAAGTGCATAACGAACGACATCAGAAGAAGTCCTTTTGAAACAAAAGACAGTGATGGTTCCGAATAATCATAAAGACAAGCAGTCATTATCTCAAAATAAAAGCCCAATAAGTCAAAACCCACGAAGGAGACTTACAAAACTGGGGCATCCCGCTGACTGTAATCACAAAAGAAACAGTTCAGGTAAAAAATAGGGATAATGAAAGAGGTCCTACAAACCCTCAACAAAAAGAAATGACTGTCTATTCCAAAATAAACTATCAATATCCGAACCATCATTGAAATATCAGGATAAAGACTCAGACAAGATCTAATGCACGATCAACTGAGTTTAGGTTTGAAGAACATCACGAAGAGCGGGTGGGTACAAATAAAATTTGAGCCTTTATCCTTTGTTTCTTAAACCGTGAACCAGGACACGTTATAACCCTCAAAAAGTCCTAGCTGAAGCATGGGTTAGTTCGAAAGCATACTGTTATGAAAGGTATCCTGACTCCTTAAGGCTTGCGGTAAAATAACAAGTTGACATCACATTTTACAAAATTTGCTTATTTTACTAAAAAATGCATTTTCAAAATCTTCAAGACAGACATAAGCTTTGCATTTTTAATATAACATTGTTTGCATGTGACTTTTTGTTCGAACAACAGAGAAATTCGCACGAAGAATATCTAGTGAACAAGAGCACTCCCAACCAAGGGGCAGACATGAGCATTATCCATAATCTGGGGCAGTCAAGTCAACATTCAGAGAATCTCTCAAATGCCAAACCGCTTGGGCAAATCTCCATCTGGATCACTTGGGGCATTGGACGATCAAACGAAGATCTTCTGGTGGTATGACAATGCAACACTACTGACAGGGGCACCTCCCTACATCCTGAAAGCATGGACATAGTCGAAAAAATACTACGCACAACCAAAGACCCGCTAGGTTGACACACCTAGGCAAAAATAAGGGCTTCCCGGCGAACCAAAAGGGTTCGGGCAAAATAAGGGATGAAAATGAAAAAATCTGTACACCCGGCAAGTCGAAAACCTGAAAAGGCGGCTTGGCAAAAATGGGTATCCCGGTGGACTGAAAACCCGAAAGGGCGGTCCAGGAAAAAGTTAGGGATTAAAGCGTACGACTATGTCCTGTCATCTCGTCACTTGCCTACCAGAAGAAGATTTGTCAATCGGCAGTCATCAAGCACCTCCAGGTACCTTCTCCCGCAGAAACTGGGGCAATAAGAATGGTCTGAACGATCTAGTTGCTCTGTCCACCAAGGTACCAAGGTAAGTTCAGCTGAAGAACATGACCAAGATACCTTCACTCCCCAGAGTAAGACGAGATTCAACAATACTCTCCCAAGCAGAGTTGGTCTCCAATCAGCCCCAAAAGGCACAGTATCTCCAGCAAGTCAGCGATACTCTCCCCAAGCAGAGTTAGCCTATTGTCAGCCTTAAGGAAGTTGGGTACCCCCAGAAGATCTCAACATTCTCCAGCAGAGTATACAAATGTTCCTAGGTAAGCATCCCCGGCAGTCTTAATATAAGATTATTCCCCGGCGGAATACGGACATCCCAGTGGAGCCACTTCCCCAGCACAGTTCAAAAGTTTCCCCAGGAGAGTTAAATCCATATCCCCAGTAGATTCTGGAAGCTTATCCCCAGTAGATTCTAGAAGCTTATCCCCAGTAGATTCTGGAAGCTGGTCTCCCGCAGAGTACAACGTATCTCTCCCCGACCATGTTAAGAGGTTATCCCCCACCAGAGCTTATAACTGGGTTATCCTTAGCTAAATACCACGAAAAGATCGTCCTCGGCGAAGTTCTTCCTATCCCCCAGCGGAGTTCATCAAGTTCCCCAACATAACTTATCAATGGAATCCCCAACGGAGTTCTCATTCAAACCTCAATGAGGTATCTCTTCCCACAGAGTAATTCCCCGCAGAGTAATCTCTTTAACAAGTTTATTCCCCAACGGAGTCATCTTCTCCTACCGGTTTATTCTTGCAATCATCATCCCCAGCGGAAATGAAGAACTCTACTCTTCAACATCAGCCCAGGATTCAACAAGCTCCCGACATTCGTCAAGGATTTATTTTCCTAGACGAGAATACATTCATAAACATCACATTTTCATACATCATGATACATGCATATACGCATCATATCATGCAAGCTCATTTACGTCGAGAACATCATCGCTTGATCCATATCACGCATGGCATATGACTGACCTTTACCTTTCAGGAAGGATGCAGTTAAATGATCAGTTATGTCAAAGTAGACAAATATATGTCAAAGTAGACAAATACAGTCAAAAGAGACCAATCCAGTCAAAAAAGACAAGTACAGTTAAATCCCAAAGGTTTTTCTGATGCTCATCCAGTCAAAGAAGACAAGTCCAGTGGAAATTAATTCCTAAAGTCAAAGAAGACAGCCCGTCGTCATAGACACCCGTCATTATAGACACCCGTCGTCATAGACACCTGTCATCATAGACACCCGTCATTTTAGACAACCTGTCATTATAGACACCCGTCATTATAGACAACCCGTCGTCATAGACAACCCGTCGTTTTAGATAACCTGTCATTTTAGACAACCTGTCATTTTAGACAACCTGTCATTTTAGACAACCTGTCATTTTAGACAACCTGTCATTTTAGACAACCCGTCGTCATAGACACCCGTCGTTATAGACACTCGTCGTTATAGACACCCGTCGTTATAGACATTCGTCATCATAGAAAACCCATCGTTATAGAACCCGTCGTTATAGACACCCGTCGTTATAGACACCCGTCGTTATAGACACCCATTGTTATAGACACTCGTCGTTATAGACACCCGTCGTTATAGACACTCGTCATTATAGACACTCGTTGTTATAGACACCCGTCGTTATAGACACTCGTCGTTATAGACACTCGTCGTTATAGACACTCGTCATCATAGACAACCCGTCGTTATAGACACCCGTCGTTATAGACACCCGTCGTTATAGACACTCGTCGTCATAGACACCCGTCGTTATAGACACCCGTTATCATAGACACCCGTCGATATAGACACCCGTCGTTTTAGACAAACCGTCGTTATAGACACCTGTCATTATAGACACCCGTCGTCATAGACACCCGTCAATATAGACATCCGTCGTTATAGACACTTGTCGTTATAGACACTCGTCGTTATAGACACCCGTCGTTATAGACACTCGTCGTTATAGACACCCGTCGTCATAGACACTCGTCGTTAAATACAACCTGTCAGTGAAGACAACCTGTCATTGAAGACCACCTGTCACTGAAGACAACCTGTCATTGAAGACAATCTGTCATTGAAGACCACCTGTCACTGAAGACAACCTGTCAGTGAAGATAACCTCGTCGTTAAAGACAACTCGTCCCTGAAGACAAACTGTTAAAAGAGACAACTCGTCCAAGAAGACAAAACCTCCCCCGGTTCAGTTAAATTGATCCCTAAAGATTTTTCTGAGATAACCTGTCAGTAGAGACAACCTACCAACCTTTTGGAGTTCCAGATTCGATACCTGTACCTAGCCAGGGCATATCTGTGGGCGACTAATTCCAGATTCGATACCTGTATCTAGCCAGGGCATATCTGTGAGCGATTGATTGTAGATTCGATACCTGTATCTAGCCAGGGTATATCTGCATGAAGAGTTTGAAGATCAACCCCTGTAACAGGCCAGGAAATTATCTTTCTTTCTCAGGTACGCAAGTTCTCGCTAAGGAATCTCTTACGCGATCGACACTTCCCAATGGCATCTATAAGCCCATTCCCGACAAGGTTCTGTCACATCTCCAGATGGCATCTATAAGCCCATCCTCCTATCCACAATCTCTCCAAATGGCATCTGTAAGCCCATTCCCGCTGTCACACTGCTGATACTCCACTATGTGAGTGCAAATTTCTGGGCACTCTAAGTGTTCAATCATCTTCCACCTTCGGATCACGAAAGGCACGCAAGCCAATCTACATCCTCAGGTCTAAGAAGATTGAACAGGGGCAACTGTTGTACCCCAAAATTTTCCCTCCCATATTCTTCAAGATTTGTCAAGATCAATCTTCAAATGGATCAAGGGGTTGCACAGTCAAACATCCTCCTAAGCCAGTCAAAATTAGGGTTTTGGTTCTTGCAATGAATTTAGGGTTTTCAATGGCTCAAACAAGTCTCATAGGCTCATATACATTGCCAAGCATCTACATGTCAAGTTTCAAGACTCACAGCATCAAGTTGCACAGTCAAAAGCCCTAATTGCTCCACAATCAACTGCAAGGGCAAAATGGTCATTTGGCAGTCAAAAGTCAAATTTTTGGTCAACATCTTATTTTGAAGCCACAATCATCATTTGATCAAGTCTTAATCATGATTCCACAAGCATGGCTCAAAAATCATCAAGATGCCAAAAGTTTCTATTTTTGGACAGTTGAAAAGTCAATTGTAACTTGACCAAGGCATAAATTTTTCATGGTTAATCATAAAAATCCCATCCAATGCTCATTTTGAAGGGGATGACATTTCCTACAACTCATCTTCACATTCCAAGTCCAAGAAATGCTCTCACAAAAAGTTATCAATTTCTACATTATAGGTCAATTTCAAAAGTCAACAAAAAGACATTTTAAGTCAAAGACCATAACTTGAGATTGGTAAATCCAAATGACATGGGACCAAATGCATTGGTTAGAGGACTTCAATACCTTTCCAAAATGTCCAAGAACATGTTCATAGGATCAAAATTGAGCAAGATATGCATTGGAGAAGTTGGGAAATTTTTGGGAATTTGCAAAAGTCAACTTTGCCCAAAACACTTCATTTTTGCTAATGGGCCTCAAATTTCTTCTTGAATCTTTGTCCAAGGCCTATGCACGACCCATTGAGCTTAAATTGATTTATTTTATTATTTTTAATTAATTAATTGAATTTTTTATTGATTATTAATTCATTTAATTGATTTAATTATAGGAAAATGCCAAGATATGTTTTTCAAATCTTTTGTGGAGCAAATAAACTCAACACATGCTGGAGATTTCGTTTTCCAATCAAAGAGACAAGAATATCCAAAATTGGCAAGTTTTATCAATCAAAAAGATGCAAAAATATTTGATTGGAAATCAAATATGCAAAACATTATTCCATGGATTCTGTGACAAAGTTTTACCCTAATTCCATTCCAATACAAATACTGAAGCAAACCCTAAAGCCTTGAACGTGCAAAACTGCTGCAAGAACCATAGCCAAATTCCAAAAAATTCAAAGAAAACCAAAAACTGTTTTTCATATTTCAGATCAACTCAAAGCCTTAGAGTGATTCCAATACATTGCTGGAGGTGTAAGGAACCTTTTGCAATCAAAATCAAGTGTTAACACCCAAAGAATCCCAAGAACAGTCGTACGGTTTGCCCACTCTTTTCCATAATCGAAACTCAAGTTTTATGCATCATTAACATGTTATGATTATTGCTTTGCATTGCTAACATCATTCTGAAGCTAATGGTACAGATTAATTGTATTATGGTGCCCTGAAACGAAAACTGCCATTAAAGAAATCTAGGGTTTTGAAACTTTGATTTTAGGGCTTTCTTGACCAAGCAAAATTGGAACCTCCCATGCCCATGGTTGAAACCGACTGAACGTGACGAATGCAATGGACACCTCGCACCATATTTATATGGCTTGGATTTCTATTCGCTATTATTGACAGTTTCACTTTGTGGGGGTTTAAAACGCCCGCTAACTGCTTTTGTTTTACAGGGAAAAAAGGAATAAGACGATTACGTGTGGATGTGTGATTGGCTGGTTTGAATAATAGCGCGCGTTCCATTTATTTCCCAGCATAATTATTGTTTTCATACATTAATTACATTGTCCATTATTATAACAAAAGCGTGCAGTTGGCTTAGTGGAAGAGGACGTGTCTGGCAATCAATGGGACCTGGGTTCGATTCCCAGGTCCACCCCATATTTATTTCTTGTTTTGCATAATATAATCATACGCAGGCACTTAGAAGCAGTCCATCATGTGTCTTCAATGATCAGCGCGCCAGGTGTTCCCAATCAACAATCCAATGGTCAGGATGAAAGAATACCATGCTCCTGGTCAATCTACACTCTAGGCCATCCAGAAAGTCAACGCAGGCTTGGCTTATTGGGCCTCAAATTTCCAGGCCATACCTCCATTATTGGGTCAACACCCCCACTGGTTTCTATTTCTTTTTTTTTATTTTCTTTCTCTTTATTTTCTTCTCATAATTATTATTACCATTATTTAATTAATTCCTAAATTATTTTTCATCATAAAATCAGAAACCTAAATATTATTTATATTATTATTTATTATTATTATTATTTTGTAAATAAATTGTAATTAATTAAATTAGGTCAATTTTAATCTTTTTTCATAAATAAATAAAAATCATGTGGAATTAGGGTTTGACAATTTTCAATCATGTTTTCTTATTATCATCATTCTTATTTATTAATTATTATTTTTGTAAATAAAATGTAAATTAATTAAATTAGTTTAATTAGGTAATTTTAACTTTTTACAATAAATAAAAACAATCTAGAATTAGGGTTTTCTTGACTTTTAATTTTCTTTTATTTTTATTTTCATTAAAGACTTAAAAAACACAAAAACATTTTTCTTTTTAATTAAATAATTAATTAGTAAATTAGGGTTAATATTTAATTAAATTGCAAAAAAAGGACAAGTTACTATTTATTTCTCAAAAGGGTCAAAACCCTAAGGACGTTCCAATTTAATTCTTTCGCGCTTTAATTTATTTTAATCATATTTATGTATCTGCTCAAAGGATGTAATAGTTAATTAGGGTTTACCGCTTTCTTTTACTTTCCGCATTTATTTTCCAAAACGGGTTTTTGTTTTTGGCGATGTATAGACCCGCACCTTGTAATAGCGTAGATTCATATTTCCGCACTTTATTTTCCGCACTCTTAACTGTTAATATGCATGCAAGACTTGGATGCCAAATAAAATTAATCCGTAGCTCACAAATGACATGTTCAAAGATAAACATAAACTGAAACAACACACAAGCACATGCCACTCCTAGGGTACGCCTCACTGGTTGCCTCGAATGTGGTCGTCAAGTATAGGGTGTTTTAGAGGTCGCCCTCCTGTCTAAAGATCCAGTTGCCTCAAAACGGTTGCCTCGGACAAAAAAAAGGATCTAGGACATTAGGGTTACTTCTAAGGTGTCCTACTATTGCTTCGGTGACCACACATGTCCCTTAATCGAATTAACCCAAATACCTCCAACGACGGTGCTACCTACCTCTCAATGGTGGGATAGCACTATCTAAAGGACTCTTACACAGCCTAATTACTTAGAGTAGGTAGATTCTCGTGGGTACTTGCTCTTTCAAACAAACAAAACAACTTTTCACACTGACACTTTCTAAAAGTTTTCAAACAAATTTTTCATACACTCTTGAGGACAGATACAAGAGTTACTTAGAAATTTTTCAAACGAAACTTTTTCAAAACCCACACACACTTGAAAAGCAAATAATTTTTGAAAACATAAGAGCAAGTACCTAAGAGCCCGTGGATAACCACAGATAGAAAGGGTGCTAACACCTTCCCTTTCTATAATCTACCTCCCAAACCGAGAAACATCTCGAAAAGGAATTTTGCTGTGCTTTTGTCCTTTCCTTATTGGAGAATATAAAAGATGGTAGCGACTCTTACTTACCGCGACATTTCGCGAACCAGCATTTCAAAACAGTCAGTTCTATTTCCACCGATCACACTTGATCTCCCCAATCATATTGATTCCCCACATAGCAAAGGGCCAAGGATCTGTTAAGACATTTAGAGGAACCGGAGGCACGTGTACCTTGTCTGCATAGATTTGACACTTATGACAGGTTCGGGAGTGTTGATAGTAGTCTGCTTCCATGGTAGACCAATAATAGCCTGCCCGTAGGATTTTCTTCGCCATCGTATGCCCACTAGAGTGAGTGCCGAAAGTACCTTCATGTAATTCATCCATGATCTTTTCAGCTTCAATCTTATCCACACAACGGAGCTGAATAGAATCATGATTACGTTTGTACAGGATGCCATTTCTTAGGAAGAACTTAGCGAAGAAAATTACTTAGGAACTTTTTATCATTGATTGAAGCTCCTTCTAGATATTCTTGAGCCTCGAGATACCTTTTGACTTCATGAAACCAAGGTTGGTCCACTACTTCTTCAGTATTAATCTCGTGAAAGTGTGCTGGTTCGTCCATTCGCTCAATGGTGATCTGGGGAGCCTCGTTATCCCAATTAAGTTTAAACATAGATAACATTGTGGCTAGAGCATCTGCTAGCTGATTTTCTTCTCGCGGGAAATGCTCGAAGGTAATCTGCTCGAAATGTGGTAAGAATGTCAAAACATGTTCTTTGTAAGGGATAAGGTTTGGATGCTTAGTGTCCCATTCTCCTTTGATCTGACTGATGACCAAAGCTGAATCTCCAAATACAACTAAATATTTGATTCCTAAGTCTATGGCAGCCTTGAGACCAAAGATGCACACTTCGTATTCCGCCATGTTGTTCGTACAGTTTAAGCAAAGTCTGGCAGTAAAGGGAGTGTGACACCCTTCCGGAGATATGAGTACAACACCGATACCATTACCAAGTGCATTGGATGCCCCATCAAAGAACAGGGTCCATCGGGATCCTTGTTCAGGTCCGTCATATGGTCTGATTTCTTCACAATTGTCTAATGTCATGATGTCTTCGTCAGGGAATTCAAACTTCATGGACTGATAATCTTCTACAGCTTGATGGGCAAGATGATCAGCTAGCACACTTCCCTTTATAGCTTTTTGGGTCGTGTACTGTATGTCATATTCTGCTAGGATCATCTGCCATCTAGCTATCCTCTCAGACAGAGCAGGCTTCTCAAAGATGTACTTTATCAGATCCATCTTAGATATCAGCAAAGTGGTATGAGTCAACATATATTGTCTTAGCCGGCGAGCAGCCCATACCAGAGCGCAACAAGTTTTCTCGAGTAGTGAATATCTGGTTTCACAATCGGTAAACTTTTTGCTCAGGTAGTAAATAGCATGCTCTTTTCGGCCAGACTCGTCATGCTGCCCCAATACACACCCCCATTGAGTTCTCTAAAACGGTCAGATACATGATTAGTGGTCTTCCCTCGACTGATGGAATCAAAATAGGAGGCTCTTGTAAATACTCTTTGATTTTGTCAAAAGCAATCTGACACTCATCATTCCATCTGACTACTTGATCTTTCTTCAACAGTTTAAAGATTGGTTCACAAGTAGATGTTAGGTGAGAAATGAATCTGGAAATGTAGTTCAGGCGTCCCAAGAATCCTCTGACTTCCTTCTCAGTACGAGGAGTAGGCATTTCCTGTATCGCTTTGACCTTAGCAGGATCAACCTCGATGCCTTTGTTGCTGACAATGAAACCTAAGAGTTTATCGGACCGGACTCCAAATGTGCACTTGTTTGGATTCAACCTTAGTTTGTACTCCTTCAATCTCACAAACAGCTTTTGCAAGTGATCAAGGTGCTCCTCTTCAGTTTGTGATCGGGCTATCATGTCATCCACGTAGACCTCTATCTCATGATGTATCATATCATGAAACAAAGCTACCATGGTGCGTTGATAGGTTGCCCCGACATTCTTCAGTCCGAATGGCATCACTTTGTAGCAGAATGTGCCCCACTGTGTGACAAACGTAGTTTTCTCCATGTCCCCAGGTTCCATTTTGATTTGGTTATAGCCTGAGAATCCGTCCATGAAGGAAAATACTTTGTGTTGGACCATATTATCGACCAGGATGTCGATGTGGGGAAGCGGAAAATCATCTTTAGGGCTGGCTCTATTTAAATCTCTATAATCGACGCACATCCGCACTTTACCGTCATTTTTAGGCACAGGAACAATCTTGGCCAACTATTGAGGATAAGAAGTAACAGCCAGAAATCCTGCATTGAACTGTTTCATGACTTCCGCTTTGATCTTCTCTGACATGTCAGGTCTCATGCGGAGGACTTTTTGTTTCACTGGTGGACAGTCTTTTCTTGTGGGTAGACGATGTACCACAATGTCTGTATCAAGTCCCGGCATGTCTTTGTATGACCAGGCAAAGATCTCAACATAATCATGCAATAGCTGAATTAGGCGCTCCTTGACACTCGGCTCTAAATTGGCACCCACTTTGATTTCCTTTTTATCTTCCTCGGTACCCAAATTGATTGTATCCAACAGCTCCTCATGAGGATGAATAACTCCTTCCTCTTATTGTAGTAGTCTGGCCAATTCCCCTGGTACCTCACAATCTTCCTCACCTTCGTATTTGGCTTGGTAGATCAGATCTTCAGAGTCACTGAAGGCTATAGCAGTATCGTTACCCATGGGATCCGAAATGGAGGGGTACATGCATTTGTGAGTGTGGGTGTGTGTAAGGGTATAGCCATCTTTAAACAATAAAATGTAAAAGAAAGACAATGAGCACAAAGGATTTGTATGTGAAAAAATGTCCATGATTCATTGAATGTCATATGAAGATGAAATAAAAACCCTTACAAATGGACCACTGTGCCTCGGGTAAGACACAAGGTTTTTAAAGTGTGAATTGTTCGTGAATATTATAAGTCCAACAGAAATGTAAAAGATAAATTACTGAGAGATGAAAGTTATTGGGAAAAAGTCTTTGGCTTCCCAGTTGCGAAGTCCTCCGTTGACAGTAGGAAATATCCAATCTGCTAAGTTGCCATCCTCTTCATTGTCTTCTACTGCATTGACCCCTTGGTTACTAATCTTCAAAGGTGGCCCTCCGGCACGGGAACGGCGCACAGCCATCTGAGCAGTTAAAGTAAACCACAAGCCAAACTTGTCTGATTTATACGGAATGTCTGGAAGCTTCCCCCAGATGGTGCATCCAGCCTCCTCTATTACTGCCTTTGCGTCCTTTAGAGATGACATCCGAAGTGGAGGTCTTGTGATCTTGGGAATCAAGGATAATGCATTGTTGCCGCTACTTCTTGAGAGACCTCCTCGAAATGTTGAAAAGGAGTTTGAATGAACTCGCCATCCAACTCCACATATCAGAAAGAATTCAGATGATTAATCATGTACTCCTCCTCCCCGTGAACAGTTATGATCTTTCCATGGATCGGGTATTTCAGCATCTGGTGCAACGTAGATGTGACATCACCGGCATTATGGATCCAGGGTCGTCCTAACAGACAAGAGTAAGAGGGACGAATGTCCATCACATAGAAGGTTGAATTGAAAGTCTGAGTTCCCACCTTTATCGGGATGTCCACCTCCCCGTGGACCATCCTCTTCGAGCCATCAAATGCTCTCACAATTATGTTATTAGGTTTCAACGTCAACCCTTCGCAATCCAATCTGTCAAGAGATTTATTTGGTAAGACGTTCAAAGATGAACTAGTGTCTACCAAGACATGGGCTAGGGTTGTTCCTCTACACTCTACAGAGACATGTAATGCCTCGTTGTGTTTTCTCCCTTTGGGTGTCAAGTCAGCATCAGAGAAACCCAGGCTGTTATCAGCTGTCAAACTGGCCACACAGTCTTGGAACTGGTCGGCAGACGTCTCTTGTGGCACATGAGCTGTCTTCAGAAATTTTACCAGAGCTTTTGCATGTGCCTCAGAGCACAACAGCAATGATAGCATGGAGATCTTGGAATGGGTTTTCCTCAACTGTTCAACCACATCATAATCACTCTTCTTTATTATCCTCAGGATCTCTTCCATTTCCTTCTTTGATGTTTCGGGGATAGCTAGTGATTGAGCCTTCGTCCAGACAGGCTCCTCTTGAATGCTTTTTCCTCTAATCTCAGTAGTAGAAGTATTGGTAGGGACAGGAATTGTGTCGTCTTTGTTAGTAGGTACGCTTGTAGGTATAATCACTGGTGCAAAGGTAATCTTCGGAACGGCCACGAGTCCAAAGACTGCCTTTGGAGGGGCAATCTCTGGAGAGAAGATTCTACCACTACGGGTAATCTTGCTAGTTCCGGCAATATTGCTAATGTCAAAATTTTCTTCTTCGGAGCTCTATTCTTCGGTAGTAGGTTCATCTTGTTTGATACCATGGTAGTAGATTTTCTCCACCATAATTCCATGGTACTGTTTTATCTGACTCATACGGGACCAGCCCGGGCATTGTGATCTTAAGTGGAGTATTTTTTGGAGCAGGTGTAATCCTAACGGGTCTTTTAGGGACTCTGGAAGGATTGGCGGAGATGGTTATAATTGAAATGTCTTTAACAAGAACAGGTAAAATGGGAGCATTCTCAAACAGAATTTCTTGATTATCAATCAGGCGTTGGATACCTGTCTTCAACAGAGGGCAATCGGCGAGTGAGGATAAGCAATGATGGCAGTCTTCCTTACAACCTGGGAATACACCAGCTTTCAACAAATTCATCTTAATGATCGGGAGCGGAGTCAAAAGTTCATCCACTATAGCAATAAACAAATCTTCATCAACAGCGTTGGCATTGTGACCATGCCTAGGCATCGGAGCGGAAATGACATTCGGTTTCTCAGGCGCATCAAACTCAACTTCCTTTGCATCTATAAGGTCCTGAATTTTGTTCTTCAGAGCCCAACAGTTGTTAGTGTCGTGCCCTAGACTTTCAGAATGGTATGCGCATCTGGAATTTGGGTGATAATGAGGGGATGCAGTATTGGGATTCTTTGGGGCCTCTTTTAAAGTTGCTAGATTCAATTTCAGAAGATGTGGTAGAACCTGGGATAGAGTCATATTAATCCTGGTGAATTGCCGGACTGGCCTTTACACCCTTGGCTGGTTATTTCTTGGCTGGTCAGATGCAGGCTTTGGAATCATAATGGCCCCCACCACTGGTCGGTGTTCAGTTCTTCCTTAATTCCTATGTGAACAAACAGCAGATACTTCCTTCTTTCGAGTGAAAGGTTTTCTCACAGCTGTAGATGCAGACGCGTCCTTCTGAATCTTCCCACTTCTTATACCAGCTTCCACCCTCTCGCCGGTTAAAATCAATTCAGTAAACCCTGTAGAGGAACTTCCAATCAGATGATTGAAGAAAGGGCCCGATAGAGTTCCCAAGAACATGTCCACCAACTCCCTTTCAGACAGAGGGGGTTGCACTCTTCCGGCTAGATCTCTCCATTTTTGCGCGTAATCTTTGAAGCCCTCATTTGAAACCATAGCCATACTCTGAAGTTGAGTACGGGTAGGCGCCAAATCAGCATTGTACTGGTATTGTTTATAGAAAGCTGCGGCAAGGTCTTCCCAATTGTGGACGTCGGCCCTTTCTAATTGGTAAAACCAATCGAGTTGCATTCTGGATAAACTATCTTGCAAGAAATGGACCCACAAGTCTTTGTCGGAAGAGTGCGGCCGAACCTTCCTGACATATGATCGGAGGTGCATTTTAGGACACGACACTCCATCATATTTTGCAAATAATGGCACTTTAAACTTTGGTGGGATCACAATTCCTGACACTAACCCCAGTTCTTTAAAATCTAGACCCGGTACCCTCTGTATTTCCATAGCGGTTAAACGCTCTTCCAGGTGTCTGTACTTATCATCAGTCAGAGGGTATTGTTCTTAAGAGTAGTCCTCCTCTTCCTCCTCTTCTTCAGAGTTTGACGGAACTGCCGTTTCTTTTCCTTTTCTTTCCCCTTCATCAGATGTTGCTGGAAAATCTAAGGTCCTTCTGGCTTGTCCCTGAAACCTTCTGCCCATGATTACCACACCAGCTGGTTTCTTCTCTTTCTCTTTCTCTTTTGCTAGCAGGGTCTTCAGCTCCTCTTACCCCTTGGCTAAGGTCATGAGTAACTGTTGAAATTGTGTGTTTTGAGCTTGAAGGTCTTTGACCGTCTGTTCGAGATCCATGTTACTGAAATAAATAGTAGAGAGATGAGGAAACTTGTTGCAAAGACCTGTTTATGTTTATGATGAATGATATGTATTCATGCAATGCTTTCAAGGATTTAAAAATTCAAATTTGTTTTAAACAAAAAGAAACACACGTTATATTAATAAGATAGAATTTGAGTACATCAATGTCCCTTGGGAAAAATAATACAAAATTCTAAAATAAAAAGACATTGCGCATCCTCTTTGGTGCAACGTAGGTATTTAGAGTCTGCTCCTCACGAAGTAGCCGAGTGAGTTCCAAAACCTTCTTCTCGCTTGCGTAGAATTGGGCTTCGAAAGTATCACACTCTCCTTTGAGTTGTATCCAATCCCTTTGTAGGTCTTCGAGTGATGTAGGCATTTCAGGATGTAGGATAGTGTATGGAACTTCTCCCTCCTTAACAGGCTCAATAATCACTGGGAGAATGGAAGGATAAGGCATCATAAGACTTTGAGCGCGGGTTTGTACCCACTTGAGGTAAGGCTCAAGAGGGATGGAATTCTTGTTTCCCAAAGTCTTGCTATCCACCTTGTTTAGCATCCTCCAAGCTCGGATGAATCTCTGGCGAAGTCCTTGATCGTCATTGTCATAGTCTAAAACCAAGCCTTGAATCAGCATATCATACGGGTCATCCCTTCGGGCATAACCAAATTGTCTTAGAGCTAAGCACGGGTTGTAGGTGATGCCTCCCCTAATGCCAAGTAGAGGGACATTAGGGAATTCCCCACAACGGTCAACAATTATAACATTCTCTTTGGATCGAGAGCACCAATGAATATCTGAATGTTTAAGCGTTATTAACCTTTGTGACCACCTCAAACCTTGCTCATTCTTTAAGACTGATTGGGGAAGATGAGAAGTAAACCACCTTTCCAGGAGAGGAGTGCAACACATAAGAACACCTCTTTTCCTCATTGTACGAGTGTGAAAAGAGTGTAATATATCCCCAAGCAATGTAGGCATCGGGTTGCGTGACATGAAGATTTTGACAGCGCTCACATCTATGAGTTGATCAGGATTGGGGAACAAGACCATACCATAGATAAGAAGGGCCACAATCTCCTTAAAATCTTGCAAGTCTAGGGAATTCCAACAGCTTTGGGCCTTCTCAAACAGAAACTTTGCTAAGAAGCCTTTGACACCACTTATAGTTTCCCAAATAGTTGTGACATCAGATGAGTGCAAGTGCAGAGCTTAAGCAATCTTTTCTGGCTTTGGATCTCTTTCCGTACCGTTGAAAGGTAGTTGATTGAGAATAGGAATCCTTAAAAGTTGAGAGAATTCTTCCAAAGTGGGCACGAGTTGATAGTCAGGTGTGATACGGTGGGAGAACTGACTGTGGTTTTGCGTTCGTATTCGCACTTGTGCGGTTGAGCAAGAGTCGCCACCGACTTTTTATTTTATCCTAAAGGAAAGGTAAAAAAAGCACAGCAAAAACCTTTTGAGATATTTCATGGGTTCGGGGGGTAGATTATGAAAAGGGAAGGTATTAGCACCCTTTTCATCCATGGTTATCCATGGGCTCTTAGTTACTTGGTTTTTTAGATCACTTGCCTTGATTTTCGATTGCTTGAAATTGTGGTGTGTGTGTGTTTTGAAAATGTTTTTGAAGAAGATGCCTTGTCTTAGGCTAACCTTGTAACAATTCTTTACTCGAATATTTTACAAAGGCGTATATCTTTTCGAAAAGATGTTTCAAAAATGTTTTGAGAGTTTGTTTTGAAAGTGTTGTGGATTGTGGTTTTTTTGAAAAGAAGGCAAGTGTTTTTGCAAATTGATCTCAAGTAACTAAGAGTTTTGTCTACCCTATTGTACTCAAAGGTTTTTTGTTATGTTTTAACCCTTTTTAACAATTTTGTTCCACCATTGAATTTGGTGGACAATCTTGCGTTTAGGAAGTTTATTCGGGACGGGCGCGGGTCATCGTATGGACCACGAATGCAATGGTGCCAAGTGTCTTTGGCAATTTGCTTTGAAGGGACTATGATCATTCCGTTTTAGGCAACATTCGAAAGCGTCATCGAGGGACTTATGATCATTTGATTTTGTTTTGCCAAAGAAACTCGACGTGCAAGCATGGCCCATTTTGGAAGGCAACATGTGGGATTACCCTAGGGGGTGCAAGTGTGATTGTGTATTGATTTCATGTATTTGTCTTGTATTAGATTATCTAGCGTTTGATTTTATGTACATGCAAACCCTAGGTCTAACCATGGTATAATTGAAAGCGGTAAATTGCGAAATGTAAAATCTACGCTATTACAAAATAAGTATCCGGGAGTGGGGGTACAAATTTATGAATGGGGATGAGACTTATAGTATCCAATAAGTTACAACCAAATCGAATTTGCGATCAAATGTAAATAACAGTATATCAATGTATGGAAATAGCAATTGTATATGTGTCAAGTGTATAATGTGAAACGTATAAGATAACCAAATGTGCATAGGAGCAATGTATTGTGTAAGTGTATCATGTATACGCGTATGTGATTATTTACAGGTTAGAGATGTGAAATTGAACATGTATTAAGTATTTATTTTAACCTAAAGAAAAATTAAATGTTCATTTAATTTAATTAATGATCTTGTATTTTTTTTATATGTATGAAAAGAAATGTTTTAATCAAATGCTTTAAATTCTAATTAGATTATGTATAAAAATGTATCTTTATTTATTATATACAAAAAGTAGGTTTTTAATAAATATCAAGAATTAAATTAGAAAAATGTATTTTAATTAAATGTTTAAGAATTTAAATTATGCAAAAATGTATTTATCTATTATGTACAAAGAGAAAATTTTAATTAAAGGAAAAGAAAAATGTTTTCAATCTTAATTATTTTGTGTAATAAAAATATATTTTTATGTATTTGTGCTTAATATATATATTCAAAAGTGTTTTAAATTAACTAAATTAGGTATATAGAAAAGTGGTGTTGATTAAGTATAAGAAAAATATTTTAATTATATGTTTAAAGAAAAAAGATGTATTTTCAATTAATTAAGTATTGAACAAATGTATTTTATTAGTAATAAAAAGAATTATTGTAAAGCAAGAAAAGTGTTTGTTTAAGTTTATTAAGGAGAGAATAAAAGAAAATTAGGTTATGTAAAAGAACTAAAAAAAATAGATGAATGCGTTGGGCTTTGTATTGGAAACGGATTAGGCCCAGAGTTGAGACAAAGGTTTTTTGTTAGGGTTCACTGAATGTTTTCATTTGGGACAAGGCTTTAGGGTTTCGTGAGCAGCGTGCCGTTCGTTCACTTGTTCGTCTTTCTCCAATCGTTCATCTCTTGCCATGGATACTTGAGTGCAACTCCTTCACACAAGGCCAATAAACGCCATCATCCCCCTTTCACCCTCCGTAGACCAACCAGACCACGTTATAGGGTACGATTTCAATCTCAAATGCATTAGGGTTTTGTTCCTCTTTTGATTTTAATTTCAAATTGGGTTTCGACTTATATTTTCTTTCGTTATTGACATGCATGTAAGGAGGTATAAGAGTACTACCTTTGAAGATGGCAGAAGAGGGATTTTGGAGGCGTTGAGGCCCGGCGATGAAAACGGCGGAGGCGATGCTGAGCTTGCTCTTTGGTAACTTTTACCTTTTCTGCCACTTTAAGGTTTGATGATGATTTTTGCACTGAAAACCCTTTTTTAAAAGATTCACTTCTTTATCTCTTCTCTTCGTTGGCTTGCCTTTGTTGATTTTCTCTCTTCTTCTGACTTGTTGTCTTGCTTTGAGCTGCCTTTGAATATGTTTGAATATGCTTGCTTATGTTGCTTTGAGATATCTTTGAATGTCGCTTCTGTATCTTCTTTGTTGCCTAATTTGACATGTATCTTCCTTGCCCCATGATGAATCTAGGGTTCTGAGGGCTTGTATACCTTGAATGCTTGTGTATGCTGTTGAATATGCCTTTGTGCTTGTTAGAAAACGCCCTATGATGAGTGCTCTGAGGGCCTTGAGGGTTTGGTTGCCTTAGACAGGTTCAAACTTCTTTGGAGCCTTTAGGCTTTGAAAAGTTTAGGAACCTGTGTTTGACATTGAGTAGCCTCTTTTGATGATGGTTGATACCTTTTCCTTTTGAATTTGATGATTTGCTGGCTTTTCGCTTGAGTTGGATACCCAATGATGAATTCCTGGAATTCTGAGGGCTGGATGCTTGAACCTATGTTTGCACCACTTTTAATTCTTTGCAAGGTTGGACAGGCTTTGTGAGGTTTCTTACAGGTTTTAGGCTTATTGCAAGCTTAAGGTTGGTTTGACCGGTTTCAAGGCTTGAACAGGTTTTTTGCTTCAGCTGGTTTTTGATGATTAGGCTTTGAATGTTTAAGGTTTGAACTGGACAGGTTTGAGGGTTATGTGTTTGGCTGGAGGTTTCTAGTTATTGACAGGCATGGTGGTATTATCTGGTTTTCTGCTGTTTATGTTTAGGCCATATGATGCTGAGGTGAGCTTGAGTTTGTGATGTTCGCAGGTTTTTAGTTTTAGTGAGGCTTTAGGTAGTATGAGGCTTTGGCATATTTTCTGCTTCAGGTTTAGACAGGATGAGGCTTTTTGGCTTCAACTGGTTCTCTTTGTGTTTGAGTTATTGACAGGTTATCTCCTTGACAGTAGGGTGAGACTTGAGGCTTAATGCTTTATGGTTTTTCAGTGGGCAAGTTTGCTTCGGGCAGGTTATTTTTGTTTAAGGTTCTGGACAACAGGTTGAATCTTTTTGGCCTTGTATTCCTTGTGAAGTTTTAAGCTTATCTTTGTATATTTTGCTCTCTCCTCCTCTCTACTGTGTTTTTGCTTTTTGTATATGTTTCTTCCTGCCTAAAAGCCTAAAAACCTGCATTCTTTTATCTCTCTCCTCTTCTCTCTCAGTACAGTTGAATATTAAACTATGTTTCTTTTTTGTACTTCTTCTGAAAGGGCCATTGGGAAATGATGAAAAGTCAATATGCTTGCTTGCACAATAGTTTTCCTCTGCATATCTTATCTCTTCTTTGACAGCTTTTGTACTTTTTATCTTCTTTGATATCTTTGTGCAGTAACTTGTACCTTTTGGCATTTGACAGCAAGTTTGACACTTTGCATTTTGACAGAAAGTTGCAATTTGATTTTTAGTTGGGTTTGAACTTGGAGTTTGAGATTTTGAATTTTATGCAGTTTGACACTTTGCATTTTTTTCTCAACTTTGCATTCATGATTAAATAAAATTCTTCCCTCTTTGTGAACCGGGAGAAATCCCGTGATTTGCAGAGAGGGTTAACTGATCCCAATCAGTGGCCCTTAATGATGAATTTCTTTTTATCTGTCTTTTTATTTATTTATCAGTTACTGACTTTTCTCTTTTCTTTTGCAGATGAATACTTGAATGGAGAGGGGTACTAAATGAAGACTGAAGAATTAGAAAAAATAGGATAGTTTCCTTTTTTATTTAAATTTAAATTAATGTAAAACCATTGTTTGTAATTAAATTATAAACAATAATTGTACAAATAATTCAAGAATCAATAAAAGTCTTTATTATCCAATCAATTCTATTTCCTCTTTCTTTATTGTTTATCTATTATTTTAAAACTCTTTGAATTAAAATAATTGAAAAATAAATTTCAATCACTTAATTTAGAATAATAAATAATTTAAATAAACAATACTTTAGCACATTGATCAGTTAAACCTGGTATCTCCAAAGCAAAGCAACAGTTAATCAAAACACTGATCAGGCACATTCCTTTTTTCCCTGATTTTTTTACCAAGCACTGTAAATCCAAACTGCGCATATCTTTTGACTGGTTCAATCAAACGAACGTGAATTCAAACCCACTGCCTTCTTTTTACTGATTAAATCAAATAATGCGAATTCAACCCAAATCTCGGAATGTCTTGCAAAACACTGTAGAATTTAGATCTTTCTGAGAACGCGCGCACAAACCCTAATTCCTGATTAAATTCCAAAGAGCGTTCGCCTGATCAAAATTGAGCCAAAATCAACCAAAACCCTAAGCCAACTGTGTGAAAAAATCCAGAGCCCTGAAAAATCAATAAAACCCTAATTTTTGTTTGACTGACGAGAAAAGTCCGTTTGTCCGATTCTTGAGCCAGTTTGAAAGATCAGGAAACGCCTGAAGCTGTGATTTCTTGTGGTAAAATGCGAGGGCAAATTTTGGGGTACAACAGTTGCCCCTGTTCAATCTTCTTGGACCTGAAGAGTTAGATTGGCAAGTTTTCCTTTCGCGACTTGAAGGTAAAAGAAGATTGGACACTAAAGTACCCAAAAAATTTGCACTCGTCGATGTGATGGTAGAGGTGAATGGGCTTAAAGATGCCATTTGGTGATGGGCTTAAAGATGCCATTTGGTGATGGGCTTAAAGATTCCATTTGGTGCGATAGAATCTTGTCGGGGAATGGGCTTAGAGATGCCATCCGAGAATGGGCTTAAAGATGCCATTTGGAATGAGTATCAGGAAGGCGTCCATGTTTTGGGAACATCTCTGAATCGGGAGGTCCGAATAAGCAATAGGTTGTCATCCATGTCTGGAGAATCCGTAAACTATTTTCAGGAGTTGAGATTGAATAAGCAATAGAGCAACGTCCGTTGTTGGGAAGCGTCCGTAAACTGTTTTCAAAAGTTGAGAAGAGTCTGAACAAGTTGGTAGATTGACATCCGTTGTAGGGAAGAATCTGTAAACTGTTTTCAAAAGTTGAGAAGAGTCTGAACAAGTTGGTAGATTGACATCCGTTGTAGGGAAGAATCTGTAAACTGTTTTGAAGTTGAGATTGAATAAGCAATAGAGCCACATCCGTTGTTGGGAAGCATCCGTAAACTGTTTTCAAAAGTTGAGAAGAGTCTGAACAAGTTGGTAGATTGACATCCGTTGTAGGGAAGAATCTGTAAACTGTTTTCAAGAATCTTGAAGTTGAAGAGGAACCGGTGTAGGGTTTCCTGATGATGCGTTTGAATGGATGTGAAATAAGTATCAGAATGTCGCCGTGTCCGGGTCACATCTGAACTATTTCTGGATGAATCTCGGGAGGTGATCTTTGTCTGTCGACTGATCCTACCTGAAAAGTAAAGGGTTAGTTGTATGCAATGTTATGATGCATGATGCAATGTATGTGACATCAACGTTTATGACATGAATGTGATGAATGCGCATGTAGGCTGATGAGCTATCTTGCTGAGGATAAATGAATCTTGGACGGCTGAAGATAAAAGAATCTTGACTGCTGTCGGGAAAATAAATGCTTGGCTGCTGCTGGGGAAGAGAATTCCTGATGACCTCTACTGGGGAGTTCCAAACTAATAGACTCATGCTGGGGAGGTAAGACTGAGAATCTTCAGTTCGGTGGGAAGTAACTCTGGTGACTTCACTGGGGAACTCAAGATTTGCCCTCCCAAAACTCTGTGGGGAGAAGGTTCATTAGTCTGGCTCCGCTAGGGATTGATAATTTGAAGTTTTAGCTTTGCTGGGGATAATGAAGCTTGACTCTGAGTGGAGTTAGCTTGAGAAGAATCTGAACAAGCGATAGGTTAACATCCGTTACTTGGAGAACCCGTGAACTGTTTTCAGAAATCTTAAGATTGAATAAGCAATAGAGCAGCATCCGTTGTTGGGAAGCGTCCGTAAACTGTTTTCAAAGGTTGCATCTGAACAAGCTGATAGATTAACATCCGTTGTTGGGAAGAATCCATAAACTGTTTTCAGAAGTCTTGAGAAGAATCTGAACAAGTGATAGGTTAACATACGTTACTTGGAGAACCCGTGAACTATTTTCAGAAATCTTGAGATTGAATAAGCAATAGAGCAGCATTCGTTGTTGGGAAGCGTCCGTAAACTGTTTTCAAAGGTTGCCTCTGAACAAGTTGGTAGATTAACATCCGTTGTTGGGAAGAATCCGTAAACTGTTTTCAAAGGTCTTGAGAAGAATCTAAACAAGTGATAGGTTAACATCCGTTACTTGGAGAACCCGTGAACTATTTTCAGAAATCTTGAGATTGAATAAGCAATAGAGCAGTATCCGTTGTTGGGAAGCGTCCGTAAACTGTTTTCAAAGGTTGCATCTGAACAAGTTGGTAGATTAACATCCGTTGTTGGGACGAATCCGTAAACTGTTTTCAGAAGTCTTGAGAAGAATCTGAACAAGTGATAGGTTAACATCCGTTACTTGGAGAACCCGTAAACTGTTTTCAGAAATCTTGAAGTTGAATCAGCAATAGAGCAGCATCCGTTGTTGGGAAGCGTCCGTAAACTGTTTTCAAAGGTTGCATCTGAACAAGTTGGTAGATTAACATCCGTTGTTGGGACGGATCTGTAAACTGTTTTTAGACGTCTTGAAGAGGAACCGGTGTGGGGCTTCCTGACGATGAGCTCGTGTAAAGCTGCATCGGTTTTTTGAACACTTTTGACATTCGAATGCCCCAAGTGGTGATGTAGATAAATTCCTGGCTTGTTACAGGGGTTGGTCTACAATCGGTCGTTCACAGATGTTTTCCTGGCTCGTTACAGGTGTGGATCTGGAATTCTTCAGACGTGCCCTGGCTGGATACAGGAGTCGAGTCTGGAAATGTAGTCAACAGATATGCCCTGGCTGGATACAGGAATCAAATCTTCGAACTCTTCAGACGTGCCCTGGCTAGATACAGGAATCGAGTCTGGAAATGTGGTCAACAGATATGCCCTGGCTGGATACAGGAGTCAAATCTGGAATTGTAATAGTTGATTTGTTGAACACTTTTGACATTCGAATGCCCCAAGTGGTGATGAAGGAGTCTTGAATCAGATTACTCTGCATATTGAGGGATTTCTTGAAATCTTGACTGGACTGCCCCAGGTTAACTGAACTTTGAAAGATCTGTTGGACCTTGACTGGACTGCCCCAGGTTAATTGAATTGTGACATGTCATGCCCCTTGTTGATAGGATATTTGTAGTGGAAGTGTTATCCTCTTGAAGTGATTTTTACTTACTGAGAGAGTTTTCGTTCCTCCGAACATTCGCTGTATGAATTTCTTCGCTGTCAAACAAAAAGCCAAATGTAGACAGTGATATTCAAGCAATGCGAAGTTCATGTTTGTCTCGAAGTTTTGAAAAAATGCGTTTTTAGCAGAAAACTTTTTATAGGACAAATCAACACAAGATTTAGAGTAAAGCCTTACAGGAGTCAGGATACCTTTTGTAACAGTATGCTTTCGAACTAACTCATGCTTCAATTAGGACTTTTGAAGGGTTGTAACGTGGCTTGGTTCACGGTTTAAGAAACAAAGGATAAAGGCTCAAAGTATATTTGTACCCACCCGCTCTTCGTGATGTTCTTCAACCTAAGCTCAGTTAATTGTGCGTCATACTCTGTTTTGAGTTTTGAACGACTTTTGGGTGATGGTTCACCAGTTGAATTTGGGGAGACAGTCATCATCTCCTTTTTCTTTTCCAACATTTTTCGTGTTGTTGAGGATTTTGTAATGACCTCACTATTTTGATTTTGATTTGTCATCCCTAACTTTTGCCTGACTGTTCCCGTTTTTCGAGACTACAGTCAGCGGGATGCCCCAACTTTCTTAAGCCTCCTTTATAGGTTTTGGCTTGGTGGGCTTTTTTCTCTTTTTGAGAGATTGATTGTCTATGTGATAGGGAACCACCCTTGTCTTTTGATTCCAAAGGAATGCTTTCCTTTTTTGACATCGTTCGTTGTATTAAGAACTGAGAGTTTGCGACTTCAATGCGCATTTTCTTTTGAATTAACTGAGATACTACCCGGCCCCAGGTTTATATCAAAGGTTTTGATTGTTCAGAACAGAAAACTCCTACTTCTTTGGCTCGAAAGGGGTTGACTAGGGATTAACTTCCTTATAACTCCAGTGTTTGGGATTTGAAAGAAATGCCTGTACATCATCAGCAAGGTCTGTTCAAAAGCATACTGTATAAGATCATGGTATTGTTTCGTCATCCTCCCTCTAAAGGCTTGCAGCTTTTTATCAAGAGTCAGATGTCATAAAGAAAAGCATAAGAGTAGTGAAACCAATGGATGAATTCAAGACAAACATATGCAATGCATTAATGAACACAGAGTTTAACATCAACAGATAATTGTTTGACAGCAAAAGAAATTACAACTTTGAAAATTCAAAAAGAGCAAAAGTCTTTCAGCTTGATCTTCGTCACTTCAAACGGAGAACCCTTTAACGGAAGATTTTCATCTCGCGTCTGGCATGAATTCCAGCACTCCAATGTCGATCAGATCTTGAATCTTGTTCTTCAAGGCCCAACAGTCGTTGGTGTCGTGTCCTGGGCTGTAGGAGTGGTAAACACAGAATGCGTCGGGATGATAGTGAGGAGAGGAGGTATTGGGCTTCTGAGGAGGGTCCTTTAAGGTAAGCAAGTTGACCTCCATCAGGCGCTTCAGTATGAAAAATGATGGTATTTCAGTCTCCGTGAACTGTCTTCTCGATGTTTCTTGCTTACGCCGATTACCCCTTTGACGCTGGCGAGGTTGTTGATGGGCTTGTGACCCTGAAGCAAGCAAAGGAGCTTTCCCCTTGTCTTCTTGAGTGGATGGAGGCTGAGCGGTGATTTGCTCTTCGACCTCAGATGTTTGCCCCAGTTGGTTGTTTGGAAGCAATTGGCGGACAAGAACTCTGAGTTCCTCTTGTCTTTGGGATAAGTCTTGGATGAGAGCCATCTGGCCCACCAACTGTCCCATCACTTGGGTCCTCAAGGTTGTCAGATCAAACTGCAGCTCTGCAAGCTGATCACTCCTGGCATTGTTGGAATTCTCTAAGCCCTTTGTGAGGAGAGCTTTCATTTCTTCTTGCCCCAGAGACAAGTTCAGGAACATCTCCTGCAGCTGAGCAGTCTGGTCTTGAATGTCTTTGCCAGACCTTTCTAGGGCCATCTCTTGCTGAAATAAACAGCAGGAGATTAAGGAAACCTGAAAAAGGAAAGACTGTCAAAATGCAATGCATGATATGTGGATGCATGCTTTCAAGGATCTCTTGGGGTAAACACAAGAAAATGTTAGAGGTTGAACTCTGCTCTTGGATTGGAGAACTTTGCACCGGCGGATGTCTTTCCACTAGAATCAAGCTCACCATGTCGAGTGGGTCATAGCCACTGATTCAAGTTGTTGTACTTGATCTTTGTTTGGAGAACTTTGTATCGGTGGATGTCTTTCCACGAGAATCAAGCTCACCATATCGAGTGGGTCATAGCCACTGATTCAAGTTGTTGCACTCGAACTTTGATTGGAGAACTTTGTATCGGTGGATGTCTTTCCACGAGAATCAAGCTCACCATGTCAAGTGGGTCATAGCCACTGATTCGAGTTGTTGTACTTGAACTTTGACTGGAGAACTTTGTTTAGAGGAGAAAACTTCTTGCTCCTTGGTAGACGTCTGGTTCAATGTAACCCTGCATCAAAAGAACCCTCGAGATCCTTGAAATGGTTATTGAAAATGCCATGGTATGATGTCATGATGTCATGTACATGTATGCGAAAAGCAAGTGAGTGTATATACAGACAAACATATTCACACAAAGCAAACAAGTCCTTAGGTTTAGGCTTGCATGAGGTTCAGGTAAGTACCCTCTTGAAGTTAGTTGGCTCATCCTGTCCTATCAAAAGTAACCGGGTTCTAGAGAGCTCAATATCATTGGATTGTTTTCTGTGTTCATCGTCTCGGTTTAGCCACTTACTGGCGACCAAAATATTCCAAGAAAACAATCCTCAAAAGAGTGTAGTATCGAGGATCTACCAACTTCGGACTGCACCAAAGTCGGTCATCTCACTACCCCTAAAAAGGCTAAGATGGTCAATTAAGGTTCTAAGAGTTCGTTAGTGCTTCATGACATCACACAGCGGCCCCGTACTCTCCTTGACTACTCAAGGGTTACCGGTACTCACAAATATGTCACACTAACATAGCTTACTGCTTCAACCGTGTCAGTATACCCCGCACAGTTCCATCACAGTTTTTTTGCTATTTACCTAGAAAAGGTGCCCCAAATCCGGGTGGAGGATTTACAACAAAACCCAAACAAGAACCCGAAAGATAAAGCAATCAAGTCAATCAAAGCAAGAAAGTAAAGGTGATCTAAACTCTAAGGTAACCCCACTTTCAAGTTTGTCCCCAGCAGAGTCGCCAGTTCTGTGATATGGTGGGAGAACTGACTGTGGTTTTGCGTTCGTATTCGCACTTGTGCGATTGAGCAAGAGTCGCCACCGACTTTTTATTTTATCCTAAAGGAAAGGTAAAAAAAGCACAGCAAAAACCTTTTGAGATATTTCATGGGTTCGGGGGGTAGATTATGAAAAGGGAAGGTATTAGCACCCTTTTCATCCATGGTTATCCATGGGCTCTTAGTTACTTGGTTTTTTAGATCACTTGCCTTGATTTTCGATTGCTTGAAATTGTGGTGTGTGTGTGTGTGTGTTTTGAAAATGTTTTTGAAGAAGATGCCTTGTCTTAGGCTAACCTTGTAACAATTCTTTACTCGAATATTTTACAAAGGCGTGTATCTTTTCGAAAAGATGTTTCAAAAATGTTTTGAGAGTTTGTTTTGAAAGTGTTGTGGATTGTGGTTTTTTTGAAAAGAAGGCAAGTGTTTTTGCAAATTGATCTCAAGTAACTAAGAGTTTTGTCTACCCTATTGTACTCAAAGGTTTTTTGTTATGTTTTAACCCTTTTTAACAATTTTGTTCCACCATTGAATTTGGTGGACAATCTTGCGTTTAGGAAGTTTATTCGGGACGGGCGCGGGTCATCGTATGGACCACGAATGCAATGGTGCCAAGTGTCTTTGGCAATTTGCTTTGAAGGGACTATGATCATTCCGTTTTAGGCAACATTCGAAAGCGTCATCGAGGGACTTATGATCATTTGATTTTGTTTTGCCAAAGAAACTCGACGTGCAAGCATGGCCCATTTTAGAAGGCAACATGTGGGATTACCCTAGGGGGTGCAAGTGTGATTGTGTATTGATTTCATGTATTTGTCTTGTATTAGGTTATCTAGCGTTTGATTTTATGTACATGCAAACCCTAGGTCTAACCATGGTATAATTGAAAGCGGTAAATTGCGAAATGTAAAATCTACGCTATTACAAAATAAGTATCCGGGAGTGGGGGTACAAATTTATGAATGGGGATGAGACTTATAGTATCCTATAAGTTACAACCAAATCGAATTTGCGATCAAATGTAAATAACGGTATATCAATGTATGGAAATAGCAATTGTATATGTGTCAAGTGTATAATGTGAAACGTATAAGATAACCAAATGTGCATAGGAGCAATGTATTGTGTAAGTGTATCATGTATACGCGTATGTGATTATTTACAGGTTAGAGATGTGAAATTGAACATGTATTAAGTATTTATTTTAACCTAAAGAAAAATTAAATGTTCATTTAATTTAATTAATGATCTTGTATTTTTTTTTATATGTATGAAAAGAAATGTTTTAATCAAATGCTTTAAATTCTAATTAGATTATGTATAAAAATGTATCTTTATTTATTATATACAAAAAGTAGGTTTTTAATAAATATCAAGAATTAAATTAGAAAAATGTATTTTAATTAAATGTTTAAGAATTTAAATTATGCAAAAATGTATTTATCTATTATGTACAAAGAGAAAATTTTAATTAAAGGAAAAGAAAAATGTTTTCAATCTTAATTATTTTGTGTAATAAAAATATATTTTTATGTATTTGTGCTTAATATATATATTCAAAAGTGTTTTAAATTAACTAAATTAGGTATATAGAAAAGTGGTGTTGATTAAGTATAAGAAAAATATTTTAATTATATGTTTAAAGAAAAAAGATGTATTTTCAATTAATTAAGTATTGAACAAATGTATTTTATTAGTAATAAAAAGAATTATTGTAAAGCAAGAAAAGTGTTTGTTTAAGTTTATTAAGGAGAGAATAAAAGAAAATTAGGTTATGTAAAAGAACTAAAAAAAAATAGATGAATGCGTTGGGCTTTGTATTGGAAACGGATTAGGCCCAGAGTTGAGACAAAGGTTTTTTGTTAGGGTTCACTGAATGTTTTCATTTGGGACAAGGCTTTAGGGTTTCGTGAGCAGCGTGCCGTTCGTTCACTTGTTCGTCTTTCTCCAATCGTTCATCTCTTGCCATGGATACTTGAGTGCAACTCCTTCACACAAGGCCAATAAACGCCATCATCCCCCTTTCACCCTCCGTAGACCAACCAGACCACGTTATAGGGTACGATTTCAATCTCAAATGCATTAGGGTTTTGTTCCTCTTTTGATTTTAATTTCAAATTGGGTTTCGACTTATATTTTCTTTCGTTATTGACATGCATGTAAGGAGGTATAAGAGTACTACCTTTGAAGATGGCAGAAGAGGGATTTTGGAGGCGTTGAGGCCCGGCGATGAAAACGGCGGAGGCGATGCTGAGCTTGCTCTTTGGTAACTTTTACCTTTTCTGCCACTTTAAGGTTTGATGATGATTTTTGCACTGAAAACCCTTTTTTAAAAGATTCACTTCTTTATCTCTTCTCTTCGTTGGCTTGCCTTTGTTGATTTTCTCTCTTCTTCTGACTTGTTGTCTTGCTTTGAGCTGCCTTTGAATATGTTTGAATATGCTTGCTTATGTTGCTTTGAGATATCTTTGAATGTCGCTTCTGTATCTTCTTTGTTGCCTAATTTGACATGTATCTTCCTTGCCCCATGATGAATCTAGGGTTCTGAGGGCTTGTATACCTTGAATGCTTGTGTATGCTGTTGAATATGCCTTTGTGCTTGTTAGAAAACGCCCTATGATGAGTGCTCTGAGGGCCTTGAGGGTTTGGTTGCCTTAGACAGGTTCAAACTTCTTTGGAGCCTTTAGGCTTTGAAAAGTTTAGGAACCTGTGTTTGACATTGAGTAGCCTCTTTTGATGATGGTTGATACCTTTTCCTTTTGAATTTGATGATTTGCTGGCTTTTCGCTTGAGTTGGATACCCAATGATGAATTCCTGGAATTCTGAGGGCTGGATGCTTGAACCTATGTTTGCACCACTTTTAATTCTTTGCAAGGTTGGACAGGCTTTGTGAGGTTTCTTACAGGTTTTAGGCTTATTGCAAGCTTAAGGTTGGTTTGACCGGTTTCAAGGCTTGAACAGGTTTTTTGCTTCAGCTGGTTTTTGATGATTAGGCTTTGAATGTTTAAGGTTTGAACTGGACAGGTTTGAGGGTTATGTGTTTGGCTGGAGGTTTCTAGTTATTGACAGGCATGGTGGTATTATCTGGTTTTCTGCTGTTTATGTTTAGGCCATATGATGCTGAGGTGAGCTTGAGTTTGTGATGTTCGCAGGTTTTTAGTTTTAGTGAGGCTTTAGGTAGTATGAGGCTTTGGCATATTTTCTGCTTCAGGTTTAGACAGGATGAGGCTTTTTGGCTTCAACTGGTTCTCTTTGTGTTTGAGTTATTGACAGGTTATCTCCTTGACAGTAGGGTGAGACTTGAGGCTTAATGCTTTATGGTTTTTCAGTGGGCAAGTTTGCTTCGGGCAGGTTATTTTTGTTTAAGGTTCTGGACAACAGGTTGAATCTTTTTGGCCTTGTATTCCTTGTGAAGTTTTAAGCTTATCTTTGTATATTTTGCTCTCTCCTCCTCTCTACTGTGTTTTTGCTTTTTGTATATGTTTCTTCCTGCCTAAAAGCCTAAAAACCTGCATTCTTTTATCTCTCTCCTCTTCTCTCTCAGTACAGTTGAATATTAAACTATGTTTCTTTTCTGTACTTCTTCTGAAAGGGCCATTGGGAAATGATGAAAAGTCAATATGCTTGCTTGCACAATAGTTTTCCTCTTCATATCTTATCTCTTCTTTGACAGCTTTTGTACTTTTTATCTTCTTTGATATCTTTGTGCAGTAACTTGTACCTTTTGGCATTTGACAGCAAGTTTGACACTTTGCATTTTGACAGAAATTTGCAATTTGATTTTTAGTTGGGTTTGAACTTGGAGTTTGAGATTTTGAATTTTATGCAGTTTGACACTTTGCATTTTTTTCTCAACTTTGCATTCATGATTAAATAAAATTCTTCCCTCTTTGTGAACCGGGAGAAATCCCGTGATTTGCAGAGAGGGTTAACTGATCCCAATCAGTGGCCCTTAATGATGAATTTCTTTTTATCTGTCTTTTTATTTATTTATCAGTTACTGACTTTTCTCTTTTCTTTTGCAGATGAATACTTGAATGGAGAGGGGTACTAAATGAAGACTGAAGAATTAGAAAAAATAGGATAGTTTCCTTTTTTATTTAAATTTAAATTAATGTAAAACCATTGTTTGTAATTAAATTATAAACAATAATTGTACAAATAATTCAAGAATCAATAAAAGTCTTTATTATCCAATCAATTCTATTTCCTCTTTCTTTATTGTTTATCTATTATTTTAAAACTCTTTGAATTAAAATAATTGAAAAATAAATTTCAATCACTTAATTTAGAATAATAGATAATTTAAATAAACAATACTTTAGCACATTGATCAGTTAAACCTGGTATCTCCAAAGCAAAGCAACAGTTAATCAAAACACTGATCAGGCGCATTCCTTTTTTCCCTGATTTTTTTACCAAGCACTGTAAATCCAAACTGCGCATATCTTTTGACTGGTTCAATCAAACGAACGTGAATTCAAACCCACTGCCTTCTTTTTACTGATTAAATCAAATAATGCGAATTCAACCCAAATCTCGGAATGTCTTGCAAAACACTGTAGAATTTAGATCTTTCTGAGAACGCGCGCACAAACCCTAATTCCTGATTAAATTCCAAAGAGCGTTCGCCTGATCAAAATTGAGCCAAAATCAACCAAAACCCTAAGCCAACTGTGTGAAAAAATCCAGAGCCCTGAAAAATCAATAAAACCCTAATTTTTGTTTGACTGACGAGAAAAGTCCGTTTGTCCGATTCTTGAGCCAGTTTGAAAAATCAGGAAACGCCTGAAGCTGTGATTTCTTGTGGTAAAATGCGAGGGCAAATTTTGGGGTACAACATCAGGAAATGTGAAGCAATGATGCAAAGGGTCAAAGAACTGGAAGAGAACCTTCATCATATCCTCCTTTGTGTTGGAGGTGACCAAGTTGAGTAGACGAACATGTCTCTCGGTGAATGGAGATTTCTCAGGGATCCTTGAATCTAGCTCCTTAAGTTGTGGAGGAATTCTTACAAGTTTGATTTGGATAGTTTTCCTGCGGAGTGAATCCATATCCTACAAAACAAGAACAAAGATGAATCTCCAAAATCCTTGAAATGGTTAGTGGATGCATATGATGTTCATGATGTCCATGATGTTATGTACAAGTATGCATATACAAACAAAGCAAACAAGTTCTTAGTTTAGGCTTGCATGGGGTTTCATAGGTAAGTACCCTCTTGAAGTTTAGTTGGCTCAACCTGTCCTATCAATAGTAACCGGGTTCTAAGGAGCTCAATATCACTGAATTGTTTCCTTGGTCAATATTTCAGCTCAAGCCTCTTTAATGGCGACCGAAATATCCCAAGAAACCAACCCTCAATGAGTGTAGTATTGAGTATCTACCAACTTCGGACTGCACCAAAGTCGGTCATCTCACTACATCCTAAAAGGCCAAGTTGGTCAAGTAAAGGGTTCTAGAAGTTCATTAGTGCTTCATGACATCACTCAGCGGCCCCGTATTCTCTTTGATTGACTCAAAGGCTACCGGTACCCACAAATATGTCACACTAACATAGCTATTGCTTAGACCATGTCGGTATACCCCGCACAGTTTCCATAACGTATTGCTATTTACCTATAATGTTTCCCAAATCCGGGTGGAGGATTCAAACCCAAACAAAGAACCAAAATGTAAAGCAAACAAGTCAAATAATGTAAGCAAATAAATGTGATCTAAACCCTAAGGTAACCCCACTTTTATAATATTCCCCAACAGAGTCGCCAGTTCTGTGATACGGTGGGAGAACTGACTTGAGGTTTTGCATTTTATCGCAAATGTTGCCGTTAGCAAGAGTCGCCACCGACTTTTCTTTTATCCAAAAGGAAAGGTGAAAAAGCACAGGAAAGACCTTTGAGATGTTTTCTTGAGTTCGGGGGGTAGATTATGAAAAGGGGAGGTGCTAGCACCCTTTTCATCCATGGTTTTCCATGGGCTCTTAGTTACTTGCTTAGATCACTTGTTTTGGTTTGTTTGAAATGGTGTTTGATGTGGTTTTGAAAGTATTTTGTAAAATGGGTCATTCGTTTAGGAAATCTTTGTAATGATTCTCGTTCGTAAGAATGTATACAAAGATGTTTGTCTTTTTGAAGATGTTTTCAATGTTTGTAAGATGTTTTTGAAATGTGTATGTGTTTGTTTTGAAAATAGCAAGGATTGTTATTTGAAATGGAGCAAGTAACTAGAATCTATCTACCTACTCAAATATCTTTTTTATGTATTTTCTATTCCTTTGACATTGTTGTCTTACCATTGAGTTGGTAAGCAACCCTATCTTTGGATATAAACGGGACGGGCGTGGGTCATCGTATAAGCATGATTAGCAATGTTTGCAAAGTATCTTAGCATTTTTGAGGGACCAAGATCATTTTGTAAGGAAACTTTTAAATAGCGTCATCGAGGGACTATGATCTTAAATTTGTTTTGTTTTGCCAAGATACTTCACATGCGTAACGTGGCCATTTTATTTTAGGCAACTAAATGGGAGAAACCCTAAGGGTGCTTGTGTGCAAAGTATATCATTTTCATGCTTTTGATCTTGCATTTAGAGTTTTCTATTTGTTTTGTTTCATTCTTGTCATACAAACCCTAATTACTAATCATGGCATATGAAAGCAATAAATTGCGTAATATAAATATACTAAGCTATTACAACAATTTTATGGGAGGGGGAAATACAATTTTGAATGGGGATTTGCACAAATATAAAACTAAATACATTATTACAACCAAATCGAATTTGCGCGAATTAAAATAAATATAATACAATATTTAAAATGTAATGCAATGTAATGTACATGTAAAGAGATTTTTGATGTCTTATTTTTATGTAAAAGAATATTTAATTTAAACCTAAAAATATAAAGAAAGAGATTTATTTTTTTGAAAGGGGTTTAACCCTAATTTTATTTATGAGAAAATAAAGTTTCTATATTATTATTTTTGTACATTTTCTTGTATGAAATGATAAATAATATTGTATATAAATATTAAAAATTAAATATATGAAAAAAATAGGTATTTGTAAGTATGAAATGTAAAATAAAAATATTAAGTTTATTTAATTATATTTATAAGTTTATTAAGAAAATAAATTATATCCTATCAAAATAAACTATATTTTTTATGTGAGAAATAATAAAAAAAATAAAACAAAAGTGTAAAAATAATTAAATTATTTTTTTAGGATTTTTTATCATTAAAGAAAATAATTAAAAGTATTAAATATAAAAAATGAAAAATAAAATATGAAAAGAATTATCAGGGGGTGAGATAGCAAATCAGTGGTAGTGCTAGCAAAAACAAACAGGCCCAGGAAGCAAAAAGCCTAACAGAGCTCGTCCCTGTCCTGCCTTCTTCTTCCTTACGCCTTGTCTAGTTCAACCTGCAACTTCCTCATGCTTGCATAAAAACGAAAACTTATAACATGAAAAATGTAGCATTTAAACTCACGATTCCAACCATATAAATTATGTAATCTAACTATCAAAGATCAAAGAGAATTTTAAAATCCCTAATTTCTAACCTAAAATTTTCAGAGATTTCAACTTCCAAATTCTCTTAGCACAAGTAAAATCAATACAAGATAATGATATGTATAGCTTCGTTAGGATGAGAACTACACTTTTTGTTCACAGATCGTGGCATGAGGTTACCTGTACAAGGAGATAGAGTTTGAAAAATTACCTCCTTCAGCTGGAATCGTGTATGGGAATGTAGTGACTTTAATGGAAGCCTGATGATTGCTTGAGCTTCCTTGAGCTTCCCTGAATCTATTCCAACCCTTACCTTGCTCTGAAAATGGCTAGAACTCCCTGACCAAGTCCAACTGCAAGCTTCAAAGTTAACAATGGCAGATGGTGAAACAGAGGTTACAGAACAAAGATGATAGTTTGGATGAGTTTGATATAAAGTATATAAGGTGTTGGAATGATCTAAGCACAAAACGCACGAGCCAAATGGATGCTGGATGTGTTTGTGCAGAAACTGTATGTTTTGGACAATTTTTGGTGCTTTGCTTGCTCTAAGTGTTTCAAGACTTTGCTTGGTGTTGTATGTGCTGTATATTCTTTGCATATTAGTATAGAAATGGTTTTAAGTCAACTCTCTATCAGGTGTACAAGCCCTAGCCTTTTTGCCACTTTTCTTGTACTTAAAGCAAATTGATAATACAAAACTCACATGCTTGTACCAGCTTGCTTAGGGTTGGTATTTCTTCCCTACAAGTTGCTTTTGGTCTATGGTAATTGCATGTATCAAGGGGACAGGTCCAATGCTCAAGATCACAAAGTTTGCAAAAGTTGCTCTTTATGAAAATGGCAATGGAACTTTTTTGCCATAAGTGGAATTATCAATTGGATAAGGGTTCAAAAGCATGGATAGAGGCTTTGTCAATTGAGTAAGCATTTAATTAAGGAGTGTGTAGCAAGTTTAGGACCTATAAAGCATGAAATAGCCAGCATAGGATTGATTTGCAACTTGGTTCTTCATGAAAATGGCTTGAACAAAAAGTGAGAAAATGCCAATTTCCTCTCTTCGATTCTCTCTACTAAAAAATGATCTTTGAGAGTTGTTGGACATTTTGAAAATCTTGGAATATGGTCTATAATCCATCTTTGAAATGAATTTTGAGATACCTCTTGGAACTAGCTGAAATATTTCCATGAAGTTGGGTCCAAAACCTGCCTAAATTAGGGCAAAATTTCACTAAGTTAAGAAGTTCATGACCATGTACTCACAAATTTATAACTTGAGATCCAAGCATATTTAGGGAAAAGTTTGTGAAGCAAAGTTGTAGATTTCATGGAGGTCTACAACTTTCATGTTTGGGACTTTCCTTGAATTAAAATGAATCATGGTGAAAAAGTGGTGTAAAGTTGAGAAAAAATAATAAACAAATTTATACTTAGAAAATTTCTAAGTTATGAAAAATTTCAAATTCAAACCCTAATTTTCAAATTTGGTTTTCTTGGTGAACAAGTTTCATATTTTGACATATCTTGATGAATTATGACCCTTGGTACTTGATTTTGACCAAAAAGTCAAAGTTTGACTTTTCAGTGTACAGTTGAATTTTGATCAATTGACTGCAAATTTCATCTGTCAATCCAATGAACTTGAGATGTTTTGAACCATGTAATTGAGTCAAGATGATGCCATTGAATCCTTGAAATCATGTTTTAACTCAATTGGTCATTGGCTAGGTTAAAAATCAGAAATTGCCCTTTCTCAATCAAAACCATAATTTTAACCATTTTGCCCTTTTGATGATTTGATCAAATTTCTTGAGGAGTTGTAATCCAAACTTGATCAAATGGTACATATGATTCTAAAATGTTGATGTGGATAAAAAATTATGAAGTTTGACTGTAAATTGGCCATGGTTGACTTTTTCTTCAATACAGCTGATTTTTTAGGTCAACTGTTTTATTGACTGATCAAAAATTTGGTTCAAGGCTTGAAACTTATCATGAGCGATCTTAGGGGTCCAAAATGATGTATTAAAGCCACATGAAGCATTGATGGTCTAAAAATCCTTGTGCAAACTCAAACCCTAATTTTGGGTTATCAGTGCAGTATGAGATGTCTTGAGCTGAGCAAACCCTGATCTTGTCTTGAGTCAAAGAAGTCTTGTGAGAAAAGTCTTGATAAATGAGAGGGAAAATTTTTGGGTACAACAGATGTCCACTTCCCCGTGTACCATCCTTTTTGACCCGTCGAAATCCCTGACCACAATATTACTCGGATTCAGAATCAAACCTTCACAGTCCAGACGGTCTAATGCTTTCTTTGGCAGAACATTTAATGAGGACTCGATATACACCAATACATGGGCCATAGTAGTTCCCCTGCACTCGATCGAGATATGTAGAGCATCATTATGATTTCTTCCTTTAGCAGTCAGATATGCGTCCGAGAAACCCAACCCATTGTCGGCAGTCAAACTAGCTACGCAGTCTTTGAATTGATCGACATAAGCTTCCTGCGGCACATGCGTAGTCTTGAGGAATGCAATCAGAGCCTTTGCATGGGCTTCAGAACATAACAATAAGGACAACATGGATATTTTTGACAGGGTCTGCCCCAGCTGCTCGACTACGTTGTAGTCTCTCTTCTTGATCATCTTCAGAATTTCTTTTATCTCTTGTTTAGAGGCTTCCAACACAATTTTTCTAGGCGCCTCCGTCCGGGCAGGCTCACCTGTGATTTCTTTTCTCCGAGTCTCAGATGGCTCGGCAATAGGATCGATAACTAGAGTAAGAACTGGAATAGTAGTTGATGTACTAGCAGATGGAATGACAACAAGTTTTTGAATAGTCAGAGAGGAAATCTCGGGATAAAAGAGTCTTCCACTTCTGGTGACCTTGTTGTCCCCGACAATATTGCTGATATCAGTATCATCTTCCTCACTTTTAATGTCTTGTTTAATTCTATGGTAATACACATCAGCACCATAGTGCCATGGGACAGCCTTGTCTGAAGTGTATGGGATAGGACCAGGGATAATAATGATTAACAGAGCGATTCTTGGAACGGGTGTAATCCTAACAGGCTTTCTCGAGGAAGAATTGGGAGGACTGGAGGAAATGGTTATGATGGAAACGTCTTCAATTGGAACTAACAGAATCATAGTCTTCCCGAACAGGATCTCTCTATTATCCATCAGGCGTTGAACACCTGATTTCAATAAGTGGCAACCAGTAGGCAAAATTGAACACACGCGGAAACCTTTTCCACAGCTCGGAAATAAACCGGCCAACAATAGATTATTCTTAACTGTCATCAAAGGAGTAGAAATTTCTTCCACGAAGGTCACAAGTAAATCATCGCCCACGGCATTTACTCCGTGAGCATGCTTGGGCATGGGAGCAGTTATGACGTTGGGCTTCTCTGGAGCATCAAACTCAATTTCTTTGGCTTCGATCAATTCTTGTACTTTTTTTTTCAAAGCCCAACAGTTGTTTGTATCATGACCTGGGATTTCAGAGTGATAGGCGCAGCGGGCATTCGAGTTATATTGAGGAGAAGTGGTGTCGGGGTTCTTCGGGGCCTCCCTTAGAGTTATCAGGTTGGTCTTCAATAACTGTGGTAGAATTTGAGACAAGGTCATATTGAGCCGAGTGTACTGTCTCTGTGTTCTTTCCACCCTTGGTTGATTGTTGCATTGTGGAGCAACTGTGGGTCTTGATATCACTACCGCATTTACTGCTTGACGGTTTTCAGGTCTGCTTTGGCCCCTCAGGTTGTAGACTGCACTAGCTTCTTTTTTACCAGTGAAAGGCTTCTTCACTTCACTTGATGAAGTATCCTTATGTATCTTACCACTTCGGATACCAGCTTCTACTCTCTCCCCAGTCAGAATCAACGTAGCTACTGCTTCAACTGTATCGGTCTACGCCGTACAGTTCCCTCACAGTTTATTGCTACTTACTTAAAAGGTGTCCCCAGATCCGGGTTAGGATCTATAGTAACTCCCAAACAAAACCCTTAAAAGTAAAGAAACCAAAACAAAGAGAAGCAATTTATGATGAACTAGATCCTAAGGTATACCCCACTTATATATCCCTAGCAGAGTCGCCCGTTCTGTGATACGGTGGCGGAAATGACTGTTTTGGAAAATGTTGGTTTGTGTTTTGCGTTTGTGTTCGCAAAATGTCACGGTAAGCAAGAGTCGCCACCGACTTTTGTTTTATCCAACTGGAAAGGAAAAAAGCACAGAAAAATTCCTTTTTTCGAGATTTTGAGTACGGGGGGTAGATTATAGAAAGGGAAGGTATTAGCACCCTTTCTATCCATAGTTTTCCATGGACTCTTAGGTACTTGCTCATCATTTTAAAAATTGCTTCCGTGTTTGTGTGTTTTGAAAAGTTTTTGTTTTACTTCGTTTTAACCCTTGTATCAGTCCTCAAGAGTGTTACAAAGTGTTTTTGAAAACTTTGTTTGAAAAGAGTGTAAGTGTGGAAAAGTTTATTTTGAGTAAGTACCTACTAGCATCTACCTACTCGAAAAAAGGATTGTTTCTATTCTTGTTTCCTTTAGATAGCGTTATCCTACTATTAAAGAGTAGGTAGCACCGTCGTTGGAGTTGTAAGGGTCAATTCGAAAGGGACGTACGATCACTAAAGTAATGTTAGGATGTCTTAGTAATAACCCTAATGTCTTAAGATCATATTCGAGGTAACATTTCCGAGGCAACCTTTCTGAGGCAACATTTCCGAACGGGACTTTTGATCTTTGTTTAGATAGGAGGGCAACGACTAAAACACCCTATACTTAATGACCGTTTATCGAAGGCAACCGAAGTGAGTGTATACCCTAGGAGTGCGCATGTGCGAGTGATTTGATTTCAGTTATTATCTTTGCACATTAGGGTTTTCTAACCATTTTAATTTAACATACAATCTTGTCATGCAATCCTACTATCATACATCTAACAGTTAATATTTGCGAAAATTAAAATGCAAGAAATAAAACTACGCTATTACAAGGCTTCGAGGAGGGGGATTAATTACATAGCCAAAAACCCGTAAAACGATGAATAAAAGCAAATCCTAATTCAGCTATTACATATTGTGAGCAGTTACATTAATATCATAAAATTAATAAATGCGTGCGATGAATCGAGAACGAGAAAAAATTTAGGGTTTTGACCCTGTATAAACCTAATTACAAGAAAAATCATATTTTTGTGGTTTTTTGCGTTATTTTGAGAAAAATAGAATTTAATTGAATAAATAAAGAAAACCTAATGACTATTAAATTTTTTTAAAAAAAATAATTAAATTAACTATTTTTTGTATTTTTGTTATTTTGAGAAAGTAATGAAATAATTGAGTAAAAAAGAAAATCTTAAATTCTAAATAATCTTAATTATGAAAGAAATTAGAATTTCCTTAAATTAATCCAACTAATTAATTAACAACATTTATTTAAGAAAAATAAATTTTCTTTTTTGTGAATTTTTTTATTGGTCAATTTTAGAAAAATAATTTTAGTATTGATAAAGAAAAGAATAATAAAAAAAGGAAATTAAAAAAAGTGAAAAAGAAATAACCCAAGGGTCTGCTATCAGCGACACTGACTAGAGGATGATGGTCCAGAAGATGGCAGCCCTGAGAAGATGGGGACATGCTGGATCTTGTTCTGAGTGGGATCCAGAAGATGATGGCCTGCACGAGCTAGATCTGATTCTGACTGGGATCCAGAAGATGATGCGCTGGATCTGATCCTGTCTAATGGATCAGAGAGATAGTTCCTAGAGGGTGCTTGATCTAGTCCTGGCTGATGGATCCAGAAGATGTTGGACCTTAGAAAGCGCAGGCGCTGGATCTGGTGAAAACAAAGGGGAATACGCCAAAAGTTCACGCCTGGGATCAAACCCAGAATCCTGAGTTGCTGGCTTCCTTCTGCTGACCATCCGTGTTGGGTATTAGTTTATCAATACAATAGAACAAACAAATAGATCAGAACTATAGGCTTCTAGCCAGAATAAATGCGCCAACATTTAAACCGGCTAGTAAAGTTGTGACACGCCATCGTCTTCTTCCCTGGATCTGTCGTTTAAAACTCTGAACCTTTACCTACAGAAAATGGGTATAGGTATAACCCTGGGCTTCCCAAAATCTTATCCCTGAATGATAAATCACAACCAGTGGTACCAATCAACTCGTGGCAACCCCACGAGCATCATGGTACCCTTATCCATGGCCAATTGTACCTGTAAAGAAAAACTCCAAAAACGAGCCAAGAACCCTTACTATGGCATCTTGCTATACAGTTAATGAAAATGCAATTGAACATAACCATTAGCTTGCAAATGATTCAAGGATCAAGAATATGCAAAGAAATCATGCTACAAATGCCGGAATCGTGATATTTAATTTCAAAAAAGTATGAATGTCGTGAGATGCTTACAACGCGTTTTTGGAAGTTATGAGGCTTGCTAGTGATTGGAATAGGGTCCTTGGATGTCCAGTAAACGAATAGTGTGCCCGGAATGGCTTGAGGAAGCCTGGAACTAAGAAATCAGATTGCAACTTTCCTTTGAAATTTTGAGATTTGTTCTTCTCTTTTCACGCCTCTAATCCCTCCCTCTTTTGATCTGCACTTGTTCTATATGTACCCTAGAACGAATTAGGGTTGCAATTTGGTTTCAAATCTTGTCCAATCATGATCATTGATTCAAGATTTTATCCTTTGTGCAAATCTTTCCAAATTGAGAAAATCCAATCTTTTTGTGTCCATTTGAAGCTTGCACGATTTGATTCTTCTTCCAGCTGTATAAGAGGCCTAAACATGCACAAAATCTCAAACTTTGATTAGTTTTGATATTTTTCATGATTTTATTTTGATTTTATTTGATTTAATCGAAATAAAATCCAAATAAATGACAAAAATAAAATAAAGACAAGTGGGAGAGATCATGGGTCGTGGGTCATGTTACAAACTCAATGCAAGCATAAAAAGTTGGGGCCATTTGACAAAAATTGCAATTTGAGACACATTTGACTTTTGGCAATTTTGCAAAAAGGGTCAACTTTGCCAATGCATAACTCTCTCAATTTTGACCCTAGAGAGGTGTTATGTGAATTTTTAGAAAGATTATGATGTCCTCTAAGCAACCCTTTTAGTCTCATATCAATTGAGTCTTCCATGTTCATGTATGAAGCTTTGACAAAAAATGTATTTTTGTTGACTTTTCAAAATGACCTATAATGTCCAAATTTATATCTTCTTGTGAGTGAATATTTTGAACTTGGGAGATGAAGATGAATTGTAGGGAATTACAACCTCTTAAAAATTAGCTTTGGATGGATCTTTTCTGATAAAGTATGAGAAAGTTATGCTTGGTCAAAGTTGAGTTGACTTTTCCTACAAAACCCTAATTTAGCAACTTTTGGGTTTTGATGAATTGTGAGCAATCCTTGAGGAATCATGATCAACCATTGATCAAATGATAAATAATTCTTTAAAATGAGAATGTTGACCAAAAATCTTAAAGTTTGACTGTATGTGGGCCATAGTTGACTTTTTCCCTAGCACAGTCGATTTTTAGGCCTTTGAGCAATTGACTGAGCAAATTTCCTTTGTAAGGCTTGAAACTTGACCTGGATGATATTGAGAACATATTAGGACAATGGTGAGCATTTGGGATCCTTTGGACTCAAACATCTTGATGCAAACTGAAACCCTAATTTGAGGTAGACTGCCTTAGGAGAGAGTTTGTCTGGTCAACCCTTGGACTTCCTTGAGCAATTTGAGGACCTCACTTGAGATGTTTTGAGAAATATGGGAGGGGAAATTTTGGGGTACAACAGTAGGGCTTATAGGAAGGAACCAGGATAGTAGGGTTTCTTCATTTGGTCATGTAGATTAGTTGACACGTTGGGTTTCGGGAACTGAGTTTCCATTTGCTGTCCGCAGATATGACATGTATAACTGCTGGAATCATTGGAGATAATTGTCTTTCCTGAAAAGATACCAGGGTTAACTATATGTGATGCATGGAATATTGTTGTGAGATGATGTTCTCAAAATAAATGAGATTATGTTTGCTATGTGATATGTATGCACATGCCATGATGTATGAGCATGTGATGCTATTAAGACATGTCCCAATCTGGGCAAGTAAATCCCCGACTGCTGCTGGTGAGTAACTGCTGTAGAGAATTGTGGTTCTTCTACTTCCGCTGAGGATGATGAACGAAAATGATTATGCTAGAGAATCACTCTTTGTTGTTTGTGAATATTCTGTCAGGGCGAGACTCTGTTTGAGAGTAGCTCTGCGGGGAATAATTCTGTTGGAAGGTGAATTTTCATAGCTGAAGTAATAAGCTCTGTCGGAGATTGAGCTTCTGTATTCAGAGAAATAAACTCTGCTTGGGGAGATAAAAATTATGATGATCCGCTCGCGATTATTAAATTCGGTCGGGGGATATAGAGTCAGGTTTCTGAAAGATCTTGACTGGGGAGATTACTTCTCGTTTTAAGAGGACTGATATCAATGCTTTGATTACCTTTACTCTGCGGGGAATACAGATGCTACGAGGTCGTATATACTGATGTATATGCTCCAAAGTTGTCTCTACCCTGATACCTGCTAGACAGAGTAACTGTCGGGTTTGACATTTCTGGTTTTTTCCCCCTGATTCTTAAGTTACGAGCAATTGTCTTTTCGTTTCTTATGTAAATATTTTCGAGTAGCAATCATATTCAAATGCATATGTCAAGAATAAATCATTGGACGTTCTTGCAAAACAAAATAGAAAAGGAAAAAAACTCATAGCTTTGTAAAAATGATTTGTATTGATTTTCGAAGTTGGCCTATAATAGGCGTTTTGTACAAGGAGGCTGACGCTCTAGTAAGAGAACGCCGCCGTAAAAAATATAATTTATACAATATTGTGTAAAAAGAAAACAGCTATGTATAACAATCCCACTGGGTTCCAATTTCGCTATTGCCCCTATGTCTTCGAGCGTCTCATCACCTTGGTGCTTGTCCGAAGCTGATTAGATTGATCGGTGTCGTTTGAGCTTGATAATTGATAATGAGGTCTGATCGAAAGATGATCCAATGGGACATAGTGATATGCTTTACATCCCTAACTTTTGCCTGGACCGCCCTTTCGGGTTTTCAGTCCACCGGGATACCCTTTTTTGCCTAAGCCGTCTTTTCAGGTGTTCGGCTTGCCGACTGTACAAATTTTTTTCATTTTCATCCCTTATTTTTGCCCGAACCCTTTTGGTTCACCGAGAAGCCCTTATTTTTGCCTAGGCCAGTAAACCTAGCGGGTCTTTTATCATGCATAGTATCTTTTCACTATGTCTGCATTGACAGGGTGAGGGAGGTCGTCACCGTCCATGGTGGTTAGAATCATGGCTCCACCCGAGAAAATATTTTTAATCACAAATGTCCCTTCGTAGGTGGGAGTCCATTTGTCTCTGGGATCACCTTGCGGCAATATGATGCGCTTGATTACCAAATCTCCGACTTGATACTCTTGACGTCTGACTTTTTTGTTGAAAGCCTTGATCATTCGCTTTTGATACGTCTGACCATGACAGACAGCAATAAGTCTCTTCTCGTGGATCATATTTAGTTGATCAAGTTGAGTCTGGATCCAATCATCTTCATTCAAACCCACATCTTTCATAATCCTTAAAGAAGGAATCTGGACCTCAATGGGTAGAACTGCCTCCATGCCATATACCAGAGAGTAGGGTGTTGCCCCTGTCGACGTCCGTGCTGAGGTAAGGTACCCATGAAGAGTGAATGGTAACATCTCATGTCAGTCTTTGTATGTCACCGTCATCTTCTGTATAATCTTCTTGATGTTCTTGTTAGCCGCTTCAACAACGCCATTCATCTTTGGCCGGTAGGGAGAAGAGTTATGATGTTGTATCTTGAACTGCTTACAGAGCTTGGTGATCATCGTGTTATTGAGATTCATACCATTATCAGTAATAATTCTCTCTGGAACACCGTACTGACAGATCAGATTATGCTGGATAAATCGTGCCACGACGTTCTTGGTCATAGTAGCAAAAGAGGCTGCTTCAACCCACTTCGTGAAGTAATCGATGGCCACTAGGATGAAGCGATGCCCATTGGAAGAGGTAGGTCTGATTTCTCCGATCATGTCAATGCCCCACATTGCAAAGGGCCACGGAGCTGTCAATACATTCAAAGGAACCGGAGGCACGTGCACCTTATCAGCATAAATTTGGCACTTATGACAAGTTCGGGAGTGCTGATAACAATCTGCTTCCATAGTGGACCAGTAGTATCCTGCCCGTAGGATCTTCTTAGCCATGGTATGTCCACTTGAATGGGTTCCGAAGGTACCTTCATGTAGATCTGTCATAATCCTCTATGCTTCGCTCTTGTCTACACACCGCATTAGGGTAGAGTCATGGTTGCACTTGTAGAGGATTCTATTATTGAGGAAGAATTTTGCAGCGAACCTTCTCAGAAACTTCTTATCGTTGACAGGTGCCCCTTTGGGATACTCTTAGGTTTCGAGGTACCTCTTCACTTCATGAAACCAGGGTTTGTCTTCCACCTCTTCAATGTCAATCTCACAGCAGTGCACTGGCTCATCCAACCTTTCAATGGTGATTCAGGGAGCTTCGTTGTCCAACCTGACTTTGAACATAGAAGACATGGTAGCTAGCGCGTCCGCTAACTGATTCTCCTCTCGTGGGAAATGTTTAAAGGTTACCTCCTCAAAGTGTGGGAGCAATGTTAGTACGTGCTCTTTGTATGGATGAGATTTGGATGCTTCGTATCCCATTCAACTTTGATCTGACTTATCACCAAGGCTGAATCCCCGAAGACATTTAAGAACTTGATCCTGAGGTCAATAGCGGCTTTGAGACCCATGATCCAGGCTTCATACTCCGCCATGTTGTTAGTGCAGTTGAAACATAGTCAGGCAGTGAAAGGAGTATGACAGCCCTCGGGAGATATGATTATGGCGCCAATGCCATTACCGAGTGCATTCGAAGCTCCATCAAAAACCATAGTCCATCGGGATCCTTCCTCAGGTCCTTCATCCGGTCCAGGTTCTTCGTAGTCAGTCACCAGCATAATATTCTCATCCGGGAACTCAAAATTCATGGACTGGTATTCATCCACGGCCTGATGAGCCAAATGATCAGCCAATACACTTCCCTTGATTTCTTTTTGGGTTGTATATTGTATATCGTACTCAGTTAAGATCATCTGCCATCTTGCTATTCTTCCGGAGAGAGCAGGCTTCTCGAAGATGTACTTGATTGGATCCATCTTAGATATCAACAGAGTAGTGTGAGTCAACATGTACTGTCTTAGTCGGCGAGCAGCCCATGCTGAAGCGCAACAAGTTTTCTCGAGTAGTGAGTATCATGTCTCACAGTCAGTAAACTTTTTGCTAAGGTAGTATATTGTGTGCTCTTTTCGACAAGACTCGTCATGCTGCCCCAACACAAACCCCATTGAATTGTCTAGCACTGTTAAGTATAATATCAAATGTCTTCCTTTGACCGGAGGCATCAGAATTGGTGGTTCTTGAAGATATTCTTTGATCCTTTCGAAAGCCGTCTGGCATTTATCATTCCACTTTACCACATGATCTTTCTTCAGAAGCTTGAAGATGGGCTTATAAGTAGCAGTCAGATGTGAAATGAACCTGGAAATATAATTTAGGCGTCCCAAGAAACCTCTAACCTCCTTCTCTTTACGGGGGAGCCGACATCTCTTGTATAGCCTTTACCTTTGTTGGGTCCACCTGAATACCTTTGTCACTGACGAAGAAACCTAGAAGCTTACCAGACCTTACCCCAAAAGTGCACTTGTTTGGATTCAACCTCGGCTTGTATGTCTTCAACCTGTCGAACAACTTTTGTAGATGATCAAGGTGTTCCTCTTCAGTTTGAGACCTGGCTATGATATCATCAACATAAACCTCGATCTCATGGTGAATCATATCATGGAACAAAGCGACCATGGCTCACTGATAGGTTGCCCCAACATTCTTCAACCCAAAAGGCATCACCTTATAACAGAAGGTGACCCACTGTGTGACGAAGGTTGTCTTCTCCATGTCTTCAGGAGCCATCTTGATCTGGTTGTAGCCAGAGAAACCATCCATGAAGGAGAAGATTTTATGTTCTGTGGTGTTGTCAACCAGAACATCAATGTGGGGAAGCGGGAAGTCATCCTTGGGGCTTGCCCTGTTCAGGTCTCTATAATCCACACACATTTGTGCCTTTCCATCCTTTTAGGTACCGGAACAATGTTAGTAACCCACTGCGGATAAGAGGTGATAGCTAAGAACCCTGCATCGAACTTCTTCATAACCTCTGCCTTGATCTTCTCTGACATTTCAGGGCGCATGCGGCGGACCTTCTGTTTAACCGGAGGACAATCCTCTTTAGTCGGAAGACGGTGTACCACAATATAAGTGTCTAAACCAGGAATGTCTTCATATAACCAGGAGAAGATCTCAACATAGTCGTGTGTTGTACCCCAAAATTTGCCCTCTCTTTCTTCAGGAAATCATCTTGGATTCACAGAGTCCCTCTGAAACAAATCCAAGTCCTGAATTGTCCACTTTTGCCCAAGCAAACCATTGACAAGAGCAAAATGATCACACAAGCTCTAAAGGCAACGCTTTTATCTTGAGAAAAATTAGATTCTAAACGTTTGGAATTTTTCTCTAAAAATGGGTGTTTAAGAAGAAAATAGCGCTTCAGAACTTCTGGACCAAACTCCAGATAGAAACGGTCAGAAGTTGCAAGCTCGGCTCAACGCAGTCAGAAGTTGGCTCTTCAGCAGCTACATCAACTCAGTCAGAAGTTGCAAACGTGGTTCAACATGTAAGCCTCAGACAGAGCATGACTCTTTCAGCAGTTACGCAAGTTCAGCCATAGTTTGCTAAAGGAATGCAAAGGAAACAAGGAAGTCTGAAGGCTCCTCCAGAACATGCTGAAATCAGAAGATGAAAAGGTCAGAAGAGTGGGTGTTACACTGATACAGAATCTCTAAGCCCAGGATTTGCAGAAGCAAATCCAAGGAACGTGTCAGAAAATCAGGAGAATCCCCAGAATTTGCTAAGACAACAGGAGGCCAAGACCAGAGCATGGTTTACGTTGTTCTTGGTAAAACAAAACTGCTGGTTCAAAGTTTTGTTTCTACTACCAGAATATTGGTGTTGATAAGTCTTATCACTATTTAATGCTCATTAATGCTCCCAACCACTCCTGAACATTCATCCAAGTAGTCCCTTCACGTGTGGCTTGGTAAACGCCTTTATGCAGGTTCTGGCATGGGTCTACGCGCCACCGTCCACCTAAGAGGTCACTTCTCTCCAATCCACGCCTGCTGTTCCAGCCTAGGCTGAAAGGCTATCTGTTATCACAACTTCCCAGGAATTTCTTTCAAAGAACAATTCAACCTTTGTTGGCGCCTTTAATGTTCAAGAAATCCACAAGAGCTTTGCCTATAAATAGAGAACCATTGTCCACTGAAAAAAGGCGTCCAAAAAACAGAAAAATTGCTAGAAGATAAACAGAAATCTTTGGCAAGAAAGTGTTGTGAAACTCTGCCAAAATCTCCAGTGTTTCATAACTTTGAAGTTCTTACCTTCAAACTTCATCAAATACCCAGTTTTCTTTGTGACTAAAGAACACCCTTTTCAACTTCTGACCATATATACGCATACACCTTCATCTACCCTTTTCAAAAAAGAACCTGTCCAGAACACCATCAGAGCCAAAAGCTAGCTCTCATCCACAAACTTTTCCAACAGCCAGGTAAGCACCTGCTGACCTTCATCACGCTGCTAAGCATCATCAGCTTTGCATGTTCAAATAAACATAATGTAAATATCATGTTGTTGCTGTTTGTGTTCTGAGGATTTTCATACCTCAGAACGTTTTGAGCCAGCGTAGAACCTGCATGTGACCTTGTTGGTTCTGTCCTCTGAAACACTTTGACATTTGCTGGTGCTATTCCCAAACATGTTTTCTATTTTATGGAATAATAACAAAATTGCAGATGTTCTGATTAGCACAGGGAGAAGCCAAGTGTTGACTTTGATGTTAGCACATCTGAAGCCTGTTTTGCTGTCAATAACATCAGAACTTCTGAGAATTATTGTATTTCCAGCAGGATTAGAACTTCTGATTTCCCCACTAACAAACTTTTGTCTTGCAGCGCAGGGGGGTCAGAACTTCTGATCTTCCCACTAACAGGTTTCTGTTTTGCAGGTGCTAGAGTCAGAAGTTCTGACTCATACAGTTTAACCAAAAGGTTGATCATCTGGCAGCGAGCCTGAGTCAGAACTTCTGATGACCTCTCAGCAGCGCGCCAGCTCCCTCTTTCTTTCTCTCTATCTTGTTTTTTCTACTTTCTTTTTTGTCTATTTTTCTCGTTGAACTACCCCATGTACAAATGTGTATCCCCACTCCCTAATTGTTGTAATAGCGTAGGATTTTATATTTCCGCTTTTTATTGCTAGTAATTAGGATGTGTATGGCAAGATAAAATCAATGAAATAGAAAATCCTAATTCAAAGATAAACTCTTATATGCAATAAAACACACTTGCACACTAACACCCCTAGGGTTACATCCACCTGTTGCCTTCAAAAATGGGCCATGTTACGCATGCAAAGTATCTTGGTAAAACAAACAAAATCAAAAGATCATAGTCCCTCGATGACGCTATCCAAAGTTGCCTTACAAAAAATGATCTTAGTCCCTCAAAAGAAATACTAAGATACTTTGCAACATTGCTATCATGGTCTATACGATGACCCGCGCCCGTCCCGTTTACATCCTAACACAAGGTTGTTCACCAAATGCAATGGTGAAACAACAATGTTAAAAGGGTTAAAAACATAAGAAAGATCTTTGAGTAAAATAGGGTAGACAACTCTTAGTTACTTGATCAAAAATCTTGCAAAACATCCTTGCTATTTTTCAAAACACACTCCACAACACAATTTCAAAACAACTTTCAAAATATTGAAAACCTTTCAAAAAGACAAACACCTTTGTATACATTCAAACAAGAATCATTACAAAGGTTTCCATAACGATGGCCTCTTTTTAAAAACACCTTTCAAAACCACACACGAAGCACCATTTCAAACAATTGAAAATGCAAAGCAAGTGATCTAAGCAAGTAAATAAGAGCCCATGGATAACCATGGATAAAAAGGGTGCTAATACCTTCCCTTTCTATAATCTACTCCCCGAACCCAAGAAAACATCTCAAAGGTTTTTCCTGTGCTTTTTAAACCTTTCCTTAGGATAAAATAAAAAGTCGGTGGCGACTCTTGCTAAACCGAAACATTTGCGAATACAAACGCGAAATCCTCGAGTCAGTTCTCCCACCGTATCACATCGTGCAACATCTGTATCAATCACTGTTTGATCTTAGTCTCCAGATTTGTGCCGATCTTGACTTCCTTTCTGTCCACCTTGTGCCCAAGTTTATCGTCTCAACCGGCTCTTTGTGAGGCTGTATAGCCCTTTCTTCCTATTGTAATAGTCTAGCCAATTCTCCAGGCACCTCACAATCGTCCTCACCTTCGTCCTCGTCTTGGTTGATCGGATTTTCAAAATCATAACTGGCAGTAGCAGAATTGTTATCAATGGGATCCAGAGTGGATATGGATCTGCAGTTTGATACGTGAATGTGTGTAAGAGCATAGCTGTATTGATAAAGTAAAAGCAGAAAATAAAAAATAGAGAGCGCAAAATTTGTATGCAAAGAACGTCTAATGTTTTATTGATGATATATGAAATGACACAATACCCTCACAGATAGAACCATTGTGCCTCGGGTAAGACACAAGGCCATAAAGTTTAAATTGTTTATTACCAATTCAGAACACAAGTAAGACAATTACTGCGGAATAAAAGAAACTGGTATAAAATCTCTAGCCTTCCATTTACTCGGTCCACCATTGGTAGTCAGGTATATCCATCTGTCAATGTCAGAGTCTTCCTCACTGTCTTCAATATTATTAACCCCCCGATTGCTGATGCGTAAGGGAGGTCCTCCAGCCCGAGCACGTCGAACAACCCTTTGAGCTCCTGAAGTAAAGCCTAAATCAAATTTGTCAGTTTTGTGAGTAAAATCAGGGAGTTGTCCCCAGTTGGTACACCCACCTTCTTCGACCACTACTCTGGCATCCTTGAGAGAAGCCATCTTCAAAGGAGGTTTGTTTTTGGTGGTAGTTTCGGTCGACGCCAAAATCTGGGGAACCTCTTCAAAGTTTTGACAAGGTGTTTCTATGAATTCCCCGTCCATCTCCACATACCTGAAGGAGTTCAGGTGGCTCACCATATACTCCTCTTCGCCATGCACAGTGACTATCTTCCCATTCATCGGATACTTCAGCATTTGGTGTAGTGTAGAAGTAACAACCCCAACTTCATGGATCCAAGGACGACCCAACAAACAAGAGTATAACGGTCTAATGTCCATCACATAGAAGGTGGACTCAAAGGTCTGAGAGCCTACCTTGACAGGGATGTCCACCTCTCCATGCACCATTCTCTTCGTCCCATCAAAAGCCCTTACTACAATGTTACTAGGCTTTAAGGTCAAGCCTTCACAATCCAACCGATCAAGAGCCTTCTTAGGCAGAACATTCATCAAAGACCCAGTATCCACCAGCACATGAGCCATAATGGTGCCCCTGCATTCAATCGACACATGTAGAGAATCATTATGCTTCCTCCCTTTCGGTGTTAGGTCAATATCTGAAAAACCCAGCCCATTGTCAGCAGTCAAGCTGGCCACACAATCTTTGAATTGATCGGCTGACGTTTCCTGCGGCACATGCGCAGTCTTGAGGAATGCAATCAAAGCCTTCGCATGGGCTTCAGAACACAATAACAGAGACAACATTGATATCTTCGAGGGGTTCTGCCCCAGTTGCTCGACCATATTGTAGTCGCTCTTTTTGATTATTTTTAATATTTCCTCTATCTCTTGCTTAGAGGCTTCTACGACAATCTTTCTAGGTGCCTGTGTCCGGGCAGGCTCACCTATAGCTTCTTTACCTCGGGTCCTAGATGACTCGACGACAGGAGTAACAATTGTAGTAAGAACAGGAGTAGTAGTTAAAGTACTGGTAAGAATAACAGGTGAAATAATAGCAAGCTTATTGACAGTCTTCGGGGAAATCTCGGGAGAGAAAACCCTTCCACTTCTGGTAATCTTGTTGGTCCTGATGATATTACTGACATCGGGATCAACCTCTTCATTCTTCAGATCTTGTTTAACGCCATGATAGTAAACATCGGAACCATAATGCCAATGGACAACTTTGTCCGAGGCATATGGGACAGGACCAAGAAAAGTGATTATTAACGGAGCGACTCTGGAGCGGGTGTAATTCTAACAGGTCTTCTCGAGGAGACCTTGGAAGGATTGGCGGAAATGGTTATAATAGCAAAATCTTCAAGCGAAACAGTTGGAATCAAAGTCTTTTCGAACAAAATTCCTCTACTGTCCATCAGGCGTTGAACACCTGCTTTCAGCAAATAGCAACCAGAAGGCAAAGATGAACACATGTGGAAACCTTCACTACAACCCAGAAATAAACTAGCCAACAACAAATTCTTCTTAACAGTCATAAGAGGAGTAGAAACTTCATCAACTGAGGTCAGAAACAGATCGGTATCGATGACATTAACTCCACGGTTGTGCTTAGGCATGGGAGCAGTTATGACATTGGGCCTCTCTGGAGCATTGAACTCAATCTCCTTGGCTTCAATCATATCTTGTACTTTATTTCTCAGAGCCCAGTAGTCATTTGTATCGTGGCCAGGACTATCAGAATGGTAGGCACACCAAGCATTTGGATTGTACCGAGGAGATGTGGTATTAGGATTCTTGGGAGCCTCTTTCAAGGTTGCCAAGTTGGATCTCAGCAGATGGGGTAGAACCTCTGTCAATGTCATGTTAATCCGGGTAAACTGCCTTTGAGGTCTTTCTACCATTTGCTTATTGCCTTGTTGTGGGGTAGCCGTAGGCCTAGGTATCATTACAGCACTTACCGTTGGACGGTGTTCAGTTCTGCTCTGACCTCTTGGGCTATAGATAACATTGGCTTCCTTCTTACTAGTGAAGGGCTTCTTTACTGAACTTGAAGAGGTGTATTTCTGTATTTTGCCGCTCCGGATCCCAGCTTCTACCCTTTCTCCTGTTAATTTCAGCTCGGTGAAACCAGCTGATGAGCTACTAATCAAATGATTAAAGAATGGACCAGACAGCGTCCCAAGAAACATGTCAACCAACTCCCTGTCAGATAAAGGGGGTTGGACTCTCCCAACCAAATCTCTCCACTTCTGTGCATAGTCCTTAAAGCCTTCACCTGCACCCATGGACATACTCTGGAGTTGAGTACGAGTAGGGGCAAGGTCAGAGTTGTATTGATACTTCTTATAAAAATCAGCCGCCAAATTCTCCCAGTTTCGGACATTGGTTCCCTCCAGTTGGTAGAACCATTCAACCTGAGTCCCTGACAAACTGTCTTGAAAGAAGTGAACCCACAAGTTTCTATCAGCGGTGTGGAGCTGGATCTTCCTTACATAGGAACGAAGATGGAGTTTTGGGTAAGACATTCCGTCATGCTTTGCGAAAACCGGAGCCTTAAATTTCTGCGAGATGACCACTCCCGACACTAATCCCAGTTCTTCAAAATCCAACCCAGGTATTCTCTGAACTTCTATAGCACTCAACCGATCTTCTAACTGCTTGTATCTATCCTCAGTGGGAGGATACTGCTCATCATTGTAGTTTGTATCATTGTCAGAAACTTCAGGGCTAGGGTCCTTCTCCCTTGTCTCCCTTTCTTGATTCTCCCCTTCCTTAGACGAGGAGATCAGATCGACTGGTTGCTTTAACGGCCCCCTGAACCTTCTGCCAAGATTCAGAACACCAGAGACCTTCTTCTTTTTCTTCTTCTCTTTCAGGATGAGGGCTTTCAGATCCTCCTTCCCTTTTGCTAGAGTTATGAACATCTGTTGAAATTGGGCATTTTGTGCCTGAAGATATTTGATGCTTTGTTCATAAGACATTTTTTGCTGAAATAAACAACAAAGAAGATGAGAAACCTGTAATGATACTTGTTTATGCAATTCTATAGATGGGATGCATATGCAATGATTTCAAGGACTTTGGGAAATTTAAATTTGCGAACCAAAATGAAACAAAGATTTTATTAGTAGAATTCAAAATACGATTGCCTTTTAGGCGTTACAATTGAAAATTCTAAAAACTAAAAGAAATCAAGTTTCCCATGGATGCTTCCTCTTCGTGCCGAGTTAAACATCAAGGCTTCTTTCCTCATGAAGCTGGTTTGTAAGCTCTAAAACTTTCTTCTCCTGGGCATAGAACTGGTCCCTATAAGTATCCCGCTCCTTCTTCAACTGAATCCAGGACCTCTGTAGTTCTTCAAGATCGATGGCCATATTAGGATGGAGAACCGTGTAGGGAATATCCCCTTCAGTAATAGGCTCCACGATCACTAGTAAGATGTCTATGTAAGGCATCATAAGTTTCTGAGTGCGAGCTCGTACTCATTGGAGATAAGGTTCCATAGGAATGGAATTCTTCGGCCCCAAAGTCTTGGCGTCAGATCTCTTTACCATGCCCTTAGCTCGTATGAACCTCTGGCGATACCCTTGAACATCATCCTCATAGTTAAACATAATGCCCTAGATAAGTATATCATGAGGACCATCCCTTCGAGCATAACCAAATTGTCGTAGAGCCAAACAAGTATTGTAAGTTATGCCTCCCCTAATGCCAAGTAGTGGGACATTAGAGAACTCTCCTCATCGGTCAATAATAGAAATATCTCCCATAAATCGAGAATACCAAAGAATATTTGTGTGAGAAAGTGACATTATCCTTTGCGATCAACCCAAACCTTCTTCATTCTTCAGCACTAACTTAGGGAGGTGAGAAATAAACCACCTCAACAGTAATGGCATGCAGCACATAAGAACCTGTTGTACCCCAAAATTTTCCCTCCCATATTTCTCAATACATTTCAAGTGAGATCCTCAAATTGCTCAAGGAAGTCCAAGGGTTGACCAGACAAGCTCTCTTCTAAGGCAGTCTACCTCAAATTAGGGTTTTATGTTGCATAAAGATACTTGAGTCCAAGGGATCCCAAATTCTCACCATTGTCCCAATATGTTCTCAAGATCATCCATGTCAAGTTTCAAGCCTTGTAGAGGAAGTTTGCTCAGTCAATTGCTCAAAGGGTTGAAAATCGATTGTGTTAGGGCAAAAGTCAATTGTGGCCCACATACAGTCAAACTTCAAGATTTTTTGTCAACATCCTTATTTTGAATTATTATTCATCATTTGATCAAGGGTTGATCATGATTCATCAAGGATTGCTCACAATTCATCAAAAACCAAAAGTTGCTAAATTAGGGTTTTATAAGAAAAGTCAACTCAACTTTGACCAAGCATAACTTTCACATACTTTATGATAAATTACCCATTCAAAGTTCATTTTGAAGAGGATGCAATTCCCTACAATTCATCTTCATCTCCCAAGTTCAAAATGTGCACTCACAAGAAGTTATGAATTTGGACACTATAGGTCATTTTGAAAAGTCAACAAAACACCTTTTTTTGCAAAGCTTCAAACATGAACATGGAATACCAAATTGAGATGAGACCAAAAGGGTTGCTTAGAGGACATCTCGAGCTTTCTAAAAGGTCCAAGAACACCTTCAAAGAGTCAAAATTGAGGAAGTTATGCATTGGTGAAGTTGACCTTTTTTGCAAAATTGCCAAAGGTAAAAAATGCCTCAAATTGCAATTTTTGCTAAATGGGCCTAACTTTTTGCACTTGTTTTGAGTTGGTAGCATGGTCCATGAGCCCTAGCTCTTCCAATTTGTCTTTATCCTATTTTTTCCATTCATTTTGATTATTTATTTCAATTAAATCATTTAAATCAAAACAAATCATGGAAAAATCCAAATCATTGAAACCTCAAGATCTTGTGCATATTTCAGGTCCTATATCCAGCTAGCAAGTGAATCAATTCGTGCAAGGCATGGGTGGGCACAAAAAGATTGATTTTTGGCCTATTTTGGAAAGATTTTCAAGTGAATCAAATCAAGATCAAAAGCCATAATTGACAAAGATTGAATGGACTTTTGTAAACCTAATTCATTCCTTGGTATATAGTAAACATTTGCAGCCAGAAAGAACAAGGTTTTGGAAGCGCACAAAGGCAAAACCAAACTTGAAAAATTCAAAGAAAAGTGGTAATCCATTTTGCTACTTCCAGGAATTTTTAAGACCCTCTAGCCATCTCATTTGCTTCCTGGGATCACAAGCAAGCTATACCAATCAAGAACAAGGATTTTACTGCGCTAAAACCCAATGTAAGTGGTTCACGACTTTGGCATGTTCTTGAAATCGAATTGCATGATTTTGGCATCTATAGCATGAAATACTTATATATTCTTGCTCCTTGAAACATTTGCAAGCTATCTATAACATTCAATTGCATCTTTGTGGACTATATCAGGATTTGTCATTATTAGGGTGTCTGGTCTTGTTTTAGGGTCTTTGTGTACAAGTGAAATTGGCCCACAAGAAGGGCATCATAATGCTCAGTAGGCCAAGACGGCTTGATTCATGGCCTTAGACTCCATTTATCATGCCCATGGGAGATTTTGAAACAAGCCAGGGTTGTAGTGACGGACATATGTCCGTAGGTAAAAGTCTATGACTTTTACCAACGGAGAGAGGACAGGGACGACATGCGTGGCTCCGTCTTATTCATCCATTTGAATTCTGGCGCGTTTTTTTATATTTTTATCCACTAACTCCCTTTATTAAATATTATTGTTTGTTATTATTTTATATACAACGTGTGCATGTAGCTCAGTTGGTGTGAAGGTGAGTGGAGAAGGCCACAAGACCTGGGTTCGAATCCCAGGTCCCCCCATTATTTCACATTATTTTTCTTTAAATGATCAGGCGCGTGTATAGGCAGGGAGACCACCATGTACCCTCATCATCCAACCAACCAGATGTCCAGGAAGCCAGATCTGATGGCCATCATGTGGTGACCATGATACACTCCAGTCAACGCATAGCATGGAGTCCAGGGAGTCAACATGGGTCAGCTTGTTTTGGGCCCAGAAATTGCTATTCCCACCCCCTCAAATTGTTGATTTCTCAGGCCCATATCTCTTTTCCTTTATTCTTTTTATTTCTTTATTTAATTTATTTAATTTATTTATTTATTTTTACTAACATAAAAATTAATTCTTTTTTTAATAAAATAACAAAAATAATATTTTCATCCAATTAGATTTAGAATTTATTTTTTTATACAAAAATTAATTTAATTAGTTTATTTGATTTATTAGGTAACTTTAATCTCTTTTGTAAATAAATTAAAACAAGATAGAAATTAGGGTTTTGTTTAATTTTAAATTCTATTTTCTTATTTTTTTCTCTCTTAAAAATAACCAAAAATACAAAAATAGGTCATGTAAATTATTTTCTTTAAATTAATTTAATTACTAATTAGATTTGTATTTAATTTAAAATCTTATTCTTTTTCTTAAAAATAATCAAAAACAATCACAAAAATAATTTTTTCTTTTAATTGGGTTAGACGGGGTTAAAACCCTAATTTCTTTCGTTCTCTATTCTTCGCGCGCTTGTTTATTTTTACCATATTGATGTAATTGCTCACAAGATGTAATAGATTAATTAGGACATTTTTCCTTTCATTTATCGTTTTTTTTACGGGTAGTTTTTGGCTATGTAATTAATACCCGAAGCCTTGTAATAGCTTAGCTTTATTTTCTGCATTTTAAATTCCGCAAAATATTAACTGTTAGATGTATGAATAATAGGGATGCATGACAAGAATGTATGTAAACTTTAAAACGGTTAGCAAACCCTAAATACACAAAGATAATAAACTTGAAATTGAATCACTCGCACATGCGCACTCCTAGGGTATACTCCCACTTCGGTTGCCTTCGGTAAACGATCATTAAGTATAGGGTATTTTAGTGGTCGCTCTTTTGTCTCAAAGATCAAAGTTGCCTCGGAAAGGTTACCTCGGAATTGTTGACTCGAATATTGATCTTAAGACATTAGGGTTATTACTAAGACGTCCTAACATTGCTTTAGTGATCGTACGTCCCTTTTGAATTGACCCTTAAAACTCCAACGACGGTTCTACCTACTCACTAATAGTAGGATAGCGCTGTCTAAAGGAAACGAACATAGAACAATTCTTTTTTCAAGTAGGTAGATGCTAGTAGGTACTTGCTCAAAACAAACAAACTTTTTTCACACTTACACTCTTTTCAAACAAAGTTTTCAAAACAACTTCGTAACACTCTTGAAGACAGAAGCAAGGGTTAAATCGAAGTAAAACAAAAACTTTTTCAAATCACACAAACATAGAAGCAATTTTAAAATGATGAGCAAGTACCTAAGAGCCCGTGGAAAACCACGGATAGAAAGGGTGCTAATACCTTCCCTTTCTATAATCTACACCCCGTACTCAAAATCTCAAAAAAAAGGAATTTTTCTATGCTTTTTTCCTTTCCAGTTTGATAAAATAAAAGTCGGTGGTGACTCTTGCTTACCACGACATTTTGCGAACACAAACGCAAAACGAAAACCAGCATTCAAACAGTTCCAGTTCTGCCACCGTATCACAGAACTGGCGACTCTACTGAGGACTTAATAGGTGGGGTATACCTTAGGAATAGTTCATCATATTGCTTCTATTATTTGATTTGATTGCTTTATTTTTGTGGGCTTTGTATCAGAGTTACTATAGATCCTAACCCGAATATGGGGAACACCTTTTAGGTAAGTAGCAGTAAACTGTGAGAGAACTGTACGGCGTAGACCGATACGGTTGAAGCAGTAGCTACGTTGATGTGGCACATTGGTTGGTACCGGTATCCCTTGTGGAGAAACAAGGAGAATACGGGGCTGCTATATGGGCCGTTAAGCATCAACTGACCTTAGAACCTATAATTGACCAACTTGGCCATAGGAAGTAGTAAGATAGCCGGCCTCGGTATAGAGCTGAGAACTGGTTGATACTCGATACTACACTCATTGAGACCATACTCTTGAGATAGTTCCGGCCGCAAGAAAAGATTGCGTGAGCTGAAACCATGACCGATGGAGGATGGTCAGTGATATTGAGAACCTCTAGAACCCAGTTACTATTATTAGGACAGGTTGAAACCAACTGAACTTCAAGAGGGTAATACCTAGACCCCATGCAAGCCTGAAACTTAAGGGCTCTTGTGTGACTTGTGTGCCTTTACCATGTTTGTTACCTGCTATACCTATTGTGTGTTTTATCATGACATCATGCATCATGACATAGCATGCATACTTCATTGTACTAACCATTTCAAAGACCGAGGGGATTTATCTTTGTTCTGTTTTGCAGATTATGGCTTCCGTATGCAGAATACCATTCGGGTTAACTTCGTGCAAATCCCTGCTCAACTCAGAGAATTAGTCTCAAAAGTTCTCGATACTTCTTCATTTGTTAGAAGACATGGTCATCTCCTTAGCCTGGTCACTACAAAGTCGGATGTGAAAATGATGAGCGTGCTGTTCCAGTTCTTTGATCCGGTGCATTATTGTTTCACCTTCCCGGATTATCAGCTAGTGCCCACTTTGGAAGAGTTTTCTTACTTACTAGGCATATCTATCCTCGAGCAGACACCCTTCACAGGTTTGGAGGAGGTTCCTAGACTTGATGACATTGCTTCAGCCTTACATTTAAAAAAGGGTGATGTAGTACCCAATTGGGAGACACGGAGCGGGGTTAAAGGTTTCTTGGCTAAGTTTCTGATCGATCAAGCTCAACAGTTCTGGGATAAATTGGACTTTCAAGCTTTTGAAGACGTCTTAGCTCTCCTCATCTACGGCTTGGTTCTTTTCCCGAATCCAGATTCCTTCATAGATGTGAATGCGGTCAAGATCTTCATGTCTCGTAACCCAGTGCCTACTCTTCTGGGTGATATCCTACATGCCCTCTATACTCGTACTGTGCGAAGAAGGGGTACCCTCATGTGTTGCACGCTGCTGCTGGCGAGGTGGTTTATTTCGCACCTTCCCAAGTCTGTATTGAAGAATGAGGAAGGTGTAGGTTGGGCTTACAGAATCATGTCCCTTGCCCATACAGACATTCTTTAGAGTTCTAAGGATATGGAAAGAGTAGCTGTCATTGATCGATATGGGGAATACCCTAATGTCCCATTGCTTAGAATTAGAGGGGGAATAACCTACAGTCTTTGCTTGGCTTTACGACAATTTGGTCGCGCTCGGAGAGACGGTCCTCATGAGCTACTTCTTACAGACATTGCCTTTGACTACAAGGAGGATGTTGACGAGCACCGCTGAAGGTTTATACGGGCCTGGGGCATGGTGAACAGGTCTGACCCTCACGAGTTGGGACCAAAGACTTCTCTCCCTATGCAACCTTATCTCCAATGGGTTCGAGCCCGAGCCCAAAATCTTGGGATGCCTTACGAAGCTGTACTGCCGGTGATTGTGGAGCCCACTAATGAAGAGGGAGTTCCTTATACAGTCCTCTATCCTTATATGCATACTGATCTTAGGGCATTGAAGAGATCTTGGATCCAGTTAAAGGAAGAAAGGGATACCTACCGAGAGAAGTATCATAAGCAGGAAAGGAAGATCTTGAAGTTCACAAGGCAGCTTGAGAATGAAAGGACAATCAATGATTATGTCAGCACAAAGGGGAAACGACCATGGGATTTCTTATATCTTTTATTGTTTCTAGTCTAGATTTGCTTTTCGGTTATTTCTTTGTAAACGCCTTGAAGGCATTGTTAAACATTTTTACAAGTTAATCTAATAAAGTGTGTTTTATTTTGTTTTACAAATTTAAATCTCCCAAAGTCTTTGAAACCATTCCATACGCATTCCATTACCATGCACCTCATTACAGGTACCATTACAGGTTTCTTATCTTCTTCGCTGTTTATTTCAGCACACGAATGTCTTCTGAAACACCTGCCGATCAAGCCATCAAAGCTCTTCAAGCACAGAATGCTCAATTCCAAGAGATGTTCTTGAACTTGGCTAAAGGACAACAGGATTTGAAGACTCTCATCTTGAAGGACAACAAGAAGAAGAAGAAGAAGAAGAAGAAGAAGAAGAAGAAGAAGGTGGTTCTGCTGAATATGGGTCACAAATTCGGGAATAGGTTGCGATAGGAAGTTGATCTGTCTCATTCATCCAAGGGAGGAGAGAATCAAGAGGAAGAAAAGGGTCCTAGTCCTGTGGTTTCTAATATTGACACTGATTTTAATGATGAACAGTACCCTCCTGCTGAGGATAGGTACAAACAACTTGAAGACCGTCTGAGTGCTATGGAGATTCAGAAGGTCCCGAGTTTGGATTTTGGAGATCTGGGGATAGCATAAGGGGTGGTGATCCCTCACAAGTTTAAAGCTCTGGTCTTTGCTAAGTACGATGGAGTGTCTTGTCCAAAGCTCCATCTTCGCTCATACGTCAGAAAGATTCAACCTTACACTGCTGATAGGAATCTGTGGGTACACTTCTTTCAAGATAGCCTGTCAGGGACTCATCTTGAATGGTTTTATCAATTGGAAGGAACTAATTCCACAACTGGGAGGACCTTGCTGTTGCTTTCTACAAGCAGTACCAGTATAATGTCGACCTTGCTCCCACTCGTACTCAGCTTCAGAGTATGTCCATGGGTGCAAGCGAAGGTTTTAAGGACTACGCTCAGAAGTGGAGAGATCTGGCTGGAAGAGTCCAACCCCCTCTGTTTGATAGGGAGTTGGTTGATATGTTTTTGGGGACCTTGTCTGGTCCATTTTTTAATCATCTGATTGGTAGTTCATCATCTGGCTTTACTGAATTGATTATGACTGGGGAGAGAGTAGAAGCTGGTATCAGAAGTGCCAAGATACAGAAAGGTGCTTCATCAAGTAAAGAAAAGAGGTCTTTCACTGGCAAGAAAGAAGCTAGTGCAGTTTACGGCTCGAGGAGCCAAAGCAGACCTGAGCGCCACCAAGCGGTAAATGCGGTAGTAATATCAAGACCTATCGTTGCCCCATAACGCAACAATCAGAAAAGAATGGAGAGGTTGCAAAGACAGTACACTCAGCTTAATATGACTTTGTCTCAAATTCTACTGCAATTGTTGAAAACCAACCTGGTAACTCTGAGGGAAGCCCCGAAGAATCCCAGCACCACATCTCCGTTGTATAATCCAAACGCCCGTTGTGCCTATCACTCCGATAGCCCAGGTCATGATACGAACAACTGTTGGGCCTTGAAGAATAAGGTGCAAGATTTGATTGAAGCTAAAGAGATTGAGTTTGACGCTCCAGAGAAACCCAACGTCATAACTGCTCCTATGCCCAAACATGGCAATGGAGTAAATGTTGTGGACGATGATTCATTTGTGACCTCCGTGGAAGACATTTCTACTCCGTTGATGACTGTTAAGAAGAATCTATTATTGGCTGGTTTATTTCCGGGCTGTGGTGAAGTTTGCCACCTATGTTCCATCCTGCCTGCTGGTTGCTATTTATTGAAATCAGGTGTTCAGCGCCTGATGGATAACAAAGAGATCTTGTTCGAGAAAACTTTGATTTCGTTGATTCCTGTTGAAGATGTTTCCATCATAACCATTTCCGCCAATCCTTCCAATGCTTCCTCGAGAAAGCCTGTTAGGATTACATCTATTCCAAGAGTTGCTCCGTTAATCATTACTATTTCTGGTCCTATCCCATACACTTCAGATAAGGCTGTCTCGTGGCACTATGGGGCCGATGTGTATTATTATGGGATCAAATAAGATTTGAAGGTTGAAGAAGCTGATGCTGATGTCAGCAATAGTGTCGGGTCTAGCAAGGTCACTAGAAGTGGAAGACTCTTCTCTCCTGAGATTTCACCTCTGACGATTCAAAAGCCTGTTGTCATTCCATCTTCCAGTACATCAACTACTGTTCCAATTCTTACTCCAGTTACCACCCCTGTCGCCGAGTCATCTGACACTTGGGGCAAAGAAGTTATAAGTGGGCCTGCCCAGACGAAGGCGCCTAAGAAGATCATCGTAGAAACCTCTAGGCAGGAGATAGAGGAAATTTTGAAGATTATCAAGAAAAGAGACTACAACATAGTCGAACAGCTGGGGCAAACCCTGTCGAAGATCTCCATGTTATCCTTATTGTTGTGCTCGGAAGCCCATGCAAAGGCTTTAATTGATTTCCTTAAAACGGCGCATGTGCCGCAGGAAACATCTGCTGATCAATTCAAAGATTGTGTAGCAAGTTTAACTGCCGACAACGGGTTGGGGTTCTCCGACGCAGATCTGACTGCCAAAGGAAGAAATCATAATGATGCTCTGCATGTCTCGATCGAATGTAGGGGTACTACTCTGGCCCACGTGCTGGTGGATGCTGGGTACTCGTTAAATGTTTTACCAAAGAAAGCACTAGACCGTCTGGACTGTGAAGGTTTAATTCTGAAGCCAACTAATATTGTGGTTAGGGCCTTTGATGGGTCAAAAAGGATGGTTCACGGGGAGGTGGACGTCCCTATTAAAGTTGGCTCTCAGACTTTTTCATCGACGTTCTATGTGATGGATATCCGACCATCTTATTCTTGCTTGTTGGGTCGCCCTTGGATTCATAAGGCTGGGGAAGTAACTTCTACGCTCCATCAGATGTTGAAATATCCAGTAAAAGGGAAGATTGTTACGGTGCAGGGTGAGGAGGAGTACATGGTAAGTCATTGTTGTACCCCAAAATTTGCCCTCCCATATTCTTCAAAGATTTGCCAAGTCAAACTGCAAAATTTCCCCAAGGGTTACACAGTGCAAAAGGTCTCCTATACAGTCAAAACTAGGGTTTGTGTTCTGATCAAGAAAATGAAGTTTTCAAAGGTCCAATCAAGTCCTATATGCCTACAAATATGGTCAAGTATCCTCATATCAAGTTTCAAGACATTCAGCTCAAAGTTGCACAGTCAAAACCCTAGATTGCACTACAGTCAACTGTAGGGGCAAAATGGTCATTTGGCAGTCAAAAGTTCAAATTTTTGGTCAACATATCATTTTGAAGCCACAAACATCATTTGATCAATGCTTGATCATGATTCTCAAAATTTGGCTCAGAAATCATCAAGATGCAAAAGTTTCCTTATTTGGACAGCTGAAAAAGTCAACTGAAATTGACCAGGGCATAACTTTCACATGGATTATCAGAAAAATTCCATCCAAAGCTCATTTTGAAGAGAAAGACATTTACTACAACTCATATTCATACTTCAAGTCCAAGAAATTCTCTCACAAAAAGTTACCAATTTCAACATTATAGGTCATTTTCAAAAGTCAACAAAAAGAGACTTTAAGTCAAAGGCCATAACTTGAGATTTGTAAATCAAAATGACATGGGACCAAAGGAATTGGTTAGAGGACTCAAAGACCTTTCCAAAATGACCAAGAACATGAGAAAATCTTAAAAATTGAGCAAGTTATGCCTTGTGGAAGTTGGGAAATTTTTGGATATTTTGAAAAGTCAACATTGATTCAAATGACCTAAAATTGCTAATGGGCCCATTTTTCTTCCATGATTCATCATCCATGACATATGAACGACCACTTGTCCCAAAGGGAAGTATTTTCTCATTTTTTATTTATTTATTTGAATTTTTATTTATACTAATTCATTTAAATCATTTAAATATATGAAAAATATTTAACTCACCCTAACCAATCTTTTTATACATGTTTTAGCCTCAAGATTTCGTACATATGCAATTATGGAAAGATTTGGGTTGATTGGCTTGATTGAGAACAAAGAACACATGGAAAAAGATTTAAAAAGATCCTTAAGAATCAAATTTTCAAAAGCCATGAATGCATTGGATTTGTGCTACTTTTCTTGACCTAATTTGTTCACTACATATGCCTGATCATAACCCTAATGAGAACACACGCTCAGCTGCTCAAGAAGGCCATTCACAAACTTGAAAAAATTCTCTAAAAACTCAAATCTGAAAAGCACTTTTTAGGTGGATTCAAGGCACGAAACTTGTTCCATTGGCTTGCCAAGGTTGTCCAGAAGCGATTGCAATCAAGAACATCCATCAAAACGCTAAGAATTGGTAAAACGAACATGAACTGTACCAAGAAAATTTCATAATCGTGCATCATGATTTACGCATCTTTTGTAACTTTTATTCATTGATTCATGATTATTAACGTGTCCTGATGCTAATCATATAACTTAATTGAGTTTTTACGCTGTATACACGATTCCACCATGTTTGAATTTTAGGGTTTTGCAAGCTTCAGATTAGGGCTTTTGAAACGAGGAAAAATTGAGACTCCAAACCACCACCATTCAAACCAGCAAGCTTGGACGAAGAAGAATCCATATTCGCGCTTAATTTATGTGGCCTTATGGCCTGTTCGCTATTTTTCCATATGGCACTTTCTGCAACGGTGTGAAAACCGTTGTCTAATGTTTGTATATTTCAGGAAAAAGAAATACAACGAAGAAGACGGTGTGGTGGCATAAGCTGGTTGGTCTGTTTGAAAATTGGCGCGCGGACCCACTAACGTTTTGCTTTTCTTTTATATTATTTATTTGTTACTAATATATCAAACGCGTTAGTTGGCACATCTGGTGAGTGAGAACGTTAGCAACATACATGACCTGGGTTCGAACCCCAGGTCTTCAATATTGTTCATATTATTTTTCCAATTATCTTCCCATGCAGTACTAACGTTCAAGGCGCATCATACACCTTCTTAATCAACCATCCACGTCCATCTTGAGATCAATCTAAAGGCTGAGAGTTGGAGAGTACGCTAAGTCCTAGTCAACGCTTCAGCATGTTAATTGGAAAGGTCAAACGGACCTGAAGCTTGTTGGGCCAGAATTCTTGGATCAAAACCTCCTATTTGGGGACTACCCCCCCTGGTTTGCAATTCTCTATTTTTTCTTATATTTTATTTTCAATTATTATTTTATTTTCTTTATTGTTTTGATTTAATTAATTATTTCACAAAATACAAAAACATCATAAAAAATCAGAAAAGACAAAAAAACATAATAAATATTTTATTTTAATATTTTCTTGTAAATAAATGCATGTAAATTAATTAGCTTAAATTAGGGTTTGCAATATTAATTCTTTTCATAAAAAATACAAAAAATTTAAAAACTAGGTTTAATTAACGTTTTATTCCTTTTTAATTTTTCTTTTTCACAATAATATTATTTATTTTATTTATTTTCATAATTAAAATTGTACATAAAAAATTTAGGTTTAATTTAGGTTTAAATTCTAATGTCTTCTTAATAAATTAAAATAAAGTAGAATTAGGGTTAGTAGTTAATTTTAATTAATTCTTTCTTTTTTCTATTAAATCATAAAATACATAAAAACACCAAAAAACAACTTCTTTTTTTAATTAATTAATTCATGTAATTTTAATGTTTTGCAAAAGGGTCCAACGCCCTTGTTTCGATTTAATTTCGCATATTTATTTTATTTCGCTTAAATAATTATGTACCTCTCCCGAAGCCTTGTAATTACTTCTCGCACTTTTCAATTCTTTATTTTCGTTGCTTTATTTATTTTCTGTCAAATCGGGTCCTGGTTAATTTTGGCGATGTGGACCCGCGCCATTTGTAATAGTTTAGAATTTACTTTTCCGCAAATACTTTTAACTGTTAAACAAAGCATGAAAAAATGTATGGACCAAAATAAAATCAAGCGTAGAACACCAATAACCTAACAAGACAAAAATAAATGAATCTGACACACAAATCACACACCACCCCTAGGGTACGCCTCACTATTGCCTTGCCTCGAAAGGTGATCGTCGAGTAGAGGATGTCTTAGTAAGTCCTCATGATCCGGGAACCTGGCATGAGGGTAGCTTCTAAGGTGTCTTCCCATTGCTCTGGTGATCACCATGTCCCGAACCTCGAATTGACCCGAACACCTCCAACGGTGGTGCTACCTACCTCTCAATGGTGGGATGGCACTACTTTAAAGGACATTTACACAGACGAATTCCTTAGGGTAGGTAGACAACTCTAAGATACTTGCTCTAATTTCAAAACAAATCAAAAATACTTTTCACACCAATACATTTTCAAAAAGCTTTCGAAAGCAATTTTTCAAACACTCTTGAGGACTGATACAAGAGTCGAACTGGAATTTTCAAAGAAACTTTTTAAAACCCACAGTTGAAAAGCAAACAAACCATTTTTGAAAACACAATGAGCAAGTATCTAAGATCCCATGGATAACCATGGATAGAAAGGGTGCTAACACCTTCCCTTTCTATAACCTACCTCCCGAACCGAGAGCAATCTCTTTAAGGAATTTTTTTGTGCTTTTGTCCTTTCCATTTGGAGAAAATAAAAGACGGTGGCGACTCTTGCTTCGACGACATTTCGCGAACCAACGTTAAACAGTCAGTTCCAGATCCACCGATCACAGAACTGACGACTCTGCTGGGGAATTAACTTAAAGTGAGGTGTACCTTAGGGCTAGTTCATAACTGTGTTTTCAATTGTTTTCCTCGTGTGCTTTAAATTGTGGGTTGCATGGGAGGTCTATAGGTCCTAACCCGGATCTGGGGAATACCTTCTTAGAAAGTAGCAACAAGGTTGTGAGGGAACTGTGCGGGGTATACCGACATGGTTGAAACAGTCTGCTACGTTGATGTGGCACTTTGGTGTGTACCGGTAACCCTTGAGTTCAGTCAAGGAGAGTACGTGGCCTCCGCGTGGTGTCGTGAAGCATCAACAGACCTTAGGAACCTTAATTGAACTATCTTGGCCTCTTTAGGGTAGTGAGATAACTGACTTTGGTGCAGTCCGAGGTTGGTTGATACTCGATACTACACTCAATTGAGGGTTGCTTTCCTGGAATATTTCGGTCGCCAGTTCAGTGGCTAAATCGAAACGATGAACAATGAAAGCAATCCCGTGATATTGGGACCCTTAGAACCCGGTTACTTCTAATAGGACAGGTTGAGCCCACCAACTTCAAGAGGGTAATACCCAGACCCCATGCTGGCCTAAACTCTAAGGGCTTTCTCTTGTGTGACTTGTGTGCCTTCGTACTTGACTACTTGCATGCTTTATCTGACACATGAACTACTTGCAGGTTTTGTTTATAGTCCTTAATTGGGACTCATAACAGGGTTTACTAAGTTTCTTACAGGTTTTGTTTATAGTCCTTAATTAGGGCTCATAACAGAGTGTACTAAGTCTCTTGCAGGTTTTGGTTTACAGTCCTTAATAAGGGCTCATAACAGGGTTTATCCATATTACCCCATGCATAACATAACATCATACCATTGCATACATCCTAATCCATTTCAAGGATCTCAAGGGCTTGTGATGCAGGTCATGGTGAACCAAACGTCTAGCAAGGGGCAAAGAGGATTTATTTTCCTCTAGCCAAGATTGTCAGGGGCTATGACCCACTTGATATGGTGAGCTTTGACTCTTGAAGAAGGTTCCCCTAACCAAGGTTGTTTGGAAATCAGAACTAGACATGATGACTCAAGTCAGGGGCTATGACCCACTGGATATGGTGAGCCTTTGACCCTTGAAGAAGGACTCTTAACAACATGAAGTTCCTTCAATCAAGCCACCGGATTCAAGCTCTAACAATTTTCTTGTTTACCCTGCGAGGTCCTTGAAAACATTGCATGCATACATACACATCATTGCATTACAGGTATCCCTTTTGCAGGTCACTTACCTTTCTCGCTGTTTATTTCAGTAATGGCTTCCCAACAAAATAACCAGGACCTTCTCGCTCAAGAGACTCGGTTCGGGGAAATCCTCCTGAATCTATCCAAGGGGCAGGAGGAGCTAAGGACACTTCTCATGGGGACTTTGGTTAGGAACAACACTGAGGACGAACGACTGAAACATCTGCAAGCTGAAGTGGATGTATTGAAAACCCAAATGCTGGGGCAGGTGACTGCCATTCAAGGGTTAGCTCAAAGACAAGAAGAGCTTGGAGTTCTCATCAACCAACTGCTTCAGAATAACCAACTGGGGCAAAAGTCTAAGGGTAAAAAGCCAGTCATCGTTCAACCACCTCTGAGACAAGGAGGTAAAGGGAGAGCTCCTCAAATGGCTCCAGTGTCACAAATTCAACATCACAACCAACAAAAGAGCGAGAGAAGGCAGTTCACTCGGCTCAGCATGACCTTATCCCAGATATTGCCACAGTTGTTGGAGACCAAGCTGGTAACTCTAAAAGAAGCTCCTAAGAATCAGAATACAACGTCACCGAAGTATAACCCCAACGCCCGCTGCGCTTATCACTCTGACAGCCCGAGGCATACTACGGATGATTGTTGGAGCTTGAAAAATAAGATCCAAGACCTGATTGATGAGGGAGCACTGGAGTTCACACAAGATGGACAGGCAGAATTTTTCTACCATCCCTCCAAGGCTCACCATTTGAAGTGACAAGCCCTGAGATGAAAAGACTTTTGTTCATTCGAATGTTCAAGTTGTGTTGTTCTTTGATTGTTTAGACATTTATTCATGTTAAACATTGTTATTCCATTAATGCATCGCATATGTCTGTTTTGAAGCAATATATTCGCATTCACTATATGGAAACTGTTTTCATATTTTTTTCTGATGTCAGTTCTTGATCTAAAATTCTAAGCCTCTTGAGGGAGGATGACGAAAACGATACCACAATCTACAGTATGCTTTTGAACAGACCCCGCTGATGAGGTACAGGCATTGTTTCAATCCCTAAACACTGGAGTTATAAGGATGATAATCCCTCGTCAACCCCTCTGAGCCAAAGAAGTAGGAGTTTTTCTTTTCGAAATTTAAAAACCCTTAATCATAACCGGGGGCAGGGTAGTCTCTCAGTTGATCCAAGTGCATAACGAATGGCACTAAAGAGGTCCTTACAAAAAAAAAAAAGAAGACAGTGATGGTTCCGAATAATCAATAAAGAAAGGCAGTCATTATCTCAAAAAATAAAAAGCCCAAAAAGTCAAAACCTATAAAGGGGACTTACGAAACTGGGGCATCCCGCTGACTGTAAATTCAAAAAAGGAAACAGTTCAGGCAAAAAACAGGGATAACGAAATCAAAAAGGAAAGAGGTCCTACAAACCCTCGACAAAAAAATGACTGCCTATTCAAAATAAATCATCAGTATCCGAACCATCATTGGAACATTAGGACAAAGACTCAAACAAGGTCTAACGCACGATCAGCTGAGTTTAGGTTTGGAGAACATCACGAAGAACGGGTGGGTACAAATAAAATTTGAGCCTTTATCCTTTGTTTCTTAAACCGTGAACCAAGCCACGTTATAACCCTCAAAAGTCCTAGCTGAAGCACGGGTTAGTTCGAAAGCATACTGTTACGAAGGTATCCTGACTCCTTAAGGCTACGGTAAATACAGAGTTGACATCATGTTTTACAAACATTCACATGTTTTAAGAAAAAATGCATTTTCAAAATCTTCGAGACAGACATAAGCTTTGCATTTTTAACATAACCTTGTTTGCATATGACTTTTTGTCTGAGCAGCATAAAAGTTCGCACGACGAATGCCTAATGAACAGAAGTACTTCCAATCAAGGGGCAGGACATGACCATGGTCCATCATCTGGGGCAGTTAAGTCAATTCAGAGAATCTCTCAAATGCCAAATAGCCTGGGGCAAATCTCCGCCTGAGTCACGTGGGGCATTTCAGCAACAAATCTTGCATGATCAAATACTTTCTGGTGGCATGACAAAACACTTCTAACAGGGGGCAACTCCCTGCTTTCTGAGAACATGGACACAGTCGAAAAGATACTACGCAAAATCAAAGACCCGCTAGGTTGACATACCTAGGCAAAAATAAGGGTTTCCCGGCGAACCAAAAGGGTTCGGGCAAAATGAAGGGATGAAATGAAAAATCTGTACACCCGGCAAGTCGAAAACCTGAAAAGGCGGCTTGGGCAAAAATGGGTATCCCGGTGGGCTGAAAACCCGAAAGGGCGGTCCAGGCAAAAGTTAGGGATCAAAGCGTACGACCATGTCCCAGCATCTTGTCACTTGCCTACCAGAAGAAGGTTGGTCCATCAACAACTATCAGCACCTCACAGGTTTTCCTCTCCTACCTCAGAAACAGGGGCAATAAAGAGTTGTCCAAGCAATCCAATTGCTCCATCCTCCAAGGTACCAAGATAGGTTCGGCTAAAGAACATAACCAGATCTCTTAACTCCCCAGAGAGTAGGTCAGCAGTCAGTGCATTCTTCTCCAAGCAGAGTTACCAAACCTTAAGGAAGCTGAGTATCCCCCAGCAGATCTCAACATTCCCCGGCAGCATACACATCCTTAACAAGCATCCCCGGCAGTCTTGGTCTAAAGATTGTTCCCCGGCGGCACATTAACATTCAAAGGAATCACTTCCCCGACATAGTTCAAAACTTCCCCAAGAAGAGTCCAATCCCGTTCCCCAGGAAATTTAGAATTCATATCCCCAAGCATTAAGCTTATCCCCAGATTCTGGAAGATTATCCTCGCAGAGCACGAACGCGTCGTCCGGCTTTATTTAAAGAGTTATTTCCTTAACAGGATATAACTGGGTTATCCTCAGCCAAAAGCCACGGAAAGAGCGTCCTCGACGAAATTCTTTTATCCCCAGCGAAGTCTGTCAACACTTCCAACGCAACAAGGGTATCCCCAGCAGATTATTATCAACATTCAGCAAAAGCATCCCTCTCCCCACAGGGTATCACTCCCCAGCATGGTCGCTAAAGTATTTTTCTCCCCGCAGAATCTTCCATTCGTCAAGTCTATTCCGCAACGGAGTCATCTTCTCCTGCCGGTATTCTTGCAGCTATCATCCCCAGCGGAAGCGAAATCTATTCTTCAATATCAGCCCAGGATATGACTTCCCGACACCCGTCAAGGATTTACTTTCCTAGACGAAAACACACATACATAAAACATCACATACATCATTATAGCATGCATAGACGCATCATATCATACAAATCTCATTTATGTTGAGAACATCATTGCTTGATCCATATCATGCATTGCATACGACTGACCTTTACCTTTCAGGAAAGATGCAGTTAAAATTCTCAAACATATTTCAAGGCCTTCTCTAGTCCAGCTAAATCGACTCCCAACAGATTTTTCTGATAAAGACTCAGTAGAAGTTATCCCATATGGTCCCCTCTCCGACGGTGAGTGAGGTGGTAATTCCTTTTTCAGATGTTTCCCTCTCCGACGGTGAGTGTTAGGTGATAGTCTCTTATGGTCCCCTCTCCGACGGTGAGTGAGGTGGTAATTCCTTTTTCAGATGTTTCCCTCTCCGACGGTGAGTGTGAGGTGATAGTCTCTTATGGTCCCCTCTCCGACGGTGAGTGAGGTGGTAATTCCTTTTTCAGATGTTTCCCTCTCCGACGGTGAGTGTGAGGTGATAGTCTCTTATGGTCCCCTCTCCGACGGTGAGTGAGGTGGTAATTCCTTTTTCAGATGTTTCCCTCTCCGACGGTGAGTGTGAGGTGATAGTCTCTTATGGTTCCCTCTCCAACAGCGAGTGAGGTGGTAAGTCCTTTTCAGATGTTTCCCTCTCCGACGGTGAGTGTGAGGTGATAGTCTCCTATGGTTCCCTCTCCGACGGCGAGTGAGGTGGTAATTCCTTTTCAGATGGTTCCCTCTCCGACGGTGAGTGTGAGGTGATAGTCTCCTATGGTTCCCTCTCCGACGGCGAGTGAGGTGGTAAGTCCTTTTCAGATGTTTCCCTCTCCGACGGTGAGTGTGAGGTGATAGTCTCCTATGGTTCCCTCTCCGACGGCGAGTGAGGTGGTAAGTCCTTTTCAGATGTTTCCCTCTCTGACGGTGAGTGTGAGGTGATAGTCTCCTATGGTTCCCTCTCCGACGGCGAGTGAGGTGGTAAGTCCTTTTCAGATGTTTCCCTCTCCGACGATGAGTGAGGGGATAATTCCTTTTCTTATGGTTCCCTCTCCGACGGTGAGTGAGGTGACATTTCCCTTTCAGATTATAATTACCTATGGTTTTCTTCCCAACACTGCGAAGATGGTAGGTCCCACCAAGTTTTTTCTCAACGAGCGTTGTTGAAATTAAAGTCACCCAAGGTTCCCTTACCATGCATGCTAAGGCAGTAACCATCCCTGGTTCATTCATCATCTTTTGAAGCTCCAGATTCAGCTCCTGTAACCAGTCAGGACACATCTATACCAATCGTCTGAAAACCAACTCCTGCAACGTGTCAGGTACTCATGTTTCTTTTGCAGGCATGCAGGTTCTCGCTAAGGAATCTCTTACGCGATCAACATCCAGATGGCATCTATAAGCCCATCATCCTATTCATCAATCTCCAAATGGCATCTATAAGCCCATTCCATCACCACACTGCTACTATGTGAGCGCAAATTTCTGGGCACTCTAGTGTTCAATCATCTTCCACCCTCGGATTACGAAAGGCACGTCAGCCAATCTGCATCCTCAGGTCTAAGAAGATTGAACAGGGGCAACTGTTGTACCCCAAAATTTGCCCTCCCATATTCCTCAAAGATTTGCCAAGTCAAACTGCAAAATTTCCCCAAGGGTTGCACAGTGCAAAAGGTCTCCTATACAGTCAAAACTAGGGTTTGTGTTCTGATCAAGAAAATGAAGTTTTCAAAGGTCCAATCAAGTCCTATATGCCTACAAATATGGTCAAGTATCCTCATATCAAGTTTCAAGACATTCAGCTCAAAGTTGCACAGTCAAAACCCTAGATTGCACTACAGTCAACTGTAGGGGCAAAATGGTCATTTGGCAGTCAAAAGTTCAAATTTTTGGTCAACATATCATTTTGAAGCCACAAACATCATTTGATCAATTCTTGATCATGATTCTCAAAATTTGGCTCAGAAATCATCAAGATGCAAAAGTTTCCTTATTTGGACAGCTGAAAAAGTCAACTGAAATTGACCAGGGCATAACTTTCACATGGATTATCAGAAAAATTCCATCCAAAGCTCATTTTGAAGATAAAGACATTTCCTACAACTCATCTTCATACTTCAAGTCCAAGAAATGCTCTCACAAAAAGTTACCAATTTCAACATTATAGGTCATTTTCAAAAGTCAACAAAAAGAGACTTTAAGTCAAAGGCCATAACTTGAGATTGGTAAATCAAAATGACATGGAACCAAAGGCATTGGTTAGAGGACTCAAAGACCTTTCCAAAATGACCAAGAACATGAGAAAAGCTTAAAAATTGAGCAAGTTATGCCTTGTGGAGGTTGGGAAATTTTTGGATATTTTGAAAAGTCAACATTGATTCAAATGACCTAAAATTGCTAATGGGCCCATTTTTCTTCCATGATTCATCATCCATGACATATGCACGACCACTTGGCCCAAAGGGAAGTATTTTCTCATTTTTTATTTATTTATTTGAATTTTTATTTATACTAATTCATTTAAATCATTTAAATATATGAAAAATATTTAACTCACCCTAACCAATCTTTTTATACATGTTTTAGCCTCAAGATTTCGTACATATGCAATTATGGAAAGATTTGGGTTGATTGGCTTGATTGAGAATAAAGAACACATGGAAAAAGATTTAAAAAGATCCTTAAGAATCAAATTTTCAAAAGCCATGAATGCATTGGATTTGTGCTACTTTTCTTGACCTAATTTGTTCACTACATATGCCTGATCATAACCCTAATGAGAACACACGCTCAGCTGCTCAAGAAGGCCATTCACAAACTTGAAAAAATTCTCTAAAAACTCAAATCTGAAAAGCACTTTTTAGGTGGATTCAAGGCACGAAACTTGTTCCATTGGCTTGCCAAGGTTGTCCAGAAGCGATTGCAATCAAGAACATCCATCAAAACGCTAAGAATTGGTAAAACGAACATGAACTGTACCAAGAAAATTTCATAATCGTGCATCATGATTTACGCATCTTTTGTAACTTTTATTCATTGATTCATGATTATTAACGTGTCCTGATGCTAATCATATAACTTAATTGAGTTTTTACGCTGTATACACGATTCCACCATGTTTGAATTTTAGGGTTTTGCAAGCTTCAGATTAGGGCTTTTGAAACAAGGAAAAATTGAGACTCCAAACCACCACCATTCAAACCAGCAAGCTTGGACGAAGAAGAATCCATATTCGCGCTTAATTTATGTGGCCTTATGGCCTGTTCGCTATTTTTCCATATGGCACTTTCTGCAACGGTGTGAAAACCGTTGTCTAATGTTTGTATATTTCAGGAAAAAGAAATACAACGAAGAAGACGGTGTGGTGGCATAAGCTGGTTGGTCTGTTTGAAAATTGGCGCGCGGACCCACTAACGTTTTGCTTTTCTTTTATATTATTTATTTGTTACTAATATATCAAACGCGTTAGTTGGCACAGCTGGTGAGTGAGAACGTTAGCAACATACATGACCTGGGTTCGAACCCCAGGTCTTCAATATTGTTCATATTATTTTTCCAATTATCTTCCCATGCAGTACTAACGTTCAAGGCGCATCATACACCTTCTTAATCAACCATCCACGTCCATCTTGAGATCAATCTAAAGGCTGAGAGTTGGAGAGTACGCTAAGTCCTAGTCAACGCTTCAGCATGTTAATTGGAAAGGTCAAACGGACCTGAAGCTTGTTGGGCCAGAATTCTTGGATCAAAACCTCCTATTTGGGGACTACCCCCCCTGGTTTGCAATTCTCTATTTTTTCTTATATTTTATTTTCAATTATTATTTTATTTTCTTTATTGTTTTGATTTAATTAATTATTTCACAAAATACAAAAACATCATAAAAAATCAGAAAAGACAAAAAAACATAATAAATATTTTATTTTAATATTTTCTTGTAAATAAATGCATGTAAATTAATTAGCTTAAATTAGGGTTTGCAATATTAATTCTTTTCATAAAAAATACAAAAAATTTAAAAACTAGGTTTAATTAACGTTTTATTCCTTTTTAATTTTTCTTTTTCACAATAATATTATTTATTTTATTTATTTTCATAATTAAAATTGTACATAAAAAATTTAGGTTTAATTTAGGTTTAAATTCTAATGTCTTCTTAATAAATTAAAATAAAGTAGAATTAGGGTTAGTAGTTAATTTTAATTAATTCTTTCTTTTTTCTATTAAATCATAAAATACATAAAAACACCAAAAAACAACTTCTTTTTTTAATTAATTAATTCATGTAATTTTAATGTTTTGCAAAAGGGTCCAACGCCCTTGTTTCGATTTAATTTCGCATATTTATTTTATTTCGCTTAAATAATTATGTACCTCTCCCGAAGCCTTGTAATTACTTCTCGCACTTTTCAATTCTTTATTTTCGTTGCTTTATTTATTTTCTGTCAAATCGGGTCCTGGTTAATTTTGGCGATGTGGACCCGCGCCATTTGTAATAGTTTAGAATTTACTTTTCCGCAAATACTTTTAACTGTTAAACAAAGCATGAAAAAATGTATGGACCAAAATAAAATCAAGCGTAGAACACCAATAACCTAACAAGACAAAAATAAATGAATCTGACACACAAATCACACACCACCCCTAGGGTACGCCTCACTATTGCCTTGCCTAGAAAGGTGATCGTCGAGTAGAGGATGTCTTAGTAAGTCCTCATGATCCGGGAACCTGGCATGAGGGTAGCTTCTAAGGTGTCTTCCCATTGCTCTGGTGATCACCATGTCCCGAACCTCGAATTGACCCGAACACCTCCAACGGTGGTGCTACCTACCTCTCAATGGTGGGATGGCACTACTTTAAAGGACATTTACACAGACGAATTCCTTAGGGTAGGTAGACAACTCTAAGATACTTGCTCTAATTTCAAAACAAATCAAAAATACTTTTCACACCAACACATTTTCAAAAAGCTTTCGAAAGCAATTTTTCAAACACTCTTGAGGACTGATACAAGAGTCGAACTGGAATTTTCAAAGAAACTTTTTAAAACCCACAGTTGAAAAGCAAACAAACCATTTTTGAAAACACAATGAGCAAGTATCTAAGAGCCCATGGATAACCATGGATAGAAAGGGTGCTAACACCTTCCCTTTCTATAACCTACCTCCCGAACCGAGAGCAATCTCTTTAAGGAATTTTTCTGTGCTTTTGTCCTTTCCATTTGGAGAAAATAAAAGACGGTGGCGACTCTTGCTTCCACGACATTTCGCGAACCAGCGTTAAACAGTCAGTTCCAGATCCACCGATCACAGTCATCTTAATTCCTTTCTCTATATGGAGATGGATGGGGAGTTCATCGAAACCCCGTGTCATAACTTTGAAGAAGTTCCCCAGACTTTGGCGTCGACTGAAATTGCTGCTGAAAAACCTCCGATAAAGATGGCTTCCCTCAAGGATGCCAGGGTTGTGATTGAAAAAGGTGGGTGTGAAAATTGGGTTCAGCTCCCTGACTTTGCACACAAGACTGACAAGTTTGGTTTGGGTTTTACTGCAGAAGCTCAAAGGGTTGTTCGGCGTGCGCGGATTGGAAGACCTCCTCTGTGTATCAGTAATCCAGGAGTGAATGCAATTGAAGATGATGAAGAGGAGTCAAAGTTTGACAACTGGATTTACCCGACTACCATCGATGGCTTAAACAATTGGACGACGAAGGACTTCATGCTCGTTTCTTTTATTACACAGTAATAGACTTTTGTTTTAAGACTTGTAACAGACAATTTGAAACTTTACGGCCCGGTGCCTTGCCCGAGGCACCTTGGCTTTGTTTGTGAGGGCTTATTATTTGCCATTTTCATATATCATCAATAAAGCATTGGACGTTTTCTTACATTACAAATTTTGCGCTCCCTGTTTTTCTTTTCTATCTCGCACTTTATCAAAACAGCTATTGTCTTACACACACTCGCATATCATAATACAGGTCCACACCCACTATGGATCCCATTGATAACGATTCTGCTACTTCCAATTATGACTTCGAAAATCCGATCAACCAAGCCGAGGACGAAGGTGAGGATGATTGTGAAGTGCCTGGAGAACTTGCTAGACTGTTACTTCAGGAAGAGAGGGCCATACAGCCTCACGAAGAGCCAGTAGAATTAGTGAATTTTGGTACAAAGGAAGACAAGAAAGAGGTCAAGATAGGTGCAAATATGGATCCTAGTGTCAAGCAACGGTTGATAGAAATGCTACGCGACTATGTTGAGATCTTCGTTTGTTCTTATAAGGATATGCCGGGTTTAGACACTGATATCGTGGTTCACCGCCTGCCAACTAAAGAAGACTGTCCTCCGGTAAAGCAGAAGGTTCACCGTATGCGCCCCGAGATATCTGAGAAAATCAAAGCTGAGGTCATAAAACAGTTTGACGCCGGTTTTCTAGCAGTTACTTCTTACCCGCAGTGGGTTGCCAATGTGGTTCCGGTGCCAAAGATAGATGGTAAGGTACGAATGTGTGTGGACTATAGGGATCTGAATAGGGCGAGCCCCAAGGATGATTTCCCACTCCCTCACATCGATGTTTTGGTTGACAACACCGCACAACATAAGGTCTTCTCCTTTATGGATGGTTTTTCTGGTTACAATCAGATTAAGATGGCTCCCGAAGATATGGAGAAGACAACCTTCGTTACACAGTGGGGCACTTTCTGTTACAAGGTAATGCCTTTCGGGTTGAAGAATGCTGGGGCAACTTATCAGTGCGCCATGGTCGCTTTGTTCCACGACATGATTCACCATGAGATTGAGGTTTACGTTGACGATATGATTGCAAGGTCCCAGACTGAAGAAGAACATCTTGACCATATCCAGAAACTATTCGACAGGTTGAAGATGTACAAGCTGAGGTTAAACTCAAACAAGTGCACCTTCGAGGTGAGGTCTGGTAAGCTGATGAGTTTCGTCGTTAGTGATAAAGGTATTCAAGTGGATCCCGCAAAGGTGAAGGCTATACGGGAGATGCCAGCTCCCCGAACAGAAAAGGAAGTCAGAGGCTTTTTGGGACGTCTGAATTACATTTCCTAATTCATTTCACATCTGACTGCTGCTTCTGAGCCAATCTTCAGGCTACTGAAGAAAGATCAAGTGGTAAAATGGAATGATGAGTGTCAGACCGCCTTTGAAAGGATCAATGAATACCTCCAAGGGCCACCTATTCTGATGCCTCCAGTTGAAGGAAGACCTTTGATCTTATACTTGACAGTGCTGGATAATTCAATGGTGTGTGTGCTGGGGCAGCATGACGAGTCTGGCCGAAAAGATCATGCTATTTACTACCTTAGAAAAAAGTTTACCGACTGCGAGACTCGGTACTCGTTGCTCGAGAAAACTTGCTGCGTTTTGGCATGGGCTGCTCGCCGGTTGAGACATTATATGCTGACTCACACTACCCTATTGATATCAAAGATGGACCCAATCAAGTATATCTTCGAAAAGCCTGCCTTATCCGGAAGAATAGCAAGATGGAAGATGATCTTTACTGAGTACGACATCTAATACACAACCCAGAAAGCAATCAAGGGGAGCCTGTTGGCAGATCATTTGGCGCATCAGACCGTGGATGATTACCAATCCATGAATTTCGAGTTCCCGGATGAGAACATCATGTTGGTGACCGACTGTGAAGAACCTGGACCGGATGAAGGACCTGAGGAAGGATCCTGATGATCTATGTATTTTGACGGAGCCTCAAACGTGTTGGGTAATGGCATTGGCGCTGTAATTATATCTCCTGAAGGCTGTCATACTCCGTTTACCTCCCAATTATGTTTTAACTGCACCAACAATATGGCGGAGTACGAAGCGTGTATCATGGGCCTTCGAGTAGCTATTGACCTAAGGATTAAGTTCTTGAGTTTATTCGGAGATTTCGCTCTGGTGATCAGTCAGATCAAAGGCGAGTGAAATACGAAACACCCAAATCTTATTCCTTACAAGGAGTATGTACTGATGTTGCTCCCACACTTCGAGGAGATAACCTTTGAACATTTCCCCAGAGAGGAGAATCAGTTAACGGACGCACTAGCTACCATGTATTCTATGTTCAAGGTCAGGTGGGACAATGAAGCTCCCCAGATTACCATTGAGAGATTGGACGAACCCGCACATTACTGTGACATCGAGACCGAAGAGGTAGCAGATAAACCTTGGTTTCACGGGGTAAAGAGGTATCTTCAGGCTCAAGAGTACCCTGAGGGTGCATCTGCTAATGATAAGAAGTTTTTGAGGAGGTTCGCTGTAAAGTTATTCATCAGTAATGGTATCTGTGATATGGTGGCAGAACCGACTGTTTAAATGTTGGTTTACGTTTTACGTTTGTGTTCGCAAAATGTCGCGGTAAGCAAGAGTCGCCACCGACTTTTATTTTATCCAATTGGAAAGGAAAAAAGCACAGAAAAATTCCTTTTTCGAGATTTCTGAGTACGGGGGGTAGATTATAGAAAGGGAAGGTGTTAGCACCCTTTCCATCCGTGGTTTTCCACAAGCTCTTAGGTACTTGCTCATCTTTTAAAATTGCTTGTGTGTGTTTGTTTTGAAAAGTTTTTTTTTACTTCGTTTTAACCCTTGCTTCTGTCTTCAAGAGTGTTACGAACTGTTTTTGAAACTTTGTTTGAAAAGAGTGTAAGTGTGAAAAGTTTGTTTGTTTGAGCAAGTACCTACTAGCATCTACCTACTCGAAAAAGAAATTGTTCTATGTTCGTTTCCTTTAGACAACACTATCCTACTATTAGTGAGTAGGTAGCATCATCGTTGGAGTTTTAAGGGTCAATTCAAAAGGGACGTACGATCACTAAAGCAATGTTAGGACGCCTTAGTAATAACTCTAATGTCTTAAGATCAATATTTGAGGCAACAATTCTGAGGCAACCTTTCCGAGGCAACTTTGATCTTTGAGACAAAAGAGCGACCACTAAACTACCCTATACTCAATGATTGTTTACCGAAAGCAACCGAAGTGGGAGTATACCCTAGGAGTGCGCATGTGCGAGTGATTCAATTTCAAGTTTATTATCTTTGCACATTTAGGGTTTGCTAACCGTTTTAAAGTTTACATACATTCTTGTCATGCACCCCTATTATTCATACATCTAACGGTTAATATTTTGTGGAAATTAAAGTGCGAAAAGTAAAGCTAAGTTATTACAAGGCTTCGGGTATTAATTACATAGCCAAAAACAACCCGTAAAAAAAACGATAAATGAAAGTAAAAAGTCCTAATTAATTTATTACAACTTATGAGCAATTACATCAATATGGTAACAATAAAATAAACGCGATGAGTCGAAAACGAGAGAGAACTAGGGTTTTTGACCCCGTCTAACCTAATTAAAAGAAAAAAATTATTTTTGTTGTTTTTTAATTATTTTTAAGAAAAAAGAATAAGTTTTACAAATCTAATTAGTAATTAAATTAATTAAAGAAAATAATTTACATGGCCTATTTTTATATTTTTGGTTATGTTTTAGGAAAAAGAAAAATAGAATTAAATTAAACTAAAACCCTAATTTTCTAATTGTTTTTTATTTATTTACAAAAGAATTTAAGTTACCCTAAAATTAAATAAACTAATTAAATTAATTACTTTTTTTTGATAAAAAATAAACCTAAATCTAATTGGATGAAAAATTGTTTTTTTGTGATTTTTTAATAAAAAAGGAATTAATTTTATGTTAGTAAAAATAATTAAAACAATTAATAAAGACAAAATATAAAAAAGAAAAAGAAGAATTGGGCCTGAGAAGTCAGCAAAATGGGGGGTGTGAACAGCAAGCCTTGGGCCCAAAAGGAAGTGATCCACGTTGACTCCCATGTTCCCATGTTATGCGTTGACTGTGGTTATTGGTGGTCTTTCATATGATAGCCATCATATCTGGCTTCCTAGACACCTGGCTGGTTGGATGATGATGGACCATGGTGGTCATCCCACCTATACACACGCCTGATTACTGAAAGAAAAACAATATAAAATAATGGGGGGACCTGGGATTCGAACCCAGGTTCTGAAGCCTTTTCCAATCACCTTGCTACCAACTGCGCTGGACACGTTTCTTGTATATAGAATAACAACAATTTATAATATATAATAATGAGAGTTAGTGGGGAAAAATAAAAAAATTGCGCCAGAATTCAAATGAACCAATACAATGGTGCCACGCAAGTCGTCCCTGTCCTCTCTCCGTTGGTAAAAGTCAAAGACTTTTACCTACGGACAACGTCCGTCACTACAACCCTGGCTTGTTTCAAAACCTCCCATGGGCACGATAAATGGAGTCTAAGGCCATGAATCAAACCGTCTTGACCTGCTGAGCATTATGATGCCCTTCTTGTGGGCCAATTTCACCTGTATCAAAAGATCCTAAAATGAAGCATAAAACCCTAATAATGGCAATTCCTGAGATAGTCCACAAAAATGCAATTGAATGTTATAGATAGCTTACAAATGTTTCAAGGATCAAGAATATACAAGTATTTCATGCTATAGATGCCAAAATCATGTAATTCGATTTCAAGAAGAAGCCATTGTCGTGGCTGACTTACAGTGAGTTCTAGCGCTGGAAACTCCTTGTTCTTGATTGGTATAGCTTGCTTGTGATTCCAGGAAGTGAATGAGATGGTCAGGGAGCCTTGTAATCGCCTGGAAGTGTGAAATCAATTCAGCACTTTTTTGTGATTTTTCCAAGTTTGTTCTGCCTTTTCACGCCTCCAAAACCTTGTGTTTTAGGTCTGCAAATATTCACTATATACCAAGGATTGGATTAGGGTTGCAAACATGATCTCAATCTTTGCCAATTATGATTTGTGATCTTGATTTGATTCAATTGAAAATCTTTCCAAAATAGGCCAAAATCAATCTTTTTGTGCCCACCTATGCCTTTCACGAATTCATTCTTTTGCTAGCTGGGTATAGGACCTGAAATATGCACAATATCTTGAGGTTTCAATGATTTGGATTTTTTATGATTTGTTTTGATTTAAAATGATTTAATTGAAATAAAAAATCAAAATAAATAATAAAAATAAGATAAAGACAATTGGAAAGAGCTAGGGCTCGTGTACCATGCTACCAACTCAAAACAAGTGCAAAAGATTAGGCCCATTTAACAAAAATTGCAATTTGAGGCATAGTTGACTTTTGACAATTTTGCAAAAAAGGTCAACTTCACCAATGCATAACTTCCTCAATTTTGACTCCTTGAAGGTGTTCTTGGACTTTTTAGAAATCATGAGATGTCCTCTAAGCAAATATTTTGGTCTCGTCTCAATTTTGTATTCCATGTTCATGTATGAAGCTTTGACAAAAAAGGTATTTTTGTTGACTTTCCAAAATGACCTATAATGTCAAAATTCATAACTTCTTGTGAGTGCATATTTGAACTTGGGAGTTGAATATGAATTGTATATCATTGCATCCTCTTAAAAATGAGCTTTGTATGGGTCACTTATCATAAAGTATGAGAAAGTTATGCTTGGTCAAAGTTGAGTTGACTTTTCCTGAAAAATCCTAATTTAGCAACTTTTGGGTTTTGATGAATTGTGAGCAATCCTTGATGAATCATGATTAACCATTGATCAAATGATGAATAATAATTCAAAATGAGTATGTTGACCAAAAATATTGAAGTGTGATTGTATGTGGGCCACAGTTGACTTTTGCCCTAGCACAGTCGATTTTCAGGCCTTTGAGCAATTGACTGAGCAAACTTCCTCTGCAAGGCTTGAAACTTGACATGGATGATCTTGAGAACATATTAGGACAATGGTGAGAATTTTGGATCCCTTGGAATCGAGTATCTTGATGCAACATGAAACCTTAATTTGAGGTAGACTGTCTTAGGAGAGAGTTTGTTTGGTCAACCCTTGGACTTCCTTGGATCTCACTTGAAATGTATTGAGAAATATGAGAGGGAAAATTTTGGGGTACAACAGTATCCTTTACAAGCATAACTGTTGTACCCCAAAATTTGCCCTCCCATATTCTCCAAGAAATTGCCAAGTCATGCTTCCAAATTCCCCAAGGGTTGCACAGTTCAAGGGCCTCTTAAGCAGTCAAAATTAGGGTTTTTGTTCTGATCAAGAAAATGAAGTTTCCAAAGGTCCAATCAAGTCCCATATGCCTACAAATATGGTCAAGCATCCTCATATCAAGTTTCAAGACTTTCAGCACAAAATTGCACAGTCAAAAACCCTAATTGCACTACTGTCAACTGTAGGGGCAAAATGGTCATTTGACAGTCAAAAGTTCAAATTTTTGGTCAACATATCATTTTGAAGCCACAAACATCATTTGATCAATGCTTGATCATGATTCTCAAAGCTTGGCTCAAAAATCATCAAGATGCAAAAGTTTCCTTATTTGGACAGCTGAAAAAGTCAACTGTAAATTGACCAGGGCATAACTTTCACATGGATTATCAGAAAAATTCCATCCAAAGCTCATTTTGAAGAGAAAGACATTTCCTACAACTCATCTTCATACTTAAAGTCCAAGAAATGCTCTCACAAAAAGTTATCAATTTCAACATTATAGGTCATTTTCAAAAGTCAACAAAAAGGGACTTTAAGTCAAAGGCCATAACTTGAGATTGGTAAATAAAAATGACATGGGACCAAAGGCATTGGTTATAGGACTCAAAGATCTTTCCAAAATGTCCAAGAACATGAGAAAATCTTAAAAATTGAGCAAGTTATGCCTTGTGGAAGTTGGGAAATTTTTGGATATTTTGAAAAGTCAACATTGATTCAAATGACCTAAAATTGCTAATGGGCCCATTTTTCTTCCATAATTCATCATCCATGACATGTGCACGACCACTTGGCCCAAAGGGAAGTATTTCTTCATTTTTTATTTATTTATTTGAATTTTTATTTATAATAATGCATTTAAATCAAATTAAATATATGAAAAATGCTTAACCTAATTTTTTTCAATCTTTTTGTGCACATTATATCATCAATAATTCCTGCATATTCAAATAGGGAAAGATTTGGAGAGATTGGATATGATTGAGAGCAAAAACACATGGAAAAAAGATTTGAAAATCATGGTGAAGAAATCAAATATTGAATCCTTTAATTCATGGATCTTTGGACAATTTCTTTGACCTAATTCATTACTACTTATACAAGGAACAAAAACCTAGTCCTGAGGACAATTGAGCTGCGCCAGAAACCTTTGAACAAACTTGAAAAATTAGCAAAAAATCTCAATTCTGAAAATACACTTGCAAGGCGATTCATGCCTCCAAACCTATCCCATTAGCTTCTTTAAGGATTGCAGAACGTATTCCAATCAAAATCGATCATCTCAGCGCCTAGAACTGGTATACAGAAATCTAGTTTTCTCTTATATTTTTCAAAATCGTATTTCCAGATTTAGGCGTTTTCATGGCATTTTGATTATGCATTTATATTGAGTAATGTATTCTGAAGCTAACTATATAGATTGATTGTGTTTTTATGAGCTATACGAGAAATCGCCATGGTTGTATTTTAGGGTTTGCAGGACCTCAAATTGGGGTTTTTTAATTAAAGAAAAATTGGCCTTCAAGACCACCACCATTCAACTCAGGGCGTTCAGACGGTTACAAGGATACCCTCGCGCCTAATTTATGGACCCCCTAGGGCTAGTCGCTATTTTTCCAAAGCTGGCCTAGGAGAACACGTGAAAAACCGTTGTCTAATGTTTTGTGTTTCAGGAATAATGAAGAAGACGACCTCGTGGCAAGATGTGATGGGCCAGTTCAAATTTCGCGCGCGTTGGTGGCCCCTGACTTTCTTTTCTTTTATAGTGTTTATTAATTATTATATATCCAACGCGTTTGAAGTGGCTCAGTGGCAAGCAGGGTTGTTGGTAAGGTACATGACCTGGGTTCGAGCCCCAGGTCTTCACCCTTTCAATATTATTTTCCAACTCATGTTCATATGCAGCGCCAACGTTCAAGTCCATGATACACTCTCACAATCCAATGTCCACGCGTCCAATGGAATCAGATCAAAGGCCAAGAATTGAAGCACATGATAAGTCCCAGTCAATGCATCACATGCTAATGCCAAAGTCAAACGGACCAATGTCTTAATGGGCCTGAATTTCTAAAGAATCACCTCCTATTTGGGGTCTGAACCCCCTAGGTTTGCTATGTTTTTTTATTTATTTATTAATTCTATTTTCCTTTTAACTATTATTTGTTTAGTTAATTAATTACCACAAAATATAAAATATCATAAAAAATCAGAAAAGGGTTAAAACAATAAATAATTTTTATTTTAATATTTTCTTAAATAAATTTGCATGTAATTAAACTTAGTTTTAAATCAGGTTGTAATTTTAATTCTTTTCATAATAAAATCTAAAAAAAACATAGAATTAGGTTTAATTAATAATTTTTCATCTTTTTATTTTTCTTTCATAAATAATTAAATAATTAAATATTTATTTTCATAATCAAATTTGTATATAAAAATTAGGATTAATTTTAGGTTAAAAACTTCAATATTTTTCTTAATAAATTAAAAATAATTAGAATTAGGGTTAGCATCTTATTTTAATTTTAATTAACTCACTCTTTTCATTTAAATCCTAAAATATAAAAAATACCAAAAAAAACAAGTTCTTTCCTCCTTTTAATTTTAATTAATTCATCGTTTAATTTAATTTTGCAAAAAGGGTCCAACGCCCTCGTTTCGATTTAATTATTAATTCACATATTATTTTATTCCGTTTAAATATTCATGTATCTCCCCCGAAGCCATGTATTTAATTACCCGCACTTTTAATTCTTTACTTTCTTTATTTTTCTGTCAAATCGGGTCCTGGTTAATTTTGGCGATGTGGACCCGCGCCGTTTGTAATAGCTTAGAATTTACTTTTCTCGCAACTTTTTAACTGTTAATCAAAGGCATGAAAGAATGTATGGACAAAAATAAAAACAAGCGCGTAGAACACCAATAACATGACAAGATAAATGCAAATGAAAATGACACACAAATCGCACACACCACTCCTAGGGTACGCCTCACTGTTGCCTTGCCTCGAAAGGTGATCGTCGAGTAGAGGATGTCTTAGTAAGTCCTCATGATCCGGGAACCTGGCATGAGGGTAGCTTCTAAGGTATCTTCCCATTACTCTGGTGATCACCATGTCCCGAACCTCGAATTGACCCGAACACCTCCAACGGTGGTGCTACCTACCTCTCAATGGTGGGATGGCACTACTTTAAGGACATTTACACAGACGAATTCCTTAGGGTAGGTAGACGACTCTAGATACTTGCTCTAATTTCAAAACAAATTCAAAAAAATACTTTTCACACCAACACATTTTCAAAAAGCTTTCGAAAGCAATTTTTCAAACACTCTTGAGGACCGATACAAGAGTCGAACTGAAATTTTCAAAGAAACTTTTTAAAACCCACAGTTGAAAAGCAAATAAACCATTTTTGAAAACACAATGAGCAAGTATCTAAGAGCCCATGGATAACCATGGATAGAAAGGGTGCTAACACCTTCCCTTTCTATAATCTACCTCCCGAACCGAGAGCAATCTCTTTAAGGAATTTTTCTGTGCTTTTGTCCTTTCCATTTGGAGAAAATAAAAGACGGTGGAGACTCTTGCTTCCGCGACATTTCGCGAACCAGCGTTAAACAGTCAGTTCCAGATCCACCGATCACAGAACTGGCGACTCTGCTGGGGATACTTTATAAAGTGAGGTGTACCTTAGGACTAAGATCACTGTGTTTTCAATTGCTTTCCTTGTGTGCTTTAAAAATTGTGGGTTGCTTGGGAGTTCTATAGATCCTAACCCGGATCTGGGGGATACCTTCTTAGAAAGTAGAAACAAGGCTGTGAGGGAACTGTGCGGGGTATACCGACATGGTTGAAACAGTCTGCTACGTTGATGTGGCACTTTGGTGTGTACTGGTAACCCTTGAGTTCAGTCAAGGAGAGTACGGGGCCTCCGCGTGGTGTCGTGAAGCATCAACAGACCTTAGGAACCTTAATTGAACTATCTTGGCCTCTTTAGGGTAGTGAGATAACTGACTTTGGTGCAGTCCGAGGTTGGTTGATACTCGATACTACACTCAATTGAGGGTTGCTTTCCTGGAATATTTCGGTGGCCAGTTCAGTGGCTAAATCAAAACGATGAACAATGAAAGCAATCCCGTGATATTGGGACCCTTAGAACCCAGTTACTTCTAATAGGACAGGTTTTGAGCCCACCAACTTCAAGAGGGTAGTACCCCAGACCTCATGCTGGCCTTAAACTCTAAGGGCTTCTCTTGTGTGACTTGTGTGCCTTCGTACTTGACTGTCTGCATGCTTGTTATCTGACACATGAATTTCTTGCAGGTTTTGTTTATAGTCCTTAATAGGGACTCATAACAGGGTATACTAAGTTTCTTACAGATTTTGGTTTGCAGTCCTTAATTAGGACTCATAACAGGGTTTACCGAGTTTCTTGCAGGTTTTATTTTTTAGTCCTTAACTGGGACTCATGACAGGTTTTACTTGAGTTTCTTGCAGGTTTCTGTTTATAGTCCTTAATAAGGGCTCATAACTGGGTTTATTCATATTACCCCATGCATCATGACATCATACCATTGCATACATCCTAACCCATTTCAAGGATCTCAAGGGCTTGTGATGCAGGTCATGATAAATCAAACATCTAGCAAGGGGCAAAGAGGATTTATTTTCCTCTAGACAAAGTTGTCAGAGGCTATGACCCACTTGATATGGTGAGCTCTGACTCTTGAAGAAGGTTCCCTTAACCAAGGTTGTTTGGAAATCAAAACCAGACATGATGACTAAAGTCAGGGGCTATGACCCACTGGATATGGTGAGCCTTTGACCTTTGAAGAAGGACTCTCAATAATATGCAGTTCCTTCAATCAAGCTACCGGATCCAAATGCTAACAAATTTTCTTGTTTACCCCGCGAGATCCTTGAAAACATTGCATGCATACATACACATCATTGCATAACAGGTACCCTTCTGACAAGTCACTTACCATCTCTGCTGTTTATTTCAGCAATGGCCTTCCAACCAGATAACCAAGACCTTCTCGCTCAAGAGACTCAGTTCAGGGAAATCCTCCTGAATCTGTCCAAGGGGCAGGAGGAGCTAAGGACACTTCTCATGGAGACTTTTGTCAGGAACAGTGTTGAGGATGAAAGGCTGAAATACCTACAAGCTGAGGTGGATGCATTGAGGGTCCAGATGCTGGGGCAGGTGACTGCCATTCAAGGGTTAGCTCAAAGACAAGATGAGCTCTGGTTTCTCGTCAACCAGCTGCTTCAGAGTAACCAACTGGGGCAAAAGTCTAAGGGCAAAAAGCCAGTCATCGTTCAACCACTTTTGAGACAAGGAGGTAAGGGGAGAGTTCCTCAAATGGCTCCAGTGTCACAAATTCAACATCACAACCAACAAAAGAGTGAGAGAAGGCAGTTCACGCAGCTCATCATGACCTTATCTCAGATATTGCCACAGTTGCTGGAGACCAAGCTGGTAACTCTAAAAGAAGCTCCGAAGAGCCAAAATACAACGTCACCAAAGTATAACCCCAACGCCCGCTGCGCTTATCACTCTGACAGCCCGGGGCATACTACAGATGATTGTTGGAGCTTGAAAAATAAAATCCAAGACATGATCGACGCTGGAGAGATTCAGTTTAAAGTACCCAAGACTCCCCACGTGATCACTGCTCCCTTGCCAAAACATGGCTAGGATTGAGAAATTTTTGTTCATTCGAATGTTCAAGTTGCAACTCTCTTTTGTTCAAACATTTACTCATGTTAAACATTGTTATTTCATTAATGCATCGCATATGTCTGTTCTAAAACAATATATTCGTATTCACTAAATGCAAATTATTTTCATATTTTTTCTGATGATCAACTCTTAAATAATAATTCTAAGCCTCTTGAGGGAGGATGACGAAAACGATACCATAATCTACAGTATGCTTTTGAACAGACCCCGCTGATGAGGTACAGGCATTGTTTCAATCCCTAAACACTGGAGTTATAAGGATGATAATCCCTCGTCAACCCCTCTGAGCCAAAGAAGTAGGAGTTTTTCTTTTCGAAATTTAAAACCCTTAATCATAACCTGGGGCAGGGTAGTCTCTCAGTTGATCCAAGTGCATAACGAATGGCACCAAAGAGGTCCTTACAAAACAAAGAAAAACCGTGATGGTTCCGAATAATCAATAAAGAAAGGCAGTCATTATCTCAAAAAATAAAAAGCCCATTAAGTCAAAACCCATGAAGGAGACTTACAAAACTGGGGCATCCCGCTGACTGTAATTCCAAAAAAGGAAACAGTTCAGGCAAAAAAAAAAGAAAGGGATAACAAAATCAAAAAAAAAGGAGGTCCCACAAACCCTCAACCAAAGAAAAAATGACTGCCTATTCCAAATAAGTTATCAACATCCGAATCATCACCGGAAAATCAGAGCAAAGACTCAAACAAGGTCTAACGTACGATCAACTGAGTTTAGGTTTGGAGAACATCACGAAGAGCGGGTGGGTACAAATAATTTGGGCCTTTATCCTTTATTTCTTAAACCGTGAACCAGGCCATGTTATAACCCTTAAAAGTCCTAGCTGAAGCATGGGTTAGTTCGAAAGCATAATGTGACGAAAGGTATCCTGACTCCTTAAGGCTTACTATAAAGAAGGAGTTGACATCACGTTTTGCAAACATTCACTCGTTTTATGAAAAAGAATGCATTTTCCAAATCTTCAAGACAGACATAGGCTTTGCATTTTTAACATAACTTTGTTCGCGTATGACTTTTTGTTTGAACAGCAAGGAAATTCGCACGATGAATACCTAGTGAACAAAAGCACTTTCAATCAAGGGGCATGACATGATCATGGTCCATCATCTGGGGCAGTCCAATCAAGATTCGGAGAATCTCTCAAAGGCCAAAACAGCCAGGGGCAAACCTCCACCTGAGCCACTTGGGGCATTGGACATGAATTCCCAGCAACGAATCTCGCTTGATCAAACACCTTCTGGTGGCATGACAAAACACTTCTAACAGGGGCAACTCCCTACATTCTGAAAGCACGGACATAGTCGAAAAAATACTACGCACAATCAAAGACCCGCTAGGTTGACATACCTAGGCAAAAATAAGGGCTTCCCGGCGAACCAAAAGGGTTCGGGCAAAATGAGGGATGAAATGAAAAAATCTGTACACCCGGCAAGTCGAAAACCTGAAAAGGCGGCTTGGGCAAAAATGGGTATCCCGGTGGACTGAAAACCCGAAAGGGCGGTCCAGGCAAAAGTTAGGGATCAAAACGTACGACTATGTCCTGTCATCTTGTCACCTGCCTACCAGAAGAAGGTTTGACCCTCAACAAATATCAGCATCCCACATGTGCCTCCCCCATAGAAACAGGGGCAATAACGGGTGGTTTAAGCAATCTGATTGTTTCCATCCTCCAGGGTACCAAGGTAGGCTCAGCTAAAGAACATAACCAAATATCTTAATTCCCCAGAGAGTGAGCCAGCAAGTCAGTACACTCTCCCCAAGCAAAGCTACAGTCAGCCTTAAGGAAAGTTGGGTATCCCCCAGCAGATATCAACATTCCCCGACAGTCTTGGTCTAAAGATTGTTCCCCGGCGGCATATCAAACATTCAAAGGAATCACTTCCCCCGCAGTTCAAAACCTCCCCAGGAGAATCCAATCTAGTTCCCCAGGAAAGTTGGAATTCATACCCCCAAGCAATAAGCTTATCCCCAGTAAATTCTGGAAGCTTATCCTCGCAAAGCACGAACGCGTCGTCCGGCTCTATTCAAAGAGTTATTTCCTTAACAGGATATAACTGGGTTATCCTCAGCCAAAAGCCACGGAAAGATCGCCGTCAACGCAATCTTCTTATCCCCAGCGAAGTCTAGTAATACTTCCAATACAACAAGAGTATCCCCAGCGAGTTACTACTAACAACTTCAGCAGAGTATCTCTCTCCCCACAGAGTATCGCTCCCCAGCATGGTCGCTAAAGTATTTTTCTCCCCGTAGAATCTTCCATTTGCCAAGTTTATCCCTCAACGGAGTTATCTTCTCCTACCGGTATTCTTGCAACTATCATCCCCAGCGGAGGCAAAAAGGCTATTCTTTCAACATCAGCCCAGGAGCGACGTCCCGGCACCCGTCAAGGATTTATTTTCCTAAGACGAAAACATAACATTCATAAACATCTTCATACATTATAGCATGCATATACGCATCATATCTTACAAATCTCATTTATGTTGAAAAGATCATTGCTTGATCCATATCATGCATTGCATATGACTGACTTTTACCTTTCAGGAAAGATTCAGTTAAATCCTCAATCATATTTCAAGACCTAGACCGGTTCAGTTAATCAACTCCAAAGATTTCTTATCCAGTCCAAGGCCCTCTCTAGTCCAGCTAAATCGACTCCCAACAGATTTTTCTGATAAAGACTCAGTAGAAGTTATCAGATTATAATGGTTCTCTCTCCGACGGTGCATGAGATGATAATTCCATTTTAGGTTTTTCTTTGAGGTTATAATTTCCTATGGTTCCCTCTCCGATGGTGCGTGAGGTGATAATTCCTTTTTAGGTTATAATTTCCAATGGTTCCCTCTCTGATGGTGCGTGAGGTGATAATTCCTTTTTAGGTTATAATTTCCTATGGTTCCCTCTCCGATGGTGCGTGAGGTGATAATTCCTTTTTAGGTTATAATTTCCTATGGTTCCCTCTCCGATGGTGCGTGAGGTGATAATTCCTTTTAGGTTATAATTTCCTTTGGTCCTCTCCCCGACGGTGCGTGAGATGTAATTCCCTTTTAGGTTATAATTTCCTTTGGTCCTCTCCCCGACGGTGCGTGAGATGTAATTCCCTTTTAGGTTATGATTTCCTGTGGTCCTCTCCCCGACGGTGCGTGAGATGTAATTCCCTTTTAGGTTATGATTTCCTGTGGTCCTCTCCCCGACGGTGCGTGAGATGTAATTCCCTTTTAGGTTATGATTTCCTATGGTCCTCTCCCCGACGGTGTGTGAGATGTAATTCCCTTTTAGGTTATAATTTCCTTTGGTCCCCTCTCCGATGGTGCGTGAGGTGATAATTCCATTTTAGGTTATAATTTCCTATGGTTCCCTCTCCGATGGTGCGTGAGGTGATAATTCCCTTTCAGGTTATAATTTCCTATGGTCCTCTCCCCGACGGTGCGTGAGATGTAATTCCCTTTTAGGTTATAATTTCCTTTGGTCCCCTCTCCGATGGTGCGTGAGGTGATAATTCCTTTTTAGGTTATAATTTCCTATGGTTCCCTCTCTGATGGTACGTGAGGTGATAATTCATTTTTAGGTTATAATTTCCTATGGTTCCCTCTCCGATGGTGCGTGAGGTGATAATTCCTTTTTAGGTTATAATTTCCTATGGTTCCCTCTCCGATGGTGCGTGAGGTGATAATTCCTTTTAGGTTATAATTTCCTTTGGTCCTCTCCCCGACGGTGCGTGAGATGTAATTCCCTTTTAGGTTATAATTTCCTTTGGTCCTCTCCCCGACGGTGCGTGAGATGTAATTCCCCTTTAGGTTATGATTTCCTGTGGTCCTCTCCCCGACGGTGCGTGAGATGTAATTCCCTTTTAGGTTATGATTTCCTGTGGTCCTCTCCCCGACGGTGCGTGAGATGTAATTCCCTTTTAGGTTATGATTTCCTATGGTCCTCTCCCCGACGGTGCGTGAGATGTAATTCCCTTTTAGGTTATAATTTCCTATGGTTCCCTCTCCGATGGTGCGTGAGGTGATAATTCCCTTTTAGGTTATAATTTCCTTTGGTCCTCTCCCCGACGGTGCATGAGATGTAATTCCCTTTCAGGTTATGATTTCCTATGGTCCTCTCCCCGACGGTGCGTGAGATGTAATTCCCTTTCAGGTTCCAAATTCCCCAAGGGTTGCACAGTTCAAGGGCCTCTTAAGCAGTCAAAATTAGGGTTTTTGTTCTGATCAAGAAAATGAAGTTTCCAAAGGTCCAATCAAGTCCCATATGCCTACAAATATGGTCAAGCATCCTCATATCAAGTTTCAAGACTTTCAGCACAAAATTGCACAGTCAAAAACCCTAATTGCACTACAGTCAACTGTAGGGGCAAAATGGTCATTTGACAGTCAAAAGTTCAAATTTTTGGCCATAATATCATTTTGAAGCCACAAACATCATTTGATCAATGCTTGATCATGATTCTCAAAGCTTGGCTCAAAAATCATCAAGATGCAAAAGTTTCCTTATTTGGACAGCTGAAAAAGTCAACTGTAAATTGACCAGGGCATAACTTTCACATGGATTATCAGAAAAATTCCATCCAAATCTCGTTTTGAAGAGAAAGACATTTCCTACAACTCATCTTCATACTTCAAGTCCAAGAAATGCTCTCACAAAAAGTTATCAATTTCAACATTATAGGTCATTTTCAAAAGTCAACAAAAAGGGACTTTAAGTCAAAGGCCATAACTTGAGATTGGTAAATCAAAATGACATGGGACCAAAGGAATTGGTTAGAGGACTCAAAGACCTTTCTAAAATGTCCAAGAACATGAGAAAATCTTAAAAATTGAGCAAGTTATGCCTTGTGGAAGTTGGGAAATTTTTGGATATTTTGAAAAGTCAACATTGATTCAAATGACCTAAAATTGCTAATGGGCCCATTTTTCTTCCATAATTCATCATCCATGACATGTGCACGACCACTTGGCCCAAAGGGAAGTATTTCTTCATTTTTTATTTATTTATTTGAATTTTTATTTATAATAATGCATTTAAATCAAATTAAATATATGAAAAATGCTTAACCTAATTTTTTCAATCTTTTTGTGCACATTATATCATCAATAATTCGTGCATATTCAAATAGGGAAAGATTTGGAGAGATTGGATATGATTGAGAGCAAAAACACATGGAAAAAAGATTTGAAAATCATGGTGAAGAAATCAAATATTGAATCCTTTAATTCATGGATCTTTGGACAATTTCTTTGACCTAATTCATTACTACTTATACAAGGAACAAAAACCTAGTCCTGAGGACAATTGAGCTGCGCCAGAAACCTTTGAACAAACTTGAAAAATTAGCAAAAAATCTCAATTCTGAAAATACACTTGCAAGGCGATTCAAGCCTCCAAACCTATCCCATTAGCTTCTTTAAGGATTGCAGAACGTATTCCAATCAAAATCGATCATCTCAGCGCCTAGAACTGGTATACAGAAATCCAGTTTTCTCTTATATTTTTCAAAATCGTATTTCTAGATTTAGGCGTTTTCATGGCATTTTGATTATGCATTTATATTGAGTAATGTATTCTGAAGCTAACTATATAGATTGATTGTGTTTTTATGAGCTATACGAGAAATCGCCATGGTTGTATTTTAGGGTTTGCAGGACCTCAAATTGGGGTTTTTTAATTAAAGAAAAATTGGCCTTCAAGACCACCACCATTCAACTCAGGGCGTTCAGACGGTTACAAGGATACCCTCGCGCCTAATTTATGGACCCCCTAGGGCTAGTTGCTATTTTTCCAAAGATGGCCTAGGAGAACACGTGAAAAACCGTTGTCTAATGTTTTGTGTTTCAGGAATAATGAAGAAGACGACCTCGTGGCAAGATGTGATGGGCCAGTTCAAATTTCGCGCGCGTTGGTGGCCCTTGACTTTCTTTTCTTTTATAGTGTTTATTAATTATTATATATCCAACGCGTTTGAAGTGGCTCGGTGGCAAGCAGGGTTGTTGGTAAGGTACATGACCTGGGTTCGAGCCCCAGGTCTTCACCCTTTCAATATTATTTTCCAACTCATGTTCACATGCAGCGCCAACGTTCAAGTCCATGATACACTCTCACAATCCAATGTCCACGCGTCCAATGGAATCAGATCAAAGGCCAAGAATTGAAGCACATGATAAGTCCCAGTCAATGCATCACATGCTAATGCCAAAGTCAAACGGACCAATGTCTTAATGGGCCTGAATTTCTAAAGAATCACCTCCTATTTGGGGTCTGAACCCCCTAGGTTTGCTATGTTTTTTTTTTATTTATTAATTCTATTTTCCTTTTAACTATTATTTGTTTAGTTAATTAATTATGACAAAATATAAAATATCATAAAAAATCAGAAAAGGGTTAAAACAATAAATAATTTTTATTTTAATATTTTCTTAAATAAATTTGCATGTAATTAAACTTAGTTTTAAATCAGGTTGTAATTTTAATTCTTTTCATAATAAAATCTAAAAAAAACATAGAATTAGTTTTAATTAATAATTTTTCATCTTTTTATTTTTCTTTCATAAATAATTAAATAATTAAATATTTATTTTCATAATCAAATTTGTATATAAAAATTAGGATTAATTTTAGGTTAAAAACTTCAATATTTTTCTTAATAAATTAAAAATAATTAGAATTAGGGTTAGCATCTTATTTTAATTTTAATTAACTCACTCTTTTCATTTAAATCCTAAAATACAAAAAATACCAAAAAAAACAAGTTCTTTCCTCCTTTTAATTTTAATTAATTCATCGTTTAATTTAATTTTGCAAAAAGGGTCCAACGCCCTCGTTTCGATTTAATTATTAATTCGCATATTATTTTATTCCGTTTAAATATTCATGTATCTCCCCCCGAAGCCATGTATTTAATTACCCGCACTTTTAATTCTTTACTTTCTTTATTTTTCTGTCAAATCGGGTCCTGGTTAATTTTGGCGATGTGGACCCGCGCCGTTTGTAATAGCTTAGAATTTACTTTTCTCGCAACTTTTTAACTGTTAATCAAAGGCATGAAAGAATGTATGGACAAAAATAAAAACAAGCGCGTAGAACACCAATAACATGACAAGATAAATGCAAATGAAAACGACACACAAATCGCACACACCACCCCTAGGGTACGCCTCACTGTTGCCTTGCCTCGAAAGGTGATCGTCGAGTAGAGGATGTCTTAGTAAGTCCTCATGATCCGGGAACCTGGCATGAGGGTAGCTTCTAAGGTATCTTCCCATTACTCTGGTGATCACCATGTCCCGAACCTCGAATTGACCCGAACACCTCCAACGGTGGTGCTACCTACCTCTCAATGGTGGGATGGCACTACTTTAAGGACATTTACACAGACGAATTCCTTAGGGTAGGTAGACGACTCTAGATACTTGCTCTAATTTCAAAACAAATTCAAAAAAATACTTTTCACACCAACACATTTTCAAAAAGCTTTCGAAAGCAATTTTTCAAACACTCTTGAGGACCGATACAAGAGTCGAACTGAAATTTTCAAAGAAACTTTTTAAAACCCACAGTTGAAAAGCAAACAAACCATTTTTGAAAACACAATGAGCAAGTATCTAAGAGCCCATGGATAACCATGGATAGAAAGGGTGCTAACACCTTCCCTTTCTATAATCTACCTCCCGAACCGAGAGAAATCTCTTTAAGGAATTTTTCTGTGCTTTTGTCCTTTCCATTTGGAGAAAATAAAAGACGGTGGCGACTCTTGCTTCCGCGACATTTCGCGAACCAGCGTTAAACAGTCAGTTCCAGATCCACCGATCACAATAACTGTTGTACCCCAAAATTTGCCCTCCCATATTCATCAAGAATTGTCAAAGTCAAAGTCACAAAATTCCCCAAGGGTTGTGCAGCTCAACTGGCTCCTATACAGTCAAAACTAGGGTTTGAATTCTGGTCAAGCAAATGAACTTTTCAAAGGCCCAATCAAGTCTCATATGCCTACAAAGAGGGTCAAGTATCCTCGTATCAAGTTTCAAGGCATTCAGCTCAAAATTGCACAAGTCAAAACCCTAGATTGCACTACAGTCAACTGTAGGGGCAAAATGGTCATTTGACAGTCAAAAGTTCAAATTTTTGGTCAATATATCATTTTGAAGCCACAAACATCATTTGATCAATGCTTGATCATGATTCTCAAAATTTGGCTCAGAAATCATCAAAGATGCAAAAGTTACTATATTTGGACAGCTGAAAAAGTCAACTGAAATTGACCAGGGCATAACTTTCACATGGATTATCAGAAAAATTCCATCCAAAGCTCATTTTGAAGAGAAAGACATTTCCTACAACTCATCTTCATACTTCAAGTCCAAGAAATGCTCTCACAAAAAGTTATCAATTTCAACATTATAGGTCATTTTCAAAAGTCAACAAAAAGGGACTTTAAGTCAAAGACCATAACTTGAGATTGGTGAATCAAAATGACATGGGACCAAAGGCATTGGTTAAAGGACTCAAAGACCTTTCCAAAATGTCCAAGAACATGTGAAAATCTTAAAAAATGACCAAGTTATGCCTTGTGGAAGTTGGTAAATTTTTGGAAATTTTTGAAAGTCAACATTGATGCAAAAGGCCTAAAAATGCAAATGGGCCCATTTTTCTTCCAAGTTTCTTCATGCCAAGCCTATGCACGACCATTAGGCCCAAAGGGAAGTATTTTCATATTTTTTAATTATTTATTTGAATTTATATCAATATTAATTCATTTAAATTATTTTAATATGTGAAAAATATAAAATTGACCTAAACAAATCTTTTCATGCATGATTTGAACTTGAGATTTCGTGCACATGCTAATATAGAAGGTTTTGGCTTGATTGAAACCTAATTGACACAAAAACCATGAAAAAAAGATTTGGAAAAGATTTTGTAAAATCAAATATTGAAATCCATGAATGCTTGAGATTTTGTGCAATATTTTTGACCTAGCATGCTCTATACATACTCAGCATCACAACCCTAATGATCTTGGACTGCAAGCTGCGCTTAAGAAACCTTTGGCATATTGAAAATTTTAACAAAAAACTCAAACACTGAAATCAACCTTAGGAGTCGATTCAAGCTGCAATTTTCCTTCCATTAGCATCCTGAGACATCCTTGGACGTTTCCCAATCATAATCAACAAGCAAAACGCCTTGAACTGGTATCAGGAACTCAAACCGTACCAAGAAAATATTGAAATCGCATAGCATGATTTAAGCGTCTTTTTGCATTTTTGTTTGTATATTCATGCTCCTTATGAAGTTTGTGAACTAACCATCATAATTAATTGAGTTTTTGTGGCATAAACATGATTTCACCATGAACGGTATTAGGGTTTGGCAGGTTTCAAAATTAGGGGTTTCTTAATCAAGAAAAATCAGAGCTCCAGATGACCATTAATGGATTCAGGGATTGAAGACGAAAAGGATGGCCCCCTCGCGCTCAATTTATGAGCAACGAGGGGCTATTCGCTATTTTCTTGAATCACCCCTTCAGCAACGCTATAAAACCGTGGCCATACGTCTGTGTTTCAGAAAAAACGAAGAAGACAACCTCGTTGTCACCACGTGATAGGCTGGTTTGAAAATTCGCGCCAGATCGTCCACTAACTTTATTTTTCTTTTATATTATTTGTGTTATATTATATATTAAATGAAATTGAACAGCTCAGCTGGCAAGGGGACGCGCTTGTAACCTTCAAGACCTGGGTTCAAGTCCCAGGTCTGGCAAAAATTCCATATTGTTTTTCAAACCAATTTCCTATGCAGCGCTCATTGTGATGTACACCATATTCTCTCACCATTAGGCAGCCACACGTCCCATGAGATCAAGCCAAGGGCAAAGATTGGAGGAGCATCATGTACCATAGTCCAACGCGTTGTATGGGATTCAAAAAGTCAACCAATGTCCAGCTTATTGGGCCAGGCTTTTCACATCAACACCTCCATAATGGGACAGAAACCCCCCCTGGTTCTCTCTTTTTCTAAATTTTCTTTTATCTTTTATTATTTTTAATTGTTTATTTGTTTATTTATTTTCTGATTTAATTAAACATCCTTTTTACAAAAAATACAAAAAAACATCATAAAAATAAAAAATGTCCAAATAAAAATATAATCTTTAATTTTAATTATTTTCATCAATAAATTAATATATGTAAAGATTTAGTTTAATTAGGTTATAGTTTTAATCTTTTTAATAAAAAACACCAAAAATAGAATTTAGGTTTAATATCTTTTTTTTTTATTTTCCTTTTAATTTTTCCCTTTTTTTTTAGAATAATGTTATTTAGTTATTTTCATAAATTAAAAATTGTGCATAAATAAATTAGGTTTTAATTTAGATCATATTTTAATAATAAATAAAAAAGTATTAGAATTAGGGTTTGCCGTTTAATTTAATTTCAATTAACTCCTTTATTCTCATTAAATCTAAAAAACACAAAAATATCACTTTTATTTAATTTTTAATTTCAATTCATTAATTTTAATTGTTTGCAAAAGGGTCCAATGCCCTAGTTTAGTTTAATTCCTTTAAATTGCGCATTTACTTTTTATCGTTTATATAATTATGTAATTGTCCCTAAGCCATGTAATTTTACTTTTCGCACTTTATTTCTTCGCATTATTTATTTTTCCGCTAAATCGGGTCCGGTTTAATTTTGGCGATGTGGACCCGCGCCATTTGTAATAGTTTAGATTTATTTCCTCGCAAAATATTTAACTGTTAACCAAGCATGAAAGAATGAATGGCCCTAATTAAAATCAAGCGTAGAGCACCAATAAACATGACGAGACAAATAATTGAAACATGACACACAATTCGCACACACCACCCCTAGGGTACGCCTCACTGTTGCCTTTCGAAAGGTGATCGTCGAGTAGAGGATGTCTTAGTAAGTCCTCATGATCCGGGAACCTGGCATGAGGGTAGCTTCTAAGGTGTCTTCCCATTGCTCCGGTGATCACCATGTCCCTAACATCGAATTGACCCGAACACCTCCAACGGTGGTGCTACCTACCTCTCAATGGTGGGATAGCATTACTTTTAAGGACTCTTACACAGACGAATTCCTTAGGGTAGGTAGGTTCTCAAGGATACTTGCTCTAATCTCAAAACAAACTCAAAAAGACTTTTCACACTGACACTTTTCAAAAGCTTTCAAAGCAAACTTTTCAAACACTCTGACGTACGAGTCGAACTGAAATTTTTCAAAGAAACTTTTTTAAAACCCACATTGAAAAGCAAACAAACATTTTTGAAAACACAAGTGAGCAAGTATCTAAGAGCCCATGGATAACCATGGATAGGAAGGGTGCTAACACCTTCCCTTTCTATAATCTACCTCCCGAACCGAGAGCGATCTCTTTAAAGGAATTTTTCTGTGCTTTTGTCCTTTCCAATTGGAGAAAATAAAAGACGGTGGCGACTCTTGCTTCCGCGACATTTCGCGAACCAGCGTTAAACAGTCAGTTCCAGATCCACCGATCACAGAACTGGCGACTCTGCTGGGGACCCTTTATAAAGTGAGGTGTACCTTAGGGCTAAGTCATAACTGTGTTTTCACTTGTGTTGTTTTGCTTGCTTTATTATTGTGGGTTGCATCGGAGTTACATAGATCCTAACCCGGATCTGGGGATACCCTGTTTAGGTAGCATAAGCTGTGAGGGACCTGTCCGGCGTAGACCGACACAGGTGAAACAGTGGCTACGTTGGTGTGGCACCTTAGTCTGTACCGATATCCCTTGTGTCGCAACGAGGAGAATATGGGTCTTCTAAGGAGTCATTAAGCACCAACAACCTTAGAACCTTAATTGACACAACTTGGCCTTTAGAACAGTAGCAGTATGCTACGCCCATTGAGGCTAAACTCTCGTGATGGTTCTGGCCGCAAGAAAAGATTGCGATGCTGGAGTTATGACCGATTGAGGGTAGTCAATGATATTGGGATCCTCTAAGAACCCGGTTACTTTTGATTAGGACAGGTATGAACCAACAAACTGAAAGAGGGTAGTACCTAGACCTCATGCTGGCCTAAACTTTAGGGGCTTGCCTTGTGTGACTTGTGTGCCTTACCATGTTTGCCTTTGTATCTGTATGTGGTGTGCTTTATCATAACATCATAGCATCATGAGCATTGCATGCATCCTGCATAAGAACTGACCATTTCAAAGACAAGAGGGTTTCATCTTTGCTCTGTTTTGTAGGACATTATGATGCCTGTGCGAAGGAATACTATCCGGTTCAACTTTGTTCGTTCACCTGAGTTGATTGATGAGTTGGTTAGCAGAATTCCAAACACCACTTCCTTCATTCAGAGGCATGGTTCTCTTCTCAGTTTAGTCACTGCAAAGCGGGACCAACAGTTGATGAGTGTTCTGACCCAGTTCTATGACCCTCAGTACCAGTGCTTTACCTTCCAAGACTTCCAGCTGGTCCCTACCCTGGAAGAGTTCTCTAATCTGCTTGGTATCCCTATCTTGGATCAGACTCCCTTTACTGGTTGGGAAAAGACCCTCAGGCTTGAGGACATTGCTGCAGCTCTTCCTTTGACCCATCAAGAGGTAACAGACAACTGGGTAACTAGAAGCGGAGTTAAGGGTTTCTTGGCCAAGTTTCTGATTGGTAAAGCTAACAGCTTCTGGAATGACTTGGACTTTAGGGCATATGAAGACATCTTGGCTCTCCTAATCTATGGGTTAGTCCTGTTTCCTAATCCTGACAACTTCATCAATGTCACTTCCATTAGGATCTTTATGTCTCAGAATCCTGTGCCCACTCTCTTGGGTGACATCTTGCAACAACTTCATGCCCGTACTACCCGAAGACGAGGAACCCTATGGTGTTGTATCCCTTTGTTGGTGAGGTGGTTTATTTCGCACCTCCCTAAGTTTGTACTGAAGAACCAGGAAGGAAGAGGTTGGGCTCACAGGTTAATGTCTCTCACCGATAAAGACATCATTTGGACTTGCAGAGGTTTGGATGAGATAGCTGTTATTGATCGATGCGGGGAGTATCCTAATGTTCCTCTGATTGGTACTCAAGGAGGGATCTCTTACAATCCATGTCTAGCACTCCGGCAGTTTGGAAGAGCAAGAAGAGCAGGCCCCCATGAGATGTTGGTGCCTCACATCAGTTTCGAGTTTCAGGTGGATAGTGACGAGCTACGTCGTAGGTTCATCAAGGCTTGGGAGAAGGTTCATAAAGCTGACCCACAAGAGCTAGGGCCAAAGACTTCTCTACCTATGGAAGCCTACTACAAATGGGTCCGCATCCGTGCTCAGAAGTTAGGTATGCCGTATGAAGCTGTCAGACCCGTCATTCTTGAGTGTCCTGATAAAGACGGTGTTCCTCCAACTGTCCTTCCTCCTCAGATACCTACTGATTATGAGACATTGAAGAGATCTTGGTCGCAACTGCAAGAAGAACGGGATTCTTACCGGGAAAAGTTCAACGAGCAGGAATCAAAGATCCAGAAGCTGACAAAGCAGTTGGAGAATGAAAGAGCTCTGAATGCCTACCTCCGTACTGAGAAGAGGAGACCATGGGATCAATGAGGAATTCTGAATGTGCCTTTACAGTTTTTATTTCCTTTCCAGTTATTTCATTTCATGTAAACGCCTAAGGGCAACTTGTCGAATAATTTCAGTTACAAAGTTGAATCTAATGAAGTGTGTTCCTTTTTTGTTTACAAAGTTGATTCCCGATTGTCTTTGAAAACATAATTCATACGCATTTCATACATCATGTGCATAGCAGGTTTTTCCCCTTTTTCAGGTTGCTTACAGTTCTTCGCTGTTTATTTCAGCATCATGAATCCCGGATCTGAATCTACAGAGACATCAATCAAGGCTCTCCAGGCGCAGAATGCGCAGTTTCAAGAGCTAATCATGGGTCTAGCTAAAGGCCAAGAAGAATTGAAGACTATGCTCCTGAAAAAGGAGAAGAAGAAGAAGAGAAGAACTGTTCTATTCAACTCGGGCCGAAGGTTGGGCAATACTCTGCAACACGAAGTGGCTGCTTCTTCTGTTGGCAGGAGTCCTTCTCAGGCAGAAGTAAAGGTTCCTACTCCAGTGGTCTCCGACAACGAGACAGATTTTGATGAGGAACAGTATCCTCCTGCAGATGACAAATACAGACAACTGGAAGACAGGTTGAAGGCCATGGAAGTTCAACAGGTACCTGGGCTGGATTTCGGAGATCTGGGTTTGTCGACTGGTGTGATTATCCCACATAAATTCAAAGCACCCACCTTCTCCAAATATGACGGGGCATCCTGTCCCAAGCTGCATTTGAGGTCCTATGTTCGGAAGATTCAGCCGTACTCTGCGGACAAGAATCTATGGATCCACTTCTTCCAGGAGAGTCTTTCAGGGACTCATCTCGAATGGTTCTATCAGCTGGATGGGACCAAAGTTCGTAACTGGGAGGAGCTGGCTACTGCTTTCTATAAGCAGTATCAGTATAATGCCGACCTTGCCCCTACACGTACCCAACTCCAGGGTATGTCGTTAGGTGCAAGTGAAGGTTTTAAAGAGTACGCGCAGAAGTGGAGAGATCTGGCTGGCAGGGTGCAGCCACCTTTGACTGATCGAGAGTTAGTGGACATGTTCTTGGGGACCCTATCTGGGCCGTTTTTTAACCATCTCATCGGGAATTCTTCTGCTGGTTTCACTGATTTAATCTTGACTAGAGAGAGAATCGAAGCTGGGCTGAAATCTGGGAAAATTGCAAAGGCTGCATCATCTAGGTCGGACAAGAAACCATTTAAAAAGGAGTCTAGTGCCGTGTATGGCTCCAGGAAATCAGAAAGACCTGATCACCGCCAATCTGTCAGTGCGGTGATGATTGCTAAGCCTGCTGCCGCTCCTCGGCCAAACAATCCTCAAAGGGCGGATAGACCCCGGAGAGAGTTTACCCGGTTAAGCATGACCCTATCGCAAATCCTGCCACAGTTGCTATCCACCAATTTGGTGACTGTCAAGGAGGCGCCAAAGTTCTCAAACACTACCTCTCCTAAGTACAACCCGAATGCCCGTTGTGCTTACCATTCAGACAGCCCGGGGCATGCCACTGATGACTGTTGGGCACTAAAAAACAAGCTGCAGGACCTCATTGACGCTAAAGAGGTACAGTTTGAGGCATCTGACAAGCCTAATGTGGTGACAGCTCCCCTTCCTGCTCATGGAGTTAATGCTATTGGGGTTGAAGAGGAAGTTGATGAAGCTGAGTTCGATAGCTGGATCTACCCGGCTGCTGATGGTGGACTTAACAATTGGAGCGCCAAGGACAATCTCTCTGTTTCTTTTGACACTAAGTAACAAATTTCTTTGTTTTGTTATTTTGTAATAAACATTGATAAACTCTATGGCCCGGTGTCTTACCCGAGGCACCGTGGTTCTATTTGTGAGGGCATACGAACTGTCATTTTATACATCATGAATGAAAATCTTGGACGTCTTTCGCATTGCAAATATTGTGTTCCTTTTCTGTCTTTCTTTTCTTTTACATAATTTTCAAAAACAGCTGTATTTACACACACACTCACTCATACAGGTTCCAATCCACTCTGGATCTCACTGATAACAGCTCTGCTAATGCCAATTATGACTTCGAAAATCCGATCAACTTAGCCGAAGACGAAGGTGAAGATGATTGCGAAGTGCCTGGCGAGCTTGCAAGACTGTTACTTCAGGAAGAGAGGGCAATTCAACCCCATGAAGAGCCAGTGGAAACTATAAACCTGGGTACTGAGGCAGACAGAAAAGAGGTAAAGATTGGTGCTAACCTAGAGCTCAGCGTGAAGCAACGGTTAACCAAGATGCTACATGACTATATGGAGATCTTTGCCTGGTCCTACGAAGACATGCCAGGGTTGGATACCGATATTGTTGTCCATCATTTGCCGACTAGGGAAGACTGCCCCCCAGTTAAACAAAAGGTTCGTCGGATGCGTCCAGAAATGTCCGAGAAGATCAAAGCCGAGGTCATGAAACAGTTTGATGCTGGGTTCCTTGCAGTGACTTCTTACCCTCAGTGGGTTGCTAATGTGGTGCCGGTACCTAAAAAGGACGGCAAGGTCAGAATGTGTGTTGATTACAGGGATCTGAACAGGGCCAGCCCCAAAGATGACTTCCCCTTGCCTCACATTGATGTCCTTGTTGATAACACAGCTCAGCACAAGGTATTCTCTTTCATGGATGGCTTTTCAGGCTACAATCAGATCAAGATGGCACCTGAAGACATGGAAAAGACTACATTTGTCACTCAGTGGGGCACCTTCTGTTACAAGGTCATGCCGTTCGGGTTAAAGAATGCTGGGGCAACCTACCAGCGTGCCATGGTTGCCTTATTTCATGATATGATCCATCACGAGATTGAAGTGTATGTGGACGACATGATCGCTAGGTCCCAGACTGAGGAAGAGCACCTAGATCATCTGCAGAAGTTATTTGACCGGTTGAAACTGTACAAGCTGAGATTGAACCCGAACAAGTGCACCTTCGGGGTAAGATCTGGGAAGTTGCTAGGCTTCGTGGTCAGTGATAAAGGTATTCAAGTGGACCCTGCTAAGGTCAAAGCTATTCAAGAGATGCCAGTTCCTAAGACAGAGAAGGAAGTCAGAGGCTTTTTAGGACGCCTGAATTACATCGCTCGATTCATATCTCATCTGACTGCTACCTGTGAGCCAATCTTCAAGCTGCTGAAGAAAGATCAGGTAGTACGTTGGAACGATGAATGTCAGGCTGCCTTCGACAGAATCAAAGAGTATCTCCAAGAACCACCTATTCTCATGCCACCGGTTGAAGGGAGACCTCTGATCCTATATCTAACAGTGCTTGATAACTCAATGGGGTGTGTGCTGGGGCAGCATGACGAGTCTGGCTGAAAAGAGCATGCCATTTATTACCTTAGCAAAAAGTTTACCGACTGTGAGACCCGATACTCACTGCTTGAGAAAACTTGCTGCGCTTTGGTATGGGCTGCTCGCCGGCTGAGACAGTATATGCTGACTCACACTACCTTGTTGATCTCAAAGATGGATCCGATAAAGTACATATTCGAAAAGCCTGCTCTGTCTGGGAGAATTGCAAGATGGCAAATGATCTTGACGGAATACGACATTCAGTACACAACCCAGAAAGCCATCAAGGGGAGTGTATTGGCAGACCACTTAGCTCATCAAGCTGTAGATGACTACCAATCAATGAACTTCGAGTTTCCGGATGAAAGCATCATGATTGTAACTGACTGTGAAGTACCTGGACCGGATGAAGGACCTGAACCAGGATCCCGATGGTCTATGCATTTTGACGGAGCCTCTAATGCTTTGGGAAATGGTATCGGCGCCATCATCATATCTCCACAAGGTACTCATACTCCACTCACTGCCCGGCTGTGTTTCAACTGTACCAACAACATGGCGGAGTATGAGGCGTGTATCATGGGTCTTCAAGCTGCGATCGACCTAAGGATCAAATTCCTAAGTGTTTTCGGAGATTCCGCTCTTGTGATCAATCAGATCAATGGAGAGTGGGATACGAAACATCCAAACTTGATTCCTTACAGAGAATGTGTGTTGACCATGATTCCCCACTTCACAGAGATAACCTTTGAGCATTTTCCAAGAGAAGAGAATCAGTTAGCGGACGCGTTAGCTACAATGTCTTCAATGTTCAAGGTCAAATGGGATAATGAAGCTCCCCGGATCATCATCTGGAAACTGGACGAACCGGCATACTGTTGTGATCTCGAAACTGAATTGGTAACTGAGAAGCCTTGGTACCACGAAGTGAAGAGATATCTGGAAGCTCAGGAATACCCTGAAGGAGCCTCTGTCAACGATAAGAAATTCCTGAGGAGGTTCGCAGCCAAGTTCTTCCTAAGCAACGACATCTCGTACAAGAGGAACCATGATTCAACCTTACTGCGTTGTGTGGACAAGATTGAAGCAGAAAGAATCATGGAAGAGCTACATGAAGGGACCTTTGGTACGCATTCCAGTGGGCATACTATGGCTAAAAAGATCCTACGGGCAGGATATTATTGGTCCACAATGGAAGCTGATTGCTACCAACATTCGAGGACATGCCACAAGTGCCAGATCTATGCAGATAAGGTGCATGTTCCTCCGGTTCCCCTGAATGTTTTGACTGCGCCTTGGCCGTTTGCAATGTGGGGCATAGACATGATCGGCGAGATAAAACCTACAGCATCCAATGGACATCGCTTCATCCTAGTAGCGATTGATTATTTCACGAAGTGGGTTGAGGCAGCATCCTATGCTACGGTAACCAAGACTGTTGTGGCACGGTTCATTCGGCACAACCTGATCTGTCGATACGGCGTCCCTGAGCGGATTATTACAGACAACGGCACCAATCTGAACAATAAGATGATTGCTGAGCTTTGCGAACAATTCAAGATACAGCACCACAATTCTTCTCCTTACAGACCGAAGATGAATGGGGCTGTAGAAGCGGCAAATAAGAACATCAAGAAAATCGTGCAGAAAATGACAGTAACTTACAAAGATTGGCACGAGATGTTACCGTTCGCTCTGCATGGGTACCGTACCTCAGCTAGGACGTCAACCGGGGCAACTCCTTTCTCTCTGGTTTATGGCATGGAGGCAGTCTTGCCGATCGAAGTACAAATTCCCTCTCTCCGGATAATGAAGGATGCAAATCTGAACGAGGATGATTGGATCCAGACACGACTTGACCAACTCAATCTCATTGACGAAAAGAGACTTGCTGCTATCTGTCATGGTCAGACGTATCAGAAACGGATGATCAGGGCATTCAACAAGAAGGTCAGACCACAGGAATATCAAGTTGGGGATCTGGTTATCAAGAGAATCATCCTTCCTCAGAGTGATCCAAGGGGCAAATGGACCCCTACATATGAAGGGCCATTTGTGGTTAAGCATGTGTTCTCAGGAGGAGCAATGATCTTGACCAACATGGATGGTGACGACCTTCCTCACCCCGCCAATGCAGACATAGTTAAAAAATACTACGCATGAAAAAAGACCCGCTAGGCTGACATGCCTAGGCAAAAGTTAGGGCTTCCCGTCGAACCAAAAGGGTTCGGGCAAAATGAAGGGATGAAAATGAAAAAATCTGTACACCCGGCAAGTCGAAAACCTGAAAAGGCGGCTTGGGCAAAAATGGGTATCCCGGTGGACTGAAAACCCGAAAGGGCGGTCCAGGCAAAAATTAGGGATAAAGCGTAAAACTATGTCTCATTGATCACTTTGCATCCGGAATCCGGTATCTGCATCAAGTTCAGACGGCATTGATCAGTCAGCTTCACCTTCAACCAAGGTCATCAAGTGATGAGACGCTCGGAATTATAAAGACAATAGCAGAGTTGAAACCCAGTGGATCATTCATCTTTCACACAGCTGTTTTACTTTTCTTTTGTACAAAACTTGTATAAACTCTTTTGATCGGCGACGTACCTCTTACTAGGACGTCAGCCTCTTGTATACAAAACGCCTATTTTCAGGCCATTCAAAATCAATACAAATATATTTTCAGTTAAACGTGCCCAAGTGTTTTTCTTTTTCTGTTTTGTTTTGCGAAGAACGTCCAAGGTTCAATTTGTGATGTATGCATTGACAATAATTTGCTAACTCATAAATATTTGCATACGAAACAAAGGAATTAATTGCAGGTGACACTAGAAACAGGGGCAATTAAGAGTTGTCTGAGCAGTCTAATTGTTCTATCCTCCAAGGTACCAAGGTAGGTTCAGCCAAAGAACATGACCGAGTATTTTAATTCCCCAGAGAGTGGTTCAACAAAACAAGACATTCTCTCTCCAAGCAAAATTGTCAAATATCAAGGAAATTGAGTATCCTCCTGTAGATCTCAATACCTCCCCAGCAGCACGCATTCTTAACAAGCATCCCCGGCAGTCTTGGTCTAAAGACTGTTCCCCGGCGGTATATCAACATTCTAAGGGATCATCCTCCGGCATATTAAAACTTCCCCGCAGTCTAAAAACTTCCCCCAGGAGAGTCCAATCCAGTTTCCCCAGGAAAGTTGGAATTCATATCTCCCCAAGCAGCAAGCTTATCCCCAGTAGATTCTGGAAGCTTATCCCTCGCAGAGCACGAACGCGTCGTCCCGGCTTGATTTAAAGAGTTATTTCCGTAACAGGATATAACTGGGTTATCCTCAGCCAAAAGCCACGGAAAGAGCGTCCTCGGCAAAGTATCTTCCTACCCCCAGCGAAGTCTATCAACACTTCCGACAACAAGGATATCCCCAGCGAAGTTATCTTCATCAACTCAGCAAAGCATCGCTATCCCCACAGAGTAGCACTCCCCAGCATGATCGCTAGAGTATCTTTTCTCCCGCAGAATTATTTCATTTGCCAAGTTTATTCCTCAATGGAGTTATCTTCTCCTACCGGTATTCTTGCAACAATCATCCACAGCGGAAGCAAAATCTCTTCCTCAACATCAGCCCAGGATATGACTCCCCGGCACCCGTCAAGGATTTATTTTCCTAGACGAAAACATATATGAATCATCACATACATCATTATAGCATGTATGTACGCGTCATATCATACAAATCGCATCCATATTGAGAACATCATTGCTGGATCCATAGCATGCATTGCATATAACTGACCTTTACCTTTCAGGAAAGATGCAGTTGAAATTCTCAAACATATTTCAAAGACTTCTCTAGTCCAGTGAAATCGACTCCAAACAGATTTTTCTGATAAAGACTCAGTAGAAGTTCTCTTATGGTCCCCTCTCCAACGGCGTGTGAGGTGGTAATTCCTTCTTCAGATGTTCCCCTCTCCGGCATGAGCGTGAGGTGATATTCTCTTATGGTCCCCTCTCCAACGGCGTGTGAGGTGGTAATTCCTTCTTCAGATGTTCCCCTCTCCGGCATGAGCGTGAGGTGATATTCTCTTATGGTCCCCTCTCCAACGGCGTGTGAGGTGGTAATTCCTTCTTCAGATGTTCCCCTCTCCGGCATGAGCGTGAGGTGATATTCTCTTATGGTCCCCTCTCCAGCGGCGTGTGAGGCGGTAATTCCTTCTTCAGATGTTCCCCTCTCCGGCATGAGCGTGAGGTGATATTCTCTTATGGTCCCCTCTCCAACGGCGTGTGAGGTGGTAATTCCTTCTTCAGATGTTCCCCTCTCCGGCATGAGCGTGAGGTGATATTCTCTTATGGTCCCCTCTCCAGCGGCGTGTGAGGCGGTAATTCCTTCTTCAGATGTTCCCTCTCCGGCATGAGCGTGAGGTGATATTCTCTTATGGTCCCCTCTCCAACGGCGTGTGAGGTGGTAATTCCTTCTTCAGATGTTCCCCTCTCCGGCATGAGCGTGAGGTGATATTCTCTTATGGTCCCCTCTCCAACGGCGTGTGAGGTGGTAATTCCCTTTCAAGATGTTTCCCTCTCCAACGGCGAGTGAGGTGATATCTCCTTTCAGATTATAATTTCCTATAGTTCCCTCTCCAACGGTGAGCGAGGTGACTCCCTGTGAGATTATATTGTCCTTTGGTTCTCTTCCTGACACTACGAAGATGGTAATCCTCACCAAGATTTTCTCAACGAGCGTTGTTGAAGTTAAAATCATCCAAGGTTCTCTTACCATTCATGCTAAGGTAGTAACCATCCCTGGTTCATTCATCAGCGTTTGAAGCTCCAGATTCAGCTCCTGTAACCAGTCAGGACACATCCGTATCAAGCATCTAAAATCAGCTCCTGCGACGTGTCAGGTACTCATTTTTCTGTTTTGCAGGTATGCAGGTTCTCGCTAAGGAATCTCTTACGCGATCAACATCCAGATGGCATCTATAAGCCCATCATCCTATCCAAGCAGCATCCAAATGGCATCTATAAGCCCATTCCCTCATCATCATTGCTACTATGTGAGCGCAAATTTCTGGGCACTCTAGTGTCCAATCATCTTCTACCCTCGGATTACGAAAGGCACGTCAGCCAATCTGCATCCTCAGGTCTAAGAAGATTGAACAGGGGCAACTGTTGTACCCCAAAATTTGCCCTCCCATATTCATCAAGAATTGTCAAAGTCAAAGTCACAAAATTCCCCAAGGGTTGTGCAGCTCAACTGGCTCCTATACAGTCAAAACTAGGGTTTGAGTTCTGGTCAAGCAAATGAACTTTTCAAAGGCCCAATCAAGTCTCATATGCCTACAAAGAGGGTCAAGTATCCTCGTATCAAGTTTCAAGGCATTCAGCTCAAAATTGCACAAGTCAAAACCCTAGATTGCACTACAGTCAACTGTAGGGGCAAAATGGTCATTTGACAGTCAAAAGTTCAAATTTTTGGTCAATATATCATTTTGAAGCCACAAACATCATTTGATCAATGCTTGATCATGATTCTCAAAATTTGGCTCAGAAATCATCAAAGATGCAAAAGTTACTATATTTGGACAGCTGAAAAAGTCAACTGAAATTGACCAGGGCATAACTTTCACATGGATTATCAGAAAAATTCCATCCAAAGCTCATTTTGAAGAGAAAGACATTTCCTACAACTCATCTTCATACTTCAAGTCCAAGAAATGCTCTCACAAAAAGTTATCAATTTCAACATTATAGGTCATTTTCAAAAGTCAACAAAAAGGGACTTTAAGTCAAAGACCATAACTTGAGATTGGTGAATCAAAATGACATGGGACCAAAGGCATTGGTTAAAGGACTCAAAGACCTTTCCAAAATGTCCAAGAACATGTGAAAAGCTTAAAAATTGACCAAGTTATGCCTTGTGGAAGTTGGGAAATTTTTGGAAATTTTTGAAAGTCAACATTGATGCAAAAGGCCTAAAAATGCAAATGGGCCCATTTTTCTTCCAAGTTTCTTCATGCCAAGCCTATGCACGACCATTAGGCCCAAAGGGAAGTATTTTCATATTTTTTAATTATTTATTTGAATTTATATCAATATTAATTCATTTAAATTATTTTAATATGTGAAAAATATAAAATTGACCTAAACAAATCTTTTCATGCATGATTTGAACTTGAGATTTCGTGCACATGCTAATATAGAAGGTTTTGGCTTGATTGAAACCTAATTGACACAAAAACCATGAAAAAAAGATTTGGAAAAGATTTTGTAAAATCAAATATTGAAATCCATGAATGCTTGAGATTTTGTGCAATATTTTTGACCTAGCATGCTCTATACATACTCAGCATCACAACCCTAATGATCTTGGACTGCAAGCTGCGCTTAAGAAACCTTTGGCATATTGAAAATTTTGACAAAAAACTCAAACACTGAAATCAACCTTAGGAGTCGATTCAAGCTGCAATTTTCCTTCCATTAGCATCCTGAGACATCCTTGGACGTTTCCCAATCATAATCAACAAGCAAAACGCCTTGAACTGGTATCAGGAACTCAAACCGTACCAAGAAAATATTGAAATCGCATAGCATGATTTAAGCGTCTTTTTGCATTTTTGTTTGTATATTCATGCTCCTTATGAAGTTTGTGAACTAACCATCATAATTAATTGAGTTTTTATGGCATAAACATGATTTCACCATGAACGGTATTAGGGTTTGGCAGGTTTCAAAATTAGGGGTTTCTTAATCAAGAAAAATCAGAGCTCCAGATGACCATTAATGGATTCAGGGATTGAAGACGAAAAGGATGGCCCCCTCGCGCTCAATTTATGAGCAACGAGGGGCTATTCGCTATTTTCTTGAATCACCCCTTCAGCAACGCTATAAAACCGTGGCCATACGTCTGTGTTTCAGAAAAAACGAAGAAGACAACCTCGTTGTCACCACGTGATAGGCTGGTTTGAAAATTCGCGCCAGATCGTCCACTAACTTTATTTTTCTTTTATATTATTTGTGTTATATTATATATTAAATGAAATTGAACAGCTCAGCTGGCAAGGGGACGCGCTTGTAACCTTCAAGACCTGGGTTCAAGTCCCAGGTCTGGCAAAAATTCCATATTGTTTTTCAAACCAATTTCCTATGCAGCGCTCATTGTGATGTACACCATATTCTCTCACCATTAGGCAGCCACACGTCCCATGAGATCAAGCCAAGGGCAAAGATTGGAGGAGCATCATGTACCATAGTCCAACGCGTTGTATGGGATTCAAAAAGTCAACCAATGTCCAGCTTATTGGGCCAGGCTTTTCACATCAACACCTCCATAATGGGACAGAAACCCCCCCTGGTTCTCTCTTTTTCTAAATTTTCTTTTATCTTTTATTATTTTTAATTGTTTATTTGTTTATTTATTTTCTGATTTAATTAAACATCCTTTTTACAAAAAATACAAAAAAACATCATAAAAATAAAAAATGTCCAAATAAAAATATAATCTTTAATTTTAATTATTTTCATCAATAAATTAATATATGTAAATATTTAGTTTAATTAGGTTATAGTTTTAATCTTTTTAATAAAAAACACCAAAAATAGAATTTAGGTTTAATATCTTTTTTTTTTTATTTTCCTTTTAATTTTTCCCTTTTTTTTTAGAATAATGTTATTTAGTTATTTTCATAAATTAAAAATTGTGCATAAATAAATTAGGTTTTAATTTAGATCATATTTTAATAATAAATAAAAAAGTATTAGAATTAGGGTTTGCCGTTTAATTTAATTTCAATTAACTCCTTTATTCTCATTAAATCTAAAAAACACAAAAATATCACTTTTATTTAATTTTTAATTTCAATTCATTAATTTTAATTGTTTGCAAAAGGGTCCAATGCCCTAGTTTAGTTTAATTCCTTTAAATTGCGCATTTACTTTTTATCGTTTATATAATTATGTAATTGTCCCTAAGCCATGTAATTTTACTTTTCGCACTTTATTTCTTCGCATTATTTATTTTTCCGCTAAATCGGGTCCGGTTTAATTTTGGCGATGTGGACCCGCGCCATTTGTAATAGTTTAGATTTATTTCCTCGCAAAATATTTAACTGTTAACCAAGCATGAAAGAATGAATGGCCCTAATTAAAATCAAGCGTAGAGCACCAATAAACATGACGAGACAAATAATTGAAACATGACACACAATTCGCACACACCACCCCTAGGGTACGCCTCACTGTTGCCTTTCGAAAGGTGATCGTCGAGTAGAGGATGTCTTAGTAAGTCCTCATGATCCGGGAACCTGGCATGAGGGTAGCTTCTAAGGTGTCTTCCCATTGCTCCGGTGATCACCATGTCCCTAACATCGAATTGACCCGAACACCTCCAACGGTGGTGCTACCTACCTCTCAATGGTGGGATAGCATTACTTTTAAGGACTCTTACACAGACGAATTCCTTAGGGTAGGTAGGTTCTCAAGGATACTTGCTCTAATCTCAAAACAAACTCAAAAAGACTTTTCACACTGACACTTTTCAAAAGCTTTCAAAGCAAACTTTTCAAACACTCTGACGTACGAGTCGAACTGAAATTTTTCAAAGAAACTTTTTTAAAACCCACATTGAAAAGCAAACAAACATTTTTGAAAACACAAGTGAGCAAGTATCTAAGAGCCCATGGATAACCATGGATAGGAAGGGTGCTAACACCTTCCCTTTCTATAATCTACCTCCCGAACCGAGAGCGATCTCTTTAAAGGAATTTTTCTGTGCTTTTGTCCTTTCCAATTGGAGAAAATAAAAGACGGTGGCGACTCTTGCTTCCGCGACATTTCGCGAACCAGCGTTAAACAGTCAGTTCCAGATCCACCGATCACAATAACCATGACCCAACCTTACTGCGATGTGTGGACAAGAACGAGGCAGAAAGGATTATGGCAAAGCTACATGAAGGTACTTTCAGAACTCATTCCAGTGGACATACCATGGCGAAGAAAATCCTACGGGCAGGATATTATTGGTCTACTATGGAAGCCGATTGTTATTAGCATTCTTGGACCTGTCATAAGTGCCAAGTCTATGCTGATAAGGTGCATATACCTCCAGTTCCTCTGAACGTCTTAACAGCTCCTTGGCCTTTTGCAATGTGGGGCATCGATATGATTGGCGAGATCAGACCTACTGCGTCTAACGGGTATCGTTTTATTCTGGTAGCAATTGACTATTTCACGAAGTGGGTTGAGGAAGATTCCTTTGCTACAGTAACCAAGAACGTCGTGGTGCGGTTCATTCGACACAATCTGATCTATCGATATGGGGTACCCAAGAGGATCATTACGGATAATGGTACAAATCTCAAGAATACAATGATCACTGAGCTCTGCAAACAGTTTAAGATACAGCATCACAACTCTTCTCCTTATCGGTCGAAGATGAATGGGGATGTTGAAGTAGCTAATAAGAACATCAAGAAGATTGTGCAGAAAATGACGGTGACGTACAAATACTGGCATGAGATGCTACCATTCGCTCTTCATGGGTACCGTACCTCACCACGGACATCAACATGGGCTACACCCTACTCTTTAGTGTATGGCATAGAGGCAGTCTTACCCATTGAAGTTCAGATACCCTATATTCGGATTATGAAGGATGCAGATTTAAGTGAGGACGATTGGATCCAGACCCGGCTTGATCAACTTAACTTAATCGACGAGAAGAGACTTACTGCTATTTGTCATGGTCAGACATATCAAAAGTGAATGATCAAGGCATTTAACAAGAAAGTTAGACGACAAGAGTATCAAGTCGGGGATCTGGTGATCAAACGTATCATACTGCCGCAAGGTGATCCAAGGGGCAAATGGACCCCTACATATGAAGGGCTATTTGTGGTTAAGAACATTTTCTCAGGAGGAGCTATGATTCTAACCACCATGGATGGTGACGACCTTCCTCACCCCGTCAATGCAGACATAGTGAAAAAATACTAGGCATAATCAAAAACCCGCTAGGTTGACTGGCCTAGGAAAAAATAAGGGCTTCCCGGCGAACCAAAAGGGTTCGGGCAAAAATAAGGGATGAAAATGAAAAAAACTGTACACCCGGAAAGTCGAAAACCTGAAAAGGCGGCTTGGGCAAAAAAGGGTATCCCGGTGGACTGAAAACCCGAAAGGGCGGTCCAGGAAAAAATTAGGGATCAAAGCGTAACACTATGTCTCATTGGATCATCTTGCAACCAGACTTCAGTATCAACTATCAAGCTCAGACGGCACCGATCAATCTGATCTACCTTTAACCAAGTAGCAAAATGATGAGACGCTCGAAAATATAAAGGCAATAGCAGAGTTGAAACCCAGTGGGATTATTCACATAGCTGTTTTTTTTCTTTGTTTTTCACAAATTGTATAATTCCATTCTTCCGGCGGCGTTCTCTTACTAGGACGTCAGCCTCTTGTACAAAATGCCTATTATAGGCCAACTTCAAAATCAATACAATTCATTTTCACAAAGAAATTTCAAATTATTTTCCTCTTTCTGTTTTGTTTTGCAAGAACGTCCAATGGTTCATTTTTTATATATGCATTTGACAATAATTGCTGCTCATAAATATTTACATGCGAAACAAAAGACGATTACTCATAATGACAGGAACAGGGGCAAACAGAAATGTCCAAACCTTACAGTTGCTCTATTCACCAGGTACAGGGATAGACCTAGCTGGAGAATATGACTAAAGGCACATACACTCCCCCGCAGAGTAAAAGACACCCAAAAGACCGTGGTGTTAGCTCTCCCCAGCTGAAGTTCATAATCGCGAATGAGTTGGCAAAATTCTCCCCAAGAAGAGTTTTATCTATCACCAGCACTAGAAGATTACCCCCAGTGGAGTTTATTTCTTCCACAAACAAAAACTCAATCCCCAACAGAGTTTATCATCACCAGCAATGGTAATTCATCCACAACCGAGGTTATTTCTCCAAATCAGCGGACCTTCTGACAGAGTATCTCTTCCCCACAGAGTCATCCTCTCATTAGTTTATTCTCCAGCAGAATTATTCTCCTACCAAGTTATTCTCAGATCATCTTCAGTCGTTATCCCCAGTGAGCGAAACTCTTTATATTTTCCATCAGCAGTCCGGGATTTATTTTCCCAACTAGAGAACATCATAAAAACATCACATTTCCATACATCATGACACGTGCATACGCATCATACAACACAATCTCATTTATTTTGAGAACATCATTATTCAATACATGTCATGCATCATGGCATTACATACGACTAATTCTTTACATTTCAGGAAAAGATACAATCAAATTCTCACAAAGTTAAAGCTATGAAGCCTGGGTACGACCGGATAGTATCTTGATTATTCCATCATATTGTGAAGCCCGGAGAATGACCGAATAACAGTATCAGAATATCATGAAGCCTGGATTACGACCAGATAGTGGTATCTCTTAAAAACAAGCTATGAAGCCCGGATTCGACCGGATAATAGTGTAATCCCCAGCAAGTTACTGTGAAGCCTGGATTATGACCAGATAGCAGTACGAGACGCCACGAAGCCTGGATTCGACCAGATAATGGCATATCATAAACACAAGCCGTGAAGCCTGGATTCGACCGGATAACAGCTCCGCAAGTTATTGTGAAGCCTGGATTATGACCAGATAGCAATGCAAGTTTTTGTGAAGCCTGGATTATGACCAGATAGTAGCCAAGAATACTACGAAGCCTGGATTCGACCAGATAGTGGTATATCTTCAACACAAGTTATGAAGCCCAGATTCGAGCGGATAGTATCTTGATTTCTCCGAACACCATGAAGCCTGGATTCGACCAGATAATGGTATAAGACATCGTGAAGCCTGGATTACGACCAGATAGCGGTAAAAGAACACTGAAGCCTAGGATTGCGACCAGATAACAGTAAGGGACACTGTGAAGCTTGGATTTCGACCAAATAACAGTTCACCCATCCGATTACTATGAAGCCCGGAGTCGACCAGATATTAGTAGGCCATAAAATCAAATGGAAGCCCGGATGCGACTGGATAACCACTTGATTTCTTATGAAGCCTGGATTTCGACCAGATAAGAATCGAGGTATTGTGAAGCCTGGATTCGACCAGATAACAGTACAAGACACCACGAAGACTGGATTCGACCAGATAATGGCATGAAACATCGTGAAGCCTGGATAACGACCAGATAGCAGTACAAGACATTGCGAAGCTTGGATTTTGACCAAATATCAGTTTACCTGGACAAATACTAAGAAGCCCGGAGTCGACCGGATATTAGTGTGCCCTAAATTCAAGTTAAAGCCCGGATGCGACCGGATAACAACTGAATTCCTTTTGAAGCCTGGATTACGACCAGATAAGAATTGAGAAATTGCGAAGCCTGGATGACGACCGGATAGAAATTTTAATCTCACCTCCCCAGTAAGTCACTGTAAAGCCTGGATTACAACCAGACAGCAGTCGATCATATCACTATGAAGCCTGGATCATGACCAGATAGTAGTTCATCTTCACCTCTTCGACTAAGAGACGATTCCCCAGAAGAATAACGAATGACTGAAGTTCCTAAAATTCAACTTTTCTCAAGACAGCGAACAATATTCCCTAGCGGAATCCTCCTCAATAACAGATATACAAGCTCTCACTAAGGAATCTCTTATGCGATCGACACTTCTTCAGATGGAATCTTTAAGCCCATCCTCCGTCATCAATCTCCAAACGGCATCTCTAAGCCCATTCCCGACATCACAAGACAAATACCACTTCATATGAGTGCAAATTTCTTGGGCACTCTAGTGTTCAATCCCCTTCAACCTTCGGATCACGAAAGGCAAGCAAGCCAATCTACATCCTCATGTTTAAGAAGATTGAACAGGGGCAGCTGTTGTACCCCAAAATTTTCCCTCCCATATTTCTCAATACATTTCAAGTGAGATCCTCAAATTGCTCAAGGAAGTCCAAGGGTTGACCAGACAAGCTCTCTCCTAAGGTAGTCTACCTCAAATTAGGGTTTCATGTTGCATCAAGATACTTGAGTCCAAGGGATCCCAAATGCTCACCATTGTCCCAATATGTTCTCAAGATCATCCATGTCAAGCTTCAAGCCTTGCAGAGGAAGTTTGCTCAGTCAATTGCTCAAAGGGTTGAAAATCGATTGTGTTAGGGCAAAAGTCAACTATTGCCCACATACAGTCAAACTTTAAGATTTTTGGTCAACATCCTCATTTTGAAGTATTATTCATCATTTTATCAAGGGTTGATCATGATTCATCAAGGATTGCTCACAATTCATCAAAACCCAAAAGTTGCTAAATTAGGGTTTTGTAGGAAAAGTCAACTCAACTTTGACCAAGCATAACTTTCTCATACTTTATAAGAAATGACCCATCTAAAGCTCATTTTTAAGAGGATGAAATTCACTACAATTCATCTTCAGCTCCCAAGTTCAAAATATGCACTCACAAGAAGTTATGAATTTGGACATTATAGGTCATTTTGAAAAGTCAACAAAAACACATTTTTTGTCAAAGCTTCATACATGAACATGGAATACCAAATTGATATGATACCAAAAGGGTTGCTTAGAGGACATCTCAATCTTTCTAAAAAGTCCAATAACACCTTCAAAGAGTCAAAATTGAGGAAGTTATGCATTGGTGAAGTTGACCTTTTTTTGCAAAATTGCCAAAAGTAAAAAATGCCTCAAATTGCAATTTTTGCTAAATGGGCCTAACTTTTTGCACTTGTTTTGAGTTGGTAGCATGGTCCACGAGCCCTAGATCTTCCCATTTGTCTTTATCCTATTTTTTCCATTTATTTTGATTTTTTATTTCAATTAAATCATTTAAATCAAAACAAATCATGGAAAAATCCAAATCATTGAAACCTCAAGATCTTATGCACATTTCAGGTCCTATATCCAGCTAGCAAGTGAATCAATTCGTGCAAGGCATGGGTGGGCATAAAAAGATTGATTTTTGGCCTATTTTGGAAAGATTTTCAAGTGAATCAAATCAAGATCAAAAGCCACAATTGACAAAGATTTAATGGACTTTTGTAAACCTAATTCATTCCTTGGTATATAGTAAACATTTGCAGCCAGAAAGAACAAGGTTTTGGAGGCGCACAAAGGCAGAACCAAACTTGAAAATTCATAGAAAAGTGGTAATCCATTTTGCTACTTCCAGGCGTTTTCAAGACCCTCTAGCCATCTCATTCGTTTCCTGGGATCACAAGCAAGTTATACCAATCAAGAACAAGGATTTTCCTGCGCTAAAACCCAATGTAAGTGGTTTACGACTTTGGCTTGTTCTTGAAATCGAATTGCATGATTTTGGCATCTATAGCATGAAATACTTATATATTCTTGCTCCTTGAAACATTTGCAAGCTATCTATAACATTCAATTGCATCTTTGTGGACTATATCAGGATTTACCATTATTAGGGTTTTTGGTCTCGTTTTAGGATCTTTGTGTACAGGTGAAATTGGCCCACAAGAAGGGAATCATAATGCTCAGCAGGCCAAGACGGTTTGATTCATGGCCTTAGACTCCATTTATCATGCCCATGGGAGATTTTGAAACAAGCCAGGGTTGTAGTGACGGACATATGTCCGTAGGTAAAAGTCTATGACTTTTACCAACGGAGAGAGGACAGGGACGACATGCGTGGCTCCGTCTTATTCATCCATTTGAATTCTGGCACGTTTTTTTATATTTTTCTCCACTAACTCCCTTTATTACATATTATTGTTTATTATTATTTCATATACAACGCGCGCATGTAGCTCAGTTGGTGTGAAGGTGAGTGGAGAAGGCCACAGGACCTGGGTTCGAATCCCAGTTCCCCCCATTATTTCACATTATTTTTCTTTAAATGATCAGGCGCGTGTATAGGCAGGGAGACCACCATGTACCCTCATCATCCAACCAACCAGATGTCCAGGAAGCCAGATCTGATGGCCATCTTGTGGTGACCATGATACACCCCAATCAACGCATAACATGGAGTCCAGGGAGTCAACGTGGGTCAGCTTGTTTTGGGCCCAAAAATTGCTATTCTCACCCCCTCAAATTGCTGATTTCTCAGGCCCATATCTCTTTTCCTTTATTCTTTTTATTTCTTTATTTAATTTATTTATTTATTTTTACTAACATAAAAATTACTTTTTTTAATAAAATCACAAAAACAATATTTTCATCCAATTAGATTTAGAATTTATTTTTTTATACAAAAATTAATTTAATTAGTTTATTTGATTTATTACGTAACTTTAATCTCTTTTGTAAATAAATTAAAACAAGATAGAAATTAGGGTTTTGTTTAATTTTAAATTTTATTTTCTTTTTTTTATTTTTTATTTTCTTAAAAATAACCAAAAATACAAAAATAGGTCATGTAAATTATTTTCTTTAAATTAATTTAATTACTAATTAGATTTGTATTTAATTTAAAATCTTATTCTTTTTCTTAAAAATAATCAAAAACAATCACAAAATTTTTTTTTTCTTTTAATTGGGTTAGACGGGGTCAAAACCCTAATTTCTTTCGTTCTCTATTCTTCGTGCGCTTGTTTATTTTTACCATATTGATGTAATTGCTCACAAGATGTAATAAATTAATTAGGACATTTTTCCTTTCATTTATCGTTTTTTTTACGGGTTGTTTTTGCCTATGTAATTAATACCTGAAGCCTTGAAATAGCTTAGCTTTATTTTCCGCATTTTAAATTCCGCAAAATATTAACTGTTAGATGTATGAATAATAGGGATGCATGACAAGAATGCATGTAAACTTTAAAACGGTTAGCAAACCCTAAATGTGCAAAGATAATAAACTTGAAATTGAATCACTCGCACATGCGCACTCCTAGGGTATACTCCCACTTTGGTTGCCTTCGGTAAACGATCATTAAGTATAGGGTATTTTAGTGGTCGCTCTTTTGTCTCAAATATCAAAGTTTCCTCGGAAAGGTTGCCTCGGAATTGTTGCCTCGAATATTGATCTTAAGACATTAGGGTTATTACTAAGACGTCCTAACATTGCTTTAGTGATCGTACTTCCCTTTCGAATTGACCCTTAAAACTCCAACGATGGTGCTACCTACTCACTAATAGTAGGATAGCGTTGTCTAAAGGAAATGAACATAGAACAATTCTTTTTTCGAGTAGGTAGATGCTAGTAGGTACTTGCTCAAAACAAACAAACTTTTTTCACACTTACACTATTTTTAAACAAAGTTTTCAAAACAACTTCATAACACTCTTGAAGACAGAAGCAAGGGTTAAATCGAAGTAAAACAAAAAAAAATTCAAATCACACAAACACAGAAGCAATTTTAAAATGATGAGCAAGTACCTAAGAGCCCGTGGAAAACCACATATAGAAAGGGTGTTAATACCTTCCCTTTCTATAATTTACCCCCCGTACTCAAAATCCTGAAAAAAGGAATTTTTTTGTGCTTTTGTCCTTTCCAGTTGGATAAAATAAAAGTCGGTGGCGACTCTTGCTTACCGCGACATTTTGTGAACACAAACGCAAAACACAAACCAGCATTCAAACAATTCCGGTTCTACCGCCGTATCACATAACCCCTCTTCTCTTCATGGTACGAGTATGGAGAGCATGCAAGATATCTTCGAGCAAGGTAGCTTGAGGGTTGCGAGAGAGGAAGATCTTGATAGAATTCATATCTACGAGTAAGTGTGGATTAGGGAACAATACTAACTCATAGATTGGAAGGGCCAAGACCTCCTTAAAAGCCTGAAAGTCCAAATAATCCCAAAACAACTGGGACTTATCTATTAGGAACTTGGCTAGGAAACCCTTGACTCCGTTTCTTGTTTCCCAATTGGATACCATGTCGGCCCATTTCAGATGCAAAGTCGAGGCAATGACTTATGGCTTAGGAACCTCTTCTAAACCTGTGAAAGGCACCTGGTCAAGAATGGGTAGATTCAATAACTGAGAGAACTCTTCCATGGTAGGTGTTGTACCCCAAAATTTTCCCTCTCATTTCACTCAAGACATGCCTCTAGAGGTCCTCAATTGCTCAAGGATGACTAAGGACTGACTAGACAAATCCTCCTCCTAAGGCAACAAGCTTCAAACTAGGGTTTCACTCCTCATCAAGATGGTTGAAGTCCAAGGGTCCCAAATGCTTTCCATGGTCCCAATATGTTCTCAAGATCATCCATGTCAAGTTTCATGCATTGCACAAGAGGTTTGCTCAGTCAATTGCCCAGATGCCTGAAAATCAACTATACTAGGTCAAAAGTCAACAGTGGCCCACATACAGTCAAACTTCAAGATTTTTGGTCAACATCAACATTTTGAAGTTATATCCATCATTTTATCAAGGTTTGATCATGATTTCTCAAGGAATGCCCCAAATTCATCAAAACCCAAAAGTTGGTAAATTAGGGTTTCTTAGGAAAAGTCAACCAAACTTTGACCAAGCATAACTTCTTCATAATTTATCAGAAATTTTCCATCCAAGGATCATTTTGAAGAGGATGAAATTCCCTAAAACTCATCTTCATCCCACAAGTTCAAAATATAAACTCATCAAAAGATATGAATTTCTACATTATAGGTCCTTTTGAAAAGTCAACAAAACACCTTTTGGGTTAAAGCTTCTTACATGGACATGGAAGACCTAATTAAGATGAAACCAAAAGGGCTGTTTAAGGGACATCCTAAGATTTCTAAAAAGTCCAAGAACACCCTCTTAAGATTAAAATTGATGGAGATATGTATTGTCAAAATTGACCAATTTTTGGAAATGTGCATGAAGTCAACATTGATCCAAATGACTTTTTTTTTCAAATGGGCCCATGTTTTCTTGTTTGAAACTTGTTCCTAAGATAGTCCAAGACCTCTGAGCTTATCCACCTATTATTTTATCATTTTTATTATTTATTTTTATTTTTTATCCATTTAAATCAAAATAAATCAATTTAAATAGTAGAATAATCAAATAAAATCAAAGATTTGATTTTATGAGCATATTATGAGTCCATGAATATCTAGCAAATCAAAAAATTATTGCAAGAGATAATTGATTGGAAAACATCTTAATTTGGTTTATTTTGGAAACAAATCATACAAGGCAAAGAATGAAATCAAATCTCCATAATTTGCAAAGATATGATCAGTTTTTGTTGACCTAAATCATTCTATGATATATACACAACATTTCCAAAGCATAAGGAAGGTTTTTGGGTCGTGAAAACAAGGAGGTCAACTTCAATTTTTTGTTAAAAAAAGTGTTGATCACATATTCCTCTATAGACGGATTCAAGCAATTCCAAGGCCAGCAATCCGTTCCTGGACACTTTCTGAAGCCATTCAAATCATCCTCATGCCTTAAAACCTTCAGAAATCACGCCTCACAGTGCCACGGTTTGCATCTTTTTTCAAGATTCATTTTCAATAATTTATTCATCATAAACATGTTTTGATCATATATCCATGCTTGCTATCATATTTGCAATGTTTTTGATTGGTTTGATTGAAGTTTAAGTGCAGGAATGACACGATGCCATTGTTAGGGTTTTGAGGTCCCAAATTGGGAATTCCATATAGAGGCAAAATTGGACAAAATCAGGGGTACTATCATGCTTAGAAGATGATTTGCAATTGATCCATGTCTTTGGTTTGAATTTATTCTGCTTGTGCTGTGTTTTTGAATTTTACAGGTTTATGGTTACGAACAAAATCCATCACTATAGCTTTTAGTGACGGAAACGACTGTAGGTAAAAGTGTGGCCAAAAACAACAGTTATGGGGAAGAAGACAATTAGGTGGCAGAATCCCATTGGGTGATTTGAATCACGCGCGCATTTGGGAAAGACCACTTTATTTCCTTTATATTTTATTTATGTTATTATGTTAACAACTAAGCCACGCGGTACAGATGGCAAGGGCGCACGTTTAAAAGTGAAAGGACCTGGGTTCGATCCCAGGTCCCAGCGTTTTGTTATTTTCTTAACATTTAATTGCAGATCTTGTGCATAACCCCTTCCAAGCGTCCACCATGTGCTTCAACCATCCAGCCATTGGATCATCACCATCACCAATCCAGTGCCTCATGATGCGTCCCTATGGTACATCTCCAAGCTTGGCCAACACCGATTCGGGCGCAAAGAGTGGGCTCAGCTAATGGGCTTGGCACAAATTCAACATCACACCCCCTTTCAGCTTATACAGGCCCATTCTTTTCTTTTCTATTTTGATTTTTTTTAATTGTTTTACTAATTATTTTCCTTTATTAAAATAACACCAAAATATCATTATTTTTTATTTAATCAAAAAATCATCAAAAACATCAAAAATCATATTTTTCCTAAAAATATTTTATTTCCTTAATTAATTAGATTAATTATTTAGGGAAATTTAATCTTTGTTTCATAATTTAAATCAATTAGAATTAGGTTTAATTTGTACATAACCTAATTAATTTTTTTCTCAAAAAATAACCTAAATATTTTTTTCAATTATATTTTTAGGATTCTTAAATTATTCTCGCATTTAATTCGCCGCACGTGTTTTTTTAATTTCCTTTTTTATTATTATTGTAACTGCTCCAAGTTTGTAATAGTAATTAGGGTTTCAATTCGGCATCTTTATTTTCGGTCAAAATAATTATGTATCTGCAAAAGCCTTGTAATAGCTAGGACCTTTAACTTTCTCGCTTTAATTTTCGCAAACTATAAACTCCTTAGATGTATGTTACTAGGATTGTATGGAAAGACAAACTAAAAATTAATACGGTAGAAAACCCTAATTATGAAAAGATAATTAACTGAAAAAATATACTCGCACATGCTCACTCCTAGGGTTTACTCCATTTTGTTTGCCTTCGGTAAACAGTCATGAAGTGTAGGGTTTGTTAGTGGTTGTCCTCTAGCCCTGAAAGATCTAAAATGACCCATTCGTATGTTGCCTTGGAAAAATATCTTTAAGGCTTTAGGGTGATTACTAACATTTCCTAACATTGATTTTGTGATCGTACTTGTCCCTTCGAACGTCCCTTAAAACTCCAACGACGGTGCTACCAATTTCTCAATAATGAGATAGCATTGTTTAAAAGGAAAACGAACAAACTTTTTTCGAGTAGGTAGATTAGTTCTTGAGTACTTGCTCAAACAAACAAACTTTTTCACGCCAACACTTTTCAAACAAAGTTTTCAAAAACAACTTCGCAACACTCTTGAGGACAGAAATAAGGGTTAACACGAAGTAAAACAAAACTTTTCAAAACAAGCACACACAAGCAATTTCAAAAATGAGCAAGTACCTAAGAGCCCGTGGAAAACCACGGATAGAAAGGGTGCTAACACCTTCCATTTCTATAATCTACCCCCCGTACTCAGAAACATCTCGAAAAAGTTTTTTTCTGTTCTTTTTCCTTTTCCTGATTGGATAAAATAAAAGTCGGTGGCAACTCTTACTTACCGCGAAATTTTGCAAACAAAAAACACAAACCAATATTAACAGTCGGTTTTGCCACCGTATCACAGTAGGCACCAACTGATAGTCTGGAAAGGTGAAGCAGTGGTGCTTGTGATCAAAGAACTGAAAGAGTACACCCATCATCTTTTCATCAAAGCTCGGAGTAACCAGGTTGAGAAGTCGACCATGTCTCTTAATGAACAAAGAATTTTCAGGAACCCTTGATACTAGTTCCTTGAGTTGGGGAGGTATTCTCACAAAGCTGGTTCGGATAGTGTTTCTACGAGCGGAAGCCATAATCTGCAAAACAGAACAAAGATAAATTCCCTTGGTCCTTGAAATGGTTAGTGTAATGATAATTGATATTATGTTATGATGCATGATGTTATGTTCAAACAGAGTAAATCACACACAAGCAAAGCACACAATAGACCTTAGGTTCAAAGGCTTGCATGAGGTTAAAGGTAAGTACCCTCTTGAAGTTTAGTTGGTTTCAAACCTGTCTTAGAAAAGTAACCAGGTTCTAAGGATTCTCAATATCACTGATCATCCTTTATCAGGTATTGTTTCAGCTCATGCAATCTTTTCTTGCGGCTGAAATATCCCGAAAGTCTGATCTCAGTGAGTGCAGCATCAAGTATCAACCAATCCTTAGCTTTATACCGAGGCCGACTATCTCACTACTTTCTAATGGCCAAGTTTGTTCAACTAAGGTTCTAAAGTTTGTTAGTGCTTTACAACACCATGCAACGGCCCCGTATTCTCCTCGTTTCCATATGAAGGATACCGGTACCAACTAAAGTGTCACACCAACACAACCATCACTTAAACCATATCGGTCTATGCCGTACAGTCTCCACGATCTATTGTTGTTTACCTAATAAGTGCCCCCCAGATTCGGGTGTAGGATCTTCAACAATACCCAAGCAAAAACCCTTAAAGATAAAGCAGGAAAAGCAAACAAGAAAGTAATTTAAAAATGACCTAGATCCTAAGGTATACCCCACTTTTCATATTTTCCCAACAGAGTCGCCAGTTCTGTGATACGGTGGCAAAACTGACTGTTATACTGGTTTTGTGTTTGTATTCGCAAATGTCGCGGTAAGCAAGAATCGCCATCGACTTTTATTTCATCCAACAAAGGAAAAGGAAAAAGAACAGAAAAAAACCTTTTTTCAAGATATTTCTGAGTACGGGGGGTAGATTATAGAAAGGGAAGGTGTTATTACCCTTTCTATCTGTGGTTTTTCACGGGCTCTTAGGTACTTGCTCATTTTTTAAATTGTTTGTGTGTGCTTGTTTTGAAAAGTTTTGTTTACTTCGTGATAACCCTTGTATCGGTCCTCAAAAGTGTGACGAAGTTGTTTTGAAAATTGTTTTTGAAAAGTGTTTGTGTGAAAAGTTTTTGTCTTGAGCAAGTACTTAAGAGTTTTCTACCTACTCGAAAAAGTCTATTCATTTTCATTTCCTTTAGACATCGTTATCCTACTGTGATACGGTGGGAGAACTGACTTGAGGTTTACGTTTGTATTCGCACTTGTTCGGTTTAGCAAGAGTCGCCACCGACTTTTTATTTTATCCTAAAGGAAAGGTTAAAAAGCACAGGAAAAACCTTTTGAGATGTTTCGTGGGTTCGGGGGGTAGATTATGAAAAGGGAAGGTATTAGCACCTTTTTCATCCATGGTTATCCAAGGGCTCTTAGTTACTTGGTTTTAGATCACTTGCCTTTGATTTTCAATTGCTTGAAATGGTGGTGTGTGTGTGTGTGTTTGAAAATGTTTTGAAAAAGAGGCCTTGTCTAGGCAACCGTTGTAACAATTCTTTACTCGAATGTTTTACAAAGGTGTGTATCTTTTCAAAAAGATGTTTCAAATGTTTTTGGAAGTTTGTTTTGAAAGTGTTTTTGAAAGTGTTGTGGAGTGTGGTTTTGAAAAGTAGGCAAGTGTCTTTTGCAAGTTGATCAAGTAACTATGAGTTTGTCTACCCTATTGTACTCAAAGGTTTTTCTCATGTTTTAACCCTTTTAACAATTTTGTTCCACCATTGTATTTGGTGGGCAATCTTGCGTTAGGATGTTAATGGGACAGGCGCGGGTCATCGTATGGACCATGAATGCAATGGTGCCAAGTGTCTTTGGCAATTTTGCTTGAAGGGACTATGATCATTTTGTAGGCAACTTTCGAAAGCGTCATCGAGGGACTTATGATCATTTGAATTGTTTTGCCAAAGAAACTCAACGTGCAAGCATGGCCCATTTTGGAAGGCAACAAGCGGGATTACCCTAGGGGTGCAAGTGTGTATTGATTGTCATGCATTTATCTTGTGTTAGGTTATCTAGCGTTTGATTTTATGTACATACAAACCCTAGGTCTAACCATGGTATATTTGAAAGCGATAAATTGCGGGAATTTAAAGTCTACGCTATTACAAATAAGTATCCGGGAGTGGGGGTACAATTATTTACAAATGGGGATGAGACTTTAATAGGAGAGTAGTGTCCAAATAAATTACAACCAAATCGAATCGATCGCAAAGTAAATGTGTATCAATGTACAAAGATAAGCAAATGTATAAGAGCAATATAAATGTGTCAATGTATTTGTGTAAGTGTATGTAATTATTTACAAGGTGAAAAATGTTAACTTAATGAAAAAATTAAGTATTATTATCTTATTCTTTTGTATTTTTTTGTTAAATATGTACAAATAAAAGTTTTGATAAAAGAAAAGAAAAAATGTTTTAAGTTTTATGTATTAATGTATTTTAGTATTAATGTACAAAATGTTTTAGTTAAAAAAAGAATATTTAACCTAAAAATCTATTTTTTATGTATTTATTAATATGCTAACTAAAAAGGTAGTTAAGAAAGTTTTATATAGAAAAGGTTAAGGTATTATTTTATTTACAAACAAACAAAAGTATGATATATTAGTTTAAACTAAAAAATAAAATAAAATGATAAGTAAAAGTATTAATTTGAATGAATAAGAAATAAATAGAAAAAGAGATAAGGATTAAATGGGCTTTAGGAAAGCAGATGGCCCAAACAACAAACAAGCAGAAGGAGAAAATGGGGAGGTGAGGCGTGCAATTGTATGGGCTTAAGCGCTGATGGGGCAAGGCCCAAAACGGTTTTTCACAAGATTTGCAAGGGTTTCAGGGTTTTGTTTCATTTGGGACTTAGGGTTTGTGGAGTTCCAGAGGCGCCGTTCACTTCGTTTCTATCCTCTTCATCTTCTTCGCCATAGTCACTGAATAAGCTTTCTCTTTGCCCAAGGCCGTCAAGCGCCATCGTTATCTCCTCCTCTCCATGGATTATTCAAGTGGTGGCTTACAAGGTATTGATTCTATTCTTTAACGCGTTAGGGTTTCGTGCTTCACATCTTGCATGTTTTCATTCATTTCTTATTTCTTTTATGTTGTTGTTTGTGTTCTGATTGAGGTACGTGAAAAGAAAAAGATTAGGGATACTACCTTTGGTCCTTGGAGATGGAGAAGGACGGTGGCTTGGAGGCGCTTTGGGCGGCCAGGCGGAGGAACGCGTGATGCTCTGGACCTTTGCTTCCTGGTATCTTTATTTTTGCCTTTTAGGTTTTGTGATGAGCTTCTGAAAACCTTTGCTTTAATTTCTTTTCCTCTTCTGTCCACTTGCTTTTCCTCTGATGAGATGCTTGCTTCGTATGCTTGTATGCTTCGTATGCTTGCTTGATATATTTTCAATGATGAACCCTTTTGATTCTGAGAACTTCGTTTGGGTGTTTGCCTGCTTGAGATTGAACACTTCTTTTTCTTTTCTTGATTGCTGGCTTCTGAGTTGTCTTGATGATGGTGTTGCTGAGTATTGGACCCTGTGATGAACACAGTTCTAAGGGTGTTGTTTGGATAAATTCTGGTATAGGCTTTTTTCTGGTTTATGAGACTTACACAGGCTTCAGGCTTGATGGCTTTGGTTTTGATTGTTTGTTGATACAATTAAGGCTTTAAGGCTTATGCAGGTTGATGGTTTGTATGAATTTTGTTTCAGTTTGTATGTTTAAGGCTATGGCTTCATGTTTGGTTCAAGGCTTATGCAGGTTGTGAGTTTGTGTTTGTCACAGTTTGGGCAGGATGCAAGCTTGAGGCTTTAGGCTTGACAGTTTGATGTTCTGAGTTGTTTTATGGTTTGAGGCTTGTTTAGGCTTTTGGAATGAAACTGAGTTTTAGGAATGCAGGTTAGCAGGCTTGGCTTTTGGAAAGCTTGAAGCAGCTTTGTCTTTACAGGTTGATGTGTTTGTTTTTGAAACTGAGCTTAGGTTTCAGTTTTGGAGAATAGTTGGACAGGATCTGTGTTGTTTGAGGCAGGTTGGAGGCAGGCTCTTTGTGTGTTATAGTTTGAGAGCTTTTTGGCTTTTGTGATATTTTCTGCCTCCTTTTCTCTTTGTCTGATATGCTTGTTATATCTTTTTTCTCTTCAAGCCTAAGCCTGCGGTAAGCCTTCTTTCCCTCTCTCTCTTTCTCTCTCCACACATTTAAAAATCATTTTTATTGCTTTAGAAATGTACTACCTCTGAAAAGGTACTGGCCTAGGAAAATGATGTGACTTGAAGGTTGCTTGCAATGCATATTTTCCAGTTTTCCTGCATCTTTATTGACAGCTTTTCTGCATATCTCTTTGATAGCCCTTTGTACTTGTTGATGTTTTGATATCTTTTGATATCTTTGGATAGTTGCTTTGACAGCTTGCTGTCCAGTTTGGACTTTGGTTAGGCATGCTTTGCAATTCTGGACAGTTTAGTTTGCTATTCAGTTTGCCTTTTTGATTATGCAGCTTGTTGACACTGCAGTATGTTTTGAAAATTTGAATTTGTGCATTTCACATTTTTGCAAGACATTCTATCCCTCTTTGTGAACCAAGAGAAATCTTGTGATTTGCAGAGAGGGGAAACTGATTCCGGCCAGTTACTTTTAATGATGAGTCCTTTTTTATCTGTCTGCTTTTTATCTTTTCACCTGCTTTTGACTTTTTCTTTCGTTTCTTGTTTTTGCAGATAAAAGTCAATGGAGCAAAAGAGGAGTAGCAGTAGAAGATGGAGATTTAAGAAATCTAGGACATAGTTTTATTTCAATTTAAATTATTTGTAATAATATTAATGTAAATAACTGTAAATAAATTTACAGTATTTAAATAATATCTGTAACAAACAATTCAAAATGAATAAACATCCTTTTTTGATCAGTCAATTCTTTTCTTCTCTTCAACTATTTATTTAATTATTTATAATTCTTAAATTATAATAACTGGAAATAAATCCCAACCATTTTAACTCAGAATAATAAATAATCAATAAACGTTCGGAATTCTGAATAATCAAAGCAATGCACAGCTAAACAACACACGTCCACATGTCCTTTTTTCACTTGATTAAATCCAAACACTGCAAATTCTCAATCAACAGCCTCAGTCCATATCTCAGAGTAAATTGAAAAGCACTGATAGAATTAATTCTTTTCTAAGAAATATGCGCACAAAACCCTGATTCTTGATTAAATGTCAAAGAAGCGTCCGCCTGATTAAAACCTGAGCCAAACTCAACCAAACCCTAAGCAATCTGTTTGAACTGCTTCAAAATCAAAGAAAACCCTAAATTTTGTCTGACTGACGAGAAAAGTTTGTTTGACCGATTCTTGAGCCAGTCTGAAAAATTTGGAAAAGCCCGAAGCTGTGATTTCTTGTGGAAAAAGAGGAGGGCAAATTTTGGGGTACAACACCTACTATTAAGGAGTAGGTAGCTCCGTCGTTGGAATTTTAAAGGGGCATTCGAAGGGACGAAATAGTCTCTGAAGGCAACAAGTAAAGATACCTTAGCATTTCGAAGGGACTATCGTCATAAGATCAATTCGTAGGAAAATAGAGGGACAAGTAGGGACTGTGATCTTTATGATGATTTTGAATCGCGGGTCATTGTTAAGGTATCCCTACGTTCGAGGGACACGACCATTATTTCCGAGGCAACCAAGTGGGGCAAACCCTAAGAGTGAGCATGTGCAAGTGTGCTTTTTCAGTTAATTATCTTTTCATAATTAGGGTTATCTACCTTTTTAATCGTTGGTTCATCTTTCGCATAGAATCCTAATGTCCATACATCTAGCAGTTTAATAGTTGCGGAAATTAAAGAGTGTGAGAATTTAAAGACCTAGCTATTACAAGGCTTTTGGGTAACACAAATATTTGACTGAAAATAAAGATGCGAAAATTAAAGTCCTAATTAATCTATTACAAACTCAGAACAGTTACAATAATCTGAAAATAAATAAAAACGCGCGCGAAGAATTGAGACGGGAATGACAAAAAGATATTTTTGGACTTTTTAGAAAAGCAATTAATCTTGCAAATTAACCTAATTTCTATTTGTTTTTAATTATGTAAAAGTTTTTAAATTAACCTAATTTTCTATTGAATTTTAATTATAAAAAAAGAATTTGAATTAATCTAATTAAACTAATTAATTAATAGCAATTAAATATTTTCTGAAAAAAAACTAAATCTAATTTTTAATGATTTTCTGATTTAATTAAAAAATGATTTTTATTGTGAAAATAATTAAAATTAAAAAAAAAAACAAATAAAGAAAAATAGAAAGAAAAAAGAAATGGGTCTGATGTAGTTAGCAATCCAGGGGGTGTATTGCCAAATTTGCGTTAGGCCCAAAACTGGTGGCCCAGAGTCTAGCGCCTGATCCAGTGAGATCGTCTTCTGAGGGTGCACCATAGACTTTGCCAGCGTGGGACCTTGGATTTGGCTGGAGACAGATCCCAAGGATGAGATCTGAGGGCGCATAGTTGACCCCTAAGCATGAGACGCACTGAATCCTACGTAGAAGGTTAAGAAAATAACAAAATTGCATGCCTGGTATAACGCCCGAAAATTCATTAAATTATTTAAATGAATTACTGAGGATTTAATTGTTGGAATTTAGTCGAAGAAGGAATTATCGGAATAATTATAAGGAGTATTATTGGATTAAATATATATTTTTAGAATTGATAATCGAATAATTAGTCAATTTAGTCAAGAGAAATTAATATTGGAAATAGTGTTGATTTTAATAGAATATTATTTTATTAGTTGGGTTAAGTTGGGTGTGTGAAATAGCAAGATTAGGAATAGCATTAACAGGCCCATTAAAGTTACTAGTAGACCTATTATTATATTAGGTTATGATATATAGAAACTAGCAGCCAAAAACCAAAAGAAAAACAATTATCACGTAGCAGTAGAAGAAACAAGGGTTTGGAGGCACCAAGTGGGAGGCAAGAAAATTTAGAGAACTCGCCGTCAAACCAGTTGCAGTTCAACCGGAGAATTCGACCGGCCAAAAAACCAAAAGGTAAGGGTGGGGTTAGGATTTTATAACCGGGAATATGATGGTTAGTATGTGGGGATTTAGGGTATGAATTTATTGTTGTTTGTGTTTGTTTATGGCAATGGATGTTAGGAATTAATTAGTGTTGATTATTGGTGAAATTTCATGTTCCTGTGTTATATGTTGGTTAGTATTTGAATCTAATGAAAATTGGAGAAGTAACAGGAAGTTGCAGAAAATTATACGAATAAGTGATGATTAGCAGACTATGTTGTTGTTGGATGCCGGTCGGCACCAGTGAGGAGGAAGGCGTGACGATCGGCAGGTTGTTGTTGTTGGATGTCGATCGACAGAAAGGGAAAGGTGGAGAGTGTCGTTCGGCACTGTGCATGAAGGTAAAGTTGTGCCGTTAGGCACACTTATGTTTCATGGCAGGCACATGTTTATATAATTGTTTATATGGTATCAATATCTCGTATAAGGCATATATATTTAAGCATAGAATTTATTATTCTTATCAGTATGTTATAGCAGAAGGAACAGTAACAGAAGTAGCCTATATGTCAGTGATCTTAACTTAGTAGTGTCAATATAATTTTAACAGTCTGTAGTAATAAGACAGAGTTAGAAATAATCAGTAAAGTTGTAGTAACTGTTAGAACAAAGTTTGAATTTACTACCCTAAGTTTAAGTTTTGATGATAACAAAATGCAAAGATATATTAATTGTATGATTCATGTAAGACAAATATGCTATCTAAAAATTACATTCTGTTTTACAGAAACTCTGATGGATATCAGCAAGAGAATATCATCATCAACATCAGAAGATGAAATATCAACATCAGCATCAGAAGATGTTATATCAGATGCCAGAATCAGAAGATCAACATGTGCTTACGCTGAAGCTTGATGAACAGATCTGCGCGTAACAATCTAAACTCTGATCAAGACAACAATAATTCATCAGCATCTAGCAGCGTCAGAATAAGCCAAAGCCAGAACATGTTTTAGTGGCAACGGTACTGTGCATTCAAGATACTTTATTATCAACGGCATCATTCCAGACAAGATCTTCTCAATTTGGAAAGAATGTTATTGGCATTGAAATGGAATTAACTGACTCCAACGTACCATTTCCCAGTGCTATATAAACAAGTTAGTGAAGATTGAATTTGCTAAGGCTCTACAACTCTCTACACGCCTAAATCTATTCATCATCTTCCTCACTCTCAGTTTGCTAAAGCTCTCAAATTCTTTACTCAATTATTTTAGCACTCTAGTTCTCATAAGCTTAACGTGTGTAGTATCACAGTTGTGATAAACAGTTTTTTGTAGAAAACATTCAACACACTTAGATTTCATTTATCTGTAAGAAAGTATTTCCTTGAGAAACCGGTTTGTGGTTTGACTCAAGAAGGCTTTAGCAGTTGTTAAAGCAGTTGTAATATTCAGTTGAATATAGTGGATTAAGACCTCGTTGGAGAGAGGCGAAATCACCTTGACGGGTGGACTGGAGTAGTTTGAGATCAAACAAACCAGGATAAAAATACCGTGTTGACTGCAATTGATTCCAAGTTTTTACAATTCAACCCCCCTTCTTGTGTTTTTCACTTCTTCAATTGGCATCAGAGCGCATGGTTCTGAGCTAAAACACTTAACCGTGTCAGTACAAGATCCAGCGTCAGAAAAACACAATGGCAGGAACTTATCAACACACCAACAATGACAACAATGAAGACAGAGACAGATTCAGCGGCAAACCTCCAGTCTTTGATGGAGAAAATTTTGATTACTGGAAAGACAGAATTGAAAGCTTCTTTCTGGCACATGATGCTGATCTGTGGGACATGGTGACAGATGGATACACGCACCCAGTGAATGCAAGCAGTCAGAAGATTGACAGGAAAGCAATGTCTGATCAACAAAAGCGTGACTTCAAAAATCACCATAAGGCCAGAACCATTCTTCTCAGCGCAATCTCTTACGCTGAATATGAAAAGATCTCTAACAGAGACACGGCAAAGAACATGTTTGACTCACTCAGAATGACGCATGAAGGCAACATTCAGGTCAAAGAAACTAAAGCTCTTGCGCTCATTCAGAAGTATGAGGCATTCAAAATGGAAGAAAGTGAATCCATTGAAACAATGTTCTCAAGATTCCAAATTCTGGTGGCTGGTCTCAAGGTTCTGGATAAAGGATACTCTACTACTGATCATGTCAAAAAGATCACCAGAAGCTTGCCAAAACAGTGGAGGCCAATGGTTACAGCGTTGAAGCTAGCTAAAGATCTCAACAAAATTTCTCTGGAGGAACTTATCAGCTTCCTCAGAAGTCACGAGATAGAGCTGGAAGCTGATGAACCTCAGAAGCAAGTTAAGCCTTTAGCATTAAAATCTAACAAAAAATCTGAGTCTAAAGTTTTGCAGGCAGTTGAAGAAACATCTGATGGATCCTCATCAGAAAAAGACGAACTTTCCCTCCTCTCTAGAAGAGTGAGCCAACTATGGAAGCAGAGGCAAAGGAAGTTCAGGAATCCCAGAAGATCTGATCAGAATGAGTCCTCTTCCAAATACAGAAGGTCAGATTCTTCCTCTGGATACAGAAGATCTGAAGGCTCCTCAGGAAGCAGAAAGCCAAACACCAAGGACATCATCTGCTATGAATGCAATGAGCAAGGACACTACAAGAGTGACTGCCCAAAGCTTCAGAGGGAAAAGCCCAAAAAGAAGTTTGGAAGAGAAAAGAAGAAAAGTCTCATGGCTACATGGGATGACTCTGACTCGTCTGAAGCTGACTCAAAATCAGATGATGAGAGAGCAAACATAGCTCTCATGGCCAATATTTCAGAAGACAGTGAAGCTTCTGAATCAGACTCAGAATCAGACACTGAAGAGGTATTTCCTGACTTTGGAATTAATTTTACTAAGGCTGAACTTGCTGAAAGCCTTAACGAAATTCTGGAAAGATACCAGCAGATTAGAGTTAAATTCAGAAACCTGAAAAGGAATCTTGAATATGACTCTGATAAGACTGAGAGTCTTAAATTGGAAAATTCTGAGCTGAAAAATAAAATTTCAAAGTTAGAAAATGTTTTACAAAACTCTCAGAAGGAAACAATTTCTGAAACTCCCAGCAGTGCTGATGAGATCATCAAGGAGTATGATCATAGCTTTCAGAAGTTCCTTGCTAAAAGCATAGATAGAAGCAAAATGGCTTCAATGATCTATGGAGTTAGCAGAAACGGCAGAAAGGGAATAGGATACCAAGGTAAGGTTCCTACACCAAAGAATGCCATGGATTTAACTATTAAACACACTCCTCTGAACTCACATTTTGTGTATGGTCACACACATGATATTAAATATACTAGTAGCAAGTATTCTGTGAAACCAAAATTCAACCAGAGTTTGGGTAAGTCTAACAAATCAGGACCCAAGAAAATCTGGGTACCTAAGGATAAAATAATACATGTTGCAGATATCTTTAGCAGCAAATCAGAAACACCAGTCATGGTACCTGGACTCTGGCTGCTCGCAACACATGACAGGAAGAAGGCATATGTTCCAAAGCCTGGAACTTAAGCCTGGAGGCCACGTTGGCTTTGGAGGCAATCAGAGGGGAAAGATCATTGGCTCTGGAACTGTAGGTAATGGAAATCTTCCCTCTATAAAAAATGTTATGTTAGTAGATGGATTAATGCATAATCTGTTATCCATAAGTCAATTAAGTGATAACGGTTATGATATAATCTTTAATCAAAAATCATGTAAAGCTGTTAGTCAGAAAGATGGGACTATCCTATTTAATGGAAAGAGGAAAAACAACATTTATAAAATCAAACTTTATGAACTAAAAAGTCAGAATGTAAAGTGTCTTCTGTCTGTTAACAACGAGCAATGGATCTGGCACAGAAGATTGGGGCATGTTAGTATGAGAAGAATACCTCAGATTAACAAACTCAATCTGGTCAGAGGACTTCCTAATCTGAAGTTCAATTCAGATGCTCTGTGTGAAGCATGTCAGAAAGGCAAGTTTGCAAAACCTTCTTTCAAATCTAAAAATGTTGTTTCTACCTCTAAGCCATTAGAACTTCTGTACATTGACTTATTTGGACCAGTTAAAACTGCTTCAGTCAGTGGCAAGAAGTATGGGTTAGTAATCGTAGATGACTATAGCAGATGGACATGGGTAAAGTTCTTAAGACACAAGGACGAGTCACACTCTGTGTTTGTTACCTTCTGTAACCAAGTTCAGAATGAAAAGGATCTTAGAATCGTTAAAGTCAGAAGTGATCATGGTGGAGAGTTTGAAAACAAATATTTTGAGTCATTCTTTAATGACAGAGGCATTCTGCATGATTTCTCTTGTCCTAGAACTCCCCAACAAAATGGAGTTGTAGAACGAAAGAACAGAACATTGCAAGAAATGGCCAGAACCATGATCAATGAGACAAACGTTGCTAAGATCTTCTGGGCAGAGGCAATAAACACAGCATGCTACATTCAGAATAGAATCTCCATAAGACCTATTCTGGAAAAGACTCCATATGAATTGTGGAAGAACAGAAAGCCCAACATTTCATATTTTCATCCATTTGGATGTACTTGTTTTATGTTAAATACAAAAAATTATTTGAACAAGTTTGACTCTAAAGCACAGAAGTGTATTATGTTAGGATACTCTGAACGCTCAAGAGGGTACAGAGTATACAATACAGAAACACAGATTGTGGAAGAATCAATCAGTGTTCGTTTTGATGATAAGCTTGACTCTGAAAAGTCAAAGCAGAATGAAGTTTTTGCAGGTATGGAAGTTGAATTTACAGGTTCTGAAGACAAGTCATCAGAAGCTCTCAACAACGACACTCCTTCAACATCTGAAAGGAGCACTGCAAACAATCCAGCAACAGCTGCTGAACAACCTCAGAAAAGACTACCCAGAAGCAGCTTGGATCACCCAGAAGAAACTATCTCAGGAAGAAAAGAATATCCAATCAGAACAAGAGCCAGCTTCAGAAACTCTGAAGAATCCCTCATGGGACTTGTGTCTCTGATTGAACCTTCTTCTATTGATGAAGCACTTCTGGACAACGACTGGATTCTAGAAATGCAAGAAGAGCTGAATCAATTCACCAGAAATGGCGTATGGGATCTTGTTCCCAGACCAAAAGGATTCAACGTCATTGGAACAAGATGGGTGTTCAGAAATAAGCTGAACGAACAAGGTGAAGTCATCAGAAACAAGGCACGACTGGTAGCACAAGGTTATAGTCAGCAAGAGGGGATAGACTATACAGAAACCTTTGCTCCAGTCGCCAGGTTAGAATCTATCAGACTTTTAATTTCGTTTGCTGTTAATAAAGGCATCACTCTGTATCAGATGGATGTCAAGAGTGCATTCTTAAATGGCTATATAGAAGAAAAGGTTTATGTGCACCAACCCCCTGGTTTTGAAAGTACAAAAAATCCATAATATGTTTTCAAACTAAAGAAGTCACTATATGGTCTGAAACAAGCTCCCAGAGCTTGGTATGAAAGACTAAGTAACTTTCTGTTAGAAAAAGAATTTACCAGAGGGAAGGTGGACACTACCTTATTCTGTAAGTCAGTTAAGAATGACATCTTAGTTTGCCAAATTTATGTTGATGATATTATTTTTGGATCTACTAATCCTTCTCTTGGAAGAAAATTTGCTAAGTGTATGCCGGCAGAATTTGAGATGAGCCTCATGGGAGAACTGAAATTCTTTCTGGGAATTCAGATCAATCAAAATCCTGAGGGAACTTACATTCATCAGAGAAAATATGTCAGAGAACTTCTGAAGAAATTTGACCTCTCAGAATGTAAGTCATCAAAGATTCCAATGCATCCCACGTGCATTCTGGAAAGAGAAGAGGTAAGCAAAAAGGTATAACAGAAGGTCTACAGAGGTATGATTGGTTCTCTCCTTTATCTGACGGCTTCAAGGCCTGATATCTTATTCAGCGTATGTATTTATGCTAGATTCCAATCAGATCCTAGAGAATCTCACTTAACAGTTGTTAAGCGAATTTTCAAGTATCTGAAAGGTACTACTAATCTGGGTCTATTTTATAGAAAATCTAGTGATTACAGCTTAGTAGGTTACTGCGATGCTGACTTTGCTGGAGATAGAGTAGAGCGTAAAAGTACTTCTGGAAGCTGCCAGTTTCTGGGAGAAAATCAGATCTCTTGGTCCAGCAAAAGGCAATCCACAATTGCGCTATCAACAGCAGAAGCTGAGTACATAGCAGCAGCTGGATGCAGCACACAAATGCTCTGGATGAAAAGTCAGCTTGAAGACTTCCAGATTTTTGAGAGTAACATCCCTATACTCTGTGACAATACTTCTGCCATTTGCTTAAGTAAAAATCCTATTTTACATTCTAGGGCTAAGCATATAGAAATAAAACATCACTTCATTAGGGACTATATTCAGAAAGGAATTTTGAACTTAAAATTTATTGATACAGACCATCAATGGGCTGATATCTTCACTAAACCACTCTCTGAAGATAGGTTCAACTTCATTCTGAAACATCTCAGCATGAAGCTCTGCCCAGAGTGAAAAATGTTTTAATTTTATTTATTAACCTTCAGAATGTGTTTTCTGTTTACTGTGAACTTCTGATCAATCTTCTTTCAGAAAGACAGACATGCAGATTGTATCAGATTCTATTCTTAAAGATCTGAGCATTTCAGCTCAAGGATAGACGTGCTGCTCACTAAATCAAACAAGTGTCATCCAATCATCAGCAAATCTCTGAAGCAGAACACGCGTGCACGCTTCTGAGAAGGCAAAATGCTGATTGGGTGTGTGATCGGTGGATCTGGAACTGACTGTTTAACGCTGGTTTCGCGAAATGTCGCAGAAGCAAGAGTCGCCACCGTCTTTTATTTTCTCCAAATGGAAAGGACAAAAGCACAGAAAAATTCCTTATAGAGATTGCTCTCGGTTCGGGAGGTAGATTTATAGAAAGGGAAGGTGTTAGCACCCTTTCTATCCATGGTTATCCATGGGCTCTTAGATACTTGCTCACTTGTGTTTTCAAAATGTTTGTTTGCTTTTCAACTGTGGGTTTAAAAAGTTTCGTTTAAAATTTCAGTTCGACTCTTGTATCAGTCCTCAAGAGTGTTTGAAAAATTGCTTTTGAAAGCTTTTTGAAAGGTGTCGGTGTGAAAAGAAGTTTTTGATTTTGTTTTGAAATTAGAGCAAGTATCTATGAGTTCTCTACCTACCCTAAGGAATTCGTCTGTGTAAATGTCCTTAAAGTAGTGTTATCCCACCATTGAGAGGTAGGTAGCACCACCGTTGGAGGTGTTCGGGTCAATTCGAGGGTTCGGGACAGTGTGGTCACTAGAGCAATAGGAAGACACCTTAGAAGCTACCCTCATGCCATGTTCATGGACATGAGGACTTACTAAAACATCCTCTACTCGACGACCACTTTTCGAGGGGCAAGGCAACAGTGAGGTGTACCCTAGGGGTGGTGTGTGATTTGTGTGTCATTTTCAATTATATTTGTCTTGTTCATGCATTGGTGTTCTACGCTTTGTTTTTATTTTTGGCATTCATTCTTTCATACAAGTTATTAACAGTTAAAAGATGCGAGAAGGTAAAAGTCCTACGCTATTACAAAGGCGCGGGTCTACATTGCCAAATTAATCCAAGACCCGATTTGAATAAAATAAAAATGCGGAAAAATAAATATCCTAATTAATCTATTACAAGGCTTTGGAGCAATTACATGAAATTTATAAAAAAAGAAACGAAATAAGCGCGCGAAACGGAATTATAATCGAAAGCGAGGGCGTTGGACCCTTTTAAGAAATTAAATTACAATTAATAAATTAATTAAGTTAAATAAAAGAAAGAATTTATTTTTGGAGTTTTTGTATTTATGGAGTTTAATGAGAAAATTAAATGAAATTGGAACCCTAATTCTAAACATTTTAATTATTAAAAAAATGTTTAAGTTTAACCTAGTTTTAACCTAATTATTTAATGGCAAATTTATTTACAAAAAATAATTAATAATTAAATATGGTGAAAAAGAAAAAAAAGGAATAAAAGTATAAAACCCTAATTCTACATTTTTTAGTTTATTACAAAAATATTAAAATTAAAACCTAGAATTAGAACTAAATTAATTATTACATTTATTTACAAAATAAAAACATTAGTGAATTAAATAATAAAATAGATTTTTATTTTTTGTCTTTCTGATTTTTTTGTTATTTTTTATGTTGTAAAATTATTTTTTGTGAATTTATTAAAATAGTTAAAACAAAATAAAAAAAGGAATTAAAATAAAAGAAGAAATTTAGAAAGAAATATACAAACAGGGGGGTTATCTGGCCCTTTTGGAGGTATCTTTGTAGAAATCAGGCCCACTTCAAACAGACCCCATTGACTTTCCACGTTCGTATGCATATGGTTGACTGAGGGTATATGGTGTACTGTCCATCCTGGCCACTAGATGGATCTTCATGGCCACTTGGCAATCCCTTGATGAGAGCGCATGGTAGACTTCTGGGCGCGTTGATCACCTGAACATGGAAATATGAAAAACATAGAGAAATAGGGGGGACCTGGGATTCGAACCCAGGTCCCAAGGCTTGCCAACACCACTTTCCACCAACTGAGCTGTTTAGCCACTTTGATATTATAATGGAAAAGAATTAATATATAAGAAAATTGCACTAATGTTGTTAACACAAAAAAAAAAGCGCGCTGAAACTTGAATGGTCCAACCATGCCATGCCACGCAAGCGTCTTCTTCATTGCAAACCTGTAAAAAACAACTAAATAGCGGGGGTTTTAAACCCCCACAAATTGAAACCTGGAAAATAGCGAATAGCTCAGATGCAAATATAAATAGGGCGCGACTAGTGAGTTTGAATCGTCCAGATGCACTGAGTTCAATGGTATAGGTCTTATGGCTTAATTTTTCCAGAGGAGCAAAGCCCTATTTTAAAGTCTCTGCAACCCTAAAGGGCTCCCATGGTGGATTCGTGCACAGGCCTTAAAAACTCAATTGAATAATACTGTTAGCTTTAGAATGATTCAATTCGTACAAATCAAGCATTAGAAATCAAAAATATGGCATGAATTATGAGACACGATTATGCAAAAAGTTTGAGAAAGTTGGACTTTGTTCTACCACTTCTTGATGCGTGGGGACTGTGTTGTACCCCAAAAATTGCCCTCCCATATTCTTCAAGAATTGCAAAGAGCATGCTTCAAAATCTCCTCAAGGGTTGCACAGTTCAAGGGCTTCCTAACAGTCAAAAACTAGGGTTTTGGTTCTGGCAAAGAAATTGAAGTTTCCAAGGGTCCAATCAAGTCCCACATGCCTATAAACATGGTCAAGCATCCACATGTCAAGTTTCAAGACTTACAGCACAAAATTGCACAGTCAAAAACCCTAATTGCCCTACAGTCAACTGCAGGGGCAAAATGGTCATTTGACAGTCAAAAGTTCAAATTTTTGGTCAACATCTTATTTTAAAGCCACAAACATCATTTGATCAATTCTTGATCATGATTTTCAAGGCATGGCTCAAAAAGTCTCAAGATGCAAAAGTTTCCATATTTGGACAGTTGAAAAAGTCAACTGTAACTTGACCAAGGCATAACTTCCACATGGTTCATCAGAAAAATTCCATCCAAAGCTCATTTTGAAGAGAAAGACATTTCCTACAACTCCTCTTCACACTTCAAGTCCAAGAAATGCTCTCACAAAAAGTTATCAATTTCAACATTATAGGTCATTTTCAAAAGTCAACAAAAAGGGACTTTAAGTCAAAGACCATAACTTGAGATTGGTAAATCAAAATAACATGGGACCAAAGGCATTGGTTAGAGGACTTCAAGTCCTTTCCAAAATGTCCAAGAACATGATCAAAGCTTAAAAATTGAGCAAGATATGCCTTGTGGAAGTTGGGAAATTTTTGGGAATTTTGAAAAGTCAACTTTACTTCAAATGCTTCAAAATTGCTAATGGGCCACATTTTCTTCCAAAAATCATTATCCAAAGGCTATGCACGACCATTTGGCCCAAAAGGGAATTATTTCATCATTTTTTATTATTTATTTGAATTTTTAATCACTATTAATTCATTTAATGAAATAAAATATGACAAAAATAGAAAACCATGTTTTCTAATCCCTTTTTGCAGCATATTCTCTCCATAAAACCTCAAGATTCGTGCACACCCAATTTGGAAAGGTTTGGCCATGATTGGTATCAAAAACACATGGAAAAGATTTGAAAAGATTTCATTAAAAATCAAATATTTGATTCATCAAAACATGGATCTTTTGGCTTGAATTCTTACCCTAATCCATTGGCATACATAAGCAGATGATAACCCTAATGCTCACAACCAGAAAGCTGCGCCTAAGAACCAAAACCAACTTTGCATTTTTCATCAAATTTTTTCAAAACTGAAAACGATATTGCAGGGAGTTTCAAGGCGAAAGAACTATCCCAAAAGCTTTCCAAGGTTGCCAGGAATCATTTCCAATCAGAATCACACTTCCATACTCAAAGAATTGGTAGATGGGAACTTGACTTTCTTCTAAAAATTTCATATTCGTGTTTGAATTTATACATACTTTTCGTGCATTTTAATGTTTGAACTATACTAATGTGATGATTCTAAAGCTAATGATGTGATTCAATTGGAGAATGGTGGTCTGAATAGGAAGTTGCCATGGAAGCTCTTTAGGGTTTCAGAGGTCAAAAATTAGGGCTTTGCGCTTGGGGAAAAATTGGCCAACAAGACCTGGACCACTGAACTCACGACCTTCATACGAATTCATTACACATATCGCGCTCAATTTATGAGCGATGGTGGCCTATTCGCTATTTTCACGTTTACCATTTAGTGGGGGTTTAAAACCCCCGCTATCTCTTTTTATTTTGCAGGCACCATGAAGAAGATGGAGGACGTGTCCATTGCTCACAGGCGCGTTTGAATTTCGCGCGAAAAACACCACTCATCATTGTTTTATATTATATTCTTTATTTTCCATATTATACACAAAACGCGCTAATGGCTCAGTTGGCAGGCATATGGTTTGGTAAGCAATGGGACCTGGGTTCGATTCCCAGGTCCCCTCCCTTTCTCAATATTATTTTTCCTTCTATGTTTCCATGTAGCGTTCCCTCCAGAGTCCTACCATGCACCCAGCGCTGAAGCTTGCCACGCGTCTCAGGAGATTCATCTAATGGTCAGATCCCTTAGCCCACTGTGCATCCTCAGTCAACCCTGTGCATACAAGTCAGAGAAGTCAACGTGGCCAAGATTCAAATGGGCCCAATTCCTGCTGATTTTACCTCCAGATTGGGGTCAACACCCCTCATTGGTTTGCATTTCATTTTCTTTCTCTTTATTTTTCTATTTATTTGTTTTATTTATTTTATTTAATTCATCAAAATTAATTTTTCATAACATAAAAAAATACCAAAAAATCAGAAAGTCAAAAAATATAAATATATTTTATTTAAATGTTTTTTTTGTGAATAAATTTTATTAATTAATTTAGTTCTAATTCTAGGTTTTAATTTTAATATTTTTGTAATAAACTAAAAAATGTAGAATTAGGGTTTTATACTTTTATCCTTTTTTCCTTTTATTTTACCATTATTAATAATTAATTATTTATTTTGTAAATAAATTGCCATGTAAATAATTAATTAAAATTAGGTCAAATTTAAATATTTTTTTAATAAACTAAAAAATAGTTTAAAATTAGGTTTTTAATTCCATTAATTCTCATTAAACTCCATAAATACAAAAACTCCAAAAATTCTTGCTTTTTATTTAAACTTAATTAATTTATTAATTTCAATTCAATTTCCTTAAAAGGGTCCAACGCCCTCGCATTCCCGACTTTACTTCTTCTCGCATTTTATTTTTATTTCTTTTTTGTGAATATAATGTAATTGTCCCAAAGCCGTGTAATAGATTAATTAGGCATTTATCTTTCCGCATTTTTATTTTATTTCAAATCGGGTCTTGGATTAATTTGGCGATGTAGACCCGCGCCTTTGTAATAGCGTAGGACCTTTTAATTCCGCATCTTTTAATTGTTAATAACTTGCATGAAAGAATGAATGTCAAAAATAAAAGCAACGCGTAGATCACCAATGCATGAACAAGACAAAAATATCTGAAAACGACACACAAATCACACACCACCCCTAGGGTACATCTCACTGTTGCCTTGCCCCTCGAAAGGTGGTCGTCGAGTAGAGGATGTTTTAGTAATTCCTCATGTCCATGAACATGGCATGAGGGTAGCTTCTAAGGTGTCTTCCTATTGCTCTGGTGACCACATTGTCCCGAACCTTCGAATTGACCCGAACACCTCCAACGGTGGTGCTACCTACCTCTCAATGGTGGGATGGCACTACTTCAAGGACATTTACACAGACAAATTCCTTAGGGTAGGTAGACAACTCGTAGATACTTGCTTTAATTTCAAAACAAATCAAAAAAACTCTTTTCACACCGACACTTTCAAAAAGCTTTCGAAAGCAACTTTTCAAACACTCTTGAGGACTGATACAAGAGTCGAACTGAAATTTTCAAAGAAACTTTTTTAAACCCACAGTTGAAAAGCAAACAAACAATTTTGAAAACACAAATGAGCAAGTATCTAAGAGCCCGTGGATAACCACGGATAGAAAGGGTGCTAACACCTTCCCTTTCTATAAATCTACCTCCCGAACCGAGAGCAATCTCTATAAGGAATTTTTCTGTGCTTTTGTCCTTTCCATTTGGAGAAAATAAAAGACGGTGGCGACTCTTGCTTCCGCGACATTTCGCGAACCAGCGTTAAACAGTCAGTTCCAGATCCACCGATCACAGAACTGGCGACTCTGCTGGGGACTCTTTAAAGTGAGGTGTACCTTAGGACTAAGATCACTGTGTTTTCAATTGATTTGACTTGTTTGCTTTAAATTGTGGGCTGCATGGGAGTTACATAGATCCTAACCCGGATCTGGGGATACCCTGTTTAGGTAGCATAAGCTGTGAGGGACCTGTCCGGCGTAGACCGACACGGGTGAAGCAGTGGCTACGTTGGTGTGGCACCTTGGTCTGTACCGATATCCCTTGTGTTGCAACGAGGAGAATATGGGTCTTCTGAGGAGTCATTAAGCACCAACAGACCTTAGAACCTTAAATGACACAACTTGGCCATTAGAACAGTAGCAGTATGCTACGCCCATTGAGGCTAAACTCTCGTGATGGTTCTGGCCGTAAGAAAAGATTGTGATGCTGGAGTTATGACCGATTGAGGGTAGTCAATGATATTGGGATCCTCTAAGAACCCGGTTACTTTTGATAGGACAGGTATGAACCAACAAACTGAAAGAGGGTAATACCTAGACCTCATGCTGGCCTAAACTTTAAGGGTTTGTCTTGTGTGACATGCGTGCCTTACATGTGTGCCTTTGTAAATATTTGTGGTATGCTTTATCATAACATCATAACATCATGAGCATTGCATGCATCCTGCATAAGGACTGACCATTTCAAAGACAAGAGGGTTTCACCTTTGCTCTATTTTATAGGACATCATGATGCCTGTGCGAAGGAATACTATCTGGTTCAACTTTGTTCACCTACCTGAGTTGCTTGAAGAGTTGGTTAGCAGGATTCCAAACACCACTTCCTTCATCCAGAGGCATGGTTCTCTTCTCAGTTTAGTCACTGCAAAGCGGGATCAACAGTTGATGAGTGTCCTAACCCAGTTCTATGACCCTCTGTACCAGTGCTTCACCTTTCAAGACTTCCAGCTGGTCCCTACCCTGGAAGAGTTCTCTGATTTGCTTGGCATCCCTATCTTGGATCAGACTCCCTTTACTGGTTGGGAAAAGACCCTCAGGCTTGAGGAGGTTGCTGCAGCTCTTCCTTTGACCCATCAAGAAGTAATGGACAACTGGGTGACTAGAAGCGGAGTTAAGGGTTTCTTGGCCAAGTTTCTGATTGGTAAAGCTAACAGTTTCTGGAATGACTTGGACTTTAGGGCATATGAAGACATCCTAGCTCTCTTAATCTATGGGCTAGTCTTGTTTCCTAATCCTGACAACTTCATCAATGTCACTGCCATAAGGATCTTCATGTCTCAGAATCCTGTGCCCACTCTCTTGGGTGACATCCTGCAGCAACTCTATGCTCGTACCGCCCGAAGACGAGGGACTCTATGGTGTTGCATCCCTTTGTTAGTGAGGTGGTTTATTTTGCACCTTCCTAAGTTCGTGCTGAAGAACCAAGAAGGAAGAGGTTGGGCTCACAGGTTAATGTCTCTCACTGATAAGGACATCATTTGGACTTTCAGAGGTTTGGATGAGATAGCTGTTATTGATCGTTGCGGAGAATACCCTAATGTTCCGTTGATTGGTACTCAAGGAGGAATCTCTTACAATCCATGTCTAGCGCTCCGTCATTTTGGAAGAGCCAGAAGAGCAGGGCCTCATAAGATGTTGGTGCCTCACATCAGTTTTGAGTTTCAGGTGGATAGTGACGAGCTGCGTCGTAGGTTCATCAAGGCTTGGGACAGAGTTCATAAAGCTGACCCACAAGAATTGGGGCCAAAGACTTCTCTACCTATGGAAGCATACTACAAATGGGTCCGCATCCGTGCTCAGAAGTTAGGTATGCCGTACGAAGCTGTCAGACCCGTCATTCTTGAGTATCCTGACAAAGATGGGGCTCCTCCAACTGTCCTCCCTCCTCAGATACCTACTGATTATGAGACATTAAAGAGGTCTTGGTTGCAACTGCGAGAAGAACGGGATTCTTACCGGGAAAAGTTCAACGAGCAGGAATTGAAGATCCAGAAGCTGACAAAGCAGTTGGAGAACGAGCGAGCTCTGAATGGCTACATCCGTACTGAGAAGAGGAGACCATGGGATCAATAAGGAGCTCTGGATGTTCTTTTACAGTTTTATTTCCCTTTTCAGTATTTCCCTTTTATGTAACGCCTAAGGGCAATCTGTTGAACAATTTAAAGTTTCAAAGTTGAATCTAATGAAGTGTGTTCCTTTTTGTTTACAAAGTTGATTCCCGATTGTCTTTGAAAACATAACTCATATGCATTCCATTCATCATATGCATAGCAGGTTTTCTTCTTTTCAGGTTGCTTACTGTTCTTCGCTGTTTATTTCAGCATCATGAACCCTGACTCATCATCAACCGAGATGTCTATCAAGGCTCTTCAGGCGCAGAACGCGCAATTTCAGGAACTGATCATGGGTTTGGCTCAAGGCCAAGAAGAGCTGAAGGCTTTACTCCTGAAGAAGGAGAAGAAGAAGAAGAAGAGAACTGTTCTTTTCAACTCGGGCCGAAGGTTTGGCAACACTCTGCAGAATGAAGAGGCTGGTTCTTCTATAGGCAAGAGCAGTCCCCAAGGGGGAAAAGGTCCTAGTCTAGTAGTCTCTGACAACGAGACTGACTTTAATGAGGAACAGTATCCTCCGGCTGAAGACAGATACAAGCAGTTGGAAGACAGACTGAATGCAATGGAGATCCAACAAGTGCCTGGGCTGGATTTCGGAGACTTGGGCTTATCTACTGGTGTGATCATTCCTCACAAGTTTAAGGCACCATCTTTCACCAAGTACGACGGGGCGTATTGTCCCAAGCTACACCTCAGATCTTATGTGCGGAAGATTCAACCGTACACAGTGGACAAGAACTTGTGGATCCACTTCTTCCAGGAGAGTCTTTCAGGGACTCATCTCGAATGGTTCTATCAGCTGGATGGGACCAAGGTTCATAACTGGGAGGAGTTGGCTACTGCTTTTTATAAGCAGTATCAATATAATGCCGACCTTGCTCCTACACGTACCCAACTCTAGGGTATGTCGCAAGGATCAAGCGAAGGTTTTAAAGAGTATGCACAGAAGTGGAGGGATCTGGCTGGCAGGGTGCAGCCTCCGTTAACAGACCGTGAGCTGGTGGATATGTTCTTGGGGACCCTATCTGGGCCATTTTTCAATCATCTTATCGGTAATTCGTCTACAGGGTTCACTGATCTTATTCTGACTGGGGAGAGGATAGAGGCTGGAATGAAGTCCGGTAAAATTCAAAAAGGTGCGTCTTCATGTGCTGAGAAGAAACCCTTTAAAAAGGAGGCCGGTGTTGTGTATGGGCCTAGGAGGCAAGAGAAACCAGAACGCCGCCAATCTGTCAACGCGGTGATGATTGCAAAGCCTGCTGCCGCTCCTCGGCAAACCAATCCACAAAGGGCTGAAAGACCCAGAAGAGAGTTTACCCGGCTAAGTATGACTCTATCACAAATCTTGCCGCAGTTGCTGTCCACCAACCTAGTGACTGTTAGAGAGGCCCCGAAGGTTGTAAACACTGCCTCTCCCAAGTACAATCCAAATGCCTGCTGTGCTTATCACTCTGATAGCCCGGGGCATTCCACTGATGACTGCTGGGCCTTAAGGAATAAGGTGCAAGACCTTATTGACGCAAAAGAGATACAATTTGAAGCGCCTGAGAGGCCAAATGTGGTGACTGCTCCTATGCCCCAGCATGGAGTGAATGTCGTTGATGAAGATGTGTATTCCGTTTCTGTGAATGATGTAGCTACTCCTCTGATGACTGTTAAGAGGAACCTACTACTGGCCGGTTTATTTCCGGGTTGTAGTGAAGGTTGCCTTTTCTGTGCTGTTTCCCTTTCTGGTTGTCCTTTGCTGAAGTTGGGCATCCAAAGCCTAATGGACAACAAAGAGATTCTGTTCAAGAAGACTGTTGTTCAGTTTGTTCTGGTGGAAGAAGTTTCTGTTGTTACAATCTTTAATAATCCGATCAAGGCTCTCCCGAGGAAGCCGGTTAAAATCATGACTGTCGCACCCATTGTGATTACTGTTCCGGGGCCTCTCCCCTATGAATCTGATAAGGTTGTCCCATGGCACTATGGGGCAGATGTGTATGTACATGGAATAAAACAAGAGTTCAACACTGGTACCAGCGTCAGCAACATCACTGGTCCAGCCAAAGTAACCCGCAGTGGCAGGCTCTTCTCGCCTGACATTGCGCCACCAGCTATTCGAAGACCTCTCACTATAACACCTGCAAGTACACCTGTTCCTATTTCTGATCAAGTTGTTTCCCCTGCCGCCGAGTCGTCTAATGCTCGGGGCAAAGGGATTGAAGATGAGCCTGCCCGGATGGAGGCGCCAAAATCTGTGAATGCTGAGGCCTCCCAACAAGAGATGGAGGAAATTCTGAAGATAATCAAGAAAAGTGACTTTAATGTTGTTGAACAGCTGGGGCATACCCCCTCCAAGATCTCCATGCTCTCCTTGCTGCTGTGCTCAGAGGCCCATGCTAAGGCCCTGATTTCATTCCTCAAGACGGCCCATGTGCCACAGGAGACATCTGTTGTCCAGTTTACTGATTGCGTAGCCAATTTGACAGCCGACAATGGTTTGGGTTTCTCGGATGCTGACCTTACTGCTAAGGGAAAGGATCACAATGACGCCATGCATGTCTCTATTGAATGCAGGGGCACTACTCTTACGCACGTGTTGGTAGACACTGGTTCCTCCCTAAATGTGCTACCCAAGAAGGCCTTAGACTGTTTGGATTGTGAAGGCCTGGAGCTGAAACCTAGCAACATCATCGTCAGAGCCTTTGACGGTTCTAAGAGGATGGTTCATGGAGAGGTAGACATTCCTATTCGTGTGGGTTCTCAAGTATTCGACTCTACTTTCTATGTGATGGATATCCGTCCATCGTATTCTTGTCTACTGGGTCGACCTTGGATCCACAAAGCTGGGGCAGTGACCTCTACCCTACACCAGAAACTCAAGTACCCCGTCAGAGGGAAGATTGTCACTGTGCAGAGAGAGGAGGAGTATATGGTGAGCCATTTGAATTCCTTCAGGTATATTAAGATGGATGGGGAGTTTATTGAAACCCCCTTTCAGCATTTCGAAGAGGTACCTCCAACATTGGCAGCAGCGGAAACAGTGGTTGAAGAGGACTTTCCATTGAAGATGGCTTCCTTGAAAGATGCCCGGGCTGTAATCAAGAAAGGTGAATGTGCTAACTGGGGCAGGCTCTCTGATTTTACACCTAAAACTGACAAGTTTGGACTGGGTTTTACTGCAGAGGGTCAGAAGGTTGTGCGCAAGGCAAAGACCAGAAGACCTCCTGTGCTCATTACCAATCCAGGAGTGAATGCTGTTGGGGATGAAGATGAAGTGAGAGAGTCAGAGTTCAATAGTTGGATCTACCCGACGACTGATGGCGGATTGACCAATTGGATCGCTAAAGATCATACTCCTGTTACTTTTGTTACGCAGTAATAAACTCCTTTGTTTTGTTATTTGTAATAAACAATGAATTAAAACTCTATGGCCCGGTGTCTTACCCGGGGCACCGTGGCTTCATTTGTGAGGGTATATTAATTGTCATTTCATATATCATGAATAAAGATCTTGGACGTTTTCTCGTATTTCAAATCTTATGCTCCTTTTCTTTCTTTCCTTCCTTTATATATTGCAAAACAGCTGTATTTACACACACTCACTCATACATGTTTCAATCCACTCTGGATCTCACTGGTAACGACTCTGCTACTGCCAGTTATGACTTCGAAAATCCGATCAACTTAGCCGAAGACGAAGGTGAAGATGATTGCGAAGTGCCTGGCGAGCTTGCAAGATTGTTACTTCAGGAAGAGAGGGCAATTCAACCACACGAAGAGCCAGTAGAAACAATAAATCTGGGTACTGATACGGACAGGAAGGAGGTAAAGATTGGTGTCAACCTAGAGCTCAGCGTGAAGCAACGGTTGACTCAGATGCTACATGATTATATGGAGATCTTTTCCTGGTCCTACGAAGACATGCCCGGGTTGGATACCGACATTGTGGTCCATCACTTGCCTACCAAGGAAGACTGCCCTCCGGTCAAGCAAAAGGTCCGCCGTATGCGTCCAGAGATGTCTGAGAAGATCAAAGCCGAGGTTATGAAACAGTTTGACGCCGGGTTTCTTGCAGTGACTTCTTACCCTCAGTGGGTTGCTAATGTGGTGCCGGTACCTAAGAAAGATGGGAAAGTCAGAATGTGTGTTGACTACAGGGATCTGAACAGGGCCAGCCCCAAGGATGACTTCCCTCTACCTCACATTGATGTCCTGGTTGACAATACTGCTCAGCATAAGGTGTTCTCTTTCATGGATGGTTTTTCAGGTTACAATCAGATCAAGATGGCACCTGAAGACATGGAAAAAACTACCTTTGTTACTCAGTGGGGCACCTTCTGCTACAAGGTCATGCCTTTTGGACTGAAAAATGTTGGGGCAACCTACCAACGTGCCATGGTTGCTTTATTTCATGACATGATCCATCATGAGATAGAAGTGTATGTTGACGACATGATCGCAAGGTCCCAGACTGAGGAAGAACACCTAGATCATCTGCAGAATTGTTTGACCGACTGAAGTTGTACAAGCTGAGGTTGAACCCGAACAAGTGCACCTTCGGGGTAAGATCTGGAAAGTTGCTAGGCTTCGTTGTAAGTGACAAGGGCATTCAAGTGGACCCTGCCAAGGTTAAAGCTATTCAAGAGATGCCAGTTCCTAAGACAGAGAAAGAGGTCAGAGGCTTTTTAGGACGCCTGAATTACATTGCTCGGTTTATCTCGCACCTAACCGCTACCTGTGAACCAATCTTCAAGCTGCTGAAGAAAGATCAGGTAGTACGTTGGAATGATGAATGTCAGGCCGCTTTTGACAGAATCAAATAGTATCTCCAAGAACCACCCATTCTTATGCCATCGGTTGAGGGGAGACCTCTGATACTATATCTGACAGTACTTGACAACTCAATGGGGTGTGTGCTGGGGCAGCATGACGAGTCTGGCCGAAAAGAGCATGCCATTTATTACCTTAGCAAAAAGTTTACCGACTGTGAGACCCGATACTCACTGCTCGAGAAAACTTGCTGCGCTTTGGTATGGGCTGCTCGCCGGCTGAGACAGTATATGCTGACTCACACTACCTTGTTGATCTCATAGATGGATCCTATAAAGTACATATTTGAAAAGCCTGCTCTGTCTGGGAGAATAGCAAGATGGCAAATGATCTTGACAGAATACGACATTCAGTACACGACCCAGAAAGCCATCAAGGGAAGTGTATTGGCAGACCACTTGGCACATCAGGCAGTAGACGACTATCAGTCAATGAACTTCGAGTTTCCAGACGAGAGCATCATGATAGTGACTGATTGTGAAGTACCTGGACCGGATGAAGGACCTGAGGAAGGATCCCGATGGTCTATGCACTTTGACGGAGCTTCCAACGCTTTGGGTAACGGTATCGGCGCTGTAATCATATCCCCTCAAGGCACCCATACTCCACTCACTGCCCGGCTATGTTTCAACTGTACCAACAACATGGCGGAGTATGAGGCGTGCATCATGGGTCTCCAAGCTGCGATCGACTTAAGGATCAAGTTTCTGAGTGTTTTCGGAGATTCCGCTCTCGTGATCAATCAGATCAAAGGGGAGTGGGATATGAAACATCCGAATCTTATTCCTTACAGAGAATGTATGTTGACATTGATCCCCCACTTCACAGAGATAACCTTTGAACACTTTCCGAGAGAGGAGAATCAGGTGGCGGACGCGTTAGCTACAATGTCTTCTATGTTCAAGGTCAAATGGGACAATGAGGCTCCCCAGATCATCATTTGGAAATTGGACGAACCGACATACTGTTGTGATCTTGAAACTGAGTTGGTGACAAAGAAGCCTTGGTACCATGAGGTGAAGAGATACTTGGAAGCTCAGGAGTACCCTGAAGGTGCATCTGTCAACGATAAGAAGTTTCTGAGAAGGTTCGCAGCGAAGTTCTTCCTTAGCAACGGCATCCTGTATAAGCGAAACCATGATTCGACCCTACTGCGTTGTGTGGACAAGACAGAAGCAGAAAGGATCATGGAAGAGCTACATGAAGGGACCTTTGGAACACATTCCAGTGGACACACTATGGCAAAGAAAATCCTTCGAGCAGGGTATTTCTGGTCCACAATGGAAGCTGACTGTTACCAACACTCTCGGACATGCCATAAATGCCAGATATATGCAGACAAGGTGCACGTTCCTCCAGTTCCTCTAAATGTTATGACTGCGCCTTGGCCGTTTTTGATGTGGGGCATAGATATGATCGGTGAGATTAAACCTACGGCATCCAACGGGCATCGCTTCATCCTAGTGGCGATTGATTACTTTACAAAGTGGGTTGAAGCAGCTTCCTACGCCACGGTAACCAAGAACGTTGTGGCACGGTTCATTCGGCACAACCTGATCTGTCGATACGGCGTCCCAGAAAGGATCATTACAGACAACGGTACCAATCTTAATAACAAGATGATCACTGAGCTCTGCGAGCAGTTTAAGATACAGCACCACAACTCTTCTCCTTACAGACCGAAGATGAATGGGACTGTAGAAGCAGCAAATAAGAACATTAAGAAAATCGTGCAGAAGATGACAGTGACTTATAAAGATTGGCATGAGATGTTATCGTTCGCTCTACATGGGTACCGTACCTCAGCCAGGACGTCAACCGGGGCAACTCCCTTCTCCTTGGTCTATGGTATGGAGGCAGTCTTACCGATCGAAGTGCAGATACCCTCTCTCCGGATAATGAAGGATGCAGATCTGAGTGAAGATGACTGGATCCAGACACGACTTGATCAGCTAAACCTTATCGACGAAAAGAGGCTTGCTGCTATTTGTCATGGTCAGACGTACCAGAAACGGATGATCAGGGCATTTAACAAAAAGGTCAGACCACAAGAATATCAAGTTGGGGATCTGGTAATCAAGCGAATCATCCTTCCTCAAAGTGATCCAAGGGGCAAATGGACCCCTACGTATGAAGGGCCATTTGTGGTTAAACATGTGTTCTCAGGAGGAGCCATGATTCTAACCAACATGGATGGTGACGACCTTCCTCACCCCGCCAATGCAGACATAGTAAAAAGATACTACGCATGATAAAGACCCGCTAGGTTGACATACCTAGGCAAAAATTAGGGCTTCCCAGCGAACCAAAAGGGTTCGGGCAAAATGAAGGGATGAAATGAAAAAAATCTGTACACCCGGCAAGTCGAAAACCTGAAAAGGCGGTTTGGGCAAAAATGGGTATCCCGGTGGACTGAAAACCCGAAAGGGCGGTCCAGGAAAAAGTTAGGGATAAAGCGTAATACTATTTCTCATTGGATCACTTTGCATCCAGAATCCGGTATCTACATCAAATTCAGACGACATTGATCAATCAGCTTCATCCTCGACTAGGTCATCAAGTGATGAGACGCTCGGAGATATAAAGGCGATAGCAGAGTTGGAACCCAGTGCGATCATTCATTTCACACAGCTGTTTTATTTTCTTTTGTACAAATTTGTATAAACTCTTTTGTCTGGCGGCATTCTCTTACTAGGACGTCAGCCTCTTGTACATAAGCGCCTATTTACAGGCAAATTCAAAAATCAATATAAAATCACTTTTCAGCTACAAATTGCCCATTATTTTTCCTTTTTCTGTTTTGTTTTGCGAAGAACGTCCAAGGTTCAATTTGTGATATATGCATCGACACTAATTGCTAACTCATGAATATTTGCATACGAAACAAAGGATTAATTACAGGTAACAGTAGAAACAGGGGCAATAAAGAGTTGTCTAAGCAATCTAATTGTTCTGTCCTCCAAGGTATCAAGGTAGGTTCAGCTGAAGAACATAACCAGTACATCTTAATTCCCCAGAGAGTGAGCCAGCAAGTCAATGCACTCTCCCCAAGCAAAGTTACAGTCAACCTTAAGGAAGTTGGGTATCCTCCAGCAGATCTCAACATTCCCCAGCAATATGCATGCATTCTTAACAAACATCCCCGGCAGTCTTGGTCTAAAGATTGTTCCCCGACGGTATATCAAACATTCAATGGAGTCACTTCCCCAATATAGTTCAAATTTTCCCCAGGAGAGTCCAACCCAGTTTCCCCAGGAAAATTGGAAACCATCTCCCCAAGCAATAAGCTTATCCCCAGTAGATTCTGGAAGTTTATCCCTCCTGCAGAGCACGAACGTGTCCCCCGGCTGTATTCAAAGGTTATTTCTCTATCAGGATATAACTGGGTTATCCTCAGCCAAAAGCCACGGAAAGATCGTCCTCGACGAAGTCTTCCTATCCCCAGCGGAGTTTATTAACACTTCCAACACAATAACGGTATCCCCAGCGAAGTTACCATCAACATTTCAGCAAAGTACCTCTCTCCCCACAGAGTATTGCTCCCCAGCAAGATCGTTAGAGTACTTTTCTCCCCGCAGAGTAATCCATTCGCCAAGTTTATTCCCCAACGGAGTTATCTTCTCCTACCGGTATTCTTGCAACTATCATCCCCAGCGGAAACAACAAAGCATGGTTCTTCAACATTAGCCCAAGAGTGACTTCCCGGCACCCGTCAAGGATTTATTTTCCTAAGACGAAAATATACGTTCATAAACATCGCATTTCCATACATCATAGCATGCATATATGCATCATGAACGTACAAATCTCATTCATGTTGAGAACATCATCACTTGATTCATATCATGCCTTGCATATGACTGACCTTTACCTTTCAGGAAAGATCCAGTTAAGTTCCCAGCTATATTTCAAGACTTTAGTCTGGTTCAGTTAAATCGACCCTAAGATTTTCCTGATTCTTATCCAGTCAAAGGCCTTCTCTGGTTCAGTCAGATCGACCCTAAGATCTCCCTGATTCTTATCCAATTGAAGATATTTCAAGACTTTAGTCTGGTTCAGTAAAATCGACCCTAAGATTTTCCTGATTCTTATCCAGTCAAAGGCCTTCTCTGGTTCAGTCAGATTGACCCTAAGATCTCCCTAATTCTTATCCAGTTGAAGATATTTCAAAACTTTAGTCTGGTTCAGTTAAATCGACCCTAAGATTTTCCTGATTCTTGTCCAGTTGAAGATTTCAAGACCTTGTCCGATTTAGTTAAATCGACCCTAAGATTTTCCTGATTCTTATCCAGTCAAAGGCCTTCTCTGGTTCAGTCAGATCGACCCTAAGATCTCCCTGTTTCTTATCCAGTTGAAGATTCCAAGACCTTGTCCGGTTCAGTTAAATCGACCCTAAGATTTTCCTGATTCTTATCCAGCCAAAGGCCTTCTCTGGTTCAGTCAGATCGACCCTAAGATCTCCCTGATTCTTATCCAGTTGAAGATTTCAAGACCTTGTCTGGTTCAGTTAAATCGACCCTAAGATTTTCCTGATTCTTATCCAGTCAAAGGCCTTCTCCGGTTCAGTCAGATCGACCCTAAGATCTCCCTGATTCTTATCCCAGTAGAAGACATCCAAGATTCTCTCAGCATTCCTATTGAGGTAGTAATCGCCCAATGTTCTCTCAGCATTACTGTTGAGGTAGTAATCGTCTAAGGTTCTCTCACCGTCCCGTTGAGGTAGTAACCATCCCTGGTTCATTGATAACCTTTTGAAGCTCCAGATTCAACTCCTGTAACTAGTCAGGGCGCATCTATACAAAGAGTTTGAAGACTAACTCCTGTAACAGGCCAGGTAATCATTTTCTTTTTTAGGTACGCAAGTTCTCGCTAAGGAACCTCTTATGCGATCAACATCCAGATGGTATCTATAAGCCCATCCACCTATCCATCACCTCTTAGCGTGGCATCTATAAGCCCATCATCCTATCCATCAATCTCCAAATGGCATCTATAAGCCCATTCCCACCATCACACTACTATGTGAGCGCAAATTTCTGGGCACTCTAGTGTTCAATCATCTTCCACCTTCGGATTACGAAAGGCACGTCAGCCAATCTGCATCCTCAGGTCTAAGAAGATTGAACAGGGGCAACTGTTGTACCCCAAAATTTGCCCTCCCATATTCTTCAAGAATTGCAAAGAGCATGCTTCAAAATCTCCTCAAGGGTTGTACAGTTCAAGGGCTTCCTAACAGTCAAAAACTAGGGTTTTGGTTCTGGCAAAGAAATTGAAGTTTCCAAGGGTCCAATCAAGTCCCACATGCCTATAAACATGGTCAAGCATCCACATGTCAAGTTTCAAGACTTACAGCACAAAATTGCACAGTCAAAAACCCTAATTGCCCTACAGTCAACTGCAGGGGCAAAATGGTCATTTGACAGTCAAAAGTTCAAATTTTTGGTCAACATATTATTTTGAGGCCACAAACATCATTTGATCAATTCTTGATCATGATTTTCAAGGCATGGCTCAAAAAGTCTCAAGATGCAAAAGTTTCCATATTTGGACAGTTGAAAAAGTCAATTGTAACTTGACCAAGGCATAACTTCCACATGGTTCATCAGAAAAATTCCATCCAAAGCTCATTTTGAAGAGAAAGACATTTCCTACAACTCCTCTTCACACTTCAAGTCCAAGAAATGCTCTCACAAAAAGTTATCAATTTCAACATTATAGGTCATTTTCAAAAGTCAACAAAAAGGGACTTTAAGTCAAAGACCATAACTTGAGATTGGTAAATCAAAATGACATGGGACCAAAGGAATTGGTTAGAGGACTTCAAGACCTTTCCAAAATGTCCAAGAACATGATCAAAGCTTAAAAATTGAGCAAGATATGCCTTGTGGAAGTTGGGAAATTTTTGGGAATTTTGAAAAGTCAACTTTACTTCAAATGCTTCAAAATTGCTAATGGGCCACATTTTCTTCCAAGAATCATTATCCAAAGGCTATGCACGACCATTTGGCCCAAAAGGGAATTATTTCATCATTTTTTATTATTTATTTGAATTTTTAATCACTATTAATTCATTTAATGAAATAAAATATGACAAAAATAGAAAACCATGTTTTCTAATCCCTTTTTGCAGCATATTCTCTCCATAAAACCTCAAGATTCGTGCACACCCAATTTGGAAAGGTTTGGCCATGATTGGTATCAAAAACACATGGAAAAGATTTGAAAAGATTTCATTAAAAATCAAATATTTGATTCATCAAAACATGGATCTTTTGGCTTGAATTCTTACCCTAATCCATTGGCATACATAAGCAGATGATAACCCTAATGCTCACAACCAGAAAGCTGCGCCTAAGAACCAAAACCAACTTTGCATTTTTCATCAAATTTTTTCAAAACTGAAAACGATATTGCAGGGAGTTTCAAGGAGAAAGAACTATCCCAAAAGCTTTCCAAGGTTGCCAGGAATCGTTTCCAATCAGAATCACACTTCCATACTCAAAGAATTGGTAGATGGGAACTTGACTTTCTTCTAAAAATTGCATATTCGTGTTTGAATTTATACATAATTTTCGTGCATTTTAATGTTTGAACTATACTAATGTGATGATTCTATAGCTAATGATGTGATTCAATTGGAGAATGGTGGTCTGAATAGGAAGTTGCCATGGAAGCTCTTTAGGGTTTCAGAGGTCAAAAATTAGGGCTTTGCGCTTGGGGAAAAATTGGCCAACAAGACCTGGACCACTGAACTCACGACCTTCATACGAATTCATTACACATATCGCGCTCAATTTATGAGCGACGGTGGCCTATTCGCTATTTTCACGTTTACCATTTAGTGGGGGTTTAAAACCCCTGCTATCTCTTTTTATTTTGCAGGCAGCATGAAGAAGATGGAGGACGTGTCCATTGCTCACAGGCACGTTTGAATTTCGCGCGAAAAACACCACTCATCATTGTTTTATATTATATTCTTTATTTTCCATATTATACACAAAACGCGCTAATGGCTCAGTTGGCAGGCATATGGTTTGGTAAGCAATGGGACCTGGGTTCGATTCCCAGGTCCCCTCCCTTTCTCAATATTATTTTTCCTTCTATGTTTCCATGTAGCGTTCCCTCCAGAGTCCTACCATGCACCCATCGCTGAAGCTTGCCACGCGTCTCAGGAGATTCATCTAATGGTCAGATCCCTTAGCCCACCGTGCATCCTCAGTCAACCCTGTGCATACAAGTCAGAGAAGTCAACGTGGCCAAGATTCAAATGGGCCCAATTCCTGCTGATTTTACCTCCAGATTGGGGTCAACACCCCCCATTGGTTTGCATTTCATTTTCTTTCTCTTTATTTTTCTATTTATTTGTTTTATTTATTTTATTTAATTCATCAAAATTAATTTTTCATAACATAAAAAAATACCAAAAAATCAGAAAGTCAAAAAATATAAATATATTTTATTTAAATGTTTTTTTTGTGAATAAATTTTATTAATTAATTTAGTTCTAATTCTAGGTTTTAATTTTAATATTTTTGTAATAAACTAAAAAATGTAGAATTAGGGTTTTATACTTTTTTCCTTTTTTCCTTTTCTTTTACCATTATTAATAATTAATTATTTATTTTGTAAATAAATTTCCATGTAAATAATTAATTAAAATTAGGTCAAATTTAAATATTTTTTTAATAAACTAAAAAATAGTTTAAAATTAGGTTTTTAATTCCATTAATTCTCATTAAACTCCATAAATACAAAAACTCCAAAAATTCTTGCTTTTTATTTAAACTTAATTAATTTATTAATTTCAATTCAATTTCCTTAAAAGGGTCCAACGCCCTCGCATTCCCGACTTTACTTCTTCTCGCATTTTATTTTTATTTCTTTTTTGTGAATATAATATAATTGTCCCAAAGCCGTGAAATAGATTAATTAGGCATTTATCTTTCCGCATTTTTATTTTATTTCAAATCGGGTCTTGGATTAATTTGGCGATGTAGACCCGCGCCTTTGTAATAGCGTAGGACCTTTTAATTCCGCATCTTTTAACTGTTAATAACTTGCATGAAAGAATGAATGTCAAAAATAAAAGCAACGCGTAGATCACCAATGCATGAACAAGACAAAAATATCTGAAAACGACACACAAATCACACACCACCCCTAGGGTACGTCTCACTGTTGCCTTGCCCCTCGAAAGGTGGTCGTCGAGTAGAGGATGTTTTAGTAAGTCCTCATGTCCATGAACATGGCATGAGGGTAGCTTCTAAGGTGTCTTCCTATTGCTCTGGTGACCACACTGTCCCGAACCTTCGAATTGACCCGAACACCTCCAACGGTGGTACTACCTACCTCTCAATGGTGGGATGGCACTACTTGAAGGACATTTACACAGACGAATTCCTTAGGGTAGGTAGACAACTCGTAGATACTTGCTTTAATTTCAAAACAAATCAAAAAAACTCTTTTCACACCGACACTTTCAAAAAGCTTTCGAAAGCAACTTTTCAAACACTCTTGAGGACTGATACAAGAGTCAAACTGAAATTTTCAAAGAAACTTTTTTAAACCCACAGTTGAAAAGCAAACAAACAATTTTGAAAACACAAATGAGCAAGTATCTAAGAGCCCGTGGATAACCACAGGTAGAAAGGGTGCTAACACCTTCCTTTTCTATAAATCTACCTCCCGAACCGAGAGCAATCTCTATAAGGAATTTTTCTGTGCTTTTGTCCTTTCCATTTAGAGAAAATAAAATACGGTGGCGACTCTTGCTTCCGCGACATTTCGCAAACCAGCGTTAAACAGTCAGTTCCAGATCCACCGATCACAGACTGGAAAAAGATTCAGTTAGGTTCAGGGAGACCTCAACAAGCTTTTTGGATGGATTATAGGCTTTGAATCACGCCCTATGAGTGTTTTCAGTTTTGGAATTTTTGACAAAAATTGCAAAGTTTGTATTTGGTTTTAGGCGCAGCTTCAAGGTGCTTAGCATTAGGGTTGCATTCTGTTTATGTATGGGAATGAATTAGGGTAAGAATTTGAGTCCATAAGCCTTTGCATTGATGAATCAAATATTTGATTTCCATAGAATCTTTTACAATCTTTTCCTCATGAAGAACATGCCAATTTGCACCAAATCTTTCCTTTTTTGATGTGCACGAGATCTTGAGTGAATAATGAGGGCATATGCTGCATAAAAGGATTCAAAAACATTTGTTTAGTATTTTTGTCATATTTTATTTAATTAAATGAATTAATGGTGATAAAAATTCAAATAAATAATAAAAAATGATGAAATAAATCCCCTTTGGGTCAAATGGTCGTGCATAGCCTTTGGATAATGATTCTTGGAAGAAAATGTGGCCCATTAGCAATTTTGAGGCATTTGAAGCAAAGTTGACTTTTCAAAATTCCCAAAAATTTCCCAACTTCCACAAGGCATATTTTGCTCAATTTTTAAGCTTTGATCATGTTCTTGGACATTTTGGAAAGGTCTTGAAGTCCTCTAACCAATGCCTTTGGTCCCATATCATTTTGATTTACCAATCTCAAGTTATGGTCTTTGACTTAAAGTCCTTTTTTGTTGACTTTTGAAAATGACCTATAATGTTGAAATTGATAACTTTTTGTGAGAGCATTTCTTGGACTTGAAGTGTGAAGAGGAGTTGTAGGAAATGTCTTTCTCTTCAAAATGAGCTTTGGATGGAATTTTTCTGATAAACCATGTGGAAGTTATGCCCTGGTCAAGTTACAGTTGACTTTTTCAACTGTCCAAATATGGAAACTTTTGCATCTTGAGACTTTTTGAGCCATGCCTTGAGAATCATGATCAAGAATTGATCAAATGATGTTTGTGGCTTCAAAATCAGATGTTGACCAAAAATTTGAACTTTTGACTGTCAAATGACCATTTTGCCCCTGTAGTTAACTGCTGAGCAATTAGGGCATTTGACTGTGCAATTTTGTGCTGTAAGTCTTGAAACTTGCCATGAGGATGCTTGACAATGTTTATAGGCATGTGGGACTTGATTGGACCCTTGAAAACTTCAATTTCTTTGTCAGAACCAAAACCCTAGTTTTTGACTGTTAGGAGGCCTTTGAACTGTGCAACCCTTGGGGAGATCTTGAAGCATGTTCTTTGCAAATCTTGAAGAATATGGGAGGGAAAATTTTGGGGTACAACAGTTGCCCCTGTTCAATCTTCTTAGACCTGAGGATGCAGATTGGCTGACGTGCCTTTCGTAATCCGAAGGTGGAAGATGATTGAACACTAGAGTGCCCAGAAATTTGCGCTCACGTAGTTGTGTGATGGTGGGAATGGGCTTATAGATGCCATGTGGAGTTCGATGGATAGGGTGATGGGCTTATAGATGCCATGCTGAGAGGTGATGGGTAGGTGGATGGGCTTATAGATGCCATCTGGATGTCGATCGCGTAAGAGATTCCTTAGCGAGAAGTTGCGTACCTGAAAAAGAAAATGATTACCTGACCTGTTACAGGAGTTGGTCTTCAAACTCTTTGTGTAGATATGCCCTGAATGGTTACAGGAATTGGGTCTGGAGCTTTAAAAGGTTATAAATGAACCAGGGATGGTTACTACCTCAACGGGACGGTGAGAGAACCTTGGGCGATTACTACCTCAACAGGAACGCTGAGAGAATCTGCGGGCGATTACTACCTCAACAGGAACGCTGAGAGAATCTTGGATGTCTTCTACTGGGATAAGAATCAGGGAGATCTTAGGGTCGATCTGACTGAACCGGAGAAGGCCTTTGACTAGATAAGCATCAGGAAAATCTTAGGGTCGATTTAACTGAACCAGGCTAGGTCTTGAAATCTTCAACTGGATAAGAATCAGGGAGATCTTAGGGTCGATCAGACTGAACCAGAGAAGGCCTTTGACTGGATAAGAATCAGGAAAATCTTAGGGTCGATTTAACTGAACCGGACAAGGTCTTGGAATCTTCAACTGGATAAGAATCAGGGAGATCTTAGGGTCGATCTGACTGAACCAGAGAAGGCCTTTGACTGGATAAGAATCAGGAAAATCTTAGGGTCGATTTAACTGAACCGGACAAGGTCTTGGAATCTTCAACTGGATAAGAATCAGGGAGATCTTAGGGTCGATCTGACTGAACCAGAGAAGGCCTTTGACTGGATAAGAATCAGGAAAATCTTAGGGTCGATTTAACTGAATCGGAAAAGGTCTTGGAATCTTCAACTGGATAAGAATCAGGGAGATCTTAGGGTCGATCTGACTGAACCAGAGAAGGCCTTTGACTGGATAAGAATCAGGAAAATCTTAGGGTCGATTTAACTGAACCAGGCTAGGTCTTGGACATAGCTGAGAACTTAACTGGATCTTTCCTGAAAGGTAAAGGTCAGTCATATGCAATGCATGATATGGATCAAGCAATGATGTTCTCAACATAAATGAGATTGTAAGGTATGATGCGTTTATGCATGTATCATGATGTATGTGATGTTTATGGATGTATGTTTTCGTCTTAGGAAAATAAATCCTTGACGAGTGCCGGGAAGTCACATCCTGGGCTGATGTTGGAGAACAATGCTTTGTTGTTTCCGCTGGGGATGATAGTTGCAAGAATACCGGTAGGAGAAGATAACTCTGTTGGGGAATAAACTTGGCGAATGGATTACTCTGCGGGGAGAAAATTATTCTAGTGATCTTGCTGGGGAACAATACTCTGTGGGGAGAGAGGTATTTTGCTGAGATGTTGATGATAACTTCGCCGGGGATACCGTTGTTATGTTGGAAGTGTTAATAGACTTCGCTGGGGATAAGAAAACTTCGCCGAGGACGATCTTTCCGTGGCTTTTGGCCGAGGATAACCCAGTTATATCCTGGTAGGGAAATAACCTTTGAGTAAAGCTGGGAGACGCGTTCGTGCTCTGTGAGGGATAAGCTTCCAGAATCTACTGGGGATGAGCTTACTGCTTGGGGAGATGGATTCCAACTTTCCTGGGGAAACTGGATTGGACTCTCCTGGGGAAATTTTGAACTATATTGGGGAAGTGACGCCATTGAATGTTTGATATACCGCCGGGGAACAGTCTTTAGACCAAGACTGTCGGGGATGCTTGTTAGGAATGTCTGTATATCGTGCTGGGGAATGTTGAGATCTGCGGGGGATACCCAACTTCCTTAAGGCTGATAATAGCTTTGCTTGGCGAGAGTGTATTGGCTTGCTGACTCATTCTCTGGGGAATTGAGATGTACTGGTTATGTTCTTCAGCTGAACCTACCTTGATACCTTGGAGGACAGAACAATTAGATTGCTTAGACAACTCTTTATTTCCCCTGTTTCTAATGTTACCTGTAATTAATCCTTTGTTTCGTATGCAAATATTTATGAGTTAGCAATTAGTGTCAATGCATATATCACAAATTGAACCTTGGACGTTCTTCGCAAAACAAAACAGAAAAGGAAAAACAATTGGCAATTTTAACTGAAAAGTGATTTTTTGTATTGATTTTTGAATTTGCCTGTAAAATAGGCGTTTATGTACAAGAGGCTGACGTCCTAGTAAGAGAACGCCGCTGAACAAAAGAGTTTATACAAATTTGTACAAAGGAAAATAAAAGCAGTTGTGTGAATAGAATGATCCCACTGGGTTCCAACTCTGCTATCGCCTTTATATCTTCGAGCGTCTCATCACTTGATGACCTAGTTGATGATGAAGCTGGTCGATCGATGCCATCTGAACTTGATGCTGATACCGGATTCTGGATGCGAAGTGATCCAATGAGACATAGTATTACGCTTTATCCCTAACTTTTGCCTGGACCGCCCTTTCGGGTTTTCAGTCCACCGGGATACCCATTTTTGCCCAAGCCGCCTTTTCAGGTTTTCGACTTGCCGGGTGTACAAATTTTTTTTATTTCATCCCTTCATTTTGCCCGAACCCTTTTGGTTCGCCGGGAAACCCTAATTTTTGCCTAGGTATGTCAACCTAGCGGGTCTTTTTCACGCGTAGTATCTTTTTACTATGTCTGCATTGGCGGGGTGAGGAAGGTCGTCACCATCCATGTTGGTTAGAATCATGGCTCCTCCTGAGAACACATGTTTAACCACAAATGGCCCTCCGTACGTAGGGGTCCATTTGCCCCTTGGATCACTCTGAGGAAGGATGATGCGCTTGATTACCAGATCTCCAACTTGATATTCTTGTGGTCTGACCTTTTTGTTAAATGCCCTGATCATCCGTTTCTGATACGTCTGACCATGACAAATAGCAGCAAGTCTCTTTTCATCAATTAAGTTTAGCTGATCAAGTCGTGTCTGGATCCAATCATCTTTGTTCAGATCTGCATCCTTCATTATCCGGAGAGAGGGTATCTACACTTCGATCGGTAAGACTGCCTCCATACCGTAGACCAAGGAGAAAGGAGTTGCCCCGGTTGACGTCCTTGCTGAGGTACGGTACCCGTGTAGAGCGAACGGTAACATCTCGTGCCAATCTTTATAGGTCACTGTCATCTTCTGCACGATTTTCTTAATGTTCTTATTTGCTGCTTCTGCAGCCCCATTCATCTTCGGCCGATAGGGAGAAGAGTTGTGGTGCTGTATCTTAAACTGCTCACAGAGCTCAGTGATCATCTTGTTATTCAGATTGGTACCATTGTCCGTAATGATTCTTTTAGGGACGCCATATCGACAGATCAGGTTGTGCCGAATGAACCGTGCCACGACGTTCTTGGTTACTGTAACGTAGGACGCTGCTTCCACCCACTTCGTGAAGTAATCAATCGCTACCAGGATGAAGCGATGCCCATTGGACGCTGTAGGTTTAATCTCGCCGATCATATCTATGCCCCACATTGCAAACGGCCAAGGTGCTGTTAAGACGTTCAGAGGAACTGGAGGAACGTGCACTTTGTCAGCATAAATCTGGCATTTATGGCATGTCCGAGAGTGTTGGTAGCAATCAGCTTCCATTGTGGACCAGAAATACCCTGCCCGAAGGATTTTCTTTGTCATAGTGTGTCCACTGGAATGTGTTCCGAAGGTACCTTCATGCAGCTATGCCATGATCCTTTCTGCTTCAGTCTTATCCATACAACGCAGTAAGGTTGAATCATGGTTTCGCTTGTATAGGATGCAGTTGCTAAGGAAGAACTTCGCTGCGAACCTTCTCAGAAACTTCTTATCGGTGACAGATGCACCTTCAGGGTATTCCTGAGCTTCCAAGTATCTCTTCACCTCATAGTACCAAGGCTTCTCAGTCATCAATTCAGTTTCGAGATCACAACAGTATGCCGGTTCGTCCAGTTTCCAGATAATGATCCGGGGAGCCTCATTGTCCCATTTGACTTTGAACATAGAAGACATCGTAGCTAACGCGTCCGCCAACTGATTCTCCTCTCTCGGAAAGTGTTCAAAGGTTATCTCTGTGAAGTGGGGGATCAAGGTCAACACACATTCTTTGTAAGGAATAAGATTCGGATGTTTCGTATCCCACTCTCCTTTGATCTGATTGATCACGAGAGCGGAATCTCCGAAGACACTCAGAAACTTGATCCTTAAGTCGATCGCAGCTTGGAGACCCATGATGCATGCCTCATACTCCGCCATATTGTTGGTGCAGTTGAAACATAGTCGGGCAGTGAGTGGAGTATGAGTTCCTTGGGGGGATATTATCACAGCTCCGATACCGTTACCCAAAGCATTGGAGGCTCCGTCAAAGTGCATAGACCATCGGGATCCTTCCTCAGGTCCTTCATCCGGTTCAGGTATTTCACAATCAGTCACTATCATGATACTCTCGTCAGGAAACTCAAAGTTCATTGACTGATAATCGTCTATTGCCTGATGTGCCAAGTGGTCTGCCAATACACTTCCTTTGATATCTTTCTGGGTCGTGTACTGGATGTCGTATTCTGTCAAGATCATTTGCCATCTTGCTATTCTCCCAGAAAGAGCAGGCTTTTCAAATATGTACTTTATAGGATCCATCTTTGAGATCAACAAGATAGTATGAGTCAGCATATACTGTCTCAGCCGGCGAGCAGCCCATACCAAAGCGCAGCAAGTTTTCTCGAGCAGTGAGTATCGGGTCTCACAGTCGGTAAACTTTTTGCTAAGGTAATAAATGGCATGCTCTTTTCGGCCAGACTCGTCATGCTGCCCCAGCACACACCCCATTGAGTTGTCGAGGACTGTCAGGTATAGTATCAGAGGTCTCCCTTCAACCGGTGGCATAAGAATGGGTGGTTCTTGGAGATACTCTTTGATTCTGTCAAAAGCGGCCTGACATTCATCATTCCAACGTACTACCTGATCTTTCTTCAGCAGCTTGAAGATTGGTTCACATGTAGCAGTTAGGTGTGAGATGAACCGAGCAATGTAATTCAGGCGTCCTAGAAAGCCTCTGACCTCCTTCTCTGTCTTAGGAACTGGCATCTCTTGAATGGCTTTAACCTTGGCAGGGTCCACTTGAATACCCTTATCACTTACAACGAAGCCTAGCAACTTTCCAGATCTAACCCCGAAGGTGCACTTGTTCGGGTTCAACCTCAGCTTGTACAATTTCAACCGGTCAAACAGTTTCTACAGATGATCAAGGTGTTCCTCCTCAGTTTGGGACCTTGCAATCATGTCGTCAACATACACTTCTATCTCATGATGGATCATGTCATGAAATAAAGCAACCATGGCACGTTGGTAGGTTGCCCCAGCATCTTTCAGTCCAAAAGGCATGACCTTGTAGCAGAAGGTGCCCCACTGAGTAACAAAGGTAGTCTTTTCCATGTCTTCCGGAGCCATCTTGATCTGATTATACCCTGAAAAACCATCCATGAAAGAGAACACTTTGTGCTGAGCCGTATTGTCAACCAGGACATCAATGTGAGGTAGGGGAAGTCATCTTTGGGGATGGCCCTGTTCAGATCCCTGTAATCGACACACATTCTGACCTTTCCATCTTTCTTTGGTACCGGCACCACGTTAGCAACCCATTGAGGGTAAGAAGTCACTGCAAGGAAACCGGCATCAAACTGTTTCATAACCTCGGCTTTGATCTTCTCAGACATCTTTGGACGCATACGGCAGACCTTTTGCTTAACCGGAGGGCAGTCTTCCTTGGTAGGCAAATGATGGACCACAATGTCGGTATCCAACCCGGGCATGTCTTCGTAGGACCAGGCAAAGATCTCCACATAATCATGTAACATTTGAGTCAACCGTTGCTTCACGCTGAGCTCTAGGTTGGCACCAATCTTTACCTCTGTGATCGGTGGATCTGGAACTGACTGTTTAACGCTGGTTCGCGAAATGTCGCGGAAGCAAGAGTCGCCACCGTCTTTTATTTTCTCCAAATGGAAAGGACAAAAGCACAGAAAAATTCCTTAAAGAGATTGCTCTCGGTTCGGGAGGTAGGTTATAGAAAGGGAAGGTATTAGCACCCTTTATATCCATGGTTATCCATGGGCTCTTAGATACTTGCTCAATGTGTTTTCAAAAAATGGTTTGTTTGCTTTTCAACTGTGGGTTTTAAAAAAGTTTCTTTGAAAATTTCAGTTCGACTCTTGTATCGGTCCTCAAGAGTGTTTGAAAAAATGCTTTCGAAAGCTTTTTGAAAATGTGTTGGTGTGAAAAGTATTTTTTTTTGAATTTGTTTTGAAATTTAGAGCAAGTATCTACGAGTTCTCTACCTACCCTAAGGAATTCGTCTGTGTAGATGTCCTTTAAAGTAGTGCCATCCCACCATTGAGAGGTAGGTAGCACCACCGTTGGAGGTATTCGGGTCAATTCGAGGTTCGGGACATGGTGATCACCAGAGCAATGGGAAGATACCTTAGAAGCTACCCTCATGCCAGGTTCCCGGATCATGAGGACTTACTAAGACATCCTCTACTCGACGATCACCTTTTGAGGCAAGGCAACAGTGAGGCGTACCCTAGGGGTGGTGTGTGATTTGTGTGTCGTTTTCATTTGCATTTATCTTGTCATGTTATTGGTGTTCTACGCTTGTTTTTATTTTTGTCCATACATTCTTTCATGCCATTATTAACAGTTAAAAAAGTGCGGAAAGATAAAATTCCTAAGCTATTACAAAGGCGCGGATCCACATCGCCAAATTTAATCCAGGACCCGATTTGACAGAAAATAAAGAAGTAAAGTGCGAGAAATATAAAATGTCCGAGTTACATGGCTTTGGGAGAATTACATAAATATTTAAAAGAAGGAATAAATAAAATGTGCGAATTGAATTAAAATTGAAAACGAGGGCGTTGGACCCTTTTGAAGTTAAATTGAAATTAAAAATTAATTAATTATTTATTGAAATAAAAGAAGTGTTTTTTAGGTTTTTTTGCATTTATGAAATAAGAAAATTAAAATTAAAATTAAAAGAAACCCTAATTCTAAGTTATTTTTAATTATTTGAGAAAAATGCTAAAGTTTAACTTAATTTACTAAAGAATTTATGTACATGTTTATTTACAAAATAAATTAGTAATTAATAATAATAATAATGATGAGAAAATTATTTATTAAAAAAAATGATGAAAAAGTTTTAAAAAACCTAATTTCTACATATTTAATTTATTAAGAAAAATATTAAAGTTTTGAAACCTAAATTAATCTAATTAATTGTTTAAAGTTTATTTACAAAAATAATAATAGTAAAATTAATATTAATAAAATAAACATTTTTTTGATTTTCTGTATTTTATATTTATTATGAAAATTATTTTATGGAATTAAAAGAAAACAATTAAAAACAATTAAAAGAATAAAAAGGAAAAACAAATAAAAATTAAAAATTGAGCAAACCATAGGGGGTGTCTGGCCCAAGGGGAGGTTTTTTGAAGTATTGACTCCTGAGTACCGTGGTCTGCATTCTTTGGCCATTGGATTGAGTTTCATGCATAAGTTGTTCTACTTTGGCCAATTGGCTTTTGGCTTTTGGCTTTTGGTCATTTGTGTTCTGGCTTCAACGTTCCCTTAATCTCTGGCTTAATGTCTGCCTCGCCATGTATTGGTGTCATGCATAAGTTTTTCTAGTCTGGCCATTTGGCTTTTGGCTTTTGGCCATTTGGCTTTTGGCCTCAACGTTCCTTAATGAACCTGTCTGGGATCCTGTCTAAATCTGCAGTATTGAATCTCACAAATACATCAAATAAAATCATAAAATGCAAATAAAACCAATATATGAAGAAATTTAATGTTTAGGCACAATATGGCATGTATAAATGATTATACCCTTTTGATCATGGAGATCAAATCAACCTTACTCTTACTGGAAAAGTAGTGACATGAATGCTTTTATGCCCTTTGGATCATGGAGATCAAGCCAGCCTTACCCTTACTGAAGAAGTAATAAGATGTTGGTTTGTAACTGAGATGGCTTGTTTGTAGTGAGAGAGAGATTTGTAATAAGGATTTCAAGGTTTTTAGGGTTCTTGAGAGAATTTGATATTCTGACAGCGTTGTGGCAAGGGTTTTCTTTTTTTCTCCTCTCTTTTCTCCTCTTTTTCCTTCTTTTTTTCTCCCTTTGGTTTGTGTGAAAAGAAGGTGATTATATAAGGGAAATTAGGGTAAAGCAAATGGGCTTTGAATGTGCAATTGGGCCTCCAATATTCACTTGAATTCGTCACTTTTCAGGCTAAATCGCAGGGACTTAAGTGCATTTTTTGAAGTTGAAATGTGAAAACAAAATGTAGCCGGCATCGAGAACTAACTCCTGTCCGAAAATCGACTCAATCGGATAAACGGTGAATTAGTTATGAATTTTTGAAGTTTCAGCTCAGACAAACTTATTTTGGGCTTCAGTGTCGACTCTGACACGTTCTTCAATAAAAAACTGGTATTGATCGGTGCATAATTTGGTCTCGACTTTTGAAGCAAAGTTGTAGATCTATGAGTCAGGGACCTTGTGTAAAAACATGAGTCCAATCCGATAAAAATTGACCGAGTTATGAATTTTCAAAGTTTCGGCCCAGATGAAATAATATTCAGCATTCAGGATTTTCGGCGTGTCACGCACTCTGAGCAAAAAATGAAGGCCTTTTGAATACCGTTTGAACTCAATACCTTCTGTGAAAATGTAGCCAACTCAATTTGTGAAATTTTGGCACCGGAACCAGCTCGATACGATGAAAATCGACCAAGTTATGATTTTTTGAACATGACGCAAATAAACTTTTGTCACAAATTTCTGCACGAAAATACTTGATAAATCCACATTTTTGAAGACCTTCTGATCGAAATTGGCTTCCAGCCGTGAGAGATGAAAACGTAGATAATGTCAAGACGGAATTTTGGCCACCGGAACGGGTTCAAAAAGAGCCACGATCTTCAAGTTATGAATTTTTTAGCGCGTAAAAACTGCACTTTCAGCACACTTTTTCACTATATTTCTTCAAGAAAACTCACACATTCGGATACCTTCTTTAAAGAATTGACTCTTGAGCCGAACCTGAATTTGAGAATATGTTATCAGAGATATCTTGGCGAAAGAACACCTGAATATAACGCGCCGAGTTGGACTTGTGAATTTTCTTGAAATGTTTTGAGAAATATGGGAGGGCAAATTTTGGGGTACAACAGTTGCCCCTGTTCAATCTTCTTAGACCCGAGGATGCAGATTGGCTGACGTGCCTTTCGTAATCCGAAGGTGGAAGATGATTGAACACTAGAGTGCCCAGAAATTTGCGCTCACATGTTAGCAGTGTGATGGGGGAATGGGCTTATAGATGCCATTTGGAGATTGCTGGATAGGATGATGGGCTTATAGATGCCATCTGGATATTGATCGCGTAGGAGATTCCTTAGCGAGAACCTGCATACCTGCAAAAGAACAAACGAGTACCTGACACGTTGCAGGAGCTGGTTTTCAGATGCTTGGTATAGATGTGTCCTGACTGGTTACAGGAGCTGAGTCTGGAGCTTCAAACGGCGATGAATGAACCAGGGATGGTTACTGCCTTAACAGAAACGCTGAGAGAATCTTGGGTGTCTTCTACTGGGATAAGAATCAGGGAGATCTTAGGGTCGATCTGACTGAACCAGAGGAGGCCTTTGACTGGATAAGAATCAGGAAATCTTAGGGTCGATTTAACTGAACCGGACAAGGTCTTGAAATATCTTCAACTGGATAAGAATCAGGGAGATCTTAGGGTCGATCTGACTGAACCGGAGAAGGCCTTTGACTGGATAAGCATCAGGAAAATCTTAGGGTCGATTTAACTGAACCGGACAAGGTCTTGGAATATCTTCAACTGGATAAGCATCAGGGAGATCTTAGGGTCGATCTGACTGAACCAGAGAAGGCCTTTGACTGGATAAGCATCAGGAAAATCTCAGGGTCGATTTAACTGAACCGGACAAGGTCTTGGAATATCTTCAACTGGATAAGCATCAGGGAGATCTTAGGGTCGATCTGACTGAACTAGAGAAGGCCTTTGACTGGATAAGCATCAGGAAAATCTTAGGGTCGATTTAACTGAACCGGATAAGGTCTTGAAATATCTTCAACTGGATAAGCATCAGGGAGATCTTAGGGTCGATCTGACTGAACCAGAGAAGGCCTTTGACTGGATAAGCATCAGGAAAATCTTAGGGTCGATTTAACTGAACCGGATAAGGTCTTGAAATATCTTCAACTGGATAAGAATCAGGGAGATCTTAGGGTCGATCTGACTGAACCAGAGAAGGCCTTTGACTGGATAAGCATCAGGAAAATCTTAGGGTCGATTTAACTGAACCGGACAAGGTCTTGGAATATCTTCAACTGGATAAGCATCAGGGAGATCTTAGGGTCGATCTGACTGAACCAGAGAAGGCCTTTGACTGGATAAGCATCAGGAAAATCTTAGGGTCGATTTAACGGAACCGGACAAGGTCTTGAAATATCTTCAACTGGATAAGAATCAGGGAGATCTTAGGGTCGATCTGACTGAACCAGAGAAGGCCTTTGACTGGATAAGCATCAGGAAAATCTTAGGGTCGATTTAACTGAACCGGACAAGGTCTTGGAATATCTTCAACTGGATAAGCATCAGGGAGATCTTAGGGTCGATCTGACTGAACCAGAGAAGGCCTTTGACTGGATAAGCATCAGGAAAATCTTGGGGTCGATTTAACTGAACCGGACAAGGTCTTGAAATATCTTCAACTGGATAAGAATCAGGGAGATCTTAGGTTCGATCTGACTGAACCAGAGAAGGCCTTTGACTGGGTAAGAATCAGGAAAATCTTAGGGTCGATTTAACTGAATCGGACAAGGTCTTGGAATGTGATTGAGAATTTAACTGCATCTTTCCTGAAAGGTAGAGGTCAGTCATATGTTATGCATGATATGGATCAAGCAATGATGTTCTAAATATAAATGAGACTTGTATGATATGATGTGTTTATGCATGTTATAATGATGTATGTGATGTTTTATGTATGTTTTTGTCCAGGAAAGTAAATCCTTGACGGGTGCCGGGAAGTCATATCCTGGGCTGATGTTGAAGAATAGATTTTGCTTCCGCTGGGGATGATAATTGCAAGAATACCGGTAGGAGAGGATGACTCCGTTGCGGAATAAACTTGGCAAATGAAGGATTCTGCGGGGAGAAAAGATACTCTAGCGACCATGATGGGAAGCAATACTCTGTGGGAAGAGAGATGCCTTGCTGAGTGTTGATAATAATTTGCTGGGGATAGGAAGACTTTGTCGACGACGCTCTTTCCGTGGCTTTTGGCTGAGGATAACCCAGTTATATCCTGTTAAGGAAATAACTCTTTAAATAAAGCCGGACGACGCGTTCGTGCTCTGCGAGGGATAAGCTTCCAGGATCTACTGGGGATAAGCTTACTGCTTGGGGGAGATGAATTCCATTTCTCCTGAGGAAACTGGATTGGACTCTTCTGGGAAGTTTTGAACTGCGGGGGAAGTGATTCCTTTGAATGTTGATATACCGCCGGGGAACAATCTTTAGGCCAAGACTGCCGGGGATGCTTGTTAAGAATACACATGCTGCTGGGGAAGGTTGAGATCTGCTGGAGGATACCCAACTTCCTTAAGTTTGATTGTAGCTTTGCTCGGGGAAAGTGTATTGCTTGTTGGCTCACTCTCTGGGGGGATTAAGATGTCTGGTTATGTTCTTTAGCTGAACCTACCTTGGTACTTTGGAGGACCGAACAATTAGATTGCTTAGACAACTCTTATTGCCCCTGTTTCCAATGTTACCTGTGGAGGTGCTTGGTGATTGCCGATTGACAAATCTTCTTTTGGTAGGCGAGTGACAAGATGCTGGGACATAGTCGTACGCTTTTGATCCCTAACTTTTGCCTGGACCGCCCTTTCGGGTTTTCAGTCCATCGGGATACCCATTTTTGCCCAAGCCGCCTTTTCAGGTTTTCGACTTGCCGGGTGTACATATTTTTTCATTTCATCCCTTCATTTTGCCCGAACCCTTTTGGTTCGCCGGGAAGCCCTTATTTTTGCCTAGGTGTGTCAACCTAGCGGGTCTTTGATTATGCGTAGTATTTTTCCGACTATGTCTGTTCTCAGAAAGTAGGGAGTTGCCCCTGTTAGAAGTGTTTTGTCATGCCACCAGAAGGTGTTTGATCAGGCAAGATTCTTTGTTGGAATGCCCCAAGTGACCCAAGCGAAGATTTGCCCCAGGCTATTTGGCCTTTGAGAGATTCTCCGAATCTTGATTGGACTGCCCCAGATGATGGACAATGATCATGCCCTGCCCCTTGATTGGAAGTGCTTTTGTTCACTAGGTATTCATCGCGCGAATTTCCCTGCTGTTCAAACAAAAGGTCATATGCAAACAAAGTTATATAAAAAATGCAAAGCTTATGTCTGTCTTGAAGATTTTGAAAAATGCATTCTTTTTTCATAAAACAAGTGAATGTTTGTAAAACGTGATGTCAACTCTGTATTTACCATAGGCCTTAAGGAGTCAGGATACCTTTCGTAACAGTATGCTTTCGAACTAACCCATGCTTCAGCTAGGACTTTTAAGGGTTATAACGTGGCCTGGTTCATGGTTTAAGAAACAAAGGATAAAGGCTCAAATTATTTGTACCCACCCGCTCTTCGTGATGTTCTTCAAACCTAAAACTCAGTTGATCGTGCGTTAGACCTTGTTCGAGTCTTTGCTCTGATTTTTCGGTGATGATTCAGATATTGATGATTTATTCTGAATAGGCAGTCATTTTTGTTTTTGTTGAGGGTTTGTATGACCTCTTTCTTGACTGATTTTTTTTTGTTATCCCTTTCTTTTTTTGCCTGAACTGTTTCCTTTTTTGGAATTACAGTCAGCGGGATGCCCCAGTTTTGTAAGTCTCCTTCATGGGTTTGGACTTAATGGGTTTTTTATTTTTTGAGATAATGACTGCCTTTCTTTATTGATTATTCGGAACCATCACTGTCTTTCTTCGTTTTGTAAGGATCTCTTTGGTGCCATTCGTTATGCACTTGGATCAACTGAGAGACTACCCTGCCCCGGGTTATGATTAAGGGTTTTAAATTTCGAGAAGAAAAACTCCTACTTCTTTGGCTCAAAGGGGTTGACGAGGGATTATCTTCCTTATTACTCCAGTGTTTAGGAATTGAAACAATGCATGTACCTCATCAGCGGGGTCTGTTCAAAAGCATACTGTAGATCGTGGTATCGTTTTTGTCATCCTCCCTCAAGAGGCTTAGAATTATTAGTCAAGAGCTGACATCAGAAATAATTTGCATAGAGTGAATACGAATATATTGATTCAAAATAGACATAAGCGATGCATTAATAGAATAACAATATTTAACATGAATAAATGTTTGAACAAAAGGAAATTGCAACTTGAACATTCGAATGAACAAAAATTTCTCAATCCTAGCCATGATTTGGCAAGGGAGCAGTGATTATGTTCGGAGTCTCAGGAACTTCAAACTGAATCTCTCCAGCGTCAATCATGTCTTGAATCTTGTTTTTGAGAGGCCAGCAGTTGTCCGTAGTATGCCCCGGGCTATCAGAATGGTATGCGCACCTATCGTTGGGATGATAGTTAGGAGCAGAAGTGTTTGGATTCCGGAGAGGAGCCCTTAAGGTGATCAGCCCTGCCTCTAACATTTGTTGTAGTGCTTGATCCAGTGACATGTTGAGCTTGGCGAACTGCCTTTTAGGCTTGTCTGATTTGCTCTGATCAGTCCGTTGTTCTGGGCGAGGTCGTTGTTGGACCTGTGAAGTTGTAGCAACTCGGAGAGGTCTATTCATTGGACCCGACCTTTGCCCTCTTGGAAACTGTTCCATGACCTGGTCCCTGATTTGGGCTGGTTGCTTCATGCCTTGAGGAAGCTGACTGATCATGGCTCTCAGCTCTCCTTGCTCCTGAGCTAAACCTTGAATGAGGGCCCTTTGCCCCAGTATCTGGGTTTTCAATGTGTCTACCTCAGCTTGTAGACGTTTCAGCTGTTCGTCCTTGTCATCTTCAGGACTCTTTCTGATCAGATTCCCCATGAGGAGTGTCCTCAACTCTTCCTGCCCCTTGGATAGACCTAGGAAGATTTCCCTGAACTGAGACTCTTGAGCGTGAAGGTCCTGGTTATCTTGTTGTGAAGCCATGGCTGAAATAAACAGCGGGAAAGGTAAGTGACCTGCAAAAGGGATACCTGTAATGCAATGATGTGTATGATATGCATGCAATGTTTTCAAGGACCTCGCGGGGTAAACAAGGAAATTTGTTAGCATTTGGATCCGGTAGCTTGATTGGAAGAAACTTCATATTTGTTGAGAGTCTTTCTTCCAAGGGTCAAAGGCTCACCATATCCAGTGGGTCATAGCCCCTGACTTTAGTCATCATGTCTAGTTCTGATTTCCAAACAACCTTGGTTAGGGGAACCTTATTCAGGAGTCAGAGCTCACCATATCAAGTGGGTCATAGCCCCTGACCACTTTGGTTAGAGGAAAATAAATCCTCTTTGCCCCTTGCTAGATGTTTGATTCGTCATGACCTGCATCACAAGCCCTTGAGATCCTTGAAATGGGTTAGGATGTATGCAATGGTATGATGTCATGATGCATGGGGTAATGTAGGTAACCCTGTTATGAGTCCCAATTAAGGACTGCACACCAAAACCTGCAAGAGATTCAGTATACTAGTCATGAGTCCCAATTAAGGACTAGAACAAACCCTGCAAGAAACTCGGTAAACCCTGTTAGGAGTCCTAATTAAGGACTGCAAACCAAAACCTGTAAGAAACTTAGATACCCTGTTATGAGTCCCTATTAAGGACTATAAACAAAACCTGCAAGTAGTTCATGTGTCAGATAACAAGCATGCAAGTAGTCAAGTACGAAGGCACGCAAGTCACACAAGAGAAACCCTTAGAGTTTAGGCCAGCATGGGGTCTGGGTATTACCCTCTTGAAGTTGGTGGGCTCAACCTGTCCTATTAGAAGTAACCGGGTTCTAAGGGTCCCAATATCACTGGATTGCTTTCATTGTTCATCATTTCGATTTAGCCACTGAACTGGCGACCGAAATATTCCAGGAAAGCAACCCTCAATTGAGTGTAGTATCGAGTATCAACCAACCTCGGACTGCACCAAAGTCAGTTATCTCACTACCTTAAAGAGGCCAAGATAGTTCAATTAAGGTTCCTAAGGTCTGTTGATGCTTCATGACACCACGCGGAGGCCCCGTACTCTCCTTGACTGAACTCAAGGGTTACCGGTACACACCAAAGTGCCACATCAACGTAGCAGACTGTTTCAACCATGTCGGTATACCCCGCACAGTTCCCTCACAGCCTTGTTGCTACTTTCTAAGAAGGTATCCCCAGATCCGGGTTTAGGATCTATAGAACTCCCAAGCAACCCACAATAATAAAGCAAGCAAAGAAGACAATTGAAAACACAGTGATCTTAATCCTAAGGTACACCTCACTTTAAAAGTTTATCCCCAGCAGAGTCGCCAGTTCTGTGATCGGTGGATCTGGAACTGACTGTTTAACGCTGGTTCGCGAAATGTCGCGGAAGCAAGAGTCGCCACCGTCTTTTATTTTCTCCAAATGGAAAGGACAAAAGCACAGAAAAATTCCTTAAAGAGATTGCTCTCGGTTCGGGAGGTAGGTTATAGAAAGGGAAGGTATTAGCACCCTTTCTATCCATGGTTATCCATGGGCTCTTAGATACTTGCTCAATGTGTTTTCAAAAAATGGTTTGTTTGCTTTTCAACTGTGGGTTTTAAAAAAGTTTCTTTGAAAATTTCAGTTCGACTCTTGTATCGGTCCTCAAGAGTGTTTGAAAAAATGCTTTCGAAAGCTTTTTGAAAATGTGTTGGTGTGAAAAGTATTTTTTTTTGAATTTGTTTTGAAATTTAGAGCAAGTATCTACGAGTTCTCTACCTACCCTAAGGAATTCGTCTGTGTAGATGTCCTTTAAAGTAGTGTCATCCCACCATTGAGAGGTAGGTAGCACCACCGTTGGAGGTATTCGGGTCAATTCGAGGTTCGGGACATGGTGATCACCAGAGCAATGGGAAGATACCTTAGAAGCTACCCTCATGCCAGGTTCCCGGATCATGAGGACTTACTAAGACATCCTCTACTCGACGATCACCTTTTGAGGCAAGGCAACAGTGAGGCGTACCCTAGGGGTGGTGTGTGATTTGTGTGTCGTTTTCATTTGCATTTATCTTGTCATGTTATTGGTGTTCTACGCTTGTTTTTATTTTTGTCCATACATTCTTTCATGCCATTATTAACAGTTAAAAAAGTGCGGAAAGATAAAATTCCTAAGCTATTACAAAGGCGCGGATCCACATCGCCAAATTTAATCCAGGACCCGATTTGACAGAAAATAAAGAAGTAAAGTGCGAGAAATATAAAATGTCCGAGTTACATGGCTTTGGGAGAATTACATAAATATTTAAAAGAAGGAATAAATAAAATGTGCGAATTGAATTAAAATTGAAAACGAGGGCGTTGGACCCTTTTGAAGTTAAATTGAAATTAAAAATTAATTAATTATTTATTGAAATAAAAGAAGTGTTTTTTAGGTTTTTTTGCATTTATGAAATAAGAAAATTAAAATTAAAATTAAAAGAAACCCTAATTCTAAGTTATTTTTAATTATTTGAGAAAAATGCTAAAGTTTAACTTAATTTACTAAAGAATTTATGTACATGTTTATTTACAAAATAAATTAGTAATTAATAATAATAATAATAATGATGAGAAAATTATTTATTAAAAAAAATGATGAAAAAGTTTTAAAAAACCTAATTTCTACATATTTAATTTATTAAGAAAAATATTAAAGTTTTGAAACCTAAATTAATCTAATTAATTGTTTAAAGTTTATTTACAAAAATAATAATAGTAAAATTAATATTAATAAAATAAACATTTTTTTGATTTTCTGTATTTTATATTTATTATGAAAATTATTTTATGGAATTAAAAGAAAACAATTAAAAACAATTAAAAGAATAAAAAGGAAAAACAAATAAAAATTAAAAATTGAGCAAACCATAGGGGGTGTCTGGCCCAAGGGGAGGTTTTTTGAAGTATTGACTCCTGAGTACCGTGGTCTGCATTCTTTGGCCATTGGATTGAGTTTCATGCATAAGTTGTTCTACTTTGGCCAATTGGCTTTTGGCTTTTGGCTTTTGGTCATTTGTGTTCTGGCTTCAACGTTCCCTTAATCTCTGGCTTAATGTCTGCCTCGCCATGTATTGGTGTCATGCATAAGTTTTTCTAGTCTGGCCATTTGGCTTTTGGCTTTTAGCCATTTGGCTTTTGGCCTCAACGTTCCTTAATGAACCTGTCTGTGATCCTGTCTAAATCTGCAGTGTTGAATCTCACAAATACATCAAATAAAATCATAAAATGCAAATAAAACCAATATATGAAGAAATTTAATGTTTAGGCACAATATGGCATGTATGAATGATTATACCCTTTTGATCATGGAGATCAAATCAACCTTACTCTTACTGGAAAAGTAGTGACATGAATGCTTTTATGCCCTTTGGATCATGGAGATCAAGCCAGCCTTACCCTTACTGAAGAAGTAATAAGATGTTGGTTTGTAACTGAGATGGCTTGTTTGTAGTGAGAGAGAGATTTGTAATAAGGATTTCAAGGTTTTTAGGGTTCTTGAGAGAATTTGATATTCTGACAGCGTTGTGGCAAGGGTTTTCTTTTTTTCTCCTCTCTTTTCTCCTCTTTTTCCTTCTTTTTTTCTCCCTTTGGTTTGTGTGAAAAGAAGGTGATTATATAAGGGAAATTAGGGTAAAGCAAATGGGCTTTGAATGTGCAATTGGGCCTCCAATATTCACTTGAATTCGTCACTTTCCAGGCTAAATCGCAGGGACTTAAGTGCATTTTTTGAAGTTGAAATGTGAAAACAAAATGTAGCCGGCATCGAGAACTAACTCCTGTCCGAAAATCGACTCAATCGGATAAACGGTGAATTAGTTATGAATTTTTGAAGTTTCAGCTCAGACAAACTTATTTTGGGCTTCAGTGTCGACTCTGACACGTTCTTCAATAAAAAACTGGTATTGATCGGTGCATAATTTGGTCTCGACTTTTGAAGCAAAGTTGTAGATCTATGAGTCAGGGACCTTGTGTAAAAACATGAGTCCAATCCGATAAAAATTGACCGAGTTATGAATTTTCAAAGTTTCGGCCCAGATGAAATAATATTCAGCATTCAGGATTTTCGGCGTGTCACGCACTCTGAGCAAAAAATGAAGGCCTTTTGAATACCGTTTGAACTCAATACCTTCTGTGAAAATGTAGCCAACTCAATTTGTGAAATTTTGGCACCGGAACCAGCTCGATACGATGAAAATCGACCAAGTTATGATTTTTTGAACATGACGCAAATAAACTTTTGTCACAAATTTCTGCACGAAAATACTTGATAAATCCACATTTTTGAAGATCTTCTGATCGAAATTGGCTTCCAGCCGTGAGAGATGAAAACGTAGATAATGTCAAGACGGAATTTTGGCCACCGGAACGGGTTCAAAAAGAGCCACGATCTTCAAGTTATGAATTTTTTAGCGCGTAAAAACTGCACTTTCAGCACACTTTTTCACTATATTTCTTCAAGAAAACTCACACATTCGGATACCTTCTTTAAAGAATTGACTCTTGAGCCGAACCTGAATTTGAGAATATGTTATCAGAGATATCTTGGCGAAAGAACACCTGAATATAACGCGCCGAGTTGGACTTGTGAATTTTCTTGAAATGTTTTGAGAAATATGGGAGGGCAAATTTTGGGGTACAACAGTTGCCCCTGTTCAATCTTCTTAGACCTGAGGATGCAGATTGGCTGACGTGCCTTTCGTAATCCGAAGGTGGAAGATGATTGAACACTAGAGTGCCCAGAAATTTGCGCTCACATGTTAGCAGTGTGATGGGGGAATGGGCTTATAGATGCCATTTGGAGATTGCTGGATAGGATGATGGGCTTATAGATGCCATCTGGATATTGATCGCGTAGGAGATTCCTTAGCGAGAACCTGCATACCTGCAAAAGAACAAACGAGTACCTGACACGTTGCAGGAGCTGGTTTTCAGATGCTTGGTATAGATGTGTCCTGACTGGTTACAGGAGCTGAGTCTGGAGCTTCAAACGGCGATGAATGAACCAGGGATGGTTACTGCCTTAACAGAAACGCTGAGAGAATCTTGGGTGTCTTCTACTGGGATAAGAATCAGGGAGATCTTAGGGTCGATCTGACTGAACCAGAGGAGGCCTTTGACTGGATAAGAATCAGGAAATCTTAGGGTCGATTTAACTGAACCGGACAAGGTCTTGAAATATCTTCAACTGGATAAGAATCAGGGAGATCTTAGGGTCGATCTGACTGAACCGGAGAAGGCCTTTGACTGGATAAGCATCAGGAAAATCTTAGGGTCGATTTAACTGAACCGGACAAGGTCTTGGAATATCTTCAACTGGATAAGCATCAGGGAGATCTTAGGGTCGATCTGACTGAACCAGAGAAGGCCTTTGACTGGATAAGCATCAGGAAAATCTTAGGGTCGATTTAACTGAACCGGACAAGGTCTTGGAATATCTTCAACTGGATAAGCATCAGGGAGATCTTAGGGTCGATCTGACTGAACTAGAGAAGGCCTTTGACTGGATAAGCATCAGGAAAATCTTAGGGTCGATTTAACTGAACCGGATAAGGTCTTGAAATATCTTCAACTGGATAAGCATCAGGGAGATCTTAGGGTCGATCTGACTGAACCAGAGAAGGCCTTTGACTGGATAAGCATCAGGAAAATCTTAGGGTCGATTTAACTGAACCGGATAAGGTCTTGAAATATCTTCAACTGGATAAGAATCAGGGAGATCTTAGGGTCGATCTGACTGAACCAGAGAAGGCCTTTGACTGGATAAGCATCAGGAAAATCTTAGGGTCGATTTAACTGAACCGGACAAGGTCTTGGAATATCTTCAACTGGATAAGCATCAGGGAGATCTTAGGGTCGATCTGACTGAACCAGAGAAGGCCTTTGACTGGATAAGCATCAGGAAAATCTTAGGGTCGATTTAACGGAACCGGACAAGGTCTTGAAATATCTTCAACTGGATAAGAATCAGGGAGATCTTAGGTTCGATCTGACTGAACCAGAGAAGGCCTTTGACTGGGTAAGAATCAGGAAAATCTTAGGGTCGATTTAACTGAATCGGACAAGGTCTTGGAATGTGATTGAGAATTTAACTGCATCTTTCCTGAAAGGTAGAGGTCAGTCATATGTTATGCATGATATGGATCAAGCAATGATGTTCTAAATATAAATGAGACTTGTATGATATGATGTGTCTATGCATGTTATAATGATGTATGTGATGTTTTATGTATGTTTTTGTCCAGGAAAGTAAATCCTTGACGGGTGCCGGGAAGTCATATCCTGGGCTGATGTTGAAGAATAGATTTTGCTTCCGCTGGGGATGATAATTGCAAGAATACCGGTAGGAGAGGATGACTCCGTTGCGGAATAAACTTGGCAAATGAAGGATTCTGCGGGGAGAAAAGATACTCTAGCGACCATGATGGGAAGCAATACTCTGTGGGAAGAGAGATGCCTTGCTGAGTGTTGATAATAATTTGCTGGGGATAGGAAGACTTTGTCGACGACGCTCTTTCCGTGGCTTTTGGCTGAGGATAACCCAGTTATATCCTGTTAAGGAAATAACTCTTTAAATAAAGCCGGACGACGCGTTCGTGCTCTGCGAGGGATAAGCTTCCAGGATCTACTGGGGATAAGCTTACTGCTTGGGGGAGATGAATTCCATTTCTCCTGAGGAAACTGGATTGGACTCTTCTGGGAAGTTTTGAACTGCGGGGGAAGTGATTCCTTTGAATGTTGATATACCGCCGGGGAACAATCTTTAGGCCAAGACTGCCGGGGATGCTTGTTAAGAATACACATGCTGCTGGGGAAGGTTGAGATCTGCTGGAGGATACCCAACTTCCTTAAGTTTGATTGTAGCTTTGCTCGGGGAAAGTGTATTGCTTGTTGGCTCACTCTCTGGGGGGATTAAGATGTCTGGTTATGTTCTTTAGCTGAACCTACCTTGGTACTTTGGAGGACCGAACAATTAGATTGCTTAGACAACTCTTATTGCCCCTATTTCCAATGTTACCTGTGGAGGTGCTTGGTGATTGCCGATTGACAAATCTTCTTTTGGTAGGCGAGTGACAAGATGCTGGGACATAGTCGTACACTTTTGATCCCTAACTTTTGCCTGGACCGCCCTTTCGGGTTTTCAGTCCATCGGGATACCCATTTTTGCCCAAGCCGCCTTTTCAGGTTTTCGACTTGCCGGGTGTACATATTTTTTCATTTCATCCCTTCATTTTGCCCGAACCCTTTTGGTTCGCCGGGAAGCCCTTATTTTTGCCTAGGTGTGTCAACCTAGCGGGTCTTTGATTATGCGTAGTATTTTTCCGACTATGTCTGTTCTCAGAAAGTAGGGAGTTGCCCCTGTTAGAAGTGTTTTGTCATGCCACCAGAAGGTGTTTGATCAGGCAAGATTCTTTGTTGGAATGCCCCAAGTGACCCAAGCGAAGATTTGCCCCAGGCTATTTGGCCTTTGAGAGATTCTCCGAATCTTGATTGGACTGCCCCAGATGATGGACAATGATCATGCCCTGCCCCTTGATTGGAAGTGCTTTTGTTCACTAGGTATTCATCGCGCGAATTTCCCTGCTGTTCAAACAAAAGGTCATATGCAAACAAAGTTATATAAAAAATGCAAAGCTTATGTCTGTCTTGAAGATTTTGAAAAATGCATTCTTTTTTCATAAAACAAGTGAATGTTTGTAAAACGTGATGTCAACTCCGTATTTACCATAGGCCTTAAGGAGTCAGGATACCTTTCGTAACAGTATGCTTTCGAACTAACCCATGCTTCAGCTCGGACTTTTAAGGGTTATAACGTGGCCTGGTTCATGGTTTAAGAAACAAAGGATAAAGGCTCAAATTATTTGTACCCACCCGCTCTTCGTGATGTTCTTCAAACCTAAAACTCAGTTGATCGTGCATTAGACCTTGTTCGAGTCTTTGCTCTGATTTTTCGGTGATGATTCAGATATTGATGATTTATTCTGAATAGGCAGTCATTTTTGTTTTTGTTGAGGGTTTGTATGACCTCTTTCTTGACTGATTTTTTTTTGTTATCCCTTTCTTTTTTTGCCTGAACTGTTTCCTTTTTTGGAATTACAGTCAGCGGGATGCCCCAGTTTTGTAAGTCTCCTTCATGGGTTTGGACTTAATGGGTTTTTTTATTTTTTGAGATAATGACTGCCTTTCTTTATTGATTATTCGGAACCATCACTGTCTTTCTTCGTTTTGTAAGGATCTCTTTGGTGCCATTCGTTATGCACTTGGATCAACTGAGAGACTACCCTGCCCCGGGTTATGATTAAGGGTTTTAAATTTCGAGAAGAAAAACTCCTACTTCTTTGGCTCAAAGGGGTTGACGAGGGATTATCTTCCTTATTACTCCAGTGTTTAGGAATTGAAACAATGCCTGTACCTCATCAGCGGGGTCTGTTCAAAAGCATACTGTAGATCGTGGTATCGTTTTTGTCATCCTCCCTCAAGAGGCTTAGAATTATTAGTCAAGAGCTGACATCAGAAATAATTTGCATAGAGTGAATACGAATATATTGATTCAAAATAGACATAAGCGATGCATTAATAGAATAACAATATTTAACATGAATAAATGTTTGAACAAAAGGAAATTGCAACTTGAACATTCGAATGAACAAAAATTTCTCAATCCTAGCCATGATTTGGCAAGGGAGCAGTGATTATGTTCGGAGTCTCAGGTACTTCAAACTGAATCTCTCCAGCGTCAATCATGTCTTGAATCTTGTTTTTGAGAGGCCAGCAGTTGTCCGTAGTATGCCCCGGGCTATCAGAATGGTATGCGCACCTATCGTTGGGATGATAGTTAGGAGCAGAAGTGTTTGGATTCCGGAGAGGAGCCCTTAAGGTGATCAGCCCTGCCTCTAACATTTGTTGTAGTGCTTGATCCAGTGACATGTTGAGCTTGGCGAACTGCCTTTTAGGCTTGTCTGATTTGCTCTGATCAGTCCGTTGTTCTGGGCGAGGTCGTTGTTGGACCTGTGAAGTTGTAGCAACTCGGAGAGGTCTATTCATTGGACCCGACCTTTGCCCTCTTGGAAACTGTTCCATGACCTGGTCCCTGATTTGGGCTGGTTGCTTCATGCCTTGAGGAAGCTGACTGATCATGGCTCTCAGCTCTCCTTGCTCCTGAGCTAAACCTTGAATGAGGGCCCTTTGCCCCAGTATCTGGGTTTTCAATGTGTCTACCTCAGCTTGTAGACGTTTCAGCTGTTCGTCCTTGTCATCTTCAGGACTCTTTCTGATCAGATTCCCCATGAGGAGTGTCCTCAACTCTTCCTGCCCCTTGGATAGACCTAGGAAGATTTCCCTGAACTGAGACTCTTGAGCGTGAAGGTCCTGGTTATCTTGTTGTGAAGCCATGGCTGAAATAAACAGCGGGAAAGGTAAGTGACCTGCAAAAGGGATACCTGTAATGCAATGATGTGTATGATATGCATGCAATGTTTTCAAGGACCTCGCGGGGTAAACAAGGAAATTTGTTAGCATTTGGATCCGGTAGCTTGATTGGAAGAAACTTCATATTTGTTGAGAGTCTTTCTTCCAAGGGTCAAAGGCTCACCATATCCAGTGGGTCATAGCCCCTGACTTTAGTCATCATGTCTAGTTCTGATTTCCAAACAACCTTGGTTAGGGGAACCTTATTCAGGAGTCAGAGCTCACCATATCAAGTGGGTCATAGCCCCTGACCACTTTGGTTAGAGGAAAATAAATCCTCTTTGCCCCTTGCTAGATGTTTGATTCGTCATGACCTGCATCACAAGCCCTTGAGATCCTTGAAATGGGTTAGGATGTATGCAATGGTATGATGTCATGATGCATGGGGTAATGTAGGTAACCCTGTTATGAGTCCCAATTAAGGACTGCACACCAAAACCTGCAAGAGATTCAGTATACTAGTCATGAGTCCCAATTAAGGACTAGAACAAACCCTGCAAGAAACTCGGTAAACCCTGTTAGGAGTCCTAATTAAGGACTGCAAACCAAAACCTGTAAGAAACTTAGATACCCTGTTATGAGTCCCTATTAAGGACTATAAACAAAACCTGCAAGTAGTTCATGTGTCAGATAACAAGCATGCAAGTAGTCAAGTACGAAGGCACGCAAGTCACACAAGAGAAACCCTTAGAGTTTAGGCCAGCATGGGGTCTGGGTATTACCCTCTTGAAGTTGGTGGGCTCAACCTGTCCTATTAGAAGTAACCGGGTTCTAAGGGTCCCAATATCACTGGATTGCTTTCATTGTTCATCATTTCGATTTAGCCACTGAACTGGCGACCGAAATATTCCAGGAAAGCAACCCTCAATTGAGTGTAGTATCGAGTATCAACCAACCTCGGACTGCACCAAAGTCAGTTATCTCACTACCTTAAAGAGGCCAAGATAGTTCAATTAAGGTTCCTAAGGTCTGTTGATGCTTCATGACACCACGCGGAGGCCCCGTACTCTCCTTGACTGAACTCAAGGGTTACCGGTACACACCAAAGTGCCACATCAACGTAGCAGACTGTTTCAACCATGTCGGTATACCCCGCACAGTTCCCTCACAGCCTTGTTGCTACTTTCTAAGAAGGTATCCCCAGATCCGGGTTTAGGATCTATAGAACTCCCAAGCAACCCACAATAATAAAGCAAGCAAAGAAGACAATTGAAAACACAGTGATCTTAATCCTAAGGTACACCTCACTTTAAAAGTTTATCCCCAGCAGAGTCGCCAGTTCTGTGATCGGTGGATCTGGAACTGACTGTTTAACGCTGGTTCGCGAAATGTCGCGGAAGCAAGAGTCGCCACCGTCTTTTATTTTCTCCAAATGGAAAGGACAAAAGCACAGAAAAATTCCTTAAAGAGATTGCTCTCGGTTCGGGAGGTAGGTTATAGAAAGGGAAGGTATTAGCACCCTTTCTATCCATGGTTATCCATGGGCTCTTAGATACTTGCTCAATGTGTTTTCAAAAAATGGTTTGTTTGCTTTTCAACTGTGGGTTTTAAAAAAGTTTCTTTGAAAATTTCAGTTCGACTCTTGTATCGGTCCTCAAGAGTGTTTGAAAAAATGCTTTCGAAAGCTTTTTGAAAATGTGTTGGTGTGAAAAGTATTTTTTTTTTGAATTTATTTTGAAATTTAGAGCAAGTATCTACGAGTTCTCTACCTACCCTAAGGAATTCGTCTGTGTAGATGTCCTTTAAAGTAGTGTCATCCCACCATTGAGAGGTAGGTAACACCACCGTTGGAGGTATTCGGGTCAATTCGAGGTTCGGGACATGGTGATCACCAGAGCAATGGGAAGATACCTTAGAAGCTACCCTCATGCCAGGTTCCCGGATCATGAGGACTTACTAAGACATCCTCTACTCGACGATCACCTTTTGAGGCAAGGCAACAGTGAGGCGTACCCTAGGGGTGGTGTGTGATTTGTGTGTCGTTTTCATTTGCATTTATCTTGTCATGTTATTGGTGTTCTACGCTTGTTTTTATTTTTGTCCATACATTCTTTCATGCCATTATTAACAGTTAAAAAAGTGCGGAAAGATAAAATTCCTAAGCTATTACAAAGGCGCGGATCCACATCGCCAAATTTAATCCAGGACCCGATTTGACAGAAAATAAAGAAGTAAAGTGCGAGAAATATAAAATGTCCGAGTTACATGGCTTTGGGAGAATTACATAAATATTTAAAAGAAGGAATAAATAAAATGTGCGAATTGAATTAAAATTGAAAACGAGGGCGTTGGACCCTTTTGAAGTTAAATTGAAATTAAAAATTAATTAATTATTTATTGAAATAAAAGAAGTGTTTTTTAGGTTTTTTTGCATTTATGAAATAAGAAAATTAAAATTAAAATTAAAAGAAACCCTAATTCTAAGTTATTTTTAATTATTTGAGAAAAATGCTAAAGTTTAACTTAATTTACTAAAGAATTTATGTACATGTTTATTTACAAAATAAATTAGTAATTAATAATAATAATAATGATGAGAAAATTATTTATTAAAAAAAATGATGAAAAAGTTTAAAAAAACCTAATTTCTACATATTTAATTTATTAAGAAAAATATTAAAGTTTTGAAACCTAAATTAATCTAATTAATTGTTTAAAGTTTATTTACAAAAATAATAATAGTAAAATTAATATTAATAAAATAAACATTTTTTTGATTTTCTGTATTTTATATTTATTATGAAAATTATTTTATGGAATTAAAAGAAAACAATTAAAAACAATTAAAAGAATAAAAAGGAAAAACAAATAAAAATTAAAAATTGAGCAAACCATAGGGGGTGTCTGGCCCAAGGGGAGGTTTTTTGAAGTATTGACTCCTGAGTACCGTGGTCTGCATTCTTTGGCCATTGGATTGAGTTTCATGCATAAGTTGTTCTACTTTGGCCAATTGGCTTTTGGCTTTTGGCTTTTGGTCATTTGTGTTCTGGCTTCAACGTTCCCTTAATCTCTGGCTTAATGTCTGCCTCGCCATGTATTGGTGTCATGCATAAGTTTTTCTAGTCTGGCCATTTGGCTTTTGGCTTTTAGCCATTTGGCTTTTGGCCTCAACGTTCCTTAATGAACCTGTCTGTGATCCTGTCTAAATCTGCAGTGTTGAATCTCACAAATACATCAAATAAAATCATAAAATGCAAATAAAACCAATATATGAAGAAATTTAATGTTTAGGCACAATATGGCATGTATGAATGATTATACCCTTTTGATCATGGAGATCAAATCAACCTTACTCTTACTGGAAAAGTAGTGACATGAATGCTTTTATGCCCTTTGGATCATGGAGATCAAGCCAGCCTTACCCTTACTGAAGAAGTAATAAGATGTTGGTTTGTAACTGAGATGGCTTGTTTGTAGTGAGAGAGAGATTTGTAATAAGGATTTCAAGGTTTTTAGGGTTCTTGAGAGAATTTGATATTCTGACAGCGTTGTGGCAAGGGTTTTCTTTTTTTCTCCTCTCTTTTCTCCTCTTTTTCCTTCTTTTTTTCTCCCTTTGGTTTGTGTGAAAAGAAGGTGATTATATAAGGGAAATTAGGGTAAAGCAAATGGGCTTTGAATGTGCAATTGGGCCTCCAATATTCACTTGAATTCGTCACTTTCCAGGCTAAATCGCAGGGACTTAAGTGCATTTTTTGAAGTTGAAATGTGAAAACAAAATGTAGCCGGCATCGAGAACTAACTCCTGTCCGAAAATCGACTCAATCGGATAAACGGTGAATTAGTTATGAATTTTTGAAGTTTTAGCTCAGACAAACTTATTTTGGGCTTCAGTGTCGACTCTGACACGTTCTTCAATAAAAAACTGGTATTGATCGGTGCATAATTTGGTCTCGACTTTTGAAGCAAAGTTGTAGATCTATGAGTCAGGGACCTTGTGTAAAAACATGAGTCCAATCCGATAAAAATTGACCGAGTTATGAATTTTCAAAGTTTCGGCCCAGATGAAATAATATTCAGCATTCAGGATTTTCGGCGTGTCACGCACTCTGAGCAAAAAATGAAGGCCTTTTGAATACCGTTTGAACTCAATACCTTCTGTGAAAATGTAGCCAACTCAATTTGTGAAATTTTGGCACCGGAACCAGCTCGATACGATGAAAATCGACCAAGTTATGATTTTTTGAACATGACGCAAATAAACTTTTGTCACAAATTTCTGCACGAAAATACTTGATAAATCCACATTTTTGAAGACCTTCTGATCGAAATTGGCTTCCAGCCGTGAGAGATGAAAACGTAGATAATGTCAAGACGGAATTTTGGCCACCGGAACGGGTTCAAAAAGAGCCACGATCTTCAAGTTATGAATTTTTTAGCGCGTAAAAACTGCACTTTCAGCACACTTTTTCACTATATTTCTTCAAGAAAACTCACACATTCGGATACCTTCTTTAAAGAATTGACTCTTGAGCCGAACCTGAATTTGAGAATATGTTATCAGAGATATCTTGGCGAAAGAACACCTGAATATAACGCGCCGAGTTGGACTTGTGAATTTTCTTGAAATGTTTTGAGAAATATGGGAGGGCAAATTTTGGGGTACAACAACCTCCTTTCTGACTGTATCAGTACCCAGATTTATTGTTTCCACCGGCTCTTCATGTGGTTGAATTGCCCTCTCTTCCTGGAGTAACAGTCTTGCAAGCTCTCCAGGCACTTCGCAATCATCTTCACCTTCGTCTTCGGCTAAGTTGATCGGATTTTCGAAGTCATAACTGGCGGTAGCAGAGTCGTTACCAGTGAGATCCAGAGTGGATTGAAACCTGTATGAGTGAGTGTGTGTAAATACAGCTGTTTTGCAATATAATGAAAGGAAAGAAAGAAAAGGAGCATAAAATTCGAAATGCGAGAAAACGTCCAAGATCTTTATTCATGATATATGAAATGACAATTAATATACCCTCACAAATGAAGCCACGGTGCCTCGGGTAAGACACCGGGCCATAAAGTTCAAATCATTGTTTATTACAAATAACAAAGGAGTTTATTACTGCGTAACAAAAGTAACAGGAGTATGATCTTTAGCAATCCAATTGGTCAATCCACCATCAGTCGTCGGGTAGATCCAGCTATCGAACTCTGATTCTTCCACCTCATCTTCATCCCCAATAGCATTCACTCCTGGGTTGGTAATGAGCACAGGAGGTCTTCTGATCTTTGCCTTGCGCACAACCTTCTGACCCTCTGCAGTAAAACCCAGTCCAAACTTGTCAGTTTTTTGTGTAAAATTAGGAATCCTGCCCCAGTTAGCACATTCACCTTTCTTGATCACAGCCCGGGCATCCTTCAAGGAAGCCATCTTCAAGGGAACATCCTCTTCAACCACTGTTTCCGCTGCTGCCAATGTTGGAGGTACCTCTTCGAAATGCTGAAAGGGGGTTTCAATAAACTCCCCGTCCATCTCAATATACCTGAAGGAATTCAAATGACTCACCATATACTCCTCCTCTCCCTGCACAGTGACAATCTTCCCTCTGACGGGGTACTTGAGCTTCTGGTGTAGGGTAGAGGTCACTGCCCCAGCTTTGTGGATCCAAGGCCGACCCAGTAAACAGGAATAAGATGGACGGATATCCATCACATAGAAAGTTGAGTCGAATACTTGAGAACCCACACGAATAGGAATGTCTACCTCTCCATGAACCATCCTCTTAGAACCGTCAAAGGCTCTGACAATGATGTTGCTAGGTTTCAGCTCCAGGCCCTCACAATCCAACCCGTCTAAGGCCTTTTTGGGTAGCACATTCAGGGAAGAACCAGTGTCCACCAACACGTGCGCAAGAGTAGTGCCCCTGCATTCAATAGAGACATGCAGGGCGTCATTATGGTCCTTTCCCTTAGCAGTAAGGTCAGCATCCGAGAAACCCAAACCATTGTCCGCTGTCAGATTGGCTACGCAATCAGTAAACTGGACTGCAGATGTCTCGTGTGGCACATGGGCCGTCTTGAGGAATGAGATCAGGGCCTTAGCATGGGCCCCTGAGCACAGCAGTAAGGAGAGCATAGAGATCTTGGAGGGGGTATGCCCCAGCTGTTCAACAACATTAAAGTCGCTCTTCTTGATTATCTTCAAAATTTCCTCCATCTCTTGTTGGGAGGCCTCAGCATTCACAGATTTTGGTGCCTCCATCCGGGAAGGCTCATCTTCAATCCCTTTGCCCCGAGCATTAGATGACTCGGCAGCAGGGGAAGCAACTTGATCAGAAACGGGAACAGGTACATCTGCGGGTGTTATAGTGAGAGGTCTTCGAATAGTAGGTGGCACAATGTCAGGCGAGAAGAGCCTGCCACTGCGGGTTACTTTTACTGGACCAGTGATATTGCTGATGCTGGTGCCAGTGTTGAACTCTTGCTTTATTCCATGTACATACACATCTGCCCCATAGTGCCATGGGATAGCCTTATCAGATTCATAGGGGAGAGGCCCCGGAACAGTAATCACAATGGGTGCGACAATCATGATTTTAACCGGCTTCCTTGGGAGAGCTTTGATCGGATTATTAAAAATGGTAACAACAGATACTTCTTCCACCGGAACAAACTGAACAGCAGTCTTCTTGAAGAGAATCTCTTTGCTGTCTATCAGGCTTTGGATGCCCAACTTCAGCAAAGGACAACCAGAAAGGGAAACAGCACAGAAAAGGCAACCCTCACTACAACCCGGAAATAAACCGGCCAGCAGTAGGTTCCTCTTAACAGTCATCAAGGGAGTGGCTACATCATTCACAGAAACGGCATACATATCTTCATCAACGGCATTCACTCCATGCTGGGGCATAGGAGCAGTCACCACATTTGGCCTCTCAGGCGCTTCAAATTGTATCTCCTTTGCGTCAATAAGGTCTTGCACCTTATTCCTTAAGGCCCAACAGTCATCAGTGGAATGCCCCGGGCTATCGGAATGATAAGCACAGCGGGCATTTGGATTGTATTTCGGAGAGGCAGTATTCACAACCTTCGGGGCCTCTCTAACAGTCACCAAATTGGTGGATAGCAACTGCGGCAAGATTTGCGATAGGGTCATACTCAGCCGGGTAAACTCTCTTCTGGGTCTTTCAGCCCTTTGTGGATTGGTTTGCCGAGGAGCGGCAGCAGGTTTAGCAATCATCACCGCGTTGACAGATTGGCGGCGTTCAGGTTTCTCTTGCCTCCTAGGCCCATATACAGCACTGGCCTCCTTCTTAAAGGGCTTCTTCTCAGAACTTGCAGATGCACCCTTCTGAATTTTTCCGGACTTCATTCCAGCCTCTATTCTCTCCCCAGTCAGAATAAGATCAGTAAACCCTGCAGACGAATTACCGATAAGATGATTGAAAAACGGCCCGGAGAGGGTCCCCAAGAACATATCCACCAGCTCACGGTCTGTTAACGGAGGCTGCACCCTGCCAGCCAGATCCCTCCACTTCTGTGCATACTCTTTAAAACCTTCGCTTGATCCTAGCGACATACCCTGGAGTTGGGTACGTGTAGGGGCAATGTCGGCATTATATTGATACTGCTTGTAAAAAGCAGTAGCCAACTCCTCCCAGTTACGAACCTTGGTCCCATCCAGCTGATAGAACCATTCGAGATGAGTCCCTGAAAGACTCTCCTAGAAGAAGTGGATCCACAAGTTCTTGTCCACTGTGTACGGTTGAATCTTCCGCACATAAGATCTGAGGTGTAGCTTGGGACAAGACGCCCTGTCATACTTGGTGAAAGATGGTGCCTTAAACTTGTGAGGAATGATCACACCAGTAGATAAGCCCAAGTCTCTGAAATCCAGCCCAGGCACTTGTTGGATCTCCATTGCATTCAGTCTGTCTTCCAACTGCTTATACCGGTCTTCAGCAGGAGGATATTGTTCCTCATTAAAGTCAGTCTCGTTGTCAGAGACTACTGGACTTGAAGCCTTTCCCCCCTGGGGACTGCCTTTGCCTACAGAAGAACCAGCCTCTTCATTCTGCAGAGTGTTGCCAAACCTTCGGCCCGAGTTGAAAAGAACAGTTCTCTTCTTCTTCTTCTTCTCCTTCTTCAGGAGTAAAGCCTTCAGCTCTTCTTGGCCTTGAGCCAAACCCATGATCAGTTCCTGAAATTGCGCGTTCTGCACCTGAAGAGCCTTGATAGACATCTCGGTTGATGATGAGTCAGGGTTCATGATGCTGAAATAAACAGCAAAGAACAGTAAGCAACCTGAAAAGAAGAAAGCCTGCTATGCACATGATGAATGGAATGCGTATGATTTATGTTTTCAAAGACAATCGGGAATCAACTTTGTAAACAAAAAGGAACACACTTTATTAGATTCAACTTTGAAACTTAGATTGTTCAACAGGTTGCCCTTAGGCGTTACATAAAATGGAAATACTGAAAAGGGAAATAAAACTGTAAAAGAACATCCAGAGCTCCTCATTGGTCCCATGGTCTCCTCTTCTTAGTACGGATGTAGTCATTCAGAGCTCGCTCGTTCTCCAACTGCTTTGTCAGCTTCTGGATCTTCAATTCCTGCTCGTTGAACTTTTCCCGATAAGAATCCCGTTCTTCTCGCAGTTGCGACCAAGACCTCTTTAATGTCTCATAATCAGGAGGTATCTGAGGAGGGAGGACAGTTGGAGGAATCCCATTTTTGTCAGGATACTCAAGAATGACGGGTCTGACAGCTTCGTATGGCATACCTAACTTCTGAGCACGGATGCAAACCCATTTGTAGTAGGCTTCCATAGGTAGAGAAGTCTTTGGTCCTAACTCTTGTGGGTCAGCTTTATGAACTCTGTCCCAAGCCTTGATGAATCTACGACGCAGCTCATCACTATCCACCTGAAACTCAAAACTGATGTGAGGCACCAACATCTCATGAGGCCCTGCTCTTCTGGCTCTTCCAAACTGACGGAGTGATAGACATGGATTATAAGAGATCCCTCCTTGAGTACCAATCAAAGGAACATTAGGGTATTCTCCGCAACGGTCAATAACAACTATCTCATCCAAACCTCTGAGCGTCTAAATGATGTCCTTATCAGTGAGAGACATTAACCTATGAGCCCAACCTCTTCCTTCTTGGTTCTTCAGCACGAACTTAGGGAGGTGCGAAATAAACCACCTCACCAACAAAGGGATACAACACCACAGAGTTCCTCGTCTTCTGGAAGTACGAGCATAAAGTTGTTGCAGGATGTCACCCAAGAGAGTGGGCACAGGATTCTGAGACATGAAGATCCTTATGGCAGTGACATTGATGAAGTTGTCAGGATTAGGAAACAAGACTAGCCCATAGATTAAGAGAGCCAAGATGTCTTCATATGCCCTAAAGTCCAAGTCATTCCAGAAACTGTTAGCTTTACCAATCAAAAACTTGGCCAAGAAACCCTTAACTCCGCTTCTAGTCACCCAGTTGTCCATTACTTCTTGATGTGTCAAGGGAAGAGCTGCAACAACCTCCTCAAGCCTGAGGGTCTTTTCCCAACCAGTGAAGGGAGTCTGATCCAAGATAGGGATGCCAAGCAAATCAGAGAACTCTTCCAGGGTAGGGACCAGCTGGAAGTCTTGAAAGGTGAAACACTGGTACAGAGGGTCATAGAACTGGGTCAGGACACTCATCAATTGTTGATCCCGCTTTGCAGTGACTAAACTGAGAAGAGATCCATGCCTCTGGATGAAGGAAGTGGTGTTTGGAATCCTACTAACCAATTCTTCAAGTAACTCAGGTGGGTGAACAAAGTTGAACCGGATAGTATTCCTTCGCATAGGTATCATGATATCCTACAAAACAGAGCAAAGGTGAAACCCTCTTGTCTTTGAAATGGTCAGCCCTTATGCAGGATGCATGCAATGCTCATGATGTTATGATGTTATGATAATGCACACCACAAATATTTACAAAGGCACACATGTAAGGCACACAAGTCACACAAGGCAAGCCCTTAAAGTTTAGGTCAGCATGATGTCTAGGTATTACCCTCTTTCAGTTTGTTGGTTCATACCTGTCCTATCAAAAGTAACCGGGTTCTTAGAGGATCCCAATATCATTGACTACCCTCAATCGGTCATAACTCCAGCATCGCAATATTTTCTTGCGGCCAGAACCATCACGAGAGTTTAGCCTCAATGGGCGTAGCATACTGCTACTGTTCTAATGGCCAAGTTGTGTCATTTAAGGTTCTAAGGTCTGTTGGTGCTTAATGACTCCTCAGAAGACCCATATTCTCCTCGTTGCAACACAAGGGATATCGGTACAGACCAAGGTGCCACACCAACGTAGCCACTGCTTCACCCATGTCGGTCTACGTCGGACAGGTCCCTCACAGCTTATGCTACCTAAACAGGGTATCCCCAGATCCGGGTTAGGATCTATGTAACTCCCATGCAGCCCACAATTTTAAAGCAAACAAGTCAATATAATTGAAAACACAGTTATGAACTATCCTAAGGTACACCTCACTTTAAGGTCTCCCCAGCAGAGTCGCCAGTTCTGTGATCGGTGGATCTGGAACTGACTGTTTAACGCTGGTTTCGCGAAATGTCGCGGAAGCAAGAGTCGCCACCGTCTTTTATTTTCTCCAAATGGAAAGGACAAAAGCACAGAAAAATTCCTTATAGAGATTGCTCTCGGTTCGGGAGGTAGATTTATAGAAAGGGAAGGTGTTAGCACCCTTTCTATCCATGGTTATCCATGGGCTCTTAGATACTTGCTCACTTGTGTTTTCAAAATGTTTGTTTGCTTTTCAACTGTGGGTTTAAAAAGTTTCGTTTAAAATTTCAGTTCGACTCTTGTATCAGTCCTCAAGAGTGTTTGAAAAATTGCTTTTGAAAGCTTTTTGAAAGGTGTCGGTGTGAAAAGAAGTTTTTGATTTTGTTTTGAAATTAGAGCAAGTATCTACGAGTTCTCTACCTACCCTAAGGAATTCGTCTGTGTAAATGTCCTTAAAGTAGTGCTATCCCACCATTGAGAGGTAGGTAGCACCACCGTTGGAGGTGTTCGAGTCAATTCGAGGGTTCGGGACAGTGTGGTCACCAGAGCAATAGGAAGACACCTTAGAAGCTACCCTCATGCCATGTTCATGGACATGAGGACTTACTAAAACATCCTCTACTCGACGACCACTTTTCGAGGGGCAAGGCAACAGTGAGGCGTACCCTAGGGGTGGTGTGTGATTTGTGTGTCATTTTCAATTATATTTGTCTTGTTCATGCATTGGTGTTCTACGCTTTGTTTTTATTTTTGGCATTCATTCTTTCATGCAAGTTATTAACAGTTAAAAGATGCGAGAAGGTAAAATTCCTACGCTATTACAAAGGCGCGGGTCTACATCGCCAAATTAATCCAAGACCCGATTTGAATAAAATAAAAATGCGGAAAAATAAATATCCTAATTAATCTATTACAAGGCTTTGGAGCAATTACATGAAATTTATAAAAAAAGAAACGAAATAAGCGCGCGAAACGGAATTATAATCGAAAGCGAGGGCGTTGGACCCTTTTAAGAAATTAAATTACAATTAATAAATTAATTAAGTTAAATAAAAGAAAGAATTTATTTTTGGAGTTTTTGTATTTATGGAGTTTAATGAGAAAATTAAATGAAATTGGAACCCTAATTCTAAACATTTTAATTATTAAAAAAATGTTTAAGTTTAACCTAGTTTTAACCTAATTATTTAATGGCAAATTTATTTACAAAAAATAATTAATAATTAAATATGGTGAAAAAGAAAAAAAAAGGAATAAAAGTATAAAACCCTAATTCTACATTTTTTAGTTTATTACAAAAATATTAAAATTAAAACCTAGAATTAGAACTAAATTAATTATTACATTTATTTACAAAATAAAAACATTAGTGAATTAAATAATAAAATAGATTTTTATTTTTTGTCTTTCTGATTTTTTTGTTATTTTTTATGTTGTAAAATTATTTTTTGTGAATTTATTAAAATAGTTAAAACAAAATAAAAAAAGGAATTAAAATAAAAGAAGAAATTTAGAAAGAAATATACAAACAGGGGGGTTATCTGGCCCTTTTGGAGGTATCATTGTAGCAATCAGGCCCACTACAAACAGGCCCCATTGACTTTCCACGTTCGTATGCATATGGTTGACTGAGGGTATATGGTGTACTGTCCATCCTGGCCACTAGATGGATCTTCATGGCCACTTGGCAATCCCTTGATGAGAGCGCATGGTAGACTTCTGGGCGCGTTGATCACCTGAACATGGAAATATGAAAAACATAGAGAAATAGGGGGGACCTGGGATTCGAACCCAGGTCCCAAGGCTTGCCAACACCACTTTCCACCAACTGAGCTGTTTAGCCACTTTGATATTATAATGGAAAAGAATTAATATATAAGAAAACTGCACTAATGCTGTTAACACAAAAAAAAAGCGCGCTGAAACTTGAATGGTCCAACCATGCCATGCCACGCAAGCGTCTTCTTCATTGCAAACCTATAAAAAACAACTAAATAGTGGGGGTTTTAAACCCCCACAAATTGAAACCTGGAAAATAGCGAATAGCTCAGATGCAAATATAAATAGGGCGCGACTAGTGAGTTTGAATCGTCCAGATGCACTGAGTTCAATGGTATAGGTCTTATGGCTTAATTTTTCCAGAGGAGCAAAGCCCTCTTTTAAAGTCTCTGCAACCCTAAAGGGCTCCCATGGTGGATTCGTGCACAGGCCTTAAAAACTTAATTGAATAATACTGTTAGCTTTAGAATGATTCAATTAGTACAAATCAAGCATTAGAAATCAAAAATATGGCATGAATTATGAGACACGATTATGCAAAAAGTTTGAGAAAGTTGGACTTTGTTCTACCACTTCTTGATGCGTGGGGACTGGAAAAAGATTCAGTTAGGTTCAGGGAGACCTCAACAAGCTTTTTGGATGGATTATAGGCTTTGAATCACGCCCTATGAGTGTTTTCAGTTTTGGAATTTTTGACAAAAATTGCAAAGTTTGTATTTGGTTTTAGGCGCAGCTTCAAGGTGCTTAGCATTAGGGTTGCATTCTGTTTATGTATGGGAATGAATTAGGGTAAGAATTTGAGTCCATAAGCCTTTGCATTGATGAATCAAATATTTGATTTCCATGGAATCTTTTACAATCTTTTCCTCATGAAGAACATGCCAATTTGCACCAAATCTTTCCTTTTTTGATGTGCACGAGATCTTGAGTGAATAATGAGGGCATATGCTGCATAAAAGGATTCAAAAACATTTGTTTAGTATTTTTGTCATATTTTATTTAATTAAATGAATTAATGGTGATAAAAATTCAAATAAATAATTAAAAAATGATGAAAAAAATCCCCTTTGGGTCAAATGGTCGTGCATAGCCTTTGGATAATGATTCTTGGAAGAAAATGTGGCCCATTAGCAATTTTGAGGCATTTGAAGCAAAGTTGACTTTTCAAAATTCCCAAATATTTCCCAACTTCCACAAGGCATATCTTGCTCAATTTTTAAGCTTTGATCATGTTCTTGGACATTTTGGAAAGGTCTTGAAGTCCTCTAACCAATGCCTTTGGTCCCATGTCATTTTGATTTACCAATCTCAAGTTATGGTCTTTGACTTAAAGTCCTTTTTTGTTGACTTTTGAAAATGACCTATAATGTTGAAATTGATAACTTTTTGTGAGAGCATTTCTTGGACTTGAAGTGTGAAGAGGAGTTGTAGGAAATGTCTTTCTCTTCAAAATGAGCTTTGGATGGAATTTTTCTGATAAACCATGTGGAAGTTATGCCCTGGTCAAGTTACAGTTGACTTTTTCAACTGTCCAAATATGGAAACTTTTGCATCTTGAGACTTTTTGAGCCATGCCTTGAGAATCATGATCAAGAATTGATCAAATGATGTTTGTGGCTTCAAAATCATATGTTGACCAAAAATTTGAACTTTTGACTGTCAAATGACCATTTTGCCCCTGCAGTTGACTACTGAGCAATTAGGGCATTTGACTGTGCAATTTTGTGCTGTAAGTCTTGAAACTTGCCATGAGGATGCTTGACAATGTTTATAGGCATGTGAGACTTGATTGGACCCTTTAAAACTTCAATTTCTTTGTCAGAACCAAAACCCTAGTTTTTGACTGTTAGGAGGCCTTTGAACTGTGCAACCCTTGGGGAGATCTTGAAGCATGTTCTTTGCAAATCTTGAAGAATATAGGAGGGAAAATTTTGGGGTACAACAGGGTGCATTGAGACACATGTCTGGTAAACGTTTCAAATATCTTTCTCAAATCCCCCAAAATCAGCAAGCATTAAATGCACGTAACCATGAGTTAAACTGTAATCATGAATTAATTCTCTTTCTTAAAACCGTTTACGTTTTCAAAACTCATTTTGAAATCTATTTAAGCATATTAACATCATTCATTAAACTTTTACCGTTTCTTACAATCATCCAAATATTTTCTCTGCATTCTTACTTGTGTGTTCATCTTTCTCAAAAGAAACCCTTTTTCAAGCTTTTCTAAAAGAAACCCTAAGTGTGAACATGGCAAACTCTAGCAATGTTTCTGCAGGTTCTCAGAAGGAGGCTTCATCTGAACAATACCAAATTCCCTTCAGAACAATCCTTACACCAGTGAAGAACTTGGAAGTTCTGTCTGAACTGATTGTTGATTTCACCAGTTTGAAAGAAAATGGATTTGATTTGACAGAAGAAGTTAGGGCACAAGGATGGGAGAGATACTTTGATAGGTTGGTGGGGCCAACGTTCCCAGTATTGGTCAAAGAATTCTGGATTCATGCGTCTTTATCAACACATCAAGTTACTTCCTATATAATGGGAAAGAAGATTGTGATCATTGAGGATCACATTGCAAGATTAATTGGATACACTGGTGGTGGTATCCGCTGTATCGACATGGCAGAAAGATTCTCAGATGCTGCTGTCATTGCAAGAGAGATTTTCACCCATGGGGTTCCCAGCAGCAAAATCAGAGATTTGAAGGATCAGCACAGAATATGGGCGAAGATTATTCTGGGGTGCTTCAATCACAGGAAGCCCACAAGCTCTCCTGATTATATAAACATAGATCAGCAGTTTCTGATCTATTTTATTAATCAGAAGGTAAAGATTAAATTGGCTCATCTTCTGTTTAATCACCTCAGGACCAGCGTCAAGGAGACAAGAGAAGAAGAAAGGACAAAAAGGGATTGGATACCCTTTGGTAGGTTAATATCAGATATTCTAACTGAGAATAGGCTGATTGAACACCTTACAGAAGCACAGGAGTTAAGCTCTATTGAACCTACTGTTGGCAAGCCTATGAATGCCAAGAATCTGAAGAAAATGAAACTGATAGAGAATATCAGAAAGGAGCCCAGCGTCACTCCTCTTGCTGACATCACCAGCAGAAGAGTCCCTCTGGACGACTTTCCAATATTCTCTGAGATTGACTCTAAACCAGTCATTGTTCTCAGATACTTGGATGCTTGCAAGGCTGATGGCACATATCCCACTCTGAATATTAAAGATCTGCACCAGCAAAATCCAGAAGTTACTGTGAAGAAGACGAAGAAGAGAAAGGCTACTTCAGAAGGACCATCCCAGCAGACCCCTAAGAAGAGAGGTAATCTATCTGCTGCTAATGTTTTAAATTCTTCTGCTATTCCAACATCTATTCCAACCCCAACTTCACATGAACTACCAATCCCCATACCAACCATTGATGACACCGAACCAGAGGCTGACCCTTCTGAGTCACTAACTCTCAAGAGATCCCGCACCAAAAATCCAAAACCCACAACATCAACAGAATCAGAACTTGATAAAGTTCTTTCTGAAATTGATCAACGTTCTTCCACTCCCCTCTCAGAAAATCCAAACACTCAACCACAAACTGCCCACTCACCTCAACCAGAACATCCACTCTCACCCATACCAGAAATTCCACAACCAGAAATTCCACCTCCCTCTCCACAACCAGAACTTCATCCACTTTCACCTCAACCATCATCTCCACAACCTGAGTTTCAACACTCTGAAACTCCATCACCTGAACCTCAAACCCCTGAACCTCTCTCACCTCAATCCTCTGAACCACAACCCTTGGCAATTCAGCTGCCTTGTGGTACAACTGTAAACATACCCCAACTGCCATCCTCACCAGAAACTACCCCTCCAAATACTCCAAACAGTCCAATAATCATTTCTGATTCTCCCACTCCATCTCCCAAACAAAATACAGAAGACCACAGCAGGACCTTCATTGATTTAACAATCCTTGACCGTCTTGCTAACCTTAAAAATAAAATAGCCATCCCCAAACCCAAACAACTAGATGTTGGTGTTGGCATTTTGAATTTTGAAACAGGCTTGCAGAATTGGATTGCTTCTCTAAAGAAGGTTTGTCCTGGAATGATTGATCCTGCTGCTTCAGACCAACTCTGGACACATTTCAGAATATGGGTACGCGCTGAAGCCCTCAAGCTGCAAGACATCAACTATGAACAGGCTCAACAGAACTTCAACAAACTGCTGAAAGAAGTTGAAGGTCCAGTCATGAGTCAGCTGCTGAAGGAGGAAGTGCTCTTTCTGGATAGTGAGCCATGGTCTGAAAAGCGTCCAACTTTAAAAGTTCAGCCAGCAGAAGATCAGACAATTCAAGCAGAAGATGTTGCAGAAAGCTCTCAGAAGCATCATGTTTCTGACGTTTCTCAAGCTGCCTTGGACAGGCAGACTCTTGAAGAGCTGAAGAAGAATGATACTCGTCTGCAGCAAAGAATGGATGAGAATGATCAGAAAATGAAGGAAAGTATGGATGTGCAAGATGGAAAGATTGATACAGTTGTCAGCATGGTGCATCAGCAGAAGGAAACTGCTGATCAGATTAAGAACACGCTAGAAGCTTTGTTCACACGCTTTCCACCCCAACCTTAGTTTTTCATTCATGATGTTTTCATTGTTTTCTTTCCATGTTTTCTGTACTCTCTTCTATGCTTTGAATTAAATATAACAGTTTTTATGCTCTGATCGTTTTAGCTTATATTACTTGCGCTTTTTGATTACTGACAAAAAGGGGGAGAACAAGAATGATATTTTTCAATAACGGACTACTGAGACAAAAAGTCTCAAACATTCTAACACTCTGATATACTTGAATTTTTTTGTTATGCATAAGCTTACAGGTACAAGAAGTTAATCATCTCTGATACACTGAAGCTCTGATGTTCTGATGTTCAAAGAAAGTCAATAAAGATCTGATCCTGAAGAACTCATGGAATTAAAAAGGGAAGTAATAAATTCAGGGGGAGTATCTCCGATCTAAACTCTGATATCTCTTATCCCTTATCCTCTTATCTTTGATAACTTCCTATTTAATTCTGATACAATTTATTATTTGGTTATCTCTGATACTTTTCACGTTATTTTTCAATTGAAAAAATCTAGTTTTTGTCATCATCAAAAAGGGGGAGATTGTTATAACAAAGTTTGAATCTACTACCCTAAGTTTAAGTTTTGATGATAACAAAATGCAAAGATATATTAATTGTATGATTCATGTAAGACAAATATGCTATCTAAAAATTACATTTGTTTTACAGAAACTCTGATGGATATCAGCAAGAGAATATCATCATCAGCATCAGAAGATGAAATATCAACATCAGCATCAGAAGATGTTATATCAGATGCCAGAATCAGAAGATTAACATGTGCTTACGCTGAAGCTTGATGAACAGATTTGCGCGTAACAATCTAAACTCTGATCAAGACAACAATAATTCATCAGCATCTAGCAGCGTCAGAATAAGCCAAAGCCAGAACATGTTTTAGTGGCAACGGTACTGTGCATTCAAGATACTTTATTATCAACGACATCATTCCAGACAAGATCTTCTCAATTTGGAAAGAATGTTATTGGCATTGAAATGGAATTAACTGACTCCAACGTACCATTTCCCAGTGCTATATAAACAAGTCAGTGAAGATTGAATTTGCTAAGGCTCTACAACTCTCTACACGCCTAAAGCTATTCATCATCTTCCTCACTCTCAGTTTGCTAAAGCTCTCAAATTCTTTACTCAATTATTTTAGCACTCTAGTTCTCATAAGCTTAACGTGTGTAGTATCACAGTTGTGATAAATAGTTTTTTTGTAGAAAACATTCAACACACTTAGATTTCATTTATCTGTAAGAAAGTATTTCCTTGAGAAACCGGTTTGTGGTTTGACTCAAGAAGGCTTTAGCATTTGTTAAAGCAGTTGTAATATTCAGTTGAATATAGTGGATTAAGACCTCGTTGGAGAGAGGCGAAATCACCTTGACGGGTGGACTGGAGTAGTTTGAGATCAAACGAACCAGGATAAAAATACCGTGTTGACTGCAATTGATTCCAAGTTTTTATAATTCAACCCCCCTTCTTGTGTTTTTCACTTCTTCAATAACTGTTTTGGAGGATTAATTAAATGGCAGAAGAAAATATATTTCCATGTAATGGATTTTAGACGTGAATATTAGGAGAATAATTAAATAATGAAGAACTAATACATAGAGATTTATGGGAGCGTTTTGGAAACGACTATCATGTTTGTGTTTCCTTTGTGATGTACGTTGATGTTATGATGTTGTGAATATTTTTGTGAAGTGAAGGAATGGTTATGACGAAGATTTGCCTCTATTAATTGGTAATATTAGTGATATAGGCGTATGCCTCATGAAGGGTTTAATGATATTGTTATATGTGTTATACATTCATACATTTGCATTCGTGAAGGCCTGTATTGGGGATTTGTGAAGTAGGCTTATGCCTTGTGCCTCTATTAATTGGAAATTAGTAAAGAGGGCTGAAGCCCTGTTGGTACCACATGCATATGCACTATTGTGTCGCATTCGAATTCCATTTTTAATCGCTAATGATAATTGTGAATGTTTATTGATTGTTGTGTGTTGTTGAGAAGCGGTGAAATTTATAATGTTCTGGTCTAATATATTAATCATCATAATCTTATTTATATTATTCGATATCTCACCCCTTTATTTGTTTCGCCATTTCCTTTATACTGGTAACGTGCAGGTAACGAGGAGTAGAGACTGAGTAGCTTGTTGGTGTCATCGCTCTGATACGTAGCACTCGGGGGGATAAACACTTATTTGATTTTATGATGTTTTCAGTTTAATCCAAGTTGTTATGTTAAGAAGTTGTTTTCTTTGAATCAAGTTGTTTAAAAGATGCTATGTTTCTTTTGAAGTTTTAAAGTTGTCTGCTGCGTATTTATGGAATCAAGTTGAAATATTTTGGAAGACTAATTAATTGTTATAAGTTCTTTGGATTAATATGTGCTATGTATCTATTATGATAGGTTTTTATGTTGTTGGTTTTTGAAATGAGAATGTAATGCCTCATGTTTGCGGAAATTTTGGCACTCTGATTTTAATATATCTGTGGGGTAGATTTGGGGTGTTACACCTAGGATCGAACCCAGGTCTTAGATTTCACATATCCATGCCCTTGCCATATGCGCTGATTATCAATTTGTTTATACAAACAAGAATAATAACATATACATGAAATAAGTGGATTATGATTATGTGTCAAAGCGCACACTGAGATGGGCCCCCGGGTATTTGAAACAACCAATCACATGATGCTATCATGCCACATCAACCTGCGTCTGAGTCAACTGGCCGGAGGGACTCTGAAGTCAAACTCCGATCGTCTTTTCCGGGGTGTCCAAAATGTGAAATCTGCCAAATCAAAAGATCAAAGCTTATAATCAAAGCTACCCCCCTAAATCAACCCTTCTGAATCTGTTTCTGGGGTTCATTCATCCTAAAACCGCCTATATTGTGAGGTATGGTGAAGAACACAGATCGTGCCCTAAAAATGGCACGATCTTGTTTTGGCCTCTTTTCTCAAGTATTCCATGTTGGACCTGTCTTATGAGTTACCCTGAACACAAATCAATCATTGAAGGAAGTTAATTCATCATAAAAATCAAGATATGAATTCAAGAAAAATACCAACAATGAGTTCAGTTTGGTGCTTCTAGGCGTGAAGTTGCTTGAACAAAGATTGGTACACGTTTCTAGGAGCTTCTGGGCATGGATGGGAGGCTTAGGTTGGATTGAAAGAGGCTAGAACCTGTTCTTTGGATTTTCACGATTTTAAGTGATTTTTGCAATTTTGGTTTGAGTGCTTAGGGTTGTATCTGCGTCCTCTTGTGCTTCTGAGTGGGCATACATATATAGTGAATCAAATTTAGGTTAACAAAGTTGGAAGAAATCTTTTCTTTCAATGAGAAAGTAATGACTTTCAATAATATGATTTATTGCATATTTGGACCAAATCAAATCTTGCTCTCTCCACGAATTTGCCTTACCATGCCAATACATCTTGCTCCTTATTTTGATGAGAAAAAGATTTGAAATTAAATCTTACATTATTCCTTTCATTCACTTTATTTAATTTTGCATTCTATTGAATAAAATATCAAAAATAAATAATACAAATAATAAAATAATGTAAGAATGAACTCAAAGTTTGTGGGCCATGGTATGAACAAGTTTCAATCATGAAAAAATGGGCACATTTGAAAAAAAATGTAATTTTGGTCAATATTGGCTTCATGCAATTTTCCAAAAATGGCCAACTTTGACAATACATATCTTCCGCAATTTTGATCCTAGGAGGGTTTTCTTGGGCTTTTAGAAATCTTAGGATGTCCTCTAAACAACCTTTTTGGTTTCATTTCAATTGGATCTTCCATGCTCATGTAAGAAGCTTTGACCCAAAAGGTGTTTTTGTTGACTTTTTGGAATGACCTATAATGTCTGAATTCATATCTTTTCATGAGTGCATTTCTTGAACTTGAGGTCAGAAGATGAGTTGTATGGAATTGGATTCTATTCAAAATGAGCCTTGGATGAGAAATTTCTGATAAAGTATGAAAAAGTTATGCTTGGTCAAAGTTTGGTTGACTTTTCCTAAGAAACCCTAATTTAGCAATTTTTGAGTTTTGATGAATTAGGAGCATTCCTTGGGGAATCATGGTCAAACCTTGATCAAATGATGGATATCACTTCAAAATGTTGATGTTGACCAAAAATATTGAAGTTTGACTGTATGTGGGCCACAGTTGACTTTTGACCTAATAAAGTTAATTTTCAAGCATCTGAGCAGTTGACTGGGTAAACCTCTTGTGTAAGGAATGAAACTTGACATGGATGGTCTTGAGAACATATTAGGACTATGGAGAGCATATGAGGCCTTTAGAGCTCACCCATCTTGATGAAAATGGAAACCCTAGTTGATGGTTCATTGCTTTAGGAGAGAGTTTATCTGGTCAACTCTTGGGTATCCTTGAGCAAATTGAGGATCTCAATGAACATATGTTGAGTAAAATGGGAGGGAAAATTTTGGGGTACAACAGGAAGAAAAAAATTATATCGAGTTTAGGGTATTACCAAACCTACATCAAGAAGTGTGAGCAATGTTAGAAGCATGGCGATTCCCACCTCGCTCCTCCATACGAGCTCAGTTCATAGACATGGTGAAGTCTATCCTCAGGAAATATGACATTCCCCAATCTGTTATCATAAAAAACTATACCCAATTTATAGACAAGAATCTAAAGAAACTCTTCGAATATCTCAAGTTCAAGCACCACTTCACGTCGGTAGAACACCCTAGAGCAATGGGCAAGCTGAAGTCGCCAATTGAATGTTGTTGATAGGATTGAAGATAAAACTCTATGGGCCAAAAAAACTGGCTCGAGGAGCTCCCTTATGTTCTTTGAGCATACCAAACTACATCTCATTCAACAAATGGCGAAACACCCTTCTAGCTTTCATATGGCATCAAGAACATCATCTTGGTTGGTGTAGGGAAACTCATATGGAGAACAATATATCATTTACAAGAGGATGACGATTCATAAGTCATCAAGGAAAAACGAGATCTCTTGAGACCTAATCATAAACTCATCTTTTGAATGATGTTTAATATTTTAGTCACCACCTTTAAATTTCCTACGGTAGTCTCGTCATTAAGATATCAGGGATAAAAAATGAGAATGTAAATGTGGAAGGAAGATGAGATAGATGAGTGATTTATGAGATACGTGAGAGAAATAATAGATGTTTTGCATTGTAAGTTAATATCATAAAATTGAGTTGCCACATTAACTCGAATGAAAGTGAATTCATTAAAAAGTTTAACATCAGAAAATAATTATAAAAAAAATAAAACATAAAAATTACTCTTCATTATTCTTGCATTTTTTTAACACTGCAAATTATTTTTTAAACTTTTGTAATTAAGTAATTTAAGCATTTTTTTTATCAATAGATATTGTAATATGGCTAGCACGTTTAAGATATGATTAGTATTAATAAATGAATGAATGAAGCCTTGCCTTAGAAATGAGTGATTAAGAATAAAAAGCTTATGAAGGAATGAAGCCTTGCCTTAGAAATGAGTGATTCAGAAGAAAAAACTAAAAAGAATTTACTGCGTTTGCCGGGAGTCGGACCCGGGTCTATTGCTTGGAAGGCAATTATCCTAACCGTTGGACTACAAACGCTGTTGATTCTGTTGTCCAGTATTACATTTAATGATGTAATATATTATAAAAATGTATGGTTAGCTAAATTTTAGTGGGTCTTTGAGAATACTTTTATATCACGTCCATGCAATATCATTTTTATAGATAGGGATAAGAAAGTTCAAATCCATATAAAGACAATATGTTTGAATGTGCTTTTGAGAAAATCAATTTAAAATTACATAAACTTCTATATTATTATATGTGGTTGAATTGTTTTTGTGAACATGATTTGTATTGGTTTTTAGATTTTCATTTTTAAAATTAAATCAAATTGAAGCATATAAATTTTTCATAATTAATATAATACATTACAATAATAAATTATTTATTAGTCTTTAGCTTTTAATAATTTATTATTTTTATTTAATATTTTTTTTACTAGTTTAATAGAATTTTACAAGTTTTAATATGACAAAAAGCTATAAGATTTAGTTCGCGAAAGTTTTGGTCGTTATAGTCTCGACATCGTCTCTATGTACATGCAAATACATCGAATATCAATTATCACCATTAAAGATTGACATCAATTCACAACAAATTATGTCACAAAGAGAAGCAACAATATATATATGATCTAAAAAATAGTTTTTGAAGGTGTTGCTCTCTATTCAAATCTCGCACGAGGAATGTGAAAGGGGCTTTGAGGATTGCAAATTCAATTTGCACGAAATAATAACATAAAACATGTTTGTATAAGAAGAATATATACTTCAAATGAAAAGAATCAATAATTTGAAGTCACTATAAGTATATGAAATTGACACATATTATAGTTATCAATTGAAATTTTTGGAATTGAACATTCATAAAATATATCATATATTGAACATATCAAGCATTTAGAACATAAGCAACATTGCATTAAGGAAAAGGCTTTACTTTCAAGGAGAAATAAAACGAAATTATCCCATAGATGAATGGAACAGAGGATGCACTCACATAGTGTGAAATGTGAGGGCAAGGTACCTCTACTCTTGTTTTAATAACGTCAAAACATTCTTCACATCATGCATTTGTGCTCCTAATATTGGTTGGTTCTTTGGTGGATTTGCATTTGGGAATGGATGACATGAAACTTCTTGAATCAAAGCATTTTTTGCCACTTCAACTGCTTGCGTCGACTCATGATTTGATCAAGGTCAATGCACCTCGCTCGGAACTGCTCGCGTCGACCCTTTTGATCTACTCATACTGGGAATGAAAATCTTTCAGGTTGCATCGATGCATGCCCAGGTGCGGTCGACACATCACTTATTTGTGGATCATCTCACCAAGCTCGGTATTGCTTAGGTCGACCCCCCAAACTGTATGAGTTAACGCATTGCTAAAATTCAACTGTTTGTGCTCTATTTTCTGGTCTTACTGAAAGTGAAACATTATATATATTAGTTTGGGTTCATCATTTGGGTCAACAAGAAAAAGTGAAAGATATATACGCAATTTCTCATCATTTTCATCCTCTCCTTGCATTCATCAACATAACATTTTTCGTTGATCAAAGTGCATAGTTGTGGTGATAACGTTCAAATTGAAGATTGAAATTCAGATTTGAGTTGAGAATTGAGTGGCTTTTTTCTTGAATAAAATCGTTAGGGTTTTGTCTTCCAAGATCCGCGTTGGTGCGAGAGTTTTTGCACAAGTCTTTGCTTATTTAATTTAGCCGAGTGAAAGGGTTGAGAAACTGTGGGTTTGCTCAATCAAGTAGCAGTAACCAGAGGATTGTGAAGAAAGATTTGGGTTCAAATGTCTTGCGATCAAAATCAACCAAGTGAAAGATTTGTAGAACGAAGAGTTCGTGCCATCAAGTAGCAGTAACCAAAGGTTTGTTCAAAGAGTTTGGAATACTTGGTTTGGCTTGAACCAAGGGGAGAGAAATAAATAGTTTCAGCATCAACAATTGGTTTGTATGTAGTGAAGACTATTGCTTCTCTTGTAACACTTTGCAACTTAATATCATATATTTCAATTATAGATTTTAGAATTGGGGGCAGATGTACCCTATTCGAGGACGACAAGGGGAACTGCCTTAACAAATCGTGTGTTGCTTCTCTTTCCCTATCCTATTATTTTTGTTTGTCATGATTTATGTGATATCGATTATTCAATTTATTTTACTGTGATTGTAGTGAGTCAAACTTAGTTTACAATAATCGTAGAAATGGCTTTGATTGTTATCAAGGAAAATTCATCACTACAATTAAGTAAAATTGAACTTGTTGTGTTTTTGCACACCAAGTGTTTGATAAACTGACTAACACACAAATTAGTGATATTGTCAAGTTTTATCTTAAGCAATTCATTGGAAGTAGTAAGTAATCATTGATATTGTTTAAGTGACTGATTAATAAGTAATCATATTGATTCATTTCTCATCATAAGAACTCCATTCGGTTTTGCATATCCGATATTTTCAATAACAGATCGTTTAGACGATTTTGATTCGGGAAGCTTTTGCACCATTTAAAAACAATTTTTAATAGCGCAATTTTTTAAATAAAGGATTTATTCAACCTCCCCTTCTAGACCCATCTTTTCGTCAAACAAGTGGTATCACGAGCGCCAGTTTATCTAGTGCTTCAAATATAACTTTTTAGAAAATGGAGAACGATCCAAAAGGGGCGTACAATAGAGCGCCTATTTTTACCATGACAATTATAGTTATTGGAAAGATTGTATATGGATGAATATCAGTTCTGTTGATATAAAATATGGAAATTCATCGAGAATGGTCCTATAGCAATAACCCTGTCCGATGCGGCTGGTGCCACCATACCTAAACCGGAAGCACAATGGAAAGAGGATGATGAGAAAAATTATAGCTATGATTGAAAAGCTAGAAATATGCTCATATCATCTTTAGGTGTTGATGAGTATTTTAGAGTCTTCCATTATGCTACTACTAAGGCAATGTGAGGCGTATTACAAGTTTCCCATGAGGAAACTAACGATGTCAAATCAGCTAGAATCAATACTTTAACCTAAGAGTTCGATCTCTTTCACATGAAGAATGGTGAAACCATTGTGGACATGCAAAAGAGATTCACTCATATAATCAATCGCTTATATGCAATTGGTTATACCACTTCCAATGTTGTTGCTACTAACAAAATTTTTTGATGTCTTAATAGGGAATGGCAACCTAAGGCCACGACAATCAAGGAAGCTAATGATCTAACGACACTAGATGTTACAACATTGTTTGACAAGCTTCAAGAACATGAAGAGCTCATAAATATCAACAAACACGAAAAGAAGGAAAAGAAAGAAAAATCAAGGGACATGGAAAAGAAGTCTATCGTGTTAAAGGCTTTAAGCTCTAAGTCATCCACCAAAGATTCGTGTGGAAGTGATTCAAGTGATGATGATGGAAGTTCGAATGAAGATATGTGGTTATTCGTGAGAAAGTATCATAGGTATCTCCGGAAGAATGAAGACCAACATTCGGATAAGAACCTCATCAACTATAGAAATCAATCTAAACCCTCAAAGAAAGATGAAAGTAAGAAATCTAAGTCAAAAGGATCATGTTATAATTGTGGAAAACCCGGTCGCTACAAACTAGATTTCCCATTGCTCAAGAAAAAAAAATGAAAATACAAATATCAAAAGAGATCAAATAAAGCTAGGAGAGCATATATTACGGGGGAGAGCGATAGTGAAACTTCAAGCAAAATAGATTCTAGTGATGAAGAAGAAACAGTCAACTTTTGTCTTATGGCTTATCAAGAGAAGAAAAATAATGACCCAATAAAAAAATGGTACCTATTTCTCTTATTTAAATTGTAGGTGGAATGTCTTGAGACTACGGAGAGAACATAGTTTCTCGATAGTGGATGCTCAAGGCATATGATGGGTGAAATCTCCTTATTTTTTAACTTTGTGGCTAAAAAGAAAGGATTTGTAACCTATAGTGACAATAACAAGGGAGCTATACTCGGCAAAGGTAGTGTAAGTAATCCCTCTTCTACTACTATCTCTGATGTCCTTTTAGTTGAAGGTCCTAAAAACAATCTTATTAGCATTAGCCAATTGTGTGACAAAGAAAACAAAGTCACTTTTTCAAAAGATTGTTGCATAATTAAAAATGATGATAATAAAGATGACATGTTTAAGGGTTTAAGGGTAAATAATGTATACATGCTTGACTTGAATGAAGTATCTTTGACCGGTACTAAATGCCTAGCCTCCATAAGTGAAGACTCTTGGCTTCGGCATAGGCGTTTAGCACATGTCAACTTTGACTTGCTAAATAAAGTAGTTTTAAAAGATTTAGTAGTCGGACTACCCAAAATAAATTTTTTTAAAGATCACTTATGTGATGCGTGTTAAATGGGGAAGCAAACAAGGATCTCGTTTAAATCTAAAAACATTGTCTCTACGTCGAGACCCCTAGAACTTCTTCATATGGACATTTTTGGACCATCTAGAATAAAAAGTCTAGGTGGAAACTAATACGGTTTTGTTATAGTTGATGACTACTCTAGATTTTGTTGGACTATTTTCTTAGCTAGTAAAAGTGACACTTTTTTGGCTATTGAAAAGTTTTCCAAGATCTCTCAAAACAAATTGAACACTAGCATTGTTACTATTCGAAGCGATCACATATGTGAATTTAGAAACCACCTCTTTGAAGAATTTTGTGAATAATATGGTATTGATCATAATTTTTCTGCCCCACGAGCTCCATAACAAAATGGAATGGTCGAACGTAAAAACTGTGTTTTAGAAGAACTCGGAAGAACTATGATCAATGAAGACGGTCTTTCTGAATATTTTTGGGTTGATGCCATAAATATGACATGTTATGTTTTGAATAGGATTCTAATATCTCTTATTCTTAACAAAACTCCCTATGAACTTTTAAAAGGTAAGGAGTCAAATATTTCACATTTTCGTTTGTAAGTGATTTATGCTAAATAATGGTAAAGAGAACCTTGGTAAGTTTGACTCAAAAGTCGATGAAGGTATCTTTATCAGATACTCTCAATCAAGCAAAGCAAATAAAGTATACAATAAAAGATTACATATTGTTGAAGAATCTGTGCATGTTTTCTTTGATGAATCTTATCTGAAATCGGTTGGAAAAGGTGTTGTTTTTTATGGTGCAAGTGTATCTTCGAAAAGCATACTAAAATATCCTAAAGAAAGTGACTCTAAACCTATAAAATTTAAGGAGAAGTTGGATCAATTATTTGAAGAAAGAGAGAAAGATCATCCAAGTAATTAAAGTGATATTCCTTTGGAATGGAAAACCTCTAAGGATCATCCCACCGACAACATTCTAGGAGATATTTCAAAGAGAGTTACCACACGGTCTAAGATAAGTAACTTTTGTTATCTTTTTTATTTCGTCTCTCAAATTGAGCCTAAAAACTCTAAAGACGCCTTAATCGATGAACATTGGTTTTTAGCTATGTAAGAGGAACTAAATTAGTTTAATAGAAATGAGGTTTGGGACATTGTCCCTCCTCCATGAGACCATCGAGTAATTGGTACTAAATGGGTGTTTAGGAAAAAATTAGACTAAAACGGAATAATAACTTGCAACAAGGCTTGTCTTGTTGCTCAATGATATAACCAAGAGGAAGGCATCGATTATGAGGAAACTTATGCTCTGATTGCTTGACTCGAGGCTATATTCCTTTTGCTTACCTATGCATGTTTACAAAATTTCAAGTTATTTCAAATGGATGTTAAGAGTGCTTTTCTCAATGGCTACATTAATGAAGAGGTATATGTATCTCAACCTCCCGGTTTTGAAAATTTTGAGTTTTCTAATTATATTTACAAACTTAAGCGTGCTTTGTACAGTCTCAAACAAGCCCCAAGGGCTTGGTACGAGCATCTTAACAAATTCTTACTAGATCAAGGATTCTTAAGAGGAAAGGTTTTACAACCTTTTTTATTAAACTTCAAGAGAAACACTCTATTTTAGTTTAAGTTTATGTAGATGACATTATCTTTGGATCTACTAACATGTCTTTGGTCAAGGAATTCTCTAAGCTAATGCAGGGAGAATTTGAATGAGCATGATGGGGGAGTTAAACTACTTCCTCGGTCTTCAAATCAAGCAAATTAATGAATGGACTTTTGTAAGCCAGACAAAGTATTACAATGAGCTACTCAAGCGCTTCGATATGGAAAACTCCAAAGTAATCGACACTCTAATGCCTATGGCGGTGAATTTGGTCCGAGGTGAAATTGGTACCTTTGTGGTACGTCAAAGTATGGACTTTGGTTCTCCAAGGGATGAGATTCTTCTTTGGTTGGCTATTCCGACTCTGACTTTTCCGGTTGCAAATCGGATAGGGAGAGCACTAGTGGAACTTGTCATTTCTTTTCAAACTCCTTATTAAGTTGGCATAGAAAAAAGCAAGTTTTTGTTGCTTTGTCAAATACCAAGGCAGAATACGTTGCAGCCGGTAATTGTCGTGCTCAAATTTTATGGCTCAAACAACAATTGCTCGACTTCAATGTTAAACTTGAAAGTATTCCTATTTTTTGTGACAAAACAAGTGCCATTAATCTAACCAAGAATTTGGTTTTACATTCACGCACAAAACATATTGAGATTAGACATCATTTCCTTAGGGATCATGTAGAATAGGGTGATGTTGTATTCGAGCAAGCTGATAGCAAAAATCAACTTGTCGATATTTTTACAAAACCACTCGCGATGAAACCTTTCTTACACATCTGTGGGGAACTTGGTGTTTTCGGTTTCTCATATTTTATGATTGTATATTCCTTCATAATCTACTATGTCTAATGTAAGCGTTAGTGAGTGCATTCATCTTCAATCATCCATGGAGGTAATATCGTTCTTATTTATTCGACCTCTATTGATCATGTGTAAATGTTAAACTTGCTTTACAATATGTATTTTTTTCATCCTTGACATAATTGATGTATATTTAGGCTTTCTATTTATTGTATGAATGACATTAAATAACATGAAAATTTTGAAAATTGAAATTTGGGTTGCATGAGTCGACTCATGAGTTGCAGCTGTCGGCGCATACTGAAGCATTTTTTGATCTTAATTTGGTGCTTTGTAGTGCATTTTGTGAATTTAATTGTTTACACGTCTTTCTTATGCTATTGGTTATTTTATTTTCCTAAGAACTTACTTTGTGTTCGTTGTTTTTATTGTTGAACTCATTTGGTTTGTAATGAACTTAATGCGTTTGATTAATTATGTCCACTATTATATGTTTTGCACTAGCTTCATTTTATGTGAATGTTTGTTTGTGTTTGTTAGTTGCAAAGTATATAATTATCATATAATTGAATATGTTTCTATTACACTTGACCTTATACTTTTCTCTTTTTGATGTTGTCAAAGGGGGAGAAGAAGCAGATTAAGCAGATTATGCCGAGCATGTGGTTGTGAGGAAGGCACAAATTCAGGGGAGGATATGTGGTATAATTAGGGTGAGTTATTGGCTTAGGTTTTTCCATCATCAAAAAGGGGGAGTATGTGAGGGCAAGGTACATCTACTCTTGTTTTAATGATGTCAAAACATTCTTCGCATCTTGCGTTTGGGCTCCTAATATTGGTTGGTTCTTTGGTGAATTTGCATTTGGGAATGGATGGTATGAAAATCCTTGAATTAAATCATTTTTGGCCACTTCAACTGCTTGTGTCGACTCACACAGTTGGTGGGTCGACTCATGGTTTGATCAAGGTCAATGCACCTCGCTCGGGACTGCTTGCATCGACCCTTCTAGTTGACTCATACTGGGAAAGAAAATATTTTAGGTTGCATCGATGCATTCCCTGGTACAGTCGATGCATCACTTATTTATGGATCATCTCATCAAGCTCGAGATCGCTCAGGTCGACACCCCAAACTGTATGAATTGACGCATCGCTAAAATTCAACTGTTTGTGCCATGTTTTATGGTCTTGCTGAAAGTGAAACATTTTATATATTAGTTTGTGTTCATCATTTGGGTCAATAAGAAAAAGTTAAAGATAAACACACAATTTATCATCATCTTCATCCTCTCCTTGAACTCATCAACAAACATATAACAATTTTTGTTGATCAAAGTGCAGAGTTGTGGTGATAACGTTCAAATTGAAGATTGGAATTCAGATTTGAGTTGAGAATTGAGTGGGTTTTTTCTTGAATAAAATTGTTAGGGTTTTGTCCTCCAAGATCCGCATTGGTGCAAGGGTTTTTGCACAAGTCTTTGCTTCATTTAGTTTAGGCGAGTGAAAGGGTTGAGAAACTGTGGGTTTGCTCAATCAAGTAGCGGTAACCGGATGTTTGTGAAGAAAGATTTAGGTTCAAACATCTCGCAATCGAAATCAGTCAGGTGAAAGATTTGTAAAACAGAGAGTTCGTTCCATAAAGTAGCAGTAACCGGAGGTTTGTTCAAAGAATTTGGCGTACTTGGTTTGGTTTGAACCAAGGGGGAGAGAAGGAAATAGTTTCATCATCAACAATTGGTTTGTATATAGTGAAGACTATTGCTTCTCTTGTAACACTTTGAAACTTAATATCATATATCTCAATTATAGATTTTAGAATTTGGGGAAGACGTACCCTTCGCGAGGAAGATAAGGGGAACTGCCTTAACAAATTGTGTGTTGTTTCTCTTTTCCTATCCTTTTATTTTCGTTTGTCATAATTTGTGTGATATAGATTGTTCAATTCATCTTACCGTGACTGTAGTGAGTCAAACATAGTTTACAATAATCATAGCAATCACTTTGATTGTTATCAAGGAAAATTCATCACTACAATTAAGTAAAATTGAACTTGTTGTGTTTTTGCACACCAAGTGTTTGATAAATTGACTAACACACAAATTAGTGATATTGTCAAGTTTTATATTAAATAATTCATTGGAAGTAGTAAGCACTCATTGGTATTGTTTAAGTGATTGATTAGTAAGTAATCATATTTATCCATTTCTCATCATAAGAACTCCATTCGATTTCACATATCTGATCTTTTCAATAACAGATCGTTTAGATGATTTTGATTCGGGAAACTTTTGCACCATTTAAAAACAATTCTTAAAAGCACAATTTTTTAAATAAATGATTTATTCAACCCCCTCCCCCCCTTCTGGATCTGTCTTATCGTCTAACATGAAACTCTCAAAATAAAGTTAGAGCGATATATATAGAGTGCAGGCAATAAATATATTTAGGCAACATTTGAGATATCGAGAATCCCCAATTCCATTCGAATGTTGAAAAATGGTTCGATTGCAAGAGGTTTTGTAAACATATCCGCAAGTTGATCTTTACTATCAACATGTTGTTAACTAATAGTTTCTGACCAAGGGAAGTGATTATAAGCTAAGGGTGATCCCCAAAAGGAAAGTATTTTGACACAACTCATGGTGAGAAAAGAGGCATTAGCGGGTAGTCCCATTGAGACTTAAACAAAATTCATTTTTTGAAGGTGAGTCGACGTAATGGTTTGAAGTTAGTTGACTAGGAGCCATATTAATGAAGGGTTCGAAAGGTAGAAGCAAATACGTGAAGCGTTCATCATTGAAGCAGTTTTCATCGACGATTACAAATAGAAGGTGGGAAGGTTCAGAAAGGGAATTTTCATCAAAAACTCCAAACATGGTTGTAATGACCGTTGAACGTGTCAGACATAGTTATTTTTGTTTGTTATTTAAGCAAGTTTTTCATTCATGTTAGAGGTTGCATTTTGTAACATTGTAAGAGAGCACTCAAAGTACCCACACCTAGAGAGAAACGAGTCAATTCTGAGAAATGTACGATTGCGTCCAACTTTGAATTCAAATTAGTTTATTTCAAGTCTTGTTTATCATTTCTATCTTGCATTTTATTTATCTATCTTTGTCTTTTTTTACCCTTTTCACGTTACGTTTCATACTTTAACCATTTCAAACACCAAAATATTATCAAACTTAACACTAAGTCTAAGACTTTTGTAGCCGGTCCTGCAAGTAACCTTTAAGTAAGAGGCTAGAGATTGTTTGCGAGAAACGCCCGCAAACAAATTGGCACATCTGGTGGGACATGTTTGTGTTAAGTTTGTCTCAATCTGCGCATGAGATTTAGGAGTGATAAAAAATGGTAGATCCTAGAAATCTAGATGGGGAATAAACCCCAGGAAGAAATACCATAACAGCAGCGAGTGTGGGTTCAAGTTCTATGGTTGCGTCTTTGACGATCCCTGTAACACCCCAATTCTACCCAACAATTATCATAAAATCAGAGTTATAAAAATTTAACAGCTAAATCAGGATGCTATAGTTTCAACTTAAAACAACGACATTCATTACAGATATATAACACATTAAACTTGGATGAACCAACGACAACATGATTTAATCTTTTGAAACCAACAATTTTCATAACTACGCAGCGGAATCATAATATTCGACTATAAAGAACATAACATCTTTGTCCAAGTGAAACAACTTTAAAAACAATATAGTACTTAGTAAATCAATTTAAAATTCATCAACGGAAATAATAATAACAATAAAGCCACAAGCATTCATCCCCCCTCCCTCCAGTGTTACGTATCAGAGCAATGACGCTGACTCGAACTACTGAAGGTAAACCGCCTTCACTCTGGATTAACTGCATGTTACCAACATCAGGGTAACATTCAAACAGAAGGGGTGGGATATCTAACAATATAATTGAACGCATGATAAACATTATATTAGAATCAGTTCATGCAAAATCACCGCTTCACAACTTATAAACAACATCAATCACGACAACATATCAACAAAATATAACGATTAATTCATCAACACAAAAACTCAAATATGCAATGTTAAATGCGACTTATTACTATGCAGATGCATGTGCTACCAACTGAGCGAAACTCCCAACTTAATAATCTTACCAATTAATAGAGACAACAACAAGGCATAATCCTTCAACTTTATGTTTGCCAATTCAGGCCAACTTAACGAGCATCAGCTCCAACATGATATGCCATGTATCCAACAACATGATTAAAAGAAACAATGACAACAACAACATATAACAACATTGGGATACGCCTACAACTCAATAATTGCCAATTATAGAGACAACACAATAAAATTCATCACCTGCAACTTCAGCAATTAATAATAACAACATTATAGCAACTTATATGTACCAATGCTATTATCGACCAAGTCCTATTAATTTATTTCCACTAAAATATTCCACTGATCAATCATTTTTTTTGTTGAATCAATGAAACTAATATTTCCTGCTACCTAAATTATCTCTACTGCCACTATACTTTAGTTACTAATGTTCCTGTTATTTACTAATAGCTCTACAACTAAAACCATACCAGTACTAACTCTGTAACTTAATAATTATCTCTACTATTTTTATGCTAATATACTAATTGTTCACTTCTGTTAACTCTAAATAGCCTCTGCTGTTATTCATTATTTCCTAACCCTGCTACATACATTTATGTAACAAAATATTAAAGTAACAGACACGCAGGACAAACACAGAAACAATTAGAAGGGATGGGTTTATGCCCCTCGGCATGTAAAACTGTTCCCTCGGCATAAAACATGGTGTCGGTCGGCAACCTTCACCATCATACGTGTTCTGCTCGGCACACCGTTCATATTCCTCCCAATTCTGCAACTTGTCCAGATCTTTCATGCGATTAATAGTTCCTTCCCTTCCCATGATCTCATACCAACACTACACATATTCACAACAACATAACAACTCTAACCACATCAATACATGATAATTTTAAACACTCGATTCATCGATTGAATCACTGTAATGTTAGCACAATTATCACAGATACCAAACAACAATTTATCCATACAACAATCACACACAAAAACAATTTTAGACAACCCAATTCCTACGTAACCTGCATCATAATTCCCATTATAAAGTCAAAACCCCACCCTTACCTTGGATTGAAGATTGCTCTATAATTTTCCGATCGAACCTAGCTTTGCCTCTTTTCCTCTTCTCTGTAACTTCTCACGTACATCACTTCTTCTACTCTTTTTCTTAACCATTTTTAATTAACCTAATTTCTATTATTTAACTTAACTTAATAATATTATTATTTCTATTGGGTCTAATTTTCACACCCCCTTAATACTATGTCTATCACCAAAACAAGCCCAACAACTAATATTATTAATATTCTACAATTCTAATATTATTACTAATATTATTAATCAACTAATTTAACCGACTAATAACAACACCGCAACTTATGTCAACCACTTACAACATAACACAACATGTCAACGATTTCAACAAATAATTCGAAATTAATCAAAAATATATAATTAAATGATTAATTAAATTAATTGGCGTTACAACCCCGAGCATAACAGTCACATGCTTACTCAACAAATGAGTGTCACATTGAATCCATTAATCGAAAATTCGGTGCAGAGTTACCAAACTTGGAAACTCAAATGACTCGCATTGGTAACTTTCTTGGAGCCCCTAGAGCGCCAGTTCGATATGCTGCAGCGCCTCCACCAGAAAAACTAGTGCAATATGAAGTGATCGACGAAACAATCAATCAAGAGCCAAAAATTCCCCAGTGTGTTGATCCTATACCTAGGGTTATTGAACAACCCCCGATAGTGATAGTAAATCAAAACCAGAACGCCAACCAAGTGGCAGGCATGTTCGACGAGATACAATGGCTGGAGAACAAAACCTAGAATCCATTGTCGAACGGACCATGGTTCGAAACAGAATGAATACTGGCTCTCAGAGGCCTACACATTCTTCTCCGTTACCATATTTTATGTTGCAAACAGAATTACCTAGGGGTTGAAAATTCCATAAATTCACTAAGTTTGCAGGGGATGCAGAAGAGTCCACTGTTGAGCATGTTTCCAGGTATCAAACCGAGGTTGGTGATATATCTTACAATGAAGATTTGAAACTAAAATATTTCGGAAGGTCCTTGTCTAATAACGCGTTTACCTGGTTTACAACGCTACCTCCCCAGTCGATCCATATGTGGAATCAACTAGAGAAATTGTTCCATGAATAGTTTTACATGGGGCAATAAAAAATAAGTCTAATAGATTTTGTTGGCTTCAAACAAAAAGCTATTGAGTCCATTGACCAGTACTTAAACAGGTTCATACTTTTGAAAGCAAGTTGTTTTACTCAAGTCCTTGAACACGAATTACTAGAAATGGTTGCGAATAGCCTAGAATATTCGATTAGGAAACAGTTGGATACTCAATACTTGAGAGATATGGCATAGTTAACTATTAGGGTTTGACAAATCAAATGCTTGAAAGCTGAGAAAGCCAAAGTCAGTAAGTATCAAAAGAAAGGGAAAGTTGCGTATGCAACCACTGAAGAATATTCTTCTGACGATAGAGAGTCAGTTGAAGAAACTGAGGTGAATGTGGCTGAACTCTAGCCTGGGCCTCCTTAGGCTTACAAACCATTGAGGCCATCGAATGGGAAGAATCCTGTTCGAAACTGAGAAAAGTGGCAAAGCCATTAAAAAACTTACTATTTCGACATAACTAAGTGTGATGAAATATTTGATTTATTAGTAGCTGATGGTCAAATTATTGTGCATCATGGTCTAAAGAATCCCCCATTAGAAAAAATAAGAAAAAGGAGATTCTGCAAATTTCATAATTTTCTTGGTCATAAAACATCTTAATGTGTGCTTTTCATGGATTTGGTGCAGAAAGCTCTGAAAGAAGGCAAACTTTAATTTGGCGAGAAACCAAAGATGCAGGTTGTTGTACCCCAAAATTTGCCCTCCCATATTCTCCAAGATTTGCTAAGATCATGCTTCAAAATCTCCCAAAGGGTTGCACAGTCCAATGGCCTCCTAACAGTCAAAAATTAGGGTTTTGGTTCTGGCAAAGAAGTGGAAGTTTCCAAGGGTCCAAACAAGTCCCACATGCCTACAAACATTGTCAAGCATCCCTATGTCAAGTTTCAAGACTTACAACACAAAATTGCACAGTCAAAAACCCTAATTGCATCACAGTCAACTATAGGGGCAAAATGGTCATTTGACAGTCAAAAGTCCAAATTTTTGGTCAACATCTTATTTTGAAGCCACAAACATCATTTGATCAATTCTTGATCATGATTCTCAAGGCATGGCTCAAAAAGTCTCAAGATGCAAAAGTTTCCATATTTGGACAGTTGAAAAAGTCAACTGCAAATTGACCAAGGCATAACTTCCACATGGTTTATCAGAAAAATTCCATCCAAAGCTCATTTTTAAGAGAATGACATTTCCTACAACTCCTCTTCACACTTCAAGTCCAAGAAATGCTCTCACAAAAAGTTATCAAACTCAACATTATAGGTCATTTTCAAAAGTCAACAAAAAGGCACTTTAAGTCAAAGACCATAACTTGAGATTGGTAAATCAAAATGACATGGGACCAAAGGAATTGGTTAGAGGACTTCAAGACCTTTCCAAAATGTCCAAGAAAATGATCAAAGCTTAAAAATTGAGCAAGATATGCCTTGTGGAAGTTGGGAAATTTTTGGGAATTTTGAAAAGTCAACTTTGCTTCAAAAGCCTCAAAATTGCTAATGGGCCACAATTTCTTCCAAGAATCATCACCCAAAGGCCATGCACGACCCATTGACATCCAAGGGAGTTATTTTGTCATTTTTGATTAATTATTTGAATTATTATTATTATTAATTCATTTAATTAAAATAAAATATGACAAAAATAGCAAATCATGTTTTTCCAATCCTTTTATGCAGCATATTCTCTCCTTAAAGCCTCAAGATTTCGTGCACACTCCATAAGGAAAGAATCTTCAATGATTGGCATAAGATTGGTAAGGAAAAGATTGAAAAAAAGATGCTTGAAAATCAAATATTGAAAGGCATTAAAACAAAGCTTTGGGCTTGATCTTTTCACCCTAATTCATTGACATATATGTGTACATTGCAACCCTAATCAAGAGAACAGGCATGCTGCGCTAGAACCTGAAAACAAAACTTGCATTTTTCTTAAAAATCTTAAAACTGTTTTGGCACATAGAGCACGTTTCAAAGCAAAAGAAGGATTCTAATACACTCCTGACACATCAAGGAGGCGTTTGCAATTGAAACCAAGCTTCCACGCGCAGAGAAACGGTAGAACGCCATAGCCTTGTTCATGGAAACTTTCATAATCGCATTTTGATTTATACGCGTGTTTCATGTCTTTTAATTGTCGTTTTACACTAACATGAATTCACTGAAGCTCTTGGTGTCTTTCAATTGAACTAATATGACATGTATGCAAAGTTACCATGGAAGCTCTTTAGGGTTTCAGAGGTTGAAAATTAGGGCTTCTTTCATGTGGAAAAATTAAGCCACAAGACCTATACCACTAGATTCAGAATGTCCAAACGAAGCAATTCCCCCCATCGCGCCTTTTTTATATTTACATGTGAGCTAATCGTTATTTTTATGTTCTGCATTTAGTGGGGGTTTAAAACCCCCGCTATCTATCTCATGTTTTCAGGTAAAACGAAGCAGCCATGAAGAAGATGATGAGTTGTCTCAACCAGACCGGGCCATTCAAACATCGCGCGTGTTTTTTTTATGTTTACCAATAGCGCTTATTCTCTCTCATATTAATCACGTTCCATTAATCTTACAAACAAACGCGCTTGGCTTGGTGGTTGTTGTGTTGTCACGCATGCAATGGGACCTGGGTTCGATTCCCAGGTCCCCCATATTTCCATATATTTTTCCTTGTAACTTGTTCAGGTACACTCTCTCTTCAAAGGTCTACCATGCAGCTTCACATCCTTGCTTGCCACGCGCCCAACAACACCAATCCAATGGTCAGAATTTGCAGATCACCATATGCACTAGTCAACTATCCCACATACACGCCAGAAAAGTCAAAAGGGCCTGGGGTTATTGGGCCAAATTACTGCAAATCAACCTCCTCAATTTGGGTCAACACCCCCTATGTTTGCATTTCTTTCTCTCTTTTCTTTTCTTTTATTTATTTTTTTTTAAAATTAATTGTTCTCCTTTAATTCACCAAATAATTTTTAAAATACAAAAAAAATCAGAAAAGTCAAAAAATAAAAAATATGTTTTAATATTTAATTCACTAATAGTTTTTTTGTAAAATAAATTTAATAATCTATTTAGGTTAATTTAGGCCTTTTTTAACTTTAACACATTTTTTTCTTAAATAAACTAAAAAACATAAAAATTAGGTTTTAGCATTTCATTTTTTTTTAATAAATATTTTCTTCCTTATTATAATTATTAACCATTAATTATTTTGTAAATACTCGTAATTAATTAATTAGGGTTAAATTAGGTCAAACTTAAACAATTTTCTTTAATAAATAAAAACAAACTAGAACTAGGGTTTTATTTAACTTTTTAATTCCAATTAATTCTCTTTAATTTCATAAAATCCAAAAACTCCCAAAATAAGTTCTTTCCGTTATTTAATTTAATTAATTCTGTAACTTCAATTCAATTTCTTTAAAGGGTCCAACGCCCTCGCACCTTCGATTATAATTACATTTCGCGCGTTTGCTTTTTATTTCCTTTTTAAATTTCATGTAATTGCCCCAAAGCTTTGTAATAGATAATTAGGACATTTATTTTCCGCATTTTTATTTATTCAAATCGGGTCTTGGTTTAATTTGGCGATGTAGACTCGCGCCTTGTAATAGCGTAGGACCTTTAAATTCCGCACTTTTAAATTGCTAACTATCACATGAAAGAATGTATGCCCAAATAAAATCAAAGCGTAGACCACCAAATGCATGACAAGACAAATAATAACTGAAAATGACACACAATTCACACACCACTCTTAGGGTACGCCTCACTGTTGCCTTGCCCCTCGAAACGTGGTCGTCGAGTAGAGGATGTTTTAGTAAGTCCTCATGTCCATGAACATGGCATGGGGGTAGCTTCTAAGGTGTCTTCCTATTGCTCTGGTGACCACATTGTCCTTAATCCTCGAATTGACCCGAACACCTCCAATGGTGGTGCTACCTACCTCTCAATGGTGGGATGGCACTACTTTGAGGACATTTACACAGATTAATTCCTTAGGGTAGGTAGATGACTCGTAGATACTTGCTCTAATTCAAAACAAATCAAAAACTTCTTTTCACACCGACACTTTGCAAAAAGCTTTCAAAACAACTTTTCAAACACTCTTGAGGACTGATACAAGAGTCGATCTGAAACTTTCAAAGAAACTTTTTCAAACCCACTCACCTTGAAAAGCAAACAAACATTTTGAAAACACAAATGAGCAAGTATCTAAGAGCCCATGGATAACCATGGATAGAAAGGGTGCTAACACCTTCCCTTTCTATAAATCTACCTCCCGAACCGAGAAACTATCTCATAAGGAATTTTGCTGTGCTTTTGTCCTGTCCATGTTGGAGAAAATAAAAGACGGTGGCGACTCTTGCTTCCGCGACATTTCGTGAACCAGCGTTAAACAGTCAGTTCCAGATCCACCGATCACAGAACTAGCGACTCTGCTGGGGAACAACTTATAAAGTGAGGTGTACCTTAGGATAGTTCATAATTGTGTTTTCAATTGTTTTGACTTGTTTGCTTTAAATTGTGGGACTGTCTTGGGAGTTCTATAGATCCTAACCCGGATCTGGGGATACCTTCTAGAAAGTAGCAACAAGGTTGTGAGGGAACTGTGCGGGGTATACCGACATGGTTGAAACAGTCTGCTACGTTGATGTGGCACTTTGGTGTGTACCGGTAACCCTTGAGTTCAGTCAAGGAGAGTACGGGGCCTCCATGTGGTGTCGTGAAGCATCAACTAACCTTAGGAACCTTAATTGAACCATCTTGGCCTCTTTAGGGTAGTGAGATAACTGACTTTGGTGCAGTCCGAGGTTGGTTGATACTCGATACTACACTCAATTGAGGGTTGCTTTCCTGGAATATTTCGGTCGCCAGTTCAGTGGCTAAATCGAAACGATGAACAATGAAAGCAATCCAGTGATATTGGGACCCTTAGAACCCGGTTACTTCTAATAGGACAGGTTGAGCCCACCAACTTCAAGAGGGTAATACCTAGACCCCATGCTGGCCTAAACTCTAAGGGTTTCTCTTGTGTGACTTGTGTGCCTTCCAACTTGACTATTTGCATGCTTGTTATCTGACACTTGAGTTCCTTGCAGGTTTTGTTTATAGTCCTTAATTGGGACTCATAACAGGGTTTACCTACATTACCCCATGCATAACATAACATCATACCATTGCATGCATCCCGCATAGGGACTAATACGTTTCAAGGATCTCAAGGGCTTGTGATGCAGGTCATGATGAATCAACTATCCAACAAGGGGCAAAGAGGATTTATTTTCCTCTAGCCAAGGTTGTCAGGGGCTATGACCCACTGGATATGGTGAGCCTTTGACCCTTGAAGAAGGACTCCCAATAATATGCAGTTCCTTCAATCAAGCTACCAGATTCAAATGCTGACAAATTTTCTTGTTTACCCCACGAGATCCTTGAAAACATTGCATGCATATACATACATCATTGCATTACAGGTACCTTTCTTTACAGGTCACTTACCATCTGCGCTGTTTATTTCAGCAATGGCTTCCCAACAAGATAACCAGGGACCTCATGCTCAAGAGACTCAGTTCAGGGAGATCTTTTTAAGCCTATCCAAGGGGCAGGAAGAGCTGAGAACACTCCTCACGGGGACTTTGGTCAGGAACAGTGCTGAGGACGACAAGGACGAACGGCTGAAACGTCTACAAGCTGAGGTAGACACATTGAAAACCCAGATGCTGGGGCAAAGGGCTCTCATCCAAAGTTTAGCTCGGGAGCAAGGAGAGCTGAGGGTCATGATCAGTCAGCTTCATCAAGACATGAAGCAGCCAGCCTAAGTCAGGGACCAAGTCATTAATCAGCCTCCAAGAAGTCAAAGGTTTGGGCCTCTCCAAGCTGCTACTACTTCACAGGTCCAACAACGACCTCGCCAAGAACAACGGACTGATCAGAGCAAGCCAGACAAGCCTAAAAGGCGGTTCACCAAGCTCAACGTGTCACCGTCTCAAGCTTTACAACAATTGTTGAGGTTGAATCTGGTGACGTTAAGGGACCCTCCTAAGAATCTCAACACAGCCTCCCCAAAGTACAATCCTGAGGAAAGATGTGCATACCACTCTGACAGTCCAGGACATGACACCGACGACTGCTGGGCTCTGAAGAATAAGATCCAAGACCTGATTAATGAAAGAGCTGTGGATTTTACCCAGATGGGCCAGGATGAATGCTCCTGTCATCCCTACAAGATGCACCAGTTGAAGTAACAAGCCCTGAGATGAAAAGACTTTTGTTCATTAAGATTTTCAAGTTGTAATTTTCTTTTGTTCAAACATTTAGTCATGTTAAATGTTGTTACTTCATTAATGCACCGCATATGTCTGTTTTGAAGCAATATATTCGTATTCACTATATGCAAACTATTTTCATATTTTTTCTGATGATCAACTCTCAATTAATAATTCTAAGCCTCTTGAGGGAGGATGACGAAAACGATACCACAATATAAGTATGCTTTTGAACAGACCCCGCTGATGAGGTACAGGCATTGTTTCAATTCCTAAACACTGGAGTAATAAGGAAGATAATCCCTCGTCAACCCCTTTGAGCCAAAGAAGTAGGAGTTTTTCTTTTCGAAAATTAAAACCATTAATCATAACCTGGGGCAGGGTAGTTATCTCAGTTGATCCAAGTGCATAACGAATGGCACCAAAGAGGTCCTTACAAAACAAAAGACAATGATGGTTCCGAATAATCATAAAGACAGGCAGTCATTACCAAAACAAAAAAAAAAACTAAAACTCAATAAGTCAAAACCTATGAAGGAGACTTACAAAACTGGGGCATCCCGCTGACTGTAATTCCAAAAAGAAACAGTTCAGGCAAAAAAAAAACAGGGATAACAAAATAAATAAAAAAGAAGAAAGAGGTCCTACAAACCCTCAATAACAAAAAAAAATGACTGCCTATTCAGAATAAATCATCAATATCTGAACCATCATTGGAACATCAGGACTAAGACTCAAACAAGGTTTAATGCACGATCAACTGAGCTTAGGTTTGAAGAACATCACGAAGAACGGGTGGGTACAAATAATTTGAGCCTTTATCCTTTGTTTCTTAAACCGTGAACCAGGCCACGTTATAACCCTCAAAAGTCCTAGCTGAAGCATGGGTTAGTTCGAAAGCATACTGGTACGAAAGGTATCCTGACTCCTTAAGGCCTACGGTAAAATACAGAGTTGACATCACGTTTTACAAACATTCACTTGTTTTATGAAAAAAAGAAGGCATGTTCAAAAACTTCAAGACAGACGTAAGCGTTGCATTTTTAACATAACCTTGTTTGCATATGACTTTTTGTTTGAACAGCAGAGAAATTCGCACGACGAATATCCAGTGAACAAAATCTTCTCAACAAAAGCTCAAATGGAAGGAGCACTTCCAATCAAGGGGCATACATGATCATAGTCTATTATCTGGGGCAGTCCAATCAAGATTTGGAGAATCTCTCAAAGGCCAAATAGCATGGGGCAAATCTCCGCCTGAGTCACTTGGGGCATCCCAGCAACGAATCTTGCCTGATCAATCATCTGTTGGTGGCATGGCAAAACACTTCTAACAGGGGCAACTCCCTACATCCTGAGAGCGTGGACATAGTCGAAAAAATACTGCGCATAATCAAAGACCCGCTAGGTTGACACACCTAGGCAAAAATAAGGGCTTCCCGGCGAACCAAAAGGGTTCGGGCAAAAATAAGGGATGAAATGAAAAATTTGTACACCCGGCAAGTCGAAAACCTGAAAAGGCGACTCGGGCAAAAATGGGTATCCCGGTGGACTGAAAACCCGAAAGGGCGGTCCAGGCAAAAGTTAGGGATTAAAGCGTACGACTATGTCTCGTCATCTTGTCACTTGCCTATCAGAAGAAGATTTGTCAATCGGCAGTCATCAAGCACCTCCACAAGGTATCTTTCTCCCACATCAGAAACAGGGGTAATAATGAGTTGTCTAAGCGGTCTAATTGCTTTGTCCACCGAGGTACCAAGGTAAGTTCAACTGAAGAACATAACCAAGATCTCTAGACTCCCCGGAGAGTGAGCCAGCAGGTCAATACACTCTCCCCAAGCAGAGTTGTCCGGTCAGCCTTAAGGAAGTTGGGTATCCTCCAGCATATCTCAACATTCCCCAGCGCAATATACGAACATTCCTAACAAGCATCCCCGACAGTCTTGGTCTAAGACTGTTCCCCGGCGGTCTACCAGACATTCAGTAGAGTCACTCCCAGTACATCTCAAAATTTCCCCAGGAGAGTCCAATCCAAAGATTCCCCAGGAAAGTTTGAATCATCTCCCCAGCAGGAAGCTTATCCCCAGTAGATTCTGAAAGCTTCCCCCCTGTAGAGCACGAACGCGTCTCCCGGCTTTATTCAAAGGTTATTTCCCTACCGGGATATAACTGGGTTATCCTCAGCCAAAAACCACGAGAAGATCGTCTTCGGTGAAGTCTTCTTATCCCCAGCGGAGTTCATCCAATCTTCCAACAAAGCTCAACAATGGTATCCCCAGCGGAGTTATCATCAAACCTCAGCAAAGTACATCTCTTCCCACAGAGCATTCCCCGCAGAGTATTCTATTCGCAGAGTTCATTCCCCAACGGAGTTATCTTCTCCTACCGGTATTCTTGCAACTATCATCCCCAGCGGAGACAACAAAGCACTATTCTCCAACATCAGCCCAGGATATGACTTCCCGGCACTCGTCAAGGATTTACTTTCCTAGACAAAAACATACATTCATAAACATCGCATTTTTATACATTATAGCATGTATATATGCATCATGAACATACAATCTCATTTATGTTGAGAACATCATGGCTTGATCCATATCATGCATTGCATATGACTGACCTTTACCTTTCAGGAAAGGTCCAGTTAAGTTCTCAGCTATGTCCAAGACCTTCTCTGGTTCAGTTAAATCGATTCCTAAAGATTTTTCTGATTCTTATCCAGTTGAAGATTCCAAGACCTTGTCTGGTTCAGTTAAATCGACTCCTAAATATTTTTCTGTTTCTTATCCAGTCAAAGGCCTTCTCTGGTCCAGTTAAATCGATTCCTAAAGATTTTCCTGATGAGGACTCAGTTGAAGATTCCAAGACCTTGTCTGGTTCAGTTAAATCGACTCCTAAAGATTTTTCTGTTTCTTATCCAGTCAAAGGCCTTCTCTGGTCCAGTTAAATCGATTCCTAAAGATTTTCCTGATGAAGACTCAGTTGAAGATTCTAAGACCTTGTCTGGTTCAGTTAAATCGACTCCTAAAGATTTTTCTGTTTCTTATCCAGTCAAAGGCCTTCTCTGGTCCAGTTAAATCGATTCCTAAATATTTTTCTGATTCTTATCCAGTTGAAGATTCCAAGACCTTGTCTAGTTCAGTTAAATCGACTCCTAAAGATTTTTCTGTTTCTTATCCAGTCAAAGGCCTTCTCTGGTCCAGTTAAATCGATTCCTAAAGATTTTCCTGATGAAGACTCAGTTGAAGATTCCAAGACCTTGTCTGGTTCAGTTAAATCGACTCCTAAAGATTTTTCTGTTTCTTATCCAGTCAAAGGCCTTCTCTGGTCCAGTTAAATCGATTCCTAAAGATTTTCCTGATGAAGACTCAGTTGAATATTCTAAGACCTTGTCTGGTTCAGTTAAATCGACTCCTAAAGATTTTTCTGTTTCTTATCCAGTCAAAGGCCTTCTCTGGTCCAGTTAAATCGATTCCTAAAGATTTTCCTGATGAAGACTCAGTTGAAGATTCCAAGACCTTGTCTGGTTCAGTTAAATCGACTCCTAAAGATTTTTCTGTTTCTTATCCAGTCAAAGGCCTTCTCTGGTCCAGTTAAATCGATTCCTAAAGATTTTCCTGATGAAGACTCAGTTGAAGATTCCAAGACCTTGTCTGGTTCAGTTAAATCGAATCCTACAGATTTTTCTGTTTCTTATCCAGTCAAAGGCCTTCTCTGGTCCAGTTAAATCGATTCCTAAAGATTTTCCTAATGAAGACTCAGTTGAAGATTCCAAGACCTTGCCTGGTTCAGTTAAATCGACTCCTAAAGATTTTTCTGATTCTTATCCAGTCAAAGGCCTTCTCTGGTCTAGTTAAATCGATTCCTAAATATTTTCCTGATGAAGACTCAGTAGAAGACATCCAAGATTCTCTCACCGTTACTATTGAGGTAGTAATCACCCCATATTCTCTCACCTTTACTGTTGAGGTAGTAATCGCCCCAGATTCTTTCATCGTTACTGTTGAGGTAGTAATCACCCCAGATTCTCTCACCGTTACTGTTGAGGTAGTAATCTCCCCAGATTCTCTCATCGTTATTGTTGAGGTAGTAATCGCCCCAGATTCTCTCACTGTTACTGTTGAGGTAGTAATCGCCCCAGATTCTCTCATCATTACTGTTGAGGTAGTAATCGCCCCAGATTCTCTCATCGTTACTGTTGAGGTAGTAATCGCCCCAGATTCTCTCATCGTTACTGTTGAGGTAGTAATCACCCCAGATTCTCTCATCGTTACTGTTGAGGTAGTAATCGCCCCAGATTCTCTCATCGTTACTGTTGAGGTAGTAATCGCCCCAGGTTCTCTCATCGTTACTGTTGAGGTAGTAATCATCCCTGATCCATTCATCATCCTGCTGAGGGTGCGTCTGAAGAGTTTAAAGATTCAATTCCTGTAACCAGCCAGAACGTATCTACACAAAGAGTTTGAAGACCAGCTCCTGTAACAGGCCAGGTAATCATTTTCTTTTTCAGGTACGCAAGTTCTCGCTAAGGAATCTCTTACGCGATCGACACCCAGATGGCATCTATAAGCCCATCCACCTATCCATCACCTCTCAACATGGCATCTGTAAGCCCATCTTCCTATCCATCAATCTCCAAATGGCATCTGTAAGCCCATTCCCGCCATCACACTGCTACTATGTGAGCGTAAATTTCTGGGCACTCTAGTGTTCAATCATCTTCCACCTTCGGATCACGAAAGGCACGTCAGCCAATCTACATCCTCAGGTCTAAGAAGATTGAACAGGGGCAACTGTTGTACCCCAAAATTTGCCCTCCCATATTCTCCAAGATTTGCTAAGATCATGCTTCAAAATCTCCCAAAGGGTTGCACAGTCCAATGGCCTCTTAACAGTCAAAAATTAGGGTTTTGGTTCTGGCAAAGAAGTGGAAGTTTCCAAGGGTCCAAACAAGTCCCACATGCCTACAAACATTGTCAAGCATCCCTATGTCAAGTTTCAAGACTTACAGCACAAAATTGCACAGTCAAAAACCCTAATTGCATCACAGTCAACTGTAGGGGCAAAATGGTCATTTGACAGTCAAAAGTCCAAATTTTTGGTCAACATATTATTTTGAAGCCACAAACATCATTTGATCAATTCTTGATCATGATTCTCAAGGCATGGCTCAAAAAGTGTCAAGATGCAAAAGTTTCCATATTTGGACAATTGAAAAAGTCAACTACAAATTGACCAAGGCATAACTTCCACATGGTTTATCATAAAAATTCCATCCAAAGCTCATTTTGAAGAGAATGACATTTCCTACAACTCCTCTTCACACTTCAAGTCCAAGAAATGCTCTCACAAAAAGTTATCAATCTCAACATTATAGGTCATTTTCAAAAGTCAACAAAAAGGCACTTTAAGTCAAAGACCATAACTTGAGATTGGTAAATCAAAATGACATGGGACAAAAGGAATTGGTTAGAGGACTTCAAGACCTTTCCAAAATGTCCAAGAAAATGATCAAAGCTTAAAAATTGAGCAAGATATGCCTTGTGGAAGTTGGGAAATTTTTGGGAATTTTGAAAAGTCAACTTTGCTTCAAAAGCCTCAAAATTGCTAATGGGCCACAATTTCTTCCAAGAATCATCACCCAAAGGCCATGCACGACCCATTGACATCCAAGGGAGTTATTTTGTCATTTTTGATTAATTATTTGAATTATTATTATTATTAATTCATTTAATTAAAATAAAATATGACAAAAATAGCAAATCATGTTTTTCCAATCCTTTTATGCAGCATATTCTCTCCTTAAAGCCTCAAGATTTCGTGCACACTCCATAAGGAAAGAATCTTCAATGATTGGCATAAGATTGGTAAGGAAAAGATTGAAAAAAAGATGCTTGAAAATCAAATATTGAAAGGCATTAAAACAAGGCTTTGGGCTTGATCTTTTCACCCTAATTCATTGACATATATGTGTACATTGCAACCCTAATCAAGAGAACAGGCATGCTGCGCTAGAACCTGAAAGCAAAACTTGCATTTTTCTTAAAAATCTCAAAACTGTTTTGGCACATAGAGCACGTTTCAAAGCAAAAGAAGGATTCTAATACACTCCTGACACATCAAGGAGGCGTTTGCAATTGAAACCAAGCTTCCACGCGCAGAGAAACGGTAGAACGCCATAGCCTTGTTCATGGAAACTTTCATAATCGCATTTTGATTTATACGCATGTTTCATGTCTTTTAATTATCGTTTTACACTAACATGAATTCACTGAAGCTCTTGGTGTCTTTCAATTGAACTAATATGGCCTGTATGCAAAGTTACCATGGAAGCTCTTTAGGGTTTCAGAGGTTGAAAATTAGGGCTTCTTTCATGTGGAAAAATTAAGCCACAAGACCTATACCACTGGATTCAGAATGTCCAAACGAAGCAATTCCCCCCATCGCGCCTTTTTTATATTTACATGTGAGCTAATCGCTATTTTTATGTTCTGCATTTAGTGGGGGTTTAAAACCCCCGCTATCTATCTCATGTTTTCAGGTAAAACGAAGCAGCCATGAAGAAGATGCTGAGTTGTCTCAACCAGACTGGGCCATTCAAACATTCGCGCGTGTTTTTTTTATGTTTACCAATAGCGCTTATTCTCTCTCATATTAATCATGTTCCATTAATCTTACAAACAAACGCGTTTGGCTTGGTGTTTGTTGTGTTGTCACGCATGCAATGGGACCTGGGTTCGATTCCCAGGTCCCCCATATTTCCATATATTTTTCCTTGTAACTTGTTCAGGTACACTCTCTCTTCAAAGGTCTACCATGCAACTTCATATCCTTGCTTGCCACGCGCCCAACAACACCAATCCAATGGTCAGAATTTGCAGATCACCATATGCACTAGTCAACTATCCCACATACACGCCAGAAAAGTCAAAAGGGCCTGGGGTTATTGGGCCAAATTACTGCAAATCAACCTCCTCAATTTGGGTCAACACCCCCTATGTTTGCATTTCTTTCTCTCTTTTCTTTTCTTTTATTTTTTTATTTTTTTAAATTAATTGTTCTCCTTTAATTCACCAAATAATTTTTAAAATACAAAAAAAATCAGAAAAGTCAAAAAATAAAAAATATGTTTTAATATTTAATTCACTAATAGTTTTTTTTGTAAAATAAATTTAATAATCTATTTAGGTTAATTTAGGCCTTTTTTAACTTTAACACATTTTTTTCTTAAATAAACTAAAAAACATAAAAATTAGGTTTTAGCATTTCATTTTTTTTTTAATAAATATTTTCTTCCTTATTATAATTATTAACCATTAATTATTTTGTAAATACTCGTAATTAATTAATTAGGGTTAAATTAGGTCAAACTTAAACAATTTTCTTTAATAAATAAAAACAAACTAGAACTAGGGTTTTATTTAACTTTTTAATTCCAATTAATTCTCTTTAATTTCATAAAATCCAAAAACTCCCAAAATAAGTTCTTTCCGTTATTTAATTTAATTAATTATGTAACTTCAATTCAATTTCTTTAAAGGGTCCAACGCCCTCGCACCTTCGATTATAATTACATTTCGCGCGTTTGCTTTTTATTTCCTTTTTAAATTTCATGTAATTGCCCCAAAGCTTTGTAATAGATAATTAGGACATTTATTTTCCGCATTTTTATTTATTCAAATCGGGTCTTGGTTTAATTTGGCGATGTAGACCCGCGCCTTGTAATAGCGTAGGACCTTTAAATTCCGCACTTTTAAATTGCTAACTATCACATGAAAGAATGTATGCCCAAATAAAATCAAAGCGTAGACCACCAAATGCATGACAAGACAAATAATAACTGAAAATGACACACAATTCACACACCACTCTTAGGGTACGCCTCACTGTTGCCTTGCCCCTCGAAACGTGGTCGTCGAGTAGAGGATGTTTTAGTAAGTCCTCATGTCCATGAACATGGCATGGGGGTAGCTTCTAAGGTGTCTTCCTATTGCTCTGGTGACCACACTGTCCTTAATCCTCGAATTGACCCGAACACCTCCAACGGTGGTGCTACCTACCTCTCAATGGTGGGATGGCACTACTTTGAGGACATTTACACAGATTAATTCCTTAGGGTAGGTAGATGACTCGTAGATACTTGCTCTAATTCAAAACAAATCAAAAACTTCTTTTCACACCGACACTTTGCAAAAAGCTTTCAAAACAACTTTTCAAACACTCTTGAGGACTGATACAAGAGTCGATCTGAAACTTTCAAAGAAACTTTTTCAAACCCACTCACCTTGAAAAGCAAACAAACATTTTGAAAACACAAATGAGCAAGTATCTAAGAGCCCATGGATAACCATGGATAGAAAGGGTGCTAACACCTTCCCTTTCTATAAATCTACCTCCTGAATCGAGAAACTATCTCATAAGGAATTTTGCTGTGCTTTTGTCCTGTCCATGTTGGAGAAAATAAAAGACGGTGGCGACTCTTGCTTCCGCGACATTTCGCGAACCAGCGTTAAACAGTCAGTTCCAGATCCACCGATCACACAGGTCAATACTAATCCGTTGAAGGTTGAAGAGGATTTATATGCAGATCCTTTTGAGTGCATGATGGTCGACACTACTAAGGGTGTCGATGCAAAAGTTTTGATGGTCAAAGCTACTTAAGGCTTTGAAATGAAGATGTAAGATGAGTTGCTAACAATTTATCCTTAACCTGGGGAAAGTTTGGATGATTTTCAAGAAAATTTAAAAGTGAATGGATTGAAATCCAAGTTATGCCCAAGGTGCAATGCTATATATGACGAGAAAGCGGCTGAATGATACGAAGCTGCATCAAAAAAGGCTCTCAGGGAAAAGAAGCCTCAAATACCAATATTTGTGTTGAGAAAAGAAGGAACCCCTCGAAGCAATGAAGAATATATGAAGTTATTTCAGCATACTCGACCAAAAACATTTTGTCCACTGTCGGATATCCCATAAGAAAAACAGATGGAATCGATAAGTCAATAAGGAGGGAAAGGGCCAAAATGGAGAGTGGTTGTCCAAGAAACTGAGGCTCAGGAGAAAAAGGGATATCAGGTTTCTCCCAACTACAAAGGGAAAAATCCTATGACCAAGACAGAGTGGAGGCGTTACCAGAGAAATAAGAAAGCTGCAAAAGAAGCCTCGACATCACAGGTGATGGCTGTCGAAGATCCTAAGAACATGGAAACTGTGAAGCCTGTCGAAAGTTTGAAGCTAATGGGCGGTATCAAAGTTTTCGAAATGCCAGTCCAGAAAAGGAGTTACCCAAAATAGAGGCTGAACAAAAAAGAAAAGATCACTGTAAACCAGAGATTGGTGATGAGAAAAACACCTCTAGGAAATAAGGAAGTCGTGGCAATACAAAGTGCATAATATACTCCCATGACTGAAGATGAAAATTAGGAGGAATATGAGCTTCTCCCTGAAGACGAGGGGAGTGATCTCATTGTGTTCCAACTCTGCTATTGCCCCTATGTCTTCGAACATCATCCTTTGACGTTGAAAGAAATTGATTGGATTGATTTTGAACCATTGAACTTGGACCTTGGTAATAAAGTTGGTTGTAGAGATTTTATGGGACATAGTCATACGTTTTAATCCTTAACTTTTGCCTGGACCGCCCTTTCGGGTTTTTAGCCCACCGGGATACCCATTTTTTGCCCAAGTCGCCCTTTCAGGTTTTCAACTTGTCGGGTGTACAATTTTTTTGTATATATCCCTAATTTTGGCCTGAACCTCTTTGGTTCATCGGGATGCCCTTATTTTTTCCTAGGTATGTCAACCTAGCGGGTCATTTTATATGTAGTATTTTTTAACTATGTTCGCGTTCACAGGATGTGAGAAGTCTTCGTCATCCATAGTAGTCATCATCTTGGCTCCACCAGAGAAAACTTTCTTTACAACAAATAGTCCTTCGTAAGTGGGAGTCCATTTGCCCCTGGGGTCGCCTTGTGGGAGAATGATGCGCTTTTTTACCAAGTTACCAGTCTGATACACTCAAGGCTTGATATTTTTGTTGAACGCCTTAATCATACGCTTTTGATACATCTGACCATGACAAACAGCAGCCAGTCGCTTCTCATCGATCAAATTTAGATGATCCAACCTAATCTGCACCCACTTGTCTTCGCCTAGATCTGCCTCTCTCATAATCCTTAGGGAAGGAATTTGAACTTCTATAGGCAAGACAAATTCCATGTCATAGACCAAAGAGAAAGGAGTTGCCCCAGTTAACGTTCGAGCTGAAGTACGATAGCCGTGGAGAGCAAACGGTAACATCTCATGCCAGTCTTTATATTTTACCACCATCTTTTGCACAATCTTCTTGATATTTTTATTGGAAGCTTCCACTATGCCATTCATCTTGGGTCTGTACGGAGAAGAATTGTGATGCTTGATTTTGAACTGAGTAAAAAGTTCCGTAATTATAGCATTGTTGAGATTGGTCCCATTGTCAGTGATAATCCTTTCGAGGATACCGTAACGGCAGATGAGGTTATGCTTGATAAACCTGGCTACAACGTTCTTGGTAACTGAGGCATATGAGGCAGCTTTGAACCACTTGGTAAAGTAATAAATGGCTACAAGGATGAAACAGTGTCCATTGGAAGTAGTAAATTTGATCTCTTCAATCATGTCAATGCCCCACATTGCAAACGGCCACAAAGCGGCCATGACATTCAGAGGAATTGGGGGTACATGGACCCTGTCAGCATAGATTTGACACTTGTGACAAATCCTTGAGTGATGATGATAATAATTTTCCATTATGGACCAATATTAAACAGCCCTCAGGATTTTCTTGGCCATAATGTTCCCACTAGAGTGAGTCCCAAAGATTCCATCATGCATGTCTTCCATAATTTTCTCTGCCTCCTCCTTGTCCACACACCAGATTGGAGTATAATCATGATTTCGCTAATACAAGATTCCATTACTTAGGAAGAATTTGACTGAGAATCTTCACAAGAATTTCTTATCAATAATGCCTCACTCAACACCCAAGTGGAAAATATCTCTCTTCACTACATATTGTAGAAGTATACTTGTTTACATCACTACAAGGATTGACAAGAGTCCAATCTTTTGAGAGAAATTTTAAAATGAAAATCCAAAGTGGCAAAATGGTTTGAAATGAGGTTGATTGACATTTAGTCTTCTCACAAAAAATGTCAAGGTATTATTAAGTTGATTAGAGTTTATTTATGAAAATGTTTTGAAAATGCATGGACATGAGTCCAAGTTTATTATGAAAGTGGTTCAAGTTTAAAAACAAGAAGAGTTTTCAAAAGGAGAAATAATATTTTTGAAATTAAAGAAGGTGGGAGGAGAAGAAGAGACTATCCTAAAGCATAAGGTAAAATCTAGGGATAAGAACCATCTAACCAAAAAGAAGCCAACATTTGACATTATGAGTCAAGATAGAATTCCCATTCCTTGGATTGAAACTAAACAAGCAAAGATACTAGACCTCTTGAGAGAATCAAACTTCAAGTGTATTAAGTCTTCACAAAAATTGGGCAAAGTAACGACTGTATACGGGTGAATTCCATATTACAAACAAAGTATGTAATCACAATAACCTGCACACAAAACAAACAAACAACCCAATGTCTTGAGGTAAACCTCAAGATCTCTAGACAAAATATCAACTAAGGTCACAAGGTCTCCAACATAGGCCAAGGTCTCTAATCCTAAGTCCAAGAAGTCCAATACTCCATCATGCCAAGGATAGTAACCAAATAGTCCAAGTATCATTAAATCCTTTTTTTAGGGTTCATGTTGATTATTAGGTGTCTTAAAAGAAAAAAGAAAAGCTCAAGTGAGCAAAATGAAAATAACAAGAATATAAATGCTCAAGTGAGCAAAATAAAAATGGCATGAAATGTAATGTTTAAAGTAAATGGTACATAAAGCATAAAAAAATAAATGCATAAAGTGAAAACAAATTAATAATTAGTGGTTAGTTGGATGACCATCTTGAAACTTGCATTTGGAACTCATTAGAGGATTGGTATAACCAAAGCCTCCACAAAACAAGTTGTATTTGCTTTTTGTTAAGTATATCATCCATCTGGAATACTCACAAGTACCATTTAATGATCAACGATGTTTAAGTGATTCGCGTTGACCAAAAGTGTTGTAGATTCATTAGAGAATTGGTAGAACCAAAGCCTCCACACAATGAATCTCAAAGTTATTGGATCAAAGGGATCAAATTAACATACTTGGGCTTACAAACATAGGTTTGGGCCACAAATGATCATTTATTCGAATCGGGATAAAATTTAGCGCTATGTTAAGTAATCGTAAGTGGACTTATATAGAAGTCGCACTATTTTGAGGTCAGTCAATAGCAATCTATGCACCATTTGTTTTGAGACATGATATAGAGATCCTGCTCTAATAACAATTAGTGCAATAAGAAAAAGATGAGATGAAGAGGGGTGGGAAAGAATACAAACCACATTTAAATTAAATTTTAATTAAACTATTATTAAAATCATTCATCCATTTTCATGGAGTTAGACTCAACACGATGGATCCAATGATGTTAACAAAGTTCATAATAAAAAATTCAACCCAAGATCATCCAGAAAATAATCACAAAATAATATTACATTTAATATATTTATTAAAAAAAAGGTTTTAAAATGTTTAAAATAGAAATAAAAGAGAAAAATATCAACTATGTTCAAATTAATCAAGAAATATTAAGTAAGACCATGTAAAAACCAGAAAGGGACTCAAATATTTTTATAAAATTTTTGGTAATTTTTTAAAGTCAGAAACTATTTTTAAAATTAAAAGAAATGAGTAAAATAAACCAAAAATGATAAAAAATAACAAAGTCAGAAATAAAAAATAAATGAGGTCACCAATATTTGTCACAATATCATTGGATCATTCCATAATTTTTTCAGAATTTAAAAATGCATAAAATTATTTTTAAACATTTAAAACAATTCAAATAAAGTGAAAATTTATAAAAAATATTAAAACACAAAATAAAATAGTGAAAAAATAAAAATCAGAAATAGAAAAATCAAAAATATTTTTCATAATTTTTTCAGATTTTTTGGACTAAAAATGAATTTTCTATGATTTTTTGAAGTTTAAAACAAGTAAATATGAAAATCAGAAAATAAAATAAAAACCAAAAAGATATGGATTGTGATACAGTGGGAGAACTGACTTGGGTGTTTTACGTTTGATCGCAAATATTGCGGTTAGCAAGAGTCGCCACCGACTTTTCTTTTATCCAAAAGGAAAGGTGAAAAGGGAAGGTTATTAGCACCCTTTTCATCCATGGTTTCTTGAGTTCGGGGGGTAGATTATGAAAAGGAAAGGTATTAGCATCCTTTTCATCCATGGTTTTTCATGGGCTCTTAGTTACTTGCTAGATCACTTTCTTTTGTTTTAAAATATGCTTTGTGTGGTTTTTGAAAGTATTTTGTAAAGAGACCATTGTTTAGGCAAACTTTGTATGATTCTTGTTCGTAAGAATGTATACAAAGGTGTTGATCTTTTGAAAATGTTTTCAAGTTTTTTGAAAGATGTTTTGGAAGTGTTGGTGTTTGTTTTTAAATGGAGCAAGTAACTAGGAACATTCTACCTACTCAAAAGTCTTTCATGTTCATTTCCTTTTTCTTTTGACGTTATTATCTTACCATTAATTTGGTAAGTAAACCTATCTTTGAATGTAAAAGGGACGGGCGTGGGTCATCGTATAACCATGATTAACAATGTTGCAAGATATCTTAGCATTTTTTTAGGCACTAAGATCATTTTGAAAGGGCAACAAAGATAGCGTCATCGAGGGACTATGATCTTGTATTTTGCTTGTTTTTGTTAAGACACCTTACATGCATAATATGGCCATTTTTTGTAAGGCAACCAAGTGGATTTACCCTAGGGGTGTTTGTGTGCAAGTGTACTAATTTTCATGCATTGTTTTGTCTTTGATTAGGGTTTTCTATTGGTTGGTTTTAGTCTTTCTATACAAAACCCTAATTACTAGCATTTGTATATAAAGCATTTAAATTGTAGAAAATAAAAATACTAAACTATTACAATACTTAGGGGAGGGGGTGTACAAATTACAAATGGGGAATATTGCAAGAATTTAAATCTAAATAAATATTACAACCATATTGAATTTTGAATAAATGTACAAAATGAACAAAAATGCAAGAATGTAAATGTACAGAAATATGATTTTTTTTGTTTGGTTTTTATAAAAAGGGATTTTTAACCTAATTAAATAAAATAATTAAGTAAGAAAAATAAGAAAATTAATATTGAGTTAGTAGAATAAATTAAATTAAAGAAAACAAGTTTTTTAGGGTTTTGGTGAATTTAATTAAGTTAGTAAATAAAAATAATTAAATGAAAGTCCTAAATTCTAAATTGATTTTAATTTACAAGAAAAATGAATAATATAATATAATAATAATTAAAAATAAATTATCTAAGTATTTAAAAAAATAAATTTAATTGTAAAAGAAATGTTTTTTTATTCTTTTGTTTTTGTAAAGAAAAATAAACTAAATAAATATAAATAATAAAATATAAATATTTTTAGATTTTTTCTTATTAAAAATAGTAATAATAATAATAATAATAATATTAATAATAGTATTAATAATAATAATAAATAAAAGATAAACAAAGTAAAAATAAAATAAAATAAAAATAAAGTCAGAGGGGGTTAAGAAATAATCAGGAGTGTGCAAGTGTAGCAAAAATCCCAGGCCCAATGGAGGAAGGCCCAAGCGCTGCAAAAAGTCAGAAAATGTGAGAAAAGTAAAAACAAATTGCAAAAGGCCGCGTTGGGGCTTGAACCCAGGACCTCATGGTGACAGGCGCGCGCTTTAACCACTGAGGTGGTGATACATCCATTAACTTATGTAAAACAATAAATATATAATCTAAGTCTTGTCCTAAATGTACTTCATCTTCAACCTCCAGCCAGAAGCCCTGCAACTTGTTCATTTCTCAACCATTTGCAAAAATGTAAACATGAAAGTTGTGTAAAATTTCACCATGATTCCAGAAATGTAAACAACTTAAACTAATTCTCAAAAATGAGTATAAATTTTGAATGGTACCAAATTCTGACCTAACTTTTCCAGGATGTTCAGATTCAAAATTCTAACTCCTTAAGCAATATAAATGAAATCTAAAGACATGGTTAGCTTCAGGACAATGATACCTAAATTTCTTATTCACAAATGAACCACTAATGATGCCTGTATGAAGAGTTCAAAAGTCAGAAAACTCACCTTACAAGAGGGTATCATGTTTTGAGTTTGAGCAGCTTTTAGTGGGTTCCAATGATTGGATTAGCTTCCTCAAGTTCTCAGGAGGCTAATGTGATGCTTAGCTTGAGTTGAAAGTGCCTGAGGAGTTCTGGAGAAGTCCAAGTGCAAAGCTCTGTTTTTGAAAATGGAGGATGGTGTTAATGGTGTTACAGTCTTGTAACAGGGTATGGGATAAGTTCTAAATGATGTTTAGAAACTTTAGGAACCAAAAGGCTTGAAAACGCACGAGGGAGATGTGAGTTTCAAACTTTTGGTCAGATTATGCAAAAATGGAGGTATGTGATGCAGTTCTGAGTTCTTGGTGTTTTTAGGTCTTAAGCATGCGTGTGTTTTGTTGCCAAGGACTTGTACATAAGTAATGAGAAGGTTTTTGTGCTTGGGAGGGTCAGAAGTACAAGTTCTAGACTGATTGCTATGTCACTTGATTTTGAAGAAAAGTGGGAGCATGGTTCCAAGATGAAGTACAAGCATGGGCTGAGTGATTGTAAGGCTTGAGACAAACTTCTCTTGAGCTATAGGACGTGTATGATCAGAAGAAAACCATTGCAAGGCTCAAGAACAAATTTTGTGCCTAAAGCTACTTTTTCAAAATGGCATTGTGCACTTTTTTCCTAAAATGGATATAAAGCATGGCATTGCATTGAATGCTTGAGTTGAGACCTCTAATAGCTATTAAAGCAATTAATTATGGAGTGCCTAACAAGTTTGAGGCCTGTAAAGTAGAGATTATGCAGCACGGGTTTGAAATTTAAATCTTTGTTCATCACAAAATGACCTATAATTTTAGTTTGAAACCCTAACTTCCTATCTTCGATTCTCCCTGCTCAAGAATGATCTCAAGGATTTCTTGGACATTTTAGAAAGCTTTTAATGTGATCTACAACCCCTATTTGAATTACTTTTGAAAATTCCTCCTGGAACTATATGAAAAAGTTCCATGAAGTTAGGTCAAAATCCTGCCTAAACTAAGGCAAAATTTCACTAAGTGTTTAATTTCAAGACTATGACTTCATGAATTAATAACTTGAGATACCAGCACTTTTAGAAGAAGTTGTGTAAATAAATGTTGTATATCTCATGGATATCTACAACTTTCATGTTGAAAATTTCTTTTGAATCATCTTGCATCAAGCTGAAAAATTTGCTCAAAGTTGTGAAAAAACATGAAGTTTTAAACACTTAGAAAAATTTCTAAGTTAGAAAACTTTGACTTTTCAAAATGAAATCTTGATTTTTAATTTATTAATGAATAAGTTTCATAATTTGACATGTTTTGATGAATTGTGATCTTTGACACTTGATTTTGACCAAAAAGTCAAAGTTTGACTTTTCAATGTACAATTGACTTTTGATCAGTTGATTGAAAATTTACTATCAATCCAATTGATCATGAGAAATGTTTTGGGTCATGCCATTAGGTCAAAATAATTCAATTTAACTCTTGAGATCATGCCTCAAACTAATTAACCATTTGCTAGGTCAAAAATCATAAATTGCCCTTTCTTAGTCAAAACCCTAATTTTGACCATTTGATAATTTGATTAAATTTCTTGAGGAATTGTGGTCCAAACTTGATAAAATGATACATATGAGTTTATAATGTTGATGTGGATAAAAAATTATGAAGTTTGACTGTGAATTTTCCACAGTTGACTTTTCCCCCAATACAACTGATTTTTAAGTCAACTGCTCAATTGACTGAGCAAAAATGTGATCCAAGGCTTGAAACCTGACATGAGTAATCTTGGGGGTCCAAAATGATCCATGAAAGTCATATGAAGCATTGAAAGTTCAATTATCCTTGTGCAATCTCAAACCCTAATTTCAGTCATCAGTGCTTAAGGAGGTGTCTTGAGTTGATCAACACTAGTGCAGTCTTGAACTAAGAGAGATCTTTGTGAGAAAATATTTGATAAATGAGAGGGAAAATTTTTGGGTACAACAGCTTCCCCTGTTCAATCTTCTTAAATTTGAAGAGTTATATTGGCGGATCCGCCATTCATGACTTGAAGGTGGAAGATGATTGGAAACTAGAGTGCCCAGAAATTTGCACTCGAGCACGTGGTGGTTGATGGTGTAGGGAATGGGCTTAAAAATTCCATTCGGAGAGGTGATAGGAAGTTGTTGGAGATGGGCTTGTAGATGCCATCCAAAATGATTGCTGGTAGGAATAGAAGAAGTGTCAAAATAAATCTCTGGTTGATTTACACTGGAATAATGGATGTGTTAGGTTGAGTACTAGAATAATATCTATAAATGGATTGTATTTGACTCATTTCTGAAAGTTGAATTTGAATGAGTATCAGAATGGCGTCCGTGTCTAGAGCGTATCTGAACTGCATTTGAAAGTTGAATCTGAATGAGTATCAGAATGACATCCGTATCTAGAGCGTATATGAACTGTATCTGAGAGTTGAAATTGAATGAGTATCAGAATGGCATCCGTATCTGGAGTGTATTTGAACTGTATCTGAAAGATGAATATGAATGAGTATCAGAATTGCATCCGTGTCTGTAGCGTATCTGAACTATATCTGAAAGCTGAATCTGAATGAGTATCAGGATGGCATCCGTATCTGTAGCGTATCTGAACTGTATCTGAAAGCTTAATGAGAAGAAAACCGTGTAGGATTGCTTCAGCTGGTCGTGTATATAATTGTCCTGGCTTGTTTCAAGTATCAATTTCTGACCCTTTTTGTAAATTGTTAATGATATCCATCTGCTGGCCGATCTTTCCTGAAAGATTAGTTGTATGCAGTGTCACGATGTATGAAATGCATTGTACAATGATGTTCTCAAAAAATGAATGAGATTATGTTGTATGCATTCGTGTTTTCAATGTTATGACATATGGATGCGATGTATGGGCATGTAAGCTATTCTGCTGTAATACTGTTGGATTAAGGAAAATAAATCCCTGACTGTTGTTAGGGATGTGGAGTATAAATCTTCATGTTTTGAAGTGCTGATGAATTAATGAGCTTCTATTTAGAGAAATAAACTTTGTTTTAAGGGAAATGCCGTGTATTTCTTGTAAAATCTTGTTGGAGAATCCTGAGAAATTGGGCAACCTTTACTGGGGAGTGATAACTGGAAGTTTTCCTCCGCCGAGAATGTGAGAGAGCTTGATATCATTAAGTTGTACACTGTGGGGGATTTTATGGAATAGTCTAAAGATATTATCCTATTTCTTAAAGCCATTATTGATTGTCTTTCTATTTTATGTTCCTTTTTTTGTTCATTTGCAAACAATAGTTACGTTCGAATGCATATGTTCAAAAATAAATCATTGGACGTTTTTGTAAACAAAACACAGAAATAAAGAAAAACAGACAGTTTTTCACTTTCAAAGGGATATCTTTGTATTTAACTTGAACAAGTATTTTTGTACAATGAGATGAACATTCTAGTAAGAGAATGTCGTTGTAAAAAACGATGAAAATTTGATACAAAGAAAAGATAGCTATGTGAAATAACCCCATGGGGTTCCCATTCTGATATAGCCTTTGTGTCTCTGAGCGTCTTGTCCACTTGCCTCCTTGTCCGAAGTTGATTGGATTGATTAGAACCACTGAGTTTGTCAATCGAAGCCAAAGGTTGTATGCAAGGTGATCAACGGGGCATATTTATACGCTTTAATTCCCTAACTTTTGCCTGGACCACCCTTTCGGGTTTTCAGTCCACTCGGATACCCTTTTTTGCCAAAGTCTCCCTTTCGGGTTTTCAACTTGCCGGGTGTACAATTTTTTTTTGTTTTATCCCTAATTTTTGCCCGAACCTTTTTGGTTCGCCGGGATGCCCTAGTTTTGCCTAGGTGTGTCAACCTAGCGGGTCTCTTATGCGTAGTATCTTTTGACTATGTCCGTGTTCATAGGGTGCAACAGGTCGTCGCCATCCATAGTGGTTAAGATCATCACTCCACCAGAGAATATGCTTTTGATCACAAATGGTCCTTTATATTTAGGAGTCCATTTTCCCCTGGGATCACCCTGCGGAAGTATGATGCGCTTGATCACCAGATCCCCGACTTGATACACTTGGCGTCTAACCTTTTTGTTGAAAGCCTTGATCATCCGTTTTTGATACATTTGACCATGATAAACGGCAGTAAGCCTTTTCTCATCAATCAAGTCCAGTTGATCAAATCGAGTTTAGATCCAGTCATCTTCATTCAACCCTACATCCTTCATGATTCTCAGAGAAGGGATCTGGACCTCAATAGGCAAAACAACCTCCATGCCGTATACCAGAGAGTAAGGTGTTACCCCGGTTGATGTGCGCGCCATGGTACGGTAACCCTGGAGAGCGAATGGTAGCATCTCATGCAAGTCCTTGTATATGGATGTCATCTTTTGTATGATATTTTTGATATTCTTATTTGCGGCTTCGACAGTACCATTCATCTTTGGTCGGTAAGGAGAAGAATTATAATGCTGGATCTTGAATTGCACGCACAGTGTGGTGATCATAGTATTGTTGAGATTTGTACCATTGTTTGTGATGATCCTCTCTGGGATACCGTAACGATAAATGATATTCTGTTTGATGAATCGGGCTACAACATTCTTGGTTACAGAAGCAAAAGAAGCTGCCTCAACCCACTTCGTGAAGTAATCAATGGCCACCAAGATGAAGCGGTGTCCATTAGAAGCTGTAGGTTTGATTTATCCAATCATATTGATGCCCCACATCGCGAATGGCCAGGGAGCGGTCAGGAAATTCAGAGGAACTGGAGGTACATGCACTTTGTCAGCATAGATCTGACACTTGTGGCAGGTTCGAGAGTGCTGATAGCAATCTGCTTCCATGGTAGACCAGTAATAACCTGCCCATAGGATCTTCTTTGCCATCGTATGCCCACTGGAATGGGTGCAAAAAGTGCCTTCATGTAGATCCGCCATGATCTTTTTTGCCTCAACCTTGTCTACGCAACAAAGTAATACAGAGTCGTGGTTGCATTTGTAGAGAATGCCATTACTGGTGAAGAACTTAGCAGAGAATCTCCTTAAGAACTTCTTATCATTGACTGAAGCTCCTTCCGGATAATCTTGAGTCTCAAGATACCTCCTAACTTCATAGAACCAAGGCCGGTCCACTACTTCTTCAGTATTGATCTCGTGACAGTGAGCTGGTTCATCCATCCGTTCAATGGTGATCTGGGGAGCCTAGTTACCCCACTCGAGTTTAAACATGGATGACATTGTGGCTAGCGTATCCGCTAATTGATTTTATTCTCGCGGGTAATGCTCGAAGGTAACCTTCTCAAAATGTGGGATTAATGTCAACACATGTTCTTTGTAGGGGATAAGGTTAGGGTGCTTCATGTACCATTCTCCTTTAATCTGTGATACGGTGGCAGAACCGACTGTTTTGAAAATGCTGGTTTGCATTTTGCGTTTGTGTTCGCAAAATGTCGCGGTAAGCAAGAGTCACCACCGACTTTTATTTTATCCAACTGGAAAGGACAAAAGCACACAAAAATTCTTTTTTCGAGATTTTGAGTACGTGAGGTAGATTATAGAAAGGGAAGGTGTTAGCACCCTTTCTATCCATGGTTTTCCATGGGCTCTTAGGTACTTGCTCATCATTTTAAAATTGCTTGTGTGTGTGCTTGCTTTGGAAATGTTTTACTTCGTGATAACCCTTATATCAGTCCTCAAGGGTGTGATGAAGTTGTTTTGAAAACTGTTTTTGAAAGGTGTTTGTGTGAAAAGATTTGTTTTGAGCAAGTACCTACTAGCATCTACCTACTCGAAAAAAGATTGTTTTTGTTCTATTTCCTTTAGATAGCGCTATCCCACTATTAAGGAGTAGGTAGCACCGTCGTTGGAGTTTTAAGGGTCAATTCGAAAGGGACGTACGATCACTAAAGCAATGTTAGGATGTCTTAGTAATAACCCTAGTGTCTTAAGATCATATTCGAGGCAACATTTCTGAGGCAACCTTTCCGAGGCAACATTTCCGAATGGGACTTTTGATCTTTGTTTAGACAGGAGGGAGACCACTAAAACACCCTATACTTAATGATCATTTACCAAAGACAACCGAAGTGAGAGTATACCCTAGGAGTGCGCATGTGCGAATGATTTGATTTCAGTTATTATCTTTGCACATTAGAGTTTGCTAGCCATTTTAAAATTAACATACAGTCTTGTCATGCAATCCTATTATCATACATCTAACAGTTAATATTTGCAAAAATTTAAAATGCGAGAAATAAAACTACGCTATTACAAGGCTTCGGGGAGGGGATTAATTACATAGCCAAAAACCCGTAAAATGAGAAATAAAAGAAAATCCTAATTAAACTATTACATACTGTGAGCATTTACATTAATATCGTAAAAATAATAAATGCGCGTGATGAATCGAGAACAAGAAAAAATTAGGGTTTTGACCCCGTCTAAACCTAATTGAAAGAAAAATCATATTTTTTGTGGTTTTTGCGTTATTTTGAGAAAAATAGAGTTTAATTGAATAAATAAAGAAAACCTAATGACTAATTAATTTTATTTAAGAAAAATAATTAAATTAACTATTTTTTTGTATTTTTGTTATTTTGTGAAAAGAAATAAAAATTAAATCAAGAACAAACCTAATTTTCTAATTGATTTTAAATTATTTACAAAAAAAGTTAGAATTACCCTAAAATTAAATTTAACTAATATTGAATTAAATTTGATAAAAATAAAAGTAAAAACCTAAATCTAAATTTGTAAAAATTGATTTTATGACTTTTGTGAAAAAAAGAAATTATTTTTGTTAGAAAATAAATTAAAATAATTAAATTAAAAGAAATAAAATGAATAAAGAGAAAGAAGATGGGCCTGGTTGTAGCAAGAAGGGGGGTGTGGATTGCATTTTCTGAGCCCAATAACGCCTAGCCCATTTGACTTTTCCAGATCATGTGTGCGTGCTTGACTGGGGTGTATTAAGGACCTCCATGTGATAGGGCATTGGATTTGCCTTGTTGGAGATTTGTTGGTTGGATACTGATGGTGTATAGTAGGCTCATTGTATGCACGTGTACCTGATGATGTAGAGAAAAATAATATGGAACAAAGTTGGGGACCTGGGAATCGAACCCAGCCCCTTTGAAATTTTCACCACACACGCTGACCATCTGAGCGGGCTTGTTTTCTTGTATATGGAACAACAAACAACAGTTATATGGAAAAACAAAATAATAATGTTACAAACGCGCGAAACTTTGAATTGGCCAGTCACAGGATGCCACACTACCCTTCTTCTTCCTCCCACCGTTGCTAAAAGTTCTGCAACTTTTACCTACGGTCAAGGGGTGTAGGTATAACCCTAGGCTTCTTCAAAATCCTGTACAAGCATGATAAATACACAACAATGGTACCAATCAAATCATGGAAAGCTCACGAGCATCATGATACCCTTATCCATGGCCAATTGTACATGTAAAGAAAACCCCCAAAAACAAATCAAGAACCCTAACTATGGCATCTTGTTGTATAGCCAATAAAAATGCAATTGGATATTACCATTAGCTTGCAAATGATTCAAGGATTAAGAATATACAAATAAATCATGCTAAAAGTGCCAGAATTGTGATATACGAATTCAAAAAGACATGAAAGTCGTGGGACTCTTATAGTGCATTTTTGGACGTTATGAGGCTTTCTAGTGATTGGAATAGGATCCTAGAACGTCCAGGAAGCGATTTGTGTGACTGGAATGGCTCGAGGAAGCTTGGAATTGGGAAAATAGTTTGCAACTTTTCTTGATTTTTTTTTAAAGTTGCTTTCACCTTTTCCCCCCTCCAATCTCCCTGCTTTTGGTCTAAACACGTTCCTTATGTACCCAAGAATGAATTAGGGTTGCAATTTGGTTTCAAATATTCTCCAGTAATGATCATTGATTCAAGATTTGATCCTTTGTGCAAATCTTTCCAATTTGACAAAATCCAATCTTTTTGTTTCCAAGTGAAGCTTGCATGATTTGATTCTCTTTCCAACTGTATAAGAGGCCTAAACATGCACAAAATCTCAAGCTTTGATTAGTTTTGATATTTTCATGATTTTATTATGTTTTTATTTGATTTAATTGAAGTAAAATCAAAATAAATGACAAAAATAAAATAAAGAAAAATGGGAAGGATCATGGGTCGTGGGTCATGTTACAAACTCAATGCAAGCATAAAAAGTTGGGCCCATTTGACAAAAATTACAATTTTGGCCACATTTGACTTTTGGCAATTTTGCAAAAAAAGGTCAACTTTGTCAATGCATAAATCCTTCAATTTTGACCCTAGAGATGTGTTCTTTGACTTTTTAGAAAGATTAAGATGTCCTCTAATCAACCCTTTTGGTCTCATCTCAATTGGGTCTTCCATGTTCATGTATGAAGCTTTGACAAAAAAGGTGTTTTTGTTGACTTATGATGTCCAAATTTATATCTTCTTGTGAGTGCATATTTTGAACTTGGAAGATAAATATGAATTTTATGGAATTTAATCCTCTTAAAAATGAGCTTTGGATGGGTCATTTTTTATAAAGTATGAGAAAGTTATGCTTGGTCAATGTTAAGTTGACTTTTCCTACAAAACCCTAATTTAGCAACTTTTGGGTTTTGATGAATTGTGAGAAATCCTTGAGGAATTATGATAAACCCTTGATAAAATGATGAATAATACTTCAAAGTGAGTATGTTGACAAAAAATCTTGAAGTTTGACTGTATGTGGGCCATAGTTGACTTTTGCCCTAACACAGTCGATTTTCAGCCCTTTGAGCAATTGACTGAGCAAACTTCCTCTGCTAGGCTTGAAACTTGACATGGATGATCTTGAGAGAATATTAGGAAAATGTTGAGAATTTGGGATCCTTTAGACTCAAGTACTTGGTGCAAACTGAAACCCTAATTTGAGGTAGACTGCCTTAGGAGAGAGTTTGTCTGGTCAACCCTTGGACTTCCTTAAGCAATTTGAGGACCTCACTTGAAATGTATTGAGAAATGTGGGAGGGAAAATTTTGGGGTACAACAGCGTTGGATGCCCCATCAAAAACCAGGGTCCATCGGGATCCTTGTTCAGGTCCGTCATATGGTCTGAGTTCTTCATAGTCGTTTACCATCATGATGTCTTCATCTGGGAATTCGAACTTCATGGACTGGTAGTCATCCACAGCTTAATGAACAAGGTGATCGGCTAGTACACTGCCCTTTATTGCTTTTTGGGTAGTATACTGAATGTCATATTCCGTCAGGATCATCTTCCATCTTTCTATTCTCCCAGAGAGGGCAGGTTTCTCGAATATGTATTTTATTGGATCCATCTTGGATATCAATAAGGTAGTATGGGTCAACATATACTGTCTTAGCCAGCGAGCAGCCCTTGCCAGAGCATAGCAAGTTTTCTCGAGCAGTGAATATCTTGTTTCACAGTCGGTAAATTTTTTGCTCAGGTCATAAATAGCATGCTCTTTTCGGCCAGACTCGTCATGCTGCCCCAACACATACCCCATTGAATTTTCCAAAACAGTTAGATACATGATCAAGGGTCTTCCCTCGACTGGTGGCATTAAACCAGGAGGCTCTTGCAGGTACTCTTTGATCTTGTCGAAGGAAGTTTGGCATTCATCATTCCATTTGAATACTTGATCTTTCTTCAATAAATTGAAGATTGGTTCACAAGTGGTTGTTAAGTGAGAAATGAATCAGGAAATGTAGTTTAGTCGTCCTAAGAATCCTCTGACTTCCTTGTCAGTACGAGGAGCATACATTTCTTGTGTTTCTTTCACCTTGGCAGGATCCACTTCGATACCTTTGCCGCTGACGACAAAGCCTATGAGTTTACCGGACCTCACCCCAAATATGCATTTATTCGGGTTCAACCTCAGCTTGTATTTCTTTAACCTCTCAAACAGTTTCTGAAAATGATCAAGATGTTCCTCTTCTGTTTGAGATTTGGCTATCATGTCGTCCACATAGACCTCTATTTTGTGATGTATCATGTCGTGAAATAGAGCTACCATGGCACGCTGATAGGTTGCCCTAACGTTCTTCAATCCGAATGGCATAACCTTGTAATAGAATGTGCCCCATTGTGTGACAAAGGTTATTTTCTCCATGTCCTCAGGCGCCATTTTGATTTGATTGTAGCCTGAGAAACCATCCATGAAGGAAACACCTTATGATGTGTTGTATTGTCAACCAAAATATCGATATGGGGAAGTGGGAAATCATCCTTAGGGCTTGCCCTATTCAAATCTCGATAGTCCATGCACATTCGTACTTTGCCGTCCTTTTTAGGCACAATAACAACATTGGCGACCCATTATGGATAGGAGGTGACGGCCAAGAATCGTTGAATTGTTTCATGACTTCAGCCTTAATCTTCTCTGACATGTATGGTCGCATGCGACAGACTTTCTGTTTTACAGGAGTGCAATCTTCTTTTGTTGGTAGATGATGTACCATGATATCAGCATCAAGTCCTGGCATGTCTTCGTACGACCAGGAAAAGACCTCAACATAATCATGCAGCAACTGAGTCAGACGCTTCTTGACACTGGGTTCCAGATTGGCACCCATCTTGACTTCTTTCTAGTCCTCCTTGGCACCTAGGTTAACTGTGTCCACTGGTTCTTCGTGGGGTTGTATGGTCCTCTCTTCTTGCTGTAGTAACCTGGCTAGTTCCCCTGGCACTTCACAATCTTCCTCACCTTCGTCTTCGGCTTGGTATATTAGATTTCCAGAGTCACAGAAGGCCATAGTAGAATCATTACCCATGGGATCCCAAATGGATGTAGATCTGCATTTTGAATGTGAGTGTGTGTAAGAGGATAACTATCTTTGAAAGAAATAAAAATGTAAAAAAGAAAGACAAAGAGCATAAAGTTTGTATGTAAAAAACGTCCATGATTCATTGATGACATATGAAAATGAGGTAACAACCCTTACAAATAGACCGTTGTGCCTCGGGTAATGTTTTACCCCAAAATTTGCCCTCCCATATTTCTCAATACATTTCAAGTGAGGTTTTCAAATGGCTCAAGGAAGTCCAAGGGTTGACCAGACAAGCTCTCTCCTAAGGCAGTCTTCCTCAAATTAGGGTTTTATGTTGCATCAAGATACTTGAGTCCAAGTGATCCAAAATTCTCACCATTGTCCTAATATGTTCTCAAGATCATCCATGTCAAGTTTCAAGCCTTGCAGAGGAAATTTGCTCAGTCAATTGCTCAAAGGCCTGAAAAATCGACTGTGTTAGGGCAACAGTCAACTGTGGCCCACATATAGTCAAACTTCAATATTTTTGGTCAAAATTCTCATTTTGAAGTATTATTCATAATTTGATCAAGGGTTGATCATGATTCATCAGTGATTGCTCACAATTCATCAAAACCCAAAAGTTGCTAAATTAGGGTTTTGAAGGAAAAGTCAACTCAAATTTGACCAAGCATAACTTTCTCATATTTTATGAGGAATGACCCATCCAAATATCATTTTTAAGAGGATGCAATTCCCTACACTTCATATTCAGCTCCCAAGTTCAAAATATGCACTCACAAGAAGTTATGAATTTGGACATTATAGGTCATTTTGAAAAGTCAACAAAAACACCTTTTTTTATCAAAGATTCATACATGAACATGGAAGACTCAATTGAGATGAGACCAAAAGGGTTGCTTAGAGGACATCTCATGCTTTCTAAAAAGTCCAAGAACACCTTCATAGATTCAAAATTGAAGAAGTTATGTATTGGTGAAGTTGACCTTTTTTGCAAAATTGCCAAAAGTCAAAAGTGCCTCAAATTGCAATTTTTGTCAAATGGGCCCAACTTTTTGCACTTGTTTTGAGTTTGTAACATGGTCCACGAGCCCGAGCTCTTTCCACCTGCCTTTATATTATTTTTGATATTTATTTTGATTTTTTATTTCAATTAAATCAAATTAAATCAAAATAAATCATGGAAATATCAAAACCATTTAAGTCTTAAGATTTGATGCATGTTTCAGGTCCCTAATATACAGCTAGCAAGTGAATAAAATCATGTAAGGCATGGTTGTGCATAAAAAGATTGTTTTGGCCTATTTTGGAAAGAATTTCATGAAGATCAAATCAAGATCAAAAACCATAATTGAGAAAGATTGAGAGCACAATTGTAACCCTAATTCAATCAGTGGTATATAGTGGACGAATGCAGGCCAGAAACACAAGGTTTGGAGGCATGGAGAGGAAGAACAAAACTTGAAAAAACTCAAGAAAAGTGTTGATCTGATTTTGTGCTTCTAGGCGTTTTCAAGACTCCCAAGCCATCTCTTTTGTTTCTTGGGCACTCAAGGAAGCCATAGCAATCAAAAGCAAGCCTTCTCGCGCGCTAGAACTCACTGTAAGTGGTCCACGATTTGTCACTATTTTCAAAATCGAATCCCTTCATTCTTGCATCTTTATCATGTTTCAAGTGATTCAATATTGATGTAACTGCTCACAGGATGTAATAGATTAATTAGGACTTTTTCCTTTCATTTATCGTTTTGACGGGTTTTTTGGCTATGTAATTAATTTCACCCGAAGCCTTCTAATAGTGTAGCTTTACTTTCTGCATTTTAATTTCCGCAGATATTAACTGTTAGATGTACGATAATAGGGTTGCATGACAAGAATGTATGTTAAATTTTAAAATAGTTAGCAAACCCTAAATGTGCAAAGATAATAACTTGAAATTGAATCACTCGCACATGTGCACTCCTAGGGTATACTCTCACTTCGGTTGCCTTCAGTAAACAATCATTAAGTATAGGGTATTTTAGTGGTTGCCCTCTTGTCTAAACAAAGATCAAATGTCCCGTTCGAAAAGGTTGCCTTAGAGTCGTTGCCTCAAATATGATCTTAAGACATTAGGGTTATTACTAAGACGTCCTAACATTGCTTTAGTGATTGTACGTCCCTTTCAAATTGATCCTTACAACTCTAACGATGATGCTACCTACTCACTAATAGTGGGATATAATTGTCTAAAGGAAACAAGAACATAAACATTCTTTTTTCGAGTAGGTAGATGCTAGTATGTACTTGCTCAAACAAACTTTTCCACACTTACACTCTTTTCAAACAAAGTTTTCAATACGACTTCGTAACACTCTTGAAGACAGAAGCAAGGGTTAAATCAAAGTAAAACAAAAACTGTTCAAATCACACAAACACAGAAGCAATTTTTAAAATGATGAGCAAGTACCTAAGAGCCCGTAGAAAACTACAGATAGAAAGGGTGCTAATACCTTCCCTTTCTATAATCTACCCCCCGTACTCAAAATCTCAAAAAAGGAATTTTTCTGTGCTTTTTTCCTTTCCAGTTGGATAAAATAAAAGTCGGTGGCGACTCTTGCTTACCGCGACATTTTGCAAACACAAACGCAAAACGCAAACCAGCATTTTCCTAAAACAGTTCCGGTTCTGCCACCGTATCACAGAACTGGCGACTCTGCTGGGGAATATATAAGTGGGGTATACCTTAGGATTAGTTCATCATATTGCTTCTATTGTTTGATTTGATTGCTTTATTTTTGAGGGCTTTGTATTGGAGTTACTATAGATCTTAACCCAGATCTGGGGGACACCTTTTAGGTAAGTAGCAATAAATTGTGAGGGAACTGTATGGCATAGACCGATACAGTTGAAGCAGTAACTACGTTGATGTGGCACATTGGTTGGTACCGGTAAACCCTTGTGGAGAAACAAGGAGAATGCAGGGATGTTATGTGTGTCGTTAAGCATCAACTGACCTTAGAACCTATAATTGACCAACTTGGCCATAGGAAGTAGTAAGATAGACGGTCTCGGTATAAAGCTGGGAACTGGTTGATACTCGATACTACACTCATTGAGACCATACTCTTGAGATAGTTCCGGCCGCAAGAAAAGATTACATGAGATGAAACCATGACCGGTGGAGGATGGTCAATGATATTGAGAACCTCTAGAACCCAGTTACTATTATTAGGACATGTTGAAACCAACTGAACTTCAAGAGGGTAGTACCTAGACTCCATGCAAGCCTGAAACTTAAGGGACTCTTGTGTGACTTGTTTGCCTTTACCATGTCTGTTGTCTGCTATGCATGTTGTGTGCTTTTATCATGACATCATGCATCATAACATATCATGCATACTTTATTACAATAACCATTCCAAAGACCGAGGGGATTTATCTTTGTTCTGTTTTGCAGATTATGGCTTCTATGTGCAGAAATACCATTCAGGTTAACTTCGTGCAAATACCTGCTCAACTCAGAGAGTTAGTCTCAAAAGTTCCTGATACTTCTTCATTCGTTAGAAGACATGGTCAGCTCCTTAGTTTGGTCACTTCAAAGTTGGATGAGCAATTGATGAGTGTGCTTTTCCAGTTTTTCGATCCAGTGCATCATTGTTTCACCTTCCCAGATTATCAGTTGGTTCCCACTTTGGAGGAGTTTTCTTATTTATTGGGCATATCCATCCTCGAGTATACACCCTTCACAGGTTTGGAAGAGGTTCCTAGACCTGAGGACATTGCTTCAGCCTTACATCTAAAAAAGGCTGATGTAGTATCTAACTGGGAGACACGGAGCGGGGTTAAAGGTTTCTTGGCCAAATTTTTGATTGATCAAGCTCAACAGTTCTGGGACAATTTGTACTTTCAAGCTTTTGAAGATATCTTGGCTCTCCTCATCTACGGCTTGGTTCTTTTCCCAAATCCAGATTCCCTCATAGATGTGAATGCAGTCAAGATCTTGATGTCTCGTAATCCTGTACCTACTCTTCTGGGTGATATCCTACATGCCCTATATACTCGTACTGTGCAAAGAAGAGGAACCCTCATGTGTTGCATACCGCTGCTGGCGAGGTGGTTTATTTCGCACCTCCCCAAGTCTGTATTAAAGAATGAGGAAGGTTTAGGTTGGGCTTATAGGATAATGTCCCTTGCTCATATGGACATTCTTTGGAGTTCTAAGGCTATGGAGGATAATGCTGTCATTGATCGATGTGGGGGATACCCTAATGTTCCGTTGCTTATAATTAGAGGGGGAATAACCTACAGTCCTTGCTTGGCTCTATGACAGTTTGGTCGCGCTCGGAGAGACGGTCCTCATGAGTTACCGCTTACAGATATTGTCTTTGACTACAAGGGAGACGTTGGTGAGCATCGCCGAAGGTTTATACGGGCCTGGGGCATGGTGAATAGGTCTGACCCTCACGAGCTAGGACCAAATACTTCTCTCCCTGTGCAACCTTATCTCCAGTGGATCCGAGATCATGCTCAGAAGCTTGGGATGCCTTATGAAGTTGTGCTACCAGTGATTGTGGAGCCTACCAATGAAGAAGGTGTTCCTTATATGGTCCTTTATCCATACATGCCTAATGATCTTGGGGCATTGAAGAGATCCTGGATTTAGTTGAAGAAAGAGAGGGATACCTACTGGGAGAAGTATCATGAGCAGGAAAGGAAGATATTGAAGCTCACGAGGAAACTTGAGAATGAAAGGACAATCAATGATTATGTCAGCATGATGGGGAAGCGACCATGGGATTTCTGATATCTTCTATTGTTTCTAGTTTAGATTTGTTTTCAGTCTATTTCTTTTGTAACTCCTTGAGGGCATTGTTAAAAAATTTTACAAGTTAATCTAATAAAGTTTGTTTTATTTTTGGTTTACAAATTTGAATCTCCCAAAGTCTTTGAAATCATTCCATACGCATCCCATTATCATTCACATCATTACAGGTACCGTTACAGGTTTCTCATCTTCTTCGTTGTTTATTTCAGCAATTATGTCTTCTGAAATACCTATTGATCAAGCCATTAAAGCTCTTCAGGCACAGAATGCCCAGTTCCAAGAGATGTTCTTGAACTTGGCTAAAGGGAAAGAAGATTTGAAGACTCTCATCCTGAAAGAGAAGAAGAAGAAGAAGAAGAAGAAGAAGAAGAAGAAGAGTGTGGTTCTTCTGAATACGGGTCACAGGTTTGGGAATAGGTTACAACAAGAAGCTAATCTGTCTCATTCATCCAAAGGAGGAAAGAATCAAGAGGAAGAAAAGGGTCTCAGTCCGGTAGTCTCTGATAATGACACTAATTTATTTGTGACCTCCGTGGAATACATTTCTACTCCTTTGTTAACCGTGAAGAAGAATCTATTGTTGGCTGGTTTATTTCCGGGTTGTGGCGAAGGTTGCCACCTATGTTCAATCCTGCCTGTTGGTTGCCATTTATTGAAATCAGGTGTTCAACGCCTGATGGATAATAAAGAGATCCTATTCGAGAAAACTTTGATTCCGTTAATTCCTGTTGAAGATGTTTCCATCATAACCATTTCTGCCAATCCTTCCAAGGCTTCTACGAGAAAGCCTGTTAGGATTACATCTGTTCCGAGAATCGCTCCGTTAATCATTACTGTCCCTGGTCATATCCCATACACTTCGGATAAGGTTGTCCCTTGGCATTATGGCGTCGATGTATATTACCATGGGATTAAGCAAGACTTAAAGATTGAAGAAGTTGACACTGATATCAGCAATATTGTCGGGGCTAGCAAGGTCACCAGAAGTGGGAGACTCTTTTCTCCCAGATTTCCCCTCCGACTGTTCAAAAGCCTGTTGTTGTTCCATCTGCCAGTACATCAGCTACTGTTCCAATTCTTACTCCATTTATCACCCCTGTCGCCGAGTCATCTGACGCTCAGGGAAAAGAGGTTACAGGTGAGCCTGCCCGGACGGAGGCGCCTAAGAAGATCATTGTAGAAACCTCTAAGCAGGAGATAGAGGAAATTCTGAAAATTATCAAGAAGAGCGACTTTAACGTAGTCGAACAGTTGGGACAAAATCCGTCGAAAATCTCCATGTTATCTTTGTTATTGTGTTCGGAAGCCCGTGCAAAGGCTTTAATTGCTTTCCTCAAGACTGCGCATGGGCTGTAGGAAACTTCTGCTGATCAATTCAAGGACTACATAGCTAGTTTAATTGCCGACAATGGGTTGGGTTTCTCAGACACGGATTTGACCGCTAAAGGAAGAAATCACAATGATGCTCTGCAAGTCTCGATCGAGTTCAGGGGCACTACTCTGGCCCATGTACTGGTGGATACTGGGTCCTCATTAAATGTTTTACCAAAGAAAGCACTAGACCGTCTGGACTGTGAAGGTTTGGTTATGAAGCCGAGTAATATTGTGGTTAGGGCTTTCGATGGGTCGAAAAGGATGGTGCACGGGGAGGTGGATGTCCCTGTTAAAGTTGGTTCTTAGACTTTCGCCTCTACTTTCTATGTGATGGATATCCGACCATCTTATTCCTGCTTGTTGGGTCACCCTTGGATTCATAAGGCTAGGGCAGTGACTTCTACGCTCCATCAGATGTTGAAATATCCAGTAAAAGGGAAGATTGTTACAGTACAAGGTGAAGAGGAGTACATGGTGAGTCATCTTAACTTCTTCCGGTATGTGGAGATGGATTGAGAGTTCATCGAAACCCCGTGTCAGAATTTTGAAGAGGTTCCCCAGACTTTGGTGTCAACTGAAGTTGCTGTTGACAAACCTCTGATGAAGATGGCTTCCCTCAAGGATGCCAGGGCTGTTATTAATCAAGGTGGGTGTGCAAATTGGGGACAACTCCCTGACTTTGCATACAAAAATGACAAGTTTGGTTTGGGCTTTACTGCAGAGGCTCAAAGGGATGTTCGGCGCGCACGGGTTGGAAGACCTCCTTTGCGCATCAGTAATCCGGGAGTGAATGCAATTGAAGATGATGAAGAAGAGTCAGATATCGACAGCTAGATTTACCTGACTATCAATGGTGGCTTGAACAACTAGACGGAAAAGGACTTCGTGCCCATTTCTTTTATTACACAGTAATAGACTTTTGTTTTGAGATTTGTAACAAACAGTTTGAAACTTTACAGCCCGGTGCCTTTCCTGAGGCACCTTGGCTTTGTTTGTGAGGGCTTATTATTTGTCATTTTCATATATCATCAATAAAGCATTGGACGTTTTCTTGCACTACAAATTTTGCGCTCCTTGTTTTTCTTTTCTATCTCGCACTTTATCAAAACAGTTATTGTCTTACATACACTTACATATCATAATGCAGATCCACATCCACTATGGATCCCATTGATAACGAATCTGCTACTGCCAGTTATGACTTCGAAAATCTGATCAAACAAGCCAAGGACGAAGGTGAGGATGATTGTGAGGTGGTTGGGGAGCTTGCTAGACTGCTACTATAGGAAGAGAGGGCCATACAGCCTCATGAAGAGTCAGTGGAATCAGTGAACTTGGGTACAGAGGAAGACGAGAGCGAGGCAGAAAGAATCATGGTAGAGTTACATGAAGGTGCTTTCAAAACACATTCCAGTGGACATACCATGGCAAAGAAAATCCTACGGGCAGGATATTATTGGTCTACTATGGAAGCCGATTGTTATCAGCATTCTCAGACCTGTCATAAGTGCCAAGTCTATGCTGATAAGGTGCATATACCTCCTGTTCCTCTGAACGTCTTGACAGCTCCCTGGCCTTTTGCAATGTGGGGCATCGATATGATTGGCTAGATCAGACCTACTGCGTCTAACGGGCATCGTTTCATTCTGGTAGCTATTGATTATTTCACGAAGTGGGTCGAGGCAGCTTCCTTTGCTACAGTAACCAAGAACGTCGTGGTGCGGTTCATCCGACATAATATGATCTGTCGATATGGCATACCAGAGAGGATCATTATAGACAATGGTACAAATCTCAATAATACGATGATCACCGAACTCTACAAACAGTTCAAGATACAACATCATAACTCTTCTTCTTACCGACCGAAGATGAATAGGGTTGTTGAAGTGGCTAACAAGAACATCAAGAAGATTGTGCAGAAGATGACGGTGACATACAAAGACTAGCACGAGATGCTGCCATTCGCTCTTCATGGGTACCGTACCTCAACGCAGACGTCGACATGGGCAACACCCTACCCTTTGGTGTATGGCATGGAGGCATTCCTACCCATTGAAGTCCAAATACCTTCTCTCTGGATTATGAAGGATGCAGGCTTAAGCGAGGACGATTGGATACAGACCCGGCTTGATCAACTGAACTTAATCGATGAAAAGAGACTTACTGCTATTTTTCATGGTCAGACGTATCAAAAGCGAATGATCAAGGCTTTTAACAAGAAAGTCAGACGACAAGAGTATCAAGTCGGGGATCTGGTAATCAAACGCATCATACTACCACAAGGTGATCCCAGGGGGAAATGGACCCCTACGTACGAAGGGCCATTTGTGGTTAAGAACATTTTCTTAAGAGGAGCTATGATTCTAACCACCATGGATGGTGACGACCTTCCTCACCCCGTCAATGAAGACATAGTGAAAAAATACTACGCATAATCAAAGACCCGCTAGGTTAACTGGCCTAGGCAAAAATAAGGGCTTCCCGGTGAACCAAAAGGGTTCGGGCAAAAATAAGGGATGAAAATGAGAAAAAAAAATGTACACCTGGCAAGTCGAAAACCTGAAAAGGTGGCTTGGGAAAAAAAGGGTATCCCGGTGGACTAAAAACTTGAAAGAGCGGTCCAGGAAAAAATTAGGGATCAAAGCGTAACACTATGTCTCATTGGATCACCTTGTAACCAGACTTCGGTATCGACTATCAAGCTCGGACGACACCGATCAATCTGATCTACCTTCAACCAAGTAGCAAAGTGATGAGACACTCGAAGACATAAAGGCAATAGCAGAGTTGGAACCCAATGGGATTGTTCACATAGTTGTTTTTATTTGTTTTTCACAAATTGTATAAAGTCTATCATTTCGGCGGCGTTCTCTTACTAGGATGTCAGCCTCTTGTACAAAACGCCTATTACAGGCCAACGTCAAAAATCAATACAATTCATTTCAAAATTGTTTTTCTATTTCTGTTTAGTTTCGCAAGAACGTCCAATGATTCATTTTTGATATATGCATTTGAAAATAATTGTTGCTCATAAATACTTACATGTGAAACAAAAGACGATTACTCGTAATTCTAGAAACAGGGGCAAACAAGAAATGTCCAAACCTTACCGTTGCTCTATTCACCAGGTACAGGGATAGACCCAGCTGAAGAATATGACTAAAAATGCATACACTCCCCGCAGGGTAAGAGGTACCAGAAAACAGTGGTGTTAATTCTCTCCAAGCATAGTTCATCTTTCACCAACAATGGAAGACCATCCCTAGTGGAGTTTATTTATTCCACAAACATAAATTTTATCCCCGACAGAGTTCATCACCGTCAGCAACTGTAATTCATCCACAACCGGGGGTATTTCTCCAAGTCAGCAGATCTTCCGGTAGAGTACCTCTCTTCCCCACTAAGTCATTCTTTCACCAGTTTATTCTCCAGCAGAATTATTCTCCCGCCAAGTTATTCCCCAATCATCTTCGGTCGTTATCCCTAGCGAGCGAAACTCTTTATTCTCCAGCAACAATCCGAGATTTATTTTCCCCAGCTAGATAACATCATAAAAGCATTGCACATCTATACATCATGACATGCGCATACGCATCATACATCACAATCTCATTTATTTTGAGAACATCATTGCTCGATACATGTCATGCATCATGACATTACATACAACTAACCCTTTACCTTTCAGAAAAAGATATAATCAAATTCTCATAAAGTTCAAGCTATGAAGTCCGGGTACGACCGGATAGTATCTTGATTCCTCTATCATATTGTGAAGCCCGGAGAACGATCGGATAACAGTATCAGAATACTGCGAAGCCTGGATTACGACCAGATAGTGGTATCCCTAGAAACAAGCTATGAAGCTCGGATTCGTCCGGATAATAGTTTAATCCCCAGCAAGTTATTGTGAAGCCTGGATTACGACCAGATAGCAATACAAAGACGCCATGAAGCATGGTGTTGTACCCCAAAATTTGCCCTCTTTTCATACACGCATATTATTGGTTTTATGGTTATGGAATAAAGGTATATTTATCAAGCTTATTCAGATTACAAGTGACGTTTATTTCGTCAATAGATATTCTCAGAGTATTTTCCGTGCTGAAGATCAGTTCGCCGTTTTGCAATGATTCGGGGTTCAAAGATTCACAAGTCCAACCCGGCGCGTCATATTCAGGTGTTCTTTCATCAAAATATCTCTGATAACGTATTCTCAAATTCAGGTTCTGCTCAAGATTCAATTCTTTAAAGAAGGTATCCGAATGTGTGAGTTTTCTCGAAGAAATATGGTGAAAAAGTGTGTTGAAAGTGCAGTTTTTACGCGCTAAAAAATTCATAACTTGAAGATCGTGGCTCGTTTTGAACCTGTTCCGGTGGCCAAAATTCCGTCTTGTCGTCATCTACGTTTTCATCTCTCACGGCTGGAAGCCAATTTCGATCAGAAGGTCTTCAAAAATTCGGATTTATCAAGTATTTTCATACAGAAAATTTGTGACAGAAATTTATTTGCGTCATGTTCAGAAAATCATAACTTGGTAGATTTTCATCGTATCGAGCTGGTTCCGGCGCCGAAATTTCACAAATTGAGTTGGATATGTTTTCACAGGAGGTATCGAGTTCGAACGTGTGATCGGTGGATCTGGAACTGACTGTTTAAAGCTGGTTCGCGAAATGTCGCGGAAGCAAGAGTCGCCACCGTCTTTTATTTTCTCCAAATGGAAAGGACAAAAGCACAGAAAAATTCCTTAAAGAGATTGCTCTCGGTTCGGGAGGTAGATTATAGAAAGGGAAGGTGTTAGCACCCTTTCTATCCATGGTTATCCATGGGCTCTTAGATACTTGCTCATTTGTGTTTTCAAAATGGTTTGTTTGCTTTTCAACTGTGGGTTTAAAAAAAGTTCTTTTTGAAAATTTCAGTTCGACTCTTGTATCGGTCCTCAAGAGTGTTTGAAAAGTTGCTTTCGAAAGCTTTTTGAAAAGGTGTCGGTGTGAAAAGTATTTTTGATTTATTTTTGAAATTAGAGCAAGTATCTAGAGTCGTCTACCTACCCTAAGGAATTCGTCTGTGTAAATGTCCTTTAAAGTAGTGCCATCCCACCATTGAGAGGTAGGTAGAACCACTATTGGAGTTGTTCGGGTCAATTCGAGGTTCGGGACATGGTGATCACCAGAGCAATGGGAAGACACCTTAGAAGCTACCCTCATGCCAGGTTCCCGGATCATGAGGACTTACTAAGACATTCTCTACTCGACGATCACCTTTCGAGGCAAGGCAACAGTGAGGCGTATCCTAGGGGTGGTGTGTGATTTGTGTGTCAGATTCATTTATGTTTGTCTTTTGTCATGTTATGGTGATCTACGCTTTTGTTTTTATTTTAGTCATTCATTCTTGCATGCCATTATTAACAGTTAAAAGTGCGAAAATTAAAAGTTTCTAAACTATTACAAAGGCGCGGGTCCACATCGCCAAATTTAAAATCCAGGACCCGATTTGACAAAAAGTAAAGAAATAAAGTAAAGTGCGAAAGATAAATATTTACACGGCTTTGGGAGAATTACATTAATATTTACAAGAAAAAAAAATAAAATGCGCGAATTGAATTAAAATTGAAAGCGAGGGCGTTGGCCCCTTTGTTATGAAATTAAATTAGAATTATGAAGTTGATTAAATTAAATAAAAGAAAGAAATTGTTTTTTTGAGGTTTTGTATTTATGAATTTTTAATAAGAGAATTAAATGAAATTGAGAGATTAACCCTAATTCTAGTCTTTTTTTATTTATTAAGGAAAACATGTTAAAATTAAACCTAAAATTAATCTAATTATTTACATGGTAATTTATTTACAAAAATAATATTTAATAATTAATTATTAGTGAGGAAAAAAAATAAAAGAAAAAAAAGTAATTAAAATAATTAAAACCTAATTCTACAAATTTTTTAATTTATTAAGAAAAGATATTAAAATTAACCCTAGAATTTAAAACTAAGTTAATTAATGAGTTTTATTTACAAAAAATATTAGTTGAATAAAATATATTTTGATTTTAGTCTTTTCTGATTTTTTATATTATTTTTTATATTAAGAAAATAAATTAATTCAAGGAATAAAAAAATAATAAAACAAATGAAAATAAGAAAGAAAAGAATTACAAAACCTTGGGGGGTTCTGTCCCCAATTGGAGGTAAAGCCCTAGCAATTCTGGCCCATTAAGCCTTGGCCTTATTGACTTTTTGGCTAGCGTGTAGGTGCGTTGACTTGTGCCTATGATGTTCTTCAAATCTCCACCTTTAGATTGCCATCATGAGATGCGTGGCATGTCTGGATTGTGAGTTGTATGGTAAGCTTTAAAGCTTGGGCTGCATAGAAGTATTATTAGAAAAATAATATGGGATAGAAAGGGGGACCTGGGATTCGAACCCAGGTCCTGGAGATTACCAATACACATGCCTGCCACTGAGCTACCAACGCTTCCTTGTATATTATATAACTAACAATTAATATAAGATAAAATAAGAGTTAGTGGGACTTTAGCGCGAAAATTCAAATACTCCAACCAGATGGTGCCACATAGTCTTCTTCCTCGCTTATGCGTTTTTCCTGAAACAAAAACAAGCAAGATTGCGGGGGTTTTGAACCCCCACTATATGATATATGCCAAAATAGCGAATAGCACATGGTAGCTCATAAATTGAGCGCGAGGTGTGTGTCCAAATCGTCCAAGCCCCCTGAGTTGAATGGTCTAGGTCTCACGTCCTAATTTTTCCTTAACTGAGAAACCCCAATTCAAGGTTCTGAAAACCCTAGGCGTTGTTCATGGTGAAATCGCATATGGACAATGATTCTTCAATTAAAACATACTGCTAGCTTCAGAATCAACTCATTAGTACAAATCAAGAATCAAAATGCATGGATATGGCCTGAATAATAAAACACGATTATGCAAAAAGAGTGATACAGTCTGACTTATAATTACCAATTCTTGATGTTAGGGATGATGTTTTTGATTCAGAAACGTCCCTTGAGACCTTTGCAAGCTAATGGAATCAAAGTTTTCCTCTGAATCGTGCTAGAACAGGGTTTTCAGTTTTCACTTTTTTGACAAAAAACTCAAACTTTGTTATGCTTTTCTGGCGCAGCTGGGAGGTTATTGGCATTAGGGTTATCATGTATATAAGTACTGGAATGATTAGGGTTAGAAATTGGATCAAAAAACCCTTTGCATTGATAAAGAGAGATTTGATTTTCATGGCAAATATTTTTCAATCTTTTTCACATGTTTTTGATGCCAATCATATCCAATTGCCTTGATTCTTTCCAAATCTGATCATGCACGAAATATTGAGTGTATTTTATGCATAAAAAGATTTAAAAGCTTAGGTTTGGTATTTTTCATATATTTTAATTAATTAAATGAATTATTAGCAATTAAAAATTCAAATAAATAAATAAAAATGATGAAAAACTTCCCTTTGGGCCAAATGGTCGTGCACATGCCTTGGATGATGAATCTTGGAAGAAAAAGAGGCCCATTAGCATTTTTAAGGCATTTGAAGCAATGTTGACTTTTCAAAATATCCAAAAATTTCCCAACTTCCACAAGGCATAACTTGCTCAATTTTTAAGCTTTGCTCATGTTCTTGGACATTTTGGAAAGGTCTTGAAGTCCTCTAAGCAATGCCTTTGGTCCCATGTCATTTTGATTTACCAATCTCAAGTTATGGCCTTTGACTTAAAGTCCCTTTTTGTTGACTTTTGAAAATGACCTATAATGTTGAAATTGATAACTTTTTGTGAGAGCATTTCTTGGACTTTAAGTGTGAAGAGGAGTTGTAGGAAATGTCTTCATCTTCAAAATGAGCTTTGGATGGAATTTTTCTGATAATCCATGTGGAAGTTATGCCTTGGTCAAGTTACAGTTGACTTTTTCAACTGTCCAAATATGGAAACTTTTGCATCTTGGGACTTTTTGAGCCAAGCTTTGAGAATCATGATCAAGCATTGATCAAATGATGTTTGTGGCTTCAAAATGAGATGTTGACCAAAAATTTGGACTTTTTGACTATCAAATGACCATTTTGCCCCTACAGTTGACTGTAGTGCAATTAGGGTTTTTGACTGTGCAATTTTGTGCTGTAAGTCTTGAAACTTGGTATGAGGATGCTTGACCATATTTCTAGGCATGTGGGACTTGATTGGACCCTTGGAAACTTCATTTTCTTTGTCAAAACCAAAACCCTAGTTTTTGACTGTTAGGAGGCCCTTGAACTGTGCAACCCTTGGGGAGATTTTGAAACTTTGACTTGGCAAATTTTGAAGAATATGGGAGGGCAAATTTTGGGGTACAACAGTTGCCCCTGTTCAATCTTCTTAGACCTGAGGATGCAGATTGGATGACGTGCCTTTCGTAATCCGAAGGTGGAAGATGATTGAACACTAGAGTGCCCAAAAATTTGCGCTCACATAGTAGTGTGATGGTGGGGGATGGGCTTATAGATGCCATTTGGAGATTCATGGATAGGATGATGGGCTTATAGATGCCATGATGAGATATGATGGATAGGTGGATGGGCTTATAGATGCCATCTGGGTGTGGATCGCGTAAGAGATTCCTTAGCGGGAACTTGCGTACCTGCAAAAGAAAATGATTACCTGACCTGTTACAGGAGCTGGTCTTCAAAATCTTTGTATAGATGTGTCCTGACTGGTTACAGGAGCTGGATCTGGAGCTTCAAACGGTGATGAATGAACCAGGGGTGGTTACTACCTCAACAGGAACGGTGAGAGAACCTTAGGCGACTTCAACCTCATCAGTAATCATTGAGAGAAGCTGGGGACGACTTCAATCTCAACAGTAGTGCTGAGAGAATCTGGGGACGATTACTACCTCCGCAGTAACGGGGAGAGAACCATAGGCGACTTCAACCTCAACAGTAATCATTGAGAGAATCTTGGGCGACTTCAACCTCAACAGTAATCATTGAGAGAATCTTGGGCGACTTCAACCTCAACAGTAATCATTGAGAGAATCTTGGGCGACTTCAACCTCAACAGTAATCATTGAGAGAATCTTGGATATCTTCTACTGAGTCTTTATCAGGAAAATCTGTTAGGAGTCGATTTAGCTGGACTAGAGAAGGCCTTTGAATGGATAAGAAACAGGGAGATCTTAGGGTCGATCTGACTGAACCGGTCTAGGTCTTGAAATGTCTTCAACTGGATAAGAAACAGGGAGATCTTAGGGTCGATCTGACTGAACCAGAGAAGGCCTTGGACTGGATAAGAAACAGTAAAATCTTAGGGTCAATTTAACTGAACCGGTCTAGGTCTTGAAATCTTCAACTGGATAAGAAACAGGGAGATCTTAGGGTCGATCTGACTGAACCAGAGAAGGCCTTTGACTGGATAAGAAACAGAAAAATCTTAGGGTCGATTTAACTGAACCCGTCTAGGTCTTGAATATAGCTGAGAACTTAACTGAATCTTTCCTGAAAGGTAAAGGTCAGTCATATGCAATGCATGATATGGATCAAGCAATGATGTTCTCAATATAAATGAGATTGTAAGATATGATGCATATATGCATGCTATAATGTATGAGAATATGATGTTTATGAATGTCTAGGAAAGTGAATCCTTGACGGGTGCCGGGAAGTCATATCCTGGGCTGATGTTTAGAGAATAGTGCTTTGTTTCCGCTGGGGATGATAGTTGCAAGAATACCGGTAGGAGAAGATGATTCCACTGGGGAATAAACTTGGCGAATGGATTACTCTGCGGGGACGAAAGTACTCTAACGATCTTGCTGAGGAGCAATACTCTGTGGGGAGAGAGGTACTTTGCTGGAATGTTGATGGTAACTTGCTGGGGATACCATTGTTGTGTTGGAAGTGTTAATAGACTTCACTGGGGATAAGAAGACTTCGTCGAGGACGCTCTTTCCGTGAATTTTGGCTGAGGATAACCCAGTTATATCCTGGTATGGAAATAACTCTTTGAATAAATCCGGGAGACGCGTTCGTGCTCTGCGAGGATAAGCTTCCAGAATCTACTGGGGATAAGCTTGCTGCTTGGGGAGATGGTTTCTAATTTTCCTGGGGAAACTGGATTGGACTCTCCTGGGGAAGTTTTGAGATGTATTTTTGTAAGTTGAAAGAGGGAACCTATGTAGGGTTGCCTGATGATGAGCTCGTGTAAAACCACATCTTGGAAAGAAGGACACCTGTGTAGGGTTGACTGATGACGAGCTCGTGTAAAACTAGTCTGGAGTTTGAGAAGGGAACCTGTGTGGGGTTACTTTGACGATGAGCCCGTGTAAAACTGCATCCTGGAAGAGGTAAAACCTGGGTAGGGTTTCTGATGACGAGTCCGTGTAAAACTGCATCTTTGGGGAGAGAGAACCTGTGTAGGGTTTCTTCGAGATAAGTTCGTGTAAAACTTTTGGCGGAACCGGGGTAAGGTTACTGCAGGGTAAGTTCGTGTAAAACTTCTTGATGAACCGGGGTAAGGTCATCTTGAGATAAGTCCGTGTAAGACTTCTGGAGGGACCGGGGTAAGGTTACTGCAGGATAAGTTCGTGTAAAACTCTTTGATGAACCGGGGTAAGGTTATCTTGAGATAAGTCCGTGTAAGACTTCAGGAGGAACCGGGGTAAGGCTATCTGGAGGTAAGTTCGTGTAAAACTTGAGATAAATCCGTGTAAGACTTTTTCTGAGGATGAGTCCGTGTAAGACTTCTGGATGAACCGGGGTAAGGTTATCTTGAGATGAGTCCATGTGAGACTTCTGGAGGAACCGGTGTAGGGTCATTTTGATGATAAGTCCGTGTAAGACTTTATTTGAGAAGAAAAGGAACCGGTGTAGGGTTACTTGTGGATGAGTCCGTGTAAGACTTTGTCTGAAAGTTGAGTAGGAACCGGTGTAGGGTTACTTGATGATGATCAAATGGATGATTGTCCTGTTTGGTTTCGGATGTTAACCCACGATCTGGAATTTGTAAAGGTAGATGGTAATCATCCTTTCCTTGGTACTTTGGTTGATAGAGCAACTGGATTGCCTGGACGACTCATTATTGCCCCTGTTTCTGTTGGAGAAAAAGGTATCTGTGAAGGTGTTTGATTGTTGTTAATGGGCAAACCTTCTTCTGGTAGGCAGGTGACAAGATGACGGGATATAGTCGTACGCTTTGATCCCTTACTTTTGCCTGGACCGCCCTTTCGGGTTTTCAGTCCACCGGGATACCCATTTTTGCCCAAGCCGCCTTTTCAGGTTTTCGACTTGCCGGGTGTACAGATTTTTTCATTTCATCCCTTATTTTGCCCGAACCCTTTTGGTTCGCCGGGAAGCCCTAATTTTTGCCTAGGCATGTCAGCCTAGCGGGTCTTTAATTTTGCGTAGTATCTTTTCGACTATGTCCATGTTCTCAGAATGTAGGGAGTTGCCCCTGTTAGAAGTGTTTTGTCAGGCCACCAGAAAGTGTTTGATCAGGCAAGATTCGTTGTTGGAATGCCCCAAGTGACTCAGGCGGAGATTTGCCCCAGGCTATTTGGCCCTTGAGAGATTCTCCGAATCTTGATTGGATTGCCCCAGATGATGGACCATGCTCATGCCATGCCCCTTGATTGGGAGTGCTTTTGTTCACTAGGTATTCATCGTGCGAATTTTCCTACTGTTCAAACAAAGAGTCATATGCAAACAAAGTTATATCAAAAATGCAAAGCTTATGTCTGTCTTGCAATTTTTTAGAATTCATTTTTCAATAAAAGCAAGTGAGTTTTTCTTTGTAAACTGTGATGTCAACTCGTTATTTTACAGCAAGCCTTAAGGAGTCAGGATACCTTTCGTAACAGTATGCTTTTGAATTAACCCATGCTTCAGCTAGGACTTTTAAGGGTTATAACGTGGCCTGGTTCATGGTTTATGAAACAAAGGATAAAGGCTCAAAATGTATTTGTACCCACCCGCTCTTCGGGATGTTCTTCAAACCTAAACTCAGTTGATCGTGCATTAGACCTTGTTTGAGTCTTTGCTCTGATTTTCCGGTGATGGTTCAGATATTGATGATTTATTTGGAATAGGCAGTCATTTTGTTGAGGGTTTATAAGACCTCTTTCTTTTTGATTTTGTTATCCCTGTTTTTTGCCTGAGCTGTTTCCTTTTTTGGAATTACAGTCAACGGGATGCCCCAGTTTCGTAAGTCCCCTTTATAGGTTTTGACTTTTTGGGCTTTTCATTTATGAATTTTTTGATAATGACTGCCTGTCTTTACGATTGTTCGGAACCATCACTGTCTCTCTTTGGTGCCATTTGTTATGCACTTGGATCAACTGAGAGACTACCCTTCCCCAGGTTATGATTAAGGGTTTTAAATTTCGAAAAGAAAAACTCCTACTTCTTTGGCTCAAAGGGGTTGACGAGGGATTATCTTCCTTATAACTCCAGTGTTTAGGGATTGAAACAATGCCTATACCTCATCAGTGGGGTCTGTTCAAAAGCATACTGTAGATCGTGGTATCGTTTTCGTCATCCTCCCTCAAGAGGCTTAGCATTATTAACCAAGAGTTGATCATCACAAAAATATGAAAACAGTTTTAAGTATGGTAAACATAATTAATTCAAGACAAACATGTGTAATGCATTCATGAAATAAAAGAGTTTAACATGACAATTGTTTATTTGAACAAGAAAAGAAAAATACAACTTGAATTCAAATGAACAAAAATCTCTCAATCCTAGCCATGTTTTGGCAAGGGAGCAGTGGTCACGTTGGGAGTCTCAGCAGGCTCGAATTCAATCTCCTTAGCATCGATCATATTCTGGATCTTATATTTCAGCGCCCAACAGTCCTCAGTGTCGTGCCCCGGGCTATTAGAATGATAAGCACACCTCGCCTCTGGGTTGTAGTTTGGAGAGGAAGTCTTGGGATTTGCAGGAGGGTTGATCACCGCAATCAGATTCATTTTCAACATGTGCTGCAATGCTTGTGACCACAACATGTTGATGTTGGTGAATTGTCTTTTAGGCTCGTCCGGCCTTCGCTGATTTCCTTTTTGTGGTTGTCGGCGTGGTGCAGAACCAGAGATCATGACTGCCCCTGCCTGTTGGTCACGACGACTCTTTTGACCGTATGCAGCATTTGACTCTTTCCTGCCCGTGTAAGGCTTTTTGTGAGTATCAGAAGGTGTGGCCTCTTGAATTTTCCCACTCTTGATACCAGCTTCAATTCTTTCCCCAGTCAGAATGAGGTCGGTAAATCCTGTAGATGAATTACCAATGAGATGATTGAAGAACGGCCCAGACAGGGTCCCCAAGAACATATCAACGAGTTCCCGGTCAGTTAATGGAGGCTGCACCCTGCCAGCCAGGTCCCTCCACTTCTGTGCGTACTCTTTAAAACCTTCACTTGATCCTAGCGACATACCCTGGAGTTGGGTACGTGTAGGAGCAAGGTCGGCGTTATATTGATACTGCTTGTAAAAAGCAGTAGCCAACTCCTCCCAGTTACGAACTTTGGTCCCATCCAGCTGATAGAACCATTCGAGGTGAGTCCCTGAAAGACTCTCCTGGAAGAAGTGGATCCACAAGTTCTTGTCCACAGTGTATGGTTGAATCTTCCGCACGTAAGATCTGAGATGCAGCCTGGGACAGGATGCTCCATCATACTTAGCAAAAGAAGGAACCTTGAATTTTTGTGGGATCACCACACCAGAAGACAGACCCAGGTCTCTGAAATCTAACCCCGGCACTTGTTGAATTTCCATGGCATTCAGACGATCCTCTAGTTGTTTGTACCGGTCCTCAGCTGGAGGGTACTGCTCATCATTGAACTCCGTCTCGTTGTCGGAGACCACTGGACTAGGCACCTCTCTCTCATGGGGACTGCCTTTCCCCACAAATGGAGTTGTCCTCTCATCATTGAACTTCAAAAATTGCACTTAAGCCCCTACAATTTAGCCTGGAATGTGACGAACTTAAGTGAACATTGGAGACCCAATTGCACATTCAAAGCCCATTTTTTCTCTCTAATTTCTATTATATAATCCGATTCTTTTCACACAAGCAGAGGAGGAGAAAAAAAATCTTTTGCTACAACGCTGTCAAAATATCAAATTCTTTCAAGAACCCTAAAACCTTGATATCCTTATTACAAATCTCCATCTCACTACAAACAAGTCATCCCTGTTACAAACCAACATCTCACTACTTCTCCAGTAAGGGTAAGGCTGACTTGATCTCCATGACCAAAAGGGCATAAAAGCATTCATATCACTACTTCTCCAGTAAGGGTAAGGCTGATTTGATCTCCATGATCAAAAGGGTATAATCATTCATACATGCCATATCGGTTTTAACATTAAATTTTTTCATATATTGGCTTTATTTGTATTTCATAATATATAGTAATTTATTTAATGTGTTCATGAGATTCAACACTGCAGATTTAGACAGGATCCCATGCAGGTTCATTACAGAACGTTGAGGCCAAAACACAAATGGCCAAAACAGAACAACTTACACATGATACCAATACGTGGCGAGGCAGAAATCCTGAGAAGATTAAGGAACATTGAGACCAAAACACAAATGGCCAAAACAGAACAACTTACACATGATACCAATACGTGGCGAGGCAGACATCCTGAGAAGGTTAAGGAACGTTGAGGCCAAAACACAAATGGCCAAAACAGAATAGCCAACACATGACATCAATACATGGCGAGGCAGACATCTTGAGAAGGTTAAGGGCGTGGGTTCAACAACCACCCCTATTGGTTTTGATTTTCTTCCTTTCTATTTATTCGTTTACCTATTTTTATTCTTTCTGTTTAAAAACTTTTTTCATAAAACTTAACATTTTTCACAAACCTTTGATTTTTTATAATAAACTCGAATAATTAATTTTAGGTTTTAATTTAATTTTAGGTAACTTTAATTATTTTGTAAATAAATTAAAATTAATTAGAACAATTAGGATTTTGTTTCTAACTTAATTCTATTTTCTTTTTTCTTAAAATAACAAAACACAAAAATAGGCCATTTAATTATTTTTTTAACTAATTTAATTACTAATTAATTTTATATTTAATTTTAAAATCTAAATTCTTTTCTTTAAAAAATATTAAAAACAACAAAAACAGTTTTTCTTTTGATTAGGTTAGAAGGGTCAAAACCGTAATTTTCTCCCGATCTAAATTTAATTAGGACTTTTACTTTTCATTTATCGCTTTATTCTTTACTTTTCAAAGGGTTTGTGTGATCGGTGGATCTGGAACTGACTGTTTAACGCTGGTTCGCGAAATGTCGCGGAAGCAAGAGTCGCCACCGTCTTTTATTTTCTCCAAATGGAAAGGACAAAAGCACAGAAAAATTCCTTATAGAGATTGCTCTCGGTTCGGGAGGTAGGTTATAGAAAGGGAAGGTGTTAGCACCCTTTCTATCCATGGTTATCCATGGGCTCTTAGATACTTGCTCATTTGTATTTTCAAAATGTTTGTTTGCTTTTCAACTGTGGGTTTTAAAAAGTTTCTTTGAAAATTCCAGTTCGACTCTTGTATCGGTCCTCAAGAGTGTTTGAAAAATTGCTTTCGAAAGCTTTTTGAAAAGGTGTCGGTGTGAAAAGTATTTTTGATTTTTGTTTTGAGATTAGAGCAAGTATCTAGAGTTGTCTACCTACCCTAAGGAATTCGTCTGTGTAAATGTCCTTTAAAGTAGTGCCATCCCACCATTGAGAGGTAGGTAGCACCACCGTTGGAGGTGTTCGGGTCAATTCGAGGTTCGGGACATGGTGATCACCAGAGCAATGGGAAGACACCTTAGAAGCTACCCTCATGCCAGGTTCCCAGATCATGAGGACTTACTAAGACATCCTCTACTCGACGATCACCTTTCGAGGCAAGGCAATAGTGAGGCGTACCCTAGGGGTGGTGTGTGATTTGTGTGTCAGATTCAGATATTTTATCTTGTCATGTTATTGGTGATCTACGCGTTCGCTTTTATTTTTGACATTCATTCTTGCATACAATTATTAACAGTTAAAAAAGTTGCGGAAATTAAAGTTCCTAAACTATTACAAAGGCGCGGGTCCACATCGCCAAATTTAATCCAGGACCCGATTTGACATAAAATAAAGAAATAATGTGCGAGAAATATAAAATGTCCGAGTTACATGGCTTTGGGAGAATTACATAAATATTTAAAAGAAACGAAATAAAACGCGCGAATTGAAATAAGATTGGAAACGAGGGCGTTGGACCCTTTTGAAGTTAAATTGAAATTAAAAATTAATTAATTATTTATTGAAATAAAAGAAGTGTTTTTTAGGTTTTTTTGCATTTATGAAATAAGAAAATTAAAATTAAAATTAAAAGAAACCCTAATTCTAAGTTATTTTTAATTATTTGAGAAAAATGTTAAAGTTTAACTTAATTTACTAAAGAATTTATGTACATGTTTATTTACAAAATAAATTAGTAATTAATAATAATAATAATGATGAGAAAATTATTTATTAAAAAAAATGATGAAAAAGTTAAAAAAACCTAATTTCTACATATTTAATTTATTAAGAAAAATATTAAAGTTTTGAAACCTAAATTAATCTAATTAATTGTTTAAAGTTTATTTACAAAAATAATAATAGTAAAATTAATATTAATAAAATAAACATTTTTTTGATTTTTCTGTATTTTATATTTATTATGAAAATTATTTTATGGAATTAAAAGAAAACAATTAAAAAAACAATTAAAAGAATAAAAAGGAAAAACAAATAAAAATTAAAAATTGAGCAAACCATAGGGGGTGTCTGGCCCAAGGGGAGGTTTTTTGAAGTATTGACTCCTGAGTACCGTGGTCTGCATTCTTTGGCCATTGGATTGAGTTTCATGCATAAGTTGTTCTACTTTGGCCGTTTGGCTTTTGGCTTTTGGCCTTTGGCCATTTGTGTTCTGGCTTCAACGTTCCCTTAATGTCTGGCTTAATGTCTGCCTCGCCATGTATTGGTGTCATGCATAAAATGTTCTACTTTGGCCATTTGGCTTTTGGCCTTTTGGCCATTTGGCTTTTGGCCTCAACGTTCCTTAATGAACCTGCATGGGATCCTGTCTAAATCTGCAGTGTTGAACCTCATGAACACATTAAATAAAATCATAAAAATTCAAATAAAACCAACATATGAAGAAATTTAATGTTTAGGCACAATATGGCATGTATGAATGATTATACCCTTTGATCATGGAGATCAAATCAATCTTACCCTTACTGGAAGATTAGTGACCTGAATGCTTTTATGCCTTACTGGAAAATTAGGATCATAGAGATCAGGTCAGCCTTATCCTTACTGAAGAAGTAGTGAGGTGTTGGTTTGTAACTGAGATGGCTTTGTTTGTAGTGAGAGAGGGATTTGTAATAAGGATTTCAAGGTTTTAGGATTCTTGAAAGAGTTTGATATTCCAACAGTGTTGTGGCAAGGTTTTTTCTCTCTTTTTCTCTTCCTTTTTCCTCTTTTTTTCTCCTCTTTTTCTCCTTTTTGGTTTGTGTGAAAAGAAAGTGATTATATAATGGAAATTAGGGTAAAGCAAATGGGCTTTGAATGTGCAATTGGGCCTCCAATATTCACTTGAATTCGTCACTTTCCAGGCTAAATCGCAGGGACTTAAGTGCATTTTTTGAAGTTGAAATGTGAAGACAAAATGTAGCCGACATCGAGAACTAACTCCTGTCAGAAAATCGACTCAATCGGATAAACGGTGAATTAGTTATGAATTTTTGAAATTTCAGCTCAGACAAACTTATTTTGGGCTTCAGTGTCGACTCTGACACGTTCTTCAATAAAAAACTGGTATTGATCGGTGCATAATTTGGTCTCGACTTTTGAAGCAAAGTTATAGATCTATGAGTCAGTGACCTTGTGTAAAAATATGAGTCCAATCCGATAAAAATTGACCGAGTTATGAATTTTCGAAGTTTCGGCTCAGATGAAATAATATTCAGCATTCAGGATTTTCAGCGTGTCACGCACTCTGAGCAAAAAACAAAGGCCTTTTGAATACCGTTTGAACTCAATATCTTCTGTGAAAATGTAGCCAACTCAATTTGTGAAATTTTGGCGCCAGAACCAGCTCGATACGATGAAAATCGACCAAGTTATGATTTTTTGAACATGACGCAAATAAACTTCTGTCACAAATTTTCTGCACGAAAATACCTGATAAATCCACATTTTTGAAGACCTTCTTATCGAAATTGGCTTCCAGCCGTGAGAGATGAAAAAGTAGATAGTATCAAGACGGAATTTTGGCCACCGGAACGGGTTCAAAACGAGTCACGATCTTCAAGTTATGAATTTTTTAGCGCGTAAAAACTGCACTTTCAGCACACTTTTTCACCATATTTCTTTAAGAAAACTCGCACATTCGGATACCTTCTTTAAAGAATTGACGCTTGAGCCGAACCTGAATTTGAGAATACGTTATCAGAGATATCTTGGCGAAAGAATACCTGAATATGACGCGCCGGGTTGGACTTGTGAATTTTTCTTGAAATATTTTGAGAAATATGGGAGGGCAAATTTTGGGGTACAACAGTTGCCCCTGTTCAATCTTCTTAGACCTGAGGATACAGATTGGCTGACGTGCCTTTCGTAATCCGAGGGTAGAAGTTGATTGAACACTAGAGTGCCCAGAAATTTGCGCTCACATAGTAGCAGTGTGATGGAAATGGGCTTATAGATGCCATTTGGAGATTGATGGGGGATGATGGGCTTATAGATGCCATCTGGATGTTGATCGCATAAGAGATTCCTTAGCGAGAACTTGCGTACCTGCAAAACAGAAAAATGAGTACCTGACATGTTGCAGGAGTTGGTTTTCAGATGCTTGGTATAGATATGTCCTGACTGGTTACGGGAGCTGGATCTGGAGCTTCACAAGATGATGAATGAACCAGGGATGGTTACTACCTTAGCATGAACGGTAAGAGAACCTTGGGTGATTTTAACTTCAACAACGCTCGTTGAGAAAATCTTGGTGGGAATTACCATCTTCGCAGGATCGGGAAGAGAACCAATAGGCAATTATGATCTGAAAGGGAATTACATCTCACGCACCGTCGGGGAGAGAACCATAGGAAATTATAATCTGAAAAGGAATTATCACCTCACTCACCGTCAGAGAGGGAACCATCTGAAAAGGAATTATCACCTTACTCACCGTCGGAGAGGGAACCATCTGAAAAGGAATTATCACCTCACTCACCGTCGGAGAGGGAACCATAGGAAAAGGAATTACCACCTCACTCACCGTCGGAGAGGGAACCATCTGAAAAGGAATTATCACCTCACTCATTGTCGGAGAGGGAACCATAGGAAAAGGAATTACCACCTCACTCACCGTCGGAGAGGGAACCGTAGGAGACTATCACCTCACTCACCGTCGGAGAGGGAAACATCTGAAAAGGGATTTACCACCTCACTCACTATCGGAGAGGGAACCATAGGAGACTATCACCTCACTCACCGTCGGAGAGGGAAACATCTGAAAAGGACTTACCACCTCACTCACCGTCGGAGAGGGAACCATAGGAGACTATCACCTCACTCACCGTCGGAGAGGGAAACATCTGAAAAGGACTTACCACCTCACTCACCGTCGGAGAGGGAACCATAGGAGATTATCACCTCACTCACCGTCGGAGAGGGAAACATCTGAAAAGGACTTACCACCTCACTCACCGTCGGAGAGGGAACCATAGGAGATTATCACCTCACTCACCGTCGGAGAGGGAAACATCTGAAAAGGACTTACCACCTCACTCACCGTCGGAGAGGGAACCATAGGAGATTATCACCTCACTCACCGTCGGAGAGGGAAACATCTGAAAAGGACTTACCACCTCACTCACCGTCGGAGAGGGAACCATAGGAGATTATCACCTCACTCACCGTCGGAGAGGGAAACATCTGAAAAGGACTTACCACCTCACTCACCGTCGGAGAGGGAACCATAGGAGACTATCACCTCACTCACCGTCGGAGAGGGAAACATCTGAAAAGGACTTACCACCTCACTCACCGTCGGAGAGGGAACCCATCTGAAAATTATAATCTTAAAGAAAACCCTAAAATGGAAATCTCATGCACCGTCGGAGAGAGGACCAATAGGAAATTATAATCCGATAACTTCTACTGAGTCTTTATCAGAAAAATCTGTTGGGAGTCGATTTAACTGGACTAGAGAAGGCCTGGAACTATGATTGAGAATTTAACTGCATCTTTCCTGAAAAGTAAAGGTCAGTCCTATGCAATGCATGATATGGATCAAGCAATGATGTTCTCAACATAGACGAGATTTGTATAATGCGTCTATGCATGTTATAATGATGTATGTGATGTTTTATGAATATATGTTTTCGTCTAGGAAATTAAATCCTTGACGGGTGCCGGGAAGTCACTCCTGGGCTGCTGTTGAAGTACTGATTTTGCTTCCGCTGGGGATGATAACTGCAAGAATACCGGTAGGAGAAGATGACTCCGTTGCGGAATAAACTTGGCAAATGGAAGATTCTGTGGGGAGAAAAGATACTCTAGCGACCATGCTGGGAAGCAATACTCTGTGGGAAGAGGGATGCCTTGCTGAGTGTTGATAATAATTTGCTGGGGATACCCTTGTTGTTGGAAGTGTTGATGGACTTCGCTGGAGTAAGAAGACTTCGTCGAGGACGCTCTTTCCGTGGCTTTTGGCTGAGGATAACCCAGTTATATCCTGTTAAGGAAATAACTCTTTAAATCAAGCCGGACGACGCGTTCGTGTTCTGCGAGGGGATAAGCTTCCAGAATCTACTGGGGATATGCTTATTGCTTGGGGAGATGACTTCCAACTTTCCTGGGGAAGCAAATTGGACTCTCTTGGGGAAGTTTTGAACTGCGGGGGGAAGTGATTCCTTTGACTGTTTGATAAATTTCCAGGGAACAATCTTTAGGCCAAGACTGTCGGGGATGCTTGTTAAGAATATATATGCTGCTGGGGAAGGTTGATATTTACTGGAGGATACTCAACTTCCTTGAGATTTGATAACTCTGCTTGGAGAAGAATGTACTGACTGCTGACTTACTCTCTGGGGAATTAAAATATACTGGTCATCTTCTTTAGCTGAACCTACCTTGGTATCTTGGAGGACAGAAGCAATCAGATTGCTTAGACCCCTCTTTATTGCCCCTGTTTCGGAGGTTGAAGAAGAAGACCTGTGAGGTGCTGATAGTTGTTGATGGGCAAACCTTCTTCTGGTAGACAGATAATAAGATGACAAGATATAGTCGTACGCTTTGATCCCTAACTTTTGCCTGGACCGCCCTTTCGGGTTTTCAGTCCACCGGGATACCCATTTTTGCCCAAGCCGCCTTTTCAGGTTTTCGACTTGCCGGGTGTAAAGATTTTTTTCATTTCATCCCTTCATTTTGCCTGAACCCTTTTGGTTCGTCGGGAAGCCCTAATTTTTGCCTAGGTATGTCAACCTAGCGGGTCTTTGATTTTGCGTAGTATCTTTTTGACTATGTCCATGTTCTCAGAATGTAGGGAGTTGCCCCTGTTAGAAGTGTTTTTGTCCTGCCACCAGAAGATTTTTGACCAGGCAAGATTTATTGTTGAAATGCCCCAAGTGACTCAGGCGGAGATTTGCCCTAGGCTATTTGGCCTTTGAGAGATTCTCCGAATCTTGACTTAACTGCCCCAGACGATGGACAATAGTCATGCCCTGCCCCTTGATTGGAAGCGCTTCTGTTCACTAGGTATTCATCGTGCGAATTTTCTGCTGTTCAAACAAAAGTTATATGCAAACAAAGTTATGTTAAAAATGCAAAGCTTATGTCTGTCTTGAAGATTTTGAAAATGCATTCTTTTTCATAAAACAAGTGATTGTTTGTAAAACGTGATGTCAACTTTGTATTTACCGTAGGCCTTAAGGAGTCAGGATACCTTTCGTAACAGTATGCTTTCGAACTAACCCATGCTTCAGCTAGGACTTTGAAGGGTTATAACGTGGCCTGGTTCACGGTTTAAGAAACAAAGGATAAAGGCTCAAATTATTTGTACCCACCCGTTCTTCGTGATGTTCTCCAATCCTAAACTCAGTTGATCATACGTTAGACCTTTGTTCGAGTCTTTGCTCTGATTTTCCGGTGATGGTTCGGATGTTGACAATTTATTTCGAATAGGCAGCCATTTTTTTTTGTTGAGGGTTTATAAGACCTCTTTCTTGTCTGATTTTTGTTATCCCTTTCTTTTTTTGCCTGAGCTGTTTCCTTTTTTGGAATTACAGTCAGCGGGATGCCCCAGTTTTGTAAGTCTCCTTCACGGGTTTTGACTTAATGGTTTTTTTATTTTTTTTGAGATAATGACTGCCTTTCTTTATTGATTATTTGGAACCATCACTGTCTTCTTTTTTTTTGTGAGGGCCTCTTTGGTGCCATTTGTTATGTACTTGGATCGACTGAGAGAACTACCCTGCCCCAGGTTATGATTAAGGGTTTTGAATTTCGAAAAGAAAAACTCCTACTTCTTTGGCTCAGAGGGGTTGACGAGGGATTATCATCCTTATAACTCCAGTGTTTAGGGATTTGAAACAATGCCTGTACCTCATCAGCGGGGTATGTTCAAAAGCATACTGTAAATTGTGGTATCGTTTTCGTCATCCTCCCTCAAGAGGCTTAGAATTATTGATTGAGAGTTGACATCAGAAAAAATATGAAAATAATTTGCGTATAGTGAATACGAATATATTGCTTCAAAACAGACATATGCGATGCATTAATGAACTAACAACGTTTAATCATGAATAAATGCTTGAACAAAAGAAAATTGCAACTTGAACATTCGAATGAACAAAAGTCTTTTCAGTCTCAGGGCTTGTTATTTCAACTGGTGCATCTTGTAGGGATGGCAGGAGCATTCAGCCTGGCCCATCTGGGTAAAATCCACAGCTCTTTCATTGATCAGATCTTGAATCTTATTCTTCAAAGCCCAGCAGTCGTCGGTGTCATGTCCTGGACTGTTAGAATGGTACGCACATCTTTCCTCAGGATTGTACTTTAGGGAGGTTGTATTGAGACGCCTAGGAGGGCCCCTTACCGTCACCAGATTCAACCTCAACAATTGTTGTAAAGCTTGAGACGGTGACACGTTGAGTTTGGTGAACTGCCTTTTAGGCTTGTCTGGCTGAAGCTGGTGAGGTTGATACTGAATGGGTGACACTGAAGCCATCTGAGGAGCTTTTCCCTTGCCTGCTTGTCTCAAGGGTGGTTGAATGATGACTGGCTCTTCAACCCTAGATGTTCGCCCCGGCTGGTTACCCCGAAGCAGTTGGTTGACGAGAACCCCGAGCTCTTCTTGTCTTTGAGCTAACCCTTGAATGGCAGTCACCTGCCCCAGCATCTAGACCCTCAGTGCATCCACCTCAGCTTGTAGGTGTTTCAGCCTTTCATCCTCAGCACTGTTCCTGACAAAGGTCTCCGTGAGAAGTGTCCTTAGCTCTTCCTGCCCCTTGGATAGATTCAGGAGGATTTCCCCGAACCGAGTCTCTTGAGCAAGAAAGTCCTGGTTATCTTGTGGGTAAGCCATTGCTGAAATAAACAGCGGAGATGGTAAGCAACCTGTCAAAGGATACCTGCAATGCAATGATATGTATGACATGCATGCAATGTTTTCAAGGACCTCGCGGGATAAACAAGGAAATTTGTTAGAATTTGGGTCCGGTAGCTTAGTTGAAGAAACTGCATATTGTTGGGAGTCCTTCGTCAAGGGTCAAAGGCTCACCATATCCAGTGGGTCATAGCCCCTGACTCAAGTCATCAACCTTATTTTGCTTTCCAAACAACCTTGGCTAGGGGAACCTTCTTCAGGAGTCAAAGCTCACCATATCGAGTGGGTCATAGCCTCTGACAACCTTGGCTATAGGAAAATAAATCCTCTTTGCCCCTTGCTGGGATAGTTGATTCACCGTGACCTGCATCACAAGCCCTTGAAATCCTTGAAATGGGTTAGGATGTATGCAATGGTATGATGTCATGATGCATGAGGTAATGTAGGTAACCCTGTTATGAGCCCTTATTAAGGATTGCAAACCAAAGCCTGCAAGAAATTTAGTATATCCTGTTAGGAGTCCCAATTAAGGATCATAAACAAAACCTGCAAGAGACTTAGTAAACCCTGTTATGAGTCCCAATTAGGGACTATAAACAAAACCTGCAAGTAGTTCATGTGTCAGATAACAAGCATGCAAGTAGTCACGTACGAAGGCACACAAGTCACACAAGAGAAGCCCTTAGAGTTTAGGCCAGCATGAGGTCTGGGTATTACCCTCTTGAAGTTGGTGGGCTCAACCTGTCCTATTAGAAGTAACCGGGTTCTAAGGATCCTAATATCACGGGATTGCTTTCATTGTTCATCGTTTCGATTTAGCCACTGAACTGGCGACCGAAATATTCCAGGAAAGCAACCCTCAATTGAGTGTAGTATCGAGTATCAACCAACCTCGGACTGCACCAAAGTCAGTTATCTCACTACCCTAAAGAGGCCAAGATAGTTCAATTTAGGTTCCTAAGGTCTGTTGATGCTTCACGACACCACGCGGAGGCCCCGTACTCTCCTTGACTGAACTCAAGGGTTACCGGTACACACCAAAGTGCCACATCAACGTAGCAGACTGTTTCAACCATGTCAGTATACCCTGCACAGTTCCCTCACAGCCTTGTTGCTACTTTCTAAGAAGGTATCCCCAGATCTGGGTTAGGATCTATAGAACTCCCAAGACAGTCCCACAATTTAAAGCAAACAAGGAAAGCAATTGAAAACACAGTTATGAACTAACCCTAAGGTACACCTCACTTTAAGTTAAGTTCCCCAGCAGAGTCGCCAGTTCTGTGATCGGTGGATCTGGAACTGACTGTTTAACGCTGGTTCGCGAAATGTCGCGGAAGCAAGAGTCGCCACCGTCTTTTATTTTCTCCAAATGGAAAGGACAAAAGCACAGAAAAATTCCTTATAGAGATTGCTCTCGGTTCGGGAGGTAGGTTATAGAAAGGGAAGGTGTTAGCACCCTTTCTATCCATGGTTATCCATGGGCTCTTAGATACTTGCTCATTTGTGTTTTCAAAATGTTTGTTTGCTTTTCAACTGTGGGTTTTAAAAAGTTTCTTTGAAAATTCCAGTTCGACTCTTGTATCGGTCCTCAAGAGTGTTTGAAAAATTGCTTTCGAAAGCTTTTTGAAAAGGTGTCGGTGTGAAAAGTATTTTTGATTTTTGTTTTGAGATTAGAGCAAGTATCTAGAGTTGTCTACCTACCCTAAGGAATTCGTCTGTGTAAATGTCCTTTAAAGTAGTGCCATCCCACCATTGAGAGGTAGGTAGCACCACCGTTGGAGGTGTTCGGGTCAATTCGAGGTTCGGGACATGGTGATCACCAGAGCAATGGGAAGACACCTTAGAAGCTACCCTCATGCCAGGTTCCCGGATCATGAGGACTTACTAAGACATCCTCTACTCGACGATCACCTTTCGAGGCAAGGCAACAATGAGGCGTACCCTAGGGGTGGTGTGTGATTTGTGTGTCAGATTCAGATATTTTATCTTGTCATGTTATTGGTGATCTACGCGTTCGCTTTTATTTTTGACATTCATTCTTGCATACAATTATTAACAGTTAAAAAAGTTGCGGAAATTAAAGTTCCTAAACTATTACAAAGGCGCGGGTCCACATCGCCAAATTTAATCCAGGACCCGATTTGACATAAAATAAAGAAATAATGTGCGAGAAATATAAAATGTCCGAGTTACATGGCTTTGGGAGAATTACATAAATATTTAAAAGAAACGAAATAAAACGCGCGAATTGAAATAAGATTGGAAACGAGGGCGTTGGACCCTTTTGAAGTTAAATTGAAATTAAAAATTAATTAATTATTTATTGAAATAAAAGAAGTGTTTTTTAGGTTTTTTTGCATTTATGAAATAAGAAAATTAAAATTAAAATTAAAAGAAACCCTAATTCTAAGTTATTTTTAATTATTTGAGAAAAATGTTAAAGTTTAACTTAATTTACTAAAGAATTTATGTACATGTTTATTTACAAAATAAATTAGTAATTAATAATAATAATAATGATGAGAAAATTATTTATTAAAAAAAATGATGAAAAAGTTAAAAAAACCTAATTTCTACATATTTAATTTATTAAGAAAAATATTAAAGTTTTGAAACCTAAATTAATCTAATTAATTGTTTAAAGTTTATTTACAAAAATAATAATAGTAAAATTAATATTAATAAAATAAACATTTTTTTGATTTTTCTGTATTTTATATTTATTATGAAAATTATTTTATGGAATTAAAAGAAAACAATTAAAAAAACAATTAAAAGAATAAAAAGGAAAAACAAATAAAAATTAAAAATTGAGCAAACCATAGGGGGTGTCTGGCCCAAGGGGAGGTTTTTTGAAGTATTGACTCCTGAGTACCGTGGTCTGCATTCTTTGGCCATTGGATTGAGTTTCATGCATAAGTTGTTCTACTTTGGCCGTTTGGCTTTTGGCTTTTGGCCTTTGGCCATTTGTGTTCTGGCTTCAACGTTCCCTTAATGTCTGGCTTAATGTCTGCCTCGCCATGTATTGGTGTCATGCATAAAATGTTCTACTTTGGCCATTTGGCTTTTGGCCTTTTGGCCATTTGGCTTTTGGCCTCAACGTTCCTTAATGAACCTGCATGGGATCCTGTCTAAATCTGCAGTGTTGAACCTCATGAACACATTAAATAAAATCATAAAAATTCAAATAAAACCAACATATGAAGAAATTTAATGTTTAGGCACAATATGGCATGTATGAATGATTATACCCTTTGATCATGGAGATCAAATCAATCTTACCCTTACTGGAAGATTAGTGACCTGAATGCTTTTATGCCTTACTTGAAAATTAGGATCATAGAGATCAGGTCAGCCTTATCCTTACTGAAGAAGTAGTGAGGTGTTGGTTTGTAACTGAGATGGCTTTGTTTGTAGTGAGAGAGGGATTTGTAATAAGGATTTCAAGGTTTTAGGATTCTTGAAAGAGTTTGATATTCCAACAGTGTTGTGGCAAGGTTTTTTCTCTCTTTTTCTCTTCTTTTTTCCTCTTTTTTTCTCCTCTTTTTCTCCTTTTTGGTTTGTGTGAAAAGAAAGTGATTATATAATGGAAATTAGGGTAAAACAAATGGGCTTTGAATGTGCAATTGGGCCTCCAATATTCACTTGAATTCGTCACTTTCCAGGCTAAATCGCATGGACTTAAGTGCATTTTTTGAAGTTGAAATGTGAAGACAAAATGTAGCCGACATCGAGAACTAACTCCTGTCCGAAAATCGACTCAATCGGATAAACGGTGAATTAGTTATGAATTTTTGAAATTTCAGCTCAGACAAACTTATTTTGGGCTTCAGTGTCGACTCTGACACGTTCTTCAATAAAAAACTGGTATTGATCAGTGCATAATTTGGTCTCGACTTTTGAAGCAAAGTTATAGATCTATGAGTCAGTGACCTTGTGTAAAAATATGAGTCCAATCCGATAAAAATTGACCGAGTTATGAGTTTTCGAAGTTTCGGCTCAGATGAAATAATATTCAGCATTCAGGATTTTCAGCGTGTCACGCACTCTGAGCAAAAAACAAAGGCCTTTTGAATACCGTTTGAACTCAATATCTTCTGTGAAAATGTAGCCAACTCAATTTGTGAAATTTTGGCGCCAGAACCAGCTCGATACGATGAAAATCGACCAAGTTATGATTTTTTGAACATGACGCAAATAAACTTCTGTCACAAATTTTCTGCACGAAAATACCTGATAAATCCACATTTTTGAAGACCTTCTGATCGAAATTGGCTTCCAGCCGTGAGAGATGAAAACGTAGATAGTGTCAAGACGGAATTTTGGCCACTGGAACGGGTTCAAAACGAGTCACGATCTTCAAGTTATGAATTTTTTAGCGCGTAAAAACTGCACTTTCAGCACACTTTTTCACCATATTTCTTTAAGAAAACTCGCACATTCGGATACCTTCTTTAAAGAATTGACGCTTGAGCCGAACCTGAATTTGAGAATACGTTATCAGAGATATCTTGGCGAAAGAATACCTGAATATGACGCGCCGGGTTGGACTTGTGAATTTTTCTTGAAATATTTTGAGAAATATGGGAGGGCAAATTTTGGGGTACAACAGTTTGTTTTTTGCTATGTAAATACCCGAAGCCTTGTAATAGCGTAGTTTAATTTCCGCACTTTAAATTCCGCAAAATATTTAACTGTTAGATGTATGATATTAGGATGCATGACAAGAATGTATGGTTAATTTTAAAACAGTTAGATCACCCTAAATGTGCAAAGATAAATAAACTGAAATTGAATCATTCGCACATGCGCACTCCTAGGGTACACTCCCACTTGGTTGCCTTCGGTAAACGGTCATTGAGTATAGGGTGTTTTAGTGGTCATCCTTTTGTCCAAAGATCAAAGTTGCCCCGGAAAGGTTGCCTCAGATATTGTTGCCTCGGATAATTGATCTAAGACATTACGGTTACTACTAAGACGTCCTAACATTGCTTTAGTGACCGCACGTCCCTTTCGAATTGACCCTCAAAACTCCAACGACGATGCTACCTACTCACTAATAGTGGGATAGCATTGTCTAAAAGAAACAAGCATATAACGATTCTTTTTTCGAGTAGGTAGATTAACTCTTAAGTACTTGCTCAATCAAAACAAACTTTTTTTTCACAGTTACACTCCTTTACAAACAAGTTTTCAAAAACACTTCATTACACTCTTGAAGACAGAAGCAAGAGTTAAATCGAAGTTAAAACAAAAACTTTTCAAAACCCACAAACACAAAGAAAACAATTTTGGAAAATGATGAGCAAGTACCTAAGAGCCCGTAGATAACTACGGATATAAAGGGTGCTAATACCTTCCCTTTCTATAATCTACCCCCCGTACTCAGAAATATCTCGAAAAAGGAATTTTTCTGTGCTTTTTTCCTTTCCTTGTTGGATAAAATAAAAGATGGTGGCGACTCTTGCTTACCGCGACATTTTGCAAACACAAACGCAAAACGCAAACCAACAAATTCCTTAAAAAAGGGAAACACGTCCCGGTTCTGGCCACCGTATCACACCTAGATTCGACCAGATAGTGGTATATCATAAACACAAGCCGTGAAGCCCGGGAATCGACCGGATAGAAGCTTAACAAGTTATTATGAAGTCTGGATTACGACCAGATAGCAATACAAGACACCATGAAGCCTGGACTCGACCAGATAATGGTAGAAGATGTTGTGAAACCTGGATTACGACCAGATAGCAGCCAAGAACACTACGAAGCCTGGATTATGACCAGATAGTTGTATATCTTTAATGCAAGTTATGAAGCCCAAATTCGACTGGATAATATCTTGATTTCCCCGAACACCATGAAGCCTGGATTCGACCAGATAATGGTATAAGACATCGTGAAGCCTGGATTATGACCAAATAGCGGTATAACACATCGTGAAGCCTGGATTACGACTAAATAGCGGTAAAGAACACTGAAGCCTGGGATTACGACCAGATAATAGTAAGGGACACTGAAGCTTGGATTTCGACCAAATAGCAGTTCACCCGGCCAATTACTATGAAGCCCGGAGTCGACCGGATATTAGTACGCCTTAAAATAAAATGGAAGCCCGGATGCGACTGGATAACCACTTGATTTCTTTTGAAGCCTGGATTTCGACCAGATAAGAAGTGAGGTATTGTGAAGCCTGGATTCGACTAGATAGCAGTACAAGACACCATGAAGATTGGATTCGACCAAATAATGGTATGAAACATCGTGAAGCCTGGATTACGACCAGATAACAGTACAAGACATTGCGAAGCTTGGATTTCAACCAAATAGCAGTGTACCTGGAAAATTACTAAGAAGCCCGAAGTCGACCATATATTAGTGTGCCCTAAATTCAAGTTAAAGCCCAGATGCGACTGGATAACAACTGAATTCCTTCTGAAGCCTGGATTACGACCAGATAAGAATTGAGAAATGGTGAATCCTGGATTATGACCGGATAGCAAGTTTAATCTCATCTCCCCAGTAAGTCACTGTAAAGCCTGGATTACGACCAGATAACATTTGATGTTATCACTATGAAGCCTGGATCATGACCAGATAGTAGTTCATTTTCACCTCTTTTACCAAGAGACGATTCCCTGGTAGAATAACGGATGATCTAAGCTCCTAAAATTCAACTTTTCTCAAGACAGAGACCAGCATTCCCCAGTGGAATCTTCCTCAACAACAGGTATACAAGCTCTCGCTAAGGAATCTCTTATGCGATCGACACTTCTTCTGATGGCATCTTTAAGCCCGTCTTCCATCATCAATCTCCAAATGGCATCTATAAGCCCATTCCCAACATCACAATACAAATACCACTTCATGCGAGTGCAAATTTCGGGGCACTCTAGTGTTCAATCATCTTCCACCTTTGGATCACGAAAGGCAAACAAGCCAATCTACATCCTCAGGTTTATTAAGATTGAACATGGGCAGCTGTTGTACCCAAAAAATTTCCCTCCCATATTTCTCAATACATTTCAAGTGAGGTTTTCAAATGGCTCAAGGAAGTCCAAGGGTTGACCAGACAAGCTCTCTCCTAAGGCAGTCTACCTCAAATTAGGGTTTTATGTTGCATCAAGATACTTGAGTCCAAGGGATCCCAAATGCTCACCATTGTCCTAATATGTTCTCAAGATCATCCATGTCAAGTTTCAAGCCTTGCAGAGGAAATCTCAGTCAATTTCTCAAAGGCCTGAAAAATCGACTGTGCTAGTGCAAAAGTCAACTGTGGCCCACATACAGTCAAACTTCAAGATTTTTTGTCAACATTCTCATTTTGAAGTATTATTCATCATTTGATCAAGGGTTGATCATGATTCATCAGGGATTGCTCACAATTCATCAAAACCCAAAAGTTGCTAAATTAGGGTTTTGTAGGAAAAGTCAACTCAACTTTGACCAAGCATAACTTTCTCATATTTTATGAGGAATGACCCATCCAAAGCTTATTTTGAAGAGGATGCAATTCCCTACAATTCATCTTCATCTCCCAAGTTCATCCTCTTTTGTGCGATGTAAGTGTTGAGAGTTTCCTCCTCATGAAGTCGGCGGGTAAGCTCCAAAACCTTCTTCTCACTGGCATAGAAGTTGGCTTCAAAGGTATTACGTTCTTCTTTGTGTTGGATCCAACTCTTTTGCAATTCTTCCATTGATGTTGGCATGTCAGGATGTAGGAGGGTGTATGGAACCTCTCCTTCCATAACAGGCTCTTTGATCACGGGGAGAATGTGAGGATATGGCATCATAAGATTCTGGGCGCGGGCTCGTACCCACTTGAGATAAGGCTCAAGGGGGATGGAATTCTTGTGCCCCAGTGTCTTACTATCCACTTTGTTAGGCATCCTCCAAGCTCTGATGAACCTTTGTCTAAGTCCTTGCGCATCGTTGTCGAAGTCAAAAACCAGGTCAGGAATCAGCATATCATGAGGGCCATCCCTTCGAGCATATCCAAATTGTCTTAGAGCTAAACAGGGGTTGTAGGTGATGCCTCCCCTAATGCCAAGTAAAGGTACATTAGGGAATTCTCCACAATGATCAATGATGATGACATTTTCTCTAGACCGAGAACACCAATGAACATCAAAATGTGTGAGGGTCATCAACCGTTGTGACCACCTTAAACCCTGCTCATTCTTCAAAACTGATTGTGGAAGGTGAGAAATAAACCACCTTTCTAGGAGAGGAGTACAGCACATGAGAACACCTCTTTTCCTCATTGTTCATGTGTAAAATGAGTGTAGGATGTCCCCAAGCAATGTAGGTACATGATTCCGGGATATGAAAATCTTGACAGCATTCACATCTATAAGATGATCAGGGTTTGGGAACAAGACCAACCCATAGATGAGGAGTGCCACAATCTCTTTAAAAGCTTGTAGATCTAGAGAGTTCCAGGAGTCTTGTGCCTTCTCAAACATAAACTTTGCCAAGAAACCCTTGACACCACTTCTGGTTTCCCAATGTCCTTTAATATCAGATGGTTGCAAGTGTAATGCTTGAGCAACATCTTCAGGCTTTGGTTCTTTTTCCTTACCTTTGTAGGGTAGTTGATGAAGAATAGGAATCCTCATAAGTTGAGAAAATTCCTCCAAAGTAGGTACTAGTTGGTAATTAGGGAATGTGAAACAGTGGTGTAGGGGGTCAAAGAACTGGGAGAGGACTTTCACCATGTCTTCTTCAATGTTGGAGTTGACCAAGTTGAGAAGTCTACCATGTCTTTCACTGAAGAGAGAATTCTCTGGAATCCTGGAAGTAAGCTCCTTGAGTTGAGGAGGGATTCTCACAAGGTTGACTTGAATTGTTTTCCTGCGAAGAGATTCCATGACCTACAAAACAAGAAAAAAGATGAAGATCCAAACCCTTGAAATGGTTAGTGGATGCATATGATGTTTTATGATGTTCATGATTGTTGTACCCCAAAATTTGCCCTTGCATTTTTTCACAAGAAATCACAACTTCAGGCTTTTCCTGATTTTTTCAGATTGGCTCAAGAATCGCTCAAACAGACTTTTCTCGTCAGTCAGACAAAATTAGGGTTTTCATTGATTTTCATGGCTCTGGAACAATTCAAACAGTTTGTTTAGGGTTTGGTTGATTTTGGCTCAACTTTGATCAGGCGAACGCTTCTTTGGCATTTGATCAGGAATTAGTGTTTTTGTGCGCGCATTCTCAGAAAGATTTAAATTCTACAGTGCTTTTCAAGTTATGCTGGAATGTGGATTGAAACATTTGGATTGAGTTCGCATTGTGTAACTAAATCAGTGAAAAGATGCATTTGGATTGGATTTGCAATGTTTGGTTAAAATCAGTAAAAGGAAAATACGTCTGGACAGTTGCTGTGTTTGACTGTGCTTTGCTTTGGATTTGTGAAACGCCAGGTTTATTGGTTGATCGATGCTAAAATCACATTGTTTATTTAATTGTTTATTATTCTGAGTTCAAATTATTGGAATTTATTTTCAATTATTATAATTTAAAGAATTATAAATAATAAAATGAACAATTGAAAAGAGGAAAAGAATTAATTGGATAAAAAAGCTTTTCTTTATTTGTATAATTGTTTTTGTTTACAAATTGTTTACAATAATGATTTTACAGTAATTAAAGACTATCCTAATTTTTTATAAATCTTCAATTCTTCATCTTCCATCCCTTGCTCCCTCTGCCTCATTGGATTTTATCTGCAAAGAACAAGAAAGAAGAAAAGTCAGAAACAGTTAAATATTAAAGAGACAGACAGATAAAAAAAGGTCATCATTAAAAGCAAATGGTCGGGATCAGTTCGCCCTATTTGCAAATCACGAGATTTCTCCCGGTTCACAAAGAGGGATGAAAATGTTTGCAAATTAAATATGAATGCACGAAGTATACAAATTCCACAGTTCAAATTGGCCAACCAACTGTATAGTTCAAAAGCAAACAGCATGTGCAACTAAAAGTTCAAATTGCCAAACAAAGTCCAAATTCAAACTTTCTGCCAAAAAGTTGTCAAAAGGATGTCAAAGTACAAAAGGCCATCAAAATGCTGTCAATATGCAGCAAAGCTGTCAAAAAAAATATATGCAAATATCAGGAAAAGTAGAAAGTATGCAGAGAAAGGTTAGAAGTGCAAGCAATATCATTTCATCATTTCCCAGCCATTGCTTTTTCAGAACTAAAGTACAAACATAAACATTTTTTAATGCTAAAGTTGTACTGGAGAGAGAAGAAGAGGGAAAAGAAGCACAGGCTTACTAGCTTTAGGCTTGAGAACGGAAATATATAAAATAAGCTGCAATAGAACAGTAAAGGGGGGGAGAAAATCACAAACCAAACAGAACTCAGAACAAAAAGCCCCAAGCCTGAACTGTCAAGCCTAACCCTTTTCAAAACCTGCAAGGCCATAATCAAAACAACATACAAAACTGTCCAAGCCTGAAGCCTTTCAAGCTTAATAGCCATAACCTGTCAAGGCCCTCAAGCAAAAACCAGTTCACATAACCACAATCTGCATAAACCTTTCAAGACTCAAACTGCCCAAGTCTGAACCTCCAGCCTAAACCCAGTTCACAACAACAAAAAATTTGTTAAGCCTGAATCTGTCAAACAATAAAAACATAAACAGGTCCACACAAAGCCTAAACTGTCCAGCCATAGTTCCAAACCTCTCAAAAGCCTAAAGCTTAACCAACTGATAAGCTTTAAACCTGTCAAACCAAGCCCTAAAATCATAAATCTGTTTAAACCTCTAAGCCTGCAAACATTCAGAACACCATAACCTGCTGACCTAAAAGCCAAAGGCCATCAAACACAAACAAAACTTACAGCCCTACAGGCTTCAAGCAGTAAACCTGTAAGCTCACCAATGCCCAAACCTGACCAAAGGCCAAGCTTAACCTGAAGCAAGCCTTACCAGCATTCAAACCACCCAGCAAACAGCCTCAGAAAATTCCATCATAGGCAAACGTATAAAGCAACTCAAGGCAACCATAAGAAGAAGATAAAGAAGTGTTTCAAGGCATCAAGATAATCAAATAAAAGAAGCATATGAATCAAGCACAAACAGGCAACTCAAGTATTCACAGATATACAGAAGAGGCAACATGAAGGGCCCTCAGAAAACTCCATCATAAGGCAACAACTCAGTAAAACAACATATCAGAAGTATACTAAGCAGGCATCGAGGCAACCAGAAGGAAGAGGAAAAGAAGTGAAACAGGATCCAGTTCAAGCGAGGTTCTCAGAACCAAAAGGGGTTCATCATCAAAAATCATCAAGCAAGCATACGCAAACAGAAGCGAAGGGAAGAAGAAAGAAGCGATATCAAAAAAGGTTCTCAGGTCATAATCATCATCAAACCTAAAGAAAGAATACACAATACCAGGATTCAAAGCTAGCGTCGTCATCATAACTGCTTCCTCCGCCATCAAGCCTCCAAACGCCTCCAATCCCATCCTCGTTCCTCCTCTGCCTCCTCCAAAAGGTAGTACTCTTTTGTTCCCTTTTTAAAACATCATATGAATCACAATACATGAGAAACGGAGTCAATGAACGAAAAGTAAAAAACATGCAACTTTGAAACCCTAACGTGTTTAAAGAATGAAACCATTACCGTTATACCACGTCACTACTTAAACCACTGGACGAAAGAGGATGAGCGTTGGCATTGGTGGCTTGGACGAAGAGCAAGCTGTTCAGAAGCTAATCGGAGAAGACGAAGAGGACGAAGCTAACGGCGTGCCGCTTCTGTGAACCCTAAAGCTTTCCCAAGTAAAACAAAAACTGATGAACCCTAAAACTATTCGTCTCAAGTCTTTGGGCCTTGCCCGTTCATTTGCTCTAAAGCCCAAAAACGCGTCTCCCTTCACACCCCCTTTTCTGCTTAGGCCCAAGACTTTTTGATCCCATCTTTTTTTAACATAAAACACTATTATTTTTTTTATTTTCATATTAATTTTTGCTTTGTTAAATAAATACATTAACTTTATCTCCCACTAATTAAACCATACTTTTTTAATACTAATTCTAATTTTTTTTATATTAACAATAATTATTTGTATATAATATAATTATTGTACATAATACCCTATTTAAAATATACCATAAACATTTCTTTTTTCTCTAATTAAAATAACTTTATTTGTAAATAAACACTAATACATAAAAATAATTCTCAAAATAATACTTTACATTAATACTAGAAAATACATAAGATTTAGAATTATTTAAAACATTTTTTTCTTTAAAACTTATTAAAAATACATAATTTTTCTTTAAGTTAATACATTGTCTTTTCTTAGAAATAATTTGTACATAATCAATTAAAATATATTTTTTAATATACGTAATATAATTAAAATTTAAAACATTCTTCTTTCTTTTAAATAAAATACCTCTTTGTACATATTAAACAAAAATATGAAGATACAAATTTAAATCAAATGTGTACATAATACAAAAACAAATACATACTTAATAGTTACATTAAAATTCACATCTCAAACTTGTAAATACATGCACTTACACAATATACTTACATTTGACACACATACAATTACTATTCTTATACTTTGCTATACATTGATTACATTCGATCGCAATTCGATTTGGTTGTAAATTATTGGACACTACATTCCTAAAGTCTCATCCCCATTTGTAAATTTGTACCCCCACTCCCGGATACTACTTGTAATAGCGTAGACTTTAAAATTCCCGTAATTTACCGCTTTCAAATTATACCATGGTTAGACCTAGGGTTTGCATGTACATAAAATCAAACGCTAGATAACCTAATACAAGACAAATACATGAAATCAATACACAATCACACTTGCACCCCCTAGGGTAATCCTACATGTTGCCTTCCAAAATGGGCCATGCTTGCACGTTGAGTTTCTTTGGCAAAACAATCAAATGATCATAAGTCCCTCGATGACGCTTTCGAAAGTCGCCTATCAAAATGATCAAGTCCCTTTAAGCAAATTGCCAAAGACACTTGGCACCATTGCATTCATGGTCCATACAATGACCCGCGCCCGTCCCGTTAAACTTCCTAAACGCAAGATTGTCCACCAAATTCAATGGTGGAACAAAATTGTTAAAAGGGGTTGAAAACATAGAGAAAACCTTTGAGTACAAAAGGGGTAGACAAAACTCTTAGTTACTTGAGATCAACTTGCAAAAACACTTGCCTCCTTTTCAAAAACCACACCTCACACACACTTTCAAAACAAACTCTCAAAAACATTTGAAACATCTTTTCGAAAAGATACACACTTTTGTAAAACACTCAAACACGAGTCAATTACAACGGTTGCTGAAACAAAGGCGTCTATTTCAAAAAACATTTTCAAAACACACACACACACCACAATTTCAAAGCAATCGAAAATCAAGGCAAGTGATCTAAAAAACCAAGTAACTAAGAGCCCATGGATAACCATGGATGAAAAGGGTGCTAATACCTTCCCTTTTCATAATCTACCCCCCGAACCCATGAAACATATCAAAAGGTTTTTGCTGTGCCTTTTTAACCTTTCCTTTAGGATAAAATAAAAAGTCGGTGGCGACTCTTGCTCAACCGAACAAGTGCGAATACAAACGCAAAACTCAAGTCAGTTCTCCCACCGTATCACAGAACTGGCGACTCTGCTGGAGATTGACTTAAAAGTGGGGTTACCTTAGGGTTTAGATCACCTTTGTTTTCTATTGATTGCTTTGTTTGCTTTTACATTTGTGGGCTTTGCATCGGAGTTTCATAGATCCTAACCCGGATCTGGGGAATACCTTTTTTAGGTAGCATAATCTGTGAGGGACCTGTCCGGGGTATACCGACATGGGTGAAGCAGTGGCTACGTTGGTGTGGCACCTTGGTCTGTACCGATATCCCTTGTGTTGAAACGAGGAGAATATGGGTCTCCCAAGGAGTCATTAAGCACCAACCGACCTTAGAACCCTAAATTGACCCAGCTTGGCCATAGAACAGTAGCAGTATGCTACACTCATTGAGGCTAAACTCTCGCGATGGTTCTGGCCGCAAGAAAAGATTGCGATGCTGGAGTTATGACCGATTGAGGGTAGTCAATGATATTGAGATCCTCTAGAACCCGATTACTTTTAATAGGACAGGTTTTAACCAACGAAACTGAAAGAGGGTAGTACCTGAACCTCATGCAAGCCTAAACCCAAGGACTTGTTTGCTTTGTGTGAATATGATTACCTGTATATACACTTACTTGCTTGTGCATACATATACATAACATCATGACATCATACCATAGTATTTTCAATAACCATTTCAAGGATCTCGAGGGTTCTTTTGATGCAGGGTTACATTGAACCAGACGTCTACCAAAGGGCAAGAGGTTTCTCCTCTAAACAAATGCCATCAAAGATCAAGTGCAACAACTTGAATCAGGGGCTATGACCCACTTGACATGGTGAGCTTGATTCTCGTGGAAAGACATCCACCGATACAAAGTTCTCCAATCAAAGATCAAGTGCAACAACTTGAATCAGTGGCGATGACCCACTTGACATGGTGAGCTTGATTCTAGTGGAAAGACATCCACCGGTGCAAAGTTCTCCAATCCAAGAGCAAAGTTCAACCTCTAACATTTTCTTGTGTTTACCCCAAGAGATCCTTGAAAGCATGCATCCACATATCATGCATTGCATCTTGACGATCTTTCCTTTTTCAGGTTTCCTTACTCTCCTGCTGTTTATTTCAGTAAGAGATGGCTCTAGAAAGGTCTGTCAAAGACATCTAAGACCAGACTACTCAGCTGCAGGAAATGTTTCTAAACTTGTCTCTGGGGCAAGAAGAAATGAAAGCTCTCCTCACAAAGGGCTTGGAGAATTCAAACAATACCAGGAGTGATCAGCTTGCGGAGCTGCAGTTTGATCTGGCAACATTGAGGATCCAAGTGATGGGGCAGTTGGTGGGCCAGATGGCTCTCATCCAAGACCTGTCTCAAAGACAAGAGGAACTCAGAGTTCTCGTCCGCCAACTGCTTCAAAACAACCAACTGGGGCAAGCATCTGAGGTTGCAGAGCAAGTCACTGCTCAGCCTCCATCCACTCAAGAAGACAAGGGGAAGGCTCCTTCGCTTGCTTCAGGGTCACAAACCCAACAACAACCTCGCCAGCGTCAACGGGGTAATCGGCGTAAGCAAGAAACGTCGGGAAGACAGTTCACGGAGACTGAGATACCATCATTCTTCATACTGAAGCGCTTGTTGGAGGTCAACCTGCTTACTTTAAGGGATCCTCCTCGGAAGCTCAATACCTCCGCTCCTAACTATCGTCCCGACGCATTTTGTGTTTACCACTCCTACATCCCGGGACACGACACCAACGACTGTTGGGCCTTGAAGAACAAGATTCAAGATCTGATCGACATTGGAGTGCTGGAATTCATGCCAGACGGCGAGATGAAAATCGTCCGTTAAGGGGTTCTCCACCTGAAGTGACGAAGCTCAAACTGAGAGACTTTTGCTTCATTTGAATTTTCAAAGTTGTAATTTTCTTTTGTTATTCAAACAATTAACTGTTGATGTAAAACTCTGTTTCATTAATGCATTGCATATGTTTGTCCTGAATTCATCCATTCGTTTTCACTACTCTTATGTTTTCTTTATGATATTCGACTCTTGATGAAAGGCTACAAGCCTTTAGAGGGAGGATGACGAAACAATACCATAATCTCATACGGTATGCTTTTAAACAGACCTTGCTGATGATGTACAGGCATTTCTTTCAAATCCCCAAACACTGGAGTTATAAGGAAGATAATCCCTAGTCAACCCCTTCGAGCCAAAGAAGTAGGAGTTTTTTGTTTCTAAACAATCAAAACCTTTGATATAAACCTGGGGCAGGGTAGTATCTCAGTTAATTCAAGAGAAAACACGCATTGAAATCGCAAACTCTCAGTTCGTAACACAACGAACGACGTCAAAGAAAAAGAAAAGCATTCCTTTGGAATCAAAAGACAAGGGTGGTTCCCTATCACATAGGCAGTCAATCTCTCAAAAGAGAAAAGCCCACCAAGCCAAAACCTATAAAGGAGGCTTAAGAAAGCTGGGGCATCCCGCTGACTGTAGTCTCGAAAATGGGAACAGTCAGGCAAAAGTTAGGGATAACAAATCAAAATCAAAATAGTGAGGTCATTACAAATCCTCAACAACATGAAAAATGTTGAAAAAGAAAAAGGAGATGATGATTGTCTCCCCAAATTCAATGGGTGAACCATCGCCCAAAAGTCGTTCCAAACTCAAAACAGAGTGCGACGCACAATTAACTGAGCTTAGGTATGAAGAACATCACGAAGAGCGGGTGGGTACAAATATACTTTGAGCCTTTATCCTTTGTTTCTTAAACCATGAACCAAGCCACGTTACAACCCTTCAAAAGTCCTAATTGAAGCATGGGTTAGTTCGAAAGCATACTGTTACAAAAGGTATCCTGACTCCTGTAAGGCTTTGCTCTAAATCTTGTGTTGACTTGTCTTATAAAAAGTTTTCTGCTAAAAAACGCATTTTGCAAAACTTCGAGACAAACATAAACTTTGCATTGTTTGAATATCACTGTTCGCATTTGGCTATTTGTTTGACAGCGAAGAATTTCATACAGCGAATGTTCGGAGGAACGAAAACTCTCTCAGTGAACAAAATCACTTCAAAAGGACGACACTTCCAACGACAAATCTCCTATCAACAAGGGGCATGACATAGCACCATCCAATTAACTTGGGGCAGTCCAATCAAGGTTCCAACAGATCTTTCAAAATTTAGTTAACCTGGGGCAGTCCAGTCAAGATTTCAAGGAATCTCTCAATCCGCAGAGTAATCTGATTCAAGACTCCTTCATCATCACTTGGGGCATTCGAATGTCAAAAGTGTTCAATCATTCTTTCGCCACCTGTTGGAAATTACAACCGCCAACAGATCAACTATCACAATTCCAAATTCGATTCCTGTATCTAGCCAGGGCATATCTGTGAGTGATTGATTGTAGATTCGATACATGTATCCAGCCAGGGCATGTCTGCATAAGGAGTTTAGTGATTTGATACTTGTATCCAGCCAGGGCACGTCTGTAAGCAACCTTTTGAAGTTCCAGATCAACACCTGTAACAAGCCAGGAAAATATCTGTGAACGACCGATTGTGGATTAACACCTGTAACAAGCCAGGAAATCATCTACATGAGGAGATTGAAGATCAACACCTGTAACAAGCCAGGGAACCATCTTTCTTTCTCAGGTCAGAGATCAACACCTGTAACAAGCCAGGACAATATCTCCTTGACCAAATTTTCTTAAGTTCCAGATCAACACCTGTAACAAGCCAGGAAAATATCTGTGAACGACCGATTGTGGATTAACACCTGTAACAAGCCAGGAAATTATCTACACCATCACTTGGGGCATTCAAATGTCAAAAGTGTTCAGCAATTCCTTCATCACCTGTTGGAAGATACGGTCCATATGTGCTCCAGACACAGTTGCCATTCTGTCACTTTTCTTAAGTTCCAGATCAACACCTGTAACAAGCCAGGAAAATATCTGTGAACGACCGATTATGGATCAACACCTGTAACAAGCCAGAAAATTATCTACATTACCACTTGGGGCATTCGAATGTCAAAAGTGTTCAAAAACCCGATGCAGTTTTACACGGACTCATCGTCAGGAAACCCTACACCGGTTCCCTCTCAACACCCGATGCAGTTTTACACGGACTCATCGTCAGGAAACCCTACACCGGTTCCCTCTCAACATCAGATGCAGTTTTACACGGACTCGTCATCAGGAAACCCTACACAGGTTCTTTCTTTCAACTTACAATTCAATACATCTCCAGTCAATTATCCATCCTATCTCCAAATGGCATCTGTAAGCCCATTCCCGAGATCAAATACCTACAGCAATCAGGAGATTCTTGCAATCCCCAGCCAGAGAACCTTCCAGAAGCTAACTCCCCTCAGAGTCAAGTTTCAATATCCCCAGTGGAGCTAAAACTCCCAACTATCAATCCCCAAGCAGAGTGAAGACTCTCATTCTCAGCATCTCGCAGAATATTCGAATATTCTCCGGTGAAGATCTCCTCAAGACAGGATTCCCCAGTAGATTGGCATACAACCCAAGCTTCTGAGTTCCCCAGCAGCAGCCAAGGATTTATTTTCCCCGGCAGCAGTCAAGATTCTGTTATCTTCAGCCACCCAGGATTCATTTATCCTCAGCAAGATAGCTCATCAGCTTACATGCACATTCATCACATTCATGTCATAAACATTGATGTCACATACATTGCATCACGCATCATGACATTGCATAACAACTAACTCTTTACCTTTTCAGGAAAGAGCAGTCAACAGACAAAGACCATCACCTTCCGAGATTCTTTCTAGAAATAGTTCAGATGTGACCCAGACATGGCGACATTCTGATACTTATTCTAGATTCACTCAGAAGTAGTTCAGATGTGACCCAGACACGGCGACATTCTAATACTTGTTCCAGATGCATCCGGATGCAGTTTTACACGGACTCATCATCAGGAAACCCTACACCGGTTCCTTCTTCAAGACTTCTGAAAACAGTTTATGGATTCTTCCCAACAACGGATGTTAATCTATCGCTTGTTCAGATGTAACTTTTGAAAATAGTTTACGGGCGCTTCCCAACAACGGATGCTGCTCTATTGCTTATTCAACTTCAAGAATTTTGAAAATAGTTTACGGATTCTTCCCAACAACGGATGTTAATCTATCGCTTGTTCAGATGCAACTTTTGAAAACAGTTTACGGACGCTTCCCAACAACAGATGCTGCTCTATTGCTTATTCAACTTCAAGACTTCTGAAAACAGTTTACGGATTCTTCCCAACAACGGATGATAATCTATCGCTTGTTCAGATGCAACTTTTGAAAACAGTTTACGGACGCTTCCCAACAATGGATGCTGCTCTATTGCTTATTCAGACCCCCAGTTCAGAGATGTTCCAAAACATGGATGCCCTTCTGATACTCGTCCACTCACCATTGACATACAGTTCAACATTTCCAAATGGCATCTTTAAGCCCATTTCCAGATGGCATCTTTAAGCCCATCCTCCAACAAACATTTCTAAATGGCATCTTTAAGCCCATCTACCGATGGCATCTGTAAGCCCATCCTCCTACCAGCATCACCAGATGGCATCTTTAAGCCCATCACCAAATGGCATCTTTAAGCCCATTCCCTCTACCATCACATCGCCGAGTGCAAATTTTCTGGGCACTTTAGTGTCCAATCTCCTTTTACCTTCGAGTCGCGAACGGCAAACTTGCCAATCTAACTCTTCAGGTTCAAGAAGATTGAACAGGGGCAACTATTGTACCCCAAAATTTGCCCTCGCATTTTTTCACAAGAAATCACAACTTCAAGCTTTTCCTGATTTTTTCAGATTGGCTCAAGAATCGGTCAAACAGACTTTTCTCGTCAGTCAGACAAAATTAGGGTTTTCATTGATTTTCATGGCTCTGGAACAATTCAAACAGTTTGTTTAGGGTTTGGTTGATTTTGGCTCAACTTTGATCAGGCGAACGCTTCTTTGGCATTTGATCAGGAATTAGGGTTTTTGTGCGCGCATTCTCATAAAGATTTAAATTCTACAGTGCTTTTCAAGTTATGCTGGAATTTGGATTGAAACATTTGGATTGAGTTCGCATTGTGTAACTAAATCAGTGAAAAGATGCATTTGGATTGGATTTGCAATGTTTGGTTAAAATCAGTAAAAGGAAAATACGTCTGGACAGTTGCTGTGTTTGACTGTGCTTTGCTTTGGATTTGTGAAACGCCAGGTTTATTGGTTGATCGATGCTAAAATCACATTGTTTATTTAATTGTTTATTATTCTGAGTTCAAATGATTGGAATTTATTTTCAATTATTATAATTTAAAGAATTATAAATAATAAAATGAACAATTGAAAAGAGGAAAAGAATTAATTGGATAAAAAAGCTTTTCTTTATTTGTATAATTGTTTTTGTTTACAAATTGTTTACAATAATGATTTTACAGTAATTAAAGACTATCCTAATTTTTTCTAAGTCTTCAATTCTTCATCTTCCATCCCTTGCTCCCTCTGCCTCATTGGATTTTATCTGCAAAGAACAAGAAAGAAGAAAAGTCAGAAACAGTTAAATATTAAAGAGACAGACAGATAAAAAAAGGTCATCATTAAAAGCAAATGGTCGGAATCAGTTCGCCCTCTTTGCAAATCACGGGATTTCTCCCGGTTCACAAAGAGGGATAGAAATGTTTGCAAATTAAATATGAATGCACGAAGTATACAAATTCCACAGTTCAAATTGGCCAACCAACTGTATAGTTCAAAAGCAAACAGCATGTGCAACTAAAAGTTCAAATTGCCAAACAAAGTCCAAATTCAAAATTTCTGCCAAAAAGTTGTCAAAAGGATGTCAAAGTACAAAAGGCCATCAAAATGCTGTCAATATGCAGCAAAGCTGTCAAAAAAAATATATGCAAATATCAGGAAAAATAGAAAGTATGCAGAGAAAGGTTAGAAGTGCAAGCAATATCGTTTCATCATTTCCCAGCCATTGCTTTTTCAGAACTAAAGTACAAACATAAACATTTTTTAATGCTAAAGCTGTACTGGAGAGAGAAGAAGAGGGAAAAGAAGCACAGGCTTACTAGCTTTAGGCTTGAGAACGGAAATATATAAAACAAGCTGCAATAGAACAGTAAAGGGGGGGAGAAAATCACAAACCAAACAGAACTCAGAACAAAAAGCCCCAAGCCTGAGCTGTCAAGCCTAACCCTTTTCAAAACCTGCAAGGCCATAATCAAAACAACATACAAAACTGTCCAAGCCTGAAGCCTTTCAAGCTTAATAGCCATAACCTGTCAAGGCCCTCAAGCAAAAACCAGTTCACATAACCATAATCTGCATAAACCTTTCAAGACTCAAACTGCCCAAGTCTGAACCTCCAGCCTAAACCCAGTTCACAATAACAAAAAATCTGTTAAGCCTGAATCTGTCAAACAATAAAAACATAAACAGATCCACACAAAGCCTAAACTGTCCAGCCATAGTTCCAAACCTCTCAAAAGCCTAAAGCTTAACCAACTGATAAGCTTTAAACCTGTCAAACCAAGCCCTAAAATCATAAATCTGTTTAAACCTCTAAGCCTGCAAACATTCAGAACACCATAACCTGCTGACCTAAAAGCCAAAGGCCATCAAACACAAACAAAACTTACAGCCCTACAGGCTTCAAGCAGTAAACCTGTAAGCTCACCAATGCCCAAACCTGACCAAAGGCCAAGCTTAACCTGAAGCAAGCCTTACCAGCATTCAAACCACCCAGCAAACAGCCTCAGAAAATTCCATCATAGGCAAACGTATAAAGCAACTCAAGGCAACCATAAGAAGAAGATAAAGAAGTGTTTCAAGGCATCAAGATAATCAAACAAAAGAAGCATACGAATCAAGCACAAACAGGCAACTCAAGTATTCACAGATATACAGAAGAGGCAACATGAAGGGCCCTCAGAAAACTCCATCATAAGGCAACAACTCAGTAAAACAACATATCAGAAGCATACTAAGCAGGCATCGAGGCAACCAGAAGGAAGAGGAAAAGAAGTGAAACAGGATCCAGTTCAAGCGAGGTTCTCAGAACCAAAAGGGGTTCATCATCAAAAATCATCAAGCAAGCATACGCAAACAGAAGCGAAGGGAAGAAGAAAGAAGCGATATCAAAAAAGGTTCTAAGGTCATAATCATCATCAAACCTAAAGAAAGAATACACAATACCAGGATTCAAAGCTAGCGTCGTCATCATAACTGCTTCCTCCGCCATCAAGCCTCCAAACGCCTCCAATCCCATCCTCGTTCCTCCTCTGCCTCCTCCAAAAGGTAGTACTCTTTTGTTCCCCTTTTAAAACATCATATGAATCACAATACATGAGAAACAGAGTCAATGAACGAAAAGTAAAAAACATGCAAGTTTGAAACCCTAATGTGTTTAAAGAATGAAACCATTATCGTTATACCACGTTACTACTTAAACCACTGGAGGGAAGAGGATGAGCGTTGGCATTGGTGGCTTGGACGAAGAGCAAGCTGTTCAGAAGCTAATCGGAGAAGACAAAGAGGACGAAGCTAACGGCGCGCCGCTTCTGTGAACCCTAAAGCTTTCCCAAGTAAAACAAAAACTGATGAACCCTAAAACTATTCGTCTCAAGTCTTTGGGCCTTGCCCGTTCATTTGCTCTAAAGCCCAAAAACGCGTCTCCCTTCACACCCCCTTTTCTGCTTAGGCCCAAGACTTTTTGATCCCATCTTTTTTTAACATAAAACACTATTATTTTTTTTATTTTCATATTAATTTTTGCTTTGTTAAATAAATACATTAACTTTATCTCACACTAATTAAACCATACTTTTTTAATACTAATTCTAAATTTTTTTATATTAACAATAATTATTTGTATATAATATAATTATTATACATAATACCCTATTTAAAATATACCATAAACATTTCTTTTTTCTCTAATTAAAATAATTTTATTTGTAAATAAATACTAATACATAAAAATAATTCTCAAAATAATACTTTACATTAATACTAGAAAATACATAAGATTTAGAATTATCTAAAACATTTTTTTCTTTAAAACTTATTAAAAATACATAATTTTTCTTTAAGTTAATACATTGTCTTTTGTTAGAAATAATTTGTACATAATCAATTAAAATACATTTTTTAATATACGTAATATAATTAAAATTTAAAACATTCTTCTTTCTTTTAAATAAAATACCTCTTTGTACATATTAAACAAAAATATGAAGATACAAATTTAAATCAAATGTGTACATAATACAAAAACAAATACATACTTAATAGTTACATTAAAATTCACATCTCAAACTTGTAAATACATGCACTTACACAATATACTTACATTTGACACACATACAATTACTATTCTTATACTTTGCTATACATTGATTACATTCGATCGCAATTCGATTTGGTTGTAAATTATTGGACACTACATTCCTAAAGTCTCATCCCCATTTGTAAATTTGTACCCCCACTCCCGGATACTACTTGTAATAGCGTAGACTTTAAAATTCCCGCAATTTACCGCTTTCAAATTATACCATGGTTAGACCTAGGGTTTGCATGTACATAAAATCAAACGCTAGATAACCTAATACAAGACAAATACATGAAATCAATACACAATCACACTTGCACCCCCTAGGGTAATCCCACATGTTGCCTTCCAAAATGGGCCATGCTTGCACGTTGAGTTTCTTTGGCAAAACAATCAAATGATCATAAGTCCCTCGATGACGCTTTCGAAAGTCGCATATCAAAATGATCAAGTCCCTTTAAGCAAATTGCCAAATACACTTGGCACCATTGCATTCATGGTCCATACAATGACCCGCGCCCGTCCCGTTAAACTTCCTAAACGCAAGATTGTCCACCAAATTCAATGGTGGAACAAAATTGTTAAAAGGGGTTGAAAACATAGAGAAAACCTTTGAGTACAAAAGGGGTAGACAAAACTCTTAGTTACTTGAGATCAACTTGCAAAAACACTTGCCTCCTTTTCAAAAACCACACCTCACACACACTTTCAAAACAAACTCTCAAAAACATTTGAAACATCTTTTCGAAAAGATACACACTTTTGTAAAACACTTAAACACGAGTCAATTACAACGGTTGCCGAAACAAAGGCGTCTATTTCAAAAAACATTTTCATAACACACACACACACCATAATTTCAAAGCAATCGAAAATCAAGGCAAGTGATCTAAAAAACCAAGCAACTAAGAGCCCATGGATAACCATGGATGAAAAGGGTGCTAATACCTTCCCTTTTCATAATCTACCCCCCGAACCCACGAAATATCTCAAAAGGTTTTTGCTGTGCTTTTTAACCTTTCCTTTAGGATAAAATAAAAAGTCGGTGGCGACTCTTGCTCAACCGAACAAGTGCGAATACAAACGTAAAACTCAAGTCAGTTCTCCCACCGTATCATAATGATGTATGGACAAGCACATGTACAAACAAGTCACACAAGATCCTAGTTTCAGGCTTGCAAGAGGTTTCATAGGTAAATACCCTCTTGAGTTAGTTGGCTCAAACTTGTCCTATAAATAGTAACCGGGTTCTAAGGAGCTCAATATCACTGGATTGTTTTCTATGTTCATTGTTTTGGTTTAGCCACTTAACTAGCGACCAAAATATTCCAAGAAAATAACCCTCAATGAGTGTAGTATCGAGTATCTACCAACTTCGGATTGTACCAAATCCGGTCATCTCACTACCCCTAAAAAGGCCAAGATGGTCAAGTAAGGTTCTAAAAGTTCATTAGTGCTTCATGACATTGCTCAGCGGCCCCGTATTCTCTTTGATTAACTCAAAAGCTACTGGTACTCACAAATATGTTGCACTAATATAGCTATTGCTTCAACCATGTCGGTATACCCCGCACAGTTTCCACAACGTATTGCTATTTACCTATGAATGTTTCCCAAATCCGGGTGTAGGATTCCAAGCCCAAACAAGAGAACCAAATGTAAAGCAATCAAAGCAATCAAGATAAGCATGCAAAAGGGTGATCTAAGCCCTAAGGTTACTCCACTTTTAAAATTTTCCCCAGCAGAGTCGCCAGTTCTGTGATACGGTGGGAGAACTGACTTGAGGTTTCGCGTTTGTGTTTGCAAATGTTTCGGTTTAGCAAGAGTCGCCACCGACTTTTTATTTTATCCTAAGGAAATGTCAAAAAGCACAGGAAAGACCTTTGAGATGTTTTCTTGGGTTCGGGGAGTAGATTATAGAAAGGGAAGGTATTAGCACCCTTTCTATCCATGGTTATCCATGGGCTCTTAGTTACTTGTTTAGATCACTTGCTTTGCTTTTCAATTGTTTGAAATGGTGCTCTTCAATTGTTTGAAATGGTGCTTTGTGTGTGGTTTTGAAAAATGTTTTGAAAAGAGACCATTGTTGTGGTAACCTTTGTAATGATTCTTGTTTGAATGTATACAAAGGTGTTTTTGTCTTTTGAAAAGTTTTCAATGTTTGAAAGTAGGGTTTTGAAATTGTGTTGTGGAGTGTGTTTGAAAATAGCAAGGATGTTTTTGAAAGCTTTTTGATCAAGTAACTAAGAGTTATCTACCCTATTTTACTCAAAGATCTTTCTTATGTTTTTAACCCTTTTAATAGTGTTGTTTCACCATTGTATTTAGTGAACAACCTTGTGTTAGGATGTTAAACGGGACAGGCGCGGGTCATCGTATAGACCATGATAGCAATTGTGTTAGGTATCTTTGACAATTTTCTTGAGGGACTTGATCATTTTTGTTTAGGCAACTCAGATAGCGTCATCGAGGGACTATGATCTTTTGTTTTGTTTTTGTTTTGCCAAACTACTTAACATGCATACCATGGCCCATTTTTGAAGGCAACAAGTGGATTGTAACCCTAGGGGTGCAAGTGTGCATTGTGTTTGTTTTTCATGCATTTTGGTCTTTGATTAGGTCAAACTATTTGTTGGTTTTGATTTTGCACACAAACCCTAATTCTCTAATTATGGCATAATTGAAAGCGTAAAGTGCGAGAATTTAAAGTTCTAAACTATTACAACATGATTATGGGGATGGGGGTACAATTTTGAATGGGGGTATTTGACAAGAAATATAAACCCTAGATTACTATTACATCCAAATTGAATTCTTTGTGCAAATAAATAAATGGGCAATATTTAATTAAACAAGATAAATAAATATTAAATAAATTGTATTATGCAAAAAAAGAATTTTTATTTGTTCATATATGCAAAAGTATTTTTTTTAATGTAAAAAAAGTATAAAGAAATAAATAAAAGATTAATTTTATTTATTTTAGGGTAAAACCCTAATTTCTTTAAGAAAATAAATATAATATATTATTTATGTACAAAAATATATTAACATGTGTAAAAAATGAAATATATCTAAAAAAAGGTATTTTTTAGTATAAATAATAATAAAAATAAAAATGTAATATTTTTGTATATTTATTCTAAGTATTTAATAAAATAAAAGTATATATGTTTATTATGTGTATATTAATCAAATTAAATATGTACAAAATAAAATAAAATATGTACAAAATAAATTATATTTTAAATAATATTTTCAGTGTGAATAAAAATAAAAAATAAAAATAAAAATATCATTTACATTATTTTTAAGTTTTAAATAAATCATAAAAGTATTTAAAGGCCTTTAATTGTTAGAAAAATCAAAATAAAATGCCAAATAAATGTAAACAAATTATGAAAATATTTTTAAGCATTTTTTATGTTTGGAAATAAAATAACAAAGTCAGAAAAGAAAGCAAAAATTCAAAAATGCAAAAATATAAGAAATTGGGCCAGGAGGTGTGAAACTGAAAAAAGGGGTGTTAGAAGCAAAACTGGCCAGGCCCAGCCCAAGCCAACTTCATCTTCTTCCTCTAGACAGAAATGCACGCGTGCCTGGTTCAAAATGGATATCCTGCATACGAGCTCCATTGCAAAAACACTTAACACAAAACTTGTAGAGAATTTCAATACGATTCTAACCATATAAAGCATTAATCTTAACTCTCAAAGACCAGAGAGAATTTCTCTGGCCCTAATTTCTAACCTAGTTTTTTCAGCATGTTCATGGGTGAAATTCTCCCAGCACGATTAATATAAATGAAAACCGAGCATATGTATGGTTTCAGGGCAATGAATACAACATCTTTCATTCACAAACCTAAGGCTAAATGTTCCTAAATAGAGAGATAGAAGTTCATGAAAAACCTGTTTCAGTTGGACACGAGTTGGATAATGCAGCAACTTTCAATGAGGCCTGAGGTTCTTTTGAGCTTGCTTGATGTTCCCTGAACCTTTCCCAATGCTTAGTTTGTTTTTAAGTAGCCTGAATCGTTCTACAGAACTCAACCTGCAAAGCTTCCAAACAAAAATGGTGAACACTGTAAATGGAGTTACAGTTGGCAATGGAGGTTTGGGATAGCTTGAGTGAGTTGAGTGGAAGGTATTGGAACTGATTGCAAGCAAAACGCACGAGTGGAATGTGATTTGGCTTGTGATTTGCAGGTCCTGCCCTATTTTGCAAGAAAATGTGGTTTTTGAGTATGAGGGTGTTTTAGGGGTGAAAGGCTCGTGTTTCTGGCTTACAAGGATCTGTAAAACTTGTTTTAAAACTTTTCTTAAGTTGAATATATCAGATATGTGTGTTCTTGACTTTTTGCACAATAACTTATTTTTGAAGTAAAAATGAGAAGTGACCATGCTATGGCCTGTACAGGCTAGCTCCAAGCATGTACATAGTTGATGTACTATGCCTGAGATTAGGGAACTCTGTTTTCAGCAAAAGGCTTGGTCCAATGCTCAAGAGAAACAAATTTGCAAAAGTTATGCTTTATGAAAATGGAAGTGCAACCTTTATGCCAAAAATGGATTAATCCATTGTGCCAAGCTCTAGTGGTCAGAATAACACCAATGTCCAATGTATTTGCATTCAATTTTTGAGTGTAAATTGGTTTAGAGACCTGTAATCAAGTACAAAGCTAGTTTGGTCAGATTTTGCAACTTGTATGAACGTGTATTGGCCATGGTTACAAAGTGAGTTTTTGCCAACTTCAAGCATTCGATTCTCCATAACCACAAATGTGTTTGAGGAGTTCTTGGACAATTTGGAAATCTTGTAACAAGTACTATAATCCATATTTGAAATGAAACTTGAGACTCCAAGTGTAACTATGTGAAAAATGGCCAAGAAGATGGGTCAAAATCCTGCCTAAACTAGGGCAAAATTTCTCTAAGTTAAAAGTTTTAGGTACCCTTGTTCCAAAATTCATAACTTAAGATCCAAGATTATTTTGAGAAAACTTTGTGAATAAAAGTTGTATACTTTGTGATGGACTACAACTTTCATGTTGTAAGTTTTGTTTGAATCCATTTGCATCTTGGTGAAAATGTGGGACAAAGTTAGGAAAAATTAAGAAAATTTCATAACTTAGAAAATTTCTAAGTTATGAAAATTTTCAATTTCAAACCCTAATTTGCAATTTTGAGTTTCTTGATGAACAAGTTTCATAATTTAACATATCTTGATGAAACATGACCCTTGGCACTTGATTTTGACCAAAAAGTCAAAGTTTGACTTTTCAGTGTAGAGTCAAATTTTGATCAGTTGACTGAAAAATTCATCTGTCAATCCTATGCATTTGAGATCTTTTGAAATTGTTGAATAGGTCAAGATAATTTCATTGAGTCCTTGAGTCCATGGTTGATCTTGATTTGCCATTGGCTAGGTCAAACAGTCCAAAATTGCCTTTGTACAGTCAAAACCCTAAAAATGACCATTTTGCCCTTTTGGTGATCTGATCAAATTTCTTGTGGAGTTGTGGTCCAAACTTGATCAAATGGTTCATATGAGTTCATAATGTTGATGTGGGTCAAAATTCATGAGTTTTGAATGTAAATTGGCCACAGTTGACTTTTTCCCCAATACAGTTGATTTCTAGGTCAACTGTCCAATTGACTGGGCAAAAATTTGATTCAAGGCTTGAAACTTGGTATGGGAAAACTTATGAGTCCAACATGAAGTATGAAAGCCAATTTGGGAATTGAAGGTCCAAAAATCCTTGTGCAAACTCAAACCCTAATTTCATGTTAACAGTACAAGGAGATGTCTTGAGCAGAGCAAACCCTAGCTTAGTCTTGAGTTCCAAGAGTCTTGTGATGAGAAATGTTGATAAAATGAGAGGGCAAATTTTGGGGTATAACAGATACCATTTCTCAGGAAGAACTTGGCAGAAAATCTCCTCAAGAACTTTTTGTCATTGACTGAAGCTCCTTCAGGGTATTCTCGAGTCTTGAGATACCTTTTGATTTCGTGAAACCAGGGTTGGTCCACTACTTCTTCGGTATTAATCTCGTGACAATGTGCAGGTTCATCCATTCGCTCGGTGGTGATTTGGGGAGCCTCATTATCCCAGTTAAGTTTAAACATGGAAGACATTGTGGCTAGAGCATCCGCTAGCTGATTTTCTTCTCGTGGGAAATGCTCGAAGGTAATCTGCTCAAAATGAGGTAACAATGTCAGGACATGTTCTTTGTAAGGAATGAGATTGGGATGTTTAGTGTCCCACTCTCCTTTGATCTGACTGATGACCAAAGCGGAGTCTCCAAACACAACCAAAGATTTGATTCCCAAGTTAATTGCAGCCTTGAGACCAAAGATACAAGCTTCATACTCGGCCATGTTGTTGGTACAGCTGAAGCAGAGTCTAGCGGTGAAAGGTGTATGGCAACCTTCTGGAGAGATAAGTACCGCGCCAATACCGTTGCCAAGTGCATTTGAAGCACCATCAAAGTACAGGGTCCATTGGGATCCTTGTTCAGGTCCGTCATATGGTCTGTTACCTTCAATGTTGTCCAATGTCATAATGTCTTCATCGGGGAAGTCGAACTTCTTGGATTGGTAATCTTCGACAGCTTGATGAGCTAGATGGTCAGCTAGTACACTCCCCTTTATAACTTTTTGGGTCGTGTACTGGATATAGTATTCAGTCAGGATCATTTTCCATCTAGCGATTCTTCCAGATAAAGGAGGCTTTTCGAAGATGTACTTGATCAGATCCATTTTAGAAATCAGCAAAGTGGTATGTGTCAACATATACTGCCTTAGCCGGCGAGCAGCCCATACCAAAGTGCAGCAAGTTTTCTCGAGCAGTGAGTAGCGAGTATCACAGTCGGTAAACTTTTTGCTAAGGTAATAAATGGCATGCTCTTTTCGACCAGACTCGTCATGTTGGCCTAGTACGCACCCCATTGAGTTATCCAAAACAGTCAGATACATGATTAACAGCCTTCCTTCAACGAGTGGCATCAAGATAGGAGGTTCTAGAAAATACTCCTTGATTTTATCGAAAGCAACTTGACAGTCATCATTCCATTCAACCACCTGATCTTTCTTCAACAGCTTGAAGATTGGTTCACAGGTATATGTTAGGTGAGAAATGAACCATGCAATGTAGTTTAGGCGTCCCAAGAAACCTCTGACCTCCTTCTCAGTGCGAGGGGCAGGCATTTCTTGTATGGCTTTGACTTTGGCAGAATCAACCTCGATGCCTTTTTTGCTGACGATGAATCTCAAGAGTTTACTAGACCTGACTCCGAAAGTGCACTTGCTAGGATTCAGTCTGAGCTTGTACTCCTTCAACCTGACAAACAGCTTTTGCAGATGGTCGAGGTGTTCTTCTTCTGTTTGTGAACGGGCTATCATGTCATCTACGTATACTTCAATCTCATGATGTATCATGTCATGAAATAAAGCTACCATGGCTCGCTGATAGGTTGCCCCGACATTCTTCAGTCCGAATGGCATCACTTTATAGCAGAAGGTACCCCACTGTGTAACAAAAGTAGTATTCTCCATGTCTTCGGGGGCAATTTTGATCTGGTTGTATCCTGAAAATCCATCCATGAAAGAAAATACCTTATGTTGAGCTGTATTGTCCACCAAGATATCAATGTGCGGTAGTGGAAAGTCATCTTTAGGGCTAGCGCTGTTTAAGTCTTTGTAATCCACGCACATTCTCACTTTGTCGTCCTTCTTATGTACAAGCACAATGTTAGCAACCCATTATGGATAGGAAGTAACAGCAAGAAACCTGACATTGAACTGCTTCATCACTTCAGCTTTGATCTTTTCAGACATATCGGGCCTCATCTGGCTGACTTTCTGTTTGATTGGTGGACAGTCTTCTCTAGTAGGGAGATGGTGAACCACAATATATGTGTCGAGTCCCGGCATGTCTTCATAGGACCAGGCGAAGATCTCAACATATTCATTCAACATCTGAACTAAGCGCTCTTTGACATTTGGCTTTAGGTTGGCACCCACTTTAACCTCTTTTCTGTCTTCGGCAGTACCTAGGTTGATAGTCTCTAACAACTCTTCATGAGGCAGAATAACCCTTTCTTCCTGTTGTAGAAGTCTAGCCAACACTCCAGGCACTTCACAGTCTTCATCACCTTCGTATTCGGCATGATTGACCAGATCTTCAGAGTCACTGAAGGCCATAGCAGAATTGTTACCCATGGAATCCGGAGTGGATGGGTACCTGCATTTTGTGAGTGTGGGTGTGTGTAAGGGATAGCCACCTTTAAACAAATAAAATGTAAAAAGAAAGAAAATGAACACAAAAGTTTATATATGAAAACGTCCATGATTCATTAAAAATGGCATATGTAGATGAAAAATCAAGCCCTTACAAATGGACCTATGTGCCCCGGGTAAGGCACAAGGCAAAAAGAGTGTACGAATTGTTTAATAATTATTACAGACCAACAGAAATGTTCGAAAGATAAATTACTGATTTATGAAAGTAATGGGAACAAAATCTTTCGCCTCCCAGTTGTTCAGTCCTCCTTCAATAGTCGAGAAAATCCAATCTTCAAAGTTGCTCTCATCTTCAACATCCTCCAAAGCATGAACTCCATGATGAGTGATTTTTAATGATGGCCCTCCAGCCTGGGAGTGAAGCACAACCTTCTAACTAGAAGCAGTGAAACCCAAACCAAACTTATCTGTTTTGAAAGGAAAATCTGGTAGCTGACCCCATATTGTGCTTCCTCCTTCCTCGACCACAGCCTTCGCATCTTTAAGGGATGACATTTGGGACACTGGCTTGGTAATGATGGGTACAGATGTCATTGTTTTGGCTGCCGCAACTTCAGGAGAAACCTCTTCAAAGTGTTGGAAAGGGGTTTCTATGAATTCACCATCTAACTCCACATAGCAAAAAGAGTTAAGGTGGCTTATCATATACTCCTCCTCACCATGAACTGTTATAATTTCCCCTGGACTAGGTATTTGAGCATTTGGTGTAGAGAAGAAGTGACTGCCCCAGTGTTGTGGATCTATGGTCTTCCCAACAAGCAAGAATATGAAGGACGGATGTCCATCACATAAAATGTAGAGTTGAAAATTTCCGTTCCCATCTTAATTGGGATGTCCACCTCCATGTGGACCATCCTCTTAGACCCGCCAAAGGCTCTAACAATGATATTGCTAGGCTTTAGGGTCAAACCCTCACAGTCCAATCTGTCCAATGCTTTCTTTGGCAGGACATTTAAAGACGACCCGATATCAACTAGAACGTGAGCAAGTGTGGTCCCTCTGCATTCCATCGAGACATGCAACGCGACATTATGCTTTCTTCTCTTAGATGTTAGATCGACATCAGAAAAGCCAAGACCATTGTCGACAGTCAAGCTGGCTACACACTCTTGGAACTGGTCCGCGGAGGTTTCTTGAGGCACGTGCGCCGTCTTCAGGAATTTGATCAAGGCTTTAGCATGAGCCTCAGAATAGAGCAATAGGGCCAGCATGGAGATTTTTGAAGGGGTTTGCCCCAGTTGTTCTACAACATCATAGTCTCTTTTCTTAATTATTTTTAAAATTTCCTCCATTTCCTTTTGGGTGGTCTCGGGGATGACCAAAGGCTGAGCCCTCGTCCTGACGGGCGCTTCTTAGATCTCCTTACCTTTATCAGCAGCAATAGAAGAGGGTACAACTATGGGAGTAACAATTTCTTCAATCACTGGAGTTCGCACAGAGATGTTGACCGACACAGGAGCACTTGAGGGTCCGAAGATTGCCCTTGGAGGAGCAATCTTCGGAGAGAAGATTCTTCCGCTACGAGTGATCTTACTTGTCCCTGTGATATTTCCTATGTCAGGAGTTTCTTCATCGGAATTCTCTTCCACTGATTCAATCTGCTTAACATCTTGGTAGAAGATCTCTCCTCTATAATTCCACGGTATTGTCTTATTGGACTTGTATGGGATAGGCCCCGACATAGTTATCTTCAGAGGTACAAACTTTGGATCGGGTGTAATCTTAACAGGTCTTTTGGATACCTTGGAAAGATTGTCAGAAATGGTAATTATAGCAACATCATTGATAGGAATTGGAGTAATTGGAGTAACGGGAGTTTTCTCAAAGAGGATATCTTGATTATCCATTAGGCGTTGGACGCCTAACTTCAATAACGGACAGTCGAATTGTAGGGACGAACAATGGTAACAATATTTTTCACAGCCTGGGAAGATCCCGACTTTAAACAGATTCATCTTGATTATTGGTAAAGGGGTCATTAAGTCATCAACAGCAGCAACATACAGATCTTCTTCAATAGCATGGGCACTATGACCATGCTTCGGCATTGGGGAAGAAATCACATTCGGCTTTTCGGGCGCATCGAATTCCACCTCCTTGGCATCTATTAAATCATGGATCTTGTTTTTGAGGGCCCAACAGTTGTTGGTGTCGTGCCCTATGCCGTCTGAATGATAAGCACATTTAGCATTGGCATGGTAAAAAGGAGAAGTTGTACTCGGATTTTGTGGCAGATCTCTAAAGATTGTAAGGTTTAACTTCAAGAGATGGGGGAGAACCTGGGCAGGCGTCATGTTTATTTTGGTGAATTGCCTAGCAGGCCTTCCCCCTCTTTGTTGGTTGGTTCTGGGTTGATCATTTCTAGGCTGATCAGTTGCAGTCTTTTGAATCATTACAGCCCCCACCGTTGGCCGGCGCTATACTCTTCCTCGACCTTTTTGAGAGTAAACAGCTGACACCTCTTTCTTGGGTGGAAAAGGTTTTTTGACGGCAGCAGATGTATCTTTTTGAATTTTACCGCTCTTGATGCCAGCTTCGACTCTTTCACCGATCAGAATTAATTCGGTGAACCCCGTCGATGAACTCCCTATCAGATGATTAAAGAATGGACCAGACAGCATCCCCAAAAACATATCAACAAGCTCTCTTTCAGACAACGGTGGCTGCACCCTTCCAGCCAAGTCCCTCCACTTCTGGGCATACTCCTTAAAGCCTTCATTAGAGAACATACCCATACTTTGTAGTTGAGTACGAGTAGGCGCTAAATTCGCATTATATTGATATTGTCTGTAGAAGGCAGCAGCCAGGTCCTCCCAATTGTGCACATCAGATCTTTCAAGCTGGTAAAACCAATCTAATTGCGTCCCCGAAAGACTATCTTGAAAAAAGTGGACCCACAGATCCTTATCAGAAGAATGAGGTTGGATCTTTCTGACGTAAGACCGTAGGTGCATCTTCGGACAAGACAAACCATCATATTTAGCAAATGTAGGCACCTTGAATTTAGGGGGAATCACAATCCCGACAACCAACCCTAGCTATTCGAAGTCCAACCCAGGCACCCTTTGCACTTCCATGGCTGCCATAAGCTCTTCCAAATTCTTGTACTTGTCGTCTGCAGGAGGGTACTACTGCTCAGAATAGTCTTCATCCTCTTCTTCTTCTTCAGCCTCAGATTCATATGGTACTGCAACTCCTTTTCCTTTACCCATCCCTTCATCAGATGTTGAGGGGAAATCCAGGACCCTTCTAGCTTAGTTCTCAAATCTTCTACCCAGAGTAGCCACACCAACTCTTTTCTTTTTCTTTTTCTCTTTTTCCTTCTCCTTCTCTAACAGTGCTTTAAGGTCCTCCTGACCCTTTGCCAAGGTCATGAGGAGTTGTTGGAACTGTGAATTTTGCGCTTGTAAGTCTTTGACCGTCTGCTTTATATCCATCTTGCTGAAATAAATAGCAGAGAGATAAGGAAACCTGGTGTGAAGACCTGTTTATGCATATGATGAATGATATGTATTCATGTAATGCATTCAAGGATTCAGAAATTCAAAGTTGTTGCAAACAAAAAGAACACACATCATATTAATAAGAAGAAATTTTTTAGTACATAAATGCCCCATGGGCAAAATATTACAAAATTCTAATGTAAAAAGACGTTGCGCATCCTCTTTGGTGCGATGTAGGTGTTGAGAGTCTGCTCTTCATGGAGTCGACGAGTAAGTTCTAAAACCTTCTTCTCACTGGCGTAGAAGCTGGCTTCAAAAGTGTTTCGTTATTCCTTGAGCTGTATCCAACTCTTTTGCAAATCTTCCAATGATGTTGGCATGTCAGGATGTAGGAGGGTGTATGGAACCTCTCCTTCCATAACAGGCTTTTTGATCACAGGGAGAATGTAGGGGTAAGGCATCATAAGACTCTGGGCGCAAGTTCGTACCCACTTGAGGTAAGGCTCAAGGGGGATGGAATTCTTGTGTCCCAGTGTCTTACTGTCCACTTTGTTGGGCATCCTCCAAGCTCGGATAAACCTTTGTCGAAGTCCTTGAGCATCGTTGTCGAAGTCAAAAACCAAGTCTGGAATCAGCTTGTCATGAGGGCCATCCCTTCGGGCATACCCAAATTGTCTCAGAGCAAAACAGGGGTTGTAGGTAATGCCTCCCCTAATGCCAAGTAATTGGACATTAGGGAATTCCCCACAATGATCAATGATGATGACATTTTCTCTGGACCGAGAACACCAATGAACATCAGAATGTGTAAGAGTCATTAATCGTTGTGACCATTTCAAGCCTTGTTCATTCTTCAAGACTAACTGGGGAAGGTGAGAAATAAACCACCTTGCTAGAAGAGAAGTATAGCACATGAGAACACCTCTTTTCCTCGTTGTTCGTGTGTAAAATGAGTGAAGGATATCCCCAAGCAATGTAGGCACAAGATTCCGATATATGAAAATCTTGACAGCATTCACATCTATAAGCTGGTCAGGGTTTGGGAACAAGACCAACCCATGAAGAGAAGTGCTACAATCTCCTCAAAAGCTTGCAGATCTAGAGAATTCCAACATTCTTGTGCCTTCTCAAATAGAAACTTTGCCAAGAAACCCTTGACACCACTTCTGGTTTCCCAATGACCCTTGATATCAGATGGTTGCAAGTGTAAGGCTTGAGAAACATCTTCAAGCTTTGGCTCTCTTTCCATACCGTTGTAGGGTAGTTGATGGAGAATAGGAATCCTCAGGAGTTGAGAAAATTGCTCCAAAGTAGGCACTAGTTGGTAATCAGGAAATGTAAAGCAATGGTGTAGGGGGTCAAAGAACTAGAAGAGAACTTTCACCATGTCTTCTTCAATGTTGGAGTTGGCCAAGTTGAGAAGTCTACCATGCCTTTCACTGAAGGGAGAATTCTCTGGAATCTTGGAAGTAAGCTCCTTGAGTAGAGGAGGAATTCTCACAAGGTTGACCTGAATAGTTTTTCTGCGAAGTGATTCCATGACCTATAAAACAGGAACAAAGATGAAGATCCAAACCCTTGAAATGGTTAGTGGATGCATATGATGCTTCATGATGTTCATGATGTATGTACAAGTATATGTACAAGCAAATCACACAAGATCCTAGTTTCAGGCTTGCATGGGGTTTCATAGGTAAGTACCCTCTTGAAGTTAGTTGGCTCAACCTGTCCTATAAATAGTAATCGGGTTCTAAGGAGCTCAATATCACCGGATTATTTTCTATGTTCATTGTTTCAGTTTAGCCACTTTACTGGCGACCAAAATATTCCAAGAAAACAACCCTCAATGAGTGTAGTATCGAGTATCTACCAACTTCGGACTGCACCAAAGTCGGTCATCTCACTACCCCTAAAAAGGCCAAATGGTCAAGTAAAGGTTCTAAAAGTCCATTAGTGCTTCATGACATCACTCAGCGGCCCCGTATTCTCTTTGATTGACTCAAAGGCTACCGGTACCCACAAATATGTCGCACTAATATAGCTATTGCTTCAACCATGTCGGTATACCCCACATAGTTTCCACAATGTATTGCTATTTACCTATGAATGTTTCCCAAATCCGGATAGAGGATTTCAAACCCAAACAATAGAACCAAATGTAAAGCAATCAAAGCAAACAAAGTAAGCATGTAAAGATGATCTAAACCCTAAGGTAACCCCACTTTTGGAAGATTCCCCAGCAGAGTCGCCAAGTCTGTGATACGGCGGGAAAACTGACTTGAGGTTTTGCGTTTGTGTTTGCAAATGTTTCGGTTTAGCAAGAGTCACCACCGACTTTTTATTTTATCCAAAGGAAAGGTCAAAAAGCACAGGAAAGACCTTTGAGATATTTTCTTGGGTTCGGGGGATATATTATGAAAAGGGAAGGTGTTATCACTCTTTTCATCTATGGTTTTCCATGGGCTCTTAGTTACTTGTTTAGATCACTTGCTTTTGCTTTTCAATTGTTTGAAATGGTGCTTTGTGTGTGGTTTTGAATTTTTTTTGAAAAGAGGCCATCGTTGTGGCAAGCTTTGTAATGATTCTTGTTTGAATATATACAAAGGTATTTGTCTTTTGAAAAGATATTTCAATGTTTGAAAGTTTGTTTTGGGAAATGTTTTGAAATTGTGTTGTGAGGTGTGTTTGAAAATAGCAAGGATGTTTTTGCAAGTTTTGATCAAGTAACTAAGAGTTGTCTACCCTATCTACTCAAATAGTCTTTCCTACACATTTTTAACTCTTGTAACAGTGTTGTTTTACCATTGCATTTGGTAAACAACCTTGTATTTGGATGTTAAACGGGACAGGCGCGGGTCATCGTATTGACCATGATAGCAATTATGCTAAGTATCTTTAGCAAATTTTTGAGGGACTAGATCATTTTTGTATAGGCAACCAAGATAGCGTCATCGAGGGACTATGATCTTTTGTTTTGTTTTTGTTTTGCCAAGATACTCAACATGCATACCATGGCCATTTTAAAGGCAACAAGTGGATGAAACCCTAGGGGTACATGTGTGCATTGTGTTGTCATTTTCATGCATTTATGTCTTGTATTAGGTCTAACTATTTGTTTTGATTTTGGATATTCCATACAAACCCTAATCTCTAGCATGGCATATTTGAAAGTATAAGTGCGTAAAAGTAATCTAGGCTATTACAACATTGATATGGGGAGGGGGTACAATTTTGAATAGGGAATTATTTTGCAAGAAATTAAAACCCTAAGATTTACTATTACATCCAAATTGAAATCTTTGCATCAAATAATAAATAAACAATATTTAAATAAGCAAGTTAAATATAAATATGCAATATATTATAAATATGCAAAAAAATGTTTTTTTGTTTATTTTTATGTATGTAAAAATAAAATATTTAATGTATTAAAAAAGAAAGAAAAAAAGTTATTTTTGTTAAGGGTAAGACCCTAATTTTTGGTTTAAGAATATGTATGTATATTATAATATTTATTTATTTATGTACAATAAAATAAATATAAAAATATATATTCAAGTGTCAAAAAATAAAATATATTAGAAAAAAATATTATTTTTAATAAGGGTGGAAACCCTAGTTTTTTTGTTTTAAGATAATATATATTATATTATTTATTTTATGTACAAGAAAATAAATATAAATATATACAAAGATATTAAGAAATAAAACATGTGAAAAAATATTATTTTATATGTATAAATAATAAAGATAAAAATATATAATATTTCTATAATATTTATAAGTTTTTATTAAAGAAAATAAAAGTATATACTATTTAATGATTATTTTTATGTCTAAAAAAATAATAAAAATAATAAAATAAAATGTGAAAACTTATGAAAATGTTTTTGATATTTCTTTATGTTTAGAAAATATAAAATAAAATTAGAAATGAAAAAAAAAATACAAAAATATAATGAAATGGGCCAGGGGGTGCAAAAAGCAGGTCAGGGGGTGCAAAAAGCCATGCCAAGCCAAGCCCAGCCCAGTTATAGCTTCATCTTCAACCTTTGAAAAAACGCGCGCCTGTGTACAAAATCTGGAAATCCTGCATACGTGCTCTAAAGCAAAAACTCATAACACCAAAGTCATAGCGTTTTTAAAGATGATTCCAACCATATAAAAAACTTAATCTAACTCTCAAAGACCAGAGAGAATTTCTCTGGCCCTAATTTTTAACCTAACTTTTTCAGGAAGTTCATCAATCAAATTCTCTTAGCACACTTAACTTAAATGAAATCTATACATATGTACAGCTTAAGGGCTATGAGTACTACATTTTTTATTCACAAACCTAAGCCTAATGATTCCTAAATAGAGAGATAGAAAGTTGACAAATACCTGTTTCAGATGAACTCGTGTATGGCAATGTGGAGGTTTTTAATGAGGCCTGAGATGTTTGTGTGCTTGCCTGAACTTCCTCTGACCTTCCCCAATGCTTTGTTTGCCTTGAGCTTGCTTGAATAAGCCTGTAGAAGTCAACCTGCACAAGCTAAAATCAGAAATGGTGAAGATTTCAAATGGAGTTACAGTCAATGGCCAATGGTTGGGAAAGTTCAGATAGGTTGTATGGAAGGTATTGGTACTGGTTTGGGACAAAACGCACGAATGGTTTTTGTTTTGGAACTCAAAGTGCATAAGCTGCCCTATTTTGCAAGAGGAATGTGTTTTGATGTTCAAGAGTGTTTGAGGGATGAATGGCTCGTGTTTCTGGCTCAAGGCAATGTCAAAAACTTGTTTCAAATGCTAGCAAGAGTTGGTTATAACAGATGCTCAAGTTGTGGCTCTTTGGCAAGTTTACTTGTATTTTAAGTAAAAATAAGAAATGATACAAGACAGGCCTGTACATGCTATTTTCCAGCATGCACTTAGTGATCTTGGCCCCTTCAGTTTATGGATATTGTTTGTTGTCCAAGATTTGGTTCAAGGCTTAAGAGATGTAATTTGATATAAAGCAAGTTTTGACGAAAATGGCAATGTTGCCTTTTTGCTATTTTTGGATTAATCTCTTGTGTAATCCTCTAATGATCAGAACAAAGCTTCCATCCATTGGATTTGCATTTAATTATTGAGTATGGAAGGTTTTAGAGACCTGTGAGCAAGTACAAGTGAGGCTGAATAGAGTTTGCAAATTGTGTCAATATGAAACATGCCATGGATCAAAGTGAGTTTTTGCCAAATTCAAACCTTCGATTCTCCCTAACCATAAATAATTTTGGAGAGTTCTTGGACATTTTGGAAAGCTTGTAGCATTCTTTACAATCCATATTTGAAATGAATTTTGAGATTCCAAGTGGAACTAGGTGAAAAATTGCCATGAAGATAGGTCAAAATCCTGCCTAAACTAGGACAAAATTTCACTAAGTTAAAAGTTTCATGGACCCTTGTTCCAAAAATCATAACTTGAGATCCAAGCTTCTTTTGAGAAAACTTTGTGAATCAAAGTTGTAGATTTTGTGGAGGACTAAAACTTTCATGTTGGAAGTTTTGTTTGAATCCAATTGCATCATGGTGAACATTTTGGGCAAAGTTGGGAAAAATAAGAAAATTTCATAACTTAGAAAAATTCTAAGTTATGAAAATTTTCAATTTTAAACTCTAATTTGCAAAATCAGGTTTCTTGATGAACAATTTTCATGTTTTGACACCTATTTATGAAAAATGACCCTTGGCACTTGATTTTGACCAAAAAGTCAAAGTTTGACTTTTCAGTGTACAATTGATTTTTGATCAGTTGACTGGAAAATTCATCTGTCAATCCAATGCAATTGAGATCTTTTGAACCTTGTGAATAGGTCAAGATGATGCCATTGATTCATTGAATCCATGCTTGAACGCAATTTGCCATTGGCTAGGTGAAAAGTCAGAAATTGCCCTTCTGCAGTCAAAACCCTAAAAATGACCATTTTGCCCTTTTGAGGATCTGATCAAATTTCTTGAGGAGTTGTGGTCCAAACTTGATCAAATGGTTCATATGAGCTTATAATTTTGATATGGATCAAAATTTATGAGGTTTGACTGTAAATTGGCCATAGTTGACTTTTTCCCCAATACAGCTAATTTTTAGGTCAACTGTCCAATTGACTGGTCAAAAATGTGATTCAAGGCTTGAAACTTGGTAAGAGAAAACTTATAAGTCCAACATGAAGCATGAAAGTCACATTGAGCATTAGAAGTCCGAAATTCCTTGTGCAAACTCAAACCCTAATTTAGGTCAACAGTGCAAGGAGATGTCTTGAGCAGAGCAAACCCTAGCTTGGTCTTGAGTTCAAAGAGTCTTGTGAGGGGAAATCTTGATAAAATGAGAGGGGAAATTTTGGGGTACAACAGTATGCATACCTTTCATTGGGATGATAAGTAGGAGCATAAGTATTGGGATTCCAGAGAGGAGCCTTTAACGTAATCAAATATGCTTTCAACATGTGTTGTAGCGCTTAAGCCAGTGGCATGTTGATCTTAGTGAATTGTATTTTAGGCACGACCTCCTTACGTTGATTCCCATGTTGACGTTGTTGCACTGATGTAGGACCAGAGATCAAGACTGCCCCCACATGTTGGTCGTGGTTGCTCTTATTATGACCCTTTTGGTCGTAAACAGCATTGGACTCTTTCTTCCCATTGTATGGCTTTTTCTGAGCATCAGAGGATGTAGCTCCTTGGATCTTTCTGCTTTTGATGCCAGCTTTGACTCTTTCGCCAGTTAGTATTAGCTCGATGAATTCGGCCGAGGAGCTTCCGATTAGGTGATTGAAGAAAGGTCCAGTCAAAGTTCCCATAAAGATGTCAATCAGCTCCCTGTCAGTTAAGGGTGGCTGCACTTTTCCTGCCAAGTCTCTCCATTTTTGGGCTTACTCTTTGAAGCCCTCCTTGGAACGCATGGTCATATTTTGCAATTGCACGCGAGTTGGTGTAAGATTAGCGTTGTATTGGTACTGCTTGTAGAAAGAAGTAGCCAAGTCCTCCCACGTGTGAATGCCGGTTCCTTCTAACTGATAGAACTACTCTAGCTGAGTGCCAACCAAACTTTCTTGGAAGAAATGGACCCATAGCTTCCTGTCAGCAGTGTGAGCCTGAATCTTGCGGACATATGACCTCAAATGCATTTTAGGACAATAGATCCCATCATACTTGGCAAAGGTAGGGATTTTGAACTTTGGTGGGATGACCACTCCGGAAACCAAACTTAACTCTTCGAAGTCCAAGCCAGGTATCTGCTGAATCTCCATAGCATTAAGGCGATCCTCCAGTTGTTTGTATTTATCATCAGCGGGAGAATACTACTCTTCAGTGTAGTTAGCCTCCTCTTCGTTAGACCCCAGACTATGATCCCCTTCTTTTATCTGATTGTCCCCTTCGGTTGACGGAGTTGAGAGATCTAGAGTTCTCTTGACTGGTACTCTAAGTCTTCTTCCCAATTTCAGGACGCCTACTAACTTTTTTGACTTTTTCTTCTTGTCTTTGAGAAGAATAGTCTTCAAGTCCTCTTGCCCCTTAGCTAAATCCAGGAACATTTGTTGGAATTGGGCATTTTGTGCTTGGAGATCCTTCACCGTTTGTTCCATATCCATCTTACTAAAATAAACAGTAGGAAGATAAGGAAACCCGTATGGGAGAAACATGTCATGATATGATGCATGGTATGTGGATGCATGTTTTCAAGGATATCGCGGGGTAAACACAAGAAGATGTTAGAAGTTACTTATAACTTTGATTGGAGAACTTCGTATCGGTGGATGTCCTTCCATGAGAATTAATCTTACCATGCCAAGGGGGTCGTAGCCCTTGAATCAAGTTGTTGTACTTTGATCTTTAACGGCGTTTGTTTAGGGGAAAATAAATCCTCTTGCCCCTTTGATAAGCGTCTGGTTCAACAGGACCCTGCATCATAGGCCCTTGAGATCCTTGAAATGGTTATTGAAAATTCTATGGTATGATGTTATGATGTTATATACAAGTATGCAAAGTAAGCAAGTTGTTATGTATAAATAGTCATATACACACAAAGCAGACAAGTCCTTATGTTTAGGCTTGCATGAAGTTTGATAGGTAAGTACCCTCTTGAAGTTTAGTTGGGTTAACCTGTCCTAGTAATAGTAATCGGGTTCTAGGGGATCTCAATATCACTGATCTTTCTTCATCAGGCATTATTTCAGCGCAAGCCTCTTTAACAGCGACTGAAATATCCCGAAAGTATGATCTCAATGAGCGCAGTATCGAGTATCAACCAATCTTTGGTCAAAACAAAATCCAGCTATCTCACTACTTCCTAATGGCCAAGAATGAGTCAATTAAAAGGTCTTAAAGGTCAGTTACTGCTTGATGACACCAAGGAAGCCTAATGTTATCCTTGACTGACTCAAGGAACATTAGTACAAACCAAAGTATCACGCTAATGTAGCTATCACTTCGTCCATATCGGTATACCCTGTATAACCTCCATGATTTATTGCTACTTACCTAAAAGGTGCCTCAGATCCGGGTATAGGATCTTTAAAAACCCAAACAAGGACCCAAAATGTAAAGCAATCAATTCAAACAAGGAAAGCAAGTAAAGGTGATCTAGCCCTAAGGTAACCCCACTTTTTTAATAAATCCCTAGCAGAGTCGCCAGTTCTGTAACACGGTGGGAGAATTGACTTGGTTGTTTTGCGTTTTATCGCATTTGTTGCGGATAGTAAGAGTCGTCACTGACTTTTCTTTTATCCAAAAGGAAAGGTTGAAAAGAACAGGAAAGACCTTTCGAGATTATTTCTTGAGTTCGAGGGGATAAGTTATGAAAAGGAAAGGTATTAGCATAATTTTCATCCGTAGTTATCTACGGGCTCTTAGTTGCTTGCTAGATCACTTGCTTTTTGTTTGAAAATGTATTTGTGATGTAGGTTTTGAAAGTATTTTGAAAAGGAGTGTCTTTATAATAGTTCTCGTGTCTATAAGAACGCGTACAAAGTGTTTTAACTTTTGAAAATGTTTCAAAGTGAAATTGTGGGTGTATAAAATGTTTTTGTTGTGAGAAAGCGAGCAACTAGGAGTATCCCATCTACTCAAAAGGTCTTAAATGTTCTTTTCCTCCTCCTTTAGATGTTGTTATCTCACCATTGTTTTGGTTAGAAACCCCATCGTTGGATGTGAAGGGACATGCGCAGGATGTTTTGTATAGTCATATAAGGCAACTTATAGGACGTTTTAGCAATTTCGTTTAGGGACTAGATCATTTACCGAAGGCAACATTGAGGGTCATCGAGGGACTACGATCTTTTATCGAGGGTCTTTGCTAAAACGCCAATATTCGAGGGACATGACTATTTTCCGAAAGGAAACAAAGTGAGATTACCCTAGAGGTGCTAGTGTGCAAGTGTGTTTGATTTACATGCATTTAGTCTTTGATTAGGGTTATCTATTTATTGATTTTATCTTGCCATACATCCTAATACTAACAATATATGAAAGCAAATAAGATGCAGAAAATAAATCCTATGATATTACATCATTTCAGGGATGGGGAAACATATTTACAAATGGGGATTGCAAGAATTTAAATCCTAATTATCTATTACAACCATATTGAATTGTACAATACAAGAAAAGAAAAGGATTTATTTTGAAAATGGTTTTTTGTCTTAATAAATTAAAAGGAAAATAATTAGTTAATAGAAGAAAATATTTTTTATGCCTTTTTTATATTAATAAAAAAATTAATGCTGAAAATAATAAGAATAAGAAAAGAAAAGGATAAAAATAACAAAACAGGATCAACACATTGCTGAAAACAAAATGAAGGGGACTAGAAGTTCTGATACTAGGCACGTTGTAGTTCAGAAATAAACGTTAGAGGAAACCAGAAGTTCTGGGTTACTGCGCGCTGAAGTTCTGAAAGAAACATTAGAGGGAACCAGAAGTTATGGGTTGCTGCATGCTAAAGTTCTGAAAGAAGCATTAGAGGAAACCAGAAGTTCTGTGTTGTGTTATAACAGTGAGAAAAACCTAGAAGTTCTGCGTGTTGTGTTAAAACAATGAGAAAAACCTAGAAGTTCTGTGTGTTGTGTTAAAACAGTAAGAAAGCTTAGAAGTTCTGTGTATGTTAAAACAGTAAGAAAGCCTAGAAGTTCTGTGTATGGTAAAACAATAAGAAAGCCTAGAAGTTATGTGTGTGTTAAAATAGTAAGAAAGCCTAGAAGTTCAGTGTGTGGTAAAACAGTAAGAAAGCCTAGAAGTTCCGGATGTGTTAAAACAGTAAGAAAGCCTAGAAGTTCTGTGTGTTTTAAAATAGTAAGAAAGACTAGAAGTTTTGTGTGTGTTAAAACAATAAGAAAGCCTAGAAGTTCTGTGTGTGTTAAAACAATAAGAAAGCCTAGAAGTTTTGTGTTACACTTCACCTCCTTCCTTACATTAGCCAGAGCATCTGCAACTTATTCAGTTCTTAACAACAACAAAATAGAAAATAATAAAAGCACGACAATTTATAGAAGTTTTAATCCTAATTTTGAGCCTAGTTTTCTTCAAGAAGTTCTGAGCCATAGTCTTTCTACTTAGGCAATGATATGGACAATATCAACACTATAATATTTATATATTTAATGATGTTCTGAATGAAAAGTTCAAAGTCAGAATGACTTACCTTGAATCTGAAGTGTGTGTTTGGGACCTGAGCTGCTGTCTTCGAATGTTCTGGGGTCAGCAAGAAACGGAACAGAAATGTTATGTTCTTTGATTCGAAAGGAAGAACAAGAGTATTATTTTTTGAGAATTCTGTGTTTAAGAGTGTTTGAGTGTTTTCTTCTCTCTCTTTTTGTATTCAATAACTCTCTCCTCCAAAGCCATCCCCTTAGATGTATGGTGGAAGAATTTATTTATAGATGAGTTTGTTGTGTTTTGGGGGGAAAAACAAATGGTATTTTAAACCTTTTTGGCATACTGTTCCATTGCTTTTTAAACACAACTTTTATATTCTAATTTGGTGCAAATATGGGGCTTGAGAAAAATGCAGGCGTGGACTGGATCAGTAGCACTTTGGAGTTTTATGGCAGCTGGATGCAAGATTGTGCCATAGTAGTGCAGCAAACTGTTCAAACAAGGTTTTGGGGCCTGGTGATGTTCTGATCGAAGAAGACCAGCATGAGATTCGAAGAATGATGTTCTGATTGAAACGTAGAACATAGTCTCCATATACTGAAGAGTCATGTTCTAATCGAAGCACAGAGTTTCCATATGTTCTTATTGCAGAGTCATGTTCTGAACCATCTCTGCAAATTCTGATTGCGCTTGCGTGAAATCTGGCTCAGAAGTTCTGAAATTGTCATATTTTCTTAATACTTAGAAAATTTTCCAAGTGTTTAGAAATTTGATTTTTCAAAGTAATCTTTGACTTTTGATTTCTTGATGAACCAACTTCATTTCTTGATGAAATATGATTTTTGAAACTTGATTTTTTTATCAAAAAGTCAAAGTTTGACTTTTCAGTATGCATTTGACCATTTTGCCCTTGTGAATGACTTTCTTGGAAAATTGTAATCCAAGACTTGAAACTTGATAGAAGCAATCATGAGGGTCTAGTATGATCCCTTGATAAATGAGAGGGCAAATTTTGGGGTACAATAGCTGCCCCTATTCAATCTTCTTAAACCTGAAGAGTTAGATTGGTGAACCTGCCATTCGTGACTTGAAGGTGGAAGATGATTTAACACTAGAGTGCCAAAAAATTTGCACTCGATGTTACGGTGGTTGATTATGCAGGGAATGGGCTTAAAGATTCCATTTGGAGAGATGATGGAGAGTTGTCGGAGATGGGCTTACAGATGCCATCCAAAACTGATTGGTGGCAAAAATTTGAAGAAGTATCAGAATAAATCACTGGTTGATTTATACTTAAATAGTAGATGTAGTGGGATGAGTGTTGTACCCCAAAATTTACCCTTCCATATTCTTCAAGATTTGCCAAGATCATGCTTCAAAATCTCCCAAGGGTTTCACAGTCCATTTGCCTCCTAACAGTAAAAAATTAGGGTTTTGGTGCTGGCAAAGAAATTGAAGTTTCCAAGGGTCCAATCAAGTCCCACATGCCTACACACATTGTCAAGCATCCACATGCCAAGTTTCAAGACTCACAGCATCAAATTGCACAGTCAAAAACCCTAATTGCCACACAGTCAACTGCAGGGGCAAAATGGTCATTTGAAAGTCAAAAGTCAAAATTTTTGGTCAACATCTTATTTTGAAGCCACAAACATCATTTTATCAATTCTTGATCATGATTCTCAAAGCATGGCTCAAAAAGTCTCAAGATGCAAAAGTTTCTATTTTTGGACAGTTGAAAAAGTCAACTACAAATTGACCAAGGCATAACTTCCACATGGTTTATCAGAAAAATTCCATACAAAGCTCATTTTGAAGAGAATGACATTTCCTACAACTCATCTTCACACTCCAAGTCCAAGAAATGCTCTCACAAAAAGTTATCAATTTCAACATTATAGGTCATTTTCAAAAGTCAACAAAAAAGCACTTTAAGTCAAAGACCATAACTTGAGATTGGTAAATCAAAATGACATGGGACCAAAGACATTGGTTATAGGACTTCAAGACCTTTCCAAAATGTCCAAGAACATGATCAAAGCTTAAAACTTAAGCAAGATATGCCTTGTGGAAGTTGGGAAATTTTTGGGAATTTTGAAAAGTCAACTTTGCTTCAAATGCCTCAAAATTGCTAATGGGCCTCAATTTCTTCCATGAATCATCACCCAAAGGCCATGCACGACCCATTAAGCTAAAAGGGAGTTATTTTCTTATTTTTAATTAATTAATTGAATTTTTAATCCTATTTATTCATTTAATTAAAATTAATTATGAGAAAAATACTAAATCATGTTTTCCAAATCTTTTTGTGCAGCATATCCACTCTTTATGAATCAAATATCTCGTGTGTCAATCACCAAGGAAAGAATCTTCCATAATTGGCATAATTGGCATGAAAAGAGATTGAAAAAGATTTGACAAAATCAAATATTCAAAGCATTGATTCAAGGACTTTGGGCTTGCTTTTTCTAACCTAATTCTATTCAGTTACATATACAAAACTAACCTAATGCATAAGACAAAAGAAGCTGCGCAAAACACAGGAGAACAAAACTTGCATTTTTGACAAAAATATTGAAAACTGAAAACCTAATTACAAGGTGTTTCAAGGCCTGAAAAGTGTTCCAAAACATTGCTGAGGGATCCAGGAAACTATTGCAATCGAAACCAAGTCTCCACGCACAAGGAATTGGTAGAACAGAATTGCTTTTCTTTCAAAATTGTCCATAATCGTGTTTTGATTTCTAGGCATTGTTCATGCATTTTTATTATTGATTTACACTAACATGAATGCTCTGAAGCTAATGGTACTACTCAATTGAATTAATAATGTCTATATGAAAATTCACCATGAAAGTTTTCTAGGGTTTTAGAAGCTCCAAAAGAGGGGTTCCTTCATCTGGAAAAATTGGACAACCACACTGGTACCGTTGACTTCGTGACGTCCAAACGAATCGTCCCATGACCTCGCGCCCAATTTATGGTCAAGCATGCTCTAATCGCTATTTTCTACAGGTTGTGTTTAGTGGGGGTTTAAAACCCCCGCTATCTATTTTATAATTACAGGGAAAACGTGAAGAAGATGAACATGGCCTATGCTGATTGGGACGTTTGAAATCTGGCGCGCTTTTTGGTTGTTCAATATCATAAGCGTGTGTTTCTTTTATATTATTTATATTCCATTAGTATTACAAATGCGTTCAATGGTTCAGTTGGTAGCTTAGCTGGCTTGCAGGTATTGGGACCTGGGTTCGATTCCCAGGTCCCCTTGTATATTTCATGATTTTTTCTATAACATGCTTCTGTGTAGCGCCTCTCCCAGGGTTCATCATGCGCCCTCACCTGCTTGCTTGCCACGCGCCCAGGAGATCAATCCAATGGCCAGAACCTGGACTCCATCATGCACGCTAGTCAACCATGCCATACGCAATTCCGGAAAGTCCAAAGGGGCCTTGCATTCTTGGGCCAAACTTCTCAAATGACACCTCCAAATTGGGTCAGCCACCCCCATGGTTTGCATATTTTTACTTTTTATTTTAATTATCCTTTTTATTCTTTTATTTGTTTTTATTGTCTTATTTAATTCAGAAAAAATAATTTTCATAACACAAAAAAATCAGAAATCATAAAAATAAAAATATGTTTATTTAATATTTATTTCATTAATATTTTTTTTTGTAAATAAATTTTAATAATCAACTTAGTAAAATTAGGTTAAAATTTTAATGTTTTTCTTAAATAAACTAAAAAATGTAGAAATTAGGGTTTTAACATTTTTTATTCTTTTTCTTAATAAATAATTTCTTCCTACTATTATTATTATTAATTATTAATTATTTTGTAAATAAACATGTCATTAATTAATTAGGGTAAATTAGGTTAAAACTTGAATATTTTTTCTTAAATAATTAAAAACAACTTAGAACTAGGGTTTTATTTAATTTCTAATTTTTAATTAATTTCCTTTATTTTCATTAAATACCAAAAACCATAAAAAATAACTTCTTTTCTTATTAAAAATTAATTAACTTTCAATTTCAATTTAATTTCTTTAATGGGTCCAACACCCTCGAATAGTCGATTCTAATTTCTCTTCGCACGTTTATTCTTATGTTTCTTTTAAAAATATTATGTAATTGCCCAAGCCTTGTAATAGTTATTAGGAAATTTATTTACTTTCTGCATTTTATTTCAAAAAACGGGTCTTTGTTAATTTGGCGATGTATAGACCCGCGCCTTGTAATAGCGTAGGACTTTATTTTCCGTACTTTAATTTCCGCACCCCTTAACTGCTAAATTTTTGCATGAAAGAATGAATGGCCCAAATAAAATCAAAGTGTAGCTCACCAAATGCATGACAAGATAAATATTAATCTGAAAACAATACACGAATTCACACACCACTCTTAGGGTACGCCTCACTGTTGCCTTGCCCCTCGAAACGTGGTCGTCGAGTATAGGACGTTTTAGTAAGTCCTTATGTCCATGAACATGGCATAAGGGTAGCTTCTAAGGTGTCCTACTATTGCTCTGGTGACCACACCACCCCTTAACTCGAATTGACCCGAATACCTCCAACGGTGGTGCTACCTACCTCTCAATGGTGGGATGGCGCTACCTTAAGGACATTTACACATCCTAATTCCTTAGGGTAGGTGGATGACTCGTAGATACTTGCTCTAAATTCAAAACAAATCAAAAACTCTTTTCACACCGACACTTTCAAAAAAGCTTTCAAAACAATTTTTTCAAACACTCTTGAGGACTGATACAAGAGTCGATCTGAAATCTTTAAACGAAACTTTTTTTCAAACTCACTCACACTTGAAAAGCAAACAAACATTTTGAAAACACAAATAAGCAAGTATCTAAGAGCCCATGGATAACCATGGATAGAAAGGGTGCTAACACCTTCCCTTTCTATAAATCTACCTCCCGAACCGAGAGACAATCTCATAAGGAATTTTGTTGTGCTTTTGTCCTGTCCATGTTGGAGAAAATAAAAGACGGTGGCGACTCTTGCTTCCACGACATTTCGCGAACCAGCGTTAAACAGTCAGTTCCAAATCCACCGATCACAGAACTGGCGACTCTGCTGGGGATACTTAAAAGTGAGGTGTACCTTAGGATTAGATCATACTTATGTTTTCAATTGAATGTTTTTTTTGCTTTATTATTTGTGGGTTTTGTCTTGAAGCTTCATAGATCCTAACCCGGATCTGGGGATACCCTGTTTAGGTAGCATAAGCTGTGAGGGACCTGTCCGGCGTAGACCGACATGGGTGAAGCAGTGGCTACGTTGGTGTGGCACCTTGGTATGTACCGATATCCCTTGTGTCGCAACGAGGAGAATATGGGTCTTCTAAGGAGTCATTAAGCACTAACCGACCTTAGAACCTTAAATGACCCAACTTGGCCAATAGAACAGTAGCAGTATGCTACGCCCATTGAGGCTAAACTCTCGTGATGGTTCTGGCCGCAAGAAAAGATTGCGATGCTGGAGTTATGATCGATTGAGGGTAGTCAGTGATATTGGGATCCTCTAGAACCCGGTTACTTCTGATAGGACAGGTCTTAACCAACAAACTGAAAGAGGGTAATACCTAGACCCCATGCTGGCCTAAACTCTAAGGGTTGTCTTGTGTGACTTGTGTGCCTTCAAACTTGACTACTTGCATACTTGTTATCTAACACTTGAGTTTCTTGCAGGTTTTGTTTACAGTCCTTAATCTGGACTCATAACAGGGTTACACATATCACTCCATGCATAGCATGATATCATACCATTGCATACATCCTGCATAAGGACTAACCCATTTCAAGGATCTCAAGGGCTTGTGATGCAGGTCATGATGAACCAATTATCCCGCAAGGGGCAAAGGGGATTTATTTTCCACTAGCCAAGGTTGTCAAGGGCTATGACCCACTGGATATGGTGAGCCTTTGACCCTTGAAGAAAGACTCTCAACAACATGAAGTTCCTTCAATCAAGCTACAAAATTCAAACTCTGACGGTTTCTTGTTTACCCCGCGAGATCCTTGAAAACATTGCATATATATACATACATATCATTGCATTACAGATACCTTTGTTGCAGGTCACTTACCCTTGTCGCTGTTTATTTCAACAATGGCTTTCCAACCGGACAACCAAGATCTCTGGGCTCAAAATGCCCAACTGCAAGAAATGTTCTTGAACCTATCCCAGGGGCAAGAAGAAATGAAGGCTCTCCTCACAAGGAACTTGGTCCTAGGGAATGCAGGGGGTATCAGGAACGATCAGCTGGATGGGCTACAGATTGAGTTGGCAACCATGAAGATCCAAATGATGGGACAGTTGATGGGCCAGATGACTCTCATTCAGGACTTGGCTCAAAAACAAGAAGAGCTCAGGGTCCTCGTCACCAAGCTGCTCCAAAATAATCAAGTGGGGCAAGCAACTAGGGTTGAAGTTCCAGTCATCATTCAACTACATGCGGGGCAAGAAGACAAGGGAAAATCTCCTCAGCCTGCTTCAGGCAGCCTCAACGGGGTAGTCAGCGTAAACGAAATACGCCTGGAAGACATTTCTCTGAAACTGATATACCATCATCTTTTATACTGAAGCGCTTGTTGGAGGTCAATCTGATCACTCTAAAGGACCCTCCTAAGAATCCGAATATGACACCTTCAAGGTATAACCCCAACACCCGCTGCGCTTATCATTCTGACAGCCCGGGGCATGCTACAGATGACTGCTGGACTCTAAAAAACAAGATCCAAGATTTGATTGAAGAAGGGGTGCTAGAGTTCATGCCAAACGGCGAGATGAAAATCTTTCGCTGAGAATTCTCCATTTGAGATGACTAGCTCAAACTAGAAGATTTTTGTTCATTAGAATTTTTCAAATTGTAATTTTCTTTTGATTGTTCAAACATTTATTCATGTTAAACGTTGTTATTTCATCAATGCATCGCATATGTCTGTTTTGAAGCAATATATTCGCATTCGCTATACTCAAACTGCTTTCATTTTTGATGTCAACTCTCAATTAATAATTCTAAGCCTCTTGAGGGAGGATGACGAAAAAGATACCGCTATCTTTACAGTATACTTTTGAACAGACCCCGCTGATGAAGTACAGGCATTGTTTCAAATCCCTAAACACTAGAGTTATAAGGAAGATAATCCCTCGTCAACCCCTCTGAGCCAAAGAAGTAGGAGTTTTTCTTTTCGAAATTTAAAACCCTTAATCATAACCTGGGGCAGGGTATTCTCTCAGTTGATCCAAGTGCACAACGAATGGCATCAAAAGAAGTCCTTCTGAAACAAAAGACAGTGATGGTTCCAAATAACCATAAAAAACAGGCGGTCATTACCAAAATCAAAAAGCCCATTAAGTCAAAACCTACGAAGGAGACTTACAAAAACTGGGGCATCCCGCTGACTGTAATCACAAAAGAAACAGTTCAGGCAAAAAACAGGGATAACGAAATCAATCAAAAGGAAAGAGGTCACACAAACCCTCAATAACAAAAAGGAATGACCGCCTATTCAAAATAAATTATCAATATCCGAACCATCACCGGAATATCAGAGCAAAGACTCAAACAAGGTCTAACGCACGATCAACTGAGTTTAGGTTTGAAGAACATCACGAAGAGCGGGTGGGTACAAATAAAATTTGAGCCTTTATCCTTTGTTTCTTAAACCGTGAACTAGGCCACGTTATAACCCTCAAAAGTCCTAGCTGAAGCACGGGTTAGTTCGAAAGCATACTGTTACGAAAGGTATCCTGACTCCTTAAGGCTTGCGGTAAAATAACGAGTTGACATCACAGTTTACAAAATTCACTTGTTTTTATGAAAAAATGCATTTTCAAAAACTTCAAGACAGACATAAGCTTTGCATTTTTAACATAACTTTGTTTGCATATGACTTTCTGTTCAAACAGCAAAGAAATTCGCACGAAGAATATCTAGTGAACAAAGGCACTTCCAATCAAGGGGCATGGCAGGATAATTGTCCATCATCTGGGGCAGTTAAGTCAAGATTCGGAGAATCTCTCAAAAGGCCAACCAGCTTGGGGCAAATCTCCATCTGGGTCACTTGGGGCATTGGACATAAATTCCAGCGACGAATCTTGCCTGATCAAACGAAGATCTTCTGGTGGTATGGTAACACTGCACTACTAACAGTGACAACTTCCTGTATCCTAAGAGCACGGACATAGTCGAAAAAATACTACGCATAATCAAAGACCCGCTAGGTTGACACACCTAGGCAAAAATAAGGGCTTCCCGGCGAACCAAAAGGGTTCGGGCAAAATAAGGGATGAAAAAGGAAAATCTGTACACCCGGCAAGTCGAAAACCTGAAAAGGCGGCTTGGGCAAAAATGGGTATCCCGGTGGACTGAAAACCTGAAAGGGCGGTCCAGGCAAAAATTAGGGATCAGAGCGTACGACTATGTCCTGGAATCTCGTCACCTGTCTACCAGAAGATTTGTCAATTACTCCCACAGGTGCCTTCTCCCACTGAAACTGGGGCAATGATGAGTTGTCTAAACGATCTAATTGCTCTGCCATCAAGGTACCAAGGCCAGTTCAGCTGAAGAATGACCAAGATATCTTAGTTCCCCAGAGAGTGAGCCAGCAAGTCAGCAAAAAAAAATCTCCCCAAGCAGAGTTAGTCCACCGTCAACCTCAAGGAAGTTGGATTATCCCCTGCGGATCTCAACATTCCCCGGCAGAGTATACAAATATTCTCAACAAACATCCCCGGCAGTCTTGATCTAAGATTGTTCCCCGGCGGTATACCAGACATTCAGTGGAGCTACTTCCCCAATACATCTCAAAACTTTCCCCAAGGGAGTCCAATCTAAAGATTTCCCCAGGAAAACTAAATCATCTCCCCAGCAGGAAGCCTATCCCCAGTAGATTCTGGAAGCTTCCACCCCTGCAGAGCACGAACACGTCTCCCGGCTTTATTCAAAGGTTATTTCCCTACCAGGATATAACTGGGTTATCCTCAGCCAAAAGCCACGGAAAGATCGTCCTCGGCGAAGTCTTCTTATCCCCAGCGGAGTCTATTAAAACTTCCAACATAACGGTATCCCCAGCGGAATTATCATTAAGCATCTCAGCAAAGTATCTCTCTTCCCAAAGAGTATTGTTCCCCAGCAAGATCGCTAGAATAATTTTCCCCCCACAGAGTAATCTCCAAGTTTATTCCCCAACGGAGTCATCTTCTCCTACCGGTATTCTTGCAACGATCATCCCCAGCGGAAACAACGAAACTCTTCTCTTCAACATTAACCCAGGATTTAATTTCCCGGCATCCGTCAAGGATTTATTTTCCTAAGACAAAAACATACATAAACACGTTTTCATACATTACAGCATGGATATACGCATCATGAACATACAATCTCATCTCGCATGTCATACATCATGACATTACGCACAACTAACGTTTTGTCTTTTCAGGACAAAGGTTAATACAAAGATAATTACTATCAACGGTCGCAACTAAAGATCCGATTCCTGTATCTTGCCAGGGTGTATCTGTTGATGACTGATTCCAGACCCGATTCCTGTATCTTGCCAGGGTGCGTCTAAAGAGTTCGAGGATCCAATGCCTGTATCTTGCCAGGGTGTATCTGTTGACGACTAGCATTACCAGACCCGATTCTTGTATCTTGCCAGGGTGCGTCTGAAGAGTTCGAGGATCTGATGCCTGTATCTTGCCAGGGTGTATCTGTTGACGACTAGCATTACCAGACCCGATTCTTGTATCTTGCCAGGGTGTGCCTGGAGAGTTCGAGGATCTGATGCCTGTATCTTGCCAGGGTGTATCTGTTGACGACTAGCATTACCAGACCCGATTCTTGTATCTTGCCAGGGTGCGTCTGAATAGTTTGAGGATTCGATGCCTGTATCTTTCCAGGGTGTATCCGTTGACGACTAGCAGTACCAGATCTGATTCCTGTATCTTGCCAGGGTGCATCTGAAGAGTTTGAGGATCCGATGCCTGTATCTTGCCAGGGTGTATCCGTTGACGACTAGCATTACCAGACACGATTCCTGTATCTTGCCAGGGTGCGTTTGAAGAGTTCGAGGATCCGATGCCTGTATCTTGCCAGGGTGTATCTGTTGACGACTAGCATTACCAGGCCCGATTCTTGTATCTTGCCAGGGTGCGTCTGAAGAGTTCGAGGATCCGATGCCTGTATCTTGCCAGGGTGTATTTATTGACGACTAGCATTACCAGACCCGATTCCTGTATCTTGCCAGGGTACGTCTGAAGAGTTTGAGGATCTGATACCTGTATCTTGCCAGGGTGTATCCGTTGACGACTAGCAGTACCAGATCCGATTCTTGTATCTTGCCAGGGTGCGTCTGAAGAGTTTGAGGATCCGATGCCTGTATCTTGCCAGGGTGTATCCATTGACGACTAACAGTACCAGACCCGATTCCTGTATCTTTCCAGGGTGCGTCTGAAGAGTTTGAGGATCCGATGCCTGTATCTTACCAGGGTGTATCCGTTGACGACTAACATTACCAGACTCGATTCCTGTATCTCGCCAGGGCACGTCTGAAAGGTTCTCTCATCGTCCCGTTGAGGTAGTAATCGCCCAAAGGTTCTCTCATTGTCCCGTTGAGGTAGTAATCATCCAAGGTTCTCTCATCGTCCCGTTGAGATTGTAATCGTCCAAGGTTCTCTCATCGTCCCGTTGAGGTACGCAAGTTCTCGCTAAGGAATCTCTTACGCGATCGACAATCTCCCGATGGCATCTATAAGCCCATCTCTCCACTTACCAACAGTCTCTAGATGGCATCTATAAGCCCATCATCCTACCCATCAGTCTCCAAATGGCATCTGTAAGCCCATTCCCCACATCACACTGCTGACACTCTACTATGTGAGTGCAAATTTCTGGGCACTCTAGTGTTCAATCATCTTCCACCTTCGGATTACGAAAGGCACGACAGCCAATCTACATCCTCAGGTTTAAGAAGATTGAACAGGGGCAACTTTTGTACCCCAAAATTTGCCCTCCCATATTCTTCAAGATTTGCCAAGATCATGCTTCAAAATCTCCCAAGGGTTGCACAATCCATTTGCCTCCTAACAGTTAAAAATTAGGGTTTTGGTGTTGGCAAAGAAATTGAAGTTTCCAAGGGTCCAATCAAGTCTCACATGCCTACACACATTGTCAAGCATCCACATGCCAAGTTTCAAGACTCACAGCATCAAATTGCACAGTCAAAAACCCTAATTGCCACACAGTCAACTGCAGGGGCAAAATGGTCATTTGAAAGTCAAAAGTCAAAATTTTTGGTCAACATCTTATTTTGAAGCCACAAACATCATTTTATCAATTCTTGATCATGATTCTCAAAGCATGGCTCAAAAAGTCTCAAGATGCAAAAGTTTCTATTTTTGGACAGTTGAAAAAGTCAACTGCAAATTGACCAAGGCATAACTTCCACATGGTTTATCAGAAAAATTCCATACAAAGCTCATTTTGAAGATAATGACATTTCCTGCAACTTATCTTCACACTCCAAGTCCAAGAAATGCTCTCACAAAAAGTTATCAATTTCAACATTATAGGTCATTTTCAAAAGTCAACAAAAAGGCACTTTAAGTCAAAGACCATAACTTGAGATTGGTAAATCAAAATGACATGGGACCAAAGATATTGGTTATAGGACTTCAAGACCTTTCCAAAATGTCCAAGAACATGATCAAAGATTAAAACTTGAGCAAGATATGCCTTGTGGAAGTTGGGAAATTTTTGGGAATTTTGAAAAGTCAACTTTGCTTCAAATGCCTCAAAATTGCTAATGGGCCTCAATTTCTTCCATGAATCATCACCCAAAGGCCATGCACGACCCATTAAGCTAAAAGGGAGTTATTTTCTTATTTTTAATTAATTAATTGAATTTTTAATCCTATTTATTCATTTAATTAAAATTAATTATGAGAAAAATACTAAATCATGTTTTCCAAATCTTTTTGTGCAACATATCCACTCTTTATGAATCAAATATCTCGTGTGTCAATCACCAAGGAAAGAATCTTCCATAATTGGCATAATTGGCATGAAAAGAGATTGAAAAAGATTTGACAAAATCAAATATTCAAAGCATTGATTCAAGGACTTTGGGCTTGCTTTTTCTAACCTAATTCCATTCAGTTACATATACAAAACTAACCTAATGCATAAGACAAAAGAAGCTGCGCAAAACACAGGAGAACAAAACTTGCATTTTTGACAAAAATATTGAAAACTGAAAACCTAATTACAAGGTGTTTCAAGGCCTGAAAAGTGTTCCAAAACATTGCTGAGGGATCCAGGAAACTATTGCAATCGAAACCAAGTCTCCACGCACAAGGAATTGGTAGAACATAATTGCTTTTCTTTCAAAATTGTCCATAATCGTGTTTTGATTTCTAGGCATTGTTCATGCATTTTTATTGTTGATTTACACTAACATGAATGCTCTGAAGCTAATGGTACTACTCAATTGAATTAATAATGCCTGTATGAAAATTCACCATGAAAGTTTTCTAGGGTTTTAGAAGCTCCAAAAGAGGGGTTCCTTCATCTGGAAAAATTGGACAACCACACTGGTACCGTTGACTTCGTGACGTCCAAACGAATCATCCCATGACCTCGCGCCCAATTTATGGTCAAGCATGCTCTAATCGCTATTTTCTGCAGGTTGTGTTTAGTGGGGGTTTAAAACCCCCGCTATCTGTTTTATAATTACAGGGAAAACGTGAAGAAGATGAACATGGCCTATGCTGATTGGGACGTTTGAAATCTGGCGCGCTTTTTGGTTGTTCAATATCATAAGCGTGTGTTTCTTTTATATTATTTATATTCCATTAGTATTACAAATGCGTTCAATGGTTCAGTTGGTAGCTTAGCTGGCTTGCAGGTATTGGGACCTGGGTTCGATTCCCAGGTCCCCTTGTATATTTCATGATTTTTTCTATAACATGCTTTTGTGTAGCGCCTCTCCCAGGGTTCATCATGCGCCCTCACCTGCTTGCTTGCCACGCGCCCAGGAGATCAATCCAATGGCCAGAACCTGGACTCCATCATGCACGCTAGTCAACCATGCCATACGCAATTCCAGAAAGTCCAAAGGGGCCTTACATTCTTGGGCCAAACTTCTCAAATAACACCTCCAAATTGGGTCAGCCACCCTCATGGTTTGCATATTTTTACTTTTTATTTTAATTATCATTTTTATTCTTTTATTTGTTTTTATTGTCTTATTTAATTCAGAAAAAATAATTTTCATAACACAAAAAAATCAGAAATCATAAAAATAAAAATATGTTTATTTAATATTTATTTCATTAATATTTTTTTTTGTAAATAAATTTTAATAATCAACTTAGTAAAATTAGGTTAAATTTTTAATGTTTTTCTTAAATAAACTAAAAAATGTAGAAATTAGGGTTTTAGCATTTTTTATTCTTTTTCTTAATAAATAATTTCTTCCTACTATTATTATTATTAAGTATTAATTATTTTGTAAATAAACATGTCATTAATTAATTTGGGTAAATTAGGTTAAAACTTGAATATTTTTTCTTAAATAATTAAAAACAACTTAGAACTAGGGTTTTATTTAATTTATAATTTTTAATTAATTTCCTTTATTTTCATTAAATACCAAAAACCATAAAAAATAACTTCTTTTCTTATTAAAAATTAATTAACTTTCAATTTCAATTTAATTTCTTTAATGGGTCCAACACCCTCGAATAGTCGATTCTAATTTCTCTTCGCACGTTTATTCTTATGTTTCTTTTAAAAATATTATGTAATTGCCCAAGCCTTGTAATAGTTATTAGGAAATTTATTTACTTTCTGCATTTTATTTCAAAAAACGGGTCTTTGTTAATTTGGCGATGTATAGACCCGCGCCTTGTAATAGCGTAGGACTTTATTTTCCGTACTTTAATTTCCGCACCCCTTAACTGCTAAATTTTTGCATGAAAGAATGAATGGCCCAAATAAAATCAAAGTGTAGCTCACCAAATGCATGACAAGATAAATATTAATCTGAAAACAATACACGAATTCACACACCACTCTTAGGGTACGCCTCACTGTTGCCTTGCCCCTCGAAACGTGGTCGTCGAGTATAGGACGTTTTAGTAAGTCCTTATGTCCATGAACATGGCATAAGGGTAGCTTCTAAGGTGTCCTACTATTGCTCTGGTGACCACACTGCCCCTTAACTCGAATTGACCCGAATACCTCCAACGGTGGTGCTACCTACCTCTCAATGGTGGGATGGCGCTACCTTAAGGACATTTACACAGCCTAATTCCTTAGGGTAGGTGGATGACTCGTAGATACTTGCTCTAAATTCAAAACAAATTAAAAACTCTTTTCACACCGACACTTTCAAAAAAGCTTTCAAAACAATTTTTTCAAACACTCTTGAGGACTGATACAAGAGTCGATCTGAAATCTTTAAACGAAACTTTTTTTTTAAACTCACTCACACTTGAAAAGCAAACAAACATTTTGAAAACACAAATGAGCAAGTATCTAAGAGCCCATGGATAACCATGGATAGAAAGGGTGCTAACACCTTCCCTTTCTATAAATCTACCTCCCGAACCGAGAGACAATCTCATAAGGAATTTTGCTGTGCTTTTGTCCTGTCCATGTTGGAGAAAATAAAAGACGGTGGCGACTCTTGCTTCCGCGACATTTCGCGAACCAGCGTTAAACAGTCAGTTCCAGATCCACCGATCACAATGAGTATCAGAAAAATATCCATAAATGGATTGTATCTGACTCGTATCTGAAAGATGTACTGAATGAGGGTCATAATGACATCCATATCTGGATCGTATCTGGACTATATTTGAGAAATAAGCTGAATGAGTGGCAGAATGACATCCGTATCTGGATCGTATCTGGATTGTATTTGAAAGGTGTGCTGAATGAGTGGCAGAATAACATTTGTATATGGATCGTATTTGGACTGTATTTGAAAGGTATGTTGAATGAGTGGCAGAATGACATCCGTATCTGGATCGTATCTGGACTGTATTTGAAAGGTATGCTGAATGAGTGGCAGAATGACATCTGTATCTAGATCGTATCTGGACTGTATTTGAAAGGTATGCTGAATGAGTGGAAGAATGACATCTGTATCTGGATCGTATTTGGACTGTATTTGAAAGGTATGTTGAATGAGTGGCAGAATGACATCCGTATCTGGACTATATTTGAAAGGTATGCTGAATGAGTGGCAGAATGACATATGTATCTGGACTGTATTTGAAAGGTATGTTGAATGAGTGGCAGAATGACATCCATATCTAGATCGTATATGGATTGTATTTGAAAAGTATGTTGAATGAGTGGCAGAATGACATCCGTATCTGGATCGTACCTGGACTGTATTTGAAAGTTAATCTGGAATAAGTATCAGTATGTCAGCCGTATCATGATCGCATCTAAACTGTTTCTAGAAGAGAATCTGGAGTAAGTATCAGAATAATATTCGTCTCTGGATCGCATATGAACTATTTCTAGAAGAGTGTATGAGAAGGAGCCCATGTAGGATTGTTTCAGCTGGTCGTGTAGATAATTGTCCTGGCTTGTTTCAGGTATTAATCTCTGATCCTTTTGAAAATTGTTGATGATAGCCATCTATTGATTTTATCTTTCCTGAAAAGGTAAAGAGTTAGCTGCATGCAATGCCATGATGTATGAAATGCATGGTGCAATGATGTTCTCAAAATAAATGAGATTGTGTCGTATGCACATGTCATGTATGTAATATGATGCATGAAATGCGAAATGTTATTGAAATGTATTTTTGTCTTGGAAAATAAATCCTTGACAAATGTTGGGGAATTTTCGGAGGCTGAATCTCGGACGACCGTTGGGGATGAAAAGTATGCCCATCTTCAAACCTTGTTTGGAACCTTTCCACTGGGGATTCCTGTTTTTGTTGTTTGTGGAGAAATCTGTTGGGGGGTGTTGATTTTGCTTGAGAAGAAAACTCTATGGAGAGTGTTGATTTCCGTTTTGGGGAAAAAAGTTCAGGAGTCTTAGTTCTCTGTTGCTCTACTGGAGAGTTATCTCTTGATAGAAGAGAAAGGAAGTTAACAACTTATTGGGAATAAAGAAGTTAATTGTTATCTGGTTGTCTCCCGGGCTTTGCAACGACCTATAGGGGATTGTGGAAAAGTATACTGGGTAAGAGGGGTTGCGGTCCCTTGATTTGTGATAGTTTGGGAAGCGAATTCAAGCTGGGGAATCTTTTCGTTTGTTGGGGAAATAAACCCAATCGCTTGCCTTCTGGAGAGGTGTTTTATTTTGGCAGAACTCCTTGAGGATTCTTGAGATCAACTTAGTTGGGAAGAAGGTTTTCCAATGACTGAGACTCTTGTTGGGAATTTCATGGATCCAACTTTGTGGGGACTTGACTGAGGGTCATCGTATGAAAAGGACTTTGTGGGAATTTGTCACTGCCCCAAGTAACAAGTGTTTGTAGCACTGCTAGGAAATGTTTGTTTGACCGTACGTAACCTTTTATTGGAATTTAATTTCAATGCTCCAAGTGATTCATATAAAGACCTGCTCCTGGAAAATGATCATGCTGATGCCCCCTTGCTTACAGGAGATCTGTCATTGGAAGCGTTATCCCATTTGATGTGATTTTGTTTCCTGAGAGAATTTTTGTTTTATGGATATTCGTCGTGTGAATTTCTCAGCTGTCAAACAATTAGCCATATGCAAACAACGATATTCAAATAATGCAAAGTTTATGCTTGTCTTGATGTTTTGTAAATTAGTTTAGCAGATAAAAGAATTTTTGTAAGAAAATTCAACTCAGGATTTTGAGTAAAGCCTTACAGGAGTCAGGATACCTTTTATAACAGTATGCTTTCGAACTAACCCATGCTTCAATTAGGACTTTTGAAGGGTTGTAACGTGGCTTGACGGTTTAAGAAACAAAGGATAAGGCTCAAAGTGTATTTATACCCGGTCGTTCTTCGTGATGTCCTTCAGTTCTAAACGCAGTCCTAAACCCATCAGATAAGAATACTCTTCCAATGTAGGAATCAATTGATAAACAGGGAAAGTAAAGCATTAATATACCAGATCATAGAACTGGACCAAAGTCGAGAGAATACCCTCCTTCATCCTGAGCTTCATAAGATAAATGATGGACCCATACTTCCTCCGAAAATCTGTAGGACTCTCGATCTCGGGAATCAGACTCATCAACTCATCTATCTTGGGATCTTTGAAACTGTACTTCCCATTCTTTCTTTTCCAGAATCCATAGTCAAAAAGTACCTGAGATATTCACAAAGAGTCAACTTTTAAGTCCCTTGAAACAAAATGTTTTTAGAAGATGCTCATGGGTGCATGAATTCATGATGCAACAATCACACACAAGATCACAAACATAGGGTTCATAGGTTCAATGTCACGAGCATGAGGTTGAAGGTACTACCCATAAGGTATGATCTAAAAGTTTATCACCTGTCGAACAAGGTTCTAGAGGTTCCCAGAGTCTACATCCTTCCTTCGGATATTACCAACGTCCCGGTTGACTCAGTAATTAGTAATATTCTCAGGAAAAACTCGTCTAAGTTTAGTATCGTGTGACAACCATATCCGGATTACTCCGTCATAGTTTCCGCACTACACCTAAAAGGCCAAGAGGGGTTAAAGGTTTTACGGTTCTCAGTTTCAGCAAGCTCCTGGGTTGAAAGCAGTACATTTTCTCGATTACTCGGTAAACGACACTACAGTCAAAGGGAACTCCACTGAGTGGGGGATCTCATGTATCCTTTTTTGGGATTACTCCCTCAAAGTTAACATGACTATACCGCCCTTCCTATCTTAAGTTTGTCCAAGTCCGGATATAGAACTTATGAGAAATCACCAAGCACCCTGAAAACCAGGAAAATCCAGACAAACATATATACAATATATAAAATATAAACAATGAAATCACATACACAAATAAACAATGATAGGCTCAACCCACTTAGGGATGGACCAGCAATAGGTCAATCTTTCCCCAGTGAAGTCGCCATTTTTTCTGTAGGGGTAGAAATGTTAAGACTAAGCCATTGGATTGACTTGACTCGCACAGATCAAATTACAAACCGCCATCGCGCTTTATTATTTACAAAGGAATGGGAAAAGAGTGAATAACCCAAAAAGAGGGGGAGAGAATCTAAGTTTGGGGGTTGGTTATGCCAAGGGAACGTATTAGCACCCTAAACATATACGGTACTCCGCAGGAACCTCTTTGAAAATATGTGTATTTTGGCTATAAATGTTGTATAAAAATGGATTGTAGAGATGAGGAAAGAAGTATTTTTTTATGATTTTTGCACCCGCCGCGGTTGTGGACCTTTAGTGCCTACGTACCACCTTCTGTTCAATAGGGGATCAGGGTACACGTAGTTCACCTTTAAAAAAATTTAAAACGCAAGTGTGTTGGTTTAATTTTAAGAGACAAGCATTCATCGTCTTATCCGAGTGGAAGAACATACTTACTACCCATAATTATGAGAAAGGAGAATTTGCATCATCTCAAAGTGGGGGATATGACTTGGATTTTAAAATCAACAAAGCCTCGCTCAACACCCAAGTGGAAAATATCTCGCTTCACTACATATCATAGAAGTATAGTAGCTCGCATCACTACGAGGATTGACAAGAGTCTTGTCTTTTGAGAAAGTCTTAAGGTAAAAAAGCCGAAATGGCTAAAATGGTTTGAATGAGATTGATTGACTTTTAGTCTTCTCATAAAAATGTCAAGGTATTGTTAAGTTTATTAAAGTTTGATTACGAAAATATTTTTAAAATGCATGGACCTAAGTCCAAGTTTATTATGAAAGTAGTTCAATTTTAAAAACAAGAAGAGTTTTCAAAAGGAGGGAGAAGATTTTTAAAATTAAAGAAGATGGGAGAAGATGAAGGTATTATCCTATGGCATAAAGTAAAAGCTAGGGGAAAAGAACTGTCTAACCAACAAGAAGCCAACACTTGAAATAATGAGTCAATGTAAAATTCTCATTCTTTGGGTTGAAACCAAGCAAGCAAAGATACTAAACCTCTTAAGAAACCAAGCTTCAATTGCATTAAGTCTTCAGAAAAATTGGGCAGAGTAACGGCTGTATACAGATGAATTCCATATTACAGACAAAGCATATAATCACAATAACATGCATACAAAACAAACAAACAACCCAATGTCTTGGGGTAAACCTCAAGAACTCCAAACAAAATAACAGTTGAGGTCATAAGGTCTCAAGGTAGGTTAAGGTCCCTACTCTAAGTCCAAGAAGTCCATAATCTCCATAATGCTAAGGATAATAACCAATTTGTCCAAGTAAGATTAAAGTTTTTTAGGGTTCAAGTTGATTATTAAGTATCTTCAAAAAGAAATGAAAAGCTCAAATGAGCAAAATAAAAAAAATGACATAAAATAAAAAATCCTCAAAGGAGTAAAGATGAAAAGAACATGAAATGTAAATACTAAAATAAACGTGCTTAAAGTAAAAGCATAAAATAAAAGCACAAAATAAAATCAATTGTTAGAAGTTAGAGGTTAGTTGAATGACCATCTTGAAAATTGCATTTGAAACTCATTATAAGATTGATAAAATCAAAGCCTCTCATCAACAAGTTTCATTTGCTTTTTGTCAATTATATCATCCATTCAAAATTCTCAAGGCAACAATAAATGATCAATGATGTTTAACTGATTCACTTTGACCAAAGTTTATGAAGGTTCATTAAAGGATTGATAAGACCAAAGCCTCCTAACAATGAATCTCAAAGTTATTGGATTAAAGGATTCAAATCAACATACTTAGGATTACAAACATGGGTTTGGGCCACGAAAGATCATTTCTCGAATCGAGACAAAATTTAGCATTATGTTAAGTAATCGTAAGTGGATTTATACAGAAGTCGCACTTATTTTGAGATCGGTCAATAGCAATTTATGTGTCCTATGCTTGGAGAGATGATATGTACATCATCCTCTAACAACATATGACACAATAAGAAGGGAATAAGATGAAGAGGGATGGGAGAAGAATTAAACCACATTTGAACCAAAAAAAGTCAAACTATTATTAAAATCATTTATCCATTTTTATGGAGTTAAACTCAACACTATGGATCTAATGATGTTAATAAACCTCATGATCAAAATTTCATAGTCCAAGATCAGCCAGAATATATACAAAAAATAAAATTGTATTAAAAATAAAGAAAAAGGTTTTTTTTTAAAAATGATTTTAAAATGAAAATAAGAGGGGAAAATGGCAACTATATTCAAATCAACCAAGAAAAATCAAATGAGGCCATATAAAAATTAGGAATAAACTCAAATGTTTATATAAAATTTTTGGTAATTTTTTAAAGTCAGAAACTATTTTTAAACTAATTAAAATTGCTCAAATAAATGGAAAAAGGATCAAAAATAGTAGAAGTTAAAATAAAATTCTAAAAAAAATCAGAAGGTCAGAAATAATGGAAATGATGTTGATGAATTTTTTTAGAATTTAAAAATATTCAAAAGTATTTTTTAAGTAATTAAAAACAAACCACAACAAAGAAAAATTATAAAAAATATCAAATCTAAAAATAAAATAATAAAAAAGTAAAATTCAGAAAGAGAATATTTGAAAATATTTTTGTGAATTTTTTCATAACTTTTGAACCAGAAATGAATCTTCTATAATTTTTTGAAGTTTAAAATAATTTAAATATAAAAATCAGAAATAAAAAATAAAGTCAAAAAAATATGGACCAATGGATGAGAGTCAAAACGCGTTACTAAGCTAATCCAATGGATCAGACGCGCTATGCAGATCATGGTCTTTAGTGGAATAAACACATGATCATTAATTAAATCAGATTTTTGAAAAATAAGCATGGCACACTTTCATTGGTTGATAGATGACACGTTGGTCATCTTCAACGTCCAGCCAACGAAATCTATAGGTTTCAGAAACTGTAAAATTAGAAGACGAGACCAGTACCATTCGCTTCGTCTCTTCAAGATGATTCCAATGGTACCTTCGCGAAAAAATTATATAAGTTGTAGCTCAGTCGTTTTGGAATAGAAGTTTTGAAAAGGGATTTGAAATCTCATGGTCAAAACGTACTTCCAATTGAAAATAAATGTTGCGACTAGAATCAGGATGATGAGAGCTTCATGATAGTATCAAAGTTTGAGAGAATTGGTGAAGGAATCTACCTATTAAAGTTAAGTTGCAGAGCTCTGAAACTTGACTTGGCTAGCACGGTTCAGGGAGTTTTAGAGCTTATTTTTTTCTTCTATTAGCTTCAGTGAGGTTCAAGGAAGATAAATTGACAAAGAAAAATGATTGAGAAAGACTATAAGAGCAAATTCGAAGTTGTAGAAAGTTTGGTTCAAGAGGGAGTTTGGTAGGGTGATTCTGGCTCTCTAAGCTTGTGAAAATGAATGAGGTATGCCCCTCTATTTATAGGGAAACTGATTGAATTTTCAAGCGTGTGAAATGATGAAGTTTGGAGGGAAATCATGTGAACCTGATACACGAGTAAGGTGTGATCTGTTTTGCATCAAAACTCATCCAATCATTGCGTTTTAAGGCTCTAATCCACTTTGGAAAGTTGAGTAAACATGTTTAGACAAAAAACGTGTGCTAATTTGATGTTTAGAAGCCACAACATGAATTTCAAATTCTGACTTATGAAGAAACTTCTGTTTCAAGTTACCAAATTCAAATCAACGGCATTCTCAGCTCAAGGAGTCTTAGGACATGATTCTTGAAGTTTTAGAAAGATGAGATCACAAGCTTTACAATGTGAAAAGAATGGCATCAAATGGATGGTTGAGCTAAAAATTTTAATGAGTCAAAGTTGAGAAAAAGAGGTTGACTTCCTATACTTAGAAATTTTTTTTTTTCATAAAAAATGACTTATAATGTCTTGTATCTAAACATGGCCTTCCGCTTGAAATTTGCTCTTGAACAAAAAAGATGGCATGAAGTAGATCTCTTGAATAGAATTTTGAGACTTGAACCGTTTAAAAACTCCAAAAATTGGGAGAGTTATGACTTGTTGAAGTTGGCAAAAATTTATGAAATGACCTATAATCTTTTGCATCCTTAGGGCATCTTCCATCCATTTTCACACTTTGCACTTAAAAGAAGGGTTGAAGTCCATATCTTTAAGATCATTGTGGGAAAATAATGGGCTCAAGGAGATAAAAATTGACCAAGTTATGATCTTTTAAAGTCACATAAGAGAATTTGATGATTCAACTAGAAGACTTGTAATCTTTCTTCATCATTAGGTACCTTCTACACAAAATTCCCTTGAAACTCTTGAAGTGATTTGTTGATAAATATTTAAAGAGAAGGATGTCTTTGTAATCACTCAAAAATACCAAAAGATGAGCAAGATATACCCCTTTGAAGTTCAAAACCCTAGCTCCTAGAGCAACAAGATACCTTAGAAATCTTTTTACAATTTTGATAAACTTTCTTGCACAAATACTTTTGTCATATAAATAGAAATTGTTGAGGATGATAATGAGGAACCATAGCAACCATAGCCACTTTCAAATATTGATAATTGAGGGAAATATGCATTTGTGATCAATCAATCAAGAACTTGTCCAATTAAGTCAAACTTTTCCAATCTACCCTTGTACCTTTGAACTATATTTGACAAATTGAGGCATGATGAATCATAATAGACTTTGTCATGATATTAAATCAAAATATCTTCAATAATGAAGCTTGAATCTCAATGAAGCTTTTTTGAAGAAGGCATGGAAATAAACTCACGAACCTATGGATCAACTTGCTAGAATGTGTTGTGCTTTCACCTATGATATCAACAATTAGGACAAACATACATTATATTTATTAGTTAAAAGTTAATCAAAACATAGATGACAACAAGATACAAATCAAGGTGCTTGGTGATTCCTCATGGGCAAAGCTAAGGATAAGGATAAGAGTCAAATCCTAGCGTGTGATCTTGTTGTGATTGAGTTGATATGATATGATAGAGAAATCTTAGGGGCAAAATTTAGGGTACAACAACTGCCAAGTTGAACAAAGTGGGTGTTAACATCTCACAAGGAAGTTGGAACGTGTTAGTCGTACCTTCCCAAAAGAAAATCAAAGCTATGATTTTGTTGGGATTGATCTTATGAGTATTCCTCGACAGTTGGATGGCGTAGAAGATGCCATCATCTTTCCACTGCTCTTGTTTATGTCCTTGGATTTTATCTAACCAAGTGAGATAAGCTTTGTTACCTGGAGCAGGTATAGATCAAAATACCCTAGATTCCATGAACCTGACATCAATCGGTGTTTCAGAATTAAAGGCCAAAAACTTAGAAGAGGTAAACACAAGAAAAGTACTCATGAACTCGCCTTGGATGATTTTTTTTTGAGTTGGGAGAGGTCATGGAAGGCAAAGAGTTTATCTGCAACAACAAACGAAATAAGCATCTATTATTGCCATCTCTTGATCTTGTGTTCATCAGTAGATGGTGATTGTTGAATGATAGTTAAGTTTTCTTCCTTGGGAAAATTAAAAGGCACTGGGTTGTTACCAGTGTTGATCGGAGTAAGTGAGGAAGAAACCATGGTGGTAAAAGAAGGGGAAAAGAAAGAAACATCTTTTTTTCCACCAACTTGTAGGAAAAAGGGGTGCGAGAAAGAAGAAGAAGAAGAAGAAGAAGAGAAAATGGGAAGTTGAAGGTGTATTTATAAACAAACTAAAGTTGTCGATGATGAACAAATGGCACTCACTGGTCAAACTTGGGTTGACACGAGTTTAGAAGTGGAATAGTTAATGGGGTTTGGGTTGAAATACCACACCCTAGGAAATAGGAGTCATCATGAGAAATGATGGAATAACGTTGGGAATAGTGGCGCAAAAAGTGGTCATCATGACGCATGATGTCAAGTTGAATAGACAGTCAGTGGAAAATTCGAAATAAAGAAAAATGCTGAAATTCTCAGTCGACACAGCTTTCGTCGAAATTGGAATTTTGGGGGACAATTTGTTAACTAATAGTTTTCGACCAAGGGAAGTGATTATAAGCTAATGGTCATCCCCAAGAGGAAAGTATTTCGACCTAAACCATGGTGAGAGAAGAGGCATCGACAGGTAGTCCCGTTGAGACTTAAACAAAATCCAGTTTTTAAAGGTGAGTCGACGTAATGGTTTGAGTTAGTCGACTAGGAGCGAGATTAATGAAGGGTTCAAAAGGTATAATCAAATACATGAAGCGTTCAACATTGGAGCAGTTTTCATCGATGGTTACAAATTGAATGTGGAAAGGTTCAGAAAGACAGTTTTCATCACAAATTCCAAACATGGTTGTAATAATCGTCGAACGTGTCAGATAACAATTATTTTTGTTTGTTATTTAAGCAAGTTTTTCATTCATGTTAGAGGTCACATTTTATAATATTTTTATAGAACACTCAAAGTACTCACGTCTAGAGAGAAACAAGTCAATTATGAGAAATATATGATTGTGTCCATCTTTAAATTCAAATTAATTTATTTCAAGTATTATTTATCATTTCTACTTATAATTTATTTATTTATCTTTGTTTTGTTTTTTTACCCTTTTCAAGTGTACTAATTTTAAAAAGTGTACTAAATTGTTCCAAAATTTTAATATTTTCAAAATAAAAGCATTTTGAAAACAAAATATTTATATTGCTCGGCATCTATAAGAAGATTTATTGAGTTATTTTGGTAGAAAATTTGTTGTCTTTTTTTATAAAAAAAACAAAAAGATTTAATGTTGCCACTTGCCACTTGCCACTTGCCACCGACTAATTTCAGGCATTATTATGTGATTCACAATAAACAAAGATCTATTACTTTTGTCACTAACAAACAAAGATCCGAACAACTGCCAACATAGGAAAATAAAATTATACTAACAAGCATAATTAAAAACTTTAGTATTGATCACATGATATTTATTTTTTCGTGCAACTTTTCTTCTGCACGCGTGACCCTAAGCTCATAAGTTAAATGCGCGTGACAAGATACTATATACTCCGTCTTAAAATATAAAAAGAAAAGATATTTTTCTTGTCATAAAATATAAAAGAAAACAAATCACTTTTATTTTTTTCAAATGCATTTAGTTTTTATATTCTTTCATCTTTTTTATAACTAATAATCAATTAGGATTATTTTTACCTCTTCTTAAATATTTTATTTCAAGAAATTATAAGTCAAATAATTATATTTTTATTTTTCTTAATAAATATATATATATATATATATATATATATATATATATATATATATATATATATATATATATATATATATATATATATATATATATATATATATATATATATATATATATATATATATATATATATATATATATATATATATATATATATATATATATATATATATATATATATATATATATATATATATATATATATATATATATATATATATATATATATATATATTTTTTTTTTTTTTGAGATGAAAGGAGTATTATTTATTCTATTTCAGATACAATAATATAATTAATAGTTTAAGTGCATTTGTTAAAAAGTAAATATAATAATTGTTCTAGACTAGCCCGACAGTTAGGGTAGACTCAGTCTGATCATTTCTTTCGGTACGGTCCACACGTTCATGGTCTGAACCACCCCGTTCTCCGTCGGGCAATATCAATCCTTTGCCCTCCCAAGCTGGCACTGACTTAAGGTGATCAACGAGCACCTCTCAGTCTGCCCGACATCAAATCGTGCAGGAAATTAGGAATCGACCAACCGTTGCCCGTAACTTGCCTCCTCCTCGGAACCAACAGCTAGTTACTGACACATCTGCCCGGTTTGACCAAGTCCTGACAGTTATCTATTTTTGCAGACCCGCGCATCCAGACACAAAAACAAGAACCAATGGCCATGCGCCATGGGCATTATATAAACCCTTACACCTGTGAGGGGCAAGTATCGAATATTCATTATTCACCACCAATACCTTAACACTTTACTTGTATCTCCTTGTTCCCACTTTTACTTGATCGTCGGAGTGCCTTGCAAGTACAACTCCATTTTTTCTCTTCGACATCACAGCCTGACTACAGATCATCGTCCGGCCACCTTGTAGGTTCTGAACAACTGATAAGATCAGTGACGCTGTTTGTGGGAAACTGCTCTCCCTATCTTTCTTTCCTCGAAACTCAAAGATCAAAGCAAAATTTCAAGATTCCTTTCACAAATCATGGCCGACCATGATGATCTTTGTAACGCCCGTTAACTTAATTAATTATTTAATTAAATTATTTTTGGATTATTTATTGAAGTTGTGAGATGTTGAGAATTATTGGTATAAGTTGTTAGACTATTATTAATTAATTAATTAGTTGATTAATAATAATTATAATGTTGGAATTAATGGAATATATAGTGTTGAACTATTTTTACAGGTTGGAAGTAGTAAAGTGGGGGTGTGAAAGTTAAGTCCAATAGAACTGATGATATAAGGTTAAGCTGGTACAAGGATTTAGTTTTTGGAGAATAAGGAGTTCTGTACATTGACCGGAAGAGTTGCGCAGAGAGAGAAGCAAGCTGCCCGGTGTCGAGTAGAACAAAGCAAGGCTGTTGACTGAAATTTTTGGTAGAGCGACCTTCAATCCAGGTAAGGGTTGGGTTCTGACCTTATAATGAGATTTATGATGTGTATTATGTGGGAATTGGTCGGTTGTATGACTGTGTGTGTTTATGTTTTTGGATTTTGTTATCGAAGTTGCCTGTTTCTCTATGTTGTGGTCGTTAGGGAGTCACCGTATGACTGTATCGCAGGATTAGTGAACCTGCTATAGAAATTTGTCCGGTTGTTATGTTGTGGGCATTTTGAGTTGTCTGTATGATTGCCCGGTTGAATTGATGATTAGATTAGGGTAGTTTATCACTGGGTATTATGGTCGTTATTATGTTGTGATGTTCCGAGCAATTGGCGGGAAATTAAGAATTGTTGTTGTGTTTGTTATGATGTTGTGGTGTTCCAAGCAGTTGGCAGGAAATTAGGAATTGTTGTTGTGGTCGTTATAGGAAGGGTTCAACGTGACTGTTTTGTATAATTAACGAATATGTTGAATAGGAAATGTAGTTGCCCGTTACGGTGGTATTTCGAGCAGTTGGCCGAGAATCATGGATTGTGTTGTGGTGGCCGTCATACTGTTGTATTGTTCTATGTTGTTGGTCGGAATTAGTGGTCGGGGTGAGTCAGTTATTATTCTATCTTAGTTGTTATGTATGTCGAAGGGCACGTAGTTTCCCTAGTTCTATTGCTCGGTTGTGTCGATTTGGTCGTTACAATGTGCTGTATAAGTTGTTATGAATTGAGAAATTACAGGTTGATGATTTATGTTGAGATGCCTCTAATTATGGGCAGATATTATATTGTAGGCTTATGACCAACGTTGATTTATGTTGATGTTGAATTGTTGTTAAAGTTGTAGGTTTATGGCCAATGTTGATTTATGTTAAGTTATTGTTTGTTACTGTTGTTGCTACATTCATGTTGTGTCGCATATATCGCATATCAAGTTGGAGCTGATGCTCGTTAAGTTGGCCTGGATTGGCAAAATATTAAGTTGAAGGCTTATGCCTTGTTGATGTCTCTATTTATTGGCAGATTTTTAAGTTGGGAGTTCTGCTCCATTGGTACCACATGCATTTGCATAGAGACAAGTTGCATTCTGAGTCGTTGTGTGGTTGATTTGATTATGCTCATGTTGTTATTAATTGAGAAGTGATGAATATGCATGAACTGATCCTAACGTTGTATTTATCATACATTCTATTATATGGTTCGATATCTCACCCCTTATGTTTGAATGTTACCCCGTGTTGGTAACGTGCAGGTAATCCAGAGTGAAGGAGGTCTACTTTCAGTAGTTCGAGTCAGTGTCATTGCTCTAATACGTAACACTCGGGGGATGAACGCTTTCTATTTTATTATTATTACTCAGTTGTTGCACTTAAGTTGTTGTTCGTTAAATAACTGTTATTTGAAGTTGTTTTAGTTGGATAAAGATGTTATACTCTTTAAGTTGAATAATTGATTCCGCTGCGTAGTTGTGAACGTTATTGATTTTAAAAGATTAATTTATGTTATTGTTGGATCATCCAAGTTTAATGTGTTATGTATCTGTAATGAATGTCGTTATTTTAAAGTTGAATTTGTAGCATCCTGATTTAGTTGTGGAAGTTTTATAACTCTAATTTTATATATATTGCCGGGTAGGATTGGGGTGTTACAAAGTTGGTATCAGAGCAAGTCAGTCTGTCCGACCAAGTTGTCGAGTCGTAGTTTGTCTAGCAATCGAGTTTTATTACCTTGAGTTAGAACCATTGTTTGTGTTGTAGTGATAAGTTGAGATGGCTGGAAGGAATGATGTTGCACTTGCTGCTGCTTTAGAAGCAATGGCATATGCTATGGAGAATCGGCCGAACACTGATGGGAATGCTGGATCTCGCGGTTTGGCGACCTTCTAGAGGGAGAATCCGCCTACCTTCAAGGGTAAGTATGATCCTGACGGAGCGTTGGATTGGTTGAAAGAGATTAAGAGGATCTTCCGTGTGATGGACTGCACTCCAGCGCAGAAGGTTCGATATGATACTCATATGCTAGCAGTCGAAGTTGATGACTAGTGGCTAGAGACGTGTCAGAGGTTGGAAGCTGCATGTGAAAATGTCACTTGGGCTGTATTTCGTAGGGAATTTTCGAGGAAGTATTTCCCTGAAGATGTCCGTGGTAAGAAGGAAATTGAGTTTCTTGAGCTGAAGCAAGGGAGTATGTCAGTTGTTGAGTATGCTGCAAAGTTTGGGGAGTTGGCTAAGTTTTATCCACACTATAGTGAGGCTAATGCTGAGTTTTCGAAGTGCATCAAGTTTGAGAACAGATTGCGCCCAGAGATAAAGAAGGCAGTTGGATACCAGAAGATTCGCGTCTTTGTTGATTTGATTAATAACTGCAGGATTTATGAAGAGGATAATAATGCTCACTATAAGATTATTAGTGAGAAGAGGGGTAAGTACCAACAGAACTGTGGTAAGCCATATAATTCCCCAGCTGGTAAAGGTAAATAGAAAGTTGCTCAGGGTCAGAGAACTAGTGGGAGAGATGTTCCTGCTAGTGTGGTTTGTTTAAAATGTGGAAAACTCGGGCATAAGAGCAATGTGTGTACTGCTGAGGTGAAGAGGTGTTTTTGTTATGGTAAGACTGAACATATTGTATCTGAGTGCAAGCATAAGGAGATGATTTGCTTCAGCTATGGTGAAGAAGGACACATTAATAGTCAGTGTCAGAAACCAAAGAAGGCGCAAACCAGTGGAAAGGTGTTCGCTTTGGCTGAGAATCAGGCAGCCAATGAGGACAGACTCATCAGAGGTACATGTTTCATTAATAGTACTATTTTAATTACTATTATTGATATCGATGCTACTCTTTGCTTTATTGCTACTGATTGTGTTGAAAGATTGGGTCTTATGTTGTCTTCTTTGAATGGAGAGATGGTCGTCGATACTCCAGCCAAGGGGTTGACGACTACTTCTCTTGTGTGTTTAAAGTGTCCTTTGTCGATCTTCGACAGAGACTTTGCTGTTGATTTGATTTGTTTACCTTTAAGTGGGTTGGATGTGATCTTTCGTATGAACTGGTTAGAGCATAAATATGTTCATATTAACTGTTATGACAAGTCTGTGAGGTTTTCTACTCCTGAAGAAGAGGAAACTGGTCTGTTGTCTGCTAGACAGTTGAGATAGTTGATGCAAGAAGAGCCTCAGATGTTCTCGTTGATGGCGTCACTATCTGTCGAGAATCAAGCTGTAATTGAGGAATTGCAAGTGGTGCGTGAATTTCCTAAAGTTTTCCCTGATGAAATTCCCGATGTACCGCCATAGAGAGAAGTTGAATTTGCTATTAATCTTGTACCTGGTACCATACCTGTTTCTATGGCACCATACAAGATGTCTGCATCTAAATTGTTGGAATTAAAGAAGCAATTGGAAGAGTTACTTGAGAAGAAATTTGTAAGACCAAGTGTATCACCGTGGGGAGCTCCAGTGTTGCTAGTAAAGAAGAAAGATGGAAGTATGATGCTTTGTGTTGATTATAGACAATTGAATAAAGTGACAATTAAGAGCAAGTATCCACTTTCAAGAATAGACGATTTGATGGATCAATTGGTGGGTGCTCGTGTGTTTAGTAAGATTAATTTGAGGTCGGGTTATCATTAGATTAAAGTGAAGGATGAAGATATCTAGAAGACGGCTTTTAGAACGCGTTATGGACATTATGAGTATTCAGTGATGCCTTCGGTGTTACTAATGCACCAGGAGTATTCATGGAGTACATGAACCGTATCTTTCATACTTATTTGGATCGGTTAGTAGTGGTGTTCATTGATGACATTTTGATTTACTCTAAATCGGAAGAAGAGCATGCATAATACTTAAGGATAATATTACAAGTTTTGAAAGAGAAGAAGTTGTATGCAAAATTGTCTAAGTGTGAACCGTATGTTCCATAAAAGCTCAGATTTACAAATACTGGGTTACTCATATGCATATTGTGGCCAATTGTATTGATTATATAAAGTTCATATCATGGTTATTGCTTTTTTTCTAGGGTCTTCTTTAATCTATTAGAGAACAAAGAGGCAAAAAAAATCATATCTAAATAGTCTTATAAAAGTTGAATACAACGTCTTATCTTCTGCCACATGTGATCTAATTTGGTTGTTGTCTTTGATAAAAAATTTAAATATCTCATGTTCTAGGCCTCTGATGTTTTGTTATGATAGTCAAAGTGTGTTAGACATTGCTTATAACCTGATTTTTCATGAGAGGATAATATCTTGAGATAAATTGTCAACTTATTTGAGAAAAAATTCAACATGATTTATTACAACATCTTCTCATTCCATCAAAATATCAACTGAATTTTTTCCTCACAAAGACTTTACCATCCTTCAAGTTCAATATCTTCTTTTTCAAACTTGACACGATTAATATATAGCATGCTCAACTTAAGAGAGACCGTTAAGAATATAGTTTACAACTTATTGTTACTTTTACCATATAGAATTTACTAATATTAGTTTTATTTTTTTCTGTTATAGACACCACTATTCCACATCAAGTTTGTTATATTGCACAAGTTATACCCTCACTTTATATGCAACTCATTCTAGTATATACACGAGCTTATCATTCATGTAATAATCAGATTGAATGAAATAAACTTGTTTTCTCGAAACTTAAAATTTGTAGTTTAACTCCTACCTTTTGAGACAAAACATAGAAAAATGACCATTTACCATAAATTTTATCCTTTCTAAAAAAACATACTTCCTAAAATAAGTCTCACATTTAAAAAAATAATTTGTTTTGAAATAAGGTAATTTTAGATTTATTATTTATTATTTATTTTTGACAAAATATACATAAAAAAAAATAAAGATTAGATTTATTTCCGTGTGTTTAGCTAACACAAACACAGTGGTCTTTAGCGTCATTTGTTCAACGCTAAATCATCTTGTTTTCAATTTCGTTGTTCTCTCTCTTTTGTTTCAGTAAAATTCACTCATCACTTCCTCTTAGCTCTGTATTAGTCTCTCATTTTCACATTTCACCATCAAATCAAACCAAATCCAAATCCCAAATCTCAACACCCCACAATTTGAGTTTTTTCAGCTACTTTCACTTTCAGTTACTTTGTTTTTGAAGATTTTCCATCTGGGCACCCTTATTTGCATGTGAGTTTTGATAAAGTTCAAACCTTTTTTGCTTCAATTTTGATGGGGCTGTAATGGGTTCTTTGGAATCAACGATCCCGTTGAAGAAAGGGAGCTTATTTGGTCCTCAATCAAATAAAAAAGACAAGCACCCGTTTTCACAGAGGTTCAGATCGAGCTTCTCTCGGTTGTTGTTCAAGAAGCTTGATTACGTTCAATGGATTTGTGCCGTGCTTGTGTTTCTTTGCCTTGTTGTTGTGTTTCAAATGTTTCTTCCTGTGTCGGTTGTCGAGGATTCAGAAGAGTCTTTGAGAGCTGTCACTTTGCGTTCTTGGGAGAGTTCACGGCAGGATAGTAGAGAGAGCTATGTGCTGGATGTTGCTGATGATGAAGCTGTTTTTCTGCCGACGATTTCGGAGAAGTTTAAGGATTTCAGTGTGGTGAATCAGACAGGGAAGAGGTTTGGTTACAGAAAGGCTCAGTTGGGATTGGTTAGTTCAACTAATTTTGAACTGAATGCATATGTTGGTGTTTGTTTAGAATGTTTTTTTGGTTAATTGTTGGCAGGATTCAACTAGCTGCAAAGTTCAATTTGTATGTTTGAATCATTTGAGCTCAGCTCCTTGTATAAGCACTTGTGAGACGGTTGGAGAGAGCTTCTGAAAACAACTTAATTGAATCATTTTTGTGAGCTTTTTTAGCATAGCCTATGAAAACAGCTTATAACTTATATAATGATAGTTCACTTTGACTTTATTTTATCTTTTTGATATAGGAGTAGCTTATACATAAACACTTATATGATAAATGCTTATGCAGACTCTTAATTTAGTTGTTTATCCAAACAAGACCTATGTATGTCTGGGGAGCTTATCAAACAACATCCTGATCTCATTAGAGGAAGATGAATTAACTATGCATACTATGTCTATGGAGCTCATTATTAGAGCTAGATAAGTTGTTTCTGCAGTTGAACATGGAATGAGGGTAGACTTTGGAGAAGCATTTTATATACAATTTTCATAAGCTATCTAGAAGAATCGGAGTTTAAGAAAATAATTTTGAAATACTAGCATAACCTAGTTTTTCAAGCTTGTCAAAATAGAGCTAGATAAGCTGTTTTTGCAATTGATCATGGAATGAGAGTTGACTTTGAACAATCATTGTATATATGATTGTCATAAGCTATCTAGAAGAACCGGAGTTTATGAAAATAATTTCGAAATACTTGCATAGCCTAGTTTTGCAAGCTCTTCAAAATAGGTACATATGCCCATCGGTCATAAGATAATCCTAGATAAACTCTCTAATGCCCTTCATAAGTTCCTTCAAAAACTTGTTTAAGCACATATACTATAAAATAGACTCATATTAGCTCTTTCAAACACCTTATATATAGAGTTTATGAGGTGCTAGCATTATCTCATGAGAGTAAGAAGTATTGAGTATACCACATAAATAATCATACAAGGTTCAATTTAAAGTCTTGGATATTCATCTATAGTCAATGTTTTGAATTTCCGTTGTATATTTTTAAGTTGTGTAATTTCAATTTTTTTGTGAAGGTATTTGGAGAACTAGTGGTTGATTCACAACAATTGCTAATGGTAACAATTGCCACAGCTTTGTTAGAGATTGGCTACAGATTTCAGGTACGTTATATACCTATTTTTATTTTTTTTAAACATTTTCACCTCCTCACCATTTATGAAACTGTTTTAAACATTTTTATTTAATATTATTATGGTTAGTTTAATTAAAGTAATCTCTATCTTTTGCAGGTTTTTTCACTTAAAGATGGACCAGGGCGTAATGTGTGGAGAAATTTAAGAGTTCCCGTCACTATTATTCAAACTTGTCACAAGCCAGACCACACTGTAGATTGGCTAAAGTATGACCAACATTCTAGTTTTTACTTTTAGTTTAAACAGATTTCACGATTTTAAGAACCAAAATGGTCTATAATTGTTGGATTAACATTCTGATTGGATCTGATTAGAATGCATGTCTTTTGCAGCTACGATGGTATAATTGTGAGCTCTCTTGAAGCTAGAGGTGCCTTTTCTTGGTACGATATTTACTTGATTTTCTAAGGTCAAGATTCTGAATGGTTATTGTTACCTGAATACTTCATGAACCCTTGCATTATGTTTGATGTTTTCTACCATGGATTTCCTTGTTCAAGCAACACAAATGATTTTATTTGTTACAGTTTTTTGCAGGAACCTTTCAAGTCTATACCTCTTATATGGATCATTCATGACAATGCTCTTGGTTACCGTTCAATACATTATACCGTTAGTGGGCAGGTTGAACTTTTGAATGATTGGAGAAGAGTTTTCAATCGTTCATCCGTAGTTGTCTTTCCAAACTATGCGTTGCCGGTAAACTGTTGTTTCCTTGATAATTTCTTCTCTATTTTTTATGAATAAATTTGACTCAGGACTGAAATAAGTTTCATATTGGATATTGTCCTTTGAACTTTCGATCTACGGTTTAAACAATATAGTTATAATTATAACAGTAACTAGCATCCGACATCTCAACTAATGTTTATTTTTTTTGGAATTCCGCAGATAATCTACTCCACATTCGATGCTGGAAATTTTTATGTCATTCCTGGTTCTCCTGCTGAAGCATTAGAAGCAGATGCATTTATGGCATTGCAGAAAGATAATTTGCGCATCAGTATGGGTTACGGTCCAGAAGATGTCGTTATCGCAATTGTGGGCAGTCAATTTTTGTACAAAGGCATGTGGTTGGGGCACGCCGTTGTTTTGCAGGCTCTGTCACCACTTTTGGCAGACTTCCCTTTAAGCAAAGATAATTCTAGTGCGCAACTACGAATCATCGTTCATAGTGGAGAATTAACAAATAACTACAGTGTGGCTCTTGAGGTATATTCCTTTTCTTTTCTCTTTTTCCTTTTGAAATTTATGGACAAACGGTTTGTTTATTTTTGTATATTCTGTTTCATCAGACCATGGCACAGAGCTTGAAATATCCAAGAGGTACGATAGAGCATTTAGCTGGAGATTTGAATGCAGATTCTGTTCTTGGCACAGCAGATGTTGTGATATATGGATCCTTGCTTGAAGAGCAGTCTTTTCCAGAGATTTTGATTAAAGCCATGTGCTTTGAGAAACCGATTATCACTCCTGATATTTCTATGATCAGAAAATATGTATGTTTCTGCTCTACTTTACCATAGCCGTCGTGCTATTATGTGGATTTTGGCTTTTACGGCTTTTATAAGAATTTCAATCGTATAATAAATTTTGAAGGAAACTGCTAACCGTTTTGTTCGCATTAACTAGGTCGATGACAGGGTGAACGGCTATCTTTTCCCTAAGAACAATATTAAAGTTCTTAGACAAATCATGTTAGAGGTGATCTTGAAAGGGAAAATATCGTCCCTGGCTCGGAACATTGCCTCAATGGGGAGAAGAACCGCTAAAAACCTTTTAGTTTCCGAAGCAATTGATGGATATGCAATTTTACTTCAGAATATTCTCAAGCTTCCATCAGAGGTTACCCCTCCTAAAGCTATTTCTGAAATACCCCCTCATGTTAAAGAAAAGTGGCAGTGGCATTTGTTTGAAGCAGTTCGGAATTCGGCGTATCAAAATAGGGTACTGAGAAGCAACACGTTTTTAGATAAATACGAAGAACTTTGGAATCATTCTCGAAAAGATAAATCGTCTACTGCTGTTGCTGTTAATGATCCATTTGTATATATCTTATGGGAAGAAGAAAAGTATATTCAGATGGCTATTACCAAAAAAAGATTAGAGGATGAAGAGGTAAAATAAGTTAAAATCCTGTTTTAATTAAGTTGTTTATTTTATCCAAACACGGCCTAAGTCGTGTTAAATTTTAATGCAGTTGAAGGATAGAACAGATCAATCACACGGAACATGGGAGGAAGTATATCGAAATGCAAAGAAAGCTGATAGGTTAAAGAATGAGTTGCATGAAAGAGATGACGGAGAGCTTGAGCGGACTGGACAACCGTTATGCATTTATGAACCATACTTTGGGGAAGGTTCCTGGCCTTTTCTACATAAAAGATCTCTTTATCGCGGAGTTTCTCTGGTAAAGTTTGTGTACCATGTGTGTTCATTTGTATTTTGATAGTTGGTACAAATTGTTAGTACCGGTCAAACAATTACTGTAAGTCTTCAATGTAATCTAGTGATATGGCACTCATGTTAATGCAATGTATTCACAGTCCGGCAAAGGTCGAAGATCAGGGAGAGATGATTTTGATGCATCTTCTCGTCTTCCGTTGCTTAACAATGCTTACTATAGAGATGTACTTGGTGAATTTGGAACCTTCTTTGCAATTGCTAACCGGATTGATCGCTTACACAGAAGTGCTTGGATTGGATTTCAGTCTTGGAGAGCAACAGCAAGGAAGGTATATATGTATATATATCGCTGTCTTCATACAATTTCTGGAAAAGAACTGAAGAAGTTATATAAGCATATTATCTGCGTCATTCTCGTTTTTGTTTGTTGACATTTAGCGTGGGATTTTAACAGGCTTCTTTGTCCAGAGCTGCCGAAAATGCATTATTAGATGCTATCCAATCTAAAAGGTATGGAGATGCACTATATTTCTGGGTGCGTATGGATAAAGATTCGCGAAACCCTTCACAGAAGGACTTTTGGTCTTTTTGCAATTCCATTAATGCAGGAGGTTGCAAGTAAGATTCTTTTAACCCATTATAAGTGTTTTCTCACTAGCATATGGCAAGTTTGAGCATGTGCAAAGGTTGATTTTCTCTACATTTGTGTTTGAACAAAGACCCGCTTTCTCAGACGCGATGAGAAGAATGTATGGGTTAAAGGATGACGTGGATGCTTTGCCACCCATGCCCGTGGATGGTGACGACACTTGGTCTGTCGCGTCGAGTTGGGCTCTACCCACAAGATCCTTTTTAGAGTTTGTGATGTTCTCCAGGTACAATCGGTTTCATTAATGAATGTCTATTATTGGAAATAAGCTCATATCAACTAACAAAAGCGTAAACTGCCATTTGTCCAGAATATTTGTCGATGCATTGGATTCGCAGATGTACGATGAACACCATTCAACCGGACACTGTCCTTTGAGTTTATCAAAGGTGACCCGCCTCTTGAAAAAATTACTTTCCTCTGCTTATTTCTGTGCCACTTTGTCCAAATTCATGAAAAATATATTCAAATCGCAGGATAAGCATTGCTATTCAAGAATCCTTGAGCTTCTCGTAAACGTGTGGGCCTACCACAGTGCACGAAGGATAGTATTTGTAAACTCCGAAAACGGTCTAATGCAAGAGCAACACGCGTTCAACAACCGTAGAGGAAAAATGTGGATCAAATGGTTCTCATACAACACACTCAAGAGCATGGACGAGGACTTAGCCGAGTTATTAGATTCCGAGGATCCTAATAAACACTGGTTGTGGCCATCGACCGGTGAAGTTTTTTGGCAAGGTTTATATGAGAGGGAGCGGAGTTTAAGAAACAAAGAGAAAGAAAAGAGGAAGCAAAAGAGTTTAGAAAAGCTAATTAGAATGCGGAAACGACATCGACAAACAGTAATCGGAAAATATGTTAAGCCGCCACCGGATTCGGAAGAAAGTTCTAACTCATCTTTGGTTGCAGTATAAATGAAGATGTTGATTATGATTTCAATGCAGAAGATCTTGATATAAATTCTTTTCTTCTTTTGTAATTCTTATTTTCTTAACATAATCAAGATTTTCATTCAGTAAGCATGCTGATAAATAGCTAATGTGTAAAGTATCTTAATAATAGTATTTTTTTTCTCCCTGTAATTTTATTCTTTTTTGGGATGGTAGGTTTTCTGTTTTAGGAAATGGTGAGTTGTAATATTGATAGCACTTGACACAAACAGAATGAAGTTATGTTGTGTAATGTATTTTATGTTTGACTTAGAGGGAGTTCATTTACTTTTAGCAATGTTGTATTAAGTTTACAAAAGTTGTTTAAAGCTATTAACATATATCCTTTAATTACAAGAGTTTTCTTATTAATATAACTTATATAAGGCTTATATCATGTTTAGCTTGGGTCTTGTGCTCTCTTTATGATATCGAGTTCGAATCTTGTTAGGCACAAATTGCTTATTTAAAAAAAAAATTCTTAGCACGACTAACCTCAATAATAGTTGGATCTACCAATGGTATTTTACCTTTCGAGATTGAAACTTCCATGTCTTTAATTTATGGATCCTTGGTTTTCTCACTTACGTTGTGTAAAATTATTTCCTTAGATGAAAAAATGGGTAAATTTTGTGTGATGTTGGAAAAGATAATGGATGTCTAGAATGGTGTAATAAATTTTTTTATAGAAGAGTTATATGGCGAATCTGTAATACATTTTAGGAGGGTGTGTGTGAGATATTCAAATTTTCTAAAATATGTATTTTTTTGACCAGGTGAAGGAGATTGTCAATGCCTGGATCGATAAGGTTAGACATTTTAGCAATACAACAACTAACAAAGTTGAAGCTATATGCTATGCTGAATAATTGATTGGAAAACAGTAAATGCGATTTTTGTTAAGATTGGGACGCCACAAACCAAATGCTCAAAAACCAATAAAATGAGATACATACTTCTTTTGGTCGGATCATTACTGTTTAGAACACTTATTTAAAGATAACATCCTTTATTCATAGTTGGTTGGCAACATATCTCGGACGACATTGAATTTTATTTTCCACAAAGTCAAGTGAGTAGATAAAACATGTTCAAAGGGCTCAAAGTGTGGTTGTACATTTAGGAAGACGTAGGTCTTCCATGTGCTTTGTTTACTTTCAAAGAAGACGAAGCTTGATAAATTGATACATATGGATGAAATTTACACTCACCGGAAAAGGATATATATATATATATATATATATATATATATATATATATATATATATATATATATATATATATATATATATATATATATATATGCCCAATTGACCAAGGCCCAATCGAAAGTCCACTCTATATTATCCAACATATAAAAACATTTCATACACTATGAAAAGATACACAATCTTTGATCTCTAGTTTCACTACTCATCTTAAATTTTGAACTGACTTGGGCGTTGAAGTGCAAACTATGCATGTCCACCGCACACTGTCGTGAAGGAGATCGGAACCACCGTTTAAGATAAAAAATTATCCAACTCCCTTTATTTATGGTTCTTTAGTGAGCTAGAGCCTCCATTTCTGGTTCTCGAACAGAACATTTTCGATTCCCGCAATATCCATAATCTCAGGTCCAGTTTCTAATCCACCAATTTGTAGCCTTCTTAGTTTACCGAATCCAAGAGGGCATTCAATTTTTGACTTCAATAGTCTCCACGAATCATATTCTCTCTTCAATTTCATTGTTCACTGCTCCCTCAGATCTCTGAATCGAGAAGCACTTATAAGCGAACATCGAGATCCATCTCAACCGGTGCGGCAAATCATCTTTTCAACTATGATTCTCGTCGTCAAGATTTCCGATTTCCACGTGAAATCGGCAGAATGACAGAAGAAAGGATTTCACATCCAGATATAGGGTTGCGCCGGGGTCCGAAGGAAATTTCCGTGAAAGCTGGGCAGAACCCTCACAATCCGCTGCCCGAGCTGGTTGCACCTGTACTTTCTGCCACAGTTGAGGCGATTACAAGGAGGCATCAGAAGGATACCACAAGTTTGTAGTTAACACCGGACGCCAATCAAGTATTGGGGTGCATATTATGGGTACCACATGATGTTCACTCGAGGTTCCGAGGAAAGATGACCAGCAGTAGAGATCACCACAAAAGCACCTCAGATCTCCTTGAGGTAGATAACCACTTCAAAAAGGAAAGGAAGCCGTGATCTCTTAGTTCGGTAATCGTCGAACGCCTCACCGAAGCATCAGGCAGAACAATTCGATGAGCACATAAATCAGAGGCTGGCCTATGGTTACATTCAACGAAGTAACCGACCACCCAACATAAATTGAAAGACAAGCGCATGGCAAGGCACCTCAGTCAACTTCCATCCCAAGGAAACACTTCAAAGAGCGAAGTGCATCCGGTCCATAGCCTTGATAAAAGACTTACCATCAAAAACTCCAAACATCGTCCGACTACTCCAAATTCACCGTCGGGGTTATTCACCCTGACAATTATGTATTTATTTGTAAAATTTCAATTCATTATTAACATGAGAATATATATATATATATATATATATATATATATATATATATATATATATATATATATATATATATATATATATATATATATATATATATATATATATATATATATATATATATATATATATATATATATATATATATATATATATATATATATATATATATATATATATATATATATATATATATATATATATATATATATATATTCGTTATTTGTTGTGTGTTTCGCTGTCTCTTTCTGCTAGAATGCATGGGACAAAAGAACAAAGACAAAATGCATGAATATGTTTTGGATATGGATTTAATGCACTCCGACACGATTTAAGCGTATTCTAAGCTCATTGTGTATCTGATACAGAATTAACACGTCTACGCAATTCTAATACGACTTAAACACACCACTTGTATGAATGTGTCCAATACTGACTTGACGCATTTCTACGATTCTGATACAACTTAAGCATATTCTACGCCATGTTGCGTATCCAATACATGCTTAATGTAATTCTTTGATTCTGATACGACTCAAACGCACACCTCACTTCTGAGGTCTATTAAAATAACTTATGTGTAGTTGTCACACCCCTCCCCCTCGGATCTAGCCAGTCCAAGGGAGATGGTGGTGGAGCCCGGGGCATCCACCTCAATCTGTGCCAAGCCTTGGGGACAGGGACATAGATCATACCCTTGATTGGAGAACGATCCTCTGTGATGCAGAACACAATACAAAGTACGACTACACAATGTCAACCTCGTCGGCCCTAGACATTGCTTGGTGAAGCCCAAACAAATCGCTAAATGCAATACACACATACACACACTCCACTACGACAAACACTAAAACACCGAGAAAATACAATAACAAAAAATGGTAGCTGACATCATTCAATGCACTGAGTTTCAAATAAGCAAGAAATTCCAGAAGCATTCTCACCATCTTATTGAATAGTGAGAAAAACACAAGAAATGAGGGTTTGAATTGGGTTTTCTAAATAAAGTTTTTATGAAAAATAATTCGCAAAGAAACTTGAAAGAATGTGGCTAAAGAAAGAAAATAAAAGACACATTGGTTTATCCAGGTTCACCTTTAACTAGGCTACTCCTGTCCACCCTCCCCATGTGATTTCGCCTTCAACAAGGACTAAATCCACTAATCTCAACAAATTACAGATGCACGGGATACCCGTCGGTGACTAACAACAACTGTCTAAGAGTCTACCTGACATCTTAGCCCTCTCAAGTCTCAGACTACAGCCTAGTCACTTGAGGAAATAATCAATTCTTAACAGAATTACAATCAATTGTGTTTACAATGTTTGCTTCTAAATAAGCAGATTAACACAACTATGAAGAATAAAGTCTCTAATACAAATAATGAGCAACAACTCTTTGTATTGAGAACTCTAAGATTAACATACAAATAATGAGCAACAACTCTTTGTGTTTAACCTTTAATATCTTAACACAATAACGAATAACAACTCTTGTATTCTTGATATTTCTCTAGAAGAATATTTGTAGATGTATATGAATAGTGATTCTTCTTTTCTCTTGGTATTTCACAATATTTCAGCAATTTGATTCAAGAGTAATAATAGTTGATAATTCATCAATGTTCAAATGCTGATGAAGTCTCTTTATATATACTTGAGAAATAAGACTGTTGGTAGTACAAATATGTCGCTTTCCTTTGCCAGCTACAGTAATGGCATCATTTCGTCGCGAGAGACAACATAGTACAATACGTAAGCAAGTAGTGGAATTTTTTAAACGTATTGATTGTACTATAAAATTAGTTGCTAAGTTTCTTAGACTTTATCTTCTGATGATTTACTTCTTCTTGAAGTACTAAGCTTGGAAGATAACTCTTGATCTTGTCTTTGTCTTATTTTCTTCTTACTGGATTGTTTCTGATCTGAGGAGTGAATAATAATCCAGAAGATTCTTCTTTATTGAATAATCAGAGTATTTCAGATGGTTGAATATTGTCTTCATATATATAAGCAATAATTTATCTGATGAGCAATGTCTTCTTGAGAGTGAAAGCTTTTCCGATCTTGACTTCTTGGTCTTGTCTTTGAATTCTTAATAATCAGCTTTTCTAAGTGCATATTTGATGTCTAATTTCTTAAGCAACAAATTATATCAATACATCTGATTTGTCATTGAATATCTTTATTTTGATCTTTGTATTGATTCCCTTTCTGATGAATATTCAACATTCCTTAGAACTGCTGATGTTTCTATAGAAATGGTCACAATATTTTTTCGGTTGAGTTCAATGGTCTTTCTGATGAATTATATCTTCTAATGAATATTACTTTTGTTGAGTAGATTAACTTGAGAAGATATCATCCTTTTGATCTTGTATTCTAATGGACTTTGAGATGTTGATTGGATGTGAGTCCACAAGATCTTTCTTCATTTCTTCTGATTAAATACTTCTAATGTTGAACGAAAGTACATATTCCATGAGATCTCTGATTCTTCAGAATCTTGATTAAGACTATCTAGAATTCTAATCATGTATCTCCATACTCAATGAAACCATTAAAACTACAATTGTTCTTCATAAAACATATGCTTTTTATAATCAAAACTCGAAGATTTAAACATAGATCCAAATCTTGTTCTTACAATCTCCCCTTTTTTGATGATGACAAAACCATGTATTTTGATGAAACAATATTACATGGTTAAATCATAAATAAAGTAAAGTAAGAGTTTAGAAACCCCCCATGGGATAAACAATCTCCCCCTGAATCATAAACTTATGATCTTTCAGAGCTTAGGAGGAATGCTATCCTTTCTGAGAATTCTGACTCAAAGCAGATGGAAGCAATTTAATAGAGTTTTCTTTATCAGACATTCCTCCTTCATAAGAACCTTATAGTCAGCAGTTAGTTTCATTATCATAACTTGATCTATTAGACCCTTCTTATGTTTGAAGTTCATTATCAATACTCGACCTCTCAGAACATTCTATACCTGAATTTCTTTTTATCAGAGTTTGATCAACCGACCCTTTTAAAATATTAGAAGTCCTCTTATCACAACTTGACTTATTGAACCTTCTAGTCTTTAGAAGTTCTTAAATTACTTACTTTGTACCTGAAAACAAATTTCTAAAAGCTTTGTTAGAAATGTAAGCAATGAGATTTAGAGAAATAGATATGTATCAAAATCATTTTGCTTTCTCCCCCTTTTTGTCATAATCAAAAAAAAATTTAGATTTTTTTTTTAAAAAATATAGATTTTAAGTTTTCTAGATTGCAACAGTAAATATAAACAAAATGAAAAGATTTAAAAAATTGTTTATATAAAGAAAAAATAGGGAGAGACGTAAAGGATTTTAATCTATTCTTAACCAGAATATTGTATTGCTCATATCGTTTCAACAATTTTAGATAAGACTTGAATCAACGATTGTATTTACAAATTTTATCAGTTTGTTGAAACACTAAACTTAATGTTCTCAAACACATATTTCTGGCACCGACATCTTCTAACTCGTAGAAGTATTAGTGAAAGAATTTTAATCAAGGTAAACAATAGAAATTAATCATTCTGGACAGCACACTAAGTTTAAAATTTTTAGAATGAACAAAAATCTATCTTCAGCTAAGGGTTTTGTAAAGGTATCAGCCCATTGATGGTCAATATCTATGAATTTTAAAACGAGAGTCCCTTTATGAACATAGTATCTAATAAAATGATGTTTAATTTCTATGTGTTTAGCTCGGGAGTGTAGAATAGGAATCTTACTCAGGAAGATAGCAATAATGTTGTCACAGAAGATAGGGATGCCATTTTCATAGATATGAAAATTCTCCAGTTGACTTTTCATCTAGAGCATCTGAGTGCTGCAAAGTGATACTGAAATATATTCGACTTCAGTTGTGGATAAAGCTATTGTTGATTGCCTTTTTCTATACCAGGATATGAGGTTATTTCCAAAAAAATGACAGCTTCCAAAAGTGCTTTTACGCTCGATTCTGTCACCAGCATAGTATGCATCACAAAAACTTGATAGCTTGTATTATGATGTTTTCTTATATATCAAGCCAAGGTTAGGAGTTCCATTCAGATGTTTTGGGATTCTCTTAACAACAGTTAAGTGAGTTTCTCTTGGATCTGATTGAAAGCAAGCACATAGACATACACTGAATAAAATATATGGTCGGGAAGCAGTCAGATAAAGAAGAGAGCCTACCATTCCACAATAAAGCTTCTGGAAGACCTTTGAACTTGCGTCCTTTTTCTGCAGGATACATGTAGGATGCATAAGAGTTTTAGCAGGTTTGCACTCTGACATGTTGAATTTCTTCAGAAGTTCTTTTGTATATTTGTTCTGATGAATATAAGTAGCTTTTGGGGTTTGATGAATTTGAATTCTCATAAAATACTTTAGTTCTTGCATTAAGCTCATTTCAAATTCTGTCTGCATTAACTCATAAGATTCTTTGCAAATAGAAGGATTAGTTGAGCTAAAAATTATATCATCTACATAGATTTGACAAATCATAAGGTCATTTCCAGAATTTTTACAGAAGAAAGTAGTGTCCACTTGACTTCTTGAGAAACCATTTTTCACCAAAAAGGAGCTAAGTCTTTCATACCAAGCTCTAGGAGCCTGTTTAAGACCGTACACAGATCTTTTAAGTTTAAAAAACATGTTCTGGTAGTTCAGTATTATCAAAACCAGGAGGTTGGCGTACATATACTTCTTCAGAAATATATCCATTTAGAAATTCACTTTTGACGTCCATTTGATATAGAATTATATTGTTATGAACAACAAAACAAATTAGAAGAAAAATAGATTATAACCTGGCGACTGGGGAAAATGTTTCGTTATAGTCAATACCTTCTTGTTGACTATAACCTTATACAACCAGTCGAGCCTCGTTTATGATGACTTCTCCCTTTTTATTGAGCTTGTTTCTGAACACCCACTTGGTTCCAGTTACATGAGTTCCTTTAGGCTTTGGTACCGTCCCATACATCATTCTTGGAGAATTGATCTAATTCTTCTTGCATCGCCAGAATCTGTAACACCTCATTTCTACCCGGTGAATAATATTAAAAATCAGAGTTCAACATAAATAGGATGCTACATTTATAACTTAAAATAAAACTTCATTTAATCGCATACAAACAGATACATAACACTTAACTCGGATGAACCAATAACAACCTGATTTATTCTTCAAAATTAAACAACTTTTTATTGATAAGCAGCAGAATCTACATACTCAACTTCAATTCACTTAACATATTTTATTCAACTAAAACAACCTCAAGCCAACAATTATTTCATGTAATCAACTTAAAAATTCAGCAACTGAAATAATAATCAACAACTAAACATCAAGCGTTCATCCCCCCCGAGTGCTACATATCAGAGCAACGACACCGACTCGAACTAACGAGGTAACAACTATCCTTCTTGATTACCTACACATTACCAACAGAGAGTAACATTCAAACATAAGAGGTGAGATATCAGACAATATAATAAGTCATATGATAAATAATATATTAGATCAATTCATATAAAATCACCACTTCACAACTTACAGACAACTTTAATCACAACAAAATATCAACACTACATAACTACTAATTCACAGCTTTTAGATGATACTTGTCACAATAAGTCAACAATATAAAGCAACAACAAATATATCATCACCACAACTCAAGATGCAACATCAACTGTGACTCAATTACAATGCACATACATGTGGTACCATTGGAGCAGAACTCCCATCTTAAAAATCTGCCAATAAATAGAGGCATCAACAAGGCATAAGCCTTCTTCGCAGTTTTCCAATCCAGACCATCACAGGGTATGCAAATGTATGTGACTCAATGAATTCACTATCACATACTCACAACAATCATCATCCATCGCAAGGCATAAGCCCACATAGCCATTATTACCAGTAAATAGAGGTAATTCATCATCGTTTAAAATTCTCTGCAACTTCTCATTATCAACAAGAATTCACAGAGACAATCACAATAACACAACATCTCAACATAAATCAACATTGACCATAAGCCTAACAACTTAATAATAATTCAACACTGGCCATAAGCCTATAACTTGATATTTCAACAACAACAATTAGCGCAACATTGGTGTATGCCTACAACTTAGTACTTCACAACAACAATAACACAACAACATGTCAACAACCATTCGACATTGACCATAGGCCTACAACATAATATTGCCCATAATTATTCGGACAATTCTCGACTATACCGATTAATTACTTACCTAAATGCTTATTTCTAATTACAAAAATTCTACAAATTATTATACTATAATACTACATTATCATTATCATTGATATTATTATTATTATGAACCAAACATTATCATAAGATCGTCATGTCATCATCATACTTCATCACCACAAAACATCATGGCAATTCAACGCGAGAAAGATAACTCTATCCTAACTTGGGTACTAGAATTATCCTTATTATCCTTCATTTTACTCCTTATAAATATAGTTCATTGCATTAGCTTTCCAACACTTCAAATGGCGCATCAAACATAGTTACGGTTCAAAAGTTATGGAGTTTTCAAGTTTTCAAAAATACTGTCAAACAATGAGCAATCAATTGCACTAACAGAGCAATCGATTGCACCCTGTTCCAGAGGCCAAAAATCACATTTTTAAGCAGTGCAATTGATTTCTCTTATGAAATCAATTGCTTACTGAAACAGAAGCAAAAATCCCAATTTTTAAGCAGTGCAATCGATTGCTCTTCCGCTGCAATCGATTGCACCCTGTGAAAAATAGTTTTACGAATTATGTAAAGTGCAGTACGAAAATCCATATATTTCAATTTCAAAGACATAAACTTCATGAAATAATACACAATCAAACATCCAATTATCATTTCTATCAACATACATCAATTACCACACAATTCAAAGCATCAATTCATCGATTATAGTTAATTTCAACGGATTAAATCAAACAATCTACACCAAAACCCAACATGCATATCATTACATCCCTACTAATATACCATTTATTAGAGAGTCAGAACCCCACCCTTACCTCGGATTAGAGATTGCTCTATAATTTTCTGATCGAATCCCGCTTTGCCTCTTTTCCTCTTCTCTGTCTTCTATGTTCTTTTCTTTCTTCCAACCCTTAATCCTCTTCTACTTGACAAAACCTATTTTCCTTACCGTCACTTCTAATTTTTATTATTATAACCAAACTTAATAATATAGTATTTCTATTGAGACTAATTCTCACACCTCCTTAATGCTACATACCACCATATAAATAAGCCCGACAACTTAATCTTATATTATTCCATTAATTCCAACATTATTATTATTAATCAACTAATCAATTAATTAATAATAATCTAACAACAATTCTCAACATCTCACAACTACAACCAATAATCCAAAAATAATTTAATTAAATAATTAATTAAATTAACGGGCGTTACAACTCTTCCCCACTTAGAATATTTTCGTCCTCGAAAATCTACTCGATACTACCACTCTTAACGCGAATTTCGCATCACACTCTCTGATCCCCAAGTCGCGTCTGGCAACACTTTGACCACTAATTTCTTGACATAACAATAACTCAACACGATTTAAATCAAATTCATACGTGTTAATCATTCAACACTTCGCGACATGATCACTACTAGCATCTCAACTACTCAACCATCGTTTGACATATCCACAATTAAAGTAGCAACAACTATAACACACTTATACTTGGATGTACATCATCGCAATATCATCCTAACAACATTTCCAACACCAAAATACATATGCAATTTCATTCCCATATATACATATGTATGTCAATTATCAACACAATATCAACAACTCCATTCATATCGTCGTATCACCCTTATAGTGACATCAACATATCCAACATAGTCAACTTCGTCATATTATGGACTACTATCCATCATTTACGGTAACTAACAATAATATCACAGCAACGGGAACAAAATTATTATAATATCAACTTAACAATATAACTCAAAAAATATACACACAACTCACCATCAAATAACAACCACAATAATTTTCTTATAGGATCAACAAATATCTCTGAGATATCACAACACCTTGGCACATCATCCCTACATCAACAATCTACCAAATCAAACATGTAGAGTCGTATACTCATAGCAACTGCACCACATACGCTTCAGCTGTGTAACTCTGATAATCCTTCTTAAGTCACCGTCCTCATTAAAGTTTCTGCCAACTATACAGTTTACAAGTCTCATTCCAGTTCTAGACTTTCCTCAACATCCACCATAAAACCATTGTTCACTTGGTATTCTCAATCTTTCACTTTGCGATGTTAGCTCGCATATAAATCCGCTACTCCGAATTGTTCAATACGTCACAACTCTTTCCTAGCAATTCCTCTATTACTTCACACAAACTGGTGAACGACTACCTCATGATATAATATTAACCACTTCACTCACCATTAAGATAGCAAGACAAGTCTATACAATCCAAGACGATCTCGTCTACTATCAACAAGAGATTACGGGTGATCAGTTCTTCAATTTGTCAATAGATAGCCGACAATCATAATGGAGTATAAACCATTATTACCAAACTATAATAGTGTTCCTTTAGAACTTGTACTCAACTCACCTAACGCACCATAATCCAATAATTTCCAATGAGGTTTACAAATACTTCCATAATTTCCCTCTCATTCGATTTTGTCAATGAGACACCAACGCTCAACATATTACACGATCCACATTATACTCACTTAGCCTCACACGAAGGTTAAGTATCCTCCAACTCAAGAATTACTTTCTTCATCTCTACATCATCAGGAATTCAAATTTGATTACGGAATCTCAACACACCCTTCGCATCTAACTCGAAATCATCATTCTCAGACTGATCGAGTCCAACCATCAAATTTACCAATTCACATCTAGCTTTTGAGCTTCTTTGATACTGTCCAGAAAATCATTGTTAATCTTCAACATCCCCAACATAACACTCTTCGGTGTCACTTCGCAAACTAAGCTCATATCTCTGAACTGTTCAATTAATTCCAATTCTTTAACCATCATTACCGACATATGTAAAGTCTTTTGACTTAACGCATCAGCCACCACATTTGCTTTATCTTAGATGATAATTCAAACTGAATCATAATCTTCCAATAACTCCAACCATCTTCACTTTCTCCTATTTAATTCCTTATGATCAAATAAATACTTTAAACTCTTATGGTCGCTAAATACTTCAAATCTAGGACCAAAAAGACAATGTCTCCAAATCTTCAACATAAACACCGCTAAGTCCCGTCTTAGACGCGTTCATAATACACTACAAATGACTCACTCGAATTAGGCAAAACCAATACCAGAGCAGTCGTCAATGTTTTCTTTAGTTCTATAAAAATTTCTTCACATGCAACATCCCATACTTGAAATGATGAACGACTATCCTTTTTTAATGCCGGACATCTCATTTCTCAACTTATTCGCCAACAACATATTATGCTTGACCTCGTCTCGAACAACTGCGATAATAATCATTTATGCCCCAAAAGCCTCTAGTTCTGTAAACGACTTTAGAGTTCCTCCATATGGGAATGCATCGACCATATTTGAAAACACTTTCATATGATAGAATATATTTCTATCTCCTCATAGGTTCAAACGGAACACTAATCCGATACTCGAAACACAAGATATGAATTTCCAAAGTTATCCAAAAATGTGAACACCGACGTCACGCAGCAACATACTATCACACATCTTACGATAACATTAGAATAATTTTTTTTTGTACCAGTACCAACACTTACCATTCTTGAAATCATACTCATCTCCTCGCATTTCCGACTCTGACTCGTGATTCAAAATATTCCAACAACTTCAACAACTTTTACAATCACTCACAAGGATCCCACGACAAGGTCCACATAAATCTGTCATTCTATTACCGTTCAAACATTGACATCTTACGCAAGGGCTACTCAAAATTATAACTTTGCAGTCCACCAGAAGTGCTAAAACATCGCAACTTTCTAAATTCACCTTCTAAAGATTATCCTTGTTACTTAACAATCACCTTCTGAAACATCATGGATTTACACTCTACTCGTATATCAACAACCATTACATTGCTCCTCATCATTCGAGAAGTAAACATCAACAATGTCTAATCATCCTCCCTCGGTGTTCTAACTTGATTAACAAACAAAGTCTTTAATCCATGTCACCTTCGGATTCGGGAAACAACAAAACTTCAACAATACTTGCATTGTCGCCATACTGAACCAACATCTTACAACCGAAACATATCCGAGAATCATAGTTTCTCCCCCACTTATATTCAAACCAACTCATGCATACAAGCGATTAGAAAAAGCAAGAAAACACTGACAGTGTTCCACACACTTGTCGCGTACTAAGGAACAAACAACATTAGACAACTTGGCCGGATGGACCGACCCACTCTGATACCACTAATATAACACCCCATTTATACCCAACGAATAATATTAAAAATCAGAGTTCAACATAAATAGGATGCTACGTTTACAACTTAAAATCAAACTTCATTTAATCGCATACAAACAGATACACAACGCTTAACTCAGATGAATCGATAATAACCTGATTTATTCTTCAAAATCAAACAACTTTTTATTGATAAGCAGCGAAATCTACATACTCAACTTCAATTCACTTAACATCTTTTATTCAACTAAAACAACCTCAAGACAACAATTATTTCATGTAATCAACATAAAAATTCAGCAACTGAAATAATAATCAACAACTAAACATCAAGCGTTCATCCCCCCGAGTGCTACGTATCAGAGCAACGACACCGATTCGAACTAACAAGGTAACAACTATCCTTGTTAATTACCTGCACATTACCAATAGAGTGTAACATTCAAACAGAAGGGGTGAGATATCAGACAATATAATAAGTCGTATGATAAATAATATATTATCATATAAAATCACCACTTCACAACTTACAGACAACTTTAATCACAACAAAATATCAACACGACATAACTACTAATTCACAACTTTTAGATGATATTTGTCACAACAAGTCAACAACATAAAGCAACAACAAATATACCATAACCACAACTCAAGATGCAACATCAACTGTGGCTCAATTACAATGCACATGAATGTGGTACCATTGGAGCAGAACTCCCATCTTAAAAATCTGCCAATAAATAGAGGCATCAACAAGGCATAAGCCTTCTTTGCAGTTTGTCAATCCAGACCATCATAGAGTATGCAAATGTATGTGACTGAATAAATGCACCATCACATACTCACAACAATTATCATCAATCGCAAGGAATAAGCCCACATCACCATTATTACCAGCAAATAGAGGTAATTCATCATCATTTAAAATTCTCTACAACTTCGCATTATCAACAAGAATTCACAGAGACAATCTCTTTAAGAATTTTTAAGAAAAACAAAGTTATTCTGGTATGTTATTATTTTATGAAAATTTGTTGAAAAGATTTGAAAGGACTGTATATATATGATAAATAAAGATTGTATTTTAATTTTGTGTATTTTCTATAAATATTTGATTATATTTTATATTTTGTATCGTATGTGTATTAAGTTAAAATGCGTGAGTTTTTTTTAGTCCATTTATTATAGTAGATTTATTTATTTGTATAAACAATATTGTATTAGTTTATTATATAATTTATTATTATAGATGCAATCCTGAATTAATATATAAAATAAATTCATAGAATATAATTAATTTATAGATATAAATAATATTTTATTATCATTTTATGGAGATTTATTGGAAATATTTAAAAGGATACATATTACCAATAGAGTGTAACATTCAAACAGAATGGGTGAGATATCAGACAATATAATAAGTCGTATGATAAATAATATATTATCATATAAAATCACCACTTCACAACTTACAGACAACTTTAATCACAACAAAATATCAACACGACATAACTACTAATTCACAACTTTTAGATGATATTTGTCACAACAAGTCAACAACATAAAGCAACAACAAATATATCATCACCACAACTCAAGATGTAACATCAACTGTGACTCAATTATAATACACATGCATGTGGTACCATTGGAGCAGAACTCCCATCTTAAAAATCTGCCAATAAATAGAGGCATCAACAAGGCATAAACCTTCTTTGCAGTTTGTCAATCCAGGCCATCATAGAGTATGCAAATGTATGTGACCGAATGAATGCACCATCACATACTCACAACAATCATCATCAATCGCAAGACATAACCTCACATCGCCATTATTACCAGCAAATAGAGGTAATTCATCATCATTTAAAATTCTCTGCAACTTCGCATTATCAACAAGAATTCACAGAGACAATCTCTTTAAGGATTTTTAAGAAAAACAAAGTTATTCTGGTATGTTATTATTTTATGAAAATTTGTTGAAAAGATTTGAAAGGACTGTATATATATGATAAATAAAGATTGTATTTTAATTTTGTGTATTTTCTATAAATATTTAATTATATTTTATATTTTGTATCGTATGTGTATTAAGTTAAAATGCGTGAGTTTTTTTTAGTCCATTTATTATAGTAGATTTATTTATTTGTATAAACAATATTATATTAGTTTATTATATAATTTATTATTGTAGATGCAATCCTGAATTAATATATAAAATAAATTCATAGAATATAATTAATTTACATATATAAATAATATTTTATTATCATTTTATGGAGATTTATTGGAAATATTTAAAAGGATACACATTTATTTTATTTCAAATGTATATAGTATTATGAATATTTGCTATTTCATAAAAAATAAAATAATAACAGCTTTAATTTTAATTAATTATAATAAATATATTATTAATATATTTTATTTTCTATAATTAAAAATTGTAATAAATTGTAATAATTTTGCATTTTTTTAATAATAATTTTTTCTTTTCTTTTGAACAATCTCTCATATGTCTGTTTGTTTTATCAAGAACATAATATTAACTAACTTCAAAGATCTCAGATAAATATAAAAGAATAAATTATAGATGATAACTTTATATATAATTTAATAATCTTTATATTATATCGTACTGTATTTTTTTACAATCTTATTGATATACATTACTATATTTATTTTGCAATATTAAGTATTTTTAAGTATATTATTTGAGATCTTATTTATACAGATAGATTCTAAATTTTTTGGTTGTTTTTGTGCCGTACTTATTTTTAAAATATATCATTTTTATAAATTGAATAAGTTACAAATAATTTTATAAACATAATAAACTCAACTATTTATACAATTATTTGTATACATGAGAAAAATGATGTTTGAGTTGGCCACCTACTTTCGAGATATTCAATGCGATATTGTGAATACAATAATTTAAAGATTATATTTAAGTATTTTTAAGAAAAATAAAGTTATTTTGATTTGTTATTATTTTATGAAAATTTGTTGAAAAGAATTGAAAGGATTATATATATAAAGATTTTATTTTAATTTTGTGTATTTTCTATAAATATTTGATTATATTTTATATTTTATATCTTATGTGTATTAAGTTAAAATGTTTGAGTTATTTTTTAGTCTATTTATTATAGTAGATTTATTTATTTGTATAAACAATATTGTATTACTTCATTATATAATTTATTATTGTAGATGTAATCCTGAATTAATATATAAATTAAATTCATATAATATCATTAATTTACAGATATAAATAATATTTTATTATTATTTTATGAAGATTTAATGAAAATATTTGAAAGAATACATATTTATTTTATTTCAAATGTATATAGTATTATGAATATTTGTTATTTCATAAAAAATAAAAATAATAACAACTTTAATTTTAATAAATTATAATAAATATATTATTAATATATTTTATTTTCTATAATTTAAGATTTGTAATAAATTTTAATAATTTTGCATTTTTTAAATAATAATTTTTCTTTCCTTTTGAACAATCTCTCCTATGTCTGTTTGTTTTATCAATAATATAATATTAATTAATCTCGAAAATCTCACATATGTTTTAATAATCTTTATATTATATCTTACAATATTTTTTTTACAATCTTATTGATATACATTACTATATTTATTTTGCAAGATTAAGTATTTTTAAGAATATTGTTTGGAATCTTATTTATAAAAATAGATTCTTAAATTTTTGGTTGTTTTTTTGCGGTATTTATTTTTAAAATATATAATAATTTGAATAAGTTACAATTGTTTTCATAAACGAGAATAAGTTACAAATGATTTTATATAAATTCATGTATAATATGAATTTCATTTAAATTCATCTTATAATATAAAGTATTAAATATTTATATAATATTTAATTTTATAAATTTATTTATGAAATTAATTTTATAAATTTATTTATGAAATTAATTTTATATAATATTATTAAGATTTAATTATTTAAAAGTCGCACTAAATTAAAAAATATTTATTAAAAATTGAATATAATAAAATATAAAAAATAAAATGAATAATTTTGAAATATTATATATGATTCATTGTAATAATAAATGTTAAATTATTATTTAATATTATATTGATTTTTCAATATTCTTAGGTTTAATTTTTTATTTCTTTCCCTACTTATATATACAATAATAAATGTTATATTATTATTTAATATTGTAATTTTTGATTTTCAATAAGAAGTTTACTTTAATTGATTAGAATATTTATTTTACTTGATAACAAATTAACTAGACATTAAAATAATAAATTCAATATATTACTAATACACGATATTTATTTATAAACATAATTAAATATGAGACACATATTTATCACTGTTGAATAAATAAATTTAAGATGATACGACGAATATTTATTTTTATAATTATTTTTATAAATATAAATAACTTATATCATTTTAATAAATGATAAAATTCAACTGTTTACTCAATTGTTTTTAACATGAATAAGTTAAAAATATTTTTATACGTGGTCACACGGATTCAAATCACTTATAAACGAGAAAAATTCTACATTTTGATATAATTATTTGTAGAAACAAAAATAAGTTACAATAACTTTTATAAACCAGAATAAATTACAAATATTTTTATAAACGAAATAAAATTCAACTATTGATACAATTGTTTTTGACATGAATACGTTAAAATATTTTTATAAATTGTCACACAGATTTAAAACACTTATAAACAGGAAAACAAATTCTACATATTGATATAATTACTTTTACAAACGACAGTAAGTTACAATAGTTTTTATAAACATGAATAAATTAGAAATATTTTTATAAGCGGGAAAATTCAATTATTGATACAATTAATTTTATAAACGAGGATAAGTTTCAATTATTTTAATAAGTGGGAAATTCAAATTTGATAAATGATTATATATTATAAGTATATGAATGTTAACCAACTTAATACATGAAATGAATTTACGAGTAAATATGAATGTATCTATGAAATACTAGCGGTAGACTGCTCATTTTAATGTTCATCTTTTAAATCTCATTTAATGTTGTTTTATATAATTGAAGTTAGAGAATCAAATGTACGATTTATTATAATTACAGATCAATTGTTAAAAGGTGGTGTATATTATAAGTACTATTTGTGATAATGTGAATGTTTAACCAATGAATTTAAACTTTATAAATGGTAATTTGATAGATATTTAATGTAAATTCAGACGGGACCGGTGCAATAACACATATTTTTTATTAATTTTAATCAATAACTTCACATTCCCATTAAATTAAACCAAAAATAACAATAGAAATATCATCGTGCAATACATTAAATTATGAGAGATCTATATTAAACATATATTAAATAAAAATTAATAATTTTATTTTTATTGGTAGACAAAATAGTAAACTATTAGAAATTAATACACAATTCTAAAATTTTGAATTGAAATTTGAGTGTTGAATATATGAAACATTGAAATTAAAATGTTCAAACTTAGACAATTAATTTTATCGAAAAACAAGCAAATACATAGTCATATGAATGGGACAATGATAAATATGTTAACATTAATTTGTAGTTGACTCATTAAAGAAAAAAAATGAAAATAATGACGACCCATTCTACTATTCTATGATAAATTAATAATAATAAGTCCTCTGGTTTTTAGGTCTAGAGTGCCCCTTAATTTAGTTATCTTATTAATCATATTTTTATTATTATTACCCTAAAGTCTAAACTATTAATGTATCTTAAATTAATTTTTTCTTAAAAATTATTATATTGTAAACTAAAAATAATATTAAATTGAAAATATTATTAATGAAAATAATTAAAAAATAATATATATTTTTTATTTGAATTCATATATTATTTTAAATATATTTAAATTTATTTTATTTAATTACAAAAAATATAATAATATCATACAAAATCATACCAACATTGTACCATAAATTAAAATTTTAATATCAATTATTATGTTTTAATGATTTTTTTAGTATAGTTATTTAAATTGGTTACACAAACTTTTTTTTCTTCTATTTTTTTAACAAAAATTTATTTTAAACAAAATTGTCAAATCTTTCTCTTATATTTTTTAAATAATTATTAAATTATGATTACTTAGTTGGTATTTTTCAATGCAGAAGTGATACTCGTGCAATAATCCATTATGGTTGTTAATTTGGATCTTGCACAAATAACAATTTCTCAAAACAGAAGGCAAAACTAATCAGAGGGGAAAGCAAAAGTCCTTTACACATGCAAATTAATCACTTTCCCAGCACCATCAATACGTACTTCCGCCTCATTATCGCGCAGTAATACATTATTGTTGGACTGACAGTTTCCTCTCTTGCTATTAATAAAGAAAGTAACATAATATATAGTATATACCTTAAGAAGCAGGTCGATAGAGACATCACTTGCAGGTGCAAGAAGTGGTTATGAATGGTTGTTGTTTGGAGTAACGAATGCATAACAAATATTTTGGGGTATACTCTATCAAACAGCATACAAAGAAAATGATTATTCTATTATATTTATATTTCTTTTAATTTTGTTATCAGGACCCGTGCTCTTTCAAAAATGCAAAACAAATTAAATACAAACCTTCAACATCACCAAATTCACAAAGCAACATCACCACATTTCAGATCGGACAAAAGCAGAGGAACAGGTTTCGTGATGAAGTGCTGAAAACCTCTACATGTAATTCAACCTTAACAAAAGCAGAGGAATAGGTTTCGTGATGAAGTGCTGAAAACCTCTACATGTAATTCAACCTTAACAAAAGCAGAGGAATAGCTTTCGTGATGAAGTGCTGAAAACCTCTACATGTAATTCAACCTTACTTAGATACCAAAGTGAGTGATAAAGCCTTTTAGTAGCTCTCAAGCTGCCCGCCGACTATTTGTGCAGTGAGCCATAAATATGTGTTGCTCTTGAAAACCAACAGATCTAAAAGAAAATATGGAAGAAAATAAAAAGGATAAGATAAACAATACATACTCTTCATTAGCTACGTGAATTGTTGAAATCAAATCAAACCTACAATAAAGACAACAATATAGAGCATGAAGAAATCATTTTAAATAACTAAAAATACTCAAATGAGATAAACAAAGAAAGACACAAAGTTTAAGTAATCTTTAGAAATGACTTCAAAAAGGATGGGGGGAATTTTCTCTTATAACGAACAACAACAGTTTGCAAGATACCAGTGACACCATCAATTCCTTTCTTGAAATGCATGAAATTCACAATAGAATTGTTCTTCTGAAACTGTGCAAGCAACCACCATTACAAGAAAAAGAAATATTAGTCAGGGGTATTTGTGAGGTGTTTTATCCCTCACTAAAATCAACATTTTCGTCGAGATAAATCCCTCGTCATTGGCAAATCAGAAAACAAAATAAAAATTAATGGCGTGGAGAAATCCCTCGCAAAACATGAGGAGGGAATTTTGAATTTTAAAAAATTCAACCGCTTTACGTTTTGTGTGGGGTAAAACAACACAAAATTAAATAGTAGCATTTGCTTGGGATAACCCCTCGCAAATTGCCACTAGTGGCCAGACTGTCAAAATTACTTTTGTAATTTGCGAGGGGCATCCCCTGTGAAATTCTGAACGTTATATTTCCGAGGAGCATCCCCTCGCAATTGACACTATGGTATAGTCAAATCAGCCATAACATGTACAGGCGTGCAGGCTTTAGAAACATAACATGCATTTTGCGAGGGGCACTCCATGGCAATTTGTAACCGTTGAATTTGTCACGGGTGCCCCCACGTCATTTTCATTATATATGTAAATCTGGTGTCCTTCTCTTTCTTCCAGATTTTCCGCCCCTTCCATATTTTTTCTTCCCCTTTCATTACAACAAATCTCCTTCTATTTCTTCTAATATTCCATTGTTTCTTCATCTTCTCTCCTTAAGGTAATTTTTTCTATGATTTTATATTTAATTTATATTGTTTTGTTTATATAACATATTTATTAATAATTTTAATTTTCGTTTTTTTATTTCAGGTTTTATTGTGTTCATCTTCAAATTTACAGTGTTCATCTTCATATTTACAGTGTTCATCTTCAAGGTACCAAAAAATTATGTTTTGTTTATTTATTAAAATGACTTTGTGATACCAGTGCTACCAGAGATTCCAGTGCTCTCGGAGATTCCAGTGCTCCTGGAGAAATCAGTGCTCAAGAAGATACAAGTGCTACTTAGGAGCAAACAAGGAGGGAGCACATCTTGAGGAGAAATGAGCCGCAAAAACTTAGATATTATCGTGGCAGACTTATCATTTGGCCTGACTCTGGATCGTAAGTGTTTATATATGTTTTATATTATTTTAAAGTTGAGTTTTATTTAATCAATTCTAACTCAAGATTTAGGTTTTTAGGATCTTGCCCCATCAGGCAATATCGATCACAACAAGCATTATTAAAGAGAAGTATACAAAATTTTGGCCGAGTTATGGAGCTGTACTTGAAGATGACATATTAGATTGGTTTTATGCATTTAAGGTATATTATTTCTTTATATTTTTTGAGATGTCTTTCCTTAAATTTTTTAAGATATTCATGATTCTTTATAGCTTAATTTTGAATTCATACAACAATGTAGGAGAAATATTGTTGGGATGTTAGAGATGAAGTCCAAATTGAAGAAAATTTTCACTCAAAATATAGTGCCCGATTTTCTGACACCATGAGGAATGTTAGAATTAAATGGGAAAAAAAGCAACGTCCATGTTGGATAGGAGTAGAAATATTTCAAGATCTTATTACCCATTGGAGTTCTGAAAAATTTAAGGAAATATCTGAAAAGGTAAAGAAAAATAGAGCATCTGAAGCTGGTGGCTGCAACTACGCAGCGGGTAGTATTAGTGTTGCTGAAGTTGCACGAAGGATGGTACGTTTATTTGTTTTAAAATTAATTTATCATTTAAATTTTAGATTACATGTAAATAGTTACTCTTTTACTTATTTAATTAGTGTGAAGAGTTGGATAGAACTCCACTTCTTAATGAGCTTCATCTAGAGACACATCTTAAGAGAAATAAAGATTTTGTTGACGAGCGGTCAAGAAACACTCAAGTAAGTTTTTCTTATATTTAAAACATTTTATTTATTTATTTTATATGGACCTAGCTTATTTGAATTTTTATAACATTTAATTTTATTTGTAGGAGGAGTTTGATAAACAACTTGCCCTACAGTTGTCAGAGCATCCTGAACTTGAACCACCACCGGGATATCCTGTTGATCTTGCATTGGGTTTTCGGACATGGTATGATATTTCAGGTGGGAAGAAGAAAAATGGGAGAGTGTATGGTGTTGGAGGGTATGCTAAAACTATCAAGTGACGTGATAGAAGTTTTAGAATGAGACTTACTGATGGAGAAGGAACATTAACTCCACCTATATTAACTGCCGAAATGCTTGAAACTGTGAGAAACTTGGCGAATACTGAGGCAGACTCCACGTAGCAGCAAGAAATACAGAAATTGATGAGATGAAGAGAAAATAATTAGAGATGCAACAAGAAATGAAGAGAAGAGAAAATGAGTTGCGGAAAGAAATGAGGAGGTAAATACAAGAGTATCAAGAAGTAATGCGGATTGCAAATGAGCGGGTTCAAAGATTTGATTAATTTTTTGCTTCGCAAAATTCTGGTGGTGAATTTGGAGGAACTAGTGGACATGGAGGAATTGTTGAAGAAGAAGAATAAGGAGAAGAACAAGATGAACAAGAATAGAATCTTTAATTTTGAAAATTTAATGTTTATTTTAATTTGTATGAAAGAATTTATGTTAACTATTTTAAACTTAAAAACTTTATTTTAATTTGCATGAAATTTTATTTTAATTTTTATTATATGATTGAATTGTATTCATTATATTTATTATATTAATTTTATTTTAATACATTTAATTAATACAATTATTATTACTGGTTTTTATTTTATGAATATTAATTTATTTAAATTTTTTTTACAATTTGTCAGGGGATAAACTCCTGTGAAAATGATCATGTCTGCATTTTGCCAGGGGCTTAACCCGTCGCAAAAGCAAAAGCATGTACATTTTGCCACAGGCTAAACCCCATGCAAAAAGTCTGACACACTGCCCCCTATCATGTGCGCCTAAGTCTGCAGCATGCAGACTATATAATCCATATTGCATTTAGCGAGGGGCATAACCCCTGGCAAATTTCACACGTGAAATACACCTCAGAAACTTATTTGCGACCCCTAATTTTCCTAGGGGAGCAGTCCCCTCTCAAATTTTGCATTTGTGAGAGGTTTTTGCCATTTGTGAGGGGTTAAACCCCTGGCAAATAACGTTTTTTTGTAGTGCACATAAACAAATATATTTTACACTACCTCTAATCTATAAGTAAAGAAACGTTAAACATTCAACAATATGACAAGCAAATTAAATCAGAGTATAACTTGCATCAAAGACCAAAATAAATCAACTGAAGTTAGAGTACCTCATTCAACATTCTATGTAAGTCATCTATGACCTCAACAACTCTATCCATGTAATTGAAATCAACGACAAAATTAGAAATAATGGTTTATCAATTTTCTACGCATCTTTCCCTTTTCGCGTGAGTCAACACAATCAAACCTGAAACAATAAACACTAAATCAGAAGAAATCAGAAAAAATAAATGAAACCCTAAAATCACAATCTAACTTATTCACACGTCGTAAACCGATTCGTACACCATTCTTGTTTCGGTGTGATACAGATATACCAAAAGAGGGAGAAGAGGATGGTGATAATGTTGTTACATAATGAAGGTTAAGGGAGAGGAAGAAGAAAAGGGAGAAAGTTAAGGAAGAGGAATGATCTTCTGTGCACAAAAAAAGAGAAAAAAGAGAGAGAGAAAGAGAAAAAAAAGAGAGAGAATGAGAGATAAAGTGAAGATTCTTTTGAATTGAAGTAAACCTGACTGCTTTTCTAGACTGCTTTCCGCATTATCAATTGGATGTATAACCGTGAAATCTGATTACAAAGAAGATTGTTAGGATAGTTACCAAGTGAGAACAAACATACTGGAAAAGGTACCAACGATTTAATTTCTCAAACAATTCCAATCAAATAGTTACGATGAGGATATATAATGGCCATTTTTTCTCCAAAAATCATAACTTGGCAAAGAAAAGAAAAATGGTAGAAAGGGATTTTCCATATCTCCAATTTTTTTTATATGATAGATGAGAAATATAAATAATTATTATTTGTAAGATTAAACTCTAAATTAATATAGTAGTTTATAACAATCTTATCATAATTTTATTGAATTATTTCTTCCTAATATTTTTATTTATTAGATTATAGTTGAATGTTTACTTTTTATATTAGAAATGTATTTCGTATTTATATATCATGTGAAGAGAAATTTTTTAACTTTCTTCCTTTTTACTTTCACTCACCAAACAACACAAATCCCTCTTCATGCTCACTTTTATTCCCTACACTTTCTCTCTTCCTTTCGGCTCACTTCCCTCTTTCAATCCTAAAGTGCATTAATGGCGTAAGTAACGTCTTCAAGATTACATCATACACTTATTTCTTTTGTATCTATTGGTTATATAGGCAGCTATTTTTGACTTAAATGATCTTAAAGCAGTTTCTATTATCAAACCTAAAGGGCTGTTAAAGATGGCAGTTGATTTAATATGCATATATAAATCTCTACATAATAGTTGTAAAAAAGTGTGGTCAAAATAAGTATATAAACCATCACCGTTTATAATTTACATTATGAAAAAAATCGGTTACGTGATGAGTGCTAAAAAGGTAAATAAGAGTTATTTTTTTTACATAAAAATAAGAGCTTTTCTAAAGATAAAAATATTGTTTTTAGAAATCGATCCTTACAATTTTTGTTATACAAGGACGTTATTTTTATATCAAAAAAGAGATATATTTATTGTCTTTTGAAATTTTGTCAGGATTATTCAGAATAAGAAAGAATTAAGTATTGTATTATTTCGAAGTGATTATGTTGGTAAATTTTAAAATGAGAAATTCGAAATTTTTTGTAATGAGAATAACATTCAATATGTCTTTTTGACTCCACGAACTCCTCAATAAAATGAGATAATGGAGAAGAAGAATAAATCTCTAGAAGAGCTAACGAGAACGATGCTCAATGAGACTAATCTTTCTAAATATTTTTGGGCCGATGTTGTAAGCATTGCTTGCTATATAATGAATTGTGTCTTGATAAGATCAATTCTAAAGCTGATGCCCTATGAGTTGTATAAAAGGAGGAAGCCAACTGTTTTTCATTTAGATGTTTTCGGATGCAAATATTTTGTTCTTAACAACATAAAAGATAATTTTGGGAAATTTGATGCAAAAGGTGATGAAGAAATATCCCTAGGATATTCCACTTATAACAAAGCTTTTAGAGATTTTAATGAAAGAACCCTAATGATAGAAGAATCACTTCATGTTATCTTTGATGAATCTAACATATTTCCTGTAGAGGTAGAAGTGGTTGGTTGCGCAGTTATCTTTGAGAAAACATCTCTATAAAATGGTGATCAAGATAAAGATCAAGAGAAAGATCAAAGTTTACATGAAGAGACTCAAGATGAAGAAGAAAATATAGAAAATCAAGATCTACCCAAAGAATAGAAGACTACTATGGACCATCCAATTTAGAATATTATTGAAGATATTTCTAAGGGAGTCACAACTCGACCCTCCCTAAGCAAGGTATGTAACCATAAGACTATCGTTTCCCAAACTGAGTCAAAGGAAGTTAATGAGACCCTCATTAACGAACATTGGCCTCTTGATATGTAATAATATTTAAATCAATTTGAAATAAAAAACGTTTGAAAACTTGTTCCCAAAGCTTCATCTAGTCATGTGATTTGGAACCACTGGATCTTTCGTAACAAGTTGATGACAATGGAAATTTTTTGAGAAATAAATCAAGATTTGTTGAAAAAAGATGCAATCAACAAGAAGACATATGAGACCTATGCTCCAATATCTCAATTGGAAGCCATAAGGATGCTTTTTACTTTTTCTTACATCATGAATTTTAAACTCTTCCAAATTGATGTAAATAGTGCATTCTTGAACAGTTACATCCAAGGGGAATTGTTTGTAGATCAATCTCTAGGTTTTATAAACTCTTCCTTTCCTAATCATGTCTTCAAATTGAAAAAGGCTCTAAACAACATGGAACATGCTCCTAGAGCTTGGTATGATCATCCGATCAAGTTTCTTCTTAAAAGTAATTTTCAAAGAGGAAAAGTAAAGAAAACTCTCTTTATCATAAAATATTAGCATGGCATATTTTTAGTTCAAATTTATGTAGATGATATCATTTTTGGGGCTACTAAGGAATCCTTGTGTAATAAATTTTTGGAGATGATGCAAAATGAGTTCGATATGTCAATGATTGAGGAATTTAGATACTTTCTTGACCTTTCATCAATCTAAAGAAGGAACTTTCATTAATCAAGCGAAGTACTGTAAAGAATTACTCAAACGATTCAACATGAACAAAGCAAAATCTATCTCTACTCTGATGGGTATTTCTTGCAGCTTTGATAAGGATGATGGAGGAAAGCCAGTTGATAAAAAGCATGTATGAAGATATGATTGGTTCTCTCCTTTATCTCAGTTCATCTCATCTTGATATCAAGTTTGATATGTGACTTTGTACTCGTTTTCAAGTATCCCCAAAAGAATAAAATCCCACTATGGTAAAACACATTATGAGATATCTCATTGGAACTCCACTTATGGGTTTATGTTACCCCAAAGAGATGAATTATGTCTTTGTTGAGTACCATGAATCTGATTTTGCTAAGTTGAAATTAGATTAGAAAAGTATCAGTGGTAAATATCACTAACTTGGTAACCCGCTTGTCTCTTCGCATAGTAAGAAACAAGCAAGTGTAGCGCTATCCACAATTGAGGTAATATACATTAATGTGGGTAGTTTTCGTGCATAAATTATTTGGATGAAACATTAACTAAGTGATTACAGAGTTAATCTTAGAGTTGTCCCGATAAATTGCCACAACACTAGCACCATAAATCTTACGAAAAATCTAGTACTTCACTCTCAGATTAAACACATTAAGGTTAAGCACCATTTCATAAGAGATCATGTTGAAAAAGGGGATTGTGTAATTGAGCATGTGTCTTCTTTTAATCAACTTGCATATATTTTTACTAAGCCTATTCCTAAAGAAATTTTCTTTTTCAAAAGAGTTGAATTAAGAATATTGAATCAATCATGCATTGATTGCTATATTCTAACTGTTTTCTTCTTCCTCTTATTCTTTTTCCCTTTCTCTTTGTGACACTCTTTGTGTCTTGTCCCATCCACGTTTCTTCCTAAAAATAGGCGAGAATGTGAATTTCAAAAACTAGGAGAGAAACTCTTTTCCACCAGGAAGAAGCGGAATGACAAGTAGAAGATATTCTCACCCTTCAAGTAGGAAATAACCAGGTCCCCATATCTAGCAGAAAAAATATCACGCTAGATTCCTGAAGCTTTTGAGATCAACCTTTAATATTTTCTTACCAAAAACAGTTAAACTAACCAAACAAAGGTGACAAACAACTTAGCCACTTCCTCTTTTATCAACATCAACATTTTAGACTCATATGTATCATTTGGTCAAGTTTGGATCACAATTCCTCAAGAAATTTTATCAAATCACCAAAAGGGCAAAATGGTCAAAATTAGGGTTTTGACTGAGGAAGGGAAATTTCTGATTTTTAACCTAGCAAATAACCAATTGAGTTAAGGCATGATTTCAAGGATTCAATTGCATCATCTTGACCTTATTACATGTCTCAAAACATCTCAAATTCATTGGATTGACAGATGAAATTTGTCCATTGGAGTTCTGAAAAATTTAAGGAAATATCTGAAAAGGTAAAGAAAAATAGAGCATTTGAAGCTGGTGGCTGCAACTACGCAGCGGGTAGTATTAGTGTTGCTGAAGTTGCACGAAGGATGGTACGTAAATTTGTTTGTTTTTTAATTAATTTATCATTTAAATTTTAGATTACATGTAAATAATTATTCTTTTACTTATTTAATTAGCGTGAAGAGTTGGGTAGAACTCCACTTCTTAATGAGCTTCATCTAGAGACACATCTTAAGAGAAATGGAGATTTTGTTGACGAGCGGTCAAGAAACACTCAAGTAAGTTTTTGTTATATTTAAAACATTTATTTATTTCTTTTATATGGACCTAGCTTATTTGAATTTTTATAACATTTAATTTTATTTGTAGGAGGAGTTTGATAAACAAATTGCCCTACAGTTGTCAGAGCATCCTGAACTTGAACCACCACCGGGATATCCTGTTGATCCTGCATTGGATTTTCGGACATGGTATGATGTTTTAGGTGGGAAGAAGAAAAATGGGAGAGTGTATGGTGCTGGGGGGTATGCTAAAACTATCAAGCGACGTAATAGAAGTTTTAGAATCAGACTTGCTGATGGAGAAGGAACATCAACTCCACCTATATTAATTGCCGAAATGCTTGAAACTGTGAGAAACTTGACGAATACTGAGGCAACACTCTACGTAGCAGCAAGAAATGCAGACATTGACGAGATGAAGAGAAAACAATTAGAGATGCAACAAGAAATGCAGAGAAGAGAAAATGAGTTGCGGAAAGCAATGAGGAGGTAAACACAAGAGTATCAAGAAGCAATGCTGATTACAAATGAGCGGGTTCAAAGATTTGATCAATTTTTTGCTTCGCAAAATTCTGGTGTTGGATTTGGAGGAACTAGTGGATATGGAGGAATTGTTGAAGAAGAAGAACAGGGAGAAGAACAAGATGAACAAGATAGAATCTTTAATTTTGAAAACTTAATATTTATTTTAATTTGTATGAAAGAATTTGTGTTAATTATTTTAAACTTAAAAACTTTATTTTAATTTGCATGAAATTTTATTTTAATTTTTATTATATGATTGAATTTTATTAATTATATTTATTATATTAATTATATTAATTTTATTTTAATACATTTAATTAATACAATTATTATTACTGGTTTTTATTTTATGAATATTAATTTTTTTAATTTTTTTTTTACAATTTTTCAGGGGATAAACTCCTGGAAAAATGACCATGTCTGCATTTTGTCAGGGGCTTAACCCGTCGCAAAAGTAAAAACATGTACATTTTGCCACGGGCTAAACCCCACGCAAAAAGTCTGACACACTGCCCCCTATCATGCGCGCCTACGTCTGCAGCATGCAGACTATATAATTCATGTTGCACTTAGCGAGGGGCATAACCCCTGGCAAATTTCACACGTGAAATACCCCTCAGAAACTTATTTGCGACCCCCAGTTTTCCTAGGGGAGCAGTCCCCTCGCAAATTTTGTATTTGTGAGGGGTTTTTGTCATTTGTGAGGGGTTAAACCCCTGACAAATAACGTTTTTTTTTTGTAGTGCACATAAACAAATATATTTTACACTACCTCTAATCTATAAGTAAAGAAACGTTAAACATTCAACAATATGACAAGCAAATTAAATCTGAGTATAACTTGCATCAAAGACCAAAATAAATCAACTGAAGTTAGAGTACCTCATTCAACACTCTATGTAAGTCATCTATGGCCTCAACAACTCTATCCATGTAATTGAAATAAATGATAAAAATTAGGAATTATGGTTTATCAGTTTTCTGCGCATCTTTCCCTTTCCGCGTGAGCCAACACAATCAAACCTGAAACAATAAACACTAAATCAGAAGAAATCAGAAAAAATAAATGAAACCCTAAAATCACAATCTAACTTATTCACACGTCGTAAACTGATTCGTACACCATTCTTGTTTCGGTGTGATACAGATATACCAAAAGAGGGAGAAGAGGATGGTGATAATGTTGTTACATAATGAAGGTTAAGGGAGAGGAAGAAGAAAAGGGAGAAGGTTAAGGAAGAGGAATGATCTTCTGTGCACAAAAAAAGAGAAAAAAGAGAGAGAGAGAAAGAGAAAAAAAAGAGAGAGAATGAGAGATAAAGTGAAGATTCTTTTGAATTGAAGTAAACCTGACTGCTTTTCTAGACTGCTTTCCGCATTACCAATTGGATGTACAACCGTGAAATTTGATTACAAAGAAGATTGTTAGGATAGTTACCAAGTGAGAACAAACATACTGGAAAAGGTACCAACGATTTAATTTCTCAAACAATTCTAATCAAATAGTTACGATGAAGATATATAATGGTCATTTTTTCTCCAAAAATCATAACTTGACAAAGAAAAGAAAAAGGGTAGAAATGGATTTTCCAGATCTCCAATTTTTTTTATATGATAGATGAGAAATATAAATAAGTATTATTTGTAAGATTAAACTCTAAATTAATATAGTAGTTTATAACAATCTTATCATAATTTTATTGAATTATTTCTTCCTAATATTTTTATTTATTAGATTATAGTTGAATGTTTATTTTTTATATTAGAAATGTATTTCGTATTTATATATCATGTGAAGAGAAATTTTTTAACTTTCTTTCTTTTTACTTTCACTCACCAAACAACACAAATCCCTCTTCATGCTCACTTTTATTCCCTACACTTTCTCTCTTCCTTTCGTCTCACTTCCCTCTTTCAACCCTAAAGAGCATTAATGGCGAAAGTAACGTCTTCAATTACATCATACACTTATTTCTTTTGTATCTATTGGTTATATAGGCAGCTATTTTTGACTTAAATGATCTTAAAGCAGTTTCTATTATCAAACCTAAAGGGCTGATAAAGATGGCAGTTGATTTAATATGCATATACAAATCTCTACATAATAGTTGTAAAAAAGTGTTGTCAAAATAAGTATATAAACCATCACCGTTTATAATTTACATTATGAAAAAAATCGGTTATGTGATGAGTGCTAAAAAGGTAAATAAGAGTTTTTTTTTTACATAAAAATAAGAGCTTTTCTGAAGATAAAAATATTGTTTTTAGAAATCGATCCTTACAATTTTTATTATACAAGAACGTAAGTTTTATATCAAAAAAGAGATATATTTATTGTCTTTTGAAAATTTGTCAGGAATATTAAGAATAAGAAATAATTAAGTATTGTATTATTTCGAAGTGATTATGTTGGTAAATTTTAAAATGAGAAATTCAAAATTTTTTGTAATGAGAATAACATTCAATATGTCTTTTTGACTCCACGAACTCCTCAATAAAATGAGATAATGGAGAAGAAGAATAAATCTCTAAAAGAGCTAACAAGAACGATGCTCAATGAGACTAATCTTTCTAAATATTTTTGGGCCGATGTTGTAAGCATTGCTTGCTATATAATGAATTGTGTCTTGATAAGATCAATTCTAAAGCTGGTGCCCTATGAGTTGTATAAAAGGAGGAAGCCAACTGTTTTTCATTTAGATGTTTTTGGATGCAAATATTTTGTTCTTAACAACATAAAAGATAATTTTGGGAAATTTGATGCAAAAGCTGATGAAGAAATATCCCTAGGATATTGCACTTATAACAAAGCTTTTAGAGATTTTAATGAAAGAACCCTAATGATAGAAGAATCACTTCATGTTATCTTTGATGAATCTAACATATTTCCTGTAGAGGTAGAAGTGGTTAGTTGCGCAGTTATCTTTGAGAAAACATCTCTATAAAATGGTGATCAAGATAAAGATCAAGAGAAAGATCAAAGTTTACATGAAGAGACTCAAGATGAAGAAGAAAATATAGAAAATCAAGATCTACCCAAAGAATAGAAGACTGCTATGGACCATCCAATTTAGAATATTATTAAAGATATTTCTAAGGGAGTCACAACTTGACCCTCCCTAAGCAAGGTATGTAACCATAAGACTATCGTTTCCCAAACTGAGTCAAAGGAAGTTAATGAGACCCTCATTAACGAACATTGGCCTCTTGATATGTAATAATATTTAAATCAATTTAAAATAAAAAAACGTTTGAAAACTTGTTCCCAAAGCTTCATCTAGTCATGTGATTTGGAACCACTGGATCTTTCGTAACAAGTTGATGACAATGGAATTTTTTTGAGAAATAAATCAAGATTTGTTGAAAAAAGATGCAATCAACAAGAAGACATATGAGACCTATGCTCCAATATCTCAATTGGAAGCCATAAGGATGCTTTTTACTTTTTCTTACATCATGAATTTTAAACTCTTCCAAATTGATGTAAATAGTGCATTCTTGAACAGTTACATCCAAGGAGAATTGTTTGTATATCAATCTCTAGGTTTTATAAACTCTTCCTTTCCTAATCATGTCTTCAAATTGAAAAAGGCTCTAAACAGCATGGAACATGCTCCTAGAGCTTGGTATGATCATCCGATCAAGTTTCTTCTTAAAAGTAATTTTCAAAGAGGAAAAGTTAACAAAACTCTCTTTATCATAAAATATTAGCATGGCATATTTTTAGTTCAAATTTATGTAGATGATATCATTTTTGGGGCTACTAAGGAATCCTTGTGTAATAAATTTTTGGAGATGATGCAAAATGAGTTCGATATGCCAATGATTGAGGAATTTAGATACTTTCTTGACCTTTAATCAATCTAAAGAAGGAACTTTCATTAATCAAGCGAAGTACTGTAAAGAATTACTCAAACGATTCAACATGAACAAAGCAAAAGCTATCTCCACTCTGATGGGTATTTCTTGCAACTTTGATAAGGATGATGGAGGAAAGTCAGTTGATAAAAAGCATGTATGAAGATATGATCGGTTCTCTCCTTTATCTCAGTTCATCTCATCTTGATATCAAGTTTGATATGTGACTTTGTACTCGTTTTCAAGTATCCCCAAAAGAATAAAATCCCACTATGGTAAAACACATTATGAGATATCTCATTGGAAATCCACTTATGGGTTTATGTTACCCTAAAGAGATGAATTATGTCTTTGTTGAGTACCATGAATCTGATTTTGCTAAGTTGAAATTAGATCAGAAAAGTATCAGTGGTAAATATCACTAACTTGGTAACCCACTTGTCTCTTCGCATAGTAAGAAACAAGCAAGTGTAGCGCTATCCACAATTGAGGTAATATACATTAATGTGGGTAGTTTTCGTGCATAAATTATTTGGATGAAACATTAACTAAGTGATTACAGAGTTAATCTTAGAGTTGTCCCGATAAATTGCCACAACACTAGCACCATAAATCTTACGAAAAATCTAGTACTTCACTCTCAGATTAAACACATTAAGGTTAAGCACCATTTCATAAGAGATCATATTGAAAAAGGGGATTGTGTAATTGAGCATGTGTCTTCTTTTAATCAACTTGCATATATTTTTACTAAGCATATTCCTAAAGAAATTTTCTTTTTCAAAAGAGTTGAATTAAGAATATTGAATCAATCATGCATGGATTGCTATATTCTAACTGTTTTCTTCTTCCTCTTCTTCTTTTTCCATTTCTCTTTGTGACACTCTTTGTGTCTTGTCCCATCCATGTTTCTTCCTAAAAATAGGCGAGAATGTGAATTTCAAAAACTAGGAGAGAAACTCTTTTCCACCAGGAAGAAGCGGAATGACAAGTAGAAGATATTCTCACCCTTCAAGTAGGAAATAACTAGGTCCCCATATCTAGCAGAAAAAATATCACGCTAGATTCCTGAAGCTTTTGAGATCAACCTTTAATATTTTCTTACCAAAAACAGTTAAACTAACCAAGCAAAGGTGACAAACAACTTAGCCACTTCCTCTTTTAGGTTTATAGACAATAAAACATGTAACTCAGAAGATCATAGACTCTTATTTCACTTCACTCCATGAGAAAACTATTTAATCATGATTATCCTCTTCTACATCTTAATAGACATTTTAAAAAATGACAAGAAGAAAATAGAGATATAATTAAGGCAAAATAACCTTTTTGGTCCCGTATGTTAACGTCGAGGTTCATTCTGGTCCATTAATTTAAAAAAGGTTCATATTGATCCCTTAACTCTTCAAAACGTTTCATTTTAGCCCTTTTTGTCTAATTAGCGATGGAAAACTCAGAAATTGGTCGCTAAATTTGTTGCTAATTAGACAAAAAGGACTAAAATGAAGCGTTTTGAAGAGTTAAGGGACCAATATGAACATTTTTAAGTTAAAGGACCAAAATGAACCTTGACGTTAACATACGATACCAAAAAGGGTATTTTTCCTATAATTAAAGACCAAATTGAGCAGAACAATCCTCCTTATAGGCTAGCATGCAAGTGGATCTAAGAGAACAACCACCTAGTAATATGACTAGTTAAGGGCTCCCAAATAATCTCTTATTTACAATGGAGAAAATCTCAAGTTGAACTCTTAAAAAATAGGGTCAACTTAAATCCCAATAAGGCTATTCTTACCCTAGGAGGATAAATTTAATACTCCAAATATTTTTTTACTAAAGCTTATACCAATATAATAGTATAATATGCATACTGAAGATGATATATACACAAATATGAATACCCCACTTAAAACCATATGATAGCTCTAACTATACATCCCTACTAACAATCCTCTAAACCCTCCCACCATAAGAGGAACGAGGCTAAATGTTCTCTTACTTAAACCCCCTACAGATACTTACATCTTAGGTCAGACATCTATTCACCCAGATGGCAAGATTACATGAAAAAAACAAGCGCATATCCAAGCACAATACTTAAGATCAAAATAAAACCCAGGAAATAAGGAGTTATGTGCTTCCACGTATATTCATCTGCAAATGATCTTAGTAGCATATGATCTCAGGTGGTTTTGATGAGAACACTAGGACCTAAAACATATAAGGTACATCAATTTGGCAGAGGTAAAATACCTATACCTATACATAATATCATTGGGTCGGTTTGGATACAACTATAAATTTGTATTTTGGATTGGGTTATGTTTAAGATTTTCAAAATTTTTTATTTTTTTATATTTTACATAATTATAATAATGTCTTATATTCTTTTCCAAAAATTCTTTCAACTTTTTATATAGTGTACAATAAAATTCATCATAAAAAATACCAAGTGAAGTTTCATCCCAAGAGATAAAGATTAATATATGAGATCCACCGATAGATGAAATTAATAAAGTTGGGGAAATATGCACTCCCATCCACACGAAGAGGTTCACCAGTGCCGATCCTTTCATAGCTAAAATAGATCAAATCAAAATCCCCATAATACACCACTCCTCACCCCAAGGCTATCTTTATGCAACAGAAGATCAACCCACATTACTATCATATCCAAATTTATTCCTATGTCTGTTACATCTTATTTATTTGCATCATTGCATCATAAAAAATTCATCTGGTCATGGATCTCCATAAAGGTTCATTGATATATCTCATTAGGTTAATTAAGAAAACAATATAAAAGTAAAAGGTTTGACCACATTGCATTACCATTCACCTCACATGCATCTATATACACTCACATCTGTTCATAAGTTACTTTGAATATAATTTGAATTTATAACTTTTGATCTATCAAAATTTATTGAATTAGAAGTTCATTTTCAATTTATCATATTGCATTAATTAGTAAAAAATTAATTTTCATTGTGAATAAAAAATAATAAAAATTGCATACTTGTCGGGGTTCTTTTAATTTGATTAGTGATCCATAAAAGTCTTGCATTTAAACTCACAAGCCCATCATATGCCAAACCCATTCAAATCCACTTTCAAAATCCAATACATTTTTTTTAACTTAAGTTCAAACCCACATTAACCATTTTAATTCAAATTATCCATAAACCATTTTGTTGTACCCCAAAATTTTCCCTCTCATTTATCAAGATTTTTCTCACAAGATTTCTTTGACTCAAGACTGGATTAGGGTTTGGTCAGTTCAAGACATTTCATCATGCACTAATGACCCAAAATTAGGGTTTGATATTGCACAAGGATTTTTGGACTATCAATGCTTCATGTGACTTTAAAACATCATTATGGACCCCTAAGATCACTCATGACAAGTTTCAAGCCTTGAACCACATTTTTGATCAGTCAATTGGACAGTTGACCTAAAAGTCAGCTGTTTTGGGGAAAAAGTCAACCATGACCAATATACAGTCAAACTTCATAATTTTTTATCAACATCAACATTTTAGACTCATATTTATCATTTGGTCAAGTTTGGATCACAATTCCTCAAGAAATTTGGTCAAATCACCAAAATGGCAAAATGGTCAAAATTAGGGTTTTGACTAAGGAAAGGAAATTTCTGATTTTTAACCTAGAAAATAACCAATTGAGTTAAGGCATGATTTCAAGGATTCAATTGCATCATCTTGACCTTATTATATGGCTCAAAACATCTCAAATTCATTGGATTGACATATGAAATTTGCAGTCAACTGATCAAAAGTCAACTGTACACTGAAAAGTCAAACTTTGACTTTTTGGTCAAAATCAAGTGCCAAGGGTCATAATTCATCAAAACATGTCAAAATGTGAAACTTTTTCATCAAGAAATCCAAGTTTGAAGATTAGGGTTTGAATTTGAAATTTTTCTTAACTTAGAAAATTATCTAAGTATAGAAAATTTCTTATTTTTTCTCAACTTTAGGCCACTTTTTCACCATGATACATAATGATTCAAGGAAAGTTCCCAACATGAAAGTTGTAGACCTCCATGAAATATACAAATTTTCCTCACACATTATTCCCTAAAGATGCTTGGATCTCAAGATATAAATTTGTGAATACATGGTCATAAACTAAATAACTTAGTGAAATTTTGCCCTAATTTAGGCAGGTTTTGGACCCAACTTCATGGAAATTTTTCACCTAGTTACAAGAGGTATTTAAAAATGAATTTTAAAGATGAGTTATAGAGCACATTGCAAGATTTCCAAAATGTCCAAGAACTCCTCAAGATCATTTTTGAGTAGGGAGAATCGAAGAGATGAAGTTGGCATTTTCTCACTTTTTGTCCAAGCCATTTCATGAAGAACAAAGTTCCAATCAGTACCTATGCTGCCTAATCCATGCTTTACAGGTCCCAAACTTGTTCCTCACTCCTTAATTTAATGCTTACTCAGTTGACAAAGCTTTGATCCATGCCCTAAAGCCATTACCCAAGTTGCATTTCCATAAATGGCATAAAGTGACCATTGCCATTTTGAAAAAGCACAACTTTTGCCACTTTCCAATTCTTGAGCACTGCACCTGTCTCCATTGCATATACAAATCTTACAGGCCTAAAGAAATTTGTACAAGTTTATACCAACCCTAAGAAAGCAAGTACAAGCATGGCAAGCCTTGTCCCTTCACTTTACTTCAAAGGCAAGAAAAGTTGCAAAAAGGCTAGAACTGGCACAACTGTTGGAGGGTTAACATGAAACCAATTCCATACTAATATACAAACATAATACAACATAACATACGAATAGTTAAGGCCTGAAACACTCCCAAGCTCAAACACCAGAAAACTGTCAAACTTGCATTTTTTGGCATAAGCATACCAATCTCTCATTTGGCTCGTGCGTTTCTATTCTTGATCATCAAAACATCTTACCTACTTGATATCAAACCAATCCAGACCTTCATCCCTGTTCTATAACCACTTCTCCATCATCTTCCATTTTCGTTTTCAAAGCTTGCAGTTTGACTTGGCCAAGGAGTTTTAGGCACTTTCAGAGCAAGGCAAGGGTTGGAATACATTCAGGGAAGTTCAAGGAAGCTCAAGCAAGCATCAGGCCTCCATCAAACTCACTCTAGTTCCATCCACAATTCTAACTGAAGGAGGTAAAATCTCAACTTCTATCTCCTTGTACAGGCCACCATTGGCCATGATTTGTGAATAAATAATGTAGCTTTCATTGCAACGAAACTGTACATATCTTTATCTTGCATTTATTTTACTTGAGTTGAGAGAATTTAGAACTTGAAGTTTATGAAAATATTAGGTTTAAATTTAGGGCTGTTAAAGTTCTTTCTGACCTTTGATTGTTAGTTCACATAACTTATATGGTTGGAATCGTGAGTTCAAATACTACAACTTTCATGTTATGAGTTTTCATTTTCATGGAATAATGAGAGAGTTACAGGATGTCTGGCCAAGCTTGAGGAATAAGATGAAGTACAGGGCAAGGACTTGTTTCATGTTATATTATTTTTGCTTCCCTTAAGACAATGTATGTATAGTCACCCCAGTGGCAAAGTAGCGCGCTGGTAAGACCCATGTCCTGGGTTCGAACCTGGGCGTTACTTTTTACTTTTTTCACATTTTTTCTTCTCTCCATTTTTCTGATTTTTGCAGGTTTGGGCTTAGTTCTTTGGGCTTGGCATTTTTTTGCTAACATTGCTACCAGTTTTGCTACATCACCCCCTGCCAATTGTTTTACATTATTTGTTTTATTTTCATTTTTAATATATTAAATATTTTCTTTGATGCATAAAAAATCCAAAAAAATGTAAATTTTATAATATTGCATTTTTATTTTATTTTAGTTTATTTTTCACATAAAAATATGTTTTATTTTTTTAATATATATCATATATTTTCTTAATAACTTGTAAAATATAATTAAAACATGTTTAGTTTAATTTATTTTTCATTCCATACTCATAAATATTTATTTTGCATATATAAAAACTTTATCTTTTCAAACAATATTATTTATTATTTTAATATAAAAAATACATAAAAAATAATACATATGAACATCATTTTCTTTTAAATGGAAATTAGGGTTAAGCTTCCCTTCTAAAAAATTAATTTCTTTTCCTTATACTTTTAGGTTTAGATTAAAATTTATTTTACAAAAACAAAACAAAAAAATCTTTTCTTACATGTACATTATATTGCATCTTTAAATATTGTATTTTATTTATTCTAATTCGTACAAATTCGATTTGGTTGTAATAATTTATTTAGATTTAGATTTTTGAAAATCCCCATTCAAATTTGTATTCCCCCCTCCCATAAAATTGTTGTAATAGCTTAGTAATATTTACATTACGCAATTTACCGCTTTACATGCCATGATTAGTAATTAGGGTTTGTATGATAAGATCGAATCAAAGAAAAATAGAAAACCCTAAATACAAGATAACACCAAAGCATGAAAATGATACACTTGCACACAAGCATCCTTAGGGTTTCTCCACTTGGTTGCCTAAAACAAAAATAGCCATATTACGCACGCGAAGTATCTTGGCAAAACAAACAAACATAAAGATCATAGTCCCTCAATGACGCTATTCAAAAAGTTTCCTTACAAAATGATCTCAGTCCCTCAAAATGCTAAGATACTTTGCAAACATTGCTAATCATGGTTATACGATGACCCACGCCCGTCCCGTTTACATCCAAAGATAGGGTTGCTTACCAAATCAATAGTAAGACAACAATGTCAAAGGAATAGAAAATGCATAAGAAAGACATTTGAGTAGGTAGATTGCTTCTAGTTACTTGCTCCATTTCCAAACAACTATCCTTGCTATTTTCAAAACAAACATACACATTTCAAAACATCTTACAATCATTGAAAACATTTTCAAAAGACAAACATCTTTGTATACATTCTTACGAACGAGAATCATTACAAAGATTGCCTAAACGAATGACCTCTTTTACAAAATACTTTCAAAACCACACCAAACACATTTTCAAACAACAAAAACAAGTGATCTAAGCAAGTAACTAAGAGCCCATGGAAAACCATGGATGAAAAGGGTGCTAATACCTTCCCTTTTCATAATCTACCCCCCGAACTCAAGAAATAATCTCAAAGGTCTTTCCTGTGCTTTTTCACCTTTCCTTTTGGATAAAAGAAAAGTCGGTGGCGACTCTTACTAACCGCAACATTTGTGATAAAACGCAAAACCCTCAAGTCAGTTCTCCCACCGCATCACTGAACTGGCGACTCTGCTGGGGAATTTTATAAAAGTGGGGTTACCTTAAGGTCTAGATCACATTTATTTGCTTACATTTGTTTGACTTGTTTGCTTTACATTATGGTTCTTTGTTTGGGTTTGAATCCTCCACCCGGATTTGGGAAACATTATAGGTAAATAGTAATACATTGTGGAAACTGTGCAGGGTATACCGACATGGTCTAAGCAATAGCTATGTTAGTGTGACATATTTGTGGGTACCGGTAGCCTTTGAGTTAATCAAAGAGAATACAGGGCCACTGAGTGATGTCATGAAGGACTAATGAACTTCTAGAATCCTTTACTTGACCAACTTGGCCTTTAGGATGTAGTGAGATGACCGGCTTTGGTGCAGTCCGAAGTTGGTAGATACTCGATACTACACTCATTGAGGGTTGGTTTCTTGGAATATTTCGGTCTCCATTAAAGAGGCTTGAGCTGAAACAATGACCAAGGAAACAATCCAGTGATATTGAGCTCCTTAGAACCCGGTTACTATTATTAGGACAGGTTGAGCCAACTAAACTTCAAGAGGGTACTTACCTATAAAACCCCATGCAAGCCTAAACTAAGAACTTGTTATATTTGGTTGTGTATACATACTTGTGCATAACATCATGAACATCATGAAAATCATATGCATTCACTAACAGTTGTACCCCAAAATTTGCCCTCCCATTTCCTCAACATTTTCTCACCACAAGACCTTTGGAACTCAAAAACAAGTTAGGGTTTGCTCTGCTCAAGACTCCTCCTTGCACTATTGACCCAAATTAGGGTTTGAGTTTGCACAAAGGTGTTTTGACCTAAAAGGCCCAAAGTGACTTTCATGCTTCATGTTGGACTCACAAGTCTATCCATACCAAGTTTCAAGCCTTGATTCCAATCTTTGCCCAGTCAATTGGACAGTTGACCTAGAAATCAGCTGTATTGGGGAAAAAGTCAATTGTGGTCAATTGACAGTCAAATCTCATGATTTTTGACCCACATCAACATTTTCAACTCATATGGACCATTTGATCAAATTTGGATCACAATTCCACAAGAAATTTGATCAAATCACCAAAAGGGCAAAATGGTCATTTTTAGGGTTTTGATTGCACAAAGGTAATTTTTGACTGTTTGACCTAGCAAATGGCAAACCAAGCTCACATATGGACTCAAGGACTCAATGGCATTGTCTTGACATGTTCAACAAATTCAAAAGATCCCAAATGCACAAGATTGACAGATGAATTTTCCAGTCAACTGAGCAAATTTGACTGTATACTGAAAAGTCAAACTTTGACTTTTTGGTCAAAATCAAGTGTCAAGATTCATTTTCCATCAAAACATGTCAAATTATGAAACTTGTTCATCAAGAAATCAAAAATCACAAATTAGGGTTTGAAATGAAGAATTTTCATAACTTAGAATTTTTCTGTGTTATGAAAATCCCTAATTTTTTTCTAACTTTGTCCCACTTTCTCATCAAGATGCAAATGGATTCAAGCCAAACTCAAAACATGAAAGTTGTAGTCTATTGCAAAATCTACAACTTTGAATCACAAAGCTTCCTCAAAAGAAGCTTGTAGCTCAAGTTATGATTTTTGGAACAAGGGTGCAAAACATTCTTAACTTAGAAATTTTTTTGACCTATTTTAGGCAGGATTTTTGCCTAACTTCATGGCCACTTTTCACATGCTTCCACTTGGAATTTCAACTTGCATTACAAATATGGATTGTAGTACACATTCCAAGCTTTCCAAAATGTCAAAGAACTTCTCAAACACCCTTGTGGTTAGGGAGAATCGAATTTGGCAATATGGGCAAAAGTCACTTTGTTCATGAGCCATTTCCATGTTCATAACTTTGCATTTTTGAACTAAGCATGTGCAAGCTACATTACAGGCCTCTAATCTCATTTACACTCAAAAATTAAATGCCAATCCATTGTGCCAAGATGTTATTCTATGCATTTGGTCATTACATGAAGAATTAAGCCATAATTAGAAAAAGTGGTTTATCTATTCTTGTAAAGCATTACTTTATGTCAAACACAAATCCAAGAAGTACAAGGCCATATCTTTGGACACAGGATTCATGGACATATCACACTGATCAAGAGGGATTGAGGAAGCATGTTTTAGGGGGCCTACACAAGCCTAGAAACCAAGTTGACAAACTTTGCTTACATTAGAAGAAACTTGCATTTTGAACATCAACTCACATTGCTACAAGAACAAGCTTAAGCAAACTTGTTGAACACATTCCAAACATCAAGCCTGACCTGAAACACGAGCCAACCACTTCCAAAACCTCCTCAAGCACAGAAACACCATCTTGCTGCACAAAAACAGGGCATTCTGCACTTTGACTTGGCCATCTCATTTCCGTCATGCATTTTCATCCAAACCACTTCATACACCTTCCATAACATCCATACAAACTATTCCAAGCATTGAACTTGAGCTGTAACAGCCATAGCTTAGTTTGCCCTTTTCATTTTTCTCTCTTGCAGGTTGACTTCCATGGAGTAACTCAGCAAGATTCAAAGCACACCAAGCATTGGAGAAACATCCCTGAACTTCAAGCAAGCTGTACAAGTCCTCAAGTTGCACTGAAAGTACCTCCATTGTCATACACGAATCAAGCTGAACAGGTAAGTTTTTGAACTTCTATCTCTCTATCCAGGCATATTTAGGTTTAGGTTTGTGAAGAAAACATGTTCTAATCATAGCCCTGAAGCCATCCATATAGTTACTTTTCATTTATGTTGTGTGTGCTAGGAGTATTTTGAACCTGAACATTAGGAAAAAGTTAGGTCAAGAATTGGGGGAGAAGAAATTCTCTCTCATTTCTGAGAGTTAGATCAAGTTCTTGGTATGTATGGATTCGTGGTTTGATGCTTGACATTTTTTGTGTTATAAGTTTGTGCTAAAAGTCCAAGAATCAGGATGTTTGAACAAGGAGGGAAAGGCGCGCGTTTTTGACAAAATTGTTGCTGGAGGTTGAAGACAAGTCTTCTTGGGCTGGGCCTGACTTGTTCTTTCTTTTTGCACTTTCATTTTTCACATGCACCCCCCTGGCCATTTTGAGATATATTTGCCATTTTGGATTTTTTCCTTTTGATTTTGATTTTATATTTTTATCCAAACATAAAAAATATTAAAAATATTTTTTCTCACATTTTTTGCATTTTATTTGATATTTATTTTGTTTCATTTAGTTTAATATGTAAATAAACATAAATATACTTTTATTTAAAATACCAAAAAATAATACAAACACATTTATTTTCTGATTTCATTTTATTTTATCTTTTGAAAACATTTTATAAAAAAAATACTTTTTTTTGTAAATAATAAATATTTTTATTTTTGTACATATTTAATATATTTAATAAATAATATAAATACTTATATGTTTATTAGAATATTTAGGGAAAAAAAACATAAAAATAATACATTTTATTTTTATTAATATTTAACCTCAAAAATACCCTTTTTACAATATACTTTCCTTTTGTTTATTTTTTTTTACATAATTTATAAATATTGCATATATTAAATAATTAATACATTTTATTTAGCAAATTAGGGTTTTGCCCTAAATACATAAAAATACCAAAAATTAATCATTTTCATTTTTGTTTATTTGTCATATAAAAATACCTTTTTACATACATATGAAAATCATTTTTGCATCTTGCATATTTATTACATTTTTATTTAATTATTATACAATTAAATTAATTTGTATATTCAATTTGGATGTAATAGTTTAGATTTAATTTTTCTTGCTAAATATCCCCCATTTGAACATTTGTCCCCCCCATCCCATAATTGTGTTGTAATAATTTAGGACCTTTAAATTCCGCACTTTAAAGCTTTCTAAAAATGCCATGATAGACTTAGGGTTTTGTATGCAAAAATCAACCAAACAATTAGCTTGACCTAATTCAAGATAAAAAGCATGAAAATGGACAACACCAATCACACTTGCACCCCTAGGGTTACTCCACTTGTTGCCTTCAATAAATGGGCCATGTTGCATGTTAGGTGTCTTTGGCAAAACAAAACAATTCAAATGATCATAGTCCCTCGATGACGCTTTTGAAAATTACCTAAAAATGATCAAGTCCCTTAAAGGAAAAATTGACCAAAGACACTTGGCACCATTGCATTCATGGTCCATACGATGACCCGCGCCCGTCCCGTTCACATCCTAACACAAGATTGTCCACCAAATACAATGGTGGAACAAAATTGTTAAAAGGGTTAAAACATAGCAAAGATCTTTGAGAAATTTAGGGTAGATAGATTTTGGTTACTTGCCAACTTACAAAACAAAAACACTTGCCTATTTTTCAAAACCACACATCACAACACTTTCAAAACAACTTTAAAAAAAATATTGAAAACTTTTCAAAAGACATACACCTTTGTATACATCCCAACATGGATCATTACAAAGGTTGCCACCACATTGGCCTCTTTTCAAAACATTTTCAAACCCACACACAAAGAACCATTTCAAACAATTGAAAGCACCATTTCAAACAATTGAAAATCAAGGCAAGTTGATCTAAGCAAGTAACTAAGAGCCCATGGATAACCATGGATAGAAAGGGTGCTAATACCTTCCCTTTCTATAATCTACTCCCCGAACCCAAGAAAACATCTCAAAGGTTTTTGCTGTGCTTTTTAACCTTTCCTTAGGATAAAATAAAAAGTCGGTGGCGACTCTTGCTCAACCGAAACATTTGCGAAAACAAACGCAAAACCTCAAGTTAGTTCTCCCACCGTATCACATAACTGGAAACTTTGCTGGGGAAAATTTTTTAAAGTGGAGTTACCTTAGGGCTTAGATCACCCTCTTGCATGACTATTTGTTTGTTTTGATTGCTTTATATCTTGGTTCCTTTGTTTGGGCTTGAAATCCTACACCTGGATTTGGGGAAACATTCATAGATAGCAATACGTTATGGAAACTGTGCGGGGTATACCGACACGGTTGAAGCAATAGCTATATTAGTGCGACATATTTGTGAGTACCGGTAACCCTTGAGTTCAATCAAGGAGAGTACGGGGCCGCTGAGTGATGTCACTAAGCACTAATGACCTAGAACCTTACTTGACCATCTTGGCCTTTTATTAGGGGTAGTGAGATGATCGGCTTTGGTGCAGTCCGAAGTTGGTAGATACTCGATACTACACTCATTGAGGGTTGTTTTCTTGGAATATTTTGGTCGCTAGTTAAGTGGCTAAACCAAAACAATGAACATGGAAAACAATCTAATGATATTGAGCTCCTTAGAACCCGGTTACTATTTATAGGACAGGTTTTTAAGCAAACTACACTCAAGAGGGTACTTACCTATGAAACCCCATGCAAGCCTGAAACTAGGGTTTTGTGTGATTTGCTTGTACATGTGTTTTGTGCATACATCATGAACATCATAAAGCATCATATGCATTCACTAACCATTTCAAGGGTTTAGATCTTCATCTTTGTTCTTGTTTTGTAGATCATGGAAATTCTTCGAAGAAAAACCATCCAAGTCAACCTTGTGAGAATCCCTCCTCAACTCAAGGAGCTCACATCCAGAATTCCGGAAAGTTCTCCCTTCAGTGAAAGACATGGTAGACTGCTCAGCCTAGTCAACACCAACATTGAAGAGGACATGGTAAAGGTGTTGTTCCAGTTCTTTGACCCCCTTCACCACTGTTTCACTTTCCCCGACTACCAATTGGTGCCCACTTTGGAGGAATTTTCTCAACTCCTGAGAATTCCTATTCTTAATCAACTACCCTACAACGGTACGGAAAAAGAACCAAAGCCTGAAGATGTTGCTCAAGCCCTGCACTTGTAACCATCTGACATCAAGGGGCATTGGGAAACTAGAAGCGGTGTCAAAGGCTTCTTAGCAAAATTCTTGTTTGAGAAGGCACAAGAGTGTTGGAATTCATTGGACCTACAAGCCTTTGAAGAAATTGTGGCACTCCTCATTTATGGGTTAGTCTTGTTCCCAAATCCTGACCAGCTTGTGGATGTCAAGACCGTCAAAATCTTCTTATCCAGGAATCCAATACCAACATTGCTTAGGGACATTCTTCACTCATTTTACACACGAACAATGAGAAAGAGGGGTGTTCTCATGTGCTGTACTCCTCTCCTTGAAAGGTGGTTTATTTCGCACCTTCCACAATCTATCTTGAAGAATGACCAAGGTTTAAGGTGGTCACAACGGTTGATGACCCTCACTCACTCTGATGTACATTGGTGTTCTCGGTCCAGAGAAAATGTCATCATCGTCGACCGTTGTGGAGAGTTCCCTAATGTTCCATTACTTGGCATTAGAGGAGGTATTACCTACAACCCTTGTCTAGCCTTGAGACAATTTGGATATGCATGGAGGGATGGCCCTCACGACATGTTGATTCCTGACCTAGTTTTTGACTTCGACAACGATGCGCAAGGACTTCGCCAAAGATTCATCAGAGCTTGGAGGATGCCTAACAAGGTAGACAATAAGACACTGGGGCACAAGAACTCCATCCCTCTTGAGCCTTATCTCAAGTGGGTACGAACCCGAGCCCAGAGTCTGATGATGCCTTACCCTCATGTTCTCCCTGTGATTAAAGAGCCCGTTAAGGAAGGAGAGGTTCCCTACACCATCCTGTATCCTGACATGCCTACATCGTGGGAGGAGATGCAGAAGAGTTGGATCCAGCTCAAGGAGGAACATAACACTTTTGAAGCCAGCTTCTACGCCAGTGAGAAGAAGGTTTTGGAGCTTACCCGCCGACTCCATGAGGAAGAGACCCTCAACACCTACATCGCACCAAAGAGGATGCGCAACGTCTTTTTACCTTGAGAAGTTTTTGTAATATTTGGCCCATGGGGCATTTATGTACTAACAAATTTCTTCTTATTAATATGACGTACGTTCTTTTTGTTTGCAACAATTGTGAATTTCTAAATCCTTGAATGCATTGCATAAATAGCATCTCATGCATCATGTGCATAACAGGTACCCTTTTTTCTACAGGTTGCTTAATCTTCTTCGCTGTTTATTTGAACAATCATCAAGAATCCTGAATCATCCAATGAACAAGCTATCAAGGCCCTCCAGGCCCAGAACGCCCAGTTTCAAGAGCTGGTCATGAGCTTAGCCCAGGGTCAACAGGAGTTGAAGACTCTGCTCCTGAAGAAGAAGAAGAAGAAGAAGAGGACTGCACTGTTCAACACTGGACGCAGGTTTGGGAATACACTCCATAATGAGGCTGATCAGGCTACCTCCTCTGCAGAGAAAGACAGTCCCCAAGGGGGAAGGGCTCCTAGTCCTGCGGTCTCCAACAACGAGACGAATTACAATGATGAACAGTACCCTCCTACTGAAGACAGGTACAAGAAACTAGAGGACCGTTTAAGTGCCATGGAGATTCAAAATGTGCCGGGGCTGGATTTCGGAGATCTAGGTTTATCTTCTGGGGTGGTGATCCCACACAAGTTCAAGGCGCCTGCCTTTGCGAAGTACGACGGGGCTTCCTGCCCTAAGCTGCATCTCAGATCATATGTAAGGAAGATCCAACCTTACACTGCAGACAAGAACCTATGGATCCATTTCTTTCAGGATAGCCTTTCGGGGTCTCAACTCGAATGGTTCTATCAGCTAGATGGAACCAGTATTCGAAACTGGGAGGATTTGGCTACCGCATTTTATAAACAGTACCAGTACAATTCTGACCTCGCTCCCACGCGTACCCAACTTCAGGGTATGTCACTGGGGACGGGCGATGGATTCAAGGAATATGCGCAAAAATGGAGAGACCTGGCTGGCAGGGTGCAACCTCCTTTGACTGACCGTGAACTTGTTGACATGTTCCTAGGGACCCTGTCCGGTCCATTCTTCAACCACCTGATTGGTAATTCTTCTGCTGGGTTTACAGATTTAATCTTGACTGGTGAGAGAATAAAAGCTGGTATCAAGTCGGGGAAGATACATAAAGGTGCCTCCACGAGTATTGAAAAGAAGCCCTTCAAGAAGGAAGCCAGTGTTGTTTATGGTCCCAGAAGACAAGTTAAACCGGAACGCCGCCAAGCTATCAACGCGGTGATAATTTCAAAACCTACTGCTGCTCCTCAACAATACAACCAATAAAGGGATGAGAGACCCAAAAGGCAATACACTCGGCTCAGCATGACCCTGTCTCAGATTTTTCCGCAACTACTGTCAACCAATCTGGTAACTGTCAAAGAAGCTCCGAAGGTAGTGAACACAACTTCTCCGAAGTACAACCCCAATGCCCGTTGCGCTTATCACTCCGATAGCCCGGGGCATACTACAGACGATTGCTGGGCTCTGAGGAATAAGGTTCAGGACCTTATTGATGCTAAAGAAATACAGTTTGAGGCGCCCGAAAGGCCCAATGTTGTAACTACTCCTATGCCCCAGCATGGAGTGAATACTGTGGAAGAAGACCGGTATGTGGCCTCCGTGGAAGATATTGTTACTCCGTTGTTAACTGTCAAGAGGAACCTGTTGCTAGCCGGTTTATTTCCGGGATGTAGTAAAGGTTGCCCTCTGTGTGCTGTTTCACCTGCTGGTTGTCCCTTGCTGAAGTCAAGCGTCCAAAACCTGATGGATAGCAAAGAAATCTTGTTCGAGAAGATTGCCGTTCCTGCTACCCCTACTGAAGAAGTGTCCATTGTCACTATTTTCAACAACCCTCCTAAGGATCTCTCAAAGAAGCCTGTCAAAATCATGTCTACTCAGAAAATTGCTCCTATCATTATCACTGTTCCAGGGCCTCTCCCTTATACATCTGACAAAGCTGTCCCGTGGCACTATGGGGCAAATGTTTATGTGCTTGGAGTTAAACAAGAGTTTGACACTAGTACCGGCGTCAGCAACATCACCGGGCCTGCCAAAGTTACTCGTAGTGGTAGGCTGTTCTCACCAGATATTGCGCCACCAGCTATTCAGAGACCTCTTGTCATCACACCTGCAAGTGTGCCTGCTCCCCTTCCTGATAAAGTTTCTGTTTCTACCCCTGCTGCCGAGTCATCTGACGCTCGGGGCAAAGGGATTGCTACTGATTTGCCTGCCTTGACGGAGGCACCAAAGACAACCACTGTTGAAGCTTCTCAGCAAGAAATGGAAGAGATCCTCAAGATTATCAAGAAAAGTGATTTCAATGTAGTTGAGCAGTTAGGGCACACCCCATCAAAGATTTCTATGTTATCACTGTTGTTGTGTTCAGAGGCCCACGCCAAGGCTCTGATTTCCTTCCTGAAGACGGCCCATGTGCCGCAAGAAACGTCTGCTGATCAATTTACCGATTATGTGGCCAACTTGACTGCTGATAATGGGTTGGGCTTCTCTGACGCCGATCTAACTTCCAAAGGAAAGAACCATAACGACGCCCTGCATGTCTCCATTGAATGCAGGGGCACTACTCTTGCCCATGTGTTGGTAGACACCGGTTCTTCATTGACGTATTGCCCAAGAAGGCCCTAGACAGGTTGGATTGTGAGGGTTTGGAGCTTAAGCCTAGTAACATTGTTGTCCGAGCCTTTGACGGTTCGAAGAGGATGGTACATGGCGAAGTTGACATCCCAATCAGGGTTGGTTCTCAGGTGTTTGATTCTACTTTCTATGTGATGGACATTCGTCCATCCTATTCTTGTTTGCTGGGTCGTCCATGGATCCACAAGGCTGGAGCTGTGACCTCCACATTACATCAGAAGCTTAAATACCCGGTCAGAGGGAAGATTGTTACAGTGCAGGGGGAGGAAGAATATATGGTCAGCCACCTTAACTCGTTCCGGTACATAGAAATGGATGGGGAATTCATTGAGACTCCATTCCAACACTTTTAAGAGGTGCCTCGGACATTGGCGTCAACAGAAACTGTGATTGAAGACCCTCCTTTGAAGATGGCTTCCTTAAAGGATGCCCGGGCTGTGATTGAGAAGGGTGAATGCGCAAACTGGGGCCGACTTCCTGACTTCACTCCAAAGACTGACAAGTTTGGTTTGGGCTTCACTGCAGAGGCTCAGAGGGCTGTTCGTAAGGCAAAGATCGGAAGACCTCCTGTGTTCATCACCAACCCAGGAGTAAATGCTATTGAAGACGACGTGGAGGAATCTGAATTTGACAGCTGGATCTACCCAACAACCGACGGTGGACCAAGCAACTGGACTGCCAAAGACTTCACACCTATTACTTTTGTCACTCAGTAATGAACTCTTTTGTTTTCAATTTGTAACAAACAATATGTTGGAACTTTTATGGCTTGGTGTCCTACCCGAGGCACCGTGGCTTCATTTGTGAGGGCTTTTGTGTGTCATTTTCATATATCATCAATAAAAACATTGGACGTTTGTTGCATTTCAAAATCTTGCGCTCCTTTTCTTTCTTTATTAACATTGCAAAACAGCTATATTTACACATACTCACTTATACAGGTTCCAATCCACTCTAGATCTCATTGGTAACGACTCTGCTACTGCCAGTTATGACTTCGAAAATCCGATCAACTTAGCCGAAGACGAAGGTGAAGATGATTGCGAAGTGCCTGGTGAACTTGCAAGACTGTTACTCCAGGAAGAGAGGGCCATTCAGCCACACGAAGAGCCAGTGGAAATTGTAAATCTGGGTACTGAGACAGACAGAAAGGAAGTCAAGGTTGGTGCCAATCTAGAGCCCAGTGTGAAACAACGGTTGATTCAGATGCTGCATGACCACATGGAAATCTTTGCCTGGTCTTACGAAGACATGCCTGGGTTGGATACCGACATTGTGGTTCATCACCTGCCTACCAAGGAAGATTGCCCTCCGGTAAAACAGAAGGTCTGCCGTATGCGTCCAGAAATGTCTGAGAAAATCAAAGCTGAGGTTATGAAACAGTTCGATGCCGAGTTTCTAGCAGTGACTTCTTACCCTCAATGGGTTGCCAACGTGGTTCCAGTGCCGAAAAAGGATGGTAAGGTCCGAATGTGTGTTGATTATAGGGATTTGAACAGGGCGAGCCCTAAGGATGATTTCCCTCTGCCTCATATCGATGTTCTGGTTGACAATACTGCTCAGCATAAAGTATTCTCCTTCATGGACATCTTCTCCGGTTATAATCAGATCAAGATGGCTCCTAAATACATGGAGAAGACGACCTTGTTACTCAGTGGGGGACCTTTTGCTACAAGGTCATGCCTTTTGGATTGAAAAATGCTGGGGCAACCTACCAACGTGCCATGGTTGCGTTATTTCATGACATGATCCATCACGAGATAGAAGTATATGTCGATGATATGATTGCAAGATCCCAAACTGAGGAGGAACATCTTGACCATCTACGGAAGCTGTTTGACCGTCTGAAGTTGTACAAGCTAAGGTTGAACCCAAACAAGTGCACCTTTGGGGTGAGATATGGAAAATTGCTAGGCTTCATCGTAAGCGACAAAGGCATTCAAGTGGACCCTGCCAAAGTGAAAGCCATACAAGAGATGCCAACTCCCAAGACAGAGAAAGAAGTCAGAGGTTTTCTAGGACGGTTGAACTACATTGCCCGATTTATCTCACATCTAACTGCTACCTGTGAACCAATCTTCAAGCTGCTGAAGAAAGATCAAGTGGTACGTTGGAACGATGAATGTCAGGCCGCTTTCGAAAAGATCAAAGAGTATCTCCAAGAACCACCCATTCTTATGCCACCGGTTGAAGGGAGACCTCTAATCTTATACTTGACAGTACTTGACAACTCAATGGGGTGTGTGCTGGGGCAGCATGACGAGTCTGGCCGAAAAGAGCACGCTATTTATTACCTTAGCAAAAAGTTTACCGACTGTGAGACTCGTTACTCACTGCTCAAGAAAACTTGCTGTGCTCTGGTATGGGCTGCTCGCCGGCTGAGACAGTATATGTTGACTCTCACTACTCTGTTGATTTCAAAAATGGATCCAATCAAGTACATATTCGAAAAGCCTGCTCTATCCGGAAGAATAGCAAGATGGCAAATGATCTTGACGGAATATGACATCCAATACACGACTCAAAAAGCAATCAAGGGAAGTGTATTGGCAGACCATTTGGCGCACCAGGCAGTGGACGATTACCAGTCGATGAACTTTGAATTTCCAGACGAAGATATCATGGTAGTGACTGATTGTGAAGTACCTGGACCGGATGAAGGACCTGAGGAAGGATCCCGATGGTCTATGCACTTTGACGGAGCCTCGAACGCTTTGGGTAATGGTATCGGCGCTGTGATCATATCCCCTAAAGGCACTCATACTCCACTCACCTCCCGGCTATGCTTCAACTGCACCAACAACATGGCAGAATATGAAGCATGTATCATGGGTCTTCAAGCTGCAATTTATTTAAGGATCAAGTTTCTGAGTGTCTTCGGAGATTCTGCTCTCGTGATCAATCAGATCAAAGGCGAGTGGGATACGAAACACCCAAATCTTATTCCTTACAAGGAGTATGTACTGACATTGCTTCCTCACTTCGAGGAGATAACTTTTGAACACTTCCCAAGAGAGGAGAATCAGTTAGCGGACGCGTTGGCTACGATGTCTTCTATGTTCAAAGTCAAGTGGGACAACGAGGCTCCCCGGATCATTATCTGGAAGTTGGATGAACCTGCACATTGCTGCGATCTCGAGACCGAGGAGGTAACTGAAAAACCCTGGTATCATGAAGTGAAGAGGTACCTTGAAGCTCAAGAATACCCCGAAGGTGCATCTGTTAATGACAAGAAGTTTCTGAGAAGGTTCGCGGCAAAGTTCTTCCTCAGCAATGGCATTCTCTACAAGCGAAACCATGATTCAACCTTACTGTGTTGTGTGGATAAGACTGAAGCAGAAAGGATCATGGCAGAGCTACATGAAGGTACCTTCGGAACACATTCCAGTGGACATACCATGGCAAAGAAAATCCTTCGGGCAGGATATTTCTGGTCCACAATGGAAGCTGACTGTTATCAGCATTCTCAGACATGTCACAAATGCCAGATCTATGCTGATAAGGTGCACATTCCTACGGTTCCTCTGAACGTCTTGACAACGCCTTGGCCTTTTGCAATGTGGGGAATTGATATGATCGGCGAGATCTGACCTATGGCATCTAACGGGCATCGATTCATCTTGGTAGCGATTGATTACTTCACAAAGTGGGTTGAAGCGGCTTCCTACACTACCGTAACCAAGAACGTCGTGGCGCGGTTCATTCGGCACAACCTGATCTGTCGATACGGTATACCTGAGAGGATCATTACGGATAATGGTACCAATCTTAACAACAAGATGATCATTGAGCTCTGCGAGCAATTCAAGATACATCACCACAACTCTTCTCCCTACCGGCCGAAGATGAACGGGGCTGTAGAAGCGGCAAATAAGAACATCAAGAAGATTGTGCAGAAGATGACAGTGACCTACAAAGATTGGCACGAAATGTTGCCGTTTGCTCTTCATGGGTACCGTACCTCTGCACAGACGTCAACAGGGGCAACTCCCTTTTCCTTGGTCTATGGCATGGAGGCAGTCTTGCCTATTGAAGTCCATATACCCTCTCTCCGGATAATGAAGGATGCAGATTTGAGCGAAGATGACTGGATCCAGACTCAGCTTGATCAATTAAACCTAATTGACGAAAAGAGACTCACTGCTATTTGTCATGGTCAGACGTACCAAAAACGGATGATCAGGGCATTTAACAAGAAGGTCAGACGACAAGAGTATCAAGTCAGAGACCTGGTGATCAAGCGCATCATTCTTCATCAAAGTGATCCCAGGGGCAAATGGACCCCTACGTACGAAGGGCCATTTATGGTTAAACATATCTTCTCAGGAGGAGCTATGATTCTAACAACCATGGATGGTGACGACCTTCCTCACCCCGCCAATGCAGACATAGTAAAAAGATACTACGCATGAACTAAAGACCCTCTAGGTTGACACACCTAGGCAAAAATAAGGGCTTCCCGGCGAACCAAAAGGGTTCGGGCAAAAATAAGGGATGAAAATGAAAAAATCTGTACACCCGACAAGTCGAAAACCTGAAAAGGCGGCTTGGGCAAAAATGGGTATTCCGGTGGACTGAAAACCCGAAAGGGAGGTCCAGGCAAAAGTTAGGGATAAAGCATAATACTATATCTCGTTGGATCACCTTGCATCCAGAATTCGACATCAACTATCGGGCTCAGATGGCATCGATCAATCAGCTTCATCTTCAACTAAACAGCAAAGTGATGAGACGATTGGAGACATAAAGGCGATAGCAGAGTTGGAACCCAGTGGGATTTATTTTTCACATAGCTGTTTTGTTTCCTTTTTACAAAATTGTATAAACTCTATTTTGCTCGGCGACGTTCTCTTACTAGGACGTCAGCCTCCTGTACATAAAACGCCTATTTACAGGAAAATTTCAAAATCAATACAAGTTCAATTTCTCAGACAAATTACCCATCGTTTTTCCTTTTTCTGTTTTGTTTTGCAAAGAACGTCCAATGTTCATTTTTGATATATGCATTTGACATTAATTGCTAATCATGAATATTTGCATACGAAACAAAAGACTAATTACAGATGACATCAGAAACAGGGGCAATTTAGAATTGTCTAAGCGATCTAGTTGCTTTGTCCGCCAAGGTACCAAAGTAGGTTCGGCTGAAGAACGTAATCAAGTTACCTCAACTCCCCATAGAGTAAGACCAGATTTCAGCAATACTCTCCTCAAGCAGAGTTTGTTTTCCCATCAGCCCTAAAAAGGCACAATATTCCCCTAGCAAGTCAGCGATACTCTCCCCAAGCCGAGTTAGTCTATTGTCAGCCTTAAGGTAGTTGGGTATCCCCAGAAGATCTAAACGTTCCCCAGCGGAGTATAGACATTCCTCAGCAAGCATTCCCGACAGTCTTAATATAAGATTGTTCCCCGGCGGAATACAGACATCCAGTATAGCCATTCCCCAGTACAGTTCAAAAAGTGTCCCCAGGAGAGTGGAATCCACATCCCCAGTGAAGTCGCCGGTAGATTCTGAAGCTTATCCCCAGTAGATTCTGGAAACTTATCCCCTGCAGACCACAAACGTCTCTCCCCGACTTTATTCAAAGGTTATTTCCCCATCAGGGCTTATAACTGGGTTATCCTTAGCTAATTACCACGGAAAGATCGTCCTCGACAAAGTTCTTCCTATTCCCCAGTGAAGTTCATCAAGTTCCCCAACATAACTTATCAGCGGAATCCCCAGCGGAGTTTATCATTGAAATCCCCAGCGGAGTTTATCGTTGAAATCCCCAGCGGAGTTGATCGTTGAAATCCCCAGTGGAGCTCTCATCAAAACCTCAGCGAAGTATCTCTTCCCACAGAGTAATTCCCCGCAGAGTAATCTCTCCGACAAGTTTATTCCCCAACGGAGTCATCTTCTCCTACCGATCTATTCTTGCAACCATCATCCCCAGCGGAAACAAAGAAATCCACTCTTCAACATCAGCCCAAGATTCAAACTCCCGGCACTCGTCAAGGATTTATTTTCCTAAGATGCAAATACATTCATAGACATTTCACATTTCATGCATGCATGATAAAGTGCATACAACACTATCTCATACATTGCATCATGACATCATGCATTTCATACATCATGACATTGCATACAATTGATGTTTTGCCTTTTCAGGAAAAGGTCAATCCAAAGATGATTACTATCAACTATCGCAATTCCAAATTCGATACCTGTATCTAGCCAGGGCACATCTGTGAGTGATTGATTGTAGATTCGACACCTGTATCTAGCCAGGGCATATCTGCATGAAGAGTTTGAAGATCAACCCCTGTAACATGCCAGTAAATTATCTTTCATTCTCAGGTCAGAGGTTTACACCTGTATCCAGCCAGGAAAGCTATCTCTACCAACCTTTTGCAATTTCCAGATCCGATTCCTGTATCCAGCCAGGGCACATCTGTAGACGACCAATTCCAGATCCAATTCCTGTATCCAGCCAGGGCACATCTGTGGACGACAATTTCCAGATTTGACACCTGTATCTAGCCAGGGCATATCTGTGAGTGATTGATTGTAGATTCGATACCTGTATCCAGCCAGGGCATGTCTGTAAGCAACCTTTTGAAGTTCCAGATTTGACTCCTGTATCTAGCCAGGGAATATCTGTGAGCGTTTGATTGTAGATTCGATACCTGTATCCATCCAGGGCATATCTGCATGAAGAGTTTGAAGATCAACACCTGTAACAAGCCAGGAAGCCACCTTCCTTTCTCAAAATACGCAAGTTCTCGCTAAGGAATCTCTTACGCGATCAACACTTCCAAATGGCATCTATAAGCCCATTCCCGACAAGGTTCTGTCACACCTCCAGATGGCATATATAAGCCCATCCTCCTATCCACCATCTCTCCAAATGGCATCTATAAGCCCATTCCCGACATCACGTTGCTGATACTTCAGCATGCGAGTGCAAATTTCAGGGCACTCTAGTGTTCAATCATCTTCCACCCTCAGATCACGGAAGGCACACAAGCCAATCTACATCCTCAGGTCTAAGAAGATTGAACAAGGGCAACTGTTGTACCCCAAAATTTGCCCTCCCATTTCCTCAACATTTTCTCACCACAAGACCTTTGGAACTCAAAAATAAGTTAGAGTTTGCTCTGCTCAAGACTCCTCCTTGCACTGTTGACCCAAATTAGGGTTTGAGTTTGCACAAAGGTGTTTTGACCTAAAAGGCCCAAAGTGACTTTCATGCTTCATGTTGGACTCACAAGTCTATCCATACCAAGTTTCAAGCCTTGATTCCAATCTTTGCCCAGTCAATTGGACAGTTGACCTAGAAATCAACTGTATTGGGGAAAAAGTCAACTGTGGTCAATTGACAGTCAAATCTCATGATTTTTGACCCACATAAACATTTTGAACTCATATGGACCATTTGATCAAATTTGGATCACAATTCCACAAGAAATTTGATCAAATCACCAAAAGGGCAAAATGGTCATTTTTAGGGTTTTGACTGCACAAAGGCAATTTTTGACTGTTTGACCTAGCCAATGGCAAACCAAGCTCACATATGGACTCAAGGACTCAATGGCATTGCCTTGACATGTTCAAAAAATTCAAAAGATCCCAAATGCACAAGATTGACAGATGAATTTTCCAGTCAACTGAGCAAATTTGACTGTATACTGAAAAGTCAAACTTTGACTTTTTGGTCAAAATCAAGTGTCAAGATTCATTTTCCATCAAAGCATGTCAAATTATGAAACTTGTTCATCAAGAAATCAAAAATCACAAATTAGGGTTTGAAATGAAGAATTTTCATAACTTAGAATTTTTGTGTTATGAAAATCCCTAATTTTTTTTTCTAACTTTGTCCCACTTTCTCATCAAGATGAAAATGGATTCAAGCCAAACTCAAAACATGAAAGTTTTAGTCTATTTCAAAATCTACAACTTTGAATCACAAAGCTTCCTCAAAAGAAGCTTGTAGCTCAAGTTATGATTTTTGGAACAAGGGTGCAAAACATTCTTAACTTAGAAAAAATTTTGACCTATTTTAGGCAGGATTTTTGCCTAACTTCATGGCCACTTTTCACATGCTTCCACTTGGAATTTCAACTTGCATTACAAAGATGGATTGTATTACACATTCCAAGCTTTCCAAAATGTCCAAGAACTTCTCAAACACCCTTGTGGTTAGGGAGAATCAAATTTGGCAATATGGGCAAAAGTCACTTTGTTCATGAGCCATTTCCATGTTCATAACTTTGCATTTTTTAACTCAGCATGTGCAAGCTACATTACAGGCCTCTAATCTCATTTACACTCAAAAATTAAATGCCAATCCATTGTGCCAAGATGTTATTCTATGCATTTGGTCATTACATGAAGAATTAAGCCATAATTAGAAAAAGTGGTTTATCTATTCTTGTAAAGCATTACTTTATGTCAAACACAAATCCAAGAAGTACAAGGCCATATCTTTAGACACAGGATTCATGGACATATCACACTGATCAAGAGGGATTGAGGCAGCATGTTTTAGGGGGCCTGCACAAGCCTAGAAACCAAGTTGACAAACTTTGCTTACATTAGAAGAAACTTGCATTTTGAACATCAACTCACATTGCTGCAAGAACAAGCTTAAGCAAACTTGTTGAACATATTCCAAACATCAAGCCTGACCTGAAACACGAGCCAACCACTTCCAAAACCTCCTCAAGCACAGAAACACCATCTTGCTGCATAAAAACAGGGCATTATGCACTTTGACTTGGCCATCTCATTTCCATCGTGCATTTTCATCCAAACCACTTCATACACCTTCCATAACATCCATACAAACTATTCCAAGCATTGAACTGGAGCTGTAACAGCCATAGCTTAGTTTGCCATTTTCATTTTTCTCTCTTGCAGGTTGACTTCCATGGAGTGATTCAGCAAGATTCAAAGCACACCAAGCATTGGAGAAGCATCCCTGAACTTCAAGCAAGCTGTACAAGTCCTCAAGTTGCACTGAAAGTACCTCCATTGTCATACACGAATCAAGCTGAACAGGTAAGTTTTTGAACTTCTATCTCGCTATCCAGGCATAGTTAGGTTTAGGTTTGTGAAGAAAACATGTTCTAATCATAGCCCTGAAGCCATCCATATAGTTACTTTTCATTTATGTTGTGTGTGCTAGGAGTATTTTGAACCTGAACATTAGGAAAAAGTTAGGTCAAGAATTGGGGGAGAAGAAATTCTCTCTCATTTCTGAGAGTTAGATCAAGTTCTTGGTATGTATGGATTCGTGGTTTGATGCTTGACATTTTTTGTGTTATAAGTTTGTGCTAAAAGTCCAAGAATCAGGATGTTTGAACAAGGAGGGAAAGGCGCGCGTTTTTGACAAAATTGTTGCTGGAGGTTGAAGACAAGTCTTCTTGGGCTGGGCCTGACTTGTTCTTTCTTTTTGCACTTTCATTTTTCACATGCACCCCCCTGGCCATTTTGAGATATATTTGCCATTTTGGATTTTTTCCTTTTGATTTTGATTTTATATTTTTATCCAAACATAAAAAATATTAAAAATATTTTTTTCTCACATTTTTTGCATTTTATTTGATATTTATTTTGTTTCATTTAGTTTAATATGTAAATAAACATAAATATACTTTTATTTAAAATACCAAAAAATAATACAAACACATTTATTTTCTGATTTCATTTTATTTTATCTTTTGAAAACATTTTATAAAAAAAAAACTTTTTTTTGTAAATGATAAATATTTTTATTTTTGTACATATTTAATATATTTAATAAATAATATAAATACTTATATGTTTATTAGAATATTTAGGGAAAAAAAAACATAAAAATAATACATTTTATTTTTATTAATATTTAACCTCAAAAATACCCTTTTTACAATATACTTTCCTTTTGTTTATTTTTTTGTACATAATTGATAAATATTGCATATATTAAATAATTAATACATTTTATTTAGAAAATTAGGGTTTTGCCCTAAATACATAAAAATACCAAAAATTAATCATTTTCATTTTTGTTTATTTGTCATATAAAAATACCTTTTTACATACATATGAAAATCATTTTTGCATCTTGCATATTTATTACATTTTTATTTAATTATTATACAATTAAATTAATTTGTATATTCAATTTGAATGTAATAGTTTAGATTTAATTTTTCTTGCTAAATATCCCCCATTTGAACATTTGTACCCCCCATCCCATAATTGTGTTGTAATAATTTAGGACCTTTAAATTCCGCACTTTAAAGCTTTCTAAAAATGCCATGATAGACTTAGGGTTTTGTATGCAAAAATCAACCAAATAATTAGCTTGACCTAATTCAAGATAAAAAGCATGAAAATGGACAACACCAATCACACTTGCACCCCTAGGGTTACTCCACTTGTTGCCTTCAATAAATGGGCCATGTTGCATGTTAGGTGTCTTTGGCAAAACAAAACAATTCAAATGATCATAGTCCCTCGATGACGCTTTTGAAAATTACCTAAAAATGATCAAGTCCCTTAAAGGAAAAATTGACCAAAGACACTTGGCACCATTGCATTCATGGTCCATACGATGACCCGCGCCCGTCCCGTTCACATCCTAACACAAGATTGTCCACCAAATACAATGGTGGAACAAAATTGTTAAAAGGGTTAAAACATAGCAAAGATCTTTGAGAAATTTAGGGTAGATAGATTTTGGTTACTTGCCAACTTACAAAACAAAAACACTTGCCTATTTTTCAAAACCACACATCACAACACTTTCAAAACAACTTTAAAAAAAAATATTGAAAACTTTTCAAAAGACATACACCTTTGTATACATCCCAACATGGATCATTACAAAGGTTGCCACCATATTGGCCTCTTTTCAAAACATTTTCAAACCCACACACAAAGAACCATTTCAAACAATTGAAAGCACCATTTCAAACAATTGAAAATCAAGGCAAGTTGATCTAAGCAAGTAACTAAGAGCCCATGGATAACCATGGATAGAAAGGGTGCTAATACCTCCCTTTCTATAATCTACTCCCCGAACCCAAGAAAACATCTCAAAGGTTTTTGCTGTGCTTTTTAACCTTTCCTTAGGATAAAATAAAAAGTCGGTGGCGACTCTTGCTCAACCGAAACATTTGCGAAAACAAACGCAAAACCTCAAGTCAGTTCTCCCACCGTATCACACTAACCATTTCAAGGATTTTGGAGATTCATCTTTGTTCTTGTTTTGTAGGATATGGATTCACTCCGCAAGAAAACTATCCAAATCAACCTTGTAAGAATTCCTCCACAACTCAAGGAGCTAGCTTCAAGGATCCCTGAGAACTCTCCATTCACCGAGAGGCATGGTCGTCTACTTAACTTGGTCACCTCCAACACAGAGGAGGATATGATGAAAGTGCTCTTCCAGTTCTTTGATCCTTTGCATCATTGCTTCCCATTTCCTGACTACCAACCTGTGCCTACTTTGGAAGAATTCTCTCAACTCTTGAGGATTCCTATTCTCAATCAAATACCTTTCAACGGTACGGAAAGAGATCCAAAGCCAGAAGAGATTGCTCAAGCTCTGCACTTGCACTCATCTGATGTCACAACTCATTGGGAAACTAGAAGTGGTGTCAAAGGCTTCTTAGCAAAGTTTCTGTTTGAGAAGGTCCAAAGCTGTTGGAATTCCCTAGACTTGCAAGATTTTGAGGAGATTGTGGCTCTTCTTATCTATGGGATGGTCTTGTTTCCCAATCCTGACCAACTCATAGATGTAAGTTCCGTCAAAATCTTCATGTCACGCAATCCGGTGCCTACATTGCTAGGGGATATCCTACACTCTTTTCACACTCGTACAATGAGGGAAAGAGGTGTCCTTATGTGTTGCACTCCCCTCCTGGCAAGATGGTTTATTTCTCATCTTCCCCAACCAGTCTTAAAGAATGAGCAAGGATTAAGGTGGTCACAAAGGTTAATGACGCTCAAACATTCAGATATTCATTGGTGCTCTTGATCCAAATAGAATGTTATCATTGTTGACCGTTATGGGGAATTCCCTAATGTCCCTCTACTTGGCATTAGGGGAGGCATCACCTACAACCCATGTTTGGCTCTAAGACAGTTTGGTTATGCCCGAAGGGATGGCCCACATGAGATGCTGATTCAAGGCTTGGTATTCGACTACGACAACGACGATCAAGGTCTTCGCCAGAGATTCATCCGAGCTTGGAGGATGATAAACAAGGTGGAAAGCAAGACTTTGGGACACACGAATTCCATCCCTCTTGAGCCTTACCTCAAGTGGGTACAAACCCACGCTCAAAGCTTATGATGCCTTATCCTTCTATTCTCCCGGTGATTATTGAGCCTGTTAAGGAAGGAGAAGTTCCATACACTATCCTACATTATGACATGCCCACATCTCTTGAAGACCTACAAAGGGATTGGATACAGCTCAAAGGAGAGCGAGATACTTTCTAAGCCCAATTCTACGCAAGCGAGAAGAAGGTTTTGGAACTCACTAGGCTACTTCATGAGGAGCAGACTCTAAATGCCTACATAGCACCAAAGAGGATGCGCACTACTTTTTTTTATCTTAGAGTGTTGTATTATTTTGCCCAAGGGGCATTGATGTACTCAAACTCTGTTTTATTAATATAACGTGTGTTTCTTTTTGTTTAAAACAAATTTGAATTTTTTAAAAATCCTTGAAAGCATGGCATGTATACATATCATTCATCATGACATAAACAGGTCTTTTGCAACGAGTTTCCTCATCTCTCTACTTTTTATTTCAGTAAGATGGATCTCGAACAGACGGTCAAAGATCTTCAAGCTCAAAACATGCAGTTTAAACAGTTACTCGTAACCCTAGCCAAGGGGCAAGATGAGTTGAAGACTCTGTTAGCTGAAGAAAGAAAGAAGAAAACAAAGAAAGCCATTGGGGTTTTGAACATGGGGAGGAGATTTCAGGGACAAACTAGAAGAACCTTGAATTTTGCAACCACTTCCGTGGAAGGAGAAGGGAAAGGAAAAGAAACGGCAGTTCCGTCAGAATCCGAAGAGGAGGAAGAAGAGGAAGACTACTCTGAGGAACAGTACCCTCCGACTGATGATAAATACAGACATCTTGAAGAGCGTTTATCCCACCAAAGTTCAAAGTGCCGTTGTTTGCAAAATATGATGGGGTGTCATGTCCTAAAATGCACCTCCGATCATACGTGAGAAAGATTCAACCGCACTCTGCCGATAAATACCTATGGGTGCATTTTTTCCAAGATAGTTTATCCGGAACACAACTCGATTGGTTTTACCAATTAGAAAGGGCCGACATCCACAACTGGGAAGACCTTTCCGCAACTTTTTATAAACAATACCAGTATAATGTAGATTTAGCACCTACTCGTACTCAACTTCAGAGTATGGCTATGGCTTCAAATGAGGGTTTTAAAGATTACGCGCAGAAATGGAGAGATCTAGCTGGGAGAGTGAAACCCCCTCTGTCTGAGAGGGAGTCGGTGGATATGTTCTTAGGAACTCTATCGGGCCCTTTCTTCAACCATTTGATTGGGAGCTCATCTGCCGGATTTACTGAGTTAATATTAACCGGAGAGAGGGTGGAAGCTGGCATAAAAAGTGGAAAGATTCAAAAGGATTCGTCTGCCTCTACAGCTGTGAGAAAGCCTTTCACCGGGAAGAAGAAGGTATCTGCTGTTTATCCACAAAGGAACCAAGGGAGAGCTGAGCGCCGACCAATGGTAGGGGCTGTTATGATCCCAAAGCCTACATCTGATCAACCAAGAAGTAACCAACCAAGGGTGGAAAGGCAAGTCCGACAATTCACCAGAATTAACATGACTCTAGCCCAGGTTTTACCACATCTTCTGAAATCTAATCTCGCAACTTTAAAAGAAGCTCCAAAGAATCCCAACACGGCGTCCCCTCATTATCACCCAAATGCCAGATGCGCATATCATTCCGAAAGTCCAGGTCACGACACTAACAACTGTTGGGCCTTAAAAAACAAAATTCAAGACCTTATAGATGCAAAAGAAATTGAGTTTGATGCACCCGAGAAACCAAATGTCATTTCCGCTCCGATGCCTAGGCATGGTCACAACGCCAATGCTATCGAAGAAGTTTTGTTTGTTGCTACAATGGATGAACTCTTGACTCCACTCCCAATCATTAAGATAAACTTGTTGAAAGATGGTATATTCCCAAGTTGTAATGAAGACTGCCATCTTTGCTTATCCTCACCGACTGTTTGCCCTCTGTTGAAGACATGCATTCAACGCTTGATAGACAACCAAGAGATTCTATTTGAAAATGCTCCTGTTTCACCTGTTCCTATTGAAGACGTTTCAATCATAACCATCTCCGCCAATCCTTCCAGAGCCCCCAAAAGACCCGTTAGGATTACATCGGTTTCAAAGTCTACTCCTCTTATAATTACAATGCCTGGGCCGGTCCCGTATGAATCAGACAAAACAGTACCGTGGAATTACGGTGGAGAAATCTACTACCATGGTATCAAACAAGATGGGATGACCGCCGAAGAAGTGAGCTCTGAAGAAGAAGATTCCGACGTTAGCAATATTTCCAGAACTAGTAAGATTACCCATAGCGGTAGAATCTTCTCTCCAGAGATTGCCCCTCCAAAGGCAGTTTTTGGACCCGTGGCTGTTCTAAAGATTACCTTTATCAATAATCATACCTGCAAGTGCTCCTATCAACAAAGATGACACAACCCCTACTATTATCCCTACCAACACTTCTACTGCTGAAAATCGAGGAAAAAGTATTCAAGAAGAGCCTGTCCGGACAAAGGCTCAACCACTAGCTATCCCCGAAACCTCCAAGAAGGAAATGGAGGAGATCCTGAGGATAATAAAGAAAAGTGACTATGACGTGGTTGAACAGTTGGGGCAAACTCCCTCCAAGATCTCCATGCTAGCATTGTTGCTGTGTTCTGAAGCACATGCGAAAGCTTTGGTGAAGTTCCTGAAGACAACCCATGTGCCATAAGAGACGTCTGCTGACCAATTCCAAGATTGTGTGGCCAGTTTGACAGCTGATAACGGCCTAGGCTTCTCTGATGCTGATTTGACACCATGAGGGAGAAAGCAAAACAAGGGATTACATGTCTTTGTGGAGTGTAGAGGAACGACTCTGGCCCATATCTTGGTAGACACAGGTTCATCTTTGAACGTTTTACCGAAGAAAGCTCTTGACATATTTGATTGCGAAGGGCTGACATTGAAACTCAGTAACATAGTTGTGAGAGCATTTGATGGCTCAAAGAGGATGGTCCACGGGGAGAAGGAAATCCCCATAAAGGTGGGAACTCATACTTTCAACTTAACCTTCTATGTAATGGACATCCGCCCCTCTTACTCCTGTATATTAGGATGACCCTGGATCTATAATGCTGGTGTTGTCACCTCTACACTACACCAGATGCTGAAGTACCTGATCCATGGAAAGATTATCACTGTCCACGGAGAGGAAGAGTACATGATTATCCATCTGAATTCTTTCTGGTATGTGGAGTTGGATGGCGAGTTCATTCAAACTCCTTTTCTACATTTCGAAGAAGTCTCTCAAGAGGTAGCGGTAACCAAGAAGGTATCCCAAATCCCCAAGATCAGAAGACCTCCGCTTCGGATGTCATCTTTAAAGGACGCCAAGGCAGTAGTAGAGGAGGGTGGATGCACCATTTGGGGACAACTTCCAGACATTCCGTTTAAATATGACAAGTTTGGCTTAGGATTTACTTCAAATGCTCAGAAGGTTGTGCGTCGTGCCCATGCTGGAGGGTCACCTTTGAAGATTAGTAACCGAGAGGTCAACGCAGTGGAAGATGGTGAAGAAGATGGCAGCTTGGAGGATTGGATATTTCCTACTAGCAACGGAGGACTTCGCAATTGGGAAGCTAGAGACTTTGTCCCAATAACTTTCATCTCTCAGTAATTTATCTTTTACATTTCTGTTGGACTTGTAATATTCACAAACAATTAGCACATTAAAAACCTTGTGTCTTACCCGAGGCACAACAGTCCATTTGTAAGGGTTTTTATTTCATCTTCATATGACATTCAATGAATCATGGACGTTTTTTCACATACAAATCTTTTGTGCTCATTGTCTTTCTTTTACATTTTATTGTTTAAAGATGGTTATACCCTTACACACACTCACACTCACAAATGCAGGTACCCCTCCATTCTGGATCCCATGGGTAACGATACTCCTATGGCCTTTAGTGACTCTGAAGATCTAATCTACCAAGCTGAATAAAAAGGTAAGGAAGATTGTGAAGTACCATGGGAATTGGCCAGACTACTACAACAAGAGAAAAGAGCTATTCAGCCTCATGAGGAACTGTTGGATACAATCAACTTGGGTACCGAGGAAGATAAAAAGGAAATCAAGGTGGGTGCCAACCTAGAGCCTAGTATCAAGGAACGTCTAATTCAGCTATTGCATGATTATGTTGATATCTTTGCCTGGTCATACGAAGACATGCCAGGACTTGATACAGACATCATGGTACATCGTCTACCCATAAGAGAAGACTGTCCACCAGTGAAACAAAAAGTTCGCCGCATGAGACCTGACATGTCAGAAAAGATCAAAGCGGAAGTCATGAAACAATTCAATGCTGGATTCCTGGCTGTCACTTCCTATCCTCAATGGGTTGCCAACATTGTTCCCGTGCCTAAAAAGGACGGCAAAGTACGAATGTGCGTGGATTATAGAGATTTAAATAGGGCCAGCCCTAAAGATGATTTTCCACTTCCCCACATCGATATCCTAGTTGACAATACATCCCAGCAAAAAGTGTTTTCCTTCATGGACGGATTCTCAGGTTACAACCAAATCAAAATTGCACCTAAGGACATGGAGAAAACTACATTCGTCACATAGTGGGGGACGTTCTGCTGCAAAGTGATGCCTTTCGGACTGAAGAATGCTGGGGCAGCCTATCAACACGCCATGGTAGCCTTATTTCATGATATGATACATCATGAGATAGAGGAATATGTAGATGACATGATAGTCCGATCACAAACTGAAAAGGAGCACCTTGATCACTTACAAAAGTTGTTTGTAAGATTGAAGGAGTACAAGTTAAGGTTGAATCCAAACAAGTGTACATTCGGAGTCTGGTCCGGTAAACTCTTAGGTTTCGTTGTCAGTAACAAAGGCATCGAGGTTGATCCTTCCAAGGTTAAAGTGATACAAGAAATGCATGCTCCTTGTAGTGAGAAGGAGGTCAGAGGATTCTTGGGACGCCTGAACTATATTGCCAGATTCATTTCTCACCTGACAGCTACTTGTGAGCCAATCTTCAAACTATTGAAGAAAGATCAAGTAGTCAGATGGAATGATGAATGCCAAACTGCTTTCGACAAAATTAAAGAGTACTTACAAGAGCCTCCTGTTTTGATGCCATCAGTCGAGGGAAGACCACTGATCATGTATCTAACCTTTTTAGAGAACTCAATGGGGTGTGTAATGGGGCAGCATGACGAGTCTGGCCAAAAAGAGCATGCTATTTACTACCTGAGCAAAAATTTTACCGATTGTGAAACCAGATATTCACTGCTCGAGAAAACTTGCTGCGCTCTGGCATGGGCTGCTCGCCGGCTTAGACAGTATATGTTGACCCATACTACCTTGTTGATATCTAAGATGGATCCGATAAAGTACATCTTCGAAAAGCCTGCTCTATCTGGGAGGATAGCTAGATGGTAGATGATCCTAACAGAATATGACATACAGTACACTACCCATAAGGATATAAAGGGCAGTGTGCTAGCTGATCATCTTGCTCATCAAGCTGTAGAAGATTATCAGTCCATGGAATTTGAATTCCCGGATGAAGACATCATGACATTAGACAACTGTGAAGAAATCAGACCATATGACGGACCTGAACAAGGATCCCGATGGACCCTGTTATTTGATGGGGCATCCATTTCACTTGGTAATGGTATCGGCCCTGTACTCATATCTCCGGAAGGGTGTCACACTCCCTTTACTGCCAGTCTTTGCTTCAACTGTACGAACAACATGGTAGAATACGAAGCATGCATCTTTGGTCTCAAGGCTGCCATAGATTTGGGAGTCAAATCCTTAGATGTATTCGGAGATTCAGCTTTGGTCATCAGCCAGATCAAAGGAGAATTGGATACTAAGCACCCAAACCTTATCCCTTACAAAGAATATGTTTTGACATTGCTACCACATTTTGAGGAGATTACCTTCGAGCACTTCCCGCGAGAAGAAAATCAGCTAGCAAATGCTCTAGCCACAATGTCATCTATGTTTAAACTTAATTGGGATAACGAGGCTCCCCAGATCACCATTGAACGAATGGATGAATCAGCACACTGTCACGAGATTAATACTGAAGAAGTAGTGGACCAACCGTGGTTTCATGAAGTCGAGAGGTATCTCGAGGCTCAGGAATATCCAAAAGGAGCTTCAATCAATGATAAAAAGTTCCTAAGGAGATTCTCTGCTAAGTTCTTCCTGAGTAATGGCATCCTATACAAACGCAATCATGACTCCATTCTGCTCCGGTGTGTGGATAAGATTGAGGCTGAAAAAATCATGGCTGAATTACATGAAGGCACCTTTGGCACTCACTCCAGTGGGCATACGATGGAGAAGAAAATCCTACGGGCAGGCTATTATTAGTCTACCATGGAGGCAGACTATTATCAACACTCTCAGACCTGTCATAAGTGTCAAATATATGCTGACAAGGTGCACGTACCTCCGGTTCCTATGAATGTCTTGACGGCTCCTTGGCCCTTTGCTATGTGGGGAATCAACATTATTGGATAGATCAAGCCTACAATCTCCAATGGACACCGCTTCATTCTAGTGGCCATTGACTATTTTACAAAATGGGTCGAAGCAGCTTCCTTCGCATCCGTTACTAAGAATGTTGTTGCCCGCTTCATCAAGCAGAATCTTGTTTACCGGTACGGTATCCCAGAAAGGATCATCACTGATAATGGTACCAACTTTAACAATACTATGATCACCGCCTTACGTGAGCAGTTCAAGATTCAACATCACAATTCATCCCCCTACCGGCCAAAGATGAATGGTGCCGTCGAAGCTGCAAATAAAAACATTAAAAAGATCATACAGAAAATGACAGTCACCTACAAGGACTGGCATGAGATGCTACCATTTACTCTCCACGGGTATCGTACCACGGCTCGCACGTCAACTGAGGCAACACCCTATACTTTGGTTTATGGCATGGAGGTTGTCTTGCCTATTGAGGTTCAGATCCCCTCTTTAAGAATAATGAAGGATGCAGGTTTGAATGAGGACGATTGGATCCAGACTCGACTTGATCAATTAAACTTAATTGATGAAAAGAGACTTACTGCTATTTGCCATGGTCAGATGTATAAAAAATGGATGATCAAGGCTTTCAACAAGAAAGTCAGACGCCAGGTATATCAAGTTGGAGATCTAGTGATCAAATGCATTATCTTGCCACAAAGTGATCCCAGGGGCAAGTGGACTCCTACCTATGAAGGACCATTTGTAATCAAGAACATATTCTCCGGTGGGGTAATGATCTTAACCACCATGGATGGCGATGACCTACTGCACCCTACGAACGCGGACATAGTCAAAAGATACTACGCATAAGAGACCTTCTAGGTTGACACACCTAGACAAAAAAAAGGGCATCCCGGCGAACCAAAAGGTTCGGGCAAAAATTAGGGATAAAATAAAAAAAATCTGTACACCCGGCAAGTTGAAAACCCGAAAGGGCGACTTGGGCAAAAAAGGGTTTCTCGGTGGACTAAAAACCCGAAAGGGCAGTCCAGGAAAAAGGTAGGGAATTGAAGCGTATGACTATGTCCCGTTGGATCACTTTGTGAATAACCTCTTGACTTCCACTGACAAACTCGGATTTTCTGATCAATTCAATCATCTTCGGACAAAGCAACAAATAGACAAGATATTCAGAGATACAAAGGCTATAGCAGAATGGGAACCCCATGGGATTAACACACATAGCTATCTTCTTTGTATAAATTTTTCTTACTTTTATGGCACCACCCTCTTACTAGGATGTCTGTCTCCTTTGTACAAAATACTTATTCAAAGTTAAATACAAAGATATCTCGTTGAAAGTACAGAAAACTATTTGTCTTTTTCTTTACACTTGTGTTTTATTTGCAAAAACGCCCAATGATTCATTAATGAACATATGCATTTGAACATAATTAATGTTTACAAATAACCAAAATGAGAAAGACAACTACTGATAGGTTGAAAGGACAGGAAAACCTCTTTAGGCTATTCCGTAAGTAATCCCCGCAGTACGTCATTTAGATCCCCAGCGGAACTAAAAACTTCAAATTATTAATCCCCAGCAGAGTCTCCAGTTCTGTGATGCGGTGGGAGAACTGACTTGAGGGTTTTGCGTTTTATCGCAAATGTTGCGGTTAGCAAGAGTCGCCACCGACTTTTCTTTTATCCAAAAGGAAAGGTGAAAAAGCACATGAAAGACCTTTGAGATTATTTCTTGAGTTCTAGGGGTAGATTATGAAAAGGGAAGGTATTAGCACCTGTTGTACCCCAAAATTTGCCCTCCCATATTCTTCAAAGATTTGCCAAGTCAAGCTTCAAAATTCCCCAAGGGTTGCACAGTGTAAGAGCCTCATGAACAGTCAAAATTAGGGTTTTGGTCCTGATCAAGAAAATGAAGCTTCCAAAAGTCCAATCAAGTCTCACATGCCTATAAATATGGTCAAGCATCCTCATATCAAGTTTCAAGACTTTCAGCACAAAATTGCACAGTCAAAAACCCTAATTGCACTACAGTCAACTGTAGGGGCAAAATGGTCATTTGACAGTCAAAAGTTCAAATTTTTGGTCAACATCTCATTTTGAAGCCACAAACATCATTTGATCAATGCTTGATCATGATTCTCAAAGCTTGGCTCAAAAATCATCAAGATGCAAAAGTTTCCTTATTTGGACAGCTGAAAAAGTCAACTGCAAATTGACCAGGGCATAACTTTCACATGGATTATCAGAAAAATTCCATCCAAAGCTCATTTTTAAGAGAAAGACATTTCCTACCACTCATATTCATACTTCAAGTCCAATAAATGCTCTCACAAAAAGTTATCAATTTCAACATTATAGGTCATTTTCAAAAGTCAACAAAAAGGGACTTTAAGTCAAAGGCCATAACTTGAGATTGGTAAATAAAAATGACATGGGACCAAGGGCATTGGTTAGAGGACTCAAAGACCTTTCCAAAATGTCCAAGAACATGAGCAAAGCTTAAAAATTGAGCAAGTTATGCCTTGTGGAAGTTGGGAAATTTTTGGATATTTTGAAAAGTCAACATTGATTCAAATGACCTAAAATTGCTAATGGGCCTATTTTTCTTCCATAATTCATCATCCAAGGCATATGCACGACCACTTGGCCCAAAGGGAAGTTTTTATTCATTTTTTATTTATTTATTTGGATTTTTATTAATAATAATTCATTTAAATTAAAATAAATACATGAAAAATGCTAAACCTAGTTTTTCAATCTTTTTGTGCATATTATATCCTCAAGATTTCGTGCCTAGCTAAATATGGAAAGAATCAATTGGATTGGTCATAATTTGGTAGCAAAAGCATGTAAAAAAAGATTTGAAAATAATGGTGAAAAATCAAATATTGCATTCATCAATTCATGGATTGTGGATCAATTTTATTTGACCTAGATCACTCCATACATAAGCCTGATCAGAACCCTAATGCCATTGACCACTAAGCTGCGTAGAAAATACCATTGGCAAACTTGAAAATTATCAAAAAATCTCAAAACTGAAAACAGGGTTAGAGGTCGATTCAGAGCACAAGACCAATTGCAAAAGCTTCCTCGTGTCTCACTGAAGCTAACTGGATAACTTTCCAACCTTTACACGCCCAGAATTGGTACAAGGGGTTCAAACTGTTTCAAATAATATGCATAATCGTGTTTCCATATTTAGGCATTTTCATTGCGTTTTTTTGATGCATTCATACTAATTGACATGTTCTGAAGCTAACCATCTACCTTGATTGAGTTTTTGTATGCTATATACGATTTCACCATTGTTGTCTCTTAGGGTTTGTGAAGCTTGAAATTGGGCGTTTCGTGATATGGAAAAATTAGGACACGTGAATATAACCATTGAATCAAGCATACTCAGACGAAGAGAAACCCACCCTCGCGCTCAATTTATGAGGCCTTATGGCCTATTCGCTATTTTCTAATATAGCATCTATAGCAACGTTTGAAAACCGTTGCTTATTGTTTTTGTATTTCAGAAAAAGAAAACACAACGAAGAGGACGATGAAGTGGCATAAGCTGATTGGAGCATTCAAATTCTTCGCGCGTTTTTAAGCCACTGACCATTTTTCTTTTATAATATTTGTTAGTTATTATATGTTAAACGCGTGTGGATTGGTTCAGTGGTAAGCACAGTTGTTGGTAACATTCATGACCTGGGTTCGAGCCCCAGGTCCTCACTCTTTCCATGTTATTTTTCCTTTAAAATTTACATGCAGTTTCATGTGCTGAAGACCATCATGCATCCCTCCATCAAGCCGTCCACTTGGTCAATCTCGTTCATCCAAGGGTGCAGATCTAAAGGACAGGATGCACTCCAGTCAACGCTGATGCACGCTAACGGCAAAAGTCTTACAAGCCTGAAGGTTGATGGGCCCAGATTGCTAAAAGAAACACCTCAAATTAGGGACAGACCCCCCTTTGGTTTGCAAAATCTTTTTATTTTCTTTATATTTTATTTTCTTGCTTCCTTTAATTATTGTTTTTTAATTAATTTAATAATTTTCATAATATATAAAAGACATTAAAAAATCAGAAAAGAGGAAAAAATATAATAAATATTTTATTTTAGTATGTATATTTTGTAAATAAATTCATAAATTAATTAGTTTTAAATTAAGTTTTAATTTTAACTTTTTTTAGTAAAAATCTAAAAAATATAGAATTAGGGTTTAATTAATTTTCATCTTTTTTCTTTTATTCCATAATAATTAAATATTAGATATTTATTTTTACAATTAAATTGTATATAAAATAATTAGGGTTAATTTTAGGTTAAAACTTCAACATTTTTCATAATAAAAACAAAATTGTAGAATTAGGGTTAGCATTTATTTTAATTAATTCTTTTTCATTAAAATCATAAAATACCAAAAATACCAAAAAGACAATTTCTTTTCCTTTTAATTTTAATTAATTCATCGTTTAATTTAATTTTGCGAAAAAGGGTCCAACGCCCTCGTTTTTTAATTCTTATTCGCATATTTATTTTATTTCTTTTAATATTTATGTATCTCTCCCAAGGCCTTGTAATTAATTTCTCGTACTTTTAATTCTTTATTTTCTTTACTTTCTTTATTTTTTCTGTCAAATCGGGTTCAAGAAATTTTGGCAATGTGGACCCGCGCCTTTTGTAATAGCTTAGAATTTTCACTTCTCGCAATCTTTAACTGTTTAATCAAGGCATGAAAGAATGTATGGACAAAAAATAAAAACAAGCGCAGAGATCACCAATAACATGACAAAAGACAAAAATATCTGAAAACGACACACAAATCACACACCACCCCTAGGGTACGCCTCACTGTTGCCTTGCCTCGAAAGGTGATCGTCGAGTAGAGGATGTCTTAGTAAGTCCTCATGATCCGGGAACCTGGCATGAGGGTAGCTTCTAAGGTGTCTTCCTATTGCTCCGGTGATCACCATGTCCCGAACCTCGAATTGACCCGAACACCTCCAACGGTGGTGCTACCTACCTCTCAATGGTGGGATGGCACTACTTTAAGGACATTTACACAGACGAATTCCTTAGGGTAAGTAGACGACTCTAGATACTTGCTCTAAATTCAAAAACAAATCAAAAATACTTTTCACACCGACACATTTTCAAAAAGCTTTCGAAAGCAATTTTTCAAACACTCTTGAGGACCGATACAAGAGTCGAACTGGAATTTTCATAGAAACTTTTTTAAAACCCACAGTTGAAAAGCAAACAAACCTTTTTGAAAACACAAATGAGCAAGTATCTAAGAGCCCATGGATAACCATGGATAGAAAGGGTGCTAACACCTTCCCTTTCTATAATCTACCTCCCGAATCGAGAGCAATCTCTTTAAGGAATTTTTCTGTGCTTTTGTCCTTTCCATTTGGAGAAAATAAAAGACGGTGGCGACTCTTGCTTCCGCGACATTTCGCGAACCAGCGTTAAACAGTCAGTTCCAGATCCACCGATCACAGAACTGGCGACTCTGCTGGGGATAAACTTAAAGTGAGGTGTACCTTAGGGTTAGTTCATAACTATGTTTTCAATTGTATTGACTTGTCTGCTTTAAATTTGTGGGTTGCATCGGAGTTACATAGATCCTAACCCGGATCTGGGGATACCCTGCTTAGGTAGCATAAGCTGTGAGGGACCTGTCCGGCGTAGACCGACACGGGTGAAGCAGTGGCTACGTTGGTGTGGAACCTTGGTCTATACCGATAACCCTTGTGTTGCAACGAGGAGAATATGGGTCTTCTGAGGAGTCATTAAGTACCAACAACCTTAGAACCTTAATTGACCAAACTTGGCCATTAGAACCGTAGCAGTATGCTACGCCCATTGAGGCTAAACTCTCGTGATGGTTCTGGCCGCAAGAAAAGATTGCGATGCTGGAGTTATGACCGATTGAGGGTAGTCAATGATATTGGGATCCTCTAAGAACCCGGTTACTTTTGATAGGACAGGTATGAACCAATAAACTGAAAGAGGGTAGTACCTAGACCTCATGCTGGCCTAAACTTTAAGGGCTGCTTTTGTGTGACTTGTGTGCCTTCGTACTTGACTATTTGCATGCTTGTTGTCTGACACTTGAGCTTCTTGCAGGTGTTGTTTGTAGTCCTTAATTGGGACTCATAACAGGGTTTACTAAGTCTCTTGCAGGTTTTATTTATAGTCCTTAATTGGGACCCATGACAGGTTTTGCTTGAGTTTCTTGCAGGTTTTGGTTTGCAGTCCTTAATTGGGACTCATAACAGGGTTACCTACATTACCCCATGCATAGCATAACATCATACCATTGCATACATCCTAACCCATTTCAAGGATCTCAAGGGTCTGTGATGCAGGTCATGATGAATCAAACTGTCGAGCAAGGGGCAAAGGGGATTTATTTTCCTCTAGCCAAGGTTGATAACTTGAGTCAGGGGCTATGACCCACTGGATATGGTGAGCCTTTGACCCTTTGAAGAAGGACTCTCAACAACATGCAGTTCCTTCAATCAAACTACCGGACCCAAGTTCTAACAAATTTTCTTGTTTATCCCGCGAGGTCCTTGAAAACATTGCATACATATCATGCATATCATTGCATTACAGGTGTCCTTTTTCGCAGGTCACTTACCCTTCTCGCTGTTTATTTCAGCAATGGCTTCACAGCAAGATAACCAGGACCTTCACGCTCAAGAGACTCAGTTCAGGGAAATCTTCCTAGGTCTATCCAAGGGGCAGGAAGAGTTGAGGACACTCCTCATGGGGAATCTGATCAGAAAGAGTCCTGAAGATGACAAGGACGAACAACTGAAACGTCTACAAGCTGAGGTAGACACATTGAAAACCCAGATGCTGGGGCAAAGAGCCCTCATTCAAGGTTTAGCTCAGGAGCAAAGAGAGCTGAGAGCCATGATCAGCCAACTTCCTCAAGGCATGAAGCAACCAGCCCAAATCAGGGACCAGGTCATAGAACAGCTTCCAAGAAGGCAAAGGTCGGGTCCAATGAATAGACCTCTCCGAGTTGCTACTACTTCTCAGGTCCAACAACGACCGCGCCAAGAACAACGGGTTGATCAGAACAGGTCGGACGAGCCTAAGAGACAATTCACCTACATCAACATGTCATGGTCACGAGCTTTGCAGCACATGTTAAGGATGAACCTGATTGCGGTGATCAACCCTCCTGCAAATCCAAAGACTTCCTCTCCAAATTAAAACCCAGAAGCGAGGTGCGCTTACCATTCTGGTAGCCCGGGGCACGATACTGAGGACTGTTGGGCATTGAAGTACAAGATTCAGAATATGATCGATGCTAAAGAGATCGAGTTCGAGCCCGCCGAGACTCCCAATGTGATCATTGCTCCCTTGTCAAAACATGGCTAGGATTGAGAAATTTTTGTTCATTAGAATCTTTCAAGTTGTAATTTTCTTTTGATTGTTCAAGCATTCCATTCATATCAAACGTTGTTGTTTCATTAATGCATCGCATATGTCTGTTCTGAAACAATATATTCGTATTCACTAAATGCAAATTATTTTCATATTTTTCTGATGATCAACTCTTAAATAATAATTCTAAGCCTCTTGAGGGAGGATGACGAAAACGATACCACAATGTACAGTATGCTTCTGAACAGACCCCGCTGATGAGGTACAGGCATTGTTTCAATCCCTAAACACTGGAGTTATAAGGAAGATAATCCCTCGTCAACCCCTCTGAGCCAAAGAAGTAGGAGTTTTTCTTTTCGAAATTTAAAACCCTTAATCATAACCTGGGGCAGGGTAGTCTCTCAGTTGATCCGAGTGCATAACGAATGGCACCAAAAAGGTCCTTACAAAACGAAGAAAGACAGTGATGGTTCCGAATAATCAATAAAGAAAGGCAGTCATTATCTCAAAAAAAAAACATTAAGTCAAAACCCATGAAGGAGACTTACAAAACTGGGGCATCCCGCTGACTGTGATTCCAAAAAAGGAAACAGTTCAGGCAAAAAAAGAAAGGGATAACAAAAATCAAAAAAAGAAAGAGGTCCTACAAACCCTCAGCAAAAAAGGAGATGACTGCCTATTCAAATAAACGTTCAATATCTGAACCATCATTGGAACATCAGGACAAAAACTCAAATAAGGTCAAACGCACGATCAGCTGAGTTTAGGTTTGGAGAACATCACGAAGAGCGGGTGGGTACAAATAAAATTTGAGCCTTTATCCTTTGTTTCTTAAACCGTGAACCAGGCCACGTTATAACCCTTAAAAGTCCTAGCTGAAGCATGGGTTAGTTCGAAAGCATATTGTTACGAAAGGTATCCTGACTCCTTAAGGCTCACGATAAATACGGAGTTGACATCACGTTTTACAAACATTCACTTGTTTTATGAAAAAGAATGCATTTTCAAAATCTTCAAGACAGACATAGGCTTTGCATTTTTAACATAACTTTGTTTGCATATGACTTTTTGTTTGAACAGCAGAGAAATTCGCATGACGGAAGTCTAATGAACAAGAGTATCTCCAATAAAGGGGCATGGCATGATTATCGTCCATCATCTGGGGCAATCAAGTCAAGATTCGGAGAATCTCTCAAAGGCCAAATAGCCTGGGGCAAATCTCCGCCTGAGTCACTCGGGGCATTCCAACAAATCTTGCCTGATCAAACACCTTCTGATGGCATGACAAAACACTTATGACAGGGGCAATTCCCTACATCCTGAGGACACAGACATAGTCGAAAAAATACTGCGCATAATCAAAGACCCGTTAGGTTGACACACCTAGGCAAAAATAAGGGCTTCCCGGCGAACCAAAAGGGTTCGGGCAAAAATAAGGGATGAAATGAAAAAAATCTGTACACCCGACAAGTCGAAAACCTGAAAAGGCGGCTTGGGAAAAAATGGGTATCCCGGTGGACTGAAAACCCGAAAGGGCGATCCAGGCAAAAATTAGGGATCAAAGCGTACGACTATGTCCCGGCGTCTTGTCACTTGCCTATCAGAAGAAGAGTTTGTCCATCAACAGCTATCAGCACCTCACAGGTCTTCCTCTCCCACCTCAGAAACAGGGGCAATGATGAGCTGTCCAAGCGATCTAATTGTTCTGTCCTCCAAAGTATCAAGGTAGGTTCAGCTAAAGAATAACCAAATATCTTAATCCCCCAGAGAGTGAGCCAGTAGGTCAGTATACTCTCCTCAAGCGAAGCTACAATCAAACCTTAAGGAAGTTGGGTATCCTCCAGCAGATCTCAACATTCCCCAGCAGCATATATGCACTCTTAACAGGCATCCCCGACAGTCCTGGTCTAAAGATTGTTCCCCGGCGGTATATCAAACATTCAGTGGAGTCACTTCCAATACAATTAAAAACTTCCCCAGGAGAGTCCAATCTAGTTTCCCCAGGAAGGTTGGAATCCATCTTCCAAAGCAGTAAGCTTATCCCCAGTAGATTCTGGAAGCTTATCCTCGCAGAACACGAACGCGTCTCCCGGCTTTATTCAAAGAGTTATTTCCTTTCCAGGATATAACTGGGTTATCCTCAGCCAAAAGCCACGGAAAGAGCGTCCTCGACGGAGTCTTCTTATCCCCAGCGAAGTCTATCAGCACTTCCAATACAACCAGGGTATCCCCAGCAAGTTATTATCAACAATACAACAAAGTATCTCTACCCCCACAGAGTTTTGCTTCCCAGCAAGATCGTTAGAGTACTTTCCTCCCCGCAGAGTTATTCCATTCGCCAAGTTTATTCCCCAACGGAGTTATCTTCTCCTACCGGTATTCTTGCAACTATCATCCCCAGCGGAGGCAAAAATTTATTCTTCAACATCAGCCCAGGAATGACTTCCTGGCACCCGTCAAGGATTTATTTTCTTAAGACGAAAGCATACATTCCTAAACATCACATACATCATTATAGCATGCATAGACGCATCATGTCTTACAGATCTCATTTATGTTGAGAACATCATTGCTTGGTCCATATCATGCATTGCATATGACTGACCTTTACCTTTCAGGAAAGATGCAGTTAAATTCTCAATCATATTTCAAGACCTAGACCGGTTCAGTTAATCGACTCCAAAGATTTCTTATCCAGTCCAAGGCCTTCTCTAGTCCAGCTAAATCGACCCCAAACAGATTTTTCTGATGAAGACTCAGTAGAAGTTATCAAAGGTTTTTCTCAAACGTCCGCTTTTGAGATTATAATTTCCTATGGTTCTCTCCCCAATGTTGCGGAGATGATAATTCCATCCCAGGTTTTTCTCAAACGTCCGCTTTTGAGATTATAATTTCCTATGGTTCTCTCCCCAATGTTGCAGAGATAATAATTCCATCCCAGGTTTTTCTCAAACGTCCGCTTTTGAGATTATAATTTCCTATGGTTCTCTCCCCAATGTTGCGGAGATGATAATTCCATCCCAGGTTTTTCTCAAACGTCCGCTTTTGAGATTATAATTTCCTATGGTTCTCTCCCCAACGTTGCGGAGATGATAATTCCATCCCAGGTTTTTCTCAAACGTCCGTTGTTGAGATTATAATTTCCTATGGTTCTCTCCCCAATGTTGCGGAGATGATAATTCCATTCCAGGTTGTTCTCAAACGTCCGCTTTTGAGATTATAATTTCCTATGGTTCTCTCCCCAATGTTGCGGAGATGATAATTCCATCCCAGGTTTTTCTCAAACGTCCGCTTTTGAGATTATAATTTCCTATGGTTCTCTCCCCAATGTTGCGGAGACGATAATTCCATTCCAGGTTTTTCTCAAACGTCCGCTTTTGAGATTATAATTTCCTATGGTTCTCTCCCCAATGTTGCGGAGATGATAATTCCATCCCAGGTTTTTCTCAAACGTCCGCTTTTGAGATTATAATTTCCTATGGTTCTCTCCCCAATGTTGCGCAGATGATAATTCCATCCCAGGTTTTTCTCAAACGTCCGCTTTTGAGATTATAATTTCCTATGGTTCTCTCCCCAATGTTGCGGAGATGATAATTCCATCCCAGGTTTTTCTCAAACGTCCGCTTTTGAGATTATAATTTCCTATGGTTCTCTCCCCAATGTTGCGGAGATGATAATTCCATCCCAGGTTTTTCTCAAACGTCCGCTTTTGAGATTATAATTTCCTATGGTTCTCTCCCCAATGTTGCGGAGATGATAATTCCATCCCAGGTTTTTCTCAAACGTCCGCTATTGAGATTATAATTTCCTATGGTTCTCTCCCCAATGTTGCGGAGATGATAATTCCATTCCAGGTTTTTCTCAAACGTCCGCTTTTGAGATTATAATTTCCTATGGTTCTCTCCCCAATGTTGCGGAGATGATAATTCCATCCCAGGTTTTTCTCAAACGTCCGCTTTTGAGATTATAATTTCCTATGATTCTCTCCCCAATGTTGCGGAGACGATAATTCCATTCCAGGTTTTTCTCAAACGTCCGCTTTTGAGATTATAATTTCCTATGGTTCTCTCCCCAATGTTGCGGAGATGATAATTCCATCCCAGGTTTTTCTCAAACGTCCGCTTTTGAGATTATAATTTCCTATGGTTCTCTCCCCAATGTTGCGGAGATGATAATTCCATCCCAGGTTTTTCTCAAACGTCCGCTTTTGAGATTATAATTTCCTATGGTTCTCTCCCCAATGTTGCGGAGACGATAATTCCATTCCAGGTTTTTCTCAAACGTCCGCTTTTGAGATTATAATTTCCTATGGTTCTCTCCCTAATGTTGCGGAGATGATAATTCCATCCCAGGTTTTTCTCAAACGTCCGCTTTTGAGATTATAATTTCCTATGGTTCTCTCCCCGATCCTGCGGAGATGGTAATTCCCACCAAGATTTTCTCAACAATTGCTGTTGAGGTTAAAGTCATCCAAGGTTCTCTCACTGTTCATGCTGAGGTAGCAACCACCCCTGGTTTATTCATCAACTTTTGAAGCTCCAGACTCAGCTCCTGTAACCAGTCAGGACACATCTATACCAAGCATCTGAAGACCAACTCCTGCAACATGTCAGGTATTCATTTTTCTTTTGCAGGTATGCAGGTTCTCGCTAAGGAATCTCTTACGCGATCAACATCCAGATGGCATCTATAAGCCCATCATCCTATTCATCAATCTCTAAATGGCATCTATAAGCCCATTTCCATCACATTGCTACTATGTGAGCGCAAATTTCTGGGCACTCTAGTGTTCAATCATCTTCCACCCTCGGATTACGAAAGGCACGTCAGCCAATCTGCATCCTTAGGTCTAAGAAGATTGAACAGGGGCAACTGTTGTACCCCAAAATTTGCCCTCCCATATTCTTCAAATATTTGCCAAGTCAAGCTTCAAAATTCCCCAAGGGTTGCACAGTGTAAGAGCCTCATGAACAGTCAAAATTAGGGTTTTGGTCCTGATCAAGAAAATGAAGCTTCCAAAAGTCCAATCAAGTCTCACATGCCTATAAATATGGTCAAGCATCCTCATATCAAGTTTCAAGACTTTCAGCACAAAATTGCACAGTCAAAAACCCTAATTGCACTACAGTCAACTATAGGGGCAAAATGGTCATTTGACAGTCAAAAGTTCAAATTTTTGGTCAACATATCATTTTGAAGCCACAAACATCATTTGATCAATGCTTGATCATGATTCTCAAAGCTTGGCTCAAAAATCATCAAGATGCAAACGTTTCCTTATTTGGACAGCTAAAAAAGTCAACTGCAAATTGACCAGGGCATAACTTTCACATGGATTATCAGAAAAATTCCATCCAAAGCTCATTTTGAAGAGAAAGACATTTCCTACCACTCATCTTCATACTTCAAGTCCAAGAAATTCTCTCACAAAAAGTTATCAATTTCAACATTATAGGTCATTTTCAAAAGTCAACAAAAAGGGACTTTAAGTCAAAGGCCATAACTTGAGATTGGTAATTCAAAATGACATGGGACCAAGGTCATTCGTTAGAGGACTCAAATACCTTTCCAAAATTTCCAAGAACATGAGCAAAGCTTAAAAATTGAGCAAGTTATGCCTTGTGGAAGTTGGGAAATTTTTGGATATTTTGAAAAGTCAACATTGATTCAAATGACCTAAAATTGCTAATGGGCCTATTTTTCTTCCATAATTCATCATCCAAGGCATATGCACGACCACTTGGCCCAAAGGGAAGTTTTTATTCATTTTTTATTTATTTATTTGGATTTTTATTAATAATAATTCATTTAAATTAAAATAAATACATGAAAAATGCTAAACCTAGTTTTTCAATCTTTTTGTGCATATTATATCCTCAAGATTTCGTGCCTAGTTAAATATGGAAAGAATCAATTGGATTGGTCATAATTTGGTAGCAAAAGCATGTAAAAAAAGATTTGAAAATAATGGTGAAAAATCAAATATTGCATTCATCAATTCATGGATTGTGGATCAATTTTATTTGACCTAGATCACTCCATACATAAGCCTGATCAGAACCCTAATGCCATTGACCACTAAGCTGCGTAGAAAATACCATTGGCAAACTTGAAAATTATCAAAAAATCTCAAAACTGAAAACAGGGTTAGAGGTCGATTCAGAGCACAAGACCAATTGCAAAAGCTTCCTCGTGTCTCACTGAAGCTAACTGGATAACTTTCCAACCTTTACACGCCCAGAATTGGTACAAGGGGTTCAAACTGTTTCAAATAATATGCATAATCGTGTTTCCATATTTAGGCATTTTCATTGCGTTTTTTTGATGCATTCATACTAATTGACATGTTCTGAAGCTAACCATCTACCTTGATTGAGTTTTTGTATGCTATATACGATTTCACCATTGTTGTCTCTTAGGGTTTGTGAAGCTTGAAATTGGGCGTTTCGTGATATGGAAAAATTAGGACACGTGAATATAACCATTGAATCAAGCATACTCAGACGAAGAGAAACCCACCCTCGCGCTCAATTTATGAGGCCTTATGGCCTATTCGCTATTTTCTAATATAGCATCTATAGCAACGTTTGAAAACCGTTGCTTATTGTTTTTGTATTTCAGAAAAAGAAAACACAACGAAGAGGACGATGAAGTGGCATAAGCTGATTGGAGCATTCAAATTCTTCGCGCGTTTTTAAGCCACTGACCATTTTTCTTTTATAATATTTGTTAGTTATTATATGTTAAACGCGTGTGGATTGGTTCAGTGGTAAGCACAGTTGTTGGTAACATTCATGACCTGGGTTCGAGCCCCAGGTCCTCACTCTTTCCATGTTATTTTTCCTTTAAAATTTACATGCAGTTTCATGTGCTGAAGACCATCATGCATCCCTCCATCAAGCCGTCCACTTGGTCAATCTCGTTCATCCAAGGGTGCAGATCTAAAGGACAGGATGCACTCCAGTCAACGCTGATGCACGCTAACGGCAAAAGTCTTACAGGCCTGAAGGTTGATGGGCCTAGATTGCTAAAAGAAACACCTCAAATTAGGGACAGACCCCCCTTTGGTTTGCAAAATCTTTTTATTTTCTTTATATTTTATTTTCTTGCTTCCTTTAATTATTGTTTTTTAATTAATTTAATAATTTTCATAATATATAAAAGACATTAATAAATCAGAAAAGAGGAAAAAATATAATAAATATTTTATTTTAGTATGTATATTTTGTAAATAAATTCATAAATTAATTAGTTTTAAATTAGGTTTTAATTTTAACTTTTTTTAGTAAAAATCTAAAAAATATAGAATTAGGGTTTAATTAATTTTCATCTTTTTTCTTTTATTCCATAATAATTAAATATTAGATATTTATTTTTACAATTAAATTGTATATAAAATAATTAGGGTTAATTTTAGGTTAAAACTTCAACATTTTTCATAATAAAAACAAAATTGTAGAATTAGGGTTAGCATTTATTTTAATTAATTCTTTTTCATTAAAATCATAAAATACCAAAAATACCAAAAAGACAATTTCTTTTCCTTTTAATTTTAATTAATTCATCGTTTAATTTAATTTTGCGAAAAAGGGTCCAACGCCCTCGTTTTTTAATTCTTATTCGCATATTTATTTTATTTCTTTTAATATTTATGTATCTCTCCCAAGGCCTTGTAATTAATTTCTCGTACTTTTAATTCTTTATTTTCTTTACTTTCTTTATTTTTTCTGTCAAATCGGGTTCAAGAAATTTTGGCGATGTGGACCCGCGCCTTTTGTAATAGCTTAGAATTTTCACTTCTCGCAATCTTTAACTGTTTAATCAAGGCATGAAAGAATGTATGGACAAAAAATAAAAACAAGCGCAGAGATCACCAATAACATGACAAAAGACAAAAATATCTGAAAACGACACACAAATCACACACCACCCCTAGGGTACGCCTCACTGTTGCCTTGCCTCGAAAGGTGATCGTCGAGTAGAGGATGTCTTAGTAAGTCCTCATGATCCGGGAACCTGGCATGAGGGTAGCTTCTAAGGTGTCTTCCTATTGCTCCGGTGATCACCATGTCCCGAACCTCGAATTGACCCGAACACCTCCAACGGTGGTGCTACCTACCTCTCAATGGTGGGATGGCACTACTTTAAGGACATTTACACAGACGAATTCCTTAGGGTAGGTAGACGACTCTAGATACTTGCTCTAAATTCAAAAACAAATCAAAAATACTTTTCACACCGACACATTTTCAAAAAGCTTTCGAAAGCAATTTTTCAAACACTCTTGAGGATCGATACAAGAGTCGAACTGGAATTTTCAAAGAAACTTTTTTAAAACCCACAGTTGAAAAGCAAACAAACCTTTTTGAAAACACAAATGAGCAAGTATCTAAGAGCCCATGGATAACCATGGATAGAAAGGGTGCTAACACCTTCCCTTTCTATAATCTACCTCCCGAATCGAGAGCAATCTCTTTAAGGAATTTTTCTGTGCTTTTGTCCTTTCCATTTGGAGAAAATAAAAGACGGTGGCGACTCTTGCTTCCACGACATTTCGCGAACCAGCGTTAAACAGTCAGTTCCAGATCCACCGATCACAGCACCCTTTTCATCCATGGTTTTCCATTGCTTCTAGTTACTTGCTCCATTTCCAAACAACTACCCTTGCTATTTTCAAAACAAACACACACATTTCAAAACATCTTACAATCATTGAAAACATTTTCAAAAGACAAACATCTTTGTATACATTCTTACGAACGAGAATCATTACAAAGATTGCCTAAACGAATGGCCTCTTTTACAAAATACATTCAAAACCACACCAAACACATTTTCAAACAACAAAAGCAAGTGATCTAAGCAAGTAACTAAGATCCCATGGAAAACCATGGATGAAAAGGGTGTTAATACCTTCCCTTTTCATAATATACCCCCTGAATTCAAGAAATAATCTCAAAGGTCTTTCCTGTGCTTTTTCACCTTTCCTTTTGGATAAAAGTAAAGTCGGTGGCGACTCTTGCTAACCGCAACATTTGCGATAAAATGCAAAACCCTCAAGTCAGTTCTCCCACCGCATCACACATTTTAATCCATAACCATCAAACCAATTATCCACTTTTACAAATCCATTTCATTAACCAATTTACCAAAGTCCAACTCCGAACCATCTTTATTCACTTTTTAAATCCTTTTTACCATTTATCTACTCATATCCATTTTCCAAATAATTATCCACTTCAATCATCCAAATCCACAAATGAAATTTATTTGTCTATATATCCATTATTCAATATCAATATCCAATTAATATCCATAAGTCCATTTTTACATATTCAAATCCAATTAAACTAGTTTTATATTCATATCCATTTTAATATCCAAAATAAAATATCAAACCAAACAATCTACTTTTCAATAAACTAGTTTCAATTATACAATAAACCAAACCTAAGATAACTATTACATCAGTAAAAAAATTTGCATAAGAAATAACAGTTACAGTAAAAAATAAAAGAATAAAACACATGATTTTTCCTCTTTTTCTATGAGTCATGCTTTCGCTCTCCAATTCCACCTCATCAGGTTCACGCTTTTCTCCATCCTTCACATGCTTGAGAAAGTTTATCACACGTACCACACAATTTCTCAACACCTATAAAACCAACATCATTCAACGGAAAAAGGAGAGGAAGGATAGGATAATACAAACATAATCATAGATTAATTTCATTTTTTTTCTTGCCCAACTTCTTAAAGAGTGATTCCACATATGAATCTACTCTAAGTTAGCTTAGAGCTAAATTAACAATACACAGTTTATAACTTCTCGCGTAATCCCTACACAGTGCAACTTCTACCTAGGCACCTCTTAGATATGAGAAATCTCCATCTCACTTTCAATCACCGCAATGATAAAAGAATTACCCCAATCTCAGTGGTAGTCTATAGACTAGTTACAATCACACTAACTAGTACATGGATAAACCCAATAGAAGATTACACTTCAAATACAATACTTATTTAAGACTCTTAACTAAGAACAATACTTGGATTTCTTAAAATCTTCCTCCAAGAACAATACTCAACTATTTTCTTAAAAGATTAGAGGAGAACAACAAAAAACTCATTACCTAAATGTTTCTTAGTGAGAACACTATGTCTACCTTAATGTATCAAAAGATACAAAGGGTGACTTACACCACAAGTAACACAGGAGACTCTTAAACCTAAACCCTTATTTTTTACAATCTGTAAAGAACTAATTTGCCCTAGGTATTGGTCTTCCTTTCATAAGCTTCAACTGTCTGTGGGTTTCGAATTCTCTGCCCAATTGTTCCTTGATCCGCAAGCTGATTGCTGTAGAAAATATCTCCTTAAATCTTGGAACAAACACAAGGTTTCCTAAATTGTTTCAATAAACCAATTACAGAAACCTGTGTACAAATGGAGATATTATTTGTTCCAAATTTATAATTCTTAACCTGCGATAAATTAGTGAGATAAAAATAACTTAAATCTCACAAAATCAATTAAAGATATATCAATAATAAACAACCTATACTGATGTTGGAACCGGATGTTACAATATCTGTCAGAACACCTGCTTTTAGATGATCCTAACCAACATGTTTAAAACATATATTTTAACATCAAGCTGTAAACCATGTTTAGCAAAGATTATGTCAATCCGAAAAACATGGTACTAACAATCTCCCCCTTGGGAAAATTTTGGCTAAAACAACCTTAGCACAAAAAGTCCTGGAGAGAGGAATAAAACCATAAATAAATCAAACTACATAAAAGTATACATATCAGATTATATCAACTTCACATCATCAGACAAGTACAATACTCCTCCTGTCACACATAATAAGTTCTCCCCCTCAAGGAAAAATCCACATCATAAGAGAAATTCTAAACATCATAATTCTCAATACACACAGACACAAGATGTTGGAACATCTGCTAAGACATCCTCATCCTGCACACATAGCTACATCATTAGCAGCAACATGAAACATCATTACCCCCCTAAATAGTTGCACTGAAGAAACCACAATTAACACAATAATTTACTCCCCCTTTTTAGCCAAAATCTTAACAAAAAAAACATAGTAAATATACACATACAATGGAAACACATAACACATTGCACTCAGGCAATACCAAACAAAATGGAAGCACAAAAAGTAAATGGAGACAAAAAATGAACAAGCAACTAAAAAATTACTCAAAAGAAAGACTCAACATAGTCATCATCACTCCACATAGTTGCAGGACAGAAAAACTTTTACTCTTTTACTTCCCCTGTAAATAACCTTCTGCACTTCTCGCTTTTTGTCAAATGTTATACAAGATATAACACCTAACTCACATGACATGTATACACTAGAAAATAACTCAACAAGAGATTTTTCTTTGAATTCATCCTACTTTGAAACAAAACTCTTATCTTCTTTAGCTTCCAGCAAACAAAGCTTTATCACATCAACCTTATACAAGAATTGTTTCTCTTGAACCTTAGCTTATAACAACTAATTTTTAAACAGAGAAAGATTACCTTGTTTGTATGGAAGAGTCAATCAATGGGAGAAATTTAGAAGCAAGAGTAGTTACTTTTATTATCAAATCGCCACTCATCACAAGATATAAACATTATCTTTTTCTTCTCCTCTTCCCAAGCTTTGACTACCAGGAAATAAAACTCTAACTGACACAGTCTAGACTAACCATAACCATAACTGACTGGGCAATAAGGTTTACACACCTTCTATGTTGTAATTGATTCAATAGAAGAGCAATTTTCTAAAATACCCTTCAAGAGTTCAATCTTACTTGCATCCAAGGACTTACCAATTTTGTCTCATAATATCTTCCAGTGATCCCAAGCTAAGGAGAATACCTTTGCTTGCAGCACGGCTACTAACAGAATTAAGACTAGTATCAACTAGTTTTGTTAAGTCAAACTTGAAAACTTGATTATTCATGTTGTAACCAACTTTCCATAGTAAAATGTCAAAACATCTTCTTTGAAATTACATGCAGAACACTAAAGAACAACAATTTCCTTAAGCATTATACTTATCCTTAATAAAGACTAGGATACAAACAACACTTGGCTGATTCAGGAGACAAGATTGCTTTCTCAGGACAATCATCTTTCAATAACACCAACTTCATAGGATTTGTTCTTTAAAGTCCAAAACATGTCAATATCTTCATTCCAAACTACACCTATTGAGGTCTCCTTAAATTGTGAATGCAAGATAGCATCAGACTTAAAAGATAGTGGAGATCCCTTTATAAACCAAATTCCTTAGATAAAAATCCTGAACTCTAGCTGACTTGACAATTTTTTTATTAAGTTCATGCAACTATTCAGAGTCCTAAAGAATAAATTTCCTATAAAGATCTTTGAATACTTCAAATATGTTTGATTCTTCCAAGTTATAGTCCACCCGGTTCTTTTTTCAGAACTCCCAATAATCAAGCATATAGACATAATTTTATTCACCCTTTGGGACCCAACTTTCCTTTGTAGAGGTTGATCAACAACTTTTGATAACTTTAAATAGATTTGTTCTTAATTTTTCTAAAGTTTACCAAAAATATCAACAACTATCATAAGAGCATACATAAGTTCAATCAAGACTCTTACCTTGTAAAAACCTGATGAGGTTCAAGAGAGAAAGTTCTAGAAATATTGCATCAGACTGATGTTGCAATCTCTGTTGTGACATCTTCACCTCTACTTCCTTCGACATTCAGGATAGATTTTAATGGTAAATGCCCTTATCTGAACTTTATTCATCCCATTAGTGATCACTAACTCACATCAAAACTTTGATCACACAACTGAAATAGCTCATCATATTAGATGTCAGACCTTTAATCAAAGAGAACATCATACATACATGAGAATCCTGAAATATCCAATTCTTCAACATCTTCATCTTTGGTCACATTATCAAAGTAACACATCTGATAGAATGATATGTAATGCCCACCATCCATTTTCTAAACTCAGACACGTGACTAGCCTAGCCATTGTCAGAGCACCTATCTTCTTTTTCATAAATCTTCAGAAGAACAAAAGACAGAAATCACCTTATTTGAATATCAAACCACTGCTTGGTTATTTCTTGGACTGAGAAGGTATTTTTGAGAGGGCCATTCAATAATGACACAAAAGAATCTGATGTAACTAAAAATTATCATATATGTGACATCTTTAATGCAAGACTTGGCCTTTAGGTAACCTGAAGACTTCAGATTATCTTCTTGTTGACAAATTTCTCCACTTATGATGCACAATCTTTTGAATGAAGTAGCCAGCTCAACAAGATATCACAATTCTTCCCTAGAAGCTCTAGATCAGGCTTTGCAGATCCAGCAACATGATAACCACCTTGATAGAACTCCCCTTTTTAATGTTCATGTCAGAATAGATGCTCTAGAAAATTGGACTTGACCTTCTATCCACTCTTCATGGTACCTGGTTGAAATTACCTCCCAAGCATCACAATATCATAAGATAACCCTTCATTAGAAACCAAGTCATAATGCCCTCCCCGTTATCTTGTTTCCGACTGATGATGACTTGAGCTTATATACAGGCTGTCACCTTCCAGTCACCTCTCTTGATAAGAGACATGAGAAGCTTCCAACTCAACTTGCCTTAAAAAAATCCTTCTCCCAAGAAGCTAAAAGAATTTGATATAACAGGGAAATTCATGAAGGGTCATGAATTTCTTTCATCATTTTTATTCTTCAAGCTTTGTGAGCAACTAGACATCTACACCTTAGATGTGCCTAATTAAGGTTTTGAAGAATCACAAGAAACTTTGGCCATAACACACATCCTTATCAGCCTTATAAATTCTCTGGACAAAGATCAAATCAACTTATTCTGATTTCCAATAACAATTATTCCTTAAGTCTTAACACCAGAAACACAACCTATGAACTTCCAGAGTTCTTCCATCAGAGGCATATGCAGCAGAAGTCAAATTAAAAGCAGCCTCAACATATTCCAGGCAAGATATCAGAATATCTTGTAGGACATCATGCATAAATACAACCATCATTAGTTGTAACAACATCAACATACAAACAACCATCAATAGTTATTCTATCAGCAATACAACTATCAGTAGTTGTGGCATAAAGACGACAACCATCAGTAGTTGTCAGCAATATCATTACAACCTCAGTAGTTGTAACATCAACACAACCATCATTAGTTGTGAAAGTAGAAATAACAACAGTTGTAGAAGGCTCACAAAAACATCAGAAAACAATCACTAGTTGTCACACTGAATCCAAGAAAGCTATCATCCTAGCCTTCCAATAGCCAAAAGTACCAGAAATATCCTCCCATAAGCTCACTAAATAGACCAAGGTGCCTGCTCTGATTCCAATTGAAATTCGAGCACTGGTACACAACATGCTCATACTGATGTTTCCAACGTCAGAGCATGATGTCAGTACAAATGTTATGACATCAAACTGAAATAATATGTAGAATTTAAAATGCAGAATGATAAAGAACACAATCGATTATTAACCCAGTTTGGTGCAACTCATCTACGCTGGGGGCTACTAAGCCAGGAAGGAACTACTGTATCATTAATATTAGTTCGAAGCCGAAACAGTCTCAGTTTACAATTTCTCGCCTAATCCCTACCCAATGCAACTTCTACCTAGGTATCTCCTAGATATGAGAAATCACCATCTCACTTCTAATCATCGCAGTGATAAAAGACCTACCTCAATCCTACTAGAAGTCTATAGACCAATTACAATCACAGTAATTAGTACAGGGATAAACCCAATAAAAGATTACACTTCAAATACAATACCAAGTTAAGACTCTTAACTAAGAACAATACTTGACTTGCTTAAAAGCTTCCTCCAAGAACAATACTAAACTCTTTGCTTAAAATCTTAGAGGAGAACAACACTCAACTCACTATCTAAAGGTTTCTAAGTGAGAACACTATGTCTACCTCAATGTATCAAAAGATACAAGGGTGACTTACAACATAAGGAACACGAGAGACTCTCAAACCTAAACCCTTATTTTTTACAATTTATTAAGAAATAATTTTCCCTAGCTCTTAGTATTCCTTTTGTAAGCTTCAACTGTCCGTGGGCTTCAAATTCTCTGCCCGATTATTCCTTGATCCACCAGTTGTTTGCTGCAGAAAATATTTCCTTAAATATTGGAACAAACACAACATTTTCTAAATTGTTTCAATCAACCAATTCTAGCAATATGTGTACAACTGAAGATATTATTTGTTCTAGATCTATAATTTCTGACCTGCGATAAATCAGTGAGATAAAAAACTTAAATCTCACACAATAAATTAATGATATGTCAAGAATAAACAACATATACTAATGTTGGAACCATATGTTAGAACATCTGTCAGAACATCTACTTTCAAATGATCCTGACCAAAATGTTTAAAACATTTGTTTTAACATCAAACTGCAAACCATGTTTTACCAAAAATTACACCAATCCAAAATATATTGTACTAACAAGACTAACTAAGTGGGTCTCGTTGAGTACAACGAATGAGAGAGATGTTAATACATTCCCCTTGCATAACTGACTTTCGAACTCTAATTTGGTTATGATGACCATATTGTCGTTCTTTTGTGGGTTTTATCGATATTTTCTCATTCTTTTTTGAATAAATAAAGTTTGGTGTCGAGTCTTATGTATTTCGAGCGTGTGATGCACTCGTATATTTTCGCGCCACGTCACTATGTACATATGCATAATTATATTTATGAAACGAGTAAAAAGATAAGATATACAAAGGAGTCAAGATTTTAGAAATTAGATCTAATGTAGTCACAACATCAAACTGTCTAAATTTAAATTAATTTTTAATTTATATTAAAAATATTTAATTTAAAATTTTAATTGTTCGATTTTGATTGGATAATCTTACTAGATATTTAATTTGAATTTATAAGAGAGAGGACACATTTACCTAACACCTTAAGGTTTTGGGTTGAGATACAACGTCTCTCTCTCTTGTGGTCCTGGAGAATTATTTCTGTTGATGCTCCCGACTCTTCCGGACTCCCCAATAGTGGCATCAGAGGCGTGGTTCGGCTTGGTGGGGGAGCGGGAGCTGGATTCAGTGTTGGATCCTGTTATAGGATGTGGGGACTCACATTCGCGATGGAGAATATTGGGTGCAAGTGTGAGTGGTTTAAGTCTTACATTGCCTAATAATGTCTCTCTCGCTGTGAGAGAGGATGATCTTATCTGAAAATTGAGAAGTGTGTCCTCATGACATTTCCACTGTCATGGAAAGGATATGTTATTGCTAGCGGATTAATACATCAGCATTGATGCAAAGTGTGTTGTGATATTATGTCGATGGTTGAAGAACTTTCTACCAACATGGAAGTTGCACCATAAAGTTTCAACTTGGTTTTCGGCATGTGAAAATTCTTGAAGTGGTTTAGCTTCAAGTGAAGTAAACTCTTCTTTAGGTGGAGTATGATAGTTTTTAAAACTATGATTTTTAGTGAAGACAATGTAAAAATTCTTGGAGTGGTGTAGCTTCAAGTGACTATACTTTTTATGGTAGAGTATGCTTGTCGATGAAGACAATGAAAGTTAATGTATTATTTTTCAATCAATATAGAGATTGTTGGGGTTGATTAAAAATAAACATGTTGAATAAGTCCCACATTGCTTATTTTTGTGAATGAAAAGGGAGTCCAAAGCTATATATAAGATTCAAGTTTTTCTTTACAAGATGTACCAATAAAAAAACACTTTAAGCTTGTATTTGATTTTTTAATTTTTTGTTTTAGACTGTAGTGAGAGGTAGTTAAATATTTTCTTTTGAGAGTGTAGGTGTATTGGGGCCTTGGGATTTTTTAGGGTAGTCTATGTGTTGTAATAATTTTCACATAGTGATATTCTCTAGTTGTCATTTAACAACAATCGTGGTTTTTTCTCCGGTTTTGGAGTTTTCACGTTAATTTCTTGTGTTGTTATTTTGTTCCTCTTTTTTCTCTATGTTTTATTTTCCCCCAACAAGTGGTATAATGTTGGGTGCAAGTGTGAATGATTAAAGTTCCACATTGTCTAAAAATGGGTGCAATGTTGGATTTATAAGAGAAAGGATCCAATTACCTAACACCTTAAGGTTTTGGATTGAGATGTGGCGTATCCCTCTCTTGTAGTCTTGGAGCATTATTCCCATTGGTGCTCCCGACTCTTTCGGACTCTCCAACAGTGGTATTCGAGTCGTGATTCAGCTTGGTGGGAGAGCGGGAGCAGAATCTGATATTGGATCCTATTATAGGATATGGAGACTCACACTTGTGGTGGAGAATATTCTCCCTCTCTTATGGTCCTGGAGCATTATTCTCGTTAGTGCTCCAGACTCTCCTGGACTCTCCAACAGTAATATCAGAGTCGTGGTTCGACTTGGTGGAAGAGCGGAAGTTGCGTTGAATCCTGTTATAAGATGTGGAGACTCACACTTGTGGTGAATAATGTGGACTTACACTTGTAATAGAGAATGTTGAATCCTGTTATAAGATATGGAAACTCACACTTGTAATGAAAAATATTAGATGCAAGTGTAATAGATGTAATATTAAATTTATATGAGAGATAATCCATTTACCTAACAATTTAATTTAATGTGCTAAATTATAATAGAGGGGAATAGTGATCCTAGATTTTAACCCCCTCAACTAACATTCACCATTTTTAATTAATCATTAAATATTAAAAAGAAATCTAAGAGCATGGATCAGTCGGTTATGTTGCAGCAATTTGACTGTTTGCCGTGTTTTTTGACTTTATTGCCACACCACAAATAGGAAAATACATGGCAAGTTAATTGTTTGACTACCTCAAGAAAAAACGTTACATTCCTACTCAATACTCCGGTTAAAAAAAAACATATATATAGAGTTTAAGTTCCATGGATCCATAGAATAAAAAGAACCACTAGTTGTTTCAGTTTCATGGATCATGTAGTAAGACAAAGATCCAATTTTAATCGTGCTTTAATAGATTCTGAAGTGACTATTAATGTTGTCAATGTTTATAACATGAGAGGAGTAGAAACCAATCTTATGCATGGCCTTGTTGCCTTCGTTTTCTTTGGACTCCTTGGTTTCCTCCAAATTAGATATCCAGAAAACCCTACCCCATTTCAACTCCATCCAAACATAATGTTTGTATCCATTGCTAGTTTTCTACTATATTGTATGGCCTTTTGTGTTAAGCTTAAGTTAGACACAAGAGTTGATACCTTAATGGAAGTGTTTGGTTCGCTTTCATTGATTTCTTTAGTGTTGGTGTTGCTACACGACAAGTGGGGATTATGCGGATACATTATTATATATACAATATGGTTTATTTGTCATGTAATTGTCATGATCAGACCCTCTTTTATTTGGCTGCGTCTAAAATTGACAAGGAGGTTGCGACCACTCTTGCCAAATACTTCTATCGATTTGGATTAGTTACGTCTTTTTTCAAGAGTTGGGATTTATGCTTGAAAATTGTACTTGGATGTTACTATTAGTTATAGAAAAAAATACTGTTTGTAAATGAATGATGATTTAGTTTGTAAGTAGATGATTCATTTGATAAGTTGCAGGTTCATCTCTCGCTATTGATGTGTGGGCTCTCTAATTGATAATCAATAAATTTAAAAGGTCGTGGATTCAACTATCACCATAATAATGTTAGGATTCTATATACAAATTTTCGATCCAATATACAAATTTTATGAATTTTAATGTGGTGTGTTCATAAATTGTGTTTCAACTTATTTTTGCAGAAGTCAATCATTTTTCTACACTTTATTAAATATTAAATAGTTAAATATATTTTTAATCACTATAAATAATCCAATATTTAATTGTAGTATTTCTAAAATTTTCTTTCAAACGATAATTCTTATAAAAATTAGTGTGATACCGTGCCTTCGCACGTATATTCGTTCTGACCCTCTCATTTTTATTCAATATTAATATTATTGCATAATTATATATATATATATATATATATATATATATATATATATATATATATATATATATATATATATATATATATATATATATATATATATATATATATATATATATATATATATATATATATATATATATATATATATATATATATATATATTATTTTTTGATTTTAAGTAAAATGAAAAAATGATTCATTTATAGTAATTTATTTATATATTATAAAAAAATGGGCTAAAATAAAAATAAAAATATAAAAAAAGAAGAAAATATATTATATAATAATTAAATGAAAATCATTTTGATTCTATCATATTAACATAATTGAATAATATTTATATTAATAATGTATCTATAAATAAAATAAATATATAAAATTAAACAAAATGACTAATATTTATTTTTTGATATCATTGATAAAAAACAGTTTTATAAAACAAACTCTAATAATATTAAATTATTATAATATAAAGTCAATATAAATATTTCAATTTAATGAGAAATAACAATTATTGTAGTTGAATAATGTGGTCCTTTAATTGGGCCTGAGGGCTTACTGTTTTGGTTATATATGAAAAATGATTCTATCCTTAAGTCGAGCCCGAACCCAACATAAAATTTGTAGGGTAAATTGGAAAAGGAAAGGTTAGAAATTTGTTGTATTATAAAGGCAGTGCAGTGGTTCCAATAATATTGCATTCTCAAAGATAAGAGTTTGTTGAACATCAGAATGTCATTGTTGTCTCCTTTTATGATTTGTGAAAGGTATAGTTTGGGTTCATCTAGTTTCAAATATGTTTCAGATTTATTATCATATATATGTTGTTACTAATTATGTTGTTTTCACGCTTATTATTTGTAGATCCATTGAAGAGTTGGCTATAGAAGCTGCATGGAAAAGATTTGGTATGGAGAGGCATAATCGTCGTGTGCTTGAGAAGGTTGATGGTGTGGGTCAGTGGATTAACAACCGGGAAACCCAACTGATAGTTGAGGAGATTCCTAATAGCCCAAAATAACATGCATATGTGTGGAAACGTTTGAGTAGGCGGCAAGATATTTCAGTGGCTATTGAGAAGCGGCTAACACTGATTGAATGGATAGGAAATTGGCAAAGTGTAAAATCCAGTTTAGGATCTACCGAAGGATCTGTTGCACACAGAGTTGTTGAGGGTAAGAGGAAGGTGCATGCAAAAGATGGATGTCAACTATCGAAGGCAAAAAAGGAGGCAAAGAAATTCGTATGTGATTCTGCAGCTGGATCCTCAGGTTTAGAAGCATGTTGTGATAGGTCGAGGTATGTATCACTTTATAAGTAATGTTTGTATATATTGTTGTTGTCTTGGTTGGTTGTGAAACAATTATTTATGATTTTTGTAACGTGTCAGTAAAAATTAATGTTGCAAAATGTTATGCATATATTATTGTTGTTCATTCCCGTTAATAAGCTCTCAATTTGTATAATTTATGTAGGATTTCTATTGGAAGGATTGTAACTGTTGAGTAGTGAGTTAATTGTGGTAGGTATTTTAAGCAAAATTATAGAGAATACTAAGAAAACGGTATGGATGAACATTGAGGCATTTGTTTTTATGATGTGGGTCTGTTTGAAGACTTTAATTGTAGTAAAAAAAGAAAAAAGTGTGTTATATGTTGAAGCAGTTAAGGATGTTTAGAAAGATTAGTTGTGTTTGTAGTTTGTTTATGTTTATTTCACGTTGTTGATTTTGTATGGTTTGAATAGTTGGTATTATATGGATTGTCTGTGATAACTTTGCAACTGTGAAAGTTTCATGAAAGGTTATTTGTTGGGGATGTAATTTTTGTGACTACAATGTTAAAAGCATCAATATAAGTCATGCATTTTGAAAACTATAAGTATTAGTAAGTGATGATGATGATATTATATTAATATATACTCAATATTAGTTGTCAATGGTATGTTTAGTTACTCGCTTTATGTTTTTCAACTGGATTTTGATGTTCAAATTAGTGTCTGACATATATAAAAGTTTTGATTTTCAATATTATGTTTAGATATTGAAGTTGTGTTTCTCAAGTTGATTTTAAGATTTACAAATAACAAATATTTATAAATAATAATTTGAATAGAAAGTGATAATTTTTTATGTGGTTGTTATTATGTTTAGATATTGAAGTTCAGTTTCTCAACCTGATTTTAAGCTTTACAAATAATAAATATTTATAAAGAATAATTTGAATAGAAACTTATAAATTTTTCTATGAATAAAAATATATTGAATTACAATTTATTTTAAAAGTGATTTATTAATAAAATAATACAATTAAAAAAGATTTATATGGACATTGTTGGAACTAAATTTATTGATGAAGTATGTTTTAATTTCTGTATGAATAAACTTGTTGGCATATGTGACATGTTTTAATATGTCTGGTTTTATAAATATGTTAATTGAAATGAAAACAATTTTGGGTATGTTAATATCAAAATTATTTGGTCCAGGAATAAACATGGACAAATCGATCCATTTGTTAATGTAAAACAAAAATAAGAATGAAAAATAATATAAAACAGTTAAAAATCTATAAAATAAATTCAATTATATATAGCCTGTAAGGTTATACGGAAAGGCAAGAAGCATCTGTTAGATTTGTCCGTTTATCCAAGTCAAGAAAAATGGCAAGCACGACTCCTATGACATCTGAGGAAGGAAGGTAAATCGAAACCAGAATACGAAATGTCTTGCATGTTTTTGTTGTTGAATCATTTATTCTTAATTGTATTAACTTGTTGTATGATATTGTTGTTGCAGATCTAAGGAAGAGTTACAATGGAGAAGAGAGAGGCTTGACATGATGTACCGTAAGCACCTTGAGAAGGTTAAAGATACAACAAAGCGAAGGAAAAATCATAGCGGCACAAACATTTATCAACGTTCTGTTTACCGGGAAAAATGGTAAACAACCGCTGATCTTCCAAAAGGTTACTTATTTGGTGACTAGCAGGATCGATCAGATTGATCCTAAGACATGGTTGATTTGTTGTAGTTCGACTAATCCTAATGGTGATTAATGCCAGTAAAGTAAAGACACTTTAAGTAAATTGCATGGAGAAAAGCTTGATAGAATAAATAAAAGCGTTAAGGAATTGTTAAATAAAAGGCTTCGACGGAAGTAAATAAATGAACAACGGTAAATTGCTTGAATATAAAAGATTTTGATTAATTTAAATGGTGTTTCACACATACATTCTCAATGATTCTTTCTCTCACGCTGGGTACTCGAATCTAAATGAGTGACTTGTATAAAATGATGAACACACTAATAACTACATAAAAATTTAGTATTTATACTAAGAAAAATCCTAAGTAACCGCTGGGCAGTTACACTGCTTCGAGATGATTCCATATGGCACGCTCACAACCTTCGACACCTATGTTCTCGACATGTTGCACTTGGTAACTGCTGGGAACCGTTTTCCCTCCAACAATTCAAATCTCAAACCGTTCGACCTTGGGCATCAGGGACCTTTGTCGAGAGGTTCCTTCGATGTCGAAGACAACAAGATTCCAACTTAAAGGAATTTCTCTAAGTATCTTGTCATTCTTTGATGAGCCTTCGACATGATCAGTTGGTCGAAGCCTTCTTATGTAGGAAACTCTTCTGACTCATAATTAATGGTCTATGTGATAATAAACATGGGTGTCGAATTTAAGAGCCAACAAATTTCCCCCCAAGAATGTCTTATTTCGACACTAAAAATAAAAAAGGCATTCTTTGATATTCCATTCGACACCTGTCCTTCATTCTCAGCCACAAATTAGTTTGTGTGCTTTTCGTCTCCTACTAACCAACTGACAATCTCAAAAAGTCATCATTTCACCTTTTCCCAAGACGTCACTTCAGTAAGGCATTTTTGCACGCACGATGTCCTTTCAAATGTTGTCATCATGACTATTTCCCGAAATCGAGGACGCACGCTGCAACATTTCCGTTCTTCAGAACGGTTACAGCACCAAATGAGTGCCACGTGCCCCACTCTTTTCTGTGGCATTAAATGACCTCGAGCCTTGTGATTTTTCAATCACTATAAATAGCACTAAGTGCCTCTGTTGGACTCTTTACGCTTTCTTGCATCCAAATCTTCAGTCGAACGAAATTTTCTGCAAGTAAACCTTTGCTTCTTCCTCTCCAAACCCAGTAATCTTTGTTCTTCATCTTCATCCATCTTCATCTCAAACCAAAAAAATGGCTTCACGTACTCGTGCTTCTAATGTCCCCAGATCTAGCACTCCCTCTAAAACTACTCAACCAGAAATCTTCTCAACCGCTCCGATAGTTAACTCCATGGGAATGCGAAGGGTTCCTGAACCCATGGGAGACGCTGAGCGTGAAACTTATGGTTCTCAACTGCTGATTCCTGTTGGGTATTCCAACCATGTTTTTGCCATGTCAGGCCCTCTTTCAACATGCATTGCTGACCCAACGAAAATCGAGGGTTTCTTCCCCGTGCATGAGGCACTCAAACCCATCGGGTGCTCAAAGAAGGCGACAGATGATACCGAAGATCCTGCAAAAGAGAAAATAGATCTTCGGTTTTTTAACAGGGGGGTTAGGGATTTTAGGTCTAGCCCTAACCTTACACCAGAATACAACGCTTGGCTCAACAAGAGGGAGTAGTGCCAGGCTTCGATTTGGAAAGGCATGGCCATTTATGACCTAGTCATGCTGTCCAAAACTGGTCTTAACTACTGTCCTGAAATGCTGGTAGCTTCTTTGCTATTTTGGGACTATACTCACTATACCTTCCACTTGCCTTGTGGAATGGTAACACCCACTCTCTTCGACATGGCCGCTATTACTGGTCTTCGACCAACTGGGGACTACTTCGACCCAGAGGAAATGTCTGAAGACCAGATTGGGTTTTCAGCTACCAAACCCACTTACACCACCTACACCAACCACTACCATGACAAATTTACGATTCTATCCCTTTGGCTGTCGCGCTTCGTGTTCTACATGAAATCCCTGCAGGTGACGAAGAAAATGGTCACCCTCGCTACTCAGCTTCATCACGGCTAAAACATCTGTTTGGCCGAATTAATACTGGAAAACTTGTATGAGTCGATAAGCAGTGGAACGGCTCAATTAAAAATAATATAAAATAGATCCATCTTGCTGCTTGCTGGTCCCTTCTGGCTACTTCAACTCTGGCTAAATGCCACTTTTGAGTCTTTTCTACCCCAGAAGACTCAAATAAATGAAAAGGCTCATGAGATATCCAGAAGGCGCGTCGAGGGCACCAGGCTTGCCTTATTGACTCCCACTGAGGATGGGCTGGAACTACAAAAGACCTTCGCAAACTTCATTCAGATGTTTGCAGGGAGGAAGGGATTTACCTCGACCATGGCCCCTTTCGCCGGTCGAAAGTTTGGTCCAGGGTGGTTTACCAGGCCCCATCCTAAATCATCAGAGGATCCTCACCTTGAAGAGCACACAACAATGTGGGAAGCATTTCTTACCCCAAGGATAATGCCGTTGCGTTTCAAGACTTCAAAAAATCAGCTGAGCCTGATTGCTTACCAGCCGAATCTTGTCTCTTGACAGTTTGGCATTATCCAATCGCTTCCTTCTCCAATTTATCCTCGGGAGAAATCGTTGTTGTACTTTTGTAATGACTACTCTGAGGATGCCGCTACTAGGCATATTAGTAGGTACGTTGGTCGGACCGTACTATCATTGTTCGACTACCAACTCAACTTCCTCTGTTCACCATCTTTTGAAGACTGGTGGAAGAGATATTATGTCGAGGAGTTCTTCGACGAAAAGGATTTTGCAGACGAACTCCAGAAGTCCTTCGTCTTGGTTCTCGATAAAATAAAGAAATGTACGTTTCCTCTTCAAATTATACTTGTCTTTCCATTTCAACCTACATCTGTCAATTATAACTTGTGAACGTTTTTCTTTCAGTTGTTCGAAAACCTGTGGCTAAGAAGGCCACAGATGGTAATCAGGGTGGAGGTCCCTCTACAAAACCTCCAGTACAGGTAACAAACTTTCTTTGTTTCCCCCTTTGGTTTTAAACATCCTGGTTTTCGATGCTATGTTTTAAATCGTCTCCATTTGGGATTTCCAGGAACCTACGCCAAAGAAGCGACCCATACTAACGGTCGAAACTTCGAGTGGCGAAGAGGAGGAATCTCCTCCTATTCCTCTCAAACGGAGAAAGCTGAAGAAGGCTGCCCCTGCTCCTGAACCTCGAACTGTGATAAGAACCAAGGTCTCAGGGAATAAACCCAGGCCACCACCTGTGATCATCGAAGAACCCACAGAGGAGGAGCTAAATGTCTTGCTCAGTAAACCCGTTGAGAGTGACAACTCTAGCCCTGGGGCTGAGGTTCCTTTACAGGTAGTGCCTTCGACCACTTTTAACTTAGGTGTCGACGATCACCTTCAATTGTGCATCTCTCTAATCAGAATATTTTTCCTTTTCTATTTTTAGGAAACGGTTGGAACTTCAGCACCAACTGGGCATCCTGTCGAAGGTTCTGATACCTTTGTAAATAGCGCAGGGGAACCCACTTACCATCCTTCTTCTTTCGTCAGTTCTGCTAACGAGGTAAATCAAACTTCGGAGCCGCAAGACTCTGCTGACCATAGCAGACAACGAGAGGAGGAACTGGTGGATGATGAGGTTCTTGCTGAAACAAAGGATGCCCCTGAGAAGCATCACCAGGAGGAAGCTCAAGTGGTCAATGAGACAAAAGAGCAACATGATGAAGAGGGTCATGTTGACGCTGACGCTGCTGAAAATGCTCAGCCCCAAAACCACATTGCTGTAGAAACGATTACCTCAACAAAGCCTAGGTCTAAAGAGGACTTGGCCCTCTTGAAGCAAAATGATCCAATTGGCTACCCGAATGCCATCATCGAGAGCAGGGAAAATTCATCTGACCCTAGCCATGATGCTTCTACTGCATCAGGGAAGTCTACTTCGACTTCTCCTCTTGATGAGGTCTTGAAGAAAGTCAAGGCTCAATTCTTCAAGAGGGATCTAATGAAGGCTTTGTAGGGGGATCCTACTGCCCCTTCTTATTTGGGAGCTGTCTTGGGTGCAGTTGATTTGCTTGCTGTTTCTCCAGAGATTTCCAGCTTCATCTTGGAGTTATACTCCATTATTGACCAAGTCTCTGCGGACTACAATCGTCGAAGGGGGTTCAACAGCCAACTCGAAATGCTGCATGGCAAGAGTTCCTCTGCTTGGACTGAAGTATCTGAATCGACTTCTCGAATTGCAGAATTGTCGAAACAGAGAACTTCTAAGCAACAGGAGATCGAAGCCATCGATCAAGATAATGCATCTATACGAGCGCAGATCGAGGAGTTGGAATCCAGGTTAAACGCTAATACTAAGCGCAAGGAAGAACTCCTTTCGAATGTTTCAGACGCAGAGAGCCAAGATGAAGTTGCTCGAGGCTTAGAGTTCGCTGAAAGGGCCCAGGCTCTAGATGACCAGATTGCCAAAATCTCTCAAGCGAATGCCTTGTGTAACAAACGACTGGAGTTGCAGCGAGCCAAATATCTTCGTCTTAAAGCTTCCATCCCTTTTTAATTTTTCTCTGTACTTCATTGACTATGCACTGTAAATTTTGTAATACAATGTAGCCATTTTGGTTGATCAATGTCATTTTCCATTTTGGCTTTATGGTTCGCTTAGTCATCAATTGTTATTTATTTTGATCTCTTGGAGCATAGGTTTATATTTTTTCAAATATTTACCGTTTACCCTCAAGAGTCTTTTATCTTCGCTTAACTCTTCGACCTCATATGCTCCACCATAAAAAGTTTGAATAATTCTGAACGGTCCTTCTCACTTGGGTGACCATTTTCCCATGCTTCGATCTCTTCGATCCATGGGGAGAATTACCTTCCAAACTAATTCTCCAGGCGAGAATGCCTTAGGTTTTACTTTCTTACTGTAGGAGTCTTCCACTCTTTTCTTATGAATTCTCAGTAGGCCGAGAGCTCGTAGTCTTTCTTCATCTAAATCTACCAATTCGTCTAACATCATATCCCAATAAACTTCAGAGGAAATATCTTAATGTCTCTGAACCCTTGCTGATTGAAGACAAATTTCTGCTGGCAGTACTGCGTCATGACCGTAAGTTAACCGATATGGTGTTGTACCTGTGGCTTCTTTTGGGGATGTTCGACAGGCCCACAAGATCTGGTCTAACGTTTTATGCCAATTTTTTTGGCTTCTTTCCTACATGCTTTTTTATCAGGCCAATCACTATTTTATTTGCCGCTTCGACCTGACCATTTGCCTGCGCGTAATAAGGTGTTGATGTTAGGAGTCTAAAGCCAGTTTCTTGAGCGAATTCCTGCATCTTTCGACCAGTAAACGCTGACCCTTGATCAATTGTTATAGTCTCAGGGATTCCAAATCTGTAGATAATGTTCTTTTGAATAAATTCAATGACATTTTCTTGGTTTGCGTTGACTAAAGGGATAGCTTCGATCCATTTAGTGAAATAATCAATGCCTACCAGTATATACTTCTGGCTCTTTGATGATGCTGGTCGAATCTCTCCAATCAGATCCAACGACCATCCTCTAAAAGGCCAAGGTTTCACTATTGAGTGAAGCTCACTTGCTGGTACATGTTGGATACCAGTATGGACTTGGCATTCCTGGCAACCCTTCGCGAACTCGACACAATCTTTCAAGATAGTGGGCCAATATAGTCTTTGTCGAAACAATAACCATTTCATCTTATGACCTACTTGGTGAGCCCCATATGCTCCAGCATGCGTAGTCGAAAGGGCTATGTATGCTTCGGTTTCGCTTAAGCATTTTAATAATACCCCTTCAGGCATCTTTTTGAACAACTCATTACCCATGAGTACGTAACTTAACGCCCTATATTTTATTTTTCGTTCTGTCAAAGCTGCTGGATTTTGTAGATAATCTACAATGGGTTTCCTCCAATCCTGCTCTGATAAATTGTCTATGAACGAAATTTCGAAATTCCTTCGATCAACATACCCTAGTCTTGTCGATTCCAAATCAGTTGGAGACAAGCTGGTTGCTTTTATTTTTTCTCGAACTTCGATTGCTCTTTGCAATCTCGTTTTTGAAATTTTGTACCCAGATGCAATTTGTGCCAAATCATTGGCTACTCGGTTTTCTAATCTAGGTATATGTCGAATATTAACCACTTCGAATTTTTTCAATAAACAATTTTCTATCACAAAGTACATAATGATATTTTCCCTTATACATTTGTACTCTTTTGTGACTTGCTTAATGACTAACTCTGAGTCTCCCATTATTTCGACTTGAGTTGCCCCCAATTCCAACAATATTTCAAGGCCAGTAATTAGAGCTTCGTATTCAGCCTCATTGTTCGAACAAGTACCTTCTATCTTGTACTTGAATGTTGTTGGAATTTTTTCTGGAGAAATAATTAAGACCCCTACTCCCGTTCCATCTTTATGGCTGGAACCATCGAAGTAAAATTTCCAGGGTTTTATCTCCACGTAATTTATATTTTCAACCTGAATCGAGTGGTCGACTATAAATTCTGCTACCACTTGTCCTTTTACTGCCTTAAGAGGCATAAAGGTCAATGAATACTCAGTTAATGCTAGCGCCCACTTGCCAATTCGACTGTGCAAGATGGGTTTCGACAACATGTATTTGAAAACATCAAAATGAGACGAAACATACACATCAACTGGTTTTATATACTGTTTGAGCTTTGTACAAGAGAAATAAAGACATAGACATAATTTTTCAATTTTGCTATACCTAGTTTCTGCATCGTTCAAAACTCTGCAAAGGTAGTAAATGGGTCTTTCGACTCCATTTTCATCTTCTTGGGCTAACATGCTTCCCAAAGTTTTGTCGGATGCAGCTATGTACAATCTCATACTCCTATTGCTACAAGGAGGCACCAAAATAGGTGGCTTGGTGAGATACCCTTTGATCTTGTCGAAGGCTTCCTGTTGCTCTTTCCCCCACTCGAATCCTTCCTTATTCAATCGAAGTAAGGGTGAGAAGGCTTGCGCTTTTCCACTTAGGTTAGATATAAATCTCCTTAAGAAGTTTATCTTGCCCAGCAGAGATTGCAGTTCCTTCTTGTTCGTTGGCGCTTTCGCTTCCAAGATTGCCTTTGTCTTGTTCTGGTTGATTTCGATTCCTTTCTTGTGGACGACGAAGCCCAAGAAATCTCCAGCTTTTACACAGAACGCACACTTCAAAGGGTTCATTTTCAGACCATGCTCTCTCATTCTTTCAAATGATTGTCGAAGGTGGTCTATATGGTTCTTCCTGGAAACAGATTTTACAACGATATCATCAACATATACTTGCATGAAAGTGTTAATAAAATCATGGAAGATAGAGTTCATCGCTCGCTGATATGTTGCCCCAACGTTTTTCAGACCAAAAGGCATTACTACCCATTCGTAAGTGCCTATAGCCCCGGGGCATCGAAAAGCTGTTTTCGACACATCTTCTTCAGCAATGAAAATTTGATTGTATCCTGAGTAACCGTCGAGCATGCTCAGGTACTCGTGGCCAGCGGCGGAGTCGACTAGCATTTCCGCCACAGGCATAGGATATTCATCTTTGGGTGTTGCAACATTCAAATCTCTGAAATCTATGCACACCCTCAACGTACCATTTTTCTTAATTACTGGCACAATGTTTGCAATCCATTCGACATACCTCGTAGCTCGTATGAATTTTCACTTCAACAGTCTTTCGATTTCCGTTTTGATCTTCGACAGTATTTCTGGAGCGAAGCGTCTTGAACATTGCTTGACTGGCTTTTTTACAGGTTTGATTGGCAACTGAAGTTCTACCAATCCTCTGTCGAGACCAGGCATCTCGTCGTAATCCCATGCGAAGCAGTCCTTGAACTCCTTTAATAATTGGATCACTTCAACCCTGAGCTCTGGGTTTATTTTGGCGCTGATGTAAGTGGGCCTTTTATCTAACCCTTCACCCAAGTTGATTTCTTCTAAAGGATCCTGTGCTAACATTTTGATGTTGTTCGCCAGGGGGTCCTTTTCGAATCCCAAAGGCTCATCGTCGTAGATGGCGTCGAGCCTTTGATCTTGCATTCCTTCTGTCACGATATCTGGAGGTTCTGGGTCGAAATCTTTTCCAGGACCTATATCTGGTGGTTCTGGGTCGTTGGCCTTAGTGGCCATATATTTTACTTCGGCTTCGAGAGTCGTTATAATCCTTGTTTCGGCTACGTAAGCCGAAATTCGCTGCAATGCTTGTGACTCAGTCATTATCACTGAATTCACTTCCCCAACCAGTTGGCTGGATGTCAGTTAGCCCGCTGAAATCAATGTGGGACAAGTCTTCTTTATCCCATTGAAACCCATGATCAAGATGCAGGCACCAGGAACAAAAAGCATTTGGCGCTGGCGCCATGTCGAAGTCAGGTGCTGGACATGGCCCAATGTGAGCCAAATTTTTGTCGAAGTCAGCTCTCCCTAGGTGATTTACTTCGCCTAAGTAGTAGCTCTGATCTGCTTCTATATTCTCGACAATTCCATCAGGACGCCATAATATCACCCTTTGGTGCATTGATGATGGTACTGCTCCTACACCATGTATCCATTCTCGGCCCAACAAAAGGTTGTAATTTGGTTTAGCCGATATGACCATAAACATGGTTGGTCGAAGGATGGATCCCACTTTGAGGTCCAGTTGAATCACACCCATGGTGGTCCCTATTCCGCCTTCGTAGTTCGATAGGACCATATTATGAGGCTTGATGTTTTCATCACTCTTGCCTATTTTTCTTAGCATGAAGTGGGGGATTATGTTGATGGTTGCCCCACAGTCCACCAAGATCTTGTTTACAGTGGCCTCTTCGAGCTTTTCCCTTATGAATAAAGGCTTGAGGTGACTCTTCATCGCCTCAGTCGGTGGTTCGAAGAAACCACTTTGCTCTTCAGTGCAGCCATTACCCATGACAAAGTAACATACTGGCATATGCTTGGCCATCTCTTGTTCGGCTTCCCAATCATTTGATTCAACTTCCATTTGGCGGTTGAATTCTATTGGCAACACTGAAACTATATTTACCATGATGTCTAATGTGTCGTCAGACTCAGAGCCATCTTCGTCACCAGCTTCGCCTTGTTCAGGCCATACCAACCTATTGGACACCGGTTCCCTCTCCAAAGGCTTTCTTTACTTTCACTGGGGGACATTTGAACTTGACTCTGGTTTTGGTTCGTTGACAGCTTTTCTCTCAGCCTTACGCCGCCTTTGGTATCTTTTCCACTGGGATCGAGACATTGGGTTCTTTCCCTTGTAGTTACTTGATACTTGGGTCACTTTGGAGGCACCTACATGAGGTTATTTCTTGTGTGTCAAAGATGAACCTCTTGGCACTTCAAAGGAATGCCACCTTTCTTCGCTGGGTCTCTTTCGACTCGATGTTTTGAGCCATGTATCAACTAGCACATTGGTTGGAGGCCTGAAAGTTGGTGGCCTCTTTTCCTGACTTGAACCCTTTTGGTAGGTTCTTCTGGGATCGTGTCGAGCATCAGCGCCTGCACTTTTTTGGGCATTTCTGCTCCAATTTTTATTTGTTGCTCTTACACCTTCGATGTGTTCAGCAGCTTTCTTGTAAAAAATAGAGCTGCATCGAGGACACGACATTACTTCTGATTTTTTCTTCTGGCATCGTTGCAAGAATTCTGCCAGGTTTTCGTTCTCCAGAGGAAAAGCTGTCCTGTTTGCTTGCTCTTTCCTAATGGTTTCCTTTGAAACTTTTGATTCAGAGATTTAGACCATGTTGACATTCATGTTGTCTTTAGTAGCAAGAGTCATTTGCTTCATTTGAGCCTCCAAGTATTTTGTCTGGCCTTGCACTGCAGCCAAGTAGGAAACAGGTTTAGTTCCAGATTTTGAGGCTCCAACTGTCTCCAGTTTTGGACCTTCAGCGGCCTTTTGGACTGCTTCGATTATCTTTCTAGAAAGGTTCCCAGAAAAACTGCCAAAGATTGGCATATTGACATGATCTTTGGTGACTTCGACCATAGTTATCCCTAGCCTTTTCAACTGACTCCTGGAAGCTTCGATCACATTCACCTCTGAGGGTTCAGCATAGTGGGCTTTCGCCTGCAAAGGGCTCGAATCCACGTTCACGGGGGCCTTATCAGCGAACTTCAGCCTCCCTTCTTCGATAGCATTCTGCACGAGATTCCTGAAAAGAAAACATTGAGATGTTTTATGGCCCAGAAAGTTATGATATTTACAATAGCCTCTTTTCTTTCTTTGATCAAGAGGAGGCACTTTTACCCCTGGGGGTATTATCATTTGGCCATCTTTTACAAGTAAATCAAAAATTTCATCACATTTCGTAATATCAAAATTGTAAGTCTTTTTAGGGAACCTATCATTGGCCTTTTCAGAACCAATGGGGTTTTTTCCACTTGAGGGGACTAGTAGTTTGCAAGAGTATGGTGGCCCTTGTTTTAACTCAGCTAAATCGACCTCACTTTCTTTGACGGTTATAGGTTCGTCGAACGTTTCTGGATCTTCATCGTCCATTTCGACATACGCTATCCTTTCTCTTTTATGAGTTTTCGTCGCCCTGGCTTTTTCAGCTTTAAGGCGTTCTACCTGTCGAACCCTATCGGCCAATTGGGCCATGTCCCTCAGGTACTGAGTGTCTAATTTCTTCCTAATGGAGTAATCTAGACCTCCTGCGGCTATTTCGACTAACTCATGTTCTGGCACTTGCGTAAAGCATCTTGCCTTGAGCAATCTAAACATATTTCAGTATTCGTCTATAGGCTCAGTGAATCTCCTCTTTACACTGGCCAACTCTTTCAGGGTTATCTTGGTTTGTCCCATGTAGAATTGCTCATGGAATAATCTCTCCAACTGGGTCCAATGGTGGATCGAATTGGGGGGGAGAGTTGTGAACCAAGTAAACACATTCTTGGTTAGGGAACTTGGGAAATACTTAATCCTCAGGTTCTCATTGTTTGAAATTTCTCCTGCTTCGATTAAATATCTTGCCACATGTTCGACAGTGGATTCTGTGGTGTCCCGTGAAAACTTAGTGAACTTAGGGACTTTGCATCTAGGAGGCAAGTCCGTTTGTAACACATATTCCGACAACGGGGATGTGAAGTTGGGCCTACGGAAGCCCGTATTCATCCCATTTTGCATCATGATTCTTTCAATCATGGCTGTCAAGTTATTCTCCAAACCAACATTCTGGTATTGGATCTGCTGAACTACTTCGTCAGCGTTTTGGTTTCTATTAACCATCCTTATTTCCGGGGCTATGACTCTAGGCTCTTCGACCCCGGGTTGCTCCATTTGTACCCTAAGGTTCTCTTCGACAGGCTGTTGGACTTGGTTAATAGTGGTTTCTTCCTCTAGAAGTATGCCTTGGTTCCCCTTTCTTTGTGCCCTTTGAGGCTATCGAATAGGTTGGGGTACCCCAAAAAAGTCAGCCAGACGCGACATTTGCGCTGTCATTTGCTGATTCGATTGGGTGGTATTCTGTATTAGAGGATTTAGCACTGTACTTAAAGTTTGCGCCAACATTTGAACCATGTCGTGGTTGCTTTCGTCCATTTGCTGCCTCAAGACTGCTGTCGAGGCATTCGTAAGGCCATGCATTACTTGGGACGTTCCTCCTAAGAGTTGGGTCCTACCCCTGTTCGCCATACCAACCCCAGAGCCTTGGAGTGGCGAAGAGGTGCTCACTAAAGGATCTGAAAAAGTGGACGTAGCATTCGTCAGGCTAGCCAATTCAGAAGTTGGCATGCCATAGAGTGGTTCTCGATTTAAACCGACTTTCGAAAAGCCTGGGGGAACATATGGCCTAGTTCCTTGGTTTCCCCTTGGTGGGGGAGTTCCCAAAGGCATTCTGGGGCCTGTAAATGGAGGTAATGGCCCCTTTTGTGTAACCGTTACTGCTGGCGTTGAACCAGCGGTTACCACTTCACTTACGGTTGGGATAACCGTTGCTCCCACGTTTGTCTGTGGGATTTCTCCGTTGTTTGGCGGATTCGCCATTTATTCACTTCTTCTCCTAGTATTGGTTTCGTTGGTGTATATTCTACCACTTCTCAATAACATGCAATACTCTCGAAAAAGGAGGATATTTTATATAAAATGGTTAATCGTAAGAAAATCAACACAAAGTCCCACCGGGTGTGCCAATTTGTTTACCGGGAAAAATGGTAAACAACCGCTGATCTTCCAAAAGGTTACTTATTTGGTGACTAGCAGGATCGATCAGATTGATCCTAAGACATGGTTGATTTGTTGTAGTTCGACTAATCCTAATGGTGATTAATGCCAGTAAAGTAAAGACACTTTAAGTAAATTGCATGGAGAAAAGCTTGATAGAATAAATAAAAGCGTTAAGGAATTGTTAAATAAAAGGCTTCGACGGAAGTAAATAAATGAACAACGGTAAATTGCTTGAATATAAAAGATTTTGATTAATTTAAATGGTGTTTCACACATACATTCTCAATGATTCTTTCTCTCACGCTGGGTACTCGAATCTAAATGAGTGACTTGTATAAAATGATGAACACACTAATAACTACATAAAAATTTAGTATTTATACTAAGAAAAATCCTAAGTAACCGCTGGGCAGTTACACTGCTTCGAGATGATGCCATATGGCACGCTCACAACTTTCGACACCTATGTTCTCGACATGTTGCACTTGGTAACTGCTGGGGACTGTTTTCCCTCCAACAATTCAAATCTCAAACCGTTCGACCTTGGGCATCAGGGACCTTTGTCGAGAGGTTCCTTCGACGTCGAAGACAACAAGATTCCAACTTAAAGGAATTTCTCTAAGTATCTTGTCATTCTTTGATGAGCCTTCGACATGATCAGTTGGTCGAAGCCTTCTTATGTAGGAAACTCTTCAGACTCATAATTAATGGTCTATATGATAATAAACATGGGTGTCGAATTTAGGAGCCAACACGTTCAAGGTTGATACGCACCAAGAAGTCAAAGATGGAGGACCATCCGTTGTTGGTGATGAACTGACACCCAAAAAAGACGGTGGATCATTGGTTCATTGTGTTGGGTTAGGGCATGGAGGTGTAGATTTGGTGAAAATGGAGATAATCCAGTTGAATCGGCTGTTGAGTTATGCGGCGCAGGTAAAGCATCCCATGTTTGTGACTAATTTGTGGAGAAAAAACCACCACCATCTATTTACAACGGTGGTATTGTAGATAGAGTTAAATATCGAAAGAGGAAAATGGTTGAAATAAATGTAGATACTGTGAATGCTGCTGGTGTTATTGATAAAAGGAAACTACATGCAACACTAATACGTAAGAAGGGGGGTACAGGAAAGAAGTCGCAGCGATGTGAAATGGTCGTTGTGAAGCGCAAGTTTAAGGCGAAAGATATATTTATAGATTCCAATGGATTAACATACACAAATATTTGCTTTGATAGTGATTGGTAAGTGATGAATTACGAAAAGCATTATATGTTGTTGATTATGTTTTAAAACATTGCAAATATATATTTGTAATAACACTGTAATGGTTGAAATTACGATGTAGTAGCGATGAAGCCGAGGCTGATGGTGACGATAACAGTGGCCCTGGTACTATTTGTGGAAAAAGGAAATCTCTTGTGGAAAGACGGAAACGAAAAATGTTTTGGTAAGTAGAAAATTATTCCATATTATTAAATTACTCAGTTGTGTTTGTATGACAGGGTTTATGGATACTGTATGTTTTATGTTGTGTGAAGCACTTAAATATTAGAATCGATAGTTGTATCAAACATCCCATAATATTATATAACTCATATTAAGTCAGTATGGTTACATATATATTAAAAGTAAATGTTTTCTATGATGTATAACAACTTCTACAAAAGGTTATAAAGGAGTGCATCCCAAATCTCCAGGGACATATTCAGTTAGCAGACTCAGCCACATGTAATATTACTGAATGCAAACTTCATCATGCTGAAAGAATGTATTGCACTAAAAGGTACATTGGTAAGGAGTGGTGTGAATTTGTTAAGAAAAATAATTTAAAAAAAGGATATAAGGTTGCCTTTTGACTCTGCAACCCTTCATCAAGTAGGATTGTTGTCACTGTTTTCACACATCAACAGTGTTTGGAGGAAGTCGAATGTAACACAAGGAAGTTGAACGGAGGGTTATTAAAGAGAGGCGAATGGTTTTGAATGACGCGGTGAAGTTTTGCAGTATTATATCTATTTAAGTCAATATTTTAAAATATTGTGTAATATGAACAATTACCGTTGTAGTTAAGTTACGAATGATTTTGTCGATGTATAACCATAAACATTAAGGTTGTAAGCATACAACCCATGGTCCAAAAAGTGTACTACATGATATTGTTATCTTATTTATATGTAATGATTATTTTATATCTAAAGCAACACATAAAAATGATACATCTATAACAAATTTAATATTTCCAATATTAGAATAGGTGAGGTAGATTAAACAACATGTTATAATATTATTAATGACACATTAACATAATGGAGGTTGTATCCAAGTGTTTTAACAATTTTTAAGGTTAACGCATGTATCCTATCATTTATCATTTGAAGTTAAATATAAAGTTATAATATAATTAGAAGTTTAGTGGAATACGTTGAATAAATAGTGGAATGCATTTAATAAGAAGCTCAGTAGTTACATGCATACAAAATGTGTCATTAGTGGGTCAGGGAGAAATTAATATGGATCACTAAGTGTTTAAATGATAAGTTGGGTTATTTCTACCTCATCCAACACCAACGCACCAGGTCTGTTTCTGAGTGTCATCACAAGAGATGGAGAAAACTGGAGTCCTTATTTACTCCAACCAGATTGACTACTTTTTAATTGGTAAAGTGTCCTCACAAATATGTGGTGCAGCCTAAATTTGAAGACTTAGTTTATTATTGTTATGTTTCTAGTTGACATCATAAGTTATTAATGTATAAATGTCTAACATTCAAGTTTTATAGATGTATGCTAAAATAGATCTAGAATTCCTAAGGAGCTATAATGAAGAATTAAACAAAACTTGGATGGTGATGAACAAGCAATGTGTCCACCAGGAGATGATCTTTAACAAAGTTAGAAATCGTCCCATGATAATAAGTGGGTGGCCATCATTGGAAGCATATTATGATCTATTGTGTGATGTTGTCATTGAAGTTGGTTATTATGGAGACAACAATTTTGGAATAAATTGGTTTAAAGAATTGTCAAAATGGGAAGATTTACCTCATTTTCACAACAGATATATCTTCGATTACAATATACATGTGTTTGACCATATTCTTAGCCCTATTTTTGTATCTGTTCCGAAATTAGTTGAGTACTGGTGATGAGATTTTATATTTTTTTAATTAAATATGCAAAAGAAATAGGACAAGGTTAACAATTTAATTGTGTATTGTAGAAGTTGCAGGTATATACTACAATAATATTGAGAAACTGCGGTTATGAAGGTCTAGTATTGTGCGGGGACAACAACATGATGAAAATGATGAAACTGTTTAATGTTGATGATCTGCATAATACAGAATTAGGTCTCGGTTGGGATAGTTTCTGTGAATGCAATACGTTTGATGCTGGTGAATTTTTTTAATTTAGGATCGATGTTAGTTTGTGCAACAAAATATGTCATGTATATAGGTTTCCAATTTAAGGTTATGTTGTAATTGTCAAAAATGACTTGAGTTTTGTTGTATGGTGAAAGTTACTTGGAAATAAATAAAGGAAGAGTGTTAATTGTTTTTGTTATTTTAGTTGACAACTTAAAACAATGGGAATATTGCTGTAGCAATGACAAAGACTTATAAGTTGCAAAAGATGACATGTAATACTAAGGAATATAAAAGTTATGGTGGAAAGATTTTTATCCATGTCATGCACGAGCTGAAGTTTTGTTTCCTGAGATTAATTATACACAGAAAGAAGAAAAATACAAGAGCGAAGTTGGAGATCCTTTGAATACCGGTAACAGTAGGCTGGTTGCAGAAAGATTTTTTTTGGTTGAAAGAAATCAGCAATTCTGGGATAAGAGGCAACATTTTTTTAATTAATTTTTCTAACTAACTTTATTATTTAAAACACTACATGATAAAATATGACGTATGCGATCGTGTAACATTAGCTATTATGTTTACTGACCACAAGTGAATAAATGCAGCATTTTCCAGTTGAAGCGATACATAAGGTACTGCGTCCCGACAGTACTTCGTGACTTATTCGGGATTTTGACATGGGTGAGTATCTTTTATATAAGATCTTCAAATCAAACAGGCCTAATATAGAAATATATCTTGGAAAAGGATGGCATTCTTTTGATTCTTCGATTATAGTGAGGCTGAGAGCTGAGAGCAATTTATAACCGTAAGATTGTAAGTCGTTAAGCTCTTGAGAGAGTGAACGGTGGAGATTGAAGCTACTGCAAACGACTTGTTCGATTGGACCTTCATCGCACCAATCTTAGGCGAGGAATCTGCCGGCTTTGCTGGAAGCGGCACATGCGATTTTGGATTTTTCGATGAGAGTGACGGCGACGCCTTTGTTGGCGAGGAAGTAAGTGGTGCATACACCGATGACTCTGCCGTTGCAAACAACCACTTTTTTGGAGGATCCATGGGAGGTGGATTGTATTGAATTGATTTGATAGTGGAAATGCAGATTTTACTCTTTTGCCAAGTCCAAAAAACTCCAAATTAGGGATAAGCTTCATTGCACATGCAAATCAGATGAAGAAATTTTGCATGTCAGGCTGCAGAGGAAAAAAGGAATAGAAGGACATCTGAAGCAGAAGTTGTGATAAATCAATGATGTTTTTTTAATCATTTATTTATAAGTTGTAAGTGAATTTTTTTATGAAATATTTTGTGGGGTTTGACAGTAGGTGTAGTCATGTTTCTGCAATACTTTAAATGTATAATGTGTTGTACCCCAAAATTTTCCTCTCATTTCTCAAGGATTCTCTCACAAGATCTTCTATGGCATCAAGTTTGCAGCACTGATACATCAATTTAGGCTTGGAATTGGCACAAGGGCAAAATGGTCATTTGCACACTGAAAAGTCAAACTTTGACTTTTGATCAAAATCAAGTTTCAAGAATCATATTTAATCAATACATGTTGAAATATGAATTTTGTTTCATCAAGAAATTCAAAAAGTCAAAATTCTAAAATACTTAGAATTTTTCTAAGTGTTTAAGAAATATGACAAGCTCAGAACTTCTGATCAGATTATCACCATATTGCAAGCTGATTCTGGAAGAATCTCTAACACAATAGTTTTAGATCTCAATAAGACCTAAAATATTGCAGAACAAAACTCCTTCTAGAAATGTTGGGATTTTAAGTTATACATCTTCAAAATCACGTCCATGAAACTAAAGCTCTCAGCAAATTCTGGACCTTTCCAAAACAGGACTTGGTTAGAACTTCTGGGACAGTTTTCACATAGGTCCAGTCATAAGTTGCAAGAGTAATTCAAAAAGGGCTTACAAAGCATGTCATAAGCTTTCTGGAAAGTCTGGGAACTTGCTCAGAACATGCTGGAGCAAAGGGATTCAAGGATCAGAAGTTGGATGTTTTTTCTAAGTTGCGCTGATGATGAACTTCTGGCCTAGGTTTAAACTATGATGCACAATCTCATAGCGCATGATTTCTGGTTTGATAAATCTCATCATCATTTAATTCTTACAACCACTTTTGAGCTTTTATCCAAAGGATTTCCCCACGTGTGAGATAGAAGTACCATTGCAGTCCTTGAAAAGAAAACTTTTGTACAAGTTTATGCTAGGCCAATGCTTTGCTTTTGCCTCTGAGGGTACTTTTCCTTAATTCATGCTTACAAATCCAGCTTAGGCACGGCTAAAAGCTGCTAACCATCATACTTATTTATCTTGCTTCAAGAACAAGCCAACATGCTAACATGATGTTGGTACTTTTGACTTCTCCAAGATGCAAGGTTCTTGCCTATAAATTAAACTTCATTTTCAACTATGAAGGGGCCGGTCAGAAAAATCAAAAGGAAAAGCTTTGAAACCTTGCTAAAATATCCAGAAATCCGAAACTGTAAACATAAATACAAAACCTACTAGTTTTTTATTCTTGCATTCAAACTCTAATTTCCCTCAAGTGTTTCTTGACCAAATCATCCATTCACCATTCATAACCCAAGTTAAAGGTTGTACCAGCCTGTTGAATACATGAGAAAGCTAATCAGAACATTACAAGCAGTCAGAACCAGACTCCAGCTCACAAAACATTTTTCAGCTGCAAGGTTAGCTTCTGCTGACCCTCATCATATCACTTAAGCATTATTAGACTTGCATGTTCAAGATACAATGTAGACATCCTGGTTCTGATGCTGCACATATTCTGAGGTTTCATGTATTTGCCTGCCTAAATAGGAAGAACATCAGTTCAGAACTTCTTAAGGAAACTAGGACTAACAGATACATATTTGTTTCTGATTTACAGTCTTGACATTTTTTATGCTTCTGAAACCATGATGGAAAAACATCCATAATTGCTATGTCTGTGTTTTCTGTTCTGTTGATATTTAACTAAGTTACAGATGTTCTGATTAGCACGAAGAAAGAATTGGAGTTCATCATCAAAGTTTACTTTGTGATACATGTTTATGCTTTTGCTTTTAATACCGGATGTACAGCCACCAAAGTGGCAGAAAAACGTGCGCATAAGACATTAGTGCTAAGGGTCATGGGTTCTAGCCCCAGAAGCATCTTTTTAGGTTTATTTGTTGACATATTTTTACCCATTTATCTGTCAGAAGATACTCCCAAATCAGAACTTCTAGATATCCTCAACTAACAACATTATCACCTCACTCTCTCAAAATAGCCAGAACTTTTGACTTTCCAGAGGTACATAAACTTCTAGGTTCCCAACTACACTATAGCCTCTGAACCCCTTTTAACCTCAGAATTTGGTGTACCCAAGCCCAGAACTTCAGACCTTCCATTTTCCCACTAATATTTTCTCTTTTGCAGCGTATCAGACTTAAAACTTCTGTTCCTTCTCGTTTCAGCAACGTGCTGATTCTGACTCCCTTTTCTCTTATTTATTTTATTTTAGCTTTTAAATAACCAAAAACACCAAAGATATTTCATATTCACATGTTTTATTTGATTTCTTCAAGAACAAAAAGATCAAAATATTTTCTTAAATAAACTTATTTCTTAACAAAAACAAAACAAGTCCATTTCAATTCCTGTACATCATTTCAATATGGTTGTAATAGATAATTAGGACTTTAATTTCTTTCAATCCCCATTCATAAAATTATACCCCCATCCCCTAAAACTTTGTAATAGCTTAGTATTTTTATTTTCCGCAATTTAATGCTTTATATACAAATTGCTAGTAATTAGGGTTTTGTATGGAAAGACTAAAACCCACAAAATAGTGAAACCATAATCAAGACAAAAACAAAGCATGAAATTAATACACTTGCACACAAGCACCCCTAGGGTAAACCCACTTGGTTGCCTTACAAAAATAACCATATTACGCATGGGAGGTATCTTAGAAAAAACAAGCAAAATACAAGATCATAGTACCTCGATGACGCTATCAAAAGTTGTCTTTCAAAATGGTCTTAGTCCCTAAAGAAAAATGCTAAGATACCTTGAAACATTGCTAATCATGGTTATACGATGATCCACGCCCGTCCCGTTTACATCCAAAGACATGGTTACTTACCAAATCAATGGTAAGATAACAATGTCAAAGGAAAAAGGAAATGAACATGAAAGACTTTTGAGTAGGTAGAATGTTCCTAGTTACTTGCTCAAATTCAAAACAAAAATATCCTTGCTATTTCCAAAACAAACACTAACACTTTCAAAAACATCTTTCAAACTTGAAAACATTTTCAAAAGATCAAACAATTTGTATACATTCTTACGAACGAGAATCATTACAAAGTTTTCCTAGACAAAGGCCTCTTTACAAAATACTTTCAAAAACCACACAAAGCACATTTTCAAACAAGAGTAAGTGATCTAGAAAGTAACTAAGAGCCCATGGAAAACCATGGATGAAAAGGGTGCTAATACCTTCCCTTTTCATAATCTACCCCCCGAACTCAAGAAATAATCTCAAAGGTCTTTCCTGTGCTTTTTCACCTTTCCTTTTGGATAAAATAAAATTCGGTGGCGACTCTTGCTAACCGCAACATTTGCGATAAAACGCAAAACATCCAAGTCAGTTCTCCCACCGTATCACAGAACTGGCGACTCTGCTGGGAAGAATTCTAAAAGTGGGCTGACCTTAGGGTTAGATCACATTTATTTTCTTTCTTTGTTTGACTTGTTTGCTTTACATTTTGGTTCTTTGTTTGGGTTTGAATCCTCTACCCGGATTTGGTATACCTTATAGGTAAGTAGCAATACATTGTGGAAACTGTGCGGGGTATACCGACATGGTCTAAGCAATAGCCACGTTAGTGTGACATATTTGTGGATACCGGTAGCCCTTGAGTAGTTAAGGAGAATACGGGGCCGTTGAGTGATGTCATGAAGCACTAATGAACTTTTAGAACCTTTACTTGACCAACTTGGCCTTTAGGACGTAGTGAGATGACCGGCTTTGGTGCAGTCCGAAGTTGATAGATACTCGATACTACACTCATTGAGGTTTGGTTTTTTGGGATATTTCGGTCGCCATTAAAGAGGCTTGTGCTGAAACAATGCCCAAAGAAAAAAACCAGTGATATTGAGCTCTTTAGAACCCGGTTACTATTACTAGGACAAGTTTGAGCCAACTAAACTTCAAGAGGGTAATTACCTATAAGACTCCATGCAAGCCTAAACCTAAGGACTTGTTTAGTTTGTTTGTGTATATCTACTTGTACATAACATCATAAACATCATACTTATATTCACTAACTATTTCAAGGATCTTGGGATTTATCTTTGTTCTGTTTTGTAGGACATGGACTCTATTCGCAGGAAAACTATTCAAGTCAATCTTGTAAGGATCCCTTCTCAACTTAAAGAGCTAGCATCAAGGATTCCTGAAAATTCTCCATTCACCTAAAGACATGGTCGCCTACTAAACTTGGTTACCGCCAACACTGATGAAGACATGATGAAGGTGCTCTTTCAGTTCTTTGATCCTTTACACCATTGCTTCACATTTCCCGATTATCAACTTGTGCCAACTTTGGAAGAATTCTCCCAACTCTTTAGGATTCCCATTCTCAATCAACTACCTTTCAACGGTACGTAAAGGGATCCAAAGCCAGAAGCGATTGCTCAATCTCTACACTTGCAATCATCTGATATCACAACTAATTGGGAAACAAGGAGTGATGTCAAAGGTTTCCTAGCAAAGTTCTTGTTTGAGAAATCCCAAAACTGTTGGAACTCTTTGGATTTGCAAGCTTTTTAGGAAATTGTGGCTCTCCTTATCTATGGGATGGTTTTATTTCCAAATCCTGATTAACTCATAGATGTGAACACCGTCAAAATCTTCATGTCTCGTAACCCGGTGCCTACTTTGTTAGGGGACATCCTACATTCCTTTCAATCTCGCACTAGGGGGAAAAGAGGTATCCTTATGTGTTGTACTCCTCTATTGGCAAGATGGTTTATTTTTCATCTTCCCCAATCTGTATTGAAGAATGAGCAAGGTTCAAGGTGGTCACATAGGTCGATGACACTCAAACATTCATACATTCATTGGTGTCCCCGATCCATAGAGAATGTTACTATTGTTGGCTGTTGTGGAGAATTCCCTAATGTCCCTTTACTTGGAATTAGAGGAGGTATCACCTACAACCCCTGCTTAGCCTTAAGACAATTTGGTTACGCCCGAAGGGATGGCCCACATAAGATTCTCATCCAAGGTTTGGTATTTGACTTCGAGAACAACGATCAAGGTCATCACCAAAGATTTATCCGAGCTTGGAGGATGTTGAACAAGGTAGATAGCAAGACATTGGGGCATAAGAATTCCATCCCTCTTGAGCCTTACCTTAAATGGGTACGAGCTCGTGCTCAAAGTCTTATGATGCCTTACCCCTCCATTCTCCTAGTAATCATAGAGCCTATTATGGAAGGAGATGTTCCGTACACTATCCTGCATCCTGACATGCCCACCTCTCTTGAATACTTACAAATGGATTGGATACAGCTTAAGGGGGAGAGTGACACTTTTGAAGCCCAATTCTACGCCAGCGAGAAGAAGGTTTTGGAACTAACTAATCAACTTCATGAGGAGCGGATCCTGAATGCCTACATCGCACTAAAGATGATGCGTACAACTTTTTTATCTTAGAGTTTTCGTACTTCTTTGTAAGCCCAAAAGAGGCATGATTTACTCAAGCTTTAATTTATTAATATAATGTGTATTCCCTTTTGGTATAAAGAAATTTTAAATCTCTAATTTCCTTGAAATCATTGCATATGCATTTACCATTCATCATAACATAAGCAGGTTTCTTACGACAAGTCTCCTCATCTTTCTACTGTTTATTTCAGTAATATGGATCTCAAGAAGACGGTAAAATACCTCCAAGCACATAATGCTCAGTTTCAGCAGTTGTTCTTGACTCTAGCCAAAGGACAAGAAGATCTGAAAACCTTGCTGAATGAAGAAAAGAAGAATAAAAAGAAAGTAACTAGAGTTATGAATATGGGAAGAAGGTTATAAGGACAAGCAAGACGAACCCTAGACTTTGCAACGTCATCTGGTGAAAAGGATAACCAAGATGGAAAAGGAAAGGAAGCAGTTGTCCAATAAGAGTCTGAAGAGGATTACTCTGAAGAGAAGTATCCCCCGGCTGATGACAAGTACAAGCATCTGGAAGAACGACTAAGCGCAATGGAAATCCAGAAGGTTCCCGGGCTAGACTTTGAGGAGCTAGGCTTGGTGTCTGGGATTGTCATTCCCCCAAAATTCAAGGCACCAATATTTTTTAAATACGACGGAGTTTCGTGCCCCAAAATGCATCTCCGGTCCTATGTGAGGAAGATACATCCTCACACTGCGAACAAAGATTTATGGGTCCATTTTTTCCAAGACAGTCTATCCGAAACTCAACTTGATTGGTTCTATCAACTAGAAAGGGCCAACATCCACAATTGGGAAGACCTTGCCGCTGCTTTCTATAAATAATATCAGTACAACACAGTTCTTGCTCCCACCCGTACTCAACTCCAGAGTATGGCTATGGTTTCTAGTGAAGGTTTCAAAGACTACACTCAAATGGAGGGACTTAGCAGGAAGAGTTCAGCCCCCCCCTTTCTGAAGGAGAACTAGTATACATGTTTCTGGGTACCTTGTCTGGTCCTTTCTTTAATCATTTAATTGGAAGCTCCTCAGCAGGCTTCACTGAACTAATCTTGACCGGAGAAAGAGTGAAAGTTGGGATTAAGAGTGGGAAGATCCAAAAAGACACATCCTCCGCCGCTGTAAGAAAACCATTCATTGGGGATAAAGAAGTTGGTGTTGTGTATCCTCAAAGAAATTAAGATAGAACTGAACGCCGTCCAATGGTGGGGGCTGTCATGATCCCTAAGCCTGTGCCTACTCAACAAAGGAACGATCAACCTAGAACAGAAAGACCAGTAAGACAATTTACTCGGATTAATATGACACTATCTCAAGTACTGCCACACTTGTTGAGATCCAACCTAGTAACTTTGAAAGAAGCTCCGAAGAATCATAACACAACCTCTCCTCATTATCATCCTAATGCTCGCTGTGTATACCATTCAGAAAGTCCAGGCCATGATACTAACAATTGTTGGGCTTTGAAAAACAAGGTGCAAGACCTTCTTGAAGCAAAAGAAATTAAGTTTGATGCTCCTGAAATCCCGAATGTTATCACCGCTCCTATGCCCAAGCATGGCCGCGGTGTTAACGCTGTTGAAGATAATATGTTTGTTCCTACTGTTGATGAACTTGTTACTCCTCTCCTGACCATCAAGAAGAACCTATTGAAGGCCGGTTTATTTCCAGGCTGTAATGAAGGCTGCCACTTCTGTCTGTCCCGACCAACTAGTTGTCATTTATTGAAAGCATGTGTTCAGCGCCTAATGGATGACAAAGAGATTTTGTTTGAAAAGACTCCCGTTCCACCCATTTACTACAGTGATGTTTCAATAGTAACCATTTCTGCCAATCCTTCCAGGGTCTCCACCAAAAGACCCGTTAGGATTACATCAGTTCCTAAAGTAGCTTCGCTGATAATTACTATGCCAGGTCAAATCCCGTACTCATCAGATAAAATTGTCCCAAGGAATTATGGGGGCAACGTCTACTATCACGGTGTCAAACAAGATTGGCTGGCTGATGAAGACTTAATTCTTGAGAAGGTTGACCCCAACATCAGTAAAATTGCGGGAACCAACAAGATAACCCAAAGTGGAAAATTTTTCTCTCCAGAGATTGCTCCTCCGAAGACTGTTACCGACCCTGTAATCATTCCTGTTTTTGTTCCTATTGACACTACTACTACTAGAATCCCTTTGGTTACCCCTTCTAACACTACTACTATTACATTTCCTATAGTTACACCTGTTGATACTCCTACCACCGAGTCAACCGAAACCCAGGGCAAAGACATTCTAGTTGAGCCTGTCCGGATGAAGGCGCAAACAATATCTATCCCCGAGGCATCCAAAAAGGAGATGGAAGAAATTCTGAAGATTATAAAGAGAAGAGACTACAACTTAGTCGAACATCTAAGTCAGTGTTGTACCCCAATTTCCCCCCCCCCCCTAAGATTCCTTTATCATACCATATTGTTTTAATCATAACAAGATCACATTAGGGCTTTTGGTCCTTCTCCCTATCTTTAGCCCTGCTCTTTTGAGGAGTTGCCAAGCACCTTGACTTGTTTTCTTTTGTGATCATGAATATTTTGCTTTGATTTTCTCTCTAATTAATAAAATGCAATGTTGGTTTGTCTTACTTGTTAAAAACGTAGGTAAAGACAGTAAGGTTTAGCAAGTTGCTTCAGGGGTTCATGAGTTTATTTCCATGCCCTAGTCAATATAGCTTGAGGAGTTCAAACTTCAATATTGAAGTGATTTTGGAAGAATTGGCATGACAAGGCTTATTTTGGTTCAACATATCTCAAAGTTATCAAAGTTGATTCAAAAATACAAAGGGTTAAGGGAAGAAGTTGTCATGATTGGACAAGGTCTTATTCCTATTGGTCACAAGATCATATTTCCTTCTAATTTCAAGATATGGAAGTGGTTTTGGTGGCTATGACTCCTCATAATTACCATCAACAAATTCTATTCACAAAGGAAGAATATTGGCACAAGAAGTTTGTTCAAACTTGGCAAAGTTCCTCAAAGCATTCTCTTGATCTAGAGGCTAGGGTTTTGAACTTCAAAGGAGCATATGTTGCTCATCTTTTGGTATTTTTGTGTGATTCCAAAGACATATTTCTCTTTAAATATTTACCAAGAAATCACTTCAAAAGTTCCAAGGATATTTCATGTGGAAGGAACTTGGTGAAGAAGAAAGATTACAAGTCATCCAGATGAATCCCCAATTTTCCATATGTGACTTCAAACGGTCATAACTTGGTCAATTTTTATCACCTTGAGACCATTATTTTTCCATGATGATCTTAAAGATGTGTACTTCATGCCTTCTTTTATGTGCAAAGTAAGAAAATGGATGGAAGTTGCCTTAAGAATGCAAAAGATTATAGGTCATTTCATGATTTTTGGCCAACTTCAACAAGTCATAACTTGCTCAATTATTGGAGATTTTGAGTGGTTCAAATTTCAAAATGTCATTCAAGAGATCTAATTAATTCCATATTTTTTGGTCAAGAGCAAATTCTAAGTGGAAGGCCATGTTTGGATACAAAAGATTATAGGTCATTTTTAAAGAAGAAGTTGAAATATTTTTAAGTATGGAAAGTCAACTCTTTTTCTTCAACTTTGACTCCATGTAAATTTCAGATCAATCATCCATTTGATTCCATTCTTTTTCCATTGCAAAGCTTGTAACATCATCTTTCCAAAACATCAAGAATTATGCCCTAAGACCCCTTGAGGTGGAAATGCCATGGATTTGAATTTAGTAGTTTGAAACTGAATTTTGCACAAAGTCAGGATTTTGAAATCTTTGTTTTGGCTTCTAATCACAAGATTTCCATGTGATAACGAGAAATCATACCATATAATTACTATGCTTTTTACCGATTTTATAATACTTTAAGTCATCTAACTCCCGATTATTCCGAGTTTATTTGTCTTTTTACAGGTATAACATTTATCAACTCAAACCAATGGAAAAGGACTACATGAAGGAGGCTAGAAAATAAACAAAGAGAAAAAGAACTAAAACTGCAAAGTTTGGAGATTTTGGAGCAGTGACAACCGTCACACCCTCGTGACGGGCGTAACGACCCTCAACTTGAAATGACGCTCGTCACACATCACTGACGAGCGTAATGCGCTATTTAAGCGCATTACGACCGTCACCCACCTGTGACGACCGTCACGCGCGTAAAGGTGAACGTTGTGAATTGGTGGAGACGTGGGCAACATAAGGGCAGACTTGTTCTCCTATTTTCCCTCCACTCAATAACCATGCTCCCTATATTTCCTCCACTCAAGCCTTTTCTCAAGATACTTTCAACTGCTATTTTCTCTCCTATATATATGTGTGATAGTGCAAGGCTGCAAGGGGTCGAAGGAATTCTCCAAGAACAAAATTATTACTTTTGCAATTATTTTTATTTCCTTGTTTTAGAGCATTTTCTACGTACTGTAATTCCTACTTCCAGCATTATTTCAAGCTTTAGTTTTTAGGTGTTAATTCTTCATTCAAGAATTAACACAATTTATTTACTTCAATCAAGCCACAAGGGATATTGTAATATTTCAAGATTACCATAGCAACGTTATTTCCAGGTTTTTATTGCAATTAATATTTATTCATTTTTGTATTATGCCAATTATTTTTATGAATTATATTTTGAATTGCATTGTTGTTAAACCTATTATGTCCGGCTAAATTATTCGTACCGGTATGTGACTCTTAAGAACCAAAAGAATTCAGTGATACCTTGGCCAAAAATATTTATTTATAAAACAATTTCTGGTTTCCAATTTCCATGCTTAATTTAACTACCCTTGTCATGAGAGTGAGAGGGTAATTAACACGATTTTGCCACGAGAGTGGGAAATTAATTAAGGCAAGAACCTGTATGCGAGAGTTGGGGTTCAACCCAGATAGTGGTAACGAAACATTAATTTTTAAATACACGAGAGTGTTTTAATAAACTAATTAAACTCAAATTGTTTTCAAAAAGTGTTATTAAATTTAAAGTGCATCCACTAGGTTTAGTAGCATAACTTATTTCATGAACACGAGAGTGTATGTCTCAGGTTTTTAAACAATTAGTTTTTACCGAAATACTTTATAGGCCAAGCAATTCACCGAATTCATGAATTCCGACTATCACATACCGGTATAACTATTACTATTATTTTTAATTAAACTGTTTCCCCCCTAAAATCGAATATTCATCGCTTAGTTAAACAAACTGTAACATTAGATCGTATGCGATTGATCCTCAGTCTCTGTGGGTTCGATAATCATTTAAAACTAGAACGACTGAACTGTATACTTGCAGTTAGTATCCCGACAGACTCATAATGTCCCGATCTAGTTTTTGGCGCCGTTGCCGGGGACTGATTAGTCAATTAAGTACGATTCTTCTGTTTCACGTTTAGACTAGGCAACAGAAACCCTCTTTCGATTTGTATGCCAAATACTCACTCCTGAAGCGAGTCTTTGCATCTACGAATCTTGTCCCAATTACTATGTATCACCCAAATTTTTTCTACTACCCCCACTCTGAGTATTTCGAGGAATCACAAGAATTCCAAAAATCCGACCTCGAAATACTATTGGAGAATTTCAATGCATCACAAACTCATTCTCACCCGAATTACCTTTCCAACCACAAATCCCAACTTTTTGAGGAATTACAAGAATATTATAATTCCAACCAAACTTATCCTCAACCAAATTTCCCCTACAATCACTATACCCAATATTTCAAGGAGACGCAAGTATCCTATAAATCCAAACTCGAAATATTACTGGGAAGTTTTAATGAAATATCAATGATGACAAAGTGCTTTATGGAAACACAAAATGCGACTCTAACTCAATTTGAAGAATCAGAAGAATCGTATGATTTGAACTTTGAAACATCAACAAAGGATTCCGACGCGACGCTAATTCACTCTAGGTTAGAATCTCTGATGGAGCACTTTGTAGAGACACAAACTGTCCAGAACGAAGAGTTTAGAAAACAAAGTCTTCAAAATAGTGAAAACCTTAGGCAACTGACCACTGTGGTTGAGTCGCCCGCGACTCACAACATAGCCTTAGAGACTCAAATCTCCCAACTTGAACAAAACCCTCTAGGACCCTTCCCTGAGGAAAAATTGGATGTTGTAACAACCAGTAGTGAAAAACAAGTTGAAAATTCTAAGGAGAGTGATAATGAGGTTGAGGAAAGTGATGATGTGGGTGAGGAGAGTTCAGACGAGAAAAGAGTAAAGATTGAGAAAAATCCTCCAACACCATCTAAAAGGGAGGTTGTAGAAGAGGTAGAAAAGGGAGCACCTATTGTTATGCCTCACCCCTATACCCCACCGTTTCCTTTCTCGAAAAGTTTTATGGAAGCTCAGATAGACTCCCAATCTAAAACATATGTGGAGGTATTAGAAAATATCCACACTAATGCACCCTTGTGGAAGTCTTGCATAAAAAGAGAAAATTAGAGGACCGTGAAACTAGGGATATAATTACTGTTAAGAAGGTAAGGTTAACCTTTGAGGTGGTGGATGAAATCACTAAGCCCAAACTTGAAAAGTTGATACTTAGGATAGATCCAGAACCACCACCACAAGTTCAAAAGAATGCACTACCCGACAAAAGAAAGAAAAGAAAAGGTGAGGGATATGTGAGATGGCTTGATAAGTGGCCATGTAAAATGACAACTACTAAAAGTTCAACCGAGGAGTCATCCTCTAGAGAACCACCATGAGTGCTTGCACTTCCGAGCCGTCGAGCTATCGACATTAAACAAAGCCCTGCGTGGGAGGCAACCCACCTATTTGTTTTTGCTTTTATTTCCGTTTGTTTTTATTTTTGTTTTTCTTTTCCGTTTCTACATTTATTTCTTTTAAAGCCTTATTTTCATTATTTTCTTTTTCATTTTTTTTAAAAAAATTTTATACAACTGCTGCTGATTTTCAATCAACTTTACAGGTTTTCTGAAAATAAGTCTTTTTCTATCCTACCTTCTCCCCTGATTTGCTTTCCCTCTTTGCTATTTACTATGGAAACCACTTTTAGAGGCAGGAACCAAATGAGGAGGTTTGAGGAATTATCACACAGAAATATTGGTATGACCTTATATTATGATGAACCAACAATGGACACTTTAGGCATTAAGGATAGTGTCCATTATCTGTTTAGCCAGCTGGGGTGGGAAAAAGCCCATATTAAATCTAGGTTTGTTACATACCGCGAGCCCACCCTTGAGTTTCTGAGCTCCTTAGTTCATATACCCGAGCGCGGTTTCGGAACTAGAAAGGGATTTATAGCCTTCAGGTTATTTGGTATTGAATTTGCTTACACCCATAAAGAATTAGCCGACCTTCTAGGATTCCCTAGCGGGCCTTTTGCTTTTTCTACCACCCAGGCAGAGTTAATGGATTTTGAGCTAGACTATTTTTGGGGGACTTTAACCGGAAATTACCACCCTGAGCCGGATAGCATGGATAATAATGAAATACACAACCCCACTATCCGCTATTTCCACAAGATTCTAGCACATACCATTTTCGGCAAAGAACAGAACCGCACTACCGTATCTAAAGATGAGATATTTTTGCTGCAGTGTATGACCCAGGGCCGACCTGTAAATGCAGTGCCATTCTTAATGCAGACATTTACCCGCACTGGTGAGAACCCTAGCGAGCCAATCATCATAGGAGGCCTTGTTACCATGATTGCTAACGCCTTCGGACTTAGATACCAGCTACATAGGTGTACACAATTTGGTTCAATCCGCCCTATGAACATTGATTTTTGTTTCCACCAACGAATAATAGGTAACCTAGGTCCTACACCCTTCGATTACTTGATAAGGGACGAAGTAGTCACGACATTTACACTTCCCAACCATGCCAAAACAAGTGCCCACAATTGCGACAATTGGCTGTATGAGCTTAACCCTCCCGACCACCCTTCGACACCTGAGACACCACAATCCTACCAAGTTTTTGATACCACAATGTCTCATGAGAGTGACCCCGATACCCCTCCTGTTTACCATGATGGTAACAACTTCATAGAGGATGTTGATGCCCCTGCAACAACAAAAGGAGAATATGCTAAAAATTTGAATAAGATCTTTTCTACACTAGACGTTTACCAGACAGACATCAATGGAATCAAGAACAAGTTGAAGGGTATGCGTATGGACGTGATAGGATTAACTGATATTACTATTGAACAGTTTTATCACATACATACAACTTTCGAAGACTTGAAGACGCGACTGGGATGAAGCAGCAGAATCAGCACTTATTTTTACCTTGTGTTTTATGCTTCTAGGCAGTTTATGATTTTATTTTAAACAAATTTACTCTTTACAGTTTTTAAAATCCTGTTAGAAACATACATTTATTTCAATTTCAGTTTATTTTCATTTTATTTCATTTTTAGTTTACTTTCATTTTCATTAAATTTACTGTGTTACATAAAATATTCTATTCAATGTTCATATTATCATTTTGCAAAAATTTTGTTATACGATGTATGTTGGAAATACTCTGCATGTATTGAATTAATGTGTTATAATGTTTTGGAATTATACTGTTTCGTCCATTTCATAATTATGACTCTTGGCAACCGTAACGATCGTAACGTCCCTATGATGAACGTAACACGCGTTTCACCGTGTTACGCCCATCAGCCTATTGTGACGGTCGTCACGCACGCCCAATAGTAGATTCTGCTAATACAGAAGCCGTTCCACTTTCCATTCATTCTTCCCTTTTTCCCAAATCCGTAACAGTACCCATTCAAATTTTCTCTCAAATTCCAACACTCCAACACTTAAACTCCATCAACCCACTACTCAATCCACATTCCAAACCATTTTCACGATTAAATATTTTGCATGCACTATGGCCAACAACCAGAAAATCCCCAATCTCACTTTCAGAGCCGACGAGCAAGGTGAAACCCAACGACTCAAATTCCAGAAGTTCCAACGCCGCGGTCTCCAACCTACACGGTATGTTGACCTTGATTGTTTGAGGAATTTGGGACTGCTAGACAACGTCCGACAACTTTTGCAGAACGTGAACTTATGGAACCTGTGCCGCGAACCGCAACCCATTTATGAAACTCTCACCTTTGAGTTTCTGAGTTCCTTTGCATACATTACTCCCCCTGGTGCCACAAACCAACTCTCAGGCGTGGCCAAGTTTCGTATGTTTGGCATTGAGCATCAACTGCCCCAAACCGACATCGCACGCCTTTTAGGTTTCTGTTCTGACGAAGGTGTCCACCTCCGGGTGCTGGATAATTTTGGCGAGGAAGCTTTTAACTTATGGCACAGTATGACGAACATTCGTGCCGGATCTTACGACCACCTCAATGCCACACATATTCATAATCCGGCTATCCGATACTTTCATCGCATCCTCTGCAACACCATCTTCACCCGAGACAGCAATCACAAGCTCAACTCCAAGGAGCTCTTCTTCATGCATTGCGCATTCACAGGGCAAAAGATCAACGCCGCCCCATTTTTACTAGCTTACATTCACTCTATTTGTGCTAGAGGCGGAAAACCCTTTTATTTCGGAGGGATGGTCACTTCACTTGCTATAGCTCTGAACTATGGTGCTGCTCTCGCGGACATGCCTTCTATGGCACCGGCTTTGCTGACTTTGGATCACTGCAAGGCCGCACATCTCATTTATAAGCAGGAGGATGACAGATTCCACCCTGTGATCAGAAACACTGTTTATCATAACATCACTTTGCCTTGCAGGGACCGAATCGATCCACAAAACCGAGCTAACTGGTTGTTCGATCCTGCAGCTCCCGCGGGGCGTGCTCCTACTCATGAAGACCAGCCTAATGCCCCCGCAGACGAAATGCAAGAAGAGCTGGACAATGCTCCCCCCGTCCACGACATTCCAAGACCTTCATCTGCACCACCTCCTATTAATCTTGAAGACATTCTCCGCGCCATTCATATGTGTGATACGGTGGGAGAACTGACTAGGGTTTTGCGTTTGTTTTTGCAAATGTTTCGGTTGAGCAAGAGTCGCCATCGACTTTTTATTTTATCCTAAGGAAAGGTTCAAAAAGCACAGCAAAAACCTTTGAGATTTTTCTTGGGTTCGGGGAGTAGATTATAGAAAGGGAAGGTATTAGCACCCTTTCTATCCATGGGCTCTTAGGTACTTGCTTAGATCAACTTGCCTTGATGTGTGGTTTTGAAAATATTTTGAAAAGATGCCTTGTATAGGCTACCCTTGTAACAATTCTTTAGTAGAATGTTTTACAAAAGGTGTTTGTCTTTTGAAAAGATGTTTCAAGGTTTTTGAAAGTTTGTTTTGAAAGTGTTTGTGAAGTGTGGTTTGAAATTAGGCAAGTGGTTTCTTGGCAAATTGACAAGTACTCAAGAGTTATCTACCCTAAAGTTTTCTCAAAGATTTTTGTTATGTTTTAAACCTTTTGACAATTTTATTCCACCATTGCATTTGGTGGACAATCTTGTCTTAGGAGGTGAAAGGGACGGGCGCGGGTCATTGTTTAGACCATAATTGCAATAGTGTTAAATGTCTTTGGGCCATTTTTCTTTAAAAGGGACTTGATCATTCATTTAGGCAACATTTTGAGGGACTATGATCATTTGATTGTTTGTTTTACCCAAAGAAATTCAACATGCAATATGGCCCAATTATTTGAAGGCAACAAAGTGGAATACCCTAGGGGTGCAAGTGTGAAATGTGTTGTCCATTTTCATGCTTGTTTATCTTGAGTTAGGTCAAACTATTTTGTTCGTTTTATTCGCATACAAACCCTAATTCTAGCATGGTAGGTTTAGAAAGCATTAAAGTGCGAAATTTAAATTCCTACACTATTACAACACAATAATATGGGGAGGGGGGTACAATGTTTCAAATGGGGTATATTTAGACAAGAATTTAAACCTAACTATTACATCATTTTCTTTGAATATTTACAAGACAAATAATTGTATAATTAAATGGAAATTGAAATAAATATGCAAAATGTAAAAAGAATTTTTATATGTATGAAAAAAGAATATTATTTATGTGAAAATGAAAAGAGAAATAAAAAGGTATTATTTTTTGGAGTATTTTCAAATTTAGGGCAAAACCCTAATTTTTAATCAAAAAGGGATATTAATCAATTAATTCATATAATATTTACTATTTACATACAAAAATAAAAATAAAATATAGTATATTTATAAAAATGTATTTTTAGTGTTAAATATTAATAAAAATAAAAATATGTATATTTTTGATATTTTTACCCTAAATGTATTAATATATATATATATGTATATTTATATTATTTACAAGATATGTATTATATATATTAATTAATAATATTTAATAAAAAATAAAAAAAGTATTTTTTCTATAAAATATTTTCAGGAAGTAAAAATAAGATAAAAGTGTATAAAATATATTTGTGCTATTTTAGTATTTTAAACAAAAAAAGTATATATTTATTTATTCATGTACAAACCAAAAGAAAAAATCAAATAAATACCTAATAAATTCAAAAATGATGAGAAAAAATATTTTTATATTTTTAATATGCTGAGAAAAAATAAATGAGTCAATTAAAAAAAGAAAAAAGTCAAAAAACATTAAAAATAAAGCAAATGGGCTCAGGGGGTGTAAAACCAAAAAAGGTGGTGTGAACAAGAAAATCACTCAGGCCCAGCCCAAGAAGACATTGTCTTCAACCTTCAGACAGAACCAGTTCAAAAATGCGCGCCCTTCTTCTCAATCTTCTAACTCCTGATTCCTGGCTTATTAATGAAAACTCATAACATAAAAAATGTTCAGCATCAAGAGACGAATCCAACCATATGCAGAACTTGATCTAACTCTCTAAGATGAGGGAGAATTTCTTCTCCCCCAAATCCTAACCTAGATTTTCTGCCATTTTCAAACCTTAAATTTTCACAGCTCAAGCAAAAGAAATGAAAAGTAAAAACATGTACATGTTCAGTGGCATGAGTAGAACATTGTTTATTCACAAACTTAGAGCTAATGATGCTTAATAAGAGAGATAGAAGATCACCAAAATACTTGTTCAGTTGAAGTTCTATCTGGCAATGAGGAAGCTTTCAGTGCAAGGAGATGATTGGAAAAGCTTCCTTGAGGTCCAGGGATGCTATTCCAATGTTTACTTTGTCTTGAAAGCTTTTGAATCGTGCTAGAGCACTTCACCTGCAAAACAAGAAACTGAAAATGGTGGAACTGGTTAGAGGGATTACAGGTCGTGTTTCAAGTCATGGTTAGCTTGCATAGATGCTAGGGAATGTATGTGAACTGGTTTGGGCAAGAGAGCTTGAGGGAAATGGAAGATGGCACTCAAACTGCAGGCCTGGCCCTGTTTTTGTAGTTTGAAGGTGATTCTGAGATTGGGAGTGTATGAGAGGTGTTAGGGTTGTGCAATAGCTTGGTTGAGATGTCTTGAGTGTGCTTCACAAGTTCACTTAAGTGTTTGCAAGCTGATATGAGAGTTGTGTTACAATATGCCAAGTTACTTACACTTTAAGCAACAAATGCCCAAGTTGTGTTCTAGGTCAGTAGAGGCCCCCTAATGAGATGCATAATCCCTCCTTGATCAGAGTGTTTTGCTCATAATCTTGTGCCAATTAGATCTCATTTGTACTGCTTGGATTTTCAATTGGATATAAAGTTAACTTTTGCAAAAATGGAAGAAATGCTTTATCTATTTTGGGATTAATCCTTTAGGCAATGCTTGAACTCATGAAACAAGGTCTTGGCACAAAGGTTTTGCATTTAATTATTGAGTGTCAAAGGGTTTTAGGACCTGTGATTTAGCACAAACTATGCTGACTTGAAAATGGCTTAAGTTATGAACATGTTTATGATCAATCCAAAAGTGAGTTTTTGCCATATTGTGAAATTCGATTCTCTCAAGTTATGAGGTTGTTTGAGAAGTTCTTGGACATTTTGGAAATCTTGGAATGTGTACTACAATCCATCTTTGAAATTCAAATTGAAATTCCAAGTGGAAGTGTATGGAAAATGGCCTTGAAGTTGGGTAGAAAACCTTGTCAAAATAGGTTAAAATTTCACTAAGTTAAGAATGGTTTAGTGCCCTTATTCAAAAATTTGTAACTTGAGATACAAGCCTCAAATGGGAAAACTTTGTGTATCAAAGTTGTAAATTATGCAACAAGCTACAACTTTCATGTTTTGACTTTTGTTTGAATCCAAATGGATCTTGGTGAAAAAGTGGGGCAAAGTTGGGAAAAAATTAGGGTTTTTTATAACTTAGAAAAATTCTAAGTTATGAAAAATTCTAATTTCTAACCCTAATTTGCATTTTGTGATTTCTTGGTGAACAAGTTTCATGATTTGGCATGTTTTGATGAAAAATGAATCTTGACTCTTGATTTTGACCAAAAAGTCAAAGTTTGACTTTTCAGTATACATTCAAAATTGATCAATTGACTGGGAAATTCAACTGTCAATCTTGTGTACTTGGGATCTTTTGAACTTGTTGAGAATGTAAAGACAATTCCATGGGGTCCTTGAGTCCATATATGAGCTTGGTTTGCCATTGGTTGGGTCAAACAGTCAAAAATTACCTTTTGCAGTCAAAACCCTAAAAATGACCATTTTGCCCTTTTGGTGATCTGATCAAATTTCTTGTGGAATTATGATCCAAACTTGACCAAATGGTTCATGGAAGTCTATACTGTTGATGTGGATCAATTTTCATGAGGTTTGACTGTCAATTGGCCACAGTTGACTTTTTCCCTAATACAGTTGATTTCTAGGTCAACTCTCCAATTGACTGGGCAAAACTTGGAATCAAGACTTGATACTTGATGAGGATAAACTTGGGGATCCAACATGAAGCATGAAAGTCATCTTAGGCATTTTAGGTCAAAACATCTTTGTGCAAACACAAACCCTAATTTTGGTCAGCAGTGCAAGGAGGAGTCTTGAGCAGATGAAACCCTAACTGGATCTTGGGCTTCAAAGGTTTTGTGATGAGAAATCCATGAGAAATGGGAGGGCAAATTTTGGGGTACAAAAATATGCAAAATCAAACGAGCGTAGTGCTTGAAAGAAGGAAACACGAGCAATTTGAGTCTCTGTGCGCTCAAAACGCTCAAATCTTGACTGGGCAGCGCAACATGAATGAGAGGTTAGATGAGGCCCTGTTAGAGCTCAACGCCTTAAGGCTGGACGTCAGCACCCCTGGTTTCCAAGATACTGACACAGAAGCCACTCCTACCAGACGCTCTCGCACTAGGAGTAGAGGACGTGGTCACCAGCAGTTTTTCTTTATTTTTTATTTTTTATGTAGTTTATTAATTTTTCTGTTTCTTTTCTTTTCCGTTTGTTTTTGTAATTGTACTTCCCCGCCTATATACCGCGACATTGAGGACAATGTCGGATTTAGTGTGGGAGAGGTACCTTTCCTTCCTTTATAAACTAGTAATTTTTATGATATATCTCGATTTAAATTCTTCACTTTATTCAGCCATACCAAATTTTTTTATCTTCGCATTAGCCCGACATACCTATTTTAACGAAATCCCCAGTTGGGGAAGCCGAAAACGACATAACAAGATTGATACGGTTATGACACTGTAGACTTCCTACTTATGCGATCCGTTTCAATAAACATTATACCTACATCTAGAGTTTTTAGTTCTACAGTAACCCCTAGTAGTTTATACTAGCAGTCAGCACCGTCTTGACACAAACCACATGGAGAATCGATGAATATAAGTGTTTGATGCCTGATCATTAAAATATCCTTCCTATCTCGCTGCTAAAAGAAAAGAAATTTTATGCACCAAAATATACGGTCACATATAAGAGTTGATAAAATAACGAAGGAATCCAGTGTAGGTTGGTTCAGAGGTATCTGGTTCTGAACTCGGTAGGGCGTGCTATGGCTCGATCCCCCATAACCTCCAACTTGGATAAACATATGTAGGGTTTCCATATTCGTGTACCAGACCCCGTGCTAAAAGGATCAAAGTCACTAACCGGTTACTCCACTACGTGCATGCTAAGACAAAGGGCTTAATGTGATTGCGCCAGAACAAAACCGGGTGAAATAGATACGAGGAACTCTGGGAAGAATTATAAAGGAACTGTTGGATAGCTCGTGTGAAATGGAAGCTTACGACTAAGCTTATTGCTTGTGTCATTAGCGTATCTTTAGTGTTTCACTCGAGTATTGGCCGAACCGATGAGGATTTCCCGAAATTGCTTTAAAAATCCTAGGTATGTAATGCGTATGCGCTTGACAAAACTTGTCCGACCTTTCGAATGACTATTTGCTTGAGGACAAGCAAAGGTTTAAGTATGGGGGAATTTGATAACGAGAAATCGTACCATATAATTACTACGCTTTTTACCGATTTTATAATACATTAAGTCGTCTAACTCCCGATTATTCCGAGTTTATTTGTCTTTTTACAGGTATAACATTTGTCAACTCAAACCAATGGAAAAGGACTACATGAAGGAGGCTAGACAATAAACAAAGAGAAAAAGAACTAAAACTGCAAAGTTTGGAGATTTTGGAGCAGTGACGACCGTCACACCCTCGTGACGGGCGTAACGACCCTCAACTTGAAATGACGCTCATCACACATCACTGACGAGCGTAATGCGCTATTTAAGCGCATTACGACCGTTACCCACCTGTGACGATCGTCACGCGCGTAAAGGTGAACATTGTGAATTGGTGGAGACGTGGGCAACGTAAGGGCAGACTTGTTCTCCTATTTTCCCTCCACTCAATAACCATGCTCCCTATATTTCCTCCACTCAAGCCTTTTCTCAAGATACTTTCAACTGATATTTTCTCTCCTATATATATGTGTGATAGTGCAAGGCTGCAAGGGGTCGAAGGAATTCTCCTAGAACAAAATTATTACTTTTGCAATTATTTTTATTTCCTTGTTTTAGAGCATTTTCTACGTATTGTAATTCCTACTTCCAGCATTATTTCAAGCTTTAGTTTTTAGGAGATAATTCTTCATTCAAGAATTAGCACAATTTATTTACTTCAATCAAGCCACAAGGGAAATTGTAACATTTCAAGATTACCATAGCAACGTTATTTCCAGGTTTTTATTGCAATTAATATTTATTCATTTTTTGTATTATGCCAATTATTTTTATGAATTATATTTTGAATTGCATTTTTGTTAAACCTATTATGTCCGGCTAAATTATTCGTACCGGTATGTGACTCTTAAGAACCAAAAGAATTCAGTGATACCTTGGCCAAAAATATTTATTTATAAAACAATTTCTGGTTTCCAATTTCCATGCTTAATTTAACTACCCTTGTCACGAGAGTGAGAGGGTAATTAACACGATTTTGCCACGAGAGTGGGAAATTAATTAAGGCAAGAACCTGCATGCGAGAGCTGGGGTTCAACCCAGATAGTGGTAACGAAACATTAATTTTTAAATACACGAGAGTGTTTTAATAAATTAATTAAACTCAAATTGTTTTCAAAAAGTGTTATTAAATTTAAAGTGCATCCACTAGGTTTAGTAGCATAACTTATTTCATGAACACGAGAGTGTATGTCTCAGGTTTTTAAACAATTAGTTTTTACCGAAATACTTTATAGGCCAAGCGATTCACCGAATTCCCGAAGTCCAACTATCACATACCGGTATAACTATTACTATTATTTTTAGTTAAACTGTTTCCCCCCTAAAATCAAATATTCATCACTTAGTTAAACAACCTGTAACATTAGATCGTATGCGATTGATCCTCAGTCTCTGTGGGTTCGATAATCATTTAAAACTAGAACGACTGAACTGTATACTTGCAGCTAGTATCCCGACAGACTCATAAAGTCCCGATCACCATGCGTTTTTGTTTCTAATCATGTTTAGCAACTTGCCAGAAGTGATTAGCATCATGAAACACACGATTTGGCTGAGTTTTGATCAAGTTTGAGTCACACTTTCTTCATGATGTAAACCCACATGAATTCCCTCCAAAACGCATCATTTGTTATTCCTTTTGATCCCATTTTCTTCCTTATAAATAGAGGGTCATCCCCCATTCAATTTCCCAAGCTTAGACAACCAGAATCACCCTGCCAAACTTGTTTCACAACCCAGAATTCACCAACTTCGAAATCCATTCTCAATCATTTTTCAATCCATTTTTTCCCTCAGTTCACCTTCCTTGATCTTCCCTGAAGCTAACCATATATTTAAATTCAAGAATCGTGCCTCATACTGTTCCATAGAAGTCCAGTTTCAGAGCTCTGCAACTCAACTTCAATAGGTAGATTCCTTCATCAATTCTTCAAAACTTTGATATCATTGTGTCGATCTCATTGCCCTGGTTCTAGTTGCAACACCATTTTACTGGAAACACGTTTTGACCATGAATTTTCAAATCCCTTTTCATAAATTTCCTTCCAAATTGAGTGAGCTACAGTTTATATAAATTTGGCGCGAGGGTGTGGTTGTTTTCGTCTTGAAGAGACGAAGCGATTGACATATGTCTGAGCTTCTGATTTTCCAGTTTGAGAGACCTGTAAATCACGTTGGCTGGAGGTTGAAGATGACCTACGTGTCATCTTCCAACCAATGATGGCGTGCCATTGGTTATTTTCAAAAATCTGATTTATTATTGATTATGTACATTATTCATTAATGACCATGATATGCACAGCGCGCCAGATCCCTTGGATTTGATTACTAACGCGTTTTGACTCTCATCCAATGGTCCACATATTTTCCTTTTATTTTCTTTTTCTGATTTTTATATTTTAATTTTTTTAAATTTCAAAAAAATCATAGAAAATTCATTTTTAGTCCAAAAAATCTGAAAAAATTATGAAAAATATTTTTGATTATTCTCTTTCTGATTTTTATTTTTTCACAATTTAATTTTGTGTTTTTGGTATTTTTTTTATAAATTTTACACTTATTTGATTTGTTTAAAATGTTTAAAAATACTTTTACACATTTTTAAATTCTGAAAAAATTATGGAATGATCCAATGATATCGTGACAAATATTGGTGACCTTATTTTATTTTTGTTTCTGACTTTACTAATTTTTACTATTTTTGTTTATTTTACCCATTTATTTTAATTTTTAAAAATAGTTTCTGACTTTTAAAAATTACCAAAATTTTTATAAAAATATTTGGATCCATTTCTGATTTTTCTATGACCTTATTTTTCATTTCTTGATTAATTTGAACATAATTGATATTTTCCTCATTATTTTCCTTTTTGTAAAACATTTTAAACCTTTTAATACATATATTAAATATGATATTATTTTGTGATTATTTTCTGGCTGTCTTGGGTTGATTTTTTTTATCATGACTTTATTAACATCATTGGATCTTGGGTGTTGAGATGAACTCCACCAAAATGAATGAATGATTTTAATAATAGTTTGATGAATTTTTTAATTCAAAAGTGGTTTATTCATCTTTTTGCCCTAACGCTCTTCATCTCATACCCTTCTCAATGCACTAAATGTTGTTGGAGCATGATCTCTATATCATGTCTCAAAACAAATGGTGCATAGATTGCTATTGACCGGCCTCAAAATAGGTGCGACTTCTATATAAATCCACTTACGATTGCTTAACATAGCGCTAAATTTTCTTCCGATTCGAATAAATGATCATTCGTGGCCCAAACTTATAATTGCAAGCCCAAGTATGTTAATTTGATCTCTTTGATCCAATAAACTTGAGATTCATTGTGTGGAGGCTTTGGTTCTACCAATCCTCTAATGAATCTACAACACCTTTGGTCAACGCGGATCACTTAAACATCGTTGATCATTAAATGGTACTTATGAGAATTCCAAATGGATGGTATACTTGACAAAAAGCAAATGCAACTTGATGTGTGGAGGCTTTGGTTCTACCAATCCTCTAATGAGTTCCAAATGCAAGTTTCAAGATGGTCATCCAACTAACCACTAATTATTGACTTGTTTTATCTTATGCTTTTATTCTTTTTTATGCTTTATGTACTATTTTTTTTTAGCATTTTACATTTCATGCCATTTTCATCTTTGCTCATTTGAGCATTTATTTTCTTGTCATTTTTACTTTGCTCACTTGAGCTTTTCTTTTCTTTTATTAAGATACTTAATAATCAACATAAACCTTAAAAAACTCTTAATGGTACTTGGACTATTTGGTTACTATCCTTGGCATTATGGATTATGAGACTTTTCTTTGTACTTAGGATTAGAAACCTTGGCCTATCTTGGAGACCTTGTGATCCTATCTGATTATTTTGTCTGGAGCTTTTGAGGTTTACCTCAAGACATTGGGTTGCTTGTTTGTTTTTGTTTGTAGGTTTTTATGATTACATCCTTTGTTTGTAATATAGAATTCACCCGTATACAACTGTTACTCTGCCCAATTTTTGTGAAGACTTAATACATTTGAAGAGGTCTAGTATCTTTGCTTGCTTGGTTTCAATCCAAAGAATGGGAATTCTATCTTGACTCATAATGTCAAGTTTTGGCTTCTTGTTGGTTAGATGGTTCTTATCCTTAGCTTTTACCTTATGCTTCAGGATAGTCTCTTCTTCTCCTCCCATCTTCTTTAATTTCAAAAATCTTCTCCCTCCGTTTGAAAACTCTTCTTGTTTTGGAACTTAAACTACTTTCATAATAAACTTGGACTTAGGTCCATGCATTTTCAAAAGTATTTTCATAAATAAACTTCAATAAATTTAATAATACCTTGACATTTTTGTGAGAAGACTAAAAGTCAATTAATCTCATTCAAACCATTTTTGCCACTTTGGCTTTTTATCTTTAAACTTTTCTCAAAAGATTAAACTCTTGTCAATCCTTGTACTGATGCAAACAACTATACTTCTACAATATGTAGTGAAGTGAGATATTTTTCACTTGGGTGTTGAGTGAGGCGTTGTTGATTTTAAAATCCAAGCCATATCCTCCACTTTGAGATGATGCAAATTCTCATTTCTCATGATTGTGGGTGGTAAGTATGTTTTCCACACGGACAATGACGATGATATTTTATCTCGTAAAAATAACCAACACACTTATGTTTCAAATTTTTAAAAGAGGATCTACGTGTACCCTGATCCCCTATTGCATGAAAGGTGGTATGTAGGAAATAAAGGTTCACAACCACGGCGGGTGCAAAAATCATAAAAATATATATTTCTTTTCTTACCTCCACCATCCATTATATACACAACACATTTTTTATAGCCAAAATATACAGATTTTACAAAGAGGTTCCTGCGGAGTACCGTAGATGTTTAGGGTGATAATACCTTCCCTTTGCATAACCAACCCCCTTACCTTTAATCTTTCCCCCTCTTTTGGGTTATTCTCTCTTTTCCCATTCCTTTGGAAACAATAAAGCGTGGTGGCGATTTTTATTTTTTATTTGTATAAAGTCTAGTCAATCCAATGGCTTAGTCTTGAACATTTCTACCGCTACAGAAAAATGGAGAATTCACTGGGGACAGATTGACCTCTTACTGGTCCATCCCTAAGTGGGTTAAGCCTATCTTTGTTTATATCTGTATATGTATTATTACTGTTTTGTGTTATAATTTGTATATATGTTGTTTTGGATTTTCCTGGTTTTCAGGGTGCTTGGTGATTACTCATAAGTCCTATACTCAGACTTGGGAAAACTTTAAGATAGGACGGGCGGTATAGTCATGTTAACTTTGAGGGAGTAATCCCAAAAAAGGAGGCATGAGATCCCCCACTCACTGGAGGCCCCTTTGACTGTAGTGTCGTTTACCGAGTAATCAGGAAGATGTACTGCTTTCGACCTGAGAGCCTACTGAAATTGAGGACTGTAGAATACCAAACCCATCTTGGCCTTTTAGGTGTAGTGAGGAAGCTATGCCGGAGTAATCCGGAAATAGTTGTCACGTGATACTACGCTCGGACGAGTCTTTCTTGAGAATATTACTAATTACCGAGTTAATCGGGAAGTTGGTAATATCCGAAGGAAGGATGTAGGCTCTGAGAACCTCTAGAACCTTGTTCGGCAGATGATAACTCTTAGACCAACACCTTATGGGTAGTACCTTCGACCACATGCTCGTGACATTGAACCTATGAACCCTATATGTGTGATCTTGTGTGTGATTGCTGCATCATGCATCCATGCACTCATAAGCATATTTTGAAGAAAACAATATTTCAAGGGATTTAAAGGTTGACTATTTGTGAATATCTCAGGTACTTTTAACCATGGATTCTGGAAAGAGAAAGACAGGGAAATACAATTTCAAGGATCCTAATATAGATGAGTTGGTCAGTATAATTCCATAGATCGAGTGTCATGCAGACTTTTGGAAGAAGTATGGATCCATTATTCCTCTCATGAAGCTGAAGATGAAGGAGGGTATTCTCTCGACCTTGGTCTAGTTCTATGATCCGGTGTATCACTGCTTTACTTTTCCCGATTATCAGTTGATGCCTACACTGGAGGAGTATTCTTATCTGTTTGATTTACCCGTTACCAATCGTGTTCCTTTTATTGGTTTGGAGGGTGAGCCAAAACCACATGAGATTGCTGCTTTGATTCATTTGGGGAAGTCTGAGGTGGAAGCCCATATGACTACTAAAGGAGTGATTAGAGGATTACCAGCTCAGTTCTTATTGGAGAAAGCTCGTTACTTTGCCAGAATGAAGAGTACGATTGCTTTTGAGGCCATCTTTGCTTTACTTGCTTATGGATTATTTTTATTCCCTAATGTGGACAAGTTTGTCGACATTAACGCTATCAGGATTTTCATGATTGGAAACCCGGTTCCTACACTGTTGGGTGATACTTATTACTTTGTTCATCTTCCGAGTTCCTATCATGGGGGAATGATTATCTGTTGCACGCCTTTTTTGTACCGGTGGTTCATCTCTCATATGCCTTAGTCTGATGCTTTTTGGGATGTCAAGAAGGAACTCCTTTGGGCTCCTAAGATCATGGCACTTGCTCACTCGGATATTGATTGGTATCATCGAGCTTACCATGATGTGGAGATTATTGACAATTGTGGTAGTTTCCCCAATGTACTGCTTCTTGGAACAAAGGAAGGAATTAACTATAACCCTGTTCTTGCACGGCGATAACTTGGTTATCCTATGAGGGATAAACCGAACAATATTCATTTGAGTAGTTTCTTTATGAAGGAAGGAGAAGACCATAGGGAAGCTAGGGAGCATATTGCGAAGGCCTGGCGTCACATTCATAAGAAGAGTAGGAAGGATTTGGGACCGAGGGGTGCTGTTTCTTTGGAGCCATATCTTCAGTGGATCCGATCGAGAGCCATTCAGTTGAAGATGCATTATACTCGAGAGACACCCATGCCTGATCTATTTGTGAAGAACACTCCTCCCTTATTATATGATCTAGAAGAGCTGCAGCTTGCTTTGGTCAGGATGCAACAGGAAAGGGATTCTTGGAAGAACAAGTTCCAGACTTTAGAGAGTTCCTACAAAGCAAATCTGAAGGAGAAAGACGATTTGATCGAGATCCTTGAGAGTCGAGCAGTGGAGTCTATAGTGAGGAAAGGGGATATATTTTCCCCTAAGCCTAAAACAGGTGCTAATTACTCACTTCCCGATCCAGATGATTGGAAAGAGGTTGCCATCAGACATATGGAAGAAAACCAGAGGTTGAGGGCTCAGATTTCCAGGCTCACAGGGAAACGCCAGCGTACAGATTGATCTCTATCAGTTCTTTTTCTCAGGATTTTTAGATTGTATTTTCATCTTGTACTTGGGATCATTGAAACTTGTAATCCATTTTGGAGTTATTATAATAAAAGTTTTTCAGTATTTCAAATGTGTTATTATTTTGATGTTTGCAGAATGTCTATAAACGTTAAATCCCTTGAAATATTAAATGATAAAGTAAAAATAATCATATGCATTGCATATCATACATCATATTGCATGTATTTCTTGCATTTGTTATGCATACCCATGTGTCTTACCAATCTTCTTTACTTCATTCAGCAAGCTGACTCATCACTACAACACTCGGGCTAATTTCAAAAAAGAAGATGGACAATTTAGAACAGGAGAATCGCGAGCTACACGAAGAAGTTTCTGCCTTGAAGGTTGGCTTGTCCAACTTGACTACTCTGATGGAAGCTCTGGTGGTTGCTCAAAATCATCCACCGAGTGTTCAACCTCAACCAACAAGGGAAAATGCTGAAGTTCCGACTGTCCCCGTATCTGCTACTCCGGCTGTTGTTCAAAACCGTATGCCTCAGGTTTATCTGTGGGGAATGCCAGAGAATTTTGCACCTGAAGGTTTCAATTTGGGTCCTCAAGATACTCTAGTGGTTCAGACTGTTGTTACTCCGGCACCTCTTGTGGTGCATGCTGTCCCGACTGCGCCTCCTTCGGTGAATTTGGTTCCGTTTGTTAATGAAGATGTGTGTCGTCCTTTCCCTCCGCCGAGTGAAGACTTAGGTCTTTATGACAGAATGGATGATTTTCAAGAGAAGTTTGATAGAATGCAAAGAGAGATGAAGGCTCATAGGGGAAAAGAGCTATTTGGGAAGAATGTGAATGAGCTGTGTTTGGTCCCGAATGTTAAAATGCCTGCTAAGTTCAAGGTCCCAGAGTTTGAGAAGTACAAGGGTAACACTTGCCCTCGTGCTCACTTGGTGATGTACGTGAGGAGAATGTCTACCCACACCAATGATCAGCGTCTGCTGATTCACTTTTTCCAGGATAGTCTGACCGGCGCAGCATTGAAGTGGTACATGAGTTTAGACAGCGCCAACATCCATACTTTTAATGATTTAGGATAAGCATTCATTAAACAATATAAATACAATGTGGACATGGCGCCCGACCGTGACCAGCTTAGGGCCATGGTTCAGAAAGACAAAGAATCGTTCAAAGAGTATGCGCATAGATGACGCGAAGTGGCTGCACAAGTGATTCCTCCCATGGAGGAGAAAGAAATGACTAAAATTTTTCTAAAGACGTTGGGTGCTTTCTACTACGAAAGAATGGTAGCAAGTGCCCCAAGTGATTTTACAAAGATGGTAGGAATGGGGGTCCGCCTAGAAGAGGCAGTAAGAGAAGGACGTTTGGCAAATGGTGAAGGATCCGGAGGTGTGAAAAAGCCAGCTTATGGGTTTACTAAGAAGAAAGAGGGGGATACCAATTCTGTCATACAAGAGAGGAGAGTGAACGCTCCTAGAAGGAATTATCAACGTCACCAGCAAGTCGCCTCAATTACTCCTATTATAAATACTGCTCTCACTACCATTGCTTATCAAAGATAATCCCAGCAGGGGAACCAAGGGAATAATCAGAGAAGGGAGAACTACGACCCTATTCCCATGATCTATGCAGAGCTACTACCGACATTGATTTAGAAGAAGTTGGTCCATACACGACCACCTCCGGCCGTACCATCACCATTGCCTTGGTATTACAAAGCGGACCAGACATGTGCCTTTCATCAGGGAGCACCAGGGCATAGTGTTGAGAATTGTTATCCTTTGAGGACTGAAGTGCAAAGGTTGGTGAAGTCTAGAATTCTATCTTTCAAGGACATGGGACCTAATGTGAAAGACAATCCTCTACCCAAGCACGGTGAGGTGAATGCTGTAAATATGGTGGCCGGTTGTCCAGGCGACTTCCAGATTTTTGACATTAATCTGGTTAGAGGAGATTTGGTGAATAAGCACGCAGACCTCTGTGAATTCAGCTACTATATGCATGACCACGTCAGTTGTGCTGTTTGCAGTACAAACATACAGGGTTGCTAGAAGATAAAGGCTGATCTACAGGAGATGATGGATGAGGGTTTAATCCATATAATCAGGCCTAGGGCAGAATATGAAGAGGAAGTGAATATGTTTTCTGGATGTCCGGGTGAATTTCAAATTTTTGATGTGGAGTATTTGAATGAGGATCTCGTGCAGTTGCATGCTACTTTCTTCCGTACTGCTGGTCAGGTGGAACACCAATATGGATCTTGCATAGTTTGTTGTCGAGACCCCCGAGGATGTTCTATTATGAGAGAGGGTGTTCAATTGCTGTTAGACAATGGAACTATCAAGATCACAGGTCAAAGAGACGATTATCATGAGATTGATATGGTTGAAGTTTGTTTGATGGAAGAAGAGTCAGAGGAAGAGTATGCCTCCGCAGATGAGTATCTCTCTTCAGACAAAGATTTGTTTTTCGGAAATGACTTTGTGATGCCTGATTGTGTTGAGGAAGGGGTAAACGTCATTGTACCTTGTTTTGGTGCACCCGCTCATCTTGAAGTGGAGTACCATAGAAAACCAGCTGTTACCCCATTGGTAATTATCCTGCCAGGTCCTGTTCCCTATAAATCAGATAAGGCTGTGCCTTACAAATACAACACCACAATCTTAGAAGATGGGGTGGAAGTTCCCATCCAGCCGATGCCAGATGTTGGAAATATAGATGATAATATCAGGGTGACCCGTAGCGGTCGTGTGTTTGCGCCGGTTATACGAAAAGATTTTGTTGTTGGAAAGAAAATTGCTGAGAATGATGAGCCTAAGAAGGCTACAGGAGAGACTAGCGGGGCCACATTAGAGAAAGAAGTGGATGATATCTTGAAGATAATTAAGATGAGCGACTACAGAATTGTAGATCAGCTGCTACAGACTCCTCCAAAGATATCTATCCTGGCTTTATTGATGAACTCCTATACTCATAGGGAATCACTGATGAGAGTACTAGACCAAGATTTTGTGGAGAGTGACATGCCATTAGATCAATTCAGCAGCGTAATCGGAAACATTACGTCCTGTAATAACTTGAGTTTCTACGATGATGAGTTACCAGATGAAGGGAGGAATCACAACCTGACCCTCCACATATCTATAAACTGCAAGAATGATTCACTATCCAATGTGATAATTGATAATGGATCCACATTGAATGTTATACCGAGGAGTACTCTCATGAAGTTAAAATATCAGGGAACACCTATGCGCCCGAGTGGCATCATTGTGAAGGCTTTTGATGGGCCGAGGAAATCTGTCATCGGTGAAGTAGACTTACCCATCCATATAGGACCATATTTGTTCCTAATAACCTTCCAGGTCATGGACATTATTCCTGCATATAGTTGTTTGCTAGGACGACCATGGATACACGAAGCAGGGGATGTCACTTCAACTCTGCATCAGAAGCTAAAGTTTGTGCGTGAAGGGAAGGTAGTGATCATAAATGGCGAGCAGGCGTTGTTGATATCCCATCTATCCTCTTTCAGTATTGTAGAAGTAGATGAGGCTGCTGTTGGAACCCAATTCCAAGCCTTATCCATTGACAACATAAGGAGGAATGAGAATTCTGTGGTTTCCCTGAAGGATGTGCAACAGGTTGTGTGCAATGGTCATAATGCAGTTTAGGGACGACTTGTGGATCCACCCGTGAACAAAAACAGAGCTGGTTTGGGTTTCTCTTCGAGGAATGGCAAAGGCGAAAGTTTGAAGTCAAAGTCTTCTGTGAACAATTATCAGGATGTTTTCCGCAGCGGAGGCTACCTCCATCCAATTGGTTCTGGAATTAATGTTGTTGAAGAGGATGAAGCAGAGTAGGAAGTACCGAATTATGTGACGCATGGAGTCCGAGTTCAGAACTGGGTCACCATTGATGTTCCTTCTTGCATACATGTTTCAAAGTAATTTGTTTTGTTAATCTGTTCCTTTCTTTTGAAAAGCTTTCACTCTGCCCAAGGTGGAAGTATTAATGTTGTAGGGCTTATCTGTTTTCTATAACTTTTAAGATCGTTAATAAAAGTTGTCTTTGCTTCCAAATTATGTCTTTTATTTTCTGGGAAATGGTAATAAAAAAAACCTTTTCAAAATAAATAATAACTTAAAATTAATCTGCATGATCACTTGTTATATGTGTCAGTTTCTAAAAGCAATCATAAATCATATGTGCAAATTAATTAAAAAACCCGTTGAATACAATGACCCTGCACCCTCTCCTAACTTTGATTGTCCTGTGTTTGGGGATGAAGAAGAAGATTATGATGAGATTCCGGAAGAGGTCTTACGGTTGCTTGAGCACGAGGAAAATGCCATTCAACCATATAAAGAGCCTTTGGAAGTGATTAATTTGGGTTCAGAAGAAGATCCGAAGGAAGTCAAGATTGGAGCATCGTTGCATCCTGATGTAAAGAGCGGGTTGATTGAGCTGTTGAAATAGTATGTGGATATTTTTGCTTGGTCTTATCAAGATATTCTTGGTCTAGATACAGACATTGTCGAGCATCGTTTTCCATTGAAGCCAGAGTGTCCGCCAGTTAAACAAAAGTTGAGAAGAACCCACCCAGATATGGAAGTAAAGATCAAAAAGGAGGTCCTAAAGCAGATTAATACTGGTTTTCTTGTGACGTCAGTGTATCCTCAATGGATTGCCAATATTGTTCCAGTACCGAAAAAAGACAAAAAAGTCCGCATGTGCGTAGATTACAGAGATCTAAATAAAGCTAGTCCAAAAGATGATTTTCCATTGCCTCACATTGACATGTTAGTGGACAGCACAACAAAATTTAAAGTATTCTCATTCATGGACAGATTTTCCGGGTATAATCAAATAAGAATGGCTCCAGAGGACATGGAAAAAACAACGTTTATCACACCCTGGGGAACATTCTGTTATAGAGTGATGCCCTTCGGGTTGAAGAACGTTGGTGCAACGTACCAGAGGGCTATGACAACCCCATTCCATGATCTGATGCACAAAGAAATCGAAGTATATGTTGATGATATGATTTCCAAATCCCAAACTGAAGAAGGGCATATAGAAGATTTGTTGAAGTTGTTTCAGCGTTTAAGGAAATATCGTCTCCGCTTGAATCCAAATAAATGCACCTTCGGAGTTAGATCGGAGAAACTGTTGGGTTTTATTGTTAGCCAGAAAGGAATTGAAGTTGACCCTGATAAAGTCAAAGAAATTCAAGAAATTCCAGCACCAAGAACCGAAAAGCAAGTCAGAGGCTTCCTCGGACGGTTGAATTATTTCTCCAAATTTATTTCTCACATGATGGCAACATGCGAACCGATCTTTAAGTTGTTAAAGAAAGATCAAGGTTGTGTGTGGACAGATGACTGCCAAAGGGAATTTGAGAGTATTAAAGAATATTTGCTTGAACCTCCTATATTGCTCCCTCCCGTAGAAGGAAGACCGTTGATTATGTATCTAACAGTGTTAGATAAATCCATGGGTTGTATTCTGGGACAACAGGATGAAACAGGGAAGAAGGAGTTCGCCATTTATTATCTCAGCAAAAAGTTCACTGATTGTGAGTCGCGGTATTCCACACTAGAAAAGACATGTTGTGCTTTGGCCTGGGCGGCAAAGCGTTTACGGCAGTATATGTTGAATCATACCACTTGGTTGATCTCCAAAATGGATCCAATCAAGTATATTTTTGAAAAGCCTGCTCTTACTGGGAGAATTTCCCACTGACAGATGTTGTTATCTGAATATGATATCGAGTACCGCACTCAAAAGGCTATTAAAAGTAGTGTGTTGGCAGATTACCTTGCTCACCAGCCGGTGGAAGATCATCAGTCTGCAGAATATGAATTCCCCGATGAGGATGTGATGTTCCTGAAAGTGAAAGATTGTGATGAACCATTTCCTGAAGAGGGCCCTGACCCTGAATCTCGTTGGAGTATGGTATTTGATGGAGCGGTGAATGCTTATGGTAAAGTAATTGGTGCTGTGATTGTCACTCTGCATGGATCGCATATTCCTTTTACCGTGAGGCTAACATTTGATTCCACTAATAATATGGCAAAATATGAGGCTTGCATCATGGGTCTTGAGGAAGCTATTGATCCCAGAATCAAGATTCTGGATGTGTATGGTGATTCAGCTTTCGTAATAAATCAGATTAAAGGAGAATGGGATACTCGTCACCCTAGCTTGATCCCTTACAAAGATTATGATAGAAGATTATTACCCTTATTTAATAAAGTTTAATTCCATCACATTCCTAGAGATGAAAATCAGATGGCGGATGCTCTGGCAACTTTGGCTTCCATGTACCAAGTGAATACTTGGAATGATATACCCCGAATTATAGTTCGACGGCTGGATAGGCCCGCTCATGTGTTTACGACAGAGGAGGTAGCAGATGAAAAACCTTGGTATTATGATATCAAGCATTTTCTTCAGACTCAGGAATACCCAATTGGTGCGTCGAGGAAAGATAGAAAGACACTGAGAAGGTTGGCAGGCAGTTTCTTCCTCAGTGAAAATGTGTTATACAAGAGAAATTATGACATGGTCTTGCTCAGATGCGTGGATAGACACGAAGCAGACATGTTGATGCATGAGATTCATGAAGGTTCATTTGGCACTCATGCTAATGCACATTCGATGGCTAAAAAGATGCTAAGGGCAGGTTATTATTGGTTGATAATGGAATCTGATTGTAACAAATTTGCAAAGAAGTGCCATAAATGTCAACTTTATGCAGATAAAGTCCATGTGCCTCCGACACTTCTCAATGTGATTTCCTCCCCATGGCCTTTCTCTATGTGGGGTATAGACATGATCGGGATGATAGAACCCAAAGCTTCGAATGGGCACCGTTTTATCTTGGTAGCAATTGACTATTTCACCAAATGGGTAGAGGCTGCTTCATATGCCAATGTTACCAAACAGGTGGTTGTGCACTTCATCAAGAATAATCTTATATGCCGGTATGGTGTTCCGAGCAGAATCATCACCGACAATGGCTCGAATCTGAACAACAAGATGATGACTGAACTGTGTGAAGAATTCAAGATTTTCCATCATAATTCATCTCCATACAGGCCAAAGATGAATGGGGCCATTGAAGCTGCTAATAAGAATATCAAGAGAATTATCCAGAAAATGGTTGTCACTTATAAGGATTGACATGAAATGCTCCCTTTTGCTCTGCATGGATATCGAACATATGTTCGCAGTTCAACAGGAGCAACCCCGTTTTCCCTGGTGTATGGAATGGAAGCTGTACTCCATGTCAAGGTAGAGATTCCCTCGTTACGTGTGATAATGGAAGCCAAGTTGACAGAAGCTGAATGGGTCCAGAATAGGTTTGACCAATTGAATCTGATTGAAGAGAAGAGGATGACAACTTTATGTCATAGGCAATTATATCAGAGAAGAATGAAGAAAGCATTTGATAAAAAGGTCAAACCTCGTGAATTCAAAGAAGGCGACCTCATGCTCAGGAAGATCATGTCTTTCAACACTAATTCTAGGGGCAAGTGGACTCCCAATTTTGAAGGCCCATATATTGTCAAGAAAGCCTTCTGTGGTGGTGCATTAATTCTTGAAACTATGGATGGCGAGGAGTTCCCACGTCCCATAAATGCTGATGCAGTCAAGAAATACTTCACCTAAAGAAATAAAAGAACAGCTCACTAAGTTGAAAACCCGAAAGGGCGGCTTAGGCAAAAAGGAGCATCTCGGTAGGCTGAAAACCCGAAAGGGCGGTCTAGGAAAAAATTAGAGACATAAACTGAATAAATTTCCCTAAGTTGAAAACCCACAAGGGCAGCTTAGGCAAAAGTTAAGGATTTTCTTGGCAAGTAACTACGTCAGACAAGACTTGATCGTTGAGGCAACAATCTTCTCAGATCCTCACCATACTTCAACGAAAGCTGCAACTCAGGACTTCAAAAGTTGTTAGGGAGGATAGTGGTAATTGTATCCCAATGTATCTTTTCCATTATGTATTACCATTTCCCAAACTTTGTAATCATCCATAGAGTCTCGCCATTCGCAGACTGCCATTCTATTAATGAAATTCGAGCTTTTGCCTAATTCTTTGTGTTCTTATTTTATTTAGTTTGCAAAGACTCCATCTATTACTGATAATAACTTTTAAAGCAAAAAGATTAAAAAGCAAAAATTTACTTTTAAAAAAAAAGAGAGATTTTTAGAATTTACTTTTACTTTGAGATTTGTGATGACACAATAACAACAAAACTGGTGATCCCATTATCCCCAGTCAAGTCTTGATTCACTTTTGATTTTGGGTTTTCATGGTCAGAAGCCTTTGTCCCAGATTCCTCAGCGAAGTCTTCCCTCTTATGATGAAAGGTTTTATTCCCTTGGTGTGCTGAGATGCCGCTCTTTCTGCAGTATTGGCATTATTGTTGGTATTTAGTCCCCAGGAAACTAGACTAGGGCAATATCTCTTCTGAGAAATGTTGAAATGATTATCAACCTTTGGGTTTTCACCGACCAAGTGCTGGGTGTAATTTAAAATCCCTGTGGGTTTGACCTCTTTCTATAATGTTGACTTCTTGATTCCCAGGGAGGCTATCCCAGGGCATCTTTTGTTGGATTAAGTTTTCATGATGTAAGGTTTCAATCCGCGGTTTTTCTCCAAGGGGGTAGGCTTGAATCCCCAGTGAGGTTTGGTTGTTTCGGCGTCAGTCTAATTTATTTGAGGTTGGTCTTGCAATCTCCGGTATGCATGATGCTTTTGGAAAACTGTTTTTCCGATGAAACCAGAAGAAGGATGTTCTATCCCGGTATCTGTTTGATTTGTCTACCTCCGGATTATGTTTCTCCTTAGTGAAGTTAAGGTAGGCAATAGGTTTGGTTTCCACAATTGGTTTTTTTACCTTTCTTGGATTGATCTTTCTGGTTGAAGTTTAGCCCGATGTTGGTAGTACCTGAGGCGATGTTGTTTGTTTGTGATGTTTGTGTATCCTTTTTACCAGCATATGCATGATAACACTCATACATTCATACATACATCATGCATGGCTAAAAATCATCATTCATTGACATAGGGTTCTGGCCTTCCTACATCGCTCTTTGCTTAGAAGGTCTGGTTTTCCTTCTTGAGTTTATTTCTCAGAGGATGTATCTTCATTGACCGTCTTGCTCCAATTTATTTCTGATCTGGATCTATGGATTGCATGACAATATTATTTACTTTGAACTTCTGAAAACTTTCAGTTTTGGTTTGTGCATTTATTTTGCATGGGGAAAACTTTATCTCCTCAACAAGAATATCATGGCATCTCCCCAGGAAGTCATACCTATTTCCCCAGGAAGCCATATTTCTATCCCCAGGAAGTCGTTTCCTTTTACAATCCTCCGTGACCATAAATAGCAATTCTCTTTATTTGAGACAACTTATGATTGATCTTTTCCAGGCAGATTTCCTTGGTTTAAAGAAGAAGTTGAGACCCGTTCTAAGCAAAACACCAGAATCTTGGGGAAACTTGATATTTTCTCTTTCTACCTTCAGTGAACGTTGGTAGAGCATCGGCAGTGAACGTCGGTGTTTATTATCTTTTTGCTATCATCAGTGAACGTTGATAGTTCATCGTCAGTGAACGACGGTGATATGATATATTCTCTCTTTCTACCTTCAGTGAACGTTGGTAGAACATCGGCAGTGAATGTCGGTGTTTATTATCTTTTTGCTATCATCAGTGAAAGTTGATAGTTCATCATCAGTGAACGGCGGTGATATGATATATTTTCTCTTTCTACCTTTAGTGAACGTTGGTAGAACATCGACAGTGAACGTCGGTGTTTATTATCTTTTTGCTATCTTCAGTGAACGTTGATAGTTCATCGTCAGTGAACGGTCGTGATATGATATATTTTCTCTTTCTACCTTCAGTGAACGTTGGTAGAACATCGACAGTGAACGTCGGTGTTTATTATCTTTTTGCTATCATCAGTGAATGTTGGTAGAACATAGGCAGTGAACGTCGATGTTTATTAACTTTTTGCTATCATTAGTGAACGTTGATAGTTCATCGTCAGTGAACGACAGTGATATGATATATTTTCTCTTTCTACCTTCAGTGAACATTGGTAGAACATCGACAGTGAACGCCGGTGTTTATCATCTTTTTGCTATCATCAGTGAACGTTGGTAGGACATCAGCAGTGAACGTCAGTGTTTTTTATCTTTTTGCTATCTTCAGTGAACATTGATAGTTCATCATCAGTGAACGACGATGATATGATATGTGTCCTCTTTCTACCTTCAGTGAATGTTGGTAGACCATCGACAGTGAACGTCGATGCTTATTATCTTCCTCTTTGATTCAGTTCTTTTGGTTCACCAGTGATTTATTTTCCTGGTGGGGTTGCTCCTTTGTTTCTTCATTTTTGTTGCATCCCCAGTGATACCTTGCGTCTCTTTGGTGCTGACCATATGCATTCATATGCATAAGAATTTGCATGGCATCTTAGGGCCAAAAATAAGGTTTGTTTTATATTTAAGTATCTTCGATCATGTCGACACGAAGATTTTTAACCTTCGTATCTCCGGATAGAAGAAACTTAAATAAGGGCAGCTGTTGTACCCCAATTTTTGCCCCTAAGATTCCTTTATCATACCATATTGTTTTAATCACAACAAGATCACATTAGGGCTTTTGGTCCTTCTCCCTATCTTTAGCCTTGCTCTTTTGAGGAGTTGCCAAGCACCTTGACTTGTTTTCTTTTGTGATTATGAATATTTTGCTTTAATTTTCTCTCTAATTAATAAAATGCAATGTTGGTTTGTCTTACTTGTTAATAATGTAGGTAAAGACAGTGAGGTTTAGCAAGTTGCTTCAGGGGTACATGAGTTTATTTCCATGCCCTAGTCAACATAGCTTGAGGAGTTCAAACTTCACTATTGGAGTGATTTTGGAAGAAATGGCATGATAAGGCTTATTTTGGTTAAACATATCTCAAAGTTATCAAAGTTGATTAAAAAATACAAAGGGTTAAGGGAAGAAGTTGTCATGATTGGACAAGGTCTTGTTCCTATTGGTCACAAGTGCATATTTCCTTCTAATTTCAAGATATGGAAGTGGTTTTGGTGGCTATGACTCCTCATCATCATCCTCAACAACTTATATTCACAAAGGAAGAATATTGGCACGAAAAGTTTGTCTCAAACTTGGCAAAGTTCCTCAAAGCATTCTCTTGATCTAGAGGCTAGGGTTTTGAACATCAAAGGAGCATATCTTTCTCATCTTTTGGTATTTTTGAGTGATTCCAAAGAAATCTTTCTTTTTAAAGAGTTAACAACAAATCACTTTAAAAGTTCCAAGGATTTTTCATGTGGAAGGAACTTGGTGAAGAAGAAAGATTACAAGTCATCCAGATGAATCCCCAATTTCCATATGTGACTTCAAATGGTCATAACTTGGTTAATTTTTATCACCTTGAGACCATTATTTTTCCTTGATGATCTTAAAGATGTGTACTTCATGCCTTCTTTTATGTGCAAAGTAAGAAAATGGATGGAAATTTCCTTAAGAATGCAAAAGATTATAGGTCATTTCATGATTTTTGGCCAACTTCAACAAGTCATAACTTGCTCAATTTTTGGATATTTTGAGTGGTTCAAATTGAAAAATGTCATTAAAGAGATCTACTTCATTCCATCTTTTATGGTGAATAGAAAATTCTAAGTGGAAGGCCATGTTTGGATACAAAAGATTATAGGTCATTTTTAAAGAAGAAGTTGAAATATTTCGAAGTATGGAAAGTCAACTCTTTTTCTTCAACTTTGACTCCATGTAACTTTAAGCTTAAGCATCCATTTGATTCCATTCTTTTTCCATTGCAAAGCTTGTAACCTCATCTTTCCAAAACTCTAAGAATTATGCCCTAAGACCCCTTGAGGTGGAAATGCCATGGATTTAAATTTGGTAGTTTGAAACTGAATTTTGCACAAAGTCAGGAATTTGAAATCTTTGTTTTGGCTTCTAATCACAAGATTTCCACCAGTTTTTGTTTCTAATCATGTTTAGCAACTTACCAGAAGTGATTAGCATCATGAAACACACGATTTAGCTGAGTTTTGATCAAGTTTGAATCACACTTTCTTCATGATGTAAACCCACACGAATTCCCTCCAAAATGCATCATTTGCTATTCCTTTTGATCCTATTTGCTTCCCTATAAATAGAGGGTCATCCCCCATTCAATTTCCCAAGCTTAGACAGCCAGAATTACCCTGCCAAACTTGTTTCACAATCCAGAATTCAGCAACTTCGAAATCCATTCTGAATCATTTTTCAATCCATTTTTTCCCTCAGTTCACCTTCCTTGATCTTCCCTGAAACTAACCATATAGTTAAATTCAAGAATCGTGCCTCATACTTTTCCATAAAAGTCCAGTTTCAGAGCTCTGCAACTCAACTTCAATAGGTAGATACCTTCATCAATTCTTCAAAACTTTGATATCATTGTGTCGCTCTCATTGCCCTGGTTCTAGTCGCAACACCATTTTACTGGAAACATGTTTTGACCATGAATTTTCAAATCCCTTTTCAAAACTTTCCTTCCAAATTGAGTGAGCTACAATTTATATAAATTTGGCGCGAGGGTGTGGTTGTTTTCGTCTTGAAGAGACGAAGCGATTGGCATATGTCTGAGCTTCTGATTTTACAGTTTGAGAGACCTGTAAATCACGTTGGCTGGAGGTTGAAGATGACCTATGTGTCATCTTCCAACCAATGATGGCGTGCCATTTGTTATTTTCAAAAATCTAATTTATTATTGATTATGTACATTATTCATTAATGACCATGATATGCACAACGCGCCAGATCCCTTGGATTTGATTACTAACGCGTTTTGACTCTCATCCAATGGTCCACATATTTTCCTTTTATTTTCTTTTTCTGATTTTTATATTTTAATTTTTTTAAATTTCAAAAAAATCATAGAAAATTCATTTTTAGTCCAAAAAATCTGAAAAAATTATGAAAAATATTTTTGATTATTCTCTTTATGATTTTCATTTTTTCACAATTTAATTTTGTTTTTTTGGTATTTTTTAAAATTTTACACTTATTTGATTTGTTTAAAATGTTTATAAATACTTTTACACATTTTTAAATTCTGAAAAAATTATGGAATGATCCAATGATATTGTGACAAATATTAGTGACCTTATTTTATTTTTGTTTCTGACTTCACTATTTTTTACTATTTTTGTTTATTTTACCCATTTATTTTAATTTTTAAAAATAGTTTCTGACTTTTAAAAATTACCAAAATTTTTATAAAAATATTTGGATCCTTTTCTGATTTTTCTATGGCCTTATTTTTCATTTCTTGATTAATTTGAACATAATTGATATTTTCCTCATTATTTTCCTTTTTGTAAAACATTTTAAACCTTTTAATACATATATTAAATATGATATTATTTTGTGATTATTTTCTGGCTGTCTTGGGTTAATTTTTTTTGATCATGACTTTATTAACATCATTGGATCTTGGGTGTCGAGTTCAACTCCATCAAAATGGATGAATGATTTTAATAATAGTTTGATTAATTTTTTAATTCGAAAGTGGTTTATTCATCTTTTTGTCCCAACCCTCTTTATCTCATCCCTTTCTCATTGCACTAAATGTTGTTGGAGCATGATCTCTATATCATGTCTCAAAACAAATGGTGCATAGATTTCTATTGAGCGGCCTCAAAATAGGTGCGACTTCTATATAAGTCCACTTACGATTGCTTAACATAGCGCTAAATTTTGTCCCGATTTGAATAAATGATCATTCGTGGCCCAAACTTATGATTGCAAGCCCAAGTATGTTAATTTGATCTCTTTGATCCAATAACCTTGAGATTCATTCCGTGGAGGCTTTGGTTCTACCAATCCTCTAATGAATCTACAACACCTTTGGTCAACGCGGATCACTTAAACATCGTTGATCATTAAATGGTACTTATGAGAATTCCAAATGGATGATATACTTGACAAAAAGCAAATGCAACTTTTTGTGTGGAGGCTTTGGTTCTACCAATCCTCTAATGAGTTCCAAATGCAAGTTTCAAGATGGTCATCCAACTAACCACTAATTATTGACTTGTTTTATCTTATGCTTTTATTCTTTTTTATGCTTTATGTACTATTTTTTTTTAGCATTTTACATTTCATGCCATTTTCATATTTTCTCATTTGAGCATTTATTTTCTGGTCATTTTTACTTTGCTCACTTGAGCTTTTCTTTTCTTTTCTTAAGATACTTAATAATCAACATAAACCTTAAAAAAATCTTAATGGTACTTGGACTATTTGGTTACTATCCTTGGCATTATGGAGTATGGGACTTTTCTTTGGACTTAGGATTAGAAACCTTGGCCTATCTTGGATACCTTGTGATCCTATCTGATTATTTTGTCTGGAGCTTTTGAGGTTTACCTCAAGACATTGGGTTGCTTGTTTGTTTTTGTGTGCAGGTTTTTGTGATTACATCCTTTGTTTGTAATCTGGAATTCACCCGTATACAGCCGTTATTCTGCCCAATTTTTGTGAAGACTTAATACATTTGAAGAGGTCTAGTATCTTTACTTGCTTGGTTTCAATCCAAAGAATGAGAATTCTATCTTGGCTCATAATGTCAAGTTTTGGCTTCTTGTTGTTTAGATGGTTCTTATCCTTAGCTTTTACCTTATGCTTCAGGATAGTCTCTTCTTCTCATCCCATCTTCTTTAATTTCAAAAATCTTCTCCCTCCTTTTGAAAACTCTTCTTGTTTTGGAACTTAAACTACTTTCATAATAAACTTGGACTTAAGTCCATGCATTTTCAAAAGTATTTTCATAAATAAACACCAATCAATTTAATAATACCTTGACATTTTTATGAGAAGACTAAAAGTCAATTAATCTCATTCAAACCATTTTTGCCACTTTGGCTTTTTATCTTTAAACTTTTCTCAAAAGATTAAACTCTTGTCAATCCTTGTAGTGATGCAAACAACTATACTTCTACAATATGTAGTGAAGTGAGATATTTTCCACTTGGGTGTTGAGTGAGGCATTGTTGATTTTAAAATCCAAGCCATATCCTCCACTTTGAGATGATGCAAATTCTCCTTTCTCATGATTGTGGGTGGTAAGTTTGTTTTCCACACGGACAATGACGATGCTGTTTTATCTTGTAAAAATAACCAACACACTTATGTTTCAAATTTTTAAAAGAGGAACTACGTGTACCCTGATCCCCTATTGCACAAAAGGTGGTACGTAGGTACTACATGTTCGCAACCGCGGTGGGTGCAAAAATCATAAATATATATATATATATATATATATATATATATATATATATATATATATATATATATATATATATATATATATATATATATATATATATATATATATATATATATATATATATATATATATATATATATATATATATATATATATATATATATATATATATATATATATATATATATATATATATATATATATATTTATTTTCTCACGTCCACCATCCATTTTATACATAACACATTTTTTATAGCCAAAATATACAGATTTTACAAAGAGGTTCATGCGAAGTACCGTAGATGTTTAGGGTGCTAATACCTCCCATTTGCATAACCAACCCCCTTACCTTGAATCTTTCCCCCTCTTTTGGGTTATTCGCTCTTTTCCCATTCCTTTGGAAACAATAAAGCGCGGTGGCAATTTTTATTTTCGATTTGTATAAAGTCTAGTCAATCCAATGGCTTAGTCTTGAACATTTCTACTGTTACAGGCAGACTCCGTCAAAGATTTCCATGCTGGATTTATTGTTATGCTCCGAGGATCATGTGAAGGCCTTGGTGAAATTCCTCAAAACTGCCCATGTACCACAAGAAACCTCTACTGATCAGTTCCAAGACTGTGCGGCCAACTTGACCGCGGGTAATGGTTTAGGATTTTCTGATGTTGACTTGACACCCAGAGGGAGGAAGCACAACGAGGCATTGCATGTCGCTGTCAAATGCTGGGGCATAACTTTGGCCCATGTCTTGGTGGATACCGGTTCGTCTTCGAATGTGCTACCTAAGAAGGCTCTTGATAGACTTGACTATGAAGGTTTGATCTTAAAACCTAGCAACATAGTGGTAAGGGCCTTCGAAGGCTCAAAGAGAATGGTGCATGGAGAGGTAGACATCCCCATTAAGGTTGGAACTCAAACCTTTGATTCAACTTTTTACGTGATGGACATTCGCCCTTACTATTCCTGCTTATTGGGCCGACCATGGATTCACAATGCTGGTGTTGTCACCTCTACATTACATCAAATGCTGAAATACCCAACCAAGGGGAAGATCATTACTATCCATGGAGAAGAGGAATATATGGTCAGTCATTTAAACTCCTTCAGATATGTGGAATTGGATGGTGAATTCATTGAAACTCCATTTCAGCATTTTGAAGAAGTCCCACCAACTGTGCAGTAACCAAAGTTGTTTCCCAAATCCCAAAGATTACAAGACCTCCGCTAAAGATGTCGTCTTTGAAAGATGCCAAGGCAGTGATAGAAGAAGGTGGGTGCACTATTTGGGGCCAGCTCCCAGATATCCCATACAATTCTGAAAAATTTGGTTTGGCTTTCACTTCAGGAGCCCAGAAAGCTGTACGCTGTGCTCGCGCCGGGGGACCACCCTTGAAGATCAGCAACCACGAAGTCAACGAAGTAGAGGATAATGAGGATAGCTACGACCTGGAGGAATGGATTTTCCCAACTGTCAACGGAGGACTCAGCAACTGAGAAGCTAGAGATTTTGTCCCAATTACTTTTATCCAACAATAATCGTCTTTTAATTTTGTTAGATCTGTAATAATTAAACAATTCAGACTTTTAAAGCCTTGTGTCTTACCCGAGGCACAACGGTCCATTTGTAAGGGATGTTACCTCATTTTCATATGTCATCAATGAATCATGGATGTTTTTGCATACAAACTTTGTGTTCTTTGTCTTTATTTTTTATATTTTTTATTTCTTTCAAAGATAGCTATACTCTTACACACACTCACACTCACAATGCAGGTCCACATCCACTCAGGATCCCATGGGTAACGATTCTGCTATGGCCTTTTGTGACTCTGAAAATCTAACCTACCAAGCCAAAGATAAAGGTGAGAAATATTGTGAAGTGCCAGGAGAACTAGCCAGGTTACTACAACAAGAAGAGAGGACCATTCAGCCCCACGAAGAACCAGTGGACACAATTAACTTAGGTACCGAAGAGGACAAAAAAGAAGTCAAGGTGGGTGTCAATCTAGAATCCAGTGTCAAGAAGCGTCTGATTTAGTTGCTACATGATTATGTTGAGGTCTTTGCCTGGTCGTATGAAGACATGCCAGGACTTGATGCAGATATTGTGGTACATTGTCTACCAACAAAAGAAGACTGCCCTCCGGTAAAACAAAAGGTCCACCATATTCAACCCGACATGTCAGAAAAGATCAAAGCGGAAGTCCTGAAACAATTCAACACCAGATTCTTGGTCGTCACCTCATATCCGCAATGGGTCGCCAATGTTGTTCCCGTGCCAAAAAAGGATGGCAAAGTGCGAATGTGCATGGACTACAAAGATTTGAATAGGGAAAGCCCTAAGGATGATTTCCCACTTCCCCACATCGATATTCTGGTTGACAATACAACACATAATAAGGTGTTTTCCTTCATGGAAGGTTTCTCAGGCTACAATCAAATAAAAATGGCACCTGAGGACATGGAGAAAACAACCTTTGTCACACAATAGGGGACATTATGTTACATGGTTATGCCATTCGGGTTGAAGAACGCTGGGGCAACCTATCAACGTACCATGGTAGCTCTATTTCACGACATGATACATAACGAAATAGAGGTCTATGTGGACGTCATGATAGCTAGATCTCAAACCAAGGAGGATCATCTTGACCATTTGTAGAAGCTGTTTGAGAGACTAAGGAAATACAAGCCGAGGTTGAACCCGAATAAATGCACATTTGGGGTAAGATCCGGTAAACTTCCAGGCTTTGTCATCAGTGGTAAAGGTATTTAATTGGATCCTGTCAAAGTGAAAGCAATACAAGAAATGCCTGCTCCTCGTACCGAGAAGGAAGTCAGAGGATTCTTGGGACAGTTAAACTACATTTCCAGATTCATTTCTCACCTAACAGCTACTTGTGAACCAATCTTCAAATTACTGAAGAAAGATCAAGTAGTCAAATGGAATGGTGAATGCTAAACTGCTTTTGAAAAGATCAAAGAGTACCTACAAGAGCCTCCTGTTTTGATGCCACCAGTCAAGGGAAGAACCTTGATTATGTATCTAACCGTTTTGGAAAATTCAATGGGGTGTATGCTGGGGCAGCATGACGAGTCTGGCCGAAAAGAGCATGCTATTTACTACCTGAGCAAAAAGTTTACAGAATGTGAAACAAGATATTCACTGCTCGAGAAAACTTGCTGCACTCTAGCATGGGCTGCTCACCGCTAAGACAGTATATGCTGACCCATACTACCTTATTGATATCCAAGATGGATCCAATAAAATACATATTTGAGAAGCCCACCCTCTCTGGGAGAATAGCAAGATGGCAGATGATCCTGACGAAATATGACATTCAATATACTACCCAAAAGGAATTAAAGGGCAGTGTATTCCCAGATGAAGACATCATGATGGTAAACAACTGTGAAGAATTCAGACCATATGACGAACCTGAACAAGGATCCCGATGGACCCTGGTTTTTGATGGAGCATCCAACGCACTCGGAAATGCTATAGGTGATGTACTCATATCTCCTGAAGGATGTCACACTCCCTTTACAGCAAGACTCTGCTTCAACTGTACAAATAACATGGTAGAATACGAAGCGTGCATTTTTGGTCTCAAAGCTGCCATAGATTTGGGGATCAAGTCCTTAAGTGTATTTGGAGATCCACCTTTGGTCATCAGCCAGATCAAAGGGGAATGGGACACCAAACACCCTAACCTTATCCCCTACAAAGAACATGTGTTGACTTTGATCCCACATTTTAAGAAGATTACCTTCAAGCATTTCCCGCGAGAAGAAAGTCAGCTAGCAGATGTGACACCCCAATTAATCTGATTATTAAATAATTAGAATTTTTAATTACTAATTTAATTGAAAATTTAATTATTGGTATTTTTGGATTATTGGAATTAACTTAATTAATTAAAGGAAAGAAGTATTGGTGGTGTGAAGAGTGATTAGAGGGTGTGAGGGGTAAAATACTCTACTCTTACTAATTACTAATTTAATTATTTTTTTTAATATATTTTATTGGAATAATAAAAGGAGTATTAAAAGGAAAAAGAAGAGAAAGAGAGTTATTTTGGAATATTCATCATACGTGCATTTGAGAAGAGGAAAAAGAAGGAGAAAACCGGAAGCGTCAGAATTCGAAGAACCCACAAGGTAAGGGGTGATTTCGATTAGTTAATTCGTATTATCGGTTTAGATATTCAATAGTATGGATCATAGTATGTTAGGGAATCCCGGTTTGGAATTCTAGGGTTCCGTAGAATTGTCCCTATCGCGTCGAATTGTAGGTTGAAAACCATTAGGGTGTCAGATGATAAAAAGGAATGATGAAATAATGTTGTTTGATGTTATAATGGTGCAAAATGGATGTGTTTTGGTGTTTCTCATGTTGCAATTCGTATGGGTATGTTTGGAATTGGTTTAGAATGAATAAATGCTGTCAAAAGTGCAGAATTTGACTCTGCAGGTCGTGGGAACCGGTTCCCAGTGGGGAGGAACCGGGTTCCACTGTGTGGATTTATAAAGACTGGCAAAAATGCACGTAGGAACCGGTTTATGTATAGGTAGGAACCGGGTTCCCATACATTTTTCCAGAAGCGTGATTTTTGAACTTCACAGGAACCGGTTCCTGCATATGTAGGAACCGGGTTCTGCTATAACTTTTTGAAAAATATTAAACTTTGAAAATTCATAACTTTCAAACCGTAAGTCCGTTTTGAGTGCCGTTTTGGACGTTATTTCTTAAATTTAATGCTCTATTTTATAAAATGAAAAGATTTCCTAAAACCTGAAATTATTTTGAAAATGAGTCAAATCCCGGAATAAGTGATTATTGGCTAACGCACATGGGTGTGTATGTAGCAGTGAACCTGTGATGGATGGATGTATTAGTATTGTGTGAATGAAAGGCATGTTTATGTTGCTAATGACGGTGTGCATGATCGTTGAGATATCATGTTTTTGGTTTTGGTTCAGTTATGATAAATTGATGTATTTCATAGACTGATTTGATGTTGCATGCTAGTGATGTGCGTGCATATGCATTGTTTTGGTGAAGTTAATTCCCATTGTGTGGAATTTGACTTGTATTGCCGTTAACCGATACCCGGGTGATGATGGGTGGTTAGGCTGGATTCGTGTCCGGGTGTTTATGGACGAATCGATGGTTGCTGTATCCGGTTGATGATGGATCAGTGTTGGGTGACTTGGTCACGTGTTGGTACCACATGCATTATGTCTGCATTTGTGTTTGCATGGAATTGTAACATGTTAGGATGTCTTCCAGTGTTACAATTCTTTGGTTGATTATTGATTTGTGCATAATGACTTGTATGATTGGAACTGCGTGTTGAATATGAATTTATGCTAAAATGGGTTAAATAATATGCTTGTGATATAATGTTGATTGAGAAGCTTATAATGCATGTTAATTATGAGAAATCTCACCCTTACTTTAACAATTTCAGATTAAAGTTAGCAGCTCAGGAGTTGGTGAGGATGGCTCTAGAGCTATGTTACTTTAAGTCTGCGTGTCAGTGTAGTGCTCTGATAGGTTGTAACACTGGGGAACATTTAGTTGAGGAATTAGTTATTATTCAATTGTTTCTTTGAATTTCATTGGGAATAATTATGTTTTGGTTTATTCCGTTTTGGTTATGGTATTTTTCCGCTGTGTAAGACATGGTCTTAATTTGATTGAATTATTTGAATAATGACCCTCAGTGTAGCACGACTACTGTTTTATTGGAAGTTTTATTTATTTCATAATTGTGACATCCCTTGTTCCGTGTTAACTCTGATGGAATATATCTTTAATCATTGATATAATTAATATTATTCGGGGTATTTTAGAAGGGGTGTTACAATAGTGGTATCAGAGCATAGTTGGTCTTGTCTTGTGTCGTTATCCCTTTTGTATGCGACTAGTGTAAGATGACACTATCGATACTTGTGTGCCGATAAGGTTGTTTTGTAATGTTACAGAACAATGGCCGGAAGAGGTAACGGAAGAAACGACGATGCTATTGCTGAAGCATTGGGAATGTTGGCTGGAGTACTCGGAGGGAACCAGCAGGGAGCTGTGATTGGTGATGACCAACAATTGGGGAATTTTTAGAGGAATAATCCTCCGTTGTTCAAGGGTGCACATGATCCCGAAGGTGCTCAGAAGTGGTTGAAGGAGATCGAGAGGATCTTCAGAGTAATTGACTGTGCTGAAGGGCTGAAGGTGAGATACGGAACTCACATGTTAGCAGAGGAAGCTGATGACTGGTGGGTTGCTACCAGAACTGAAATGGAAGAAGATGGTATTGCATTGACTTGGGCTGTGTTCAGGAGGGCTTTTCTGAGGAGGTAATTTCCTAAGGACATCAGAGGCAAGAAGGAGATTGAGTTTTTGGAACTCAAGCAGGGTAACAAGACTGTCAGTGAGTATGCTTCGAAGTTTATTGAGTTAGCGAAGTATTATGCTCATTATACTAACGATGCAGATGGAGAATTTTCCAAATGTATCAAGTTTGAGAATGGTCTTCGTGATGAGATTAAGCAGGGTATTCGGTATCAGCGTATCCGAAGATTTCCTGATCTGGTTGACTGTAGTAGGATTTTAGAGGAGGATCTTGCTAGCACTAAGTCGAATGCTCGAGGGTATGTTGATAGGAAGGGTAAGCAACAGATGGATCGTGGTAAGCCTTATGATAGAAGTAATCAGAGACCCGGTGGTTGGAAGAAGTTTGGTGGAGGAGATTCTAGTTCTTCCATTAAGTGCTACAAGTTTGGTGAGACAGGACATCGTATTGTGGATTGCAAAAGTAATGATAAGAAGTGTTTCAAGTGTGGGAAACTCGGCCATGTGGCCAATGATTGCAGAGTAAGAGTGGTGACTTGTTACAACTGTGGTGAAGAAGGTCATACTCGTCCTCAGTGTACAAAACCCAAGAAGGAGCAAGCTGGTGGTAAAGTGTTTGCATTGTCTGGGTCAGAGACTAAGCCAGATGATCGGCTGATTAAAGGTACATGTTTTATTAATGACATACCTTTGATTGCGATTATTGATACTGGAGCTACGCATTCTTTTATTGCTTTGGATTGTGCTAAAAGATTGAATTTGGAAATTTCTAATATGGATGGAAGTATGGTTATTGATACTCCTGCATCGCGTTCAGTGACTACTTCATATGTTTGTAGGAATTGTTCTATTGTGATTTTTGGTAGGGGTTTCAGTATGGATTTAGTGTGCCTACCGTTAGAACAACTTGATATCACCCTTGGAATGAACTGGTTGGAATTCAACCAGGTTCATATCAACTGTTTTGCGAAGACGGCTATTTTTCCTGAAGAGGTTGGTGTCAAAGATGTGACTATGTCGGTTAAACAGATGAACCTAGCTGTGAAAGATGGTGCTGTGGTATTTATGTTGTATTCTGCAATAGAAGCGGAGGGAAAAGCAAAGAGTGATGGATTGCCAGTGGTGAATGAATTTCCAGAGGTGTTTCCGGAAGACGTTAGTGAATTGCCACCTGAGAGGGAGGTAGAATTTACTATAGATTTGATTCCTGGAACTAGTCCGGTGTCGATGGCGCCTTACCGTATGTCGGCATCTGAATTAGCAGAGTTAAAGAAACAGTTGGAGGAGTTACTTGAGAAGAAGTTTATTCGTCCGAGTGTTTCGCCGTGGGGTGCTCCAGTGTTGTTGGTTAAGAAGAAAGAAGGTTCAATGAGATTATGTGTTGATTACAGACAGCTGAATAAAGTTACAATCAAGAATCGGTATCCTTTTCCGAGGATCGATGATTTGATGGATCAACTAGTTGGAGCTTGTGTATTTAGTAAGATTGATCTGAGATCTGGATATCATCAGATTCGTGTGAAGTCGGAAGATATTCAGAAAACTGAATTTAGAACGAGGTATGGACATTACGAGTATTCTGTTATGCCGTTTGGAGTTACTAATGCACCTGGTGTTTTCATGGAGTATATGAACAGGATATTTCATCCGTATCTTGATAAGTTTGTGGTGGTGTTCATTGATGATATTCTAATTTATTCGAAGAGCGATGAAGAGCATGCAGAACATCTCAGAGTTGTGTTGGAATTGTTGAAAGAGAAGAAGCTTTATGCGAAGTTGTCCAAGTGTGAATTCTGGTTAAGTGAAGTAAGTTTTCTTGGCCATGTAATTTCCAAGAATGGAATTGCTGTGGATCCTACGAAGGTAGAAGCAGTATCTCAGTGGGAAGCGTCGAAGAATGCTTCTGAGATCCGTAGTTTTCTGGGTCTTGCAGGTTATTACAGGAAGTTTACAGAAGGATTTTCCAAATTAGCGTTACCTTTGACTAAGTTGACAAGGAAGGGTCAGATGTTTGTTTGGGATGTTGAATGTGAGAAAGGATTTCAAGAGCTGAAGAGGAGGTTGACAAGTGCTCCGATCTTGATTTTGCCAAATCCGACTAAGTCTTTTGTTGTGTATTGTGACGCATCATTAATGGGATTAGGTGGTGTGTTGATGCAAGATAAGCAGGTGGTGGCTTATGCTTCGAGACAATTGAAAGTACATGAAATGAATTATCCAACTCATGATTTGGAGTTGGCAGCTGTTGTGTTTGTTTTGAAGTTGTGGAGGCATTATTTATATGGTTCTCGGTTTGAGGTGTTCAGTGATCACAAAAGTCTGAGGTATCTCTTTGATCAGAAAGAGTTGAATATGAGGCAGAGGAGATGGTTAGAATTTCTAAAGGATTATGATTTCGGTTTGAATTACCATCCTGGTAAGGCAAACGTTGTTGCGGATGCCTTGAGTAGGAAGTCCTTGCATATGTAGATGTTAATGGTCCGTGAGTTAGATTTGGTTGAGCAGTTCAGAGATTTAAGTTTGGTATGTGAAACTACTCCGAATAGTGTGAAATTGGGTATGTTGAAACTGACTAGTGGTATTCTGGAAGAAATTCGGAATGGACAGAAGTCCGATGTTGGGTTAGTTGATAAATTGACATTGATCAACCAAGGTCAAGGAGGCGAGTTCCGAATTGATGAGAATGGTGTTATGAGATTTGGTAATAGGGTGTGTGTTCCGGATGTTGCAGAGATTAGGAAGAGTATCTTGGAAGAAGGACATCGTAGTGGATTGAGTATTCATCCTGGTGCTACTAAAATGTACCATGATTTGAAGAAGTTGTTTTGGTGGCCGGGAATGAAAAAGGAAATTGCTGAGTTTGTGTATGCTTGTTTGGATTGTCAGAAGTCGAAGATTGAGCATCAGAAACCGTCAGGATTGATGGAACCGTTATTTGTTTCGGAATGGAAATGGGATGGAATATCTATGGATTTTGTGTCTGGTTTGCCAAGGACATCGAAGAATTGTGATTCTATCTGGGTTATTGTTGATCGGTTGACGAAATCTTCTCACTTTATTCCGATAAGAATGGATTATCCGATGGAAAGGTTGGCAGAATTGTATGTTGAGAAGATTGTGAGTTTGCACGGTATTCCTTATAGTATTGTGTCGGATCGATATCCGAGGTTTACATCTAAATTCTGGACGGGATTGTAAGAAGCTTTGGGTACTAAGTTGCGTTTGAGTTCCGCTTATCATCCACAGACAGATGGTCAGACGGAGAGAACGATTCAGTCGTTGGAAGATTTGTTAAGAGCTTGTGTGTTGGAGAAAGGTGGAGCTTGGGATAGTTATCACCATTGGTTGAGTTTACCTACAACAATAGTTTTCATTCGAGCATTGGTATGGCTCCGTTTGAGGCATTGTATGGTAGGAGGTGTCGGACACCGTTGTGTTGGTATGAATCTGGAGAGAGTGCTGTGATTGGACCTGAAATTGTCCAACAGACTTCGGAAAAGATTAAGATGATTCAGGAGAAGATGAGGACTTCTCAGAGTCGTCAGAAAAGTTATCACGATAAGAGGAGGAAAGATCTTGAGTTTAGCGAAGGAGAACATGTTTTTATGCGAGTTACTCCGATGACTGGTATTGGTCGAGCTTTGAAGTCAAAGAAGTTGACTCCATGTTTTATTGGTCCGTTTTAGATTACCAAGAGAGTTGGGAAAGTTGCTTATCAGATTGCTTTGCCGCCGTCACTTGCAAATTTGCATGATGTTTTTCATGTATCTCAGCTAAGGAAATACATTGCTGATCCGTCTCATGAGATTCGGGTAGATGATATACATGTACGAGAGAATTTGACTGTGGAAGCGGTACCTGCGAGAATTGAGGATTGGAAGTTGAAACAGTTGCGAGGCAAGGAGATCGCGTTGGTAAGAGTGGCTTGGGGAGGACCAGCAGATGGAAATGACACTTGGGAGCTGGAGAGTCAGATGAAGGACTCGTATCCCGAACTGTTCGTCTAAGGTATGTTTTCGAGGACGAAAACTCTTTTAGTTGGGGAGAGTTGTGACACCCCAAATAATCCGATTATTAAATAATTAGAATTTTTAATTATTAATTTAATTGGAAATTTAATTATTGGTATTTTTGGATTATTGGAATTAATTTAATTAATTAAAGGAAAGAAGTATTGGTGGTGTGAAGAGTGATTAGAGGGTGTGAGGGGTAAAATACTCTACTCTTACTAATTACTAATTTAATTATTTTTTTATTGGAATAATAAAAGGAGTATTAAAAGGAAAAAGAAGAGAAAGAGAGTTATTTTGGAATATTCATCATACGTGCATTTGAGAAGAGGAAAAAGAAGGAGAAAACCGAAAGCGTCAGAATTCGAAGAACCCACAAGGTAAGGGGTGATTTCGATTAGTTAATTCGTATTATCGGTTTAGATATTCAATAGTATGGATCATAGTATGTTAGGGAATCCCGATTTGGAATTCTAGGGTTCCGTAGAATTGTCCCTATCGCGTCGAATTGTAGGTTGAAAACCATTAGGGTGTCAGATGATAAAAAGGAATGATGAAATAATGTTGTTTGATGTTATAATGGTGCAAAATGGATGTGTTTTGGTGTTTCTCATGTTGCAATTTGTATGGGTATGTTTGGAATTGGTTTAGAATGAATAAATGCTGTCAAAAGTGCAGAATTTGACTCTGCAGGTCGTGGGAACCGGTTCCCAGTGGGGAGGAACCGGGTTCCACTGTGTGGATTTATAAAGACTGGCAAAAATGCACGTAGGAACCGGTTTATGTATAGGTAGGAACCGGGTTCCCATACATTTTTCCAGAAGCGTGATTTTTGAACTTCACAGGAACCGGTTCCTGCATATGTAGGAACCGGGTTCTGCTGTAACTTTTTGAAAAATATTAAACTTTGAAAATTCATAACTTTCAAACCGTAAGTCCGTTTTGAGTGCCATTTTGGACGTTATTTCTTAAATTTAATGCTCTATTTTATAAAACGAAAAGATTTCCTAAAACCTGAAATTATTTTGAAAATGAGTCAAATCCCGGAATAAGTGATTATTGGCTAACGCACATGGGTGTGTATGTAGCAGTGAACCTGTGATGGATGGATGTATTAGTATTGTGTGAATGAAAGGCATGTTTATGTTGCTAATGATGATGTGCATGACCGTTGAGATATCATGTTTTTGGTTTTTGTTCAGTTATGATAAATTGATGTATTTCATAGACTGATTTGATGTTGCATGCTAGTGATGTGCGTGCATATGCATTGTTTTGGTGAAGTTAATTCCCATTGTGTGGAATTTGACTTGTATTGCCGTTAACCGATACCCGGGTGATGATGGGTGGTTAGGCTGGATTCGTGTCCGGGTGTTTATGGACGAATCGATGGTTGCTGTATCCGGTTGATGATGGATCAGTGTTGGGTGACTTGGTCACGTGTTGGTACCACATGCATTGTGTCTGCATTTGTGTTTGCATGGAATTGTAACATGTTAGGATGTCTTCCAGTGTTACAATTCTTTGGTTGATTATTGATTTGTGCATAATGACTTGTATGATTGGAACTGCGTGTTGAATATGAATTTATGCTAAAATGGGTGAAATAATATGCTTGTGATATAATGTTGATTGAGAAGCTTATAATGCATGTTAATTATGAGAAATCTCACCCTTACTTTAACAATTTCAGATTAAAGTTAGCAGCTCATGAGTTGGTGAGGATGGCTCTAGAGCTATGTTACTTTAAGTCTGCGTGTCAGTGTAGTGCTCTGATAGGTTGTAACACTGGGGAACATTTAGTTGAGGAATTAGTTATTATTCAATTGTTTCTTTGAATTTCATTGGGAATAATTATGTTTTGGTTTATTCCGTTTTGGTTATGGTATTTTTCCGCTGTGTAAGACATGGTCTTAATTTGATTGAATTATTTGAATAATGACCCTCAGTGTAGCACGACTACTGTTTTATTGGAAGTTTTATTTATTTCATAATTGTGACATCCCTTGTTCCGTGTTAACTCTGATGGAATATATCTTTAATCATTGATATAATTAATATTATTCGGGGTATTTTAGAAGGGGTGTTACAATAGTGGTATCAGAGCATAGTTGGTCTTGTCTTGTGTCGTTATCCCTTTTGTATGCGACTAGTGTAAGATGACACTATCGATACTTGTGTGCCGATAAGGTTGTTTTGTAATGTTACAGAACAATGGCCGGAAGAGGTAACGGAAGAAACGACGATGCTATTGCTGAAGCATTGGGAATGTTGGCTGGAGTACTCGGAGGGAACCAGCAGGGAGCTGTGATTGGTGATGACCAACAATTGGGGAATTTTTAGAGGAATAATCCTCCGTTGTTCAAGGGTGCACATGATCCCGAAGGTGCTCAGAAGTGGTTGAAGGAGATCGAGAGGATCTTCAGAGTAATTGACTGTGCTGAAGGGCTGAAGGTGAGATACGGAACTCACATGTTAGCAGAGGAAGCTGATGACTGGTGGGTTGCTACCAGAACTGAAATGGAAGAAGATGGTATTGCATTGACTTGGGCTATGTTCAGGAGGGCTTTTCTGAGGAGGTAATTTCCTAAGGACATCAGAGGCAAGAAGGAGATTGAGTTTCTGGAACTCAAGCAGGGTAACAAGACTGTCAGTGAGTATGCTTCGAAGTTTATTGAGTTAGCGAAGTATTATGCTCATTATACTAACGATGCAGATGGAGAATTTTCCAAATGTATCAAGTTTGAGAATGGTCTTCGTGATGAGATTAAGCAGGGTATTCGGTATCAGCGTATCCGAAGATTTCCTGATCTGGTTGACTGTAGTAGGATTTTAGAGGAGGATTTTGCTAGCACTAAGTCGAATGCTCGAGGGTATGTTGATAGGAAGGGTAAGCAACAGATGGATCGTGGTAAGCCTTATGATAGAAGTAATCAGAGACCCGGTGGTTGGAAGAAGTTTGGTGGAGGAGATTCTAGTTCTTCCATTAAGTGCTACAAGTTTGGTGAGACAGGACATCGTATTGTGGATTGCAAAAGTAATGATAAGAAGTGTTTCAAGTGTGGGAAACTCGGCCATGTGGCCAATGATTGCAGAGTAAGAGTGGTGACTTGTTACAACTATGGTGAAGAAGGTCATACTCGTCCTCAGTGTACAAAACCCAAGAAGGAGCAAGCTGGTGGTAAAGTGTTTGCATTGTCTGGGTCAGAGACTAAGCCAGATGATCGGCTGATTAAAGGTACATGTTTTATTAATGACATACCTTTGATTGCGATTATTGATACTGGAGCTACGCATTCTTTTATTGCTTTGGATTGTGCTAAAAGATTGAATTTGGAAATTTCTAATATGGATGGAAGTATGGTTATTGATACTCCTGCATCGCGTTCAGTGACTACTTCATATGTTTGTAGGAATTGTTCTATTGTGATTTTTGGTAGGGGTTTCAGTATGGATTTAGTGTGCCTACCGTTAGAACAACTTGATATCACCCTTGGAATGAACTGGTTGGAATTCAACCAGGTTCATATCAACTGTTTTGCGAAGACGGCTATTTTTCCTGAAGAGGTTGGTGTCAAAGATGTGACTATGTCGGTTAAACAGATGAACCTAGCTGTGAAAGATGGTGTTGTGGTATTTATGTTGTATTCTGCAATAGAAGCGGAGGGAAAAGCAAAGAGTGATGGATTGCCAGTGGTGAATGAATTTCCAGAGGTGTTTCCGGAAGACGTTAGTGAATTGCCACCTGAGAGGGAGGTAGAATTTACTATAGATTTGATTCCTGGAACTAGTCCGGTGTCGATGGCGCCTTACCGTATGTCGGCATCTGAATTAGCAGAGTTAAAGAAACAGTTGGAGGAGTTACTTGAGAAGAAGTTTATTCGTCCGAGTGTTTCGCCGTGGGGTGCTCCAGTGTTGTTGGTTAAGAAGAAAGAAGGTTCAATGAGATTATGTGTTGATTACAGACAGCTGAATAAAGTTACAATCAAGAATCGGTATCCTTTTCCGAGGATCGATGATTTGATGGATCAACTAGTTGGAGCTTGTGTATTTAGTAAGATTGATCTGAGATCTGGATATCATCAGATTCGTGTGAAGTCGGAAGATATTCAGAAAACTGAATTTAGAACGAGGTATGGACATTACGAGTATTCTGTTATGCCGTTTGGAGTTACTAATGCACCTGGTGTTTTCATGGAGTATATGAACAGGATATTTCATCCGTATCTTGATAAGTTTGTGGTGGTGTTCATTGATGATATTCTAATTTATTCGAAGAGCGATGAAGAGCATGCAGAACATCTCAGAGTTGTGTTGGAATTGTTGAAAGAGAAGAAGCTTTATGCGAAGTTGTCCAAGTGTGAATTCTGGTTAAGTGAAGTAAGTTTTCTTGGCCATGTAATTTCCAAGAATGGAATTGATGTGGATCCTACGAAGGTAGAAGCAGTATCTCAGTGGGAAGCGTCGAAGAATGCTTCTGAGATCCGTAGTTTTCTGGGTCTTGCAGGTTATTACAGGAAGTTTACAGAAGGATTTTCCAAATTAGCGTTACCTTTGACTAAGTTGACAAGGAAGGGTAAGATGTTTGTTTGGGATGTTGAATGTGAGAAAGGATTTCAAGAGCTGAAGAGGAGGTTGACAAGTGCTCCGATCTTGATTTTTCCAAATCCGACTAAGTCTTTTGTTGTGTATTGTGACGCATCATTAATGGGATTAGGTGGTGTGTTGATGCAAGATAAGCAGGTGGTGGCTTATGCTTCGAGACAATTGAAAGTACATGAAAGGAATTATCCAACTCATGATTTGGAGTTGGCAGCTGTTGTGTTTGTTTTGAAGTTGTGGAGGCATTATTTATATGGTTCTCGGTTTGAGGTGTTCAGTGATCACAAAAGTCTGAGGTATCTCTTTGATCAGAAAGAGTTGAATATGAGGCAGAGGAGATGGTTAGAATTTCTAAAGGATTATGATTTCGGTTTGAATTACCATCCTGGTAAGGCAAATGTTGTTGCGGATGCCTTGAGTAGGAAGTCCTTGCATATGTAGATGTTAATGGTCCGTGAGTTAGATTTGGTTGAGCAGTTCAGAGATTTAAGTTTGGTATGTGAAACTACTCCGAATAGTGTGAAATTGGGTATGTTGAAACTGACTAGTGGTATTCTGGAAGAAATTCGGAATGGACAGAAGTCCGATGTTGGGTTAGTTGATAAATTGACATTGATCAACCAAGGTCAAGGAGGCGAGTTCCGAATTGATGAGAATGGTGTTATGAGATTTGGTAATAGGGTGTGTGTTCCGGATGTTGCAGAGATTAGGAAGAGTATCTTGGAAGAAGGACATCGTAGTGGATTGAGTATTCATCCTGGTGCTACTAAAATGTACCATGATTTGAAGAAGTTGTTTTGGTGGCCGGGAATGAAAAAGGAAATTGCTGAGTTTGTGTATGCTTGTTTGGTTTGTCAGAAGTCGAAGATTGAGCATCAGAAACCGTCAGGATTGATGGAACCGTTGTTTGTTTCGGAATGGAAATGGGATGGAATATCTATGGATTTTGTGTCTGGTTTGCCAAGGACATCGAAGAATTGTGATTCTATCTGGGTTATTGTTGATCGGTTGACGAAATCTTCTCACTTTATTCTGATAAGAATGGATTATCCGATGGAAAGGTTGGCAGAATTGTATGTTGAGAAGATTGTGAGTTTGCACGGTATTCCTTATAGTATTGTGTCGGATCGATATCCGAGGTTTACATCTAAATTCTGGACGGGATTGTAAGAAGCTTTGGGTACTAAGTTGCGTTTGAGTTCCGCTTATCATCCACAGACAGATGGTCAGACGGAGAGAACGATTCAGTCGTTGGAAGATTTGTTAAGAGCTTGTGTGTTGGAGAAAGGTGGAGCTTGGGATAGTTATCACCATTGGTTGAGTTTACCTACAACAATAGTTTTCATTCGAGCATTGGTATGGCTCCGTTTGAGGCATTGTATGGTAGGAGGTGTCGGACACCGTTGTGTTGGTATGAATCTGGAGAGAGTGCTGTGATTGGACCTGAAATTGTCCAACAGACTTCGGAAAAGATTAAGATGATTCAGGAGAAGATGAGGACTTCTCAGAGTCGTCAGAAAAGTTATCACGATAAGAGGAGGAAAGATCTTGAGTTTAGCGAAGGAGAACATGTTTTTATGCGAGTTACTCCGATGACTGGTATTGGTCGAGCTTTGAAGTCAAAGAAGTTGACTCCATGTTTTATTGGTCCGTTTTAGATTACCAAGAGAGTTGGGAAAGTTGCTTATCAGATTGCTTTGCCGCCGTCACTTGCAAATTTGCATGATGTTTTTCATGTATCTCAGCTAAGGAAATACATTGCTGATCCGTCTCATGAGATTCGGGTAGACGATATACATGTACGAGAGAATTTGACTGTGGAAGCGGTACCTGCGAGAATTGAGGATTGGAAGTTGAAACAGTTGCGAGGCAAGGAGATCGCGTTGGTAAGAGTGGCTTGGGGAGGACCAGCAGATGGAAATGACACTTGGGAGCTGGAGAGTCAGATGAAGGACTCGTATCCCGAACTGTTCGTCTAAGGTATGTTTTCGAGGACGAAAACTCTTTTAGTTGGGGAGAGTTGTGACACCCCAAATAATCCGATTATTAAATAATTAGAATTTTTAATTATTAATTTAATTGGAAATTTAATTATTGGTATTTTTGGATTATTGGAATTAATTTAATTAATTAAAGGAAAGAAGTATTGGTGGTGTGAAGAGTGATTAGAGGGTGTGAGGGGTAAAATACTCTACTCTTACTAATTACTAATTTAATTATTTTTTTATTGGAATAATAAAAGGAGTATTAAAAGGAAAAAGAAGAGAAAGAGAGTTATTTTGGAATATTCATCATACGTGCATTTGAGAAGAGGAAAAAGAAGGAGAAAACCGAAAGCGTCAGAATTCGAAGAACCCACAAGGTAAGGGGTGATTTCGATTAGTTAATTCGTATTATCGGTTTAGATATTCAATAGTATGGATCATAGTATGTTAGGGAATCCCGATTTGGAATTCTAGGGTTCCGTAGAATTGTCCCTATCGCGTCGAATTGTAGGTTGAAAACCATTAGGGTGTCAGATGATAAAAAGGAATGATGAAATAATGTTGTTTGATGTTATAATGGTGCAAAATGGATGTGTTTTGGTGTTTCTCATGTTGCAATTTGTATGGGTATGTTTGGAATTGGTTTAGAATGAATAAATGCTGTCAAAAGTGCAGAATTTGACTCTGCAGGTCGTGGGAACCGGTTCCCAGTGGGGAGGAACCGGGTTCCACTGTGTGGATTTATAAAGACTGGCAAAAATGCACGTAGGAACCGGTTTATGTATAGGTAGGAACCGGGTTCCCATACATTTTTCCAGAAGCGTGATTTTTGAACTTCACAGGAACCGGTTCCTGCATATGTAGGAACCGGGTTCTGCTGTAACTTTTTGAAAAATATTAAACTTTGAAAATTCATAACTTTCAAACCGTAAGTCCGTTTTGAGTGCCATTTTGGACGTTATTTCTTAAATTTAATGCTCTATTTTATAAAATGAAAAGATTTCCTAAAACCTGAAATTATTTTGAAAATGAGTCAAATCCCGGAATAAGTGATTATTGGCTAACGCACATGGGTGTGTATGTAGCAGTGAACCTGTGATGGATGGATGTATTAGTATTGTGTGAATGAAAGGCATGTTTATGTTGCTAATGATGATCTGCATGATCGTTGAGATATCATGTTTTTGGTTTTTGTTCAGTTATGATAAATTGATGTATTTCATAGACTGATTTGATGTTGCATGCTAGTGATGTGCGTGCATATGCATTGTTTTGGTGAAGTTAATTCCCATTGTGTGGAATTTGACTTGTATTGCCGTTAACCGATACCCGGGTGATGATGGGTGGTTAGGCTGGATTCGTGTCCGGGTGTTTATGGACGAATCGATGGTTGCTGTATCCGGTTGATGATGGATCAGTGTTGGGTGACTTGGTCACGTGTTGGTACCACATGCATTGTGTCTGCATTTGTGTTTGCATGGAATTGTAACATGTTAGGATGTCTTCCAGTGTTACAATTCTTTGGTTGATTATTGATTTGTGCATAATGACTTGTATGATTGGAACTGCGTGTTGAATATGAATTTATGCTAAAATGGGTGAAATAATATGCTTGTGATATAATGTTGATTGAGAAGCTTATAATGCATGTTAATTATGAGAAATCTCACCCTTACTTTAACAATTTCAGATTAAAGTTAGCAGCTCATGAGTTGGTGAGGATGGCTCTAGAGCTATGTTACTTTAAGTCCGCGTGTCAGTGTCGTGCTCTAATAGGTTGTAACACTGGGGAACGTTTAGTTGAGGAATTAGTTATTATTCAATTGTTTCTTTGAATTTCATTGGGAATAATTATGTTTTGGTTTATTCCGTTTTGGTTATGGTATTTTTCCGCTGTGTAAGACATGGTCTTAATTTGATTGAATTATTTGAATAATGACCCTCAGTGTAGCACGACTATTGTTTTATTGGAAGTTTTATTTATTTCATAATTGTGACATCCCTTGTTCCGTGTTAACTCTGATGGAATATGTCTTTAATCATTGATATAATTAATATTATTCGGGGTATTTTAGAAGGGGTGTTACAGCAGACACGCTAGCCATAATGTCATCCATGTTTAAACTTAAATAGGATAACGAGGCTCCCCAGGTCACCATTGAACGAATGGATGAACCAGCTCACTGTCACGATATCAATACTAAAGAAGTAGTGGACCAGCCTTGGTTCCACGAAGTCAAGAGGTATCTCGAGGCTCAAGAATATCCGGAAGAAGCTTCAGTCAATGATAAGAAGTTCTTAAGGAGATTCTCTGCTAAGTTCTTCCTTAGTTTTGAAATTCTCTACAAATGTAACCAAGACTCTATTTTGCTTTGTTGCGTAGACAAGGTTGAGGTAGAGAAGATCATGGCTGATCTACATGAAGGCACTTTTGGAACCTATTCCAGTGGGCATACGATGGCAAAGAAAATCCTACGGGCAGGTTATTACTAGTCTACCATGGAAGCAAATTGCTATCAACACTCTCGAACCTGTCACAAGTGTCAGATCTATGCTAACAAGGTGCATGTACCTCCGGTTCCTTTGAATGTCTTGACGGATCCTTGGCCCTTTGCTATGTGGGGCATCGATATGATTGGGGAAATCAAGCCAACAACCTCTAATGGACACCGCTTCATCTTGGTGGCCATTGACTATTTCACGAAGTGGGTTGATGAGGCTTCTTTCGCTTTTGTTACCAAGAATGTTGTTGCCCGGTTCATCAAATAGAATCTCATCTGTCGGTATGGTATCGCAGAGATGATCATCACAAAAAATGGTACGAATCTCAACAACACTATGATCACCGCACTGTGTGCGCAATTCAAGATCCAGCACCACAATTCTTCCCCTTACCAACCAAAGATGAATGGTGCTGTCGAAGCCGCAAATAATAACATCAAAAAGATCATACAGAAAATGACAGTCACGTACAAAGACTGTCATGAGATGCTACCACTCACTCTCCACGGTTATTGTACCACGACACACACATCAATCGAGGCAACACCTTACTCTCTGGTATACGGTATGAAAGTTGTCTTTCCTATTGAGGTCTAGATCCCTTCTCTGAGAATCATGAAGGATGCAGGATTGAATGAAGACGGTTGGATCCAAGATCGACTTGATCAACTGAACTTGATTGATGAGAAAAGGCTTACTGCTGTCTGTCATGGTCAAATGTATCAAAAATGGATGATCAAGGCTTTCAACAAAAAGGTCAGACGCCAAGTATATCGAGTCGGGGATTTGGTGATCAAGCGCATCATACTTCCGCAAGGTGATCCCAGGGGAAAATGGACTCCTACATACGAAGGACCATTTGTGATCAAAAGAATATTCTCTGGTGGAGCAATGATCTTGACCACTATGGATGGCGATGACCTGCCGCACCTTATGAACGCGGACTTAGTCAAAAAAATACTAAGCATAAAAGACCCGCTAGGTTGACACACCTAGGCAAAACAAGGGCATCCCGACGAACCAAAAAGGTTCGGGAAAAAATTTAGGGATAAAAACAAAAAAATATGTACACCCGACAAGTTAAAAACCCGAAAGGGCGACTTGGGCAAAAAAGGGTATCTCGGTGGACTGAAAACCTGAAAGGGCAGTCTAGGAAAAAGTTAGGGAATTAAAGCATATGACTATGTCCCGTTGGATCACCTTTACGGACAACCTTTGGCTTCGACTGACAAACTCAGCGATTCTGATCAATCCAATCAACTTTGGACAAGGCAGCAAGTGGACAAGACGCTCAGAGACACGAAGGCTATAGCAGAACGGGAACCCCATGGGATTATTGCACATATCTATCTTTTCTCTATCAAATTTTCCTTTTTTATGACGATATTCTCTTACTAAGATGTTCGTCTCATTGTACAAAATACTTATTCAAGTTAATACAAAGATACTTCTTTGAAAGTGCACAACTATCTGTTTTTCTTTAATTTCTGTGTTTTGTTTACATAAACATCCAATGATTTATTTTTGAGCATCTGCATTTGAACGTAACTACTGTTTACAAATGAGCAAACATAGAAGAAAATCGCTAACAGCTTTAAGAAATAGGATAATATCTTTAGACTATTCCATAAAATTCCCCTCAGCGTGCAGCTCAATCCCCAGCAGAACAAAACTTCCAGTTATCAATCCCCAGTAGAAGTCGTCCAATTTCTCAGGATTCCCCAACAGATTTCACAAGCCATACACGGCGTTTCCCTTACAACAAAGTTTATTTCTCTAACAAATAGTAGCTCATCAACTCATCAGCACTTCAAAACATGAAGACTTACACTCCACATCCCCAACAACAGTCAGTGATTTATTTTCCCTAATCCAACAATGTTACAACCGCATAGCTTATATGCTTATACATCACATCCATACATCATGACATTGACAACACGAACGCATACAACATAATCTCATTCATTTTATTGAGAACATCATTATGCAATGCATTTCATACATCATGACATTGAATACAACTAATCTTTTATCTCTTCAGGAAAGATCAAGTCAGCAGATGGCTATCATCAACAATTTGCAAAAAAGCCAGAGATTGATACCTGAAACAAGCCAGGACAATTATCTACACGACCAACGGAAGCAATCCAGCACAGGTTCTTCTCATCCAGCTCTCAGATACAGTTCATATACACTCTAGACACAGATGCAATTCTGATACTCATTCAGATTCAACTCTCAGATACAGTTCAGATACGCTCCAAACACGGATGCCATTCTGATACTCATTCAGATTCAGCTTTCAGATACAGTTCAGATACGCTCCATACATGGATGCCATTCTGATACTCATTCATATTTAGCTTTCAGATACAGTGCATATATGCTCTAGATACGGATGCCATCATGATAATCATTCAGATTCAACTTCCAGATACAGTTCAGATTCGCTCCAGACACAGATGCCATTCTGATACTCATTAAGATTCAGCTTGCAGATACGGTTCAACAATAATTTTTGGATGGCATCTACACGCCCATCTCTAACAACTTTCCATCACCTCTCCAAATGGCATCTATAAGCCTATTCACAATTCATCTTCGAGTGCAAATTTCTAGGCACTCTAGTGTTCAATCATCTTTCACCTTTAAGTCACGAATGGCGGACTCGCCAATCTAACTCTTCAGGTTTAAGAAGATTGAACAGGGGCAGCTGTTGTACCCCAAAATTTTCCCTCTCATTTCTCAAGGATTCTCTCACAAGATCTTCTATGGCATCAAGTTTGCAGCACTGATACATCAATTTAGGCTTGGAATTGGCACAAGGGCAAAATTGTCATTTTCACACTGAAAAGTCAAACTTTGACTTTTGATCTAAATCAAGTTTCAAGAATCATATTTAATCAAGACATGTTGAAATATGAATTTTGTTTCATCAAGAAATTCAAAATTCTAAAATACTTAGAATTTTTCTAAGTGTTTAAGAAATATGACAAGCTCAGAACTTCTGATCATATTATCACCATGATGCAAGATGATTCTGGAAGATTTTCTAACACAAGACTTTTAGATCTCAATAAGACCTAAAATATTACAGAACAAAACTCCTTCTAGAAATGCTGGGATTTCAAGTTATACATCTTCAAAATCACGTCCATGAAACTGAAGCTCTCAACAAATTCTGGACCTTTCCAAAACAGGACTTGGTTAGAACTTCTGGGACAGTTTTCACATAGGTTCAGTCAGAAGTTGCAAGAGTAATTAAAAGAGGGCTTACAAAGCATTTCATAAGCTTTCTAGAAAGTCTAGGAACTTGCTCAGAACATGCTGGAGCAAAGGGATTCAAGGATCAGAAGTTGGATGTTTGTTCTAAGTTACACTGATGATGAACTTCTGGCCTAGGTTTAAACTATGATGCACAATTTCATAGCGCATGATTTCTGGTTTGATAAATCTCATCATCATTTAATGCTTACAACCACTTTTGAGCTTTTATCCAAAGGATTTCCCCACGTGTGAGATAGAAGTACCATTGCAGTCATTGAAAAGCAAAATTTTGTACAAGTTTATGCTGGGCCCATGCTTTGCTTTTGCCTCTGAGGGTACTTTTCCTTAATTCATGCTTACAAATCCAACTTAGGCACGGCTAAAATCTACTAACCACCATAATTATTTATCTTGCTTCAAGAACAAGCCAACATGCTAACATGATGTTGGTACTTTTGACTTCTCCAAGCTGCAAGGTTCTTGCCTATAAATTAAACATCATTTGCAACTATGAAGGGGCCGGTCAGAAAAATCAAAAGGAAAAGCTTTGAAACCTTGCTAAAATATCTAGAAATCCAAAACTGTAAACACAAATACAAAACCTACTAGTTTTTAATTCTTGCATTCAAACTCTAATTTCCATTAAGTGTTTCTTGACCAAATCATCCATTCACCATTCATAACCCAAGTTAAAGGTTGTACCAGCCTACTGAATATATGAGAAAGCTAATCAGAACATTACAAGCAGTCAGAACTATACTCCAACTCACATAACATTTTTCAGCTGCAAGGTAAGCTTCTGCTAACCCTCATCATATCACTTAAGCATTGTTAGACTTTCATGTTCAAGATACAATGTAGACATCCTGATTTTGATGCTGCACATATTCTGAGGTTTCATGTATTTGCCTGCCTAAATAGGAAGAACATTAGTTCTGAACTTCTTAAGGAAACTAGGACTAGCAGATACATATTTGTTTCTGATTTACAGTCTTGACATTTTTTATGCTTTTGAAACCATGATGGAAAAACTGCCATAATTGCTATGTCTGTTTTTTCTGTTCTGTTGAGATTTAACTAAGTTACAGATGTTCTGATTAGCATGAATAAAGAATTGGAGTTCATCATCAGAGTTTACTTTGTGATACATGTTTATGCTTTTGCTTTTAATACCGGATGTACATCCACCCCAGTGGCAGACAAATGTGCGCACAGGACATTAGTGCTAAGGGTCCTGGGTTCTAGCCCCAAAAGCATATTTTTAGGTTTATTTGTTGACATTTTTTTACCCATTTATCTGTCAGACGATACTCCCAAATCAGAACTTCTAGATATGCTCACCTAACAACATTATCACCTCACTCTCTCAAAATAGCCAGAACTTTTGACTTGCCAGAGGTACATAAACTTCTAGGTTCCCAGCTACGCTATAGCCTATGAACCCCTTTCAACCTTAGAATTTGGTATACCCAGGCCCAGTACTTTTGACCCTCCATTTTCCCACTAACATTTTTTCTTTTACGGTGTATCAGACTCAGAACTTCTGTTCCTTCTCATTTCAGCAACGTATTGATTCTGACTCTCTTTTCTCTTATTTATTTTATTTTAGCTTTTAAATAAACAAAATCACCAAATATATTTCATATTCACATGTTTTATTTGATTTCTTCAAGAACCAAAAGATCAAAATATTTTCTTAAATAAACTTATTTCTTAACAAAAACAAAACAAGTCCATTTCAATTCCTGTACATTATTTCAATATGGTTGTAATAGATAATTAGGACTTTAATTTCTTGCAATCCCCATTCATAAAATTGTACCCCATCCCCTAAAACTTTGTAATAGCTTAGTATTTTTATTTTCTGCAATTTAATGCTTTATATACAAATTGCTAGTAATTAGGGTTTTGTATGGAAATACTAAAACCCACAAAATAGCGAAACCATAATCAAGACAAAAACAAAGCATGAAATCAATACACTTGCACACAAACACCCATAGGGTAAATCCACTTGGTTGCTTTACAAAAATGACCATATTACGCATGGGATGTATCTTAGCAAAAACAAGCAAAATACAAGATCATAGTACCTCAATGACGCTATCAAAAGTTGCATTTCAAAATGGTCTTAGTCCCTAAAGAAAAATGCTAAGATACCTTGCAACATTTCTAATCATGGTTATACGATGACCCATGCCCGTCCCGTTTACATCCAAAGATAGGGTTACTTACCAAATCAATGGTAAGATAACAATGTCAAAGGAAAAAGGAAATGAACATGAAAGACTTTTGAGTAGGTAGAATGTTCCTAGTTACTTGCTCAAATTCAAAACAAAAACATCCTTGCTATTTCCAAAATAAACACTAACACTTTCAAAAACATCTTTCAAACTTGAAAACATTTTCAAAAGATCAAACACTTTTTATACATTCTTATGAACGAGAATCATTACAAAGTTTTCCTAGACAAAGGCCTCTTCACAAAATACTTTCAAAAACCACACAAAGCACATTTTCAAACAAGAGCAAGTGATCTAGCAAGTAACTAAGAGCCCATGGAAAACCATGGATGAAAAGGGTGCTAATACCTTCCCTTTTCATAACCTACCCCCCGAACTCAAGAAATAATCTCAAAGGTCTTTCCTGTGCTTTTTCACCTTTCCTTTTAGATAAAAGAAAATTCGGTGGCGACTCTTTCTAACCGCAACATTTGCGATAAAACGCAAAACACCCAAGTCAGTTCTCCCACTGTATCACACAATGGTTTTAAGTATCAATGTTTTTGTAGAAGTTTTGGGTCAGGTTTAAGTATGAGTCATTTTTCCAGTTGTCGTCGGGTATCGTCGTAATAAAATCGTATTTTAGAGGCTGTTACATATGATATGAAGAAGTAGGATTCATTAAACTTGGTACACACTCATATTACCTATTTAAATGTTTTACCTGTTAAAATGAAAAACAACATCATGTTTAGCAATAATTTGTAGCCGACAAAAGTCAAACATTAAATCAGAGAAATCAAATATTGTTGAAAATATCCTTGTAAACAACGTTTATAGTTGTTTCTTTAAATTTTTCATTCTCATCGTGTATCAATATTTTGATTCCATTTTTTTTTCGTGACTCTTGATAGTGCAACATAAATATGTCCATGTATAAATACATCCCTTGGAAAGTAAAGACCTACATTATCCAGAGACCGTCCCTGTGATTTGTTAATTATCATGGCATATGAGACTATAATTGAGAATTATCGTCTATTAGTTTGAACGGCCAGGGTGACTGTGAGGGTGACATATCCATGCAAGGGATGTAAATATGATTTCCAGATCCCTTTCTGGCTATTATTGAAGCTTCAATAACATTGGTTACCATCTTTGTTATTATTCCCCTCGATCCTGACTATAAGCCACAAAATGGTCTCAGTTTCTTCTTTAACCAAGATATTTCATCTGGAAAGGGTGAAAATACAAGTTATCTCAAATAAAGAGACTACCACTTGTAAAGATTTCTCAACAAACTTCTCTTGCGAAACTTCCTCGAAGAGATACCATTTGATGGAGAATCAGATAAACTTCCTCTCGATCCTGACTATAAGCCACAAACTGGTCTCAGTTTCTTCTTTAACCAAGATATTTCACCTGGAAAGGGTAAAAATACAAGCTATCTCAAATAAATAGACTACCACTTGTAAAGATTTCACAACAAACTTCTCTTGCAAAACTTCTTCGAAGAGATACCATTTGATGGAGAATCAGATAAACCTCCCCTCAATCCTGACTATAAGCCACGAACTGGTCTCACTTTCTTCTTTAACCAAGATATTTCACCTGGAAAGGGTAAAAATATAGTTGTAGGAATCTTTCAATGAACTTTCTTCATCATTGAAGCACATCCAAACTCAATAACGAACTATCTCCCATAATGACGAGACTACCATTCATTGAAAAAAAAATCTTCTTACGTTAACAGACTTACTGGGAAGAATAGGTTATTCAAATAAAGAGAACTGCCGCTTGCTGTCTTAAGAAGGAATTGTAATAAGACTGGCGAGAAATGAAGCTTGATTTCCTGGGGAAATACCAATACATCCCTGTTGGGGAAAAAAGTCTTTGCATGCAAAATAAATGCACATTCTCAAATCAAGGCTCGAAACCTGCAGAAACCAGAATAATAATGTTGTCGGGGACTACAGACTCAAACCAGAAATAAACTGGGATGAAATAATCAACCAAGTCAGCACCCGATGAGAAATAAACTCAAAAGGGGATCATACTCCATCCTGATAATGAACTGAATGGGAAGGCTGAAGCAAAAATCTTCCACGAGGGATAACTCGGTGGGGAAATTGAAAGGATATACACTTCCTATTTAACATTGACAACTCTATTGGAGATAGAGTAACATAACTTTGTAAAGAGGACACTATGCCAACAAAGCATCAATGAATGAAAATGAGTAATGAAGTTTAAATTCATCTATGCATGATGTGTATGAATGTATGGATGTTATCATGCACATGATAACAAAATAACCATAATACACTAGGGATAACCAGACAAGTCACATGCAGGATGAAGATTAGATTCCACGAGAGGGTAAGCATCAACAGAGGAAACAAAGACCTATTTCACGGCTTAACTTCACTCGGAAGAAACATAACTTGAAGGCAAACAAAGAACCACCTGGCTAGCAACAAATAAAGTTGCGGGAATATCATAAACTCTTCTATGTCTCACCGGGGAATACCAATACGAACTTCGACAAGGGAAGAGGAGGCTTCAACATCTAGACTTCACTGGAGATTCCAAAACTAACTTCACTAGGGGAATATGAAAGCCATGTCGTCGAGACATCAAATGGGGATGTATATACAGACTTTACCAGAGAAGATGCAAAACTACATCGTTGATACTTCAACTAGGGATCGTTATGCTAACTTCATTGGGGAAAAAGAAGCCACACACACCCAAGAGAGCCTGGATATAGTCTTCAATATTAGGCATAATAGTTGTGAAAAATTCTATGGAGAGAGAGAGAGAGATCATGGAATTTTACGGGGTAACAACTTCAGAGGGAAGTATCATATTCGACACATCTGGAGAATTAAGAAGTTGACAGCACCAGTAATGGGTCAGCTCGTGGGGATTTCAAATCAAACTCAGTGCACAATGAGAGAAAACCCAAGGAGTAGACACTTATCTCAAAACTTCTTAGAATGTATATTTCCCTTGTCTGGTTGCTTAGAGGCACACTACAACAACAATACCATAACTGAAGGGCATAATATCCTGCTGAAGATTCTACATTACTTCTCAACACGAAGGGAGAAAGAGTTCAACAACTAAGCACATGCTATGTAACTTTGCCACCTCTGCTTGATCACCCTTTGACCACGGAGGGAAATTACACTCAGTAGGAGGAATCTGAATCAGGACCTGACTGGGGAGGATGGGATTACAAACCCAACATCAAATAGCTTCTTGAATACCATCTGAACCAAAACTTAACTAGGGAAAGATGGGAACAAACCCAATACCACACCACAACCTGGAAGACACCCACTAGCTGGTCAGTTACTGTAGAGGGAATCATGCACCTATCTACCATGCAGATCATTAGAAACAATATTGCTTGAGGATGATCTTCAATCATGGAAGAACCTAGTAACTGTCTAAAAAAAATCTGGAAATGCCCTTGCAAACAAATTTGGTGTCCCAAGTTTACCGTACTGGTCGAGATATCTTTTCATGACTTGCCCTTGGCTGTCTGCTTTTAGGATAATCTGCCTGACCAAAAACAAATTCCTCGAGATTCGTCGATTCTCGATGTAATTGCCCTAGATTAGTTGAATGTTGCATCTTCTTTACTTGAAAACTTCTTCTTAGCTACGTGCCCTTTGCTGATACTCAAATGTAAGCTTCTTTGATATCATCAATGGTTTTACAAGCAGAATAATGTTTATTCTAAGAATGATAAATCTAATGCAATAATTATGTAAGTCTTGAAGATTTTATTGATGAAATTTTGCAAAGCCTTATGAATGAATCACTAGCCAGGAAGCAAAATTGATTTTTATTTTATTTTTATCAAAGATAACAAAAGCATACGATACCAACACAAAATTTTTAGCAAAATTCACGAGAGTCAGAAAATGCTATCTCGTTGAAGTATGCTTTCGAAATAAACCTTGTTTCAATTAGGACTTTTGAGGGTTGTAACGTGGCCTGGTTCATGGTTTTAGAAAAAAATGGATTTTAAGGCTCAAAGTTATTTGGTGCCCACCCCCTTCACGATGTTCTCCAGTCCTAAGTTCAGTTAACTCGACCTAAACATTCATCTCTCAAAAGAAATTTTTAGACAGTTGAGGAACCAACCAAGGTTTTCTTTGGATACGAAAATCACTTATCTTTACTTTTATTGTCTGATCAAGCAACATATTTCTTTACTAAGGATATCCATTTTGCAATCCTTTTTCGCATTTCAGGCTTTCCATCATTTTCCCTAACTTTTGGCTGGACAAATTCTTTTTGAATTTGACTATGAAGCCCCGCGGGATGCCCTGAGTTTTGCCTAAGCGAGCTTTTTCCAAGTTTCGACTTAGCGGGGATTTTTGTCTTTTTCTTTAATCACTTCTTATTCATTTCATTTTTTCATTCATTTTTATATTACCTTTTCTTTCTTTCTTGAACATGTCGCGTGATGTTTAGTCATTTTCGACTTGTTGGAAGAATTGTGACTGCCCTATTCCTTGGAAAATGAGGGATAAACATTGTTATATCATCGTCTACTGACTTTCTGATGTGCGAGACATACTCATTGGGGTATTTTCGATTGACGCCCACTCTTGATAAGTGAAGTTTAGCCATTACAATTTTGGGTTTCATCAACCTTTTGAATGATAACCATTGTTGTATCCTTAGATGCGCATTTCTGATGAGTTCTGAACGCTCGACCAAATTAACTGAACACTACCCTGCCCCAGGTTAAAAATGAGGGTTTTTTTCTAAAATAGAAAATAAACTCCTGCTTCAAGGCTCAAAGGGGTTAACGAGGGTTTCACTCCCTTATATCTTCGGTGTTTGGGAATTTGAAACAATGCCTATATATCGTCAGCAGAGTTTTATTCAAAAGCACACAACTAGAAATTTTGCATTTTAAATTCATCATCCTCCCCCCAAACCATGTCTAGGCAGGAGAATGGATAACAATTTGGTATCATAATGCAAAAATAAATTTAAAATTTAAAATAAATACGAGTGAAACGAATGGATTTCTTCAAGACAAACATATTTATTGTATTAAGATAATCATTCAAATGTAAACAAGTTCTTACATGCAAACAATACGATGATTAACAAGAAGAATTACAAATGAGAAATCAGTAAAATTGCCAGTAAACATGAGAAGACTAATCATCCTTAAAATCCAGCTGTCTTTCAATAACGTTTATTCTTCGGTAAAGACTTGGATTGAACTTCAAGACAAATACCCTCAAGTGACAAAATACCACTTCTGACCAATTTCTGGACTTCAGCTTTTAATGGATAACATTGTTCAATACTATGCCTAGGGGCTCCCTGATGAAAAGCACAAGTCAAATCAGCTTTGTAGTACCAAGGTATCTTCTTAGGAATCTTCGGTGGAGGTCGAGTCTGAACCAAATTCCTCTGCATTAGGATAGGAAACAACTCTGTATAAGTCATTGGAATTGGATCAAATTGGGTTTTCTTCTGATCAGGAACTTGCTGATTTTGTTGACAGACTGAAGCAACAAGAGGTAAATTGAAAACAGGGATGACAAAAGAGACGTGTTGATTCTAATGCTGATTGTTTCTTCTTCTAGTTCTCTTCTTGGCAAAGTTATTATCAGACTTTTCACACCACTAGTTGTGCCACTGTCTTCAGATAAACATTCCTTTCGGACATCCTCTTCTTGAAGCACTCTACATTCGCCTTTTCTGGGAACTCACCGGGTGCACTGACTATCACCTTCTCATGAAAGAATGATTTTAAAGTTTCTGTGAAGACTTTTGCCATCTCTTCTTCCTTCCTAGAAGGATTGACCTGGGCGGCAACCAAAGTTTTAACCAAAGCAGTTAGATATTCCATATCAGCCTTCAAATTAGTTACTTCTTTGCGGAGTTCAAAGATCTCTTGCTTAATGCTTTCTAGCTTCCCTTAGCACGAGTGTTGTACTGATGAGGCAACTTGCTTCAAACGACCAAAGGACCTTGGGTAAGACTTATGTGGAACTCATGCAATGCATAGTCAAACGTAACATGATGCATGACATGCAATACAAATGCCATATTCTTATTTCCAAAAGTTCATACACTTTGATTCCAGTTATTAAGCCAGAATGTTATTATATATTCTTTTTTCATGTATTTATTATATATTATTTTTTTGTTTATTTTTCGTCTTAACAATTGGAATCAAGGAAGTAATGTTTTGAAAAAAAAGGAACATGTATGCTGATAATTATATTAACAAGCCATGTATGCAAACATATGGGATCAAAGCTTCTACGGTACTGGATAAATGCTGAACTGATAACAAAACCACTGTCATATGTAATAAGATCAAAGGTCCAGACCAAATCAGAATACCAAGGATCAAAGTAATCAATATAATCAGAGTCACCAACGGAACATGTATAGTCACCATCTGTACCTGTAAAGATTATTCCCTCCCCACTCACGGGTAAAGACTAGGTCATGGTAAGGTCAATGGTAACTCAGAATCGAGGGTACTCCTAAAAAACTATCGCCATATCACCTACGTGAAAATGATAGCCCCTCATTTGTACCTCATCTGAGCATGGACGACATGGCGGCATAGTGAAACCTAAGTCAACTAGCCGTTCATGTTCCACTTTATTCCTAGTGTTCCTGTGGTTTCCACTTGGCCTGGGTATTTGGCCTTTTACCTCATAGTAACATCCCACCCATCAAGAAACAGAGAAACCAGCACAAAAACAATATAACAAATAACAATAAAGATGCAATGCAAACATATGCTCAAACATATACAAATGAATAATCCATAAAATCATAATGATAAACACCCTAAGAAAATAAAAACGAGAGCTAGGAGTGACTCACGGGATGGACCATCAATTGGTCGACATGCATTTCCCCAATGAAGTCACCATTTTTCTGTAGCGGTAAAATTAATGAAGTCGCTGGCGAGTATTTATTTATCCCATATGAAAGGGAAAGGAAGATCATCGAAGAAGAACCTAAAGGGGGAAATCAAGGTCTTGCGACCGAGAGATTGGGTAAGGGAGTCGATTACGCGAGGGGAAGGTATTAGCACCCCACATGTCCATAGTACTCTATGGGATCCACTCTCGTTATTCTAATCAAAGGGTGTGTTCAATCTAATGCTTAAGGGTTATAAACAAAGAGAGAATGCATGCAAAGAAAAGAGAAAGAATGTAGGGAAAATAAAGTTGTACTCACTTGGGCCCTACTCCAATGCCTACGTATCCTTTTTGAGGAATCAGAGCTACCGTAGTTCTGCTCATATATTTTGTTTGTTTGTATTTTTTTTAAATGAACAATGTTGCATTCGATTATTCCACCACTGCTCGACCTTTGGAGACTTATGACCTGTAGTGGAAAGGAGCTAACATGCTCTTAGAAGAGAAAAGCCGAATGGCGAAAAGAAATGGATTGGTTGGTATTTTTTTACCATGAAAATAATTTTTTTGTATGCTTAGCATTTTTTTTACATTTGCCAAGAAAAAGAAAAATTTAGTTTTAAATGCAATTATGCAAAAAAAAAAGGGAAGAAAACATCTAAGGTAGACTAACCTATCTCTAACCTAATCTTATCATACAATGAGGGATCCTATCTAAGTTAGCATGCCAAAGAAAGTCTAACAAACTATCCTATAGGGAGCATGCACTGAGAGCGAAGTCGTGATCTCAATTTCTAAATTGAGTGACTCATCGATCAACAAGAAATATAGGAAAGCGATAAAATCCTATAAGGAGCATGCACTGAGAGCGAAGTCGTGATCTCAATTGCTAAATTGAGTGACTCATCGATCAACAAGAAAGGAAGAAAACACAAGCATAACACATAACAGAAATGAAGTGTGGAATGCCTGCTATAGGTCTTTAAAAAGAGAATTCGAGTGCACACTCTTTATTTTCTACTTCTCATGATATCTAGAAAAGCGATAAATGCGGAAATATAACTTGGAAGCAGTATAATACCAAACAAACAATGACGTCCACAAAAAGTGTAACCAAGGTAAAGAAATCCGAGATACTTCGTACGAGCTGGCATCAACAAACAAATAGCCAGAGTTCGAATATTTGGAATAGGTGTCGAAACTTCGTCGATGTGAAAATAAATCACAATCAGAATCCAAAACACATCCGCATATCAAATAATGAACCTGCATAAAACTCAGCTTAACCAACAAAGGTGAATCACAAATTTCAAGTCATCGAAAAATTCAGAAATAAATTTTCTAAAAAAATCAAATGAGAAATCCAACAAATTTATTGATTTTTTTTAGTTTGTTACCTAAAATGATGAAAGGAATCCCTAAGATCTATATTTTTTATTGTTTTTATTACATCTATTTTCCTATTATTTTTATTATAAAAGAAATTTAAACTAAAAAAAAATTAAACAAAATCTAAAAAAGGGACATAGGAAGTATAATTGATCCGGGGGTGTATGGTTGAACTGGGGAGTGCGGTGTGGTAAATTGGTGCTAGGCCCAAGCTGGCTAAGTCCAATAAAACAAATTTTTTTGTTCACCTTCAGCATTAGGCTTACCAAAAACAAACTAACGGACTTAGAGGGATTTTAGCCAGCCTATACACCCATCTAACAACACTTAAACCAGATTTTATTTATCACCTTATTATGATTAAACCAAAAAAAGTGAGGTAACAATATAGAATGAATAAAGTTATGAAACGACATCGTTTTTGCGACTTAGGGTTCAAAATAGGGACGATTTAGTTTCATGAAGAAACTTCTTCTTCTCCTTCTCAACAAAAACGCACCGCGAAACTCGTCTCTTCTAATGGTTCTCCGCCGTCTCAACCGTCGTCTTCCCAAATTTAAATCAACCCTTGCTTCGTCTTGCACCTTAACCTTTCATGTTCCCTTAATTCTATGAAAACTTTTGAATCTACACTTGATTGTCACAAAAAAAAAACCTAACAATTTGGATCGAAATTCAATGAAGAAGAAACCTGATCTCCAGTAGCAAGCTTGGGATTATGATTCAACAAGGAAAGAACCACACAATAGTATCAAAGAATATGATAAACAAGATGAAGACACGACCAACTTCAATGGAGCATACCTCTGCGTCAACTCTGGAAATGACAAGTAGCTTTAGGTAAGCTTCTTCTTGGTCACTTCTTCTACGTTCTTCTTTGTGATTCATTCTGTGAGGTTCCTGTTCTTCCTTCTTCTGACTTTCTGCGTGTATCAATGTTGCAGTTTTGATGAAGTGTTTTTGTTGTGATGAAGATGAGTGAAGATGATGAAGAATCGAGCAATGGAGGATCCGGTTATGGCGATGTAGGTTTTAGGATGATGAAGGTTGATGAAGGTGATGAAGAAAGACGATGGAGATTTCAGAGATTTTTGATTCACAGATGAAGAGGATTGCAAAAGTATTGAAGCTTGGAAAAAAAGATGAGAATTCTTCAGAAGGTTATTGAACAAAAAATGAAGATTAAGAGAGAGTAGAGAGGTGAGTATTCCTGTTTTTTGCTTTGTATGAATGAATGAATCCCCCCTGAACACCTCTCTCTCTTTCTGTTATATGCAATATCCTATGATTCCTTCCATCCAATCTGTTAGGAAACCTCCCCCCGTAGAAAGTTGGTTTTCTGTTTTTACAATTTTTGTTAAAGTTCCGTTGGAAGTTGTTAGAAATTCTGGAAATTAGTTCCAAGACGGTTAGCAAGAGTTTGAGAGGTTATGGACAGTTGGAATTGGTAAGCAGTCTATAGAGATTAGTCGTTGTTAATAGTCTGTTAGAACAGTTAGGATGAGCTAGAATTTTGTTGCAAATTAGTTAGAAGAAATTGTTAAAAAAGCTGGCTGGAATTCTGTTCTGGTGATTAGAAAGTCAATTATGCTTAGAGGGAGTTGGTTTTTGACAGTTTAGGGGGTGAGAATTAACCGGTTCTGTTAAGCAGGGTTATTATAGTTGGTTAGAATTGTTTGAAGTTAGTTAGGCTTAGAAAACAGTTAGGGAGTTATATAATTTGATTTCTTCTTCCATTTTCTGAACAAGGCCATTTTCTGGACTATTTTTTTATTTATATGAACTGGTTTTGATGCAGGGCTTTTTGATAATCTCATGTTTGGTCCCTTGAATTCTGATTAAGTATTTTTCACTTTGGTTAACTATCTTGCGTTGATTCACTGCAGGGCTGCATTTTTGACATTGTAATTCGACTATCCATATTATACTCAGCAAAGAAATAGATTTCTGCAATTTCTACTCTTAGAGCATCCAGATCAACACTCCTCAAGTCCTCCACTAAACCTGCGTCTCAATGCAATAAAAAATGATTCTCGATTCAACATCAAAAGAAGGTATTATCCTATGAGTGAAGCCTTCTTGGTAGCCTTCTCCATATTTCTGGCTTCGAGACATGGTGTCCATACGTCATGGTGGGAACTCAGGTTCTTTATGCACTAAAGGCACAGGAGAAACACCAGCAATATCTAACCCGGGATTTAACTCGCCAGAAGTACCTCTACTGCAGCCTGGGTAGCCTGGGATTATTGACAGCTGAGAAGCAATGTTGTGATGTTTTGAACAACATTTATTCTAAACATCATTTATCCTTTGTTTGTAATGAGATGAATTTTGATCCATGGTCATGAGCTGCTTCCTTTTTTAAATTGATTTTAAACGGTTTTACATTGGTAGATTTCAGACAGATTTTCTGAATTGTTTTTTCTTAGACAAATTCAGTGTAATTGAAATAGTGCATTGGTTTGGTGTATTGAAAATTGGGTCGTTTTGGATTTTATGCTTGAACTCGGACAAAGAAGTATTGGTAATTGATGGAGAAATGATACTTGCATTTGAAAAGTACCGTAAACTTGAACCTAAGAATTCTGAATTTGGTTTGAGTGAACTTTGAACTTGATTGTAACTTGATTTGTAAGTTAATGCATATTTCATTTTTAATACCAATATAAACTCTAACCAAATTTGAATCATCTTCAATTCAAAGAAAACCCCTAATTCAACTCTTCCATCCATGTTAACTTGAATCGTAAGCAACACACTAATGCCTTGATCAACACTTCCTATTTTGTAGCATAAACCAAAACCTTGGAAACTCAGTCTTCAAACATTTGATTTGGAAAAATTATTTTCCATAAAACAATACCTTTGGAGCATCCTTGTATGAAGATGAATGAGACTCGAATCATAGCGGAAAAAACTTTAAGATAACCCTATCCATGATCTTTATACTGATGAATGTTAACAAGCTTAAATCATATAAAAGAAACCCTAGCTTCAAGATCCTTGTTCTCATGCTAAATTTACTGATTGATGATGCACGATATGTTGAATGATCTAATGAAGGTTATGTATCTCAATCTCAAATAAATCCACAGATTCGAGTCATCTTGCATTTTAAGCGACCAACTTCCGCTTGATAAAACTCAAAGCAATCTTTTAGTAAAGGAAGAGTAGGTCTCAATGTAACCTTGAAGTGATACTTTAACTCAATAAACCTCCATAGAAGAATCACTACCAAGCTCCAACAAAATGAAGAGAAATCCTGATTCTCTGGCTGAGTTAGGCCCTAATACCTTTGTTCATTGAAAGAACCTTGATGAAGAAAAATTTGTATCTTGAGGAAACCTGATAGTGAAGACATCTATGCTGCTTGAGATCCAAAACCCTAATCTCATGCCAAGAAAAATGAGAGCGAAAGTTGAATCAATATTGAGTAAAATAGCAAACTTAAATCATAGAGAGAAACCCTAATGCTAAAGTGCCCCGATCTTGTAACCATGAGACTAATGCTATGTGCAAAACGTACAAAGTATGATGAGGGGTCTTAGGGGCAAAAAATTGGGGTATAAAAGATACCCTTATTTAAGTGTCTTCTATCCGGAGATACGAAGATTAAAATCTTCATTTCGACGTGATTGAAGATACTTAAATATAAAACAAGCCCTATTTTTGGCCCTAAGATACCATGCGATGCTTATGATTATGGATGTAACGTATGAATTTCATGCAGACGGGAAAGACACACACTGGAGAAGCAAAAGTAGAACCTACAAATTAAACAAAAGAATTCAACCAGGATAATAAATTTATGGAGAACAACACGACTCCGGGGATAGAAATTTGAATCTATTGGGGACGAATTAGCTCTGCTGGGGAAAAGAAAACTCAACTTCACTAGGGGGTAAGATCCTGAGAGGATACAAAATAACATAAACTTCAAAACCGAGGGGAAAGTAATGGATGACAACAATTGACCGATAGTTGTGAACTATCCACTCATAGAGGAGATAGCAAAAAGAGAGTAACATCAACACAGGGGATCGACAGTCGCTAACCAGAAAAGATCAATCTTACCTAAGAATGGTAATGAACTACCCACTCAAGAATGAAGGTAAAAAAAACATAGGACAATACTGACTTTTATTGAAGGTAAAGAAACAAAAGATACACCGAACATTACTGAAGGTGGAGAAAAGAGAATGCACCAGCTTTTACTGAAGGTGATGTCTCAAAGAGTAATAACGAACTTCCCAAAATCCCGGCGTTCTTCCTAGAACGAGTAAAAATACAAGCTATGTCAAATAAAGAGACTACCACTTGTAAAGATTTCTCAACAAACTTCCCTTGTGAAACTTCCTCGAAGAGACACCATTTGATGGAGAATCAGATAAACTTCCCCTCGATCCTGACTATAAGCCACAAACTGGTCTCAGTTTCTTCTTTAATCAAGATATTTCACCTGGAAAGGGTAAAAATTCAAGCTATCTCAAATAAAGAGACTACCACTTATAAAGATTTCTCAACAAACTTCTCTTGCGAAACTTCCTCGAAGAGATACCATTTGATGGAGAATTAGATAAACTTCCCCTTGATCCTGACTATAAGCCACGAACTGGTCTCAGTTTCTTCTTTAACCAAGATATTTCACTTGGAAAGGGTAAAAATACAAGCTATCTCAAATAAGGAGACTACCACTTGTAAAGATTTCACAACAAACTTCTCTTGCAGAACTTCCTCGAAGAGATACCATTTGATGGAGAATCAGATAAACTTCCCCTCGATCCTGACTATAAGCCACGAACTGGTCTCAGTTTCTTCTTTAACCAAGATATTTCACCTGGAAAGGGTAAAAATACAAGCTATCTCAAATAAATAGACTACCACTTGTAAAGATTTCACAACAAACTTCTCTTGCGAAACTTCCTCGAAGAGATACCATTTGATGGAGAATCAGATAAACTTCCCCTCGATCCTGACTATAAGCCATGAGCTGGTCTCAGTTTCTTCTTTAACCAAGATATTTCACCTGGAAAGGGTAAAAGTATAAGCTATCTCAAATAAAGAGACTACCACTTGTAAAGATTTCACAACAAACTTCTCTTGCGAAAATTCTTCGAAAAGATACCATTTGATGGAGAATCAGATAAACTTCCCCTCGATCCTGACTATAAGCCACGAACTGGTCTCAGTTTCTTCTTTAACCAAGATATTTCACCTGGAAAGGGTACAAATATAGCTGTAGAAATCTTTCAACGAACTGTCTTTATCATTGAAGTACAGCCAAACTCAACAACGAACTATCTCCCATAATGACGAGACTACCATTCATTGGAAAAGAAAAATATCTTCTTACGTTAACAGACTTACTGGGAATAACAGGTTATTCAAATAAAGAGAACTGTCGCTTGCTGTCTTAAGAAGGAATTATAATAAGACTTGCGAGAAATGAAGCTTGATTTCCTAGGGAAATACCAATACATCCTTGTTGGGGAAAAAAAGTCTTTGCGTGCAAAATAAATGCATATTCTCAAATCAAGGCTCGAAGCCTGCAGAAATCAGAATAATAATGTTGTCGGGGACTACAAACTCAAACCATAAATAAACTGGGATGAAATAATTAACCAAGTCAGCACCCGATGAGAAATAAACTCAAAAGGGGATCATACTACATCTTGATAATGAAATGTATGGGAAGGCGGAAGCAAAAATCTTCCACGAGGGATAACACGGTGGGGAAATTGAAAGGATATACACTTTCTGTTTAACATTGACAACTCTATTGGAGAGAGAGTAACATAACTTTGAAAAGAGGACACTATGCCAAAAAAGCATCAATGAATACAAATGAGTAATGAAGTTTAAATTCATCTATGCATGATGTGTATGAATGTATGGATGTTATCATGCGCATGCTGACAAAATAACCATAATACATTGGGGATAACCAGATAAATCTAATCTTGGGTGAATACAACACTCGACCAAGTCACATGCAGGATGAAGATTAGATTCCACAAGAGGGTAAGCATCAACACAGGAAACAAAGTCCTATTTCACGGCTTCACTTCACTTGGAGGAAACACGGCTTGAAGGAAAACCAAGAACCACCTGGCTAGCAACAAATAAAGTTGCAGGAATATCATAAACTCTTCTATGTCTCACCGGGGAATACCAATACGGACTTCGATAAGGGAAGAGGAAGTTTTATTGTCTAGACTCCACTGGAGATTCTAAAAATAACTTCACTAGGGGAAGATGAAAGCCATGTCGTCGAGACTTCAACTGGGGATGTCAATACAGACTTTACCGGGGAAGATGCAACACTACATCGTTGATACTTCAACTGGGAATTGTCATGCTAACTTCATTGGGGAAAAAAGAAGCCACACACACCAAACAGAGCCTAGATACACTCTTCAATACCAGGCATAATAGTTGTGTAAAATTCTCTGGAGAGAGAGATCATGGAATTTCACGGGACAACAACTTCAGAGGGAAGTATCATATTTGACACATCTGGAGAATTAAGAAGTTGACAGCACCAGTAATGGGTTAGCTCGTGGGGATTTCAAATCAAACTCAGTGCACAATGAGAGAAAACCCAAGGAGTAGATGCTTATCTCAAAACTTCTTAGAATGTATAATGCCCTTGTCTGGTTGCTTAGAGGCACACTACAATAAAAATACCATAATTGAAGGGCATAATATCCTGTTGAAGATTCTACATTACTTCTCATCATGAAGGGAGAAAGAGTTCAACAACTAAGCACATTGTGATACGGTAGGAGAACTGACTTGAGGTTTTGCGTTTGTTTTTGCAAATGTTGCGGTTTAGCAAGAGTCGCCACCGACTTTTCTTTTATCCAAAAAGGAAAGGAGAAAAAGCACAGGAAAGACCTTTAGAGATGTTTTCTTGGGTTCGGGGGGTAGATTATGAAAAGGGAAGGTATTAGCACCCTTTTCATCCATGGTTTTCCATGGGATCTTAGTTACTCGCTAGATCACTAGCTTTTGTTTAAATGTTCTTGTGGTGTGGGTTTTGAAAGTATTTCGAAAATGGAACTTCGTAATGATTCTCGTTTAGATAAGAACGCATACAAAGTGTTTGTTTCGAAAATAGTTCAAAGAGGTGTTTGTGAGATGTGTTTTTGAAAGTGATTTTGAAAAGGTGTCTTTGTAATGGTTCTCGTTTCTATAAGAACGCGTACAAAGTGTTTGTCTTTTGAAAATGTTTCAAAGTGAGAATGTTGGTGTATAAAATGTTTTTGTTGTGAGCAAGCGAGTAACTGAGAGCGAACCTACCTACTCAAAAGGTCTTAGATGTTTTTTTCCTCCTCCTTTAGATGTTACTATCTTACCATTGATTTGGTAAGAAGCTCCATCGTTGGATGTGAAGGGACGGGCGTTGGGACGTTTGAATAGTCATAGAAGGAAACTTATGAGACGTTTTAGCAATGCCGTTTAGGGACTAGATCGTTTACCAAAGGCAACATCAAGGGTCATCGAAGGATTACGATCTTTTATCGAGGGTCTTTGCTAAAACGCCCATGTTCGAGGGACATGACTATTTTTCTGATAGGCAACAAAGTGGGATTACCCTAAGGGTGTATGTGTGAATAGTGTGTTTGATTGCATGCATTTTAATCTTGATTAGGGTGATCTATTTGTCGATTTCATATCTTGTCATACACACCCTAATTACTAACAATATATGAAAGCAATAAAAGTGCAAAAAGTAAACATCCTACGCTATTACAATCATTAGGGGGATGGGGGTACATATTTATGAATGGGGGTTGCAAGTAAAATTAAATCCTAAGTTACTATAACAACCATATCGAAATGGATCAGAATGTGCAAGAAACATAAATTGCTTATTTATTTAAGAAAGGAAATAAGTTTTGTTTAAGAAAATATTTTTTGGTCTTTTATGATTGATGAAAAATAAAAGAGATGGCAAAAAATGATAGAAGGAAAGAAAACATAATCAACATAAATGCTGAAACAGAAGATGTCAGAAGTTCTGACTCTGACGTGCTGCACAAACAGAAACAAACGTTAATAGAAAGAGGGAAAGTCAGAAGTTCTGGGTCTATTGTGAACACAAAAGTCTTCATAAGTTCTGATGCCAACTGAAAGAACTTCGTCTCCCTCTCCGCGCTAGTCAGAACATCTGCAACTTAGTCATTTTTCAACTGAACAGAAGTTGCACATATAACAGTTATGACAAGTTTCATAGAATTTCAGAAACAAGAAATATCAGAACTATAAATCAGAGGCAAGCGTGAATTTGCTAATCCTAATTCTGAGTTCTAATTTCTTCCAGAAGTTCTGAACTGATTCATTCCATGCTTAGGCAGATAAATACGTGAAGCCTCAGAATATGTACAACACCAGAAACATGATGTCTACATTGTATTTTTGAACATGCAAATCTGTTAATGCTTAAGTAACGTGATAAGAGTCAGCAGAAGCTTACCTTGCAGCTAAAAAGATTCTGTGAACTGGAGGTTGGTTCTGAACTCTGGTGATGTTCTGAGCCACTTCTTCACCTACTCAGTAGGATGAAAGTTTTTAATTTCTGGAACAACTCAAGGGTGATGTTCTGACTTCTTTGAGGTGGAGGTGAATGGCGAGTTTATGGCAGTATGAATACAGAAGTTAGAATAGCTTCTAATATGTTAATCAACAGCTGTGGGGATGGTTTTAGTCAAGGAACAATGGAGTTTTGATGCTAGAATCAAATGCTAAGGTTTTTATATTTTGGTGTTTATAGTTTTTTTGGATTCTTGGAATTTTTGCAGGGATTCAAGGCTTTTTTCTTTCTTTTGGTGATTCTCTCTCTAAAAGCCAGCCCCTTGAACGTGTGATGGAGCAAAGTATTTATAGATGGGTTTGTTGTGGTTTTGGGGGGGGGGGGGGGGGAAACAAAAGGGATTCAAACCTTTTTGGTATACTGTTCCATTGCTTTTTAGTCACAGTTTTTCGTATGCCAATTTGATGCAAATATGGGGTTTGAGAAAGTGCAGGCGTGGACTGGGTCAACAACAATTTGGAGCATTGTGGCAGCTGGTTGCAGGACTATGCCATAGCAGGGCAGCAGGTTACTTAAATGAGGTTTTAGGATTTGGTGATGTTCTGATCGCAGAAGATCAGAAGCGTAACCTCCAAATGCTGAAGGGGCATCTTCTGACCGGAGCGTTGAACATAGCCTCCATATGCTGAAGAATCATGTTCTGACTGAAGCATCATGTTCTGACCAAAGAGCACCGCTTCTGCATGTTCTGATTGAAGCGTCAAGTTCTGAACCGTGTTTGCAACTTCTGACTGCACTTGTATAGAGGCTGACTCAGAAGTTTTGAAGTGTCATATTCTCTAGACACTTAGAAAATTTTCTAAATGTTTAGAAAATTTGATTTTCAAAGTAACTTCTGACTTTTGATTTTTGATGAACCAATTTCATGCCTTAATGAAATGTGATTCTTGGTACTTGATTTTTGATTCAAAAGTCATAGTTTGACTCTTTTGGTGTGTAAATGACCGTTTTGCCCTTGTGAACAATTCTTTTGGAAAATTTGTAATTTCAAATTTGCAATTGGATGAAAGCAAACTTGAGGGTCCAGGTTGATCCTTTGATAAATGAGAGGGTAAAATTTGGGGTACAACAGTTGCCCCTGTTCAATCTTCTTAAACCTGAGGATGTAGATTAGTTGGTCTGCCTTTCGTGATCTGAAGGTGGAAGATGATTGAACACTATAGTGCCCAGAAATTTGCACTCGCATGAAGGATTGCTGATTAGTGAAGTCGGAAATGGGCTTACAGATGCCATTTGGAAGGCGACAGGACATCATAGGAGATGGGCTTAAAGATGCCATCCAGAAAAGATTGGTTGCATAAGAGATTCCTGGGTGAAAATTCCTGTACCTGCTGTCAAGGGGGACTTTGTCGGGGAATGTTGATTTATGAACTGGGAAGTAAAGTCTAGGAGCTTTTGATTGTACATTACTCTACTGGGGAATTAACTCTTGATTGAAGAGGTGAAAGTAGATTGTATACCTGGTCAGGGTCCAGGATGTACAACAACTCGCTGGGGAAATGTGAAATCAACCGTATTTGATCGGGTCTAGGCTTTACAGTGTTGTAACCTGTTGCTTGGAGATGAGGGAGAAGGAACCTGGATAGTAGAGTTACTTCAAAATGAAAGCCTAGATAGTAGGGTTGTGAGAAGGAACCTGGATAAGGTTGTTTCGTGAGGAGTTTGGGTAAAACTGCATCTGAACCGAGAAGGAACCTGGGTAAGGTTGCTTTGTGAGGAGTTTGGGTAAAACTGCTTCTGAACTGAGAAGGAACCTGGGTAAGGTTTCTTTGTGAGGAGTTTGGATAAAACTGCATTTGAACTGAGAAGGAACTTGGGTAAGGTTTCTTTGTGAGGAGTTTGGGTAAAACTGCACCAGAACTGAGAGGGAACCTGAGTAAGGTTGCTTTAGGATAAATCTGAGTGAAACTTCAGAAGGAACCTAGGTAAGGTTGCTTCAGGATAAGTTTGTGTAAAACTTCAGAAGGAACCTGGGTAAGGTTACTTCAGGATAAGTTCGTGTAAAACATCAGGAGGAACCTGGGTAAGGTTACTTAGGGATAAGTTCGTGTAAAACTTCAGGAGGAACCTGGGTAAGGTTACTTCAGGATAAGTTCGTGTAAAACTTCAGGAGGAACCTGGGTAAGGTTACTTCGGGATAAGTTCGTGTAAAACTTCAGGAGGAACCTGGGTAAGGTTACTTCGGCATATGTTCGTGTAAAACTTCAGGAGGAACCTGGGTAAGGTTACTTTGATATAAGTTTGTGTAGGACTTCAGAAGGAACCTGGGTAAGGCTGCTTCGTGATGAGTTTGGGTAAAACTACATCGGGAAATTGTAAGGAGGAACCTGGGTAAGGTTGCTTCAGGATGAGTCTGGGTGAAACTACATCGGGACCGAGAAGGAACCTGAGTAAGGTTGCTTCGTGAGGAGTTTGGGTAAAACTTCAGAGGGAACCTGGGTAAGGTTACTTTGGTCTAAGTTCGTGTGAAACTTCAGGAGGAACCTGGGTAAGGTTGCTTTGTGATAAGTCTGTGTAGGACTTCAGAAGGAACCTGGGTAAGGCTACTTCGTGATGAGTTTCGGTAAAACTACATCGGGAAATTGTAAGGAGGAACCTGGATAAGGTTGCTTCAGGATGAGTCCGGGTGAAACTACATCGAGACCGAGAAGGAACCTGGGTAAGGTTGCTTCGTGGGGAGTTTGGGTAAAACTTCAGAGGGAACCTGGGTAAGGTTACTTTGGGCTAAGTTCGTGTGAAACTTCAGGAGGAACCTGGGTAAGGTTGCTTTGTGATGAGTCTGTGTAGTACTTCAGAAGGAACCTGGGTAAGGCTGCTTCGTGATGAGTTTGGGTAAAACTTCAGAGGGAACCTGGGTAAGGTTACTTTGGGCTAAGTTCGTGTGAAACTTCAGGAGGAACCTGGGTAAGGTTGCTTTGTGATGAGTCTGTGTAGGACTTCAGAAGGAACCTGGGTAAGGCTGCTTCATGATGAGTTTGGGTAAAACTACATCGGGAAATCGTAAGAAGGAACCTGGATAAGGTTGCTTCAGGATGAGTATGGGTGAAACTACATCGGGACCGAGAAGGAACCTGGGTAAGGTTGCTTTGGGATAAGTCTGTGTAAAAATTTATTTGGAAATGTATGAGAAGGGGCCCGTGTGGGATTTTTTTCAAGATAAACCCGTGTGAAGCTGCATTTAGGAGAAACCCATGTAAGATTGCTTCGTGACAAACCCGTGGAGGGCTGTATTTAGTTGTGCAGATAATTACTCTGTTTAGTTTCAGGAGCTAATCTTGGAACTGCTGGAAATTGTTGATGATAACCATCTTTCCTGAAAAGGTACATGATTAATTATATGTGATGCATGAAATGCATTGTATGACGATGTTCTCAAAATAAATGAGATTATATTGTATGCGATATGTGTGCGCACGTCATGATGTATGAACATGAAATGCTATTGTGACACGTCCGAGTTTGGGAAAATAAATCCCTGACTGCTGTTGGGGAGTACTAGAAATTGAATTCCTGATTGTGGTAGAGGATTATGACCCTTCTACTTCCGTCGGGGATGGTGAACGGAGACGACTATGCTGTAGATTCGCTCATTGTTTGTGAATATTATGTCGGGGAGAGACTCTGCTTGAGAATAACTCTGCGGGGGATAACTCTGTTGGAAGGTGAACTTCCGTATCTGAAGGAATAAACTCTGTCAGAGATTGAGCTTCTGTGTCCATAGAAATAAACTCTGCTTGGGAGAAAACTATATGAACCGCTTGCGATTACAAAATTCGGCTGGGGAATATAGACATCGACTCTCTGAAAGAGCTTGGCTGGGGAAAGTAACTCCTGTTTGGGGAAGCAGAGATCAAAACTTTGGTTGCCTCTACTCTATGGGGAGTGTAGATGTCATAGGGTCGTTTGCTGAGGATACGACAATGACTTTGCATCAGGACTTTTTTTCCCCTATACCTGCTGAAGAAAGTGCCTGTGGAGACCTTGTGGATTGAGTGTTATCCCAACTTATGAGGTGCTTGGTAACTCCCGATCGGAATGATAAGTCTTCTACTGATATACAAGTGATAAGATGACGGGACATAGTCGTACGCTTTAATCCCTAACTTTTGCCTGGACCGCCCTTTTTGGTTTTCAGTCCACCGGGATACCCTTTTTTGCTCAAGCCGCCTTTTCAGGTTTTCGGCTTGCCGGGTGTACATACTTTTTGTTTTTATCCCTAATTTTTCCCGAACCTTTTTTTGGTTCGCCGGGATGCCCTTATTTTTGCCTAGGCCAGTCAACCTAGCGGGTCTTTGTTCATGCGTAGTATTTTCTGACTATGTCCATATTCTCAGGATGTAGGGCGTTGTCACCGTCCATAGTTTTGTGTTGTAGTACTACAAGAAGATGTTTGTTTAATCATACAGGATTCGTTGCTGGGATTCATGCCCAATGCCCCAAGTGATTCAGATGGAGATCTGCCCCTGGCTATTTGGTATCTTTGAGAGATTCATTGAATCTTGACTTGACTTCCCCAGATGATGGATAATGATCATGCCGTGCCCCTTGGTTGGAAGTGTTTTTCCACTTGAGGTGATCCTTTTTATTGAGAATGTTTTTTTGTTCACTGAGAACTTTTATTCACTAGATATTCATCGTGTGAATTTCTCTGCTGGCAAACAAATAACCATATGCAAACAATGATATTCAAGTAATGCAAAGTTTATGTTTGTCTTGAAGTTTTGAAAAATGTGTTTTTAGCGAGTAAAGAAATTTGGCAAGAAAAATTCAACTCTCGATTTTGAGTAAAGCCTTACAGGAGTCCGGATACCTTTTGTAACAGTATGCTTTCGAACTTACCCAAGCTTCAATTAGGACTTTTGAAGAGTTGTAATGTGGCTTGGTTCATGGTTTTAAGAAACAAAGGATAAAGGCTCAAAGTATATTTGTACCCACCTGTTCTTCGTGATGTTCTTCAGTCCTAAACTCAGTTAATTGTACATTCGAACTCCAATTGGGTCTGGAATGACATATTGGTGATGGTTTAGGCAGGTTGAGTTTGTCGGAAGGCGATCATTCTTGCAATATTTTTTTTATGTTGTTGAGGATTTGTAGTGACCTCTTTTTACTTGATTTGTTATCCCTGTATTTTGCCCGAACTGTTTCTTTTTTATTACAGTCAGCGGGATGCCCCAGTTATTTTTCTTAGGTCTCCTTCATAGCTTTTGACTTAGCGGGCTTTTATTTGGAGAGATAATGACTGCCTATGTGATAGGGAACCATCATCGTCTTTTTATTCCAGAGGAATGTTTCTTGACGTCATTCGTTGTATTACGAGATGAGAGTTTGCGGCTTAACGCGCGTTTGAATTAACTAAGAGACTACCCTGCCCCAAATTTTGATTAAATGTTTCAATTTGTGTTAAAACAAAAAACTTCTACTTCTTTGACTCGAAGGGGTTGGCTAGGGATTATCTTCCTTATAACTCCAATGTTTAGTATTTGAAAAAAACGTATGTACATCGTCAGCAAGGTCTGTTCAAAAGCATACTATATGAGATTATGGCATTGTTTTCGTCATCCTCCCTCTAAAGGCTTACCGTTTTTTAGTCGAGAGTTGAATATCACGAAAAGGAAATATAAAGCAATTTAAGCATAATGAAAACAAATTAATTCAAGACAGACATGTGTAATGCATTAATGAAATAATAAAGTTTGACATGACAATAATTGTTCGAATAAGCAAAGAAAATACAACTTCAGAATTCAAATGAACAAAAATGCTTTCAATCCTAGCCATGTTTTGGCAAGGGAGAAGTGATCACGTTGAGAGTCTCAGGAGGGTCGAATTCGATCTCCTTGGCGTCAATCATATTCTGAATCTTGTATTTCAGTGCCCAACAATCGTTAGTATCATGCCCTAGGCTACAATAATGATAAGCACACCTTGCACCCGGATTGTAGTTAGGAGAGGAAGTCTTAGGGTTCAGATAAGGGTTTATCATAGTAATCAGATTCATCTTTAACATATGTTGCAATGCTTGTGACAATGGCATGTTGATTTGGGTGAACTGCCTTTGAGGTCCTTCCACCCTTGGCTGATTGTTTCGTTGTTGTGGTCGCTGTGTGCGTGCCGAACTAGAGATCAACACTGCCCCCAGAGATTGGTGGTAGTCTGCCTTGCTACGGCCCTTCTGGACGTGCACATCATTAGCTTCCCTCTTGCCACCAAATGAATTTTTCTCTGTACTCGAAGAGGTATTTTTCTGGATCTTGCCACTCCAGATCCCAGCTTCTACTCTTTCTCCAGTCAGAATCAGCTCGGTGAAACCTGCTGACGAGCTACCGATCAAATGATTAAAGAATGGACTAGATAGCGTGCCCAAAAACATATCAACCAACTCCCTATCAGACAATGGGGGTTGGACTCTTCCAGCCAAGTCTCTCCACTTCTGGGCATAGTCTTTAAAGCCTTCACTTTCCCCCATGGACATACTCTAGAGTTGAGTACGAGTAGGAGCAAGGTCGGTGTTATATTGAAACTGCTTATAGAAAGCAGCAGCCAGATCTTCCCAATTTCGGACATTAGATCTCTCCAGCTGGTAGAACCATTCAAGCTGAGTCCCTGACAGACTATCTTGAAAGAAATGAACCCACATATTTCTATCAGCGGCGTGGGGCTGGATTTTCCTGACGTAGGAATGGAGATGGAGCTTTGGGCAGGACACCCCATCATACTTGGAAAAAACTGGAGCTTTGAACTTCTGCGGGATGACCACTCCCGACACCAAACCCAATTCTTCAAAATCCAATCCAGGTATCCTCTGAACTTCCATGGCACTCAGATGATCTTCCAACTATTTGTATCTATCCTCAACAGGAGGATACTGCTCATCATTGTACTTAGTATCATTGTCAGACACTGCAGGACTGGGGTCTTTCTCTCCTTCTTCATTCTCCCCTTCCTTAGATGAAGAGGTCAAGTCGACTTGTCACTTAAACCGCTCTCTAAACCTTCGGCCCATGTTCAGAATACCAGTAGCCTTCTTCTTTTTCTTCTTCTCTTTCAGGATGAGGGCTTTCAGATCCTCCTGCCCCTTTGCCAGACTGATGAACATTCGTTGGAATTGGGCGTTCTGTGCCTGCAGGTCCTTAATGCTTTGTTCGGAAGACATTTCTGCTTAAATAAACAGTGAAGAAGATGAGAAACCTGTAATGGTACCTGTAATGATGTGTATGATATGCATGCAATATTTTCAAGGATCTCGCGAGGTAAACAAGAAACTGTTAGAATTTGATTGCAACTTGATTGAAGAAACTTCGTGTCGCTGAGAGTCCTTCTTCAAGAGTCAAGCTCACCATATCGAGTGGGTCATAGCCCTTGACTCAATTTTGTTGTACTTGATCTTTGACGGTGTTTGGTCAGAGGAAAATAAATCCTCTTGTCCCTTGGTAGACGTCTGGTTCAACGTGACCCTACACCATAGGCCCTCGAGATCCTTGAAACGGCTATTGAAAATGATATGGTATGATGTTATGATGTTACGATGTTATGTACAAATATGAGAGGTAAGCAAGTTTATATACAAATAATCATATTCAAACAAAGAAAACAAATCCTTAGTTTTAGGCTTGCATGGAGTTTGTAGGTAAGTACCCTCTTGATGTTTAGTTGGCTCAACCTATCCTAGTTAGTAGTAACCGGGTTCTAAAAGATCTCAATATCACCGACCTTTCCCTTAGGCATTGTCTCAGCACAATCAATCTTTTCTTGCAGCCGAGATATCCCAAAAGTCCAGCCTCAATGAGTGTAGTATCGAGTATCAACCAATTTTCAGCTCTACACCGAGACCGGTCATCTCACTTCATCCTAATGGCCAAGTTGGTCAAGTAAGGTTCTAAGGTCATTTGATGCTTCACGACACCATGCGGTGGCCTCGTACTCTCCTTGATTCGACTCAAGGGTTACCGGTACCAACCAAAGTGCCACATCAACGTAGCTACTGCTTCAACCGTGTCGGTATATGATGCACAATTCCCTCACAGTTTATTGCTACTTACCTAAAAGATTCCTCCAAATCCGGGTGTAGGATTTAAAATAAACCCAAACAAGGAACCAAAATGTAAATCAAACAAAGAAAGCAAGTAAAGGTGATCTAACCCTAAGGTAAACCCAATTTTAGATAATCCCCAGCAGAGTCGCCAGTTCTGTGATACGGTGGGAGAATTGACTTGAAGGCTTTGCGTTTGTTTTCGCAAATGTTGTAGTTTAGCAAGAGTCGCCACCGACTTTTCTTTTATCCAAAAAGGAAAGGTGAAAAATCACAGGAAAGACCTTTAGAGATGTTTTCTCGGGTTCGGGGGGTAGATTATGAAAAGGGAAGGTATTAGCACCCTTTTCATCCATGGTTTTCCATGGGCTCTTAGTTACTCGCTAGATCACTTGCTTTTGTTTGAATGTGCTTGTGGTGTGGGTTTTGATAGTATTTTGAAAATGGAACTTCGTAATGGTTCTCGTTTCTATAAGAACGCATACAAAGTGTTTGTTTCGAAAATAATTCAAAGAGGTGTTTGTGAGATGTGTTTTTGAAAGTGATTTTGAAAAGGTGTCTTTGTAATGGTTCTCGTTTCTATAAGAACGCGTACAAATTGTTTGTCTTTTGAAAATGTTTCAAAGTGAGAATGTTGGTGTATAAAATGTTTTTGTTGTGAGCAAGCGAGTAACTGAGAGTGAACCTACCTACTCAAAAGGTCTTAGATGTGTTTTTCCTCCTGCTTTAGATGTTACTATCTTACCATTGATTTGGTAAGAAGCTCCATCGTTGGATGTGAAGGGACGGGCATTGGGACGTTTGAATAGTCATAGAAGGCAACTTATGAGACATTTTAGCAATGTCGTTTAGGGACTAGATCATTTACCGAAGGCAACATCGAGGGTCATCGAGGGACTACGATCTTTTATCGAGGGTATTTGCTAAAACGCCCATTATCGAGGGATATGACTATTTTTTTGATAGGCAACAAAGTGGGATTACCCTAAGGGTGCATGTGTGAATAGTGTGTTTGATTGCATGCATTTTAATCTTGATTAGGGTGATCTATTTGTCGATTTCATATCTTGTCATACACACCCTAATTACTAACAATATATGAAAGCAATAAAAGTGCGGAAAGTAAACATCCTACGCTATTACAATCATTAGGGGGATGGGGGTACATATTTATGAATGGGGGTTGCAAGTAAAATTAAATCCTAAGTTACTATTACAACCATATCGAAATGGATCAGAATGTGCAAGAAACATAAATTGCTTATTTATTTAAGAAAAGAAATAAGTTTTGTTTAAGAAAATATTTTTTGGTCTTTTATGATTGATGAAAAATAAAAGAGATGGCAAAAAATGATAGAAGGAAAGAAAACAGAATCAACGTAAATGCTGAAACAGAAGAGGTCAGAAGTTCTGACTCTGACGTACTGCACAAACAAAAACAAACATTAATAGAAAGAGGGAAAGTCAGAAGTTCTGGGTCTGCTGCGAACATAAAAGTATTCAGAAGTTCTGATGCCAACTGACAAAACTTTGTCTCCCTCTCCATGCTAGTCAGAACATCTGCAACTTAGTCATTTTTCAGTAGAACAGAAGTTGCACATATAACAGTTATTATAGGTTTCATAGCATTTCAGAAACAAGAAATATCAGAACTATATATCAGAGGAAAGCGTGAATTTTCTAATCCTAATTCTGAGTTCTAATTTCTTCCAGGAGTTCTTAACTGATTTATTCCATACTTAGGCAAATAAATACGTGAAGCCTCAGAATATGTACAACATCAGAAACATAATGTCTACATTGTATTTTTGAACATGCAAATCTGGTAATGCTTAAGTAACGTGATAAGAGTCAGCAGAAGCTTACCTTGCAGCTAAAAAGATTCTGTGAACGGGAGGTTGGTTCTGAACTCTGGTGATGTTCTGAGCCACTTCTTCACGTACTCAGTAGGATGGAAGTTTTTAATTTCTGGAACAACCCAAGGGTGATGTTCTGACTTCTTTAAGGTGGAGGTGAATGGAGAGTGTATGGCAGTATGAATACAGAAGTTAGAATAGCTTCTAATATGTGAATCAGCAACTGTGAGGATGGTTTTAGTCAAGGAACAATGGAGTTTTTATTCTAGAATCAAATGCTAAGGTTTTGTATTTTGGTGTTTACAGTTTTTTTGGATTTTTGGAATTTTTGCAGGGATTCAAGGCTTTTTTCTTTCTTTTGGTGATTCTCTCTCTCCAAAAGCCACCCCTTGAACGTGTGATGGAGCAAAGTATTTATAGATGGGTTTGTTGTGGTTTTCGGGAAAAAAAAAGGAATTCAAACCTTTTTGGTATACTATTTTGTTGCTTTTTTGTCACAGTTTTCGTATGCTAATTTGATGTAAATATGGGGTTTGAGAAAGTGCAGGCGTGGACTGGGTCAACAGCAATTTGGAGCATTGTGGAAGCTGGTTGCAGGATTGTGCCCTAACAGGGCAGCAGGTTACTTAAACGAGGTTTTGGGATTTGGTGATATTCTGATCGCAGAAGATCAGAAGTGTAACCTCCAAATGCTGAAGGGGAATCTTCTGACCAGAGCGTTGAACATATCCTCCATATGCTGAAGAATCATGTTCTGACTGAAGCATCATGTTCTGACCAAAGAGCATCGCTTCTGCATGTTCTGATTGAAGCATCATGTTCTGAACCGTGTTTGCAACTTCTGCCTGCACTTGCATAGAGGCTGGCTCAGAAGTTCTGAAGTGTCATATTCTCTTAGACACTTAGAAAATTTTCTAAATGTTTAGAAAATTTGATTTTCAAAGTAACTTCTAACTTTTGATTTTTGATGAACCAATTTCATGCCTTAATGAAATATGATTCTTGGAACTTGATTTTTGATTCAAAATTCATAGTTTGACTCCTTTGGTGTGTAAATGACCATTTTGCCCTTGTGAACGGTTCTCTTAGAAAATTTGTAATTTCAGATTTGCAATTGGATGAAAGCAAACATGAGGGTCCAGGTTGATCTTTTGAGAAATGAGAGGGAAAATTTTAGGGTACAACACACATGCTTTGTAACTTTGCCACCTTTGCTTGATCACCCTTTGACCACAGAGGGAAATTACACTCAGTCGGAGGAATCTGAATCAGGACCTGACTGGGGAGGATGGGATTACAAACCCAACATCAAATAGCTGCTTGAAGACCATCTGAACCAAAACTTAACTGGGGAAATATGGGAACAAACCCAATACCACACCACAACCTAGAAGACACCCACTAGCTGGTCAGTTACTGTAGAGGGAATCATGCACCTATCTACCATGCAGATCATTAGAAACAATATTGCTTGAGGATGATCTTCAGTTCGTGGAAGAACCTAGTAACTGTCTAAAAAAAATCTGGAAATGCCCTTGGAAACAAATTTGGTGTCCCAAGTTTACCGTACTAGTTGATATATCTTTTCACGACTTGCCCTTGGCTGTCTGCTTTTAGGATAATCTGCCTGACCAAAAAAAAAATTCCTAGAGATTTTTCGAATCTCGACGTAACTGCCCTAGATTAGCTGAACGTTGCATCTTCTTTACTTGACAACTTCTTCTTAGCTACGTGCCCTTTGCTGATACTCAAATGTAAGCTTCTTTGATATCATGCAATGGTTTTACAAGCAGAATAATGTTTATTCTAAGAATGATAATTCTAATGCAACAATTATGAAAGTCTTGAAGATTTTATTGAAGATAATTTGCAAAACGTTATGAATAAATCACTAGCCAGAAAGCAAAATTGATTTTATTTTATTTTTATCAAAGATAACAAAAGCATACGATACCAACACAAAAATTTTAGCAAAATTCATGAGAGTCAGAAAACGCTATCTCGTTGAATTATGCTTTCAAAATAAACCTTGTTTCAATTAGGACTTTTGAGGGTTGTAACGTGGCCTGGTTCACGACTTTAGCAAAAAAGGATTTTAAGGCTCAAAGTTATTTGGTGCCCACCCCCTTCATGATGTTCTCTAGTCCTAAGTTCAATTAACTCGACCTAAACATTCAACTCTCAAAAGAAATTTTGAGACGGTTGAGGAACCAACCAAGGTTTTCTTTGGATACGAAAATCACTTATCTTTACTTTTATTGTTTGATCACGCAACATATTTCTTTGCTAAGGATATCCATTTTGCAATCCTTTTTCGCCTTTCAGGCTTTCCATCATTTTCCCTAACTTTTTCCTGGACAAATTCTTTTTGAATTTGACTATGAAGCCCAGCAGAATGCCCTGACTTTTGCCTAAGCGAGCTTTTTCCAAGTTCCGACTTAGCGGGGATTTTTGTCTTTTTCTTTAATCACTTCTTATTCATTTCATTTTTCATTCATTTTTATATTACATTTTCTTTCTGTCTTGAACATGTCGCGTGATGTTGAGTCATTTTTGACTTGTTGGAAGAATTGTGATTTCCCTATTTCTTGGAAAATGAGGGATAACCATTATTGTATCATCGTCTACTGACTTTCTGATGTGCGAGAGATACTCATTGGGGTATTGTCGATTGACTCCCACTCTTGATAAGTGAAGGTTAGCCATTACAATTTTGGGGTTCATCAACCTTTTGAAGGATAACCATTGTTGTATCCTTAGATGCACATTTCTGATGAGTTCCGAATGCTCGATCAAATTAACTAAACACTACCCTGCCCTAGGTTAAAAATGAGGTTTTTTTTTTCTAAAATAGAAAAGAAACTCCTTCTTCAAGGCTCAAAGGGGTTAACGAGGGTTTCACTCCCTTATATCTCCGGTGTTTGGGAATTTGAAACAATGCCTGTATATCGTCAACAAAGTTTTATTCAAAAGCATACAACCAGAAATTTTTCATTTTAAATTCATCATCCTCCCCCCAAACCATGCCTAGGTAGGAGAATGGATAACAATTTGGTATCATAATGCAAAAAGCAATTTAAAATTTAAAATAAATACGAGTGAAACGAATGGATTTCTTCAAGACAAACATATTTATTGTATTAAGATAATCATTCAAATGTAAACAAGTTCTTACATGCAAACAATATGATGATTAACAAGAAGAATTACAAATGAGAAATCAGTAAAATTTCCAGTAAACATGAGAAGACTAATCATCCTTAAAATCCAGGGTGTCTTTCAATGACGTTTATTCTTCGGCAAAGACTTGGATTGAACTTTAAGACAAATACCCTCAAGTGACAAAATACCACTTCTGACCAATTTCTGGACTTCAACTTTTAATGGATAACATTGTTCAATACTATGCCCAGGGGCTCCCTGATGAAAAGCACAAGTCAAATCAGCTTTGTAGTACCAAGGTATCTTCTCAGGAATCTTCGGTGGAGGTCGAGTCTGAACTAAATTCCTCTGCATTAGGATAGGAAACAACTCTGTATAAGTCATTGGAATTGGATCAAACTGAGCTTTCTTCTGATCAAGAACTTGCTGATTCTATTGACAGACTGAAGCAATAAGAGGTAAATTGAACATAGGGATGACAGAAGAGACGTGTTGATTCTGACGCTGATTGTTTCTTCTTCTAGTTCTCTTCTTGGCAAAGTTATTATCATACTTTTTCACACCACTAATTATGCCACTGTCTTCAGATAAACATTCCTTTCAGACATCCTCTTCTAGAAACACTCCCATATTCGCCTTTTCTGGGAACTCACCGGGTGCACTGACTATCACCTTCTCATGAAAGAATGATTTTAGAGTTTCTGTGAAGACTTTTGCCATCTCTTCTTCCTTCCTAGAAGGATTGACCTGGGTGGCAACCAAAGTTTTAACCAAAGCAGTTAGATATTCCATATCATCCTTCAAATTAGTTACTTCTTTTCGGAGTTCAAATATCTCTTTCTTAATGCTTTCCATCTTCCCTTAGCACAAGTGTTGTACTGATGAGGCAACTTGCTTCAAACGACCAAAGGACCTTGGGTAAGACTTCTGTGGAACTCATGCAATGCATAGTCAAACGTAACATGATGCATGACATGCAATACAAATGCCATATTCTTATTTCCAAAAGTTCATACACTTTGATTCCAGTTATTAAGCCACAATGTTATTACATTTTCTTTTTTCATGTATTTATTATATATTATTTTTGTTTATTTTTCGTCTTAACAATTGGAATCAAGGAAGTAATATTTTGAAAAAAAGAGGAACATGTACGCTGATAATTATATTAATATGCTATGTATGCAAACATATGGGATCAAAGCTTCTACGGTACTAGATAACTGTTGAACTGATAACAGAACCACTGTCATATGTAATAAGATCAAAGGTCGGGACCAAATCAGAATACCAAGGATCAAAGTCATCAGTATAATCAGAGTCACCAACGAAACATGTATAGTCACCATCTGTACCTATAAATATTATTCCCTCCTGTTGTACCCCAAAATTTGCCCTCTCATTTATCAAGACTTTTCTCACAAGATTCCTTTGACTCAAGACTGGATTAGGGTTTGGTCAGCTCAAGGCATATCATCTTGCACTGATGACCCAAAATTAGGGTTTGAGGTTGCACAAGGATTTTTGGACTATCAATTCCTCATGTGACTTTCAAACATCATTATGGATCCCTAAGATCACTCAAGACAAGTTTCAAGCTTTGAAATATATTTTTGATCAGTCAATTGGACAGTTGACCTAAAAATCAACTGTATTGGGGGAAAAGTCAACCATGGACAATTTACAGTCAAACTTCATAATTTTTGATCCACATCAATATTTTAAGCTTATATGTATCATTTGGTCAAGTTTGGATCACAATTCCTCAAGAAATTTGATCAAATCACCAACAAGGCAAAATGGTCAAAAATTAGGGTTTTGACTAAGGAAGGGAAATTTCTGATTTTTAACCTAGCAAATGACCAATTGAGTTAAATCATGGTTTAAAGGATTAAATTTAATCATTTTTACCTAATTACATGGTTCAAAACATTTCAATTTCATTGGATTGACAGATGAAATTTGCAGTCAACTGATCAAAAGTGAATTGTACACTGAAAAGTCAAACTTTGACTTTTTGGTCAAAATCAAGTGCCAAGGGTCACAATTCATCAAAACTTGTCAAAATGTGAAAATTGTTCATCAATAAATCCAAGTTTGAAGATTAGGGTTTAAATTTGAAAAATTTCTTAAATTTGGAAATTTTCTAAGTATAGAAAATTTCTTATTTTTTCTCAACTTTAGGCCATTTTTTCACCATGATGCATAATGATTCAAAGAAAGTTCCCAACATGAAAGTTATAGACCTCAATGAAATCTACAACTTTTATTCACACACGTTTCCCTAAATATGCTTGTATCTCAAGATATAAATTTATGAATACATGCTCATGAACTAAATAACTTAGTGAAATTTTGCCCTAATTTAGGCAGGTTTTGGACCCAACTTCATGGCAATTTTCACCTAGTTCCAAGAGGTATCTTGAAATTAATTTCAAAGATGAGTTATAGATAACATTGCAAGCTTTCCAAAATGTCATAGAACTCCTCAAGATCATTTTTGAGTAGGGAGAATCGAAGAGATGAAGTTGGCATTTTCTCACTTTTTGTCCAAGCCATTTCATGAAGAACAAAGTTCAAATCAGTACCTATGCTGCCTAATCCATGCTTTAAAGGTCCCAAACTTGTTACTTACTCCTTAATTTAATGCTTACTCAGTTGACAAAGATTTGATCTAAGTCTTTAAGCCATTACCCAAGTTACAATTCCTTAAATGGCATAAAGTAACCATTGCCATTTTGAAAAAGCTCAACTTTTGCCACTTTCTAATTCTTGAGCATTGAACATGTCTCCATTGAACATAGAAGTCTTACAGGCCTAAAGCAAATTGTACAAGTCCATACCAACCCTAAGAAAGCCAGTACAATCATGGTAAGCCTTGTCCCTTCACTTTACTTCAAAAGCAAGAAAGGTTGCAAAAAGGTGAAAACGGGCACATCTATTGGAGGGTTGACATGAAACTGATTCCATACTAATATACAAATATAATGCAACACATAACACGGTTACTTGAGGCCTGAAATACTCCCAAGCTCAAAAACACCAGAAAACTGCCAAACTTAAAGTTTTTGGCATAAGCATACCAATCTCTCATTTGGCTCGTGTGTTTCCAATTTTTATCATCAAAACACCTTACCTACTTGATATCCAACTAATCCAGACCTTCATCCCTGTACTGTAACCCCTTCTCCATCATCTGCCATTTTTGTTTTGAAAGCTTGCAGGTTGACTTGGTCAAGGAGTTTCAGGCACTTTCAGAGCAAGGCAAGGGTTGGAATACATTCAGGGAAGTTTAAGGAAGCTTAAGCAAGCATCAGGCCTCCATTAAACTCACTCCAGTTCCATCCATGATTTCAACTGAAGGAGGTAAAATCTCAAACTCTATCTCCTTGTACATGCAACCATTGGCCACGATTTGTGAATAAATAGTGTAGTCCTCATTACAACGAAACTGTACATATCTTTATCTTGCATTTATTTTACTTGAGTTGAGAGAATTTGGAACTTGAAGTTTTTGAAAATATTAGGTTTAAATTTAGGGTTGTTAAAATTCTTTCTGACCTTTGATTGTTAGTTCACATAACTTATATGGTTAGAATTGTGAGATCAAGTACTAAAACTTTCATGTTATGAGTTTTCATTTTCATGGAAGACTGAGAGAGTTACAGGACATCTGGCCAAGCTTGAGGAAGAAGATGGAGTACAGGGCAAGGACTTGTTTCATGTTATGTTATTTTCGTTTCACTTAAGACAATGGATGTATAGAGACCCTAGTGGCAAAGTAGCGCGCTGGTGAGACCCATGTCCTGGGTTCGAACCTGGGCGCTACTTTTGATTTTTCATATTTTTCCTTCTTTCCATTTTTCTATTTTTTTTGCAGGTTTGGGCTTAGTTCTTTGGGCCTGGTATTTTTTTACTAACACTGCTGCCAGTTTTTCTACATCACCCCCTTTGTCAACCTTTTTTATATTTTTATTTTATTTGTTTTATTTTTATTTTAGTTTATCAAATATTTTCTTTAATGCATAAAAAAACCCTAAAAATATAAAATTAATAATATTGCATTTTTATTTTGTTTTAGTTTGTTTTGCACATAAAAATATATTTTATTTTTAATATATATCAAATAGTTTCTTAACAAATTTGTAAATTAATTAAAATATATTTAGCTTAATTTATTTATTTCCTTTTCGTCCCATACTTAAATATTCATTTTTGCATATATAAAAACTTTACATTTTTATATACAATATTATTTATTATTTTAATATAAAAAATACATAAAAAATGATACATATGAACTTCATTTTCTTTTAAAATAGAAATTAGGGTTAACTTTTACTAAGAATTAATTTCTTTATTTTTTAGGATTAGGTTAACATTTTCTTTTCACATGAAAAAACAAAAAAAATCTTTTCTTACATGTACATTATATTGTATCTTTAAATATTGTATTTTATTTATTCTAATTCGTACAAATTCGATTTGGTTGTAATAATTTATTTAGGTTTACATTTTTTCAAATCCCCATTCAAATTTGTATTCTCCCCCTCCCATAAAATTGTTGTAATAGCTTAGTAATATTTACATTACACAATTTACCGCTTTACATGCCATGATTAGTAAATTAGGATTTGTATGATAAGATCAAAACAAAGCAAAATAGAAAGCCCTAAATACAAGATAAAATCAAAGCATGAAAATGATACACTTGCACACAAGCATCCTTAGGGTTTCTCCACTTGGTTTCCTTGTACAAAAATGGCCATATTACGCATGCGAAGTATCTTGGCAAAACAAACAAGTATAAGATTATAGTCCCTCGATGACGCTATTCAAGGTTGCCTTACAAAAATGATCTTGGTCCCTCAAAAATGCTAAGATACTTTGCAAACATTACTAATCATGGCTATACGATGACCCACGCCCGTCCCGTTTACATCCAAAGATAGGGTTGCTTACCAAATCAATGGTAAGACAACAATGTCAAAGGAATAGAAAATGCAGAAGAAAGACTTTTGAGTAGGTAGATTGGTTCTAGTTACTCGCTCTATTTCAAACAACTATCCTTGCTATTTTTCAAAACAAACACACATTTCAAAAACATCTTATGAACATTGAAAACATTTTCAAAAATATAAACATATTTGTATACATTCTTACGAACGAGAATCATTACAAAGATTGCCTAAACGAATGGCCTCTTTTGTAAAATACTTTCAAAACCACACCAAACACAATTTCAAACAAACAAAAGCAAGAGATCTAGCAAGTAACTAAGAGCCCATGGAAAAACATGGATGAAAAGGGTGCTAATACCTTCCCTTTTCATAATCTACCCCCTGAACTCAAGAAAACATCTCAAAGGTCTTTCCTGTGCTTTTTCACCTTTCCTTTTGGATAAAAGAAAAGTCGGTGGCGACTCTTGCTAACCGCAACATTTGTGATAAAACACAAAACCCTTAAGTCAGTTCTCCCACCGTATCACACCTCCCCACTCACGGGTAATGACTAGGTCATGGTAAGGTCAATGGTAACTCAGAATCAAGGGTACTCCTGAAAAACTATCGCCATATCACCTAAGTGAAAACGATAGCCCCTCATTTGTACCTCATTTGAGCGCGAACGACATGGAGGAATAGTGAAACCTAAGTCAACTAGCCGTTCATGTTCCACTATATTCCTAGTGTTCATGTGGTTTCCACTTGGCCTGGATATTGGGCCTTTTACCTTATAGTAACATCCCACCCATCAAGATATAGAGAAACCAGCACATCAACAATATAATAAATAACAATAAAGATGCAATGCAAACATATGCTCAAAAATATACAAATGAATAATCCATAAAAGCATAATGATAAACACCCTAAGAAAAGAAAAACAGGAGCTAGGAGTGACTCACGGGATGGACCAGCAATTGGTTAACCGATTATCCCCCAGTGAAGTCGCCATTTTTCTGTAGCGGTAAAATCAATGAAGTCGCCACCGAGTATTTATTTATCCCATAAAAGGGAAAGGAAAATCATCAAAGAAAAACCGAAGGAGGAAATCAAGGTCTTGCGACCGAGAGATTGGGTAAGGGAGTCGATTACGCGAGGGGAAGGTATTAGCACCCTACACGTCCATAGTACTCTACGGGATCCACTCTCGTTATTCTAATCAAAGGGTGTGTTCGATATAATGGTTAAAGGTTATAAACTAAGAGAGAATGCATGCAAAGAAAAGAGAAATAATGTAGGGAAAATAAACTTGTACTCGCTTGGGCTCTACCCCAATGCCTACGTATCCTTTTTGAGGAATCAGAGCTACCGTAGTTCGGCTCATATATTTTGTTTGTTTGTATTTTTTAAATGAACAATGTTGCATTCGACCATTCCACCGCTGCTCGACCTTTCGAGACTTATGACCTGTAGTGGAACGAAGCTAACATTCTCTTAGAAGAGAAAAGCCGAACAACGAAAAGAGATGGATTGGTTGGTATTTTTTACCATGAAAAGAATTTTTTATATGCTTAGCATTTTTTATACATTTGCCAAGAAAAAGAAATTTTAGCTTGCAATTATGCGGAAAAAAAATGGAAGAGAACATTCAAGGGAGACTAACCTATCTCTAATCTAATGTTATCATACAATGAGAGATCCTATCTAAGTTAGCATGCCAAAGAAAGTCTAACAAACTATCCTATAGGGAACATGCACTGAGAGCAAAGTCGTGATCTCAATTTCTAAATTGAGTGACTCATCAATCAACAAGAAATAAAGGAAAGCGATAAATTCCTATAGGAAAGTGACTCATCGATCAACAAGAAAGGGAATAAACACAAACACAACACATATAAGAAATGAAGTGCGGAATGCCTGCTACAGGTCTTTAAACAGCGACTTCGAGCACACGCTCTTTATTTCCTACTTCTCATGATATCTCGAAAGCAATAAAATGCGGAAAAATAAATTGGAAGCAGTATAATACCAAACAAACAATAACGTCCGCAAAAAGTGCAACCAAAGTAAAGAAATCCGAGATACTTCGTACGAGCTGGCATCAATAAACAAACAGTCAGGGTTCGAATATTTGGAATAGGTTTCGCAACTTTGTCGATGTGAAAATAAATCACAATCGGAATCCAAAACACATCCGCATACCAAATAATGAACCTGCATAAAACTCAGCTTAACCAACAAAGGTGAATCACAAATTTCGAATAATCGGATAACCATGAATTAATTACTATAATAAAAAATGAGGAAAATCTAACACATTTTTATATTTGACTTTATTATTTTTATCACGTAAAGAAAAAAACAAACAAGTCTAAACAATTGGCAAAATTATTTAAAAGGACTCACTAAAATAATAAACAATAAAATAAATCCCAGAGGATGCAAACTGAATGCAGGGGTAGTGTTCATCAAATTCCAAAAGGCCAATCAGTTTGAGTCCAACACCTCTTTTTTGTTCCAATTGCTTGCTTCTCCAAAAAAATGTAATTAGGGCCAAGAGAATACCAAATCGGCCCAAGTCCACTAATGCCCCCAACATCAATTTTCAGCATTTTTTATTATCGCTATTTTTCTGATTATTCTGATAGTAATAAAATCCCATAGAAGGCTTGAAATATCATCATTTAGATCAAAACCTCATTTTTTCCCTTCTTCTCGTTTCAACCTATTTCTTCTTTCAAAGCTTCAGCAACCGTGCCGGCGGCGCCCGTGGTGGTTTGAGTCTGGACAGAGCAAAAATGGTATCACCTTGTCTGTTTCTAAGCCCTAAGTCCAAATCTAACGTTCTTTTCTTTCAATTTTCTCCTCAAACTTCCTACATCTAAGCCCAACAGAAACCCTAGACTTCCTATCGACGGAAGCAGCAGCAGAGAAGAGGAGGTCCGGTGAATATTAACTCAAAGGTATCTCAACTCTTCTTCATCATTTATTCTTCTTACTTCTGCTTTTGTTTTGCTTCTTCTTCTTATACCTTTCTCACTGTAATTGTTCTATGCGCTTCTGATCTGTGGTGTTTTTCATGCGTGGGTTATTGTCATAGAGCATTCTTGTTTGCTTCTGAGAGCGAGGTCGAAAGGATGCTTGAGAGTTACCGAAGATTGAGAGATAGTCGTTGAGGTGTTTTGAGAGAGGTTGCATGGGGAGAGGTTGATGAAGGTTAAAGGAGGTTATAGGGACTAAGATTGTTCAGAGAGAGAGAGAGAGAGGGGTAGAAGATGATGATTCAAAGGAAGAAGCTTGAGAATGAAGAGTGTGCCAAAGGTGAGCTCTGAGGAAGTGAATTGTGAGTGAGAAAGAAAATGGATAGGTGAATGGTGCACGGAGATTAGAGATTTATAGAAAATGTTGGTTGAATTCAGAAGTAAGGTTAAAGGTTGATTGTTGAGGAAAATTGATAGAGAGAGAGTTGGTTAGAGTTTGAAAAAAAGTACAAAGATTAAGTGTGAAGATTGGAGGGTGGAGTGAAGGTGGGAGAATGAGGAAGATGAGAGTGAAGGTGAAAGAAATGGTCGAGTCTGATAGAGAGAGAGAGAGAGAGAGAGAGAGAGAGAGAGAGAGAGAGAGAGAGAGAGAGAGAGAGAGAGAGAGAGAGAGAGAGAGAGAGAGAGAGAGCAATTTTTTGTGGTTTTCTTCCGAGAGTGTCAAGGTGAGTTTTCTTGTTTTTTTCTTGAATCAATCGTATCCCCTCTTCCTCTCTTTCTGTTATGAATATTTTTTGGCTCCATTAGTTTCTATTGTATCTCTGTTAGGAAGTTGGTTACAAGTTTGTTATAGTTTGTTATGGCAGTTAGAGGGTTGGTTAGGAGTCTGTACTAGGTTTTTAGAATTCTGTTATATGAGTTAGTTGGGAAGGTCAAAATCCCGCTTAGTTATTTATGGATCTGTTATTCAGTTACTGTTTCCTGAATTAACAGTTTCTTCTTTCTGACTTAATTAATTTTTTTTGTTATTCTGTTATGAAGTTGTTGGAGCATCAGTAGGAACTAAACTCTGCAATAGCTTGGAAGGAGCGTCAACAGGAAGCAAATTATTCAAGGCTTTGCAAACCCAGGAAGCAGAATTTACAGTGAGTTGACTCGGGGCCATGGTTTTTGTTAAAATAGCTTTACAAAATGCGAATGGTCTTCTGGTTTTAATGTGGTTATAGGGCTGCATAGAGTATAAAAAGTTGTAGCATGTCTGATTCTGTTGCAGAGCATGTTTATTTATTTTGTTTACCTTCAAAGTTAAGAGCATGACATTGGTTAGAAGATGGGATCGGAGAAAGGTGCAGATCCAATTACATGAAAAAGATGAAGAATGACATAGGTTTTAGATTCTTAGGGTTTTTGTCCTTGTGATGTAAAAGTCTTGTAATTTTATCATGTACTTTGGTAATGAATAATGTTGTAATGAGAACTCATATGTAATGAATTGAATACTTGATATACACTTTGGATTGTAAACTAGAAATTTAACTTGTGTGATTCTTGATGAATATGATACGGATATTACAAGCTCTTGATCAAATGTTGACTTTGTGAATATGAACTCTTGACAATCTTGAATTTCCTTTTGAAGTACAAATAAATCTTGAACAATCTTGGTATAAGTTTAACTTTGGATAAGGCCTTAAACTCCAAGAAACATGAACGCCTGAATCATTTAGACTTCGATATTCTTGTACTAGATTTATGATTCTTGAATTTCAAACGACTCCCATGAATGAGCCTAAACTCTTTTGAATCAATTATTGAAAAAAATCGAAACGCATTTGATATACGACCTCGAATTTGATACAAGCCATGATCATGAATTTTCTTGAATCGATCTTGAAAGAAACACTTCAAAATAATGAATCCATTCTCTACTTCACTCTTCAAATTCAAGTCAACTGGCAAACAATCAAGAAGTTGAAGAGATAACAGGGGATAGATTACAACGAATCTCCCAAACTCCTACCAAGCCATATAGTTGCTCTTTAATCAACAAAATATCAGCTGAAAATCCAGAGCCACACTTAATCATTTGACAAGTCTCACAACAAGAAGAGAAACATGGTTCAATCTTCTAGACTTCTTGAAAAGAAATGAATCATAGAGCAAGTAATAAAAGGGAGGATCTACATGATTGATGAACTTGCAATAAAGAACAGATGGTGATCCTTGTAGCCTTAAGGAGAAAAACCTAGCACGATGAACTTATGTTGAAGATCTAATACCAAGCTCCGGTATAACATAGAAAAAAGCATAATCCTCTGGCTGAGTTAAACCCTAATGCCCTTATTCCTTGAAGAAACTATGATGAAGAAAACCTTGTATTCTTAAGGAATCTTTTCAAGGAAAGTATACACGATGCTTGTAAATCAAAACCCTAATCTCATACCGAGAATGATAAAAGCACCAGTTAAATCAACTTTGAGTAAGATAACAGCCTTAATTCATAGAGAGGAACCCTAATGCCAAAGCTCTTCGATCTTATAATCATGAGACCAATGCGATGTGCAAAACGTACAAAGTATGATGAGGGATCTTAGGGAAACAAATTGGGGTATAACACTAAGTCTAAATAATTTGTTTAGAAAATAAATTGAATGTTAATACTAATTTAAAAAAAAAAGAAGTATTTTAAAGTGTATAAAATAAATAAAACTAATTCTAAGTATTTGAAAATAAAGATAAATGTTTAAATTAAAATATTTAATAATTTAGTTATTTAAGAAAATATATTTTTTGTATTTTTGGTTTAAGTTAAATAAATATATAAATGAAAATAAATAAAATATAAAAGAAATGAAAATAGTTGGGTTGAGGTGTTAGAAAGTAAAAAGGGTGTGAATGTTAGCAAAAAGGCCCAAACAGTTTTTTTTGTTTGAAATCAGAAAATAAAATGAAAATAAACTCGGCCTGCGTGTACATGATCAAAGGAGGGGGTGAGAAGTTCAGAAACAATTCTGGCCCAAAAGGGAGGAGCCCAAGCGCACTAGAAAACAAAAAAAAGGACAGAAAATGTAATGAAAAATAATAAAATATGGCACTGGGGCTCGAACCCAGGTCACAAGGGTCATAAGCACGCGCTTTAACCACTGGGGTGGTGATACATCAGTTAACTTATGCACGACTAACATACTATATTTTAAACAACCTCCTGACTATATCATCTTCTTCTTCCTCGCGCCAGTTTTTTCATCACCATTTTTGAACTTTGTAACTTTCTCATTTCTCAACCATTTCAGAAATTGTAAACATCAAACTTGCTCCAAATTTCATCACGAGTTCAAACATATAAATAACTAAAGCTTTTAATCAAAGATGAGCATGAATTTTAACTGGTAGCAAATCTAACCTAATTTTTTCAACAATTTCAAACTTAAAATTCACATTACTCAGTCAATATAAATGAATTCTAAGAGCATGTTTAGTTTCAGGGCTACGATATCTATATTTTATCATTGAAAATGGAAGTCAAATGATGTCTATATGAAGAGATAGAAAACCAGAAAACTCACCTTGAAAATGGAATTCTTGTTTTGAGTTTGAGCTCGCTTCAAGGTGCTTCAATGATTTGGTTAGCTTCCTTGAACCTCTATGAAGCTATTGCAATAGCTACTTTGGATTAAGAGTGGATGAATCCTCTTGTAGAAGTCAATGTGCAAGATTTTGATTTTTGAAATGGAGGAAGATGAAAATGGAGTTACAGAACTGTAACAGGTGTTTGGTTTGCTTCTAAATGATGTATAAGTACTTTGTGATTGGTTTTGAAGAAGAACGCACGAGGGAATTTGAAGGTTGGATTTCAAAGTCAAATTTGCCAAGTTTGGTGATGTTTTGGATGATTCTGAGTTTGAGGGAGTTTGAGGGAGTTTATATGCTTTCAAATTCATGTACTTGGTTTGTAAATGATGTCTCTATTTATAGGGAAAAGTTTTAGGACTTTAGATGATCAAAATCACATGTTATGAATTTTTCAAATGCACAAAGACAAGTTGCTTCATGATGAAGAAAAGAGTGAATCAAGGAACTTAGTCATGCTTTGTAGAATCTTGTGGATTGCTTCTGATATTGAGAGATTTGTTCTGATCTTTAGAACATATTTCTAGCTTTAAAGAAGAGAGTTGTTGGAAAAATGAAGCTTTATGCAAATGGAAATGTTGCTTTTGCATTTCTAACCATGAATGGCATCAAGACTTGGACAAAGCTTCAAATCTTTGTGTAATACACTTAAGGTTTATGTAATTGATTGATTATGCATATATTTGGAGAGAACATAGCCTAAAAATAGATATCTTGTAGCTTTGGTTGGGGATTTGGTTGTGTGTTCATCATCAAAATGACTTGTAATTCAAGAATAGATGCCCAACTTCTTCCCTTCGATTATCTTAGCTCAAAAATGATCTCTTAAAGTTCTTGGAAATTTTGGAAAGCTTGAAACATCCTATAAAAATTTTATGTTTTCCACTTTTGCAAAATACAATTGGAACTATGTGAAAAATGGTCAAGAAGTTGGGACAAAAATCTGCCTAAACTAGGTCAAAATTTCACTAAGTGTTTAAGAAAAAGTGCATGACTTCATGGGCCTATAACTTAAAATCTAAGCATTTTTTTTGGATATGAGCCCTATAATACAAATATTTAGATCTCATCAAGATCTACAAATCTCATGTTGAAAGTTAATCATCTTGCATCTTGGTGAAAAATTGGCATGAAGTCGTGAAATTATCATGTACAAAAACACTTAGAAAAATTTCTAAGTCTTGAAAAGTTTAACTTTTTAAATTGAATTTTGACTTTCTTTATTTATTGATGATCAAGCTTCATATTTTTGAATGTCTTGATGAATTTTGATTTTGATACTCAATGTTGACCAAAAAATCAAAGTGTGACCTTTGGTGTATCAGTTGACTTTTTCATCAGTTAACCAAATTTCATCTATCAATTGTTTGATCTTGAGAAATAATTTGAATCATGACATTAGGTCAAGATAATGTGCTTTAATCCTTGAGTCCATGTTTCAAACCAATAAGTCATGTATTAAGTTAAAAGTCCAAAATAAGTCATTCTCAGTCGAAACCCTAATATTGACCATTTTGCCCCTTTGATGATTTAAACACTTTTCTTAAGGAATTGTGATCTAAACTTGATCATTTGATGATATGACTTAAAAATGTTGATATTGGTCAAAAATCTTAAAGTTTGACTGTAAGTTGACCATAATTGACTTTTTACCCAATACAGCTGATTTTTAATCATCTGATCAATTGACTGAGCAAATTTGTGATCCAAAACTTGAAACTTGGCATGATTGTTCTTGGAGGTCTATAATGAACCATGAAAGTAATTTGAGGAAATATAAGTCCAATTGTCCCTGTGAAAATCAAAACCCTAATTTGAGGCATCAGTGTTTAGGAGGTGATTTGACCTAGTCAACACTTGTGCAATCTTGAGCTATTGAAGATCTTTGTGAGAAGTGTCTTGAGAAAAGAGAGGGAAAATTTTGGGGTACAACAAATACCCATGTTCAATCTTTTTAAACCTAAAAAGTTAGATTGGCATGTCCGCTTTTCGGAAATTGAAGGTGGAAGATGATTGAACACTAAAGTGCCCAGAAATTTGCACTCGTTTGTGCACAAAGTAGTATTGTTGGTTGATTATGTTGCGAGTGGACTTGAAGATGCCATTTGGAGAGGTAATGAATAGTTATAGGAGATGGGATTATAGATGCCATCCAAAGTGACTGTGTATAGAGATTAGAAGAAGTATCAAAATAAATCTTTGGTCGATTTATACTGAAACAACATATGTCTGTAATAATCTTTAACTAGATAATGAATAAGCATAAATCCTAGGAGAGACTTAACTAAAACAGAGAAAGGGTTCACCGGAACGGAATCATGATAAATCATTGGTCGATTTAAACTGAACCAGTAGAGGTATGAAATTGTCTTTAACTGGATAACGAATCAATACAAATCTTAGGAGCGATTTAACTGAACTAGAGAAAGGGTCTACCGAAACCGAATTAGGATAAATCATTGATCGATTTAAACTAAACCAGTAGAGGTATGAAATTGTCTTTAACTGGATAACAAATCAGTATAAATCTTAGGAGCAATTTAACTGAACCAGAGAAAGGGTCCACCGGAATGGAATTAGGATAAATCACTGGTCGATTTAAACTGAACCAGTAGAGGTCTTGAAATTATCTTTAACTAGATAATGAATCAGTATAAATCTTAGGAGCGATTTAACTGAAAGGGTCCACCGGAATGGAATCAGGATAAATTATTGGTCGATTTAAGAACCAATAGAGGTCTTGAAATTGTCTTTTACTGGATAACGAATCACTATAAATCTTAGGAGTGATTTAACTGAACCAGAGAAAGGGTCTACCGGAACAGAATCAGGATAAATAATTGGTCGATTTAAACAGAATCAGCAGAGGTCTTGAACTTGGAAATATTTGTTGCTGATGGTATTCAGCTGGTGATTGATATTTCTTGAAAAGGTAATGAATTATATGTATGCGATGTTATGATGCATGCATTGCATAATGATGTTCTCAAAATAAATGAGACCATGCTGTATGCATTTTGTCATGTATATGGTATGATGTATGAACGTGAAATGTTATTGAAGTGTATCTTTTTCTGGGAAAATAAATCCTTGACTATTGCTAGGGAGTTTTGGGAAGCTAAATCCAGGACTATCACTGGGGGTGAAGAGTATGTGTATCTTCAAACTTGTCTAGAGTGCTTCCGCTGGGAATTCCTGTTTACTGTTTGAGGAAACTCTGCGGGGAATGTTGATTTCTGCTTGGGGAATAGAGTTCAGGAAGTTTAGTTGTCAATTGCCCTACTGGGGAATTCAGTTCTTTATACTTCCAGTTTCTGAGGGGGGTAAAGTTAACTGTTATCTGGTCGGATTCTAGGATTTGCAACAACTTTCTGGGGATAGTATCAACTCTATTAGAGAAGGGGGATTCTGTCAGTTAATTTGTAGTAGTTGGAGGAATAAACCCTGCTGAGGAAAGTATTCTGAAGGCCTTATTGGGGAAATGAATTCATATGGGGAAGACCAAACTTGGCTGGGGAAGAGAATTTCCTAGAGATATGTTGATTGGAACTCTGGATGGAGATTGTATGACTTCACTCTGTGGGGATAATCCTATTGAAGTGACTCTGTGGGGATATCCCAAATCCTTAAGTAAATACTTATTATTGTTCTTATGCGTATATTTGTTAATAGTTAATCATTGTTCATATGCATATGTTCATTCAATTTTAGTCATTGGACATTTTTGCAATCAAAACAAAAAAACAAAAAGTATGCACTTCAAAGTATATTTGTATTGATATTTTGCCTATAAACAGGCGTTTTAGTACAGGGAGATAGAAATCCTAGTAAGAGGAAGTCATTGAAAAATGAAAAGAATACAAAGTGAAAACAAAAATTGTATAGCCATGTGGAAGTGATCTCATTGGGTTCTAATTCCGCTATTGCCCCTATGTCTTCGAACATCATCCCATGCCATCGAAAGAAGTTGATTGAATTGATCTCGTACCATTTGAACTTATGACCTTGGTAATAAAGCTGATTGTTAGTGATCCGACGAGACATAGTCATACGCTTTAATCCTTAACTTTTTCCTCGACCGCCCTTTCAGGTTTTCGGTCCACCAGGATACCTTTTTTTTCCCAAGCCACCCTTTTAGGTTTTTGACTTGTCGGGTGTATAATCTTTTGTATATAACCCTAATTTTTTCCCAAACCATTATGGTTTGCCAGGATGCCCTTATTTTTTCCTAGGTATGTCAACCTAGAGGGTCATTCTTATGCATAGTATTTTTTGACTATGTCTGTGTTCACAGGATGTGGGAAATCTTCACTGTCCATAATGGTTAACATCATAGCACCGCCAAAGAATACTTTCTTGACAATAAATGGCCCTTCATAAGTGGGATTCTATTTACCCCTGGGATCACCTTGTGGTAAAATGATACTCTTTATTACCAAGTCGCCAGCCTGGTATACTCAAGGTTTGATCTTCTTATTGAATTCCTTGATCATACGCTTTTGATACATTTGACCATGACAAGTAGTAGCCAGTATTTTCTCGTCAATCAAGTTCAAATGATCCAATCTTGTATGAATCCATTCATCTTCGCCTAAGTTTACTTCTTTCATAATCCTTGACGATGGAATTTCAACTTCGACAGGGAGGACGACTTCCATGCCATATACTAAAGAGAATGAGGTTTCCCCAGTTGATGTTCATGCCGAGGTACGATAGCCATGAAGAGCGAATGGTAGAATATCATGCCAGTCTTTATAGGTCACCACCATCTTTTGCACAATCTTCTTTATGTTCTTATTAGCAGCTTCCACCGCGCCATTCATCTTAGGTCTGTATGGGGAAGAGTTGTGATTCTTGATTTTGAACTGTGTTCAGATTTCAATAATCATGGCATTGTTGAGGTTGGTTCCATTGTCAGTGATGATCCTTTTATGGATTCTGTATCGTCAGATGAGGTTATGCTTGATAAACCGGTGTAATACAGTGGGAGAACTGACTTGGGTGTTTTTCATTTTATCGCAATTGTTGCGGATAGCAAGAGTCGCCACTGAATTTTCTTTTATCCAATAAGGAAAGGGTGAAAAGAACAGGAAAGACCTTTGAGATATTTTCTTGAGTTCGGGGGGTAGGTTATGAATAGGGAAGGTGTTAGCACCCTTTTCATCCGTAGTTATCTACGGGCTCTTAGTTGCTTGCTAGATCACTTTTGAAATTTCTTAGTTTGAAATGTGTTTGTGATGGGTTTTGAAATTATATTTGAAAGGCGTCTTCGTTTAGGAAAACTTTGTAATGATTCTCGTCTCTATAAGAATGCATACAAATTGTTGGACTTTTTGAAAATATTTCATGTTTTGAAAGTGTTTGGTGTGTTTGAAAAGATGTTTATTTTTTGAAGATGGATTGTGTGCAAGCAACTAAGAACGTTCTACCTACTCAAAAGTCTTTTGTTCATTTCATCCTTCCTTTTACATTTCTATCTCACCATTGATTGGTAAGAAGCCTGATCTTTGGATGTAAAGGGACAGGTGTGGGTCATCGTATAGTCATGAATAACAATGTTGTGAGATACCTTAGCATTTTCTCTTGAGGGGATAAGATCATTTGTAAGGCAACATTCGAAGCATCATCGAGGGACTATGGTCTTGTATTTTTAATTGTTTTTGCTAAGATGTCTCACATGCATATCATGACCATTTTCTCAAGGCAACAAGTGGAGTTAACCCTAGAGGTGTAAATGTGAAAAGTGTTTATTTTTTCATGCTTGATTTTGTCTTGGATTAAGGTTTTCTAAGCATTTGATTTTATCTTTCCATACAAACCCTAATTACTAGCATTTATATGAAAAGCGATAAATTACGAAAAATAAATATTCCACGCTATTACATCATTTTGGGAATGGGCTGTAAAAATTTACAAATGGGTGTAAGACAGTAGGAGAACTAACTTGGTTGTTTTGCATTTGATCGCAATTGTTGTGGATAGCAAGAGTCGCCACTGACTTTTTTTTATCCAATGAAGGAAAGGGTGAAAAGAACAGGAAAGACCTTTGAGATTATTTTCTTGAGTTCGGGGGGTAGGTTATGAAAAGGGAAGGTGTTTAGCACCCTTTTCATCCATAGTTATCTACAGACTCTTAGTTGCTTGCTAGATCACTTGCTTTATTTGAAAATGTGCTTGTGGTGTGTGGGTTTTGAAAGTATTTTCAAAAGCGCCTTTGTTTAGGAAAACTTTGAATGATTCTCGTCTCTATAAGAATGTATACAAAGTGTTGGTCTTTTGAAAATATTTCATATTTTTGAAAAGTGTTTTGTGTGTTTGAAAAATGTTTTGTTTTTGAGAATAGATTATGAGCAAGCAACTAAGAACGTTCTACCTTACTCAAAAGTCTTTTGTTCATTTCTCTCTTCTTTTGATATTTCTATCTTACCATTGATTGGTAACAAGCCTTATCTTTGGATGTAAAGGGACGGGTGTGGGTCATCGTATATTTATGATAGCAATGTTGTGAGATATCTTAGCATTTCTCTTGAGGGACTAAGATCATTCGTAAGGCAACATTCGAAGCGTCATCGAGGGACTATGATCTTGTATTTTTGATTGTTTTTGCTAAGACGTCTCACATGCATAACATGACCATTTTTCATAAGGCAACAAGTGGAGTTAACCCTAGAGGTGAACATGTGCAAAGTGTGTTTGATTGCATGCATTTTTGTCTTTTGATCAGGGTGGTCTACTTGTTGATTTTATCTTGCCATACACCCTAATTACTAGAATTTTGTATAAAGTAAGAAAATTGTGGAAAGATAAAATCCTACACTATTACAACCATATTGAATTGCATGAAAATATAAAGGCAAAAATAAATTAAAAGTAAGAAAAAAAGTCTTTTTGATTTAGGCAGAAAACCCTTCGATTCTGCACTTTCTGGATCTCTTCGATTTGGCCTAAAAAGGGTGAAAGCATGACTTTCGATTGGGGCCTGGAGGCCAGCATGTTGAGCCTTTTGATTGGGGCCTGGGGGTCAGCATGTTGTGCCTTTCGTTTGGGCCTGGAATCAGTGTGGTGTGCCTTCTGGCTGCCTCTTTCGTTTGACTTGGAGGTTAGTGTGGAAGCCAGAGGCTTCGTTTCCAACTTCTTGTTTCCTGTTTCTTTCGTTTGAGTTTGAATAGCAGCATGACCTAAGGCTATTCCAACATTACCTTACGTCTAGGTTAGTTCTTAAAGCACGTTTAAATGCACAAAGAGCAAAAACCAAGAAGGTTTTTAACCATGAAACATATTAAAAGGGTGGAAGCGAAAAGAAGAACAATGGTATGTACATGTTTGAAACGAAAAGGAAGTGTATTTACATGCTATATTGGAAATGAAGAGTTTAAGCCTTAGAGAAACTTACCTTGCTTAAGGTTGGAGCGTGTGTTGGGCTTTGAGTGACTTCGTTGAATATCCCTGGATTCGAAGGGAAGGACCAAGGGTTAGGCCTTTGACACTGGATTCGAAAGAGCAAAACAAGTGAAATGTCCTTCTTGCTGGATCAAAGGATAGTAAGATGTAAGGATGTTTCAAATTCGAAGGAGGAAAGTATTTGGATTCTGGGTTTGTGTTTTCACAAGTGTTTAAGTGTTTGAGAATTTTATGGTGTTTGAGAAATTTGAAGATACATTCTTCTCTTCTTTCTCCTCCTCCTCCTTTGATCTTTGCAAAGGATCTCTCTATTTATAGAGAAAGGTTTTGGGAAGTTTGGGAGTAAAAATAATAAAATAAGGCTCAGCTGGAAAGTAGATGTCCACTTGTGTCATGATCCCAAGATGAGGTAGCAAGATGGATGGTTTAGATGGATTGCTTCCTGTAAAAGGAAAATAGGCGCAAGGCTCAAGAAAACCTTTTCTAAAAGTAGTATTATACTATTAAGGGCAAGTTGTCTTGGACAACAAATGGGTAAAAGCCTATTTTAACTTGTATAAACAATTAAGTATAAAGTGAGTCATAGGTTTGAGTCCTGAAAAGCAGAAACACGTAGCCTAGCCTATGGGTCTAATGTTCAACTTGATCCTTTGAATCGAATCCTCCATCCTTCCACAACTTTCGACCAGACTAAAACAACATTCGTTCCCACTAGTTATGTGTCCTTCGAATGGACCCAACATGTATTCTTTGAATGGGTCTCTTGTGTGGCCTTCGACTGGGTCCTCGACATGCTTCTTCTAATGTACCTCTTGTATACCCTTTGATTGGCTCTAGTATTACTTCCTTCGAATGAGCCTCTTGTGTGGCCTTCGACTGGGCTTTCTGTATGCTGAAGTGTATACAAATGTTTCAAAGGAGAGTCTGCGCCAAGTCGAAACTGGCACAAAGGCAACCTATGCCTTATGGATGCTAGCATGAAGTAAGTCAGGGCAGCATAAAGGAGGTCCTTGCCTAGGCGAAGCTGGCACAAAGGTGGCCAATGCCTTGTGGTCGAATGAAACTTTGAAGGAGTCTTGGCCTTGTGCTGAAGATAAACTGAAGAGGGATACATGTGTTGGTGACACGCTGAGGGGTCTTTTGCCCAGTGGGAGTTTTTGTGAATCGAAGGCCAGTTTGGAGAAGTTTTTGCTTTTGTGCGCTGAAGGCATGCCCAGAGGGATAGTTTTCCTAGTAGAAGTAGGAAATAAGATTGCTCCAAGGAAAATAAATGCTCAATCGAAGCAAGGATCCAACTTACATGCAGGTAGCTATTCATTTGTAAGTCAAGCCAACATGCAAAGATAGTGGTGCAATCGAAGGAGCATCGACAAGAAGCACTTCCCCTTTGGATCGAAGGAGGCTATTTTAAAGGGAAAACATGCCCAATCGAAGCTTGTGTGCAGAAAGCAAGCAACAATCCAAAGCTTCAGTCGAAGTTTGTAAAATTAAGGCAAGCTTGGAGGAGGTTAGGCGCTCAATCGAAGTCTGTCCAAATACCAAATCGAAAGACCTTTTAACATGCTAATCGAAAGACTTTAGCTAAGATGCCAATCGAAGACTCGTTTTTCAAAAAAAAATTATTTTTCCTTTAATCAAATGCTTGTGACTATCCATATAAGAAAAAATATTAGAAAACATGAGAGGGAAAATTTTGGGTTACAACAGCTGCCCCTGTTCAATCTTCTTAAACCTGAGGATTTAGATTGGCTTGTCCGCCTTTCATGATCTGAAGGTGGAAGATGATTGAACACTAGAGTGCCCAGAAATTGGCACTCGCATGAAATAACACTGATAGTTGATGATGTAGGGAATGGGCTTACAGATGCCCTTTGGAGGAGATGACAGAGAGTTGTCAGAGATGGGCTTAAAGATGCCATCTAGAGTGACTGGGGGGAGGTATCAAGATAAATCTTTTGGTTGATTTATACTGAAATAGTAGATGTCTTTTGCCTGTTTTTAACTAGAAGAGATAAATCTAACCAGAAGAGGTCTTCATTTGATGATTGATTTTTTTCCTGCAAGGAAGAGGATTAGTTGCATGCAGATGTATGCACGACGTAATGATGTTCTCAAAATAAATGAGATTATGTTGTATGCATTTGTTATGTATTCATCATGGTTTATGAATGTGATGCGTTTATTGCAGTGTGTCTTTGTCTAGGAAAATAAATCCTTAACAACATGCTGGGGAATATTGGGAGGCTGAATCTCTAACTGTTGTTGGAGAATAGATGTATCTTCAACTTTGTTTAGAATGTTTCCGCTGGGAATTCCTATTATGTTGTTTGAGGAAAAACTCCGCTGGGGAATATTGGCTTGTTTAAGAAGACTTTGTGGAGAGTTTTGATCTCTGCTTGGGGAAAAGAGTTTAGGAGTCTTAGCTATTCATTGCTCTACTGGGGAGTTATTCTTGACTTGAGAGAGTCAAAATTTAGTTGTTATCTAGTCAAAATCCAGGCTTGGCAGCAAATTGTTGAGGATGATGAAGTTGACTGTTATCTGGTCGTATTCCAGGCTTCACAGCGACTTATTGGGGAAGATTAAATTAACTGTTATCTGGTCGGATTCCAGGCTTCGCAGGAAATTACTTGGGAGAGTAAAGTTAGGTTGTTATCTGGTCGGATTCCAGGCTTCGCAGCAACTTACTAACATTAAACTACTATCTAGTTGAATTCGGGGTTTCAAAGCAAATTTCTGGGGTGGATGAAGTTAATTGTTATCTGGTCGAGCTCCAGGCTTCATAATAAGTTACTTGAAAGGATGAAGTTGAACTGATATATGGTCAGATCCAGGCTTCACAGTAACTTGCTTGAACGGATGAAGTTGAACTGATATCTGGACGGGTCCAGGCTTCACAGTAACTTTCTTGAAAGGATGAAGTTGAACTAATATCTGGCCGGGTCCAGGCTTCATAGTAACTTGCTTGAATGGATGAGGTTGAACTGATATCTGGTCGGGTCTAGGCTTCACATTAACTTGCTTGAAAGGATGAAGTTGAACTAATATCTGGTCGGGTCTAGGCTTCACAGTAACTTGCTTGAGAGGATGGAGTTGAACCGATATCTGGTCGGGTCCAGGCTTCATAGTAACTTGCTTGAAAGGATGAAGTTGAACTAATATCTAGCCGGGTCCAGGCTTCACAGTAACTTGCTTAAAAGGATGAAGTTGAACTGATATCAGGTTGGGTCCAGGCTTCAAAGTAACTTACTTGAAAGGATGAAGTTGAAATGATATCTGGTCGGGTCTAGGTTTTGCAGTAACTTGCTTAAAAGGATGAAGTTGAACTGATATCTGGTCGGGTCCAGGCTTCACAGTAACTTGTCGGGGGTAGAGGAAAACTCTAATGGGGAAAGAAGTTAATCCATTGTCTGGTTGGGTCAAGGCTTTACAATATCTCGAGAGGTTAGACTATTATCTGGTCGGGTCCAGGCTTCATAGTAACCAAAAGTTTGTTTGAATAGAAATGATTCCGTTGGAGGGTGTATTGTTTTGTTGGGGAATAAACCTTGTTGAAGAGAATATTTGATAACTTGCTGGCAAGATGAATTCTTTAAGAAGAAATCCATAAGGATTATTCTTTTAAGACCAACTCAGCTGAGGAGAGGGTTGTCGAGGGATTGAAACTTTGATCGAGGTTTGCATAGATCCAACTTTGTGGGCAACTCTGCCGGGGCAAAGGTTTATTGTAGCAGGCTCTGTGGGGATAATGCTAATGAGATAACTCTACGGGGATATCTCAACTACATAAAAGAGATGCTCGTTGCTTCTTGGTAGCACATATTTTCTAAATAGTTTAATCATGTTCATATGCATATATTCATTCAATTTTAGTCATTGGATGTTTTTGCACTCAAAACAAAAAAAACAAAAAGTTTGCACTTCAAAGTATATTTGTATTGATGTTTTTCCAATGGATAGGCATTTTTGTACAACGAGACAAAGACCCTAGTAAGAGGAAATCGTCGAAAGGATAACAAAATTGAAAACAAAAACAAAAACCATGTGGAAATGATCTCATTGTGTTCCGACTCTACTTTTACCCCAATGTCTTCGAACGTCCCTTGCCATTGACAGAAGTTGATTGGATTAATCTTGGACCGTTTGAACCAGGACCTCGGTAATAAAGTCAATTGTGGTGATTACACGGGACATATTCATACGCTTTTAATCCTTAACTTTTCCCTAGACCGCCCTTTTGGGTTTTCACCCCATCAGGATACCCATTTTTTCCCAAGTCGCCCTTTCGGGTTTTTGACTTGCCGGGTGTATAATCTTTTGCATATATCCCTAATTTTTTCCCAAAACTTTGGTTTGCCAGGATGCCCTTATCTTGCCTAGGTATGTCAACCTAGCGGGTCTCTTATGCATAGTATTTTTTAACTGTGTCCGCGTTCACTGGATGTGGGAAATCTTCACCGTCAATAGTAGTCAGCATCATGGCACCACCAGAGAAAACTTTCTTGACAACAAATGACCCTTTATAAGTGGGAGTCCATTTGCCCCTGGGGTCTCCTTGTGGAAGAATGATGCGCTTCATTACCAAGTCGCCAGCTTGATATACTCGAGGCCTAATCTTTTTGTTGAAAGCCTTGATCATACGCTTCTGGTACATTTGACTATGACAAACAGCAACCAGTCGCTTTTCATCGATCAAGTTCAATTGATCCAATCTTGTATGAATCCATTCATCTTCGCATAAGCCCGCTTCATTCATAATCCTTAATGAGGGAATCTGAACTTCCACTGGCAGGACAACTCCCATGTCATAGACTAAAGAAAAAGTAGTTGGCTCAGTCGATGTCCGAGCTGAAGTACGGTAGCCATGAAGAGAAAACAATAACATCTCATGTCAGTCTTTGTAGGTTACTACCATCTTTTGCACAATCTTCTTAATGTTTTTATTGGCAGCTTCCACTGTGCCGTTCATTTTAGGTCTATAAGGAGAAGAATTGTGATGCATGATTTTGAACTGAGTGCAAAGTTCTGTAATCATAGCATTATTGAGATTGGTTCCATTGTTAGTGATGATCCTTTCGGGGATACCATAACGGAAAATGAGGTTATGTTTGATGAATCTGGCTACAACGTTCTTTGTGACTGAGGAAAATGAGGCAGCTTTAACCCATTTGGTGAAATAATCGATAACAACAAGAATGAAGCGATGCCCATTGGAAGCAGTAGGTTTAATTTCTCCAATCACGTCAATGCCCCACATTGAAAATGACCATGGGGAAGTCAGGACATTTAGAGGAATAGGAGGCACATGGACCTTGTCAGCATAGATTCGGCACTTGTGGCAAGTCCTTGAGTGATGATGGCAATCCGTTTACATTGTTGACCAATAGTAACCAGATCTCAAGATTTTCTTGGCCATAGTATGTCCGCTGGAGTGAGTCCCAAAGAGACCATCATGCATGTCTTCCATAATTTTCTCTACCTCCTTCTTGTCCATACATCGGAGTAGAGTAGAATCATGGTTGCGTTTGTACAGGGTTCCATTTCTTGGGAAGAATTTGGCTGAGAATCTTCGTAAGAATTTTTTATCACTGATGGAAGATCCTTCAGGATACTCTTGTGCTTCAAGGTATCTCTTCATGTTATGGTACCATGGATTCTCTGTGTCAGTGTCAAGCTCATAGCAGTGCACAGGTTCGTTAAATATCTCAATTGTAATCATACGAGCTTCGTTGTCCCATTTGACCTTGAACATAGAAGACATTATGACCAAAGCATCAACTAACTGATTTTCTTCTCTAGGGAAGTGCTCAAAGGTGATTTCTTCGAAGTATTGAATCATAGATAGCACAAGCTCCTTGTAAGGAATAAGATTAGGATGTTTAGTGTCCCAATCTCCCTTTACTTGGATAATTACTAGAGCGGAATCTCCGAATACATTCAAATGCTTGATCCTTAAATCAATGGAAGCTTTTAGACCCAAAATTCATGCCTCATATTCAGCCATGTTATTTATACAATCGAAGCATAGTCTAGAAGTGAAAGGGGTGTGGCAACCATAAGGAGAAACTATAACAACACCATTTATGTTACCCAAGATGTTGGAAGCCCCATCAAACACCATAGTCCATCGGGATCCTTGTTCAGGTCCGTCATATGGTCCAGGTTTTGCACAGTCGGTCACTAACATGATATTCTCGTCCGGGAAGTCAAAGTTCATAGATTGATAATCATCAACAGCTTGATGGGCCAAATGATCCGCCAATACACCTCCTTTTATGGCCTTTTGTGTTGTATATTAAATATCATACTCGTTCAAAATCATTTTCCATCTAGCTATCCATCTGGACAGAGTGGGTTTCTCGAAGATGTACTTGATAGGGTCCATCTTAGAAATCAATAGAGTGGTATGAGTCAACATACACTGTCTTAGCTGGCGAGAAGCCCATGCCAGAGCGCAACAAGTTTTCTCGAGCAGTGAGTATATGGTTTCACAGTGGGTAAACTTTTTGCTCAGGTAGTATATTGCATGCTCTTTTTGGCCAGACTCGTCATGTTGGCCCAACACACACCCCATAGAATTCTCTAGCACAATCAAGTACATGATCAATGGTCTTCCTTCGACTGGAGGCATGAGGATAGAAGGTTCTTGTAGATATTCCTTGATTTTGTCGAAGGCATCTTGGCATTCATCATTCCATCTAACTACTTGATCTTTCTTCAAGAGTTTGAAGATTGACTCACAAGTAGTATTTAAGTGAGATATGAAGCGAGCGATGTAGTTAAGACGACCTAAGAATTCTCTAACCTCCTTTTCAGAGTGGGGAACTGGCATTTCTTGAATGGCTTTTACCTTTACAGGATCAACTTCAATGCCTTTACCACTGACAACAAAACCTATAAGTTTTCCAGATCTTACTCCGAATGTGCACTTATTAGGGTTCAACCTCAACTTGTACTTTTTCAGCCTCTCAAATAGCTTGTATAAGTGGTTGAGATGTTCTTCTTTAGTTTATGACCTTGAAATCATATCATCCACTTATACCTCTATTTCATGATGGATCATATCATGAAACAAAGCTACCATAGCCCTTTGATTTACCCCTGCATTCTTCAATCCGAACGGCATGACCTTGTAACAAAAGGTGCCCCATTGTGTAACAAAGGTGGTTTTGTCCATGTCTTCGGGAGCCATCTTAATTTGCTTATAGCCGTAGAAACCATCCATGAAAGAGAAGACTTTATGTTAAACGGTGTTATCGACCAAGACATCAATATGAGGTAGAGGGAAGTCATCCTTGGGGCTTGCCCTATTCAGATCCCTATAATCTACGTACATACGAACTTTTCCGTCTTTCTTTGGCACCAGAACCACGTTCGAAACCCATTGAGGATGAGATGTCACAGCTAGGAATCCTGCATCAAATTGTTTCATCACTTCAGCTTTTATCTGTAAGAACAATATTAGTTCTGATCTATCTCAGAGTTTTGATGATAATTAAATTATATTTAAGATAAATTTATACTCTGATGAATGTGTTTGAATGTTTCAGATAATGTTCTGACAGAAACATTCTGAAGTGCTAAGCAAAAAAATTATGAAGAAGTTCTTTGATGAAAGAACCTTTTTGTTTTAAGCGCATCTGCTGACTCTGCTAAGACACTTTATTTTAAATATATCTTCTAACATTTAGCAGGTTCCTTACTCGGAAGATTACTTGAAAGCAAGCGCTGATCAAGTTCTTAGCAAGAAAAGCACTACCTAGAAGATGAGTAAAGCATGTTCTGATTCAAAGACATTGGAGCAAATTCTGAAAGAACGTTAAAACCAACTTGTCTTATCAAAGCGTAGGAAACATGTTCTTACATTCTGTCATTTGCTCATTAATGCAAAGACGACTGAAAGCACTCAAGTGTCTACACTAGTTTCTTGGAAAATGGAATATTGCAAGGAAACACGCAAGCATTTATTGCTCTCCAACTTTTCTGAAGGCAGCAACGGTCTTATTGTTCCTACTTCAAATATAAGGACATTTATTGCAAGCCATCTAACAAGTTAACTAATCAATTTTCAAATTGGAAGCAAGAAACTACGTGAAAGATTCTGATCTCACAAACTCTTTGTTCATACAATTTTGTGCAATTTATTCTAAGTGAAAAATAACAATTGTGATATAGCTTGATTAGAAGCAAACTTTATTTCACTATCTGTAAAGATTAAACTCTTGTATTTGTTCCTTGAGAGACCAAGTTTGGTCAGATTTCTCAAGCAGACTAGGACTAGTCTTAAGTCTTAGTGGTGTGAGTCACTTGTAAGATTACTTGTGCATTGTTAGTCACAACAGTTGTTGTGTGTTTGTAATCAGTTGATTATAGTGGATTAAGTCCTTGTTGAGAAAGGCGAAATCACCTTGGCGGGTGGACTGGAGTAGTTTGAGTTCAAACGAACCAGGATAAAAATAACCTTGTCCTTCCATTATTGTTGAGCTTTATTTTGAAAAGAAAAAGAGTCACTTATTCAACCCCCCCCCCCCCCCCCCCCCTTCTAAGTGTTTTCTTACCCCTTCAATATCTTTTCAAACATGTCAGGCCGCATGCGACGAACTTTTTGCTTGGCAGGAGGACAATCTTCCTTTGTTGGCAGACGATGAACTACAATGTCGGTATCCAACCCTGGCATATCTTCAAATGACCAGGAAAACACTTCCACATAATCATGTATATATGAACCAAAATACTTTTGACATTTCTTCCTAGGTTGGTGCCAATCTTGACCTCTTTCTTGTCTGTCTCGGTACCTAGGTTGATGACTTCAACCGACTCTTCATGCGGCTGAATAAATTTTTCCTCTTGCATTAGAAGTCTGGCTAGTTCTCCTGGTATTTCACAATCTTCCTTTCCTTCGTCTTCGGCTTGGTTAATTGGATGTTCGAAATCATAACTGGCAATAGTAGAGTCATTGGCAATGAGATCCGGAGTGGACGAGGATCTCCGAGAGTGTGTGTGTGTGTGTATGTAAGATACATGGCTATTTGAAAAAGGTATTAAAGAAAGAAAATAAGCATAAAAATTCGAATGCAAAAAGTCCAATGGTTTATATTGAATGATCATATGGTAAAATAAACATAGATAAAACCCTTAATAAATGGACCATAGTGCCCCGGGCCAGGCATACGGCTTAAAAGTCATTGTTTAATATTACAGAGAAAAGGATCTTGAATTGATAGAAAGCAAAAAAACAAGTAATTACTCCTCAATGAAGGAGATGGGAACAAAGTCCTTTGCATGCCAATTGTTAAGCTCTATCGTAGTAGGGTATATCCATTCTTCAAAATCACATTCATCATCAGAATCCTCCATAGAGTTTACTTCATGATTTTCAATACAGAGAGGGGGCTTTCTCGCACGAGCGCGCCTAACCTCTTTCTGAGCCTTGCCAGTGAAACCCAACCCACATTTATCTTCTTTGAACGGGATCTCGAGGAGTTGCCCCCAGGTAGCATAGCTTCTATCTTCGACCGTGGCACAAGCATCCTTAAATGAAACCATCCTTGGCACGACCTTATCAACTTTGGGCATGTCAGAAGAAATTTTGGCAGTAGCAACCATAGGTGGAACAACTTCAAAAGCCTGGAACGAGGTTTCTATAAATTCGCCATCCATCTCCACATATTTGAAAGAATTGAGATGGCTTACCATGAATTCCTCCTCACTATAAACAGTGATGATCCCCCCCCCCCCCCGACTGAGTATTTTAGCTTTTGGTGAATGGTAGATGTTACTGCCCCTGCTCTATGGATCCAAGGGCGACCCAGCAAACAGGAGTAAGGGAGAAGGATGTCCATGATGTAGAAAGTAGAGTTGAAAATATGTGAGCCCACTTTGATCGGGAGATCCACCTCTCCATGAACCGTCCTTTTGGACCCATCGAAAGCCCTCACAATAATATCATTCGGCTTCAATACCAGTCCTTCACAGTCTAACCGGTCCAAAGCCCCCTTGGGTAGCACGTTTAAAGAAGAGCCATTGTCAACCAGAACATGTGCTAGGGTAGTCCCCTTACATTCAACAGAAACATGCAAAGCTTTGTTATGGTTCCTTCCAAGTGGTGTCAGATCAGCATTGGAGAACCCAAATCCATTATCGGCCGTCAAACTCGCCACACAACTTTCGAACTGGTCAGTTGTGGTCTCATGAGGGACATGAGCCCTTTTTAAGAATTTGATTAATGCTCAGGCATGAGCATCGGAACAAAGTAACAAAGATAACATGGAGATCTTGGAAGGGGTTTTCCCCAGTTGTTCCACTATCTTGAAACCACTCCTCTTTATAATCTTTAATATTTCATCCATTTCTTGAATGGAAGGCTCCTCAGTAGAAACATCATTTGCGGGCACCTCTATCTCAACAGGATCAAACACTTTCTTTTCACCCCTAATGTAAGCAATAGTTTTATCAGCGGTGATGCGGACGGTGCCGTTGTAGCAGTTGGGGATGAGATGTTAGGCGAAAAGATTCTCCCAGTTCTGGTCACCTTACTAGAACCAGTAATATTCCCAACGTCATCAGCCTTGCTTTCTTCAATCCAAGCATCTTTCTTTATTGCATGGTAATAAACTTCGACACCGTAGTTCCATGGCACTACTTTGTTGGAAGAATACAGAAATTGGCCCAGGGGAAGTAATTATCAGAGGAGCAAAAATTCAGTTCATTCGAAATCCTGATAGGACCCTTTGAGGAGATCCTAAGAGGCTTGTTTGAAATTGTTATGATGAAAAGTTCTTCAATCTTATCGGTCAAGCTTTTGACGGACAAAATTTTCTCAAATAGGATCTCATGACTATTCATCAGGAGTTGAATGCCTTCTTTCAGCCATTTGCATCCATTAATTTGAATATTTCCATAAGAACAAACCAAGATAAAATCCATGCAATTTGAAAAATATTCCTCCATATTTTTTGCAGCCTGTGAGTCACAAATCCTGAATTATGGTGCGCAGGAAATCAGTAAACAGAAAACATGAACTGATATTGAGTTGAGTTCAGTTCAGAAGGTAGATGTCAAGACATCTGCATTGAAATCATTCAAAATAGTTTTGCTTTAAATTTTAAGACATTTAGCGAAACATTATAAAGTCATTGTTTTACCAAAATTGCTACCAACAAAATACTTATAGATACTGTCTCTTGATCTTTTATATTGAACTCTGTTTTTCTCTTCACATGATGTGAACTTGTTTTCTATAAAGTCTTGACATTGACTTAAGAGAAAATGGCTTTTTCTAGACTTGTTACTTTCTGATATTTAACAAGTCAACTTTGTTGTACCTTGCTATGTTGCCTCTGACTTTTCTTGCTAACTTTTGACTATGTACTTGGCTTTTGTGATGCTTTTACAACTGTGTTTGACAACTCTTGTACTGTGATGAACACTTTCTGAGTTTTCCCTCTTTATTGATATGTCAAATGCTGACTTTTACTGGATGCTTTTGTACTTGCTGATTTTGTGACTTTTTGTACTACTTCTTTTCAAACTTGTATTTGCTGGTGGATTTTGTACTTTGTTGCTTGTGGACTTTTTTCTCTGAACCAAACAACTTTGTTTGTTTTGAGATTTGTAGCAAAGCTAGGCCCGTGATTTTGACATTACAATTCTGACTTTGATTGAAACAACAAATATGAGGCTTTTAGATTATTTGCATGGAAACATGATGTTAATTTTCATTTGTCTTTTGTCTTTTGTGAACCAAGTTTTGATTGTGATTTGCAAAAGTTATCTTTTAGGAAAATTATAGAATAATATTATTTGAGGCTTTGGACTTGAATTTTGATTTGTGATGCTTCTTGGGCCTTTTCACCCGTGTCTTATGTAATTTGGGCTGTGATTGAAATTCTGATTTCTTTGAATCTTTTGTCTTCCTGGGCCCTTGAACCCGCACCTGTTGTATTTGGGATGCTTTTGTAATGAACTTCGGTTTTAAATTTATGTTCTATTGTGAACCAATCCACTTGTGATTTGAAATAGATTTAAGCCCTAAAAACATGATTCCATAAGCCAAACCCTAATGATGAACTAAATCATTTTGCAATTCTTTGTTCTCTTTTAAATGCTTGCTAATCCATTTTTCTATTCTTTGTTTCATGTATTTGGATGAGTTTGCAAGATCAGAGAGGAACATTTGAAGACACTTGAAGATGATGAACAAATATTTATTTGCTTTGTATAGAAAAAAAATAGGAGAATTGTAGTTTATGCCCTTTTCTTTTTTAAAATTGTAATTGAACTTTGTTTGACTTGTAATTGATAGAAACTTTGTATCAAATTTAATTTACACCAAACATAGTTTGTATCAAAATGGAAATTGTATCAAGCTTAACTTGTACCAAGTTCAAATTTGCATCAAATGATTTATACCAAGTAGAATTTAAATCGAAATGGTAATTGTAATAAGTTTAAATTTTCTTATTGGTTTCGAAGAGAAATCATCATGACGGTGTGACTTAAACATAGGCCTAAAACCAATATATCCTTTTGTAACCTTTGATAAATAAATATTAAACCAAGCAAACTCGCCCTTTAATGAATACAACAAGTCCCTTTGTAACTCTTATTTTAAAAATCTCTCTTTAAGAAGTCCAAGAAAACATTGAATCACTTGAATATTTGATGATAAACAAACGAATGATATGCAATAGTTGTTTGATCTCAACAAAACCAAATATGTTTTTTATCCTTGTATGCTTGCTGAGTAAGACATGGAGCTTTAACGCCATATTAACACCATTAAACAACTTGGAACATTGGTGTAAAATGAACAAATACAACCAATGAATCCAATTTTCAAACCAATCTCAGATTCGAACTCTAATCATAAAATTAATGAAGGAAAACAAAAATGTTTTGGTCATAAACTAAACCAAATTCCATTGAGAAAATCCACCGAATTTCCCACCAAAGATGAGAAAATTTTGATCATATACCGAACCACGTGGTAACTTTATTCAGGACCTTAATCCAACCAACAAACACATGAGAACATATCCAAGAATCACCAGGGAATCCACATCTCTGAATTCGTGCCTTTGCAAATAAATCCAGGAAGTGATGATGACATGCATAGAATAATGATAAACGGCTGAATCTACAACCTTGTAGCTTAATAGGGAGGATACCATAGTGATCAAGAATTCAAACCTTAACTTTGTACACCATAGTTAATAAGGAACTAACTGATTCAATCTTGAGTGGCGATGAGAGCCATCAAAACCATAGAAACCCTAACCTCACACTTCAATACTTAAAGTCTCCAATCTTCAGATGAAATGATAGACACGCTGAGATGCCTTAAGACACGAGATGCCTTCGGTAGTCTTGAATAATTGATAACCCTAAGAGAATGCCTTAAAGAAAAGGGAGGGAAAATTTTGGGGTACAACACATCTCGTTGCTTGTTTTTCCCGAGTTGATTATGTCACCTTATTGTTAATTTGTTGATTGAATTTTAATCCGAGACATGTTGTTATTGTTCTGTTCTTTGGAGAGTAATTCAAAATTACTGAAATCTGAATAAAAGACAACCATAATTTGTTATTATCACTAAGAACGTTAAAACCGAAAAGGCAGAATGAACAATAAAACCTGGTTAAAACGAAATTGAGATTAAGAGAGATGTTCCACTTGAGAGGGTTGTATAAATGATAACACGAAATTATATCGTATTTTAGAATTGATTCACATGAACTTTTACATAGTTTTTCATTCATTTTATATTGTTATGCCGGTATTTCTATTTAATTTCAGGTATTTACATTTCAGAAGGCTTGCATAAGAAAAGAGGAAGAAATGAAGAAGAAAAGAGTCAAATTTGCAGAAAATGCATAAAATATCACGACAGAAAGCCATGCCACCCGTCAAAGCCATATGCCGCCCACCACAAGTTAAATTAGTGTTCCCCTAGGCACACAACATATATCGCTCGGTTCATCCCAAAAGTGTGTGTGCCACTCGGCACACAATCCATGGCAATCAACACAGGATGAAGATATGTGTGCCCCACAACACATATTGCGTGCCACTCATCATAGGCTAATTTCAGTGTTAAACACGAAGTCTTCTCCACGTATTCTTCATGTAACCACTCAGAAGCCCAACTTCCCATTATCACCCCATGACCTTTCCAATATTCCATTTTTCCACTTCTTTCTCCAACTTTACATTTATCTTAATCTCTATTTTATTTCAGTTTTAGTTCTTAGTTTCCCCTAAATTAATAATTCATTAGCCTTAGCTTTACAAAGCGACAATAGATTACAATAGGTTGAAATTGGTCTTTGTGGGTTCGACAATCTTTTATATTACTTCGATATTTCCGTGCAGTTGCGGATGCATCAAGTTTTTGGTGCTGTTGCTAGGGACCAACAATCAATATTTTTATTTTCGTTGTTGCACTGTATAGACTAAGGCAATCTTACCTTAATTACTATGTATCACACAATTCTTTTTCTACAACTCCAATTCTCATTATTACGAGGAATTACAAGAATTCCATAAATCCGACCTCGAAATACTGATGGAAGATTTTTATGCTTCGCTAACTCACTCTCACTCAAATTACCTATACAACTACCAATCCCAACATTTTGAGGACTCGCAAGAATCCCATAAATCCGATCTTGAAATATTACTGGAAGCTTATAATGTGAAGCTAACTTATACTCAACCAAATTTCCTCTACAATCACCACGCCTAATATTTTGAGGAGTCACAAGAATCCCAAAATTCCACTCTCGAAACATTAATGGAGGGTATGACTGCGACACTAAATCGCTTTAGGCTAGAAACCATGACAATGGAAAGCTTTGTGGAAACACAAAATGTGACACTAACTCACTTTGAGGAACTGCAGGAATCCCATAATTTCAACCTCGCAACATCAATGGAGGATTTTGATGTGACACTAACTCACTCTATGCTAGAATCTGTGATAGAGCACTTTATAGGGACACAGACTGCCCAAAATGAAGAGATAAGAAATCAAAGTCTTCAAAATAATGAAACCCTTAGGCAGCTGAATAATGCGGTTGAGTCCCTCACAACTCACAACATGGCCTTGGAGACTCAAATCTCCCTGCTTGAACAAAAACCTCTAGGACACTTCCCTAAGGAGCATGTGGATGTTGTAAAAATCGGTAGTGAAAAACAAATCGAAAATCCTAAGAAGGGTGATAATGAGGTTAAAGAGAGTAATAATGAAGTTGAGAAGAGTTATGAAGAGGAAAGACTAGAGATTGAGAAAAATACACGGACAACATTTGAAAGGGAGGTTGTCGAAGAGGTAGAGAAGGAAACATCTATTGTTGTTCCTCCTCCCTATTACCCACCTATTCTACAAATATTTGTAGAAGTTAATGTAGATGCCCAATCCAATAAGTATGTAGAGAATATCCACGCCAATGCACCTTTGTTTGAGGTTCCGCATAAAAAGAGAAAATTTGAGGACCATGAAACTAGCGACATCATTAGCATTAAGAAGGGAAGGGTAACATTCAAGATGGTGGATGAAACAACTAAGCCAAAACTTGAAAAGCTAAAACTCTGGATAGATCCTAAACCACCACCACAAGTTCAAAATAATGAGCCACCCCACAGAAGAAAGAAAATAAAAGGTGAGGGATATGTGAGATGGCGTGATAAGTGGCCATGGAAACCAAAGACGATTAAAAATTTAATCAAAGAGTCATTATCGAGAAAATCACCATGAGTAATGACACTATTGATTTGTCGAGCTACCGACATTAAAAGAAGCGTTGCGTGGGAGGCAACCCATGAGTTTCAATTTAATGTTTTTTCTTTTGTTTGAGTTTGCAGAAAATAAAGATATCGGTCTCTTGGCACCTATCAGTTGCATGTAGGAAATTATCGAGGAGAGCATTAATCATGTTCTCATTCCTTTTCCAACTTTTTACTAAAACATTTAGGACAATGTTTGGTTTAATTATGGGGCATGAACTTTACCACTTTCCATTTACCGCTTCTTATTTTGATTTATTTTTTTCTAGTTTATTTCATATTTTTAAGATTTTATCTATTTCCAATATTTGGTCGAGTCATTGTATGTGATGTCAAGCCTGTATGCCTGTTTTTCAATTGTTACTGAATTTCCTCGAATTTTTAAAATTTTGACCTCCAACAACAATTTTCTTTTTGATGCATGGCATACACACTCTGAAATTATATAGGTTGTCACAATTTAGGTTGTATTAGAGAGACTTAGGAAAGTTTTGATAAAATCGATACCGTTATGAAACTCTAAACCCCCTATTTATGTGATATTGATTTGGGTACCCATTATGTCAAGACCTTGGGCTCAAGTATTCAAAGTAAATCTTAAGTAGTTTATATTAGTAGTCAGCACCATCTTAAGCATAAACTACATAGGGAATTGATGAATATAAGTGAATGATCCCAAAAATTATATAAAAAAAATTAGTTGCCTTAATAGATTTAAAATAGGGAACACGCCTATTAAGTTAGGTGACCCTCAACCGGTCACTTAATCCAACAGTTGTGGAATATATAAAAATATAATAAAGCAACCCGTCGTCAGTTGGTTCAGAGGTGCCTGGTGCTAAACTTGGTAGGGCGGACTATGATCTGATCCCCCGCAACTGTGATTGGTTAAATAAAATGGGTTACCAAACTTATGTACCAGAACCTCAAGACAAAGGATCATAGTAGCTAACCGATTTCCCTACTATGTGCATGTACGTATATAGTGCTTAATGTGACTGCACTTGAATGAAAAGAGTGAAAGAAAAACGAGAGATATAGGTTGAGCTATAATGGCATTATTTGAATTGATTTGCATAAAGAGGGAGTCTTCGAACATTGTGTCATAACGTTATCCTTGATATTAAATAGTAAGTACATATCGATCTAACATTAGCCTAGAAATCACGTATGATTCAGAGTCGTGTCGTGCCCTTGTTTCAAATCACGCTCAATCATTTATTTTACTGTATTAGTCGATTGCTTGAGGACAAGCAATGGTTTAAGTGTTGGGGTATTTGATAACACGAAATTATATCGTATTTTCGACTTGAATCACATGCACTTTCATATCATTTTTCATTCATTTTATCTTGTTATGCGGTATTTCTATTTAATTTCAGATAGTTACATTTCAAAAGGCTCACATAAGAAAAGAGGAAGAAATGAAGAAAAGAGTCAAATTTGCAGAAAATGCGGAAAATATCATGACAGAGAGCCATGTCGTCCGTCACAACCATATGTCGCCCTCCACAAGTTACATTAGTGTGCCCCTCGACACACAACATGTCCCGCTCAACACATCCCAAAAGTGTGTGTGCCACTCAGCACACAATCCATGGCAATCGGCACATGATGAAGATATGTGTGCCACACGGCACACATTGCGTGCCACTCATCACATGCTAGTTTCAGTGTTAAACACGCAGTCTTCTCCACGTCTTCTTCATGTAACCACTCAGAAGCCCAACTTCCTATTATCACCCACATGATCTTTCCAACTTCCCATTTTTCCACTTCTTTCTCCACTTTCTTCATTATCTCCACTACTTCTCACATAGAGCTGTAACTTCCATTTTATTTCTCTATATATAGGATCTTAGAAATTAGTTTGAGGGATCCAAGTTTTGTACGCAGATTATTATTCTTAGTTTTTAGGCAGAAATCACTTTGTAAAAGTGGTAGTTTCTCACATCAAGGAACTACCACACGATTAGTTTTAGGCCTATAATTTATGTACTCTTGGATCGCAATCTTGTTGGTATTATTTCAAAGCATTATTCTAGTTTCAAGAATTATTTCGAGTCATATATTTATTCAAATTTATTTCGTCTGCTTTATTTCCAGGTTTAATTATTTGCAATTATTTTAGTTTCTTGTTTTTATAATATTATTTTGTTATTACAAATCTAAACATACGTATGTTCATGCTTATTAATTATAATTGCATGTTTGTTTATTTAAGTATGTCCGACTAAATTGTTTCGAGTCCGGTATGTGAGGACCCTCGATTCCGATGGGACTCGGTAATGAATGCTGGTTTAATATTTAATTTAGAAATTGTGTTTTGGTCTTTGTTTTTAAACCTAATTTAAATAGCCTTGCCATGAGAGTGAGAGGTTACTTAACACGATTTTGCTATGAGAGTGGGAAATTAACTAAGGTTCGAGCCGGCACAGCGAGGGCGTGGGGGTCAAACCAGATAGTAAAAACTAGGCATTAATCCTAAACACAACGAGAGCGCTTTAGGATTAATTAGAACTTGTTCAGTCTTCAAAACGCGCTCCTCGATTAGAATGGGCGAGCCAGAGCAAAATCCCATGGTCAAGAAATGTGGCTTTATTCAAAACCACGAGAGTGTGAGATATTGTCTTTAAATTGATATTTTCTACTAAATGCATTTTTAACATCAAGCCAACGAGTTACAGAGTCCCTGATATATGGGAATACACATTCTGTGAACTTGTTTTCTATAAAGTCTTGACATTGACTTAAGAGAAAATGGCTTTTTCTAGACTTGTTACTTTCTGATATTTAACAAGTCAACTTTGTTGTACCTTGCTATGTTGCCTCTAACTTTTCTTGCTAACTTTTGACTATGTACTTGGCTTTTGTGATGCTTTTACAACTGTGTTTGACAGCTCTTGTACTGTGATGAACACTTTCTAAGTTTTCCCTCTTTATCGATATGTCAAATGCTGACTTTTACTGGATGCTTTTGTACTTGCTGATTTTGTGACTTTTTGTACTACTTCTTTTCAAACTTGTATTTGCGGGTGGCTTTTGTACTTTGTTGCTTGTGGACTTTTTTCTCTGAACCAAACAACTTTGTTTGTTTTGAGATTTGTAGCAAAGCTAGGCCTGTGATTTTGACATTACAATTCTGACTTTGATTGAAACAACAAATATGAGGCTTTTAGATTGTTTGCATGGAAACATGATGTTAATTTTGATTTGTCTTTTGTCTTTTGTGAACCTAGTTTTGATTGTGATTTGCAAAAGTTATTCTTTAGGAAAATTATAGAATAATATTATTTGAGGCTTTGGACTTGAATTTTGTTTTGTGATGCTTCTTGGGCCTTTTCACCCGTGTCTTCTGTAATTTGGGTTGTGATTGAAATTCTGATTTCTTTGAATCTTTTGTCTTCCTGGGCCCTTGAACCTGCACCTGTTGTATTTGGGATGCTTTTGTGATGAACTTCGGTTTTGAATTTCTGTTCTATTGTGAACCAATCCACTTGTGATTTGCAATAGATTTAAGCCCTAAAAATATGATTCCATAAGCCAAACCCTAATGATGAACTAAATCATTTTGAAATTCTTTGTTCTCTTTTAAATGCTTGCTAATCCATTTTTCTATTCTTTGTTTCATGTATTTGGATGAGTTTGCAAGATCAGAGAGGAACATTTGAAGACACTTGAAGATGATGAACAAATATTTCTTTGCTTTGTATAGAAAAAAATAGGAGAATTGTAGTTTATGCCCTTTTCTTTTTTAAAATTATAATTGAACTTTGTGTGACTTGTAATTGGTACAAACTTTGTATCAAATTTAATTTACACCAAACAGAGTTTGTATCAAAATGGAAATTGTATCAAGCTTAACTTGTACCAAGTTCAAATTTGCATCAAATGATTTATACCAAGTAGAATTTAAATCGAAATGGTAATTGTAATAAGTTTAAATTTTCTTATTGGTTTCAAAGAGAAATCATCATGACGGTGTGACTTAAACATAGGCCTAAAACCAATATATCCTCTTGTAACCTTTGATAAACAAATATTAAACCAAGCAAACTAGCCCTTTAATGAATACAACAAGTCCCTTTGTAACTCTTATTTTAAAAATCTCCCTTTAAGAAGTCCAAGAAAACTTTGAATCACTTGAATATTTGATGATAAACAAATGAATGATATGCAATAGTTGTTTGATCTCAACAAAACCAAATATGTTTTTTATCCTTGTATGCTTGCTGAGTAAGACATGTAGCTTTAATGCTATATTAACACCCTTAAACAACTTGGAACATTGGTTTAAAATGAACAAATACACCCAATAAATCCAATTTTCAAACCAATCTCAGATTCGAACTTTAATCATAAAATTAATGAAGGAAACCAAAATGTTTGGGTCATAAACTCAACCAAATTCCATTGATAAAATCCACCGAATTTCCCACCAAAGATGAGAAACTTTTGATCATATACCGAACCATGTGGTAACTTTATTCAAGACCTTAATCCAACCAACAAACACATGAGAACATATCCAAGAATCACCAGGGAATCCACATCTCTGAATTTGTGCCTTTGCAAATAAATCCAGGAAGTGATGATGACATGCATAGAATAATGATAAACGGCTGAATCTACAACCTTGTAGCTTAATGGGGAGGATACCATAGTGATCAAGAATTCAAACCTTAACTTTGTACACCATAGTTAATAAGGAACTAACTGATTCAATCTTGAGTGGCGATGAGAGCCATCAAAACCATAGAAACCCTAACCTCACACTTCAATACTTAAAGTCTCCAATCTTCAGATGAAATGATAGACTCGCTGAGATGCCTTAAGACACGAGATGCCTTCAGTAGTCTTGAATAATTGATAACCCTAAGAGAATGCATTAAATAAAAGGGAGTGAAAATTTTGGGGTACAACACATCTCCTTGCTTGTTTTTCCCGAGTTGATTATGTCACCTTATTGTTAATTTGTTGATTGAATTTTAATCCGAGACATGTTGTTATTGTTCTGTTCTTTGGAGAGTAATTCAAAATTACTGAAATCTGAATAAAAGACAACCATAATTTGTTATTATCACTAAGAACGTTAAAACTGAAAAGGCAGAATGAACAATAAAACCTGGTTAAAACGAAACTAAGATTAAGAGAGATGTTCCACTTGAGAGGGTTGTATAAATGATAACACGAAATTATATCGTATTTTAGAATTAATTCACATTAACTTTTATATAGTTTTTCATTCATTTTATATTGTTATGCCGGTATTTCTATTTAATTTCAGGTATTTACATTTCAGAAGGCTTGCATAAGAAAAGAAGAAGAAATGAAGAAGAAAAGAGTCAAATTTGCAGAAAATGCAGAAAATATCATGACAGAAAGCCATGCCTCCCGTCAAAGCCATATTCCACCCACCACAAGTTACATTAGTGTGCCCCTAGGCACACAACATATATCGCTCGGTTCAGCCCAAACGTGTGTGTGCCACTCGGCACACAATCCATGGCAATCGACATAGGATGAAGATATGTGTGCCCCACAACACATATTGCATGCCACTCATCATAGGCTAATTTCAGTGTTAAACACGAAGTCTTCTCCACGTATTCTTCATGTAACCACTCAGAAGCCTAACTTCCCATTATCACCCCATGACCTTTCCAACTTTCCATTTTTCCACTTCTTTCTCCACTTTCTCCACTACTTCTCACATAAAGCTGTAACTTCCATTTTATTTCTCTATATATAGGATCTTAGAAATTAGTTTGAGGGATCCAAGTTTTGTACACAAATTATTATTCTTAGTTTTTTAGGCAGAGATCACTTTGTAAAAGTGGTAGTTTCTCACATCGAGGAACTACTACACCATTAGTTTTAGGCCTACAATTAATGTACTCTTGGATCACAATCTTGCTGACATTATTTCAAAGCTTTATTCAAGTTTCAAGAATTATTTCGAGTCATAGTTTTATTCAAGTTTATTTCATCTGCTTTACTTCCAGGTTTAATTATCTGCAATTGTTTTAGTTTCTTGTTCTTATAATATTATTATATCATTACAAATCTAAATATGCATATGTTCATGGTTATTAATTATAATTTCATGTTTGTTTCTTTAAGTATGTTCGGCTAAATTGTTTCGAGTCCGGTATGTAAGAAACGTCGATTTCGACGGGATTCGGTAACGAATGTTGGTTTAGTATTTAATTTAGAAGTTGTGTTTTGGTCTTTGTTTTTAAACTTAATTTAAATAGCCTTGTCACGAGAGTGAGAGGTTACCTAACACGATTTTTCCACGATAGTATGAAACTAAGTAAGGTTCGAGTCGGTACTGGGAGAGTCTGGGGGTCGAACCAGATAGTAAAAACTAGGCATTAATCCTAAACAAAACGAGAGTGCTTTAGGATTAATTAGAACTTGTTTATTCTTTAAAATGCGTTCCTCGATTATAATGGGCGAGCGAAAGGAAAATCCCACGGTCAAGAAATGTGACTTTATTCAAAACTAAGAGAGTGTGAGATATTGTCTTTAAATTGATATTTTCTACTAAATGCATTTTTAACATCAAGCCAACGAGTTACATAGTCTTTGAGATACGCAGAATACACATTCTTATCTCTCTTTTCTTACATTTATCTTAATCTCTATTTTATTTCAGTTTTAGTTCTTAGTTTCCCCTAAATTAATAATTCATTAGCCTTAGCTTTACAAAGCGACAATAGATTACAATAGATTGAAATTGTTCTTTGTGGGTTCGACAATCTTTTATATTACTTCGATATTTCCGTGCAGTTGCGGACGCATCAAGTTTTTGGCGCTGTTGCTGGGGACCAACAATCAATATTTTTATTTTCGTTGTTGCACCGTATAGACTAAGGCACTCTTACCTTAATTACTATGTATCACACAATTCTTTTTCTACAACTCCAATTCTCATTATTATGAGGAATTACAAGAATTCCATAAATCCGACCTCGAAATACTGATGGAAGATTTTTATGCTTCACTAACTCACTCTCACTCAAATTACCTATACAACTACCAATCCCAACATTTTGAGGATTCGCAAGAATCCCATAAATCTGATCTTGAAAAATTACTGGAAGCTTATAATGTGAAGCTAACTTATACTCAACCAAATTTCCTCTACAATCACCACGCCTAATATTTTGAGGAGTCACAAGAATCCCAAAATTCCACTCTCGAAACATTAATGGAGGATATGACTGCGACACTAAATCGCTTTAGGCTAGAAACCATGACAATGGAAAGCTTTGTGGAAACAAAAAATGCGACACTAATTCACTTTGAGGAACCGCAGGAATCCCATAATTTCAACCTCGCAACATCAATGGAGGATTTTGATGTGACACTAACTCACTCTAGGCTAGAATCTGTGATAGAGCACTTTATAGGGACACAAACTGTCCAAAATGAAGAGATAAGAAATCAAAGTCTTCAAAATAATGAAACCCTTAGGCAGCTGAATAATGCGGTTGAGTCCCTCACGACTCACAACATGGCCTTGGAGACTCAAATCTCCCTGCTTGAACAAAAACCTCTAGGACACTTCCCTAAGGAGCATGAGGATGTTGTAAAAATCAGTAGTGAAAAACAAATTGAAAATCCTAAGAAGAGTGATAATGAGGTTAAAGAGAGTAATAATGAAGTTGAGAAGAGTTCTGATGAGGAAAGACTATAGATTGAGAAAAATACACGGACAACATTTGAAAGGGAGGTTGTCGAAGAGGTAGAGAAGGAAACATCTATTGTTGTTCCTCCTCCCTATTACCCACCTATTCTACAAATATTTTTGGAAGTTAATGTAGATGCCCAATCCAATAAGTATGTAGAGAATATCCACGCCAATGCACCTTTGTTTGAGGTTCCGCATAAAAAGAGAAAATTTGAGGACCATGAAACTAGCGAAATCATTAGCATTAAGAAGGGAAGGGTAACATTCAAGATGGTGGATGAAACAACTAAGCCCAAACTTGAAAAGCTAAAACTCTGGATAGATCCTAAACCACCACCACAAGTTCAAAATAATGAGCCACCCCACAGAAGAAAGAAAATAAAAGGTGAGGGATATGTGAGATGGCGTGATAAGTTGCCATTGAAACCAAAGATGATTAAAAATTTAATCAAAGAGTCATTGTCGAGAAAATCACCATGAGTAATGACACTATTGATTCATCGAGCTACCGACATTAAAAGAAGCGCTGCGTGGGAGGCAACCCATGAGTTTTAATTTAATGTTTTTTCTTTTGTTTGAGTTTGCAGAAAATAAAGATATCGGTCTCTTGGCACCTATCAGTTGCATGTAGGAAATTATCGAGGAGAGGATTAATCATGTTCTCATTCCTTTTCCAACTTTTTACTAAAACATTTAGGACAATGTTTGGTTTAACTATGGGGCATGAACTTTACCGCTTTCCATTTACCGCTTCTTATTTTGATTTATTTTTTTCTAGTTTATTTCATATTTTTAAGATTTGATCTATTTCCAATATTTGGTCGAGTCATTGTATGCGATGTCAAGCCTGTATGCCTGTTTTTCAATTGTTACTGAATTTCCTCAAATTTTTAAATTTTGACCTCCAACAACAATTTTCTTTTTGATGCATGGCATACACACTCTGAAATTATATAGGTTGTCACAATTTAGGTTGTATTAGAGAGACTTAGGAAAGTTTTGATAAAATCGATACCGTTATGAAACTCTAAACCCCCTATTTATGTGATATCGATTTGGGTACCCATTATGTCAAGACCTTGGGCTCAAGTTTTCAAAGTAAATCTTAAGTAGTTTATATTAGTAGTCAGCACCATCTTAAGCATAAACTACATAGGGAATTGATGAATATAAGTGAATGATCCCAAAAATTATACAAAAAAAATTAGTTGCCTTAATAAATTTAAAATAGGGAACACGCCTATTAAGTTAGGTGACCCTCAACCGGTCACTTAATCCAATGGTTGTGGAATCTATAAAAATATAATAAAACAACCCGTCGTCAGTTGGCTCAGAGGTGCCTGGTGCTAAACTTGGTAGGGCGGACTATGATCCGATCCCCCGCAACTGCGATTGGTTAAATAAATTGGGTTACCAAACTTATGTACCAGAACCTCAAGACAAAGGATCATAGTAGCTAACCGATTTCCCTACTATGTGCGTGTACGTATAACGTGCTTAATGTTACTGAGCTTGAATGAAAAGAGTGAAAGAAAAACGAGAGATATAGGTTGAGCTATAATGGCATGATTCGAATTGATTTGCATAAAGAGAGAGTCTTCGAACATTGTGTGCCACTCATCACATGCTAGTTTCAGTGTTAAACACGCAGTCTTCTCCACGTCTTCTTCATGTAACCACTCAGAAGCCCAACTTCCCATTATCACCCACATGATCTTTCCAACTTCCCATTTTTCCACTTCTTTCTCCACTTTCTTCATTATCTCCACTACTTCTCACATAGATCTGTAACTTCCATTTTATTTCTCTATATATAGGATCTTAGAAATTAGTTTGAGGGATCCAAGGTTTGTATGCAGATTATTATTCTTAGTTTTTAGGCAGAAATCACTTTGTAAAAGTGGTAGTTTCTCACATCGAGGAACTACCACACGATTAGTCTTAGGCCTATAATTTATGTACTCTTGGATCACAATCTTGTCGGTATTATTTCAAAGCATTATTCAGGTTTCAAGAATTATTTCGAGTCATATATTTAGTCAAGTTTATTTCGTCTGCTTTAATTCCAGGTTTAATTATTTGCAATTATTTTAGTTTCTTGTTTTTATAATATTATTTTGTTATTACAAATCTAAACATACGTATGTTCATGCTTATTAATTATAATTGCATGTTTGTTTCTTTAAGTATGTCTGACTACATTGTTTCGAGTCCGGTATGTGAGGACCCTTGATTCTGATGGGACTCGGTAACGAATGCTGGTTTAATATTTAATTTAGAAATTGTGTTTTGGTCTTTGTTTTTAAACCTAATTTAAATAGCCTTGCCGCGAGAGTGAGAGGTTACTTAACACGATTTTGCCATGAGAGTGGGAAATTAACTAAGGTTCGAGCCGGCACAGCAAGGGCGTGGGGGCCAAACCAATAGCTACTTTGGATTAAGAGTGGATGAATCCTCTTGTAGAAGTCAATGTGCAAGATTTTTATTTTTAAAATGGAGGAAGATGAAAATGGAGTTACAGAACTGTAACAGGTGTTTGGTTTGCTTCTAAATGATGTATAAGTACTTTGTGATTGGTTTTGAAGAAGAACACACGAGGGAATTTGAAGGATGGATTTCAAAGTCAAATTTGCCAAGTTTGGTGATGTTTTGGATGATTCTGAGTTTGAGGGAGTTTGAGGGAGTTTATATGCTTTCAAATTCATGTACTTGGTTTGTAAATGATGTCTCTATTTATAGGGAAAAGTTTTAGGACTTGAGATGATCAAAATCACATGTTATGAATTTTTCAAATGCACAAAGACAAGTTGCTTCATGATGAAGAAAGGAGTGAATCAAGGAACTTAGTCATGCTTTGTAGAATCTTATGGATTGCTTCTGATATTGAGAGATTTGTTCTGATCTTTAGAACATATTTCTAGCTTTAAAGAAGAGAGTTGTTGGAAAAGTGAAGCTTTATGCAAATGGAAATGTTGCTTTTGCATTTCTAACCATGAATGGCATCAAGACTTGGACAAAGCTTCAAATCTTTGTGTAATACACTTAAGGTTTATGTAATTGCTTGATTATGCATATATTTGGAGAGAACATAGCCTAAAAAGAGATATCTTGTAGCTTTGGTTGGGGATTTGGTTGTGTGTTCATCATCAAAATGACTTGTAATTCAAGAATAGATGCCCAACTTCTTCCCTTCGATTATCTTAGCTCAAAAATGATCTCTTAAAGTTCTTGGAAATTTTGGAAAGCTTGAAACATCCTATAAAAATGTTATGTTTTCCACTTTTGCAAAATACAATTGGAACTATGTGAAAAATGGTCAAGAAGTTGGGATAAAAATCTGCCTAAACTAGGTCAAAATTTCACTAAGTGTTTAAGAAAAAGTGCATGACTTCATGGGCCTATAACTTAAAATCTAAGCATTTTTTTGGATATGAGCCCTCTAATACAAATATTTAGATCTCATCAATATCTACAAATCTCATGTTGAAAGTTAATCATCTTGCATCTTGGTGAAAAATTGGCATGAAGTCGTGAAATTATCATGTACAAAAACACTTAGAAAAATTTCTAAGTCTTGAAAAGTTTAACTTTTTAAATTGAATTTTGACTTTCTTTATTTCTTGATGATCAAGCTTCATATTTTTGAATGTCTTGATGAATTTTGATTTTGATACTCAATGTTGACCAAAAAATCAAAGTGTGACCTTTGGTGTATCAGTTGACTTTTTCATTAGTTAACCAAATTTCATCTATCAATTGTTTGATCTTGAGAAATAATTTGAATCATGACATTAGGTCAAGATAATGTGCTTGAATCCTTGAGTCCATGTTTCAAACCAATAAGTCATGTATTAGGTTCAAAGTCCAAAATAAGTCATTCTCAGTCGAAACCCTAATATTGACCAGTTTGCCCCTTTGATGATTTGAACACTTTTCTTAAGGAATTGTGATCTAAACTTGATCATTTGATGATATGACTTAAAAATGTTGATATTGGTCAAAAATCTTAAAGTTTGACTGTAAGTTGACCATAATTGACTTTTTACCCAATACAGCTGATTTTTAATCATCTGATCAATTGACTGAGCAAATTTGTGATCCAAAACTTGAAACTTGGCATGAGTGTTCTTGGAGGTCTATAATGAACCATGAAATTAATTTGAGGAAATATAAGTCCAATTGTCCCTGTGAAAATCAAAACCCTAATTTGAGGCATCAATGTTTAGGAGGTGATTTGACCTAGTCAACACTTGTGCAATCTTGAGCTATTGAAGATCTTTGTGAGAAGTGTCTTGAGAAAAGAGAGGGAAAATTTTGGGGTACAACAACTACCCCTGTTCAATCTTTTTAAACCTGAAAAGTTAGATTTGCATGTCCGCTTTTCGGAACTTGAAGGTGGAAGATGATTGAACACTAAAGTGCCCAGAAATTTGCACTCGTTTGTGCACAAAGTAGTATTGTTGGTTTATTATGTTGCGAGTGGACTTGAAGATGCCATTTGGAGAGGTAATGAATAGTTATAGGAGATGGGATTATAGATGCCATCCAAAGTGACTGTGTATAGAGATTAGAAGAAGTATCAAAATAAATCTTTGGTCGATTTATACTGAAACAACATATGTCTGTAATAATCTTTAACTGGATAATGAATAAGCATAAATCCTAGGAGAGACTTAACTAAAACAGAGAAAGGGTTCACCGGAACGGAATCATGATAAATCATTGGTCGATTTAAACTGAACCAGTAGAGGTATGAAATTGTCTTTAACTGGATAACGAATCAATACAAATCTTAGGAGCGATTTAACTAAACTAGAGAAAGGGTCTACCGGAACCGAATTAGGATAAATCATTGATCGATTTAAACTAAACCAGTAGAGGTATGAAATTGTCTTTAACTGGATAACAAATCAGTATAAATCTTAGGAGCAATTTAACCGAACCAGAGAAAGGGTCCACCAGAATGGAATTAGGATAAATCACTGGTCGATTTAAACTGAACCAGTAGAGGTCTTGAAATTGTCTTGTATATGCTATGATGTATGAACGTGAAATGTTATTGAAGTGTATCTTTGTTTGGGAAAATAAATCCTTGACTATTGCTAGGGAGTTTTGGGAAGCTAAATCCAGGACTATCACTGGGGGTGAAGAGTATGTGTATCTTCAAACTTGTCTAGAGTGCTTCCGCTGGGAATTCCTGTTTACTGTTTGAGGAAACTCTGCGGGGAATGTTGATTTCTGCTTGGGGAATAGAGTTCAGGAAGTTTAGTTGTCAATTGCTCTCTGGGGAATTCAGTTCTTTATACTTCCAGTTTCTCTGAGGGGGGTAAAGTTAACTGTTATCTGGTCAGATTCTAGGATTTGCAACAACTTTCTGGGGATAGTATCAACTCTATTAGAGAAGAGGGATTCTGTCAGTTGATTTGTAGTAGTTGGAGGAATAAACCCTCCTGAGGAAAGTAGTCTGAAGGCCTTATTGGGGAAAAGAATACAAAGTGAAAACAAAAATTGTATAGCCATGTGGAAGTGATCTCATTGGGTTCCAATTCCGCTATTGCCCCTATGTCTTCGAACATCATCCCATGCCATCAAAAGAAGTTGACTGAATTGATCTCGTACCATTTAAACTTCTGACCTTGGTAATAAAGCTGATTGTTAGTGATCCGACGAGACATAGTCATACGCTTTAATCCTTAACTTTTTCCTCGACCGCCCTTTCAGGTTTTCGGTCCACCAGGATACCTTTTTTGTCCCAAGCCGCCCTTTTAGGTTTTTGACTTGTCGGGTGTACAATCTTTTGTATATAACCCTAATTTTTGCCCAAACCATTATGGTTTGCCAGGATGCCCTTATTTTTTCCTAGGTATGTCAACCTAGCGGGTCATTCTTATGCATAGTATTTTTTGACTATGTCTGTGTTCACAGGATATGGGAAATCTTCACTGTCCATAGTGGTTAACATCATAGCACCGCCTAAGAATACTTTCTTGACAATAAATGGCCCTTCGTAAGTGGGATTCTATTTACCCCTGGGATCACCTTGTGGTAAAAGGATACTCTTTGTTACCAAGTCGCCAGCCTGGTATACTCAAGGTTTGATCTTCTTATTGAATTCCTTGATCATACGCTTTTGATACATTTGACCATGACAAGTAGTAGCCAGTATTTTCTCGTCAATCAAGTTCAAGTGATCCAATCTTGTATGAATCCATTCATCTTCGCCTAAGTCTACTTCTTTCATAATCCTCAGCGATGGAATTTCAACTTCGACAGGGAGGACGACTTCCATGCCATAGACTAAAGAGAATGGGGTTTCCCCAGTTGATGTTCATGCCGAGGTACGATAGCCATGAAGAGTGAATGGTAGAATATCATGCCAGTCTTTATAGGTCACCACCATCTTTTGCACAATCTTCTTTATGTTCTTATTAGCAGCTTCCACCGTGCCATTCATCTTAGGTCTGTATGGGGAAGAGTTGTGATTCTTGATTTTGAACTGTGTTCAGATTTCAATAATCATGGCATTGTTGAGGTTGGTTCCATTGTCAGTGATGATCCTTTTAGGGATTTTGTATCGTCAGATGAGGTTATGCTTGATAAACCGGTGTAATACAGTGGGAGAACTGACTTGGGTGTTTTTCATTTTATCGCAATTATTGCGGATAGCAAGAGTCGCCACCGAATTTTCTTTTATCCAATAAGGAAAGGGTGAAAATAACAGGAAAGACCTTTGAGATATTTTCTTGAGTTCGGGGGGTAGGTTATGAAAAGGGAAGGTGTTAGCACCCTTTTCATCCGTAGTTATCTACGGGCTCTTAGTTGCTTGCTAGATCACTTTTGAAATTGCTTAGTTTGAAATGTGTTTGTGATGGGTTTTGAAATTATATTTGAAAGGCGTCTTCGTTTAGGAAAACTTTGTAATGATTCTCGTCTCTATAAGAATGCATACAAATTGTTGGACTTTTTGAAAATATTTCATGTTTTGAAAGTGTTTGGTGTGTTTGAAAAGATGTTTATTTTTTGAAGATGGATTGTGTGCAAGCAACTAAGAACGTTCTACCTACTCAAAAGTCTTTTGTTCATTTCATCCTTCCTTTTACATTTCTATCTCACCATTGATTGGTAAGAAGCCTGATCTTTGGATGTAAAGGGACAGGTGTCGGTCATCGTATAGTCATGAATAACAATGTTGTGAGATACCTTGGCATTTTCTCTTGAGGGGATAAGATCATTTGTGAGGCAACATTCGAAGCATCATCGAGGGACTATGGTCTTGTATTTTTAATTGTTTTTGCTAAGATGTCTCACATGCATATCATGACCATTTTCTCAAGGCAACAAGTGAAGTTAACCCTAGAGATGTAAATGTGAAAAGTGTTTATTTTTTCATGCTTGATTTTGTCTTGGATTAAGGTTTTCTAAGCATTTGATTTTATCTTTCCATACAAACCCTAATTACTAGCATTTATATGAAAAGCGATAAATTACGAAAAATAAATGTTCTACGCTATTACATCATTTTGGGAATGGGCTGTAAAAATTTACAAATGGGTGTAAGACAGTGGGAGAATTAACTTGGTTGTTTTGCATTTGATCGCAATTGTCGTGGATAGCAAGAGTCGCCACAGACTTTTTTTTATCCAATGAAGGAAAGGGTGAAAAGAACAGGAAAGACCTTTGAGATTATTTTCTTGAGTTCGGGGGGTAGGTTATGAAAAGGGAAGGTGTTTAGCACCCTTTTCATCCATAGTTATCTACAGACTCTTAGTTGCTTGCTAGATCACTTGCTTTATTTGAAAATGTGCTTGTGGTGTGTGGGTTTTGAAAGTATTTTGAAAAGCGCCTTTGTTTAGGAAAACTTTGAATGATTCTCGTCTCTATAAGAATGTACACAAAGTGTTGGTCTTTTGAAAATATTTCATATTTTTGAAATGTGTTTGGTGTGTTTGAAAAATGTTTTGTTTTTGAGAATAGATTGTGAGCAAGCAACTAAGAACGTTCTACCTTACTCAAAAGTCTTTTGTTCATTTCTCTCTTCTTTTGATATTTCTATCTTACCATTGATTGGTAACAAGCCTTATGTTTGGATGTAAAGGGACGGGTGTGTGTCATCGTATAGTTATGATAGCAATGTTGTGAGATATCTTAGCATTTCTCTTGAGGGACTAAGATCATTCGTAAGGCAACGTTCGAAGCGTCATCGAGGGACTATGATCTTGTATTTTTGATTGTTTTTGCTAAGACGTCTCACATGCATAACATGACCATTTTTCATAAGGCAACAAGTGGAGTTAACCCTATAGGTGAACATGTGCAAAGTGTGTTTGATTGCATGCATTTTTGTCTTTTGATCAGGGTGGTCTACTTGTTGATTTTATCTTTCCATACACCCTAATTACTAGAATTTTGTATAAAGTAAGAAAATTGCGGAAAGATAAAATCCTACACTATTACAACCATATTGAATTGCATGAAAATATAAAGGCAAAAATAAATTAAAAGCAAGAAAAAAGGTCTTTTTGATTTAGGCAGAAAACCCTTCGATTCTGCACTTTCTGAATCTCTTCGATTTGGCCTAAAAAGGGTGAAAGCATGACTTTCGATTGGGGCCTGGAGGCCAGCATGTTGAGCCTTTCGATTGGGGCCTGGGGGTCAGCATGTTGTGCCTTTCGTTTGGGCCTGGAATCAGTGTGGTGTGCCTTCTGGCTGCCTCTTTCGTTTGACTTGGAGGTTAGTGTGGAAGCCAGAGGCTTCGTTTCCAACTTCTTGTTTCCTGTTTCTTTCGTTTAAGTTTGAATAGCAACATGACCTAAGTCTATGCCAACATCACCTTACGTCCAGGTTAGTTCTTAAAGCACATTTAAATGCACAAAGAGCAAAAACCAAGAAGGTTTTTAACCATGAAACATATTAAAAGGGTGGAAGCGAAAAGAAGAACAATGATATGTACATGTTTGAAACGAAAAGGAAGTGTATTTACATGCTATATTGGAAATGAAGAGTTTAAGCCTTAGAGAAACTTACCTTGCTTAAGGTTGGAGCGTATGTTGGGCTTTGAGTGACTTCGTTGAATATCCCTGGATTCGAAGGGAAGGACCAAGGGTTAGGCCTTTGACACTGGATTCGAAAGATCAAAACAAGTGAAATGTCCTTCTTGCTGGATCAAAGGATAGCAAGATGTAAGGATGTTTCAAATTCGAAGGAGGAAAGTATTTGGATTATGGGTTTGTGTTTTCACAAGTGTTTAAGTGTTTGAGAATTTTATGGTGTTTGAGAAATTTGAAGATACATTCCTCTCTTCTTTCTCCTCCTCCTCCTTTGATCTTTGCAAAGGATCTCTCTATTTATAGAGAAAGGTTTTGGGAAGTTTGGGAGTAAAAATAATAAAATAAGGCTCAGCTGGAAAGTAGATGTCCACTTGTGTCATGATCCCAAGATGAGGTAGCAAGATGAATGGTTTAGATGGATTGCTTCCTGTAGAAGGAAAATAGGCGCAAGGCTCAAGAAAACCTTTTCTAAAAGTAGTATTATACTATTAAGGGCAAGTTGTCTTGGACAACAAATGGGTAAAAGCCTATTTTAACTTGTATAAACAATTAAGTATAAAGTGAGTCATAGGTTTGAGTCCTGAAAAGCAGAAACACGTAGCCTAGCCTATGGGTCTAATGTTCAACTTGATCATTTGAATCGAATCCTCCATCCTTCCACAACTTTCGACCAGACTAAAACAACATTCGTTCCCACTAGTTATGTGTCCTTCGAATGGACCCAACATGTATTCTTTGAACGGGTCTCTTGTGTGGCCTTCGACTGGGTCCTCGACATGTTTCTTCTAATGTACCTCTTGTATACCCTTCGATTGGCTCTAGTATTACTTCCTTCGAATGAGCCTCTTATGCGGCCTTCGACTGGGCCTTCTGTATGCTGAAGTGTATACAAATGTTTCAAAGGAGAGTCTGCGCCAAGTCGAAACTGGCACAAAGGCAACCTATGCCTTATGGATGCTAGCATGAAGTAAGTCAGGGCGGCATAAAGGAGGTCCTTTCCTAGGCGAAGCTGGCACAAAGGTGGCCAATGCCTTGTGGTCGAATGAAACTTTGAAGGAGTCTTGGCCTTGTGCTGAAGATAAACTGAAGAGGGATACATGTGTTGGTGACACGCTGAGGGGTATTTTGCCCAGTGGGAGTTTTTGTGAATCGAAGGCCAGTTTGGAGAAGTTTTTGCTTTTGTGCGCTGAAGGCATGCCCAGAGGGATAGTTTTCCTAGTAGAAGTAGGAAATAAGATTGCTCCAAGGAAAATAAATGCTCAATCGAAGCAAGGATCCAGCTTACATGCAGGTAGCTATTGCATTTGTGAGTCAAGCCAACATGCAAAGACAGTGGTGCAATCGAAGGAGCATCGACAAGAAGCCCTTCCCCTTTGGATCGAAGGAGGCTATTTTAAAGGGAAAACATGCCCAGTCGAAGCTTGTGTGCAGAAAGCAAGCAACAATCCAAGGCTTCAGTCGAAGTTTGTAAAATTAAGGCAAGCTTGGAGGAGGTTAGGCGCTCAATCGAAGTCTGTCCAAATACCAAATCGAAAGACCTTTTAACATGCCAATCGAAAGACTTTAGCTAAGATGCCATTCGAAGACTCGTTTTTCAAAAAAAAATTATTTTTCCTTTAATCAAATGCTTGTGACTATCCATATAAGAAAAAATATTGGAAAACATGAGAGGGCAAATTTTGGGTTACAACAGCTGCCCCTGTTCAATCTTCTTAAACCTGAGGATTTAGATTGGCTTGTCTGCCTTTCATGATCTGAAGGTGGAAGATGATTGAACACTAGAGTGCCCAGAAATTGGCACTCGCATGAAATAACACTGATAGTTGATGATGTAGGGAATGGGCTTACAGATGCCCTTTGGAGGAGATGACAAAGAGTTGTCAGAGATGGGCTTAAAGATGCCATCTAGAGTGACTGGGGGGAGGTATCAGGATAAATCTTTTGGTTGATTTATACTGAAATAGTAGATGTCTTTTGCCTGTTTTTAACTAGAAGAGATAAATCTAACCAGAAGAGGTCTTCATTTGATGATTGATTTTTTTCCTGCAAGGAAGAGGATTAGTTGCATGCAGATGTATGCACGACGTAATGATGTTCTCAAAATAAATGAGATTTTGCTGTATGCATTTGTTATGTATTCATCATGGTTTATGAATGTGATGCGTTTATTGCAGTGTGTCTTTTTCTAGGAAAATAAATCCTTAACAACATGCTGGGGAATCTTGGGAGGCTGAATCTCTAACTGTTGTTGGAGAATAGATGTATCTATAACTTTGTTTAGAATGTTTCCGCTGGGAATTCCTATTCTGTTGTTTGAGGAAAAACTCCGCTGAGGAATATTGGCTTGTTTAAGAAGACTTTGTGGAGAGTGTTGATCTCTGCTTGGGGAAAAGAGTTTAGGAGTCTTAGCTATTCATTTCTCTACTGGGGAGTTATTCCTGACTTGAGAGAGTCAAAAGTTAGTTGTTATCTAGTCGAAATCCAGGCTTGGCAGTAAATTGTTGAGGATGATGAAGTTGACTGTTATCTGGTAGTATTCTAGGCTTCACAGTGACTTATTGGGGAAGATTAAATTAACTGTTATTTGGTCGGATTCCAGGCTTCGCAGGAAATTACTTGGGAGAGTAAAGTTAGGTTGTTATCTGGTCGGATTCCAGGCTTCGCAGCAACTTATTAACATTAAACTGCTATCTGGTTGAATTCGGGGTTTCAAAGCAAATTTCTGGGGTGGATGAAGTTAATTGTTATCTGGTCGAGCTCCAGGCTTCATAATAACTTACTTGAAAGGATGAAGTTGAACTGATATATGGTCGGATCCAGGCTTCACAGTAACTTGCTTGAACGGATGAAGTTGAACTGATATCTGGTCGGGTCCAGGCTTCACAGTAACTTTCTTGAAAGGATGAAGTTGAACTAATATCTGGCCGGGTCCAGGCTTCATAGTAACTTGCTTGAATGGATGAAGTTAAACTGATATCTGGTTGGGTCTAGGCTTCACATTAACTTGCTTGAAAGGATGAAGTTGAACTAATATTTGGTCGGGTCTAGGCTTCACAGTAACTTTCTTGAGAGGATGGAGTTGAACTGATATCTGGTCGGGTCCAGGCTTCATAGTAACTTGCTTGAAAGGATGAAGTTGAACTAATATCTAGCCGGGTCCAGGCTTCACAGTAACTTGCTTAAAAGGATGAAGTTGAACTGATATCAGGTTGGGTCCAGGCTTCAAAGTAACTTGCTTGAAAGGATGAAGTTGAACTGATATCTGGTCGGGTCTAGGTTTTGCAGTAACTTGCTTAAAAGGATGAAGTTGAACTGATATCTGGTCGGGTCCAGGCTTCACAGTAACTTGACGGGGGTAGAGGAAAACTCTACTGGGGAAAGAAGTTAATCCATTGTCTGGTTGGGTCAAGGCTTTACAATATCTCGAGAGGTTAGACTATTATCTGGTTGGGTCCAGGCTTCATAGTAACCGAAAGTTTTTTTGAATAGAAATGATTCCGTTGGAGGGTGTATTGTTTTGTTGGGGAATAAACCCTGTTGAAGAGAATATTTGATAACTAGCTGGCAAGATGAATTCTTTAAGAAGAAATCCATAAGGATTATTCTTTTAAGACCAACTCAGCTGAGGAGAGGGTTGTCGAGGGATTGAAACTTTGATCGAGGTTTGCATAGATCCAACTTTGTGGGCAACTCTGCTGGGGTAAAGGTTTATTGTAGCAGGCTCTGTGGGGATAATGCTAATGAGATAACTCTACAGGGATATCTCAACTACATAAAAGAGATGCTCGTTGCTTCTTAGTAGCACATATTTTATAAATAGTTTAATCATGTTCATATGCATATATTCATTCAATTTTAGTCATTGGATGTTTTTGCACTCAAAACAAAAAAAAACAAAAAGTTTGCACTTCAAAGTATATTTGTATTGATGTTTTTCCAATGGATAGGCATTTTTGTACAACGAGACAAAGACCCTAGTAAGAGGAAATCGTCGAAAGGATAACAAAATTGAAAACAAAAACAAAAACCATGTGGAAATGATCTCATTGTGTTCCGACTCTACTTTTACCCCAATGTCTTCGAACGTCCCTTGCCATTGACAGAAGTTGATTGGATTGATCTTGGACCGTTTGAACCAGGACCTCGGTAATAAAGTCAATTGTGGTGATTACACGGGACATATTTATACGCTTTCAATCCTTAACTTTTTCCTAGACCGCCCTTTCGGGTTTTCATCCCATCAGGATACCCATTTTTGCCCAAGTCGCCCTTTCGGGTTTTTGACTTGCCGGGTGTACAATCTTTTGCATATATCCCTAATTTTTTCCCAAAACTTTGGTTTGCCGGGATGCCCTTATCTTGCCTAGGTATGTCAACCTAGCGGGTCTCTTATGCATAGTATTTTTTAACTATGTCCGCGTTCACTGGATGTGGGAAATCTTCACCGTCATTAGTAGTCAGCATCATGGCACCACCAGAGAAAACTTTCTTGACAACAAATGACACTTTATAAGTGGGAGTCCATTTGCCCCTGGGGTCTCCATGTGGAAGAATGATGCGCTTTATTACCAAGTCGCCAGCTTGATATACTCGAGGCCTAATCTTTTTGTTGAAAGCCTTGATCATACGCTTCTGGTACATTTGACCATGACAAACAACAACCAGTCGATTTTCATTGATCAAGTTCAATTGATCCAATCTTGTATGAATCCATTCATCTTCGCATAAGTCTGCTTCATTCATAATCCTTAATGAGGGAATCTGAACTTCCACTGGCAGGACAACTCCCATGCCATAGACTAAAGAAAAAGGAGTTGGCTCAGTCGATGTCCGAGCTGAAGCACGGTAGCCATGAAGAGAAAACAATAACATCTCATGCCAGTCTTTGTAGGTTACTACCATCTTTTGCACAATCTTCTTAATGTTTTTATTGGCAGCTTCCACTGTGCCGTTCATTTTAGGTCTATAAGGAGAAGAATTGTGATGCGTGATTTTGAACTGAGTGCAAAGTTCTGTAATCATAGCATTGTTGAGATTGGTTCCATTGTTAGTGATGATCCTTTCGGGGATACCATAGCGGAAAATGAGGTTATGTTTGATGAATCTGGCTACAACGTTCTTTGTGACTGAGGAAAATGAGGCAGCTTTAACCCATTTGGTGAAATAATCGATAGCAACAAGAATGAAGCGATGCCCATTGGAAGCAGTAGGTTTAATTTCTCCAATCACGTCAATGCCCCACATTGAAAACGACCATGGGGAAGTCAAGACATTTAGAGGAATAGGAGGCACATGGACCTTGTCAGCATAGATTCAGCACTTGTGGCAAGTCCTTGAGTGATGATGGCAATCAGTTTACATTGTTGACCAATAGTAACCAGATCTCAAGATTTTCTTGGCCATAGTATGTCCACTGGAGTGAGTCCCAAAGAGACCATCATGCATGTCTTCCATAATTTTCTCTACCTCCTTCTTGTCCATACATCGGAGTAGAGTAGAATCATGGTTGCGTTTGTACAGGGTTCCATTTCTTGGGAAGAATTTGGCTGAGAATCTTCGTAAGAATTTTTTATCACTGATGGAAGATCCTTCAGGATACTCTTGTGCTTCAAGGCATCTCTTCACCTTATGGTACCATGGCTTCTCTGTGTCAGTGTCAAGCGCATAACAGTGCGCAGGTTCGTCAAATATCTCAATTGTAATTATAGGAGCTTCGTTGTCCCATTTGACCTTGAACATAGAAGACATTATGACCAAAGAATCAACTAACTGATTTTCTTCTCTAGGGAAGTGCTCAAAGGTGATTTCTTTGAAGTATTGAATCATAGATAGAACAAGCTCCTTGTAAGGAATAAGATTAGGATGTTTAGTGTCCCAATCTCCCTTTACTTGGATAATTACTAGAGCGGAATCTCCGAATATATTCAAATGCTTGATCCTTAAATCAATGGAAGCTTTTAGACCCAAAATGCATGCCTCATATTCAGCCATGTTATTTATACAATCGAAGCATAGTCTAGAAGTGAAAGGGGTGTGGCAACCATAAGGAGAAACTATAACAACACCAATTCTGTTACCCAAGGTGTTGGAAGCCCCATCGAACACCATAGCCCATCGGGATCCTTGCTCATGTCCGTCATATGGTCCAGGTTTTGCACAGTCGGTCACTAACATGATATTCTCGTCCGGGAAGTCAAAGTTCATAGATTGATAATCATCAACAGCTTGATGGGCCAAATGATCCGCCAATACACTTCCTTTTATGGCCTTTTGTGTTGTATATTAAATATCATACTCGTTCAAAATCATTTTCCATCTAGCTATCCGTCTGGACATAGTGGGTTTCTCGAAGATGTACTTGATAGGGTCCATCTTAGAAATCAATAGAGTGGTATGAGTCAACATACACTGTCTTAGCTGGCGAGAAGCCCATGCCATAGCGCAACAAGTTTTCTCGAGCAGTGAGTATATGGTTTCACAGTGGGTAAACTTTTTGCTCAGGTAGTATATTGCATGTTGTTGCACCCCAAAATTTGCCCTCCCATATTCTTCAAGATTTGGCAAGATCAATCTCCAAATGGTTCAAAATCTCTCAAGGGTTGCACAGTCCAATTGCCTACTAACACAGTCAAAATTAGGGTTTTGGTTCTTATAAGGAAGTTGAGGTTTCCAAGGGTCCAATCAAGTCCCATATGCCTATATACATCCTCAAGCATCCATATGTCAAGTTTCAAGACTCACATCACCAAGTTGCACAGTCAAAAGCCCTAATTGCTTCACAGTCAACTGTAGGGGTAAAATGGTCATTTGATAGTCAAAAGTCAAAAATTTTGGTCAACATATTATTTTGAAGCCACAATCATCATTTGATCAAGTCTTGATCATGATTCCTCAAGCATGGCTCGAAAAGTCTCAAGATGTCAAAAGTTACTATTTTTGGACAGTTAAAAAGTCAACTGTAACTTGACCAAGGCATAACTTTTTCATGGTTCATCAGAAAAATCCCATCCAATGCTCATTTTGAAGGGGATGACATTTTCTACAACTCATCTTCACATTCCAAGTCCAATAAATGCTCTCACAAAAAGTTATCAATTTCAACATTATAGGTCATTTTTAAAAGTCAACAAAAAGGCACTTTAAGTCAAAGACCATAACTTGATATTGGTAAATCAAAATGACATGGGACTAAAGGCATTGGTTAGAGGACGTCAAGACCTTTCCAAAATGTCCAAGAACATGTTCATAGCTTAAATATTGAGCAAGATATGCATTGGAGAAGTTGGGAAATTTTTGGGAACTTTCAAAAGTCAACTTTGCCTAAAACATTTCATTTTTGCTAATGGGCCTCAAATTCCTTCTTGAATCTTTGCCCAAATCCTATGCACGACCCATTGAACTTAAAATGATTTATTTTCTTATTTTTAATTAATTAATTGAATTTTTATTAATATTAATTCATTTAATTGATTTTAATTGTAGGAAAATTCAAAAGATATGGTTTTTGGATCTTTTGTGAAGAAAATCTGATCAGGGAAAGCTGCAAATCTCGTTTCTCAATCAAAAAGGCAAAATCATCCATGTTTGGCAAGTTTTATCAATCAAAAAAAGTTGGAAAAGATTTGATTAAAATCAAATATTGAAAACATAATTTCATGGACTTTTGGGCCAAGATTTACCCTAGTTTTGATTCCAATACATATGCTGAAGCCAACCCTAGTATTAACAACGTGAAAGCTGCCATAGAAAACCATAACCAAATTGCAAAAATTCAAGAAATACTTGAAAACTGAAATCAATATTGCAGGTGAATTTAAAGCCTAAAAGTGGTTCTAACGTGTTGCTGACATTGCCAGGAATCCATTGCTATCAAGAACCAGTCCTAACACGCGAAGAATCAAAGAATCCAAGTCACTCGGTTTGCATTATTTTCCAAATCTGCATATCATAATTCATGCATTTTTAATCCATTTTCTGGATTGGTTTGTGTTGTTAGGAACATTCTGAAGATAATGGGATAGTTTAATTGCGTTGAAACTTCCTGAATCGAAATCCACCATGGGAGATATCTAGGGTTTCGAAGCTTGAAAATTAGGGCTTTGCGCATAAGGAAAAATTGGACCTTGAGACAAGCATGGTTGAATTCGTCAAGGCCAGAAGAATTCAACCAAACCCTCGCGTTCTTTTTATATCATCCATAACTCTAATCGCTATTCTTGGCACTTTTGTTTTGTGGGGGTTTAAAACCCCCGCTATCTGTTTGGTATTTTTGCAGATGAATGAAGAAGATGAGACGTGGAAACCAGCTACTGGATCATTCAAATCATGGCGCGTTTTTTTAAATGTCCCAGCATAATTGATTCTTTAATATATTATTTTTATTAGCCAGTATAATAACAAAAGCATGCGTTTGGTTCAGTGGCTGGTGACACGCTTGGTAAGTACTGGGACCTGGGTTCGATTCCCAGGTCCCCCATATAATTCTTCATATTTTTCACAACATGTTCCAATGCAGTGCTTGTACCAAGTTCCACCGTACGTCCTCACGCCTAAGCTTGCCAAGTGCCCATGATGCCCAATCCAGTGGCCAGGAGATGAGGAGCATAATACTCCCCAGTCAAACAACATGCACGTGATCATAAAAAGTCAATCAGGCTTAGAGTTCTTGGGCCAGAATTTCTCACAAAGAACCTCCATATGGGCCATCTTACCCCCCTTGGTTTGCAATTTATTTTCTTTTCTTTTAAATTTCTTTTAATTGTTTAAATTGTTATTATTAATTCATCACAAATTAATTTTTCCTAATAAAAATCAGAAAATCAAAATTGTGAATATATTTTAATTATTTATTAATTTCACCATTAACTTATTTTTTGTAAATAAATACTAATAACTAACTTAGCTTAATTTAGGTTTAAATTTTAATCCTTTTTCTTAATAAATAAAAATTGCATAGAATTAGGTTTTGACCTTTTTTTTTAATCATTTTCTTCTTATCATCATTATTAATTATTATTATTTTTTTAAATAACATGTAAATTAATTAATTAGTTTAAATTAGTTCAACTTTAATATTTTTATAATAATTAAAATAAACTTAGAACTAGGGTTTTCTTTTGACTTTTAATTTATTTTTTTATCATTAAATACAAAAACATAAAAAAAATCTTTCTTGTGAATAATTAATTAAATTAGTATTTGGTTTAATTTAAATTTAATTTCAAGCAAAGGACAAAAACTCTTAATTTCTCAAAAGGGTCAAAAACCCTAGGACGTCTTGATTTTAATTCTTTCGCATGTTATTTTTATATTTTGATTATTATGTAACTGTTTCTGGAATGTAATAGTAATTAGGTTTATTGCTTTTCTTTACTTTTCGCACCTTTATCAAAAACGGGTCTTTGTTTTTTTGGCGATGTATAGACCCGCGCCTTGTAATAGCGTAGCTTTTACCTTTCCGTATTTTATTTTCCGCACTCTTAACTGCTAAATTGCATGAAAGAATGTATGATAATTAAAAACAACTCGTAGCTCACAATTGCATGATCAAAGATAAATGTTAATCGGAAAACAACACACAATGCACTTGCCACTTCTAGGGTACGCCTCACTCGTTGCCTCGAAAGTGGTCGTCAAGTATATGGTGTTTTAGCGGTCGCCCTTATGTCTGAGATCCAGTTGCCTCGAAACGGTTGCCTCGGATTAAAAAGGATCTAGGACATTAGGGTTACTTCTAAGGTGTCCTACTATTGCTTCGGTGACCACACTGTCCCTACAATCGAATTGACCCAAACACCTCCAACAATGGTTCTCCCTACCTCTCAATGGTGGGATGGCACTATCTTAAGGACTCTTACACTGCCTAATTCCTTAGGGTAGGTAGATGACTCATGGGTACTTGCTCTCTTCAAAAACAAACCAAACATCTTTTCACACTGACACTTTCAAAAGTTTTCAAACAATTTTTTCAAACACTCTTGAGGACAGATACAAGAGTCACTTAGAAATCTTTCAAAAACGAAACTTTTTTCAAAATCTACTCACATTTGAAAAGCAAACATTTTGAAAACATAAGAGCAAGTAACTAAGAGCCCATGGATAGAAAGGGTGCTAACACCTTCCCTTTCTATAAATCTACCTCCCGAACCGAGAGACATTCTCAATAAGGAATTTTGCTGTGCTTTTGTCCTTTCCATGTTGGAGAACATAAAAGACGGTGGCGACTCTTGCTTACCGCGACATACGCGATCCAGCTAAAAACAATCAGTTCTATTTCCACCGATCACAGAACTGGCGACTCTGCTGGGGAATATCTTAAAGTGAGGTGTACCTTAGGACAAATCATACTTATGTTTTTAATTGAATGTTTTGTTTGCTTTATTATTATGGGCATTGTCTTGGAGTTTCATAGATCCTAACTCGGATCTGGGGAAAACCTTTTAGGTAGCATAAGCTGTGAGGGACCTGTCCGGCGTAGACCGACACGGGTGAAGCACTGGCTACGTTGGTGTGGCACCTTGGTCTGTACCGATATCCCTTGTGTTGCAACGAGGAGAATATGGGTCTTCTGAGGAGTCATTAAGAACCAACCGACCTTAGAACCCTAATTTGACCCAACTTGGCCATAGAACAGTAGCAGTATGCTACACCCATTGAGGCTAAACTCTCGCGATGGTTCTGGCCGCAAGAAAAGATTGCGACGCTGGAGTTATGACCGATTGAGGGTAGTCAGTGATATTGGGATCCTCTAGAACCCGGTTACTTTTGATAGGACATGTCTGAACCAACGAAACTGAAAGAGGGTAGTACCCGAACTTCATGCTGGCCTAAACTCTAAGGGCTATCTTGTGTGATTTGTGTGCCTTATCATGTTTGCCTTTGTGAATATTTGTGGTGTGCTTTATCATAACATCATGCCATCATAGACATTGCATGCATCCTGCATAAGGACTGACCCATTTCAAAGACAAGAGGGTTTCATCTTTGCTCTGTTTTGTAGGACATCATGATGCCTGTGCGAAGGAACACTATCCGGCTTAATTTTGTTCATCCACCTGAGTTGCTTGAAGAATTGGTTAGCAGAATTCCAAACACCACTTCCTTCATCCAGAGGCATGGTTCTCTTCTCAGTTTAGTCACTTCAAAGTGGGACCAACAACTGATGAGTGTCTTGACCCAGTTTTATGATCCCTTGTATAATTGCTTCACCTTTCAAGACTTCCAGCTGGTCCCTACCCTTGAAGAATTCTCTGATTGCTTGGTATCCCTATCCTGGATCAGACTCGCTTCACCGATTGGGAAAAGACTCTTAGGCTTGAGGAGATTGCTGCAGCCCTCCCTTTGACCACCAAAGAGGTAATGGACAACTGGGTGACTAGAAGCAGAGTTAAGGGCTTCTTGGCCAAGTTTCTGATTGGTAAAGCTAACAGTTTCTGGAATGACTTAGACTTCAGGGCGTATGAAGACATTCTGGCTCTCTTAATCTATGGTCTAGTTTTGTTTCCTAATCCTGATAACTTCATTAACATCAACGCCATAAGAATCTTCATGTCTCGGAACCCTGTGCCCACTCTCTTGGGTGATATCCTGCAATAACTCTATGCTCGTACTGCCCGAAGACGAGGAACTATGTGGTGTTGTACTCCTTTGTTAGTGAGGTGGTTTATTTCTCACCTCCCTAAGTTCGTGCTGAAGAATAAAGAAGGAAGAGGCTGGGCTCATAGATTAATGTCTCTCACTGATAATGACATCATTTGGACTCTCAGAGGTTTGGATGAGGTAGCTGTTATTGATCGTTGCGGAGAATATCCTAATGTTCCTTTGATTGGTACCCAAGGAGGAATCTCTTATAATCCATGTCTAGCTCTCCGTCAGTTTGGAAGAGCCAGAAGAGCAGGGCCTCATGAGATGTTGGTGCCTCACATCAGTTTTGAGTTTCAGGTAGATAGTGACGAGCTGCGTTGTAGATTCATCAAGGCTTGGGACAGAATTCACAAAGCTGACCTACATGAGTTGGGACCGAAGACTTCTCTACCTATGGAATCCTACTACAGATGGGTCCGCATCCGTGCTCAGAAGTTAGGTATGCCATACGAAGCTGTCAGACCCATCATCCTTGAGTTTCCTGATAGAGACGGGGCTCCTCCAACTGTTCTCCCTCCTCAGATACCTACTGATGTTGATACACTAAAGAGGTCTTAGGCGCAACTACAGGAAGAACGGGATTCTTATCGGGAAAAGTTCAATGAACAAGAACAGAAAATCCAGAAGCTGACAAAGCAGTTGGAGAACGAGCGGGTCCTGAATGATTACATCCGTACTGAGAAGAGGAGACCATGGGAGCATTGATGGGCCTTGGATATTTCTTTTACAGCTTTATTTCCTTTTCAGTATTTTCATTTATGTAACGCCTAAGGGCAATTTCTTGAACAATTCAAAGTTTAATCTAATGAAGTATGTTTCCTTTTTGTTTACAAAGTTGATTCCCAATTGTCTTTGAAAACATAATTCATACGCATTTCATTCATCATGTGCATCACAGGTACTTTTCTTACAGGTTGCTTAATCTTCTTCACTGTTTATTTCAGCAGTCTCATCATGAATCCTGAATCATCTACTGAGCAATCCATCAAGGCCCTCCAGGCCCAGAACACCCAGTTCCAAGAGTTAATCATGAGCTTAGCCCAAGGTCAAGAGGAATTGAAGGCTCTGCTGGTGAAGAAGAAGAGAACTGTACTATTCAACACTGGCCGGAGGTTTGGCAATACACTACAAAATGAGGCTGACCAAGCTGCTTCTTCTGTAGGGAAAGGCATTTCCCAAGCAGGAAGGGTTCCTAGTCCTGTGGTCTCTGACAACGAGACGGATTTCAATGATGAGCAGTACCCTCCCGCTGAAGAGAGGTACAAGCAGTTAGAGGATCGTCTGAGTGCCATGGAAATTCAACAGGTGCCTGGGTTGGATTTTGGAGATCTGGGTTTATCTTCTGGGGTGGTGATCCCACACAAGTTCAAGGCACCCTCTTTTGCAAAGTATGACGGGGCTTCCTGCCCTAAGCTACATCTCAGATCTTATGTGCGGAAGATCCAACCGTACACGGCAGACAAGAACTTATGGATCCATTTCTTCCAGGAGAGTCTTTCAGGGACTCATCTCGAATGGTTCTATCAGCTGGATGGAACCAACATTCGTAACTGGGAGGACTTGGCTACTGCTTTTTAAAAGCAGTATCAGTACAATGCCGACCTCGCTCCTACACGTACCCAACTCCAAGGTATGTCGCTAGGATCAGGAGAAGGTTTTAAAGAGTACGCGTAAAAATGGAGGGACCTAGCTGGCAGGGTGCAGCCACCGTTGACCGACCATGAACTTGTGGACATGTTCTTGGGGACCCTGTCTGGTCCGTTCTTTAACCACCTGATTGGCAATTCTTCTGCAGGGTTTACAGATCTATTTCTGACTGGTGAGAGGATAGAAGCTGGTATGAAATCGGGGAAGATACAGAAAGGTGCATCCTCAAGTTCTGAAAAGAAGCCTTTTAAGAAGGAAGCTAGTGCTGTGTATGTTCCCAGAAGGCAAAATAAACCGGAACGCCGCCAAGCTGTCAACGCGGTGGTTATTTCAAAGCCTGCTGCCGCTCCTCGGCAACCTAACCAACCAAGGGGTGAGAGACCCAAAAGAGAATACACTCGGCTTAGTATGACCTTGTCTCAAATCTTGCCGCAGCTGCTATAAACTAACTTGGTAACTGTCAAAGAAGCTCCGAAGGTGGTAAACACAACCTCTCCGAAGTACAACCCCAACGCCCGCTGTGCTTACCACTCCGATAGCCCGGGGCATTCTACTGATGATTGTTGGGCCCTGAGGAATAAGGTTCAGGACCTTATCGATGCTAAGGAAATATAGTTTGAGGCCCCCGAAAGGCCCAACGTTGTGACTGCTCCTATGCCCCAGCATGGAGTGAATGCTGTTGAGGAAGACCTATATGTAGTCTCTGTGGATCAGATTGTTACTCCATTGTTGACCGTCAAAAGGAACCTGTTGCTAGCTGGTTTATTTCCGGGATGTAGTAAAGGTTGCCATTTATGTGCTGTTTCACCTGCTGGTTGTCCGTTGCTGAAATCAGGCGTCCAAAACCTGATGGATAGCAAAGAGATCTTGTTCAAGAAGACCGCTGTTCCTATTGTCCCTATTGAAGAAGTGTCAATTGTCACCATTTTCAACAATCCTACCAAGGCTCCCTCGAGGAAGCCTGTCAAAATCATGTATGTTGCACCTATCATCATTACTGTTCCGGGGCCCCTCCCCTATAAATCTGACAAGGCTGTCCCGTGGCACTATGGGGCAGATGTTTATGTGCTCGGAGTAAAACAAGAGTTCAATGCCAGTACCAGCGTCAGTAACATCACCGGTCCTGCTAAAGTTACTCACAGTGGCAGGCTCTTCTCGCCTGATATTTCACCTCCAACTATTCAAAGACCTCTTGTTATCACACCTACCAGTGCGCCTGTTTCCCCTCCTGATCAAGTTTCTACCCCTGCTGCCGAGTCATCTGACACTCGGGGCAAAGGGATTGTTGATGTGCCTGCCTAGATGGAGGCACCGAAGACTGTTAATGTGGAAGCTTCCCAGCAAGAGATGGAAAAAATTCTTAAGATTATCAAGAAGAGTGATTTCAACGTCGTTGAACAGCTGGGGCACACCCCCTCTAAGATCTCTATGCTATCACTGTTGTTGTGTTCAGAGGCCCATGCCAAGGCCCTGATTTCCTTCCTGAAGACGGCCCATGTGCCACAAGAAACGTCTGCTAATCAATTTACGGATTGTGTGGCCAACTTAACTGCTGATAATGGTCTGGGTTTCTCTGACGCTGATCTGACCGCCAAGGGAAAAAACCACAATGACGCCCTGCATGTCTCCATTGAATGCAGGGGCACTACTCTTGCCCATGTGTTGGTAGACACCGGTTCTTCACTGAACATATTGCCCAAGAAGGCCTTAGACAGGTTGGATTGTGAGGGTTTGGAGTTGAAGCCTAGTAACATTATTGTCCGAGCCTTTGACGGGTCGAAGAGGATGGTACATGGTGAAGTTGATATTCTGATCCGGGTTGGTTCCCAAGTCTTTGTTTCAACATTCTATGTGATGGACATCCAACCATCCTATTATTGTTTACTGGGTCGTCCTTGGATCCACAAGGCTGGAGCTGTGACCTCCACTCTACATCAGAAACTCAAGTACCCGATCAGAGGGAAAATTGTTACAGTGCAAGGGGAGGAGGAATATATGGTTAGCCATCTTAACTCATTCCGGTATATAGAGATGGACGGGGAGTTCATTGAAACCCCCTTTCAACACTTTGAAGAGGTGCCTCCATCATTGGCAGCAGCAGAGACTATGACCGAAGATAGTTCTCCTTTGAAGATGGCTTCCTTGAAGGATGCCCGGGCTATGATTGAGAAGGGTGAATGTGCAAACTGGGGCAGACTTCCTGATTTTACTCCAAAGACTGACAAGTTTGGGCTGGGTTTCACTGCAGAGGCTCAGAGGGCCGTACGTAAAGCAAAGATTGGAAGACCTCCCGTATTCATCACCAACCCGGGAGTGAATGCTATTGAAGGCGATGCGGAAGAATCTGAATTTGATAGTTGGATCTACCCAACGACCGACGATGGACTGAACATTGGACTGCCAAAGATTTCATACCTGTTACTTTTGTTACCCAGTAATGAACTCCTTTGTTTTTAAATTTGTAACGAACAACAATTTGAAACTTTATGGCCCAGTGTCTTACCCGGGACACCGTGGCTTCATTTGTGAGGGCTTATTACTTGTCATTTCCATATATCATGAATAAAAACATTGGACATTTTTCGCATTTCGAATCTTGCGCTCCCTTTCTTTCTTTATATATTGCAAAACAGCTATATTTACACACACTCACTCATACAGGTTCCAATCCACTCTGGATATCACTGGTAACGACTCTGCTACCGCCAGTTATGACTTCGAAAATCTGATCAACTTAGCCGAAGACGAAGGTGAAGATGATTGCGAAGTGCCTGGTGAGCTTGCAAGACTGCTACTCTAGGAAGAGAGGGCCATTCAGCCACATGAAGAGCCAGTGGAAACGGTAAATCTGGGTACTGAGACAGACAGAAAGGAAGTCAAGATTGGTGCCAATCTAGAGCTCAGTGTGAAACAACGGCTGATTCAGATGCTGCATGATTATGTGGAAATCTTTGCCCGGTCCTACGAAGACATTCCTGGGTTGGATACCGACATTGTGGTTCATCACCTGCCTACCAAAGAAGACTGCCTTCCGGTTAAACAAAAGGTCCGCCGTATGCGTCCAGAGATGTCCGAGAAAATCAAAGATGAGGTTATGAAACAATTTGATGCCGGGTTTCTAGTAGTGACTTCTTACCCTCAGTGGGTTGCCAACGTGGTTCCAGTGCCGAAGAAAGATGGTAAGGTCCGAATGTTTGTTGATTACAGGGATTTGAACAGGGCGATCCCCAAGGATGACTTCCCTCTGCCTCATATCGACGTCCTGGTTGACAATACTGCTCAGCACAAGGTGTTCTCCTTCATGGACGGCTTTTCAGGTTATAATCAGATCAAAATGGCTCCTGAAGATATGGAAAAGACTACCTTTGTTACTCAGTGGGGCACCTTCTGTTACAAGGTCATGCCTTTTGGGTTGAAAAATGTTGGGGCAACCTACCAACGTGCCATGGTTTCTTTATTTCATGACATGATCCACCATGAGATTGAAGTATACGTCGATGATATGATTTCAAGGTCTCAAACTGAGGAGGAACACCTTGATCATCTACAAAAGCTGTTTGACCGTATGAAGTTGTACAAGCTGAGGTTGAACCCGAACAAGTGCACCTTTGGGGTGAGATCTGGAAAATTGCTAGGCTTCGTCGTAAGTGACAAAGTTATTCAAGTGGACCCTGCCAAAGTGAAAGCCATACAAGAGATGCCAGTTCCCAAGACAGAGAAAGAAGTCAGAGGCTTTCTAGGACGACTGAATTATATTTCCCGATTCATCTCACATCTAACTGCTACCTGTGAACCAATCTTCAAGCTACTGAAGAAAGATCAAGTGGTACATTGGAACGATGAATGTCAAGCCACTTTCGACAGAATCAAAGAGTATCTCCAAGAACCACCCATTCTTATGCCACCGGTTGAAGGGAGACCTCTAATACTATACTTGACAGTACTTGACAGCTCAATGGGTTGTGTGCTGGGGCAGCATGACGAGTCTGGCCGAAAAGAGCACGCCATTTATTACCTTAGCAAAAAGTTTACCGACTGTAAGACCCGGTACTCACTGCTCGAGAAAACTTGTTGCGCTTTGGTATGGGCTGCTCGCCGGCTGAGACAGTATATGTTGACTCACACTACTCTGTTAATTTCAAAAATGGATCCAATCAAGTACATATTCGAAAAGCCCGCCTTGTCCGGAAGAATAGCAAGATGGCAGATGATCTTGACGGAATATGACATCCAATACACGACTCAGAAAGAAATCAAAGGAAGTGTATTGGCAGACCATTTGGCACACCAGGCAGTGGACGATTACCAGTCAATGAACTTCGAATTTCCTGACGAGAACATCATGGTAGTGACTGATTGTGAAGTACCTGGACCGGATGAAGGACCCGAGGAAGGATCCCGATGGTCTATGCACTTTGACGGAGCCTCCAACGCTTTGGGTAATGGTATCGGCGATGTGATCATATCCCTAAAAGGCACTCATACTCCACTTACTGCCCGGCCATGTTTCAACTGCACCAACAATATGGTGGAGTATGAGGCATGCATCATGGGTCTTCAAGCTGCAATTGACTTAAGGATCAAGTTTCTGAGTGTCTTCGAAGATTCTGCTCTCGTGATCAATCAGATCAAAGGCGAGTGGGATACGAAACACCCAAACCTTATTCCTTACAAAGAATGTGTGTTGACATTGATCCCCCATTTCACGGAGATAACTTTTGAACACTTCCCAAGAGAGGAGAATCAGTTGGCGGACGCGCTGGCCACGATGTCTTCCATGTTCAAAGTCAAATGGGACAATGAGGCTCCCCGGATCATTATTTGGAAATTGGACGAACCTGCATATTGCTTTGATCTTGAGGCTGAGGTGGTAACTGAAAAACCCTGGTATCATGAGGTGAAGAGGTATCTGGAAGCTCAAGAATACCCCGAGGGTGCATCTGTCAATGACAAGAAGTTCCTGAGAAGGTTCGCTGCAAAGTTCTTCCTCAGCAACGACATTCTCTACAAGCGAAACCATGATTCAACCTTACTGCGTTGTGTGGATAAGACTGAAGCAGAAAGGATCATGGCAGAACTACATGAAGGTACCTTCGGAACGCATTCCAGTGGACACACCATGGCAAAGAAAATCCTTCGGGCAGGATATTTCTGGTCCACAATGGAAGCCGACTGTTACCAACATTCTCGGACATGTCATAAGTGCCAGATCTATGCGGATAAGGTGCACGTTCCTCCAGTCCCTCTGAATGTATTGACTGCACCTTGGCCTTTTGCAATGTGGGGCATTGATATGATCGGCGAGATCAAACCTACGGCATCCAACGGGCATCGCTTCATCCTGGTGGCGATTGATTATTTCACAAAGTGGGTTGAAGCAGCTTCCTACGCTACCGTAACCAAGAACGTCGTGGCACGGTTCATTTGACACAACCTGATCTGTAGATACGGTGTACCTGAGAGGATCATTACGGACAATGGTACCAATCTAAATAACAAGATGATCACTGAGCTCTGCGAGCAATTCAAGATACAGCACCACAACTCTTCTCCCTACCGGCCGAAGATGAATGGGGCTATAGAAGCAGCAAATAAGAATATTAACAAGATTGTGCAGAAGATGACAGTGACCTATAAAGATTGGCACGAGATGTTACCGTTAGCTCTTCATGGGTACCGCACCTTAGCAAGGACGTCAACAGGGGCAACCCCCTTTTCCTTGGTTTATGGCATGGAGGCAGTCTTGCCTATTGAAGTCCAGATACCCTCTCTCCGGATAATGAAGGATGCAGGTTTGAGCGAAGATGACTGGATCCAGACTCAGCTTGATCAATTGAACCTAATTGACGAAAAGAGGCTCACTCCTATTTGTCATGGTCAAACGTATCAAAAATGGATGATCAGGGCATTTAAGAAGAAAGTCAGACCACAAGAGTATCAAGTCGGAGACCTGGTAATCAAGCGCATCATTCTCCCTCAAAGTGATCCCAGGGGAAAATGGACCCCTACGTACGAAGGGCCATTTGTGGTTAAACATGTCTTCTCAGGAGGAGCCATGATTCTAACCACCATGGATGGTGACGACCTTCCTCACCCCGCCAATGCAGACATAGTAAAAAGATACTACGCATGAATAAAAGACCCACTAGGTTGACACACCTAGGCAAAAATAAGGGCTTCCCGGCGAACCAAAAGGGTTCGGGCAAAAATAAGGGATGAAATGAAAAAAATCTGTACACCCGGCAAGTCGAAAACCTGAAAAGGCGGCTTGGGCAAAAATGGGTATCCCGGTGGACTGAAAACCCGAAAGGGCGGTCCAGGCAAAAGTTAGGGATTAAAGCGTAATACTATGTCTCATTGAATCACCTTGCATCCATAATTCGGTATCAATCATCAGGATCAGACGACATCGATCAATCAACTTCATCTTCAACTAAGCAGCCAAGAGATGAGACGCTCGAAGATATAAAGGCGATAGCAGAGTTGGAACCCAGTGGGATTATTCCTTTCACATAACTGTTTTTTTTCCTTTTCACAAAATTGTATAAACTCTATGTTGTTCGGCGGCGTTCTCTTACTAGGACGTCAGCCTCTTGTATATAAACGCCTATTTACAGGCAAATTCAAAAAATCAATACAAATTCACTTTTCAAAAAAAAATTGCCAATCATTTTCCTTTTTCTGTTTTGTTTTGCAAAGAACGTCCAATGTTCATTTTGATATATGCATTTGACACTAATTGCTATCTCATAAATATTTCCATGCGAAACAAAGGATTAATTATAGGTGACATCAGAAACAGGGGCAATAAGGAGTTGTCTAAGAGATCTAATTGCTCCGTCCACCAAGGTACCAAGGTAAGTTCGCCTGAAGAATGTAACCAAGATACCTTAATTCCCCAAAGAGTGAGACAAGGTTCGGCAATACTCTTCCCCGAGCAGAGCTAGCCCTAAAATCTCAACATTCCCCAGCAGTATACAGACATTCCTAACAAGCATCCCCGACAATCTTGATCTAAGATTGTTCCCCGGCGGAATACCGGACATCCAGTGGAGCCATTCCCCAGTGCAGTCCTAAGTCTCCCCAGGAGAGTTGAATCAATCTCCCCGGTAGGAAGCTTATCCCCAGTAGATTTTGGAAGCTTGTCCCTGTTTACCTTGGGTTTTGGTAAACAACCGCTGATCCTCCAAATGGTTACTTATTTGGTTACTCGCAGGATCGATCAGATTGATCCTATGGACATAGGTTGATTTTGAAGTTTGATTAAGGTGGATAAGGCTTTAAATAAAAGGTTTCAAGTAAATTGCATAAAGGAAAGACTTGGTAAAATAAACAAGGCTTTAAAGTAAAGGTTCGACAGGAATTTAAAGGAGAAAAGCAAGTAAAATGCTGGGAAAGTAAATGACTTTAATTGATAAAATTGGTGTTTCACACATACATTTCTCAACAATTCTTTCTCACACGCTGGGTACTTGAATCTAAATGAGTGACTATGTATAGAATTGTGAACACACGCGAGAAACTACATGTCTACTCCTATTTATACTAAAACATTCCAAGTAACCGTCGGGCAGTTACACTGCTTCGAGATCAAGCCACTTGGCACGTTCTCCATGCTCGACGCTCCAGATCCTTGCACGTTTGCACGTAGTAACTGCTGGAAACCGTTTTCCCTCCAAAGCTTTGAATTTCAAACTGCTCCACTCTGGACCATCGAACACCTTCATCAAGAGACATCTTCGACGAAAACTCCTTCGACGTCGAAGGCAACCAGCCTTCTTCCTTGGAAGAAATCTTCTAAGTATTTTGCCATCTTTCGACGGGCACTTCGACAGGCTTAGCCAGTCGAAAGCATCTTTCAGCTTTTAATGGCTGACACCAATCAAAACAAAGGTGTCGAATTTAGGAGCCAACAAATTGCCCCCCAAGAATGCCTTATTTTGACTCTGAAAGAAAAAGGCATTCTTTGAAAACGCCATTCGACACCTGTCTTTCCACGCTTAGTCACAAGTTAACTTGTGCACTTTTTGTTGCTTTTTACCAACTATTGGCAATCCCAAGAAACCATCATTGATTTGATCCTAGGACGTCACTTTCAGTACGGCGTGCAGTACCAAACGTCACTTCAGAATTTGTCATTATGACAAATCCCAAAAACGAGGACGCACGCTGCGTCTCTCTGTTTCTGCAGAAACGGCCAAAACAACAGGATGCTGCCACGCGTCCCACTAATTCCTGCAGCATTAAATGACATTTAATGTCCTCGTTATTGGGGATTTCTCCCACTACTATAAATAGTAGTGAATATCTCATTGTGGGACTTTTTACGCAAACTAGCCTTCAAACTTCCTTGCTTTCGTACAAGCTTGCTCTCTTTGCAGAAAAACTCTTCCTTTTTCACTTCATCTTCATCCTCAACAATGGCCTCTGCTTCTACTGCCCCCAAGGCTAACGCACCAACTGAACAACATGTTAAACCCAAGGTCTTCGTCACTGCTCCGGTAGTAAACTCTACGGGCAAACGAAGGGTTCCTGAACCTTCTGACATCTCCGTTCGCGATGCTTACTCGCGTCACTTGATGATCCCGGTTGGATACTCCAACCAGATCTTCGCAATGTCTGGGCCCATGAATCCAAGCATCTCTGAAGCTCTGAAGATCAAGAGCTATTTCCCCATCGTCGAGAAACTCAAACCAGTAGCATGCGCCAAGAAGGACGCAGAAGACAACGAAGACCCTACACGCAAAAAAATCGACCTCCGCTTCTTCAACAGAAGTGTTAGGGTCTTCAGGTCTTGCCCTAATCTGACCTCCGACTATGTTGCTTGGCTAACAAAGTTGGAGAAACATCAAACTCCAGTCTGGAAGGAAATGGGAATCTTCGACCTAGTGATGCTGTCGAAGACAGGCTTAAACTACTCCCCAGAGATGCTTATAGCTTCGCTGTTGTTCTGGGACTACTCCCATTTTACTTTTCATCTTCCATGTGGGATGTTAACCCCCACACTCTTCGACGTGGCAGCTATTACTGGCCTTCGACCAACCGGAGATTACTTCGACCCGGAGGAGATGTCGGAGGACCAAATTGGCTTCTCTGAGACCAAGCCAACATACACCACCTTCATCAACCATTTTCATGACAGGTCGACGGATACAGTGTCGGATGTCGAACACATAGCGTTTCTAGCCTTATGGCTAACTCGCTTCGTGTTTTGCTCGAAGTCTCTGCAGGTGACCAAAAAGATGGTCACTCTTGCCACCCAACTGCATCACCGCCAAAACATCTGTTTGGCAGAACTAATTCTGGCCAGTCTTTATGACTCGATCAGCAATGGGGTCACTCTTCTGAAACATATCGAAGATAGGGCCAGTTTGCTACTCGCTGGGCCTTTCTGGCTACTTCAACTGTGGCTCAACGCCACTTTCGAATCTTTCTTACCCAAGAAGATTCAGATAAATGAACAAGCCCCAGCGATAGCTAATAGACGTATCGAAGGAATTAGGCTGGCTCTGCTGACACCTGTGGAAGATGGGCTGGAGTTTCAACAAACCTTCACTAACTTCGTTCTGATGTTCGCTCGAAGGAAGGAATTTGTTTCAACTATGGCTCCATTTGCTCAACGGAGGGTGGGGCCAGCATGGTTCACAAGGCCACATCCAAAGGAATCTAGTGGTCCCAATGTCGATGAGCACACCGTACTTTGGGAGGCGTTCCTGACACCCAGGATCATGCCTCTTCGATTTAAGAGTTCTAAGACTCATTTGAGTCTGCTTGCCTATCAACCAAATCTGGTATCTCGCCAGTTTGGTATCATCCAAACCCTGCCTTCTCCGATTTTTCAAAGAGAGAAGTCAATGTTGTACTTCTGCAACGATTATACAGAAGAAGCTGCCATCAAGCATATCGGAAGATATGCTGGTCGAACAATCCTCTCGCTGTTTGACTATCAGCTTAATTTCCTTTGCTCACCATCCTTTGAGGAGTGGTGGAGAAGCTATTATGCTGAGTACTTCTTCGACGAGAAGGACTTCATGGCAGAGTTGCAGAAGTCTTTTGTCCTTGTGTTGGACAAGGTCAAGAAATGTAAGTTCATTCTCTCACATTACTTTTTGTCTTTCTCTTCGACTGCTAGCCTGTTAACCTTTTCTTTTGCTTTCAGTTGTTCGAAAACCTCTAGCCAAGAAGGCTACAGAAGGCCCACAAGGAGGAGGCCCTTCAACAAAACCTCCACCGCCGGCGAAGAATACAGCGCCGGCGAAGACCATAAGCAACCAACAAGGGGAAGGCTCTTCGAGGAAGCCTCCTGCATCGGTAACCAGATTTTCTTCATTTTTCTTCTGGCTTTCGATTTTTTATTTTCGATGCAATTATTCAATCGAATTCCTATTGGTTTTCTAGGCCCCTTCGCCCAAGAAACGGGCAGCACTGGTGGTCGAATCAGGGAGTGATGACGAAAGTGATTCTCCTCCTGCCCCCTTAAAGAGGCGAAAGTTAACGAAGGATGCTTCTGTTCCTGCTCCTGCCCCTGAAGGTCGAACCGTCAGAATAAAGGTCGCTGTGAGAAAGCCTAGGCCACCTGCAGTGATCATCGAGGAGCCAACTGAGGAGGAACTGAACGTTCTTCTTAACAAACCTGTTGAGAGTGACAATTCCAGCCCTGGGGCTGAAGTTAATCCACAGGTAATCTATTTTAGGCATAGATACCCGTATTCGATTGTGTCTCTTTCGACATCTGAAGATTTGTCTTCTTTCCCTTTTCAGGACACTACTGAAAGTTCTCCACCAAGGACTTCAGAAACTCTAGAATCTGCTGATCTTAGCAGGCCTCAGGAAAAAGACTTGGGCAATGACGAAGCCCATACTGAGAATGAGGCCAATGCTGAAACAGTGGAGAAAACAACAGAAGAACCTATGGTGGAGGAAACACAGCCAGAAACGGTTCATGTGGTGGACTTGTCGTCAGAAGAGAATCCTGAAGGAAGAGACCAAGGCAATGGCGAAGAGAATCAAGATGCTGTTGACGAAGAGCACCAAGGTGGTACTGGCGAAGGACACCAGGGTGACGCTAGCGAAGAGCCACAAAATGACGCTGGCGAAGGACCCCAGGGTGATGCTAACGAAGAACCACAAGTCGACGCTGGTACCGCCTCAGTCCAAGTCGAAGAGCAACCAATCGAGGCACTCAGCATTCAACAGCCTCAAGCCCAAGATAATACTGTGGCAAGGGTTACCTCCTCAAAGCACAGGTCAAAAGAGGACTTGGAAATCTTGAAACAAACTGACCCTGTCAGCTACCTTAATGCAATCATCGAGAGTAAGAGTTCATCTGACACTAGTCAGGAAATTCCTACCCTGTCGGGGAAGTCTACTGAAACTTCTCCTCTTGATGATGCGTTGGCGAAGGTTAAGGCCCAATTCTTCAAGAGGGATTTGATGAAGACTTTAGAGGGGGACCCCACTGCTCCATCATGCTTAAAGGAGGTCTTGAATGCTGTTGACTTCGAAGCTGTAGCCCCAGAAATCTCAGACTTGATCATGGAATTACATTCTATGATTGATCAAGTTTCAGCGGATTACAGGCGCCAACGAGGTTTTAACAGTCAGCTCGAAGTGCTGCATGGCAAAAGCTCATCTGCGTGGACTGCTGTCTCAGATTCGACTTCTCGAATTGCCGAGTTGTCGAAACAAAAAGCGTCTGCACAGGAAAGAGTCGATGCCATTGAGCGAGAGAATGTCTCCTTCCGAGCACAAATCGCAGAGATAGAGGCGAAGATAAACGCCAACACTGTACTCCAGGAGGAAATTCTTTCGACCATCTCAGACACTGAGAGCCAGACTGAGATCAAGCAAGGCCTGGAATTCGCTGAGAGGGCCCAAAGCCTCGACGCTCAAATTGCCAAACTAGTGCAGGAAAACTCTTGGTGCAAAAAGAGGTTGGAGCTGCAATACGCCAAGTATCTTCGACTCAAGAATTCTCTTACCTTTTGATTGATTCTCTTTTGTAACCATCTTCTGTAATCGTTTTCGACAATAATTGCCATCTTGGCTGAAATTAATAAAAATTTCCATTTTGGCATTTTTATGGTTAATTTAGCTTGTTCTTTTATTATTTTATTTTTATCTCTTGAAGTATAGGCTTGTATTTTTTCAAATATTTACCATTTACTCTCAAGAGCCTTTTATCTCCACTTATCTCTTCGACTTCATAGGCTCCACCAGAAAAAGTTTGGATAACTCTGAAGGGTCCTTCCCATTTGGGTGACCATTTCCCCATGCTTCGATCCCGTCGATCCATGGGAAGAATTACCTTCCAAACTAGTTCTTCAGGCAAAAATACCTTAGGTTTTACCTTTCTATTATAAGAGTCTTCTACTCTTTTCTTCTGAAGCCTGAGTAAGTCGAGAGCGTGTAATCTCTCTTCGTCTAAATCCACCAGTTCATCTAACATCATATTCCAATAAACCTCAGAAGGAATATCATAATGCCTCTGAACTCTTGCAGATTGAAGACAAATTTCTGCTGGCAATACTGCATCATGGCCAAAAGTTAGCCTATATGGTGTTGTACCAGTGGCTTCTTTTGGGGACGTTCGACAAGCCCATAAAATCTGGTCTAACGTCTTATGCCAATTCTTTGGTTTCTTCCCAACATGTTTCTTTATCAAGCCAATCACCACTTTGTTAGCTGCTTCGACTTGACCATTCGCCTGTGCATAGTAAGGCGTGGATGTTAGGAGTTTGAAACCTGTTTCCTGAGCAAATTCCTGCATCTTTCGACCAGTGAAAACTGACCCTTGATCAGTTGTTATTGTCTCAGGGATTCCATACCTAAATATAATGTTCTTTTGAATGAATTCAATGACATTTTCTTGGTCTACATTGACTAAAGGGACAGCTTCGATCCATTTAGTAAAATAATCAATGCCTACCAATATGTATTTCTGACTCTTTGATGATGCTGGTCGAATCTCTCCAATGAGATCCAACGCCCATCCTCTAAAGGGCCAAGGCTTCACTATCGAGTGAAGTTCGCTTGCTGGTACATGTTGGATGCCTGTATGAACTTGACACTCTTGGCAACCTTTGGCGAACTCAACACAATCTTTCAGCATAGTGGGCCAATATAGTCCTTGTCGAAACAACAACCATTTCATCTTATGGCCTGCTTGGTGAGCCCCACATGCCCCAGCATGCGTAGTCGAAAGGGCTATGTATGCTTCAGTTTCACTTAAACATTTCAGCAACACCCCTTCAGGCGTCTTCTTGAATAACTCATTACCCATGAGCACAAAACTCAACGCCCTGTATTTTGTTTTTCGTTCTGTCGGAGCTCCTGGATTTTGAAGATAGTCCACAATGGGTTTCCTCCAATCTTGCTCTGACAAATTATCAATGAACGAAATCTCGAAGTTTGAGTGATCAGCATATCCTAGCCTCGTCGATTCCAAGTCTGATGGTGATAGACAAGTTGCTTTTATCTTTTCCCGAACTTCGATTGCTCTTTGTAGTTTCGTTTTTGAAATCTTATACCCAGATGCAATTTGTGCCAAGTCATTGGCTATTTGATTTTCGACTCTGGGTATGTGTCGAATATTGACACTTTCAAATTGTTTCAATAAACGATTTGCTATCACAAAGTACATAATGAGATTCTCTCTTATGCATTTATATTCCTTTGTGACTTGCTTGATGACTAACTCTGAGTCTCCCATTATTTCGACTCGAGTTGCCCCCAATTCCAACAATATCTCAAGGCCAGTAATTAGAGCTTCATACTCAGCCTCATTGTTCGAACAAGAACCTTCTATTTGGTACTTGAATGTTGTTGGAATTTTATCTGGAGAAATAATCAAGACTCCTACTCCTGTTCCATTTTTATGGCTGGAACCATCGAAGTAGAATTTCCAAGGTTCTATCTCCACATAATTAATATCCTCGACTTGAATTGAGTGGTCGACTATGAAGTCTGCAACCACTTGTCCTTTTACTGCCTTAAGAGGCATAAAGGTCAAGGAGTATTCAGTTAATGCTAATGCCCACTTGCCAATTCGACTATGCAAGATAGGTTTCGACAACATATATTTGAAAACATAAAAATGAGACGAAACATAAACATCAACTGGTTTTATATATTGCTTGAGTTTTGTACAAGAGAAATACAGACATAGACACAATTTTTCAACTTTGCTATATCTAGTTTCTGCATCATTCAAAACTCGACTGAGATAATAAATGGGTCTTTCGACTCCATTTTCATCCTCTTGGGCTAACATACTTCCCAGAGTTTTGTCAGATGCAGCTATGTACAATCTCATACTCCTATTGCTACAAGGAGGCACCAAAATAGGTGGCTTAGTGAGGTACCCTTTGATTTTGTCGAAGGCTTCTTGTTGCTCTTGCCCCCATTCGAACCCCTCTTTATTCAGTCGAAGTAAGGGTGAAAAGGCCTGAGCTTTCCCACTTAGGTTAGATATAAACCTTCTCAAGAAATTTATCTTGCCTAAGAGAGATTGCAATTCCTTCTTATTCGATGGCGCTTTCGCTTCCAAAATTGCCTTCGTCTTGTTCTGATTGATTTCGATTCCTTTCTTGTGGACCACGAAGCCCAAGAAATCTCCAGCTTTCACACAGAACGCACACTTCAAAGGGTTCATCTTCAGACCATGTTCTCTCATTCTTTCGAATGATTGTCGAAGGTGGTCAATGTGACTCTTCCTGGAAACAGATTTTATAACAATATCATCAATATAAACTTGCATAAAAGTGTTAATAAAATCATGGAAGATAGTATTCATTGCTCGCTGGTACGTTGCCCCAGCGTTCTTTAGGCCAAAAGGCATCACTACCCATTCGTAAGTGCCTAAGGCCCCAGGGCATCGAAAAGCTGTTTTCGACACATCCTCTTCAGCAATGAATATTTGATTATATCCTGAATAACCATCGAGCATACTCAGGTATTCGTAGCCAGCGGCAGAATCGACTAGCATTTCCGCCACAGGCATAGGATATTCATCTTTGGGGGTGGCAGCATTCAAATCTCTGAAATCTATGCACACCCTTAATGTGCCATTTTTCTTAATTACTGGCACAATATTTGCAATCCATTCGACATACCTTGTAACACGGATGAATTTGCATTTCAGAAGTCTTTCGACCTCCGTTTTGATCTTCGACAATATTTCTGGAGAGAAGCGTCTTGGATTTTGCTTGATTGGCTTCTTTCCAGGTTTGATTGGCAACTGAAGTTCTACCAATCCTCTGTCGAGACCGGGCATTTCGTCATAATCCCATGCAAAACAGTCTTTAAACTCTTTCAGCAATTGGATTACTTCCAACCTAAGTTCTGGATCAATTTTGGCACTGATGTAAGTTGGCCTTCTTTCTGATCCTTCGCCTAAGTTGATTTCTTCTAAAGGGTCTTGTGCTAACATCTTAATGTTGTTCGCCAAGGGATCCTTTTCGAATCCCAAAGGCTCATCGTCATAGATGGCGTCGAGCCTCTGTTCCTGCATTTCATCTGGCATGATATCAGGAGGTTTTGGATCGAAATCCTTTCCTGGGCCAACAGCAGATAATTGTTGATCATTGGCCTGTGTGGCCATGTACTTCACTTCGGCTTCGAGAGCCGTTATCATCTTGGTTTCGGCCACATAAGCCGAAATTCGCTTCAGAGATTGTGACTCAGTCATTATCACTGAATTCACTTCCCCAACCAGTTGGTTGGATATCAGTTAGCCCACTGAAGTCTATGTGGGACAAGTCTTCTCTGTCCCATTGGAAACCATGCTCAGGATGCAGGTATAGGGAACAAAAGGTGTTTGGTGCTGGCGCCATGTCGAAGTCAGGTGTTGGACATGGCCCTATGTGAGCCAAGTTTTTGTCGAAATCTGTTACACCCAAGTGATTCACTTCGCCAAGGTAGTAACTTTGATCCGCCTCTATGTTTTCGACCATCCCATCTGGACGCCATAGCAGCAGTCTTTGATGCATCGATGAAGGCACAGCGCCAACACCATGAATCCACTCACGGCCTAACAAAAGGTTGTAGTTAGGTTTGGCCGATATGACCATGAACATTGTTGGTCGAAGGATCGACCCAACTTTGATATCTAGCTGGATCACTCCCATGGTGGTCCCAATGCCTCCCTCATAGTTGGACAGGACCATATTGTGAGGTTTGATTTCTTCATCCCTTTTGCCAATCTTCCTTAGCATAGAATGAGGGATAATATTGATAGTGGCCCCACAGTCGACCAATATTTTGTTCACAGTGGTCTCTTCGAGCTTAGCCCTTATGAACAAAGGTTTGAGGTGATTCTTCATCGCCTCCGTAGGTGGCTCGAAGAAGCCATTTTGTTCCTCTGTAGTGCCATTGTCCATGACAAAATAGCACACTGGCCTATGTTTGGCCATTTCTTGTTCCACCTCCCAGTCACTGGCTTCGACTTCTACCTGTCGATTGAATTCCCTAGGCAGTACTGAAACAATATTCACCATTATATCCAGAGTATCGTCGGACTCAGCATCATCTTCGTCTTCGACTTCACTTTGGTTAGGCCAAACTAGCCTGTTGGTAACTGGTTCTCTCTCAAGAGGCTTTCTTTGTTTCCTTTGAGGCACATTCGAACTAGTTTCTGCCTTAGGTTCGTTGGCAGCCTCCCTTTCAGCTTTTCGCCTCCTTTGATATCTCCTCCACTGAGATCGAGACATAGGATTTTTACCCTTGTAGTTGCTGGACACTTGAGTAACCTTAGGTGCAGCAACTTGAGGCTCTTTCTTTTGAGTCAGAGAGGAACCTCTTGGCACATCGAAGGAATGCCATTTCTCTTCATTTGGCCTTTTTCGGCCAGAAGTTTTGTACCAAGTGTCTACTGGTACATTTGTTGGAGGCCTAAAAGTCAATGGCCTCTTGTCTTGATTAGAACCCCTTCTGGGATCATGTCGAAGGTCAGCATTCTCCCTTCTCTTGTTCGCTGCTCTCACGCCTTGTATGTGCTCAGCAGCTTTTTTATCAAAGATCGAACTGCATCTTGGACACAGCATTACCTCTGATTTCTTTTTCTGGCATCTTTGTAAAAAATCTGCCAAGTTTTCGTTTTCCCTAGGGAAAGCCGTTTTATTAGCCTGCTCTTGCCTTATGGCCTCTTCTGATGCTTTAGGGTCAGAAAGCTCGACCATGTTGATATTCAATGTATCCTTATTAGCAAGAGTTAGTTGCTTCATTTGTATTTCCAGATTCTCCGTCTGGCCTTGAACAGTGGCCAAGTGGGAACTGGGCTTTGATCCAGTTTTTTGTGCTTCAGTAGTCTTCGACTTCGGGTCTTCGACCGCTTTCTGGACAGCCTCAATTGTCTTCCTGGATAAATTTCCAGAAAAACTGCCAAAGATTGGCATGTTGATGTGGTCCTTTGAGACTTCGACCATGGTAATGCCTGGCTTCTTCGACTGGATCCTGGTTGCCTCTATCATGTTCACCTCAGAGGGTTCTGCATAGTGGGCTTCAGCCTTCAGTGGATTGGAGTCGACAGCCATGGGGGATTTGTCAGCAAACTTTAATCTCCCTTCCTCAATAGCGTCTTGCACAAGATTCCTGAAAAGAAAACATTGAGAAGTTTTATGGCCCAAAAAATTATGATATTTGCAAAAACCTCTCTTCTTTCTTTGATCAAGAGGAGGCACTTTTACCCCAGGGGGTACTATCATTTGGCCATCTTTAACTAGAAAGTCGAATATTTCATCACATTTTGTGATGTCAAAACTATAAGTCTTTTTTGGGAACCTATCGTTGGTCCTGTCTGGACCAATGGGATTTTTCCCATTTGAGGGGACTAACTGTTTACAAGAGTATGGAGGCCCTTGTTTTAATTCTGCTAAATCGACTTCCCCTTCTTCGACAGCTAAAGTATCGTCGAAGGATTCTAGATCTTCGTCATCCATCTCAACGTACGCTATTCTCTCTCTTTTGTGAGTTTTCGTTGCCTTAGCTTTTTCAGCTTTGAGGCGTTCGACCTGTCGAACTCTATCGGCCAGTTGGGCCATGTCTCTTAGGTACTGGGTATCTAGCTTCTTCCTAATGGAATAATCTAAACCGCCTGCGGCTATTTCGACCAACTCATGTTCTGGCACTTGTGTAAAACATCTCGCCTTGAGTAACCTAAACCTATTCAGATACTCGTCTATAGGTTCAGTGAAACGTCTCTTCACACTGGCCAATTCTTTTAGGCTTATCTTGGTTTGCCCCATGTAGAATTGTTCATGGAACAATCTTTCCAACTGGGTCCAATGATGGATCGAATTGGGGGGGAGAGTTGTAAACCAAGTGAAAGCGTTCTTGGTCAAAGAACTTGGGAAGTACTTGATTCTTAGGTTTTCGTTATTCGAGATGTCCCCTGCTTCGATCAAATACCTCGCCACATGCTCGACAGTAGATTCTGTCGCGTCCCCAGAGAACTTAGTAAATTTGGGGACTTTGCTTCTAGGAGGTAAGTCCGTTTGTAACACATATTCTGACAATGGAGATGTAAAGTTGGGCCTTCGAAAGCCCATGTTCATCCCATTCTGAGTCATGATCCTTTCGATCATGGTTTCCAGATTGTTTTCCATACCCATGTTTTGGTATTGGATATGCTGAACCACTTCGTCAGCATTTTGGTTTCTGTTAACTAACCTTACCTCTGGGGCTGTTACCCTAGGTTCTTCGACAGGTTGTTCGACAGGCTGTTGAGCCTGGTTAATGGTGGTTTCTTCCTCTACAAATATCCCCTGATTTCCCCTTACTTGCGCCCTTTGGGGCTGTCGAATAGGTGGGGGTACTCCAAAGAAGTCAGCCAAACGCGTCATTTGCGCTGTAACTTGCTGATTCGATTGAGTAGTATTTTGTATTAGAGGATTTAGCAATGTACTCAAAGTTTGTGCCAACATTTGCACCATATCATGGTTGCTTTCGTCCATCTGTTGCCTCAAGACTGCTGTCGAGGCATTTGTAAGGCCATGGGCTACTTGGGACGTTCCTCCTAAGAGTTGGGTCCTATTTCTATTCGCCATGCCTACTCCAGAGCCTTGGAGTGGCGAAGAGGCACTCACGAAAGGGTCTGAATAAGTGGACGCAGCATTCGTTAGGCTTGCCACTTCAGAAGTTGGCATACCATAGAATGGAATAAATCCTGGGGGAACCACAGGCCTTGTGCCTATATTTCCCCTTGGTGGGGGAGTTCCCAAAGGTATTCTGGGGCCTGTAAACGAAGTTATTGGCCCCGTGGTTGTGACCGACACTGCTGGTGTCGAACCAACGTTTGTCGCTTCACTTACGGTCATACTAACCGTTGCTCCCACACTCGTTTGTGGGATTTCGTTATTGTTTGGCGGATTCGCCATCTCTTCCCTTCTTCTGGAAGTATTGTTATCGTTAGTGTATATTCTACCACTCCTCAATAACATACAACTCGAAAAGATGAGATTATTTTCAACAATCAACACACAGTCCCACCAGGTGTGCCAATTTGTTTACCTTGGGTTTTGGTAAACAACCGCTGATCCTCCAAATGGTTACTTATTTGGTTACTCGCAGGATCGATCAGATTGATCCTATGGACATAGGTTGATTTTGAAGTTTGATTAAGGTGGATAAGGCTTTAAATAAAAGGTTTCAAGTAAATTGCATAAAGGAAAGACTTGGTAAAATAAACAAGGTTTTAAAGTAAAGGTTCGACAGGAATTTAAAGGAGAAAAGCAAGTAAAATGCTGGGAAAGTAAATGACTTTAATTGATAAAATTGGTGTTTCACACATACTTTTCTCAACAATTCTTTCTCACACGCTGGGTACTTGAATCTAAATGAGTGACTATGTATAGAATTGTGAACACACGCGAGAAACTACATGTCTACTCCTATTTATACTAAAACATTCCAAGTAACCGTCGGGCAGTTACACTGCTTCGAGATCAAGCCACTTGGCACGTTCTCCATGCTCGACGCTCCAGATCCTTGCACGTTTGCACGTAGTAACTGCTGGAAACCGTTTTCCCTCCAAAGCTTTGAATTTCAAACTGCTCCACTCTGGACCATCGAACACCTTCATCAAGAGACATCTTCGACAAAAACTCCTTCGACGTCGAAGGCAACCAGCCTTCTTCCTTGGAAGAAATCTTCTAAGTATTTTGCCATCTTTCGACGGGCACTTCGACAGGCTTAGCCAGTCGAAAGCATCTTTCAGCTTTTAATGGCTGACACCAATCAAAACAAAGGTGTCGAATTTAGGAGCCAACAGTCCCCTGCAGAGTACACGTATCTCTCCCCGACCATGTTCAGAGGTTATTCCCCACCAGAGCTTATAACTGGGTTATCCTCAGCTAATCACCACGAAAAGATCGTCTCCGGCAAAATTCTTCTTATCCCCAACATAACTCATCAATGCTATCCCTAGCGGAGTTATCATCAACATCTCAGCAATGTACCTCTCTTCCCATAGAGTAATTCCCCGCAGAATAATCTCTTCAACAAGTTTATTCCCCAACGGAGTCATCTTCTCCTACCGGTTTATTCTCGCAACCATCATCCCCAGCGGAGATGAAGAACTCTACTCTTCAGCATCAGCCTAGGATTTAACCTCCCGGCATTCGTCAAGGATTTATTTTCCTAGACGAAAATAAATTCATAAACATCACATCTTCATACATTATAACATGCACATACGCATCGTGAACACATACACATCATGAACATACAATCTCATTTATTTTGAGAACATCATGCAATTCATACATCATGACATTGCATACAACTAATGTTTTGCCTTTTCAGGGGAAAGGTCAATACAAAGATGATTACTATCAACTGTCGCAATTCCGGATTCGATACCTGTATCTAGCCAGGGCATTTCTGTGAGCGATTAATTCCAGACTCGATTCCTCTATCCTGCCAGGGCACGTCTGAAGAGTTTGAAGATTCGATTCCTGTATCCGGCAAGGGCATATCTGTTGACGACTAATTCCAGACTCGATTCTTGTATCCTTCCAAGGCACGTTTGAAGAGTTTGAAGATTCGATTCCTGTATCAAGCCAGGGCATATCTGTTGACGACTAATTCCGGACTCGATTCCTGTATCCTGCCAGGGCACGTCTGAAGAGTTTGAAGATTCGATTCCTGTATCAGGCCAGGGCATATCTATTGACGACTAATTCCAGACTCGATTCCTGTATCTTTCCAGGGCACGTCTGAAGAGTTTGAAGATTCGATTCCTGTATCCGGCCAGGGCATATCTGTTGACGACTAATTCCAGACTCGATTCCTGTATCCTGCCAGGGAACGTCTGAAGAGTTTGAAGATTCGATTCCTGTATCAAGCCAGGGAATATTTGTTGACGACTAATTCCGGACTCGATTCCTGTATCCTGCCAGGGCACGTCTGAAGAGTTTGAAGATTCGATTCCTGTATCATGCCAGGGAATATCTGTTGACGACTAATTCCAGACTCGATTCCTGTATCCTGCCAGGGCACGTCTGAAGAGTTTGAAGATTCGATTCCTGTATCCGGCCAGGGCATATCTGTTGACGACTAATTCCAGACTCGATTCTTGTATCCTTTCAGGGCACGTTTGAAGAGTTTGAAGATTTGATTACTGTATCAGGCCAGGGCATATCTGTTGACGACTAATTCCAGACTCGATTTCTGTATCTTGCCAGGGCACGTCTGAAGAGTTTGAAGATTCGATTCCTGTATCCGGCCAGGGCATATCTGTTGACGACTAATTCCGGACTCGATTCCTGTATCCTTCCAGGGCACGTCTGAAGAGTTTGAAGATTCGATTCCTGTATCAAGCCAGGGCATATCTGTTGACGACTAATTCCAGACTCGATTCCTGTATCCTGCCAGGGCACATCTGAAGAGTTTGAAGATTCGATTCCTGTATCAGGCCAGGGCATATTTGTTGACGACTAATTCCAGACTCGATTCCTGTATCTTGCCAGGGCACGTCTGAAGAGTTTGAAGATTCGATTCGTGTATCCTGCCAGGGCATATTTGTTGACGACTAATTCTGAATTCGATTCCTGTATCCTGCCAGGGCACGTCTGAAGAGTTTGAAGATTCGATTCCTGTATCAAGCCAGGGCATATCTGTTGACGACTAATTCCGAAATCGATTCCTGTATCCTGCCAGGGCACGTCTGAAGAGTTTGAAGATTCGATTCATGTATCAAGCCAGGGCATATCTGTTGACGACTAATTCCAGACTCGATTCCTGTATCTTGCCAGGGCACGTCTGAAGAGTTTGAAGATTCGATTCCTGTATCCGGCCAGGGCATATCTGTTGACGACTAATTCCAGACTCGATTCCTGTATCCTGCCAGGGAATGTCTGAAGAGTTTGAAGATTCGATTCCTGTATCAGGCCAGGGCATATCTGTTGACGACTAATTCCAGACTCGATTCCTGTATCTTGCCAGGGCACGTCTGAAGAGTTTGAAGATTCGATTCCTGTATCCGGCCAGGGCATATCTGTTGACGACTAATTCCAGACTCGATTCCTGTATCTTGCCAGGGCACGTCTGAAGAGTTTGAAGATTCGATTCCTGTATCCGGCCAGGGCATATCTGTTGACAACTAATTCCAGATTCGATTCCGGTATCTAGCCAGGACACGTCTAAAGAGTTTGAAGATTCGATTCCTGTATCTAGCCAGGGCATGTCTACATAAAGAGTTTGAAGATCAACCCCTGTAACAGGCCAGGTAATTATTTTTCTTTCTCAGGTACGCAAGTTCTCGCTAAGGAATCTCTTACGCGATCGACACCTAGATGGCATCTATAAGCCCATCCACATACCAACAGTCTCCAAATGGCATCTATAAGCCCATTCCCGACAAGGTTCTGTCATATCTCCAGATGGCATCTATAAGCCCATCCTCCTATCCACCATCTCTCCAAATGGCATCTGTAAGCCCATTCCCGCCATCACACTGCTGATACTCTACCATGTGAGTGCAAATTTTTGGGCACTCTAGTGTTCAATCATCTTCCATCTTCGGATCACGAAAGGCACGCAAGCCAATCTACATCCTCAGGTCTAAGAAGATTGAACAGGGGCAACTGTTGCACCCCAAAATTTTCCCTCCCATATTCTTCAAGATTTGGCAAGATCAATCTCCAAATGGTTCAAAATCTCTCAAGGGTTGCACAGTCCAATTGCCTCCTAACACAGTCAAAATTAGGGTTTTGGTTCTTATAAGGAAGTTGAGGTTTCCAAGGGTCCAATCAAGTCCCATATGCCTATATACATCCTCAAGCATCCATATGTCAAGTTTCAAGACTCACAGCACCAAGTTGCACAGTCAAAAGCCCTAATTGCTTCATAGTCAACTGTAGGGGTAAAATGGTCATTTGACAGTCAAAAGTCAAAATTTTTGGTCAAAATCTTATTTTGAAGCCACAATTATCATTTGATCAAGTCTTGATCATGATTCCTCAAGCATGGCTCGAAAAGTCTCAAGATGTCAAAAGTTACTATTTTTGGACAGTTTAAAAGTCAACTGTAACTTGACCAAGGCATAACTTTTTCATGGTTCATCAGAAAAATCCCATCCAATTCTCATTTTGAAGGGGATTACAATTTCTACAACTCATCTTCACATTCCAAGTCCAAGAAATGCTCTCACAAAAAGTTATCAATTTTAACATTATAGGTCATTTTCAAAAGTCAACAAAAAGGCACTTTAAGTCAAAGACCATAACTTGAGATTGGTAAATCAAAATGACATGGGACCAAAGGCATTGGTTAGAGGACTTCAATACCTTTCCAAAATGTCAAAGAACATGTTCATAGCTTAAAACTTGAGCAAGATATGCATTGGAGAAGTTCGGAAATTTTTGGGAACTTTCAAAAGTCAACTTTGCCTAAAACATTTCATTTTTGCTAATGGGCCTCAAATTCCTTCTTGAATCTTTGCCCAAATCCTATGCACGACCCATTGAAATTAAAATGATTTATTTTCTTATTTTTAATTAATTAATTGAATTTTTATTAATATTAATTCATTTAATTGATTTTAATTGTAGGAAAATTCAAAAGATATGGTTTTTGGATCTTTTGTGAAGCAAATCTGATCAGGGCAAGCTGGTAATCTCGTTTCTCAATCAAAAAGGCAAAATCATCCATGTTTGGCAAGTTTTATCAATCAAAAAAAGTTGGAAAAGATTTGATTAAAATCAAATATTGAAAACATAATTTCATGGACTTTTGGGCCAAGATTTACCCTAGTTTTGATTCCAATACATATGCTGAAGCCAACCCTAGTATTAACAACGTGAAAGCTGCCATAGAAAACCATAACCAAATTTCAAAAATTCAAGAAATACTTGAAAACTGAAATCAATATTGCAGGTGAATTCAAAGCCTAAAAGTGGTTCTAACGTCTTGCTGACATTGCCAGGAATCCATTGCCATCAAGAACCAGTCCTAACACGCGAAGAATCAAAGAATCCAAGTCACTCGGTTTGCATTATTTTCCAAATCTGCATATCATAATTCATGCGTTTTTAATCCATTTTCTTGATTGGTTTGTGTTGTTAGGAACATTCTGAAGCTAATGGGATAGTTTAATTGCGTTGAAACTTCCTGAATCGAAATCCACCATGGGAGATATCTAGGGTTTCGAAGCTTGAAAATTAGGGTTTTGCGCATAAGGAAAAATTGGACCTTGAGACAAGCATGGTTGAATTCATCAAGGCCAGACGAATTCAACCAAACCCTCGCGCTCTTTTTATATCATCCATAGCTCTAATCGCTATTCTTGGCACTTTTGTTTTGTGGGGGTTTAAAACCCCCGCTATCTGTTTGGTATTTTTGCAGATGAATGAAGAAGATGAGACGTGGAAACCAGCTACTGGATCATTCAAATCATGGCGCGTTTTTTTAAATGTCCCAGCATAATTGATTCTTTAATATATTATTTTTATTAGCCAGTATAATAACAAAAGCATGCGTTTGGTTCAGTGGCTGGTGACACGCTTGGTAAGTACTGGGACCTGGGTTCGATTCCCAGGTCCCCCATATAATTCTTCATATTTTTCACAACATGTTCCAATGCAGTGCTTGTACCAAGTTCCACTGTACGTCCTCACGCCTAAGCTTGCCAAGTGCCCATGATGCCCAATCCAGTGGCCAGGAGATGAGGAGCATAATACTCCCCAGTCAAACAGCATGCACGTGATCATAAAAAGTCAATCAGGCTTAGAGTTCTTGGGCCAGAATTTCTCAAAAAGAACCTCCATATGGGCCATCTTACCCCCCTTGGTTTGAAATTTATTTTCTTTTCTTTTAAATTTCTTTTAATTGTTTAAATTGTTATTATTAATTCATCACAAATTAATTTTTCCTAATAAAAATCAGAAAATCAAAATTGTGAATATATTTTAATTATTTATTAATTTCACCATTAACTTATTTTTTGTAAATAAATACTAATAACTAACTTAGCTTAATTTAGGTTTAAATTTTAATCCTTTTTCTTAATAAATAAAAATTGCATAGAATTAGGTTTTGACCTTTTTTTTAAATCATTTTCTTCTTATCATCATTATTAATTATTATTTTTTTTGTAAATAACATGTAAATTAATTAATTAGTTTAAATTAGTTCAACTTTAATATTTTTATAATAATTAAAATAAACTTAGAACTAGGGTTTTCTTTTGACTTTTAATTTATTTTATTATCATTAAATACAAAAACATAAAAAAAATCTTTCTTGTGAATAATTAATTAAATCAGTATTAGGTTTAATTTTAATTTAATTTCAAGCAAAGGACAAAAACTCTTAATTTCTCAAAAGGGTCAAAAACCCTAGGACGTCTTGATTTTAATTCTTTCGCACGTTATTTTTATATTTTGATTATTATGTAACTATTTCCGGAATGTAATAGTAATTAGGTTTATTGCTTTTCTTTACTTTCCGCACCTTTATCAAAAACGGGTCTTTGTTTTTTTGGCGATGTATAGACCCGCGCCTTGTAATAGCGTAGCTTTTACCTTTCCGTATTTTATTTTCCGCACTCCTAACTGCTAAATTGCATGAAAGAATGTATGATAATTAAAAACAACTCGTAGCTCACAATTGCATGATCAAAGATAAATGTTAATCGGAAAACAACACACAATGCACATGCCACTTCTAGGGTACGCCTCACTCGTTGCCTCGAAAGTGGTCGTCAAGTATAGGGTGTTTTAGCGGTCGCCCTTATGTCTGAGATCCAGTTGCCTCGAAACGGTTGCCTCAGATTAAAAAGGATCTAGGACATTAGGGTTACTTCTAATGTGTCCTACTATTGCTTCGGTGACCACATTGTCCATACAATCGAATTGACCCGAACACCTTCAACGATGGTGCTCCCTACCTCTCAATGGTGGGATGGCACTATCTTAAGGACTCTTACACAGCCTAATTCCTTAGGGTAGGTAGATGACTCATGGGTACTTGCTCTCTTCAAAAACAAACCAAACATCTTTTCACACTGACACTTTCAAAAGTTTTCAAACAATTTTTTCAAACACTCTTGAGGACAGATACAAGAGTCACTTAGAAATCTTTCAAAAATGAAACTTTTTTCAAAATCCACTCACATTTGAAAAGCAAACATTTTGAAAACATAAGAGCAAGTACCTAAGAGCCCATGGATAACCATGGATAGACAGGGTGCTAACACCTTCCCTTTCTATAAATCTACCTCCCGAACCGAGAGACATTCTCAATAAGGAATTTTGTTGTGCTTTTGTCCTTTCCATGTTGGAGAACATAAAAGACGGTGGCAACTCTTGCTTACCGCGACATACGCGATCCAGCTAAAAACAGTCAGTTCTATTTCCACCGATCACACATGCTCTTTTTGGCCAGACTCGTCATGTTGGCCCAACACACACCCCATAGAATTCTCTAGCACAATCAAGTACATGATCAATGGTCTTCCTTCGACTGGAGGCATGAGGATAGAAGGTTCTTGTAGATATTCCTTGATTTTGTCGAGGGTAGCTTGGCATTCATCATTCCATCTAACTACTTGATCTTTCTTCAAGAGTTTGAAGATTGACTCACAAGTAGTTTTTAAGTGAGATATGAAGCGAGCGATGTAGTTAAGACGACCTAAGAATTCTCTAACCTCCTCAAAGTGGGGAACTGGCATTTCTTGAATGGCTTTTACCTTTACAGGATCAACTTCGATGCCTTTACCACTGACAACAAAACCTATAAGTTTTCCAGATCTTACTCTGAATGTGCACTTATTAGGGTTCAACCTTAACTTATACTTTTTCAGCCTCTCAAATAGCTTGTATAAGTGGTTGAGATGTTCTTATTTAGTTTATGACCTTGAAATCATATCATCCACTTATACCTCTATTTCATGATGGATCATATCATGAAACAAAGCTACCATAGCCCTTTGATTTACCCCTGCATTCTTCAATTCGAACGGCATGACCTTGTAACAAAAGGTGCCCCATTGCGTAACAAAGGTGGTTTTCTCCATGTCTTCGGGAGCCATCTTAATTTGGTTATAGCCGTAGAAACCATCCATGAAAGAGAAGACTTTATGTTAAGCGGTGTTATCGACCAAGACATCAATATGAGGTAGAGGGAAGTCATCCTTGGGGCTTGCCCTATTCAGATCCCTATAATCTACGTACATACGAACTTTTCCGTCTTTCTTTGGCACCAGAACCACGTTCGTAACCCATTGAGGATAAGATGTCACAGCTAGGAATCCCGCATCAAATTGTTTCATCACTTCAGCTTTTATCTGTAAGAACAATATTAGTTCTGATCTATCTCAGAGTTTTGATGATAATTAAATTATATTTAAGATAAATTTATACTCTGATGAATGTGTTTGAATGTTTCAGATAATGTTCTGACAGAAACATTCTGAAGTGCTAAGCAAAAAAATTATGAAGAAGTTCTTTGATGAAAGAACCTTTTTGTTTTAAGTGCATCTGCTGACTCTGGTAAGACACTTTATTTTAAATATATCTTCTAACATTTAGCAGGTTCCTTACTCAGAAGATTACTTGAAAGCAAGCGCTGATCAAGTTCTTAGCAAGCAAAGCACTGCCTAGAAGATGAGTAAAACATGTTCTGATTTAAAGACATTGGAGCAAATTCTGAAAGAACGTTAAAACCAACTTGTCTTGTCAAAGCGTAGGAAACATGTTCTTACATTCTGTCATTTTCTCATTAATGCAAAGACGACTGAAAGCACTCAAGTGTCTACACTAGTTTCTTGGAAAATGGAATATTACAAGGAAACACGCAAGCATTTAATGCTCTCCAACTTTTCTAAAGGCAGCAACGGTCTTATTGTTACTACTTTAAATATAAGGACATTTATTTCAAGCCATCTAACAAGTTAACTAATCAATTTTCAAATTGGAAGCAAGAAACTACGTGAAAGATTCTGATCTCACAAACTCTTTGTTCATATAATTTTGTGCAATTTATTCTAAGTGAAAAATCACAATTGTGATATAGCTTGATTAGAAGCAAACTTTATTTCACTATCTGTAAAGATTAAACTCTTGTATTTGTTCCTTGAGAGACCAAGTTTGGTCAGATTTCTCAAGCAGACTAGGACTAGTTTTAAGTCTTAGTGGTGTGAGTCACTTGTAAGATTACTTGTGCATTGTTAGTCACAACAGTTGTTGTGTGTTTGTAATCAGTTTATTATAGTGGATTAAGTCCTTATTGAGAAAGGCGAAATCACCTTGGCGGGTGGACTGGAGTAGTTTGAGTTCAAACGAACCAGGATAAAAATAACCTTGTCCTTCCATTATTGTTGAGCTTTGTTTTGAAAAGAAAAAGAGTCACTTATTCAACCCCCCCCCCCCCCCCCCCCTTCTAAGTGTTTTCTTACCCCTTCAATATCTTTTCAAACATGTCAGGCCGCATGCGACGAACTTTTTGCTTGGCCGGAGGACAATCTTCCTTTGTTGGCAGACGATGAACTACAATGTCGGTATCCAACCCCGGCATATCTTCAAACGACCAGGAAAACACTTCCACATAATCATGTATATCTGAACCAAAATACTTTTGACACTTCTTCCTAGGTTGGTGCCAATCTTGACCTCTTTCTTGTCTGTCTCGGTACCTAGGTTGATGACTTCAACCGACTTTTCATGCGGCTGAATAAATTTTTCCTCTTGCATTAGAAGTCTGGCTAGTTCTCCTGGTATTTCACAATCTTCCTCTCCTTCGTCTTCGGCTTGGTTAATTGGATGTTCGAAATCATAACTGGCAATAGTATAGTCATTGGCAATGAGATCCGGAGTGGACGAGGATCTGCAAGAGTGTGTGTGTGTGTGTGTATGTAAGATACATGGCTATTTGAAAAAGGTATTAAAGAAAGAAAATAAGCATAAAAATTCGAATGCAAAAAGTCCAATGGTTTATATTAAATGATCATATGGTAAAATGAACATAGATAAAACCCTTAATAAATGGACCATAGTGCCCCGGGCCAGGCATACGGCTTAAAAGCCATTGTTTAATATTACAGATAAAAGGATCTTGAATTGATAGAAAGTAAAAAAACAAGTAATTACTCCTCAATGAAGGAGATGGGAACAAAGTCCTTTGCATGCCAATTGTTAAGCTCTATCGTAGTAGGGCATATCCATTCTTCAAAATCACATTCATCATCAGAATCCTCCATAGAGTTTACTTCATGATTTTCAATACAGAGAGGGGGCTTTCTCGCACGAGCGCGCCTAACCTCTTTCTGAGCCTTGCCAGTGAAACCCAACCCACATTTATCTTCTTTGAACGGGATCTCGAGGAGTTGCCCCCAGGTAGCATAGCTTCCATCTTCGACCGTGGCACGAGCATCCTTAAATGAAACCATCCTTGGCACGACCTTATCAACTTTGGGCATGTCAGAAGAAATTTTGGCAGTAGCAACCATAGGTGGAACAACTTCAAAAGCTTGGAACGAGGTTTCTATAAATTCGCCATCCATCTCCACATATTTGAAAGAATTGAGATGGCTTACCATGAATTTCTCCTCACTATAAACAGTGATGATCCCCCCCTGACTGAGTATTTTAGCTTTTGGTGAATGGTAGATGTTACTGCCCCTGCTCTATGGATCCAAGGGCGACCCAGCAAACAGGAGTAAGCGGGAAGGATATCCATGATGTAGAAAGTAGAGTTGAAAATATGTGAGCCCACTTTGATCGGGAGATCCACCTCTCCATGAACCGTCCTTTTGGACCCATCGAAAGCCCTCACAATAATATCATTCGGCTTCAATACCAGTCCTTCACAGTCTAATCGGTCCAAAGCCCCCTTGGGTAGCACGTTTAAAGAAGAGCCATTGTCAACCAGAACATGTGCTAGGGTAGTCCCCTTACATTCAACAGAAACATGATAAGCTTTGTTATGGTTCCTTCCAAGTGGTGTCAGATCAGCATCGGAGAACCCAAATCCATTGTCGGTCGTCAAACTCGCCACACAACTTTAGAAGTGGTCAGTTGTAGTCTCATGAGGGACATGAGCCCTTTTTAAGAATTTGATTAATGCTCAGGCATGAGCATCGGAACAAAGTAACAAAGATAACATGGAGATCTTGGAAGGGGTTTTCCCCAGTTGTTCCACTATCTTGAAACCACTCCTCTTTATAATCTTTAAGATTTCATCCATTTCTTAAATGGAAGGCTCCTCAGTAGAAACATCGTTTGCGGGCACCTCTATCTTAACAGGCTCAAACACTTTCTTTTCACCCCTAATGTAAGCAATAGTTTTATCAGCGGTGATGCGGACAGGTGTCGTTGTAGTAGTTGGGGATGAGATGTTAGGCGAAAAGATTCTCCCAGTTCTGGTCACCTTACTAGAACCAGTAATATTCCCTACGTCATCAGCCTTGCTTTCTTCAATCCAAGCATCTTTCTTTATTGCATGGTAATAAACTTCGACACCGTAGTTCCATGGCACTGCTTTGTTGGAAGAATACAGAATTGGCCCAAGGGCAATAATTATCAGAGGAGCAAAAATTCAATTCATTCGAAATTCTGATAGGACCCTTTGAGGAGATCCTAAGAGGCTTGTTTGAAATTGTTATGATGGAAAGTTCTTCAATCTTACCAGTCAAGCTTTTGACGGACAAAATTTTCTCAAATAGGATCTCATGACTATTCATCAGGAGTTGAATGCCTTCTTTCAGCCATTTGCATCCATTAATTTGAATATTTCCATAAGAACAAACCAAGATAAAATCCATGCAATTTGAAAAATATTCCTCCATATTTTTTGCAGCCTGTGAGTCACAAATCCTGAATTATGGTGCGCAGGAAATTAGTAAACAGAAAACATGAACTGATATTGAGTTGAGTTCAGTTTAGAAGGCAGATGTCAAGACATCTGCATTGAAATCATTCAAAATAGTTTTGCTTTAAATTTTAAGACATTTAGCGAAACATTATCAAGTCATTGTTTTACCAAAATTGCTACCAACAAAATACTTATAGATACTGTCTCTTGATCTTTTATATTGAACTTTGTTTTTCTCTTCACATGTTGTGAACTTGTTTTCTATAAACTCTTGACATTGACTCAAGAGAAAATGACTTTTTCTAGACTTGTTACTTTCTGATATTTAACAAGTCAACTTTGTTGTACCTTGCTATGTTGCCTCTGACTTTTCTTGCTAACTTTTGACTATGTACTTGGCTTTTGTGATGCTTTTACAACTGTGTTTGACAGCTCTTGTACTGTGATGAACACTTTCTGAGTTTTCCCTCTTTATTGATATGTCAAATGCTGACTTTTACTGGATGCTTTTGTACTTGCTGATTTTGTGACTTTTTGTACTACTTCTTTTCAAACTTGTATTTGCTGGTGGCTTTTGTACTTTGTTGCTTGTGGACTTTTTTCTCTAAACCAAACAACTTTGTTTGTTTTGAGATTTGTAGCAAAGCTAGGCCTGTGATTTTGACATTACAATTCTGACTTTGATTGAAACAACAAATATGAGGCTTTTAGATTATTTGCATGGAAACATGATGTTAATTTTCATTTGTCTTTTGTCTTTTGTGAACCAAGTTTTGATTGTGATTTGCAAAAGTTATCTTTTAGGAAAATTATAGAATAATATTATTTGAGGCTTTGGACTTGAATTTTGATTTGTGATGCTTCTTGGGCCTTTTCACCCGTGTCTTATGTAATTTGGGCTGTGATTGAAATTCTGATTTCTTTGAATCTTTTGTCTTCCTGGGCCCTTGAACCCGCACCTGTTGTATTTGGGATGCTTTTGTAATGAACTTCGGTTTTAAATTTATGTTCTATTGTGAACCAATCCACTTGTGATTTGCAATAGATTTAAGCCCTAAAAATATGATTCCATAAGCCAAACCCTAATGATGAACTAAATCATTTTGCAATTCTTTGTTCTCTTTTAAATGCTTGCTAATCCATTTTTCTATTCTTTGTTTCATGTATTTGGATGAGTTTGCAAGATCAGAGAGGAACATTTGAAGACACTTGAAGATGATGAACAAATATTTATTTGCTTTGTATAGAAAAAAAATAGGAGAATTGTAGTTTATGCCCTTTTCTTTTTTAAAATTGTAATTGAACTTTGTTTGACTTGTAATTGATAGAAACTTTGTATCAAATTTAATTTACACCAAACATAGTTTGTATCAAAATGGAAATTGTATCAAGCTTAACTTGTACCAAGTTCAAATTTGCATCAAATGATTTATACCAAGTAGAATTTAAATCGAAATGGTAATTGTAATAAGTTTAAATTTTCTTATTGGTTTCGAAGAGAAATCATCATGACGGTGTGACTTAAACATAGGCCTAAAACCAATATATCCTTTTGTAACCTTTGATAAACAAATATTAAACCAAGCAAACTCGCCCTTTAATGAATACAACAAGTCCCTTTGTAACTATTATTTTAAAAATCTCTCTTTAAGAAGTCCAAGAAAACATTGAATCACTTGAATATTTGATGATAAACAAACGAATGATATGCAATAGTTGTTTGATCTCAACAAAACCAAATATGTTTTTTATCCTTGTATGCTTGCTGAGTAAGACATGGAGCTTTAACGCTATATTAACACCCTTAAACAACTTGGAACATTGGTGTAAAATGAACAAATACAACCAATGAATCCAATTTTCAAACCAATCTCAGATTCGAACTTTAATCATAAAATTAATGAAGGAAACCAAAATGTTTTGGTCATAAACTCAACCAAATTCCATTGATAAAATCCACCGAATTTCCCACCAAAGATGAGAAAATTTTGATCATATACCGAACCACATGGTAACTTTATTCAGGACCTTAATCCAACCAACAAACACATGAGAACATATCCAAGAATCACCAGGGAATCCACATCTCTGAATTCGTGCCTTTGCAAATAAATCCAGGAAGTGATGATGACATGCATAGAATAATGATACACGGTTGAATCTACAACCTTGTAGATTAATGGGGAGGATACCATAGTGATCAAGAATTCAAACCTTAACTTTGTACACCATAGTTAATAAGGAACTAACTGATTCAATCTTGAGTGGCGATGAGAGCCATCAAAACCATAGAAACCCTAACCTCACACTTCAATACTTAAAGTCTCCAATCTTCAGATGAAATGATAGACACGCTGAGATGCCTTAAGACACGAGATGCCTTCGGTAGTCTTGAATAATTGATAACCCTAAGAGAATGCCTTAAAGAAAAGGGAGGGAAAATTTTGGGGTACAACACATCTCCTTGCTTGTTTTTCCCGAGTTGATTATGTCACCTTATTGTTAATTTGTTGATTAAATTTTAATCTGAGACATGTTGTTATTGTTCTGTTCTTTGGAGAGTAATTCAAAATTACTGAAATCTTAATAAAAGACAACCATAATTTGTTATTATCACTAAGAACGTTAAAATTGAAAAGGCAGAATGAACAATAAAACCTGGTTAAAACGAAACTGAGATTAAGAGAGATGTTCCACTTGAGAGGGTTGTATAAATGATAACACGAAATTATATCGTATTTTAGAATTGATTCACATGAACTTTTATATAGTTTTTCATTCATTTTATATTGTTATGCCGGTATTTCTATTTAATTTCAGGTGTTTACATTTCAGAAGGCTTGCATAAGAAAAGAGGAAGAAATGAAGAAGAAAAGAGTCAAATTTGCAGAAAATGCAGAAAATATCACGACAGAAAGCCATGCCGCCCGTCAAAGCCATATGCCGCCCACCATAATTTACATTAGTGTTCCCCTAGGCACACAACATATATCGCTCGGTTCAGCCCAAAAGTGTGTGTGCCTCTCGGCACACAATCCATGGCAATCGACACAGGATGAAGATATGTGTGCCCCACAGCACATATTGCGTGCCACTCATCATAGGCTAATTTCAGTGTTAAACACGAAGTCTTCTCCACGTATTCTTCATGTAACCACTCAGAAGCCCAACTTCCCATTTTCACCCCATGACCTTTCCAACTTTCCATTTTTCCACTTCTTTCTCCACTTTCTCCAATATCTCCACTACTTCTCACATAAAGTTGTAACTTCCATTTTATTTCTCTATATATAGGATCTTAGAAATTAGTTTGAGGGATCCAAGTTTTGTACACAAATTATTATTCTTAGTTTTTTAGGCAGAGATCACTTTGTAAAAGTGGTAGTTTCTCACATCGAGGAACTACTACACCATTAGTTTTAGGCCTACAATTAATGTACTCTTGGATCACAATCTTGCTGACATTATTTCAAAGCTTTATTCAAGTTTCAAGAATTATTTCGAGTCATAGTTTTATTCAAGTTTATTTCATCTGCTTTACTTCCAGGTTTAATTATCTGCAATTGTTTTAGTTTCTTGTTCTTATAATATTATTTTATCATTACAAATCTAAATATGCATATGTTCATGGTTATTAATTATAATTTCATGTTTGTTTCTTTAAGTATGTTCGGCTAAATTGTTTCGAGTACGGTATGTGAGGACCGTCGATTTCGACGGGATTCGGTAACGAATGTTGGTTTAATATTTAATTTAGAAGTTGTGTTTTGGTCTTTGTTTTTAAACTTAATTTAAATAGCCTTGTCAAGAGAGTGAGAGTTTACCTAACACGATTTTTCCACGATAGTATGAAACTAAGTAAGGTTCGAGCCGGTACTGGGAGAGTCAGGGGGTCGAACCAGATAGTAAAAACTAGGCATTAATCCTAAACACAACGAGAGTGCTTTAGGATTAATGAGAACCTGTTTATTCTTTAAAATGCGTTCCTCGATTATAATGGGTGAGCAAAAGAAAAATCCCATGGTCAAGAAATGTGACTTTATTCAAAACTAAGAGAGTGTGAGATATTGTCTTTAAATTGATATTTTCTACTAAATGAAATTTTAACATCAAGCCAACGAGTTACATAGTCCCTGAGATACGCAGAATACACATTCTTCTCTCTCTTTTCTTGCATTTATCTTAATATCTATTTTATTTCAGTTTTAGTTCTTAGTTTCCCCTAAATTAATAATTCATTAGCCTTAGCTTTACAAAGCGACAATAGATTACAATAGGTTGAAATTGGTCTTTGTGGGTTCGACAATCTTTTATATTACTTCGATATTTTCGTGCAGTTGCAGACGCATCAAGTTTTTGGCGCTGTTGCTAGGGACCAACAATCAATATTTTTATTTTCATTGTTGCACCGTATAGACTAAGGCAATCTTACCTTAATTACTATGTATCACGCAATTCTTTTTCTACAACTCCAATTCTCATTATTACGAGGAATTACAAGAATTCCATAAATCCGACCTCGAAATACTGATGGAAGATTTTTATGCTTCGCTAACTCACTCTCACTCAAATTACCTATACAACTACCAATCCCAACATTTTGAGGATTCACAAGAATCCCATAAATCTGATCTTGAAATATTACTGGAAGCTTATAATGTGAAGCTAACTTATACTCAACCAAATTTCTTCTATAATCACCACGCCTAATATTTTGAAGAGTCACAAGAATCCCAAAATTCCACTCTCAAAACATTAATGGAGGATATGACTGCGACACTAAATCGCTTTAGGCTAGAAACCATGACAATGGAAAGCTTTGTGGAAACACAAAATGTGACACTAACTCACTTTGAGGAACCGCAGGAATCCCATAATTTCAACCTCGCAACATCAATGGAGGATTTTGATGTGACACTAACTCACTCTATGGTAGAATTTGTGATAGAGCACTTTATAGGGACACAAACTGCCCAAAATGAAGAGATAAGAAATCAAAGTCTTCAAAATAATTAAACCCTTAGGAAGCTGAATAATGCGGTTGAGTCCCTCACGACTCACAACATGGCCTTGGAGACTCAAATCTCCCTGCTTGAACAAAAACCTCTAGGACACTTCCCTAAGGAGCATGTGGATGTTGTAAAAATCAGTAGTGAAAAACAAATCGAAAATCCTAAGAGTGATAATGAGGTTAAAGAGAGTAATAATGAAGTTGAGAAGAGTTCTGATGAGGAAAGACTAGAGATTGAGAAAAATACACGGACAACATTTGAAAGGGAGGTTGTCGAAGAGGTAGAGAAGGAAACATCTATTGTTGTTCCTCCTCCCTATTACCTACCTATTATAAAAATATTTGTGGAAGTTAATGTAGATGCCCAATCCAATAAGTATGTAGAGAATATCCACGCCAATGCACCTTTGTTTGAGGTTCCGCATAAAAAGAGAAAATTTGAGGACCATGAAACTAGCGAAATCATTAGCATTAAGAAGGGAAGGGTAACATTCAAGATGGTGGATGAAACAACTAAGCCAAAACTTAAAAAGCTAAAACTCTGGATAGATCCTAAACCACCACCACAAGTTCAAAATAATGAGCCACCCCACAGAAGAAAGAAAATAAAAGGTGAGGGATATGTGAGATGGCGTGATAAGTGGCCATGGAAACCAAAGACGATTAAAAATTTAATCAAAGAGTCATTATCGAGAAAATCACCATGAGTAATGACACTATTGATTCGTCGAGCTACCAACATTAAAAGAAGCGCTGCGTGGGAGGCAACCCATGAGTTTCAATTTAATGTTTTTTCTTTTGTTTGAGTTTGCAGAAAATAAAGATATCGGTCTCTTGGCACCTATCAGTTGCATGTAGGAAATTATCGAGGAGAGAATTAATCATGTTCTCATTCCTTTTCCAACTTTTTACTAAAACATTTAGGACAATGTTTGGTTTAACTATGGGGCATGAACTTTACCGCTTTCCATTTATCGCTTCTTATTTTGATTTATTTTTTTCTAGTTTATTTCATATTTTTAAGATTTTATCTATTTCCAATATTTGGTCGAGTCATTGTATGTGATGTCAAGCCTGTATGCCTGTTTTTCAATTGTTACTGAATTTCCTCGAATTTTTAAAATTTTGACCTCCAACAACAATTTTCTTTTTGATGCATGGCATACACACTCTGAAATTATATAGATTGTCACAATTTAGGTTGTATTAGAGAGACTTAGGAAAGTTTTGATAAAATCGATACCGTTATGAAACTCTAAACCCCCTATTTAGGTGATATTGATTTGGGTACCCATTATGTCAAGACCTTGGGCTCAAGTTTTCAAAGTAAATCTTAAGTAGTTTATATTAGTAGTCAGCACCATCTTAAGCATAAACTACATAGGGAATTGATGAATATAAGTGAATGATCCCAAAAATTATATAAAAAAAATTAGTTGCCTTAATAAAATTAAAATAGGGAACACGCCTATTATGTTAGGTGACCCTCAACCGGTCACTTAATCCAACGGTTGTGGAATCTATAAAAATATAATAAAACAACCCGTCGTCAGTTGGTTTAGAGGTGCCTGGTGCTAAACTTGGTAGGGCGGACTATGATCTGATCCCCCGCAACTGTGATTGGTTAAATAAAAGGGGTTACCAAACTTATGTACCAGAACCTCAAGACAAAGGATCATAGTAGCTAACCGATTTCCCTACTATGTGCATGTACGTATAACGTGATTAATGTGACTGCGCTTGAATGAAAAGAGTGAAAGAAAAACGAGAGATATAGGTTGAGCTATAATGGCATGATTCGAATTGATTTGCATAAAGAGGGAGTCTTCGAACATTGTGTCATAATGTTATCCTTGATATTAAATAGTAAGTACCTATCGATCTAACATTAGCCTAGCAATCACGTATGATTCAGAGTCGTGTCGTGCCCTTGTTTCAAATCACGCTTAATCATTTATTTTACTGTATTGGTCGATTGCTTGAGGACAAGCAATGGTTTAAGTGTTGGGGTATTTGATAACACGAAATTATATCGTATTTTCGACTTGAATCACACGCACTTTCATATCATTTTTCATTCATTTTATCTTGTTATGCGGTATTTCTATTTAATTTCAGGTAGTTACATTTCAAAAGGCTCACATAAGAAAAGAGGAAGAAATGAAGAAAAGAGTCAAATTTGCAGAAAATGCGGAAAATATCATGATAGAGAGCCATGTCGTCCGTCACAGCCATATGTCGCCCTCCATAAGTTACATTAGTGTGCCCCTCGACACACAACATGTCCCGCTCGACACATCCCAAAAGTGTGTGTGCCACTCAGCACACAATCCATGGCAATCAACACATGATGAAGATATGTGTGCCACACGGCACACATTGCGTGCCACTCATCACATGCTAGTTTCAGTGTTAAACACGCAGTCTTCTCCACGTCTTCTTCATGTATCCACTCAGAAGCCCAACTTCCCATTATCACCCACATGATCTTTCCAACTTCCCATTTTTCCACTTCTTTCTCCACTTTCTTCATTATCTCCACTACTTCTCACATAGAGCTGTAAATTCCATTTTATTTGTCTATATATAGGATCTTAGAAATTAGTTTGAGGGATCCAAGTTTTATACGCAAATTATTATTCTTAGTTTTTAGGCAGAAATCACTTTGTAAAAGTGATAGTTTCTCACATCAAGGATCTACCACACAATTACTTTTAGGCCTATAATTAATGTACTCTTGGATCGCAATCTTGTCGGTATTATTTCAAAGCATTATTCTAGTTTCAAGAATTATTTCGACTCATATATTTATTCAAGTTTATTTCGTCTGCTTTAATTCCAAGTTTAATTATTTGCAATTATTTTAGTTTCTTGTTTTTATAATATTATTTTGTTATTACAAATCTAAACATACGTATGTTCATGCTTATTAATTATAATTGCATGTTTGTTTATTTAAGTATGTCCGACTAAATTGTTTCGAGTCCGGTATGTGAGGACCCTTGATTCCGATGGGACTCGGTAACGAATGCTGGTTTAATATTTAATTTAGAAATTATGTTTTGGTCTTTGTTTTTAAACCTAATTTAAATAGCCTTGCCATGAGAGTGAGAGGTTACTTAACACGATTTTGCAATGAGAGTGGGAAATTAACTAAGGTTCGAGCCGGCACAGCGAGGGCGTGGGGGTCAAACCAGATAGTAAAAACTAGGCATTAATCATAAACACAACAAGAGCGCTTTAGGATTAATTAGAACTTGTTCAGTCTTCAAAATGCGCTCCTCGATTAGAATGGGCGAGCTAGAGCAAAATCCCATGGTCAAGAAATGTGACTTTATTCAAAACCACGAGAGTGTGAGATATTGTCTTTAAATTGATATTTTCTACTAAATGCATTTTTAACATCAAGCCAACGAGTTACAGAGTCCCTGATATATGGGAATACACATTCTGTGAACTTGTTTTCTATAAAGTCTTGACATTGACTTATGAGAAAATGGCTTTTGCTAGACTTGTTACTTTCTGATATTTAACAAGTCAACTTTGTTGTACCTTGCTATGTTGCCTCTGAATTTTCTTGCTAACTTTTGACTATGTACTTGGCTTTTGTGATGCTTTTACAACTGTGTTTGACAGCTCTTGTACTGTGATGAACACTTTCTGAGTTTTCCCTCTTTATTGATATGTCAAATGCTGACTTTTACTGGATGCTTTTGTACTTGCTGATTTTGTGACTTTTTGTACTACTTCTTTTCAAACTTGTATTTGCTGGTGGCTTTTGTACTTTGTTGCTTGTGGACTTTTTTCTCTGAACCAAACAACTTTGTTTGTTTTGAGATTTGTAGCAAAGCTAGGCCTGTGATTTTGACATTACAATTCTGACTTTGATTGAAACAACAAATATGAGGCTTTTAGATTGTTTGCATGGAAACATGATGTTAATTTTGATTTGTCTTTTGTCTTTTGTGAACCAAGTTTTGATTGTGGTTTGCAAAAGTTATCTTTTAGGAAAATTATAGAATAATATTATTTGAGGCTTTGGACTTGAATTTTGTTTTGTGATGCTTCTTGGGCCTTTTCACCCGTGTCTTCTGTAATTTGGGTTGTGATTGGAATTCTGATTTCTTTGAATCTTTTGTCTTCCTGGGCCCTTGAACCCGCACCTGTGGTATTTGGGATGCTTTTGTGATGAACTTCGGGTTTGAATTTCTGTTCTATTGTGAACCAATCCACTTGTGATTTGCAATATATTTAAGCCCTAAAAATATGATTCCATAAGCCAAACCCTAATGATGAACTAAATCATTTTGCAATTCTTTGTTCTCTTTTAAATGCTTGCTAATCCATTTTTATATTCTTTGTTTCATGTATTTGGATGAGTTTGCAAGATCAGAGAGGAACATTTGAAGACACTTGAAGATGATGAACAAATATTTCTTTGCTTTGTATAGAAAAAAAATAGGAGAATTGTAGTTTATGCCCTTTTCTTTTTTAAAATTATAATTGAACTTTGTGTGACTTGTAATTGGTAGAAACTTTGTATCAAATTTAATTTACACCAAACAGAGTTTGTATCAAAATGGAAATTGTATCAAGCTTAACTTGTACCAAGTTCAAATTTGCATCAAATGATTTATACCAAGTAGAATTTAAATCGAAATGGTAATTGTAATAAGTTTAAATTTTCTTATTGGTTTCGAAGAGAAATCATCATGACGGTGTGACTTAAACATAGGCCTACAAATAAAATATATCCTCTTGTAACCTTTGATAAAGAAATATTAAACCAAGCAAACTCGCCCTTTAATGAATACAACAAGTCCCTTTGTAATTCTTATTTTAAAAATCTCCCTTTATGAAGTCCAAGAAAACTTTGAATCACTTGAATATTTGATGATAAACAAATGAATGATATGCAATAGTTGTTTGATCTCAACAAAACCAAATATGTTTTTTATCCTTGTATGCTTGCTGAGTAAGACATGTAGCTTTAACGCTATATTAACACCCTTAAACAACTTGGAACATTGGTGTAAAATGAACAAATACAACCAATGAATCCAATTTTCAAACCAATCTCAGATTCGAACTTTAATCATAAAATTAATGAAGGAAACCAAAATGTTTTGGTCATAAACTCAACCAAATTCCATTGATAAAATCCACCGAATTTCCCACCAAAGATGAGAAACTTTTGATCATATACTGAACCATGTGGTAACTTTATTCAGGACCTTAATCCAACCAACAAACACATGAGAACATATCCAAGAATCACCAGGGAATCCACATCTCTGAATTTGTGCCTTTGCAAATAAATCCAGGAAGTGATGATGACATGCATAGAATAATGATAAACGGCTGAATCTACAACCTTGTAGCTTAATGGGGAGGATACCATAGTGATCAAGAATTCAAACCTTAACTTTGTACATCATAGTTAATAAGGAACTAACTGATTCAATCTTGAGTGGCGATGAGAGCCATCAAAACCATAGAAACCCTAACCTCACACTTCAATACTTAAAGTCTCCAATCTTCAGATGAAATGATAGACACGCTGAGATGCCTTAAGACACGAGATGCCTTCGGTAGTCTTGAATAATTGATAACCCTAAGAGAATGCCTTAAATAAAAGGGAGGGAAAATTTTGGGGTACAACACATCTCCTTGCTTGTTTTTCCGGAGTTGATTATGTCACCTTATTGTTAATTTGTTGATTGAATTTTAATCCGAGACATGTTGTTATTGTTCTGTTCTTTGGAGAGTAATTCAAAATTACTGAAATCTTAATAAAAGACAACCATAATTTGTTATTATCACTAAGAACGTTAAAACCGAAAAGGCAGAATGAACAATAAAACCTGGTTAAAACGAAACTGAGATTAAGAGAGATGTTCCACTTGAGAGGGTTGTATAAATGATAACACGAAATTATATCGTATTTTAGAATTGATTCACATGAACTTTTATATAGTTTTTCATTCATTTTATATTGTTATGCCGGTATTTCTATTTAATTTCAGGTATTTACATTTCAGAAGGCTTGCATAAGAAAAGAAGAAGAAATGAAGAAGAAAAGAGTCAAATTTGCAGAAAATGCAGAAAATATCATGACAGAAAGCCATGCCGCCCGTCAAAGCCATATTACACCCACCACAAGTTACATTAGTGTGCCCCTAGGCACACAACATATATCGCTCGGTTCAGCCCAAAAGTGTGTGTGCCACTCGGCACACAATCCATGGCAATCGACATAGGATGAAGATATGTGTGCCCCACAGCACATATTGCATGCCACTCATCATAGGCTAATTTCAGTGTTAAACACGAAGTCTTCTCCACGTATTCTTCATGTAACCACTCAGAAGCCTAACTTCCCATTATCACCCCATGACCTTTCCAACTTTCCATTTTTCCACTTCTTTCTCCACTTTCTCCACTACTTCTCACATAAAGCTGTAACTTCCATTTTATTTCTCTATATATAGGATCTTAGAAATTAGTTTGAGGGATCCAAGTTTTGTACACAAATTATTATTCTTAGTTTTTTAGGCAGAGGTCACTTTGTAAAAGTGGTAGTTTCTAACATCGAGGAACTACTACACCATTAGTTTTAGGCCTACAATTAATGTACTCTTGGATCACAATCTTGCTGACATTATTTCAAAGCTTTATTCAAGTTTCAAGAAATATTTCGAGTCATAGTTTTATTCAAGTTTATTTCATCTGCTTTACTTCCAGGTTTAATTATCTGCAATTGTTTTAGTTTCTTGTTCTTATAATATTATTTTATCATTACAAATCTAAATATGCATATGTTCATGGTTATTAATTATAATTTCATGTTTGTTTCTTTAAGTATGTTCAGCTAAATTGTTTCGAGTACGGTATGTGAGGACCGTCGATTTCGACGGGATTCGGTAACGAATGTTGGTTTAATATTTAATTTAGAAGTTGTGTTTTGGTCTTTGTTTTTAAACTTAATTTAAATAGCCTTGTCACGAGAGTGAGAGGTTACCTAACACGATTTTTCCACGATAGTATGAAACTAAGTAAGGTTTGAGTCGGTACTGGGAGAGTCTGGGGGTCGAACCAGATAGTAAAAACTAGGCATTAATCCTAAACACAACGAGAGTGCTTTAGGATTAATTAGAACTTGTTTATTCTTTAAAATGCGTTCCTCGATTATAATGGGCGAGCGAAAGGAAAATCCCACGGTCAAGAAATGTGACTTTATTCAAAACTAAGAGAGTGTGAGTTATTGTCTTTAAATTGATATTTTCTACTAAATGCATTTTTAACATCAAGCCAACGAGTTACATAGTCTTTGAGATACGCAGAATACACATTCTTCTCTCTCTTTTCTTACATTTATCTTAATCTCTATTTTATTTCAGTTTTAGTTCTTAGTTTCCCCTAAATTAATAATTCATTAGCCTTAGCTTTACAAAGCGACAATAGATTACAATAGATTGAAATTGGTCTTTGTGGGTTCGACAATATTTTATATTACTTCAATATTTCTGTGCAGTTACGGACGCATCAAGTTTTTGGCGCTGTTGCTGGGGACCAACAATCAATATTTTTATTTTCGTTGTTGCACCGTATAGACTAAGGCACTCTTACCTTAATTACTATGTATCACACAATTCTTTTTCTACAACTCCAATTCTCATTATTATGAGGAATTACAAGAATTCCATAAATCCGACCTCGAAATACTGATGGAAGATTTTTATGCTTCACTAACTCACTCTCACTCAAATTACCTATACAACTACCAATCCCAACATTTTGAGGATTCGCAAGAATCCCATAAATCCGATCTTGAAATATTACTGGAAGCTTATAATGTGAAGCTAACTTATACTCAACCAAATTTCCTCTACAATCACCACGCCTAATATTTTGAGGAGTCACAAGAACCCCAAAATTCCACTCTCGAAACATTAATGGAGGATATGACTGCGACACTAAATCACTTTAGGCTAGAAACCATGACAATGGAAAGCTTTGTGGAAACACAAAATGCGACACTAACTCACTTTGAGGAACCGCAGGAATCCCATAATTTCAACCTCGCAACATCAATGGAGGATTTTGATGTGACACTAACTCACTCTAGGCTAGAATCTGTGATAGAGCACTTTATAGGGACAAAAACTGTCCAAAATGAAGAGATAAGAAATCAAAGTCTTCAAAATAATGTAACCCTTAGGCAGCTGAATAATGCGGTTGAGTCCCTCACGACTCACAACATGGCCTTGGAGACTCAAATCTCCCTGCTTGAACAAAAACCTCTAGGACACTTCCCTAAGGAGCATGGGGATGTTGTAAAAATCGGTAGTGAAAAACAAATCGAAAATCCTAAGAAGAGTGATAATGAGGTTAAAGAGAGTAATAATGAAGTTGAGAAGAGTTCTGATGAGGAAGACTAGAGATTGAGAAAAATACACGGACAACATTTGAAAGGGAGGTTGTCGAAGAGGTAGAGAAGGAAACATCTATTGTTGTTCCTCCTCCCTATTACCCACCTATTCTACAAATATTTGTGGAAGTTAATGTAGATGCCCAATCCAATAAGTATGTAGAGAATATCCACGCCAATGCACCTTTGTTTGAGGTTCCGCATAAAAAGAGAAAATTTGAGGACCATGAAACTAGCGAAATCATTAGCATTAAGAAGGGAAGGGTAACATTCAAGATGGTGGATGAAACAACTAAGCCCAAACTTGAAAAGCTAAAACTCTGGATAGATCCTAAACCACCACCACAAGTTCAAAATAATGAGCCACCCCACAGAAGAAAGAAAATAAAAGGTGAGGGATATGTGAGATAGCGTGATAAGTGGCCATTGAAACCAAAGATGATTAAAAATTTAATCAAAGAGTCATTATCGAGAAAATCACCATGAGTAATGACACTATTGATTCGTCGAGCTACCGACATTAAAAGAAGCGCTGCGTGGGAGGCAACCCATGAGTTTCAATTTAATGTTTTTTCTTTTGTTTGAGTTTGCAGAAAATAAAGATATCGGTCTCTTGGCACCTATCAGTTGCATGTAGGAAATTATCGAGGAGAGCATTAATCATGTTCTCATTCCTTTTCCAACTTTTTACTAAAACATTTAGGACAGTGTTTGGTTTAACTATGGGGCATGAACTTTACCGCTTTCCATTTATCGCTTCTTATTTTGATTTATTTTTTTCTAGTTTATTTCATATTTTTAAGATTTTATCTATTTCCAATATTTGGTCGAGTCATTGTATGTGATATCAAGCTTGTATGCCTGTTTTTCAATTGTTACTGAATTTCCTCGAATTTTTAAATTTTGACCTCCAACAACAATTTTCTTTTTGATGCATGGCATACACACTCTGAAATTATATAGGTTGTCACAATTTAGGTTGTATTAGAGAGACTTAGGAAAGTTTTGATAAAATCGATACCGTTATGAAACTCTAAACCCCCTATTTATGTGATATCGATTTGGGTACCCATTATGTCAAGACCTTGGGCTCAAGTTTTCAAAGTAAATTTTAAGTAGTTTATATTAGTAGTCAGCACCATCTTAAGCATAAACTACGTAGGGAATTGATGAATATAAGTGAATGATCCCAAAAATTATATAAAAAAAATTAGTTGCCTTAATAAATTTAAAATAGGGAACACGCCTATTAAGTTAGGTGACCCTCAACCGGTCACTTAATCCAACGGTTGTGGAATCTATAAAAATATAATAAAACAACCCATCGTCAGTTGGTTCAGAGGTGCCTGGTGCTAAACTTGGTAGGGCGGACTATGATTCGATCCCCCGCAACTGCGATTGGTTAAATAAATGGGGTTACCAAACTTATGTACCAGAACCTCAAGACAAAGGATCATAGTAGCTAACCGATTTCCCTACTATGTGCGTGTATGTATAACGTGCTTAATGTGACTGCGCTTGAATGAAAAGAGTGAAAGAAAAACGAGAGATATAGGTTGAGCTATAATAGCATGATTCGAATTGATTTGCATAAAGAGGGAGTCTTCGAACATTGTGTCATAACGTTATCCTTGATATTAAATAGTAAGTACCCATCGATCTAACATTAGCCTAGCAATCACGTATGATTCAGAGTCGTGTCGTGCCCTTGTTTCAAATCACGCTTAATCATTTATTTTACTGTATTGGTCGATTGCTTGAGGATAAGCAATGGTTTAAGTGTTGGGGTATTTGATAACACGAAATTATATCGTATTTTCGACTTGAATCACATGCACTTTCATATCATTTTTCATTTATTTTATCTTGTTATGCGGTATTTCTATTTAATTTCAGGTAGTTACATTTCAAAAGGCTCACATAAGAAAAGAGAAAGAAATGAAGAAAACAGTCAAATTTGCAGAAAATGCGGAAAATATCATGACAGAGAGCCATTTCGTCCGTCACAGCCATATGTCGCCCTCCACAAGTTACATTAGTGTGCCCCTCGACACACAACATATCCCGCTCAACACATCCCAAAAGTGTGTGTGCCACTCAGCACACAATCCATGGCAATCGACACATGATGAAGATATGTGTGCCACACGACACACATTGCGTGCCACTCATCACATGCTAGTTTCAGTGTTAAACACGCAGTCTTCTCCACGTCTTCTTCATGTAACCACTCAGAAGCCCAACTTCCCATTATCACCCACATGATCTTTCCAACTTCCCATTTTTCCACTTCTTTCTCCACTTTCTTCATTATCTCCACTACTTCTCACATGGAGCTGTAACTTCCATTTTATTTCTCTATATATAGGATCTTAGAAATTAGTTTGAGGGATCCAAGTTTTGTATGCAGATTATTATTCTTAGTTTTTAGGCAGAAATCACTTTGTAAAAGTGGTAGTTTCTCACATCGAGGAACTACCACACGATTAGTCTTAGGCCTATAGTTTATGTAATCTTGGATCACAATCTTGTCGGTATTATTTCAAAGCATTATTCAGGTTTCAAGAATTATTTCGAGTCATATATTTATTCAAGTTTATTTCGCCTGCTTTAATTCCAGGTTTAATTATTTGCAATTATTTTAGTTTCTTGTTTTTATAATATTATTTTGTTATTACAAATCTAAACATACGTATGTTCATGCTTATTAATTATAATTGCATGTTTGTTTCTTTAAGTATGTCCGACTAAATTGTTTCGAGTCCGGTATGTGAGGACCCTCGATTCCGATGGGACTCGGTAACGAATGCTGGTTTAATATTTAATTTAGAAATTGTGTTTTGGTCTTTGTTTTTAAACCTAATTTAAATAGCCTTGCCACGAGAGTGAGAGGTTACTTAACACGATTTTGCCATGAGAGTGGGAAATTAACTAAGGTTCGAGCCGGCACCGCAAGGGCGTGGGGGTCAAACCAATAGTAAAAACTAGGCATTAATCCTAAACACAACGAGAGTGCTTTAGGATTAATTAGAACTTGTTTATTCTTTAAAATGCGTTCCTCGATTATAATGGGCGAGCGAAAGGAAAATCCCACGGTCAAGAAATGTGACTTTATTCAAAACTAAGAGAGTGTGAGTTATTGTCTTTAAATTGATATTTTCTACTAAATGCATTTTTAACATCAAGCCAACGAGTTACATAGTCTTTGAGATACGCAGAATACACATTCTTCTCTCTCTTTTCTTACATTTATCTTAATCTCTATTTTATTTCAGTTTTAGTTCTTAGTTTCCCCTAAATTAATAATTCATTAGCCTTAGCTTTACAAAGCGACAATAGATTACAATAGATTGAAATTGGTCTTTGTGGGTTCGACAATATTTTATATTACTTCAATATTTCTGTGCAGTTACGGACGCATCAAGTTTTTGGCGCTGTTGCTGGGGACCAACAATCAATATTTTTATTTTCGTTGTTGCACCGTATAGACTAAGGCACTCTTACCTTAATTACTATGTATCACACAATTCTTTTTCTACAACTCCAATTCTCATTATTATGAGGAATTACAAGAATTCCATAAATCCGACCTCGAAATACTGATGGAAGATTTTTATGCTTCACTAACTCACTCTCACTCAAATTACCTATACAACTACCAATCCCAACATTTTGAGGATTCGCAAGAATCCCATAAATCCGATCTTGAAATATTACTGGAAGCTTATAATGTGAAGCTAACTTATACTCAACCAAATTTCCTCTACAATCACCACGCCTAATATTTTGAGGAGTCACAAGAACCCCAAAATTCCACTCTCGAAACATTAATGGAGGATATGACTGCGACACTAAATCACTTTAGGCTAGAAACCATGACAATGGAAAGCTTTGTGGAAACACAAAATGCGACACTAACTCACTTTGAGGAACCGCAGGAATCCCATAATTTCAACCTCGCAACATCAATGGAGGATTTTGATGTGACACTAACTCACTCTAGGCTAGAATCTGTGATAGAGCACTTTATAGGGACAAAAACTGTCCAAAATGAAGAGATAAGAAATCAAAGTCTTCAAAATAATGTAACCCTTAGGCAGCTGAATAATGCGGTTGAGTCCCTCACGACTCACAACATGGCCTTGGAGACTCAAATCTCCCTGCTTGAACAAAAACCTCTAGGACACTTCCCTAAGGAGCATGGGGATGTTGTAAAAATCGGTAGTGAAAAACAAATCGAAAATCCTAAGAAGAGTGTTAATGAGGTTAAAGAGAGTAATAATGAAGTTGAGAAGAGTTCTGATGAGGAAGACTAGAGATTGAGAAAAATACACGGACAACATTTGAAAGGGAGGTTGTCGAAGAGGTAGAGAAGGAAACATCTATTGTTGTTCCTCCTCCCTATTACCCACCTATTCTACAAATATTTGTGGAAGTTAATGTAGATGCCCAATCCAATAAGTATGTAGAGAATATCCACGCCAATGCACCTTTGTTTGAGGTTCCGCATAAAAAGAGAAAATTTGAGGACCATGAAACTAGCGAAATCATTAGCATTAAGAAGGGAAGGGTAACATTCAAGATGGTGGATGAAACAACTAAGCCCAAACTTGAAAAGCTAAAACTCTGGATAGATCCTAAACCACCACCACAAGTTCAAAATAATGAGCCACCCCACAGAAGAAAGAAAATAAAAGGTGAGGGATATGTGAGATAGCGTGATAAGTGGCCATTGAAACCAAAGATGATTAAAAATTTAATCAAAGAGTCATTATCGAGAAAATCACCATGAGTAATGACACTATTGATTCGTCGAGCTACCGACATTAAAAGAAGCGCTGCGTGGGAGGCAACCCATGAGTTTCAATTTAATGTTTTTTCTTTTGTTTGAGTTTGCAGAAAATAAAGATATCGGTCTCTTGGCACCTATCAGTTGCATGTAGGAAATTATCGAGGAGAGCATTAATCATGTTCTCATTCCTTTTCAAACTTTTTACTAAAACATTTAGGACAATGTTTGGTTTAACTATGGGGCATGAACTTTACCGCTTTCCATTTATCGCTTCTTATTTTGATTTATTTTTTTCTAGTTTATTTCATATTTTTAAGATTTTATCTATTTCCAATATTTGGTCGAGTCATTGTATGTGATATCAAGCTTGTATGCCTGTTTTTCAATTGTTACTGAATTTCCTCGAATTTTTAAATTTTGACCTCCAACAACAATTTTCTTTTTGATGCATGGCATACACACTCTGAAATTATATAGGTTGTCACAATTTAGGTTGTATTAGAGAGACTTAGGAAAGTTTTGATAAAATCGATACCGTTATGAAACTCTAAACCCCCTATTTATGTGATATCGATTTGGGTACCCATTATGTCAAGACCTTGGGCTCAAGTTTTCAAAGTAAATTTTAAGTAGTTTATATTAGTAGTCAGCACCATCTTAAGCATAAACTACGTAGGGAATTGATGAATATAAGTGAATGATCCCAAAAATTATATAAAAAAAATTAGTTGCCTTAATAAATTTAAAATAGGGAACACGCCTATTAAGTTAGGTGACCCTCAACCGGTCACTTAATCCAACGGTTGTGGAATCTATAAAAATATAATAAAACAACCCATCGTCAGTTGGTTCAGAGGTGCCTGGTGCTAAACTTGGTAGGGCGGACTATGATTCGATCCCCCGCAACTGCGATTGGTTAAATAAATGGGGTTACCAAACTTATGTACCAGAACCTCAAGACAAAGGATCATAGTAGCTAACCGATTTCCCTACTATGTACGTGTATGTATAACGTGCTTAATGTGACTGCGCTTGAATGAAAAGAGTGAAAGAAAAACGAGAGATATAGGTTGAGCTATAATAGCATGATTCGAATTGATTTGCATAAAGAGGGAGTCTTCGAACATTGTGTCATAACGTTATCCTTGATATTAAATAGTAAGTACCCATCGATCTAACATTAGCCTAGCAATCACGTATGATTCAGAGTCGTGTCGTGCCCTTGTTTCAAATCACGCTTAATCATTTATTTTACTGTATTGGTCGATTGCTTGAGGATAAGCAATGGTTTAAGTGTTGGGGTATTTGATAACACGAAATTATATCGTATTTTCGACTTGAATCACATGCACTTTCATATCATTTTTCATTTATTTTATCTTGTTATGCGGTATTTCTATTTAATTTCAGGTAGTTACATTTCAAAAGGCTCACATAAGAAAAGAGAAAGAAATGAAGAAAACAGTCAAATTTGCAGAAAATGCGGAAAATATCATGACAGAGAGCCATGTCGTCCGTCACAGCCATATGTCGCCCTCCACAAGTTACATTAGTGTGCCCCTCGACACACAACATATCCCGCTCAACACATCCCAAAAGTGTGTGTGCCACTCAGCACACAATCCATGGCAATCGACACATGATGAAGATATGTGTGCCACACGACACACATTGCGTACCACTCATCACATGCTAGTTTCAGTGTTAAACACGCAGTCTTCTCCGCGTCTTCTTCATGTAACCACTCAGAAGCCCAACTTTCCATTATCACCCACATGATCTTTCCAACTTCCCATTTTTCCACTTCTTTCTCCACTTTCTTCATTATCTCCACTACTTCTCACATGGAGCTGTAACTTCCATTTTATTTCTCTATATATAGAATCTTAGAAATTAGTTTGAGGGATCCAAGTTTTGTATGCAGATTATTATTCTTAGTTTTTAGGCAGAAATCACTTTGTAAAAGTGGTAGTTTCTCACATCGAGGAACTACCACACGATTAGTCTTAGGCCTATAATTTATGTAATCTTGGATCACAATCTTGTCGGTATTATTTCAAAGCATTATTCAGGTTTCAAGAATTATTTCGAGTAATATATTTATTCAAGTTTATTTCGCCTGCTTTAATTCCAGGTTTAATTATTTGCAATTATTTTAGTTTCTTGTTTTTATAATATTATTTTGTTATTACAAATCTAAACATACGTATGTTCATGCTTATTAATTATAATTGCATGTTTGTTTCTTTAAGTATGTCCGACTAAATTGTTTCGAGTCCGGTATGTGAGGACCCTCGATTCCGATAGGACTCGGTAACGAATGCTGGTTTAATATTTAATTTAGAAATTGTGTTTTGGTCTTTGTTTTTAAACCTAATTTAAATAGCCTTGCCACGAGAGTGAGAGGTTACTTAACACGATTTTGCCATGAGAGTGGGAAATTAACTAAGGTTCGAGCCGGCACAGCAAGGGCGTGGGGGTCAAACCAATAGTAAAAACTAGGCATTAATCCTAAACACAACAAGAGCACTTTAGGATTAATTAGAACTTGTTCAGTCTTCAAAACGCGCTCCTCGATTAGAATGGGCGAGCGAGAGCAAAATCCCATGGTCAAGAAATGTGACTTTATTCAAAACCACGAGAGTGTGAGATATTGTCTTTAAATTGATATTTTCTACTAAATGCATTTTTAACATCAAGCCAACGAGTTACAGAGTCCCTGATATATGGGAATGCACATTCCAGTCTTTCTTTTCTTATATTTATCTTAATATTTATTTTATTTCAGTTTTAGTTCTTAGTTTCCCCTAAATTAATCATTCATTAGCCTTAGCTTTTCAAAGCGACAATAGATTACAATAGGTTGACATTGGTCTTTGTGGGTTTGACAATCTTTTATAGTACTTCAATATTTCTGTGCACTTGTGAATTCATCAATAAACGATGAAGTGGATTAAGAGGGTTGTTTCAATTGAGGTTTGTATATGGTCTGTTCAAAAGAGAAGCAGGGAAAATAGAGGATCTGGATTGAAACCAGACGGTGCTGATTGCGGGTTAGATTTTATTTTGTATTTGATTGATAGCCTGCTAAGATTTTGGTGTTTTTTTGTTCACTTCATAATCTTGATTTGGGATGAGAGTGAAGAGTTTTAGTTTTCGGTTTGAGAAAAATAAATTTTGGGAGATTGTGAAGCAGGGAAAGGATCCACGAGAGATTAGGATTAGAAATTAATTTCTCTTGGAATTTAGATCATTTTTCTTTTAATTTGCCAATTGACATTTAGTTGCATTTTACAAGATATGTGGCGACTATACCTTGAAGGTATCTAGGGTTTACTACATTAACTTGTTTCAAATAGGCCACTTAATATAGCATGATCCAAGCCCATCTATCCATATGTTTAGTTTCTCTTAGTTATTTGTTTAACCTATTAACTAGTCAAGCATATTGGTTGCGTTGGTAAAACTTAAGAGTTTCAAACCAATGGTTCTGGGTTCAGGTAATGTAATGTATAGAACCTGCGTTTAAATTTTAGGAAAATAAAGAAAATGCTGGGACCTGGGAACGAACCCAGGTCCTCCTACTTACACAATGCACGCCTTGCCATCTGGGCTATCATGTTTAGTAATCAATATAATAACAACAATAATTAATATGTAAAAAAACGTGAATGACTCCAATAAGCGCGCAAAATTCAAATAACCCAATAGTGGTTAGACACATTGTTGTCTTCTTCGCAAATCTGTCGCCTTGGGCTAAACACTTTTACCTATAGATAAGCGTCTGTAACCATAACCTGTACACTTCAAAAATCAATAAAAACACATGATAAATGAAATTAAAAACCATGGTTCACCTTGTCTTGATACCACGAGCATCATGGTACCCTTTTCTTGGGCCAATTTCACCTGTATCAAGAAGCCCTAAAACGTAACTTAAAACCCTAGCCATGGCATTCATTAGTATATGCATTAAAACATCAATTAAACCAATCCAACACGTTACAAACATGAAAACCAACACATATATACCATTAAAACATGTTCATGATGCAAGAATCATAGTAATCGGTTTTTGAAAAAGAAGCAAACCGTGACGATTGTATGTCCTGTTTCTGGGCTTGGGAGAACTGGAAAATGATTGGAGAATATTCTGGAGATGTCCAGGAATCAATTGGTAACTTTGAAATGCTTTGAATTTCCCTCTAGGTTGGAGAAGGATCCACTACTTTTTTACCAAAATTTGTGTTTTGTTCTCAGTTTTCACGGCCTGCAATCCTCCTCCTTTTGGCTTGGGTATGTTCTATATATGTAGTAGAACTGATTAGGTTAACATAAACAAATTAAATATTTGTGAAACATGGAAATTGGATTTGATTTTGCTCTTGTATTATATCTTTCCAAAACAAGCATAATCATGCCAATTTTGCTTCAATCATCCCTTGCACGATTTGATATGATATGCCATACTAATTGGATTTGATTCCTACAAAAAATCAGATCAAAAATCAATCTTTTATATTTTTTGCAATTTATTTGATTTAATCTAACTTTTAATAAATAAAAATCAAAATAAAATAATTAATAAGCAAATAATATATGGAGGCTGATTTGGGTCGTGGACCATGTCACACACAAGATACACTCATGAAAAGCTAGGCTCATTTGACAAAAAATGCACTTTTGAGCACATTTGACTTTTGGCAATTTTGCAAAAATGGTCAACTTTGACAAGGCATATCTCCTCCAATTTTAATCCTAGAGAGGTGTTCTTTGATTTTTTAGAAATCTTAGGATGTCACCTAAATAACCCTTTTGGTTTCATCTCAATTGGGTCTTCCATGTTCATGTAAGAAGCTTTAACCCAAAAGGTGTTTTTGTTGACTTTTCAAAAGGACCTATAATGTAGAAATTCATATGTTTTGATGAATGCATATTTTGAACGTGTGGGATGATGATGAGTTGTAGGGAATTGCATCCTCTTAAAAATTATCCTTGGATGGAAAATTTATGAGAAAGTATGAAGAAGTAATGCCTTGTCAAAGTTTGGTTGACTTTTCCTATGAAACCATAATTTAGCAACTTTTGGGTTTTGATGAATTTGGAGGCATTCCTTGAGGAATCATGATCAACCCCTGATCAAATGATGGATATCTATTTAAAATGTTAATGTTGACCAAAAATATTGAAGTTTGACTGTATGTGGGGCACAATTGACATTTGACCTAGTATAGTTGATTTTTAGGCATCTGGGAAATTGACTGAGCAAACTTCTTGTGCAAGGCATGAAACTTGACATGCATGATCTTGAGAACATATTGGGACCATGGAAGGCATTTGGGACCTTTGGAGTTTCCCCATCCTGATGAAAATGGAAACCCTAGTTTGAGGTACATTGCCTTAGGAGAGAGTTTTTCTGGTCAACTCTTGGGCATCCTTGAGCAAGTTAAGGACCTCAATGGGCACGCGTTGAGTAAAATGAGAGGGAAAATTTTGCGGTACAACAAATTCCCCTATTCAATTTTCTTAAACCTGAGGATGTAGATTGGTTGTCTGCCTTTCGTAATCTGAAGGTGGAAGATGAATGAACACTAGAGTGCCTAAAAATTTGCACTCGTTTGAGATGGTGCTGGACTGTGTAGGTAGTATCGGGGATTGGCTTACAGATTCCATTTGGAGTAGATGACGGAAGGTCACCAGAGATGGGCTTAAAGATGCCATGCATAAGATATGACGGAGAATTGTCGGAGATGGGCTTAAAGATGCCATCTAGAGGATGTTTATTTCCCGAGATATTCCTTTGATGAGAATTCCTGTTCATGTCATTGAGGAGGAATCTGCTAAGGAATGTTGGTCTTTGTCTTGGGAAAAATGGAATTTTAGGAACTTCGGTTGTATGTTACTCTATTGGGGAATCATCTCTTAATCGAGGAGATGAAAGTGAACTATTATCTGGTCGTGCTCCATGCTTTACAGTGATTTGATGAGGATAATATGATTGACTACTATCTAGTCGTGCTCCAGGTTTCACAGTGACTTACTGGGGAGATGAGATTAAACTTGCTATTTGGTCGTGCTCTAGGCTTTGCAATCTTAAAAATTGTTATCTGGTCGTGCTCCAGGCTTCAGAAGAAATTAAGTGGTTATCTGGTCGCATCCGGGTTTCAACTTGAATTTAAGGCATACTGTGATCGGTGGATCTGGAACTGACTGTTTAACGCTGGTTCGCGAAATGTCGTGGAAGCAAGAGTCGCCACCGTCTTTTATTTTCTCCAAATGGAAAGGACAAAAGCACAGAAAAATTCCTTAAAGAGATTGCTCTCGGTTCGGGAGGTATATTATAGAAAGGGAAGGTGTTAGCACCCTTTCTATCCATGGTTATCCATGGGCTCTTAGATACTTGCTCACTTGTGTTTTCAAAAATGGTTTGTTTGCTTTTCAACTGTGGGTTTTAAAAAGTTTCTTTGAAAATTCCAGTTCGACTCTTGTATCGGTCCTCAAGAGTGTTTGAAAAATTGTTTTGAAGGCTTTTTGAAAAGGTGTCGGTGTGAAAAGTATTTTTGATTTGTTTTGAATTTAAAGCAAGTATCTAGAGTCGTCTACCTACCCTAAGGAATTCGTCTGTGTAAATGTCCTTTTAAAGTAATGCCATCCCACCATTGAGAGATAGGTAGTACCACTATTGGAGTTGTTCGGGTCAATTCGAGGTTCGGGACATGGTGATCACCAGAGAAATGGGAAGACACCTTAGAAGCTACCCTCATGCCAGGTTCCCGGATCATGAGGACTTACTAAGACATCCTCTACTCGACGATCACCTTTCGAGGCAAGGCAACAGTGAGGCGTACCCTAGGGGTGGTGTGTGATTTGTGTGTCGTTTTCATTTATTTTTGTCTTTTGTCAAAGTGATCTATGCGTTTGTTTTTATTTTTTTGTCATTCATTCTTGCATGCATTTATTTAACAGTTAAAAAAGATGCGGAAATTGAAAGTTCTAAACTATTACAAAGGCGCGGGTCCACATCGCCAAAATTAAAATCCAGGACCCGATTTGACGGAAAGTAAATAAAGAAATAAAATAAAGTGCGAGAAATTAAGTTTACAAGGCTTTGGGAGAGTTACATAAATATTTAAAAGAAGGAAATAAATAAAAATTCGCGAATAGGAATTAAAATTGGAAACGAGGGCGTTGGATCCTTTTTAATGAAATTAAATTAAATGATTAAACTAATGAAATTAAAGAGAAAAAAGAAATTATTATTTTTTTTCGAGTTTTTGGTATTTATGTTTTTTATGTATTTTTATGAGAAAGATTAAATGAAATTAAAATATTAACCCTAATTCTAATTTTTTAATTATTTGAGAAAAATGTTAAAGTTTAACTTAATTTACTAAAGAATTTATGTACATGTTTATTTACAAAATAAATTAGTAATTAATAATAATAATAATGATGAGAAAATTATTTATTAAAAAAAATGATGAAAAGTTAAAAACCCTAATTTCTACATATTTAATTTATTAAGAAAAATATTAAAGTTTTGAAACCTAAATTAATCTAATTAATTGTTTAAAGTTTATTTACAAAAATAATAATAGTGAAATTAATATTAATAAAATAAACATTTTTTTTGATTTTTCTGTATTTTTATATTTATTATGAAAATTATTTTATGCAATTAAAAGAAAACAATTAAAAAAACAATTAAAAGAATAAAAAGGAAAAACAAATAAAAATTAAAAAAATTGAGCAAACCATAGGGGGTGTCTGGTCCAAGGGGAGGTTTTTTTGAAGTATTGACTCCTGAGTACCGTGGTCTGCATTCTTTGGCCATTGGATTGAGTTTCATGCATAAGTTGTTCTACTTTGGCCATTTGGCTTTTGGCTTTTGGCTTTTGGCCATTTGTGTTCTGGCCTCAACGTTCCTTAATCTTCTCAGGATGTCTGTCTCGCCACGTATTGGGGTCATGTATAAAATGTTCTGTTTTGGCCATTTGACTTTTGTCTTTTGGCCATTTGGCTTTTGACCTCAACGTTCCTTAATGAACCTGGGATCCTGTCTAAATCTGCAGTTGAATCTCACGAACACATTAAATAAAATCATAAAATGCAAATAAAGCCAATATATGAAGAAATTTAATGTTTAGGCACAATATGGCATGTATGAATGATTATACCCTTTTGATCATGGAGATCAAATCAATCTTACCCTTACTGGAAAATCAGTGGCCTGAATGCTTTTATGCCTTACTGGAAAATTAGGATCATGGAGATCAAGTCAGCCTTACCCTTACTGAAGAAGTAGTGAGGTGTTGGTTTGTAACTGTGATGGCTTGTTTGTAGTGAGAGAGGGATTTGTAATAAGGATTTCAAGGTTTTAGGGTTCTTGAAAGAGTTTGATATTCCAACAGTGTTGTGACATGGTTTTTTCTCTCTTTTTCTCCTCCTCGGTTTGTGTGAAAAGAAGGTGATTATATAATGAAAATTAGGGTAAAGCAAATGGGCTTTGAATGTGCAATTGGGCCTCCAATATTCACTTGAATTCGTCACTTTCCAGGCTAAATCGCAGGGACTTAAGTGCATTTTTTGAAGTTGAAATGTGAAAACAAAATGTAGCCGACATCGAGAACTAACTCCTGTCCGAAAATCGACTCAATCGGATAAAAGGTGAATTAGTTATGAATTTTTGAAGTTTCAGCTCAGACAAACTTATTTTGGGCTTCAGTGTCGACTCTGACACGTTCTTCAATAAAAAACTGGTATTGATCGGTGCATAATTTGGTCTCGACTTTTGAAGCAAAGTTGTAGATCTATGAGTCAGGGACCTTGTGTAAAAATATGAGCCCAATCCGATAAAAATTGACCGAGTTATGAATTTTCGAAGTTTCGGCCCAGATGAAATAATATTCAGCATTCAGGATTTTCAGCGTGTCACGCACTCTGAGCAAAAAACGAAGGCCTTTTGAATACCGTTTGAACTCAATACCTTCTGTGAAAATGTAGCCAACTCAATTTGTGAAATTTTGGCACCGGAACCAGCTCGATACGATGAAAATCGACCAAGTTATGATTTTTTGAACATGACGCAAATAAACTTCTGTCACAAATTTTCTGCACGAAAATACTTGATAAATCCACATTTTTGAAGACCTTCTGATTGAAATTGGCTTCCAGCCGTGAGAGATGAAAACGTAGATAATGTCAAGACGGAATTCTGGCCACTGGAACGGATTCAAAACGAGTCACGATCTTCAAGTTATGAATTTTTTAGCGCGTAAAAACTGCACTTTCAGCACACTTTTTCACTATATTTCTTCAAGAAAACTCACACATTCGGATACCTTCTTTAAAGAATTGACTCTTGAGCCGAACCTGAATTTGAGAATACGTTATCAGAGATATCTTGGCGAAAGAATACCTGAATATGACGCGCCGGGTTGGTCTTGTGAATTTTTCTTGAAATATTTTGAAAAATATGGGAGGGCAAATTTCGGGGTACAACAGTTGCCCCTGTTCAATCTTCTTAGACCTGAGGATGCAGATTGGCTGACGTGCCTTTCGTAATCCGAAGGTGGAAGATGATTGAACACTAGAGTGCCCAGAAATTTGCGCTCACATGTTAGCAGTATGATGGTGGAATGGGCTTATAGATGCCATTTGGAGATTGATGAATAGGATGATGGGCTTATAGATGCCATGCTAAGAGATGATGGAAGGTGGATGGGCTTATAGATGCCATCTGGATGTTGATCGCGTAAGAGATTCCTTAGCGAGAGCTTGCGTACCTGCAAAAGAGAAAAATGAGTACCTGACGTGTTGCAGGAGCTGGTCTTCAGATGCTTTATATAGATGTGTCCTGACTGGTTAAAGGAACTGAATCTGGAGCTTCAAATGGTGATGAATGAACCAGGGGTGATTACCACCTCAACAGGAACGGTGAGAGAACCTTGGATGACTTTAACCTCAACAGCAATCATTGAGATAATCTGGGATTACCACCTCCGCAATATCGGGGAGAGAACCATAGGCGATTACCACCTCAACAGCAAACATTGAGAGAACCTTGGATAACTTCAACTTCAACAGCAATCGTTGAGCGAAGCCTGGGATTACCACCTCCGCAGGATCGGGGAGAGAACCATAGGCGACTACAACCTCAATAGCAATCACTGAGAGAATCTTGGTGGGAATTACCATCTCCGCAATATCGGGGAGAGAACCATAGGCGATTACCACCTCAACAGCAAACATTGAGAGAACCTTGGATAACTTCAACTTCAACAGCAATCGTTGAGCGAAATCTGGGATTACCACCTCCGCAGGATCGGGGAGAGAACCATAGGCGATTACCACCTCAACAGCAAACATTGAGAGAACCTTGGATAACTTCTACTGAGTCTTTATCAGGAAAATCTGTTTGGGGTCGATTTAGCTGGACTAGAGAAGGCCTTGGACTGGATAAGAAATCTTTGGAGTCGATTAACTGAACCGGTCTAGGTCTTGAATGTCTTCAACTGTATAAGAGACAGGGAGATCTTTGGAGTCGATCTGAATGAACTAGACAAGGTCTTTGGAGTCTTCAACTGAGTCTTCAAAAGAAAAACCTTTAGGAGTCGGTTTAACTAGACCAGAGAACGCCTTTGACTGGATAATAACCAGGAAAATCTTTGGAGTCGATTTAACTGAACCAGACAAGGTCTTTGGAGTCTTCAACTGAATCTTCAAAAGAAAAACCTTTAGGAGTCGGTTTAACTAGACCAGAGAACGCCTTTGACTGGATAATAACCAGGAAAATCTTTGGAGTCGATTTAACTAAACCAGACAAGGTCTTTGGAGTCTTCAACTGAGTCTTCAAAAGAAAAACCTTTAGGAGTCGGTTAAACTAGACCAGAGAACGCCTTTGACTGGATAATAACCAGGAAAATCTTTGGGAGTCGATTTAACTGAACCAGACAAGGTCTTTGGAGTCTTCAACTGAGTCTTCAAAAGAAAAACCTTTAGGAGTCAGTTTAACTAGACCAGAGAACGCCTTTGACTGGATAATAACCAGGAAAATCGTTGGAGTCGATTTAACTGAACCAGACAAGGTCTTTGGAGTCTTCAACTGAGTTTTCAAAAGAAAAACCTTTAGGAGTCGGTTTAACTAGACCAGAGAACGCCTTTGACTGGATAATAACCAGGAAAATCTTTGGGAGTCGATTTAACTGAACCAGACAAGGTCTTTGGAGTCTTCAACTGAGTCTTCAAAAGAAAAACCTTTAGGAGTCGGTTTAACTAGACCAGAGAACGCCTTTGACTGGATAATAACCAGGAAAATCTTTGGAGTCGATTTAACTGAACCAGACAAGGTCTTTGGAGTCTTCAACTGAGTCTTCAAAAGAAAAACCTTTAGGAGTCGGTTTAACTAGACCAGAGAACGCCTTTGACTGGATAATAACCAGGAAAATCTTTGGAGTCGATTTAACTGAACCAGACAAGGTCTTTGGAGTCTTCAACTGAGTCTTCAAAAGAAAAACCTTTAGGAGTCGGTTTAACTAGACCAGAGAACGCCTTTGACTGGATAATAACTAGGAAAATCTTTGGGAGTCGATTTAACTGAACCAGACAAGGTCTTTGGAGTCTTCAACTGAGTCTTCAAAAGAAAACCTTTAGGAGTCGGTTTAACTAGACCAGAGAACGCCTTTGACTGGATAATAACCAGGAAAATCGTTGGAGTCGATTTAACTGAACCAGACAAGGTCTTTGGAGTCTTCAACTGAGTCTTCAAAAGAAAAACCTTTAGGAGTCGGTTTAACTAGACCAGAGAACGCCTTTGACTGGATAATAACCAGGAAAATCTTTGGGAGTCGATTTAACTGAACCAGACAAGGTCTTTGGAGTCTTCAACTGAGTCTTCAAAAGAAAAACCTTTAGGAGTCGGTTTAACTAGACCAGAGAACGCCTTTGACTGGATAATAACCAGGAAAATCTTTGGGAGTCGATTTAACTGAACCAGACAAGGTCTTTGGAGTCTTCAACTGAGTCTTCAAAAGAAAAACCTTTAGGAGTCGGTTTAACTAGACCAGAGAACGCCTTTGACTGGATAATAACCAGAAAAATCTTTGGAGTCGATTTAACTGAACCAGACAAGGTCTTTGGAGTCTTCAACTGAGTCTTCAAAAGAAAAACCTTTAGGAGTCGGTTTAACTAGACCAGAGAACGCCTTTGACTGGATAATAACCAGGAAAATCTTTGGAGTCGATTTAACTGAACCAGACAAGGTCTTTGGAGTCTTCAACTGAGTCTTCAAAAGAAAAACCTTTAGGAGTCGGTTTAACTAGACCAGAGAACGCCTTTGACTGGATAATAACCAGGAAAATCTTTGGGAGTCGATTTAACTGAACCAGACAAGGTCTTTGGAGTCTTCAACTGAGTCTTCAAAAGAAAAACCTTTAGGAGTCAGTTTAACTAGACCAGAGAACGCCTTTGACTGGATAATAACCAGGAAAATCTTTGGGAGTCGATTTAACTGAACCAGACCAGGTCTTTGGAGTCTTCAACTGAGTCTTCAAAAGAAAAACCTTTAGGAGTCGGTTTAACTAGACCAGAGAACGCCTTTGACTGGATAATAACCAGGAAAATCTTTGGAGTCGATTTAACTGAACCAGACCAGGTCTTTGGAGTCTTCAACTGAGTCTTCAAAAGAAAAACCTTTAGGAGTCGGTTTAACTAGACCAGAGAACGCCTTTGACTGGATAATAACCAGGAAAATCTTTGGAGTCGATTTAACTGAACCAGACCAGGTCTTTGGAGTCTTCAACTGAGTCTTCAAAAGAAAAACCTTTAGGAGTCGGTTTAACTAGACCAGAGAACGCCTTTGACTGGATAATAACCAGGAAAATCTTTGGAGTCGATTTAACTGAACCAGCCCAGGTCTTTGGAGTCTTCAACTGAGTCTTTAAAAGAAAAACCTTTAGGAGTCGGTTTAACTAGACCAGAGAACGCCTTTGACTGGATAATAACCAGGAAAATCTTTGGAGTCGATTTAACTGAACCAGACAAGGTCTTTGGAGTCTTCAACTGAGTCTTCAAAAGAAAAACCTTTAGGAGTCGGTTTAACTAGACCAGAGAACGCCTTTGACTGGATAATAACCAGGAAAATCTTTGGAGTCGATTTAACTGAACCAGACCAGGTCTTTGGAGTCTTCAACTGAGTCTTCAAAAGAAAAACCTTTAGGAGTCGGTTTAACTAGACCAGAGAACGCCTTTGACTGGATAATAACCAGGAAAATCTTTGTAGTCGATTTAACTGAACCAGACCAGGTCTTTGGAGTCTTCAACTGAGTCTTCAAAAGAAAAACCTTTAGGAGTCGGTTTAACTAGACCAGAGAACGCCTTTGACTGGATAATAACCAGGAAAATATTTGGAGTCGATTTAACTGAACCAAACAAGGTCTTTGGAGTCTTCAACTGAGTCTTCAAAAGAAAAACCTTTAGGAGTCGGTTTAACTAGACCAGAGAACGCCTTTGACTGGATAATAACCAGGAAAATCTTTGGAGTCGATTTAACTGAACCAGACCAGGTCTTTGGAGTCTTCAACAGAGTCTTCAAAAGAAAAACCTTTAGGAGTCGGTTTAACTAGACCAGAGAACGCCTTTGACTGGATAATAACCAGGAAAATCTTTGGAGTCGATTTAACTGAACCAGACAAGGTCTTGAAATAGCTGAGAACTTAACTGAATCTTTTCCTGAAAGGTATAGGTCAGTCATATGCAATGCATGATATGGATCAAGCAATGATGTTCTCGACATAAATGAGATTTGTAAGATATGATGCATATATGCACGCTATGATGTATGCGATGTTTACGAATGTATGTTTTTTCGTCTAGGAAAGTAAATCCTTGATGAGTGCCGGGAAGTCACTCCTGGGTTGCGGTTGAAGAATAGATTTTTGCCTCCGCTGGGGATGATAGTTGCAAGAATACCGGTAGGAGAAAATAACTCCGTTGAGGAATAAACTTGGCGAACGGATTATTCTGCGGGGAGAAAAGTACTCTAATGATCTTGCTGGGAAGCGATACTCTATGGGGAGAGAGATACTTTGTTGAGTTGTTGATAATAACTTGCTGGGGATGCCCCTGTTGAGTTGGAAGTGTTAATAGACTTCGCTGGGGAATAGGAAGACTTCGTCGAGGACGCTCTTTCCGTGGCTTTTGGCTGAGGATAACCCAGTTATATCCTGGTGAGGAAATAACTCTTTGAATAAAGCCGGAAGACGCGTTCGTGCTCTGCGAGGACAAGCTTCCAGAACCTACTGGGGACAAGCTTACTGCTTGGGGGATGAATTCCAACTTTCCTGGGAAACTAGATTGGACTCTCCTGGGGAAGTATTGAACTGTATTGGTTATGTTCTTCCACGGAACCTACCTTGATACCTTGGAGGACAGAAACAATCAGATTGCTTAGACCACCCGTTATTGTCCCTGTTTCTATGGGGGAGGCACCTGTGGGATGCTGATAATTGTTGAGGGTCAAACCTTCTTCAGGTAGGCAGGTGACAAGATGACAGGACATAGTCGTACGCTTTGATCCCTAACTTTTGCCTGGACCGCCCTTTCGGGTTTTCAGTTCACCGGGATACCCATTTTTGCCCAAGCCGCCTTTTCAGGTTTTCGACTTGCCGGGTGTACAGATTTTTTCATTTCATCCCTTCATTTTGCCCGAACCCTTTTGGTTCGCCGGGAAGCCCTAATTTTTGCCTAGGTATGTCAACCTAGCGGGTCTTTGATTATGCGTAGTATTTTTCGACTATGTCCCCGTTCAGGGAATGTGGGGAGTTGCCCCTGTTGGAAGTATTTTGCCACGCCACCAGAAGATGTTTGATCAGGCCAGATTCGTTGTTGGAGTGCCCTAAGTGACTCAGGCGGAGATTTGCCCCTGGTTATCTTGGCATTTTGAAAGATTCTCCGAATCTTGACTGAATTTCCCCAGATAATAGACAATAGTCATGCCATGCCCCTTGATTGGAAGTACTTCTGTTCATTAGGAATTCGTCGTGCGAATTTCTATGCTGTTCAAACAAAAAGTCATATGCAAACAAAGTTATGTTAAAAATGCAAAGCTCATGTCTGTCTTGAAGATTTTAAAAATGCATTCTTTTTCATAAAACAAGTGAATGTTTGTAAAACGTGATGTCAACTCCGTATTTACCGTAAGCCTTAAGGAGTCAGGATACCTTTCGTAACAGTATGCTTTCGAACTAACCCATGCTTCAGCTAGGACTTTTAAGGTTTATAATGTGGCCTGGTTCACGGTTTAAGAAACAAAGGATAAAGGCTTAAATTATTTGTACCCACCCACTCTTCGTGATGTTCTCCAAACCTAAACTCAGTTGATCATACGTTAGACCTTGTTTGAGTCTTTGCTCTGATTTTCCGGTGATGGTTCAGATATTGATGATTTATTTGGAATAGGCAGTCATTTCCCTTTTTTTTGTTGAGGGTTTGTAGGACCTCTTTCTTGTCTGATTTTTGTTATCCCTTTCTTTTTTGCCTGAACTGTTTCCTTTTTTGGAATTACAGTCAGCGGGATGCCCCAGTTTTGTAAGTCTCCTTCATGGGTTTTGACTTAATGGGTTTTTTATTTTTTGAGATAATGACTGCCTTTCTTTATTGATTATTCGGAACCATCACTGTCTTTCTTCGTTTTGTGAGGACTTCTTCGGTGCCATTCGTTATGCACTTGGATCAACTGAGAGACTACCCTGCCCCAGGTTATGATTAAGGGTTTTAAATTTCGAAAAGAAAAACTCCTACTTCTTTGGCTCAGAGGGGTTGACGAGGGATTATCATCCTTATAACTCCAGTGTCTAGGGATTGAAACAATGCCTGTACCTCATCAGCGGGGTCTGTTCAAAAGCATACTGTAAATTGTGGTATCGTTTTCGTCATCCTCCCTCAAGAGGCTTAGAATTTTCAATCAAGAGTTGATCATCACAAAAATATGAAAACAATTTGCATTTAGTGAATACGAATATATTGTTTCAGAACAGACATATGCGATGCATTAATGAAATAACAACGTTTGATATGAATGAAATGCTTGAACAATCCAAAGAAAATTACAACTTGAAAGATTCTAATGAACAAAAATTTCTCAATCCTAGCCATGTTTTGACAAGGGAGCAATGATCACATTGGGAGTCTCGGCGGGCTCGAACTCGATCTCTTTAGCATCGATCATGCTCTGAATCTTGTACTTCAGTGCCCAACAATCCTCGGTATCGTGCCCCGGGCTACCAGAATGGTAAGCGCACCTTGCTTCTGGGTTGTAATTTGGAGAGGAAGTCTTTGGATTTGCAGGAGGGTTGATCACCGCAATCAGGTTCATCCTTAACATGTGCTGCAAAGCTCGTGACCATGACATGTTGATGTAGGTGAATTGTTTCTTAGGCTCGTCCGCCCTGTTCTGATCAACCCGCTGTTCTTGGCGAGGTCGTTGTTGGAACTGAGAAGTAGTAGCAACTCGGAGAGGTCTATTCACTGGACCTGACCTTTGCCTTCTTGGAAGCTGTTCCATGACCTGGTCCCTGATTTGGGCTGGTTGCTTCATGCCTTGAGGAAGTTGGCTGATCATGGCTCTCAGCTCTCCTTGCTCCTGAGCTAAACCTTGAATGAGGGCCCTTTGCCCCAGCATCTGGGTTTTCAATGTGTCTACCTCAGCTTGTAGACGTTTCAACTGTTCGTCCTTGTCATCTTCAGGACTCTTTCTGATCAGGTTCCCCATGAGGAGTGTCCTCAACTCTTCCTGCCCCTTGGATAGGCTTAAGAATATCTCCTTGAACTGAGTCTCTTGAGCGTGAAGGTCCTGGTTATCTTGTTGTAAAGCCATTGCTGAAATAAACAGCAAGAAAGGTAAGTGACCTGCAACAAGGATACCTGTTATGCAATGATGAGTATGACATGCATGTAATGTTTTCAAGGACCTCGCGGGGTAAACAAGAAAATTTGTTAGCATTTGGATCCGGTAGCTTGATTGAAAGAACTTCATATTTGTTGAGAGTCTTTCTTCCAAGGGTCAAAGGCTCACCATATCAAGTGGGTCATAGCCCCTGACTTTAGTCATCATGTCTAGTTTTAGTTTCCAAACAACCTTGGTTAGGGGAACCTTCCCCAGGAGTCGAAGCTCACCATATCAAGTGGGTCATAGCCCCTGACAACCTTGGCTAGAGGAAAATAAATCCTCTTTGCCCCTTGCTGGGATAGTTGATTCACCATGACCTGCACCACAAGCCCCTTGAGATCCTTGAAATGGGTTAGGATGTATGCAATGGTATGATGTTATGCTATGCATGGGGTAATGTAAGTAACCCTGTTATGAGTCCCAATTAAGGACTGCAAACCAAAACCTGCAAGAAACTCAAGTAAAAACTGTCATGAGTCCCAATTAAGGACTAAAACAACACCTGCAAGAAACTCGGTAAACCTTGTTATGAGTCCTAATTAAGGACTATAAACAAAACCTGCAAGTAGTTCAAGTGTCAGATAATAAGCATACAAATAGTCAAGTACGAGGACACAAAAGTCACACAAGAGAAACCCTTAAAGTTTAGGCCAGCATGGGGTCTAGGTATTACCCTCTTTCAGTTTGTTGGTTCATACATGTCCTATCAAAGTAACCGGGTTCTTAGAGGATCCCAATATCATTGACTACCCTCAATCGGTCATAACTCCGGCATCGCAATCTTTTCTTGCGGCCAGAACCATCACGAGAGTTTAGCCTCAATGGGCGTAGCATACTGCTACTGTTCTAATGGCCAAGTTGTGTCATTTAAGGTTCTAAGGTTGTTGGTGCTTAATGACTCCTCAGAAGACCCATATTCTCCTCGTTGCAACACAAGGGATATCGGTACAGACCAAGGTGCCACACCAACGTAGCCACTGTTTCACCCGTGTTGGTCTACGCCGGACAGGTCCCTCACAGCTTATGCTACCTAAACAGGGTATCCCCAGATCCGGGTTAGGATCTATGTAACTCCCATGCAACCCACAATTTTAAAGCAAACAAGTCAATACAATTGAAAACACAGTTATGAACTAACCCTAAGGTACACCTCACTTTAAGTTTATCCCCAGCAGAGTCGCCAGTTCTGTGATCGGTGGATCTGGAACTGACTGTTTATCGCTGGTTCGCGAAATGTCGCGGAAGCAAAAGTCGCCACCGTCTTTTATTTTCTCCAAATGGAAAGGACAAAAGCACAGAAAAATTCCTTAAAGAGATTGCTCTCGGTTCGGGAGGTAGATTATAGAAAGGGAAGGTGTTAGCACCCTTTCTATCCATGGTTATCCATGGGCTCTTAGATACTTGCTCACTTGTGTTTTCAAAAATGGTTTGTTTGCTTTTCAACTGTGGGTTTTAAAAAGTTTCTTTGAAAATTCCAGTTCGACTCTTGTATCGGTACTCAAGAGTGTTTGAAAAATTGTTTTGAAGGCTTTTTGAAAAGGTGTCGGTGTGAAAAGTATTTTTGATTTGTTTTGAATTTAAAGCAAGTATCTAGAGTCGTCTACCTACCCTAAGGAATTCGTCTGTGTAAATGTCCTTTTAAAGTAATGCCATCCCACCATTGAGAGGTAGGTAGCACCACTATTGGAGTTGTTCGGGTCAATTCGAGGTTCGGGACATGGTGATCACCAGAGAAATGGGAAGACACCTTAGAAGCTACCCTCATGCCAGGTTCCCGGATCATGAGGACTTACTAAGACATCCTCTACTCGACGATCACCTTTCGAGGCAAGGCAACAGTGAGGCGTACCCTAGGGGTGGTGTATGATTTGTGTGTCGTTTTCATTTATTTTTGTCTTTTGTCAAAGTGATCTATGCGTTTGTTTTTATTTTTTTGTCATTCATTCTTGCATGCATTTATTTAACAGTTAAAAAAGATGCGAAAATTGAAAGTTCTAAACTATTACAAAGGCGCGGGTCCACATCGCCAAAATTAAAATCCAGGACCCGATTTGACGGAAAGTAAATAAAGAAATAAAATAAAGTGCGAGAAATTAAGTTTACAAGGCTTTGGGAGAGTTACATAAATATTTAAAAGAAGGAAATAAATAAAAATGCGCGAATAGGAATTAAAATTGGAAACGAGGGCGTTGGACCCTTTTTAATGAAATTAAATTAAATGATTAAACTAATGAAATTAAAGAGAAAAAAGAAATTATTATTTTTTTTCGAGTTTTTGGTATTTATGTTTTTTATGTATTTTTATGAGAAAGATTAAATGAAATTAAAATATTAACCCTAATTCTAATTTTTTAATTATTTGAGAAAAATGTTAAAGTTTAACTTAATTTACTAAAGAATTTATGTACATGTTTATTTACAAAATAAATTAGTAATTAATAATAATAATAATGATGAGAAAATTATTTATTAAAAAAAATGATGAAAAGTTAAAAACCCTAATTTCTACATATTTAATTTATTAAGAAAAATATTAAAGTTTTGAAACCTAAATTAATCTAATTAATTGTTTAAAGTTTATTTACAAAAATAATAATAGTGAAATTAATATTAATAAAATAAACATTTTTTTGATTTTTCTGTATTTTTATATTTATTATGAAAATTATTTTATGCAATTAAAAGAAAACAATTAAAAAAACAATTAAAAGAATAAAAAGGAAAAACAAATAAAAATTAAAAAAATTGAGCAAACCATAGGGGGTGTCTGGCCCAAGGGGAGGTTTGTTTGAAGTATTGACTCCTGAGTACCGTGGTCTGCATTCTTTGGCCATTGAATTGAGTTTCATACATAAGTTGTTCTACTTTGGCCATTTGGCTTTTGGCCATTTGTGTTCTGGCCTCAACGTTCCTTAATCTTCTCAGGATATCTGTCTCGCCACGTATTGGGGTCATGTATAAAATGTTCTGTTTTGGCCATTTGGCTTTTGGCTTTTGGCCATTTGGCTTTTGACCTCAACGTTCCTTAATAAACCTGGGATCCTGTCTAAATCTGCAGTTGAATCTCACGAACACATTAAATAAAATCATAAAATGCAAATAAAGCCAATATATGAAGAAATTTAATGTTTAGGCACAATATGGCATGTATGAATGATTATACCCTTTTGATCATGGAGATCAAATCAATCTTACCCTTACTGGAAAATCAGTGGCCTGAATGCTTTTATGCCTTACTGGAAAATCAGGATCATGGAGATCAAGTCAGCCTTACCCTTACTGAAGAAGTAGTGAGGTGTTGGTTTAACTGTGATGGCTTGTTTGTAGTGAGAGAGGGATTTGTAATAAGGATTTCAAGGTTTTAGGGTTCTTGAAAGAGTTTGATATTCCAACAGTGTTGTGACAAGGTTTTTTCTCTCTTTTTCTCCTCCTCGGTTTGTGTGAAAAGAAGGTGATTATATAATGAAAATTAGGGTAAAGCAAATGGGCTTTGAATGTGCAATTGGGCCTCCAATATTCACTTGAATTCGTCACTTTCCAGGCTAAATCGCAGGGACTTAAGTGCATTTTTTGAAGTTGAAATGTGAAAACAAAATGTAGCCGACATCGAGAACTAACTCCTGTCCGAAAATCGACTCAATCGGATAAAAGGTGAATTAGTTATGAATCTTTGAAGTTTCAGCTCAGACAAACTTATTTTGGGCTTCAGTGTCGACTCTGACACGTTCTTCAATAAAAAACTGGTATTGATCGGTGCATAATTTGGTCTCGACTTTTGAAGCAAAGTTGTAGATCTATGAGTCAGGGACCTTGTGTAAAAATATGAGCCCAATCCGATAAAAATTGACCGAGTTATGAATTTTCGAAGTTTCGGCCCAGATGAAATAATATTCAGCATTCAGGATTTTCAGCGTGTCACGCACTCTGAGCAAAAAACGAAGGCCTTTTGAATACCGTTTGAACTCAATACCTTCTGTGAAAATGTAGCCAACTCAATTTGTGAAATTTTGGCACCGGAACCAGCTCGATACGATGAAAATCGACCAAGTTATGATTTTTTGAACATGACGCAAATAAACTTCTGTCACAAATTTTCTGCACGAAAATACTTGATAAATCCACATTTTTGAAGACCTTCTGATTGAAATTGGCTTCCAGCCGTGAGAGATGAAAACGTAGATAATGTCAAGACGGAATTCTGGCCACTGGAACGGATTCAAAACGAGTCACGATCTTCAAGTTATGAATTTTTTAGCGCGTAAAAACTGCACTTTCAGCACACTTTTTCACTATATTTCTTCAAGAAAACTCACACATTCGGATACCTTCTTTAAAGAATTGACTCTTGAGCCGAACCTGAATTTGAGAATACGTTATCAGAGATATCTTGGCGAAAGAATACCTGAATATGACGCGCCGGGTTGGTCTTGTGAATTTTTCTTGAAATATTTTGAAAAATATGGGAGGGCAAATTTTGGGGTACAACACATACTAACATCCAGTCGTTTCCAGCCTTCAATAGTAATTGGACGAGTAAACTGCTATCTTGTCGAATTCCAAGCTTCGCAGTACCTCATACTGTTATCTGGTCGTGCTCCAAGTTTCGCAGTGTCTCTTACCGCTATCTGGTCGTGCTCCAGACTTCACAACGTCTTATACCATTATCTGGGCGTGCTCTAGGCTTCAGTAATTTAGGGAAATTAAGCTGTTATCGGATCAGTTTCCGGGCTTCATAGCTTTTTTTACTGGAATTGAAATCTTAGTATCGATTTGACTGAACCAGGGAAAGGTCTCGAGTTGTATTCAACTGGGAGAGAAATCTTAGTATCGATTTGACTAAACCCGGGAGAGGTCTCGGATTAACTGTGACTGACCTAGAAATCAGAGGAATCTTAGCAGCGATTCGGCTCACCCAGACGAAAGTCTTAGAACATATTCAACTAGAATAGAAACCTTAGTGTCGATTTTACTGAACCAGATAAAATCTTGAAAAGTGTTGGAATATCTTCAACTGGAATAAAAACCTTGGTGTCGGTTTGAATGAACCAGAGAGAACTTGATTTCATCTTTCCCTAAAAGGTAAAGAGTTAGTCGTATGTAATGTCATGATGTATGAAATGTATTGAGTAATGATGTTCTCAAAATAAATGAGATTGTGCTGTATAATATGTATGCACATGTCATGATGTATGGATATGCAATGCTATTGTGATATTCTCTAACTGGGGAAAATAAATCCTGGACTGCTGTTGGAGAGTATAAGGAGTTGAGTTCTTCGTTTCCGATGGGGATAGTGACCGAAGATGATTAGCTGGGGATTTACATCCATTCTGCTTGAGAACATTCTGCCGGAGGAGACTCTGTCTGAGAATAATCCTGCGGGGGAATGACTCTGTAGGGAAGAGAGATACTCTATTGGAAGATCTGTTAATTTGGAGAAATAAACTCAACTGGGGATGAACTTCCATTTCTGGAGAGAAAAGCTCTGTTGGAGATTGAGCTTCCGATGTCAGTAAACTCTGCTCAGGAGATGACTTTATAAACTGCTCATGGTTATAAAACTCGGCTGGGGAATGCAGATATCAGCTTTCTGAAGGAACCTGCTGGGGAAGGAATTCCTGCTTGGGGATACGGAGGCCGGACCTTGGTTGTCTCGGCTCTGTGGGGAATATAGGTATCACTGGCTTGTATGTGATAATGACTTCGCTTCCAACTGTCTCTGCCCCTTGTACCATGATGGACGGGGTAACTGTCGGTATTTAGGTTTTGTACCAGTTTCTTTGAGTTCTTAGTAACTGTCTTTCTGTTTTATATGCAGATATTTGTGAACAGTAATCATATTCAAATGCATATGTCAATAATAAAATATTGGACGTTTTTTTGCAAAAAAAAAACAGAAAACGGAAAAAACAAACAGAGTTTTGTACTCAAAAGACGCTTTGTATTGATTTGAAATTTTCCTATAACATGCATTTTTTACAAGGAGGCTGGCGCTCTAGTAAAATAACGTCGTTGTAAAAATGGAAATTATTACAGAAATTGTGTACAAAAAGAAAACAGCTATGTGTAGTGATCCCATTGGGTTTCAATTCTGCTATTGCCCCTATGTCTTCGAGCATCTCATCACTTTGCTGCTTGTCCGAAGCTAACTGGATTGATCAGTACCGTTTGAGCTTGATATCTGATTACTCGGGTCTGATCGCAAGGTGATCCAATGGGACATAGTGATACGCTTTAATCCCTAATTTTTGCCTGGACTTCCCTTTTGGGTTCTCAGTCCACCGGGATACCCTTTTTTTCCCAAGCCGCCCTTTCGGGTTTTCGACTTGCCGGGTGTACAAGTTTTTTCATTTTTTATCCCTAATTTTTAACCGAACCCTTTTGGTTCGCTAGGGTGCCCTTACTTTTGCCTAGGTATGTTAACCTAGCGGGTCTTTATTATGCATAGTATCTTTTCACTATGTCCGCATTGACAGGGTGTGGAAGGTCGTCACCATTCATGGTGGTCAGAATCATGGCTCCACCAGAAAATATGTTCTTGACTACAAATGGTCCCTCATAGGTGGGAGTCCATTTGCCCCTGGGATCACCTTGCGGCAGTATGATTCGCTTGATTACCAAATCCCCTACTTGATACACTTGTTGTCTGACTTTCTTGTTGAAGGCCTTGATCATCTGTTTCTGATACATTTGACCATGGCAGACAACAGTAAGTCTTTTCTCGTCGATTAAGTTCAATTGATTTTGCAGGGTCTACCTAAATACCTTTGTCACTGACGATGAACCCCAACAGCTTTCTGGACCTCACCTTGAAGGTGCACTTGTTCGGATTTAACCTCAGCTTGTACGTCTTCAACCTATCAAACAACTTTTGTAGATGATTAAGATGTTCTTCCTCAGTTTAAGACCTGGCTATCATGTCATCGATGTAAACCTCTATCTCATGGTGAATCATGTCATGGAACAGAGCTACCATAGCTCCCTGATAATTTGCCCCAGCATTCTTCAACCCAAACGGCATCACCTTATAGCAGAAAGTGCCCTACTGTGTAAAAAAGGTTTTCTTCTCCATGTTTTCAGGTGCCATCTTGATCTGATTGTAGCCAGATAAATTGTCCATGAAGGAAAAGACTTTGTGTTGTGCGGTGTTGTCAACCAGAACATCGATGTGGAGAAGCGGGAAGTCATCCTTGGGGCTTGCCCTATTCAGGTCTCTGTAATCCACACACATTCGTACTTTTTTACCATCTTTCTTAGGTACTGGAACCACATTAGCAACCCACTGCGGATATGAGGTGACAACTAAGAACCCTGTGTTGAACTGCTTCATAACCTCTGCTTTAATCTTCTCTGACATCTCAGGGCGCATACGACGGACCTTTTGCTTTACCGGAGGGAAGTCTTATTTAGTTGGAAGACGATGAACCACTATATCTGTGTCTAGTCCCGCATGTCTTCATATGACCAGGTGAAGATTTCAACATACTCATGCAACATCTGTACCAACCGCTGTTTGACACTAAGCTCCAGATTTGCACCTATATTAACCTCTTTTCTGTCTTCCTCTGTACCCAAGTTCACTGTCTCAACCGGCTCTTCATGAGGTTGTATGGCCCTTTCTTCCTGATGTAATTGTCTAGCAAGTTCTCCGGGTACCTCAAAATCTTTCTCACCTTCGTCCTCGGCTTGGTTGATCGGATTTTCAAAGTCATAATGAGCAGTAGCATAACTGTTATCAATGGGATCCATAGTGGATATGGATCTGCATTTGGATACGTGAATGTGTGTAAGAGCATAGCTGTATAGACAGAATAAAAGAAAAGCAAGATAGAGAGCATAAAATGTGTATGCAAACGTCCAATGCTTTATTGTTGTCATATGAAAATGAAACATGATAGCCCTCACAAATAGAACCATTGTGCCCCGAGTAAGACACATGGCTATAGAGTTTATATTGTTTTTAAATTACATATCCGAAAAATCAGAAATACAATTACTCCTGAACAAAAGTAATTGGTACAAAGTCCTTGGCAGTACAGTTACTGAGTACGTCGTTGGTAGTCGGGAAGATCCAGCTGTCAATGTAAGAATCACCATCACTGTCTTCAAGCGCATTGACCCCAGGATTGCTGATGCGTAGGGGAGGTCCTCCAGCCCGAGCGCGACGAACAACCCTTTTGAGCACCTGTAGTAAAGCCCAAACCAGATTTGTCAGACTTGTAATGAATAACCGGGAGCTGACCCCAAATGGTAGACCCACCTTCTTCAACCACTGCTCGTGCATCCTTGAGAGAATCCATCTTCGATGGAGATTTGGTGACCTTTAGAGGACCATCAGTAGTTTATGCTGTAGCCATAATCTGAGGTACCTCTTCAAAGTTCTGGAAAGGAGTCTCGATGAACTCGCCATCCATTTCCACGTACCTGAAGGAGTTTAAGTGACTGATCATATACTCCTCTTCACCATGCATAGTGACAATCTTTCCTCTTACTGGGTACTTCAACATTTGGTGGAGGGTAGAAGTAACATCCCCAGCCCCATGTATCCAAGGGCGTCCCAACAAGCAAGAATATGATGGTTTGATATCCATTACGTAGAAAGTGGAGTCGAAGGTCTGGGAACCAACTTTGATAGGGACATCCACTTCCCCGTGCACCATCCTCTTCGAACCATCGAAATCTCTCACTACTATATTGCTAGGCTTCAAGGTCAAGCCTTTGCAGTCCAATCTATCCAGAGCTTTTTTAGTTAGTACATTCAACGAGGAGCCAGTATCTACCAAAACATGGGCCAGAGTCGTGCCCCTGCATTCAACGGAAACATGAAGAGCATCATTATGCTTCCTCCCCTTTGGTGTCAGATTCGCATTGGAAAAACCCAAACCATTATCGGCAGTCAGACTAGCCACACAATCTTCAAACTGATCAGCAAATGTCTCTTGTGGAACGTGAGCCGTCTTCTGAAACTTAACCAAAGCCTTCGCATGGGCCTCAGAACACAACAACAAAGCCAACATAAATTTTTTGGATGGGGTCTGCCCCAGCTGCTCGACCACGTTGTAGTCACTCTTCTTTATTATCTTAAAAATTTATTTCATTTCTTTTTTGGAAGCTTCTGGTATGGTGACTGAATTGGCCTTTGTCAGGACAGGCTCAATCAGTATGTCTTTGCCTCGAGTCTCGGCCGACTCGGTGATGAGAGGGTCAACAGGAGTGATTACTGGAATTGCAGTAGTAGTCTTGGGTGGAACCACATCAGAAATGATCACAAGTCCGGTAACAGTCTACGGGGGAGAAATTTCAGGGGAGAACACTCTTCCAATTCTTGTTATTTTAGTGGTTCCGGCAATATTGACGATGTCAGAATCAACATTTTCAGCAATCTTGTCTTCAATGGCTAGAATTTCCTACTTTACGTTGTGGTAATAGACGTCGGCCCCATAGTTCCAAGGAACAACTTTGTCCGACGAGTATGGGATTGGTCCAGGCATGGTTATGATCAACGGAGTCACCTTCAGAACTAATGTAATCCTGATGGGTCTCTTAGCGGAGGCCCTGGAAGGATTTTCATAAATGGTTATGATAGCAACGTCTTTACAATAAACATTCGAAACATGGGTCTTCTCAAACAAAATCTCTTTGTCATCCATCAGGCGCTGAACACCTGCCTTCAACAAAGGGCAACCAGTCGGTAGAAATGAACAAAAGTGACAACCTTCACCATAACCCGGAAATAATCCGACCTTCAACAAATTCCCCTTGATAGTCATGAGTGGGGTCACCAATTATTCCACAGAGGTCACAAACACACCTTCTTCAACGACATTAACACCCCGACCATGTTTCGGCATAGGAGCAGTGATAACGTTGGGAGTCTCTAGGGGATCAAATTAAATCTCCTTAACATCAATAAGATCCTATACTTTGTTCTTCAAATCCTAACAATCATTGGTATCATGGTCTGGACTTTCCGAATGGTAAGCATAACGAGCCTTCGGTTTATAGTAGAGAGAGGTGGTGTTAGGATTCTTCGGAGTTTCCCTCAGAGTAACCAGATTGGACTTCAGCAAATGAGGTAAAACCTATGACAACGTCATGTTGATCTGAGTGAACTGTCTAGCTGGTCTTTATGCTCTTGGCTGATTATTTCTTTGCTGAGCAGGTGCAGGTTTAGGAATCATAACAGCCCCTACCGCCAGACGACGCTCGGTTCGATTCTGATTCTTTTGGTTATAGACAGAACTGGCTTCCTTTTTACTTGCAAACGGCTTCCTTACAGCACTAGAAGAGGAATCCTTCTGAATTTTTCCACTTCGGATTCCAGCTTCCACTCTTTCTCCTGTTAAGATCAGTTCAGTAAAACCTGTCGATGAACTTCCAATCAGATGGTTGAAGAATGGCCCAGTCAAAGTTCCCAGAAACATATCCACGATCTCCCTGTCATCCAAGGGAGGTTGAACTCTTCCAGCCAAAGCTGTCCACTTCTGAGCATAATCCTTGAAACCCTCGTTCGAACCCATAGACAGATTTTGGAGTTGTGTACGGGTGGGAGCAAGGTCTGAATTATACTGATATTACTTATAAAATGCAAAAACAAGGTCTTCCCAGTTACGAACATTGGCTCTTTCCAGCTGATAGAACCAATCCAGTTGTGTTCCAGACATACTGTCTTGGAAGAAGTGAACCCACAAGTCTTTGTCAGCGGTATGAGGCTGTATCTTCCTCACATAGGAACAGAGATGCATTTTAGGACAAGAGACCCCATCATACTTAGCAAATACGGTTGCCTTGAATTTTGGGGGGATGACAACCCCAGAGACCATACCTAACTCTTCAAAATCCAGCCCAGGAACCTTCTGGATTTCCATAGCACTCAGACGCTCTTCTAACTGCTTATACTTTTCATTAGCCAGAGGGTACTACTCCTCATTATAACCAGTTTCATTGTCAGACTCTTTAGGACTAGGGTCCTTTTCTCTGGCTTCACCCTCTTGATTCTCTCCCTCTTTAGATGAAGAAGCTAAATCAACAATCCGTCTTGGCGGCCCTTTGAACCTTCTGCTCATATGTGCCACACCGACTGTCCTCTTGGTCTTCTTAGTGTTCTTCTTAACAATCAGAGCCTTCAGCTCTTCCTATCCTTTGGCCAGAGCCACAATCATTTGCTGGAACTACGTGTTCTGAGTCTAAAGATCTTTCACAGTTTGTTCAAGAGCCATTGTTGAAATAAACAGTGGAGGAGATGAGAAATGTGTTATGAATCTTGTTATGCAATGATATGTATGATATGTATGCAATGTTTTCAAGGGTTCTTAAAGACTCAAATTTTCTTAAACAAAAAGGAACAAACGTGAATTGTATTAGTAAACTTGAATTGTTACAAAGAATGTATTTTGAGAGTACAATTAAGCAAAATAAAACAAAAAGAAGACTAGGTTTCCCATGAGCGCATCCTCTTTGGCGCGATGTAGGCGTTGATATTCCTCTCTTCATAAAGTAGACTAGTGAGTTCCAAGACCTTCTTCTCGCTGGCGTAGAATTGGGCTTTAAACGTATCCCGCTCCTCTTTAAGCTGAACCCAGGACTTTTGTAACTCTTCGTGATCAGTTGGCATGTCTGGATGAAGAACAAGATGAGGAGTGTCTCCCTTGGCAACTAGTTCCATAATCATAGGTCGGATAGCGGGATAAGGCATCATAAGAGTTTGAGCGTGGACTCGTACCCATCTGAGATAAGGCTCGGGAGGTATGGAATTCTTATGCCCAAGTGTCTTGCTGTCAACCCTATGTACCATACTGCAAGCTTGTATCAACCTTTTGCGATAACCCTGAACATCATTTTCATAGTTGAAGGCGATTCCTTGAATAAGTGTATCATGAGGACCATCCCTTCTCACATAACCAAACTATCGCAATGCTAAGCAAGGGTTATAAGTGATTCCTCCCATAATGCCTAAGAGAGGGACATTAGGGAATTCACCACAGCGATCGATGATAGTAACATCTTTCGAGAACCGTGAACACCAATGAATGTCTGAATGCGTAAGGGACATCATTCGATGAGACCATCTTTTACCCTGTTCATTCTTCAAAGTAGATATGGGTAGGTGCGAAATAAACCACCTAGCAAATAGAGGAGTGCAACACTGGAGGGTCCCCCTTCTTTTATAGTGTGAGCATGCAGAGAGTGTAGAATATTCCCGAGTAATGTAGTTACCGGATTCCGAGATAGAGAAACCTAGATTATGCTCACATCTACGAGTTGATCCGCATTAGGGAACAATACCATCCCATAGACAAGGAGCGCCAAAACCTCTTCAAAAGCTTGTAGATCCAGGGTATCCCAAAAATAGTAAGCCTTCTCGAACTGAAATTTAATCAGAATTCCTTGAACACTCCCTCTGATTTCCCAATTTATCACTATGTCGAACCATTGCAAGGATAGAGCTTTAGCAATTTCTTCAGGTTTGGGATGTCTTTCCGTACCGCTGAAAGGTAGCTGATCAAGAATGGGTATCCCTAATAATTGAGAAAATTCCTCCATAGTAGGCACTAACTGGTAATCCGGGAATGTGAAATAGTGATGCAGAGGATCGAAGAACTGAAACAACACTTTCAACATTTCTTCGTCAGGTTTTGCAGTGACCAATTTGAGCAACCAACCATGCTTTTCAATGAAAGGAGAGCTTTCGGGAATCTTTACTGCCAAGTACCTTAATTGGGGAGATACTTTCACTAGGTTAATCTGAATAGTGTTCCTGCGGGCGGATGCCATATCCTACAAAACAGAGCAAAGATGAGCCATAGAAACCCTTGAAACAATTAGTATGATATGCTACGGTATGATGTTTATGATGTCATGATAAATCACAAGTATAGAAAACACAGACAAATCACACCAATTCCTTATGTTTAAGGCCTTCTTGAGTTTTAAGGTCATACCCTCTTGAAGCTGGATTGGTTCAACCTGTCCTATAAATATGTAACCGGGTTCTAAAGGGATCTCAATATCACTGATCTTTCCCCTAAGCCTTGTTCAATCGACGATTGACTCGTAATCAAACAAAACTCAGAAGTCAAACCTCAATGAGTGTAGCATCGAGTATCTGTCGACCTTGGGCATACACCAAATCCGACCATCTCGCTACGTCCTACTGGCCAAGTTGTGCAATTAAAGGTTCTAAGGTCAGTTGATGCTTTATGACACCACGCGGCGGCCCCGTACATCTCCCTGATTGACTCAAGGGTTACGTGTACCAACCAAAGGGCCACATTAATGTAGCTACTGCTTCAACCGTGTCGGTATACCCCAGCACAACTCCCTCACAGTTTATTGCTACTTACCTAAAAGGTGTTTCCCGATCCGGGTGTAGGATCAAATAACCCAAACAGTTCCCATAAATATAAAGCAAGCAAGACAATCAAGAGAAAGCAATTAAATATTACCTAGATCCTAAGGTTTACCCCATAATATATTTTATTCCCCAGCAAAGTCGTCAGTTATATGATACGGTGGCAGAATCGACTGGTAATACTAGTTTGCGTTTTTTGTTCGCAAATGTCGCGGTAAGCAAGAGTCGCCACCGACTTTTATTTTATCCAATCAAGAAAAGGAAAAAGAACAGAAAAAACCTTTTTTGAGATGTTTCTGAGTACGGGGGGTAGATTATAGAAAGGGAAGGTGTTAACACCCTTTCTATCCGTGGTTTTCCACGGGTTCTTAGCTACTTACTCATTTTGAAAATTGCTTGTGTGTGCTTTGTTTTGAAAAGTTTTGTATTACTTCGTGTTAACCCTTGTTTCTGTCCTCAAGAGTGTTGCGAAGTTGTTTTGAAAAACTATTTTTGAAAAGTTTTTGTGTGAAAAAGTTTTTGTTTGTTCGAGCAAGTACCTAGGAACTAATCTACCTACTTGTAAAAGGCCTGTTCGTTTTCCTTTTAGACAATGTTATCCCATTATTGAGAAATAGGTAGCATCGTCGTTGGAATTTTTCAGGGACATTCGAAGGGACATGTACGATCATAAAAGCAATGTTAGGAAATGTTAGTAATCATCCTAAAGCCTTAAAGATCTTTTTCCGAGGAAACATCTGAATGGGTCATTTTAGATCTTTCGGGGCTAGAGGACAACCACCTAAAAACCCTATACTTCATGATCGTTTGCCGAAGGCAACCGAAGTGGAGTAAACCCTAGGAGTGAGCATGCGCGAGTGTAATTTTTAGTTAATTTATCTTTGCGCATTTAGGATTTTATACCGTATTAATTTTCAGCTTGTCTTTCTATACAATCCTATTAACATCTAAGCAGTTTATAGTTTGCGGAAATTAAAATGCGAGAAATTAAAGTCCTAGCTATTACAAGGCTTTTGCAGATACATACTTATTTTGACTGAAAATAAAATGCGGAAATTTAAAATCCTAATTAAATCTATTACAAACTCAGAGCAGTTACAATAATAATAAAAAAGGAAACTAAAAGCGCGCGGCGAATTAAATGCGAGAATAATTGAGAACCCTAAGAAATCTAATTGAAAATCATTTAGGTTATTTTTTGAGAAAAATTAGATTATGTACAAAATTAAACCCTAATTCTAATTATTTTTAATTATGAAAAGAATTAAATTGTCCTAATCATAATTAAACTAATTAATTAAAGAAATAGAATATCTTATGAAAAAACAATTTTTGATGTTATTGTGATTTTTGATTTAATAAAATAAACTGATTTTTGTGTTATTTTTGTAAAAGAAAATAATTAATAAAACAATTAAAACAAGAAATAAAATAGAAAAGTAAAGAGATGGGCCTGTATGGAAGCTGAAAGGGGGTATATTGTTGAATTTGTAAGGCCCAATAGTTGGTCAGCCCAATCAACGCGCTGATTCTGTGCAGCCATGCTTGGAGGGTGTATCATGGTCTTTCCTTGATTGAGCGTTGGATCTGGATAAACAATGATCCATTGGCTGGATAGTGGTAGCGCACGGTGGACGCTTGGAAAGGTAATGTATAGAACCTGCATTTAAATGTTAGGAAAATAAATAAAATGCTAGGACCTGGGATCGAACCCAAGTTCTCCTACTTACACAACGCAAGCCTTGCCATCTGGGCTATCATGTTTAGTTATCAATATAATAACAACAATAAGTAATATGTAAAAAAACGTGAATGACTCCAATAAGCGCGCGAAATTCAAATAAGCCAATAGTGGTTAGACACGTTGTTGTCTTCTTCGTAGATCCATCGCCTTAGGCTAAACACTTTTACCTACAGACAAGCGTCTATAGCCATAACCCGTACACTTCAAAAATCAAGAAAAACGCATGATAAATGAAATTAAAGACCATGGTTCAACTTGTCTTGATGCCACAAGCATCATGGTACCCTTTTCTTGGGCCAATTTCACCTGTATCAAGAAGCCCTAAAATGTGACTTTAAACCCTAGCCATGGCATTCATCAGTATATGCATCAAAACATCAATTAAACTGATCCAACATGTTGCAAACATGACAACTAACAAAGATATACCATTAAAACATATTTATGATGCAAGAATAATAGTAATCGGATTTTGAAAAAGAAGCAAACCGTGACAATCGTATGTCCTGTTTCTGGGCTTGGGAGAACTGGAAAATGATTGGAGAACGTTCTGGAGATGTCCAAGAATCGATTGGTAGCTTTGAAATGCTTTGAATTACCCTCTAGGTTGGAGAATGATCCACTACTTTTTTGCCAAAATTTGAGTTTTGTTCTCAGCTTTCACGACCTGCAATCCTCCTCCTTTTGGCTTGGGTATGTTCTATATATGTAGTAGAACTGATTAGGTTTACAAAAACAAATTAAATCTCTGTGAATCATGGAAATTGGATTTGATAATTTTCATCATTTATTTGATTTAATTCATCTTTTAATTAATGAAAAATCAAAATAAATTGAAAAATGAAGCAAACAGTTGGTGGATAAGTATTTGAGTCGTGGACCACATTATAATTGAGGTGCAAGAATAAACAGTTGGGCCCATTTAGAAAAAAATGCAAATTTGAGCATATTTGACTTTGGCAATTTTGCACAAATGGTCAACTTGGCCAATCCATAACTCTCTCAATTTTGACCCTACAGAGGTGTTCTTGGACTTTTTAGAAAGCTTATGATGTCCTCTAAGCAACCCTTTTAGTATCATCTCAATTGAGTCTTCCATGTTCATGTATGAAGCCTTGACCCAAAAATTGTTTTTGTTGACTTTTCAAAATGACCTATAATGTCAAAATTCATATCTTTCTGTGAGTGCATATTTTGAACTTGGAAGCTGAATATGAATTGTAGGGAATTGCATCCTCTTCAAAATTAGCTTTGGATGGGTCATTTATGATAAAGTATGAGAAAGTTATGCTTGGTCAAAGTTGAGTTGACTTTTCCTATAAAACCCTAATTTAGAAACTTTTGGGTTTTGATGAATTATGAGCAATCCTTGAGGAATCATGATCAAACCTTGATCAAATGATGGATAATACTTCAAAATGAGGATGTTGACCAAAAATATTGAAGTTTGACTGTATGTGGGCCACAATTGACTTTTGACCTAGCATAGTCGATTTTCAGGCATTAGAGCAATTGACTGAGCAAACTTCTTATGCAAGGCTTGAAACTTGATATGGATGATCTTGAGAACATATTACGACAATGGAAGGCATTTGGGATCCTTTGGACTCAAACATCTTGATGAAAAATGAAACCCTAATTTGAGGTATACTGCGTTATTAGAGAGTTTGTCTGGTCAACTCTTGAACTTCCTTGAGCCGTTTAGGGACCTCACATGACATTTGTTGAGAAATATGGGAGGGAAAATTTTGGGGTACAACAGCTTCCCCTGTTCAATCTTCTTAAACCTGAAGGTGGAAGATGATTGAACACTAGAGTACCCAGAAATTTGCACTCGCATGAAGTGATACTTGATTTGTGATATCGGGAATGGGCTTATAGATGCCATTTGGTAGTTGCTAGAGAATTGTTGGAGATGGGATTAAAGATGCCATCCGAAGAAGTGTCGATCGCACAGGAGATTCCTTTGCGAGAACCCGTATACCTGCTGTTGAGGAGGACTTCGCTGGGGAATGCTGGTCTTTGACTTGAGAGAAATATAGTTTTAGGGGCTTCAGTTGTTCGTTACTCTACTGGGGAATAACTCTGGTTTAGGGAGAAGAAGTGAATTGAGTGTCTGGTCGAGGTATATGTAGCACCGTAACTTTATGGGGAAATGTGAAACCAATTATGTTTGGTCGGGTCCCGGTCTTACAGTGTTTTGGACCATTGTCTAGGGATAAGAGAGGCAGAACCCGGGTAGTAAGGTTATGAGAAGGAATCTGGATAGTAGGATGACTTCGAAATGAAAGCCTACATAGTAAGACTGTGGGAAGGAACCTAGATAGTAGGGTTACTTCGAAATGAAAGCCTGGATAATAGGGCTGTGAGAAGGAACCTGGATAGTAGGGCTACTTCGAGATGAAAGCCTGGATAGTAGGGCTGTGAGAAGGAACGTGGATAGTAGGGTTACTTCGAGATGAAAGCCTGGATAGTAGGGTTGTGAGAAGGAACCTGGATAGTAGGGTTACTTCGAAATGAAATCCTGAATAATAAGGTTATGATAAGGAACTTGGATAGTAGGGTTACTTCGAGATGAAAGCCTGGATAATAGGGCTGTGAGAAGGAACCTGGATATTAGGATCACTTCGAAATGAAAGCCTGGATAGTAAGGCTGTAAGAAGGAACCTGGATAGTAGGGTTACTTCGAGATGAAATCCTGGATAGTAGGGTTGTGAGAAGGAACCTGGATAGTAGGGTTACTTCGAGATGAAAGCCTGGATAATAGGGCTGTGAGAAGGAACCTGGATATTAGGGTTACTTTGAGATGAAATCCTGGATAGTAGGGCTGTGAGAAGGAACCTGGATAGTAGGGTTACTTCGAGATGAAAGCCTGTGTGATACGGTGGGAGAACTGAATTGAGGTTTTGCGTTTGTGTTCGCAAATGTTTCGGTTTAGCAAGAGTCACCACCGACTTTTATTTTATTCAAAAGGAAAGGTCAAAAAGCACAGGAAAAACCTTTGAGATGTTTTCTTGAGTTCGGGGGGTAGATTATGAAAAGGGAAGGTGCTAGCACCCTTTTCATCCATGGTTTTCCATGGGCTCTTAGTTACTTGATTAGATCACTTGCTTTTCTTTTCCAATTGTTTGAAATGATGCTTTGTGTGGTTTTGAAAGTATTTTGAAAAGAGGCCATCGTTTAGGCAATCTTTGTAATGATTCTCGTTCGTAAGAATGTATACAAAGATGTTTGTCTGTTGAAAAATGTTTCAATGTTTTGAAAGTTATTTGGAAATGTTTTGAAATGTGTTGTGTGTTTTTGAAAATAGCAAGGATTATTTTGAAGTTGATTAAGTAACTAGAAGCATCTACCTACTCAAAAGTCTTTCTTGTAAATTTTTATTCCTTTGACATTGTTGTTTTACCATCGTTTTGGTAGACAACCCTATCTTTGGATGTTAAACGGAACGGGCATGGGTCATTGTATGACCATGATAGCAATGGTGCCAAGTATCTTTAGCATTTTGAGGGACTAAGATCATTTTGTTTTTAGGCAACCTTTTGATAGCGTCATCGAGGGACTATGATCTTTTGTTTTGCCAAGATACCTAGCATGCATACCATGGCCATTTTGTTTAGGCAACCAAGTGGATGAAACCCTAGGGGTGTTGTGTGCAATGTGTTATCATTTTACATGCATTTTTGTCTTGTATTAGGTCATGCTATTTGTTTGATTTTTGTCTTATCATACAAACCCTAATTTACTAAACATGGATATAATGCGATAAATTGCGTAAACTAAATCTAAGCTATTACAACAATATTATGGGAGGGGGATACAAGTTTGAATGGGGGATATTGCTCAAAATAAAACCCTAATTCACTATTACAACCCAATTGAATTTATTGTACAATAAATAAATAAACAAATATTTAAATATGCAATAAAAATATAAATATGCAAAAATGTTTTGTAATTGTTTTATGTATGAGAAAATAACATTATCTAATTCCTAAAAATAAGAAAAAATAATATTATTATTTTTGAAAGGGGAAACCCTAATTTTGTTTTAAAAGAAAATATGTTTCTAATATTTATTTGTTCATTTTTGTCATTAGAAATAATAGTAATAATATTATGTACAAATATTAAAAATTAAATATGTATGAAAAATAAATATTTAATGTGTATAAAATAATGAAATAAAATATTAAGTATTTTATTATTATTTACAAGTTTATTTAAGAAAATAAATTCCATAAACCTAATAAACTATTTTTATGTAAAAAAAAAATGCAAAAAATAAAGAAAATTATCTTTGTGATTTTTAATGTTCAGAAAAATTTATTAAAGTCAATAATCATAAAAATAAACAAGAAAATATGAAAAATAACAAAATATGAATCAGAGGGGTGCAAAAGTAAACTGGGGGGTGTGAATAGTAGAAGGCCAAAAGCGCCAGGCCCAGCCAGCTTCATCCCTGACCTCCAGCCAACATCAAACACACGTTCCTGAGTCAAACCTATATCTTGCTATTCTTTGCATAAAATCAAAAACTTATAACATGAAAAATGTAGCTCATGATCTCACGATTCCAGTGATATAAAGTTTGTGACTTAACACTCAAAGATCAAGGAGAATTTTAGCACCCCTAATTTCTGCCCTAAAATTTTCATGAACTTCAATCTTCAAATTCTCACTACTCAGTTAATATAAATAGAAACTATGCATATGTACAACTTAAGCAAGTTAAGGACTACATTTTTGGTTCACAAATCGTGACCTAAGGATGCCTAAATAAGGAGATAGAACTTTGAAAAATACCTTGTTCAGTTGAGTTTGGATATGGCAATGTGGGAACTTTGAGTGAGGCCTGAAGATCGTGTGAGCTTCCTTGAAGTTTCCTCAAGCTTCTCCAATGCTCAGCTTGCTTTGAAGATGCTTGAAACTCCCTGCACGAGTCAACCTGCAACCTTACAAAATGAAAATGGTGAAGTGCGAAACTGAGCTCACAGTTGCAAGACAAGGGCCTGGACAACTTAGGTAGGATGTATGTAAAGTGTTTGAAGCCTTGAAACAAGAAACGCACGAGCCAATATTGATTTGGCAAGGGTTCTGCAGAAGATGCCCTGTTTGGACAGAAATTGGTGTTTTTGGTGTTTTAGAGTGTTTGGGATGTTGTGAATTCGTGCTTAGGCTTGCAACAAAGTTATGAAGTTGTTTCAAATGATTCTAAGCCTTACCTTTATCAGATACACAAGTTCCCTTGACTTTTGCAAGTTTGCTTGCTTTTGAAGAAAGTTTGAAGTGACAATACAAAAGCTTGTACTTGCTAGCTTATGGACTGCATAGAGTTGGTACAAGTTACCTGATGTTTGTGGATCTTGTTTGCAACAAAATATCAGGTCCATGGCTCAAGAAATTTAAAGTTGGAAAAAGCAAGCTTTATCAAAGTAGTATTGTGAACTTTATGCCATTTTTGGATTAATTCATTGTGTAATGCTTCAAAAGTTAGAACAAGACCATTATCCAATGTGTCAGCATTCAATTATGGAGTGTAGAAGGGATTAGGACCTGTAATACCAAGTACAAGCATGCTAGGATCTGATTTGCAACTTGTAACATTGTGAAACATGGCTTGAACAAAAGTGATAAATTTCCATTTTCTCTTCTTCGATTCTCCCTAACCACAAATGATCTTGGAGAGTTCTTGGACATTTTGGAAAGCTTGTAACATGATATACAATCCATCTTTGAAATGCGTTTTGATATTCCTCTTGGAACTAGGTTAAAAATTGAGATGATGTTAGGTAAAAAACCTGCCTAAACTAGGGCAAAATTTCACTAAGTTAAAAAGTTTATGGACCCCTATTCACAAAATCATAACTTGATATCCAAGCATCTTTTGGGAAAACTTTGTGAATAAAAGTTGTATATTTCATGAAGGACTACAACTTTCATGTTTGAAGTTTTCTTTGAATACAATTGCATCATGGTGAAAAAGTTGTGGAAAGTTAGGAAAAAATAAGAAATTTCCATAACTTAGAAAAATTCTAAGTTATGAAAAATTTCAAATTAAAACCCTAATTTGCAATTTTAGGTTTCTAGGTCAACAAGTTTCACATTTTGACATGTTTTGATGAATTATGACCCTTGGCACTTGATTTTGACCAAAAAGTCAAAGTTTGACTTTTCAGTGTAGTTGATTTTTGATCAGTTGACTGGAAAATTCATCTGTCAATCTTATGCATTTGAGATCTTTTGAACTATGTGATTAGGTCAAGATGATTCTATTGAGTCCTTGAAATCATGTTTGAACCCAATGTGTCATTGACTAGGTCAAAAATCAGAAATTTCCCTTTCTCAGTCAAAACCCTAATTTTGACCATTTTGCCCTTTTGATGATCTGATCAAATTTCTTGAAGAATTGTGGTCCAAACTTGATCAAATGGTTCATATTAGTCTATAATGTTGTTGTGGATCAAAAATCATGAAGTTTGACTGTAAATTGGCCACAATTGACTTTTTCCCCAATACAGCTGATTTTTAGGTCAACTGTCCAATTGACTGGGCAAAAATGTGATTCAAGGCTTGAAACTTGGTATGAGAAATCTTAGGGGTCCAAGATGGTGTATGAAAATCACATGAGGCATTGATGGTCCAAAAATCCTTGTGCAAACTCAAACCCTAATTTCAGGTTATCAGTGCAAGGAGATGTCTTGAGCTAAGCAAACCCTAAATTGGTCTTGAGTCCAAGAAGTCTTGTGAGGAAAATCTTGATAAAATGAGAGGGAAAATTTTTGGGTACATCAGCCTGGATAGCAGGGCTGTGAAAAGGAACCTGGATAGTAGGGTTACTTCGATATGAAAGCCTGGATAGAAGGGCTGTGAGAAGGAACCTGGATACGTTGCTTTTGTCGCACCGATGATTACTCTGTTTAACTTCGAGTATTGATCATGTACCTGCTGGAAATTATTGATAATAATTGTCTTTCCTGAAAGAAATAAAGGGTTAGTTATGTGCGATGCATGAGATGCATTGTATGATGACGTTCTCAAAATAAACGAGACTATGTTAGATATGATGTACGCACATGCCACAATGTATGAACATGAAATGTGAACGTAATAATCTGAGTCTGGGAAAATAAATCCCTGATTGCTGTTTGGAGAGTATGAGAAATGGTATTCTTGACTGCTGTAAAAAACCATAGTTCCTCTACTTCTTCTGAGGATGGTGAACAAAGATGACTATGCTGGGGATTTTCCCCTTATTTATGGATATTCTTCCGAGTAGAGACTCTATTTGAGAACAAATCTGCGGGAGAATAACTCTTTTGGATAGGAGATACACTATTGATAGATCTGTTGATTTGGAGAAATAAACTCAGTTGGGGATGAATTACCGTTGCTGATGATAATGAATTCTGTTGGAGATTGAATTTCTGCTTGGGAAAGAAATAAACTCTTCTTGGGAAAAAAATTACCGACTCACTCGCGATTGTGAACCTCAACTGTGGAGAGTTATGTCCTGTTCGGGAAAGCTAACATCAATGTCTTTGGGTACCTTTTACTCTTTAGGGAGTGTATGCACCACTACTCATGTTCTCAAGCTGGATCTATCCCGGTACCTGATGGGCAGAGTAACTGTAAGGTTTGGGCACTTCTAGCTTTCCCTGTTTCTGGCATTACGAGTAATCGTCTTTTGTTTTTTATGTAAATATTTACGAGCAGCAATCATTTTCAAATGCATATATCAAAAATAAATCATTGGACGTTATTGCAAAACAAAACAGAAAAAAGAAGAACAAATTGAAATTTCTTGTGAAAATGAATTGTATTGATTTTTGAAGTTGGCCCATAATAGGCATTTTGTACAAGGAGGTTGACGTCTCAGTATGAGAATGCCGCTGAAAGACATAAATTATACAATTTGTGTAAGAAAGAAAAACAACTATGTGAAATGATCCCATCGGGTTCCAACTCTGCTATTTCCTTTATATCTTCAAGCGTCTCATCACTTTGCTGCTGGGTCGAAGGTGGATCAGATTGATTGGCGCCACCTGATCTTGATATTTGATACCGATGTCTGGTTGCAAGATGATCCAATGAGACATAGTGTTACGCTCTGATCCCTGATTTTTTCCTGGACCACCTTTTCTGGTTTTCAGTCTATCGGGATACCCTTTTTTGCCCAAGCCGCCTTTTCAGGTTTTCGACTTGCCGGGTGTAAAGTTTTTTTTAAATTTTCATCCCTTACTTTTGCCCGAACCCTTTTAGTTCGTCGGGAAGCCCTTATTTCTGCCTAGTCCATTCAACCTAGCGGGTCTTTGATTATGCCTAGTATCTTTTCACTATGTCTGCATTGACGGGGTGAGGAAGGTCGTCACCATCCATGGTGGTTAGAATCAGAGCTCCTCCCGAGAAAATGTTCTTAACCACAAATGGCCCTTCGTATGTGGGGGTCCATTTTCCCCTGGGATCACCTTGCGGTAGTATGATGCGTTTGATCACTAGATCCCCGACTTGATATTCTTGACGTTTGACTTTATTGTTAAAGGCCTTAATCATTTGCTTTTGATACGTCTGACCATGACAGATAGCAGTAAGTCTCTTTTCATCGATTAGATTCAGCTGATCAATCCGGGTTTGGATCCAGTCGTCTTTGTTCAAACCCACATCCTTCATAATCCTGGGAGAGGGTATCTGGACTTTGATGGGTAGGACTGCCTCCATGCCATACACCAAAGAGTAAGGTGTTTCCCCTGTTGACGTCCGTGTTGAGGTACGGTACCCATGAAGAGCGAATGGTAACATCTCGTGCTAGTCTTTATATGTCACAGTCATATTCTGCACAATCTTTTTGATGTTCTTGTTAGCCGCTTCAACAACCCCATTCATCTTCGGTCGGTAAGGAGAAGAGTTATGGTGCTGAATCTTGAACTGTTTGCAGAGCTCGATGATCATTGTGTTATTGAGATTTGTACCATTGTCAGTAATAATTATCTCTGGTACACCATATCGACAGATCAGATTGAGTCGAATAAACCGCGCCACAAAGTTTTTCGTTACTGTAGCAAAGGAAGCTGCCTCAACCCACTTGGTGAAATAATCAATTGCCACCATAATGAAAAGATGCCCGTTAGATGCAGTAGGTCTGATCTCGCCGATCATGTCGATACCCCACATTGCAAAAGGCTAGGGAGCTGTCAAAACATTCAGGGGAATTGGAGGCACATGCACCTTATCAGCATAGACTTGACACTTATGACAGGTTCGAGAATGCTGATAACAATCGGCTTCCATAGTGGACCAATAATATTCTGCCCGTACGATTTTCTTCGCCATGGTGTGTCCACTAGAATGAGTTCCAAAAGTACTTTCATGTAACTCTGTCATGATCCTTTCTGCCTCGCTCTTGTCTATGCACCGCAGTAAGGTTTAATCATGGATACGCTTATAGAGGATACCATTACTGATGAAGAACTTCGCAGCGAACCTTCTCAGAAACTTCTTATCATTAACAGATGCCCCATTGGGGTATTCTTGAGCCTCAAGATACCTCTTTACCTCATGGAACCAGGGTTTATCTGCCACCTCTTCAGTCTCAATGTCACAGCAATGTGCGGGTTCATCAAACCTCTCAATGGTAATCTGGGGAGCTTCATTGTCCCACCTAACTTTGAACATAGAAGACATGGTGCCTACCACGTCCGCCAAATGGTTCTCTTCTCTCGGGAAATGTTCAAAGGTTATCTCCTCAAAGTGTGGGAGAAACGTCAGTACATATTCTTTGTAAGGAATACGATTCGGGTGCTTCGTATCCAACTCGCCTTTGATCTGACTTATCACCAAGGCGGAATCTCCGAATACACTCAAGAATTTAATCCTTAGGTCGATTGTATCTCAGAGCCCCATGATACACGCTTCATACTATGCCATGTTGTTGGTACAATTGAAACATAACCGGGCGGTGAACGGAGTATGATAGCCCTTAGGAGATATAATTACAGCACCAATGCCATTACCTAATGCGTTCGAGGCACCATCAAAATACATAGACCATCAGGATCCCTCCTCAGGTCCTTCATTTTGTCCAGGTTCTTCGCAGTCGATTACCAACATGGTATTCTCATCCGGGAACTCGAAATTCATGGACTGGTAGTCATCCACGGCCTGATGCACCAAATGATCCGCCAATACACTCCCCTTGATTGCTTTTTGGGTTGTGTATTGGATGTCGTACTCAGTTAAGATGACTTCGAAATGAAAGCCTGGATAATAGGGCTGTGAGAAGGAACCTGGATAGTAGGGCTACTTCGAGATGAAAGCCTGGATAGTAGGGCTGTGAGAAGGAACCTGGATAGTAGGGTTACTTCGAGATGAAAGCCTGGATAGTAGGGTTGTGAGAAGGAACCTGGATAGTAGGGTTACTTCGAAATGAAATCGTGAATAGTAAGGTTATGATAAGGAACCTGGATAATAGGGTTACTTCGAGATGAAAACTGGATAATAGGGCTGTGAGAAGGAACCTGGATAGTAGGATCACTTCGAAATGAAAGCCTGGATAGTAAGGCTGTAAGAAGGAACCTGGATAGTAGGGTTACTTCGAGATGAAAGCCTGGATAGTAGGGCTGTGAGAAGGAACCTGGATAGTAGGGTTACTTCGAGATGAAAGCCTGGATAATAGGGCTGTGAGAAGGAACCTGGATAGTAGGGTTACTTCGAGATGAAAGCCTGGATAGTAGGGCTGTGAGAAGGAACCTGGATAGTAGGGTTACTTCGAGATGAAAGCCTGTGTGATACGGTGGGAGAACTGACTTGAGGTTTTTCGTTTGTGTTCGCAAATGTTTCGGTTTAGCAAGAGTCACCACCGACTTTTATTTTATCCAAAAGGAAAGGTCAAAAAGCACAGGAAAAACCTTTGAGATGTTTTCTTGAGTTCGGGGGGTAGATTATGAAAAGGGAAGGTGCTAGCACCCTTATCATCCATGGTTTTCCATGGGCTCTTAGTTACTTGATTAGATCACTTGCTTTGCTTTTCCAATTGTTTGAAATGGTGCTTTGTGTGGTTTTGAAAGTATTTTGAAAAGAGGCCATCGTTTAGGCAATCTTTGTAATGATTCTCGTTCGTAAGAATGTATACAAAGATGTTTGTCTGTTGAAAAATGTTTCAATGTTTTGAAAGTTGTTTGGAAATGTTTTGAAATGTGTTGTGTGTTTTTGAAAATAACAAGGATTATTTTGAAGTTGATTAAGTAACTAGAAGCATCTACCTACTCAAAAGTCTTTCTTGTAAATTTTATTCCTTTGACATTCTTGTTTTACAATTGTTTTGGTAGACAACCCTATCTTTGGATGTTAAACGGGACGGGCATGGGTCATCGTATGACCATGATAGCAATGGTGCCAAGTATCTTTAGCATTTTGAGGGACTAAGATCATTTTGTGTTTAGGCAACCTTTTGATAGCGTCATCGAGGGACTATGATCTTTTGTTTTGCCAAGATACCTAGCATGCATACCATGGCCATTTTGTTTAGGCAACCAAGTGGATGAAACCCTAGGGGTGTTGTGTGCAATGTGTTATCATTTTACATGCATTTTTGTCTTGTATTAGGTCATGCTATTTGTTTGATTTTTGTCTTATCATACAAACCCTAATTTACTAAACATGGATATAATGCGATAAATTGCGTAAAGTAAATCTAGGCTATTACAACAATATTATGGAAGGGGGGATACAAGTTTGAATGGGGGATAATGCTCAAAATAAAACCCTAATTCACTATTACAACCCAATTGAATTTATTGTACAATAAATAAATAAACAAATATTTAAATATGCAATAAAAATATAAATATGCAAAAATGTTTTGTAATTGTTTTATGTATGAGAAAATAACATTATCTAATTCCTAAAAATAAGAAAAAATAATATTATTATTTTTGAAAGGGGAAACCCTAATTTTGTTTTAAAAGAAAATATGTTTTCTAATATTTATTTGTTCATTTTTGTCATTAGAAATAATAGTAATAATATTATGTACAAATATTAAAAATTAAATATGTATGAAAAATAAATATTTAATGTGTATAAAATAATGAAATAAAATATTAAGTATTTTATTATTATTTACAAGTTTATTTAAGAAAATAAATTCCATAAACCTAATAAACTATTTTTATGTCAAAAAAAAAATGCAAAAAATAAAGAAAATTATTTTTGTGATTTTTAATGTTCAGAAAAATTTATTAAAGTCAATAATCATAAAAATAAACAAGAAAATATGAAAAATAACAAAATATGAATCATAGGGGTGCAAAAGTAAACTGGGGGGTGTGAATAGTAGAAGGCCCAAAGCGCCAGGCCCAACCAGCTTCATCCCTGACCTCCAGCCAACATCAAACGCGTGTTCCTGAGTCAAACCTGTATCTTGCTATTCTTTGCATAAAATCAAAAACTTGTAACATGAAAAATGTAGCTCATGATCTCACGATTCCAGTGATATAAAGTTTGTGACTTAACACTCAAAGATCAAGGAGAATTTTATCACCCCTAATTTCTGACCTAAAATTTTCATGAACTTCAATCTTCAAATTCTCACTACTCAGTTAACATAAATAGAAACTATGCATATGTACAGCTTAAGCAAGTTAAGGACTACATTTTTGGTTCACAAATCGTGACCTAAGGATGCCTAAATAAGGAGATAGAACTTTGAAAAATACCTTGTTCAGTTGAGTTTGGATATGGCAATGTGGGAACTTTGAGTGAGGCCTGAAGATCGTGTGAGCTTCCTTGAAGTTTCCTCAAGCTTCTCCAATGCTCAGCTTGCTTTGAAGATGCTTGAAACTCCCTGCACGAGTCAACCTGCAACCTTACAAAATGAAAATGGTGAAGTGTGAAACTGAGCTCACAGTTGCAAGACAAGGGCCTGGACAGCTTAGGTAGGATGTATGTAAAGTGTTTGAAGCCTTGAAACAAGAAACGCACGAGCCAATATTGATTTGGCAAGGGTTCTGCAGAAGATGCCCTGTTTGGACAGAAATTGGTGTTTTTGGTGTTTTAGAGTGTTTGGGATGTTGTGAATTCGTGCTTAGGCTTGCAACAAAGTTATGAAGTTGTTTCAAATGATTCTAAGCCTTACCTTTATCAAATACACAAGTTCCCTTGACTTTTGCAAGTTTGCTTGCTTTTGAAGAAAGTTTGAAGTGACAATACAAAAGCTTGTACTTGCTAGCTTATGGACTGCATAGAGTTGGTACAAGTTACCTTTGTGGATCTTGTTTGCAACAAAATATCAGTTCCATGGCTCAAGAAATTTAAAGTTGGAAAAAGCAAGCTTTATCAAAGTAGTATTGTGAACTTTATGCCATTTTTGGATTAATTCATTGTGCAACGCTTCAAAAGTTAGAACAAGACCATTATCCAATGTGTCAGCATTCAATTATGGAGTGTAGAAGGGATTAGGACCTGTAATACCAAGTACAAGCATGCTAGGATCTGATTTGCAACTTGTAACATTGTGAAACATGGCTTGAACAAAAGTGATAAATTTCCATTTTCTCTTCTTCGATTCTCCCTAACCACAAATGATCTTGGAGAGTTCTTGGACATTTTGGAAAGCTTGTAACATGATATACAATCCATCTTTGAAATGCGTTTTGATATTCCTCTTGGAACTAGGTTAAAAATTGAGATGATGTTAGGTAAAAAACCTGCCTAAACTAGGGCAAAATTTCACTAAGTTAAAAAGTTTATGGACCCCTATTCACAAAATCATAACTTGATATCCAAGCATCTTTTGGGAAAACTTTGTGAATAAAAGTTGTATATTTCATGAAGGACTACAACTTTCATGTTGGAAGTTTTCTTTGAATACAATTGCATCATGGTGAAAAAGTTGTGGAAAGTTGGGAAAAAATAAGAAATTTCCATAACTTAGAAAAATTCTAAGTTATGAAAAATTTCAAATTAAAACCCAAATTTGCAATTTTAGGTTTCTAGGTCAACAAGTTTCACATTTTGACATGTTTTGATGAATTATGACCCTTGGCACTTGATTTTGACCAAAGAGTCAAAGTTTGACTTTTCAGTGTACAGTTGATTTTTGATCAGTTGACTGGAAAATTCATCTGTCAATCTTATGCATTTGAGATCTTTTGAACTATGTGATTAGGTCAAGATGATTCTATTGAGTCCTTGAAATCATGTTTGAACCCAATGTGTCATTGACTAGGTCAAAAATCAGAAATTTCCCTTTCTCAGTCAAAACCCTAATTTTGACCATTTTGCCCTTTTGATGATCTGATCAAATTTCTTGAAGAATTGTGGTCCAAACTTGATCAAATGGTTCATATTAGTCTATAATGTTGTTGTGGATCAAAAATCATGAAGTTTGACTGTAAATTGGCCATAATTGACTTTTTCCCCAATACAGCTAATTTTTAGGTCAACTGTCCAATTGACTGGGCAAAAATGTGATTCAAGGCTTGAAACTTGGTATGAGAAATCTTAGGGGTACAAGATGGTGTATGAAAATCACATGAGGCATTGATGGTCCAAAAATCCTTGTGCAAACTCAAACCCTAATTTCAGGTTATCAGTGCAAGGAGATGTCTTGAGCTAAGCAAACCCTAAATTGGTCTTGAGTCCAAGAAGTCTTGTGAGGAAAATCTTGATAAAATGAGAGGGAAAATTTTGGGGTACAACAGCCTGGATAGCAGGGCTGTGAAAAGGAACCTGGATAGTAGGGTTACTTCGATATGAAAGCCTGGATAGAAGGGCTGTGAGAAGGAACCTGGATACGTTGCTTTTGTCGCACCGATGATTACTCTGTTTAACTTCGAGTATTGATCATGTACCTGCTGGAAATTATTGATAATAATTGTCTTTCCTGAAAGAAATAAAGGGTTAGTTATGTGCGATGCATGAGATGCATTGTATGATGACGTTCTCAAAATAAACGAGACTATGTTAGATATGATGTACGCACATGCCACAATGTATGAACATGAAATGCGAACGTAATAATCTGAGTCTGGGAAAATAAATCCCTGATTGCTGTTTGGAGAGTATGAGAAATGGTATTCTTGACTGCTGTAAAAAACCATAGTTCCTCTACTTCTTCTGAGGATGGTGAACAAAGATGACTATGCTGGGGATTTTCCCCTTATTTATGGATATTCTTCCGAGTAGAGACTCTATTTGAGAACAAATCTGCGGGAGAATAACTCTTTTGGATAGGAGATACAATATTAATAGATCTGCTGATTTGGAGAAATAAACTCAGTTGGGGATGAATTACCGTTGAGGATGATAATGAATTCTGTTGGAGATTGAATTTCTGCTTGGGAAAGAAATAAACTCTGCTTGGGAAAAAAATTACCGACTCACTCGCGATTGTGAACCTCAACTGGGGAGAGTTATGTCCTGTTCGGGAAAGCTAACATCAATGTCTTTGGGTACCTTTTACTCTGTAGGGAGTGTATGCACCACTACTCATGTTCTCAAGCTGGATCTATCCCGGTACCTGATGGGCAGAGTAATTGTAAGGTTTGGGCACTTCTAGATTTCCCTGTTTCTGGCATTACGAGTAATCGTCTTTTGTTTTTTATGTAAATATTTACGAGCAGCAATCATTTTCAAATGCATATATCAAAAATAAATCATTGGACGTTCTTGCAAAACAAAACATAAAAAAGAAGAACAAATTGAAATTTCTTGTGAAAATGAATTGTATTGATTTTTGAAGTTGGCCCATAATAGGCATTTTGTACAAGGAGGTTGACGTCTCAGTAAGAGAATGCCGCTGAAAGACAGAAATTATACAATTTGTGTAAGAAAAAAAACAGCTATGTGAAATGATCCTATCGGGTTCCAACTCTGCTATTTCCTTTATATCTTCAAGCGTCTCATCACTTTGCTGCTTGGTCGAAGGTGGATCAGATTGATTGGCGCCGCCTGATCTTGATAGTTGATACCGATGTCTGGTTGCAAGATGATCCAATGAGACATAGTGTTACGCTCTGATCCCTGATTTTTGCCTGGACCACCTTTTCTGGTTTTTAGTCTATCGGGATACCCTTTTTTGCCCAAGCCGCCTTTTCAGGTTTTCGACTTGTCGGGTGTAAAGTTTTTTTTAATTTTCATCCCTTACTTTTGCTCGAACCCTTTTGGTTCGTCGGGAAGCCCTTATTTCTGCCTAGTCCATTCAACCTAGCGGGTCTTTGATTATGCCTAGTATCTTTTCACTATGTCTGCATTGACGGGGTGAGGAAGGTCGTCACCATCCATGGTGGTTAGAATCATAGCTCCTCCCTAGAAAATGTTCTTAACCACAAATGGCCCTTCGTATGTGGGGGTCCATTTTCCCCTTGGATCACCTTGTGGTAGTATGATGTGTTTGATCACTAGATCCCCGACTTGATATTCTTGACGTTTGACTTTATTGTTAAAGGCCTTAATCATTTGCTTTTGATACGTCTGACCATGACAGATAGCAGTAAGTCTCTTTTCATCGATTAGATTCAGCTGATCAAGCCGGGTTTGGATCCAGTCCTCTTCATTCAAACCCACATCCTTCATAATCCTGAGAGAGGGTATCTGGACTTCGATGGGTAGGACTGCCTCCATGCCATACATCAAAGAGTAAGGTGTTGCCCCTGTTGACGTCCGTGTTGAGGTACGGTACCCATGAAGAGCGAATGGTAACATCTCGTGCCAGTCTTTAATGTCACAATCATATTCTGCACAATCTTTTTGATGTTCTTGTTAGCCGCTTCAACAACCCCATTCATCTTCGGCCGGTAAGGAGAAGAGTTATGGTGCTGAATCTTGAACTGTTTGCAGAGCTCGGTGATCATTGTGTTATTGAGATTTGTACCATTGTCAGTAATAATTATCTCTGGTACACCATATCGACAGATCAGATTGAGTCGAATAAACTGCGCCACGACGTTTTTCGTTACTGTAGCAAAGTAACCTGCCTCAACCCACTTGGTGAAATAATCAATTGCTACCATAATGAAATGATGCCCGTTAGACGCAGTAGGTCTGATCTCGCCGATCATGTTGATGCCCCACATTGCAAACGGCTAGGGAGCTGTCAAAACATTCAGGGGAATTGGAGGCACATGCGCCTTATCAGCATAGACTTGACACTTATGACAGGTTCGAGAATGCTGATAACAATCGGCTTCCATAGTGGACCAATAATATTCTGCCCGTACGATTTTCTTCGCCATGGTGTGTCCACTAGAATGAGTTCCAAAAGTACTTTCATGTAACTTTGTCATGATCGTTTCTGCCTCGCTCTTGTCTATGCACCGCAGTAAGGTTTAATAATGGTTACGCTTATAGAGGATACCATTACTGATGAAGAACTTCGCAGCGAACCTTCTCAGAAACTTCTTATCATTAACAGATGCCCCATCGGGGTATTCTTGAGCCTCAAGATACCTCTTTACCTCATGGAACCAGGGTTTATCTTCCACCTCTTCAGTCTCAATGTCACAGCAATGTACGGGTTCATCCAACCTCTCAATGGTAATCTAGGGAGCTTCATTGTCCCAACTAACTTTGAACATAGAAGACATGGTGGCTACCGCGTCCGCCAACTGGTTCTCTTCTCTCGGGAAATGTTCAAAGGTTATCTCCTCAAAGTGTGGGAGAAACGTCAGTACATATTCTTTGTAAGGAATACGATTCGGGTGCTTCGTATCCCACTCGCCTTTGATCTGACTTATCACCAGGGCGGAATCTCCGAATACACTCAAGAACTTAATCCTTAGGTCGATTTCATCTCAGAGCCCCATGATACACGCTTCATACTCTGCCATGTTGTTGCTACAGTTGAAACATAACCGGGCGGTGAACGGAGTATGATAGCCCTTAGGAGATATAATTACAGCGCCAATGCCATTACCTAATGCGTTTGAGGCTCCATCAACATAAATAGACCATCAGGATCCCTCCTCAGGTCCTTCATTCGGTCCAGGTTCTTCGCAGTCGATTACCAACATGATATTCTCATCCGGGAACTCGAAATTCATGGACTGGTAGTCATCCACGGCCTGATGCACCAAATGATCCACCAATACACTCCCCTTGATTTCTTTTTGGGTTGTGTATTGGATGTCGTACTCAGTTAAGATCATATGCCATCTCGCTATCCTTCTGGAGAGAGCAGGCTTCTCGAAAATATACTTGATCGAATCCATCTTTGATATCAACAAGGTAGTGCGAGTCAGCATATACTGTCTCAGTCGGCAAGCAGCCCATGCCAAAGCACAGCAAGTTTTCTCGAGCAATGAGTATCGGGTCTCACAGTCGGTAAACTTTTTGCTAAGGTAATAAGTGGCGTGCTCTTTTCGACTAGACTCGTCATGCTGCCCCAGCACACACCCCATTGAATTGTCTAGCACTGTCAAGTATAATATCAAAGGTCTTCCTTCAACTAGAGGCATCAGAATTGGTGGTTCTTGAAGTTACTCCTTGATTCTTTTGAAAGCAGTCTGGCACTCATCATTCCACTTTACCACTTGATCTTTCTTCAGCAGCTTAAAGATTGGCTCACAAGTAGCAGTCATATGTGAAATGAACCTAGCGATGTAATTCAGACGTCCCAAGAAACCTCTAACTTCCTTCTCTGTGTGGGGAACCGGCATCTCTTGTATGGCTTTTACTTTTGCAGGGTCCACCTGAATACCTTTATCACTGACAACAAAACCCAGAAGCTTACCAGACCTTACCCCGAAGGTACACTTGTTCAGATTCAACCTCAGCTTGTACGTCTTCAACCTGCCAAACAGTTTTTGGAGATGATCAAGGTTCTCTTCTTTAGTCTGGGACCTGGCGATCATGTCATCAACATAAACCTCAATCTCGTGGTGAATCATATCATGGAACAAAGCGACCATGGCGCGCTGATAAGTTGCCCCACCATTTTTCAACCCAAAAGGCATTACCTTGTAACAGAAGGTTCCCCACTGCGTAACAAAGGTTGTCTTCTCCATGTCTTCAGGAGCCATCTTTATCTGGTTGTAGCCAGAAAAACCATCCATGAAGGAGAAGATCTTGTGCTGCATGGTGTTGTCGACTAGAACATCAATGTGAGGAAGTGGGAAGTCGTCTTTGGGGATTACCTTGTTCAGATCTATGTAGTCCACACACATCCGTACCTTACCATCCTTCTTGGCTACCGGAACAACGTTGGCAACCCACCGCGGATAAGAAGTGACAGCTAAGAATGCTGCGTCGAACTGTTTCATGACCTCTGCCTTGATTTTCTCTGACATTTCACGGTGCATACAACGGACTTTCTGCTTTACCGGAGGGCAGTCTTCTTTGGTTGGCAGGCGATGTACCACAATATCAGTGTCCAGACCAGGCATGTCTTCGTAGGACCATGCGAAGATCTCAACATAGTCGTGTAACATCTGTATTAACCGTTGTTTGACACTAGGCTCCAAATTCGCACCTATTTTGACCTCTTTTCTGTCTTCCTCTATACCAAAATTCACTGACTCAACTGGCTCTTCGTGAAGCTGTATGGCCCTTTCTTCCTGCTGTAATAGTCTAGCAAGTTCTCCAGGCACCTCACAACCATTCTCACTTTCGTCCTCGGCTTGGTTGATCGGATTTTCAAAGTCATAACTGGCAGTAGTAGAGTTGTTATCAATGGGATCCAGAGTGGATATGGATCTGCAGTATGATATGTGAGTGTGTGTAAGAGAATAGCTGTTTTGATAAAGTGATAGACAGAAAAGAAGAAAACAAAGAGCACAAAATTTGTAATGCAAGAAACGTCCAATGCTTTATTAATGATATATGAAATGTCAAATAGTAAGCCCTCATAAGCAAAGCCAAGGTGCCTCGGGTAAGGCACCGGGCCGTAAAGTTTCAAACTGTTTATTATAAATCTTAAAACAAAAGTCAATTACTGCAGAATAAAAGAAACAGGTATGAAGTCCTTCGCCATCCAATTATTCAGCCCACCGTTGGTTGTTGGGTAGATCCAGCTGTCGATGTCTGAATCTTCTTCACTGTCCTCAATTGCATTAACTCCTCGATTACTGATGTGTAGAGGAGGTCTTCCAATCCATGCGTGCCTAATAGCCCTTTGAGCCCCTGTAGTAAAGCCCAAACCAAATTTGTTAGTTTTGTGAGTGAAATCAGGGAGATGACCCCAATTGGTACACCCACCTTCTTCAACTACAGCCCTGGCATCCTTGAGAGAAGCCATCTTCAGCGGAGGTTTGTTGGTAGTAACTTCAGTTGATGCCAAAGTCTGAGGGACCTCTTCGAAGTTATGACAAGGAGTTTCTATGAACTCCCCGTCCATCTCTACATAATAGAAGGAATTGAGATGACTCACCATATACTCCTCTTCACCTTGCACCATGACAATTTTCCCCTTTACTAAATACTTCAGCATTTGATGGAGTGTAGAAGTAACTGCCCCAAACCTATGGATCCACGGACGACCCAGCAAGCAAGAATATGATGGCCTGATATCCATTACATAGAAGGTGGACCCAAATGTCAGGGAACCCACTTTGACAGGGATGTCCACCTCCCCGTGCACCATTCTTTTTGATCCGTCAAATGCCCTTACCACAATGTTACTCGGCTTTAAAGTCAAACCCTCACAATCCAAATGTTCCAACGCTTTCTTTGGAAGAACATTCAACGAAGACCCGGTGTCTACCAGCACGTGGGCCATAGTGGTTCCCCTGCACTCAATCGAGACATGTAGAGCATCATTATGATTCCTCCCCTTAGGGGTCAGATCCGCATCTGAAAATCCTAGCCCATTGTCGGCAGTCAGGATGGCCATACAATCTGTGAAATGATCTGCTGACGCTTCCTGCGGCACATGCGCAGTCTTGAGAAATGCAATCAAAGCCTTCGCATGGGCTTTAGAACACAACAGTAGATACAACATGGGGATATTTGATGGGGTCTGCCCCAGCTGTTCGACCATATTGTAGTCTCTTTTCTTGATAATTTCCAGTATTTCCTCTATTTCTTGTTTAGAGGCTTCCACAACAATTTTTCTAGGTGCCTCCATTTGGGCAGGCTCACCTATGATTTCTTTTCCCCGAATCCCAGATGGTTCGGTGACAGGGGTGATAAATGGAGTAAGAACTGGAACAGTAGTTGATGTGCTAACGGGAACGATAGATGGAATGGCAATAGGTTTGTTGACAGTCGAAAGGGAAATCTCGGGAGAGAAGATCCTCCCGCTTCGGGTAACCTTACTAGCCCCGACAATATTACTAACATCAGTATCAGCTTCTTCATTCTTCAAATCTTTCTTAATGCCATGATAATACACATCAGCACCATAGTGCCATGGGATAGCCTTGTCTGAAGTGTACATGATGGGACCAGGAACAGTGATTATTAACGGAGCAAATATTTGAACGGGTGTAACCCTAACAGGTCTTCTCGAGGAAACCTTGGAAGGATTGGCAGAAATGGTTATAATGGCAACATCTTCACTTGGGACAACAAGCATCATAGTCTTCTCAAACAAAATTTCTTTATTATCCATCAGGCGCTGGACACCTTACTTCAACAAATGGCAACCAGAAGGTAAAATCGAGCACATGTGGAAACCTTCACCACAACCTGGAAATAAACCAGCCAATAGCAAATCCCTTTTAACAGTCATAAGAGGAGTAGAAATTTCTTCAACAAACGTCACAAACAAATCAGTGTCAATAGCATTAACCCCACGACCATGTTTGGGCATAGGAGCAGTTATTACATTCGGCTTTTCTGGAGAATCGAACTCTATCTCCTTAGCTTCCAGCAAATCTTGTACTTTGTTTCTCAAATCCCAGCAGTCATTGGTGTCGTGGCCAGGACTCTTAGAATGGTAGGCGCACCACGCGTTGGGATTGTATCTAGGAGAGGTAGTGTTTGGATTTTTGGGAGCCTCCCTCAATATGGTCAAGTTGGATCTCAGCAGGTGAGGTAACACTTCAACCAATGTCATGCTAATGTGGGTAAACTTCCACTGTGGTCTTTCCACCCTTTGTTGATTGTTGTGTTATGGAGCAACTGAGGGTCTTGGTATCACTACAGCATTTACCGTTGGACGGTGTTCAGATCTGTTTTGGCCCCTCGGGCTATAAACTGCACTGGCTTCCTTCTTACCAGTAAAAGGCTTCTTTATCAAACTCGAAGAGGCATCTTTCTGTATTTTACCACTTCGAATTCCAACCTCCACTCTTTCTCCAATTAAAATCAACTCGGTGAAACCAGACGACGATTTGCGATTAAGTGGTTGAAAAATGGACCAGATAGTGTCCCTAGAAACATATCAACCAACTCCCTATCAGACAAAGGGGGTTGAACTCTGCCAGCCAAATCTCTCCATTTTTTAGCGTAATCTTTGAAACCTTCACCTGCACCCATGGATATACTCTAGAGTTGAGTACGAGTGGGAGCAAGGTCGGCATTGTACTGATACTACTTGTAGAAAGTAACAACAAGATCTTCCCAGTTTCGGACATTGGTCCCTTCCAACTGGTAGAACCATTCAAGCTGAGTTCCTGACAGACTATCTTGAAAGAAGTGCACCCACAAATTTCTATCAGCAATGTGGGGTTGAATCTTCCTGACATAAGAGAGAAGATGGAGTTTTGGGCAGGACACTCCATCATACTTAGAAAAAACTGAAGCCTTGAACTTCTGATGGATGACCACTCCCGATACTAGTCCCAGTTCTCCAAAATCCACACCAGGTATCTTCTGAACTTCCATAGCACTCAAACGGTCTTCTAGTTGCTTATATCTATCCTCAACAGGAGGATATTTCTCATCATCAAAATCAGTATCATTATCAGAGACTGCAGGACTAGGGTCCTTTTCCTCTTCTTGGTTCTCCCCGTCTTTGGATGAAGAGATTAGATCAGTTTGATGCTTCAACCTTTCTCCAAACCTTCTGCCCATATTCAGAATACCGACCTTCTTCTTCTTCTTCTTATCTTTCAGAATGAGGGTCTTTAGATCCTCTTGCCCCTTTTCCAGACTGATGAACATCTGCTGGAACTGGGCGTTCTGGGCCTGAAGATATTTGATGACTTGATCGGAAGACATTTCTGCTGAAATAAACAGCGAAGAAGATGAGAAGCCTGTATTGGTACCTGTAATGATATGTATGATAATGGGATGCGCATGTAATGATTTCAAATACTTTGGGAGATTTAAATTTGCAAACCAAAATAACCAAAACTTTATTAGCTTAAATTTGAAAGGTTCAACATGCCTTTAAGGCATTACAAAGAAGTAAATAAAACAAATCTAAAACTAGAAAATAAAGATCAAAAGTCCCATGGACGCTTTCTCTTTGTGCTGATATAATCATTGAGCACTCTTTCTTCCTCGAGTTTCCTGGTGAGCTTCAAACCCTTCCTCTCTTACTCATGGAACTGCTCTCGGTAAGTATCCCTCAGTAGGAATGTAAGGATATAGAACCGTGTAAGGAATTCCGTCTTCAGTAGTGGGTTCCACAATCACTGGTAACATTTCCGCATAAGGCATCATAAGCTTCTGGGCACGAGCTCGGACCCATTGGAGGTAAGGCTGCATATGAAGGGAAGTCTTTGGTCCCAACTCATGGGGGTCAAATCTATTTACCATGCCCCAAGCTCGTATGAACCTTCGGCGATGCCCCTTAACATCATCCTAATAGTCGAATACAATATCCTCGAGAAGTAACCTATGGGGACCGTCTCTTCGAGCACGACCAAATTGTCGCAAAGCTAGACAAGGATTGTAAGTTATGCCCCCTCTGGTACCAAGTAATGGGACATTAGGGTACCCCCCCACAACGGTCAATAACAACAACGTCTTCCATAGCTCGAGAACACCAAAGAATATATGTATGAGCGAGTGACATTATTCTCGACCAACCCAAACCTTCTTCGTTCTTCAGTATGGACTTAGGGAGGTGAGAAATAAACCACCTCGACAACAATGGCATGCAGCACATAAGAGTCCCTCTTCTCCTCGTTGTATGAGTATAGAGAGCGTGCAGAATATCTCCAAGCAAGGTAGGCACTGGGTTGAGAGAAAGGAAAATCTTGATAGCATTCACATCTACGAAAGAGTCCGGATTAGGGAAGAGAACTAAACCATAGATAAGAAGAGCCAAGACATCCTCAAAAGCCTAAAAATCCATATCATCCCAAAATAGTTGAGCCTGGTCTATCAGAAATTTGGCTAGAAAACCCTCGACTCCGCTTCGAGTTTCCCAATTGGATACCACATCGGCCCGTTTCAAATGCAAAGCTGAGGCAATGACTTCTGGCTTAGGAACTTCTTCTATACCTGTTAAGGGTGCCTGTTCCAGAATGGATATGCCCAATAGATGAGAGAATTCTTCCAAGGTGGGTACCAACTGATAATCTGGAAAGGTGAAACAGTGATGCTCGGGATCGAAGAATTGAAAAAGTACGCTCATCATCTGTTCATCATGGTTTGAAGTAATCAGGCTAAGAAGTTGACCATGTCTCTTAATGAACATAGAAGTTTCATATATTCTTGACACTATCTCTTTGAGTTGGGATGGTATCTCCACAAAGTTGATTCGGATAGTCTTTCTACGCAAGGAAGCCATGATCTGCAAAACAAAACAAAGATAAATTCCCTTGGTCTTTGAAATGGTTAGTGTAATGAAGCATGAATGCCATGTTATGATGCATGATGTCATGATAAACCACAGGTATAACAAACGCCAGTATTTCAAAGACAAACAAATCACACAAAGCCCTTAAGTTTAAGGCTTTCATGAGGTCAAAGGTAATACCCTCTTGAAGTTAAGTTAGTTTTAACCTGTCCTAGAAAAGTAACCGGGTTCTAGAGGATCTCAATATCACTGACCATCCTCAATCGGTCATGGTTTCAGCTCACACAATATTTTCTTGCGGCCGAAATTATTCCGAGAATATGGTCTCAATGAGTGTAGCATCGAGTATCAACCAGTTCTCAGCTTTATACCGAGGCCGGCTATCTCACTACTTTCTAATGGCCAAGTTGGGCGATTAAAGGTTCTAAGGTCAGTTGATGCTTAACGATACCATGCGGCGGCCCTGTATTCTCCTTATTTATCCACAAGGAATACCGTTACCAACCAAAGTGCCACACCAATGTAGCCACTGCTTCAACCGTATCGGTATACGCCGTACATTTCCCTCACAGTCTATTGCTACTTACCTAAAAGGTATTCCCCAGATCCAGGTTAGGATCTATAGTAACTCCAAACAAACCCTTAAAAGTAAAGCAAACAAAGCAATTAAGAGAAGAAATTACGATGAACTAGATCCTAAGGTATACCCCACTTATTACTTCCCGAGCAGAGTCGCCAGTTCTGTGATACGGTGGCAGAACCGACTATTTAATACTGGTTTGTGTTTTGCATTTTTTGTTTGCAAAATGTCGCGGTAAGCAAGAGTCGCCACCGACTTTTATTTTATCCAACCAGAAAGGAAAAAAGTACAGAAAAAAAATCCTTTTTCGAGATATTCTGAGTACGAGGGGTAGATTATAGAAATGGAAGGTGTTAGCACCCTTTCTATACATGGTTCTCCATGGGCTCTTAGGTACTTGCTCATCTTTTAAAATTGCTTGTGTTTGTGTGCTTTGTTTTTGAAAATGTTTTACTTCGTGATAACCCTTGTATCAGTCCTCAAGGATGTGACGAAGTTGTTATGAAAATTTGTTTGGAAAGTGTAAGTGTGAAAAGTTTTGATTTGAGCAAGTACCTACTAGCATCTACCTACTCGAAAAAAGATCATTTCTATTCTTGTTTCCTTTAGACCGTGTTATCCTACTATTAGTGAGTAGGTAACACCATCGTTGGACTTTGTAAGGGTCAATTCGAAAGGGACATATGATCACTAAAGCAATGTTAGGATACCTTAGTAATAACCCTAGAGTCTTAAGATCTTTCTTGAGGCAACATTTCCGAGGCAACATTCCAACGGGACATTAGATCTTTTTAGATAGGAGGGAAACCACTAAAGCATCCTATACTCAACGATCGTTTACCGAAGGCAACCTAAGTGAGATTATACCTTAAGAGTGATATGTGCGAGTGATTTGTTTTCAGTTATTTATCTTTGCACATTAGGGTTTTCTAACCGTATTAATTTGTCATGCATTATTGTCATACAATCCTATTAGCATACATCTAGACAGTTAAATATTTGTGGGAATCAAAAATGCGAGAAAGTAAATCTACGCTATTACAAGGCTTCGAGGAGGGGGATTAATTACATAGCCAAAAAACCCGGGAATTTAAACAATAAATAAAACCCTAAATTAAACTATTACAAGCCATGAACAGTTGCAAAAATATTGTCGAAATAAATTATAAGCGCGTGATGAATCAAATACGAAACGACTAGGGTTTTGACCCTTGACTAAACCTATTGACGATTGATTAAAAAAGATGATTTTTGTCATGTTTTAAGAAAATAATGAAATAGCTAAATAAAAAGAAGACCTAACTACTAATTAATTTTAATTAAGAAAGATAAATTAATTCAATCTAAAAAAACATATTTTTTGTATTTTATGTATTTGGGAAAAAGAGAAAAAATAAATCAAGAGTTAACCTAGTTTTCTAATTTAATTTTAATTGTAAAAGTAAATTAAAGTTTTCCTAAGTTAAGCTAAATTAAATTAAATTTGATAATAGTAAAAAAAACTAATTCTAATTTTTTGTGAATTATTGATTTTATGATTTTTTGAAAAAAAAAAGATTAATTTGTGAATTAAGAATAAATAAAATAAATATTAAAGGAATAAAATAAAATAAAATAAATAAGAAAAGAATGATGGGCCAGGGCTAGCAATAATGGGGGTATATTGTTGAAATTTTGAGCCCAAATGATCCAAGCCCGTTTGACTTTGCTGGATCTGATGCACATGTTGACTTGAGGTGCATGATGGACCTTCAATGGAAAGGCATTGGATCTTGGACGAAGATAAATTTGATGGTTGGATCTTGAGTTGCATGGTGGATGCTTGGACATGTGGTGTACCTGATTATGTGAAGCAAAATTATATGAAATAAATATTGGGACCTGGGGATCGAACCCAGGCCCCCACGCTCGCTCTTAGTACCTACTTGCCATCTGTGCTACTTTGCTCATTTGTACATATAATGGAAACAATTAATATAAGCAAAGCATGTGGCTTATTCAGAAAAATGCGCTAAAATTCAAACCAACCAACCAGAGATTTCCACGCCTCATCTTCTTCCCCAAACCGTTGTTTTAGGTAACAGAACTTTTACCTACGGTTGCTTTGCTGTAACTACAGACCTGTGCCATTAAAAAATTATATACAAGCAATATAAATGAAATTCAAAGGTACCAATCAACTCGTATCATCCTCACGAGTATCATGGTACCAGAATCTAAGCCCAATTTAGCATGTACTGCAAAGCCCTAAAACAAGCCAAGAAACCCTAACAATGGCGTATCATGATTCATGTGCTAAAAATGCAATTAAAAAATACCAAAAGCTTGCAAACTCAATGATAAACAAGAATATATGAATCAAACGTGAATATGATGAGTAAATCAATGAAATCGAAAACAAATTTTTAGGCAAACCATGTGAATGTTGCACGCGGATTCTGGACCTGAGGCGGCTTGAAATTGATTGGGATACGTTCCTGGGATGTCTAGCATTGTGTTGGCAATGTTAGAATGGCCTGGATTGGCCTCTAGGATGTAAATTGAATCACCAATTTTCTTTGAATTTTTGAAGTTTGGTTCTAGCTTTTCCAGGACTGTCAACCCTTGTTCTTGTCGTGGATATGTTCTCTATATGTACTAGAGTGAATTAGGGTTGTAAAAACCACTAGTCTCTTTACAAATCTTGAAGATTTGATTTGGTTTTCATGGCATATGATATCCTTCCAAATTTGGCCTAATCATGCTCTTTTTTTTTTCAATTACCATTGATTTGAATTGATCTTGCAAGCTCAACATACCTTGGTTGCTAACCTGTCAAAAAAATCCAATCAAATCAAATCTTTGATAATTTTCATCATTTATTTGATTTAATTCACCTTTTAATTAATGAAAAATCAAAATAAATTGAAAAATGAAGCAAACAATTGGTGGATAAGTATTTGAGTCATGGACCACATTATAATTGAGGTGCAAGCATAAAAAGTTGGGGCCATTTAGCAAAAAATGCAAATTTGAGCACATTTGACTTTGGCAATTTTGCAAAAATGGTCAACTTAGCCAATGCATAACTCTCTCAATTTTGACCCTAGAGAGGTTTTCTTGGACTTTTTAGAAAGCTTAGGATTTCTTCTAAGCAACCATTTTGGTATCATCTCAATTGAGTCTTCCACGTTCATGTATGAAGCCTTGACCCAAAAAGTGTTTTTGTTGACTTTTCAAAATGACCTATAATGTCAAAATTCATATCTTTCTGTGAGTGCATATTTTAAACTTTGGAGTTGGATATTAATTGTAGAGAATTTCATCCTCTTCAAAATGAGCTTTGGATGGGTCATTTCTGATAAAGTATGAGGAAGTTATGCTTGGTCAAAGTTGAGTTGACTTTTCCTATAAAACCCTAATTTAGCAACTTTTGGGTTTTGATGAATTGTGAGCAATCCTTGAGGAATCATGACCAACCCTTGATAAAATTATGGATAGTACTTCAAAATTAGGATGTTTACCAAAAATCTTGAAGGTTGACTGTATGTGGGCCACAATTGACTTTTGACCTAACACAGTCGATTTTCAGGCATTTGAGCAATTGACTGAGCAAACTTCTTCTGCAAGGCTTGAAACTTGACATGGATGATATTGAGAATACATTAGGAAAATTTAATTCATTTGGGATCCTTTGGACTCAAACATCTTGATGAAAAATGAAACCCTAATTTGAGGTATACTGCCTTAGGGGAGAGTTTGTCTGGTCAACTCTTGAACTTCCTTGAGCAGTTTGGGGACCTCACATGATATTTATTGAGAAATATGAGAGGGAAAATTTTGGGGTACAACACACACCATGGATCTCTTGGAGCCAACCACACTGGATTGTTACAGGCGCATTGGCTCACTGTTTGGGCCTAGTAATTCATGTTTCTCACACCCCGCATATTTACTTTTTGCAGGCCCATTCCTTTTTTTTTTCTGGATTATTTTGTTTTAACTTTTTTTAACCTAATTAAATATTTTTAAATTAATTTAAAATCAATTTAGAATCAGGGTTTTTAATTAAATTAACCAAATTAATTCTTTCTTTTAATTAAATTGATTAACTTTTTTTAGTAAATTAATTAAGTAGGTTTTTTAGATTTTAACTAATAAATCTTTTTTGTAAATAAAATCAATTAGGGTTTTTAGATTCATCATCAAATCATTTTTTTAAGAATCATAAAACATTTTTTCTTGTTTCTTTTATCTTTGTTGCTCTTTTATTTTCGTAGTTCTTTTCCCAATTTATGTAACTGATAATGGTTTGAAATAGCTTAAATTAGGGTTTACTGTTTTTTTCCCGATTTTATGGTTTTGTACTCCCTTACCCGAAGCCTTGTAATAGTTTAAGATTACTTTTCGTACCTTTAAATTTCCTTACTTTTATTTTATACTTTGAATCTAATTGTTAGAGGTATGCTAATAGGATTGTATGTCAAGAAGATATAAAAATAATCGTTAGATAACCTTAATATAAAAGATAAATAAACTGAATTAAATCACTCTTGACACTTGCACCTCTAGGGTAACCTCACTCGTTGCCTCAGAAAACAGTCATGTCCCTCGAATATGGGGATGCTTTAGCAAAGTCCCTTTGATACAAAAGATCGTAGTCCCTCAATGACCCTTACGATGCTACCTTCGATAAATGATCTTAGTCCCTTATAATAAATTGTTAAAGTTCCCTACGAGTTTCCTTTTATGACTGTATGACGACCCTCGCCTATCCCTTCACATCCAACTATATGGGTTCCTACTAACTAATGCTAGGATCTCACAATCTAAGGAGGAGGAAAATAACACAAAAGACTTTTGAGTAGGTAGATAGCTCGTAATCGCTTGCTCACAAAGAAAAAACATATTTTTTCGCAAACACTTTTCTTAAAATATTTTCAAAAACAAACACTTTATATCCATTCTCAACTGATACGAGAATCATTACAAAGTTTCCGAACTTAGGCACTTTCAAAATATTTTCAAACACATACACAAAAGCATTTCAAACAAAGTGAGCTAGCGATTAAGAGCCCGTAGATAACTACGGATGAAAAGGGTGCTAACACCTTCCATTTTCATAACCTACCCCCCGAAATCAGAAAATTCTCAAAGTTATTTCCTGTTCTTTTCATCCTTTCCTTTTTGGATAAAAGAAAATTTGGTGGCGAATCTTGCTATCTGCAACATTTACGATAAAATGCAAAACTAAGTCAGTTCTTCCACTGTATTACAGAACTGGCGACTCTGCTAGGGAATTAAAAAATAGGGTTACCTTAGAGTTAGATCACATTTAAACGTTTTCCTTGTTTGATTTGCCTGCTTTATTTTTAAAGGGTTGTTTGGGTTATTTCTTGCAAAGATCCTATACCCAGATCTGGGAAACATTTTAGGTAAGTAGAAATAGATCATGGAAACTATACGGTGTATACCGATATGGTTGAGATGATAGCTATGTAAGTGAGACACATCAGTCTGTACTGGTATCCCTCGAGTCAGTCGGGGAGCATACTAGGCTGTCGCATGGTGTCATAAGCACTAACTGACCTTAGAACCTTAATTGACCCAACTTAGCCATTAGAAGGTAGTGAGTTAGCCGACTTTGGTGCATTTCGAAGTTTGTTGATACATGATACTACAATCATTGAGATTCAACTCCTGAGTTTTGTTTGGTAGCAAGTCAGTTGCCGGGCTAGACGAATCTTGTGGGAAAAATCAGTGATATTGAGATCCCTAGAACCTAGTTACTACTTTAGGATAGGTTAAGCCAACTGAACTTCGAGAGGGTACTTACCTACGAACCCTATGCAAGCCTTAAGCCTAAGGCTCTTGTGTGCTTTGTTTCTGTTTGTTATTTGTTCAAACATGACATCATAACATCATGACATCATAGCATATCATTTTAACTGATTATTTCAAGGATCTCATGGGCATGTGATGCATCTTTATCATGAACCAGACGTCTAGCTAGGGGCAAGAGGATTTATTTTCCTCTAACTAAATGTCATCAAGGTATCATAAACCGACTTCTAACAAGGGAAAAGAGGATTTATTTTCCTCTAACCAATGTTGTCGAAGACTGAAGTACGTTATCTTGAGTCAAAGGCTAGGACCCAATCGACATGGTGAGCTTGATTTTTGTAGACATGAAGTTCTTCAGTCAAAGCTGCAGTCCATCTCAATTTCAAACATTTTCTTTTCTTTACCCCGCGAGATCCTTGAAAACATTTCATCCACATATCATGCATCATCACATAATAGGTTTTCCCATACATGTTTTTCTCAAATTCTTTCTGCTTATTTCAGCAAAAGATGGCTCTTGAACAGACTGTTAAGGAACTCCAAGCTCAGAATGCCCAATTCCAGGAGACCCTCCTGAACCTAGCTCAAGGATAGAAAGATACGATGGTGCTCATTTCCAAAAAGAAGAAGACTCGAAAGCCAATTTCTATTCTCAACATGGGAAGAAGATTCAAAGGTCCTGCTAAACCAGTTCAAACTGCTGATATCACCTCTGATGAAGATGATAACCAAGAGGAGGATGGTAGAAGTGTTAGGGCTGAAGGTGGAAGCAACATTGGTTATGGTAAGATGCATGAGGAAGAAGACTATTATGATGAACAATACCCTCATGCTGATGATAAATACAAACAAATGGAAGATCACCTCAAGGCCATGGAAATTCAGAAAGTGCCTGGACTGTATTTCAGAGAGTTGGGTCTTATTCCGGAGGTAGTTATCCCTCACAAGTTCAAAGTCCCCACTTTGGCTAAATGTGATGGTGTGTCTTGTTCGAAACTTCATCTGAGATCCCATGTTCAAAAGATCCAACCCCATACTACTGACAGAAAGCTATGGGTTCACTTCTTCCAATAAAGTTTGTCTGGTTCACAAGTCGAGTGGTTCTATAAGCTGGAAGGAACCAACATTCGTACTTGGGAAAACTTGGCTGCTGCTTTCTACAAGCAGTATTGATATAATGCTGACCTTGCACCGACTCGTGTGCAATTACAAAACATGACTATGGGTTTGAATGAAGGATCCAAAGTATATTCCCAGAAGTGGAGAGACTTAGCTGTAAGGGTGCAACCTCCCTTGTCGGACCGAGAGCTAGTTGATATGTTCATGGGCACTCTAACAGGTCCATTCTTCAATCATCTGGTTGGGAGTTTTTCTTCTAGTTTTACTTAGATGATTCTAACCGAAGAACGAGTTGAAAGTGGTATTAAGAGCGGAAAAATTCAAGTGGCTGCCTCTTTAAGTGCTATAAAGAAGACATTCAATGGTAAAAAGGAGACCAATGTTGTTTATGGCCAGAAGGGCCAAGGTAAAAACGACCGCAATCAGTATGTGGGAGCGATATTGATTTCTAATCCGACGCCTGTATAACAACAACAACAACAGGGTAATAGGCGTAGGCCAGACTCTCCGGGAAGGAAGTTTACCAAGATTAATATGACATTGTCTCAGGCGTTAAAACATTTACTAAAAGCGGAGCTGATTACGCTAAGGGATCCTCCTCATAATCCCAACACCTCCTCTCCTAAGTAAATCCGAACGCGTGATGCGCCTACCATTCTAACAGTCCTGGGCACGACACAAACAACTATTGGAGCCTGAAAAATAAAATTCAGGACATGATTTATAACAAGGAAATTGAGTTTGACCCTCTGGAGACTTCGAATGTGATCACTACACCTATGCCTGAGCACGACAACAGTGTAAATGCCATTGATGTTGTTTCGGTTACAGAAGATGCTGATTATGACCTTGTCAGATCGATCTTTCCCACCATTGGAAATGTGCTCTAAAGTTGGAAGACTGAAGATGTTATCTCGACCTCCTTCAGACAGGAGTAAATGTCATTTCCTGTTGTCTTTCTTTTCAAGTTTTGGTTATGTAACTTTTTGGAACAATGACTTTAAGCCTTGTTCCTTACACGTGGCACAACGGTTCATTTGTTAAGGGTTGTCATTTCATAAACATATTTTCATTTAATATAGCATTGGACGCTTTGCATTAAAATTTTGTGCTCTCTGTTTTTCTTTTTAATTTTTATCACTTTCAAATAGTTATGTGTTTCTTACACACACCCACACAATACATTGCAGATCCACATCCACTCTGGATCCCGTTACTAACGATTCTGTTATTTCCACTTATGACTTTGAAAATCCAATCTACTAAGCCGGGGAAGAAGGTGAGGAAGATTGTGAAATACCAGGAGAACTAGCCAGACTCTTAATACAAGAAGAAAAGTCTATTCAACCACATGAAGAGCCAGTTGAAGTGGTAAACTTGGGTTCTGAAACAGATAGGAAAGAATTCAAGATAGGCACCAACTTAGAATACAATGTCAAGAACAGGTTAATACAGATGTTGCATGAATATGTTGAGATCTTTGCTTTGTCACTTGAGGACATGCCAGGGCTTGATACCGATATTATGGTTCACTGTCTGCCGATGAAAGAGGGTTGTGCTATGATAAAGCAAAAGGTTCGTCGCATGCGTCCCAAGATGTCAGAGAAGATCAAGGCTGATGTTATGAAACAATTCAACACAGGGTTCTTAGCAGTGACATTATATTCTCAATGAGTTGAAAACATTGTTTCGGTACCAAAGAAAGACAAAAAGGTACATATGTGTGTAGAATACATGGATCTGAACAGGGCGAGCCCCAAAGATGACTTCCCGCTTCCCCCTATTGATGTTTTGGTCGACAACACCGCTCAACACAAGGTATTCTTATTCATTGATGGTTTCTCAGGGTATAATCAGATCAAGATGGAACCTGGAGACCTGGAAAAGACTACTTTTGTTACACAGTGGGGCACTTTCTGCTACAAGGGTATGCCTTTTGGGTTGAAGAACGTCGGTGCAACATATCAGCATGCTATGGTAGCTTTGTTCCATGACTTGATTCATCACGAGATAGAGGTGTATGTCGATCATATGATAGCCAGATCACAGACTGAAGAAGAGCATCTGGACCATATATATAATTTTTTTGAGAGACTGAGGAAGTATAAGTTGAGGCTGAATCCGAACAAGTGCACCTTTGGGATGAGATCTAGTAAGCTCATGGGTTTTGTTGTCAACGGTAAAATAATTGAGGTTGATCCCGCTAAAGTCAAAGCTATTCAACAAATTCTGCCTCCTCGTATCGATTAGAAAATCAGAGGTTTCTTGAGACTACTGAATTATATTGCCAGATTTATTTCTCATTTGACCGCTACTTGTGAGCCGATCTTTAAGTTGCTGAAGAAAGATCAGATAAGGAAGTGGAACAGAGATTGCCAAATAGCTTTTGAAAAAATCAAGGAGTACCTACAAGAACCTCCAATCTCGATGCCAGTAGTTGAAGGAAAACCTCTAATCATGTATTTAACAGTGCTAGAGAACTCAATGGGGTGTGTACTGGGGCAGCATGACGAGTCTGGTCGAAAAGTGCATGCAATATACTACTTTAGAAAAAAGTTTACCGACTGTGAAACAAGATACTCACTGCTTGAGAAAACTTGTTGCGCTTTGGCATGGGCTTCTCTCCGAATAAGACGGTATATGTTGACTCATACTACCTTGTTGATCTCTAAAATGGATCCCATCAAATACATATTCAAGAAGCCCACACTCTCTGGAAGAATAGCCAGATGGAAAATGGTCTTAACAGAATACGATATTCAGTACACCACTCAGAAATCAGTCAAGGGAAGTGTACTAGCAGATCATTTGGCTCATCAAGCCATGGAATACTACCAATCTATGATCTTCGAGTTCTCGGACCAGAATATTATGCTAGTAACGGATTATGAAGAACCTGGATCGTTTGAAGGACCTGAGCCAGGATCCTGATGGACTATGGTTTTCGAGGGAGCTTCTAACGCACTTGGAAACAGAATTGATGTTGTAATTATCTCTCCTCAGGGTTTCCATACACCCTTCACTGCCAGATAATTCTTTTACTATACCAACAATATCGTTGAATACGAAGCATGCATCATGGGCATCAAAGCTGCTATTGACCTGAGAGTTAACTTCTTGAGTGTATACAGGGACTCAACCCTAGTAATCAGTCAAATTAAGGGAGAATGGGATACTATGTTAGAACATATTTTGATTCTACAACCCTTAGTTAGAGTTTTGATGATAACAAATACAAAGAACAAATATGCACCCTAAAAATTATGTTATTGTGTATGCAGAAGTTCTGACCAAAGCAGCATCAGAAGTTAAGGTATAGAAGCTACAAGCCGAAGTAATAAGAATTTGTGCTGAAGATTGATGACCAGAACCTGCGCTTAAGTGAAGTTAACTCTGATTCTGAACAGAAGCATTATAATCTAAGTCATCAATGTTCTGAAGCATCAGCAGCAGGCAAGGATGTAGGATTCTGAAGCGTTACTATTCAATCAAGACAACATCAAGTATAACGGCTTCATTCAGACAGGATCTTCTCCAAATGGAAATTGCTTTAATGATCATTATCACGCTTAATGATGAACAGTAATCCATTGCCTATATAAACAAGCTCAGTGATCAAATCGTTTATGATTTGCCAATACTATTGTACGAGAATTGGAAAATTCTACAAGCTTACTCATCTCTATTCCACGCTCTAAATTTGTGTAAAATATCACAGTTATGATAACTGTTTTTGTAACGAAAAACAACTATACACAATACTCTTGTTTATTTGATTAAAACAGTTTTCCTTGATATTAACCAGATTGTGGTTATATTCAAGAAGACTTTGACAGTTGTCAAAGTAGTGATTGTAATCTGTTTGTGAATTACTTGATTAAGTCCTCGTTGGAGAGAGGCGAAATCACCTTGACGGGGGGACTGGAGTAGTTTGAGATCAAACGAACCAGGATAAAAATACTGTGTCATTGCGCATTTGATTTCAAGTTTTCAATTTAACCCCCCCTTCTTGTGTTTTTCACTTCTTCATACTAAGCATTTGAATCTCATTCCTTATATAGATCATGTGCTGACCTTAATCTCGTGCTTTGAGGAAATTACTTTTGAGCATATCCCACGAGAGGAGAATCAGTTGGTAGACGCGTTGGCTACCATTTCGCCTATGTTCAAAGTCATATGGGATAATGAGGCTCCCAAAATTACCATTGAGAGGCTAGACGAACATGCACATTGCTATGAAGTTGACACTAACGGAGTAGAAGAGAAGCCTTGGTTTCATGAAGTGAAAAGTTATCTTGAGGCTCAATATTATCCTGAAGGTGCATCTATCAACAACAAGAAATTCCTATGGAGGTTCTCAGCTAAGTTCTTCCTGAGCAACGGAATTCTGTACAGGTGTAAGCATGATTCGACTTTGCTTCGTTGTATGGACAAGAAAGAGGCGGAGAAGATTATGGAAGATATGCATGAAGGTATCTTTGGTACTCATTCCAGTGGATGTACTATGTATAAGAAAATTTAGAGAGCGGGATACTATTAGTCGACTTTGGAAACTGACTGTCATTAATAATCAAGAACTTGTCATAAATGCCAGATCTATGCTGACAAAGTACATGTGCCTATAGTACCTCTGAATGTTTTGACTTCTCCTTGGTCATTTGCAATGTGGGGCATTGATATGATTAAAGAGATCAAACTTACTGCTTCCAATGGACATTGCTTCATCCTTATTGCCATTGATTACTTTACAAAATGGGTTGAAGCAGCCTCATTTGCCTTTGTTACTAAGAATGTTGTTGCCTAATTCATTAAGCATAACCTTATCTGTCTCTATGGCATCCCCGAAAGGATTATCACAGGAAATGTCACCAATCTCAACAACACTATGATCACAAAACTCTACACGCAGTTCAAGATCAAGCACCACAACTCTTCTCTGCATCGACCAAAGATGAATGGCGTAGTGGAAGCCGCCAATAAAAACATTAAGAAGATTGTGAAGAAAACGTTTGTAACCTACAAAGATTGGTACAAGATGTTACCATTTTCTATTCATGGCTATCTCACTTCATCTTGGACATCAACTGGGGCAACCCCATTCTCTCTAGTTTACGATATGGAAGTTGTCTTACCTGTCGAAGTTCAGATCCCTTCCTTGAGAATTATGAAAGATGCAAACTTGGACAAATATGAATGGATTCAGACTAGGCTAGATCAGTTTAATTTGATTGACAAGAAGAGGCTTGAGGTTGTTTGTCATGGTCAGATGTATCAGAAGCGTATGCTCAAAGCCTTCAATAAGAAAATCAAGCATCGAGTATATCAGGCTGGTGAATTGGTAATAAAGTGAATCATCCTACCGCAAGGTGACCTCAGGGGCAAATGGACTCCCACCTACGAAAGGGAATTTGTAATCAGGAAGGTATTTTCGGGCGGTGCAATGATACTTACCACCATGGACGATGGAGATCTCCCACACCCTGTGAACGCGGATATAGTTAAAAGATACTACGCATGAAAATGACCCGCTAGGTTAACTGGCCTAGGAAAAAATAAGGGCATCCCGGCGAAACCAAATGGGTTCGGGAAAAAATCAGGGATATATATATATATATATATATATATATATATATATATATATATATATATATATATATATATATATATATATATATATATATATATATATATATATATATATATATATATATATATATATATATATATATATATATATATATATATATATATATATATAAGACTGTACACCCGGAAAGTCGAAAACATGAAAAGGCGACTTGGGCAAAAAAGGGTATCCTGGTGGACTGCAAACCCGAAGGGCGGTCCAGGAAAAAATTATGGATTAAAGCGTATGACTATGTCTCTTTGTATCACTTACAGCCAAATTTATTACTAACGTCAAGTTCGAATGGTACAGATCGATCCAGTTAACTTCTTCCAACAACAAGGGATGAGATGCTCGAAGACATAGGGTAATAGTAGAGTTGGAACCCGACGAGATCATTTACACGTAGCTATATATTTTATTTTTATTTTGTACTATCTTCATTTTTCAAGAAGATTTCCCTTTACTTGGGTTTCTGTCTGCTTGTACAACAATCGCCTGTTTATAAGAAAACTATCAATATAAACACAATTTCAAAGTTCAAATTTTGTTTTACTCTTTCTGTTTTGTTTGCAAAAACATCCAATAACCAAATTGAATGAACATATGCATATGAACATGAATAAGCATTTACTCAAGATACTAGGAGTTGGGATAACGTTCAAGCCGTCCATAAATCCCCACAGAGAAATCCCCAGTAAAGTTTCCCTATAGAGCATTTTCCATAAGATAATCCCCCACAAAATCAGCTTGACAAGCTCATCTTCAACAAAGACACATTCCCTGCAAGTCTGAAATGTCTTAATTATACTCATCAGTAGATCCTCCTAGCTGACAAATGAGTATAATATTTTCCCCGATAATGTCGCCGACCTATAGAGTTTCAATCTTTAGTAAATTATGATAGCAACACAGTTCACAGGAAGTCTCTACTCCAGCTAAGTTTATTTCTCCAACACTATAAAATCCCCTTCAAAATACTCTTCTCCAACTGAATTCAAATCCCTCAACAGAGCATATTCCTCAATAGAGTGTTTCTCTAGCAAGGTTTATTTCCTCAACATGGTTTATTTCCCCAACATGCTTTATTTCCCCAGCGGAATTCAGTCTCCCCAACTTAAGTACATTCTTCTTACCACTTTAAATCACCGAAAAAACTTATCTCTCTTGCAAAGGGTAGTTCAAACCACTACCCCCACAAAGTTTCTACGAAATCTGAAATCGAACCAGATATCCGTTAATCTTATCCTCCCCATACGAGTCGACATTCATATCAAAAACTCGGTCAGATAGCACCTCAGAAGGTTATATATCTCTTTTATCCCTAGTCAAGGTATATAAGAATTAAACTCCCCAGTAGAGCGATGAATGACCAATGTTCTTGAATTCTTCTCCCCAAATAGAAATCAACATTCCCCAGAGGAGTTTCCTCAAACAGCAAGCCAGAATCCCCAGTAAAGGTATTCTATGAAAAGATTGAAGATCACACATATTCTTCATCCCCAGCAGTAGTCCAGGATTTATTTTCCCTATCAAGAATGTTATACAAATCTACTGATACACTTCAACAATATCTCACATTCATACATCACTTATCATAGCATATGCATACAAAACATATTAGAACATTCACATTTATTTTGAGAGCATCAGTATGCAATGCATTACATACCTCATGACATTGCTTAAAACTAACTTTTTCTTTTCAGGTAAATCTCACAAACAGAAAAAAGTCATCAACAATTTTCTAATAGGTCGCAGAGTAACTCCTGAAAAAAAGATGCTGTGACTATCTACATGATCCTACAATTTCCCTCAGAGACTAAAACAGACAAGTATCCACTTAAGAACTTTCCCCAGAGAGTCATTTTGAAAGATATCTCTTCTAGATGATTTCGAGCGTAGACATATTCTAGTAAATCATTCAGATGAAGTCAAGCATAGATTTCCTTCTTTTTGGAAAAAGTCAGGCGTAGACTCTTTCCGGTACTTCTTCTAGTAGAAGTCGGGCGTAAACATCTTCTAGTTCAGATGAAGTCAAGTGTATATTTCTTTCTAATACTCTTTTTGGAAAAAGTCAGACGTAGACTCTTTCCAGTACCTCTTCTAGTTGAAGTCGGGTGTAGACATCTTCTAGTTCAGATAAAGTCAAGCACATATTTCCTTCTGATACTCTTTTTGGAAAGAGTCAGGTGTAGACATTTTCCGGCACCTCATCTAGTTGAAGTCGGGTGTAGACATCTAGTGCATCATTCAGATGAAGTCAAGCGTAGATTTCCTTATGATACTCTTTTTGAAAAAGTCAGTCGTAAACTCTTTCCAATACCTCTTATAGTTGAAGTCGGGCGTAGATATCTTCTAGTACAGATGAAATCAAGCGTAGATTTATTCTGATATTCTTTTTGGACAAAGTCGGGCGTAGAATCATTCTAAATACAACTTCTATGACAAAGTCATGCATAGAATTATTCTGATATTCCTATCAACAACTACTCTAGATGGCATCTATAAGCCCATCTCCGACATCCCGTTACTCTCCAAGTTGCATCTTTAAGATCATTCTCTGTATAATCAACCAACAGTGTTACTTCTTACAAAGGAGAGTGCAAATTTCTGGGAACTTAAGTGTTCAATCATCTTCTACCTTCAAGTCACGAATGGTGGACATGCCAATCTAACTCTTCAGGTTTAAGAAGATTGAACAGGGGAAGTTCTTGTACCCCAAAATTTGACCTCCCATTTTTCTTCAATACATTCTCAAAAGATTCTCAAATGCTCAAGCTAGTTAAAGAATGGATCATACAAATTCTCCTACTAGGCAATGGGTCCATAACTAGGGTTTGGTATTTCTCAAGGAAGATTGGTTTTTCAAGATCTCAAATGATTTTCATGGTTCTCCATAGGTCTTCAAGAATGATCATGCCAAGTTTCATGCCTTGTGTTGTACCCCAAAATTTTCCCTCCCATTTTCACACAAAACATACTCCTAGAGGTCCTCAATTGCTCAAGTTGACTAAGGATTGACCAGACAAATCCTCCTCCTAAGACAATGAGCCTCAAACTAGGGTTTCACTCCTCATCAAGATGGTTGAGTTACAAGGGTCCAAAATGGTCTCCATTTTCCTAATATGTCCTCTAGATTATCCATGCCAAGTTTCATGCCTTGCATAACAAATTTACTCAGTCAACTGCTCAAATGCCTAAAAATCAACTATACTAGGGCAAAAGTCAACTGTGGCCCAAATACAGTCAAACTTCAAGATTTTTGGTCAACATCAATATTTTGAAGTATTATCCATCATTTGATCAAGGTTTGATCATGATTCCTCAAGAAATGCTCCTAACTCATCAAAAGTAAAAAATGGCAATTTAGGGTTTCTATAGGAAAAGTCAACCAAACTTTGACCAGGCATAACTTTCTCATACTTTTTCATAAATTTTCCAACCAAGGATCATTTTGAAGAGAATCCAATTCCATACAACTCCTCTTCAGCCATCAAGGTCAATAAATGCCTCAATCAAAAGATACAAGTTCATACATTATAGGTCATTTCAAAAAGTCAACAAAACACCTTTTGGGTCAAAGCTCGTTAAATGAACATGGAAGATCCCATTGAGGTGAAACAAAAAGGGTTGTTTAAAGGACACACTAAGCTTTCTAAAGATTCCAAGAACACCCTCTTAGGGTTAAAATTGGGAGACATATGCATTGTCAAAGTTGGCCATTTTTGGAAATTTGCATAAAGTCAACAATGCCCGAATTTGCTTTTTTTTTCCAAATGGGCCTAACTTTTTATACTTGAAACACATTCCTAGTCTGGTCCAAGACCCAAACACATTTCCATGCATCATTGGCTTTATTTATTTAATTTATTTCAATTTTAATCCTTTAAAAATCAAATTTAATCAAATAAATGATATAAAAATAATGAAGATTTGTTTTGATTTGATTTCGCATTGAATTACAATCCAAATATGCTTTCTAATACCATGAAAAATCGTGCAAGATTGAAAAGAGAGGAAATCTCCACATATGGAAAGATTGGAAGCAAAATTGAAAACGCATTATTTGTTGCATTCTTGCCATACATAGTGACCTAATTTAGTTCACATATTTATACAAAAGCATTCTCAACCCTAAGGACACGTTTTGACACGCACGGCCTGCCTCCAAAGCAAGAAATGAGTTCCTACTTTTGTCAAAAAAGTGCAAGACCTATCTTCTTCCACATGCCAGTTCAAGGAGTTTTTAGTCTTCAGTAATCATTCACGCATGCTCAGGAAGCTTTTCCCATTCTTTCCAAGCCTTAAAGCTTCAAGAATCTCCATCTACACATCACGATTTGCACTCCTTTAATTCAAAATTGTTTTCAGGGTTTTATGTGTTTTACCTTCGATTTTTTGGCATAAACGTGTTCATAATCATGTTTGTGATCTTTTAGATAGCCTGGATTTTATTTTTAGTACATGAACAAGCCTGCACCATAGCTAGGGTTTATGAGCTCAAAATTGGGGCTTCTCTGTCCAGGGAAAATTGAAGGGGATCATGGGCACCAATAGAGTCAAGGAAAAATTCTTGGTTGATCTATGTTTTTAGTTTTGGTTAATATGGCTTATTTTGTGTTTAGAAATATGCAAGGTTATAGCTATGGACGGAAACTATCACTATAGCCTTTAGCGACAATTTTGTCTGTAGGTAAAAGGCTGGTATCAAAAACAACGGTTGCAGGAAAAATATAATTAGATGGCAGCTGTGATACGGTGGGAAGAACTGACTATTTTTTTGGAATGTTGGTTTGCGTTTTGCGTTTGTTTTTGCAAAATGTCACGGTAAGCAAGAGTCGCCACCGACATTGATTTTATCCAACAAGGAAAGGAAAAAAGCACAGAAAAATTCCTTTTTCGAGATATTTCTCGGGTTCGGGGGGTAGATTATAGAAAGGGAAGGTGTTAGCACATTTTTTATCCGTGGTTATCCACGGGCTCTTAGATACTTGCTCATATTGTTTTCAAAATTGTTTTCTTTTTGCTTGTGGGTTTGAAAAAGTTTTTGTTTGAAAACTTTGATTTAACTCTTGTTTCTGTCCTCAAGAGTATATGAAGTATTTTTGAAAACTTTGTTTGAAAAGTGTAAGTGTGAGAAAAGATTTTGTTTTTTGAAAGAGCAAGTACTTAAGAACCATCTACCTACTCGAAAAAGGAAACGTTCTATGCTATCTTCCTTTAGACAATGCTATCCCACTATTGATGAGTAGGTAGCATCCTCGTTGGAGTTTAAGGGTCAATTCGAATTTAGGGACTTACGGTCACCAAAGCAATGTTAGGACGCCTTAGTAGTAACCATAATGTCTTAGATCATTCGTTTTGAGGCAACAATATCTGAGGCAACCGTTTCGAGGCGACTATGATCTTTGGATAAGAGAGCGACCTCTAAAACGACCTATACTTAATGACCGTGTACGAAGGCAACCAAGTGGGGTGTACCCTAAGAGTGCACATGTGCGAGTGTGTTTTCAGTTAATTTTTGTCTTTGTACATGTTAAGGGTGATCTATGTTGATTTTAGGTTGAACCATTCAATCTTGTCATGCATACCTATTATCAAACATCTAACAGTTATATTTTGCGGGAAATAAAATGCGGAATTTAAATTACAAGGCGTCGGGTATTTACATCGCCAATAGCAACCCTTTGAAATTTAAATGCGGAAAATAAATAAAGCGATAAAAATAGTCCTAATTATCTATTACATTCCGGGAACAAATACAATATTGAATAAAAAAAGGATCACGTGCGGAAAATTAAATCGAGCGTAAGTTCTAGGGTTTTGACCCTTTGTTATTAAAGAAAAGATTTTTTTTGGTTATTTTTTAATTAAGAAAGAAATTAATCTAGGTTAATTATTAAATTAATAAATAAGTTAATTAATAAAAATACATAGTTTTGGGTTTTTGGTATTTTAAGAAATAAAATAAAATTGATCAATGTTAATAAAAACCTAATTATGTCTAAGTTAATTTTAATTATCGAAAAATATATTAAAGTTATTCTTAATTAATGGCCTAAATTAATTAAATTAATATTTATTAATAAAAAATAAAATATTGAAATTTAATTTAATAAAGAAAATATTTTTTGGTTTTAATTTTATTAAAGGAAAAAATTGATTGGTTAGAAAATAATGAAAATAATTAAAGCAATTAATAAAACTAAATAAATAAAATAGAAAAAGGAAAAGGTTTGGGCCTGTTTGGTGGGTTCAGCATAGCAATTTGAGGCCCATCACAAGTTGGCCTCGTTTGACCTTTTGAGATTCCCTGTGCGCTGGTTTACTGGATCCCATGGTGGACCATCACTATGGATCACCAGATCTGGCCTTTGGCCATCTGGCTATTGGAGATGTAGAGGCGCATGGTATGCTGCAATCATAGATCTGCACCTGAATACATGACAAAATAAAGGAAAATACAAAGCGCTGGAGGCAGGGATCGAACCCCTGACCTCCAGCCAACAACGCCTTGGGAGCACTCACACTGACCACTGGATCACTTCGCTTGAATTGTTAATAAAACACAAACAAAACATAATATATTAAAACGCGTTAATATGCTAGAAAAATAAAAAAGGCGCGGGTGTTTGAATCAGCCACAGGGGGATTGACAAGTCTTCGTCCCCAACCTCCAAACCCTGTAACTTTACCTGCGGATTTAGATCCGCAGCTAAATGCGCATGTCGATCCCAAAATTAATTCCAGGCCATATGAATATGCCAATAGTTTATACAAAAGGTGCAGAAATAAAGATATACAAATTCAAATGTAGAGCAGTTTTCTGTGACACTTACAATGAGTTTGAGCGTGTATGGAGGCTTGCTAGGGATTGGTTCTGACTCAGTAAACCTCCAGCAATCGATTGGTGTCAAGCTTTGCTTATGAAAACGCCTCCAAGTGTGATTTTGGTTTTGCACTTTTTACCACTTTTTTCAAGTTTTGTTTGGTTGGTTCTTGCAGCCTCTAGCCTTTGTAATCGTGCCTTAAGCTTCCTTATGTAATGTGGAATGCATTAGGTTAACAAATATGCCTTGAATCTTCCCCATCAATGCATAAGATATTTGATTTGATTCACTTTTGAAAGCTTGCCTAATTTGTCAAAAATCCTTTTTTTGTACATGATATGGTGAGATACGAATTTGATGCTGACCATGATGATGATTAAGTCCTGAAAATAACAAAATATCTCATGTAATCAAGTTTTGGGATTTTATTTGATTTAATTTGATTTAAAATGAAATAATTCAATAAAAAATCAAATAAAATAATAAAATTGATAAATGGATACAAGGCTGAAGCTAGGACACGTGTGCAATGTGGCAAGTTCAAATCAAGTGGAAAAGAATGGGCCCATTTGACAAAATTTGATGTTTCGGGGATAGTTGACTTTTGGCAATTTTGCAAAAATGCCCAACTTCAACAATGCATAACTTCTATAACCAACCCTTTTGGTCTAATCTCATTTTGATATTCCATACTCATGTTATAAGCTTTGACAAAAAAGGTGTTTTTGTTGACTTTCAAAAATGACCTATAATGTCCAAATTTATAACTTCTTGTGAGTGAATTTTATGATCTTTGGGTATGAAGATGGATTGTAGTAAATTGCATCCTCTTAAAAATGAGCTTTGGATGGGTCATTTATCATAAAGTATGAGAAAGTTATGCTTGGTCAAAGTTGGGTTGACTTTTCCTACAAAACCCTAATTTAGCAACTTTTGAGTCTTGATGAATTTTGGGCAATCCTTGATGAATCATGATCAACCCTTGATCAAATGATGAAATATCCTTCAAAATGAGAATGTTGGCAAAAAATCTTGAAGTTTGACTATTTGTAGGTCACAATTGACTTTTGCCCTAGCACAAACGATTTTTGGACCCTTTGAGCAATTGACTGACAAACTTCCTCTGCAAGGCTTGAAATTTGACATGGATGATCTTGAGAGTATATTAGGACATTAGGGAGCACTTGAGGTCATTTGGATTCAGGGATCTTGATGCAACACAAAACCCTAATTTGAGGTTGACTGCCTTAGGAGATGACTTGACTGTCCAACTCTTGAACAATCTTGAGCCACTTTGATATCTCTCTTGCAATGTTTTTGAAAAATATGAGAGAGCAAATTTTGGGGTAGAAAAACTGCCCCTATTCAATCTTCTTAAACCTGAGGATGTAGATTGGCTTTCGTGCCTTTCGTGATCCGAAGGTGGAAGATGATTGAACACTAGAGTGCCCAGAAATTTGCACTCGCATGAAGTGTGTCAGCCTTGTGATGTCGGGAATGGACTTACAGATGCCATTTGGAGATTTTTGGTAGGAGGATGGGCTTACAGATGCCATCTGCAGGAGCATCGATTGCATAAGAGATTCCTTAGCGAGAACTTGTATACCTGTTGTTTGTAGAAGATTCCGCTGGGGATGTCTATCTTTTATTGAGATTTGGGAACTGTCTGGTCTTCAACATAGTATACCGCTGAGATTGTAGAACTCGTCCTAAATTTACTTGGGGGAAACATCTTCATCAAGATTTAGGAACTGTCTGGTCTTCAACGTAGTATATCGTTGAGATTATAGAACTCATCCACACTATGACGGAGGAAAACATCAAGATCTAGGAACTGTCTGGTCTTCAACGTAGTATACCGTTGAGATTATAGAACTCGTCCACACTATGACGTAGGGAAACATCTTCATCAAGATCTAGGAACTGTCTAGCATTCAACATAGTATACCGTTTGAGATTATAGAACTCGTCCACACTACGACGGAGGAAAACATCAAGATCTAGGAACGGTCTGGTCTTCAACGTAGTATACCATTGAGATTGTAGAACTCGTCCACACTATGACGTACGGAAACATCTTCATCAAGATCTAGGAACTGTCTAGTATTCAACGTACTATACCGTTGATATTATAGAACTCGCCCACACTATGACGGAGGAAAACATCAAGATCTAGGAACTGTTTGGTCTTTAACGTAGTATACCGTTGAGATTGTAGAACTCGTCCACACTATGACGTAGGGAAACATCTTCATCAAGATCTAGGAATTGTCTAGTATTCAACGTAGTATACCGTTGAGATTATAGAACTCGTCCACACTATGACAGAGGAAAACATCAAGATCTAGGAACTGTATGGTCTTCAACGTAGTATACCGTTGAGATTGTAGAACTCGTCCACACTATGACGTAGGGAAACATCTTCATCAAGATCTAGGAACTGTCTAGTATTCAACGTAGTATACCGTTGAGATTATAAAACTCATCCACACTATGACGGAGGAAAACATCAAGATCTAGGAACTGTCTGGTCTTCAGTGTAGTATACCGTTTATATTATAGAACTCGTCCACACTATGACGTAGGGAAACATCTTCATCAAGATCTAGGAACTGTCTAGTATTCAACATAGTATACAGTCGAGATTATAGAACTCGTCCACACTATGACAGAGGAAAACATCAAGGTCTAGGAACTGTCTGGTCTTCAACGTAGTATATCGTTGAGATTATAGAACTCGTCCACACTATGACGTAGGGAAACATCTTCATCAAGATCTAGGAACTGTCTAGTATTCAACGTAGTATACCGTTGAGATTATAGAACTCGTCCACACTATGACGGAGGAAAATTGTCGAGATAGAGAACCTTATCTGAAATTCAACCGAGGATAATTCAGTTGGTATTTAAGAACCAGTCAGGTCTTCGACTGCTGAGAATTTAACATGCATCCTTCCTGAAAGGTAAAGGTAAGTCATATGCAATGCATGATATGGATCAAGCAATGATGTTCTCAAAATAAATGAGATTGTGTTGTATGATGCGTATATGCATATGTCATGATGTATGGAAATGTAATGCTTTAGCTGGGGAAAATTAATCCTGGATAGCTGCTGGAGAATGGGGTTGGATTCTTCATTTCCGCTGGGGATGGTGAACGAAGATGATTGCGAGAATAAACCTGCAGGAGAAGATAACTCCGTTGGGGAATAAACTGAGGCGGAGATTACTCTGTGGGGAAGAGATATTCTGCTGAGGATTCCACTGATAAATTCCGTTGGGATGAATTACCGTTGCTGGTGATATTGAATCTTGTTGGGGATTGAATTCCTGTTTGTGAAAGGAAAGAACTCCGCTGGGGATGATCTTTCAGTTGCGACTTCACTGGGGATAACCCCTTAGACTCTTATGGGGATAATCCTTTGAGCTTTGCTGGGTAAAATCTTCCTTTGAACTCGGCTGGGGATATTTATTTTTATACTCCACTGGGGGCGAACTTCCGGAGTCTACTGGGGATGATTCCTCAACTCCATTGGGGAAGCTTTTTCAGACTGCGCTGGGAAAATTTTAACTCCACTGGGGATCTCTTGTATTCTGCCGGGGAATATTCTTATACTCCGTTGGGGGAATATTAAGACTGCCGGGGATATTAAGCCTTTTTAGTGTTGATGGTAGATAAACTCTGCTTGGGGAGGATATTATAGATTCATTCATTCATAGTTGCAAGTCTCAGCTGGGGAGAGCCAATCATTACTGTCTTACCCTGCGGGGAGTGAAAGTATCTTAACCATATTCTTCAGCTGAATCTACCATTGTACCTGGTGGATAGAGAAACTGTACAGTTTGGACAATTTTATTGCCCCTGTTTCTGATATTACCAGTAATCATCTTTTTGTTTCGCATGCAAATATTTATGAGCAGCAATTAATGTCAAGTGCATATATCAAAAATGAACATTGGACGTTCTTCGCAAAACAAAACAGATAACGGAAAAATAGCTTGAAATTTCTTTGAAAATGAATTGTATTGATTTTGAATTTTGTCCTGTAAATAGGCGCTTTTGTACAAGAGGCTGGCGTCCTAGTAAGAGAACACCGCCGAACAAATAGAATTTACACAGTTTGTGAAAAACTAAACAAAACATCTATGTGAATAATCCCACTGGGTTTCAACTCTACTATTGCCTTTATATTATCGAGCATATCATCACTTTGCTACTTGGTTGAAGATGAATCAGATTGATTAGTGTCGTCCGAGCTTGACAGTTGATACCGAAGTCTGGTTGCAAGGTGATCCAATGAGACATAGTGTTACGCTTTAATCCCTAATTTTTGCCTGGACTGCCCTTTCGGGTTTTCAGTCCACCGGGATACCCTTTTTTGCCCAAGCCGCCTTTTCAGGTTTTCGACTTGCCGGGTGTACAGATTTTTCGTTTTCATCCCTTAGTTTTGCCCGAACCCTTTTGGTTCGCCGGGAAGCCCTTATTTTTGCCTAGGCCAGTCAACCTAGTGGGTCTTTGATTATGCGTAGTATTTTTTCACTATGTCTGCATTGACAGGGTGAGGAACGTCGTCACCATCCATGGTGGTTAGAATCATAGCTCCTCCTGAGAAAATGTTCTTAACCACAAATGGCCCTTTGTAAGTAGGGGTCCATTTGCCCCTGGGATCACCTTGAGGTAGGAGAATGCGCTTGATCACCAGATCCCCAACTCGATACTCTTGTCGTTTAACTTTCTTATTAAATTCCTTGATCATCCGTTTTTGATACGTTTGACCATGACAAATAGCAGTAAGTCTCTTTTCATCGATTAAGTTCAGCTGATCAAGCCGGGTTTGAATCCAGTCATCTTCACTCAAACTTGCATCCTTCATAATCCAAAGAGAGGGTATCTGAAATTCAATGGGCAAGACTTCCTCCATACCATATACCAAGGAATAGGGTGTTGCCCCTGTTGACGTCCGCGCTGAGGTACAGTATCCATGAAGAGCAAATGGTAACATCTCGTGCCAGTCTTTGTATGTTATTGTCATCTTCTGCACAATCTTTTTAGTGTTCTTATTAGCCACTTCGATAGCCCCATTCATCTTCGGCCGGTAGGGAGAAGAGTTGTGATGCTGTATCTTGAATTGCTTGCAGAGCTCAGTGATTATCTTGTTGTTTAGATTTGTACCATTGTCCGTAATGATCCTCTCTGGTACACCGTATCGACAGATCAGATTGTGCAGAATAAACCGTGCCACGACGTTCTTGGTTATAGTAGCAAAGGACGCTGCTTCAACCCACTTCATAAAATAATCAATTGCTACCAGGATGAAACGATGCCCGTTGGATGCGTAGGTCTGATCTCGCCGATCATTTCAATGCCCCACATTGCAAATGGCCACAGAGCTGTCAAGACATTCAAAGGTACTGGAGGTATGTGCACTTTATCAGCATAGACTTGGCACTTGTGACAGGTCCGATAATGCTGATAACAGTCGGCTTCCATTGTGGACCAATAATATCCTGCCCGAAGGATTTTCTTTGCCATTGTGTGTCCACTGGAATGAGTTCCGAAAGTACCTTCGTGTAAATCTTCCATGATCCTTTCTGCCTCGTTCTTATCAACACATCTCAGTAAGGTTGAAACATGGTTACGCTTTTAAAGAATGCCATTGCTGATGAAGAATTTTGCCGCGAACCTCCTCAGAAACTTCTTGTCATTAACAGATGCACCTTCGGGGTATTCCTGAGTTTCAAGATACCTCTTCACCTCATGGAACCAGGGTTTATCCGCTACCTCTTCAGTCTCAATGTCACAACAATGTGAAGGTTCGTCCAATCTTTCAATGATAATCTGGGGAGCTTCGTTGTCCCAATTGACTTTAAACATAGAAGACATCGTAGCTAGCGCGTCTGCCAGTTGATTCTCCTCTCTTGGGAAGTGTTCAAAGGTTATCTCTTCAAAATGGGGAAGCAACGTAAATACATACTCCTTGTAAGGAATAAGGTTAGGGTGTTTTGTATCCCACTCGCCTTTGATCTGACTGATCACGAGAGCGGAATCTCCGAACACACTCAGAAACTTAATCCTTAGGTCAATAGCTGCTCGAAGACCTATGATGCACGCTTCATACTCCGCCATATTGTTGGTGCAGTTGAAACATAGTCGGGCGGTAAACGGAGTATGAGAGACTTTAGGAGATATGATCACGACACCAATGCCATTACCCAAAGCGTTTGAAGCTGTTTACCGTGGTTATTGGTAAACAACCGCTGATCCTTCAAATGGTTACTTATTTGGTTACTCGCAGGATCGATCAGATTGATCCTAGGACATAGGTTGATTTTGAGGTTTTGATCAAATTGGATAATGGTTAAATGACAATAAAATAAAGAGGCTTTAAGTAAATTGCATGAAGAAGTAGGCTTGGTAAAATAAATGAAGGCTTAACGTAAAGGACTTCGACAGGGAAAGTAAAGAAGAAAGCAAGTAAAATTTCTGGAAAAGTAAATGACTTTGATTAATAAAGTTGGTGTTTCACACATACATTCTCAACAATTCTTTCTCACACGCTGGGTACTCGAATCTATATGAGTGACTTTGTATATAATTGTGAACACACCCGAGAAACTGCGTGAACTACTACTATTTATACTAAAACATCCCAAGTAACCGTCGGGCAGTTACACTGCTTCGAGATGATCCCACTTGGCACGTTCTCAACGTTCGACGCTCCAGATCTTTGCACGTTGCACTTGGTAACCGCTGGAAACCATTCTCCCTCCAAATGCTTGAATTTCAAACCGTTCCACTCTGAACCATCGAACACCTTCGTCGAGAAGCATCTTCGACAAGAAACACCTTCGACATCGAAGGCAACCAACTTCTCCCTTGGAAGAAATCTTCTAAGCGCAGTGTCATCTTTCGATGGGCATTTCGACAGACCCAGCTGATCGAAAACAACCTTCAGCTTTAATGGCTGACATTAATGAAACAAGGGTGTCGAATTTAAGAGCCAACAAATTGCCCCCCAAGAATGCCTTATTTCGACTCTGAAAGAAAAAGGCATTCTTTGAAATACCATTCGACACCTGTCTTTTCATTCTTAGTCACAAATTAAATTGTGCACTTTTTGTTGTCTTCTACCAACTACTGACAATCCCAAGAAAAACCATCATTTATCCGTACCTAAGACGTCACCTCAGTATGGCGTGCAGTGTGCCAAACGTCATTTCACAAATTGTCATCATGACAATTCCCAAAAACGAGGGCGCACGCTGCACCCTTCCATTTCTGCAGAACGGCTAAAACAACAGGGAGACGCCACGTGCCCCACTACCTTCTGCAACATTAAATGGCATTTAATGTCCTCGAATTTGGGGATTTCCCCCACTACTATAAATAGCAGTAAGTACCCATTGTGGGACTTTTTACGCTACCTTGCTTTCAGAATTCCTCATTTGCATACAAACTCTTGTCAACTTTGCAAACCTCTTTTTCTTCACTTCGTCTTCAACCTCACTACCAACAATGGCATCTGGTTCTTCCAACGCTCCTAGCGCCAACGCACCATATGGAAACGTTAAACCTAGGGTTTTCTCGACCGCTCCCGTAGTGACCCCCACGGGTCAACGAAGGGTCCCTGAGCCTTTGGACATTGCTGTACGTGATGCTTATTCACGCCACCTCATGATTCTGGTTGGATATTCCAACCAGATCTTTGCTATGTCTGGCCCATTGTACCCAAGCATTGCTGAGGCCATGAAGATCAAAAGTTACTTTCCGGTACTTGAGAGACTCAAACCAGTTGGATGCTCCAAGAAAGATGCAGAGGATAATGAAGATCCTGCTAAAGAGAAAATCGACCTCCGTTTCTTCAACAAAGGTGTTAGGGCTTTCAGGTCTGGCCCTAGCCTTACTCCTGATTATAGTGCTTGGCTGGAAAAAATGGAGAAACGCCAGGCTTCGATCTGGAAAGACATGGGGATTTTCGACCTGGTTATGCTGTCGAAGACAGGTCTTAACTATTCCCCAGATATGTTGATAGCTTCTTTACTCTTCTGGGACTACACCCATTTCACCTTCCATCTTCCCTGTGGAATGCTGACTCCGACGCTCTTCGACGTGGCCGCCATCACTGGCCTTCGACCCACTGGGGACTACTTCAACCCGGAGGAAATGTCGGAGGATCAGATTGGATTCTCTGCCACAAAACCAACCTACACCACCTTCATCAATCACTACCACGATAGGTCGACATATGTTGTGTCGGATGTCGAACATATTGCGTTTCTAGCCTTATGGCTGACACGCTTTGTGTTTTGTTCCAAGTCTTTACAGGTGACCAAGAAGATGGTCACTCTCGCCACTCAACTCCATCATGGCCAAAATATCTGTTTGGCAGAATTGATTTTGGCTAGTCTGTATGAGTCGATTAGCAACGGAGCGACTCTTCTGAAGATTATCGAGAACAGAGCCAGCCTGCTGCTTGCTGGACCTTTTTGGCTGCTTCAACTGTGGCTCAATGCCACCTTCGAGTCTTTCTTGCCTAAGAAGATTCAAATAAATGAACAGGCTCCAGAAATAGCAAACAGACGCGTCGAAGGCACCAAATTGGCCTTGTTGACTCCAACGGAAGATGGGCTGGAGCTTCAACAAACTTTTACAAACTTCGTTCTGATGTTTGCTAGAAGGAAAGAGTTTGCTTCGACTATGGCTCCATTTTCTCGACGGAGGGTTGGCCCAGAGTGGTTCACAAGGCCACATCCTAGGACGTCGAGTGGTCCTCAGGTTGACGAACATACAACAATGTGGGAGGCATTCCTCACACCAAGAATAATGCCCCTTCGATTCAGGAGCTCTAAGACTCACTTGAGTCTGATTGCATATCAACCAAACTTGGTGTCTCGCCAGTTTGGTATTATTCAAACACTACCTTCTCCAATTTTTCCAAGGGAGAAGTCTATGTTATACTTCTGCAACGACTACACTGAAGAAGCTGCCACTAAGCATATCAGCAGATATGCTGGTCGAACAGTTCTTTCGTTGTTTGACTACCAGCTTAACTTTCTTTGCTCACCATCCTTCGAGGAGTGGTGGAAAAGTTACTACGCTGAGGAGTTTTTCGACGAGAAGGACTTCGTGGATGAGCTTCAGAAATCTTTTGTCCTTGTCTTGGACAAAATAAAGAAATGTAAGTTCATCCTTTCAAATTACTTTGTCTTTCTCTTTCGACTGCTAGCCTGTTAATTATTTTATCTACTTTCAGTTGTTCGAAAGCCTGCAGCCAAGAAGGCTGCAGAAGGCCAACAGGGAGGAGGCCCCTTAACAAAACCTCCACCACCGGCGAAGACTATAGCGCCGGTGAAGACCACAACAAACCAACAGGGGGAAGGCCCTTCGAAAAAGCCTTCTGCATCAGTAACCAGACTTTCATTATTTTCTTCTGGCTTTAATTTTTTGACTTTCGATGCAACTGCTAAATCGAATTCCAATTGGTTTTTTAGGCACCTTCGCCCAAGAAACGGCCAGCACTGACGGTCGAATCCGGGAGCGATGAAGAAGATGATTCTCCCCCTGCTCCTCTAAAAAGGCGAAAGCTGAAGAAGGACGTTCCTCTTCTTGAGGCTGCTGGTCGAACAATTAGAATAAAGGTCGTTGGGAGAAAGCCCAGGCCACCTCCAGTAATCATTGAGGAGCCAATGGAGGAGGAATTAAACGTTCTTCTTAATAAGCCTGTTGAAAGCGACAATTCCAGCCCTGGGGCTGAAACTACTTTACAGGTAATCTCTTTGATCCCTTTGTAACCCAGGTGTCGATACCTACATTCGACTATGTCTCTTTCGAATTTAGAAGATTCTTCTTCTTCTTTTTTCAGGACACCACTGAAAGCTCAGCGCCAAGGACTTCTGAAACATTGGAGTCTGCTGAACTCAGCAGGCCACAAGAAAAAGACTTGGCGAACGATGAAGCCCATACTGAAATAAATGAGGCCAATGCTGAGACGGCAGAAAAACCAGCAGAAGATCCACAAACAGAAGAGCAACAGCCAAAAAAGATTCAGGTGGTGGATCTGTCGGAAGAGAATCGTGACGAAGGGGACCACGACAACGCTGGCGAAGAGGATCAAGGTGCCGCTGGCGAAGGGAACCAAGATGACGTTGGCGAAGGGAACCATGATGACGCTGGTACTGCCGCAGTCCGAGTCGAAGAAAGTCAAGTCGAGGCAAATGCTACTCAACAGCCTCAAACCCAAGACAATGCTGTTGCAAAGGCTGTTACCTCAACAAAGCATAGGTCGAAAGAGGACTTAGAACTCTTGAAGCAAACTGATCCTGTTAGCTATCTGAACGCCATCATCGAGAGCAAAAGTTCGTCTGACGCTAGCCAGGAGGTTCCTACTCTGTCGGGGAAGTCCACTGAAACTTCTCCTCTCGATGAGGCTTTGACGAAGGTTAAGGCTCAGTTTTTCAAGATGGACTTGATGAAAGCTTTGGAGGGGGACCCTACTGCTCCATCATATTTGGGGGCTGTTTTGAATGTCGTAGACTTGTTAGCCGTGCCTCTAGAAGTCTCAGGCTTTATCATGGAGTTACACTCCATTATTGATCAAGTCTCAGCAGATTATCGGCGACAAAGGGGCTTTAATAGCCAGCTTGAAGTGTTATATGGCAAAAGCTCTTCTGCATGGACTGCTGTAGCAGAGACAACTTCTCGAATTGCGGAGTTGTCGAAGCAAAAAGCATCTAAACAAGAAGAAGTGGATGCCATCGATCGAGAGAATGCTTCCCTCCAGGCGCAAATCGAAGAAATAGAGGCTAAGATAAATGCCAATACTAAGCGCAAGGAGGAACTTCTCTCGACTGTTCCAGACACCGAAAGTCAAACTGAAATCACACAGGGCCTAGAATTTGCTGAGAAAGCTCAAGGCTTCGACGATCAGATTGCCAAGCTTGTGCAGGCGAATGCCTTGTGCAACAAAAGATTGGAGCTGCAGCAAACCAAATACCTTCGACTCAAGGACTCCATTCCCTTCTGATTGATTCAGCCTTTTAACCATATTTTGTAATATGTATTCGACAACATTGCCATTTTGGCTAAATTATAAAAATTTTCCATTTTGGCTTTTTTATGGTTAATTTAGTCATTACTTGTTATTTTATTTTTATCTCTTGGAGTGTAGGTTTGTACTTTTTCAAATATTTACCATTTACTCTCAAGAGCCTTTTATCTTCACCTAGCTCTTCGACTTCATAGGCTCCACCAGAAAAAGTCTGGATAACTCTGAATGGTCCTTCCCATTTGGGTGACCATTTTCCCATGCTTCGATCCCTTCGATCCATGGGAAGAATCACCTTCCAAACTAGTTCTTCAGGCGAAAATACTTTAGGTTTCACCTTTTTATTATAAGAGTCTTCTACTCTTTTCTTCTGAAGCCTGAGTAGGTCAAGAGCGCGCAATCTTTCTTCGTCTAAATCCACTAGTTCGTCTAACATCATATCCCAATAAATTTCAGAGGGAATATCATAATGTCTCTAAACCATTGCAGATTGAAGACAAATTTCTGCTGGCAACACTGCATCATGGCCAAAAGTTATCCTATATGGTGTTGTACCTATGGCTTCTTTTGGGGACGTTCGACAAGCCCACAAAATCTGGTCTAACGTCTTATGCCAATTTTTTGGCTTCTTCCCAACATGCTTTTTTATCAAGCCAATCACTACTTTGTTTGCTGCTTCGACTTGACCATTTGCCTGTGCATAATAAGGCGTTGATGTTAGGAGTTTGAAACCTGTTTCCTGAGCGAATTCCTGCATCTTTCGACCAGTGAAAACTGATCCTTGATCAGTTGTTATAGTCTCAGGGATTCCATACCTAAAGATAATGTTCTTTTGAATAAATTCAATGACATTTTCTTGGTCTACATTGACTAAAGGGATAGCTTCGATCCACTTAGTAAAATAATCAATGCCTACCAATATATATTTCTGACTCTTTGATGATGCTGGTCGAATCTCTCCAATGAGGTCCAACGCCCATCCTCTAAAGGGCCAAGGTTTCACTATCGAGTGAAGTTCGCTTGCTGGTACATGCTGGATGCCTGTATGGACTTGACATTCTTGGCAACCTTTGGCGAACTCAACACAATCTTTCAGCATAGTGGGCCAGTATAGTCCTTGTCGAAACAACAACCATTTCATCTTATGGCCTACTTGGTGAGCCCCACATGCTCCAGCGTGCGTAGTCGAAAGGGCTATGTATGCCTCAGTTTCACTTAAGCATTTTAGCAATACCCCTTCAGGCGTCTTCTTGAATAACTCATTACCCATGAGTACATAACTCAACGCCCTGTACTTTGTTTTCCGTTCTGTCGAAGCTCCTGGATTTTGAAGATAATCCACAATGGGCTTCCTCCAATCTTGCTCTGACAAATTATCTATGAACGAAATTTCGAAGTTACTTTGATCAGCATATCCTAGTCTTGTCGATTCCAAGTCTGTTGGTGATAGACAAGTTGCTTTTATCTTTTCTCGAACTTCGATTGCTCTTTGTAATCTCGTTTTTGAAATCTTGTACCCAGATGCAATTTGTGCCAAGTCGTTGGCTATTTGATTTTCCACTCTGGGTATGTGTCGAATATTGACCATTTCAAATTTTTTCAATAAACGATTTGCTATCACAAAGTACATAATGAGATTTTCTCTTATGCATTTATATTCCTTTGTGACTTGCTTAATGACTAACTCTGAATCTCCCATTATTTCGACTCGAGTTGCCCCCAATTCCAACAATATTTCAAGGCCAGTAATTAGAGCTTCATACTCAGCCTCATTGTTCGAACAAGAACCTGATATCTTGTACTTGAATGTTGTTGGAATTTTTTCTGGAGAAATGATCAAGACTCCTACTCCCGTTCCATCTTTATGGCTGGAACCATCGAAGTAGAATTTCCAAGGTTCTATCTCCACATAATTAATATCCTCAACTTGAATTGAGTGGTCGACTATAAAGTCTGAAACCACTTGTCCTTTCACTGCCTTAAGAGGCATAAAGGTTAAGGAGTATTCAGTTAATGCTAATGCCCACTTGCCAATTCGACTGTGCAAGATAGGTTTCGACAACATGTACTTGAAAACATCAAAATGAGACGAAACATACACATCAACTGGTTTTATATATTGCTTGAGTTTTGTACAAGAGAAATACAGACATAGACACAATTTTTCAACTTCGCTATATCTAGTTTCTGCATCGTTCAAAACTCTACTAAGATAGTAAATGGGTCTTTCGACTCCATTCTCATCTTCTTGGGCTAACATGCTTCCCAAAGTTTTGTCGGATGCAGCTATGTACAATCTCATACTCCTATTGCTACAAGGAGGCACCAAAATAGGTGGCTTAGTGAGGTACCCTTTGATTTTGTCGAAGGCTTCTTGTTGCTCTTGCCCCCATTCGAACCCCTCTTTATTCAGTCGAAGTAAGGGAGAAAAGGCCTGAGCTTTCCCACTTAGGTTAGATATAAATCTCCTTAAGAAATTTATCTTGCCTAACAGAGACTGCAGTTCCTTCTTATTCGATGGCGCTTTCGCTTCCAGAATAGCCTTCGTCTTGTTCTGGTTGATTTCGATTCCTTTCTTGTGGACAACAAAGCCCAAGAAATCTCCAGCTTTCACACAGAATGCACACTTCAAAGGGTTCATCTTCAGACCATGTTATCTCATTCTTTCGAATGATTGTCGAAGGTGGTCAATATGATTCTTCCTGGAAATAGATTTTATAACAATGTCATCAATATATACTTGCATAAAAGTGTTAATAAAATCATGGAAGATAGTATTCATTGCTCGCTGGTATGTTGCCCCAGCGTTCTTTAGGCCAAAAGGCATCACTACCCATTCGTAAGTGCCTAAGGCCCCAGGGCATCGAAAAGCTGTTTTCGACACATCCTCTTCAGCAATGAATATTTGATTATATCCTGAATAACCATCGAGCATACTCAGGTATTCATAGCCAGCGGCAGAATCGACTAGCATTTCCGCCACAGGCATAGGATATTCATCTTTGGGCGTAGCAACATTCAAATCTCTGAAATCTATGCACACCCTTAATGTACCATTTTTCTTAATTACTGGCACAATGTTTGCAATCCATTCGACATACCTTGTAACGCGTATGAATTTGCACTTCAGCAGTCTTTCGACTTCCGTTTTTATCTTCGACAGTATTTCTGGGGCGAAGCGTCTTGGACTTTGCTTGATTGGCTTCTTCCCAGGTTTGATTGGCAACTGAAGTTCTACCAATCCTCTGTCGAGACCAGGCATTTCGTCGTAATCCCATGCAAAACAGTCCTTGAACTCTTTCAACAATTGGATTACTTCCAACCTAAGTTCTGGGTCAATTTTGGCGCTGATGTAAGTTGGCTTTTTCTCTGACCTTTCGCCTAAGTTGATTTCTTCTAAAGGATCTTGTGCTAACATTTTAATGTTGTTCGCCAAGGGGTCCTTTTCGAAGCCCAAAGGCTCATCGTCATAGATGGCGTCGAGCCTCTGTTCCTGCATTCCTTCAGGCATGATATCAGGGGGTTCTGGATCGAAATCCTTTCCTGGACCTGCAGCAGATAACTGTTGATCATTGGCCTGTGTGGCCATGTACTTTACTTCGGCTTCGAGAGCCGTTATCATCTTTGTTTCGGCTACATAAGCCGAAATTCGCTTCAATGATTGGGACTCAGTCATTATCACTGAATTCACTTCCCCAACCAGTTGGTTGGATATCAGTTAACCCACTGAAGTCTATGTGGGACAAGTCTTATTTGTCCCATTAGAAACCATGCTCAGGATGCAGGTATAGGGAACAAAAAGTGTTTGGCACTGGCGCCAAGTCGAAGTCAGGTGTTTGACATGGCCCTATGTGAGCCAAGTTCTTGTCGAAATCTGCCAGCCCTAGGTGATTCACTTTGCCTAGGTAATAGCTTTGATCTGCCTCTATGTTTTTGACCATCCCATCTGGACGCCATAGCAGCAGCCTCTGGTGCATTGATGATGGCACAGCTCCAACACCATGAATCCATTCACGGCCCAACAAAAGATTGTAGTTAGGTTTGGCCGATATGACCATAAACATTGTTGGTCGAAGGATAGATCCTACCTTAATATCTAGTTGGATCACTCCCATAGTGGTCCCTATGCCGCCCTCATAGTTCGACAGGACCATGTTGTGAGGCTTAATGTCCTCATCCCTTTTGCCAATTTTCCTTAGCATAGAGTGAGGAATAATGTTGATGGTTGCCCCACAATCCACCAAGATTTTATTCACTGTAGTTTCTTCGAGTTTAGCCCTTATAAATAAAGGCTTGAGGTGGTTTTTCATCGCCTCTGTAGGTGGTTCGAAGAACCCATTTTGTTCCTCAGTAGTGCCATTGTCCATGACGAAATAGCACACTGGCCTATGTTTGGCCATTTCTTGCTCCACTTCCCAGTCACTTGTTTCGACTTCCACCTGTCGGTTGAATTCTCTGGGGAGCACTGAGACTATATTCACCATTATGTCCAAAGTATCATCAGACTCAGAACCGTCTTCGTCCTCGATCTCACCTTGGTTAGGCCAAACTAGCTTGTTGGTTACTGGCTCTCTTTCCAGAGGTTTCCTTTGCTTCCTTAGAGGAACATTTGAACTGGTTTCTGCCTTTGGTTCATTGGCAGCCTCCCTCTCAGCTTTTCGTCTCCTTTGGTATCTCCTCCATTGAGATCGAGACATGGGATTTTTCCCTTTGTAGTTGCTTGACACTTGTGCAACTTTAGGTGCAGCAACTTGAGGCTCTTTCTTTTGCGTTAAATATGAACCCCTTGGCACGTCGAAAGAGTGCCATCTCTCCTCACTTGGCCTCTTTCGACCAGAGGTTTTGTACCAGGTATCCACTGGCACATTGGTTGGAGGCCTGAAAGTCAATGGCCTCTTTTCTTGGTTTGAACCTCTTTGGGAGGCTCTTCTGGGGTCATGTCGAAGATCAACATTTTCCCTTCTCTTATTTACTGCTCTTACGCCTTGAATATGCTCAGCAGCTTTTTTGTCAAAGATCGAACTGCATCTTGGACACAGCATCACCTCTGATTTCTTTTTCTGGCATCTTTGCAGGAAATCTGCCAGATTTTCATTTTCCCGAGGGAAAGCAGTCTTATTAGCTTGTTCTTGCCTCATGGCCTCTTCTGATGCTTTTGGGTCAGAGAGTTCGACCATGTTGATATTCATTGTATCTTTGTTGGCAAGAGTTAACTGCTTCATTTGTATCTCCAAATTCTCCGTCTGGCCTTGAACTGTGGCCAAGTGAGAACTGGGTTTTGGTCCAGTTTTTTGTGCTTCAACGGTCTCCAGCTTTGGGCTTTCGACCGCTTTCTGAACTGCTTCAATTGTCTTTTTGGATAAATTCCCAGAAAAACTGCCAAAGATTGGCATGTTGATATGGTCCTTTGAGACTTCGACCATTGTGATTCCTGGCCTCTTCGACTGGCTCCTGGTTGCCTCGATCACGTTCACCTCAGAAGGCTCAGCATAGTGGGCTTCAGCCTGCAATGGATTTGAGTCGACAGCCATGGGGGTTTTGTCAGCAAACTTCAACCTCCCTTCTTCGATAGCGTCTTGCACAAGATTCCTGAAAAGAAAACATTGAGAAGTTTTATGGCCCAAAAAATTATGATATTTGCAAAAGCCTCTCTTCTTTCTTTGATCAAGAGGAGGCACTTTTACCCCTGGGGGTACTATCATTTGGCCATCTTTTACAAGCAAGTCAAATATTTCATCACATTTTGTGATGTCAAAACTATAAGTCTTTTTGGGGAACCTATCGTTGGTCCTTTCTGGACCAATGGGATTTTTCCCACTTGAGGGGACTAACAATTTGCAAGAGTATGGTGGCCCTTGTTTTAGTTCCGCTAAATCGACTTCTCCTTCTTCGACAGTTATAGTATCGTCGAAGGATTCTGGATCTTCGTCATCCATCTCAACATACGCTATCCTCTCTCTCTTATGAGCTTTCGTTGCCTTTGCTTTTTCATCTTTGAGGCGTTCTACCTGTCGAACTCTATCGGCCAGTTGGGCCATGTCTCTCAGGTATTGGGTGTCTAACTTCTTCCTAATGGAATAATCTAAACCGCCTGCGGCTATTTCGACTAACTCATGTTTCGGCACTTGTGTAAAACATCTCGCTTTGAGCAACCTAAACCTATTTAGATATTCGTCTATAGGTTCAGTGAAACGTCTCTTTACACTGGCTAATTCTTTCAGGCTTATCTTGGTTTGCCCCATGTAGAATTGTTCATGGAACAATCTTTCCAACTGGGTCCAATGATGGATCGAATTGGGGGGGAGAGTTGTAAACCAAGTAAAAGCGTTCTTTGTTAAAGAACTTGGGAAGTAGTTAATCCTCAGGTTTTCGTTATTCGAAATATCTCCTGCTTCGATCAAGTATCTCGCCACATGTTCGACAGTAGATTCTGTCGTGTCCCCAGAGAACTTAGTGAATTTGGGGACTTTACATCTAGGAGGTAAGTCTGTTTGTAACACGTATTATGACAATGGGGATGTAAAGTTGGGCCTTCGAAAGCCCATGTTCATCCCATTTTGAGTCATGATCCTTTCGATCATGGTTGCCAGATTATTTTCCAAACCCATGTTTTGGTATTGGATATGATGAACTACTTTGTCAGCATTTTGGTTTCTGTTAACTAACCTTACCTCTGGGGTTATTACCCTAGGTTCCTCGACAGGTTGCTCCAATCGTGCCCTAAGGTTTTCTTCGATAGGCTATTGGACCTGGTTGATCGTGGTCTCTTCCTCTAAGAACACACCCTGGTTTCCCCTTATTTGCGCCCTTTGGGGTTGTCGAATAGGTTGGGGTACTCCAAAGAAATCAGCCAAACGTGTCATTTACGCTGTCATCTGCTGATTCGATTGAGTAGTGTTTTGTATTAGAGGGTTCAGCAATGTACTTAAAGTTTGTGCCAACATTTGAACCATATCATGGTTGCTTTCGTCCATTTGTTGCCTCAAGACTGCTGTCGAGGCATTCGTAAGGCCATGTGCTACTTGGGACGTTCCTCCTAAGAGTTGGGTCCTATTTCTATTCGCCATACCTACTCCAGAACCTTGGAGTGGCGAAGAGGCACTCACTAAAGGATCTGAAAAAGTGGACGCATCATTAGTCAGGCTAGCCAAGTCAGAAGTTGGCATGCCATAGGGTGGTTCTCGATTATGACCGCCTGTCATAAATCCTGGGGGAACAAAAGGCCTTGTGCCTAAATTTCCCCTTGGTGGGGGAGTTCCCAAAGGCACTCTGGGGCCTGTGAACGGAGGTAATGGCCCCGTTGTTGTGACCGTTATTGCTGGTGTCGAACCAGCGGTTATCGCTTCACTTACGGTCGGGATAACCGTTGCTCCCACATTCGTTTGTGGGATTTCGTTATTGTTTGGCGGATTCGCCATCTCTTCCCTTCTTCTGGCAGTATTGGTATCGTTAGTGTATATTCTACCACTTCTCAATAACATGCAACACTCCTCGAAAAGATGAGATTATTTTCAAGAATCAACACACAGTCCCACCGGGTGTGCCAATTTGTTTACCGTGGTTATTGGTAAACAACCGCTGATCCTCCAAATGGTTACTTATTTGGTTACTCGCAGGATCGATCAGATTGATCCTAGGACATAGGTTGATTTTGAGGTTTTGATCAAATTGGATAATGGTTAAATGACAATAAAATAAAGAGGCTTTAAGTAAATTGCATGAAGAAGTAGGCTTGGTAAAATAAATGAAGGCTTAACGTAAAGGACTTCGACAGGGAAAGTAAAGAAGAAAGCAAGTAAAATTTCTGGAAAAGTAAATGACTTTGATTAATAAAGTTGGTGTTTCACACATACATTCTCAACAATTCTTTCTCACACGCTGGGTACTCGAATCTATATGAGTGACTTTGTATATAATTGTGAACACATGCGAGAAACTGCGTGAACTACTACTATTTATACTAAAACATCCCAAGTAACCGTCGGGAAGTTACACTGCTTCGAGATGATCCCACTTGGCACGTTCTCAACGTTCGATGCTCCAGATCTTTGCACGTTGCACTTGGTAACCGCTGGAAACCGTTCTCCCTCCAAATGCTTGAATTTCAAACCGTTCCCCTCTGAACCATCGAACACCTTCGTCGAGAAGCATCTTCGACGAGAAACACCTTCGACGTCGAAGGCAACCAACTTCTCCCTTGGAAGAAATCTTCTAAGCGCAGTGTCATCTTTCGATGGGCATTTCGACAGACCCAGCTGATCGAAAACAACCTTCAGCTTTAATGGCTGACATTAATGAAACAAGGGTGTCGAATTTAAGAGCCAACAGAAGCTCCATCAAAGTACATAGACCATCGGGATCCTTCCTCATGTCCTTCATCTGGTCCAGGTGCTTCACAGTCAGTCACTATCATGATACTCTCATCCGGAAATTCAAAGTTCATAGATTGGTAATCATCCACTGCCTGATGTGCCAAGTGGTCTCCCAACACACTTCCCTTGATTTCCCTTTGGGTCGTATATTGGATGTCATACTCAGTCAAGATCATCTGCCATCTTTCTATTCTTCCGGACAAAGCAGGCTTCTCGAAGATATAATTGATTGGATCCATCTTTGATATCAATAGAGTAGTGTGAGTCAGCATATACTGTCTCAGCCGGCGAGTAACCCATGCCAAAGTGCAGCAAGTTTTCTCAAGCAACGAGTATTGGGTCTCGCAGTCGGTAAACTTTTTGCTAAGGTGATAAATAGCATGCTCTTTTTGGCCAGACTCGTCATGCTGCCCCAGCACACACCCCATTGAGTTGTCGAGCACTGTAAAGTATAAGATCAAAGGTCTCCCTTCAACTGGAGGCATCAGTATAGGTGGCTCTTGGAGATACTTTTTAATTCTTTCGAAAACGGCCTGACATTCATCGTTCCAACGTACCACTTGATCTTTCTTCAGTAACTTGAAGATTGGCTCACAAGTAGCAGTCAGGTGTGAGATGAATCGGGCAATATAGTTCAAACGTCCTAGAAAGCCTCTGACTTCTTTTTCTGTTTTGGGAGCTGGCATTTCCTGTATAGCCTTCACCTTGGCAGGACCCACCTGAATACATTTATCGCTTACAACGAAACCCAACAGCTTACCAGATCTCACCCCGAAGGTGCACTTGTTCGGGTTTAACCTCAGCTTGTACAACTTCAACTTGTCAAATAACTTCTGAAGGTGGTCAAGATGCTCTTCTTCAGTCTAAGATCTGGCAATCATGTCGTTGACGTATACTTCAATCTCATGATGGATCATGTCATGGAACAAAGCGACCATGGCACGCTGATACGTTGCCCCAGCATTCTTCAATCCAAAAGGCATGACCTTGTAGCAAAAGGTACCCCATTGAGTAACAAAGGTTGTCTTCTCCATATCATCAGGAGCCATTTTAATCTGATTATAACAGGAGAAACCATCCAAGAAGGAGAAGAACTTATGTTGTGCGGTGTTGTCAACCAGAACATCGATATGAGGAAGAGGGAAATCATCCTTGGGGCTTGCCCTGTTCAGATCCCTATAGTCGACACAAATTCGAACTTTACCATCCTTCTTCGGCATAGGAACCACGTTGGCCACCCACTGTGGGTAAGAAGTAACTTCTAGAAAACTGGCATCAAACTGTTTCATCACCCCAGCCTTGATTTTCTCAGACATATCTGGGCGCATTCGACAGACCTTCTGTTTCACTGGAGAACAGTCTCCCTTGGTAGGAAATCGGTGAACCACAATGTTAGTATCCAACCCTGGCATATCTTCATAAGACCAGGCAAAGATCTCAACGTAGTCTCGTAGCATCTGAATCAATCGTTGCTTCACACTAAGCTCCAGATTTGCCCCGATCTTGACCTCTTTCTTATCCTTTTCTGTACCCAGATTTATTGATTCCACCGGCTCTTCGTGCGACTGTATGGCCCTCTCTTCCTGGAGTAGTAGTCTAGCAAGTTCAACAGGCACTTTGCAATCATTTTCACCTTCGTCTTTAGCTAAGTTGATCGGACTTTCAAAGTCATAACTGGCTGTAGCAATGTCGTTACCAGTGAGATCCAGAGTGGATGTAAACCTGTATATGTGAGTGTGTGTAAAATAGCTGCTTTGCAATATGTAATAAAAGAAAAACAAGGAGCGCAAAATTTTAAATGCAAGAAACGTCCAATGCTTTTATTAATGATATATGTAGATGACACACATAAATCCCTCACAAACGAAGCCACGGTGCCCCGGGTAAGACATCGGGCCGTAAAGTTTAAAACATTGTCTGTTACAAATTCAAAACAAAAAGTCTCATTACTGGGTAATAAAAGAAATAGGGATGAAGTCCTTTGTTGTCCAGTTGCTTAGTCCACCGTCGATTGTTTGGTAGATCCAACTGTCGAACTCAGACTCTTCAACATCGTCTTCAATGGCATTCACTCCTGAATTGCTGATGAACAAGGGAGGTCTTCCAATCCGTGCATTCCGAACAGCCCTTTTAGCTTCTGCAGTGAAACCCAAACCAAACTTGTTAGTCTTCTGTGCAAAATCAGGGAGTTGGCCCCAATTCGTACACCCACCTTTCTCGACAAAAGCCTGGGCATCCTTGAAGGAAGCCATCTTCAAAGGAGGATCTTCAACAACAATCTCAGTTGATGCCAGTGTCTGGGGAACCTCTTCAAAATGTTGAAACGGGATCTCAATGAACTCCCCATCCATCTCTACATATCATAAAGAGTTGAGGTGGCTCACCATGTACTCCTCTTCTTCTTGTACTGTCACAATTTTCCCTTTGACTAGGTACTTCAGCTTTTGGTGGAGCATAGACGTCACTGCCCCAGCCTTGTGGATCCATGGACGACCCAACAAACAAGAATAAGACGGCCGAATGTCCATCACGTAGAATGTAGAGTTGAAAACCTGAGAACCAACCTTAATCGGAATATCCACTTCTCCATGCACCATCCTCTTAGACCCATCAAAGGCCCTGATGACGATGTTGCTTGGTTTCAGCTCCAAACCTTCACAGTCCAACCGGTCTAGAGCTTTCTTAGGCAAAATGTTTAATGAGGAACCAGTATCCACTAATACATGAGAAAGAGTAGTGCCCCTGCATTCAATGGAGACATGCAGGGCATCGTTGTGATTCTTCCCTTTAGCAGTAAAGTCGGCGTTAGAGAAACCCAACCCATTATCAGTAGTCATACTAGCCACGCAATCTTTAAACTGATCAACTGATGTTTCTTGAGGTACGTGTGCAGTCTTCAAGAATGCAATCAGAGCCTTGGCATGGGCCTCTGAGCATAGCAACATTGATAACATGGATATTTTGGATGGGGTTTTCCCCAACTGCTCGACTACATTGTAGTCGCTCTTTTTGATGATCTTCAAAATTTCCTCCATCTCTTGTCTAGAGGCTTCAACAATAATCGTCTTAGGTGCCTCCGTCCGGGCAGGCTCATCCGTGGTCCCTTTTCCCCGTGTATCAGATGACTCGGTAACAGGGGTAAGAATGGGAACTTGAATAAGAATATTAGCAGGTACACTGGCAGGTGTAATCACAACAGGTTTCCGAACAGTTGGTGGAGAGATATCAGGGGAGAAAAGTCTTCCACTGCGGGTGACCTTAGCAGGTCCAACAATATTGCTGACGTCAGCATCAACATCCAAATCTTGTTTAACTCCGTGATAATAAACATCAGCCCCGTAGTGCCAAGGGACAACTTTATCAGATGTATAGGGGATAGGTCCTGGAACAGTGATGATCAACGGTGCAATTCTTGGAACAAATGTAATTCTAACAGGCTTCCTCGAGGGAGCCTTGGAAGAATTGTCAAAAATGGTGATAATGGCAACTTCTTCAGTAGGGATCAAAGGAACAAGAGTCTTCTCAAACATAATTTCTTTATTATCCATCAGGCGCTGGACACCTGACTTCAAAAGATGGAAACCGGTAGGTAGGACAAAACACATATGGCAACCTTCGTCACAATCCCAGAAATAAACCGGCTAGCAAAAGGTTCTTCTTCACAGTCATCAATGGAGTAGCAATATCGTTCAAAGAAACCACAAACGAGTCTTCCTCTATAGCATTCACTCCATGCTTGGGCATATGAGCTGTCACAAAATTAGGTCTTTCAGGTGCTTCGAACTCAATCTCCTTAGCATCAATTAAGTCTTGTATTTTGTTCTTCAAGACCCAACAATCATCTGTATCATGCCCTGGGCTATCAGAGTGAAAGGCACATCGGGCATTAGGGTTATACTTTGGTGATGTAGTGTTGGGATTCTTCGGGGCCTCCCTTGGAATCACAAGATTGGTCTTTAATAACTGTGCCAGAATCTGAGATGAAGTCATGTTGAGCTGAGTGAATTTCCTTTGCAGTCTCTTGGCCTTTGGCTGATTGTTGTGTTGAGGAGCACCAGCAGGTCTTGAAATAACAACCGCATTAACAGCTTGGCAGTGTTCAGGTCTATTCTGGATTTTCGAACTATTAACAACACTGGACTCTTTCTTAAAAGGCTTCTTCTCGGTGCCTGATGAAGCACCCTTCTGTATTTTACCAGACTTAATACCAGCCTCAATCCTTTTCCCGAACATGATCAGCTCCGTAAACCTGGATGATGAACTTCCAATCAGATGGTTAAAGTACGGACCAGATAAGGTCCCCATAAACATATCCACTAGTTCCCTATCAGCCAAGGGTGGTTGCACTCTGCCAGCGAGGTCCCTCCACTTCTGAGCATAATCTTTGAAGCCTTTGCCCGCACCCATTGACATACCTTGGAGTTAGGTACGCGTGGGAGTGAGGTCGGTATTATATTGGTACTGCTTGTAGAAAGCAACAACCAAATCTTCCCAATTACGGATACTAGCTCCTTCTAACTGGTAAAACCATTCAAGCTGAGTCCCTGAAAGACTGTCTTGAAAGAAGTGGACCCATAGGTTCTTGTCAGCGGTGTACGGTTGAATCTTCCTAACATACGACCGGAGGTGCAGTTTTGGACAAGAAACCCCGTCGTACTAAGCAAAGGCTGGTGCTTTGAACTTGTGGGGAGTCACCACCCCAGATGACAGACCCAGATCACCAAAATCCAGACCAGGCACTTTCTGAACTTCCATCGCACTCAACCGATCTTCCAGTTGCTTGTATTTATCCTCGGCCGGAGGATACTGGTTTTCATCGAAGTCCGTCTCGTTGTCTGAAACTACAGAGCTAGGAGCCCTCCTTTCTTCCTGACTATCTTTCCCTCCAGATGAGGTGGTCAAATCAAATTCATCTTGTAGCCTGTTTCCAAACCTATGACCTGTGTTAAACAGGATTGTCCTTTTCTTCTTCTTCTTCTTCTTCTCTTTCAGAATAAGGGTCTTCAGATCTTGCTGACCCTTAGCTAGATTCATGAACAACTCTTGGAATTGGGCATTTTGAGCCTGCAGAGCCTTGATTGCTTGTTCAGTCGATGGTTCAGAAGACATGATGCTGGAATAAACAGGAAAGAAGATGAGAAAACCTGTAAGGGTACCTGTTATAAGGTGCATGGAATGAAATGCGTATGATATGATTTCAAAGACATCAAGAGATTCAAATTCGTAAACAAGAAATGAAACACACTTTTATTAGATAAACTTGAAATTCAAATTGTTCAACAAATGCCCTTAGGGCGTTACAAGAAAGGAAATACTGAAAAGTAAATAAAACTGGAAGTAATCAAAGGACATCAACGCTCCCATGATCGTTTGGCTTTAGTGCTGACATAGTCATTGATGATCTGCTACCTCTCCAGCTGCCTAGTCAACTTCTGAATCTTCTGCTCTTGCTCGTGATACTTTTCTATGTAAGTATCCCACTCTTCTCTCAGCTGCATCCAGGACCTCTTCAATGCCCCAATGTCAGTAGGCATGTAAGGGTGTAAGATAGTAGGAGGAACCCCCTCTTCATCAGCAACTTCAACAATAATAGTCAAGACGGCTTCATAGGGCATTCCCAGCTTTTGGGCACGTATGCGAACCCATCGGAGATATGGTTCCATTGGTAGAGAAGTCTTCGCACCCAACTCGTGTGGATCAGATCTGTGTACTCTATCCCAAGCTCTTATGAATCTGCGGCGTTGCTCGTCACTGTCCCCTTGGAAATCAAAGATTATACTAGGAATTAGCAGCTCATGAGGTCCTTCCCTTCTGGCTAGCCCAAACTGACGTAAGGCCAAGCATGGATTGTAAGTAATTCCTCAATGGGTTCCTATCAGTGGAACATTGGGGTATTCCCCACAGCGATCAATAACGGCCACCTCGTCCATACCCTTAATAGTCCAAATGATGTCATTGTGAGAGAGAGACATAACCCTATAAGCCCATCCCATGCCTTCTTTGTTCTTCAAAACTGATTTGGGGAGGTGAGAAATAAACCACCTCGCCAATAACGGAGCATAACACATTAAGGTTCCCCGCCTCCGAGCAGTACGGGCATAAAGCTGATGAAGAATGTCACCCAAGAGAGTGGGTATAGGATTACCAGAGATGAAGATTTTTACCGCATTCACATCAACAAAGGAGTCAGAGTTAGGAAACAATACCAAACCATATATCAGAAGGGCCAGAATATCTTCGAATTCCTGGAAGTCTAGACTATCCCATAATTGATTAGCCTTACCAACCAAGAACTTAGTCAAAAAACCCTTTGCTCCACTACGAGTTTCCCAATTAGCCATTACCTCAGCCTTTGTCAGATGGAGGGCTGAAGCAATCTCTTCTAGCCTAAGGACCTTCTCCCAACCTGTAAACGGGGTTTGCTCTAGAATAGAGATACCGAGCAGATCAGAGAACTCTTCCAGGGTAGGGACCAACTGGTAGTCCTGAAAAGTAAAGCAATGGTACAGTGGATCAAAGAACTGGACTAGGACACTCATCATCTGCTCGTCCAATTTGGAGGTAACCAAACCAAGAAGATGCCCATGTCTTCTGATAAAGGAAGTAATATCTGACATCTTTGCAACCAACTCTTTAAGCATAATAGGAACTTGGACAAAGTTGATCCGGATGGTGTTCCTACACATAGGTGCCATGACCTACAAAACAGAACAAAGATGAATCCCTCCTGTATTTGAAATAGGTTAGTCCAATGCAAGATGTATGCAATGTTATGATGTCATGATGTCATGATAGAAAGCACACCACAAGTATCCACAAACAGCAAACATGGTAAAGGCACACAAGTCACACAGATTGCCCTTAGATTTCAGGCTGGCAAGGAGTATAGGTACTACCCTCTTTCAGTTCAGTTGGTTTAAACCTATCCTAAAAATAGTAACAGGGTTCTAGAGGATCACAATATAACTTACTACCCTCGATCAGTCATAATTCCAGTTTAGCAACCTTTTCTTGCGGCCGGAATCATCGCGAGAGTTTAGTCTCAATGAGTGTAGCATACTGATATTGTTCTATGGCCAAGTTGGTCAATTTAAAGGTTCTAAGGTCAGTTGGTGCTTAATGACCCCTTAGCAGACCCATATTCTCCTTGTTGCGCCACAAGGGATATCGGTACATACTAAAGTGCCACACCAACGTAGCTACTACTTCAACCGTATCGGTCTACGCCGTACAGTTCCCTCACAGTTTATTGCTACTTACCTAAAAGGTATTCCCCAGATCCGAGTTAGGATCTATAGTAACTCCAATACAAGCCCATAAATATGAATCATACAAAGTAAACAATTGAAAACATAATGACCTAATCCTAAGGTACACCCCACTTATTAAGAGCATCCCCAGCAGAGTCTCCAGTTCTTTGATACGGTGGGAAGAACTGACTGTTTTTTTGGAATGCTGGTTTGCGTTTTGCGTTTGTTTTTGCAAAATGTCGCGGTAAGCAAGAGTCGCCACCAACTTTTATTTTATCCAACAAGGAAAGGAAAAAAGAACAGAAAAAATCCTTTTTCGAGATATTTCTCGGGTTCAGGGGGTAGATTATAGAAACGGAAGGTGTTAGCACCCTTTCTATCCGTGGTTATCCACGGGCTCTTAGATACTTGCTCATATTGTTTTCAAAATTGTTTTCTTTGTGCTTGTGGGTTTGAAAAAGTTTTTGTTTGAAAACTTCGATTTAACTCTTATTTCTGTCCTCAAGAGTATATGAAGTATTTTTGAAAACTTTGTATGAAAAGTGTAAGTATGAGAAAAGATTTTGTTTTTTGAAAGAGCAAGTACTTAAGAACCATCTACCTACTCGAAAAAGGAAATGTTCTATGCTATCTTCCTTTAGACAATGTTATCCTACTATTGATGAGTAGGTAGCATCGTCGTTGGAGTTTAAGGGTCAATTCAAATTTAGGGACTTACGGTCACCAAAGCAATGTTAGGACGCCTTAGCAGTAACCCTAATGTCTTAGATCATTTGTTTTGAGGCAACAATATCCGAGGCAACCGTTTCGAGGCGACTATGATCTTTGGACAAGAGGGCGACCTCTAAAACGACCTATACTTAATGACCATGTACGAAGGCAACCAAGTGGGGTGTACGCTAAGAGTGCGCATGTGCGAGTGTGTTGTTTTCAGTTAATTTTTGTCTTTGTACATGTTAAGGGTGATCTATGTTGATTTTAGGTTGAAACATTCAATCTTGTCATGCATACCTATTATCAAACATCTAACAGTTATATTTTGCAGGAAATAAAATGCGGAATTTAAATTACAAGGCGTCGGGTATTTACATCGCCAAAAGCAACCCTTTGAAATTTAAATGCGGAAAATAAATAAAGCGATAAAAATAGTCCTAATTATCTCTTACATTCTGGGAACAAATACAATATTGAATAAAAAAAGGATCGCATGCGGAAAATTAAATCGAGCGCAAGTTCTAGAATTTTGACCCTTTGTTATTAAAGAAAATATATTTTTTGGTTATTTTTTAATTAAGAAAGAAATTAATCTAGGTTAATTATTAAATTAATAAATAAGTTAATTAATAAAAATACATATTTTTGAGTTTTTGGTATTTTAAGGAATAAAATAAAATTGATCAATGTTAATAAAAACCTAATTATGTCTAAGTTAATTTTAATTATCGAAAAATATATTAAAGTTATTCCTAATTAATGGCCAAAATTAATTAAATTAATATTTATTAATAAAAAATAAAATATTGAAATTTAATTTAATAAAGAAAATATTTTTTGGTTTTAATTTTATTAAAGGAAAAAAATTGATTGGTTAGAAAATAATGAAAATAATTAAAGCAATTAATAAAACTAAATAAATGAAATAGCAAAAGGAAGAGGTTTGGGCCTGTTTGGGGGGTTCAGCATAGCAATTTGAGGCCCATCACAAGCTGGCCTCGTTTGACCTTTTGAGATTTCCTGTGCGCTGGTTGACTGGATCCCATGGTGGACCATCACTCTGGATCACCAGATCTGGCCTTTGGCCATCTGGCTATTGGAGATGTAGAGGCGCATGGTATGCGACAATCTTAGATTTGCACCTGAATACATGACAAAATAAAGGAAAATACAAAGCGCTGGAGGCAGGGATCGAACCACTGACCTCCAGCCAACAACGTCTTGGGAGCACTCACACTGACCACTGGATCACTTCGCTTGAATTGTTAATAAAACACAAACAAAACATAATATATTAAAATGCGTTAATATGCCAGAAAAATAAAAAAAAAGGCGCGCGTGTTTGAATCAGCCACATGGGGATTAACACGTCTTCGTCCCCAACCTCCAAACCCTGTAACTCTACCTGCAGATTTAGATTCGCAGCTAAATGCGCAGGTCGATCCAAAAATTAATTCCAGGCCATATAAATTCCTCCCAAGACCATGGTTGTGCTCGTCTTTCTCTTCCGGTCATGTCCATGGCCATTATTGGGGTTAATTTTACCTGTAAGAGAAACGCCCAAAAACAAACCACAAAACCCTAGATACCATACTTGGCTTTACAGGTCAGGTAAACAAAATTGGGTAATACAGAAAGCTTGGAAATTTTATGAAGATTATGAATATGCCAATAGTTTGTACAAAAGGTGCAGAAATAAAGATATACGAATTCAAATGCAGAGCGGTTTTCTGTGACACTTACAATGAGTTTGGGCGTGTATGGAGGCTTGCTAGGTATTGGTTCTGACTCAGTGAACCTCCAGCAATCGATTTGTGTCAAGCTTTGCTTCTGAAAACGCCTCCAAGTGTGATTTTGGTTTTGCACTTTTTACCACTTTTTTCAAGTTTTGTTTGGTTGGTTCTTGCAGCCTCTAGCCTTTGTAATCGTGCCTTAAGCTTCCTTATGTAATGTGGAATGAATTAGGTTAACAAATATGCCTTGAATCTTCCCCATCAATGCATAAGATATTTTATTTGATTCACTTTTGAAAGCTTTCCTAATTTGTCAAAAAACCATTTTTTGAACATGATATGGTGAGATACGAATTTGATGCTTACCATGATGATGATTAAGTCTTGAAAATAACAAAAAATATAATGTAATCAAGTTTTGGGATTTTATTTGATTTAATTTGATTTAAAATGAAACAAAAAATCTCATGTAACCAACCCTTTTGGTGTCATCTCATTTTGATATTCCATGCTCAAGTTATAAGCTTTGACAAAAAAGGTGTTTTTGTTGACTTTCAAAAATGACCTATAATGTCCAAATTTATAACTTATTGTGAGTGCATTTTATGATCTTGGGGTATGAAGATGGATTGTAAGAAACTGCATTCTCTTCAAAATGAGCTTTGGATGGATCATTTCTCATAAAGTATGAGAAAGTTATGCTTGGTCAAAGTTGGGTTGACTTTTCCTACAAAACCCTAATTTAGCAACTTTTGAGTCTTGATGAATTTTGAGCAATCCTTGATGAATCATGATCAGCCCTTGATAAAATGATGAAATATCCTTCAAAATGAGAATGTTGGAAAAAAATCTTGAAGTTTGACTATTTGTAGGTCACAGTTGACTTTTGCCCTAACACATTCGATTTTTGGATCCTTTGAGCAATTGACTGACCAAACTTCCTCTGCAAGGCTTGAAATTTGACATGGATGATCTTGAGAGTATATTAGGACATTGGGGAGGACTTGAGGTCATTTGGATTCAGGGATCTTGATGCAACACAAAACCCTAATTTGAGGTTGACTGCCTTAGGAGATGACTTGACTGTCCAACTCTTGAACAATCTTGAGCCACTTGGAGATCTCTCTTGCAAAGTTTTTGAGAAATATGAGAGGGCAAATTTTGGGGTACAACAGCAGCATCCCATTGGAGAGTTTGAATTTGGCGCGTGTTTCTGGGCATAACACTTTGTTGTGCTTATAATTTATTCGTTTAATTATATAAATGAATAACATTCCACCGCAGATGGTTAACGGGAAAGGCGTGGATTGCAAATGTCCTGGGTTCGATCTCAGGCGTATGCATTTTGTATTTTCTCAATATTTTCAACAGGATCTAGCGCGCCACATCCAAAGGGAAGTATCGTGTAACTCCTAGATCCAACCATCAGGTCATCATCAATCCAGATCAAATGCTCCAGCTTTAAGTTTGCATGGTGGCACTACACCAAAAAAGACCTACGAAAGCGCTTTTTTGGCCTTTAAAAGCGCTTAAAAGCACTTTCTAAGGTGGCGCTGCTATAGGTTTTAGCAGCGCTTTTTGTTTAATGAAAAACGCTTTGGTAGGTCTACCTATGACAGCGCTTTTTCTAAAAAGCGATCTCTTAAGTACCCTTTTGGCAGCGCTTTTTCTAAAAAGCGCTCTCTTAAGTAGGATTTTGGCAGCGCTTTTTCTAAAAAGCGCTCTCTTAAGTAGGATTTTGGCAGCGCTTTTTCTAAAAAGCGCTCTCTTAAGTAGGCTTTTGGCAGCGCTTTTTCTAAAAAGCGCTCTCTTAAGTAGGCTTTTGGCAGTGCTTTTTTATGAAGAAGCGCTTTCATTGGTGGCGCTTTTTTCTGGAAAAGAGCTTTCATAGGTTGTCTTTTAGCAGCGCTTTTTCCTGGAAAAGCGCTGTCATATGTTTACCTTAGACAGCGCTTTATGTGAAAAAGCGCTTTCATAGGTCTACCTATGAAAGCATTTTTCTTCAAAAAGCGCTTTCATAGGGTGTTTTTTTAGAGGTATAATTTATATAATTCATATACCTGCATTGTTCGCAGCATATTATTTATATAAACCAGTTGCCATAACCTGTAATTCATAAACAGCGGTAATGCATTGTAATCCAAAATATATATACACCATTTTTGTACCTCAAATTATATATAAACCATTGTTATCAGCATTGTAACTCAAAATCAGTCTTACAAAATCAACCCTAACAACAACTAAACCAGTCCTTATATGATTCTCTGCTCAATAAAATATTGACAGAATTCCTCTTTGATTTCTTCCAACTGAAGTTTCGTGTAATATGCATATTTGTACTCATCGAAGTACTACATAACAAAACATAATATGCATGACTTAGTTAAAAGTAAAAAATTATATGAAATATCCGAGAAATAATAAAACAAATCCTAAGTTATAAATCCATACCGTGACTGGAATCTCTATTTGATTCAGTTGAATGATTTCTTTGATAAACCGCATAACGAAGTATCTGCAATCTATACCGTTTTGCTGTTGAGGACACTACATAGAAAAACAAATAAGAATATATAGTTGTATTGTTTTATCAAATAGCGTAAATATTATAAGCAAAATAGTGGAAATTAATATACCTGCACTTTGATCCAATTAATGTTGTTTGATTTAGATTGTCGTACCCGAGCTTCTCTTTGACACCGAAATACTTGTATCGCTCTAACAAAATAAAAATATATATTTAGAACAATGTCACAGAAATAATTAAATATATAAATACACATAAATATTTAGAATAATCTCACTTACGTATCAATCATTAACTTCATATCCGGATAATTTGTCCAATCACCGTCAACCGAATTCAGATAATAGACCACTTCTTTTATAGGATCGATAGCAACCAACAACCAGTGACGTCTATAAATTAAAACAACAGTTTAGAAGAAATTTTTCTACGCAAAAATTACAAATATTAAAATGAACTTAGAATGAAAATCTAACCCTGTAGGAATAGTATTATACGCCCAAAGATGTAAGCTTTCTGTACTGCCAGTTGCCATGAATCTTTCGACTAAGTGCTCTCTTACTGATTCCGGTTCCCTACCAATTGTCGCTTCGCTGACAAGGGAGGAAGACACGAAATGGAATCTGTTTGACAATTGATTCCCGCGCATCAATTTGTCATATAACAACCTTAAATAAAAACATAATTAATATTAGACTATATTCATTGAAATGTTTAAAAAAGATTTCAGCTAATTACATAATATAAAGATGGGGTTACCGGATGTATGCGTGCATAATACTGACGCCCAATTCTTTATGACGGAAAATCTGTTCCACGTCCTCATGTCCAATTATTTCGGTGCAAGGAAAACCAAAGATACCTTGATCCATATCCATTTGAAGAATACCACCATCCATCAAATCTGTTGTTCCCACTATTGTTTCAAGACACTGCCGGTATCGAGGGAAAAATCTAGTAGGCACCCTTTTCTTCGGTGGTACGCCAATGATTTTCTGGCTCACTTGTTGTGACCCTTGAAAAGGTACCTAAAAATCATATAAACTCAGTTAAATTATAAAATTATGCAGTTTTTTATTCGGATCATATAATTAACACTTTAAACGTACCTCTTTTGGTGATACATCAGACTCGTCGTGCCGCAAAATCCCTTTACCCTTAGATGCGGGTGTTGTAGGAGTCTATAATTACCGTAGAAATAACTGAGGTCAGAACTGACAGTTGAAGACTTAAAGATTCATAATTGTTTTCAACATACCTGATCATCTATGAAAATGAGGTCCGATGGCCATGCAACAAAAGATCCTATTGCATCTCGCAGCAATGTGGTCTCAGCAACAATGTCAGGTACCGGCAGCAACGCATCCATATCTAAAGCAATGTCAACCGATACTTTCATGTGTCCATCCGAAAACGGTCTATGGTGAAGTAAATCTCCCGAAGTGTTATGGACTTTTCCCTTGCCAACTAGTCTATAAGTCGGCGACGATTGGTATAGTTGGCAAGATGAAATGCCCTAAACCAATAATAACCGTTAGAAGTGACTAAAAATATTCTATAATAATAACAGATATATATTGAAAATTACCTCGGGAAATTTATGTTGACAGTTGATACTAGCTTTGTCACTAGTTTCTTTCAATTGTGAACTGCTCTTTTCCGCCATATATCTCTCTTTATCCTTCTGCAATTCACGGACTTGAGCTTGTAAATCCTGCAATGTTTGCATCACTTCTGCATTGCTAGGATTTCTTCTCCTTGGATGCTTATACAAAGAGGTTGGAGTCACACCATGACCTTTAACCCTCACCCGGCCCGGATACTCAGCAATATTTAGTGCTCGACTAAGTACGCTCCTGGTATCCTGATGATCCTCACCTGGGGATACCGATTGCGACAAGGTCTCCTGTAATTCATTTACATATAAAAAATTATTTGTGGAGATAAAAAATTATTTAAATATTAATAAACATTAAGTGATTTAACTAAAGACACAATCTTATACTTACACATTCATCATACACATGTTGAATATCGGGATTAACAGCTTGATCCTTGCCCACACTGGCTTCCTTCCACAACAAATGTGCCGGTAGTGATGTTGCGTCACTTTTCGTCTCTTCTAACTACGCAATGACACAAGTCTTAAGATCATCAACTATAACACATTGAGAGAATTAATAAGATCGAAAAGTTTATATTTACTTACAATTTTTCCTCTAAGCGAGCATATCCCAAATGCCCTTTTTTGTATGGATATGTGAGTTTTGACGCTCTCTCGCGATTGATAGCACTCACTTTCTTGAAATTCTCGTCTCTTCTTTGGCCTACAAAACCAACCCATTATTCAGGTGTAATGAAGTTCTCATATTTCTTTGGACTTTCCGGATCCTCTTCAAGAAAATTTCCTTCATCATCTTTAAGATACTTGTTTGTTAAAAATGTTTTCCACCCTCTGTGTCTTTTTCCAGCCAAACCCATTATATACTTTTTACGGGTATCTTCAATGTTAAAAGACCTCTACAAAAAAACATACGCATAAAGTGTGTTAGTAAAAGAAATTTAAACACATATTATCGTCAAGATAAAGCAAATAACAAAAACCATATATGTACCTTTATCTCAGTCCAAACTTTCTCCTTAGCCTCATCCAACTCTCCTCTTTTCCATCTAGGAGTGGTGATCGGAATGTGTATACGAACAAGCGTACCAATGTAGCTTATCAACTTTGCAGCATTAGACCCAATTAGTTGGTCATTATCATTCCAATCTACATTATATGTTACTCCTCTATCTCTATCACGGATGATTCCCCTCATAATAGTTATACCTCGTGTAATATCTTTTTCTGAAGTCTTTTCTGAAGTATTTTCTGGAGTATTTTCAGGAGCATTTTCAGGAGCATTTGCATCTTTTGAGTTTTCTTGATTACTAGCCATTTGACCTGTAATAATGAAAAAAAATAAAAATGAAATGACAAATATAAAAATGAAATGGAAAATAAAAATGAAATGACAAATAAAAATGAAATGGAAAATAAAAATGAAATGACAAATATAAAAATGAAATGACAAATAAAAATGAAATGGCAAATAAAAATGAAATGACAAATATAAAAATGAAATGACAAATAAAAATGAAGTGACAAATAAAAATGAAATGACAAATTAAATTTTATTGAATGATATAGGCTATAATTATATATACTATTACCCTTTTCACTAAGGTCTCTTTCTTTTCTTGGTAGGAATGTGTTCTACTCGTCTCTTAACAACGCGGACAGTTGGATTGATCCAAATACCCTCATTATGATCGTTTCTAATACATGATTCATTATCATTTTGATCAGTTATGGTTAAAGATTCAATGTCAACACCAATATCACTTTGATCTACAATGCTTTCATCAATTACTTTGTTAGATAATAGCACTATAGACCATTTCGTACTTGTCGGATCATTGACATAGAACACTTGTTTAGCTTGAGAGGCTAGAATGAAAGGCTCATCTTTGTACCCCACCCTATTAAGATCCACTTGCAAAAAACCTGACTTATCCATTCGTATACCATTATTATTTTCAACCCACTTGCAACCAAATATAGGAATCTGAAACTTCTCGTAATCAAACATCCAAATGCGCTCGATAACCCCAAAATATGACAGATTTGCAAATTTTGGGTTTAAGTCCTTCACACTTGATATATGCATTGCTTCAGCGATCAAGGTGACACCACTATTTTGCATAGTACTTTTGCCATCCTGTTCTTTGGTATAAAATGTGTATCCATTAATTGCATATGCGCTATAAGAAAACACAACTAAACTTGGACCGTATGCTAAACATCTCAATCTTTCTGTTACTGAAGCATGATCTGAACGATACTTTGAATAAATATGTTCCTTAAACCATGGTATGAAACTTCGATTATGCTCTCATACAATCCAATTCTCATTTCTATTCGGATTTAAACCTCGAAGAACACCCTTGTGAATTTCAACATACGGCTCAACTTCAACTTCAACCAAAATTTACCAACTTGCAAAGGTCATAACTCTCTCAATATTCATCTTTTGAAGGTGATCTTGGAATTTTTGGAAATCTAAAAACGTCCTCTTCAATTTTATTTTTATAATTTTTGCATTTGGGAAATTTATCTTGATGTAAGTTGCCTTGACAAAAAGTATCTTTTTTGTTGACTTTTGAAATGACATATAATGTATGGGCTCATATCTCTCAAATGAAGCACTTTTTGGACTTGAACAAACATATACAAAGTTGTAGAGAATTGAATTTCCTTAAAAATGGTATTTGGTTAGGGAAAAGTTGATGAAGTGTGTGAAAGTTATGCTTGGTCAAAGTTCAGTTGACTTCTCCTAAGGAAACCATAATTTGATAACTTTTGACTTTTGATGATTTGAGGGTTTTTCTTAAGCAATCATGATCAACCCTTGATCAAATGATGGATATTACTTCAAAATGTTGATGTTGACCATAGATCTTGAAGTTTGACTATATTTTGACAATAGTTGACTTATTTACCCAATACAGTTGATTTTCAATCATCTGAGCTATTGACTGAGCAAACTTGTGATGCAAGACTTGAAACTTGACATGAACATTGTTAAAGACCTATGAAGAACCATGGAAACTACTTGAGACCTTTGAAACCTACAGTTCCTTGAAAAAATAAAACCCTAGCTGTGGACCCATTGCTTAGGAGGAGATTTGACTAGTCAACCCTTGATTAGCCTTGAGTACTAGAAACCTTTATGAGCATTGGAAGGTGCCTCCATTAACTATCTTAAAAAATGGGAGGGAAAGTTTTAGGTTACAACAGCTTCCCCTGCTCAATCTTCTTAAACCCGAAGAGTTAGATTGGCATGTCCTCCATCCGTGACTTGAAAGTAGAAGATGATTGAACACTTAAGTGCCCAGAAAATTATGCTCACCTGTGCACAAAGTAACATTGTTGGTTGATTATACCATGAATGGGATTAAGGATGCCATTTGGAGAGGTGGAGGAGATGGACTTATAGATGTCATCCAACATAATTGTTGATAAGAAAATCTAAGTCCACGTCGGACTTCTACTAGAAGAGGTGCCAGAAAGAGTCTATGCCTGACTTTTCCGAAAAGAGTATCATAAAGAAATTTACGCCCGATTTCTTCAGAAATAGAAGATATCTACGCCCGACTTCAACTAGAAGAGGTACCAGAAAGAGTCTACGCCTAACCTTTTCCAAAAAAGAGTATTAGAAAGAAATCTACGCTTGATTTCATCCAAACCAGAAGATGTCTACGCCCGACTTCAACTAGAAGAGGTACCTGGAAGAGTCTACGCCTGACCTTTTCCAAATAAAAGTATTAGAAAGAAATCTACGCTTGATTTCATCCAAACTAGAAGATGTCTACACCCGACTTTAACTAGAAGAGCTACCGGAAAGAGTCTACGCTTGACCTTTTCCAAAAAAGAGTATTAGAAAGAAACCTACGCTTGATTTCATCCAAACTAGAAGATGTTTACACCCGACTTCAACTAGAAAAGGTACTGGAAAAAGTCTACATCTGAATTTTTCAAGAAAGAGCATCCGAAAGAAATCTACGCCTGATTTCATCCGAACTAGAAGATGTCTACACGCGACATCAACTAGAAAAGGTACCAGAAAGAGTCTATGTCTGACTTTTTACAAAAAGAGTAACAAAAAGAAATCTACGCATGATTTTATCTGAACTAGAAGATGTCTACATCCAACTTCAATTAGAAGAGGTACCAAAAAGAGTCTACGCCTGACCTTTTCCAAAATTATTATCGGAAAGAAATATACACTTGATTTCATTTGAATGACGTACTGGAATGAGCTCGTGTCAAGCTGCATCCGAAAATATATTAAAAGGAAACTGTGTAAGGCTGCTTCAGGATGAGCATGTGTTAGACTATACTTGGAAATGTCTTAGTAGGAACTTGTGTAAGATTGCTTCAGGGTGAGCCTGTGCTAAAGTGCATCTGGAAATATATGAGAAGGAGCCCGGGTGGGGCTGCTTCAGGATAAGCCCGTGTGGAGCTGCATCTGGAAGTTTTTAGAAGTAACTCGTGTAAAGCTGCTTCAGGATGAGCCTGTGTTAAACATTATCTAGAAATATATTAGAAGGAGCCTGGGTAGGGTTGCTTCAGGATGAGCCTATGTGAAGCTGCATCTGGAAATATATGAGAAGGAGCCTGGGTAGGGCTCAGGATGAGCCCGTGTGAAGCTGCATTTGGAAAATTTTAGAAGTAACCCATGTAAAGCTGGTTTAGAATGAGCCTGTGTTAAACTTCATCTGGAAATATATTAGAAGGAGCCTGGGTAGGGCTGCTTCAGGATGAGCCCGTGTGAAGCTGCATCTGAAAATATATGAGAAGGAGCCTGGGTAGGGTTGGTTTAGGATGAGCCCGTGTGAAGCTGCATTTGGAAATTTTTAGAAGGAGCCTGGTCAGGGCTGCTTCAGGATGAGCCCGTGTGAAGCTCCATCTGGAAATATATTAGAAGTAGTCTGGGTAGGGCTGCTTCTGGATGAGCCTATATGAAGCTGTATTTGGAAATATATGAGAAGGAGCCTGGGTAGGGTTGCTTCAGGATGAGCCCGTGTAAAGCTGCATCTGGAAATTTATTAGAAGGAACCCGTGTAAGATTACTTCGTCCTATTTCGGGAATTCACGCTGTCTGTTCATATAGATAGTTGCCCTGTCCGGTTTCAGGAATTAATCTGTAACTTATTTGAAAGTTGCTGATGATATTCGTCTATTTGCGAACTTTACCTGAAAAGACAAAATTAGCTTTATGCAATGTCAAGATGTATGTAATGCATTGCATGATGATGCTCTTAAAATAAATGAGAACGTTATATGTGTTCTGTATGCATATGCTACGATAAATGATATATGTGAGATGTTGTTGAAGTGTATTGGTAGATTCGTATAACATTTTTGATCGGGAAAATAAATCACTGATTGTTGTTGGGGATGTCGAATATGAATCTTTGATCTGCTAGGGATTCCTGCTTGCTGTTTGAGGAAATTCCGCCGAGGAATGTTGATTTTTTCTTGGGGAGAAGAGCTCAGGAACATTGGTCGATCGTTGCTCTATTGGGGAATTTAATTCTTATATATCCTGACTGGGGATAAAAGAGATGGATAACCATTCGAGGCATTGTCTGATCGAGTTTTTGATATGGATGACGACTCATCTTGGAGAATAAGGTTGAATGATATCTGGTCCGGTTTTAGATTTTGTAGAAACTCTCTGGGGACAGTATCCTGGACTGTCCTTTTCTGGAAATAGGAGTTTTAGCGGTGATTTGTAGAAGCTAAAGGAATAGACTCAGGCTGGGGAGGCTGAATTTCGTTGGGTAAATAAACCTTGTTAGGGAAATAAACCATATTGGGGAAATAAACCCTACTGTAGAATCATTTTGCTGAGGAATACTTTTGTTGAGGAGATGAGCCCTGCTGGAGGAGAGAATTCTACGGGGAATTTTATAGTGCTGGAGAAATAAACTCAGCTGGTGAAGAGAATTCCTATGAATTGTGCTGACGACCTAATCTCTCATGAGGGTTGGGACTCTGTAAGTTGGCGACATTGTTGGGGATACGATCACACTTGTTTATCCGTTAGGAGGATCTGCTGGTGAGTATGATTATGTTAACAACTGAAAGATGCACTACATTTTGTCATGAAGGCATATTAGACTTGCGGGGAATGTATCTCTTGTTGAAGATGAGTGTGTGCAGATAGCTCTGTAGGGATAATTTCGTGGAAACTGCTCTGTGGGGCTTTATGGATGACTTGAACATTATATTAACTTCTAGAGCCCTCGATAAATGCTGATCAAGGTGATGGGTCTTCTACTGATGGACAAGAGATAACGGGATATTGTCACACACTTTAATCCCTAACTTTTTCCTGGACCGTCTTTTCAGATTTTCAGTCCACTGAGATACCATTTTTTGCCTAAGCCGCCTTTTCAGGTTTTCGACTTGCCGGGTGTACAATTTTATTTATATATCCCTGATTTTTGCTCAAACTCTTGGGTTCGATGGGATGCCCTTATTTTTTCCTAGGACAGTCAACCTAGCGGGTCTTCTTTCATGCGTAGTATTTTTCGACTATGTTTGTGTTCACAGGGTGCGAAGAATTGTCACTATCCATAGTAGTAAGTGTTGTAGCACTTCTAGAAAATGTTTTCTTGATCGTACGTAACCCTTTGCTGGAATTCATGTTTAATGCCCCAAATGATTCAGATGGAGATCTTCCCCTGGCAATTCAGCAGTTTTGAGAGATTTTTTGAATCTTGACCCGACTGCCACAAATGAGTTGGATAGTAACATGTCATGCCCCTTGATTATGGAAGTCTTGTTATTGGAAGTGTCTTTCCATCTGAAGTGATTTTGTTCATTGAGAAGATTTTCGTTCATTGAATATTCGTCGTGTGAATTTCTATGGTGTCGAACAATTAGTTATATGCAAACAGTGGTATTAAAAATTCAAATCTTATGTCCGTCTTAAAGTTTTGAAAATCCATTTTTAGTACACAAACAGAATTTCGTAAGAATATGAATTCAACTAAGGATTTATAGTAAGCCTTACAGGAGACATGATACTTTTTATAACAGTATGCTTTCGAACTAACATATGCTTCAGTTAGGACTTTTAAGGGTTGTGATGTGGCCTGGTTCACAATTTAAGAAACAAAAGATAAAGGCTCAAACTTTATTTATACTCAACTCGTTCTCCATGATGTTCTTCATCCCTATACTTAGTTAACTGTGCGTTTAGATTCCAATTGATTCTGGAATGACATTTTGGTGATGGTTTGAATACTGGAAGTTTATTTGAGAAGGAAATCATTTTTTGTAACATTTTTCTGTTGTCGAGTATTTATAGCGACCTCTTTTTGATTTTATTATCCCTACCTTTTTCCTGAGTTTTTTCTTCTATGATTACAGTCAGTGGGATGCCCCATTTTTTTCTTAAGTCTCCTTCATAGGTTTTGACTTAGCGGGCTTTTCTTTTGGGAGATAACAACTTCCTGTTTCACGGGGAACCATCACCGTCTTTTGATTTGGAAGGATGTCTCTGATACTATTCACTGTGTATGAAGTAAAAGCTTGCGACTACATGTGCATTTAAATTAACTGAGAAACTACCCTGCCTCAGGTTATGGTTTAAAGGTTTCAATTTGCGTGAAAAAGAAAACTCATACTTCTTAGGCTCAAAGGGGTTGACTAGGGATTATCCTCTTTATAACTCCACTATTTAGGATTTGAAACAACGGCCGTACATCGTCAGCAAGGTCTGTTCAGAAGCATACTGTAGAGATTATGGTATCATTTTTGTCATCCTCCCTCTAAAGGCTTATAGCTTTTAATCGAGAGTTGAATATCACAAAAAGGAAGGAAAAGCATAGTTTAAGTATAGTGAAAACGAATGGATTAATTCAAGACAAACATATTCAATTCATTATTGTGGATAACAAAAGTCTGAACAAAAGCTTCCCCTCCTAAATTTGTCACTTCAGATGGTGTTCCTTTGAGGGATGTAAGAAAAAACTCAATTAGACCATCTTGTGTGAATCCCCAACATTCCTTCATTTATTAAGTCTTGAATCTTATACTTCAACATCCAATAGCTGTTAGTATCATACCCCGGACTATTGAAGTGATATGCACACCTTGCATTCGAATTGTAGCGAGGAGATGAGGTATTGGGATTTCGAGGAGGATCCTTCAACATGACCAAATTCAACTTCGACATGTGTTGCAAAGCTTGCGACATTGGCATGTTGAGTTTGGTATATTACTTTTTGGATATATCATGCTTACGTTGACTTCCATGTTGTTGTTGGTGTAACACCCCAATTCTACCCCAAGCAATTTATGCAATTTAAATCAGAGTTATAAAATTCAATCATACAAATGAATCGGGACGTCACAAATTCTTCTAACAATTCATTGCATTCATCATGGATATATAACACTTATTCAAAACATCGGATGAACCATCAACATAGCATCTTTAATAAAATAATTCAACAACTACGCAGCGGAATTCTTCAATAACATCTTTAAATAAAAGAAACAACTTCGAAACATCTCATATTTAGTAAATAAATAATTTAAAGATCAACAACTAAAAATCAGCAATCAAAAATCAGTAAACATTCATCCCCCCGAGTGTTACATATCAGAGCAATGACACCGACTCGATCTATTGAAGGTATACGGCCTTCACTCGCGATTACCTGCACGTTACCAACATAGGGGCAACATTCAAGCATAAGGGGTGAGATATCTAACAATATAAATAAGATTATGAGAATTAATATATTAGACAAGAGCATTATAAACTTCACCGCTTCTCAACAACACACAACAATCAATAAACATTCACAATTATCATTAGCGATTCAAAATGCAATTCGAATGCGACACAACTGTGCATATGCATGTGGTACCAACAGGGCTTCAGCCCTCTTCACTAATTGCCAATTAATAGAGGCACAAGGCATAAGCCTACTTCACAAATCCGCCAATACAGGCCTTCACAAAATGCAAATGTATGAGACTCATGTAACATACAACATCACAGATATATCATTCACCACAAACTTCATTACGAGGCATTCGCCTACATCCCGGCATCATTGGCAATAAGCCTAACACTTCACATATTCAATCACATATCATTTATCTCAAAACAACATCTCATAAACATCTAAAAACCACAACATCTCATAAACACCTCAGAACAACAACATATCATAAACATCTCAAACATCTTAATTACAGCATCTAATAAACATCTCAAAATAATTTATTAAACATCATTTATTATCACAAAAATCATCGAACACAACTTCATTAATAAAATCTCACTAATACTCAACTGTATAATAATAGTACAGTAACCCATCCTGTTATTCTGCTAATTTTATCGTTACTGTCACTAATCCTAGGGTCATATTTCTAACAGCAATCTCTAACATCTCATATTCATCAAGCTATCCCAAAAATAACACAACAGTCATCTACGAGAATCAATCCTAAATCCTAAATTAGTTACTGGTATTACACTTCTTATTCATCATCTAAATCATCTAGAATAGAGTTCATCGCGTTAGCTAGTCAACGCTTCTAACGGCATCTCAAACAACATCCTACAACTCAAATTACAGCAATTAAAAGTCAATTCTGTCAATAATCAGACTTTATGTATCGACACAAAACACTATGGGTCGACGCGTAATGCTTCTCCTGCACTTCATGAGTTGACACATCCTCTTCATGGATCGACTCATCCTACTTTAAATCACAGCATGTATCGACACATGCACTTACCGATCGACTCATCCTGACATCAAAATGCAGCATGTATTGACACATGCATCGCACCGGTCGACTCATCCTGAGTCTCACACACTCATGTATCGACACATCCTCTGCATGCATCGACTCATCCAGAGTCTAACAGCCTCCTTGCATCGACTCATCCAGTTTGAGGTCGACGCATCCTGCGATTTTATGCATAATTTTCTGCGTTTCTTCGTAATTTCACTACTGGAATCATACTACAGCCCTACAAACCTTATTATCATCATGATAAATCATCACCTATCATTAACCTATAATACTACATCATTTAAACAACATCATAACATCATTATTCATCAAGAATTCATCAATCTTCATCATACATCATTCAATTCAATAACAAAAACAACAATTACATCTAACCCCATATATCAAACATCACAAACCCAATTATAAAGCCAGAACCCCGCCCTTATATACTAACCATCATATTCCCGGTAATAAAATCTGAACCCCACCCTTACCTTTTGGTTTTTTGGTCAGTCAAATTCTCCGGTTGAAACTGCAACTGGTTTGACGGCGAGTTCTCTAAATTTGGTTGCCTCCCACTTGGTGCCTCCAAACCCTTGCTTCTTCTACTGTTACGTGATAAATGTTTTTCTTTTGGTTGCTAACCTCTATATATTATAACCTAATATAATAATAGGTCTACTAGTAACTTTAATGGGCCTATTAATTCTATTCCTAATCTTGCTATTTCACATACCCCACTTGACCCAACTAATAAAATAACATTCTACTAAAATCAACAATAAATCCAATATTAATTTCTCTTGACTAAATTGACTAATTATTCGATTATCAATTCTAACAATCCAATAATGCTCCTAATAATTATTCCGATAATTCCTTCTTCGACTAAATTCCAACAATATAAATCCTAAATAATTAATTTAAATAATTTAATGAATTTCCGGGCGTTACAACTCTCCCCCACTTAGAATATTTTCATCCTCAAAAATTCTTCTGACACCACTTTCCTTAACTTTGCTCCACCTCTAGCCTTCCGATATAATAACAACTTATTAAAATTAAAATCTAACGCACACGTGCAATTCTATTTCACCTCATCCATCAACAATAATAACAACTAATGAAGTTCTATCGACGAAACACGTACCAATGGTACCTCTGTCCTTGTTGTCCGTTGGAGTTTCCACCAACACAAACACAAACAATGGTAAAAATAATCAATAATACTCGATTGTTAAAGACTCAACAACTTTGGCCGGACGGACCGACCTACTCTGATACCAACTTTGTAACACCTCAATTCTACCCCAAGCAATTTATGCAATTTAAATCCGAGTTATAAAATTCAATCATACAAATGAATCGGGACGTCAAAATTTCTTCTAACAATTCATTGCATTCACATGGATATATAACACTTATTCAAAATATCGGATGAACCATCAACATAGCATCTTTAATAAAATAATTCAACAACTACGCAGCGGAATTCTTCAATAACATCTTTAAATAAAAACAACAACTTCCAAACATCTCATATTTAGTAAATAAACAATTTAAAGACCAACAACTAAAACTCAGCAATCAAAAATCAGCAAACGTTCACCCCCATGAGTGATACATATCAGAACAATGACACCGACTCGATCTATTGAAGGTATACGGCCTTCACTCTCGATTACCTGCACGTTACCAACATAGGGGCAACATTCAAACAGAAGGGGTGAGATATCTAACAATATAAATAAGATTATGATAATTAATATATTAGACAAGAGCATTATAAACTTCACTGTTTCTCAACAACACACAACAATCAATAAACTTTCATAATTATCATTAGCGATTCAAAATGCAATTCGAATGCGACACAACTGTGCATATGCATGTGGTTCCAACAGGGATTCAACCCTCTTCACTAATTGCCAATTAATAGAGGCACAAGGCATAAGCCTACTTCACAAATCCGCCAATACAGGCCTTCACAAAATGCAAATGTATGAGACTCATGTAACATACAACATCACAGATATATCAGTCACCACAAACTTCATTACAAGGCATTTGCCTACATCCCTGCATCACTAGCAATAAGCCTAACACTTCACATATTCAGTCACATCTCAATTATCTCAAAACAACAAAATCTCATAAACACCTCAGAACAACAACATCTCATAAACATCTCAAACATCTCAATTACAGCATCTCATAAACATCTCAAACATCTCAATTACAGCATCTCATAAACATCACAAAATAATTTATTAAACATCATTTATTATCACAAAAATCATCGAACACATCTTAATCAATAAAATCTCACAAATACTCAACTGTATAATAATATTACAGTAACCCATCCTGTTATTCTGCTAATTTTATCGTTACTGTCACTAATCCTAGGGTCATATTTCTAACAGCAGTCTCTAACATCTCATATTCATCAAGCTATCCCAAAAACAGCACAACAGTCATCTACGGGAATCAATCCTAAATCCTAAATTAGTTACTAGGATTACACTTCTTATTCATCATCTAAATCATCTAGAATAGAGTTCATCGCGTTAGCTAATCAATGCTTCGAACGTCATCTCAAACAACATCCTACAACTCAAGTTACAGCAATTAAAAGACAATTCTGTCAATAATCAGACTTTATGTATCGACACAAAACACTATGGGTCGACGCGTAATGCTTCTCCTGCACTGCATGAGTCGACACATCCTCTTCATGGATCGACTCATCCTGCTTCAAATCACAGCATGTATCGACACATGCACTTACAGATCGACTCATCCTGACTTAAAAACGCAGCATGTATCGACATATGCATCGCACCGGTCAACTCATCCCGAGTCTCACACACTCATGTATCTACACATCCTCTGTATGCATCGACTCATCCTGAGTCTAACAGCCTCCTTGCATCGACTCATCCAGTTTGAGGTCGACGCATCCTGCGATTTTCTGCATAATTTTCTGCGTTTCTTCGTAATTTCACTACTGGAATCATACTACAGCCCTACAAACCTTATTATCATCATGATAAATCATCACCTATCATTAACCTATAATACTACATCGTTTAAACAGCATCATAACATCATTATTCATCAAGAATTCATCAATGTTCATCATACATCATTCAATTCAATAACAAAAACAACAATTACATCTAACCCCATATATCAAACATCATGAACCCAATTATAAAGCCAGAACCCCGCCCTTACATACTAACCATCATATTCCCGGTAATAAAATCTGAACCCCACCCTTACCTTTTGGTTTTTTGGTCGGTCGAATTCTCCGGTTAAAACTGCAACTGGTATGACGGCGAGTTCTCTAAATCTGCTTGCCTCCCACTTGGTGCCTCCAAACCCTTTCTTCTTCTACTGCTACGTGATAATTGTTTTGCTTTTGGTTGCTCACCTCTATATATTATAACCTAATATAATAACAGGTCTACTAGTAACTTTAACGGGCCTATTAATTCTATTCATAATCTTGCTATTTCACACACCCCACTTGACCCAACTAATAAAATAACATTATACTAAAATCAACATTAAATCCAATATTAATTTCTCTTAACTAAATTGACTAATTATTCGATTATCAATTCTAACAATCCAATAATGCTCCTAATAATTATTTCGATAATTCCTTCTTCGACTAAATTCCAACAATTTAAATCCTCAATAATTCATTCAAATAATTTAATGAGTTTCCGGGTATTACAACTCTCCCCCACTTAGAATATTTTCTTCCTCAAAAATTCTTCCGACACCACTTCCCTTAACTTTGCCTCCACCTCTAGCCTTCCGATATAATCACAACTTACTAAAATTAAAATCTAACGCACACGTGCAATTTTATTTCAACTCATCCAACAACAATAATAACAACTAACGAAGTTCTATCGATGAAACACGTACCTCTGGTACCTCTGTCCTCGTTGTCCGTTGGAGTTTCCACCAACACAAACACAAACAATGGTAAAAATAATCAATAATACTCGATTGTTAAAGACTCAACAACTTTGGCCGGACGGACCGACCTGCTCTGATACCAACTTTGTAACACCCCAATTCTACCCCAAGCAATTTATGCAATTTAAATCAGAGTTATAAAATTCAATCATACAAATGAATCGGGACGTCACAATTTCTTATAACAATTCATTGCATTCATTATTGATATATAACACTTATTCAAAATATCGGATGAACCATCAACATAGCATCTTTAATAAAAGAATTCAACAACTACGCAGCGGAATTCTTCAATAACATCTTTAAATAAAAACAAAAACATCCAAACATCTCATATTAGTAAATAAACAGTTTAAAGATCAACAACTAAAACTCAGCAATCAAAAATCAGCAAACGTTCACCCCCCCTGAGTGATACATATCAGAGCAATGACACCGACTTGATTTATTGAAGGTATACGGCCTTCACTCTCGATTACCTGCACGTTACCAACATAGGGGCAACATTCAAACAGAAGGGGTGAGATATCTAACAATATAAATAAGATTATGATAATTAATATATTAGACAAGAGCATTATAAACTTCACCGTTTCTCAACAACACACAACAATCAATAAACTTTCACAATTATCATTAGCGATTCAAAATGCAATTCGAATGCGACACAACTGTGCATATGCATGTGGTACCAACAGGGATTCAGCCCTCTTCACTAATTGCCAATTAATAGAGGCACAAGGCATAAGCCTACTTCACAAATCCGCCAATACAGGCCTTCACAAAATGCAAATGTATGAGACTCATGTAACATACAACATCACAGATATATCAGTCACCACAAACTTCATTACGAGGCATTCTCCTAGATCCCTGCATCACTGGAAATAAGCCTAACACTTCACATATTCAGTGACATCTCAATTATCTCAAAACAAAAACATCTCATAAACATCTCAAAACAACAACATCTCATAAACACCTCAGAACAACAACATCTCATAAACATCTCAAACATCTCAATTACAGCATCTCATAAACATCTCAAAATAATTTATTAAACATCATTTATTATCACAAAAATCATCGAACACAACTTAATCAATAAAATCTCACAAATACTCAACCGTATAATAAGAGTACAGTAACCCATCCTGTTATTCTGCTAATTTTATCGTTATTGTCACTAATCCTAGGGTCATATTTCTAACAGCAGTCTCTAACATCTCATATTCATCAAGCTGTCCCAAAAACAGCACAACAGTCATCTACGGGAATCAATCCTAAATCCTAAATTAGTTACTGGGATTACACTTCTTATTCATCATCTAAATCATCTAGAATAGAGTTCATCGCGTTATCTAATCAACGCTTCGAACGGCATCTCAAACAGCATCCTACAACTCAAGTTACAGCAATTAAAAGACAATTCTGTCAATAATCATACTTTATGTATCGACACAAAACACTATGGGTCGACGTGTAATGCTTCTCTTGCATTGCATGAGTCGGCACATCCTCTTCATGGATCAACTCATCCTGCTTCAAATCACAACATGTATCGACACATGCACTTACCGATCGACTCATCCTGACTTAAAAATGCAGCATGTATCGACACATGCATCGCACCGGTCGACTCATCCTGAGTCTCACACATTCATGTATCTACACATCCTCTGTATACATCGACTCATCCTGAGTCTAACAGCCTCCTTGCATCGACTCATCCAGTTTGAGGTCGACGCATCCTGTGATTTTCTGCATAATTTTCTGCGTTTCTTCGTAATTTCACTACTGGAATCATACTACAACGCTACTAAAATTAAAATCTAACGCACACGTGCAATTCTATTTCACCTCATCCATCAACAATAGTAACAACTAATGAAGTTCTATCGACGAAACACGTACCTCTGGTACCTCTGTCCTCGTTGTCCGTTGGAGTTTCCACCAACACAAACACAAACAATGGTAAAATTAATCAATAATACTTTATTGTTAAAGACTCAACAACTTTGGCCGGACGGACCGACCTGCTCTGATACCAACTTTGTAACACCCCAATTCTACCCCAAGCAATTTATGCAATTTAAATCAGAGACGTCACAAATTCTTCTAACAATTCATTTCATTCATCATGGATATATAACACTTATTCAAAACATCGGATGAACCATCAACATAGCATCTTTAATAAAATTATTCAACAATTACGCATCAGAATTCTTCAATAACATCTTTAAATAAAAACAACAACTTCGAAACATCTCATATTTAGTAAATAAACAATTTAAAGATCAACAACTAAAAATCAGCAATCAAAAATCAGCAAACGTTCGTCCCCCTGAGTGTTACAAATCAGAACAATGACACCGACTCGATCTATTGAAGGTATATGGCCTTCACTCTCGATTACCTGCACGTTACCAACATAAGGGCAACATTAAAACAGAAGGGGTGAGACATCTAACAATATAAATAAGATTATGATAATTAATATATTAGACAAGAGCATTATAAACTTCACCGCTTCTCAACAACACACAACAATCATTAAACATTCACAATTATCATTAGCGATTCAAAATGCAATTCTAATGCGACACAACTGTGCATATGCATGTGGTACCAACAGGGCATCAGCCCTCTTCACTAATTGCCAATTAATAGTGGTAGGAGGCATAAGCCTACTTCACAAATCCGCCAATACAGGCCTTCACAAAATGCAAATGTATGAGACTCATGTAACATACAACATCACAGATATATCATTCATCATAAACTTCATTACGAGGCATTCGCCTACATCCCTCCATCACTGGCAATAAGCCTAACACTTCACATATTCAGTCACATCTCAATTATCTCAAAACAACAACATCTCATAAACATCTCAAAACAACAACATCTCATAAACACCTCAAAACAACAACATCTCATAAACATCTCAATTACAGCATCTCATAAACATCTCAAAATAATTTATTAAACATCATTTATTATCACAAAAATCATCGAACACAACTTCATCAATAAAATCTCACTAATAGTCAACTGTATAATAATATTACAGTAAGCCATCCTGTTATTCTGCTAATTTTATCGTTACTGTCACTAATCCTACTGTCATATTTCTAACAGCAGTCTCTAACATCTCATATTCATCAATCTGTCCCACAAACAACACAACAGTCATCTACGGGAATCAATCCTAAATCCTAAATTAGTTACAGAGATTAGACTTCTTATTCATCATCTAAATCATCTAGAATAGAGTTTATTGTGTTAGCTAATCAATGCTTCGAACGGCATCTCAAACAGCATCCTACAACTCAAGTTACAGCAATTAAAAGTCAATTCTGTCAAAAATTAGACTTTATGTATCGACACAAAACACTATGGGTCGACGCGTAATGCTTCTCCTGCACTGCATGAGTCGACACATCCTCTTCATGGATCGACTCATCCAGTTTCAAATCACAACATGTATCGACACATGCACTTATCGATCGACTAATCCTGACTTCAAAACGCAGCATGTATCGACACATGCATCGCACCGGTCGACTCATCCTGAGTCTCACACACTCATGTATCGACACATCCTCTGCATGCATCAACTCATCCTGAGTCTAACAGCCTCCTTGCATCGACTCATCTAGTTTGAGGTCGACGCATCCTATGATTTTCTGCATAATTTTTTGTGTTTCTTCTGTAATTTCACTACTGGAATCATACTACAGCCCTACAAACCTTATTATCATCATGATAAATCATCACCTATCATTAACATATAATACTACATTGTTTAAACAACATCATAACATCATTATTCATCAAGAATTCATTAATCTTCATCATACATCATTCAATTCAATAACAAAAACAACAATTACATCTAACCCCATATATCAAACATCATGAACCCAATTATAAAGCCAGAACCCCGCCCTTACATACTAACCATCATATTCCCGATAATAAAATCTGAACCCCACCCTTACCTTTTGGTTTTTTGGTCGGTCGAATTCTCCAGTTGAAACTGCAACTCGTTTGACGACGAGTTCTCTAAATTTGGTTGCCTCCCACTTGGTGCCTCCAAACCCTTGCTTCTTCTACTGTTACGTGATAAATATTTTCTTTTGGTTGCTAACCTCTATATATTATAACCCTAATATAATAATAGGTCTACTAGTAACTTTAATGGGCCTATTAATTCTATTCCTAATCTTGTTATTTCACATACCACACTTGACCCAACTAATAAAATAACATTCTATTAAAATCAATAATAAATCCAATATTAATTTCTCTTGACTAAATTGACTAATTATTCGATTATCAATTCTAACAATCCAATAATGCTCCTAATAATTATTCCGATAATTCCTTCTTTGACTAAATTCCAACAATATAAATCCTCAATAATTCATTTAAATAATTTAATGAATTTTCGGGTGTTACAACTCTCCCCCACTTAGAATATTTTCATCCTCAAAAATTCTTCTGACACCACTTCCCTTAACTTCTCCTCAACCTCTAGCCTTCCGATATAATCAGAACTTACTAAAATTAAAATCTAACGCACACGTGCAATTCTATTTCACCTCATCCATCAACAATAGTAACAACTAATGAAGTTCTATCAACGAAACACGTACCTCTGGTACCTCTGTCCTCGTTGTCTGTTGGAGTTTCCACCAACACAAACACAAACAATGGTAAAAATAATCAATAATACTCGATTGTTAAAGACTCAACAACTTTGGCCGGACGGACCGACCTGCTCTGATACCAACTTTGTAACACCCCAATTCTACCCCAAGCAATTTATGCAATTTAAATCAGAGTTATAAAATTCAATCATACAAATGAATCGGGACGTCACAATTTCTTATAAGAATTCATTGCATTCATTATGGATATATAACACTTATTCAAAATATCGGATGAACCATCAACATAGCATCTTTAATAAAAGAATTCAACAACTACGCAGCGGAATTCTTCAATAACATCTTTAAATAAAAACAAAAACTTCCAAACATCTCATATTAGTAAATAAACAATTTAAAGATCAACAACTAAAACTCAGCAATCAAAAATCAACAAACGTTCACCCCCCCTGAGTGATACATATCAGAGCAATGACACCGACTCGATCTATTGAAGGTATACGGCCTTCACTCTCGATTACCTGCACGTTACCAACATAGGGGCAACATTCAAACAGAAGGGGTGAGATATCTAACAATATAAATAAGATTATGATAATTAATATATTAGACAAGAGCATTATAAACTTCACCGTTTCTCAACAACACACAACAATCAATAAACTTTCACAATTATCATTAGCGATTCAAAATGCAATTCGAATGCGACACAACTGTTCATATGCATGTGGTACCAACAGGGATTCAGCCCTCTTCACTAATTGCCAATTAATAGAGGCACAAGGCATAAGCCTACTTCACAAATCCGCCAATACAGGCCTTCACAAAATGCAAATGTATGAGACTCATGTAACATACAACATCACAGATATATCAGTCACCACAAACTTCATTACGAGGCATTCTCCTAGATCCCTGCATCACTGGAAATAAGCCTAACACTTCACATATTCAGTCACATCTCAATTATCTCAAAACAACAACATCTCATAAACATCTCAAAACAACAACATCTCATAAACACCTCAGAACAACAACATCTCATAAACATCTCAAACATCTCAATTACAGCATCTCATAAACATCTCAAAATAATTTATTAAACATCATTTATTATCACAAAAATCATCGAACACAACTTAATCAATAAAATCTCACAAATACTCAACCGTATAATAAGAGTACAGTAACCCATCCTGTTATTCTGCTAATTTTATCGTTATTGTCACTAATCCTAGGGTCATATTTCTAACAGCAGTCTCTAACATCTCATATTCATCAAGCTGTCCCAAAAACAGCACAACAGTCATCTACGGGAATCAATCCTAAATCCTAAATTAGTTACTGGGATTACACTTCTTATTCATCATCTAAATCATCTAGAATAGAGTTCATCGCGTTAGCTAATCAACGCTTCGAACGGCATCTCAAACAGCATCCTACAACTCAAGTTACAGCAATTAAAAGACAATTCTGTCAATAATCAGACTTTATGTATCGACACAAAACACTATGGGTCGTTGTGTAATGCTTCTCTTGCATTGCTTGAGTCGGCACATCCTCTTCATGGATCAACTCATCCTGCTTCAAATCACAACATGTATCGACACATGCACTTACCGATCGACTCATCCTGACTTAAAAACGCAGCATGTATCGACACATGCATCGCACCGGTCGACTCATCCTGAGTCTCACACATTCATGTATCTACACATCCTCTGTATACATCGACTCATCCTGAGTCTAACAGCCTCCTTGCATCGACTCATCCAGTTTGAGGTCGACGCATCTTGTGATTTTCTGCATAATTTTCTGCGTTTCTTCGTAATTTCACTACTGGAATCATACTACAACGCTACTAAAATTAAAATCTAACGCACACGTGCAATTCTATTTCACCTCATCCATCAACAATAGTAACAACTAATGAAGTTCTATCGACGAAACACGTACCTCTGGTACCTCTGTCCTCGTTGTCCGTTGGAGTTTCCACCAACACAAACACAAACAATGGTAAAAATAATCAATAATACTTTATTGTTAAAGACTCAACAACTTTGGCCGGACGGACCGACCTGCTCTGATACCAACTTTGTAACACCCCAATTCTACCCCAAGCAATTTATGCAATTTAAATCAGAGACGTCACAAATTCTTCTAACAATTCATTTCATTCATCATGGATATATAACACTTATTCAAAACATCGGATGAACCATCAACATAGCATCTTTAATAAAATTATTCAACAATTACGCATCAGAATTCTTCAATAACATCTTTAAATAAAAACAACAACTTCGAAACATCTCATATTTAGTAAATAAACAATTTAAAGATCAACAACTAAAAATCAGCAATCAAAAATCAGCAAACGTTCGTCCCCCTGAGTGTTACAAATCAGAGCAATGACACCGACTCGATCTATTGAAGGTATATGGCCTTCACTCTCGATTACCTGCACGTTACCAACATAGGGGCAACATTAAAACAGAAGGGGTGAGACATCTAACAATATAAATAAGATTATGATAATTAATATATTAGACAAGAGCATTATAAACTTCACCGCTTCTCAACAACACACAACAATCATTAAACATTCACAATTATCATTAGCGATTCAAAATGCAATTCTAATGCGACACAACTGTGCATATGCATGTGGTACCAACAGGGCATCATCCCTCTTCACTAATTGCCAATTAATAGTGGCAGGAGGCATAAGCCTACTTCAAAAATCCGCCAATACAGGCCTTCACAAAATGCAAATGTATGAGACTCATGTAACATACAACATCACAGATATATCATTCATCATAAACTTCATTACGAGGCATTCGCCTACATCCCTCCATCACTGGCAATAAGCCTAACACTTCACATATTCAGTCACATCTCAATTATCTCAAAACAACAACATATCATAAACATCTCAAAACAACAACATCTCATAAACACCTCAAAACAACAACATCTCATAAACATCTCAATTACAACATCTCATAAACATCTCAAAATAATTTATTAAACATCATTTATTATCACAAAAATCATCGAACACAACTTCATCAATAAAATCTCACTAATAGTCAACTGTATAATAATATTACAGTAAGCCATCCTGTTATTCTGCTAATTTTATCGTTACTGTCACTAATCCTACTGTCATATTTCTAACAGCAGTCTCTAACATCTCATATTCATCAAGCTGTCCCAAAAACAGCACAACAGTCATCTACGAGAATCAATCCTAAATCCTAAATTAGTTACTGGGATTACACTTCTTATTCATCATCTAAATCATCTAGAATAGAGTTCATCGCATTAGCTAATCAATGCTTCGAACGACATCTCAAACAACATCCTACAACTCAAGTTACAGCAATTAAAAGACAATTATGTCAATAATCAGACTTTATGTATCGACACAAAACACTATGGGTCGACGCATAATGCTTCTCCTGCATTGCATGAGTCGGCACATCCTCTTCATGGATCGACTCATCCTACTTCAAATCACAGCATGTATCGACACATCCACTTACCGATCGACTCATCCTGACTTCAAAACACAGCATGTATCGACACATGCATCGCACCGGTCGACTCATCCTGAGTCTCACACACTCATGTATCTACACATCCTCTGTATACATCGACTCATCTTGAGTCTAACAGCCTCCTTGCATCGACTCATCTAGTTTGAGGTCGACGCATCCTATGATTTTCTGCATAATTTTTTGTGTTTCTTCTGTAATTTCACTACTGGAATCATACTACAGCCCTACAAACCTTATTATCATCATGATAAATCATCACCTATCATTAACATATAATACTACATTGTTTAAACAACATCATAACATCATTATTCATCAAGAATTCATCAATCTTCATCATACATCATTCAATTCAATAACAAAATCAACAATTACATCTAACCCCATATATCAAACACCATGAACCCAATTATAAATCCAAAACCCCGCCCTTACATACTAACCATCATATTCCCGATAATAAAATCTGAACCCCACCCTTACCTTTTGGTTTTTTGGTCGGTCGAATTCTCCGGTTGAAACTGCAACTCGTTTGACGACGAGTTCTCTAAATTTGGTTGCCTCCCACTTGGTGCCTCCAAACCCTTGCTTCTTCTACTGTTACGTGATAAATTTCTTCTTTTGGTTGCTAACCTCTATATATTATAACCCTAATATAATAATAGGTCTACTAGTAACTTTAATGGGCCTATTAATTCTATTCCTAATCTTGTTATTTCACATACCACACTTGACCCAACTAATAAAATAACATTCTATTAAAATCAATAATAAATCCAATATTAATTTCTCTTGACTAAATTGACTAATTATTCTATTATCAATTCTAACAATCCAATAATGCTCCTAATAATTATTCCGATAATTCCTTCTTTGACTAAATTCCAACAATATAAATCCTCAATAATTCATTTAAATAATTTAATGAATTTTTGGGTGTTACAACTCTCCCCCACTTAGAATATTTTCATCCTCAAAAATTCTTCTGACACCACTTCCCTTAACTTCTCCTCAACCTCTAGGCTTCCGATATAATCAGAACTTACTAAAATTAAAATCTAACGCACACGTGCAATTCTATTTCACCTCATCCATCAACAATAGTAACAACTAATGAAGTTCTATCGACGAAACACGTACCTCTGGTACCTCTGTCCTCGTTGTCCGTTGGAGTTTCCACCAACACAAACACAAACAATGGTAAAAATAATCAATAATACTCAACTGTTAAAGACTCAACAACTTTGGCCGGACGGACCGACCTGCTCTGATACCAACTTTGTAACACCCCAATTCTACCCCAAGCAATTTATGCAATTTAAATCAGAGTTATAAAATTCAATCATACAAATGAATCGGGACGTCACAATTTCTTATAACAATTCATTGCATTCATTATGGATATATAACACTTATTCAAAATATCGGATGAACCATCAACATAACATCTTTAATAAAAGAATTCAACAACTACGCAGCGGAATTCTTCAATAACATCTTTAAATAAAAACAAAAACTTCCAAACATCTCATATTAGTAAATAAACAATTTAAAGATCAACAACTAAAACTCAGCAATCAAAAATCAGCAAACGTTCACCCCCCCTGAGTGATACATATCAGAGCAATGACACCGACTCGATCTATTGAAGGTATACGGCCGTCACTCTCGATTACCTGCACGTTACCAACATAGGGGCAACATTCAAACAGAAGGGGTGAGATATCTAACAATATAAATAAGATTATAATAATTAATATATTAGACAAGAGCATTATAAACTTCACCGTTTCTCAACAACACACAACAATCAATAAACTTTCACAATTATCATTAGCGATTCAAAATGCAATTCGAATGCGACACAACTGTGCATATGCATGTGGTACCAACAGGGATTCAGCCCTCTTCACTAATTGCCAATTAATAGAGGCACAAGGCATAAGCCTACTGCACAAATCCGCCAATACAGGCCTTCACAAAATGCAAATGTATGAGACTCATGTAACATACAACATCACAGATATATCAGTCACCACAAACTTCATTACGAGGCATTCTCCTACATCCCTGCATAACTGGAAATAAGCCTAACACTTCACATATTCAGTCACATCTCAATTATCTCAAAACAATAACATCTCATAAACATCTCAAAACAACAACATCTCATAAACACCTCAGAACAACAACATCTCATAAACATCTCAAACATCTCAAAATAATTTATTAAACATCATTTATTATCACAAAAATCATCGAACAAACCTTCATCAATAAAATCTCACTAATAATCAACTGTATAATAATAGTACAGTAACCCATCCTGTTATTCTGCTAATTTTATCATTACTGTCACTAATCATACTGTCATATTTCTAACAGCAGTCCCTAACATCTCATATTCATCAATCTGTCCCAAAAACATCACAACAGTCATCTACGAGAATCAATCCTAAATCCTAAATTAGTTACTGGGATTACACTTCTTATTCATCATTTAAATGATCTAGAATAGAGTTCATCGCGTTAGCTAATCAACGCTTCGAATGATATCTCAAACAACATCCTACAACTCAAGTTACATCAATTAAAAGTCAATTCTGTCAAAAATCAGACTTTATGTATGAACACAAAACACTATGGGTCGACGCGTAATGCTTCTCCTGCACTGCATGAGTCGACACATCCTCTTCATGGATCAACTCATCCTGCTTCAAATCACAGCATGTATCGACACATGCACTTACCGATCGACTCATCCTTACTTCAAAACGAGCATGTATCGACACATGCATCGCACCGGTCGACTCATCCTGAGTCTCACACACTCATGTATCGACACATCCTCTGCATGCATCAACTCATCCAGTTTGAGGTCTACGCATCCTATGATTTTCTGCATAATTTTCTGTGTTTCTTCTGTAATTTCACTACTGGAATCATACTACAGCCCTACAAACCTTATTATCATCATGATAAATCATCACCTATCATTAACCTATAATACTACATCGTTTAAACAGCATCATAACATCATTATTCATCAAGAATTCATCAATCTTCATCATACATCATTCAATTCAATAACAAAAACAACAATTACATCTAACCCCATATATCAAACATCATGAACCCAATTATAAAGCCAGAACCTCGCCCTTACATACTAACCATCATATTCCCGGTAATAAAATCTGAACCCCACCCTTACCTTTTGGTTTTTTGGTCAGTCGAATTCTCCGGTTAAAACTGCAACTGGTTTGACGTCGAGTTCTCTAAATTTGGTTGCCTCCCACTTGGTGCCTCCAAACCCTTGCTTCTTCTACTGCTACGTGACAAATGTTTTTCTTTTGGTTGCTAACCTCTATATATTATAACCTAATATATTAATAGGTCTACTAGTAACTTTAATGGGCCTATTAATAATATTCCTAATCTTTCTATTTCACACACCCCACTTGACCCAACTAATAAAATAACATTCTACTAAAATCAACTTTAAATCCAATATTAATTTCTCTTGACTAAATTGACTAATTATTCGATTATCAATTCTAAGAGTCCAATAATGCTCCTAATAATTATTCCGATAATTCTTTCTTGGACTAAATTCCAACAATATAAATCCTCAATAATTCATTTAAATAATTTAATGAATTTCCGGGCGTTACAACTCTCCCCCACTTAGAATATTTTCATCCTCAAAAATTCTTCTGACACCACTACCCTTAACTTCGCCTCCACCTCTAGCCTTCCGATATAATCACAACTTACTAAAATTAAAATCTAACGCACACGTGCAATTCTATTTCACCTCATCCATTAAAAATAATAACAACTAATGAAGTTCAATCGATGAAACACGTACCTCTGGTACCTCTGTCCTCGTTGTCCGTTGGAGTTTCCACCAACACAAACACAAACAATGGTAAAAATAATCAATAATACTCGATTGTTAAAGACTCAACAACTTTGGCCGGTCGAACCGACCTGCTCTGATACCATCTTTGTAACACCCCAATTCTACCCCAAGCAATTTATGCAATTTAAATCAGATTTTTAAAATTCAATCATACAAATGAATCGGGACGTCACAAATTCTTCTAACAATTCATTGCATTCATCATGGATATATAACACTTATTCAAAACATCGGATGAACCATCAACATAGCATCTTTAATAAAATAATTCAACAACTACGCAGCGGAATTCTTCAATAACATCTTTAAATAAAAACAACAACTTCGAAACATCTCATATTTAGTAAATAAACAATTTAAAGATCAATAACTAAAAATCAGCAATAAAAAATCAGCAATCGTTCATCCCCCTGAGTGTTACATATCAGAGAAATGGCACCGACTCGATCTATTGAAGGTATATAGCCTTCACTCTCTATTTCCTGCACGTTACCAACATAGGGGCAACATTCAAACAGAAGGGGTGAGATATCTAACAATATAAACAAGATTGTGATAATTAATATATTAGACAAGAGCATTATAAACTTCACCGCTTCTCAATAACACACAACAATCAATAAACATTCACAATTATTATTAGTGATTCAAAATGCAATTCAAATGCGATACAACTGTGCATATGCATGTGGTACCAACAGGGCTTCAACCCTCTTCACTAATTGCCAATTAATATAGGCACAAGGCATAAGTCTACATCACAAATCCTCCAATACAGGCCTTCACAAAATGCAAGTGTATGAGACTCAGGTAACATACAATATCACAGATATATCATTCACCACAAACTTCATTACGAGGCATTCGCCTACATCCCTGCATCACTGGCAATAAGCCTAACACTTCACATATTCAGTCACATCTCAATTATCTCAAAACAACAACATCTCATAAACATCTCAAAACAACAACATCTCATAAACACCTCAGAACAACAACATCTCATAAACATCTCAAACATCTCAATTACAGCATCTCATAAACATCTCATAATAATTTATTAAACATCATTTATTATCACAAAAATCATCGAACACAACTTCATCAATAAAATATCACTAATACTCAACTGTATAATAATAGTACAATAACCCTTCCCGTTATTCTGCTAATTTTATCGTTACTGTCAGTAATCCTACTGTCATATTTCTAACAGCAGTCTCTAACATCTAATATTCATCAATCTGTCCCAAAAACAGCACAACAGTCATCTACGGGAATCAATCCTAAATCCTAAATTAGTTACTGGGATTACACTTCTTATTCATCATCTAAATCATCTAGAATAGAGTTCATTGCGTTAGCTAATCAACGCTTCAAATAACATCTCAAACAACATCCTACAACTCAAGTTACAGCAATTAAAAGTCAATTATGTCAAAAATCAGACTTTATGTATCGACACAAAACACTATGGGTCGAAGCGTAATGCTTTGCAATGCATGAGTCGACATATCCTCTTTATGGATCGAATCATCCTGCTTCAAATCACAGCATGTATCGACACATGCACTTACCGATCGACTCATCCTGACTTCAAAACGCAACATGTATCGACACATGCATCGCACCGGTCGACTCATCCTAAGTCTCACACACTCATGTATCGACACATCCTCTGCATGCATCGACTCATCTTGAGTCTATAAGCCTCCTTGCATCAACTCATTTAGTTTGAGGTCGACGCATCCTGGAATTTTCTGCATAATTTTCTGTGTTTCTTCTGTAATTTCACTACTGGAATCATACTACAACCCTACAAACCTTATTATCATCATGATAAATCATCACCTATCATTAACCTATAATACTACATCGTTTAAACAGCATCATAACATCATTATTCATCAAGAATTCATCAATCTACATCATACATCATTCAATTCAATATCAAAAACAACAATTACATCTAACCCCATATATCAAACATAATGAACCCAATTATAAAGCCAGAACCCCACCCTTACATACTAACCATCATATTCCCGGTTATAAAATCCGAACCCCACCCTTACCTTTTGGTTTTTCGGTCGGTCGAATTCTCCAGTTGAAACTGCAACTGGTTTGACGGCCAGTTCTCTAAATTTGCTTGCCTCCCACTTGGTGCCTCCAAACCCTTGCTTCTTCTACTGCTACGTGACAATTGTTTTGCTTTTGGTTGCTAACCTCTATATATTATAACCTAATATAATAATAGGTCTACTAGTAACTTTAATGGGCCTATTAATTCTATTCCTAATCTTGCTATTTCACACACCCCACTTGACCCAACTAATAAAATAACATTCTACTAAAATCAACATTAAATCCAATATTAATTTGTCTTGACTAAATTGACTAATTATTCGATTATAAATTCTAACAATCCAATAATGCTCCTAATAATTATTCCGATAATTCCTTCTTCGACTAAATTCCAACAATTTAAATCCTCAATAATTCATTTAAATAATTTAATGAGTTTCCGGGTATTACAACTCTCCCCCACTTAGAATATTTTCTTCCTCGAAAATTCTTCTGACACCACTTCCCTTAACTTCGCCTCCACCTCTAGCCTTCCGATATAATCACAACTTACTAAAATTAAAATCTAACGCACACGTGCAATTCTATTTCACCTCATCCATCAACAATAGTAACAACTAATGAAGTTCTATCGACGAAACACGTACCTCTGGTACCTCTGTCCTCGTTGTTCGTTGGAGTTTCCACCAACACAAACACAAACAATGGTAAAAATAATCAATAATACTCGATTGTTAAAGACTCAATAACTTTGGCCGGACGGACCGACCTGCTCTGATACGAACTTTGTAACACCCCAATTCTACCCCAAGCAATTTATGAAATTTAAATCAGAGTTATAAAATTCAATCATACAAATGAATCGGGACGTCACAATTTCTTATAACAATTCATTGCATTCATTATGGATATATAACACTTATTCAAAATATCGGATGAACCATCAACATAGCATCTTTAATAAAAGAATTCAACAACTACGCAGCGGAATTCTTCAATAACATCTTTAAATAAAAACAAAAACTTCCAAACATCTCATATTTAGTAAATAAACAATTTAAAGATCAACAACTAAAACTCAGCAAACGTTCACCCCCCCTGAGTGATACATATCAGAGCAATGACACCGACTCGATCTATTGAAGGTATACGGCCTAAACTCTCGATTACCTGCACGTTACCAACATAGGGGCAACATTCAAACAGAAGGGGTGAGATATCTAACAATATAAATAAGATTATGATAATTAATATATTAGACAAGAGCATTATAAACTTCACCGTTTCTCAACAACACACAACAATCAATAAACTTTCACAATTATCATTAGCGATTCAAAATGCAATTCGAATGCGACACAACTGTGCATATGCATGTGGTACAAACAGGGATTCATCCCTCTTCACTAATTGCCAATTAATAGAGGAACAAGGCATAAGCCTACTTCACAAATCCGCCAATACAGGCCTTCACAAAATGAAAATGTATGAGACTCATGTAACATACAACATCACAAATATATCAGTCACCACAAACTTCATTACGAGGCATTCTCCTAGATCCCAGCATCATTGGAAATAAGCCTAACACTTCACATATTCAGTCACATCTCAATTATCTCAAAACAACAACATCTCATAAACATCTCAAAACAACAACATCTCATAAACACCTCAGAACAATAACATCTCATAAACATCTCAAACATCTCAATTACAGCATCTCATAAACATCTCAAAATAATTTATTAAACATCATTTATTATCACAAAAATCATCGAACACAACTTAATCAATAAAATCTCACAAATACTCAACCGTATAATAAGAGTACAGTAACCCATCCTGTTATTCTGCTAATTTTATCGTTATTGTCACTAATCCTAGGGTCATATTTCTAACAGCAGTCCCTAACATCTCATATTCATCAAGTTGTCCCAAAAACAGCACAACAGTCATCTACGGGAATCAATCCTAAATCCTAAATTAGTTACTGGGATTACACTTCTTATTCATCATCTAAATCATCTAGAATAGAGTTCATCGCGTTAGCTAATCAACACTTCGAACGGCATCTCAAACAGCATCCTACAACTCAAGTTACAGCAATTAAAAGACAATTCTGTCAATAATCAGACTTTATGTATCGACACAAAACACTATGGGTCGACACGTAATGCTTCTCCTGCATTGCATGAGTCGGCACATCCTCTTCATGGATCGACTCATCCTGCTTCAAATCACAGCATGTATCGACACATGCACTTACCGATCGACTTATCCTGACTTCAAAACGCAACATGTATCGACACATGCATCGCACCGGTCGACTCATCCTGACTTAAAAACGTAGCATGTATCGACACATGCATCGCACCGGTCGACTCATCCTGAGTCTCACACACTCATGTATCTACACATCCTCTGTATACATCGACTCATCCTGAGTATAACAACCTCCTTGCATCGACTCATCCAGTTTGAGGTCGACGCATCCTGTGATTTTCTGCATAGTTTTCTGTGTTTCTTCGTAATTTCACTACTGGAATCATACTACAACCCTACAAACCTTATTATCATCATGATAAATCATCACCTATCATTAACCTATAATACTACATCGTTTAATCTTCATCATACATCATTCAATTCAATAACAAAAACAACAATTACATCTAACCCCATATATCAAACACCATGAACCCAATTATAAAGCCAAAACCCCGCCCTTACATACTAACCATCATATTCCCGGTAATAAAATCTGAACCCCACCCTTACATTTTGGTTTTTTGGTCGGTCGAATTCTCCGGTTAAAACTACAACTGGTTTGACGGTGAGTTCTCTAAATTTGGTTGCCTCCCACTTGGTGCCTCCAAACCCTTGCTTCTTCTACTGCTACGTGATAAATGATTTTATTTTGGTTGCTAACCTCTATATATTATAACCTAATATAATAATAGGTCTACTAGTAACTTTAATGGGCCTATTAATTCTATTCCTAATCTTGCTATTTCACACACCCCACTTGACCCAACTAATAAAATAACATTCTACTAAAATCAACATTAAATCCAATATTAATTTGTCTTGACTAAATTGATTAATTATTCGATTATCAATTCTAACAATCCAATAATGCTCCTAATAATTATTCCGATAATTCCTTCTTCGACTAAATTCCAACAATATAAATCCTCAATAATTCATTTAAATAATTTAATGAATTTCTGGGCGTTACAACTCTCCCCATCTTAGAATATTTTCATCCTCAAAAATTCTTCTGACACCACTTCCCTTAACTTCGCCTCCACCTCTAGCCTTCCGATATAATCACAACTTACTAAAATTAAAATCTAACGCACACGTGCAATTCTATTTCACCTCATCCATCAACTATAATAACACCTAATGAAGTTCAATCGACGAAACACGTACCTCTGGTACCTCTGTCCTCGTTGTCCGTTGGAGTTTCCACCAACACAAACACAAACAATGGTAAAAATAATCAATAATACTCAACTGTTAAAGACTCAACAACTTTGGCCGGACGGACCGACCTGCTCTGTTACCAACTTTGTAACACCCCAATTCTACCCCAAGCAATTTATGCAATTTAAATCAGATTTATAAAATTCAATCATACAAATGAATCGGGACGTCACAAATTCTTCTAATAATTCATTGCATTCATCATGGATATATAACACTTATTCAAAACATCTGATGAACCATCAACATAGCATCTTTAATAAAATAATTCAACAACTACGCAGCGGAATTCTTCAATAACATCTTTAAATTAAAAAAAACAACTTCGAAACATCACATATTTAGTAAATGAACAATTTAAAGATCAACAACTAAAAATCAGCAATCAAAAATCAGCAAACGTTCACCCCCATGAGTGTTACATATCAGAGCAATGACACCGACTCGATCTATTGAAGGTATACGGCCTTCACTCTCGATTGCCTGCACGTTACCAACATAGGGGCAACATTCAAACAGAAGGGGTGAGATATCTAACAATATAAATAAGATTATGATAATTAATATATTAGACAAGAGCATTATAAACTTCACCGCTTCTCAACAACACACAAAAATCAGTAAAGATTCACAATTATCATTAGAGATTCAAAGTGCAATTCGAATGCGACACAACTGTGCATATGCATGTGGTACCAACAGGGCTTCAGCCCTCCTCACTAATTTCCAATTAATAGAGGCACAAGGCATAAGCCTACTTCACAAATCCGCCAATACAGGCCTTCACAAAATGCAAATGTATGAGACTCATGTAACATACAACATCATAGATATATTAGTCACCACAAACTTCATTACGAGGCATTCGCCTACATCCCTGCATCACTGGCAATAAGCCTAACACTTCACATATTCATTCACATCTCAATTATCTCAAAACAATAACATCTCATAAACATCTCAAAACAACAACATCTTATAAACACCTCAGAACAACAACATCTCATAAACATCTCAAACATCTCAAAATAATTTATTAAACATCATTTATTATCACAAAAATCATCGAACACAACTTCATCAATAAAATCTCACTAATAATCAACTGTATAATAATAGTACAGTAACCCATCCTGTTATTCTGCTAATTTTATCATTATTGTCACTAATCCTACTGTCATATTTCTAACAGCAGTCCCTAACATCTCATATTCATCAATCTGTCCCAAAAATAGCACAATAGTCATCTACGAGAATCAATCCTAAATCCTAAATTAGTTACTGGGATTACACTTCTTATTCATCATTTAAATGATCTAGAATAGAGTTCATCGCGTTAGCTAATCAACGCTTCGAACGACATCTCAAACAACATCCTACAACTCAAGTTACAGCAATTAAAAGTCAATTCTGTCAAAAATCAGACTTTATGTATGAACACAAAACACTATGGGTCGACGCGTAATGCTTCTCCTACACTGCATGAGTCGACACATCCTCTTAATGGATCAACTCATCCTGCTTCAAATCACAGCATGTATCGACACATGCACTTACCGATCGACTCATCCTGACTTCAAAACGCAGCATGTATCGACACATGCATCGCACCGGTCGACTCATCCTGAGTCTCACACACTCATGTATCGACACATCCTCTGCATGCATCTACTCATCCCGAGTCTAACAGCCTCCTTGCATCGACTCATCCAGTTTGAGGTCTACGCATCCTATGATTTTCTGCATAATTTTATGTGTTTCTTCTGTAATTTCACTACTAGAATCATACTACATCCCTACAAACCTTATTATCATCATGATAAATCATCACCTATCATTAACCTATAATACTACATCGTTTAAACAGCATCATAACATCATTACTCATCAAGAATTCATTAATCTTCATCATACATCATTCAATTCAATAACAAAAACAACAATTACATCTAACCCCATATATCAAACATCATGAACCCAATTATAAAGCCAGAACTCCGCCCTTACATACTAACCATCATATTCCCGGTAATAAAATCTGAACCCCACCCTTACCTTTTGGTTTTTTGGTCAGTCGAATTCTCCGGTTAAAACTGCAACTGGTTTGACGTCGAGTTCTCTAAATTTGGTTGCCTCCCACTTGGTGCCTCCAAACCCTTGCTTCTTCTACTGCTACGTGATAAATGTTTTTCTTTTGGTTGCTAACCTCTATATATTATAACCTAATATATTAATAGGTCTACTAGTAACTTTAATGGGCCTATTAATAATATTCCTAATCTTTCTATTTCACACACCCCACTTGACCCAACTAATAAAATAACATTCTACTAAAATCAACTTTAAATCCAATATTAATTTCTCTTGACTAAATTGACTAATTATTCGATTAACAATTCTAAGAATCCAATAATGCTCCTAATAATTATTCCGATAATTCTTTCTTCGACTAAATTCCAACAATATAAATCCTCAATAATTCATTTAAATAATTTAATGAATTTCCGGGCGTTACAACTCTCCCCCACTTAGAATATTTTCATCCTCAAAAATTCTTCTGACACCACTACCCTTAACTTCGCCTCCACCTGTAGCCTTCCGATATAATCACAACTTACTAAAATTAAAATCTAACGCACACGTGCAATTCTATTTCACCTCATCCATTAAAAATAATAACAACTAATGAAGTTCAATCGACGAAACACGTACCTCTGGTACCTCTGTCCTCGTTGTCCATTGGAGTTTCCACCAACACAAACACAAACAATGGTAAAAATAATCAATAATACTCGATTGTTAAAGACTCAACAACTTCGGCCGGAAGAACCGACCTGCTCTAATACCAACTTTGTAACACCCCAATTCTACCCCAAGCAATTTATGCAATTTAAATCAGAGTTATAAAATTCAATCATACAAATGAATCGGGACGTCACAAATTCTTCTAACAATTCATTGCATTCATCATGGATATATAACACTTATTCAAAACATCGGATGAACCATCAACATAACATCTTTAATAAAATAATTCAACAACTACGCAGTGGAATTCTTCAATAACATCTTTAAATAAAAACAACAACTTCGAAACATCTCATATTTAGTAAATAAACAATTTAAAGATCAATAACTAAAAATCAGCAATAAAAAATCAGCAATCGTTCATCCCCCTGAGTGTTACATATCAGAGAAATGACACCGACTCGATCTATTGAAGGTATACGGCCTTCACTCTCGATTTCCTGCACGTTACCAACATAGGGGCAACATTCAAACAGAAGGGGTGAGATATCTAACAATATAAACAAGATTGTGATAATTAATATATTAGACAAGAGCATTATAACATTCACTGCTTCTCAACAACACACAACAATCATTAAACATTCACAATTATCATTAGCGATTCAAAATGCAATTCTAATGCGACACAACTGTGCATATGCATGTGGTACCAACAGGGCTTCAGCCTTCTTCACTAATTTCCAATTAATAGAGGCACAAGGCATAAGCCTACTTCACAAATCCGCAAAATACAGGCCTTCACAAAATGCAAATGTATGAGACTCATGTAACATACAACATCAGATATATCATTCATCATAAACTTCATTACGAGGCATTCGCCTACATCCCTGCATCACTGGTAATAAGCCTAACACTTCACATATTCAGTCACATCTCAATTATCTCAAAACAACAACATCTCATAAACATCTCAAAACAACAACATCTCATAAACACCTCAGAACAACAACATCTCATAAACATCTCAATTACAGCATCTCATAAACATCTCAAAATAATTTTTTAAACATCATTTATTATCACAAAAATCATCGAACACAACTTCATCAATAAAATCTCACTAATACTCAACTATATAATAATATTACAGTAACCCATCCTGTTATTCTGCTAATTTTATCGTTAATGTGACTAATCCTACTGTCATATTTCTAACAGCAGTCTCTAACATCTCATATTCATCAATTTGTCCCACAAACAACACAACAGTCATCTACGGGAATCAATCCTAAATCTTAAATTAGTTACTGGGATTACACTTCTTATTCATCATCTAAATCATCTAGAATAGAGTTCATTGCGTTAGCTAATCAATGCTTCGAACGACATCTCAAACAGTATCCTACAACTCAAGTTACAGCAATTAAAAGTCAATTCTGTCAAAAATCAGACTTTATGTATCGACACAAAACACTATGGGTCGACGCGTAATGCTTCTCCTGCACTGCATGAGTCGACACATCCTCTTCATGAATTGACTCATCCAGCTTCAAATCACAACATGTATCGACACATGCACTTACCGATTGACTCATCCTGACTTCAAAACGCAGCATGTATCGACACATGCATCACACCGGTCGACTCATCCTGAGTCTCACACACTCATGTATCGACACATCCTCTGCATGCATCGACTCATCCTGAGTCTAACAGCCTCCTTGCATCGACTCATCCAGTTTGAGGTCGACGCATCCTATGATTTTCTGCATAATTTTCTGCGTTTCTTCTGTAATTTCACTACTGGAATCATACTACAGCCCTACAAACCTTATTATCATCATGATAAATCATCACCTATCATTAACCTATAATACTACATCATTTAAACAACATCATAACATCATTATTCATCAAGAATTCATTAATCTTCATCATACATCATTTAATTCAATAACAAAAACAACAATTACATCTAACCCCATATATCAAACATCATGAACCCAATTATAAAGCCAGAACCCCACCCTTACATACTAACCATCATATTCCCCGTTATAAAATCTGAACCCCAACCTTACCTTTTGGTTTTTCGGTCGGTCGAATTCTCCAGTTGAAACTGCAACTGGTTTGACGACGAGTTCTCTAAATTTGCTTGCCTCCCACTTGGTGCCTCCAAACCCTTGCTTCTTCTACTGCTACGTGATAATTGTTTTGCTTTTAGTGTTTATGACACCACGCGGCTGGCCAAACATTCTCTTTGACTGACTCAAGTGACACCGACACCAACCAATGTATCACACTAACATAGTCATCGCTGTAACCATATCGGTGTATGCCGTACAGTTTTCATGATCTATTGCTACTTACCTAAAAATGCCCCCAGATCCGGGTATAGGATCTTTACAAAAAATAAACCCTAGCAAAACCCTAAAATTTAAAGCATACAAATCAAGCAAGTAAATAATTTTAAATGTGATCTAACTCTAAGGTAACCCCACTTTGAGTCATCCCTAGAAGAGTCACCAGTTCTGTAATACGGTGGGAGAACTGTATTTTGGTTTTGAATTTTATTGCAAATATTGCGGATAGCAAGAGTCACCACCGACTTTTCTTTTATCCAATAAAGGAAATGGTGAAAAGAACAGGAAAGACCTTCGATAATTTTCTGAGTAAGGGGGGTAGGTTATGAAAAGGGAATATGTTAGCACCCTTTTCATCCGTAGTTATCTACGGGCTCATAATCGCTAGCTCACTTTTGAAAAATACTTTATGGGACAAGCGCGAGTCATCGTTCAATAATAAAGGCAACATATATGGATACCTTTAGTAATTCGAAGTGACTAATATCATGTATTTATAGACAACATCGAGGGACAAGATCATTCACCGAAGGCAGCATCGAAGGGTCATCGAGGGACTATGATATTTATGATTATTTTTTAACAGAGGGTCTTTTCTAATGGTATCCCTGTGTTCGAGGGACATGACTGTTTTATCCAAAGGAAACAAGTGAGGTTATCCTAGAGGTGCATGTGCGAGAAGTGATTTTTTTATAGTTATTTTATCTTGATTAGGTTTTCTAGCATTTTGTTTTAAATCTTGCCAAACACGCCTAGTTAATTTATAGTTATAAAGAAAGTAGTAAAGGCATAAATTAAGTGTTCTACACTATTACAATGCCTCGAGGAAAGGGTTACAAACCACAAAAGCTTAGGTAAAAATAGAAAGCAAATAAATAACCTAATTAACTATTACAACCCTTTAACAGTTACATAATAATGAAAAACTAATGCGAAAATTAGTAAAGCGCGAAGATTGTGGAGAGAAGCCGAGAAATTGTTTAATGGAAAATAACAGGTGATTTGTTATAATGATTAATTGATTTAAATTGAGAAAAGAGGATTATTAAAACCTAAAATAAAACCCTAAATTACATTTATAAAAGTTTAATAAAAAACCTTAAAAAGACTAAATTAATTTTAATTTTAAAAAAGGAATTAATTTAATTATTATATAAAAAATCAAAAGCCCATGCGCCTTGGCCCAATGATCTTATAATTTATTTGATTTACTTGCATTTAAATGAAGAAAAATTCAAATAAAAGAAATAAAAATCATTAAAAAAAAAGAATGGATTTAGAGGTCCTATAACACATTGTGAACATGTTTTAACATCAAAAGTTTGGCCTATTAGTCTAGAATTTCAAGTTTGCTCACTTTGCTATTCATGCATTTTACTAAAATATCCCAACTTGCAAAAGTCATAACTCTCTCAATTTTCTTTTTTTAAGGTGATCTAGGACTTTTTGGAAAGCTTAATATGTCCTCTTAAATTACTCTTTTTATCATTTTTGATTTTGGAGACTTTATCTTGATGTAAGTTGCCTTGAAAAAAAGTGTCTTTTTGTTTACTTTTGAAATGACCTATAGTGTATGGGCTCATATCTCTCAAATGAAGCACTTTTTGGACTTGAGCATACATATACAAAGTTGTATAGAATTAAATTTCCTTCAAAATTGGATTTGGTTGGGGAAATGTTGATGAAGCGTGTGAAATTTATGCTTGGTCAAAGTTCAGTTGACTTCTCCTAAGGAAACCCTAATTTGACAACTTTTGAATTTTGATGATGTTAGGGCTTTTCTTGAGGAATCATGATCAATCCTTTATCAAATGATCGATATTACTTCAAAATATTGACGTTGACCAAAAATCTTGAAGTTTGACTATATGTTGACCATAGTTGACTTTTTACCTAATATAGTTGAATTTCATTTATCTGAATTATTGACTGAGCAAACTTGTGATGCAAGACTTGAAACTTGACATGAACGTTGTTGAATACCTATGGAGAACCATGGAAACAACTTGAGACTTTTGAAACCCACACTTCCTTGAAAAACACAAAACCCTAGTTGTGGACCCATTGCTTAGGAGGAGATTTAACTGGTGAACTCTTGAGTAGCCTTGAGTACTTGAGACCTTTATGAGCATGGGGAGGTGTCTTGAAATAACTGTCTTAAAAAATGGGAGTGAAAACTTTGGGGTACAACACAACCTTTATTTTATTAACCCTATTTCAAGCTTGGATGATTTTGTTGAGCAATTCTTGGTTGTTTTTGCCCATGTCATGAATGATCAATTATCAGAGTTGTTCATCTGAGGGTTTATCCTCCAAAGGATACCCTAGTTGTCATAGAGCCAAAGTAGGGTTATAATTAATGCTATCACGATATGTAATCAACATAATATTCGAAAAGTCTTCGCAACTATAAATGATATCTCTGATGTCTAGCTTCCTCGCATACCATAGCATTTAATTAGCAGTAAGAGACCTTAAATTTTGAGGCCACTCATATCTCGTCAGATTTGGAATCATGTAATCTTCTTTATAGAGGTGAGTCATGAACCAAGAATATAAGAGTGGGATGCAACAGTTTAGAGTACCCTTCCCCTTTTTGTCCCGAGTATGAAGTGCATAATAAATATCAACAAGTGGGAATTGGGTCCATATTGAAAGCTTGTGTGCCCCAAAATACACTAATAGCTGCAAGGTCAATATAGTCCAAGTCCGTGGAAATAAGATAACACCAAACACAAGCAATCCTAAACAATCAACACAAGACTCCCATTCTTTGTCATCATCAAAATCAAGAGCCTTAGTCTCTAAATAACATCTCTTAATCCCTCGTACATCACATTCTTTTTTATAATTAAGTGACAATTCGGGATAAGGGATCCATAAACCCTCTACCAAGATTCTAATGTAAATAGTATGCCTGATTCCCATATAAGCTTTCCCTTAGATAAATTCAAAAATCTATCAAATTCTTCTAGATTCGGTGCTAGCTGAAAGTCATGGAAGGTAAAATACCTCAATGGAGGGTTGTAGAACTGAATTAAGGCCGAAACAACATCCAATTACACCTCCACTTTTGTTAATTCAAGGGTATCCCTCTAACGGCGTGTAAACATCTTCAAATCTCTTTCATATAGTTTCCCTTTTATAGCCTTGATCTTTGTCATATCTGGCTTGATGACATTAATACAGACAAGTTGTTTCCCTCTGGCATTCATTTTTAGGATACTTCACTAAAAACCTTTGATTATTATTTTTTGATCATGTGAATAAGACAAAAAAAGAAATGGAGGGTAATGAATATATGAAATTAGGATATATGAATGCATGATTGTGTGGCTTAATGTCGGGATTTCGTGAAAGGTATCCTTAGAAAGTAGGCTCCTAGTTTTGGCCTAATTATATTCTACCCTTCCCATAATGTGGTTTCTGTAGCGATGAAAATCAGAGATCAAGATATTAATTAACTTGACTCACAAATAAGCAAGATTCTCCACCGCGCTTTATTGTTTCCAAGGGAAAAGGGAAAAGTGCAAAATAAAACCCATAAATATGCAAAGTAAGTGAAATACTAAAAGTAAAGAAACATATAATGTGTTTGAAAAGATTGAAAGTTCGGGGGTTTGTTATACAAAGGGAAGGTACTAGAACCCTAGGAACCTTTTTAAATATTTGTATTTTTGGTAGAAAAGTTTATTTGCGAAAAGGATCGGGGAGATGAGAAATTTTGAAAATGCAACGACCTAATGTCAAGGTTTTGGCTTAAAAGGGTGTAAATTTAAAAATAGGATTTTAAAGGTTTTAACTAATGGGAAAAAATATGAGTGACAAAATATAAAGACTCACAATAATATAAAGTCAAAGAGACAATCATTTCCCTTGGATTCAAACACAAAGATAATAATCAGATAAAGACTGAACTGAAATTCTGGTGTATGCCAGTCTTCAGATGTTATACTCAATGTCTAGACATCTGATATGACATAATAAATACACTGCAAGGTAGATACCCAATTTTTCGTGATTCAGTACTAAAGAATAACAGAAGCACAGTTTTATCCAAGCTGCGCCAGATATACTTGGAAGGTGCAGAGGATAGAACACACGATGTATCTAGTTCTGTTCATCTGTTGTACATGATCAGCAGAGAGCAAACAACATTCACAGTTCTGTTTCTCCTGCACAGATATCAGCATGATGTCTTAACATGTTCTGAGACATCATCTGTTACAACATTACAGTTTTACCTTAATATATAACAGACAGAATTATAAAGTGTTGAAGGTAAGAACACAAATCAGTTGTTGACCCAGTTCGGTGAAATACACCTACTCTGGGGGCATACCAAGCCAGGAAGAAGATCCACTATTAGCAATATTAATTCAGGACTAAACTTCACAAGTTCCCATCCTTCACTTAATCATCTACCCAGTGCAACCTATACCTAGGAACTCCTAGATAGAAACCTACCAGTTTCCATTCCTATTGTCGCAACAACAGAAGTCTTACTCCTACTCAAGAAGCAGTGCCCTCCCACTTGGTTTCCTACATTACAATGAATATGAAGTAATGCAGAAATACTTAGACTTGCTTCACAGCTTCATCCAAGAACACTCAAACTCTTGCCTACAGGTTTCGAGTTACATACATGGTAACCATGCCACAAACCGACAGGTTTACCTAACAAAAAAACCCTTATGTTACATTGTATATATGTCTCACCAACCCTAGGTTACAATCTGCTATTTATAACCTATTACCTAACTCAGCAAGTTTTTCTCCTTGCTGTTACAACTCAGCAGCAAACTTCTCCTATAATCAAGGTCTTCAATCTTCTAGTTCCTAAAATATCTCCATATTTAGAAACAGTGTTTTCTTCAAATATTCTGATTGATTCTTGATTGATCTTCAGATTCTCCACAAGAAACGCCACATATATTCTCAGAGTATTTAGGTACCAGAACTGTAACTGAATTATCAATTATGTTGACGTGATGTCAAGTCAGATGTCATGACATTACATCTAACATGTTTTCCTAGATGTTGAACTTTTTCAACACAACAAATAACCTCTTTCATAATTTAGATCACTTAGGATAGTTAGGTTATAAGTCACAGCTGTTACAAACATTCAACATATAACATAGTTACTTAATCAGTACTTAGTTTCAGGCGCGATGTCACATGCTGATGTTGTGACATCTTACATAACATGTTGGTCCAGATGTTGAACTTCTTCAACACCACATATTAAAACAACAGAGGGGATCTGGGTAAACTTGCTTTCTTATTTGTTTTACAAATGAGGCCAACTCTCCAGCCAGGGCACTTACAATCTCCCCATTTGGAAAATTTTGGCTAAAACAAATAAGTGCAAGTTGTATTTTGGGACCAGACCACAACACAGTTGAGATGTTACAACATCTTGTCTAACATCTTCTTTTGTAGAGGCTGATGTCCTTTGAGCAAACAACAAACCTCTGTCGTCAACTGTGAGCAACTCCAAACCACCGATGCCCCAAGAGGATTTCTTTTCTCAAGATTATTACTTGTGATCATGTAACTCAGATCACAAGTCACAACTATCCTCTTAACTCAGAACACAAGACACAACCAAAGTCACTTACTTAGGGATCATGTTGCTTTCTCCTGAGTCTTGCTGGACATTGCCGTCTGTTGCCTTCACCTGAGTCTCTCCTGAGACTGGGTCCCTATCTTTCTCCCCCTTTTTGGCCAGAATTTGACAAAGACTGCCCATACAGATCCATACCCATGCACAATTTTCCCAGATGCTAACAAACTTCATATTGCTGAAACCCTCTGATGAAGAGAAGGAATATAGAGGGTTTTCATAAATAATGCAACTTTGGCATAGATAGTAACGACCTTGGTACTTTACTCTGACAGTTTCAGTACCCTAGGACTGGTTTTAATGCAGGTACCTACCCTTGGGTTTGACCCTTTGACCATGTCAGGATGCCCTTTTAAAACAGACATTTGTCTTTTAGAACAGACTACTTCCTTGTCTTAGGATCCCCTTTCCAAGAACCATCGTTGGTATATTACACTCTGCATTAGTTATATAATACCTTTATTAGATGACAAGTTATCACCTAAACATTCCAGCTCACTAAACTGTTTCATAATGAGACACAACAGCTCTGTTTTCTTAGCAGATGAAAACATTCTCAAATCCTATGTCGTCATACATTCTGCTATTTTCAGATTAGTAGCTTGAAGCCATTCCATTATCTCAAAGAGGATGGTTACTCCCTCTGAGTCACACATGGATTTATTAGTAATAATCCATACTTCATCCAATGTTATTACCAATGTGATGACATTCGGTCAGACATAGTCTTCTTCAGTTTTGAACACATCATTCAATAGTTAAATAAGGTGTCACACTTCATATCCTACGAGTTTGATGAAGGCCTTTTGTACAAACCAATACTCCCCCTGTTAGGAACAATCACTTCTCCTCATGGAAACAAGTAGGGCACATTCAATACTCAGTTGGACCTTCAATGCAGCTTCTGATTAAAGTAAATAAGACCCCTTGATGAATGGAAAACATAAGACGCATCTTCATGTCTTCAAGAGCGCACCCTCTGTTCAACAGTATTGATTGAACGCATTCATACTCTGAATCAAACTTTCTCGATAATAATCAGCTGCCACATGTTGATTATCTTGATTCTCTGAATCCACTTTTGATTTTTCCATATTTATCAGACTTCTCCCAAAGATATTCTGATCGTCCAATTGAAATTTGAACTTCAAGCTACAAGTTATCACAAAAGGCTTAGATACACTAAGACAGGAACATGTAACATCTTCTCCACCCAACAACTCCAAAGAGCTGCAAAGAGACGATCTTTTTGAAGTATCCAATCTTCAACTTCGTAGATCATCCTATCTTAAGTTGATGTGCCACTTCACCAACCAAGAATCTGATGTTGAACCAAATGTCACAACATTATGTTATAACATCTAGTTGTTGAATTCAGCTCCTTCTCTAATTTACTTCCTTACCTAGATCAGAACCAGACTGATCCAAGTAACCATCATCAAGATCATGATGTCTTCTTCTTCTTGTAGCTTCAAGTCTGAACACGTTTCCAGGAAACCTTTTCAAGGATCAAATGATTTTGCTGTCACCAAAGAGATAGCTCTAAAGCATCACTCTTCCTGTGATTCTTCACAGGGTCTAGAAGAAGGAATGTTCCCACATCTTTAAGAACATCAGTTATCTTGAACTCCAAGGATAATCAATTAAATACTTGTACTTGCCACAAATAGCAATTGATCATAAATCCTTCCCATTATCCTGTAAGATACTTTCACCATTTGAATACTTTGACATACTCTTCGTGTGTTAATATCTTCTTCTTGCAAGCACTTTCTTTGAGAGACCAAAGAGTTGAGATATCTAGGTTGCCATCCTTGACTCGAGTAAATAGAATTTTCTCTGAACAAACTCTACTCACCTCAACAGATTTGAAACTCCTACCAGATCAGATTCATCCTTAGGAATGAGAGAGATGAATCCTTCCTTGCAAATATGTCACACAACACCCAGAACCCATGTGACATAGGTCAACAGCCAGCTAAACACCAGGCTGAACTAATGTGAGGAGGTTAACCAAATCTCCCCCTCAAACTACCAATCATGGAAGCTCCACACAAAATATCCATGTATTGTACACAAATGTCTCGACATGACATATGACATCCCTACCAGATTCAAGTAACTCCAAGAGTTATACCTTAACCAAATTCTGAGTCTTCAAATTCTCACATCTTGAAAGATCTTCCACTTCTAATCATGATGTTTAAATGACAAGACTCATGATCCCAATCTACTTCTATGAAGGAGCAATAATTTTGCACCATCATTGGCTTTTATTAACCAATGAGCTTGTCTTTCTTCACACCATAGTACTCCAGGGAACAACTGCTCAGCCCTGATCAATGTCACATCTCAACCAGCTTCACTTCTAGAGTTCTGACTCCTAAAAGTAACCTTCGGGAGCACACAGACATAGTTGACTCTACCATTGTCAACTTTGCACACACAGATGTCTCCTCTTCCAGGTCAGGAGTAGGTTCCAAACAAAAGTATCCCTTTGTTTGACACCCAAAACATATGTTCTTCAACTAGTAGCTGCATACTTGTTCCACCATCACATAGGACATCAGTTCCATCACCTTGGAACAAGGCCCTCCTTGAAATTCTTCAAGGTCTTCGTATAACACTAATCCGTGATTATGTGATTCTTACCATCCTGAACGAAGAACGTCTTCATGAGTGGACTTGAGAGGACTCAAGTATCTGTGACATCTTCAATAGCTTATGTTGAATTCTTGAATACAGTAGCCTTCAATCCACAAGAGGGGAAACACATCAGAGCTTGGGTTTTGCCAAGTATTACACAGCGGAAGAACATAATACAACTCAATCTTTGCACACACACTTTAGGCGTACACAAATCCTAGGTTTGAAAATAAATCAAACCTAGAGCAGCTACCACATAACCAGGCCAAATGCCAATCACCAAAGACAGGTACACACAGTTCCTGTCATGAATAGTCCATCCTCCCACTTTAAGGGACCATTCAGGGAAATAACAAACCTTTCCAGGTTACAATCTCCAGTACTAAGATTGACCTTGCAGATACCAGAAAGTATCACCCATGGATCTCATCCAGAAACAGAACAGGATGCCTGCTCTGATACCAATTGAAATTCTGGTGTATGCCAGTCTTCAGATGTTATACTCAATGTCTAGACATCTGATATGACATAATAAATACACTGCAAGGTAGATACCCAATTTTTCGTGATTCAGTACTAAAGAATAACAGAAGCACAATTTTATCCAAGCTGCGCCAGATATACTTGGAAGGTGCAGAGGATAGAACACACGATGTATCCAGTTCTGTTCATCTGTTGTACATGATCAGCAGAGAGCAAACAACATTCACAGTTCTGTTTCTCCTGCACAGATATCAGCATGATGTCTTAACATGTTCTGAGACATCATCTGTTACAACATTACAGTTTTACCTTAATATATAACAGACAGAATTATAAAGTGTTGAAGGTAAGAACACAAATCAGTTGTTGACCCAGTTCGGTGAAATACACCTACTCTGGGGGCATACCAAGCCAGGAAGAAGATCCACTATTAGCAATATTAATTCAGGACTAAACTTCACAAGTTCCCATCCTTCACTTAATCATCTACCCAGTGCAACCTATACCTAGGAACTCCTAGATAGAAACCTACCAGTTTCCATTCCTATTGTCGCAACAACAGAAGTCTTACTCCTACTCAAGAAGCAGTGCCCTCCCACTTGGTTTCCTACATTACAATGAATATGAAGTAATGCAGAAATACTTAGACTTGCTTCACAGCTTCATCCAAGAACACTCAAACTCTTACCTACAGGTTTCGAGTTACATACATGGTAACCATGCCACAAACCGACAGGTTTACCTAACAAAAAAACCCTTATGTTACATTGTATATATGTCTCACCAACCCTAGGTTACAATCTGCTATTTATAACCTATTACCTAACTCAGCAAGTTTTTCTCCTTGCTGTTACAACTCAGCAGCAAACTTCTCCTATAATCAAGGTCTTCAATCTTCTAGTTCCTAAAATATCTCCATATTTAGAAACAGTGTTTTCTTCAAATATTCTGATTGATTCTTGATTGATCTTCAGATTCTCCACAAGAAACGCCACATATATTCTCAGAGTATTTAGGTACCAGAACTGTAACTGAATTATCAATTCTGTTGACGTGATGTCAAGTCAGATGTCATGACATTACATCTAACATGTTTTCCTAGATGTTGAACTTTTTCAACACAACAAATAACCTCTTTCATAATTTAGATCACTTAGGATAGTTAGGTTATAAGTCAAAGCTGTTACAAACATTCAACATATAACATAGTTACTTAATCAGTACTTAGTTTCAGGCGCGATGTCACATGCTGATGTTGTGACATCTTACATAACATGTTGGTCCAGATGTTGAACTTCTTCAACACCACATATTAAAACAATAGAGGGGATCTGGGTAAACTTGCTTTCTTATTTGTTTTACAAATGAGGCCAACTCTCCAGCCAGGGCACTTACATGAACTGTTAGAACATAGTTTGATTCTACAACCCTCAATTAGAGTTTTGATGATAACAAAATACAAGATTAAATAAATTGTAAGATTTATATATATATATAAGACACATATACTACTTAAAACTATGTTGTGTATTTACAAAAGTTCTGATGGAATCAGCATCAGAAGATCAGTATCAACATCAGCATCAAAAGATGTGTCAGCATCAGAAGATCAATAACATGTGCTACACGCTGAAAGCACCAGATCATACGCTGAAGCTTGATGAACAGAATCTGCGCATAAAACACTCTGACTCTGATCAAGATCCTTTCCATGTCATCAGCACTCAGAAGCGTCAGCATCAGTTAAAGAAAAAGAACACTTTGATTACCATAAGCAGAGAACACTCTGAAGCGTTACTAAGCATTCAAGACAGATTAATTACCAACGGCTTTATTCAAGACAAGATCTTCTCAAAAATGAAAGAACGTTATTATCATTAAAAGTGCTTTATGGACAACAACATATCTTTACCTTGGCTATATAAATAAGTCTGTGCGAGAAAAGATGCACGCATATACACGCCTACCAAAATGCACGCACTCATACATTTTGCTAAGCCTTCAAACCACGCCTACGCAAAAGCATTAGCAATTCAGTTTTTATTCCAAACTTATATTTGTGTATTATCACAGTTGTGATATATAGTTTTGTTAGAAAACATTAACACACATCATTGGTCAATTATTTGTAAAGAAATTCCCTTGAGATAAACCGGTTTGTGGTTATACTCAAGAAAGCTTTAACAGTTGTTAAAGTGGTTGTTATATCCCTTTGAATATAGTGGATTAAGACCTCGTTGGAGAGAGGCGAAATCACCTTGACGGGTGAACTGGAATAGTTTGAGATCAAACGAACCAGGATAAAAATAAAGTGTTGTCTAAGCTTTCGTTTTAAGATTTACAATTCAACCCTCCTTCTTGTGTTTTTCACATCTTCAATTGGCATCAGAGTGCCTGGTTCTGAGCTTATAACACCTAACCGTGTTAGTACAAGATCCAGCGTCAGAAAAACACAATGGCAGGACCACATCAAAACATCAGCAATGACAACAATGAAGAAAGAGACAGATTCAGTGGCAAACCTCCAGTCTTTGATGGAGAGAACTTTGACTACTGGAAAGACAGAATTGAAAGCTTCTTTCTGGCCCATGATGCTGATCTGTGGGACATGGTGACTGATGGATACATGCACCCAGTGGATGGAAGTGGTCAGAAGATTGACAGGAAAGCAATGTCTGATCAGCAAAAGTGTGATTTCAGAAATCATCACAAGGCCAGAACAATTCTTCTCAGCGCCATCTCTTATTCAGAATATGAGAAGATATCAAACAGAGACACTGCAAAGAATATGTTTGACTCTCTGAGAATGACGTATGAAGGCAGCATTCAAGTCAAAGAAACCAAAGCCCTTTCACTCATTCAGAAGTATGAGGCATTCAAGATGGAAGAGAGTGAATCAATAGAGACTATGTTTTCAAGATTTCAAATTCTTGTTGCTGGTCTGAAAGTTCTTGACAAAGGGTATTCCACTGCTGATCATGTTAAGAAGATCATCAGAAGCTTTCCAAAACAGTGGAGGCCAATGGTCATAGCGCTTAAGCTAGCCAAGGATCTCAACAAAATCTCTCTGGAGGAACTTGTCAGCTCCCTCAGAAGTCACGAGATAGAGCTAGAAGTAGATGAACCTCAAAAGTAAGGTAAGCCATTAGCTTTAAAATCTAACAGAAAATCTGACTCCAAAGTTTTGCAGGTTGTTGAAGAAACCTCTGATGGGTCCTCATCAGAAGAAGATGAACTATCTCTCCTCTCCAGAAGGGTGAACCAACTGTGGAAACAGAGGCAAAGAAAGTTCAGGAATCCCAGAAGATCAGAAAATCAGAATGAATCTTTCTCCAGATACAAAAGGTCAGAATCCTCCTCTGGACACAGAAGATCTGAAGGTTCTTCAGGAAACAGAAAGCCAAACAACAAAGACATCATCTGCTACGAATGTAACGAGCAAGGACACTACAAAAGTGATTGCCCAAAGCTTCAGAAGGAAAAGCCCAAAAAGAAGTTTGGCAAGGAAAAGAAGAAAAGTCTCATGGCTACATGGGATGATTCTGACACATATGAAGCTGACTCAGAATCAGATGATGAAAGAGCAAACATAGCTCTCATGGCAAACATAACAAAAGACAGTGAAGCTTCTGAGTCAGACTCTGAATCAGATACAGAAGAGGTATTCCCTGACTTTGCTATAAACTTTACTAAGGCTGAACTAGCTGAAAGCCTTAATGAAATTCTGGAAAGATATCAGCAGATCAAAGTCAAATTCAGAAACCTGAAAAGGAATCTTGCTTCTGACTCTGATAAGACTGAGAGTCTCAAATTGGAGAATTCTGAGTTAAAAGATAAAATTTCAAAATTAGAAAATCTATTGCAAAACTCTCAGAAGGAAACAATCCCTAAAACTCCCAGCAGTGCTGATGAGATCATCAAGGAGTATGATCACAGCTTTCAGAAGTTTCTAGGTAAAAACATAGATAGAAGCAAAATGGCTTCAATGATCTATGGAGTTAGCAGAAATGGCAGAAAAGGGATAGTATATCAAGGTAAGGTACCTACACCAAAGAATGCCATGGATTTAGTTATAAAACATACTCCACTTGATTCACACTTTATATATGGGCACACACATCACATAAAATATACTAGTAGTAATTACTATGTCAAACCAAAATTCAACCAGAGTTTTGGTAAAACTAACAAATAAGGACCCAAGAAAATATGGGTACCTAAGGATAAAATAATACATGTGGCAGATATCTTTAGCAGCAAAGCAGAAACACCAATCATGGTACCTGGACTCTGGCTGCTCATGACACATGACGGGAAGAAGGCATATGTTCCAAAGCCTGGAACTTAAGCCTGGAGGCCACGTAGGCTTTGGAGGCAATCAGAGAGGAAATATCATTGGCTCTGGAACTATAGGTAAGGGAAATCTTCCCTCTATAAGTAATGTTTTATTAGTAGATGGATTAATGCATAACCTGTTATCCATAAGTTAATTAAGTGATAACGGTTATGATATAATCTTTAATCAAAATTCATGCAAAGCTGTTAGTCAGAAAGATGGGACTATCCTATTTAATGGAAAGAGGAGAAACAACATTTATAAAATAAAACTTTCTGAACTGAAAAGTCAGAATGTAAAGTGTCTTCTGTCTGTTAACAACGAGCAATGGATCTGGCACAGAAGATTGGGACATGTTAGTATGAGAAGAATATCTCAGATTAACAAACTCAATCTTGTTAGAGGACTTCCTAACCTGAAGTTCAATTCAGATGCTCTGTGTGAAGCATGTCAGAAAGGCAAGTTTGCAAAAACAGCTTTCAAATCCAAAAACGTTGTTTCTACCTCCAAGCCATTAGAACTTCTGCATATTGACTTATTTGGACCAGTTAAAACTGCTTCAGTCAGTGGCAAGAAGTATGGGTTAGTAATCATAGATGACTAAAGCAGATGGACATGGGTAAAGTTATTAAGACACAAGGACGAGTCACACTCTGTGTTTGTCACCTTCTGCAACCAAGTTCAGAATGAAAAGGATCTTAGAATCGTCAAAGTCAGAAGTGATCATGGTGGAGAATTTGAAAACAAAGATTTTGAGTTATTCTTTAATGACAAAGGCATTCTGCATGATTTCTCTTGTCCTAGAACTCCCCAGCAAAATAGAGTTGTAGAACGAAAGAACAGAACATTGCATGAAATGGCCAGAACCATGATCAACGAGACTAACGTTGCTAAGATCTTCTGGGCAGAGGCAATAAACACAGCGTGTTACATTCAGAATAGAATCTCCATAAGACCTATTCTGGAAAAGACTCCATATGAATTGTGGAAGAACAGAAAGCCCAACATTTCCTATTTTCATCCATTTGGATGTACTTGTTTTATTTTGAATACAAAAAATTATTTGAACAAGTTTGACTCTAAAGCACAAAAGTGTATCATGTTAGGATACTCTGAACGCTCAAGAGGGTACAGAGTATACAATACAGAAACACAGATTGTGGAAGAATCAATCAGTGTTTGTTTTGATGATAAGCTTGACTCTCAAAAGTCAAAGCAGAATGAATTCCTTGCAGGTATGGAAGTTGAACTTACAGGTACTAAAGACAATTCATAAGAAACTCTTAACAGAGACACTCCCTCAATATTAGAAAGAGTAACTGCAAGCAATCCAGCACCTTCTGTTGATCAACTTCAGAAAAGACCATCCAGAAGCAGCATGGATCACCCAGAAGAAACAATCTTAGGAAGAAAGGAAGATCCAATCAGAACAAGAGCTAGCTTCAGAAACTCTGAAGAATCCCTCATGGGACTGGTTTCTCTAATTGAACCAACATCAATTGATGAAGCACTTCTGGACAATGACTGGATTCTAGCAATGCAAGAGGAGCTAAATCAATTCACAAGAAATGACGTATGGGATCTAGTTCCCAAACCAAAAGGATTCAACGTCATTAGAACAAAATGGGTGTTCAGAAACAAACTGAATGAACAAGGTGAAGTCATTAGAAACAAAGCACGATTGGTAGCACAAGGTTATAGTCAGCAAGAGGTGATAGACTATACATAAACCTTTGCTCCAGTCGCCAGGTTAGAATCTATCAGACTCTTAATCTCATTTGCTGTTAATAAAGGCATCAGTCTGTATCAGATGGATGTTAAGAGTGCATTCTTAAATGGCTATATAGAAGAAGAGGTATATGTGCACCAATCCCCTGGTTTTGAAAGTTCCAAAAATCCAGAATATGTTTTCAAACTAAAGAAGTCACTCTATGGTCTGAAACAAGCTCCCAGAGCTTGGTATGAAAGACTAAGGAACTTCCTGTTAGAAAAGGAATTCACCAGAGGGAAAGTGGACACAACCTTATTCTGTAAGACAGTTAAGAATGACATTTTAGTATGTCAGATTTATGTTGATGACATCATATTTGGATCTACTAAACCTTCTCTGGGAAGAAAGTTTACTAAGTGTATGCAGGCAGAATTTGAGATGAGCCTAATGGGGGAACTAAAATTCTTTCTGGGCATCCAGATTAATCAAACCCCAGAAGGAACTTACATTCATCAGAGCAAATATGTCAGAGAACTACTAAAGAAATTTGATCTCTCAGAATGTAAGCCATCAAAGATTCTAATGCATCCCACGTGCATTCTGGAAAGAGAAGAGGTAAGTAAAAAGGTAGAACAGAAGGTCTACAGAGGTATGATTGGTTCTCTTCTCTATCTGACGGCTTCAAGGCCTGACATTTTATTCAGTGTATGCATTTGTGCTAGATTCCAATCAGATCTTAGAGAATCTCACTTAACAGCAATTAAGAGAATTTTCAAGTATCTGAAAGGTACTACTAATCTGGGTTTGTTTTATAGAAAATCAAGTGATTACAGCTTAGTAGGATACTGTGATGCTGATTTTGCTGGAGACAGAGTAGAGCGCAAAAGCACTTCTGGATGCTGCCAGTTTCTGGGAGAAAATCTGATCCCATGGTCCAACAAAAGACAATCTATAATTGCTCTATCAACAACAGAAGCTGAATACATAACATCAGTTGGATGCAGCACACAAATGCTCTAGATGAAAAGTCAACTTGAGGACTTCCAGATATTTGAGAGTAACATTCCTATCCTCTGTGACAATACTTCTGCTATTTGTCTCAGCAAAAATCCAATTTTACATTCTAGGGCTAAGCATATAGAAATAAAACATCATTTTATTAGGGACTATATTCAGAAAGGGATTTTAAATTTTAAATTTATTAACACAGACCATCAATGGGCTGATATTTTTACAAAACCTCTTTCTGAAGATAGGTTCAACTTCATTCTGAAACATCTCAGCATGAAGCTCTGCCCAGAATAAAATTGTTTTGATTCCATATCTTAACCTTCAGAACTTTGTTTATTTTTCTGTGAACTACTGATCAATCTTCATTCAGAATCTTAGAAGTGCAGATTGTATCAGAATCTATCCATGAAGATCTGAGCGCTTCATTTCAAGGATAGAAATGTGTTGTTCACTCAAGCAAACAAGTGTCATCCAGTCATCAACTATTTTCTGAGGCTGAACACGCGTTCACATTTCTGAAAAAGGCAAAGCGCTGATTGGATGCATTGAGACACATGTCATGGGTAACCGTTCCAAATATCTTTCTGAATCCCCTAAAATCCGTTATCATTAAATGCTAATAATCATTATTAATTTATCTCTCTTAACGTTTATGTTTTCAAAACCTTTTTAGAAATCTATTTAAACACACTTCACACCATTTACACGCTTTACCTTCACTTTCATTTTCTCTCAAACTTACTGATTTCAGTTTTCATACTTTCTCAAGAAAAACCCTTTCAATCTTTTTCACAAAAACCTTCGTGTGAACATGGCTTCTTCCAGCATTCCTACTTTAGGTTCTCAGAAAACTGTTTCATCTGAACAATACGAAGAACCTTACAGAACGCTTCTCACACCAGTCAAAAATCTTGAAGTTCTGTCAGAATTAATCATGGATTTCAACAGTCTTTAGGAGAATTGGTTTGATCTAGCTGAAGAGGTTAAAGCTCAAGGCTGGGAAAAGTATTTTGACAGACTGGTGGGTCCAACATTTCCTATTCTGGTAAAGGAATTTTGGATTCACGCTTCTTCTTCCAATCATCAAGTCACGTCTTATATTATGGGAAAGATGATTGTTATTACCGAAGACCTGATTGCAAGACTCATAGGGTACAGTGGTGGTGGTGTTTGTTGCATTGACATGGAAAAAAGGTGTGCAGATGCTGCCCAAATTGCAAGGGAAATCTTCACTCTAGGGCTTCCCTCAAGCAAGATAAGGGACTTGAAAGACAAACACAAAATTTGGGCCAAGATCATTCTGGGGTGCTTCAACCACAGGAAGCCTACCAGCTCTCCTGATTACATTAATATTGATCAGCAATTTCTGATCTATTTCATCTCTCAGAAGGTCAAGATAAATCTGGCTCATCTTCTGTTCAACCATCTCAGAACAAGTGTTAAAGAAACAAGAGAAGAGGAACGTACAAAAAGGGATTGGATACCCTTAGGAAGACTGATATCAGATATTCTAACAGAGAATAAGCTGATTGATCATCTGACAGAGGCTCAGGAAATCAGCACTCTGGAAGCTACTGTTGGCAAACAGCTGAATGCCAAGAATCTGAAGAAGATAAAGTTGATTGAGAACATTAAGAAGGAACCCATCGTCACTCCTTTTGCTGAAATCTCCAGCAGAAGAGTCCCTCTGGACAACTTCCCTCTGTTCTTAGAGATTGATTCTAAACCAGATATAATTGTCAGATATCTGGATGCTTGTAAAGCTGATGGTACAGCACCAAATCTGAATATTCAAGACCTTCAGCAGAAGGCTCCAGAGGTTGTTCTGAAGAAGACAAAGAAAAGAAAAGCTGCAGCAGAAGGATCATCTCAGCAGACTCCTAAGAAGAGAGGTAATCCTTCTTCTGTAACTGTTTTAGATTCAATTGTTGTATCAACATATATCACAACTACCACTCAATCTGAAAACCCAACACCTCAAACTTTCGATGATTTTGACCTTGACTTTGATCCCTCTGAATCATTAACTCTAAGAAGATCTCGCTCCCAACCTCAAAATCCAAATATTGTTGAAACCCAACAAGAACTTGAAAAAGTTCTTTCTGATATAGACCAACACACTTCTGCTCCCGAACCAGAAAATCCAAATCCAAACACAGAACCACAACCAGAAATTCCCCTCTCACCAATACCAGAAATTCCACTCTCTCCAGAACCAGAAATCCCACTACCTTCATCTCCTCAACCAGAAATTAATCCACCCTCTCCTCAACCTGAACAATCTACACAACCTGAGATTCAAACCTTTGAGGCTCAACCCTCTGAATCCCCTAAACCAGTACCTTTGGCCATTCAGTTTTCCCTTGGTACCATTGTGAATATTCCTCAACTTCCCTCTTCACCAGAATTAACTCCACCAAATTCCCCGTCAAGTCCAATCATAATTCCTGACTCTCCCACTCCCTCACCAAAAGACAATTCAGATGACCACAACAAGACTTCCATTGATTTAACAGTCCTTGAACGCCTTGCTGCAATAACCAACAAAACTACTATCCCAAAACCAAAACATCCAGATGTTGGTTCCAGCATTATGAACTTTGAAACAGAAGTACAGAAGTGGATCACTTCTCTGAAACAAGCAAGTCTGGAACTGGTTAATCCTGCTGCATCAAACTACCTCTGGACAAAGTTCAGAAGATGGGTATGCTCTGAAACCTTTAAGTTGCAAGAACAGAGCTACGGACAAGCTCAATAGAACTTCAACAATATGCTGAAAGAAATTGAAGGTCCAGTTCTGAGAAAGCTGCTTAAGGAAGAAGTTCTCCCGCTGGACAATGCTCCTTGGTCTGAACATCGTCAACCAGAGTCAGAAGAACAGATGATTCCAGCTGAAGACATGGGTCAAGAAGAAGATACTGCAGAAAGCTCTAAGAAGCATCCTGTTTCTGAAGACCTTCAAGCTTCCTCTCTTGTCAGGCAGACTCTGGAAGATATGAAAAGATCTGATATGCTGATGAATGAAAGAATGGATAAGCAGGACACCAAAATTGATGCAATAGCCAGCATGTTAACTCAACAACAGGAAACCAACACCCAAATCAAGAGCATGTTGGAGGCTTTGTTCACACGACTTCCTCCTCCTTCTTAGAATTTCCTTGTTTTTAAAACTTGTTTATCTGTAAAAATTTTACAATGTTATGAACTTATCATTGCTTCTGTTTTTAATATAAATGCATTTTTAGCTCTGATCATTTTAGCTCTGATTATTTGTGCTTTTTGATAACTGACAAAAAGCTGGAGAAAGAATGATATTTTTCAATAACGGATTACTGAGACATAAGTCTCAGACATTCTGATCTATTTGAATTTAAGCTTGAACAGATACAAAATTCTAACGAAAGATACAGTAAAGTACAGTAAAGTTCTGATGCTCAAAGTCTCATGGAATTAAAGGGAAGTAATCAACTCAGGGGGAGTTTTCTCTTCTTAGCTCTGATACCTTTTATTTCTTATTTTTAATCTCTGATACCTTTTATTTCTTATTTTTAATCTCTGATACCTTTTATTCTTTATTTTTAATTGAAAAAAAATCTGGTTTTTGTCATCATCAAAAAGGGGGAGATTGTTAGAACATAGTTTGATTCTACAACCCTCAATTAGAGTTTTGATGATAAAAAAATACAAGATTAAATAAATTGTAAGATTTATATATATATATATATATATATATATATATATATATATATATATATATAAGACTCATATACTACTTAAAACTATGTTGTGTATTTACAGATGTTCTGATGGAATCAGCATCAGAAGATCAGTATCAACATCAGCATCAGAAGATGTGTCAGCATCAGAAGATCAATAACATGTGCTACACGCTGAAAGCACCAGATCATACGCTGAAGCTTGATGAACAAAATCTGTGCATAAAACACTCTGACTCTGATCAAGATCCTTACCAAGTCATCAGCACTCAGAAGCGTTAACATCAGTTAAAGCAAAAGAACACTCTGATTACCATAAGCAGAGAACACTCTGAAGCGTTACTAAGCATTCAAGACAGATTAATTACCAACGGCTTTATTCAAGACACGATCTTCTCAAAAAGGAAAGAACGTTATTATCATTAAAAGTGCTTTATGGACAACAACGTATCTTTACCTTGGCTATATAAACAAGTCTGTGTGAGAAAAGATGCACGCATATACACGCCTACGAAAATGCATGCACTCATACATTTTGCTAAGCCTTCAAACCACTCCTACGCAAAAGCATTAGCAATTCATTTTTTATTCCAAGCTTATATTTGTGTATTATCACAGTTCTGATATATAGTTTTGTTAGAAAACATTAACACACATCATTGTTCAATTATCTGTAAAGAAATTCCCTTGAGATAAACAGGTTTGTGGTTATACTCAAGAAGGCTTTAACAGTTGTTAAAGTGGTTGTTGTATCCCTTTGAATATAGTGGATTAAGACCTCGTTGGAGAGAGGCGAAATCACCTTGACGGGTGGACTGGAGTAGTTTGAGATCAAACGAACCAGGATAAAAATACAGTGTTGTCTAAGCTTTCGTTTTAATATTTACAATTCAACCCCCCTTCTTGTGTTTTTCACATCTTCATGAACATGAACCACGCATCAGATAAAAATGGATAGTAACCATAGTCCAAGGATTAAAGAACCAATTTTAGTTTTTTTCTTTATTAAGTGGCTTATAACAAGCAAAATAAAATAAGAAGCTCAACTGAGCAAAGAGAATATAATTGCTCAATTGAGCAAAGAAAAAATGCATAAAGTAAAGAAAGTAAAATGTTATGGATGATAAATGGCATAAAAGTAAAGAAAAAAATATAAAGTACGGAAATATAAATGATATTAAAGTAAAGTTAGTACAATATAAAGTTAATAATCTGATTTGGGATAAGTGTAACTTCATATGGAGCATAGAATGTATGTACTCATACATGTTAGAGAAATGACACTTTAAAGTTCATTCTCTTATACATGTAGTACAATTAACAAACATGGGGGATCAAGACAAAGTCAAGGAAGATACATTATGACAAATATATCATCAATCCAAAGTACCTTGAATGATCAAAGGACCATTTAGAGGTAGATTGGAAATGATGAAAGTTCATCAAATATCCGACAAGCTTAGTTGAACAAAAAAAAAACTCAAATGCTTTCCAAATTGATCCAAATAAAAATAAAATAAAAATAGATAAGGAAGAATAAGATAAAGTCTATAATAAAAATAGTATAAATGTCATAACTCTCTCAATTTTTCATGAAATTAAACAAATGAATAATGAAAGTTTATCTACTCAATCTCACGACCAAGGATCAATGATCAAAATAAGTAAATAAACAACATAAATTAGAGAAAAAAATAAAAATTAAACAACATAAAATCACTTTTTCTTTTGGAGGTTCAAGAACACTTTTCAACTCTTGATTTTGAATCAATGGAGTTTCCTTCCAAAATGTTGATAATTATGGTACTAAATAAATAAATAAAGAGTAAAAATGCAATAGAATTAAATAAAGAACAAGTATAATAGACTACCTATTCAATAAAAGAAAGAAATGACTTGAAAGAAAATGAAGAGAGAAAAAGAATAGAGTTTTGATTTAGTTTAGTGAATGATTTGTGGTATTGTCCCCCCAAATGAAAGAAAGAAAAGTCTTATTTATAGGGTGAATGAGGTGGGAGTATTGATATGGCAATCCATGTGACTTTATGAGAATGGTTCTTGGCCATTGATTAGTACAAGTTGGCAATCCATGTGAAGTGTGAGAATGATTCTTGGCCATTGATAAGTAAAAGTTGGCAATCCATATGAAGTGTTTGTACTACATTATAATGGTCTCAACTTTTCTTTATTGACACAAAAAACAAAAGGACAAAGTAATAATAATAATAATAATAAAAATAATAATAATAATAATAATAATAATAACAATAACTAAAAGTGTTAGTAATAATAATAAATACAAAATAGAAAATAAAAGAGACATTAAATTAACTATTTATGATTTTTTCTTGAATTAAAATAAATGAAAATATAAGTGAAAATTAAAAGATAAAAAATAATATACATATAAGAAAGTAAAAGGACTTATATAAATTTTTCTACATTTTTTTTTGAAATAATGATATTAATATATAAATTTAAATTAATAAAAGAATATATTTTTGATAATTTTTTAGTCAAGAGGTAAAAATAGTAAATAAAAAATAACATGATGCTAAGTATATTTTTTTGTGATTATTTTAAATGGAAAAGAAATCATGAATAAAACACAATAAAAATCAAATTCTACTAAATTCATAAACGACTTCTATCATTTCTACTTTTTCATGGTTCTTCAAAGCATAATCAGCTCTTGACTTGTAAAGAGAATTGTAGATGATGTCAAGGCGAATCATATACAAAAAGAACGGCTCAAAAATGTCGAAATTTGAAGAAGTTATAAATTTTTGAAATCTAACTCAAGAATTGGAAAAAAATAGGCCAAACCACTCGTGAACACTTGTATGCAATGATGCAAATGGAAGGTGGGATCTTAGGTTAATAATTGGGGTATGATAGTTGCCCCTATTTATGTTTCTTCTATTCGGAGATATGAAGATTGAAATCTTTGTTTCAACAAGATTGAAGATAATTAAATATAGAATACACAATTTTTGGTCCTAAGGTACCACAATGATGTTTATGATATGATATGGATGCAATGCTCGGAATTTTATAGGGAATGACGCCACATGAGACAAACTACTACTGGAGAAACCAAGCAGATGATAAAGTAATCCCACGGGGGAAGAGATTATAACTCCATTAGGGAACCGAGCCACAGACTTCGATTGAGAGACTCTTATTGGGAAATAACTTTGAGAGAAGAAAAAATTACTAACTCTATCAGGGAAGATGCCTTGCATAGGTTGTGAAAAGATAAATGGCTACTAACTCAAGATGATGGTAAATTTCCAACATAGTGTCAAAGGTAGAAAAATAAAAAAGGATACTGACTCACAGATGACGATAAATTACCAACCCAATAGTTAAAGGTAGATGATCAATAAGATACCGACTTATAGATGACGGTAAACTAACAACTTAATAGTTAAGGATAGAAGATTGATAAGATACCGACTCATATATGACGTTCAACTACCAACTCAATAGTTGAAGGTAGAAGATCAAACAAGATAACGACTCACAGATGACGGTAAACTACCAACTCAATAGATGAAGGTAGAAAAGTAAGATACCGACTCACAGATGACGATAAACTACCAACTCAATAGTTAAAGGTAGAAGATTGATAAGATATTGACTCATAGATGACGGTAAACTACCAACTCAATAGATGACGGTAAACTACCAACTCAATAGATGAAGGTAGAAAAGTAAGATACCGACTCACAGATAACGACAAACTACAAACTCAATGGTCGAAGGTAGGATCGAAAAAGATACCGACTCCCAAATAACGATAAACTATCAACTCAATGGATGAAGGTAAAAAAGTAAGGGATATTGACTCACAGATGACGGTAAACTACCAACTCAATAGATGAAGGTAGAAAAGTAAGAGATACCGACTCACAGATGACGGTAAACTACCAACTCAATAGACAAAGATAGAAAAGATAATAAACTTTTCCAGGATGAACGGGTTGCAGTTTCTTCTTTATCAAGTCTTCCACTTGAAAAGGATAATATACAAACTTCTCTGCGAAACTTTTCCAGAGAGATACCATTTGTTGTTGATGAGAAAAATTCTCAAAAGAGATACCATTTGCTATTGATGAGCAAACTTCCCAAAAGAGATACAATTTACTGTTGATAAGCAAACTTCTTAAAAGAGATACCATTTGTTGTTGATGAGCAAACTTCTCAAAAGAGATACCATTTTCTGTTGATAAGCAAATTTCTCAAAAGAGATACCATTTGCTGTTAATGAGCAAACTTCTAAAAAGAGATACCATTTGTTGTTGATGAGAAAACTTCTCAAAAGAGATATCATTTGTTGTTGGTGAGAAAACTTCTCAAAAGAGATACCATTTGTTGTTGGTGAGCAAACTTCTCAAAAGTGATACCATTTACCGCTGATGAGCAAACTTCTCAAAAGAGATACCATTTGCTATGTAAAACTCCCCAAGAACCTGTCCACAAGCCATAAAATGGTCTCAGTTTCTTCTTAATTAAGTCTTCCACTTGAACAGGATAATATACAAACTTCTCCGCGGGACTTTTCCAGAGAGATGTCGTTTGCTGAGTAAACTTCCCCAAGAACCTGATCATAAGCCACGAACTGGTCTCAGTTTCTTCTTAATCAAGTCTTCCACCTGATAAGGATAATATACAAACTTCTCCACGAGACTTTTCTGAAGAGATGTCGTTTGCTGAGTAAACCTCCCCAAGAACCTGGTCATAAGCCACGAACTGGTCTCAGTTTCTTCTTAATCAAGTCTTCCACCTAAAAAGGATAAAATACAAACTTCCCCATGGGACTTTTCTGAAGAGATCTAGTTTTCTAAGTAAACCTCCCAAAGAACTGGTCATAAGCCACGAACTGGTCTCAATTTCTTCTTAATCAAGTCTTCCACCTAATAAGGATAATATACAAACTTCCCCATGGGACTTTTCCAAAGAGATGTCGTTTGCTGAGTAAACCTCCCCAAGAACCTGGTCATAAGCCACGAATTGGTCTCAGTTTCTTCTTAATCAAGTCTTCAACCTGACAAGGATAATATACAAACTTCCCCATGAGACTTTGTCTAAGAGATGCCGTTTGCTAAAAAATCAAAATTGATATGTTAGAGATAGACAAACTGCTCATGAAGAGACCACCATTTGCCATAAGTAAAAAGTATGCTGGAAATACACAAGCTGCTCAAATAAAGAGGTCGCCACTTGTTGTCAGGAAAAAGATTTCAATAGAGTATTGTAAAGACACTTTTCTGAATGAGAATCAATAACTTCATCGGGGATAGACAAACTGCTCATGAAGAGACCGCCATTTTCCATAAAAGTAGAAATCCAGAAATAATCAAGTTGCTCAAATAAAGAGTACGATTTTATTATCATGTTGAGATTTCGAAAGAGTGTTGTAACAACACTACTGGGGAACAAAGTTCACCTTCATTGGGGAATCATGAATATAATTTTATTGAGGAGACAAAAGTATTTACTGGCGCAAAATAAACACACTCTCAATCTAGGTTTCACAGCCTAGAGAAATCCACAGGGTAACATCAGCAAAAGATGAAGCTCAATCCAAGAACAAAATGGAGAGAAACAACCGAAGAAGACTCTATTGGATGCAGAATAAGCTCAACTGAGAGTTATCTTATCCTTAGATGAAACAAAAACCCTTCCACGAGGAATAAACTCAGTGGGGAATTAAAATGGATGTACACTTTCTGCTTTAGTTGTCACTCTATTTGGAAAGAGGAAATAAGTTACTCGGGGATAAACACAACCAATGGAGATGGACCCAAAAACATAGAGAAATGAGAATGTGCAAGAATGACGTAAGTGTGAATGAATAAATGAATGTCATGTATATGCTGACAAAATAGACAAAATAGATAAGCTGGAGATGAAAATACATAATAGTACAAACAAATACTCGGTTAATCTCGACAAGATATGAACATTACTGGAGATAGAACAAAATCCATCGACGAAGCATATTTCTGCTATAAGACTCTAATCTCTCCGGAGATGAAGATACTCAAAGTCCAATCTTCTAACATCAAAAATCCATTCAAAGGATAACAACGCTCTAGTTGGAGAAAAATTTTGCTTACCTGGAAATACTATGGAACACCACCATTTGATAATGTGTGCGAAGCAGATCACATATATTGATAAATCTGGATTGCCTCCTGGAACTAATTTTGGATGCCCCAAGTTTACTGCTGATAGACTGCATGATGCACGACAATTTTTATGAATACCTTCACTTCTTAAATTCCCCAAGCTACATGGTTTATGAGAAGAAATCGTTTCAAGAGGATTTTACAAAAGACCTGGCACCCAAAATTCCCCAATGTCTTCAAACTCTCGGAGAGATTCATTGAATCTCAACGTGACTGCCCCATATTGACTGTATTTGGTGAGACAAAGTCTTCAATTATGCTCCATGAGGGTAAACGAACTATGAAGGCAGTAACATGTTCATGTTGAAGGTCTTCAGGAGACATGCCTCTGGTTATGATCATTCTTAGACATGGTTCGCCAATTAATTAACAAAGTTTCATACTTCGAAATATTAAAATCATCACTGGTGCTTATATGTAAGCTTCCTTGACATTAAGCAAATTGTTTTACAATCAGGAAAAGTTTATTATGAGAATGAAAATTCTAATACAACAGTAATGTAAGTCTTGAAGATTTTTGAAAAGATGTCGCATAGCTTGTGAATGAATGCATCATTTATTTTGTATGAAAGATAATAAAAGCATATGATACCAACACAAATATTTTAGCAACTTATTGCAGTCAGGAACACTATCTCTTTGGAGTATGATTTTGAAATAAACCATGTTTCAATTAGGACTTTTGAAGGTTGTAACGTGGCCTGGTTCATGGTTTCTTAGAAAAAATATTTTAAGGCACAAAATATTTGGTGCCCACCCCCTTCATGATGTTCTTCAGTCCTATATTCAGTTAATTTGATACTAGTGTTCATTTCTCAGAAAAAGATTTCGTGATGGTTAAAGAAGTGATAAGGCTTCCAGAGTAGTAGTCACCCTTCTAGTGTTTGTATTGTAATCACGCGAATTTGTTCTTTGATGAGGATTTTTATTTGTAATCCTTTCTTTGCAATTTTGTTTTTCGTATCATTTGCCTGAACTAATTCTTTTAAATTGATAGTCCAGCGGAATACCCTAATTTTTACCTAAGTCGCTCGTTTTCTAGTTTTCGACTTAGCGAGCTTTTTTCTTTTTTTCTTAATTTTTGAACAAAACGTGTGACTTTAGCTTATCTTTACTTATTAAAAGGATTGTGACTACCTTATTTCTTGACGGATGAGGGATAACCATTATGGTATCATCATCTTATTAATCTCCTGATGTCTGATAGATACCCATTAGGATATCGTCTTGTTTTGATGCACACTACTGATAGGAGAAGTTTGACCATTGCGATTTTGACTTTTCTCATCCTTTTGAAGGATAACCATTGTTGTATCCTTAGACGCACACTCTTGAGGATATTTGAATACTCAATCATATTAAATGAACACTACTCTGCCCCGGGTTAAAAAATGAAGGTTTTTTTCTGAACAAAAAAATAAACTCCTACTTCAAAGCTTAAAGGGGTTAATGAGGGTTTCACTCCCTTATATCTCCGGTGTTTGGGAATTTGAAACAATGTCTGTACATCGTCAACAAGGTTTTATCCAAAAGCATACAACCAAAATTTTTGCATCTTAATATCATCATCCTCCCTAAATCTCTGCCTAGGCAAGATAATGAGTGACAAGATGGTATCATAAAGAAATTTAAATTGTAAACAAATACGAGTGAAATGAATGAATTTCTTCAATACAAACATACTCGTTGTATTAAGATTAAAAATTCAAATGTAAACAAGTTCTTACATGCAAATAGTGTAATGATAAACAAGAAAAAATACAAATGAGAAAGCATTAAAAGTGCTAATAAACTAAGAAGACTCTCTTATTTGAACTTGCACTGAAGGAAACATTTCCTAAACTTTAGAGCTACCAATAATAGAGATTCATTCATGCTTTGCTAACGAATCATTTTGAACATTAGGGCCAATGTCCTTAAATGATAAGATAATGCTTCGGACCAACCTATGAACTTCGACCTTCAAAGCAAAGCAATCTTCCAAATCGTGCCCAGGAGCATCCTGATGAAAGGCACATGAAGCGTCAGCCTTATATCCTCTTGGAAGTTTTTCAGGAATAACTGGTCGAGCTCGAGTTTGAACCAGATTCTTATTCAACAAAGAAGGATACAACTCTGTGTATGTCATTGGAATTGGATCAAAGCTCATTTTCCTCTGCTGACCTTGCCCCATATTACCATGTTGAGGTGCCCTCTGATATGTAACAGTAGTCGGAGCCATATTGACGACTGGAGTCACATAAGCAACTTGTTGATTCCTATTATGAGATCTCCTTTGCCTACCACAAAGTATAGCGTATGAGTCTTTCTCTTTCTCTTTGGAAGAAATATCACCATACTTCTTAAAACCATTTGATGAGTCCCCCTCTTTTAAGTGGCTTATAACAAGAAAAAGAAAATAAGAAAATCGAGTGAGCAAAGAGAAGATAAATTCTCAAGTGAGCAAATAAAAAATGCATAAAGTAAAGAAAATAAATTGCTATAGATGATAAAGGGCATAAAAGTAAAGAGAAGAGAATATAAAGTTCGGAAATATAAATGATATTATAGTAAAGTTAGTACAATATAAAGTTAATAATATGATTTGGGATAAGTGTAACTTCATATGGAGCATATAATATATCTACCCATATATGTTAGAGAAATGACAATTTGAAGTTCATTCTCTTATACATGTAGTACAATTAACAAACATCAAGACAAAGTCAAGGAAGATACATTATGACAAACTTATCATCAATCCCAAGTACCTTGAATGATCAAAGGAAAATTTAGAGGTAGATTGGAAATGATGAACGTTCATCAAATATCCGACAAGCTTAGTTGAACAAAAAAACTCAAATGCCTTCCAAATTGATCCAAATAAAAATAAAAATGAAATAGATAAAGAAGAATAAGATGAAGTCTATAATAAAAATAGTATAAATGTCATAACTTTTTCAATTTTTCATGAAATTAAACAAATGAATAATGAAATTTTATCTACTCAATCTCACGACCAAGGATCCATGCTCAAAATAAGTAAATAAACAACAAAAAATTATAGAAAAAAATGAAAATTAAACAACAATAAATCACTTTTGGTTTTGGAGGTTCAGGAACACTTTCCAACTCTTGATTTTGAATCAATAGAGTTTCCTTCCAAAATGGTGATAATTATGGTACTAAATAAATAAATAAAGATTAAAAATACAATAGAATTAAATAAAGAACACGTATAATAGTCTACCTATTCAATAAAAGGAAGAAATGACTTGAAAGAAAATGAAGAGAGAAAAAAGAAGAGAGTTTTGATTTAGTTTAGTGAATGATTTGTGGTATTGTCCCCCCAAATGAAAGAAAGAAAGGTCTTATTTATAGGGTGAATAAGGTGGGAGTGTTGATGTGGAAATCCATGTGACTTTATGAGAATGGTTCTTGGCCATTGATAAGTCCAAGTTGGCAATCCATGTGAAGTGTGAGAATGATTCTTGGCCATTGATAAGTACAAGTTGACAACCCATATGAAATGTTTGTACTATATTATAGTGGTCTCAATTTTTTTTTATTGACACAAAAAACAAAAGAACAAAGTAAAAATAATAATAATAATAATAATAATAATAATAATAATAATAATAATAATAATAAAAACTAAAAGTGTTAGTAATAATAATAAATACAAAATAGAAAATAAAAGAGACATTAAATTAACTATTTATGATTTTTTTTCTTTAATTAAAATAAATGAAAATATAAGTGAAAATTAAAAGATAAAAAATAAAATACATATAAGAAAGTAAAACGACTTATATAAATTTTTCTAGATTTTTTTTTTGAAATAAATAATACCAATATATAAATTTAAATTAATAAAAGAACATATTTTTAATAATTTTTTAGTCAAGAGGTAGAAATAGTAAATAAAAAAAATAATATGATGCTAAGTATATTTGTTTTGTGAGTTTTTTTAAATGGAAAAGAAATCATGAATAAAACACAACAAAAATCAAATTCCACTAAATTCATAAATGACTTCTAACATTTCTATTTTTTCGTGGCTTTTCAAAGCATAATCAGCTCTTGACTTGTAAAGAGAAGTTGTAGATGATGTCAAGGAGAATCCTATGCAAAAAGAACCGCTCCAAAATTTCGAAATTTGAAGAAGTTATAAATTTTTGAAATCTAAGTCAAGAATTGGCAAAAAATAGGTCAAACCACTCGTGAACGCTTGTTAGGCATTGATGCAAACGGAGGGTGGGATCTTAGGTCAAAAATTTGGGTATGACAGTTTCCTTAAGGGTATCATGGATAACAGTAAAGGGAAAGGCAAAAGGGCCTCCTTAAGTGGAGACTCTTTGCAGACTGAAACTTTCGTCTCTAGGTCATGAAAGGTCTCACCATGAAATTTTGGTTTAAGGGTTATACAAAGAGTCACAGGTTTCATTCCAAAGTACTACCCCTCAAGAGTATGTCCCTTGAGACATATTCCTTTTTTGGAATTCCACCGACTCTAGGCGAAGTCGTCACATAAACTCATAAGGCTAATGTATCCTCTTGGCTAATAGACGAACCTTCTTTCTAAAGGTTTTTTTGAAAAATACTTTTTTTTTAAAAACAAGGAAATCCCAACATCACATGAATATAATATGATAAAACAAATACATAAAAATAATAAATACAACAAATGAATAAAATTAAATATTGAAAACAGTAAAAAAGCCAAACAAAAACCCTAAACCTAAGAGAGAGATTTCTAAACCCTAGGGCTGAATTCCCAGCAGAGTCGTCAGCTGTAATAATCAGTTTTAAATTGAGAGCCGCCACCCTTAATGTTTATATTTGAGAAGGGAATATAAAGGATAACCCTAATTTAGTCATAGATTCTTAGTTATTGGACTTTGTCTTAGACGAAGAGAAGGTGTTAGGCACCCCTCATCTACCTTGTTCTCAAGATACTAGGGTTTAGAAACACAATCTTTAAGAAGTAGTGTTTTAATTTTTATTAGGAAAACTCGCCACGATTTTAGTTGTATGCCTATGTATCCTCTTATGAGGAACCAGAGTCCCAATTTGTAGTTTGTAGTTGGTTGGTGTTTTTTTATGGATTACGAAGATGTTTTGAATTTCCCTTGTACTAAGTTTAGGTGTGTGAATAACGTAGTTGTCAGACGAAGTTCACAGTTAATTTAAAAGCATCCTCATAATCCTTTTTGAAAATTGTTTTAGAATTAATTTAGCTATTAAAAAAAGGAAGAGTTTAGTGTTGGTTAAGTATTTTTTAAATGTATTAATATGTAAAAAAAAATCTTTTTAACGTATGACAAAAATGATTTTAATGCAATCAAAACTTTTGGATGAATTAGAAAAAAAATAAATATATTTTTTTAATAATAATAGGTATTTTATAAATTAAATATATTAAATATAAAAATACTAAATTTAATATTAAAAATAAATAAAATAAATAAAAAAATGTAGGGGGTGTATTTTGTGTTGATCTAGTAAAACAAGGAGGTATGGGAAGTACGGCCCTGAACTCAAATACTGAATTCAGGCCCAAACGCAGGACGGGGTGAATATTTTTTTAGGTTAGTAAACGTGGGGGTTTTGGTCAACAAGGGGCTCAAGTTCAGATATTGAACTGAGCCAAGTAGCGCAGGGGGTGTACAATTTTTTAACCTAGTAGTAAAATAAAAATAACGGTGACATGATTAGAAATGGGCTAGGCTTAGTGTTTGAAAAATGTTTGGGAGTCCGTTTGGACTTCATGCGGGCGAGTGCATGATGTTACAATGGGCGTGCGAATCAGGAGCGTTTGATGATGATCTAAAGGTTGTGATGCGGAGCGTGCGAAGGTTCATGGGTGCGCATGCACATAATCAGGGAGTGTTTATAAAAGTAAATCACTGGGCTGAGAGACCATTTTTTATCTTCCCGTCTCTCTCTTTACTATTCCCCTTCTAACTAAACAAAAACCTAGAGAGATAGGCTCTTACCTATGTCTAGAACTCAGGCGGCCGAAAATCGCCTTGGCCGCACCGTCCTCCTTGAACCACCACCAACCACCCCTTTTCCTAATTTTTTGGTTAACATTAAACCAAAAACTTCAAACATTTAAAACCCTCCGTCGTGGATCATTATCTTGGTTCGTAGAACCCTAAGGGTTCTTGATGAACCCTAAGCAATCCCAAAACCCAAAACCCAGAACACACAACTGCTATGAACCCTAACCTTGACCTTCAAACAACCCCAATAACCCTAACCCTAGGATCTAAGAACCTTAACCCTAGGTTAGAACCCTAACCCTAAAAGGCCAAAATTTCCAGAAACACAACATTCAAACATCAATTAAGCAAACTTCACAACCACGATTAAGAGCCCTAAAGCTAAGTGATTCATGTTACCTCTCCTGCCATAATACTGGTCATATAGTTTTGATTTCCTGAATCCTCCTTCTGATCTCTCACTTTTTCTTCTTATTTGGTTGCAGGTACTAAGGTGGAGGCAGTGTAGCCGCGACAGCTTAAGGATATGAGTGGTGCGGTTTAAAGCTCTTGGGGTTTCAGATATTTAAACCCTAAGTATTTCTCCTTTTTCTTCAATCTCTGTACACTCGTTCATCTCAATTACTCCCCCCCTTCTTATAATTTTTAGGGTTTACTTATAGCCTTAGGTTTTATGCATATTAGGAAAATGTTTATGATTATTGTTACAATTTGTAATCTATTAGGAATTAGAAGATTTTATTCTATTTTAGGGATTTGATTTGATTTAGTGATTGATTTAGAAATATTTTGTTTGAGATTAGGGTTTTGTAATTTGTACTTGGACTTGTTATTGTATAGATTCATTTTCAGTGAATAAACACAAATATTAATTTTCTATATTTGATTTAATCTAAGATTTGATTCATGAAGATCTTGTTTTGTTTTAGTTTCAAAAGCGTTTTTCTTTTTAGATTTAAACACTACACATTTCCTAGGCTTTGGGCCTGTGTAACTTCGATGAAGACTAGTGAATAGGGAATCTGGGTTGAAAACCCTAATTTTGGTTTGGTTGACCCTAGTCAATGCTATAAAAAAATAAATAATATTTTTTTAATAAATAACAGTATTGATAATAATAATGTTATTAATAATTTTAATAAAAACTTAATTATGGAAATTTTATAAATAAAAGGGATTTAAACAACAACGTTGACTTTAGTCAACAGTCTTAGCGCTATGGGTTTCAAAAGGAATATGGGCCAACAATCCGATGGGTATATCTAATAAAATTGAAGCAAAAAACGTACACCCTCTTTCTATCTTGAACCGGGTCAGCAAAATTCTCTTAATGGGCCATCAGATTTTAATGGTCCATTTAAGACAATACACCCTCTGTTTTTCCTTAATTAGAAAACTTTTAATAAACCTTAATGGGCCTAACTCTTATCATAAGTAAAAACAATTCTTAATGTGCCTAAAAACGAATATACCTCACGGCGAGCTTTGGAAACTAAATACACCCACTCTCTTTACTTGTAAGAACCAACTTAGTGGGCCACCAGATTTTGATGGTCCAACTTGAAATAATACACCCCTTTATTATAAACTTAAACTTGACAATAATCTAAATCTTTATAACTTTGCTATAAATTTATAATGCAAATTTGGGGTATGACACCAGGCACCCCTGAAAGTTGATACAACCGAAAGTAATTGTTGGACACAACTTGATGACACCAAACTGAGATTGAAATTTGGTACACCCGAACTAAAAAAGAAGTGGCATTACACGAGAAGTGTTGTACCCCAATTTTTTCCCCTAAGATCCCTTCATCATACCATATTGATTCAATCACAACAAGATTGCATTATGGATTTTGGTTCTCCTCCATATCTTTAGCTTTGCTCTTTGAGGAATCAGCAAGCACATTGACTTGTTTTTATTTTGTGATCATTCAAGTTTTGTTTTGACTTCCATTTTAATTAATAAAATTCAATGTTGGTTTGTATTTCTTGTTAATAATGTAGGTAAAGGAAATGTGGCTTAGCAAGTTGATCCATGGGTTCATGAGCTTATTTCCATGCCCTAGTCATTAAAGTTTGAGAAATTCAAACCTCACCATTGAAGTTGTTTTGGAAGAAATGGCATGGCAAGGTTTATTTCGGTTCACCATATTTTAAAGTTATCAAGATTGATTCAAAAGTACAAGGGGTTGATTGAAGAAGTTGTCATGGTTGGACAAGGCCTTCTTCCCATTTGTCACAAGTGCATATTTCTCTTAATTCTCAAGATATCGAAGTGGTTTTGATTGCTATGATTTCTCATTATCATCCTCAACAAATTCTATCTACAAAGCAAAAGTGTTGGTACAAGAAGGTTGTTTAAAATTGTCAAAGTTCCTCAAAGCATTTTCTTGATCTAGGAGCTAGGGTTTTGAACTTCAAAGAAGTATATCTTGCTCATATTTTGGTATTTTTGAGTGATTCCAAAAACATCCTTCTCTTCAAAGGGTTATTAACATATCAATTCAAAAGTTTCAAGGATTTTTCATGTGGAAGAAACTTGATGATAAAGAGAGATTACAAGTCCTCCAGATGAACCCCCAACTTCCCATGTGTAACTTCAAATGATCATAACTTGGTCAATTTTTATCACCTCGAGACCACTCTTTTTCCAAAACTATCTTGAGGATGTGAAATTTATTCCTTATTTTATGTGCAAAGTGAGAAAATGGATGGAGGATGCCTTAAGGATACAAAAGATTATAGGTCATTTCATGATTGTTTTCCAACTTCAACAATTCATAACTCTATCAATTTTTTGAGATTTTAAATGGTTCAAGTTTCAAAATGTCATTAAAGAGGTCTATTTCATGCCATATTTTATGGTCAAGAGCAAATTCCAAGGGGAAGGCCATGTTTGGATGCAAAACATTATAGGTCACTTTTGAAGAAAAACTTGAAATATTTCTAAGTATGGAGAGTCAACCTCTTTTTCCCAACTTTGACTCATTGCAACTTTCAGCTCAAACATCCATTTGATTCCATTGTTTTCCCATTGCAAAGATTGTAATCTCATCTTTCAAAAGCATCAAGAACCATGCCTTAAGACCCCTTGAGCTGAGAATGCAATTGTTTCAAAAGTGGTAACTTGGAATTGAAGTTTCATCGCAAGTCAGAATTTGAATTTCATGTTACAACTTCTAAACCTCAAATTAGGACGTGTTTTGGGTCTAAACATGATTATCCAACTTTCCCAAGTGGATTAGTGCATTAAAACGTGCATTTTGGATGGGTTTTGACAAAAGAGAAGTCACACTTTCTTCATGATGCAGACCCACACGAATTCCCTCCAAATTGCATCATTCACCCTTCCTTTTGATCCCATTTTCTTCTCCTATAAATACATGAGCTATCCCATTCATTTTCTCAAGCTTGAACAACCAAAATCACCCTGCCAAACTCGCTCCATAACTCACTTTTCTGCAACTTCGAAATCATTGTTCAATCCTTTTTCAATCCATTTTTTCTATCAATTCACCTTCCATGATCTTCCCTGAAGCTAACAGAAGAAAAATTGAGCCTTGAAACCTTCTGAATTGATCTGACCAAGTCCATTTACGAAGCTCTACAATTGGAACTCAATAGGTAGATTTCTCCATCAATCCTTCCAAACTTTGATATCATTATGAAGCTCTCATTGCCCTGATTCTTGTGCTTCTTACAATTTTTAAATCCATTAGGAATTGAGAGAGAAATCTCAAATTGAAGGTGCTCGCTATTTTCTGGATTTTTTATTCATATCTCTTTGCATACCTTATATAAATTTGGCGCGACGGTGATGTTAGGATCTTCTTGAAGAGACAAATCCAATGATACTAGTCTGGGATCCTAATTTTTCCATTTGAAGGATCTCACAAAATCTCCATTGCAGGGCGTCTGAAGGTTGAAGACGATGATGTTAACAAATAATTGACTTTACTACATTCAATCAATAACACTTACTAATAATTGAATTTATTTTATGTTTTTATTTGATACTCTTTTATTTTATGCACCATTTACTTTAGCATTTACATTTCATGCTATTTTTCATCTTTGCTCACTTGAGTATTTACTTTCTTGTCATTTTTATTTTGCTCATTTGAGCTTTTCTTTTTTTTAAGATACCTAACAATCAACATGAACCAGAAAAAACTTTAATGATACTTGGGCTATTTGGTTACTATCCTTGGCATTATGGAGTATTGGACTTCTTGAACTTAGGATTAGAAACCTTGGCCTATGTTGGAGACCTTGTGACCTTAATTGATATTTTGTCTGGTTTTCTTGAGGTTTACCTCAAGACATTGGGTTGTTTGTTTGTTTTGTATGCATGTTATTATGATTACATACTTTGTTTGTAATCTGGAATTCACCCGTATACAGTCGTTACTCTGCCCAATTTTTGTGAAGACTTAATACATTTGAAGTTTGGTTCTCTCAAGAGGTCTAGTATCTTTGCTTGCTTGGTTTCAATCTAAAGAATGGGAATTCTATCTTGACTCATAATGTCAAGTATTGGCTTCTTGTTGGTTAGATGGTTCTTATCCCTATATTTACCTTATGCTTTATGATAGTGTCTTCATCTCCCCCCTTCTTCTTTAATTTCAAAAACTTCTCCCTTATTTTTAAAACTCTTCTTGTTTTTTTTAAAACTTGAACCACTATCATAATAAACCTGGACTTATATCCATGCATTTTCAAAACATTTTCACAAATAAACTTCAATCAACTTAATAATACCTTGACATTTTTTGTGAGAAGACTAAAATTCAATCAATCTAATTTCAAACTATTTTGCCTCTTTGGCTTCTACTTTAAAACTTTTCTCAAAAGATTAGACTCTTGTCAATCCTTGTAGTGATGCAAACAACTATACTTCAACAACATGTAGTGAAGAGAGATATTTTCCACTTGGGTGTTGAGTGAGGCATTGTTGATTTTAAAATCCAATCCATATCCTCAACTTTAAGATGATGCAAATTCTCCTTTCTCATGATTGTGTGTAGTAAGTATGTTTTCCACACGGACAATGACGATGATGTCTTATCTCATAAAATTAACCAACACACTTGTGTTTTAAAATTTTTAAAGGTAAACTATGTGTACCATGATCCCCTATTGCACGAAAGGTGGTACGTAGGCACTAAAGGTTCACAACCGCGGCGGGTGCAAAAATCATAAAAAATACTTCTTTTCTCACCTCCACCATCTATTTTTTTATACAACATTTTATAGCAAAAATATACAGATTTTTCAAAGAGGTTCCTACGGAGTACCATAGATGTTTAGGGTACTAATACCTTCCCTTTGCATAACCAACCCCCTTACCTTGAATCTTTCCCCCTCTTTTTGGGTTATTCGCTCTTTTCCCATTCCTTTAGAAACAATAAAGTGAGGTGGCGATTTTATTTTGATCTGTACAAGTATAGTAAATCCAATGCCTTAGTCTTAAGCATTTCTACCGCTACAAGAAGTAATTTGGAACCTGTAAGATTTTCTCAACCTAGTGAGCATACAAAAAGCCAAACCCAAACTTATTATCACGAGATTTTAATCAAGTATGACTTTATCACTCTGAATTTGAGTACGTCTATTGTACCATAAAATTTTCCCTCTCATTTTTAAATCAAACTATTTCAAGAGGTCTCCTCATCTTCCTAGGGTTCTTAGTTTCTCAATATTTGCTCAAGGAATTTATCAAACAAGTCTTCTCCTAAGCAATTAGCCTACAACTAGGGCTTTGCTTTTTTCAAAGGAAATTGGACTTCTAATGCCTAAAATGATTTTCATGACTCATCATATGTATTCAGGTATGCTCATATCAAGTTTCATGCCGTACATCATAAGTTTGCCCAACCAATTGCTTAGATGATTGAAAGTCAACTATATTGGGTAAAAAGTCAACTATGGTCAACATACATTCAAACTTCAAGATTTTTGGTCAACATCAACATTTTGAAGTGATATTCATAATTTCATTTAGGTTTGATCATTATTCCTCAAGAAAAACCCTCAAATCATCAAAAGTCAAAAGTTTCCAAATTAGGGTTTCCTTAAGAGAAGTCAACTGAACTTTACCCAAGCATACCTTTCACATGCTTCATCAGTTTTTCCACAACCAAAGCTCATTTTAAAGGAAACACAATTCTCTAGAACTTTGTCTCTCTAATCTCAAACCCAAAAGTGCATCATTCGAGAGATATGAGCCAATACATTACATGTCATTTCAAAAGTCAACAAAAAAACACTTTTTGTCAAGGTAACTTACATCAAGATAAATTCTTCAAATGAAAAAATGGTCAACATAGAGATTGTAGAGGACATCTTGGTCTTTCCAAAAAGTCCAAGATCACCTTTAAAATATGAAAATTTAGTGAGATATGGTTTGTGCAAATTGCGCAATTTTTGAGAAAATGCATGAAACTTCATTTGGGCAATTTTAAACTTTTGGACTTATGCGCCTGACTTTTAAGGTTTAAACATAAGTCCATTTATACGTTAATTTGATTGTTTATTTTATTTATTTTGATTTTATTCAAATTAATTCAAAATAAATCAAATAAAATATGAGTTGATGGACTAAAGGGCGTGTAGGCTTCATTTGGGTATCTTCTAGAAGGCTTAAGGCCTATTAAGAGCTTGCCAAAACCGTGAAAGCATGTTGGGAACAAAAATCTTCAAGTTTGGAAGGTTCTTAAAACAATTTTGGAAAGATTTCAATGTGTTTTCTTTGCAATGAATTGTAACATAATGATACAAGATCCTTGCCTTGTTTTGATCCATTTCATTCCTCTATAAATACATGCAACACTCAAGTTCAAAGAAAACACAAAGGGGCATCCATAGAAGCAAGGTTTCAAAATAACAAATTTTCAAAGAATGGTGCAAACTCGTATCAAAATTTTCAGCCACTCTCAATTAAAACCAAGCCTTAAATCGTGTTCCTGAAGCTCCCATGAATCTCACCAAGTCCAGAAACAAATCTATTCACGTCTGGAATACCTTACATAAGTCCACCAGTTTTGGTAATTTTCTTGAATTCGAATATTTTAATCTATGCATAATTAACTAGTTTCGTGTGCACATATGAGTTCACCATGGTGTTTAGAACATGTTTGAATAATAAAATGCAAGCTTTAACGCATGGATGATGAGTGTTGTACCCCAAAATTTCCCTCTCAATTCATTCAAAAAGATCCCCTCATGCTCCTAGGGTTTTTAATCGCTTTAGGCCACCCAGGACATGTAGGCCTCAGGATATCTCACTGATTCTTTATTTCATCAATTAACTAGAATTGCGGGTATTTTGATCTTGAATCATGTTTCTCCCATCTATTGGCTCTTGTGCTAGGTTTTGATTACTGAAGCGTGTGACATCTTTATGGGTAAGGTTTTCGAAGAATCATTTTCATCATATCATACAAAACATCTTTAGTTCAGAAGATTGGTTAAATCAGGGTTCTTTTCCAGCTACTTTTTTTCTTGGTTAATGTTTCTTTTTCAAGGATCTTGAATTAGGGTTGAGTCATCATGACTATCTTGATGCTCTTTCCTTCAGCATTAAGGCCCTTCATCCACTACTTGTTTTACAAGTCATCACTTCTTCTATTTTCTTACAAAAAATCTTGACTTTCGCTTGAAGCTTTCTATTAAGTGATGATCATTTACTTCTATTTAAGGAATGTGAGCCATATTGTGTTAAGTTTAAAGATTATATGTGCTAGAGGCTTTATCTTTTCTAGTACTTTGCATGACATACAAGGTTTTATATTGAATTTGATTTGGAATTATAGTTTGGTTGGTATGCATTCAAGTTTTCTAGAGGTATGATTGGTTCAAGTTTGTTTAAATCTTGAAAGAAGATAGGTTGAAGTTGGATTATTTGGATTTTCTTGAAGTACAACTTAAACTTGGATTTGATAGTTAAATATTTGGTTTCGTTGTTCTTTATTTGATACATCAAATATAATTTTTTCAAGAGCATATGTTCGTATGATGTCAAGAGTTAATTCGAGCAAGAAACACACATTTTTTTCTTATCAAATTCTAAGCAAGGATTCAAGTGGATTTCAATTCAAATCTTTCAAAATTCAAATAAATATTAAGGAGGTTTAATTTCCAATTTAAAGTTCATAGGCTCTACATGGTGCCCTAGAGCCAAGTTCATTCCAGAATTCAAGGTTACTACAAAGAATCATTGTTATTTAAGTTGAAAAGTGAATTTGAATACACTTATTACAAGTCTTCAAATCTCAAAGTTCAAAAACACAAATTGAAATCACAATGTTACTACAGTTCCTAAAAGATAAGAGGTGTTCTAAGCTACAAGGAAATTTTCTTCATCTTCAAGTTTTCATCGAACACTTCAAGTCTCTCCCGCCTCTTTCATTCTTCTCATCAGCTTGCTCCCTCATCACCATCACGTGCTTAAATGAAACAAGAAAGCAGAAAATGGTTAGTACCATTATCAACAACTTTGAACAAGAGTAAAAAAACTTTCACACAAAAGTTTTCTCAGCTCATCATTAGGGTTTTGTTGAAGGAATTAGAAAAAGGGTTGTTTCTCAATCATGTTCAAGCATACATTATAGCCTCATAAAATCATAATTTCAAGGTTTAATCATGGGCAGCAATTCATCTATTGCAAACCACAAATGAATATTGGTTCATAAGTGACAAATGGAGAAGAGACAAAGATTAAACTCAGAATTCCATCACAATTCCAGCCCAATGGAAAAGTACAGAATATCATATTTTCGAGCCCAACAAGCATATTGTAATAAGGTGAGAGAACTGACTTAGTGTTTTGTGTTTTATCACAAATGTTGCGGATAGCAAGAGTCATCATCGACTTTTCTTTTATCCAATAAAGGAAAGGGTGAAAAGAACAGAAAAGACCTTTTGAGAATTTTCTTGAGTTTGGGGGGTATGTTATGAAAAGGGAAGGTGTTAGCACCCTTTTCATCTGTAGTTATCTACGGGGCTCTTAACTGCTAGCTCACTTTGAAATGCTTTGTGTTTGTGTATGTTTGAAAATGTTTTGAAAATGGTAATTTTGTAATGATTCTCGAACCATTGAGAATGTATACAAAATGTTTATTTTGGAAATATTTTGAAAATGCCTTTAGTACGACAAACTTTGTAATGATTCTCGCATCATTGAGAACGCATACAAAATGTTTGTTTAGAAAATATTTGTTTGTAAAGAGAGTGTTTAAAAATATATTTGTTTTTGATAGTGTGAATTGTAAACATTTGGTTTTAGTTTGTGAGCAAGCAATTACGAGAAATCTACCTACTCAAAAAAGTCTTTGTTCTTTTCCTCCTCCTTTAGACAATGATATTTTACCATTGGTTGGTAAGGAGCCATATCATTGGATGTGAGGCACAGGCGTGAGTCATCGTACAGACATAGAAAGCAACTTGTAAGATTTTTTAGCATTTGTCGTAAGGGACTAAGATCGTTTACCGAAGGCAACATCGAAGGGTCATCGAGGGATTACGATCTTTTAATCGAGGGTCTTTGCTAAAATGTTCCATGTTCGAGGGACATGATTGTTTATATCTGAGGAAACAAGTGAGGTTAGCCCTAGAGGTGCATGTGTGCAAAGTGTGTTTGATTCAATTATTTGTCTCGTATTTAGGGTTGTATAGTGTTTGATTTTAAATCTTTTCATGCAAACCCTAGTTACCATCAATAATAAGGAAAGCGATAAATTGTGGAATTTAAACGTCCTACGCTATTACAACGCTTTGGAAATGAAGGATTCAAGTTTCTGAATGGGGGGAGGAAAACAATAAAGCCCTAATTATCTATTACAAATCATTGAATAATAATAATAAAATGCACAAAATGTAAAGATGGAGATGAAGAAGAAATAAGAAATTGTTTTTTTGTGGTTTTTTGATGGAAAAGGTTTTATAATTAACCTAATTAAACTAATTAATTTTAATTACAAGAGAAATTAATTAATCATTTTAAACAAAAATCTAAAATCTAAGTTAATTGAAATTAAGAAGAAAATAAAACCTAAGTTTAACAATTTGTTTATAAAGTAATTTGAATATTAATGTCAATTTGGAAAAATATTTTAAAGTGTGAAAAATAAACAAAATCTAGTTCTAAATATTTTAATTAACAAAAATAAAATAAGTGTTTAAATTAAAATATTTTTTAATTTAATTATTTAAGAAAACATATTTTTGTATTTTTGTTAAATAAAAATAAATAAATAGATAAAAAATAAAGAAAATATGAAGAATATAAAAAATTGGGCTTGGGGTTTGAGAAGTAATCAGGAGGTGAAGAGTAGCAAAAAGGTGTTAGGCCAAAACATATGTTTTTGTTTGAATCGAAAGAAAGAAAAAAGAAATGGGTCTGGTTGTTGAAAAGTAATTTGGGGCTGAGTATTTAGCAAAAACAAAAAGGAAAGGGGACCAAGTCAGGGAGGCCCAACGCTTGTTTATGATTCCATGTGGCTGGCTTATGATGATGCACCATGGGCTTGCTCACGTGGAGCGATGGATTTGATGGCTGGAAGATTTGATGGTGTTGATGAGGGGTGCAGTGTGCACGCCTTGGGGTTGCTTGTATAGAATATGAAATAAGAAAATATGAAATAAACAAAAGGGTACCACTGAGGCTCGAACCCATGTCCCTATAGACAAATGACTTAGCACGCGCTTCTTTGCCACTGGGGTGGCTGTTACATCCGGTGATAATGCAACTTGCACTAAATTTAAAATAAACTCAATTCTGAATACACTTCATCTTCTTTGCCGCACTAATCACCACTGATAACATTTCTGATCTTCTAAACTTTTTCATTTCTCAACCATTTTCAAAAGTGTAAACATGAGACTTGCTTGTTTTTCACCACAAATTCAACCATGTAAATAACTTAAGCTATAAATCAAAGATGTGCATGAGTTTCTGTTGGTACCAAATTAAGGCCAAATTTTTCTGAAACTTCAACCTCAAAATTCCCCACGTACAGTTAACATAAATGAAAACTAAAGGCATGGTTGGCTTCAGGGCAATGATATCTATATTTTTTATTCACAAATTAACAATTAATGATGCTTGTATAAGAATTTCAAAATTGAGAAAACTTACCTCAAAACTGGAAATCGTGTTTGAAGTTGGAGCACTCTTGGAGATGTTTTGATGATCTGGGTAGCTTCACTGAACTCCTAGGAAGCTATTGCAATGCTTACTTTAAGCTGAAAATGTCTGAAATTTTCTAAAGAAGTCAAGTTGCAAATGGCTGTTTTTAGAAATGGAGGATGATGAAGATGGTGTTATAGTGATGTAACAAGTGTTGGATAGCTTCTATATGACTTATAGAATCTTTGTGAATGATTTAGAGTGAAAATGCACGAGTGGATTATGTGTTTGAAGTTTAAGGTCAGAATGTGCAACAATGGAGATTTTGAATGCCAATTATGATTTTAGAGTGTTTGAGGGAGTTAGGAGGCTTGTCAATTCGTTTGTTATCTTGCAAATAACTTCTCCATTTATAGAGAAAAGGTTTGAAGTCTTTAGTAACCGGAAATTTAAAATGACATGTTTTGGTTATGAGACTTGGTTTTGAAGCAACTTGAAATACATTATTCCAATGTGTAGTACAAACATGGTCTGAAATGGCTAGAGGCTTTAGATATGTTGATTCTGAGCATACATGTTGAGTGTGTGCAAAGGGAGTAAGTGAGAGGCTCAAGAAGTTGACATTGTGTTTAAAGTCACTTTACAAGAATGGAAGTGGTGACTTTGTGCAAAAAATGGAAAATTGCTTTGGACAAAGGCTCAAACACTTGGATCATAGCTTAACCAATTGTATAAACATTAAATTATGGAGTGATTTTCAAGTAGAAGGCCTGCAAATCAATATTATGCAGCATGCTTGAAGATTGGATCATAAGGTTCATCACAAAAATGACTTAAAAATAAAGTTTGTGATGCATATTCATCTCTTCGAAACTTCTAGCTCAAGCATGACCTCTTCAAGTTATTTTACATTTTGGAAAGCTTGAAACATTATCTACAACCTTCATATTTACCACTTTTGGTAAATCAACTTGGAACTTAGTGAAAAATTGCCAAGAAGTTGGGACAAAAATCTGACCGAACTTGCTAAAATTTCAGTAAGTGTTTTGATAAAAATGTCATGACTTCATGGGCCTATATCTCCTAATCCAAGAATTTTTTGGACATCAACCCTCAAGGACAAAGTTGTAGAATTCATCAAGCTCTACAACTTTCATGTTGAAAGTTTTCCTTAAATCATCTTGCGTCATAGTAAAAAATGGTCATGAAGTAGTGAAATTATCAAGGTTAAAAACACTTAAAAAATTTCTATTGGAAATATTGACTTTTGTTCACTTTTCTTGACTTTATTGAATCTTGATAATCAAGTTTGATATTTTTGAATGTCTTGATGAATCTTGATCTTTGAAATTCAATATTGACCAAAAAGTCAAAGTTTGACTTTTGTGTGTTAGTTGGCCCAAATTTCAACTATCACTCATTTGCATCTTTGAGATGATTTTAGCCATAAACTTAGGTCAAGATATTGTGTTTGAGTCCTTGAGATCATTATTTAAGCTATTAGGTCATGTACTAGGTCAAAAGTCAATGGTCAGTCATTCTCAGTCAAAACCCTAATTTTGAAAATTTTGCCCCTTTGATGATTTGAGTACTTTTCTTGAGAAGTTATGATCATCCAGAGATCAAATTATTAATATAACTTCAAAATGTTGATGTCGACCAAAAATATTGAATTTTGACTCTATGTTGAGCACAATTGACCTTTTTACCCAATACAGTTGATTTTCAGTCATCTGATCAGTTGACTAAGCAAATATGTGATGCAAGACCTAAAACTTGGTATAAGAATTCTTGGAGGTCTTTGATGAACCATGAATGTCATTTGAGGCATTAGAAGTCCAATTTTCTTTGTGAAAACCAAAACCCTAATTTGTGGTCTCAGTGCTTAGGACATTAGCTTGTTTGATCAACTCTTTAAGAATCCTTGAGCATTTGAGATATTTTATGAAAAATGTCTTGAATAAAAGGGAGGGAAAATTTTGGGGTACAACACAAATCATAAAAGATAACAAAGTTATCTCAGCAAGTACATATCAGAACATCAACCCCAAAAACAAGTATAACAGAAATCACAAGTCCAGCCCAACAAAAGCCTCATATTGTATTTGTCTCACAACAGAAAATCAGAAGTACATCTCATCATGGGCTAAAATTCCATTTTACTGCAAATCATAAAAGACAAGTTTGGTTCCCAGTAATAAAAAGAAGTTTTACTTCTCAGCTCAATAAAAAATGACTGTAGTAAAGTTTAAAAGAATCAACAATAACAGAATCGCAGTTCCAGCCCAATAGCAAAGTACAAATTATCACATTCACAAAACCAGTAAAGCATCTAAGAAAATATAAGAAAATATAAATTCAGAAGCCCAATACGGGAATGAAATTCTGACAGACCTGTCATCCCAATCATTGAGTCCTTTAACAGAAAAACCATAGAGTAATTTCGCAGTATATAAACATTCATTTGTACAGAAATCAAGGAGAATATTGTTCATATCAGTAAAGATGTGAAATCATCCAACACAGAAACCCTAAAAAGTTCATCACCTCCCTTATCTCAAAAACCGTTCAAAAAAGTTGTTCACAGAAAACAGAAAAAGAGATCATCATTCATACACAGCCAAGAATAACAAAGAACAAACCGTAAAATTGTTCATCATTTTCCCAAATCATAAACCCTTTGGAAACCGAAAAAGATAAGAAGAAGGAAAAATACTTTTAATCTTAGAGCTTAAACACAAAAAGCCATAAAAGATTAGAAAGATCTCATCAAATGGTTGCAAGCTCACGAGTCCTAATCTCACAGCCTTCGTCTCTCTCTCTTTTCTTTTAATTTTCATTTCTATTTAGAATTTCTGCATCATAATCATCGTTTATTTACACATCTGATCATTTAGGGTTTCAAAATCCGTTTATAGATCTCGCCTCTATTTTGGATTTTCTGCAGAAACAAGTTCAAGATTAGTGACCAGAGAAGAGAGACGAAGCTGAATATGTAAAAAAATCAAATATCAGAGAAGTCTGCAGCGACACCGTCACGATCTTCTTCGCCTCCACCATGGAGTTCATGATCTCCGCAGTGAAGATTCATATGAGCCACCGTGTGTTCATACCCATCCACCACTCCAGATCTCTCATAATTTATTTTTTGGGTTTTTAATTTGTTTATTGTTGAATGAAAACATATAGTACGAGAGAGTGTTAAGAGAAAAGAGAGGATTATTTTCTGATAAAATAAATTAATGTGTTAATTTTTTTTGTTTTATTTGTTAAAACAATGTTAACTAAGCCCTAATCCGGTGGTGACAATTGTCACCACCCCTAATCCTCCACTTGTCCAATCCCATGCATGTTGTCCAATTGTTCTTATCACGCACCTGCAGATTCCTTCACCATCAAATCATCATCATGTCATCATCCAGCGAACCAGATTTGTATGCCCACGCTACACCTTTGCTAGCTTGCCACACTGGATTTCTAGATGCCCTTTATTTGGGCTTTTTTGACAACTTTCTTTCTGCACCCCAGATTTTTTCAATCAGGCCTATTTCTAACTTTTCTGTTATATTTTCATTTGTTTATATTTATTTAGCTTTAATTTATATTTTATTATTTAATTTAAAATTGAAAAAAGTTAGTATTGTTTTAAATAATTATTAGTTTCAAAATAGTTTTTATTTGACATTATTAATTAAATTATTAATTAATTTTATCAAATGAAAAGAGTTTTAACTCAAATAATTATTTAATAGTTTGGACTTGTATTGTGTGATTAAATTATAGCTTAGGTGTTTATTTCTTACGTCATCCCGATTCATAAATTTGTACCCCCCCTATTCCCGAAGCATTGTAATAGCGTAAAACTTTATTTTCTGCACTTTACCGCATTTACTTATCATTGTATAGTAATTAGGAAAGTATGGAAAGATTTAAAATCAACTACTAGATAACCCCAATCAAGACAAATTAACTGAAATTAAAACACTATTCACACACGCACCTTAAGAGTAACCTCGCTTGTTGCCTTCGGACAAAACAGTCATGTCCCTCGAACGTGGGACCCTTCGGAAACCGAAAAAGAGAAGAAGAAGGACAAAGACTTTGAATCATAGAGCTTAAACACAAAAATCCAGAAAATATTAGAAAGATCTCATCAAAAGGTTGCAAGCTCGTGAATCTGAATCTCACAGCCTTCGTCTCTCTCTTTTCTTTTCATTTTCATTTCTATTTAGCATTTCTGCATCATAATCATCGTTTATTGACACATATGAGCATTTAGGGTTTCAAAACCCCTTTCTAGATCTCGCCTCTGTTTTGCATTTTCTGTAGAAACAAGTTCAAGATTAGTTACCAGAGAAGAGAGACAAAGTTGAATATGTAAAAATCAAATATCAGAGAAGTCTGTGGCGGCACCGTCGTGATCTTCATCGCCTCCTCCATGGAGTTCATGATCTCCGCCGTGGAGATTCATATGAGCCACCGTGTGTTCATACTCAACCACCACTCCAGATCTCTCATGATTTATTTTTTGGGTTTTTAATTTGTTTATTGTTGAATGAAAATAGAGAGAACGAGAGAGTGTTAATAGAAAAGAGAGGATTATTTTTTGATAAAATAAATTAATCTGTTAATTTTTTTTGTTTTATTTGTTAAAAGAATGTTAACTAAGCCCTAATCCGGTGGTGACAAACACTTGTCCAATCCCATGCATGCTGCCCAATTGTTCTTATCACGCACCTGCAGATTCCCTCACTATCAGATCATCATCATGTCATCATCCAGCGAACCAGATCTGTAAGCCCACACTACACCCTTGCTAGCCTGCCACACTTGATTTCCGGATGCCCTTTATTTGGGCTTTTTTGACAACTTTCTTTCTGCACCCTAGATTTTCTTCAATCAGGCCCATTTCTAACTTTTCTCTTATATTTTCATTTGTTTATATTTATTTAGCTTTAATTTATATTTTATTATTTAATTTAAAATTGAAAAAATGTTAGTATTCTTTTAAATAATTATTAGTTTTAAAATAGTTTTTATTTGACATTATTAATTAAATTATTAATTAATTTTATCAAATGAAAAGAGTTTTAACTCAAATAATTATTTAATAGTTTGGACTTGTGTTGTGTGATTAAATTATAGCTTAGGTGTTTATTTCTTATGTCATCCCCATTCATAAATTTGTACCCCCCATTCCTGAAGAGTTGTAATAGCGTAGAATTTTATTTTCAGCACTTTACCGCTTTTACTTATCATTGTATAGTAATTAGGAATGTATGGAAAGATTTAAAATCAACCGCTAGATAACCCTAATCAAGACAAATTAATTGAAATCAAAACACTATTCATACACGCACCTCTAGAGTAACCTCGCTTGTTTCCTTCAGATAAAACAGTCATGTCCCTCGAACGTGGGACACTTTAGCAAAGACCTTCGATTAAAATAGATCGTAGTTCCTCGATGCCCCTTCGATGTTGCCTTCAGTAAACGATCTTAGTCCCTTACAAAAATTGATAAAGCGTCCTACAAGTTTCCCTCTATGATTGTACGATGACCTGCGCCTGTCCTTCACATCCAATGATAGGGCTTCATACTAACTAATAGTAGGGTAGCAATATCTAAAGGAGGAGGAAAAGAAAAAACACTTTTGAGTAGGTAGATTGCTCGTAATCGCTTGCTCACAAACTAAAACATTTTTCGCACCTCACTCTTTCAAAAACAACCACCTTCAAAAACACATTATAAACACTCTTGTGGACTAATACTAGGGTTATTATAAAGAAAATTTCCTTACATTGGAATTTTCTAAAACACTTTTCACAAAAAAACCACTTTCTTTTCAATAAATATTTTCAAAAACAAACATTTTGTATACATTCTCAATGATACGAGAATCATTACAAAATTGCCGCACTTTGATATTTTCAAAATATTTGAAAACATACAAAAACACAAAGTATTTTCAAAGTGAGCTAGCGATTATGAGCCCATAGATAACTACTGATGAAAAGGGTGCTAACACCTTCCCTTTTCAAAACCTATCCCCTTACTCAGAAAACTCTCAAAAGGTCTTTCTTGTTCTTTTCACCCTTTCCTTTATTGGATAAAAGAAAAGTCGATGGTGAATCTTGATATCCACAACACTTGCGATAAAACGCAAAACCAAAAGTCAGTTCTCCCACCGTATTACAGACATGGCAACTCTGGTGGGGAAATAATAAAAGTGGGGTTACCTTAGGGATAATTCACATTTAAATGCTTTACTTGCTTGACTTGTATGCTTTACAACTCGTGGTTTTACTAGGGTTATTTCTATATAGATCTTATACTCGGATCTGGGGGAATTTAGGTAAGTAGTTATAGATTGTGGAAACTGTATGGCGTAGACCGATATGGTTGAAGAGATGACTATGTTAGTGGAACACATTGGTTGGTGTTGGTGTCCCTTGAGTCAGTCAAGGAGAATACTGGGTTGCTGCATGATGTCAAAAGCATTAAATGACTTTAGAACCTTAGTTGACACAACTTATCCATTAGAAAGTAGTAAGACATCCGGATTTGGTGCAGACTGAAGTTGGTTGATACTCGATACTACACTCATTAAGATTGGACTCTCGGGATATTTCGACCGCAAATTAGATGCTTGAGCTGAAATAATGCCTGAGAGAAAGATCAGTGATATTGAGATTCCTAGAACTCGGTTACTTCTTTTAGGACAGGTTGAGCCAACTAAACTCCAGAGGGTACTTACCTGTAAACTCCATGCAAGCCTGAACCTAAGACCTTGTATGTATTTGTGTTTGATTAAAATTGTTCGAACATGACACTATGACATCATTATACATATCATTTTCACTAACCATTTCAAGGACCTTGGGATTTACCTTCATTTCTTTGTTGTAGGTTATGGCCTCTGCTCGCAGAAATACTATCTAGATCAATTTTGTGAGGATACCTTCTCAACTTAAGGAGTTAGTCTCAAAAGCTCCTGAAAGCTCTCAATTCACCAGGAGGCATGGTCATTTACTCGGTTTGGTTTCCTCGGGTTTTAAAGAAGACATGATGAGTGTTTTATTCCAGTTCTTTGATCTCGCACATCATTGTTTCACCTTTCCAGATTATTAGCTGGTACCCACAATGGAATAGTTCTCTAAGCTATTGGGAATACTTGTTCTTGATCAGACACCGTTTATTGATTTAGAGATAGACCCATAACTTGAAGAGATTTCAGCAACATTACATCTGAAGCGGTCCGACATTGTAGCTAATTGGAAAACAAGAAGTGGAGTCAAGGGTTTTCTTGATAAATTTCTGTTAGAGAATACTCAGTTGTTTCTGGATGCTATGAATTTTCATGATTTCTAGGAACTCTTGGCCTTGTTGATATATGGTTTGGTGCTATTCCCGAATCCAGACAAACTCATAGATGTGAGTGCTGTCAAAATTTTCCTCACTCATAACCTTGTTCCTACTTGGCATGGAGATATTTTTCATTCTCTTCACACTCGTACTGTGAGGAAATATTGAACTCTTTTGTGTTTTACACCTTTGCTATCTAGGTTGTTTATTTCGCACCTTTCCCGATCAGTATTGAAGAATGAACAAGGTTTGAGGTGGTATCAAAGGATGATGTCTCTCTCTCATTCAAATATTTATTGGTGTTCCCGGTCTTTGGAAGATGTTACTATCATTGACCATTGCAGGAAATTCCCTAATGTTCCGCTCCTTCGTGTTAGGGGAGGTATTACCTACAAACCTTCTCTAGCTTTACGTCAATTCGGTTATGATCGAAGAGATGGTCCTCATGACGCACTTATCTAGGGTATTGTGTTCGATTAAGAAAATGATCCTCAAGGTTATCGTCGAAGGTTTATACACGCTTGGGTCATGGTAAACAAGATTGATAGCAAGACTTTGGGCAGAACAATTCCATCCCTTTGGAGCCCTACATCCGATGCGTACGATCTCGTGCTTAAAACCTTATGATTCCATATCCCACTGTCTTACCAGTAATTATGGAGCTTGTTGCTGAGGGAGATATTCCTTATACCATTCTTCATCCAAATATGCCTACTGACCTTGAAGAGCTACAGAAGTCTTAGATTCAACTGAAGGAAGAAAGGGATACCTTTGAGACTCAGTTCAATGCTAGCGAGAAGAAAGTGTTGGAGCTGACAAATCAACTTCACGAGGAGCAAAGCCTTAATGCATACATAAACATAAAGAGGAAGCTTTTGTGGGAGACTTATGTTTTAGGTTTTAGAAGTTCATATTGTTGTCTCTTTGAGACCCTTTTGCTTTTCATTGTAAGCCTAAGAGGAAATTTTATTTTTGAAGTTACTAATGAAATATTTGTTTATGTTTCCTTTTGAAGAAGACTAGAAAGACAATATCTATCATCAATATGAGGATAAGATTCAAAGGTCCTGCTCAACTGGTTCAAGTGAATGATATCTCCTCTGATGAAGACAATAACCAAGTGGAAGATGGTAGAAGTGTCAGGAATGAAGGAAGGATTATCCAGGATTCTGAGATTATTCATGAAGATGAAGACTACTTCAACGAACAATACCCTCCTGCAGATAACAAGTACAAGCAGTTGGAAGACAGAATCAAGGCTATGGAAATCCAGAAGGTGTCTGAATTGGATTTTGGAGAACTAGTTCTGGTCTCGGGGATGGTCATCCCACATAATTTCAAGGTCTTCATCTTTTCTAAACACGATGGGGTCTCTTATCTTAAACTCCATTTGAGGTTGTATGTTCGAAAGATTCAACCTCATGCTACTGACAAGAAATTATGGGTCCATTTCTTTCAAGAAAGTTTGTCTGTCACTCAACTTTAATGGTTCTATCAGCTGGAAGGAACCAACATTCACACATGGGAGGACTTGGATGCTGCTTTTTACAAGCAGTATCAATATAATGCTGACCTTGCACCGACTCATGTACAATTGCAAAACATGGCCATGGGCTCAAATGAAGGGTTCAAGGAGTATGCCCAGAAATGGAGAGACTTAGATGGAAGGGTCCAACCTCCCTTGTCTGACCGGGAATTAGTTTATATGTTCATGGGTACTCTGACAGGCCCATTCTTTAATTATATAATTAGGAGTTCTTCATATGAATTTACTGAGCTAATTCTGACTGGGGAACGAGTCGAAAGTGGTATAATGAGCAGAGAGATTCCAATGGCTGCGTCTTCTAGTGCTATGAAGAAGACATTCAATAATAAGAAAGAGACATATGTTTTTTATGGCCAGAAGGGCCGTGGTAAAAGTGATTGCAATCAGTTTATGGGAGCGGTGTCGATTTCTAATCTGGCACCTATTCAATAACAACATTAGGGCAGTCAGAATAGGTCAGACACCCCGAGAAGGTAGTTCACCAGGATTAGCATGCCATTGTCTCAGGAATTACAACATCTGTTAAAGGCGGAATTAATAACACTGCGGGATCCTTATCCAAATCCCAACATATCCTCTCCTAAGTACAATCCGAACGCGGAGTGTGCCTATCATTCTAACAGTCAGGGGCACGACACCAACAACTGCTGGGCCCTAAAAAACAAAATTTAGGACATGATTGATAATAAGGAAATTGTGTTCGATCCTTCGGAGACACTGTTGTACCTCTAAATTTTTCTTCTCATCCCTCAAGAATCTTCTCACAAGATTTCTATCGGGTCAAGACTGCACAAGGTTTTATCAACTCAAGATACTTCCTTAATACCGATGACTCAAAACTAGAGTTTGAATTTTCACAAGTACAAATTGGACTTTTAAAGTCCCATGTAGTTCCCATGGATCATATTGGTCTCTCAAGCATCAAATAAAAGAACAACAAGTTTGCTTTGATTCACAAGCTTTGATTGCGCATTTGTCCTCCTTCGATTCAAGCTTGGTTCACGAGCTTCGATTAGGCACGTGGCCTCCTTCGATAAAGTTTGAACCACAAGCTTCAATTGGGAATTTGGGACTCCTTTGATGCAATCTTTGGTTTAGAGGATTTGTTTGGACATGTGGCCTCCTTCGGTCAAGTTTGAACCACAAGCATCGATTGGGCATTTGGGCCTCCTTCGATGCAAGATTTGGTTCAGAGGCTTTGTTTGGACATTTGGCCTCCTTCGAGCAGGTTTGATCCACAAGCTTCGATTGGGAATTTGGATTCCTTCAAGCAAGCTTGGTTCATAAGCTTCAATTAAGAAATGATTTCCTTCATTTCTTGCTTTGATTCACAAAGCAGTAGCCTCCTACATGTTTGCTTCGATTCACAAAGAAGTGGCCTCCTTCATGCTTGTTTCGATTCCACCTCTAAACCCTTCAGAATACATAGTTTCTACACTATGAATTACATTTGGTGGCCCATTAGAAGAACATGCAATGGTTGGAAACAAATATTTTTGTCTGCTGTTGAGGTTGGTTGAAGGTTGGACCTACATGATTAAAACAAAAGGGCTTAAAGTGGTATATTCAGCTAATGATGGCCCATTCGAAAAACACGCAATTAGTGGTAACAATTAGTTTTGTATGCCCTTGAGTTTGGTCGAAGGTTGGACCTACGTGATCAAAACCAAAGGACTCAAAGTTGTATATTTAGATGAAGATGGACCATTATAAGGACACACAATTAGTGAAAACGAATATTGCTTTGATGAGTCAGGTCGAAAGTTGTGGAAGGATGGAGTATTCTATTCAAGGAATCAAGTTGCAAACAAAATCCATAGGCCAGGCTACATGATCTTGCTTTTCAGGCCTCAAACTTGTGCCTCACTCCATAATTAATTGTTTACACAATTAAATTAAGCTCTTACCCAAGTGTTTTCCAAGCCAACTTTCCCTTAAAGGCATAAAGTTATCATTGCCATTTTTTAGAAAAGTTTTTGAGCCTTGCGTTTGTCACTTCTGCACACATATCCCTTATAAACTAGAAGCAACAGGTCTAAGGCCTCCAACAACTTAAGACCATGCTTGTACAACACCTTGAAACTTGTTTTCCACTTTTCTTCAAAAAATCAAGTCACCTAGTCAAAACCCTACAACAAAGAGATCCCTTGTGTAAAACATCTCTAACCTTTCCTCTACAAATATAGAGACCATTTTCAAATCAAAGGGCCAAACTTTTGTTGGTTGGAAAAAAATCATAAAACACTCTCAAAACTCTTAAAAAAACTAAAAACCAAGCACAAAACTTGGCAAATCCTGACTTAACACCACAAAAATCTCAAACCCCTTCATGCATTAGTGAACCTTTCGATTCACTCCATATATCAGCCTTTTGATTCACCCACTCCAACTTCCATATACCAGCCTTGGAACACTTCCAAAGTCCTCAAAAAACCCACTCAAGGAAGTTAGTGAGCCCTTCGATTCACTCTTAACCAACCTTCGATTCAGTGACTTTCAAAACAAAGCAGCAACTGAAATAGCTTCAGGGACTTCGAAGCAGGCTTAACTCATCAACGAATCATTCATGTAAGTCATACAGAGCTCATTCGAATTGCACTTCAAGAGGTAAGTTTTCTAAAACTTATAACTCTTCATTTAAACATCATTTGTATATACTTTGTGAAGGAAAAATGTAGATATCATGTCTAGGAAGCTGACCATGTCCATAGTTTCGATTGTCATTGCTTGCACATTTAAAAGTTCATCTTTGAATAGTTAGGTTGTAGTTTTAGTATGTCATGCTAACCTTCGACCCATGACTGTTGAAATTATGTGGTTATATTTGTATTCAAGTTTTAGTCAAGTTTTTACATCTTTCGATTGGCTGAGGAATGAAGCTTTTCGAAGCTTAACATTAGAGTTATGTATCCATGTGCTCGAAGGAAGATGATGAAGCTGTGTTTAAACATCCTGAACTGAGTTTATTTTATACTTTGTGCAAGTTGTATAACCAAAGAATGAAACATACCACCCCAGTGGTACAAACAGCACACGCTAAAAGTCTTTCCATGTAGAAGGTCCTGGGTTCAAGCCCTAGCAAGACCTTTTGTCATTTTTTCCAGATTTCCTCATTTCTTTTTGTTTTCAGGATGCGCGTCTGGGCCTCCATTGGCTGGGCCTTGGCATTTTTATGTTTCTGACCCCTTGTTTACTAACAAAAAGCCAGGTCCTGGGCCCAAACACAAAACTATTTTTTACACAAAAACTATTTTAAACACGAAAACTATTTTCTACACAAAAACTGTTTTTAAACACAAAAAACTATTTTCCACACAAAAACTGTTTTAAAACACAAAAACTGTTTTCTACACAAAAACACCAAAAATATATTTAAGTTAATTAGTTTATTTTATTTAACTTCTTACAATGAAAAAGACCAAAAACATTTTCCTATTTATTTCCTTTTCTTTAACTTAATTAAATTTCCTCAACAAAAACAAAACAAATCTTTTCCTTTTTCCATTTTGTCTTGTACATTATATCCCTTGTACATTCAAATTCAATATGGTTGTAATATATAATTAGGATTTAATTTCTTGAAAATCCCAATTTGTAATTGTGTATATCCCATCCCCAAAATATGTAATAGCGTAGGACATTTATTTTTCCGCCATTTACCGCTTTTATATAAAATGCTAGTAATTAGGTTGTGTATGACAAGAGTTAAAATCAACACGTAGACAACCCTAATCAAAGATAAAAATGCATGAAAATCAAACACATTATTCACACACATGCACCTCTAGGGTAATATCGCTTGTTGCCTCGGAAAATAGTCATGTCCCTCTGTGATACGGTGGCAGAACATACTGTTATACTCGTTTTGCGTTTTGCATTCGCAAATGTTGCGGTAAGCAAGAGTCGCAACCGACAATTCTTTTATCCAACAAAGTAAAGGATGAAAAGAATATAAAAAGAACTTTCGATAGTTTCTGAGTAGGGGATAGATTATGGAAATGGAAGGTGTTAGCACCCTTTCCATCTGTAGTTTTCTATGGGCTCTTAGATGCTTAGCTTAATTTTTGAAATAATTTGTGCTTTTGTGTGTTTTTTAAAATTATTTTGAAATGCCAATAGTGAGGCAATTTTCTTTATGATAAATCTTGTATCAGTCCTCAAGATTGTTGGTAAAGCATTTTTGAAAATGTTTTTAAAAGAATTTAGTGTATGTGTAATAGTTTTTTTTAGCATAGCATCTAGGAACTATCTACTTTACTTGAAAGGTTTGTTCTTTTCCTCTTTTCCTTCAGACAGGGCTATCCTACTATTAGTGAGTAGGTAACCCTAGTCGTTTGGATGTTTGAGGTACATTCAAAGGGACGTTTATAGTCACAAAGGCAACTTGGCAAGAAATATTAGTAACTACCCTAGGGTTTTAAGATCATTTTTACCCAGGCAACGTCGAGAGGGTCATCGAGGGACTTATGATCTTTTTAAACCGGAGGGTAGCCACTAAAATCTCTCACGTTTCGAGAGTTGTGACTATTTTTTCGAAGGCAACCAAAGTGGGATACCCTAGAGGTGTACATGTGAAATTGTGTTGTATTCAGTTATTTATCTTTGCATTTAGGTTTACTAGCATTTTATTATGTTCTTGCCATACAATCCTATTAGTCATGCATCTAGACAGTTAATAGTGTGGGAGATTTAAAGTGTGGAAATGTAAAATCCTAACTATTACAAGGCTTCGGGGAGAGGAGTTAATTACAAGTCCAAAAATGAGGGGGATAAAGCAGTAAATATGCTAGTTTAAATATATTACATCCCATAAGCAAGTACAATAATATGAAAAATAGTAACGAAGCAATAAGCGTGCGCAAATTGAAAATAACGTCTAAAAACCTAAGTACTTCTAATTTAAAAGAAAATCTTTTTTGTCATTTTGTTTTATTTTTATGAAAAAAATTGAATTCAAATAAATCCTAATTCTATTAATTTTAAAATTGAAAAAAACGGTTTAAATAAATATTAATTAATTTGCAGAATTAATTTAATTAAGAAAAATGCTAACCTAATGTTTTTTGTGAATTTTATTGGTTAAAAGAAACTAACTAAAAATGTTGATTAAGAAAAACAGATAATACTAAAAAAACATTAATGGGCCTCGCTGCAAAAAGGGGTTAAAGGTGTGCAAAAAAGGAATCCTTAGGCCCACAACTAATGAGCCCAGGAGGCTGTGTTGGCTCAGATGAGAGAGACTCTTTGAAGGTGCACGATGGGGTGTTCTCTTGAGGCATTCAGATCATGCTTGATGAGATCTGATGGTCAATAATTGGAGGTTTATGATGCGCGTACGGACCTGCTTAGCATTGGATCTGCAAATGACATGTTAGAAAAAACATAACATATGACCTGGGTATTGAACCCAGGCCCTTTCGACTGCACACATTCCCCTTTACCATCTGAGTTGTTTGTTCATTCGTTGCTATAAATAAAATCATAACACTTCATTAGCAAACAAATATATATATATATATATATATATATATATATATATATATATATATATATATATATATATATATATATATATATATATATATATATATATATATATATATATATATATATATATATATATATATATATATATATATATATATATATATATATATATATATATATATATATATATATATATATATATATATATATATATATATATATATATATATATATATATATATATATATATATATATATATATATATATATATATATATATATATATATATATATATATATATATAATTCGAACTCCACACATGCGTGCTGCACAACCCAAAATGGCAAGGATGCCTGTATTTGAGATTCGAAGGAATCTGTTTCACATGCCTTAGTGAAGGTATCATGTTACTTTATATTTTTACATGTAAGACATTAACAATCACAAACGTCATGCAACATAAATATACAATCAAAATTAAATTACATATGAAATGAATTTGAGATCGAAGGTCTGGTACTAGTGGAATGCTTGCTTTGGTTTGGAGAGGCCTGTAATGGTGGCTTTGATTCTGACAACTTTTTTGGAATTTTTGTGGAGCTCTTGTGGGGAAGCGTGCGTGTCTGGGCAAGAATTCTTGTGTCTGGGCAATGCGTGTGTGTATAGGCAAGTGTTTCTGTGGCAATGTTTTTTTTCTTTCTTTTTCTCCTCTGCCGCCCTTGGCAATATGTCTTTAGCTCAATATTTATAGGGGGTAGTGGTGAATGGAAATGTCAAGAAACAGCCATTTAATAAGGCTTTGAAGGCAGAATCGAAAGCCTTAAACAGGTTCCATTTTTTGAGGATTTTCTACCCATTTGGGTTTTGGATGAACCTAGAAAGGTTTCAGTCCTTGATTCATTCGAATGACCTCAAGCCTTGTTCTTCGATTGGCTTTGAGTGGATTCCTTCGATGGCTTCCGGCTTCAATTGGATTAGTTCACGGTTTCATCCTCATGGCTCCTTCGATTGAGTCCATCTATATTGGTTATTTGACCTGGAAAATTCAAATAGCCCAATCGAACACTTCATTATGGCCAGTCGAAGCTTCTTTTGTTATTTCCTTCGAATGTGATTATGCAGGAGGCTTAGGCTTGGCAACATGTAGGACTTTGGCCAGCAAGCATCTTGAACTAGACTCATCAAAAGACAAAACAAAACTTGTTTCCAACAATTGTGTGTCCTTCGAATGGACCAATTGTATGTCCTTCGAAGGCACCACTGGTGTGTTCTTCGAATAGGCCACCAATGTATGTCCTTCAAATCCACCAAATTCATGTTTTTCGAATGGACCTTTTGAATGTTTCTTCGAATGGATCATATTGTGTGTCATAGTGTAGAAACTGTGTGTTGAAGGGTTTAGAGGTGGAGTCAAAGCTAGCACGAGGGAAGCCACTGCTTTGTGAATCGAAGCACACATGAAAGAAGTTCTTTCCTTGTGAATCAAAATCAAGCCTAAAGGATGTACTTTCCTTGTGAATCGAAGGCAGGCATGAAGGAAGTATTTTCCTAGTGAATAAAAGGCAAGCATGAAGGAAGTACTTTCCTTGTGAATCGAAGGCAGGCATGAAGGAAGTATTTGCCCAGTGAATCAAATCAGGCACGAAGGAAGTACTTGCCTTGTGAATCGAAAGCAAGCATGAAGAGGAAGTCTTTTCCTCGTGGATCGAAGGCAAGTTGAAGGAGGCCAAAGTCCAATCGAAGCTTGGGAAATTGAAGCGAACTTGAAGGAGACCAAAGTCTAGTCGAAGCTTAGTATATTGAAGCAAACTTGAAGGAGGCCAAAGTCCAGCCGAAGCTTGGGAAATTGAAGCAAGCTTTCTTTTCTTTGATTTGATGCTTTAAAGCCCAATATAATCCAAAAAAATCCAATTGTATTTGTACAAACATGGACTTTTGAAAATCCTTGTGAGAAAATTTCTTGAGAAAAGAGAGGGAAAATTTTAGGGCACAACAACTGCCCCTGTTCAATATTCTTAAACTTGAAGAGTTAGATTGGCGAGCCCGCCATTCGTGACTTGAAGGTGGAAGATGATTGAACACTAGAGTGCCCAGAAATTTGCACTCGATGATGTGATGGTTGATTGTGTAGGGAATGTTCTTAAAGATGCCATTTGGAGAAGATGATTGAGAGTTGTCGGAGATGGGCTTAAAGATGCCATCCAAAGTAGATGCTGACTTCGTCAGAGGTTTCTATGTTGGATTCTTGTTCCTGTTGTCTGAGGAGGACTCTGCTGGGGAATGTTGATTTATGTTGTTCTCCTGCTTGAGGAAAACTCTGTGGGGAATAGAGTCTAGGAGCTTTAGTTGTCCATGGCTCTACTGAGGAGTTATCTCTGGACTGGAAATGTATTAGAAGGAGCCTGTGTAGGGATGCTTCAGGATGAGTCCGTGTTAAACTTCATATGGAGATATATGATAAGGAGCCTGTGTAGGGCCGCTTCGGGATGAGCCCATGTTAGACTGCATCTGAAAATATTAGAGAAAGAACCCTCGGGCCCATTTCTTTTTTTAAACATATTGTTTTTTTGTTTTAAATATTTTATCAAATATTAAAAATACAAAATATTTTCTTCTTTTAAATAAACAATTAAACTTGAAAATATTATTTTAATATTATTAATTATTTTATTAATTAATTTTATTAAATAGATTTAAAATGGTTTAGTTTAATTATTTTATTTGTTTATTTCGATTGGGTTGTATTGATTGTTTATCTAGACTTTTAATCGTGTTATCGATTCGATTCATCCTCATTCATAAGCATGTACCCCCATTCACATATGGTTTGTAATAGCTTAGAATTTCATTTCTTTATAGCTTAGAATTTTATTTCTTTACGCATTTTAATTATTGATTAAATATGCATAATTGTCCAATTAGAGCACATGGCCTCCTCTTGGGCTCATCATCAATGAGAAGGTATCCACCTACACATGCACACTTGCACACATTTTATAGTTTGTTCTTGTGCTATTCTACGGTGATAACTATTTGATCAATTGTTTCAATTGGTCGTTTAGAATACAAGCGACACGCTAGTCCCACTTTTTAAGGGCATGCATATAGCCACCCTGTATGGGCTTTTGTTTTTTATCTTATACATTGAAGCAACTTTTCTCCCCTTGGTTTACATACCAAGCATCTTCGTAAAGGGTCTCATATTTGATTTTGGGCATGGCCATTCTCACCAGGTTAATCAAGGCTTGCCCTTGGTTAACCACACCCCGAATCAACCACTTTGGTCTATATACCAAGTGTTTACATGCATGAAGGGTCTCATTATTAAGGGTAGGAGCACCTACCCTCACTAGATTAATCAAGTGAACCCCTTGGTTAATCATAACCCAATTCAATTCCCATACACCAAACATTCCATTTACGCCTTTCATGATATTACTCAGTTTGTCGTCACTTTTTCCATGATCACCATGCATGAGCACTCTTCACAAACACTGTCTCCTTTTACTTTATGCTTATAACATGCTCTCTTAGGATGATAGTTTCATCTTCTTTAAGATTTGAACTAATTAGACTTTAGGTTAGAACCCATGCATGACAACATTAGGGTTTCTGTTTCCCATATAATTTTCCTTTTCCCTTATGATTAAAAATTTCTCATTCACAAATCAAAAATCCAAAAACATCTAATAACTATTCAAACTCAATAAAACTAGCAAAAAAACACTAAACCAATCAAAACTTCACCTGAAGTGCATGTTATCTCCGTTCTACCGCGATATGGACCGTGCATATTCCTAGAATGTGTGTGTTAACGTCGTCCACTAAAAAACACCAGCAAACCAACATTTTCTAGAAGAACTATGGTGTTTTAATTCCTTTACTAGATACGTAGGCAAAGGTTTTCGAGACCCTCACGAAGGCACTAATAAAAAACAATTTATTTCCCCTTAGCAAGTATAGTTATAGAAAAACACACCCTTAGAAGCAAACAAACAAAATAGATCTCGTTGAGTACAACGAATGTGATGGGTGTTAATACCTTCCCCTTGCATAATCAACTTCCTTACCCTCTCTCTTGGTTGTAAGACAATCTTATCCATCCCCTTTTGGTTTTCTCGATATTTCCCCTTCCTTCACGATGAATAAAGCTCGGTTGCGGCTCTGTGTTTTTTGCCGATAGCTTCAGCTAGCGACTCTGCTGGGGAGGATGAAGTCGATCCTAGTTTTATTTATTTGTTTCTTTGGGTGTTTATTTATTTACTTTATTTTCTTTATCGCTTTATTTATCACTTTATTTTCTTATGTATATATTGCATTATACTATTGCTACTCACATATTCTGGATATGCTATATTTTTTGTGATGTTGGGTTGGGTGATTACATTCAATAAGTCATATACCCAGACTTGGGGTTACACTTAGGATTAGGACGGCCGGTATAGTCATGCTAACTTTGAGGGAGTAATCCCGAAAAAAGAGGCATGAGAACCCCTACTTAGTGGAGGTCCCCTTGAATGTAGTGTTGTTTATCGAGTAATCGAGAAGACATTGTTGCTTTCGACCTGGGAGCCACAGAAGCTGAGAACCGTAGAACCCTTAACCCATCTTGGCCTTTTAGATGTAGTGAGGAGACTATGATGGCGTAATACGGAATTAGTTGTCACGTGATGTTTCACTTAGACGAGTTTTTCTTGAGAATATTGCTAATTGCTGAGTAATCAGGAAGGTGATAATATCCGAAAGAAAAATGTAGACTCTGGGATTCCTTAGAACCTTGATCTACAGGTGATTTGAAGACCTTAGTCCATACCTTGTGGGTGGTTCTTACCTTTGACTACATGCTTGTGACGTTGAACCTTTGAACTTTGTTTGTGATCTTGCTTGTGGTTGTTGCATATTCATGCCTTCATGCATCCATGAAACCTTTTTTCACTTGATTTTGAAGGAATTTGGAAGTCTTTCTTTGTAAACATCACAAGTTTCGTCAAGATCAGTGGATATTGTGTGTTGATGGGGTGAAAACTCTAATCCACCCAAATGGATGATTGATCTTGATGATAACTTGATCAATATTTTGATCTGATTTAAAATTCATCTTCTATCTTCAAACTTTGTTCTTTACAACCTAATATCTTGAGTTCCTTGAAAATCAAATAAAAACTCTACTTTGCATATCATGCATCAGTCTACATTTTTTTTTGTTTCACTTTAAAAGGTCATTTCCAAGTCTTATTTTTCCTTGGGTCTCACCAGTACAACACTCGCGCTAAGGGAACAATGGAGAATATCAAGCAAGAGGTTTCTGAACTCCGTAGAGAGATGACTAATTTGAAAGCTAGTATGGAGCACTTAATTGGTTTGGTTAAAATTTTGGTTTTCGCACAATTTAATCCTTCTATGAAGGAAGAAGCGATGACAAAGGTCTTCACTGAAACTCTGAAATCATTTTTTCATGAGAAAATGATAATTAATGCACCTAGTGACTCTCTTGACAAGGTGAATACGGGAGTGCGTCTAGAAGAAGATGTCTGAAAGGGATATTTGTATGAAGATGGTGGCTCATCTAGTGGTGTAAAGAAGTTTGATAATAATGTTTCCAAGAAGAGAGCCAGAGGAAGAAATAATCATCGCTAGAATCATCATGTTTCTCCTATCATTCATGTGTCAAATTTACCTTCTGCAGCTCCAGTTCATTAACAAAATCAGCAAGTTCTTAATCAGAGGAAAACTCAATTTGATCCAATTCCAATGGCCTATACAAAGTTATTCCCTGTCCTAATGCAGAGGAATTAGGTTCAGACTCGACTTCCACCGAAGATTCCTGGGAAGATGCCTTGGTACTAAAAAAATTATTTAACTTGTGCCTTTCATTAGGAAGCCCCTGGGCATAACATTGAGAATTAGTATTCATTGAAAGCCGAAGTCCAGAAGTTGGTCAGAAGTGGTATCTTGTCATTCAAGGACTTTGGTGTTGAAGTTCAAATCAAGCATTTACCGAAGAGTAAACATGATTGATGGTTACTCTGAGTTTTGAAGGATGTTTTCAGAAGCTCAAGTCCAGGTGGAGAGAGTCTTCTCAGCTTATTATCATTTTTACTGCTTTCCCTTGTAATCTTTCATTTTTGTTAAAGCTTTGTTTGCATGTAAGAACTTGTTTACATTTGAATGATTATCTTAATACAATGAGTATGTTTGTCTTGAAGAAATTCATTTGTTTCACTCATAATTGTTTTCAAATTTTAAATTGCTTGTTGCATTATGATACCAACTTGTTGCCCATTCTCTTGCCTAGGCAGAAATTGAAGGGAGGATCATGATCTGAAAAACGCAAAAAATCTCTGGCTGTATGCTTTTGGATAAAATCTAGATGTGGATGTACATGAATTATTTACAATCCATAAACACCGGAGATATAAGGATGATAATCCCTTGCTAACCCCTTTTGAGCCTTGAAGTAGGAGTTTCTTTTCTATACAAAAATACCCTCAATCTTAACCTGGGGCATGGTAGTTTTCTGTTAATCTAATCGAGTGTTCAAATTCATAAGGAAGATATTTCTGAAGAGAAACTGTGATGGCTATCCTTCATATATCATGAGGACAGAAGAGGTGAAACCAAATGGTTATCCCTCATCCATCAGGAAACGAGGTAGTCACAATCCTCTCAATAAGTAAACACAAGCTAATGTCACACGTTTTGTTCAAAAATATAAAAAAAAATCCGCTAAGTTGAAAACTTGAAAACGAGCAACTTAAGAAAAATTAGGGCATCCCGCTGGACTATCAATTCAAAATAATTAGTTCAGGCAAAATTTAGGGAAAACAAAAATTGCAAAGAAATACTACACAAAAATCCTCAGCAAAGAACAAATCTGTGTAACTATAAAAACAGAGACATAAGGGTGGTTTCTACTTCGAAAGCTTCGTCATTTCCTTAACCGTCACAAAATCTTTTCTGAAAGATGAACACAAATGTTGAATTAACCAAACTTAGGACTTGAGAGCATCACGAAGAATGGGTGGGCACCAATAAATTTTGAGCGTAAAATGATCTTTTTTCTCTTCTGAAAACCGTGAACCAAGCCACGTTACAATCTTCAAAAGTCCTAATTGAAGCAAGGTTATTTCTAAAACATACTTCAACAAGATTGCATTCTTGAATCTCATAAGTTTTGTTAAATATTTATGTTGGTATTATATGCTTTTGCTATACAAAAATAAATGTTGCTCTAACTCGCAAAGTTTGTGCGATATCTTTTCAAAATCTTCAAGACTTGCATAATTGTTGCATTAGAATTTTGATTCTCAGAATAAACTTTTTCTGCTTGTAAAACATTTGTTTGATATCAAGGAAGCTTACATATAAGCCCAAATGATGAGTTTAATCTTTTAAGGTCTGGAACTTTGTTAAGTAATTGGCGATTCATTTTCAAGAATGATCATATCCAGGGGCATGTCGCCTGAATACCTTCAGCATGAACAGGTTGTTGCCTTCATAGTTCGTTTACCCTCGTAGGGAAATTTTGAAAACTATGTTGTGTCAAATATAGTCAATATGGGGAAGTTATGTCAAGATTCGACGAATCTCTCTAAGAGTTTGAAGACACTAGAGCATTTTGGATGCCAGGTCTTTTGTAATATTCTCTTGAGATGATTTCTTCTTATCAAACATATAACTTGGGGCATTTTAGAAGTGAAGTTATTCGCAAGAATTGTCGTGCGTCACGCAGCTTATCAGCAGTAAACTTGGGACATCCAAAATTAGTTCCAGGAAAAATCCAGATTTCTCAAGATATATGATCTACTTTGCAAACATTATCAGATGGTGGAGTTCCCCTATATCTCCAGCTAAGAAAGATTTTTCTCCAACTGAAGCGGAGTTCGTGTTGTTATTCTTTCAATGGATTATTGATGTTAGAAGATTGGACTTTGGGTTTTCTCAAGAAAATTATCATTTCCCCAAAGAGATTAGAGCCTTATAGCAGAAATATGCTTCGTCGATGGCTTTTATTCTATCTCCAGCAATGTTCTCATTTTGTTGAGGTTAGTCGAGTATCTGGTTGTACTGTGACGTCTTATCATCTCCAGTTTATCTCTTCTATCTGTTTTTTCAAACATATACATGACATTCACACCTTGCATCATGCACGCACATTTGTATTTGTTGATGTTATTGAGTTTGTATACCTTGGTTATGTCTATTCAATAACATATTTGATCTTTCCAAATAGAGTGACAACTTAAGCAGAAAGTGTACATCCTTGTTAATTCCCTACTGAGTTCATTCCTCGTGGAAGGGTTTTTGTTTTATCCTTCCTTTCATCTCAAAATAGGATAGGTCCCAATTGAGTTTATCCCTCATCTGGTAGAGTCCTGTTTGCCTTTTTCTCTCCATTTTTGTTCTTGGATTGAGCTTCGTCTCCTGCAGACGCTACCCCGTGGATCTCTCTGGGCTGTGAAACCTAGATGGAGAGTGCATTTATTTTGCACATTTAAATACTTGGTCTCCTCGGGAAGAATATATTCATGGTTTCCCATTGAAGATGAACTTTATTTCCCAATAGTGTTGATGCAACACTGTTTTAGAATCTCAACATAGCTGCAAGTGGCAGATTCTTCATGAGTAGCTTGTGTATTATTGATATCTTTGGAAGATAGCAAGTGGCAGACTCTTCATGAGAAGTTTGTGTATTATTGTTATCTTCGGAAGACAACAAGTGGCGTACTCTTCATGAGCAGCTTGTGTATTATTGATATCTTTGGAATATACAAGTGGCGGCCTCTTCATGAGCAGCTTGTGTATTATTGATATCTTTGGAAGATAGAAAGTGGTAGACTCTTCGTGAGCAGCTTGTGTATTATTGATATCTTTGGAAAGAAGCATGTGGCGGACTCTTCATGAGCATCTTGTGTATTATTGATATCTTTGGAAGATAGCAAGTGGCAGCCTCTTCATGAGCAGCTTGTGTATTATTGATATCTTTGGAAGATAGTAAGTGGCAGACTCTTCATGAGAAGCTTGTGTATTATTGATATCTTTGGAATATAGCAAGTGGCGGCCTATTCATGAGCAGATTGTGTATTATTGATATCTTTGGAAGACAAAAAGTGGTGGCCTCTTCATGAGCAGCTTGTGTATTATTGATATATTTGGAAGATAGCATGTGGCGGACTCCTCATGAACAGCTTGTGTATTATTGATATCTTTGGAAAGTTGCAAGTGGATGACACTTCATGAGCAGCTTGTGTATTATTGATATCTTTGGAAGATAGCAAGTGGCAGACTCTTCATGAGCAGCATGTGTATTATTGATATCTTTGGAATATAGAAAGTGGCGGCCTCTTCATGAGCAGCTTGTGTATATTGATATCTTTGGAAGACAACAAGTGGCGGCCTCTTTATGAGCAACGTGTGTATTATTGATATCTTTGGAAGATAGAAAGTGGCAGACTCTTCATGATCAGCTTGTGTATTATTGATATCTTTTGAAAGCAGTAAGTGGCGGACTCTTCATGAGTAGCTTGTGTATTATTGATATCTTTGGAAGAAACCAAGTGGTGGACTCTTCATGAGCGGCTTGTGTATTATTGATATATTTGGAAAGCAGCAAGTGGAGGACTCTTCATGAGAAGCTTGTGTATTATTGATAACTTTGGAAGATATCAAGTGGCGAACTCTTCATGGGAAGCTTGTGTATTATTGATGTCTTTGGAATATAGAAAGTGGCGGCCTCTTCATGAGCAACTTGTGTACTATTGATATCATTGGAAGACAGCAAGTGGAGGCCTCTTCATGAGAAGCTTGTGTATTATTGATATCTTTGGAAGATAGCAAGTGGCAGACTCTTCATGAGAAGCTTGTGTATTATTGATATCTTTGGAAAGCAACAAGTGGCAGACTCTTCATGAGCAGCTTGTGTATTATTGATATCTTTCGAAGATAGCAAGTGGCTGACTCTTCATGAGCGGCTTGTGTATTATTGATATCTTTGGCAGATAGCAAGTGGCGGCCTCTTCATGAGAAGCTTGTATATTATTGATATCTTTGGAAGACAGCAAATGGCGGCCTCTTTATTTGAGCAGCTTGTGCAACCCCAACAATATGGTATTTCAACAGCAAATGGAGTTTCTTTTAAGAAGTTTGCTCATCAACAACAAATGGCATCTCTTTTGAGAAGTTCGCTCATCAACAACATATGGCATCTCTCCAAAAAATTCCCACAGAGAAGTTTGTATATTACCTTTTACGATTGATATCTTGGATAAAGAAGAAACTATTCTCCATTCTAGGCGAAATCCATAAGTAATAGAAGTTTATTATCCTTTCCGAGTGATATCTTGATCAAAGAAGAAGTTGAGACGCATTCTAGGTGGACTTCCAGAATTTTGGGGAACTTATTATTGTTCTATGAGCTATTAGTTCACTCGTTTGTTAGTCATTATCTTCTTCTTTCTCCTCGTTAGACTTTTCCCTAATAGAGTTGAGCTTTCTCCAGTCTTAGTATTGATACCAATCATTTACCAGTATCAGTACTGAAGTTACCAGTCTCAATACTGATACATATACTTTCCTTTTTCCAGTCTCAGTGCTGATGCCAATCGTTTATTACCATTCTCAGTACTGATGTAAATAATTTCATCCCCAATCTTATTGATGATGTCAATTATTCGCTTACTAGTCTCATGGCTGACATTCACCGTCGTTTATGAGTCAGTATTATGTTGTTTGTTCTACCATCAACCCTGAGTTGGTAATTCACCTTAAGTAAAAGTTTGTGCATCTTTGTTTCACCTTCAGTAAAGTTTGGTAGTTCACCTTTGGTAAAAGTCGGTGCATCTTTTATTTTTCTACCTTTGACCCTGAGTCAGAAATTTACCATCATCACATGTCAGTAGTCATTTATCTTTTCACAGCCTATGTAAAGCGTCTTCTATGATAGAGTCATAAACTTTTCTTCTCTCAAAGATATTCCCCAAATAAGAGTCTCTCATTCAAAGTATGTGGCTATGTTTCTCCAATGGAGTTATACTCTCTTCTCTCCCCATAAAATTCAAAATATTACATTCATATCATATCGTAAATACAATTGTGGTATCTTAAGGCCAAAAATTATGTATTCTATATTTAATTCCCTTCAATCTCGTCGAGACGAATATTTCAATCTTCATATCTCCGAATAGAAGAAACTAAAATAGGGGCAGCTGGCATAACCCAATTTTTGACCTAAGATCCCATCTTCATTTTCATTTTTATACAAAAATCAAGGTCACGAAATACGGTCCGTTTTAACCTCTCACCTTCGAGCATTGCCAATGCAGATATTTTCAAGTATTTTGAACATTTTTATCCTATGTATCACTAACTTCTAATAACATACAAAGGTGTATGTTTGTGTTTCTTTTGTTTCGTGTACAGAGACAGGTCTGAATCAAGAGCATCAGGTATTGCGCCTCAATTAGGGTTTTTGGTCCCTCAAGTGTTCAAGAATGCTTAATCATCAATTCTCAAAGGCTACTTCATCAAAGCTTAGCCTCTAATCTCAAGAGAATAGTCAAGGTTTCATTATCACTGGTTCACATGTGCATCAATGCGTCTTGGAATTCAAGAAAAGATCAGACTATGTGAGACGATTTAAAGCACTTCGACCAAAAGTTAACTCTTGCAAGTTCAAGTTCAAACGATCATAACTTCTTCATTATTTCATATTTTTGAGTGGTTCTTTTTGCGTATGACTCTCCTTGACGTCATCTCCCACTTCTCTTTACAAGTCAAGAGTTGATTGTGTGTGGAGGATCATCAAAAATTTGAATACTATAGAGGTCATTTTGCAAATTTGACCTAATCTCAAGAAACTCTTGTCTAACTTTCGTGGATCATAACTTCTTAAATTTTCAATATCCTGAGGCGATTCTTTTTGCAAAGTATCACAAATAGCATTGTCTATGAGATTACTTCAGAGATCAATGTCAAATGGTGCTTGGGAAGCCATGAAATTTACTGAAACGCTATAGGCCATTACTTGACTAATGATGATTTTAATTTCTAGGTTCAATTCATGCCACAGACGTTTTCTCAAAGGATGTTTAATTATCATGTTTGGATAATTCATGAAACTAGAGTTTTAGTTCAATGATTCTTTGATTTCTTGTTGCCTACTTCAAGTCATTTGCAATTGAACAATAGCGATCGTTAGATTAAGGTGGATTGTTGATTAAATTTCTTAAAGGCACGATTTGTATTATTGGCTAGTATTGCAAGTTACCACGAATTTAAAATATGGGTTTTAAAGAAGAAGATTTGAGGATTAATTTGAATAATTATTTGTCATTTCAAATCGATTCAAGTGTGCAAGGCGCAATTCATTCATATGAATTATATTTTGGATTCAAGATATACAAAAGAACTAATTTCTCATGATGCAAGTTTGCTCAATTTTGAAGATCAGTTCATGTAATTTGTTTGGAATTCTAGGAGCAAATACAAGATGTTAATTCATCATTCAAAATTCATTCATGAAGTCTCAAATTCATTCAGGATGAAATGGTTACAATTCACCTAGCCATTGCAACTTGAAATGATACAATAAAAGATACAATTACAAAGTTCTCAAGGTTGTTTTTTTTAATCCAAGCATAAACCTTTTCAAGAATCATTTAATTTAAACATTACAAGGTGCATCATAAGTTTGTACATGAATTCCTAAGTCTAAAAATCATTCACTAGTTTTCATGTTAGCAACGGTTCCTTCTTCAACCTTGCTTTGCCCTGCCTTCTTCACCTTTCATCAACCCTCACATGAAAAAAGAAACAAACAAGGTGTGGGTTAGAACAATCATCATCAAAAAATTGATTTAAACAAGAAGTGTCAAGCTAATTTTCTTCTAATCTCATCATGAGGGTTTATGTTTGGAATCCGAAATTTAGAGGGTGTCTTTAATCATGTGCTAAGCCCAATTCAAAGCCTCATACAAATTAGATCTCAAAGTTTTAAATCATAGGCCCTATCTCCTATTGCAAATCACAAAACGGTATCTTGGTTCACAATAAAAGAAAAGAAAAAAGAAAGGCCCCGCTGTAAAATAGGATGCAAACAAAGTTGCATTTCCAGCCCCAACACAATAACAGATGCCAAATCTCAAGAGTAACAAATCAGAAAAAAGATTCAAAAACAAGCTGCAGCAACAAAGTCAGCCAAAACTGTCCCAAAAATGAGACCTACTACCCTGCACATTTTATGGCCAAAACCTGTCCAAATTGTCCAAATATAACAGTCCAAAACCTGTCCAAAACTTGCACAAAACTAGCAAGCTAAAAGCAGCATCAAAAACCAACAAAGCAAGGCAAAGAAACAGTTCAAAATCAATGTTATCTTTCCCACTAAAATGCCTCTTTCTTTTGATATAAACAGACACAAAAAATATATAGGAAGGGGGTTGTTAGCAGCAACAACAAAAAAAAGAACTACAGTAAGAAAGAAAAGAAAAAGAGAGATCTCACCACGAAATCACCGAAAAAGGTAGCAAAATCGTAACAGATCCATGGAGAACGAGGCTCTATTTCTTTTACCCTTTTCCTAATTTTGTCACTGATTTGCATTCACTAGCATCAACATCACCATTTTCTTAAACTTTGAAAACCATGGTTTTTGTCACCCCTTTTTAGATTCGGCCCTTAATATTAAGAATATGCAAAAATCATCCGTAGGTTAGTGTTTAGAACAATAAGAGGATTCGAAACACGTAAAAAAAATTAGGATCAGAGTTATTCTGCTGTTAACCGCCGCCGCTAGGAGGCAATTTTCGACGCGGCCAATGGTCTTCTCTGGCAAGGAGAAACTTAGAGAGAGGTCAGAGCATTGGCTCTTTTAGAGAGATAGAGATAACTGTTTTTTATTAAGGTTAAACTTGTTATTATTTTATTTTATGGTTTAAGTTAATAATTTGCCTAACAATCTGGTGGTGACACCTTAATCACCATATGAGTGTTGTTGTGTGCCTATACCCATGATATATACCATGTACCTTCATTTCTGACCTTGTAATCAAGATCAAGCCCATATGAGCTCATGCCCTTATGATGCACCTTCTGGGAGTGTCACATTGAATTAGTCAGGAAGCTTGGGCCGCCCTTCATTTGGGCCTCCTGATTTCTTTATTAGCACCCCCCCACATTACAATACACTCAGGCCCATTTCTTTTTTTAAACATATTGTTTCTTTGTTTTAATTATTTTATCAAATATTAAAAATACAAAATATTATCTTATTTTAAATAAAAAACTAAATTGAAAAATATTATTTTAATATTATTAATTATTTTATTAATTAATTTTATTAAATAGATTTAAAATGGTTTAGTTTAATTAGTTTATTTGTTTATTTCTATTATGTTGTATTGATTGTTTATCTAGACTTTTAATCGTGTTATCGATTCGATTCATCCCCATTCTTAAACCTGTACCCCCATTCCCATATGGTTTGTAATGGCTTAAAATTTTATTTCTTTATAGCTTAGAACTTGACTTCTTTACGCATTTTAATTATTTATTAAATATGCATAATTGTCCAATTAGAGCACATGGCCTCCTCTTGGGCTCATCATCAATGAGCAGGTATCCACGTACACATACACACTTGAACACATTTTATAGTTTGGTCCTGTGATATTCCACGGTGAAAATTATTTGATCGATTGTTTCAATTGGTCGTTTAGAATACTAGTGACATGCTAGTCCCACTTTTTAAGAGCATGCATATAGCCACCCTGTTTGGGATTTTGTTTTTTATCTTATACATGGAAGTAACTTCTCTCCCCTTGGTTTACATACCAAGTATTGTACCCCCAAATTTTCCCTCCCATATTTCTCAAAGACATGTCAAAAATCATCTCCAAGTTGTTCAAAATGGCTCAAGAGTTGGACAGTCAAATCACCTCCTAAGGCAATCAATTCAAAATTAGGGTTTTGTGTTGCATTAAGGTCCTCATATCCAAATGGCCTCAAGTTCTCCCCAATTCCCTAATATGTTCTCAAGTTCATCCATGACAAATTTCAAGCCTTGCAGAGAAAGTTTGGTCAGTCAATTGCTCAAGAGGTCCAAAAATCGACTATGCTAGGGTAAAAGTCAACTGTGACCTAAATACAGTCAAACCTCGATATTTTTTGTCAACATTATCATTTTGAAGTATAATTCATCATTTCATCAAGGGTTTATCATGATTCATCAAGGATTTCTCAAGATTCATCAAGATTCAAAAGTTGCTAAATTAGGGTTTTGTAGGAAAAGTCAACTCAATGTTGACCAAGCATAACTTTCTCATACTTTATGAGAAATGACCCATCCAAAGCTCATTTTGAAGAGGCTTCAATTTACTACAATCCATCTTCACACCCTAAGATCAAGAAATGCACTCAAAAGAAGTTACAAATTTGGACATTATTGGTCATTTTTGAAAGTCAACAAAAACACCTTTTTTACCAAAGCTTATAACTTGAGCATGGAAGATCAAAATGAGATGAGACCAAAAGGGTTGGTTATAGGACATCTCAAGGTTTCTAAAAAGTCAAAGAACACCTCCAAAAGTTCAAAATTGAAGAAGTTATGCATTGTTGAAGTTGGGCATTTTTCCAAATTGGCCAAAAGTCAACTATCCTCAAAACTCCAATTTTTTACAAAAGGGCCCACTTTTTTCCACTTAATATGGTCTTGTCATGCCACACACGTGTCCCATCTTTAATTTCATGGCCATTCATTTATTTTTCTATTTTATTTAATTTTTATTGATTTAATTCATTTTAAATCAATATTAAATCAAATAAAATCTAAAAATTGATGTAAAGAGATTCTTTTGGTCATTGCAACTTTCAATTACCATGATTCATCAAATCAAATTCGTATCAAGGATTTTCATGCATCAAAAATCAGATTTGGCATATATTTGGAAACTTCATATGGAGATATATGATAAGGAGCCTGTGTAGGGCCGCTTCGAGATGAGCCCGTGTTAGACTGCATCTGAAAATATTAGAGAAAGAACCCTCGGGCCCATTTCTTTTTTTAAACATATTGTTTTTTTGTTTTTAAATATTTTATCAAATATTAAAAATACAAAATATTTTCTTCTTTTAAATAAACAATTAAACTTGAAAATATTATTTTAATATTATTAATTATTTTATTGATTAATTTTATTAAATAGATTTAAAATGGTTTAATTTAATTATTTTATTTGTTTATTTCGATTGGGTTGTATTGATTGTTTATCTAGACTTTTAATCGTGTTATCGATTCAATTCATCCTCATTCATAAGCATGTACCCCCATTTACATATGGTTTGTAATAGCTTAGAATTTCATTTCTTTATAGCTTAGAATTTTATTTCTTTACGCATTTTAATTATTGATTAAATATGCATAATTGTCCAATTAGAGCACATGGCCTCCTCTTGGGCTCATCATCAATGAGAAGGTATCCACCTACACATGCACACTTGCACACATTTTATAGTTTGTTCTTGTGCTATTCTACGGTGATAACTATTTGATCAATTGTTTCAATTGGTCGTTTAGAATACAAGCGGCACGCTAGTCCCACTTTTTAAGGGCATGCATATAGCCACCCTGTATGGGCTTTTGTTTTTTATCTTATACATTGAAGCAACTTTTCTTCCCTTGGTTTACATACCAAGCATCTTCGTAAAGGGTCTCATATTTGATTTTGGGCATGGCCATTCTCACCAGGTTAATCAAGGCTTGCCCTTGGTTAACCACACCCCGAATCAACCACTTTGGTCTATATACCAAGTGTTTACATGCATGAAGGGTCTCATTATTAAGGGTAGGAGCACCTACCCTCACTAGATTAATCAAGTGAACCCCTTGGTTAATCATAACCCAATTCAATTCCCATACACCAAACATTCCATTTACGCCTTTCATGATATTACTCAGTTTGTCGTCACTTTTGCCATGATCACCATGCATGAGCACTCTTCACAAACACTGTCTCCTTTTACTTTATGCTTATAAAATGCTCTCTTAGGATGATAGTTTCATCTTCTTTAAGATTTGAACTAATTATACTTTAGGTTAGAACCCATGCATGACAACATTAGGGTTTCTGTTTCCCATATAATTTTCCTTTTCCCTTATGATTAAAAATTTCTCATTCACAAATAAAAAATCCAAAAACATCTAATAACTATTCAAACTCAATAAAACTAGCAAAAAAACACTAAACCAATCAAAACTTCACCTGAAGTGCATGTTATCTCCGTTCTACCGCGATATGGACCGTGCATATTCCTAGAATGTGTGTGTTAACGTCGTCCACTAAAAAACACCAGCAAACCAACATTTTCTAGAAGAACTATGGTGTTCTAATTCCTTCACTAGATACGTAGGCAAAGGTTTTCGAGACCCTCACGAAGGCACTAATAAAAAACAATTTCTTTCCCCTTAGCAAGTATAGTTATAGAAAAACACACCCTTAGAAGCAAACAAACAAAATAGATCTCGTTGAGTACAACGAATGTGATGGGTGTTAATACCTTCCCCTTGCATAATCAACTTCCTTACCCTCTCTCTTGGTTGTAAGACAATCTTATCCATCCCCTTGTGGTTTTCTCGATATTTCCCCTTCCTTCACGATGAATAAAGCTCGGTTGTGGCTCTGTGTTTTTTGCTGGTAGCTTCAGCTAGCGACTCTGCTGGGGAGGATGAAGTCGATCCTAGTTTTATTTATTTGTTTCTTTGGGTGTTTATTTATTTACTTTATTTTCTTTATCGCTTTATTTATCACTTTATTTTCTTATGTATATATTGCATTATACTATTGCTACTCACATATTCTGGATATGCTATATTTTTTGTGATGTTGGGTTGGGTGATTACATTCAATAAGTCATATACCCAGACTTGGGGTTACACTTAGGATTAGGACGGGCGGTATAGTCATGCTAACTTTGAGGGAGTAATCCCGAAAAAAGAGGCATGAGAACCCCTACTTAGTGGAGGTCCCCTTGAATGTAGTGTTGTTTATCGAGTAATCGAGAAGACATTGTTGCTTTCGACCTGGGAGCCACAGAAGCTGAGAACCGTAGAACCCTTAACCCATCTTGGCCTTTTAGATGTAGTGCGGAGACAATGATGGCGTAATACGGAATTAGTTGTCACGTGATGTTGCACTTAGACGAGTTTTTCTTGAGAATATTGCTAATTGCTGAGTAATCAGGAAGGTGATAATATCCGAAAGAAAAATGTAGACTCTGGGATTCCTTAGAACCTTGATCTACAGGTGATTTGAAGACCTTAGTCCATACCTTGTGGGTGGTTCTTACCTTTGACTCCATGCTTGTGACGTTGAACCTTTGAACTTTGTTTGTGATCTTGCTTGTGGTTGTTGCATATTCATGCCTTCATGCATCCATGAAACCTTTTTTCACTTGATTTTGAAGGAATTTGGAAGTCTTTCTTTGTAAACATCACAAGTTTAGTCAAGCTCAGTGGATCTTGTGTGTTGATGGGGTGAAAACTCTAATCCACCCAAATGGATGATTGATCTTGATGATAACTTGATCAATATTTTGATCTGATTTAAAATTCATCTTCTATCTTCAAACTTTGTTCTTTACAACCTAATATCTTGAGTTCCTTGAAAATCAAATAAAAACTCTACTTTGCATATCATGCATCAGTCTACATTTTTTTTGTTTCACTTTAAAAGGTCATTTCCAAGTCTTATTTTTCCTTGGGTCTCACCAGTACAACACTCGCGCTAAGGGAACAATGGAGAATATCAAGCAAGAGGTTTCTGAACTCCGTAGAGAGATGACTAATTTGAAAGCTAGTATGGAGCACTTAATTGGTTTGGTTGAAATTTTGGTTTCCGCACAATTTAATCCTTCTATGAAGGAAGAAGCGATGACAAAGGTCTTCACTGAAACTCTGAAATCATTTTTTCATGAGAAAATGATAATTAATGCACCTAGTGACTCTCTTGACAAGGTGAATACGGGAGTGCGTCTAGAAGAAGATGTCTGAAAGGGATATTTATATGAAGATGGTGGCTCATCTAGTGGTGTAAAGAAGTTTGATAATAATGTTTCCAAGAAGAGAGCCAGAGGAAGAAATAATCATCATGTTTCTCCTATCATCCATGTGTCAAATTTACCTTCTGCAGCTCCAGTTCATTAACAAAATCAGCAAGTTCCTAATTAGAGGAAAACTCAATTTGATCCAATTCAAATGGCCTATACGAAGTTATTCCCTGTCCTAATGCAGAGGAATTAGGTTCAGACTCGACTTCCACCGAAGATTCCTGGGAAGATGCCTTGGTACTAAAAAAATTATTTAACTTGTGCCTTTCATCAGGAAGCCCCTGGGCATAACATTGAGAATTGGTATTCATTGAAAGCCGAAGTCCAGAAGTTGGTCAGAAGTGGTATCTTGTCATTCAAGGACTTTGGTGTTGAAGTTCAAATCAAGCATTTACCGAAGAGTAAACATGATTGAGATGTTTTCAGAAGCTCAAGTCCAGGTGGAGAGAGTCTTCTCAGCTTATTATCATTTTTACTGCTTTCCCTTGTAATCTTTCATTTTTGTTAAAGCTTTGTTTGCATGTAAGAACTTGTTTACATTTGAATGATTATCTTAATACAATGAGTATGTTTGTCTTGAAGAAATTCATTTGTTTCACTCATAATTGTTTTCAAATTTTAAATTGCTTGTTGCATTATGATACCAAGTTGTTGCCCATTCTCTTGCCTAGGCAGAAATTGAAGGGAGGATCATGATCTGAAAAACGCAAAAAATCTCTGGCTGTATGCTTTTGGATAAAATCTAGATGTGGATGTACATGAATTATTTACAATCCATAAACACCGGAGATATAAGGAAGATAATCCCTTGCTAACCCCTTTTGAGCCTTGAAGTAGGAGTTTCTTTTCTATACAAAAATACCCTCAATCTTAACCTGGGGCATGGTAGTTTTCTGTTAATCTAATCGAGTGTTCAAATTCATAAGGAAGATATTTCTGAAGAGAAACTGTGATGGCTATCCTTCATATATCATGAGGACAGAAGAGGTGAAACCAAATGGTTATCCCTCATCCATCAAGAAACGAGGTAGTCACAATCCTCTCAATAAGTAAACACAAGCTAATGTCACACGTTTTGTTCAAAAATATAAAAAAAAATCCGCTAAGTTGAAAACTTGAAAACGAGCAACTTAAGAAAAATTAGGGCATTCCGCTGGACTATCAATTCAAAATAATTAGTTCAGGCAAAATTTAGGGAAAACAAAAATTGCAAAGAAATACTACACAAAAATCCTCACCAAAGAACAAATCTGTGTAACTACAAAAACAGAGACATAAGGGTGGTTTCTACTTCGAAAGCTTCGTCATTTCCTTAACCGTCACAAAATCTTTTCTGAAAGATGAACACAAATGTTGAATTAACCAAACTTAGGACTTGAGAGCATCACGAAGAATGGGTGGGCACCAATAAATTTTGAGCGTAAAATGATCTTTTTTCTCTTCAGAAAACCGTGAACCAAGCCACGTTACAATCTTCAAAAGTCCTAATTGAAGCAAGGTTATTTCTAAAACATACTTCAACAAGATTGCATTCTTGAATCTCATAAGTTTTGTTAAATATTTGTGTTGGTATTATATGCTTTTGCTATACAAAACTAAATGTTGCTCTAACTCGCAAAGTTTGTGCGATATCTTTTCAAAATCTTCAAGACTTGCATAATTGTTGCATTAGAATTTTGATTCTCAGAATAAACTTTTTCTTCTTGTAAAACATTTGTTTGATATCAAGGAAGCTTACATATAAGCCCAAATGATGAGTTTAATCTTTTAAGGTCTGGAACTTTGTTAAGTAATTGGCGATTCATTTTCAAGAATGATCATATCCAGGGGCATGTCGCCTGAATACCTTTAGCATGAACAGGTTGTTGCCTTCATAGTTCGTTTACCCTCGTAGGGAAATTTTGAAAACTATGTTGTGTCAAATATAGTCAATATGGGGAAGTCATGTCAAGATTCGAAGAATCTCTCTAAGAGTTTGAAGACACTAGAGCATTTTGGATGCCAGGTCTTTTGTAAAATTCTCTTGAGATGATTTCTTCTTATCAAACATATAACTTGGGGCATTTTAGAAGTGAAGTTATTCGCAAGAATTGTCGTGCGTCACGCAGCTTATCAGCAGTAAACTTGGGACATCCAAAATTAGTTCCAGGAAAAATCCAGATTTCTCAATATATATGATCTACTTTGCAAACATTATCAGATGGTGGAGTTCCCCTATATCTCCAGCTAAGAAAGATTTTTCTCCAACTGAAGCGGAGTTCGTGTTGTTATTCTTTCAATGGATTATTGATGTTAGAAGATTGGACTTTGGGTTTTCTCAAGAAAATTATCATTTCCCCAAAGATATTAGAGCCTTATAGCAGAAATATGCTTCGTCGATGGCTTTTATTCTATCTCCAGCATTTTTCTCATTTTGTTGAGGTTAGTCGAGTATCTGGTTGTACTGTGACGTCTTATCATCTCCAGTTTATCTCTTCTATCTGTTTTGTCAAACATATACATGACATTCACACCTTGCATCATGCACGCACATTTGTATTTGTTGATGTTATTGAGTTTGTATACCTTGGTTATGTCTATTCAATAACATATTTGATCTTTCCAAATAGAGTGACAACTTAAGAAGAAAGTGTACATCCTTGTTAATTCCCCGCTGAGTTCATTCCTCGTGGAAGGGTTTTTGTTTTATCCTTCCTTTCATCTCAAAATAGGATAGGTCCCAGTTGAGTTTATCCCTCATCTGGTAGAGTCCTGTTTGCCTTTTTCTCTCCATTTTTGTTCTTGGATTGAGCTTCGTCTCCTGCGGACGCTACCTCGTGGATCACTCTGGGCTGTGAAACCTAGATGGAGAGTGCATTTATTTTGCACATTTAAATACTTGGTCTCCTCGGGAAGAATCTATTCATGGTTTCCCATTGAAGATGAACTTTATTTCCCGATAGTGTTGATGCAACACTGTTTTAGAATCTCAACATAGCTGCAAGTGGCAGATTCTTCATGAGTAGCTTGTGTATTATTGATATCTTTGGAAGATAGCAAGTGGCAGACTCTTCATGAGAAGTTTGTGTATTATTGATATCTTCGGGAGACAACAAGTGGCGTACTCTTCATGAGCAGCTTGTGTATTATTGATATCTTTGGAATATACAAGTGGCGGCCTCTTCATGAGCAGCTTGTGTATTATTGATATCTTTGGAAGATAGAAAGTGGTAGACTCTTCGTGAGCAGCTTGTGTATTATTGATATCTTTGGAAAGAAGCATGTGGCGGACTCTTCATGAGCATCTTGTGTATTATTGATATCTTTGGAAGATAGCAAGTGGCAGCCTCTTCATGAGCAGCTTGTGTATTATTGATATCTTTGGAAGATAGTAAGTGGCAGACTCTTCATGAGAAGCTTGTGTATTATTGATATCTTTGGAATATAGCAAGTGGCGGCCTATTCATGAGCAGATTGTGTATTATTGATATCTTTGGAAGACAAAAAGTGGTGGCCTCTTCATGAGCAGCTTGTGTATTATTGATATATTTGGAAGATAGCATGTGGCGGACTCCTCATGAGCAGCTTATGTATTATTGATATCTTTGGAAAGGTGCAAGTGGCTGACACTTCATGAGCAGCTTGTGTATTATTGATATCTTTGGAAGATAGCAAGTGGCAGACTCTTCATGAGCAGCATGTGTATTATTGATATCTTTGGAATATAGAAAGTGGCGGCCTCTTCATGAGCAGCTTGTGTATATTGATATCTTTGGAAGACAACAAGTGGCGGCCTCTTCATGAGCAACGTGTGTATTATTGATATCTTTGGAAGATAGAAAGTGGCAGACTCTTCATGATCAGCTTGTGTATTATTGATATCTTTTGAAAGCAGTAAGTGGCGGACTCTTCATAAGTAGCTTGTGTATTATTGATATCTTTGGAAGAAAGCAAGTGGTGGACTCTTCATGAGCGGATTATGTATTATTGATATCTTTGGAAAGCAGCAAGTGGAGGACTCTTCATGAGAAGCTTGTGTATTATTGATAACTTTGGAAGATATCAAGTGGCGAACTCTTCATGGGAAGCTTGTGTATTATTGATATCTTTGGAATATAGAAAGTGGCGGCCTCTTCATGAGCAACTTGTGTACTATTGATATCATTGGAAGACAGCAAGTGGAGGCCTCTTCATGAGAAGCTTGTGTATTATTGATATCTTTGGAAGATAGCAAGTGGCAGACTCTTCATGAGAAGCTTGTGTATTATTGATATCTTTGGAAAGCAACAAGTGGCAGACTCTTCATGAGCAGCTTGTGTATTATTGATATCTTTCGAAGATAGCAAGTGGATGACTCTTCATGAGCGGCTTGTGTATTATTGATATCTTTGGCAGATAGCAAGTGGCGGCCTCTTCATGAGAAGCTTGTATATTATTGATATCTTTGGAAGACAGCAAGTGGCGGCCTCTTTATTTGAGCAGCTTGTGCATCCCCAACAATATGGTATTTCAACAGCAAATGGAGTCTCTTTTAAGAAGTTTGCTCATCAACAACAAATGGCATCTCTTTTGAGAAGTTCGCTCATCAACAACATATGGCATCTCTCCAAAAAATTCCCATAGAGAAGTTTGAATATTACCTTTTCCGATTGATATCTTGGATAAAGAAGAAACTATTCTCCATTCTAGGCGAAATCCATAAGTAATAGAAGTTTATTATCCTTTCCGAGTGATATCTTGATCAAAGAAGAAGTTGAGACGCATTATAGGTGGAATTCCAGAATTTTGGGGAACTTATTATTGTTCTATGAGCTATTAGTTCACTCGTTTGTTAGTCATTATCTTCTTCTTTTTCCTCGTTAGACTTTTCCCTAATAGAGTTGAGCTTTCTCCAGTCTTAGTATTGATACCAATCATTTACCAGTATCAGTACTGAAGTTACCAGTCTCAATACTGATACATATACTTTCCTTTTTCCAGTCTCAGTGCTGATGCCAATCGTTTATTACCATTCTCAGTACTGATGTAAATAATTTCATCCCCAATCTTATTGATGATGTCAATTATTCGCTTACTAGTCTCATGGCTGACATTCACTGTCGTTTATGAGTCAGTATTATGTTGTTTGTTCTACCATCAACCTTGAGTTGGTAATTCACCTTAAGTAAAAGTTTGTGCATCTTTGTTTCACCTTCAGTAAAGTTTGGTAGTTCACCTTTGGTAAAAGTCGGTGCATCTTTTATTTTTCTACCTTTGACCCTGAGTCATAAATTTACCATCATCACATGTCAGTAGTCATTTATCTTTTCACAGCCTATGCAAAGCGTCTTCTATGATAGAGTCATAAACTTTTCTTCTCTCAAAGATATTCCCCAAATAAGAGTCTCTCATTCAAAGTATGTGGCTATGTTTCTCCAATGGAGTTATACTCTCTTCTCTCCCCATAAAATTCAAAATATTACATTCATATCATATCGTAAATACAATTGTGGTATCTTAAGGCCAAAAATTATGTATTCTATATTTAATTCCCTTCAATCTCGTCGAGACGAATATTTCAATCTTCATATCTCCGAATAGAAGAAACTAAAATAGGGGCAGCTTGCATACCCCAATTTTTGACCTAAGATCCCATCTTCATTTTCATTTTTATACAAAAATCAAGGTCACGAAATACGGTCCGTTTTAACCTCTCACCTTCGAGCATTGCCAATGCATATATTGTCAAGTATTTTGAACATTTTTATCCTATGTATCACTAACTTCTAATAACATACAAAGGTGTATGTTTGTGTTTCTTTTGTTTCGTGTACAGAGACAGGTCTGAATCAAGAGCATCAGGTATTGCGCCTCAATTAGGGTTTTTGGTCCCTCAAGTGTTCAAGAATGCTTAATCATCAATTCTCAAAGGCTACTTCATCAAAGCTTAGCCTCTAATCTCAAGAGAATAGTCAAGGTTTCATTATCACTGGTTCACATGTGCATCAATGCGTCTTGGAATTCAAGAAAAGATCAGACTATGTGAGACGATTTAAAGCACTTCGACCAAAAGTTAATTCTTGCAAGTTCAAGTTCAAACGATCATAACTTCTTCATTATTTCATATTTTTGAGTGGTTCTTTTTGCGTATGACTCTCCTTGACGTCATCTCCCACTTCTCTTTACAAGTCAAGAGTTGATTGTGTGTGGAGGATCATCAAAAATTTGAATACTATAGAGGTCATTTTGCAAATTTGACCTAATCTCAAGAAACTCTTGTCCAACTTTCGTGGATCATAACTTCTTAAATTTTCAATATCCTGAGGCGATTCTTTTTGCAAAGTATCACAAATAGCATTGTCTATGAGATTACTTCAGAGATCAATGTCAAATGGTGCTTGGGAAGCCATGAAATTTACTGAAATGCTATAGGCCATTACTTGACTAATGATGATTTTAATTTCTAGGTTCAATTCATGCCACAGACGTTTTCTCAAAGGATGTTTAATTATTATGTTGGGATAATTCATGAAACTAGAGTTTTAGTTCAATGATTCTTTGATTTCTTGTTGCCTACTTCAAGTCATTTGCAATTGAACAATAGCGATCGTTAGATTAAGGTGGATTGTTGATTAAATTTCTTAAAGGCACGATTTGTATTATTGGCTAGTATTGCAAGTTACCACGAATTTAAAATATGGGTTTTAAAGAAGAAGATTTGAGGATTAATTTGAATAATTATTTGTCATTTCAAATCGATTCAAGTGTGCAAGGCGCAATTCATTCATATGAATTATCTTTTGGATTCAAGATATACAAAAGAACTAATTTCTCATGATGCAAGTTTGCTCAATTTTGAAGATCAGTTCATGTAATTTGTTTGGAATTCTAGGAGCAAATACAAGATGTTAATTCATCATTCAAAATTCATTCATGAAGTCTCAAATTCATTCAGGATGAAATGGTTACAATTCACCTAGCCATTGCAACTTGAAATGATACAATAAAAGATACAATTACAAAGTTCTCAAGGTTGTTTTTTTTAATCCAAGCATAAACCTTTTCAAGAATCATTTAATTTAAACATTACAAGGTGCATCATAAGTTTGTACATGAATTCCTAAGTCTAAAAATCATTCACTAGTTTTCATGTTAGCAACGGTTCCTTCTTCAACCTTGCTTTGCCCTGCCTTCTTCACCTTTCATCAACCCTCACATGAAAAAAGAAACAAACAAGGTGTGGGTTAGAACAATCATCATCAAAAAATTGATTTAAACAAGAAGTGTCAAGCTAATTTTCTTCTAATCTCATCATGAGGGTTTATGTTTGGAATCCGAAATTTAGAGGGTGTCTTTAATCATGTGCTAAGCCCAATTCAAAGCCTCATACAAATTAGATCTCAAAGTTTTAAATCATAGGCCCTATCTCCTATTGCAAATCACAAAACGGTATCTTGGTTCACAATAAAAGAAAAGAAAAAAGAAAGGCCCCGCTGTAAAATAGGATGCAAACAAAGTTGCATTTCCAGCCCCAACACAATAACAGATGCCAAATCTCAAGAGTAACAAATCAGAAAAAAGATTCAAAAACAAGCTGCAGCAACAAAGTCAGCCAAAACTGTCCCAAAAATGAGACCTACTACCCTGCACATTTTATGGCCAAAATCTGTCCAAATTGTCCAAATATAACAGTCCAAAACCTGTCCAAAACTTGCACAAAACTAGCAAGCTAAAAGCAGCATCAAAAACCAACAAAGCAAGGCAACGAAACAGTTCAAAATCAATGTTATCTTTCCCACTAAAATGCCTCTTTCTTTTGATATAAACAGACACAAAAAATATATAGGAAGGGGGTTGTTAGCAGCAACAACAAAAAAAAGAACTACAGTAAGAAAGAAAAGAAAAAGAGAGATCTCACCACGAAATCACCGAAAAAGGTAGCAAAATCGTAACAGATCCATGGAGAACGAGGCTCCATTTCTTTTACCCTTTTCCTAATTTTGTCACCGATTTGCATTCACTAGCATCAACATCACCATTTTCTTAAACTTTGAAAACCAGGGTTTTTGTCACCCCTTTTTAGATTCGGCCCTTAATATTAAGAATATGCAAAAATCATCCGTAGGTTAGTGTTTAGAACAATAAGAGGATTCGAAACACGTAAAAAAAATTAGGATCAGAGTTATTCTGCTGTTAACCGCCGCCGCTAGGAGGCAATTTTCGACGCGGCCAATGGTCTTCTCTGGCAAGGAGAAACTTAGAGAGAGGTCAGAGCATTGGCTCTTTTAGAGAGATAGAGATAACTGTTTTTTATTAAGGTTAAACTTGTTATTATTTTATTTTATGGTTTAAGTTAATAATTTGCCTAACAATCTGGTGGTGACACCTTAATCACCATATGAGTGTTGTTGTGTGCCTATACCCATGATATATACCATGTACCTTCATTTCTGACCTTGTAATCAAGATCAAGCCCATATGAGCTCATGCCCTTATGATGCACCTTCTGGGAGTGTCACATTGAATTAGTCAGGAAGCTTGGGCCGCCCTTCATTTGGGCCTCCTGATTTCTTTATTAGCACCCCCCCACATTACAATACACTCAGGCCCATTTCTTTTTTTTAAACATATTGTTTCTTTGTTTTAATTATTTTATCAAATATTAAAAATATAAAATATTATCTTATTTTAAATAAAAAACTAAATTGAAAAATATTATTTTAATATTATTAATTATTTTATTAATTAATTTTATTAAATAGATTTAAAATGGTTTAGTTTAATTAGTTTATTTGTTTATTTCTATTATGTTGTATTGATTGTTTATCTAGACTTTTAATCGTGTTATCGATTCGATTCATCCCCATTCTTAAACCTGTACCCCCATTCCCATATGGTTTGTAATGGCTTAAAATTTTATTTCTTTATAGCTTAGAACTTGACTTCTTTACGCATTTTAATTATTTATTAAATATGCATAATTGTCCAATTAGAGCACATGGCCTCCTCTTGGGCTCATCATCAATGAGCAGGTATCCACGTACACATACACACTTGAACACATTTTATAGTTTGGTCCTGTGATATTCCATGGTGAAAATTATTTGATCGATTGTATCAATTGGTCGTTTAGAATACTAGTGACATGCTAGTCCCACTTTTTAAGAGCATGCATATAGCCACCCTGTTTGGGATTTTGTTTTTTATCTTATACATGGAAGTAACTTCTCTCCCCTTGGTTTACATACCAAGTGTTGTACCCCAAAATTTTCCCTCCCATATTTCTCAAAGACATGTCAAAAATCATCTCCAAGTTGTTCAAAATGGCTCAAGAGTTGGACAGTCAAATCACCTCCTAAGGCAATCAATTCAAAATTAGGGTTTTGTGTTGCATTAAGGTCCTCATATCCAAATGGCCTCAAGTTCTCCCCAATTCCCTAATATGTTCTCAAGTTCATCCATGACAAATTTCAAGCCTTGCAGAGAAAGTTTGGTCAGTCAATTGCTCAAGAGGTCCAAAAATCGACTATGCTAGGGTAAAAGTCAACTGTGACCTAAATACAGTCAAACCTCAATATTTTTTGTCAACATTATCATTTTGAAGTATAATTCATCATTTGATCAAGGGTTGATCATGATTCATCAAGGATTTCTCAAGATTCATCAAGATTCAAAAGTTGCTAAATTAGGGTTTTGTAGGAAAAGTCAACTCAACGTTGACCAAGCATAACTTTCTCATACTTTATGAGAAATGACCCATCTAAATCTCATTTTGAAGAGGCTGCAATTTACTACAATCCATCTTCACACCCTAAGATCAAGAAATGCACTCAAAAGAAGTTACAAATTTGGACATTATTGGTCATTTTTGAAAGTCAACAAAAACACCTTTTTTACCAAAGCTTATAACTTGAGCATGGAAGATCAAAATGAGATGATACCAAAAGGGTTGGTTATAGGACATCTCAAGGTTTCTAAAAAGTCAAAGAACACCTCCAAAAGTTCAAAATTGAAGAAGTTATGCATTGTTGAAGTTGGGCATTTTTCCAAATTGGCCAAAAGTCAACTATCCTCAAAACTCCATTTTTTTACAAAAGGGCCCACTTTTTTCCACTTAATATGGTCTTGTCATGCCACACACGTGTCCCATCTTTAATTTCATGGCCATTCATTTATTTTTCTATTTTATTTAATTTTTATTGATTTAATTCATTTTAAATCAATATTAAATCAAATAAAATCTAAAAATTGATGTAAGGAGATTCTTTTGGTCATTGCAACTTTCAATTACCATGATTCATCAAATCAAATTCGTATCAAGGATTTTCATGCATCAAAAATCAGATTTGGCATATATTTGGAAACTTGATAATGGTGATCAAAATCAAATCTCCAATATTCAATTCCTATGGATTCAAGCCCAAATGATTAACCTAATTCATTCCTTTATGTACACACAAGCCAAACAAATCAAGAACACGCTGAAAGCACTGCATAAACGACCATACAAAGTTTGGAAAAAGTGTGAAAAAGCGTGAGATCAAAATCCACATTAGAGCTCGATTCAAAGCAAAAGCTGGACACTAATCCCTTGCTGGCAATCCCCTGAAGCGATACCAATCAAAATCAAGCCTTATCATTGCCTAAAACTCGCTGTAAGTGTCCAAGAACCAAGTTTGTACATGAAATCCAAGTCTCCAATTCTTGCATCTTTTATTTAAAATCTTGGCATATTTGTGTTTGTTGTTTGATTTAGAACATTTTGGCAATATTCAATTTTATTTTTAGAGCCTGTATCATGATACCCGAATCTAGGGTTTTCTTGTTTTGTTTTTAGGCATTCTTGGCACAAGTACAATCAAGGCAAACCATGACCATATTCGTGCTCAGGGAAGAGAGACAATCACATTTGTACCCTTAGCTTGCGTTTACATGGCCTGGGAAAGATTTTTGAGACATACCACGAACCTTCCTGCGGATAAAAATCCGCAGGTAAATAACCAGGGATTTGTTGAAGAAGATGATAACGTGTCCCTGCGTTATTGGTCCATTCAAATGCTTTTAGCGCATTTTTTTTATTTCAGCATAGTTAATTGTTTTCACATATTATGTTTATTGCGTATCCCATTAACAATAATGCAGCATAGTTGAGTTGGTGAGAGAGGCGTGGCGAAACCCCTTGGGACCTGGGTTCGAATCCCAGGTCCCCCAAAACTTTGTTATAATTTTGTTTCAGGTATTCCTATGCAAGGCTCAAAAGGTGGTCTACCATGCTCCTCAAAGATCCACTTGCCAGATGGATTTCAGATCAGATCCAGGGGCCCAGATTGCACGCTTATCATACTCCATGGTCAAAGACACGCATTGGATTCTAAAAGTCAAGCAAACTGAACGCTTTTGGGCCTGGAAATTGCCAAACATACACCCAGATTCAGGCCTAAACCCCCCTTTGGTTATTTCTTTTCTTTTAACATTTTATTTATTTATTTATTTTACTCTATTATTCTTAATTAATTATTAACCCAATAATTTTTCTCATAAAATCAGAAAATCTAAAAAATAATATTTTTATTAATTCCATTAATTTCATTATTTATTTTTTGTAAATAAACATTAATTAATTTATTTAGTTTAAATAGGTTTAACATTAATATTTTTTACAATAAATTAAAAATAATATAGAATTAGGGTTTTCTAATAACTTTTAGCCATTTTTATTTTATTTCCTTAATTATAAATAAAAACCTAAAAATATTTTCATTTAATTAATTAATTCAATTATTAACTTAGACTTAATTTTTAATTCAAAAAATAACAAAAAATATGCTTTATTTAATAAAAAGGGTCAAAACCCTAAAAATGCTCCGATTTAATTTTCTCGCACGCGTATTATTTTTGATCCACATTTCAATAATGTAATTGTTTCGGGAATGTAATAGTTTTTAAATTAGGATTTTATTTATTTATCGCTTTTATTTACTTTCCGCAATTTAATTTTAAAGGGTTTGTCTTTGGCGATGTAAATACCCGACGCCTTGTAATAGCTTATATTTAATTTCCCGCAATTTAATTTCCGCACAATATTAATTGTTAGATGTTTGATAAATAGGCAATGCATGACAAGATTAATCTTTAACCTAAAATCAACATAGCTCACCATAACATGTACAGATAAAATTAACCGAATTGACACACTCGCACATGCGCACTCTTAGGGTACACCTCACTTGGTTGCCTCGAACATGGTCATTGAGTATAGGAAGTTTTAGAGGTCGTCCTCTTGTCCAAAGATCGTAGTTGCCTCGAAACGGTTACCTCGGAAAAATGATCTAAGACATTAGGGTTACCACTAAGGCGTCCTAACATTGCTTTAGTGACCACACGTCCCTTAATCGGATTGACCCGAAAACTCCAACGACGATGCTACCTACTCCTCAATAGTGGGATAACATTGTCTAAAGGACATTAGCACAATTTAATTCCTTTTTCGAGCAGGTAGATGGTTTTTAAGTACTTTCTCCTTTTAAAACAAAACAAAACTTTTCGCACTTACACTCCTTTCAAACAAAAACTCTTTTCAAACCCACAAACACAAAGAAAAGCAAACTTTTGAAAACATAATGAGAAAGTACCTAAGAGCCCGTGGATAACCACAGATAGAAAGGGTGCTAACACCTTCCCTTTCTATAATCTACCTCCCGAACCCGAGAAATATCTCAAAAAGGAATTTTTCTGTGCTTTTGTCCTTTCCTTGTTGGATAAAATAAAAGACGGTGGCGACTCTTGCTTACCGCGACATTTTGCAAAAAACAAACGCAAAACATGAACCAGCATTCCAAAACAGTCAGTTCTCATTCCCACTGATCACAGAACTAGCGACTCTGTTGGGGAATAGGATATAAGTGAGGTGTACCTTAGGATTAAGATCACTATGTTTTCAATTGTATGCTTTGTATGCTTTAATCTTGTGGGCTTGTATCGGAGTTCTATAGATCCCAACCCGGATCTGGGGATACCCTTTAGGTAAGTAGCAATAAACTGTGAGGGATTTGTACGGTGTAGACCGGTACGGATGAAGCAGTAGCTACATTGGTGTGGCACCTTAGTCTGTACTGATATCCCTTGTGTTGGAACGAGGAGAATATGGGTCTTCTAAGGAGTCATTAAGCACCAACTGACCTTAGAACCTTAAATTGACCAACTTGGCCATAGAACAGTAGCAGTATGCTACACTCATTGAGACTAAACTCTCGCGATGATTCTGGCTGCAAGAAAAGGTTGCTAAACTGGAATTATGACCGATTGAGGGTAGTCAGTGATATTGAGATCCTCTAGAACCCGGTTACTATTTTTAGGACAAGTTTAAACCAACTCGACTGAAAGAGGGTAGTACCTAAGCTCCATGCCAGCCTGAAATCTAAGGGCTCTCAGTGTGACTTGTGTGCCTTTACCATGTTTGCTTTTTGTGGATACTTGTGGTGTGCCTTTATCATGACATCATGACATCATAACATTGCATACATCTTGCATAAGGACTAACCTATTTCAAAGACAAGAGGGTTTCATATTTGCTCTGTTTTGTAGGTCATTATGATGCCCATGCGTAAGAATACTATCCGAATCAACTTTGTCCAAGTACCTACCCTACTTAAAGAGTTGGTTGTCAGGATACCAGACACTACTTCCTTCATCAGGAGGCATGGTTCTCTTTTCAGTTTGGTCACCTCCAAATTGGATGAACAAATGATGAGTGTCCTGGTCTAGTTTTATGATCCGCTGTACCATTGCTTCACTTTTCAAGACTATCAGCTGGTTCCTACCCTAGAAGAGTTTTCTGAGTTGCTCGGTATCTCTGTTTTGGAACAGACTCCGTTCACTGGTTGGGAAAAGACTCTTAGGCCTGAAGAGATTGCTTTAGCCCTTCACTTGAACAAAGAGGAAGTAATGGCTAATTGGGAGACTAGAAGTGGAGCTAAGGGTTTTCTGACTAAGTTCTTGGTGAGCAAGGCTAACTTCTTCTGGGATAGCCTAGACTTTAAGGCCTTTGAGGACATTTTGGCTCTTCTGATTTATGGTCTGGTATTGTTTCCAAATCTTGACACTTTTGTTGATATCAATGCCATAAAGATCTTCATCTCTCAGAATCCTGTACCCACTCTCTTGGGTGACATCCTTCATCAACTCTATGCTCGTACTACCCGAAAGCGGGGAACTTTGATGTGTTGTGCTCCTTTATTGTCGAGATGGTTTATTTCGCACCTCCCTAAGTCCGTGCTGAAGAACAAAGAAGGAATGGGTTGGGCTTATAGGGTGATGTCTCTTTCTAATAATGACATTATCTGGACTCTTAAAGGTATGGATGAGGTGACTGTCATTGATTGCTGTGGAGAGTATCCTAATGTTCCATTGATCGGAACCCATGGAGGGATTTCTTACAACCCATGCTTAGCTCTCCGTCAATTTGGAAGAGCTAGAAGAGAAGGGCCTCATGAGATGTTAATGCCTCGTATCATCTTTGATTTTCAGGGAGATAGCGACGAGTTGCGTCGTAGATTCCTAAGGGCTTGGGACAGAGTTCACCAATCTGATCCACATGAGTTGGGTCCAAAGACTTCTTTGCCAATGGAGCCATATCTCAGATGGGTCCGCATCCGTGCCCAGAAGCTAGGTATGCCATATGAAGCTGTCCGGCCTGTCACTCTTGAAGTTGCTAATGAAGAAGGGGTTTTTCCAACCATTCTCCATCCTTATATACCCACTGATATTGGGGCACTGAAGAGGTCTTGGATGCAATTGAGGGAGGAACGGGATTCCTACCGAGAGAAGTTAAATGGGAGCACTGAAGAGGTCCATAAGCTGACTAGACAGTTGGAGAATGAGTGGATCCTGAATAATTATGTCCGCACTGAGAAGAAGAGACCATGGGAGCATTGATGGACCTTTGATGATTTCTTTTACAGTTTTTATTTACTTTTCAGTATTTCCATTCTTGTAACGCCTAAGGGCAGTTTGTTGAACAATTTAAATTTTGAAGTTTAAATCTAATAAAGTGTGTTTCCTTTCTTGGTTACAAATTTGAATCCTGATTGTCTTTGAAATCATAAATCATACGCATTTCATCCCATGCACTTCATAAACAGGTACCCTTTTTACAGGTCTCTTATCTTCTTCGCTGTTTATTTCAGCAATCATCATGTCTACTGAACCTTCAACTGAGCAAGCTATCAAGGCCCTACAGGCTCAGAATGCCCAATTTCTGGAACTGTTCATGAATCTAGCTAAGGGTCAGCAGGACCTGAAGACCTTGATTCTGAAGGAGAAAAAGAAGAAGAAGAAGAAGAAGAAGAAGAAGAGGACCATCCTGTTCAATACTGGACGCAGGTTTGGAAATGGGCTGCAGAATGAAGTCGATCTGACCACCTCATCTGGAGGGAAATATAGTCCACAAGAAAGGAGGGCTCCTAGCCCTATGGTCTCCGACAATGAGACGGACTACGATGAAGAACAGTATCCTCCTGCTGAGGATAAGTACAAACAGCTGGAGGACCGTTTGAGCGCTATGGAAATCCAGAAGGTGCCCGGTCTGGACTTCGGAGATCTAGGTCTATCATCTGGGGTGGTGATTCCCCATAAATTCAAGGCAGCAGCCTTTGCCAAGTATAACGAAGTTTCCTGTCCGAAGTTGTACCTCCGGTCATACGGGAGGAAGATCCATCCTTACACTGCTGATAAGAACTTATGGATCCATTTCTTTCAAGACAATCTCTTAGGGACTCATCTTGAGTGGTTCTATCAGTTGGACGGAGCCAGTATCCGCAGCTGGGAAGATTTGGATACTGCATTCTATAGGCAGTATCAGTACAACTCCGACCTTGCTCCTACGCGTACCCAACTCCAGGGTATGTCAATAGGAACGAGTGAAGGATTTAAAGAGTATGCGCAGAAGTGGAGAGACCTCTCCAGAAGGGTGCAACCACCTTTGGCTGATCGTGAGCTTGTTGACATGTTTTTGGGGACCCTGTCTGGTCCATTCTTTAACCATCTGACTGGAAGCTCTTCAGCTGGGTTTACAGATCTCATTTTGACTGGCGAGAGGATTGAAGCTGGTATTAAGGCTGGAAAGATACAGAAGGGTGCCTCATCGAGCACCGAGAAGAAGCCATTTAAGAAAGAGTCTAGTGTTGTCTACAGTGCAAGAAGACAGGGTAGACCCGAACACCGCCAAGCTGTCAATGCGGTTGTTATTTCAAAACCTGCTGGTGCTCCTCAGTACAACAATCAACAAAAGGACGAGATACCTAAGAGGCAATTCACTCATCTCAGCATGACCTTATCACAGATTCTGCCACAATTGCTGAAGACCAATCTGGTGACTCAGAGGGAACCCCCAAAGAATGCAAATACAACGTCACCAAGGTATAACCCTAACGCCCGCTGCGATTATCACTCCGATAGCTCGGGGCATAATACAGATGATTTTTGGGCATTAAAGAACAAGATACAAGACTTAATTGATGCAAAGGAGATTGAGTTCGAGGCGCATGAGAGGCCTAATGTTGTGACTGCTCCCATGCCCAAACATGGAGTAAATGCTGTAGAGGAAGACTTGTTTGTAATTTCTGTGGATGACATTGTTACCCCTATGATGACTGTCAAGAAGAACCTGTTGCTAGCCGGTTTATTTCTGGGCTGTGGCGAAGGTTGCCATATGTGTTCTGTTTTACCTACGGGTTGCCCATTCCTGAAGTCAGGTATCCAAAACCTGATGGATAATAAGGAGATCCTGTTTGAGAAGATTGCTGTTCCTTCCATTCATTCTGAAGAAGTTGCCATTATTACCATTTTCGACAATTCTTCCAAGGGTCCCTCGAGGAAGCCTGTTAGAATTACATCCGTTCCGAAGATCGCACCTGTAATCATCACTATTTCGGGGCCCATCCCCTACACCTCTGACAAAGCTATCCCTTGGCACTATGGGGCAGATGTTTATGTTCTTGGAGTTAAGCAAGAGTTGGATGCTGATACCGGCGTCAGCAACATTACTGGACCTGCTAAAGTCACCCGCAGCGGTAGACTTTTCTCACCTGATATTGTTCCACCAACTTCCCGAAGACCTGTTGTCATTACACTCGCAAGTGTACCTAATGCCATTCCTGATCAAGTTCCTAATCCTTCCCCTGTCGCCGAGTCATTTGACGCTCGGGGCAAAGGGATCATCACTGATGTGCCTGCCCAGACGGAGGCACCGAAGACGATTACAGTTGAAGCTTCCAAACAGGAGATGGAAGAGATTTTGAAGATTATTAAGAAGAGTGATTATAACGTAGTTGAGCAATTGGGGCAAACCCCATCCAAGATTTCTATGTTATCACTATTGCTGTGCTCAGAGGCCCATTCCAAGGCTCTGATTACCTTCTCGAATACTGCCCACGTGCCGCAAGAGACATCAGCTGATCACTTTACCAATTGTGTGGCCAATTTAACTGCTGATAATGGTTTGGGTTTCTCCGACGCCGATTTGACTGCTAAAGGGAAGAACCATGACGATGCCCTGCATGTCTCCATTGAATGCAGGGGCACTACTCTTGCACATGTACTGGTTGATACTAGTTCCTCATTGAACGTCTTGCCCAAAAAAGCTCTAGACCGGTTGGATTGCGAAGGGCTAGAGCTAAAACCAAGTAACATTGTTGTCAGGGCCTTTGATGGGTCTAAAAGGATGGTGCACAGTGAATTTGATATTTCAATTAAAGTTGGTTCTCAGGTCTTCAATTCTATGTTTTATGTGATGGACATTCGGCCATCCTACTCTTGTTTGCTGGGTCGTCCATGGATCCATAAAGTTGGGGCCGTGACCTCAACGCTTCACCAGAAACTGAAGTACCCGATCAAAGGGAAGATTGTGACAGTTCAAGGGGAGGAAGAGTACATGGTCAGCCACCTCAACTCGTTCAGATACGTAGAGATGGATGGGGAGTTCATTGAGACCCTATTTCAGCACTTTGAAGAGGTCCCCCAGACATTGGCATCAGCTGAGACTGTGGTTGAAGATTCTCCTATGAAGATGGCTTCCTTAAGGGATGCCCAGGCTGTTATTGAGAAGGGTGAGTGTGCAAATTGGGGCCGACTTCCTGATTTTACACAGAAGACTAATAAGTTTGGTTTGGGTTTCATTGCAGAAGCTCAAAGGGCTGTTCGAAGTGAAAGGATCGGAAGACCTCCCATGTTCATCAGCAACTTGGGAGTGAATGCCATTGAAGAAGATGTAGAAGAGTCTGAATTCGACAGCTGGATCTATCCTACGACCAACGGTGGACCAAGCAACTGGATAGCAAAGGACTTCATCCCTATTACTTTTGTTACCCAGTAATGAAACTTTTTTTTTTGAATTTGTAATAGACAATGTTTTGAAACTTTATGGCCCGGTGTCTTACCCGGGGCACTGTGGTTTCATTTGTGAGGGCTCTTGTATGTCATTTTCATATATCATTAATAAAAGCATTGGATGTTTTTGCATTTCAAATTTTGCGCTCCTTGTTTTACTTTATTATATATTGCAAAACAGCTATTTTACACACACTCACGTATACAGGTCCACATCCACTCTGGATCTCACTGGTAACGACTCTGCTACTGCCAGTTATGACTTCGAAAATCTGATCAACTTAGCCAAAGACGAAGGCGAAGATGATTGCGAAGTGCCTGGTGAACTTGCAAGACTGCTGCTCCAGGAAGAGAAGGCCATTCAGCCACATGAAGAACCGGTGGAAACAGTGAATCTGGGTACTGAGGCAGACAAGAAGAGAGTCAAGATCGGTGCAAATCTGGAGCTTAGTGTGAAACATCGGTTGATTCAGATGCTGCATGACTACGTTGAGATCTTTTCCTGGTCTTATGAAGATATGCCTGGGTTGGATACTGACATTGGGGTTCATCGCCTGCCTACCAAGGAAGACTGTCCCCCAGTAAAACAGAAGGTTCATCGTATGCGCCCAGAGATGTCTGAGAAAATCAAGGCTGAAGTTATGAAACAGTTTGATGCCGGTTTTCTAGCAGTGACTTCTTACCCTCAGTGGGTCGCCAATGTGGTTTCAGTACCAAAGAAGGATGGTAAGGTCCAAATGTGTTGACTACAGGGATTTGAACAGGGCAAGCCCTAAAGATGACTTCCCTCTACCTCATATTGACGTTCTGGTTGACAACACCGCTCATCACAAGGTATTCTCCTTTATGGACGGTTTCTCCGGTTATAATCAGATTAAAATGGCTCCCGAAGACATGGAGAAGACCACCATTGTTACTCAGTAGGGCACCTATTGCTACAAGGTCATGCCTTTTGGGTTGAAAAATGTTGGGGCAACATATCAGCGTGCCATGGTTGCTTTGTTTCATGACATGATCCATCATGAGATTGAAGTTTACGTCGACGACATGATTGTAAGGTCCCAGACTGAGGAGGAACACCTTGACCATATACATAAGCTGTTTGACAGGTTGAAGTTGTACAAGGTGAGGTAGAACCCGAACAAGTGCACCTTCTGGGTGAGGTCTGGTAAGCTACTGGGTTTCATCGTGAGCGAAAAAGGTATTCAAGTGGACCCTGCCAAAGTTAAATCCATACAAGAGATGCCAGCTCCCAGAACAGAGAAGGAAGTCAGAGGCTTTCTGGGACGACTGAACTACATTGCCCGATTCATCTCGCACCTGACTGCTACTTGTGAACCAATCTTCAAACTGCTGAAGAAAGATCAAGTAGTACGTTGGAACGATGAATGTCAGGACGCTATCGAAAGAATCAAAGAGTATCTCCAAGAGCCACCAGTTGAAGGGAGACCTCTGATCTTATACTTGACAGTTCTTGACAACTCAATGGGGTGTGTGCTGGGTCAGCATGACGAGTCTGGCCGAAAAGAGCATGCTATTTATTACCTTAGAAAAAAGTTTACCGACTGTGAGACCCGATACTCGTTGCTTGAGAAAAATTGCCGCGCTTTGGCATGGGCTGCTCGCCAACTGAGACAGTATATGCTGACTCACACTACTCTGTTGATTTCAAATATGGATCCAATCAAGTATATCTTCGAAAAGCCTGCCTTGTCTGAAAGAATAGCAAGATGGCAGATGATCTTGACTGAGTATGACATCCAGTACACAACTCAAAAAGCAATCAAGGGAAGTGTATTGGCAGACCATTTGGCACACCAGGCAGTGGATGATTACCAGTCTATGAACTTTGAATTTCCGAACGAGAATATCATGTTGATAACTGATTGTGAGACACCTGGACCTGAGGAAGGATCCCGATGGTCTATGTACTTTGATGGAGCTTCAAACGCTTTGGGTAATGGCATTGGCGTCGTGATCATATCTCCTAAGGGCTCTCATACTCCGTTTACCGCCCGACCATGTTTTAACTGCACCAATAACATGGCGGAGTATGAAGCATGCATTATGGGTCTTCGAGCAGCAATTGACCTAAAGATTAAGTTCTTGAGTGTCTTCGGAGATTCCGCTCTCGTGATCAGTCAGATCAAAGATGAGTGGGATACGAAACATCCAAATCTTATTCCTTATAAGGAGTATTTGTTGACATTGCTTCCCCATTTTGAGGATATAACCTTTGAACACTTCCCTAGAGAGGAGAATCAGTTGGCGGACGCGCTAGCTACGATGTCTTCTATGTTCAAAGTCAATTGGGACAATGAAGCTCCCCGAATCATTATTGAATGATTGGACGAGCCTGCACATTACTGTGATCTTGAGACTGAAGAGGTAACAGAAAAGCCCTGGTTTCACGAAGTAAAAAGGTACCTTGAGGCTCAAGAATACCCCGAGGGTGCATCTATTAATGATAAGAACTTTCTGAGGAGGTTTGCGGCGAAGTTCTTCACCAGCAATGGCATTCTTTACAAGCGTAACCATGATTCAACCTTGCTGCATTGTGTGGATAAAAATGAAACAGGAAGGATCATGGCAGATTTACATGAAGGTACCTTCGGAACCCATTCCAGTGGACATACCATGGCAAAGAAAATCCTTCAAGCAGGATATTATTGGTCCACAATGGAAGCCGACTGTTATCAGCATTCTCAGACATGTCACAAGTGCCAGGTTTATGCTAATAAGGTGCACATACCTCCAGTTCCTCTGAACGTCTTGACAGCGCCTTGGCCTTTTGCAATGTGGGGCATTGATATGATCGGCGAGATCAGACCTACGGCATCTAACGAGCATCATTTCATCCTGGTAGCGATTGATTACTTTACAAAGTGGGTTGAAGCAACTTCCTTTGCTACCGTAACCAAGAACGTTGTAGCACGGTTCATTCGACACAATCTGACCTGTCGATATGGTGTACTAGAGAGGATCATTACGGACAATGGTACCAATCTTAACAACAAGATGATCACTGAGCTCTGCGAGCAATTCAAAATACAGCATCATAACTCTTCTCCCTACCGGCCGAAGATGAATGGGGCTGTAGAAGCAGCAAATAAGAACATTAAGAAGATTGTGCAGAAGATGACAGTGACATACAAAGATTGGCATGAGATGCTACCATTTTCTCTTCATGGGTATTGTACCTCAACACGGACGTCAACAGGGGCAACACCGCATTCCTTGGTTTATGGCATGGAGGCAGTCTTGCCTATTGAAGTTTAGATACCCTCTCTTTGGATCATGAAGGATGCAGGTTTGAGTGAAGATGACTGGATTCAGACCCGGCTTGATCAACTGAATCTAATCGACGAAAAGAACTTACTGCTATTTGTCATGGTCAAACGTACCAAAAACGGATGATCAAGGCATTATACAAGAAAGTCAAACGACAAGAGTATCAAGTTGGGGACCTGGTAATCAAGCGCATTATCTTACCTCAAGGTGATCCCAGGGGAAAATGGACCCCTACTTACGAAGGGCAATTTGTGCTTAAGAACATCTCCTCAGGAGGAGCTATGATTCTAACCACCATGGATGGTGACGACCTTCCTCGCCCCGTCAATGCAGACATAGTAAAAAGATACTACGCCTAATCAAAGACCTGCTAGGTTGACTGGCCTAGGCAAAAATAAGGGCATCCCGGCGAACCAAAAGGGTTCGGGAAAAAATAAGGGATGAAAATGAAAAAAAATCTGTACACCCGGCAAGTCGAAAACCTGAAAAGGCGACTTGGGCAAAAATGGGTATCCCGGTGGACTGAAAACCCGAAAGTGCGGTCCAGGAAAAAATTTGGGATTAAAGCATAACACTATGTCTCATTGGATCACCTCGCCTCCAGACTTCGGTATCGACTATCAAGCTCGGACGACACTAATCAATCAGATTCATCTTCAACTAAGCAGAAAAGTAATGAGATGCTTGAAGATATAAAGGCAGTAGCAGAGTTGGAACCCAGTGGGATTATTCACATAGCTGTTTTATTTCTTTTTACAAGTTGTATAAATTCCATTTGTTCGGCGGCGTTCTCTTACTAGGACGTCAGCCTCTTGTACAAAAACGCCTATTTTCAGGCCAAACTTCAGAATCAATACATGTTCATTTTCAGACAAATTTCAAATTGTTTTTCCTTTACCTGTTTTGTTTTGCAAAGAACGTCCAAAGGTTCATTTTTGATATATGCATTTGACATTAATTGATGATCATAAATATTTACATGCGAAACAAAGGATGAATTACTAGTAATATCAGAAACAGGGGCATAAGAAATGTCCGAACTGTCTAGTTGCTCTGTCCACCAAGGTACCAAGATAGGTTCAGCTGAAGAACATGACCAAGATACCGTCACTCCCCGCAGAGTAAAACAATAATGGTAGATCTCCCAACTGAGACTTGCAGCTATGTACAAATTAGCAATACTCTCCCCAAGCAGAGTTAATCTACCATCAGCCCTGAAAGGTTTGGTATCTCCAGAAGGTCTTAATATTCCCCGACGGAGTATAAGAATATTCCCTAGCAAGCATAAGAGTATCCCCGGAAGTCTTAATATTCCTCAACAGAGTATAAGAATGTTCCCCGGTAGGAATACAAGATACCCTAGTGGAGCCATTTCCCCAGCGCAGTCTAAAAAAAGCTTTCCCAACAGAGTTGATCATCTTCCCCAGTAGATTCTGGAAGCTTATCCCTTGCAGAGCGCATATAAAATCTCCCCCAGCCAAATTCAGAGGGTTATCTCCATAAGAGTCTAACTGGGTTATCCTCAGCAAGTTGCAACTGAAAGATCATCCCCAGCGAAGTTCTTTCCTTTCCCCAAACAGGAGTTCAATCCTCAACCGATTCTGTATCACCAGCAACGGTAATCCATCCCCAGCGGAGTTCATCATAAAAATCCCCAACAGAGTTTATCAGCGGAACTGCCAGCGAAGTTTATCGTTAAAATCTTCAGCAGCACGCCTCTTCCCCACAGAGTAATTCCCCTCGGAGTAATCTCTTCATCAGTTTATTCCCCAATGGAGTTCTTTTCTCCGGCAGGCTTATTCTCACAATCACCTTCGTTCACCATACCCAGCGGAAACGAAGAACTCAACTCTACTCTCCAGTAGCTCCAGGATTTATTTTCCCCATCTAAAACATTACATGTCCATACATCATGATACATACATATACGCATCATACCATCCAATCTCATTTATATTGAGAACATCATTGTTTGATACATATCTTGCATTACATACAGCTAACCTTTACCTTTTAGGAAAGATACAATCAAAATTCAAGTTATGAAGCCCGGGTACGACCGGATAGTATCTTGATTTCTACAGAATATTGTGAAGCCCGAATTACGATCAGATAACAATATCAGACTACCGCGAAGCCTGGATTACGACCAAATAGTGATATCTCTCAAAAGTAAGCTATGAAGCCCGAAGAACGACCGGATAATAGTTTATTCCCCAGTGAGCCGTGAAGCCCGGATTACGACCGGATAGCAGCTCATTAAGCACCTTGAATCCTGGATTCGACCAGATAGTGGTATATCATAAACACAAGCCGTGGAGCCCAGATCACGACTGGATAACAGCTCAGCAAGTTATTGTGAAGCCTGAATTACGACCAGAAAGCAATACAAGACCATGAAGCCTAGATTACGAACAGATAATGGTAGAAGATGTTGTGAAGACTAGATTACAACCAGATAGCAACCAAGAGTACTACGAAGCCTGGATTTCGACCAGATAGTGCTATGATACATCGTGAAGCCTGGATTACGACCAGATAGCGTTAAGGGACACTGTGAAGCTTGTATTACGACCAAATAACAGTTTACCCAGCCAGTTACTATAAAGCCCGGATTTGACCGGATAATAGTAAACCCAACAATCAAAGGGAAGCCCGGATGCGACCGGATAACCACTTGATTTGTTCTGAAGCCTGGATTTTGACCAGATAAGAAGTGAGGTATTGTGAAGATTGGATTCGACCAGATAGCAGTACGTGACACCATGAAGCCTGGATTCGACCAGATAATGGTATAACACATCGTGAAGCCTGGATTATGACCAGATAGCTGTACAAGGCCTTGTGAAGCTTGGATTCCGACCAAATAACAGTTTACATGGAAAGTTACTAAGAAGCCCGGAGTCGGCCAGATATTATTGTGCCCTAAATTCAAGTTGAAGCCCGAATGCGACCGGATAACCACTTGATTTATTCTGAAGCCTGGATTTCGACCAGATAAGAAGTGAGAAATTGCAAATCCTGGATTACGACCGGATAGCAAGTTTAATCTCATCTCCTCGGTAAGTCACTGTAAAGCCTAGATTACGACCAGATAGTAGTCGGTCTTATCACTATGAAGCTTGGGTTACGACCAGATAGTAGTTCACTCTCATCTCTTCAATATAGATGATTCCCCAGTAGACTAACGGACGACCGAAGCTCCTAAAGTTCTATTTCTCCTAAGACAAAGAACAACATTCCCCAGCAGAATCTCCCTCAACAACAGGTATACGAGCTCTCGCTAAGGAATCTCTTACGCGATCGACACTCCTTCGGATGGCATCTTTAAGCCCATCTCCCATCATCAATCTCCAAATAGCATCTGTAAGCCCATTCCCGACATCACAAGGCTGATACAACTTCATGCGAGTGCAAATTTCTGGGCACTCTAGTGTTCAATCATCTTCCACCTTCGGATCACGAAAGGCCCGAACGCCAATCTATACCCTCAGGTTTAAGAAGATTGAACAGGGGAAACTGTTGTACCCCAAAATTTTCCCTTCCATATTTCTCAAAGACATGTCAAAAATCATCTCCATGTTGTTTAAAATGGCTCAAGAGTTGGACAGTCAAATCACCTCCTAAGGCAGTCAATTCAAAATTAGGGTTTTGTGTTGCATTAAGGTCATCATATCCAAATCGCCTCAAGTGCTCCACAATGCCCTAATATGTTCTCAAGTTCATCCATGACAAATTTCAAGCCTTGCAGAGAAAGTTTGGTCAGTCAATTGCTCAAGAGGTCCAAAAATCGACTGTGATAGGGTAAAAGTCAACTATGACCTAAATACAGTCAAACCTCAAGATTTTTTGTCAACATTCTCATTTTGAAGGATAATTCATCATTTTATCAAGGGTTGATCATGATTCATCAAGGATTGCTCAAGATTCATCAAGATTCAAAAGTTGTTAAATTAGGGTTTTGTAGGAAAAGTCAACTCAACTTTGACCAAGCATAACTTTCTCATAATTTATGAGAAATGACCCATCCAAATCTCATTTTGAAGAGTATGCAATTTTTCTACAATCCATCTTCACACCCCAAGATCAATAAATGCACTCACAAGAAGTAACAAATTTGGACATTATAGGTCATTTTTGAAAGTCAACAAAAACACCTTTTTTCCAAAGCTTATAACTTGATCATGGAAGATCAAAATGAGATGATACCCAAACGTTTGGTTAGAGGACATCTCAAGGTTTCTAAAAAGTCCAAGAACACCTCCAAAAGTTCAAAATTGAAAATGTTATGCATTGTTGAAGTTGGGCATTTTTCCAAATTGGCCAAAAGTCAACTATCCTCAAAACTCCATTTTTTGACAAAAGGGCAAACTTTTTTCCACTTGATATGGTCTTGTCATGCCACACACGTGTCCCATATTTAATTTCATGGACATTCATTTATTTTTCTATTTTATTTAATTTTTATTGATTTAATTCATTTTAAATCAATATTAAATCAAATAAAATCTAAAAATTGATGTAAGGAGATTCTTGTGGTCATTGCAACTTTCAATTACCATGATTCATCAAATCAAATTCGTATCAAGGCTTTTCATGCATAAAAAATCAGATTTGGCATATATTTGGAAACTTGATAATGGTGATCAAAATCAAATCTCCAATATTCAATTCCTATGGATTCAAGCCCAAATGATTAACCTAATTCATTCCTTTATGTACACACAAGCCAAAAAAATCAAGAACACGCTGAAAGCACTGCAGAAACGGCCATACAAAGTTTGGAAAAAGTGTGAGATCAAAATCCACATTAGAGCTCGATTCAAAGCAAAAGCTGGACACTAATCCCTTGCTGGAAATCCCCTGAAGCGATACCAATCAAAATCAAGCCTTCTCATTGCCTAAAACTTGCTGTAAGTGTCCACGAACCAAGCTCTGAACATGAAATCAAAGTCTCCAATTCTTGCATCTTTTCTTTAAAATCTTGGCATATTTGTGTTTGTTGTTTGATTTAGAACATTTTGGCAATATTCAATTTTATTTTTAGAGCATGTATCATGATACCCGAATCTAGGGTTTTCTTGTGTTGTTTTTAGGCATTCTTGGCACAGGTACAATCAAGGCAAACCATGACCATATTCGTGCTCAGGGAAGAGAGACGATCACATTGGTACCCTTAGCTTGCGTTTACATGGCTTGGGAAAGATTTTTGAGACATCCCACGAGTCTTCCTGCGGATAAAAATCCACAGGTAAATAACCAGGGATTTGTTGAAGAAGATGATAACGTGTCCCTGCGTTATTGGTCCATTCAAATGCTTTTAGCGCGTTTTTTTTTATTTCAGCATAGTTAATTGTTTTCACATATTATGTTTATTGCGTATCCCATTAACAATAATGCAGCATAGTTGAGTTGGTGAGAGAGGTGTGGCAAAACCCCTTGGGACCTGAGTTCAAATCCCAGGTCCCCCAAAACTTTGTTATAATTTTGTTTCAGGTATTCCTATGCAAGGCTCAAAAGGTGGTCTACCATGCTCCTCAAAGATCCACTTGCCAGATGGATTTCAGATCAGATCCAGGGGCCCAGATTGCACGCTCATCATACTCCCTGGTCAAAGACACGCATTGGATTCTAAAAGTCAAGCAGGCTGAACGCTTTTGGGCCTGGAAATTACCAAACATACACCCAAATTCAGGCCCAAACCCCCCTTTGGTTATTTCTTTTCTTTTAACATTTTATTTATTTATTTATTTTACTCTATTATTCTTAATTAATTATTAACCCAATAATTTTTCTCATAAAATCAGAAAACCTAAAAAATAATATTTTTATTAATTCCATTAATTTCATTATTTATTTTTTGTAAATAAACATTAATTAATTTATTTAGTTTAAATAGCTTTAACGTTACTATTTTTTACAATAAATTAAAAATAATACAGAATTAGGGTTTTCTAATAACTTTTAGGCAATTTTATTTTATTTCCTTAATTATAAATAAAAACCCAAAAATATTTTCATTTAATTAATTAATTCAATTATTAACTTAGACTTAATTTTTAATTAAAAAAATAACAAAAGATATGCTTTATTTAATAAAAAGGGTCAAAACCCTAAAAATGCTCCGATTTAATTTTCTCGCATGCGTATTATTTTTTATCCACATTTCAATAATGTAATTGCTTCAGGAATGTAATAGTTTTTAAATTAGGATTTTATTTATTTATTTCTTTTATTTACTTTTCGCAATTTAATTTTAAAGGGTTTGTCTTTGGCGATGTAAATACCCGACACCTTGTAATAGCTTAGATTTAATTTCCCGCAATTTAATTTCCGCACAATATTAACTGTTAGATGTTTGATAAATAGGCAATGCATGACAAGATTAATCTTTAACCTAAAATCAACATAGCTCACCATAACATGCACAGATAAAATTAACCGAATTGACACACTCGCACATGCGCACTCTTAGGGTACACCTCACTTGGTTGCCTCGAACGTGGTCATTGAGTATAGGAAGTTTTAGAGGTCGTCCTCTTGTCCAAAGATCGTAGTTGCCTCGAAATGGTTGCCTCGGAAAAATGATCTAAGACATTATGGTTACCACTAAGGCGTCCTAACATTGCTTTAGTGACCACACGTCCCTTAATCGAATTGACCCGAAAACTCAAACGACGATGCTACCTACTCCTCAATAGTGGGATAGCATTGTCTAAAGGACATTAGCACAGTTTAATTCCTTTTTCGAGTAGGTAGATGGTTTTTAAGTACTTGCTCCTTTTAAAACAAAACAAAACTTTTCGCACTTACACTCCTTTCAAACAAAAACTCTTTTCAAACCCACAAAGACAAAGAAAAGCAAACTTTTGAAAACACAATGAGCAAGTACCTAAGAGCCCGTGGATAACCACAGATAGAAAGGGTGCTAACACCTTCCCTTTCTATAATCTACCTCCCGAACCCGAGAAATATCTCAAAAAGGAATTTTTCTGTGCTTTTGTCCTTTCCTTGTTGGATAAAATAAAAGACGGTGGCGACTCTTGCTTACCGCGACATTTTGCGAAAACAAACGCAAAACGCGAACCAGCATTCCAAAACAGTCAGTTCTCATTCCCACCGATGACACCAAGCATCTTCGTAAAGGGTCTCATAGTTGAGTTTGGGCATGGCCATTCTCACGAGGTTAATCAAGTCTTTCCCTTGGTTAAACATAACCCGAATCAACCACTTTGGTCCATATACCAAGTGTTTCCATGCAAAAAGGGTCTCATGGTTGAGGGTAGGAGCATATACCCTCACAAGATTAATCAAGTGCACCCCCTTGGTTAATCATAACCCGATTCAATTCCCATACACCAAACATTACATTTATGCCTTTCATGATATTACTCAATTTGTCGTCACTTTTTCCATGATCACCATGCATGATCACCCTTTACAAACATTGTCTCCTTTTACTTTATGCTTATAACATTCTCCCTTATGATGATAGTTTCCTCTTCTTTAAGATGCGAACTAATTAGACTTTAGGTTAGAACCCATGTATGACAACATTAGGGTTTCAGTTTCCCATAGATTTTTCCTTTTCCCTTCTGATTAAAAATTTCTCATTCATAAATCAAAAATACAAAAAACATTTAATAACTATTCAAACTCATTAAAACTAGAAAAAAACACTTAACCAATCAAAACATCCCATGAAGGGCATGTTATCTTCGTTCTACCGTGATACAGGTTGTGCCTATTGCTAGAATGCATGCGTTAACGTCGCCCACTAAAAAATACCAATAAACCAACATTTTCTAGAAGAACTATGGTGTTCTGATTCCTTCACTTGATACGTAGGCAAAGGGTTACGAGACCCTCACGAACGCACTAATAAAAAACTATTTCTTTCCCCTTAGAAAGTATAGTTATAGATAAACACACCCTTAGAAGCAAACAAACAAAATGTATCCCGTTGAGTACATTGGATGTGAGGGGTTCTAATACCTCCACCTTACATAATCGACTTCCTTACCCTCTCTCTTGGTCGTAAGACCATTGTTGTACCCAAAAATTTGCCCTCTCATTTTTCTCAAAATCACCCTAAATCCTCAGGTTTACTCCCATCCAATCCCAAGCTTTGGATCACAAATTTTTCATGAAGATCACTCCCAAGGGAAAAACAGTCATTTGCACTGAAAGGCCAAACCTTGACCTCTTGATTAAAATCAAATCCCAAAAATCTTATTTCAGCAAAACGTGTTGAAATGGGAAGTGTGTTCCATATAAGGTTCAAAAACCAAATTTCTAAGTACCTGAGATTTTTCTAAGTATTTAAGAAAAAAATGACACTTCAGAACTTCTGAACCAACCTCCAGGCAGGAGCAGTCAGAAGTTGCAAACTTGGTTCTACATATAATCTTCAATCAGAACAAGGCTTTTTCAAGCCGTTACGCAAGTTCAGTCAGAGTTTGCTGGAGGAATGCAAAGAAAGCAACGAAGCCTTAAAGCTCCTTCAGTACATGCTGGAATCAGAAGGTAAGGGGGTCAGAAGATTGGGTGTAACATTGAAGCAGAATCTCTAAGTCCAGAGTTTTCAGAGGCAGATCAAAAGAACATGCTGGAAAGTCTGGAGAACCCTCAGAATTTGCTGAGGCAACAGGAGGCCAAGATCAGAGCTTGGTTGCATTGTTTTATAATGAAGCAGAATTGTTGGCTCAGGTTTAGGTAATGATGAAAAATCCCCTATTACAATATTTCTGATTTTGAAAAATCTCATCACCATTTAATGCTCATTAATGCTCACAACCACTTTTGAGCATTCATCCAAGGGGTCTCTTCACGTGTTGCATAGTATCACCCTCGTGCAGGTTTAGGCATGGATCTATGCACCACTTTTTGCCTATGGGTGTCACTTTCCCTTAATTCTCACTTACTGTTCCAGCCTAGGCTGAAAAGCTGTCCATCATCATAACTTTTCATAAACTTCCTTCAAGAGCAAGTCAGCACCTATTGCATGGTATTGGCTCCATTTAACGTTTAAAAAATCCACAAAGCTTTTCCTATAAATAGAGCACCATTGTCCACTGAAAAAGCCCGGTCTAAAACCCAGAAAAATTGCTAGAAAGGAAACCGAAAATTTTAGCAAGAAAACACTTTGAAACCCTGTCAAAATTCTTAGTGTTTCAAAGAGCTTTGAACACAACCTTGGAATCTCTTGCCTCCAAACCTCATTTGTACCCAATTTGTTTCTTGACTAAAGAAAGACACCCATACAGTTTCTGACCATATATATATACTCTCCATCCACCCATTCAAAAAAGAACCTGTCCAGAACACCATCAGAGTTAAGGCTAGCTCCAATTCACAAATTTTCTTCTAACAACAAGGTAAGCACCTGCTGACTCTTACCACACTGCTTAAGCATCATCATATTTGCATGATCAATAAACACAATGTAGATATCATGCTTCTGATGTTGTTTATGTTCTGATATTTTTACGCCTTTGCATGCTTAAGTGGAGAACGAATCAGTTCAGAACTACCTTGAAGAAACTGAAACTCAGAGTTAGAATTAGCAAAGGCATACTTGCCTCTGATTTTTGTTTCTGATTCTCCTTATTTCTGAAGCGCCATGATACCTGCTGAAAATGTCTTAGGCATATCTTCTGTTTTGGGGAGAAATAACCAAATTGCAGATGTTCTGAATAGAACAGGGGGAAACCAAGTTCTGACTATGACACAAGCACTTCCGAGGCCTGTTTTGTTATCAATAATATCAGAACTTCTGAAAATTATTGTGCTCCCAGCAGGGTCAGAACTTCTGACCTCCCCACTAATAGGTTTTTGTTTTGCAGCGTATTGGGGTCAGAACTTCTGACCTCCCTACTAACAGGTTTCTATTTTGCTGCGCACCAGGGTCAGAAGTTCTGACCCATACATTTTCACTAACAGGGTGATATCCTGCAGCAGGCCTGGGTCAGAACTTCTGACTTCCTCTCAGCAGCGCGCTGGCTCCCTCCGTCTTTCTTTTTTTCTTCCCCTTGTTATTTTTCTTTATTTTTCTCGATGGATTCCCCATTTATAAGTGTGTATCCCCCACCTCCTAAATATTTTAATAGCGTAGGACTTTACATATCCGCATTTTTATTGCTTTCAAATGTAAATGCTAGCAATTAGGATATGTATGGCAAGATAAAATCAATGAAATAGAAAATCCTAATTCAAGATAAAATCAATGAAATAGAAAATCCTAATTCAAGATAAAATCATGCATGTAATCCAACACACTCGCACACAAACACCCTTATGGTATCTCCACTCGGTTGCCTTACAAAATGGCCATGTTACGCATGCGAAGTATCTTGGCAAAACAAAACAAATATAATATCATAGTCCCTCGATGACGCTATACAAAGGTTGCCTAAACAAAATGATCTTGGCCCCTCAAAAATGCTTAGATACTTGGCAACATTGCTATCATGGTTGTACGATGACCCATACCCGTCCCGTTTACATCCAAAGATAGGGTTGCTTACCAAATCAATGGTAAGTCAACGATGTCAAAGGAATAGAAATGCATAAGAAAGACATTTGAGTAGGTAGATAGCTTATAAGTTACTTGCTCCATTTTCAAACAATCCTTGCTATTTTCAAAAACAAACACACACACATTTCAAAACATCTTACAAAACATTGAAACATTTTTTTCAAAAGACAAAGATCTTTGTATACATTCTTACGAACGAGAATCATTACAAAGATTGTCTAAACGAATGGCCTCTTTTCAAAATACTTTCAAAATCACACCAAACACCATTTCAAATTAAGCAAAGCAAGTTATCTAAGCAAGTAACTAAGAGCCCATGGAAAACCATGGATGAAAAGGGTGCTAACACCTTCCCTTTTCATAATCTACCCCCTGAACTCAAGAAAACATCTCAAAGGTCTTTCCTGTGCTTTTTTACCTTTCCTTTTGGATAAAAGAAAAGTCGGTGGTGACTCTTGCTAACCGCGACATTTGCGACAAAACGCAAAACCTCAAGTCAGTTCTCCCACTGTATTACAACCATATTATCCATCCTCTTGTGGTTTTCTCAATATTTCCCCTTCCTTCTGGATAATTAAAGTTCGGTGGCGGCTTTGTTTTTTTTGCCGGTAGCTTAAGAGGTGTTCTAAGCAACAAGGAAATTTTCTTCATCTTCAAGTTTTCATCGAACACTTCAAGCCTCTCCCGCCTCTTTCATTCTTCTCATTAGCTTGCTCCCTCATCACCATCACATGATACATGAAATAAGAAATAAGAAAATGGTTAGTACAAACATCAACAACTTTGAACAAGAGTATAAAAAACTTTCACAAAAAAGTTTTCTCAGCTCATCATTAGGGTTTTGTTCAAGGAATCAAAAAAGGGTTGTTTCTCAATCATGTTCAAACATACATTTTAGCCTCATAAAATCAGAATTTCAAGGTTTAATCATGAGCAGTAATTCATCTATTGCAAAACACAAATGAATATTGGTTCACAAAAGAAAAATGGAGAAGAGACAAAGATTAAACTCAGAACTCAATCATAGTTCCAACCCAATGGCAAAGTACAGAATATCACATTTTCGAGCCCAACAAGCATATCAAAAAATATAACAAAGTTATCTCAACAAGTACATATCAGAAATTCAGCCCCAAAAACAAGCATAGCATAAATCACAAGTCCAACCCAACAAAACCTCATATTGCATTTGTCTCACAACAGAAAAATCAAAAGTACATCTCATCATGGGCCAAAATTCCATTTTACTGCAAATCACAAAAGACGGGTTTGGTTCATAGTAAAGACAGTAAAAAGAATTTTCACATCTCAGCTCAATAAAAAATGACTGCTGTAATGTTTAAAAGAATCAACAATAACAGAATCGCAGTTCCAGCCCAATAGAAAAGTATAGTTTATCACATTAACAAAACCAATAAAGCATCTCAAAAAAATAATAAAATAGAAAGTCAGAAGCCCAATACGGGAATGAAATTCTAACAGGCCTACCATCCCAATCATTGAGTCCATCAACAGAAAAACCCTAGAGTAATTTCACAGTATATAAACATTCATTTGCACAAGCATCCAACACAGAAACCCTAAAAAGTTCACCACCTCCCTTATCTCAAAAACCCTTCAAAAAAATTTGTTCATAGAAAACAGAAAAAGAGATCATCATTCATACACAAACAAGAATAATAAAGAACAAACCCTAAAATCATTCATCATTTTCCCAAATCATAAACCCTTCGGAAACCATAAAAGAGAAGAAGAAGGACAAAGATTTTGAATCATAGAGCTTAAACACAAAAATCCAAAAAAGATTAGAAAGATCTCACCAAAAGGTTGCAAGCTCGCGAATCCAAATCTCACAGCCTATGTCTCTCTCTGTTCTTTTCTTTTTCATTTCTATTTAGCATTTCTGTATCATAATCATTGTTTATTGACACATCTGAGCATTTAGGGTTTCAAAACCCCTTTCTAGATCTCGCATCTGTTTTGGATTTTCTGCAAAAACAAGTTCAAGATTAGTGACCAGAGAAGAGAGACAAAGCTGAATATGTAAAAAATGAAATATCAGAGAAGTCTGTGGTTGCACCGCCGTGATCTTCATCGCCTTCTCTGTGGAGTTCATGATCTCCTCTGTGGAGATTCATATGAGCCACAGCGTGTTCATACTCAACCACCGCTCCATATCTCTCATGATTTCTTTTCTTGGTTTTTAATTTGTTTATTGTTGAATGAAAATAGAGAGAACAAGAGAGTGTTAAGAGAAGAGAGAGGATTATTTTCTGATAAAATAAACTAATGTGTTAATTTTTTTGTTTTATTTGTTAAAACAATGTTAACTAAGCCCTAATCTGGTGGTGACAATTGTCACCACCCCTAATCCTCCACTTGTCTAATCTCATGCATGTTTCCCCATTGTTCTTATCACGCACCTGCAGATTCCATCACCATAAGATCATCATCATGTCATCATCCAGCGAACCAGATCTGTATGCCCACACTACACCTTTTCTATCCTGCCACACTAGATTTTCGGATGCCCTTTATTTGGGCTTTTTTGACAACTTTCTTTCTACACCCCAGATTTTCTTCAATTAGGCCCATTTCTAATTTTTCTCTTATATTTTAATTTGTTTATATTTATTTAGATTTAATTTATATTTTAGTATTTAATTTAAAATTGTAAAAAAGATTAATATTGTTTTAACTAATTATTAGTTTTAAAATAATTTTTATTTGACATTATTAATTATATTATTAAATAATTTTATCAAATGAAAAGAGTTTTAACTCAAATAATTATTTAATAGTTTCGACTTGTATTGTGTGATTAAATTATAACTTATGTGTTTATTTCTTATGTCATCCACATTCACAAATTTGTACCCCCCATTCCGGAAGCGTTGTAATAGTGTAGAACTTTATTTTCCGCACTTTACCGCTTTTACTTATCATTGTATAGTAATTAGGAGTGTATGGAAAGATTTAAAATCAACCTCTAGATAACTCTAATCAAGACAAATTAACTAAAATCAAAACACTATTCACGTATGCATCTCTAGGGTAACCGCGCTTGTTGCCTTCAGATAAAACAATCATGTCCCTCGAACGTGGGACGCTTTAGCAAAGACCCTCAATTAAAAAATATCGTAGTCCCTCAATGACCCTTCGATGTTTCCATCGGTAAAAGATCTTATTCCCTTACGAAAATTGCTAAAGCTCCTAAAAGATGCCCTCTATGATTGTACGATGACTCACGCCTGTCCTTCACATCCAATGATAGGGCTTCCTACTAACTAATAGTAGGGTAGAACTATCTAAAGGAGGAGGAAAAGAACAAATACTTTTTGAGTAGGTAGATTGCTCGTAATCGCTTTCTCACAAACTAAAACAGTTTTCACACCTCACAGTTTCAAAAACAACCACCTTCAAAAACACTTTATAAACACTCTTAGGACTGATACAAGGGTTATTATAAAGAAAATTTCCTTACATTGGCATTTTAAAAAACACTTTTCACAAAAATAACACTTTCTTATCAATAAATCTTTTCAAAAACAAACATTTTGTATACATTCTCAACGATACGAGAATCATTACAAAATTTCCGCACTTAGCCATTTTCAAAATATTTGTCAGCATACACAAACACAAAGTATTTTCAAAGTGAGCTAGCAATTAAGAGCCCATAGATAACTACGGATGAAAAGGGTGCTAAAACCTTCCCTTTTCATAACTTACCCCCCGAACTCAAAATCAATAAAGGTCTTTCCTATTCTTTCCACCCTTTCCTTATTGGATAAAAGAAAAGTTGATGGTGACTCTTTCTAACCTCAACATTTGCGATAAAATTAAAAACCAAGTCAGTTCTCCCACCGTATTACAGAACTGACGACTCTGTTGGGGATAACTGAAAAAGAGGGGTTACTTTAGAGCTTAGGATCACTTTAATTGCTTCCTTGTTTGCTTTGTATGATTTATGTTTTGGGTTGCTTGGGTTTATTTCCTTCAAAGATCCTATACCCAGATCTGGGGACATTTTAGGTAAGTAGAAATAAATCATGGAAATTGTACAACATAGACCGATATGGTTGAAGTGATGGCTACGTTAGTGCAACACATTGGTTTGTACTAGTGTTCTTTGAGTCAGTCGAGGATAACACTAGGCTTTCGCGAGGTTTCATAAGCACCAACTGGCCTTTAGAACCTTAATTAATTGACCTTACCCATTAGAAGTTAGTGAGATGACCGACTTTGGTGTAGTCCGAAGCTGGTTGATACTCGATGCTATGCTCATTGAGATTTGACTCTCGGGATATTTCGGTGGAAATCAGTTGCTCTGCTGAAACAATGTCTGAGAGAAAGATCGGTGATGTGAGACTCCTAGAACTCGGTTACTATTCTTAGGACAGATTGAGCCAACTAAACTTCAAAAGGGTACTTACCTATGAACCTCATGCAAGACCTTTAAACCCAAGGCCTTTTGTGTGATTTGCTTGTGCTTTCTATCTTGTTTAAACATAACATCATAACATCATAACATCATGACATGGCATTTTCACTGACCATTTCAAGGACCAATAGATGTATCTTTGTTCTGTTTGGTAGGATATGGCATCTGCTCACAGAAATTTTATCCGGATCAACTTCATGGGAATACCTTCCAAACTCAAAGAATTGGTTCCAAAGGTTTCCGAAAGCTCTCAGTACAACCAAATGCATGGTCATTTTCTCATCTGGGTTATCTCCAATTTTGAAGAAGGCATGATGAGCGTTTTATTCTAGTTCTTTGATCCTAAACATCATTTATTTACTTTCCCCAATTATCAGTTGGTGCCCACAATGGAAGAGTTCTCTAAGTTACTTGGGATGCATATACTGAATCAGATACCCTTCACTAGTTTAGAGAAAGATCCAAGACCTGAAGATATTTCCACAACCTTGCACCTGAAACCGGCCGATATTGCATCTAATTGGGAAACCAAGAGTGGGGTTAAAGGTCTCCTTACAAAATTTCTGATGGAGAAAGCTCAGTTATTCCTAGATTCCACGAGTTTTCATGCTTTCGAAGATGTTTTAGCTTTACTAATTTATGGTTTGGTATTATTCCCCAATTCGGACCAACTTATAGATGTAAACACCATCAAGATACTCCTCACTCATAATCCTATGCCTTCTTGACTCAGAGATACTCTGCATTCTCTTCACACTCATACCATGAGGAAGCAAGGAAATCTCATGTGTTATATACCTTTGCTATCCGAGTGGTTTACTTCGCACCTTCCCCGCTCGATAATGAAGAATGAACAAGGTTTGAGGTGGTCTCAAAGGATAATGTCACTCTCTCATTCAAACATTTATTAGTGTTCCCGATCCCAGGAAGACAACATTATTATTGACCATTGTGGAGAGTTACCTAATGTGTCACTCGTAGGCATAAGGGGGCATTACTTATAACCCTTCTCTAGATTTACATCTGTTCGGTTATGCTTGGAGAGACGGTCCTCATGATATGCTTATCCAGGGTATTATATTCTACTATGACAATGATCTTCAAGGTTACCGACAAAGATTTATCTGTGCTTGGGGCATGGTCAATGATATTGCTAGCAGGATTCTGCGGCATAAGAACTCCATCTCTCTAGAGCCATATCTCAAATAGGTATGAGCTCATGCTCAAAACCTTATAATGCCATATTTAGCTGTCCTACCAGTAATCATGGAGCCTGTTGTTGAAGGAGACGTTTCTCAAACCATCCTTCATCCATACATGCCTACTGACCTTGAAGAATCACAGAAGTCCTGGATTCAACTCAAGGAAGAACATGACACATTTGAAACTCAATTTTATACAAGTGAGAAGAAAGTGATAGAGCTGACAAAGCAACTTCACGAGGAGCGAAGTCTTAACGCATATGTTAACTCAAAGAAGATGCGTCCATGAGAAACTTAAAGCTTTAGGAGTTTTTAATTTATTCCTTTGAAATCTTTTGTATTCACATGAACTTACAAATGAAAATCTTGTTTATGTTTCCATTGGTTAACAAATTTAAATCTCATAAGGTCCTTGAAAACATTGCATTTACATATCATGCATGTCATACAGAATAGGTTTTCCTTACAGACATGTTTTCTCATCTTCATGTTGTTTATTTCAGTAAAAAGATGTCTCTCGAACAAAACGTCAAAGAACTTAAAGCTCAAAATGCTCAATTCTAAGAGACGCTCCTGAACTTAGCCAACGGGAAAAACAAACTGATAACGCTCATTGCCAAGAAGAAAAAGACTAGGAAACCAGTCACCATCCTCAATATGGGAAGAAGATCCAAAGGTCCTCCCAAACCAACTCAAAATTGTGATGTTTCCTCTGACGAAGACGACAATCAGGGTGAATATGGTAAGAGTGTAAAGGATGAGAGAGGAAGCAACATTGGTTCTGGCCAATATGCTGATGAAGAGCAAGAAGACTATTATGCGGAATAATATCCTCCCACTGATGAAAAGTACAAATAGCTGGAAGATCGTCTCAACGCTATGGAGATCCAGAGAGTACCTTTGTTGGATTTTGAAGAGCTGGGATTAGTATCGGGTGTTGTTATCCCCCACAAATTTAAGGTCCCTGCTTTTGTAAATTATGACGGTGTTTCCTGTCCAAAACTTCATTTGAGGTCTTATGTACGGAAGATCCGACCCCATACCACTGACAGAAAGTTATGGGTAAACTTCTTTCAAGAAAGCTTGTCGGGAACACAATTGGAATGGTTCTATTAACTGGAAGGGACCAATATTCACACCTGGGAAGATTTGGTTGCTGCTTTCTACAAGAAGTACCAGTATAATGCTGATCTCACACCAACCTGCATGCAACTACAAAGTATGTCCATGGGTTCTGATGAAAACTTCAAAGAGTACACCCAGAAATAGAGAGACCTTTCAGGAAGGGTTCAACCTCCTTTAGCTGAAGGGAATTGGTCGACATGTTCATGAGCTTGCTGATAGGTCCTTTTTATAACCACCTACTTGGAAGTTATTTAGTCGGTTTCACTGAACTGATATTGAAGGGGGAACGTGTTGAGAATGGAATCAGAAGTGGTAAAATCTAAGCGGCTATATCTTCTGATACTCAGAAGAAGCCATACAATGGTAAGAAAGAGTCCAATTCCGTGTACGGCCAAAAGGGTCGTAATAAGAGTAACCACAACCAATCTGTGGGGGTAGCTCTGATCTCTAATCATGCATCAGTGCAACAACAACAACGGGGTAACCATTGAAGGCAAGACGATCCCAAGAGACATTTTACCAAAATCAACATGTCGTTGTCTCAAGCATTGCAACACATGTTGAGGATGAATCTTATTACATTGATAGAATCTCATCCAAATGCCAAAACTTCTTCTCCTAACTACAATCCAGATGCAAGGTGTGCCTATCATTCCGGCAGTCCTGGGTATGATACTAACGATTGTTGAGCACTGAAATACAAGATTTAAAATATGATTGACACCAAGGAGATTGAATTCGATCCTCCTGAGACTCCCAACGTGATCACCGCTCCCATGCAGAATCATAATTAGGATCAGATTAATGTTGTGGAAGATGTCGATAGCAGCAACGACTTGAATAACTGGATTTCCCCTAATGCTAATGACAAAAGCTTCTTCATTAGAATTTTTATTTGTAATTTCTTTGTTTTCTCAAACAATTACTGTCATGTCAAACTTTGGTTTTCCCATTAATTCATTGAACATGGTTGTCTTGAATTAATTTGTTTTTACTATATTTAAACTGATTTCTTACTTTGTTTGTGATATTCAACTCTCGATTAAAAGCTATAACCCTTTAGAGGGAGGATGAAGAAAACGATACAATAATCTCTACAACATACTGACCTTGCTGACGATGTACATGTGTTGTTTCAAATCCTAAGCACTGGAGTTATGAGGAAGATAATCCCTAGTCAACCCCTTTGAGCCTAAGAAGCAGGAGTTTTCTTTTTCACATGAATTGAAACCTTTAATTATAACCTGGGGCAGGTTAGTTTCTCAGTTAATTAAAATGTGCATTCAGTCGCAAGCTTTCACTTTGTACACAACAAATAGTATCGAAGACGTCCTTCCAAATCAAAAGACAATGATGGTTCCCCATAAAACAGACAGTCATTATCTCTCAAAAAGAAAAGCCTGCTAAGTCAAAACTTATGAAGGAGACTTAGGAAAAAAACTGGGGCATCCCGCTGACTGTAATCACAGAAGAAATAGTTCAGGAAAATCTTAGGGATAATCAAGTCAAAAGAGGTCGCTGCAAATCCTCAACAAAAGAAAAAATGTTACAAAAAATGACTGCCTTCTCAAATAAACTTCGAGTATCTGAACCATCACCAAAATATAATTCCAAACTCAATTGGAATCTAAACGCATAATTAACTGAGTATAGGGATGAAGAACATTACAGAGAACAAGTTAGGAACAAATAAATTTTGAGACTTTTTTCCTTTTCTTCTTAAACCGTGAACCAGGCCACGTTATAACCCTTACAAGTCCTAACTGGAGCATAGGTTAGTTCGAAAGCATACTGTTACAAAAGGTATCCTGACTCCTATAAGGCTTACTATAAAACCTGAGTTGAATTCATATTCTTACAAAATTATGTTTTTACTAAAATTGCATTTTCAAAACTTCAAGACTGACATAAGCTTTGCATTTTTAATACCAATGTTTACATATGACTAATTGTTCAACAACATATAAATTCGTACAAGGAATATTCAATGAAAGGAAATCCTATCAATAAACATAATTACCTCATATGGAAAGACATTTCCAGTATAGGTCTTTCATAACCAAGGGGCATGACATGGTGTCTAACTGATCTGGGGGAAGTCAAGTCAAGATTCAAGGAATCTCTCAATCTGAATCACTTGGGGCATTGAACATGAGTTTTGTTATACCCCAATTTTTTCCCCTAATATCCCTTCATCATACCATATTGATTCAATCACAACAAGGTCACATTAGGGCTTTTGGTTCTCCTCCCTATCTTTAACTTTGCTCTTTGAGGAATCACCAAGCACCTTGACTTGTTTTTCTTTTGTGATCATGCATGTTTTATTTTGACTTTCCTTTTAATTAATAAAATGAAATGTTGGTTTGTCTTACTTATTAATAATGTAGGTGAAGGCAATGTGGCTTAGCAAGTTGATCCATGGGTTTATGAGTTTATTTTCATACCATACTCAATAAAGCTTGAGAAGTTCAAACCTCACCATTGAAGTTATTTTGGAAGAAATGTCATGGCAAGGTTTATCTTGGTACACCACATTTCAAAATTATCAAGATTGATTCAAATGTACAAGGGGTTGATTGAAGAAGTTGTCATGTTTGGACAAGGCTTTGTTCCCATTGGTCACAAGTGCATATTTCTCTCAATTCTCTAGATAGGGAAGTTTTATTGGTGGCTATTAGTCCTCATTATCATCCTCAACAACTTCTATTTACAAAGCAAGAGTGGTGGTACAAGAAGGTTGTTCAAAATTGTCAAAGTTCCTCAAAGCATTTTCTTGATCTAAGAGCTAGGGTTTTGAACTTCAAAGAAGTATATCTTGCTCATATTTTGGTATTTTTGAGTTATTCCAAAGACATCATTATCTTCAAAGTGTTATTAACAAATCACTTCAAAAGTATCAAGGAGTTTTCATGTGGAAGAAACTTGATGATGAAGAAAGATTACAAGTCCTCCAGATGAATGCCCAATTTCCCATGTATGACTTCAAATGATCATTAATTGGTCAATTTTTATCACCTTGAGCCCACTATTTTTCCACAATGATCTTGAGGATGTGAATTTTATTCCTTCTTTTATGTGCAAAGTGAGAAAATGGATGGAAGATTCCCTAAGGATACAAAAGATTATAGATCATTTCATGATCTTTTGCCAACTTCAACAATTCATAACTCTCAATTTTTGGATATTTTGAATGGTTCAAGTTTAAAAATGTCATTCAAGAGGTCTATTTCATGCCATATTTTTTGGTCAAGAGAAAATTCCAAGAGGAAGGCCATGTTTGGATGCAAAACATTATAGGTCATTTTTGAAGAAAACTTGAAATATTTCTAAGTATGGAAAGTCAACTTCTTTTTCCCAACTTTGACTCATTGCAACTTTCATCTCAAACATCCATTTGATTCCATTATTTTCCCATTTTAAATCTTGTAATCTCATCTTTCTAAAGTATCAAGAATCATGGCCTAAGACCCCTTGAGCTGAGAATGCCATTGGTTTTAACTTGGTAACTTGAAACTAAAGTTTCTTCAAAAGTCAGAATTTGAAATCATTGATTTAACTTCTAAACACATTTTTCTGCACGTTTTTTCTTCTAAACACGTTTAGTGAACTTCCAGAAGTGATTAGCATAGCAAAATGCGCGTTTTGGATGAGTTTTAATAAATATAGAAGTCACACTTTTCTTGTTTGCAACTTCACACGATTTTCCTCCAAACATCATCATTTCACACGCTTGAACATTCCATTTGATTCCCTATAAATAGAGGGTCACCCCTCATTCATTTCCTCAAGCTTTAACAACCAGAATCACCTTGTCAAACTTGCTCCATAACTCATTTTTCTGCAACTTCGAAATCAGTGTTCAAGCCTTTTTCAATCCAATTTTTCTATCAATTCACCTTCCCTGATCTTCCCTGAAGCTAACCATACAATTACCTTTAAGAATCGTGACCTATATTGATCCATAGAAGTCCAGTTTCAGAGCTCTGTAACTCAATTTCAATAGGTAGATTTCTCCATAAATTCATCAAAACTTTGATATCATTGTGAAGCTCTCATTGCCCTGGTTCTAGTTGCAACACTTGCTTTTATCTGGAAACACGTTTTGACCATGAAATTTCAAATCCCTTTTCAAAAATTCTCTTCCAAATTACTTGAGCTACATTTTATATAAATTTGTCGCGAAGGTGTGGTTGTCTTCGTCTTGAAGAGACGAAGCGAATGCCATATGTCTCATGCTCTAATTTTACAGATTGCACAACCTAGTTTTGGGATTGGCTGGAGGTTGAAGATGACCAACGTGTCATCTTCCAACCAATGATGGCGTGCCATTTGTATTTTTTGAATTTCTGATTTATATTTGATCCTATGCTTTATTCAGTAATGACCATGATATGCACAGTGTGCCAGATCCCTTGGATTTGATTACTAACATGTTTTAACTCTCATCCAATGGTCCACATATTTTTTACTTTATTTTTTTATTTTTTATTTTTATATTTAATTGTTTTAAACTTCAAAAAATCCTAGAAAACTCATTTTTAGTCCAAAAAATCTGAAAAAATTATGAAAAATATTTTTGATTTTTCTCTTTCTGATTTTTATTTTTTCACAATTTTATTTTGTGTTTTGTTATTTTTTATAAATTTTCACTTCGTTTGAATTGTTTTAAATATTTAAAAATACTTTCAGGCATTTTTAAATTTTGAAAAAAATATGGAATGATCCAATGATATTGTGACAAATATCGGTGACCTCATTTATTTTTTATTTATGACTTTGTTATTTTTTTTATCATTTTTGGTTTATTTTACTCATTTCTTTTAATTTTAAAAATAGTTTCTGACTTTAAAAAAATACCAAAAATTTTATAAAAGTATTTGAGTTCATTTCTGATTTTTCTATGATCTTAATTTTTCTTGATTAATTTGAACATAGTTGATATTTTTGTTTCTTATTTCTATTTTAAAAACATTTTAAAACCCTTTTTAATGTATATATTAAATGCAATATTATTTTGTGATTATTTTCTGGATGATCTTGGGTTGAATTTTTGATCATGAACTTTGTTAACATCATTGGATCCATCATGTTGAGTCTAACTCCATAATAATGGATGAATGATTTTAATAATAGTTTGATTAAAATTTAATTCAAATATGGTTTGTATATTCTCCCCCACCCTTCTTCATCTTATCCCATTCTTATTGCACTAAGTGTTATTGGAGCATGATCTCTATATCATGTCTCAAAACAAATGATGCATATATTGCTATTGACCGACCTCAAAATAGGTGCGACTTCTATATAAGTCCACTTACGATTGCTTAACATAGCGCTAAATTGTATCCCAATTTGAATAAATGATCATTCTTGGTCCAAACCTATGTTTGCAAGCCCAAGTATGTTAATTTGATCTCTTTGATCCAATAACCTTGAGATTCATTGTGTGTAGGCTTTGGTTCTACCAATCCTCTAATGGATTGACAACACTTTTGGTTAACGCGAATCACTTAAACATCTTTGATCATTAAATGGTAATTTTGAGGATTCCAAATGGAAGATATACTTGACAAAAAGCAAATGCAACTTGTTGTGTGGAGGCTTTGGTTCTACCAATCCTCTAATGAGTTACAAATGCAAGTTTCAAGATGGTTATCCAACTAACCACTAATCATTAACAATTGATTTTACTTTATGCTTTTATTTTTTATGCTTTATGTACCATTTACTTTAGCATTTACATTTCATGCTATTGTTCATCTTTGCTCATTTGACCGTTTACTTTCTTGTCATTTTTATTTTGCTCACTTGAGCTTTTCTTTTCTTTTCTTAAGATACCTAATAATCAACATGAACCCTAAAAAGCATTAACGATACTTGGACTATTTGGTTACTATCCTTGGCATTATGGAGTATTGGACTTCTTGGAATTAGGATTAGAAACCTGGGCCTATGTTGGAGACCTTGTGACCTTAATTGATATTTTGTCTAGAGTTATTGAGGTTTACCTCAATACATTGGGTTGTTTGTTTGTTTTGTGTGCAGGTTATTGTGATTACAAACTTTGTTTGTAATCTGGAATGCACCGGTATACAGCCGTTACTCTGCCCAATTTTTGTGAACACTTAATACACTTGAAGTTTGGTTCTCTCAATAGGTCTAATACCTTTGCTTTTTTGGTTTCAATCCAAGGAATGGGAATTCTATCTTGACTCATAATGTCAAGTATTGGCTTCTTGTTGGTTAGATGGTTCTTATCCCTAGTTTTTACCTTATGCTTTAGGATAGTCTCTTCTTCTCCTCCCAACTTATTTAATTTCAAAAATTTCCTCCCTCCTTTTGAAAACCCTTCTTTTTTCTAAACTTGAACCACTTTCATAATAAACTTGGACTTAGGGCCATGCATTTTCAAAACTTTTTCATAAATAAACTACAATCAACTTAATAATACCTTGACATTTTTTGTGAGAAGACTAAAAGTCAATTAATCTCATTTCAAACCATTTTTCCACTTTAGCTTCTTACTTTAAAACTTTTCTCAAAAAATTGGACTCTTCTCAATCCTTGTAGTGATGCAAATAACTATACTTCTACAATATTTAGTGAAGAGAGATATTTTCCACTTGGGTGTTTAGTGAGGCATTGTTGATTTTAAAATCCAAGCCATATCCTACACTTTGAGGTGATGCAAATTCTCCTTTGTCATGATTGTGGGTAGTAAGTATGTTTTCCATACAGACAATGACGATGATGTCTTATCTCGTAAAGTTAACCATCACACTTGTGTTTTAAAATATTTTAAATGGTGAACTACGTGTACCCTGATCCCGTATTGCACAAAAGGTGGTACTTAGGAACTAAATGTTTGCAACTGCAGAGGGTGCAAAAATCATAAAAAATATATTTCTTTTCTCACCTCCACCATCTATTTTATATACAACATTTCATAGCCAAAATATACAGATTTTTCAAAGAGGTTCCTGCGGAGTACCGTAGATGTTTAGGGTTCTAATACCTTCCCTTTTCATAACCAACCCCCTTACCAAGAATCTTTCCCCCTCTTTTTGTGCTACTCGCTCTTTTCCCATTCCTTTGGAAACATTAAAGCGCGATGGAGATTTTTATTTTGATCTGTGTAAGTCTAGTCAATCCAATGGCTCAGTCTTAAACATTTTTACGGCTACAAGTTCCAACAAAGGGCCACGTAGGATCAAGAAAACATTCTCTGGCATGATACAACACTTACTGTGAAAATTCTTCGCACCCTGTAAATACGGACATAGTCAAAAAAATATTACACGTAAAAGAGACCTGCTAGGTCGACAGGCCTAGGAAAAAATAAGGGCATCTCGGCGAACCAAAAGGGTTCGGAAAAAAAAAATAGGGATATATAAAAAATTGTACACCCGACAAGTCGAAAACCTGAAAAGGCGGCTTGGGCAAAAATGAGTATCCCGGTGGACTGAAAACCTGAAAAGGCGATCAAGTCAAAAGTTAGGGATTAAAGCGTACGACTATGTCCCATTATCTTATCACTTGTATATCAGTATAAGAGTTATCACCCTGATCACCATTTACCGAGGGCTCTAGAAGTTAAGATAATGTTCAAGTCATCCATAAATCCCCAAAAGTAGTTTCCACAGAATTATATCTACAGAGCTGTAAGTGTTTGTTTGTTGGCATTTTTTTGGTAAAACCAGAGTTGCGAATGTCATGACTGATGTCATAACATTCTGGGATAAAGGTACATTCTGCAGAAAAGAATGTCATACAGGAACTTCTCAGTATGAGGTGTTTATCATGATCATTAAACAATGATCATATATAGTGTATTCTACCAAAATCAGTGAGCAGGATTCTTGTTGTCATAACCAATGTTAAGACATCCTGTACTGATCTAACATTTGTGCAGATTTGTTATTCCTGAGATTTTTCAGGAATCTGATATGCTTCTCTGAGTTGATATATACAGTCCAGATCAGATGCTCACGTGGACATTAGGTTAACTTTGCTTAACCCTAAACTGGTATGATGAAAGCCTAAGACCAAGTCTTTAGGTTAACTTTAGTTAACCCTAGCTATTTTCATGGAAGCCCTAACGGAAGAATAGTCGGCCTATATATTCCTCATGAAGATTAATGGTGAAGGATACTTTTTGACAGAAGATCAATAAGGGATTGTATAGTTGTAACTACTGTGAGCCAAGCAATTATCATTGTGATAAGTGACATGGAGTAGGATTTGATTGTAAGGGTTGTGTATCACTCAAAGCTTTGAAGCACGAGTGTTTGTGTCACTTGATTAAAGCTTTGAAGCAAAATCAAGTTAGGATTGTTTATCACTCAAAGCTTTGAAGCACGAGTGTTTGTCACTTGATTAAAGCCGTGAAGCAAAATCAAGTGTGTGTACTGAAGAGTGTCTTCATAATCTCATTAATCAATAGTTTAGTATCATTGTTGTGATTGAGGGGGAGTGAGTAGGAACTCAGGTTTAAGTTGAACTTAGATTGAAGTTGCGTTGGGTAGGTCTTAAGTGAAGGAGATAAACTGGTTAGTTTATTCCTGAATTAATATCTCTTATAGTGAATTTCCTCCCTGGCTTGGTAGCCCCCCGAGTAGGTGTTGTTACACACTGAACTGGGTTAACAAATGATTGTGTTCTTTACTGTTTTTAAACTTACTGTCTTGAAGTGTGTCAGATACGGTGTCATAACATTCACTGTGACATTAAGTATATGTTGCCAGAATTTCAATTGGCATCAGAGCAGGCACCCTGCCTGTCTTACTAGGTGAAATCTAGGGATATTATTTTCCGGCGCTATGGACAAGGAAGGAGGATTTGGGAACAGACCACCTATTCTGGATGGATCAAATTATGACTACTAGAAACCTCGTATGATTGACTTCTTGAAATCACTGGACAAAAAGGCTTGGAGAGCTGCTGACAAAGGATGGAACCATCCCACCATAATTAGGAAAGATGGGACGACCAGTCTGAAACCTGAGGAAGAATGGAGCAAATAAGAAGATGAGTTAGCCCTAGGTAACTCCAAAGCATTAAATTCCTTGTTCAATGGAATTGATAGAAACATATTCAGACTAGTACATCAATGTGAACTGGCCAAGGATGTTTGGGACACTCTCAAAACCACCCATGAGGGTACATCCAAAGTAAAAATGTCAAGGCTTCAGATGCTTACTACCAAATTTGAGAACCTAAGGATGATGGAAGATGAGACCATTCATGAGTTTCACATGAACATCTTGGAAATTTCCAACACCTCAGGAGCATTGGGAGAAAAGATGTTAGAAGAAAAGCTGGTGAGAAATATTCTCATATCCTTGCCTACAAGATTTGCAATAAAGTGACTGCTATAGAGGAAGCTCAGGATATCTGCAACTTGAAGGTTGATGAACTCATTGGGTCACTTCAGACTTTTGAGATGGGGATCAGTGACAATGTTGACAAGAAAAACAAGAGCATAGCACTTGTATCCAATACTGAAGATGAAAACAAGGAGGGTGATAAAGAGAATATTTCAGAAGCTATAGTTATGCTTGGAAGATAGTTCAACAAACTCATCAAGAGAATGGACCCAAAGTCAAGGTCAAATGTCAAGAACATTCCCTATGACATTAGCAGATCCTATGACTCCAGCAGAAGACCTAAGTCTGAAGAAAAGGGAAATCAAAGCAGAGGAATCCAATGTCATGGATGTGAAGGATATGGGCACATTCGAGCTGAATGTCCTACCTTTCTTAAGAAACAAAATAAAGGAATGTTTGTTACTTGGTCTGATTGTAACTCAGAAAGTAACTCTGAAGAAGAATCTGCTAAACTAGTCATTGCACTAGCTGGTATTTGTAACTCTGATAGTGACTCCAGTGATGAGGAAGTGACATTTAAAGAACTTGCTGACACCTACAAGAAGCTATGTATCAGAAGTGCTGAAGTCTTCCAGCAAAATGAGAAACAGAAAAAACACATAGTAAAATTGGAGGTTGAAAAGAAGGAAGACACTGATACTATAAACCATCTCGAAGGTGAAGTTCAAATGCTAAACTCAAAACTTGATCAGATGACCAAGTCTGTTAAGATGCTGACAAATGGAACTGACAAGATGGAAGAAATCCTTCAGGCTGGACAAAATGTGTGAAACAAGCCTGATAAACAAATGTCAAAGCAGATGTCACAACATAGCACTCAACATCGAGAACAGATAAATATGAAGAAAAAGTATCAAAGATGGAGATGTCATCATTGTGGAAGGTTTGGTCACATAAATCCATTCTGCTTCAGATTATATGGATATCCTAATCAGATCCCAGTTGTCAAACTTAAGCCTAACAAGGCACCATATACTCAAAAGTGGAAGAAAAAGTCTGCAGCCCTGATAGCTCACACCTCCCTCAGAGTTTCTGCCAAGGAAGACTGGTACTTTGACAGTGGATGCTCTAAACACATGACTGGAATCAAGAATCTTCTGAATAATGTTAAACCTCATACTACTAGTTATGTCTCTTTTGGAGATGGTGCTAGAGGATAAATCAAAGGAGTTGGAAACTTGGACTGCCCTGGAGTTCCAAACCTAAATGAAGTGTTGCTGGTAAATGGCTTGACTGCTAATCTCATAAGTATCAATCAATTATGTGATCTAGGATTCAAGGTCAACTTCACCAAGTATGAATGTCTTGTAACTAATGAAAAACAAGAAGTTGTAATGGGAGGAGTCAGATCAAAAGACAATTGTTACTTATGGGAGTCTGAAAACACTAATTACTCTTTTGTATGCTCTATAGCCAAAGAAGAAAAGGAAGTGAAACGGTGGCACCAAAAACTTGGTCATTTACATCTAAGAGGGATGAAAAAGATCATATCCATGGAGGCAGTCAGAGGGATTCCAAGGCTTCAAATTGATGAAGGAAGAGTCTGTGGTGAATGTCAGGTTGGAAAGCAAACTAGAATGTCACATCCAAAGACAAGACATCTGACCACCTCTAAGGTGCTAGAACTTCTACATATGGATCTGATGGGTCCAATGCAGGTGGAAAGTCTTGGAGGAAAGAGATATGCGTATGTTGTTGTGGATTATTTTTCCAGATTCACCTGGATTAACTTCATTAGGGAAAAGTCTGATGTATTTGATGTATTTAAGGAACTGTGCAAAAGAATTAAAAGAGAAAAAGAAGGATGCATTGTCAGAATCAGAAGTGATCATGGCAAGGAATTTGAAAACAATAAGTTTGATGAGTTTTGTTCCTTAGAATGAATCAATCATGAATTCTCTTCACCCATAACTCCTCAACAAAATGGAGTTGTTGAAAGGAAAAACAGGACTATACAGGAATCTTCCAGAGCAATGATTCATGCCAAAGGACTTCCTATTCATTTTTGGGCTGAAGCTATGAATACATCCTGTTATGTCCATAACAGGGTCACCTTGAGAAAGGGAACATCATCCACCATTCATGAACTATGGAAAGGAAGAAAGCCTATAGTAAAGTACTTCCATGTCTTTGGAAGCAAATGCTATATTCTGACAGATCGTGAACAAAGGAGAAAGATGGATCCTAAAAGTGATGAAGGAATATTCCTAGGATACTCTACCAACAGCAGAGCATATAGGGTATTCAATTCCAGGACCAAAGCTATGATGGAATCTATAAATGTCATAGTTGATGATTACCATGAGGAAACAAATGTCCCTTATGATGCTGAGAGATTCTTTGAGACTTCAACTCAAGTGTCTAAAAAGGATGATGTACCTAAAACTACTTCATCAGAATATGAATCAAAGGAAGCTAACAAAGATCCTTCCATCAGAATTCAGAAAGATCATCCTAAGGAACTCATCATAGGAGACCCTAACAGTGGAGTCATTACAAGATCTAGAGAAATCATCTCAAACTCTTGCTTTGTATCTAAGATTGAACCAAAAAATGTTAAGGAGGCTTTGAATGATGAATACTGGATTGGAGAAATGCAAGATGAATTGAACCAATTCAAGCAACATGAAGTATGGGAGTTAGTTCCTAGACCAGAAGGAACAAACATTATTGGCACAAAATGGATCTACAAGAACAAATCAGATGCTGAAGGAGTTGTCACCAGGAATAAGGCAAGGCTTGTTGCTCAAGGCTACACTCAAGTTGAATGGGTTGATTTTGATGAAACTTTTGCTCCTGTAGCCAGACTGGAATCAATGAGACTTCTTTTGGGAGTTGCTTGTCTCCTTAAGTTTAAGCTATTTCAGATGGATGTAAAGAGTGCCTTCCTAAATGGGTACTTAAATGAGGAAGTATATGTGGAACAGCCTAAAGGATTTGTGGATCCAAACTGTCCTGATCATGTCTACAAATTAAGGAAAGCTCTATATGGCCTGAAACAAGCTCCTAGAGCCTGGTATGACAGATTGACAAAATTCTCATTGACAAAGGATACAGGAAAGGAGGCTTGGATAAAAATCTTTTTGTCAAAAATGAAGGAGGAAAGATAATGGTAGCTCAAATTTATGTTGATGACATAGTGTTTGGAGGAATGTCAGATAAAATGGTTAAACATTTTGATGACCAGATGCAAGCTGAATTTGAAATGAGCCTCATGGGAGAATTGACCTACTTTCTTGGGCTGCAAGTCACACAGATGGAAGACTCAATTTTTCTGTCTCAAAGCAAGTATGCAAGGAATATTGTCAAGAAGTTTGGGATGGAGAATACCAGTCACAAAAGGACTCCTGCACCTACTCATTTAAAGCTATCCAAAGACACAAGTGGGGAAAATATGGATCAAAGCTTGTACAGAAGCATGATAGGAAGTCTGCTATACTTAACCGGCAGCAGACCTGACATTGCTTTTACAGTTGGAGTATGTGCAAGATACCAGGCTGAACCCAATGTAAGTCACATCAACCAAGTGAAAAGAATTCTGAAGTATGTGAGTGGAACTTACAACTATGGCTTGTTGTACTCTCATGGATGTGAACCAATTTTGTCTGGTTACTGTGATGCTGATTGGGCTGGTAGTGCTGATGTTAGAAAGAGCACCTTTGGAGGATGCTTCTTTTTGGGAAATAATCTTGTCTCTTGGTTCAGCAAGAAACAGAATTGTGTGTCTCTATCTACTACTGAAGTTGAATACATAGCAGCTGGTAGCAGCTGCTCTCAAATGATCTGGATGAAACAGATGCTAACTGAGTATAATGTCACATAAGATGTCATGACATTGTACTGTGACAATCTGAGTACTATCAACATTTCCAAGAATCCTATACAGCACAGCAGGACTAGGCATATTGACATTAGACATCACTTCATCAGAGATCTTGTGGAGGAAAAGGTGATTAAGCTGGAACATGTTACCACTGAACTACAACTGGATGACATTTTTACCAAGGCACTTGATGCTAGTCAATTTGAAAATTTGAGGGGCAAGCTGGGTATTTGCCAATATGAAGAGATGTAGCAATTAATTTTTCTTAAAACAAGGGATGAAAGAGATATTTTAGTTAAGTCTATTCTGATTGGGCTAATCATCTGTTTCCCTATTTCTTTCCAAAATTTTAAGAAGTTGAATAGACATTCATATATCTCCCTCTTCTCGCGCTTCTGCAACAATCTCCATTCTCTCAAATAAAGATTTCACTCTCGCTGTTACTTTTTTTCTAAATCACTCAAAATGTCTCAACAATCCATGACATCATCTTCTTCAAAGGCGACTGCTTCTTCCGTATCCTCTGACAGCGAACCTAGGGCAATCACAAACTGCATGGATACTGATGTTCTTGAGATAACTCCTCTTCGTGAACTGGAAGTTGATCCCACTAAGGTCAAGAAGCTGCGAACCAGACATAGAAGAAGATCACAAGCCTATCCATCTGGTAAATCTTCTCAAACATCATCTTCTTTTCCTCCAGAGATAGCAAATAGGGAAGGTTCTGCTTATGTACATCAAGCTATTGCTAGACTAGTCACTAGGATTCTTAATGAGAATCACTCTGTTACTGGCATTTATGTACCTTTGAACCAAGAAACTACTAGTCCTAATGTAGAAATGGATCCAGATGTCACTCAGAATGTTGAGACACCTGATGACAACATTAGGAAATCTCTAGAAAAACATGATGATCACCAGAACCCTACTGACAAGGCTGTTGAACCCCCGGTTATTGATGTTGATGAAGAATACTCTGACAATGATTTAATTGCTAATATCAACCCTAGCATAGCTAGAAGGATGATGAGAAGAAAAGAAAAACAGAATGCTACCCAAAGCCCCTCCAAAGAGAAGGCTACTAAAGCTGTTCATAAGAAAACCAGGTATGAGAACAAGACTAGAGTAGAAGCTGAGAAGGATCAAAAAGCTGGAATGTTGAAAGGGAAAGGGAAGGTAAAAGCTAAAGTACCTGTTGGTAGTCTCTCAAAACCTTTGAGACAACCAATAGCCAAGAAAATGAAGGATCCTGAACCCTTTGAATCTGATGAGGAATCAGACTTTGATTTTGATGTTGAGAGCAATGTTCGAGACATTCCTCTCAGGAAGAAACCCTCTTCTAGAAAACTGCCTAAAGTCCCTGAAGTTGCCATTGACAACATCTCTTTTCACCATCCAGAAAATGCAAGCAGGTGGAAGCATGTGTTTCTGAAAAGGATTGCCTTGGAGAGAGAGCTGAACATCAGTGTTATTGAGTGTAAGGAAATCGTGGATCTAATCAAAGTTGCTGGCCTGATGAAAACAGTGGTCAAGTTTTCCAACTGCTATGAGATTCTTGTCAAAGAATTCATAGTAAATTTGTCTGATGGATGTGCTGATGGAAAGTCAGCTGATTTTATGAGTGTTTATGTGAGAGGAAGAAAGGTAAATTTCTCTCCTACTGTGATAAACAATTGCCTAGGAAGGCCTGATGATACTCAACCTGAGCTTGAAGTTACTGACAACCAAGTTTGTCAAACCATCACGACCAAGCAAGTTAAGCACTGGCCCTTGAAAGGAAAGCTAAATGCAAGCAAGTTGAGCATGAAGCTTGCCATACTGCACAAAATTGGTGCAGCTAACTGGGTTCCCACCAACCACAAATCTTCCATTTCCACAGGATTGGGAAGATTTATCTATGTTGTTGGAACCAGGACAAACTTTGATTATGGCAAGTACATCTTTGATCAAACATTGAAACATGCTGGAAGCTGTGCTATTAAAGGCCCTATTGCTTTTCCCTCTCTCCTGTGTGGTATAATCATTGCTCAGTATCTTGATATTCTGGTTGAAAAAGACTCTGTATGCAAAAGAGCCCCTGCTCTTGGTTTGCACTATAAGCTATTTCAGGGAACAAATGTCCCTGACATTGTTATGACATCTGCTGAGACATCAACTGTCAAATCTCATTCCAAGAAAAATGATGTTATAGTTGTGCTAAAAGAAAACTGCAGAGAGCTTGATACAAGAAAAAGGACTCTTGAAGAGCTGATTGCTAGACTAGAACAGGAGGAGAATGAAGAACAAATAAGGGAAGAGGATGCTGATGAAGACCAGCATAATGCTGAAGATAGTGCTTCCTCGAAAGATGACAGTGCCTGAAGATCAGTGTTGTTGAAAAGATTGCTGCTGGAACTTGTTGCTGCCAAATGACTTCTTATTATTTCTGTGTTTTTTTTATTCCTTTTGGATGATTGTATAACTTAAAAGTACAAGTATCTTTGGCCTCTTTATGGCTAAAAAGGGGGAGAAGAATTTGTGATAATTTTGGTAGAATTAGACTTGGTAGCTGTTATTAAAAATTCTGCTGCATTCTAATCTCTGATTGTTTAGGGGTTTTAGCCAAAAAATTTCCAAAGGGGGAGTTTGTAAGTGTTTGTTTGTTGGCATTTTTTTTGGTAAGACCAGAGTTGCGAATGTCATGACTGATGTCATAACATTCTGGGATAAAGGTACATTCTGCAGAAAAGAATGTCATACAGGAACTTCTAAGTATGAGGTGTTTATCATGATCATTAAATAATGATCATATATAGTGTATTCTACCAAAATCAGTGAGCAGGATTCTTGTTGTCATAACCAATGTTAAGACATCCTGTACTGATCTAACATTTGTGTAGATTTGTTATTCCTGAGATTTTTCAGGAATCTGATATGCTTCTCTGAGTTGATATATACAGTCCAGATCAGATGCTCACGTGGACATTAGGTTAACCTTGCTTAACCCTAAACTGGTATGATGAAAGCCTAAGACCAAGTCTTTAGGTTAACTTTAGTTAACCCTAGCTATTTTCATGGAAGCCCTAACGGAAGAATAGCCGGCCTATATATTCCTCATGAAGATTAATGGTGAAGGATACTTTTTGACAGAAGATCAATAAGGGATTGTATAGTTGTAACTACTGTGAGCCAAGAAATTATCATTGTGATAAGTGACTTGGAGTAGGATTTGATTGTAAGGGTTGTGTATCACTCAAAGCTTTGAAGCACGAGTGTTTGTGTCACTTGATTAAAGCTTTGAAGCAAAATCAAGTTAGGATTGTTTATCACTCAAAGCTTTGAAGCACGAGTGTTTGTCACTTGATTAAAGCTGTGAAGCAAAATCAAGTGTGTGTATTGAAGAGTGTCTTCATAATATCAGTAATCAATAGTTTAGTATCACTGTTGTGATTGAGGGGGAGTGAGTAGGAACTCAGGTTTAAGTTGAACTTAGATTGAAGTTGCATTGGGTAGGTATTAAGTGAAGGAGATAAACTGGTTGGTTTATTCCTGAATTAATATCTCTTATAGTGAATTTCCTCCCTGGCTTGGTAGCCCCTAGAGTAGGTGTTGTTACACACTGAACTGGGTTAACAATTGATTGTGTTCTTTTCTGTTTTTAAATTTACTGTCTTGAAGTGTGTCAGATACGGTGTCATAACATTCACTATGACATTAAGTATCTGTTGCCAGAATTTCAAGAGCAATTTGCACAAGCTTATCTTCAACAGAGATACATTCCTCAACAATCCTATATATGTAAGTCAAACTGAAACTAGGGAATCTTCCAGCAGTTCCTTTCTATATCTCTGATTTACAGCTTGACATAACCATCTCCCCTAAGAGGTTCCCCAACAGATAGGAAGATCCGATCATTCCCCCCAGTATACGATGAAAACTTCCTCAACATAGCCTATGAAATATTAATCCTCGACATAAATTATTTCCTTAACAGGGTTTATAGGAACATCATTTCCCAGCGGAGTTTATTTCTCCAACACCATGAAATCCTCTCTTTCCCTCCAGCAGAGTCTAACCAAAGTTGTTAATCTCCAGAGAAACTGCTGCAATGACTAAAACTTGGTCAGATATCATCCATCTCTCTTGTCCCCCAATCAGGATATGCAAAAATCAATTCCTTCAGCAAACAGCAAGCAACCGACTCTCCTTGATTATTTTTATCCTCAAGCAGAAGCCGAAAATCCCCAGCGAAGTATCCTTAAACAGAAGACGAGAATCTCCAATAAAATTATTCTCAGCAAAAACTAAAGAATTACTTTCTTCATCTCCAGCGACTGTCAAGGATTCATTGTCCCCGGCAAGAACATTGTTATAAGAAGCTATCAATATGCTCCAATGACATGTCGTATCCATACATCATTTACAATATCATAACATATGCATACCAAACACATGTAACATTCTCATTTATTTTGAGAGCATTATTACGCAACGCATACATCATGACATTGCATAAAGTTAACTTTGTCTTTTTATGATTTGCAGGCAGACGAATATTATCAACAATTTACAGACAGGATATAGATCAATTCCAGAAATTGGAAGGGGTGACTATCTACATAACCAACATTTTCATAGAATCAAGTGTAGATTCCTTTTGGTATTCTTTTGGACAAAGTCTGGTGTATATGAATCATTCCAAACGTCTATTTTAGACAAATTCGGGCATAAACTCATTCTAGTATATCATTCAGATAAAATCAGGCGCAGATTTCCTTCTGATACTCTTTTGGGAAAAAGTCAGGCGTATACTCCTTCCAATACCTCTTCTAGATGAAGTCGGGCGTAGACATCTTCTAGTGCATCATTCATATGAAGTCAGACATAGATGTCCTTCTGATACTCTTTTGGAAAAAGTCAGACATAGACTCATTCCAAATACATCTCCTAGACAAAGTCGATCGTAGACTCATTCTAGTATATCATTTAGATAAAATCAGGCGTAGATTTCCTTCTGATACTCTTTTGGGAAAAAATCCAGGCATAAACTCCTTCCAATATCTCTTCTATACAAATTCAGGCGTAGACTTATTCTAGTATATCATTCAGATAAAATCAGGCGTAGTTTTCCTTCTGATGCTCTTTTCGAAAAAAAGCCAGGCGTAGACTCCTTCCAATATCTCTTCCAAACAAATTCGAGCATAGACTCATTCTAGTATATCATTCAGATAAAATCAAGTGTAGATCTATTTCTAATACTCTTTTGGGAAAAAAGTCAGGCGTAGACTCCCACTGATACCTCTTCTAGATGAAGTTGGGCGTAGACATCTTCTAGTGCATCATTTAGATAAAGTCAAGTGTAGATTTCCTTCTAATACTTTTTTGGAAAAAAGTCAGGCGTAGATTCCTTCCAATACCTACTCTAGATGAAGTCGGGCGTAGACGTCTTCTGGTATATCATTCAGATGAAATCAAGCGTAGATTCCTTTTGAAACTCTTTTGGACAAAGTCGGGCGTAGACTCTTCCAAGTATCTATTCTAGACAAAGTCGAACATAGACTCATTATGGTATGTGCTATCTTTGTTTATATCTGTATATGTTCTATTGTTGTTTATGTGTTATATGTTGTATATATGTTTGCTTGGAGTTTCCTGGTTTTCAGGGTGCTTGGTGATTACTTATAAGTCCTATACCCGAACATGGGCAAACTTTAAGATAGGACGGGCGGTATAGTCATGTTAACTTTGAGGGAGTAATCCCAAAAAAGGAGGCATGAGATCCCCCACTCAGTGGAGGCCCCTTTGATTGTAGTGTCGTTTACCGAGTAATTGGAAAGACGTACTGCTTTCGACCTAGGAGCCTGCTGAAGCTGAGGACCGTAGAATACCTAACCCATTATTGACCATTTAGGTGTAAGGCGGCAGCTATGATGGAGTAATCCGAAAATAGTTGTCACGCTATACTATGCTCGGATGAGTTTTTCTTGAGAATATTACTAATTACCGAGTTAATTGGGAAGTTGGTAATATCCGAAGAAAGGATGTAGACTCTGGGAACCTCTAGAACCTTGTTCGGCAGGTGATAACTCTTAGACCATACCTTATGGGTAGTACCTTTGACCTCATGCTCGTGACGTTGAACCTATGAACCCTATGTTTGTGATCTTGTGTGTGATTGTTGAATCATGCATCCATGCACTCATAAGCATCTTTTGAAGAAATTATATTTCAAGTGACTTGAAAGTTGACCATTTGTGAATATCTCAGGTACCTTTTGACCATGGATTCTGGAAAAAGAAAGACCGGAAAATATAGTTTCAAAGATCCCAAGATAGATGAGTTGATCATTCTAATTCCCGAGATTGAGTGTTCTGCAGATTTTTAGAAGAAGTATGGATCCATCATTCCTCTCATAAATCTTAGGATGAAGGAGGGTATTCTCTCGACCTTGGTCCATTTCTATGATCCGATGTACCATTGCTTTACTTTCCCCGAGTACCAGTTGATGCCTATGCTAGAGGAGAATTCTTATCTATTGGACTTATCTGTTACCGATCGTGTTCCTTTTACTGGTTTGGATGGTGAGCCAAAACCATACGAGATTGTTGCTTTGATCCATCTGGGGAAGTCTGAGGTTGAAGCCCATATTACTACTAAAGGAGGGATTAGAGGATTACTAGCTCAGTTCTTATTGGAGAAAGCTCGTTAATTTGCTAGGATGAAGAGTACAATCGCTTTTGAGGCCATATTTTCTCTACTTGCTTATGGATTGTTTTAATTTCCTAATGTGGATACGTTTGTTAACGTTAATGCTATCAGGATCTTCATGATTGGAAACCCAGTTCCTACATTGTTGGGTGATGCTTATTACTCTATTCATCTTCAGAATTCTTATCATGGGGGGGGGGGGGGTGATTATCTGTTGCACGCCTCTATTGTACCGATGGTTTATTTCTCATATGCCATAGTCTGATGCTTTCTGGGATGTCAGGAAGGAACCCCATTGGGCTCCTAAGATCATGGCACTTACTCACTAAGATATTGATTGGTATCATCGGGATTACCATGATGTACATATTTTCGACAGTTTTGGTAGTTTCCCCAATGTACCTCTTCTTGGTACAAAGTGAGGAATTAACTACAACCTTATTCTTACACGACGACAGCTTGGTTATCCGATGAGGGATAAACCAAATAGTATTCATTTGAGTGGTTTCTTTATAAAGGATGGAGAAGACCATAAGGAAGCTAGGGAGCAGATTGCAAAGGTCTGGCGTCACATTCATAGGAAGAGTAGGAAAGACTTGGGACCTAGGGGGCTATTTCTTTAGAGCCTTATCTTCAGTGGGTCCAAACGAGAGCTATTCAGTTGAAGATGCCATATTCCCGTGAAGCACCTATGCCTGATTTTTTTGTGAAGACCACTCCTCCCTTATTGGATGATATAGAAGAGCTACAACTTGCTTTGGTCAGGATGCAGCAAGAAAAGGATGCTTGGAAGAATAAGTGCCAAACTTTAGAGATTTCCTATAAAGAAGACTTGAAGGAGAAAGACGACTTGATTGAGATTCTTGAGAGTCAGGCTGTAGAGACCATGGATAGGCAAGGGGGTTTATTTTCTCTTAAGCCTCAGTCAGATGCTAGTTGCTCACTTCAGGATTCAGATGATTGGAAGGAGGTTGCCACCAGACATGCAGAAGAAAATCAGAAGTTGAAGGCTCAGATTGCTAGGCTTACAGGGAAGCGCCAGCGTATAAAGTGATCTCCATCAGTTTTACTTCTTAGGGTTTCAGACTATTTTCATCTTGTACTTGGGATTATTGAAACTTGTACTCCATTTTGAAGTCATTATAATAAAAAAATTTAGTATTTCAAATGTGTTATTACTTTGATATTTGCAATGTGTCTATAAATCTTTAAGTCCCTTGAAATATTATTAATAAAATAAATCATGTGCATTTCATATCATGCATCATATTGCACATATTTATTGCATTTGTTATGCATATCCAGGTGTCTTACCATGCTTCTTTACTTTATTCAGCAAGTTGTCTCACCACTATAACACTCGAGCTAATTTCAGAAGGAAGATGGACAACTTAGAACAAGAGAATCGCGAGCTGCGCGAGGAAGTTTCTGCTCTGAAGGCCGGCATGGCCAATCTTACTGCTCTTATGGAATCTCTGGTGGCTGCTTAGAATCAACCACCGAGTGTTCAATCTCAACCAACAAGGGTTACTACTGAATCTCTGACTGTTCCTGTGTCTGCTACTCCAACTGTTATTCAGAATCGCATGCCTCAAGGTTGTCCATGGGGAATGCCAGAAAACTTTGTGCCTTAAGGTTTCAATCTTGGTCCTCAAGATACTCCAGTTGTTCAGACTACTATTACTCCTGCACATCTTGTGGTGCATGTTGCGCCTGCTGCGCCTCCTTCGGTAAATGTGGTCCCATTTACTAATAATGATATATATCATCCTTTTCCTCCAACAAGTGAAGACTTTGGTCTTTATGATATAATGGATGATTTTCAAGAGCAGTTTGACAAGATGCAGAGGGAGATGAAGGCCCTCAGGGGAAAGGAATTGTTCGGGCAGAATGTGAATGATTTATGCTTGGTCCCGAATGTCAAGATACCTGCGAAGTTTAAAGTCCCAAAATTTGAGAAATACAAGGGAAACACTTGTCCTCGTGCTCATCTTGTGATGTATGTAAGAAGAATGTCTACCCATACTGATGATCAGTGTCTGCTGATTCACTTTTTTCAGAATAGTTTGACTGGTGCTGCGTTGAAGTGGTATATGAGTTTGGACAACATCAATATCCATACTTTTAATTACTTGGGAGAAGCATTTATCAGACAATACAAATACAACATGGACATGGCGCTTGACCGTGATCAAATCAGGGCCATGGTCTAGAAAGACAGGGAATCATTAAAAGAATATGCACAGAGATGGCATGAGGTAGCCGCCCAAGTGATTCCTTCCATGAAAGAGAAGGAGATGACTAATATTTTCTTGAAGACTCTGGGTGCTTTCTACTATCATAGAATGGTAGCGAGTGCGCCAAGTGACTTTACTGAAATGGTGGGCATGGGTATCCATTTGGAAGAGGCTGTAAGAGAGGGCCGTCTAACAAAAGGTGAAAGTTCCGGAAGTGCGAAGAAGCCATCCTATGGGTTTGCCAAAAAGAAGGAAGGAGATACAAATGTTGTTATGAAACAGAGGAGGTTTAATCCTTCTAGAATAAATTATCAGCATCATTAACAAGTCTCCTCAGTAACTCCAGTTGTTGGTGTAGCTCCAACCACCGTTGCTTATTAGAGACCATCCTACTAGGGCAATCAAGGATATAATCAGATAAGGGAGAGTTATGAACCTATCCCTATGAGCTATACATAATTACTCCTGGTGTTAATTCAGAAGAAGTTGGTTTAGAATTGACCACCTCCCAATGTACCATCACCATTGCCTTGGTATTACAAAGCAGACCAAACATGTGATTTTCATCAGGGAGCACCGAGGCATAATGTTGAAAATTGCTATCCTTTGAATACTGAAGTACACAAATTGGTGAAGTCTGGTATCTTATCTTTCAAGGATGTGAGCCCTAATGTGAAAGATAATCCTCTGCCCAACCATGGAGGAGAAAATGCTTTGAACATGGTGGTCGTCTGTCCATGCGACTTCCGAATTTTTGATGTTAATTTGGTTAGAGGATATTTGGTGAAAATGCATGCAGACCTCTGTGAATTTATCTACTATACGCATGACCATGCTGGTTGTGCTATTTGCAGTACAGATATACAGGGTTGTGACAAGATAAAGGCTGATTTGCAAGAGATGATAGATGAGGGCCTCATCCACATAATCAGGCCTGGGGCAGAGTATGAAGAGGAAGTAAACATGGGTTCTAGATGTCCTGGAGAGTTTATAATCTTTGAGGTGGAATATATGAATGAGGATCTTGTACAATTTCATGCTATTTTCAGCCACATGGCTGGTCAGGTAGAACATCAGTATGGATCTTGCCGAATTTGCTACCGGGACTCCCGAGGATGTTCAATTGTAAGGAAAGATGTTCAGTTGTTGTTGGATAATGGAACTATCAAGTTTACAGGCCAAAGGGATGATTACCATGAAGTTGATGTGATTGAGGTTTTTTTGGCTGAAGAAGAATCGGATGATGAGTATGCCTCTGCGGATGAGTTCTTCTCAGATGAAGATATGTTTTCCAAAGACGGTTATGTAATGAATGAATGTGTTGAAGAGGGAGTAAATGTTATTGTGCCTTGTTTTGGTGCACCTACCCATTTTGAAGTTGAATATCATAGCAAGCCAGCTATTACTCTATTGGTGATTAGTTTACCGTGTTCCGTCCCCTACAAGTCAGATAAGGTTGTACCCTACAAATATAATGCTACAATTTTATAGGATGGTGTGGAAGTTACCATCCAGCCAATGCCTAATGTTGGAAATATTATTGAGACTAGCAGGGTGACCCGCAGTGGTCGTGTATTTGCACTAGTTGTTCATGGAGATGTTAGTGTTGGAAAGAAAATTGTTGAAAATGTTGAACCCAAGAAGGCAGTGGGTGAATCTAGTGGAGCTTTGCTAGAAAAATAGGTGGATGATATTTTAAAGATGATTAATATGAGCGACTACAGAATTATGGATCAGCTACTACAAACTCCTTCAAAAATATTTATCTTGGCTTTATTGATGAACTCCTCTGCTCACAGAGAATCTTTGATGAAGGCATTGGACCAAGCTTTCGTGGAAAGTGACATGCCTATAGACTAATTCAACAGTGTAGTAGGGAGCATTGCCTCATGTAATAACCTGAGTTTCTGCAACGATGAACTGCCCGATGAAGGAAGGAATCACAATTTGGCCCTCCACATCTCTATGAATTGCAAGAACGATGCATTATCCAATATGCTGATTGATAATGGATCCGCATTGAACTTTATACCAAGGAGCACGCTTATGAAGTTAAAATATCAAGGAACACCCATGCACCCAAGTGGCATTATTGTGAAGGCGTTTGATGTATCAAGGAAATCTGTTATTGGTGAAGTGGACTTGCCTATTCATATAGCTTCTTGCTGGGACAGCCGTGCATACATGAGGTAGGGGCTGTCACTTCAACTTTACACCAGAAGTTGAAGTTTGTAAGTGAAGGAAAAATGGTAATTATAAATGGAGAACAAACATTATTGATATCTCATTTGTCCTCTTTCAGCATTCTGGAGGCGGATGAAGTTGCTGTTGGAACCCAGTTCCAAGCATTATCCATTGATAATATAAGAGGAAATGATAATTCTATGGCTTCATTTAAGGATGCTTAACAGGTTGTGCGTAATGGCCATAGTGAAGTATGGGGACATATTGTTGATCCACCTGTAAACAAGAATAGAGCTGGCTTAGGGTTCTCTGTGAAGAATGATAAAGGTAAGAGCATGAAGCTAAAGTCTACTGTAGGAAAGTATCAAGGTATCTTTCATAGTGGGGGTTATATGCATCCAACTTTTTCGGGGATTAATGCCATTGTGGAAGATGAAGCAGAGTCAGAAATTCCAAATTGTGTGATGCAAGGAGTTAGGGTTCATAACTGGATCTCCATTGATGTTCCCTCTTGCATACATGTTTCAAAGTAATTTGTTTTTGTTAGTATTTTTGAAAATCTTTCACTCTGCCCAAGGTGAAAGTATTAATATTGTATGGGCTTATTAATTTGCTTTGATTTTTAAAATCAATAATAAAAGTTGTCTTTGTTTTCCAAATTGTGTCTTTATTTTTTGCTTTTTCTTGGAAAATGGTAATCAGAAAAAACCTTTCAAAATAAATAATAACAGAAATTCAATCTGCATGATCACTTATTATATGTGTCAGTTTCTAAAAGCAATCATAAATCATATGTGCAGATTAATTAAAAAACCCGTTGAATACAATGACCCTGCACCCTCTCCAAACTTTGAATGTCCTGTGTATGGGGCCGAAGAAGAAGACTATGATGAGATTCCAGAAGAGGTCTCACGATTGCTTGAGCGCGAGTAGAATTCCATTCATCCATATAAGGAGCCATTGGAAGTAATCAATTTGGGTTCAGAAGAAGATCCGAAGGAAGTCAAGATCGGAGCATTGTCACATCCTGATGTGAAGAGGAGTTTGATTGAGATGTTGAAAGAATATGTGTATATTTTTGCTTGGTCTTACCAAGATATGCCTGGTCTAGATACAGATATTGTAGAGCACCGTTTTCCGCTGAAGCCAGAGTTCCCGCCAATCAAATAGAAGTTGTGAAGAACTCACCCAGATATGGTAGTAAAGATTAAAGACGGAGTTCTAAAGCAGATTAATGTCGTTTTTCTTGTGATATCAGTGTACCCTCAGTGGATTCCTAATATTATCCCAGTACCTAAGTGTTGTACCCCAATTTTTGCCCCTAAGATCCCTTCATCTTACCATATTGTTTCCATCACCACAAAATCACATTAGGGACTTTGGTTCTTCTCCCTATCTTTAGCTTTGCTCTTTGAGGAGTCACCAAGCACCTTGATTTGTTTGCTTTTGTGATCATGGATATTGTAATTTGATTTTTCTCTAATTAACAAAATGCAATATTGGTTTGTCTTACTTGTTGATAATGTAGGTAAAGGCAATGAGGTTTAGCAAGTTTGCTTCATGGGTTCATGAGTTTATTTCCATGCCCTAGTCAAAATCTTGAGAGATTCAAACCTCACCATTGAAGTTGTTTTGAAGTTGGTATGAAATTGTTCTTGGTGGCCATAGGTCCTCATCATCATCCTCAACAATTCCTATTCACAAAGGAAGAATATTGGCACAAAAAGTTTGTTCAAACATGACAAAGTTCCACCAAGCATTCTCTTGATCTAGAGGCTAGGGTTTTGGACTTCAAAGGGGCATATCTTGCTCATATTTTGGTATTTTTGAGTTATTCCAAAAACATTCTTCTCTTCAAATAGTTACCAACAAATCACTTCAAAAGTTCCAAGGAGTTTTCATGTGGAAAGAACTTGGTGAAGAAGAAAGATTACATGTCATCCAGATGAATCCCTAATTTTCCATATGTGACTTCAAATGGTCATAACTTGGTCAATTTTTATCACCTTAAGCCCATTATTTTTCCATGATGATCTTAAGGATTGGCACTTCATACCTTCTTTTATATGCAAAGTAATAAAATGGATGGAAGTTGCCTTAAGGATGCAAAAGATTATTGGTCATTTCATGATTTTTGGCCAACTTAAACAAGTCATAACTTGCTCATTTTTTGGATATTTTGAGTGGTTCAAATTGCAAAATGTCATTCAAGAGATCTAATTCATTCCATCTTTTGGGGTCAAGAGAAAATTATAAGTGGAAGGCCATGCTTAGATGCAAGAGATTATAGGTCATTTTTAAAGAAGAATTTGAAATATTTCTAAGTATGGAAAGTCAACTCTTTTTCTTCAACTTTGACTCCATGTAATTTTCAGCTCAAGCCTCCATTTGATTCCATTTTTTTCCATTGCAAAACTTGTCACCTCGTCTTTCCAAAGCATCAAGAATTTTACCCTAAGACCCCTTGAGGTGGAAATGTCATGAATTTGAATTTAGTAGTTTGAAACTGAATTTTGCACAAAGTCAGAATTTTGAAATCTTTGTTTTGGCTTCTAATCACAAGATTTCCATGTTTTTTTGTTTCTAATCATGTTTAGCAACTTGTCAGAAGTGATTAGCATCATGAAACACACGATTTGGCTAAGTTTTGATCAAGTTTGAGTCACACTTTCTTCATGATGTAGACCCACACGATTTCCCTCCAATTTGCATCATTCCACACGCTTGAGCATCCCATTTGATTCCCTATAAATAAAGGGTCATCCTCAATTCAATTTCCCAAGCTTAGATAGCCATAATCACACTGGAAAACTTACATCACAACTCAGAATTCAGCTACTTCGAAACCTATTCTTAAGCCTTTTTCAATCCATTTTCTTTATCAATTCACCTTCCTTGATCTTCCCTGAAGCTAACTATATAATTACATTCAAGAATCGTGGCCTATATTGCTCCATAGAAGTTTCGTTTCAGAGCTCTCCAACTCAACTTCAATAGGTATATTCCTTCATCAATTCTTCAAAACTTTGATACCATTGTGTTGCTCTCATTGTCCTGATTCTAATTGCAACACTTACTTTTATCTGGAAGCACGTTTTGACCATGAATTTACAAATCTCTTTTCAAAATTTTCTTTTCAAATTGCTTGAGTTACAGTTTATATAAAAATGGCGCGAGGGTATGGTTGTCTTCGTCTTGAAGAGACGAAGCGAATGGCATAGGTCTGAGCTTCTGATTTTACAGTTTGAGAGACCTGCAATTCGTGAGGGTGGAGGTTGAAGATGACCAACGTGTCACCTTCTAACCAATGAAAGCGTGACATTTGTTTTTTTTTAATTCTGATTTTATAAATGATTCTGTACATTATTTATCAAAGACCATGATATGCACAGCGCGCCAGATCCTTTGGATTTGATTACTAACGCGTTTTGACTCTCATCCAATGGTCCACATCTTTTTCTTTTATTTTCTTTTTCTGATTTTTATATTTTAATTCTTTTAAATTTCAAAAAATCATAGAAAATTCATTTTTAGTCCAAAAAATCCAAAAAAATTATGAAAAATATTTTTGATTATTCTCTTTCTGATTTTTATTTTTTCACAATTTAATTTTGTGTTTTGGTATTTTTTATGAATTTTACACTTATTTGATTGATTTAAAATGTTTAAAAATACTTTTACACATTTTTAAATTCTGGAAAAAATATGGAATGATCCAATGATATTATGACAAATATTGATAACCTTATTTTATTTTTGTTTCTGACTTTACTATTTTTTGCTATATTTGTTTATTTTACCCATTTATTTTAATTTTTAAAAATAGTTTCTGACTTTTAAAATTCCCATTCTTTTTTGTAAAATTACTTGGCATCTTTTCTGATTTTTCTATGGTCTTATTTTTCATTTCTTGATTAATTTGAATATAATTGGCATTTTCTTCATCATTTTCCATTTTAAAACATTTTTAAAACTTTTAATGTATATATTAAATATATTATTATTTTGTGAATATTTTCTGGCTGTCTTGGGTTGATTTTTTGGTCATGGCTATATTAACATCATTGGATCCATAGTGTTGAGTTTAACTTCATAAAAAATGGATGAATGATTTTAATAATAGTTTGATTAAATATTAATTCAAATGTGGTTTCACTTTTTACCCTAATTTTCCTTCATCTCATCCTTTCTCATTGCACTAAATGTTCTTGGAGCACGATCTCTATATCATGTCTCAAAACAAATGGTTCATAGATTGCTATTGACCGGCCTCAAAATAGGTGCGACTTCTATATAAGTCCACTTACGATTGCTTAACATAGCCCTAAATTTTGTCCCGATTCGAATAAATGATCATTTGTGGCCCAAAGTTATGATTTTAAGCCCAAGTATGTTAATTTGATCTCTTTGATCCAATAACCTTGAGATTCATTGTGTGGAGGCTTTGGTTCTACCAATCCTCTAATGGATCTACAACACCTTTGGTCGACGCGGATCACTTAAACATCGTTGATCATTAAATGGCACTTGTGAGAATCCCAAATGGATGATATACTTGACAAAAAACAAATGCAACTTGTTGTGTGGAGGCTTTGGTTCTACCAATCCTCTAATGAGTTCCAAATGAAATTTTCAAGATGGTCATCCAACTAACCACTAATTATTGACTTGTTTATTTTTATGCTTTATTCTTTTTATGCTTTATGTACCATTTACTTTTAGCATTTTACACTTCATGCCATTTTTAAATTTGCTCATTTGAGCATTTATTATTCTTGTCATTTTTACTTTGCTCACTTGAGCTTTTCTTTTCTTTTTCTAAGATACTTAATAATCAACTTAAACCCTAAAAAACTCTTAATGGCACTTAGACTATTTGGTTAATATCCTTGGCATGATGGAGCATGGGACTATTTTTTTGGACTTACGATTGCAAAACCTTGGCCTATCTTGGAGACCTTGTGATCTTATCTGGTTATTTTGTCTGGAGTTCTTGAGGTTTACCTCAAGACATTGGGTTGCTTGTTTGTTTTTATGTGCATGTTTTTATGATTACATCCTTTGTTTGTAATATGGAATTCACCCGTATACAGCCGTTACTTTGCCCAATTTTTGTGAAGACTTAATACACTTGAAGATTGTTTCTCTCAAGAGGTCTAGTATCTTTGCTTGCTTGGTTCCAATCTAAAGAATGGGAATTCTATCTTGGCTCATAATGTCAAGTTTTGGCTTCTTGTTGGTTAGATGGTCCATATCCCTAGCTTTTACTTTATGCTTTAGGATAGCCTCTTCTACTCCTCCCATCTTCTTTAATTTCAAAAATCTTCTCCCTCCTTTTGAAACTCTTCTTGTTTTGAAACTTGAAACATTTTCATAGTAAACTTGGACTTAGGTCCATGCATTTTCAAAGCATTTTCATAAATAAACTTCAATGAATTTAATAATACCTTGACCTTTTTTTATGAGAAGACTAAAAGTCCACCAATCTCATTTCAAACCATTTTGCCACTTTGGCTTTTTACCTTTAAACTTTTCTTAAAAGATTACACTCTTGTCAATCGTTGTAGTGATGCAAACAAACTATACTTCTACAATATGTAGTGAAGAGAGATATTTTCCACTTGGGTGTTGAGTAAGGCATTGTTGATTTTAAAATCCAAGCCATATCCTCCACTTTGAGATGATGCAAATTCTCCTTTCTCATGATTGTGGGTAGTAAGTATGTTTTCCATACGGACAATGACGATGATGTCTTATCTCATAAAAATAACCAACACACTTGTATATTTAAGACTTTAAAAGAGGAACTACGTGTACCCTGATCCCCTATTGCATGAAAGGTGGTACGTAGGCACTAAAGGTTCGCAACCGCGACGGGTGCAAAAATCTTAAAAAATATATATTTCTTTTCTCACCTCCAACATCCATTTTATATATAACACTTTTTTTATAGCCAAAATATACAGAATTTACAAAGAGGCTCATGCTGAGTACCGTAGATGTTTAGGGTGCTAATACCTTCCCTTTGCATAACCAATCCCCTTACCTTGAATCTTTCCCCCTCTTTTTGGGTTATTCGCTCTTTTCCCATTCCTTTGGAAACAATAAAGCGCGGTGGCGATTTTTATTTTTGATTTGTATAAAGTCTAGTCAATCCAATGGCTTAGTCTTGAACATTTCTACCGCTACAGAAAAATGGTGACTTCACTGGGGAAAGATTGACCTCTTGCTGGTCCATCCCTAAGTGGGTTAAGCCTATCTTTGCTTATATCTGTATATGTGTTATATTTTGTATATGTGTTTGTTTGGATTTTCCTGGTTTTCAGGGTGCTTGGTGATTACTCATAAGTCCTATACCCGGACTTGGGCAAACTTTAAGATAAGACGAGAGGTATAGTCATGTTAACTTTGAGGGAGTAATCCTAAAAAAGGAGGCATGAGATCCCCCACTCAGTGGAGGCCCCTTTGACTGTAGTGTCGTTTACCATGTAATCGGGAAGACGTACTGCTTTCGACCTGAGAGCCTACTGAAACTGAGGATCGTAGAATACCGAACCCATCTTGGCCTTTTAGGTGTAGTGCGGAAGCTATGACAGAGTAATCCGGAAATAGTTGTCACGCAATACTACGCTCGGATGAGTCTTTCTTGAGAATATTACTAATTACCGAGTTAATCGAGAAGTTGGTAATATCCGAAGGAAGGATGTAGACTCTGGGAACCTCTAGAACCTTGTTCGGCAAGTGATAACTCTTAGACCAAACACCTTATGGGTAGTACCTTCGACCTTATGCTCGTGACGTTGAACCTATGAACCCTATATGTGTGATCTTGTGTGTGATTGTTGCATCATGCATCCATGCACTCATAAGCATCTTCTGAAGAAAACAATATTTCAAGGGATTTAAAGGTTGACTATTTGTGAATATCTCAGGTACTTCTAACAATGGATTCTGGAAAGAGAAAGACCGGGAAATACAATTTCAAAAATCCCAAGATAGCTGAGTTGATCAGTCTGATTCCAGAAATCGAGTGTACTGCAGAATTTCGGAAGAAGTATGGGTCCATTATTCCTCTCATGAAGCTGAAGATGAAGGAGGGTATTCTCTCGACCTTGGTCCAGTTCTATGATCCAGTGTATCACTGCTTTATTTTTCCCGATTATCAGTTGATGCCTACACTGGAGGAGTATTCTCATCTATTGGACTTACCTGTTACCGATCGTGTTCCTTTTACTGGTTTGGAGGGTGAGCCAAAACCACATGAGATTGCTGCTTTGATTCATTTGGGGAAGTCTGAGGTGGAAGCCCATATGACTACTAAAGGATGGATTAGAGGATTACCAGTCCAGTTCTTATTGGAGAAAGCTCGCTACTTTGCGAGAATGAAGAGTACGATTGCTTTTGAGGCCATCTTTGCTCTTCTTGCTTATGGATTGTTCTTATTCCCTAATGTGGACAAGTTTGTCGACATTAACGCTATCAGGATCTTCATGATTGGAAACCCAGTTCCTACACTTTGGGCGAGGCTTACTACTCTGTTCATCTTCGGAGTTCTTATCACGGGGGAATGATTATCTGTTGCACGCCTTTGTTGTACCGATGGTTCATCTCTCATATGCCTCAGTCTGATACTTTTTGGGATGTCAAGAAGGAACCCCGTTGGGCTCCTAAGATCATGGCACTTACTCACTCGGATATTGATTGGTATCATCGAGCTTATCAAGATGTGGAGATTATTGACAGTTGTGGTAGTTTCCCTAATGTACCTCTTCTTGGTACAAAGGGAGGAATTAACTATAACTTTTTTCTTGCACGACGACAGCTTGGTTATCCGATGAGGGATAGACCGAATAGTAATCATTTGAGTAGTTTCTTTCTGAAGGAAGGAGAAGACCACAGGGAAGCTAAGGAGCAGATTGCGAAGGCCTGGCGTCACATTTATAATAAGTGTAAGAAGGATTTGGGACATAGGGGTGTTGTTTCTTTGGAGTCATATCTTCAGTGGGTCCGATCGAGAGCCATTCGGTTGAAGATGTCGTATACTCGGGAGACACCCATGTCTGACCTATTTGTGAAGACCACTCCTTCTTTGTTAGATGATCTAGAAGAGCTGCATCTTGCTTTGGTCAGGATGAAACAGGAAAGGGATGCTTGGAAGAACAAGTTCCAGACTTTAGAGGGTTCCTACAGAGCGGACTTGAAGGAGAAAGACGATTTGATTGAGATCCTTGAGATTCGAGCGGTAGAGTCTATGGAGAGGCAAGGGGATTTATTTTCTCCTAAGCCTCAAACAGGTGTTGATCACTCACTTCCTGCTTCAGATGATTGGAAGGAAGTTTCCATCAGACAGGTAGAAGAAAACCAGAGGTTGAGGGCTCAGATTGCCAGGCTCACAGGGAAGCGCCAGCGTACAAATTGATTTCTATCAGTTCTTTTTCTCAGGGTTTTAGATTGTATTTTCATCTTGTACTTGGGATCATTGAAACTTGTAATCCATTTTGGAGTTATTATAATAAAAAAATTTAGTATTTTAAATGCGTTGTTATTTCGATGTTTGCAATATATCTATAAATCTTAAATCCCTTGAAATATCAAACGATGAAATAAAAATAATCATGAGCATTGCATGACATGCATCATATTGCACATATTTCTTGCATTTATTATGGATACCCAGGTGCCTTACCCAGCTTCTTTACTTTGTTCAGCAAACTGACTCATCACTACAACACTCGGGCTAACTTCAAAAAGAAGATGGACAATTTGGAACAAGAAAATCGTGAGCTACACGAAGAAGTTTCTGCCTTGAAGGCTGGCTTGGCCAACTTGACTACTGTGATGGAAGCTATGGTAGTTGCTCAGAATCATCCACCGAGTGTTCAACCTGAACAAACAAGGGAAAATGCTGAAGTTCCTGTTGTTACCGTATCCGCTACTCCGACTGTTGTTCATAACCGCATGCCTCAGGGTTATCCGTGGGGAATGCCGGAGAATTTTGCACCTGAAGGTTTCAATTTGGGCCCCCAAGATACTCCAGTAGTTCCAAATCTTGTTACTCCAACACCTCCTGTGGTGCTAAAACTACGCGGCCGGAACCTGTCATCTGGATGTTAATGAAACATCAATGAAGTCACCACCGAACGTCTTTTATCTCATCGAAAGGGAAAGGTAAACATCGAGAAAACCTGAAAAGGGAGAAATCACGGTCTTTAGACCGAGAGATCGGGTAAGGGAGTCTGTTACGCGAGGGGAAGGTATTAGCACCCCACACACCCGTAGTACTCTATGGTATCCAATCTTGTTGTCTAATCTAATGGGTGTGGTCAAATCCTATCTCTATGGCTTAAAACTGAAAAGGGAATGCATGCGAACAAAAAAGAAAATAATGTAGGGAAAATAAAAGATGTGCTCGATCGGGCCCTACCCCAATGCCTACGTATCCCTTTTGAGGAATCAGATCAGTCGTAGTTCAGCTTATGTGTTTTGGTGGGTTCGTGTTTTTTAGTTAAGGCAACAAAACAATCAAGATGGCAAAACATCGAATGAAACAACAAACAAATGAGGTGATCAAACATCGACTAAACAATAACAAAGTAACATGTCAAAGATGGCGAAACATCGAATGATAAGATAACACACCCAACAATGACACAGAGGGTCAAAGCAGGATAACAAACATGTGCGGTGACAAAACATCGGCTTCAAACAAATGTGTGATGGCAAAAACAATGTCCGAAAGATAACAAGATATCATGGCAAAGATGGCGAGAAATCAACAATTCGGATGATGAAACATCACACCTAACAATGATATTGAGAATCAAAGTAGGATAACAAACATGTGCGATGGCGAAACATCGGCTTCAAATAAATGTGTGATGGCGAAACATCGGCTAAGGTATAACAAAGAGATAATGGCAAAGATGAAGAAACATTAATAAAACAGATGAAAAAACATCACACCTAACAATGATATTGAGAATCAAAGTAGGATAACAAACATGTGCGATGGAGAAACATCGACTTCAAATAAATGTGAGATGGCGAAACATCGGCTAAGAGATAATAAAGATATCATGGCAAAGATGACGAAACATTAATAAAACGGATGACAAAACATCACACCTAACAATGATGTTGAGAATCAAAGTAGGATAACAAACATGTGCGATGGCGAAACATCGGCTTCAAATAAATGTGTGATGGCGAAACATCGGCTAAGAGATAATAAAGACAAAGTAAAATTGGTTTGTATATTTTACTTTGAAGATGGATTTGAGTTCATTAGAGGTGTCTTATGATTTTCCAAGAAACAAATTTTTGTTTTAAGATGCAAAATGCAAATAAAGGAAAAAACAACTAAGGGAAACTAGCCTAGCACCATCCCTAGTGTTATCATACAATGGTTGATCATAAGGTTAAGGATAAAGGGAAAATCCTACCCTAATTCACAAGTTAAAGGGAACTCACCTAAACTGTCCTATAGGGAACATGCAATGAGAGCGAAGACGTGATCTCAATTTCTAAATTGAGTGACTCATCGATCAACAATTAAAGAAGAAAAGCAATAAACATCCTATAGGGAACATGCAATGAGAGCGAAGTCGTGATCTTAATTTCTAAATTGAGTGACTCATCGATCAACAATTAAAGAAGAAAAGAAATAAACATCCTATAGGGAACATGAAATGAGAGCGAAGTCGTGATCTCAATTTCTAAATTGAGTGACTCATCGATCAAAAACGAACACAACACATGCAATCAGAAAAAAACCAGAGGGCCTCCTGACATATATCAACAACAGAGGTCCCATCATGCAGTCAGAGAATTATGAAAAATGAAAATGGGATAAAGGAAGTAGTAGAATACCAAACACATAACTATCTGTAGCAATCAAGCAAGAATAAAAGAAACCCAGAGAAACTTCAAGCAAGCTGGCATCAGTAGACAAATCGAGTCAAAAATTACACCATCAGGATGTAAGTAATTTATCAGATATGAACAAATCCCATGGGAAATGTATGGCATTCACAATCATATGTATGTATATCCTGCATAAACCATCAAACATGCCAAGCACAAAAAAAATAATGCCAGTATAATAAATTGTGTTCCACAAATAAAGTGAAACACAAAAGCATCAAGCCAAAAGTAGCAACTTTCTCAGAGTACCTCGCACATTCAATAACCAAGTTAGTATTCCATATGGTGAAAAATTGAAAACAACAAGGTAGCAATTATCAAACATTAGACATGATAGGAAAGAGGAAGCAAGCATATGCACAGATTAGGTCAAGAGAATCAGAGGAATATTGCTCCTTCCTATCACCATGTTGAATTGACAATTGAATGTCAATCAAGGATCATAATAGCTTGAGAACAATATGAACAAAGACCATGAAAGTCAGTAGCAAACACATCTTAATCTTGCATAATTAATTCAATCACAACTTAATGAACACAATAGAAGATAAAACCTACATAATGCACTAGAAGGTTCAAAACATTCAAACATGAGGCTTCTAATCGAAATGGCCTAAGCTAACATGGACAATCAGAATCAACTTGATCATTAGGTTCCTAATTATAGGCCTCACTCAAGTTCATTGGACATCAAACAAATTGCAACAAGACATGCAACCATAATTGGGTACCTTCACTTCAAAATTACATCAAAGATGGAAATAATGGTCCATAATTCAAACCAAAAACATATTAGCATCCTTGAGAGGTATAGAAGTCAGAATGCAAGCCCTAAGTTCATGAATGATTGAGGAGGAGACCAAATGAAGTCCAAAGTTCAAGATTAGTTGGCAAAACTACCAAACTAGACAAGTTTTCAAAATTATTTGTGGAAAAATATCAAACCAAGTCAAATGATTCAAGAAAAATGGTTTTCAAATCCCCAACACATTCATGAACCATATCAAGACCTGAATTCCAAGAAAATTCCAAGGCACAAGGGTTTTGAACATGAAACTTGCACCATAAGCAACAAAACCTTAGATTTTGACTTTTAATCCTAAATATTGATTAAATAGGATCAAATCTCAAAAATAAAACCTAGGTCATAACAATCACCAAGAAACCTTAAATGTCAGAATATATATTTTTCCATATTTTTTTGAATTAGGAAAAGTCAAGAAAGAAATTAAACTCAAACAATTATGCAATTAACAAATATTCACATATCAAAATAATATTTAAATCAAAAAGTCAAAAAAATGGCAAATCAAAATTATATTCAAATATTAGGGATAAAAACACAAATCCCTGAATTTTTGTGAATTTTTGAATTAAAGGAAAATATTAAAAATAAAAATAAAATACAAACAATTAACAATTAAACTATTATTTAAGGGAAAGAAATGCAAATCCTAACCAAAAATCATGAAAAGGTCAAAATAAAAATATATTCAAATTCTAAGATTAAAAATAAGATTACATTATTTTTTTGAGAATTTTTTAATCAAAGGAAGTATTAAAATAAAAATTACAAAGCAAAAATTCAAAATAAACCTCTCAAATTAAAATTCTAATAAAAAATGGAAAATATGCTAGACCAATTTCAGAATCAAATTTTAAATTATTTTGTGAGTCTAGAATATTTTTTGTTGAATTTTTTGGATCCAAGAAATATTAAAAATAAAAATTATCTTGAACAATTAATTAATTAAGCCTATGAATTTTTTAAACCAATCAGATTATTTTAAAAAAATCCAAAAATATATGACAAATACTAGAAAATAATATTGACCTATGGTAATTTTTTTGTGATTTTTGAAAGTGTTTTGATCAGAAAACAAAATTAAACAAAATGTCAAATAAAACAAAAATTCAAATGAGATAAAAATTCAAACGGACCAATCACGCATTGCCACCACATCATCTTCAACCTTTGGACATTAAAAAACGCGTGCAACTTTTAGGTTTAGGGCTCACTTTCAGATCAGCGTAACATACTCAATTCCGCACCATTTTTCATGAAATCAAAGGCAATTTAAAGCTAGCATGGCAAGGAATCCATAGCAATTCAAATTAAACAACATCATCAAGTATAGATCTAGTATGAATCTCATGAAAACTAAAGAAAACATTATGTACGCAAAGTTTCAGAAACTTCAAATCACGATTCAAGCTCAAATCAAACACAAAGTATACATCAGACCTATTTGTCTGGCCAACTAATACACCATGGATATGAAATAATTCATCAAATCATGCTAAACAAGGAAAATCGAAGTTCAAAGATCTCACCTCAATGCGAAACTGGAAACCTTGATTCCTTAGTTCCAGAAGCTAACAAACTCCATGGTCTTGATCTATACACTTTAAAGAATATGAATCCACTGTAAATTGGATGAATGCGCGAAGAAGATGAGAGAATTGAAGAAAACTTCAGTAACAGCAAAAAAAGTTCAGATCCGGTTCTGTGATGAATGAGGCGCGTCCCCTGTGAAATGAGGCTTGCAATGCATTATATAGTGTGAGTAGAGAAGGTTAGAAGAGGAAATTGATCCTCAAAACTGTTTAGGGGCAAGTTTGATAGATTTGGCCAAAAGATGGATGCACATGGGTCTCAGCTGTTTTCTCGTGCGTTTCTTCATTTTCCTTGCATTTTATGAGCTAAATAACCTCAAAAATAGATCCTCAAAGGGCCAGGTCATGATCATTTCAAATGAAAGTTGTATGGATCAATTTGCTAGATTGGGCAAGTTCATCATTTTGTAACCAAGAAAAATCTAATGGTCCATGGAGCACGGAACTGCTGGCATTATGGGCCTTAGCAAGTCATAAATAATTCATGGACTGGATTAGGATTAAAGAGAATGGCTGAAACCCAAGTTTCCATGAATTGGTCATTTTGCACTTTTGCCAAATTTCAATAAAATGCTCCAAAGTTCCAAGACTCATAACTTGCTCATGCTTTTGATTTTTGATACAACTGAGCATAATTTGGAAAGATATTGAAAAGATCTACAAACCCTTAGTTTATAGTTTTGGCAAATTAATCCATTAAGGTCCTCAAAATTTAACTTGAAATTCACTAATTTTGAAAAATGACCTATAATTTTGTGACTTCAAATGACCATAACTCTTGATTCCTTGCAAATTTGTACATGAGACCAAAAGGAGGTGAAAGATCATTCTTTTAGCTTTCCAAGCATATTTCATTTGCATCTTCTTGATCAAGGGTGAATAAAATATGTTTTTTTTTTAAGTTAGGTCCTTATTTTCCAAAATTAGTAACTATTAGGGTTTCTTCAAGAACAAACTTCAACCCAAACCTTAATCTCTTTAATCCAATGACCAAAATGAACTTGAAATATGAAAATCACTTCCTTGAGTTGATGTTTGGCCAAAAATTCACTTGGTCAACCTTGACTTTGACTGATTTTGACCAAAATGATCATTTTGCCCCTCTGAATCAATTGATCCACTTCCCTTCAAAATTGATGATCAAAACTTCAAACATATGATCTTCCAAATATATAGAGGCCATGTACAAAGTGTCACTTAAAAATTCTCAAGAAAACTTGATGAAATCCCAAACCCTAGTTTTGGTCAACACCTTAGGGGACTGATGAATCATCTTCAAAACATCAAATCCTTTGGGCATCCTGACCAATTCCTTGTACAAAGACTTTGGATACCAAAGAGGTGTTATAGCTCTCTAAATCAAGACTTGTATATTGGCCAATAGTCTTACCCAAACAAAACCCTAATTTGACTGGTGAATCCAAAGAGTGATTCTCCTTGTGATCAAACACAAACTTCAATCCTCTGATGATCCAAAGAGATGGATAAAATATCTTGAGATATGCCATAACCTTTAAGCTTGAAAGATCCAGAGGTTTGGATGGTAAGATATTTCTTGAGCAACTTGCCAATGCAATCAGCCTTCAAAGCTTGAGGAAGACTTGATAGCCAAAGTACTTTGATCCCATCATAATGTATGAATGCAATGCAATATGATATTCATGATGAAACATAAGCCAAAATCAAGAGGGTAAATTTTGGGGTGCAACAGCTGCCCCTATTCAAATATCTTCAACATGATAAATGATAAAACTTATAACTTTCGAGCGTTCAGGGTTGACAATGTTTGAATACGAAAGAACCCGAAAATTTACACTCTTGAAAGGAGAAAGAAAAAGAAACCGGAAACCCCCAAGACATGCGTCAGAATGAAACTGTAACGCAGGTTAAAACAAAACGAAAACATAGAAGAGTAGACGCAACTATACTTCCGGACAAATGTGCCAGGGTAAAACTGGGCTTCAAAAGGGGTGAGACAAAACTCAACCGACGGAGTATAGGAGAAACTAAGCTCTGGAACAGAAAACGTACGCGGGTGAGGAGACGAAACTCTGAGCTCAACCAAAAGCAAAGTGGCTAGAGTGCGTGATTCTAAGAGCACTTGCTAATCTCAACTAGGATAGACAATATGAAGGAACTGAGAGAATCCCAGAAATAAGGAACAACAGCGAGACAAGACTCGATTCACGACTAGTCAGACAAAACTAGACTAGACGAGTACCAGGACAAAACTGGATTCCACGCACGGGTAACGAGGCGAAACTCGACCCAAAGAGAAGTGATGAGAGTGCATGTTTATCAGAGCACCTGCTGGTCTCAGATTAATTGATAAACAGTGACGAAAACTGATAAAAGAATCCAAGGAACAAAGGAGACTAATTTCAAACCAGGGACGCAGTACAGACACTGCACTCGGTAAAAGAACACCGTCAAGAGTCCAAGGTAGGAAAACAAAAACTTGATGAAACCCGACTCAATAACTAGTTAGGCGAAAATAAACTAGATGAGTACCAGGACGAAACTGGATTTCATGCACAAGGTGAGGAGACAAAACTCTGAACTCAACCCAAAGCAAGGAGATTAGGGCGTACACCTAAAAACCTGCTGAAAGCGAATATCAGAATGAAACTGGTATTCGAAAGGTGAATCAATAGACATTGGAATGAACCAGAGAGGGTAGTGAAGACTAAACCCAAGAAGACAACGCCAGGGCGAAACTGAACTACAGTCAAGAGTAGACACTCAAACAAACAGATGATTGACGTTAAAAGGATATTGGTATGGGGTGTATAATGAGGACGATGACCTCGCTGGGGATTAAATCCAAAGTATTAGCAAATCACTGGGGATGACGGAAATAATAATGGCTTATGCTTCGATGCATGTTTGAATTCTTTTTATATAGCACAATGCTCCAGATAATGGAAATGCTACGCGTTTTGGTAGATGCAATGTAATGATGCATGTTTAAAAGTTCCAATAAGGAATGGCCAATTTAGAAGCCAAAAAACAAGAAGTCAGAAATTGACCGGACTTGCAAAAATAAATTGCAGAATCCAAAGGAGAGGAGATGATACAGGGAACCGCTAGAGAGGGAACATCGAAGAAATGAAGCTTTGCGGGGAATAATAACCGAGCAACAAGTAGAAACGGGGCACAAACATTGAGAGGAGCTGCAAAAATAAATTGTGAATTCCTAGGGAAGATCAGGTCGACACTGTAGCTTCCGGAAAGGGACGCTCATCTGAAGATCGGATATTTGAGAGAGAGGATCAGGGTAAGACCATAATCTCTGGAAAAGACAGCACACAGCCGTGTTGAGGTCGACACCAAAGTAACAAACCCGACGTGAAGGGTGAACACCCCTGCTGGGGGAACAAAGCTATGCTGAAGAAGTGGGACTTCACTAGGGAGATAGAACTCTATTGAAGATATTTTTTTGTTGGAGAGATATTCTCTTGGAACACAACCAATGGATGAATCATGCAGATAGTCACACAGTAACGACCTTACTGGGGAATAAAATAAGATCTTTAACATAAGGATGCCCCGGTCAACAGATCATCTGGGAAATGAGAGGTCAAAGCGAGGGATCTCTATTGGAAATTCCAATGGGGAGTTGAAACTTCTTCAGAATGTGGGTTCCTGCTTAACGACCCCACTGGGGATGGATGACATATCCAAACTTGAAGTCCTAGAATGAAGGTTTTTGAAAGAAAATCTCTGGAGCAACAAATCTTTTGCTGCAGAAGCGAAACATCACTGGGGGTAAGAAACTTGACAGGGGATAAGAAGAGTCCTAACCATACATGGTCCCTGTCAAAAATAGAAGAAAGCCAAACATTCCCCTCTTGACAATCATTAAGCTTTTTACAGGTGTTCAAATGTGTAAACTCTTTTTGATGTCAAACAGTTGTTTTGCATACAGAAAAATGTTTATTTTGGGAATGACAGACCTGATACGATGATCATTTAAGCCTTGAAGTTGAAAACTTTAACAAAATGTCGCATCTTTGTTGTGAACGAATCACTGGCTAGAGTGCAAAAAATTTAAAACTTTTCTTCCCCTTTTTGAAAAACGAGTCAAAATGCGGGTGATAAGATACCAACACGGATATGCAACACATATTTGGGGAGTTTAGGAAATGTTATCCTGTTGCAGTATGCTTTCGAGTTAAACCCTAGTTTCAGTTAGGACTTTTTGAGGTTGTAACGTGGCCTGGTTCGAGGTTCTTTTGAAAAAAAGTTTTCAAGGCTCAAGTTATTTGGTGCCCACCCCATTCATGATATTCTCCTGTCTTAAGTTCAGTTTACTTATCATAAGCATTCATCTTTAAAAAGGATTTATAATGGTTGAGTGATCACGACAAATTCTCCAACATGATTGTCACTTAACTTTTGCTGATTTTATTTTTGATATTATCGTTCCTCTTTTTTTGACGAAAATTTTATTTGAACAATCTCTCCCTTTTTTTCCGACTTTTTAGGCTCTTCTTTTCCCTAACTTTTGCCTGGACTAAATCTTTTGAATTTCAACTTTGGGAGTCCAGCGGGATGCCCTAACTTTTGCCTAAGCGACTTGTTTTAAAGTTTCGACTTAGCGGGGCTTTTTGTTTCTTTCTTATTCATAATTTCCACTTTGAACAGGTCATTACGACTTTAGAGAACTTTTTTTATACTTTCCTTTCTTTCTTTCTTTTTTTTTGAAGAAAACAAATGACTCATTCCTTGGTCGGCGAGTGATAGCCATTATTGTATCGATTCGACCTCGACCAAAGGACTTTGTGAGGAAATGAACATCGTGGTTTAGACATTTTTCCCGATCTCATGATGCGAAAGATAAAATATGGTGATCCTCAGATGGGACATTCCTTCTAAAATTTGAATGCTTGGTCAAATTAACTGAACATCCACCCTGCCCCTGGTTAAAAAAGGTTTTTTTTTAACGGAAAAGAAACTCCTACTTCGAAGGCTCAAATGGGTTAACGAGGGTCTAACTCCATTATATCTCCGGTGTTTGGGGATTGAAACAATGCCTATACATCGTCAACGGGGTTCTACTCAAAAGCATACCACTACAATCACCATTTTTTATCTAAATTCCCTCCTCCAAATTCTTGGTCATGCAAAAGAATTGGCACAGTTTGTATCAAAATGGCCGGAAAATAATTAAAGAGTGATATAGTATGAAAAAAATTTCAGGCAAAAACATTCAACGCATCAAGACTGACATTCAGCTATAAACAAAATCCTATATGCAGACAATTCTAAAACAATCAATCAAGATGACACACGAGAGTGCAGCAAAGAAGCGTAATAAAAGCCATTATGGGGAAGCAGTATCTCCAACCAGGTTCACCGGTCCCGCTAACCTGTCGTAACCTTGATATTACCCTGACCCATGACCTTTACCAACAGCTCGGAGCGATGAAACAAAATGGCAAGGCATCCACCAATAAAGTGAAAGAGAGATCCATCAAACAGAAAAACAAACATGCCCCTTGCGCAGTAGTAGCGGTGTTTGTTAGCCGTATTTCAAGCGATCAACTAACCATGATTTAGATTACCAGATCTGTGTCAGGTCCACAAAGTTTATATGCACATGCTTATCAAAATATTAGACGTTTTTGCAAACAAAGTATCAAAAAGGGGAGAAAACAAAAGCATACGCATACTTGAAAGAAGATATTTTATTGATTTTGAGAAATAAGCCTGTGAAAAAGGAATTTACGTTTGGAAGCAAGAAATTACAAGATCAAAGCAAACAAGTGTTTTACAAATGGCAATGTGAACGTGAACATCCATTAAGTCCCAACTCTGCTATGACTCTTATGACTTTCATTTTCCTGCTTTCTGACAGATCAAACTTAGATTGGCTTCGAACTTATGCCAGGTGACGGAACGAAGGAAAGAAACAAAGGATCCCATGCTGAGAGTAGTCATTTTCTTTAAGTCCCTAACTTTTACCAGAATCGCCCTTTAGGGTTTTTGATTCACCAGGACACCCTCTTTTTGCCTAAACCTCCCTTTCGGGTTTTCAGTTTAGCGGGTTTTTTTTATTATTTTTTTTATGCAAAGTATTTTTTAACTATGTCATCATTCATAGGGAGAGGGAAGTACTCTCCATCCATAGTTGTGAGCATCATCGCTCCTCCAGAGAAAACTTTTCTGACCACAAAAGGACCTTCATAAGTCGGAACCCACTTGCCCCTAGGATCTCCTTGGGGAAGAATTATCCTTTTTAGCACAAGGTCACCTGGCTTGTAACACTAAGGCTGTACCCTCTTATCAAAAGCTTTCCTCATACTTTGCTGATATACTTGACCATGACATACAACCGTCAACCTCTTCTCATCAATAAGTTCCAACTGATCCAGCCGATTTTGAACCCATTCACTTTCATCCAGCTCAACATCTCTCATGACCCTAAGATAAGGAATCTCGACTTCTACCGATAATACTGCTTCCATGCTGTAAACTAATGAAAATGGGGTTGCCCCAGTCGAAGTACACACAATGGTGCGATAACCATGCAAAGAAAAAGGCAGCATCTCATGCCAATAATTATAGGTTACCACCATCTTCTGCACGATTTTCTTGATATTTTTATTGGCTACTTCGACAGCGCCGTTCATCTTTGGTCGGTATGGGGAAGAGTTATGATGCTTGATTTTGAAGGACTCACAAAGCTCCTTCATCATTTTGTTGTTCAAGTTAGACCCATTATCAGTAATGATCTTTTCAGGCACTCCGTAGTGACAGATAATATTGTGCTTAATGAACCGAGTTACCACCTGCTTGGTGACATTGGCATAGGATGCAGCTTCGACCCATTTCGTAAAATAATCGATGGCAACTAGAATGAAACGGTGCCCGTTGGACGCAGTCAGCTCAATCTTGCCGATCATATCAATTCCCCACATCGCAAACAGCCAAAGGGAGGTCAAGACATTCAAAGGTACTGGCGACATATGCACTTTATCAGCATAGACTTGACATTTGTGGCAAACCCGTGCATGATTGTAACAGTCAGTCTCCATGGTGGACCAATAATAACCTGCTCGCAAGATCTTTTTAGCCATGGTATGCCCATTGGAATGGGCCCCGAAGTCACCTTCATGTATCTCCTCAATGATTCTAGCTGCTTCTTTCTTGTCAACACATCTGAGCAGTAGACCATCATGATGCCTTATGTATAACACACAACCACTGAGAAAGAACTTGGCTAAAAATCTTCTCAAGAACTTCTTATCTGTGACGGATGCCTCTTCAGGGTACTCTTGGGTTTCGAGATATTGTTTAACATCATAAAACCAAGGGTTACCATCTTGTTCCAGACTAGCCTCAAAACAGAAAGTTGGCTCACTCCAACTTCTGATAGTAATGGAAGGTGCCTCATTAGCCCACTTAACCTTGAACATGGAGGACAATGTTTCCAGTGCATCAGCTAGATTGTTTTCTTCTTTGGGAATGTGCTCAAACGTGATCTCTTCGAAGTACGGAATCGACTTCATAACATGCTCACGATATGGAATTAGGTTCTTATGGAGAGTCTCCCAGTATCCATTAATCTGGCTGATAATAAGATTGGAATCCCCGTAAACTTTCAAAAACTTGATGCGCAATTCGATCGCCGCCTGAATATCATAAATGCAAGCCTCATATTCGGCCATGTTGTTAGTGCAATCGAAACAAATACGAGCCGTGAAAGGAATATGGTATCCCTCAAGGGAAGTGATAATATCTCCGACGTTGTTACCCATGGCATTGGAGGAACCATCAAAAACAAGCATCCAACGTGATCCCGACTCAGGTCCTTCATCTGGGTCTGGCATATTAAAATCCCGAATATACACAATTTCCTCATCTGGAAAATCAAACTTCATCGGTTCATAATCGTCCATGGGCTGATGAGCAAGATGCTTGGACAATACACTACCCTTAATTGCTTTTTGAGTAGTGTATTGGATATCATATTCAGTGAGTATCATCTACCAATGGGCTAGCCTGCCTGTAAGAGCTGGCTTCTCAAAAATGTAGTTCATTGGATCCATTTTGGATATCAAGTAGGTGGTGTGAGTTAACATGTATTGCCTCAGACGTTTGGCGGCCCAGGCAAGCGCACAACAAGTCTTTTCCAGCAATGAGTACCTTGACTCGCATTCCGTAAACTTCTTACTCAAGTAGTAAATAGCCTGTTCTTTCTTCCCTGTCTCGTCGTGCTGACCGAGGACACAACCCATTGAGGTCTCCAACACAGTTAGGTACATGATTAGTGGCCTTTCTTCCACTGGCGGCATGAGTATCGGAGGTTCCTGCAAATACTCCTTTATTTTGTCAAAGGCTTTCTGACAATCCTCATTCCATTTCACTGTCTGACTTTTCTTCAACAACTTGAACATAGGTTCACAGGTGGCTGTGAGATGAGAAATAAATCTAGAAATATAGTTTAACCTTCCCAAGAAGCCACGTACTTCCTTCTCCGTCCTTGGCTCAGGCATTTCCTGTATCACTTTTACCTTGGCCGGGTCCACCTCGATACATTTCTCACTTACAATAAAACCCAACAGCTTGCCGGATCTCACCCCGAAGGTGCACTTATTCGGATTCAACCTTAGCAAGAACTGCCTCAGTCACTCAAACAATTTTTCCAGATGAACAAGATGTTCCTCTCCCGTGTCATACATAGCAATCATATCGTCCGCATATACCTCAATCTCTTTGTGAATCAAATCATGAAAGAGGGTAACCATAGCGTGCTGATATGTTACCCCAACATTTTTCAAACCAAACGACATCACTTTATAACAGAAGGTTCCCCAAGGCGTGATGAATGTTGTTTTCTCCATATCCTCCAGAACCATCTTAATTTGATTGTAACCCGAAAATCCATCCATGAACGAGAACACCTTGGAATGAGCAGTATTATCGAACAGTACATCAATATGCGGAAGAGGGAAATTGTCTTTGGCGCTATCCCTGTTTAAATCCCTATAATCCATGCACATCCTGACTTTACCATCTTTCTTGGGCACATGCACAATATTTTCAATCCATGGCGAATAATTGACAACCTTTAAGAAATTTGCGTCCAACAGCTTCTGGACCTCCTCCTTGATCTTCTTGGACATCTCAGGATGAGTTCTTCAGAGCTTTTTCTTGACAGGGGAACAACCTTCTTTGAGCGGTAGTCGATGCACCACTATGTCTGTATCCAACCCAGGCATATCCTCATAAGACCAAGCGAAGATATCAGAATACTCACGGAGTAGCTTGATCAATATGACCTTTATACTTTCTTCGAGATATGCCCTTATCTTGACTTCTCTTCTTACCTCTTCTGTGCCAATATTTACCACCTCAATTGAATCCTGATTCGGCTGGATAACCTTCTCCTCTTGTTTTAACAATCTTGCTAATTCCTCAGGAAGATCACAATCCTCATATGCTTATTCTTCAGCTTGATAAATGGGAGTATCAAAGTCATAATGAGCCATAGCAGAGTCATTATTTATAAAATCAGTGGTGGAAGTGCATCTGCATGAATGACATTTTGGCATTTTTTAGTGACAGTGTGTGAAAAGAGAAACATTGCCATTTAAAAAAAATGAAGCAAAATTTTGAATGCAAAAACGTCCTTTATTTCATGATAAACTTGAAAATAAACATGGTGGCCCTACACAAATGATCCACTACACCTTGGGCAGAGCGCAGGAATTATGATATGTGTTGTACCCCAAAATTTTCCCTCCCATATTCCTCAAGATTTGTCAAGAATGATCTTCAAATTGCTCAAAATGGCTCAAGGGTTAGACAGTCAAACCATCTCCTAAGCAGTAGACAGCTGAAATTAGGGTTTTGGTTCTTTCAAGGAATTTAGGGTTTTCAATGGTTCAATCAAGTCTCATAGGCCTATATACATTCTCAAGCACCTACATGCCAAGTTGCAAGACTCACAGTGCCAGTTTGCACAGTCAAAAGCTTCATTTGATCTACAGTCAACTGCAAGGGCAAAATGGTCATTTTGCAGTCAAAAGTCAGAATTCTTTGTCAACATTCTCATTTTGAAGGATAATTCATCATTTGATCAAGGGTTGATCATGATTCATCAAGTATTGCTCAAAATTCATCAAGATTCAAAAGTTACTAAATTAGGGTTTTGTAGGAAAAGTCAACACAACTTTGTCCAAGCATAACTTTCTCATACTTTATGAGAAATGATCCATCCAAAGCTCATTTTTAAGAGGATGCAATTTCCTACAATCCATCTTCATACCCCAAGATCAGAAAATGTACTCACAAGAAGTTACAAATTTGGACATTATAGGTCATTTTTGAAAGTCAACAAAAACACCTTTTGTGCCAAAGCTTATAACTTAAGAATGGAAGATCAAAATGATTTGAGACCAAAAGGGTAGATTAGAAGACATCTTAAGGTTTCTAAAAAGTCCAAGAACACCTCCAAAAGTTCAAAACTGAAGAAGTTATGTATTGTTGAAGTTGGGCATTTTTCCAAAATTGCCAAAAGTCAACTATCCTCAAAACTCCAATTTTTGACAAAAGGGCCCACTTTTTTTCCATTTGATTCAGTCTTGTCTTGCCACACAGCTGTCCCATGATTAATTTCAGGACCAAACTTTTATTTTTCTATTTTATTTCATTTTTATTGATTTAATTCATTATTAATCAATATTAAATCAAATAAAATCCCAAAATTATTGGAAAGGGATCTTTGTGATTTGTACAGCTTGCAAACCTCATGTGACAACCAACCAATTCGTGCTAAGGCTTATTTGTGCACAAAATCTTAGATTTGGCCATATTTGGAAAGGTTAACAATGGTGATAAAGTCAAAACCTAATTGTTGAATATACATGGATTAAAGCCCAACTCTTGACCTAGAATCATTGCCTTATACATAAGCAAGCTTCACAAACCTAATTCACGACCTAAGAATTGCTAAAACGGCCAAAACAAATTGCAAAAAATCCTTAAGAAAGTGTGTGATCAAGAACGATATTGGAGGCATTTTCAGACGAAAAGAAGAACGTAACTCTCTAGCCTGATATCCTGTGAAGCAAAAGCGATCTAAACCAGGCCTTTTCATCACCTACAGCGCACTGTAAGTTGTCACGAATGGACCTATGAACATGGAATTGTGATCCTATATTCTTGCATTTTTTCTTCAAAACATTAGCATATTCATGTTTATTATTTGATTTCTAACATAACTGCAATAGTCAATTTTGTTTTTATGCCCTGTATCGTGATGCCCGATTCTAGGGTTCATATGCTTGCTTTTTAGGTGTTTTTGATGCAGGAAAAATTGGCCACGATAATTGGTATAGAAGTGATCAGGATATAGAGATGAGATCAGCCATGGCCTTAGATGGCATTTTCATAGCCTAGGGTGGATTTTAGAGATGAGCCACAGATTTTGATGCGGAATCAAATCCGCAGGAAAAAAAATACAGGGTTTGGGGGAAGAAGACGACCACACGTCGCTCTCCCATTGGTCTATTTGAAAAGCGCGCGTTTTATTTTTTTATTTACAGCGTTTTAATTGTTTTCATATATAATAGTTTCATCTTATTATGATAACAAAGAAACGCGCTAGTTGAGTTGGCAAGCAGGTGGATGGAAAAGCTATTGGGACCTGGGTTCGAATCCCAGGTGCTCCAAACGTTTATTTGATTTTTCTCTTCAGGTGTTCCCATGCAATTCCCAGAAGGTGGTCTACCGTGTGCGTCCAATTTCCAAGCGCCAGATGGCCAGCAAATTAAATCCAATGGCCAAAGCTGAGTATCCACCATGCTCTACAGTCAACGCATACACATGGAAGTGGATAAGTCAACAAAGGCCATGACGTTTTGGGCTTCATAATTGTCAAATACACCTCCAAACTGGGCCCAGACCCCCTGAGTTTGCCTTTTATTTTTTCTTTCATTATTTTATCATTTAATTAACTACTAACTAAAATAATTAACATTTTCTTAATAAAATACAGAAAACACAAAAATATATAATATTTTAATTTATTTAAATTTAATTACTTTATTTTGTAAATAAATATTAACGTAATTTGTTTAGTTTTAATTAGGCATAATATTAATACTTTTGCAATAAATTTAAAATTAATGTAGAATTAGGGTTCTTGACAATTTTAATCATCTTTTTTTTTATTTCCTTAAATATTCTAAAAAACCAAAAAATATCCTTTTTATTTAATTAATTAATTAGTTTAGGTTTAATTTAATTAAATGCAAGAAATAACAAAAAATCTCTTTCTTTTCTTAAAAAGGGTCAAAACCCTAAAAAACTCTCCGATTCATTTTTTCTCGCGCGTATTATTTTATTCATGTTTTGATCCATATAATTGTATTTGCTCCGAGGATGTAATAGCTTTAACTTAGGACCTTTTTATCGCTTTCATTTATTTTCCGCAATTTACTTTTCAAGGGTTTGTTTTTGGCGATGTAAATACCCGACGCCTTGTAATAGCCTAGTTTTATTCTCCGCAACTATTAACTGCTAGATGTATTCTAACTAGGCTATGCATGACAAGATCTCTCTTAAATTAAAATCAATCGTAGCTTACCATAACATGTACAAAGATAACATAACTGAAAATTGACACATTCGCACAGGCCACTCTTAGGGTACGCCTCACTTGGTTGCCTCGACGTGGTCATTGAGTATAGGAAGTTTTAGAGGTCGCCCTCCTGTCTAAAGATCAAAGTTGCCTCGAAACGGTTGCCTCGATAAAAAATTGATCTAAGACATTAGGGTTACCGCTAAGGCGTCCTACCATTGCTTTAGTGACCACATGTCCCTTAATCGAATTGACCCGAAAAACTCCAACGACGGTGCTACCTACTTCTCAATAGTGGGATAGCGATGTCTAAAGGACATTTACACAGTTTAATTCCTTTTGAGTAGGTAGAGGTTCTTAGGTACTTGCTCTTTCAAAACAAAACAAACTTTTTGCACTTACACTTTTTGAACAAAGTTTTCAACAACACTTCATACACTCTTGACAGAAACAAGAGTTAAGTTGAAGTTTTCAAACAAAACTCTTTTCAAAACCCACAAACACAAGAAAAGAAAAACTTTTTGAAAACACAATGAGCATGTAACTAAGAGCTCGTGGATAACCACAGATAGAAAGGGTGCTAACACCTTCCCTTTCTATAATCTACCTCCCGAACCCGAGAAACATCTCGAAAAGGAATTTTGCTGTGCTTTTGTCCTTTCCTTGTTGGATTAAATAAAAGACGGTGGCGACTCTTGCTTACCGCGACATTTTGCGAAACGCAAACGCGAACCAGCATTCCAAAAATAGTTAGTTCTCATTCCCACCGATCACAGAACTGGCGAATCTGCTGGGGAAGAAATAAGTGAGGTGTACCTTAGGATTAGATCACTCTTATTTTCAATTGTATGCTTTGTATGCTTTAAATTTTGTAGGCTTGTATCGGAGTTTTATAGATCCTAACCCGGATCTGGGGGTACCCTTTTTTAGGTAAGTAGCAATAAACTGTGAGGGATCTGTCCGGTGTATACCGACACGGATGAAGCAGTAGCTACATTGGTGTGACACCTTGGTCTGTACCGATATCCCTTGTGTTGGAACGAGGAGAATATGGGTCTTCTAAGGATTCATTAAGCACCAACTGACCTTAGAACCTTAAATTGACCAACTTGGCCATAGAACAGTAGCAGTATGCTACACTCATTGAGACTAAACTCTCGCGATGGTTCCGGCCGCAAGAAAAGGTTGCCAAACTAGAGTTATGACCGATTGAGGGTAGTCAGTGATATTGAGATCCTCTAGAACCCGGTTACTATTTTTAGGACAGGTCTTAACCAACTGAAACTGAAAGAGGGTAGTACCTAAAGCTTCATGCCAGCCTGAAATCTAAGGGCTCTTTTGTGTGACTTGTGTGCCTTTACCATGTTTTCCTCTTGTGAATACTTGTGGTGTGCCTTTACCATGACATCATAACATCATAACATTGCATCCATCTTGCATAAGGACTAACCCATTTCAAAGACAAGAAGGTTTCATCTTTGCTCTGTTTTGTAGGTCATCATGATGCCCATACGTAGGAATACTATCCGGCTCAACTTTGTTCAACCACCGGCTTTGCTTAAAGAATTGGTTGACAGGATTCCAAACATTACTTCCTTCATCAGGAAGCATGGTTCTCTTCTCGGTTTAGTCACCTCAAAGTGGGACCAACAACTGATGAGTGTCCTGGTCCAGTTTTATGATCCGTTACACCATTGCTTCACCTTTCAAGACTTCCAGCTGGTCCCTACCCTGGAAGAATTCTCTGAGTTGCTTGGTATCTCTGTTTTTGAGAAGACTCCCTTTACTGGTTGGGAAAAGACTCTCAGGCCTGAAGAGATTGTTGCAGCCCTTCACTTGACCAAAGAGGAGGTAATGGCTAACTGGGAGACTAGAAGTGGAGTTAAGGGTTTTTTGGCTAAATTTCTGGTTGGCAAAGCTAATTTTTTCTGGAATGACTTAGACTTCAAAGCATACGAGGACACTCTGTCTCTCTTAATCTATGGTCTGGTATTGTTTCCAAATCCTGACACCTTTGTTGATGTTAATGCCATTAGGATCTTCATCTCTCGGAACCCTGTACCCACTCTCTTGGGTGATATCCTTCATCAGCTCTATACTCGTACTGCCCAAAAACGGGGAACTTTGATGTGTTGTGCTCCTTTATTGGCGAGGTGGTTTATTTCGCACCTCCCTAAATCTGTACTGAAGAACAAAGAAGAAAGGGGTTGGGCTCATAGGATAATGTCTCTTACTGATAATTACATTATTTGGACTCTCAGAGGCTTAGATGAGGTGGCAGTCATTGATCGTTATGGAGAGTATCCTAATGTTCCATTGATCGGAACCCGTGGAGGAATCTCTTATAACCCATGTTTAGCTCTCTGTCAGTTTGGAAGAGCCAGAAGAGAAGGGCCTCATGAGATGTTGATACCTCATATCTTCTTTGATTTTTAGGTAGATAGCGACCAGCTGCGTCGTAGATTCATCAGGGCTTGGGATAGAGTTCACAAATTTGACCCACTTGAGTTGGGACCAAAAACTTCTCTTCCAATGGAGTCATATTTCAGATGGGTCCGCATCCGTGCCCAGAAGTTAGGTATGCCATACGAAGCTGTCAGGCGTATTACTCTTGAAGTTTCTGATAAAGACGGGGTTCCTCCAACTATCCTCCATCCTCATACGCCCACTGACGTTGGCACACTGAAGAGGTCTTGGGCACAACTGCAGGAAGAACGGGATTCTTATCGGGAAAGGTTCAATGAACAAGAACAGAAGATCCAGAAGCTGACCAAGCAATTGGAGAACGAACGGATCCTGAATGATTATATCCGCACTGAGAAGAAGAGGCCATGGGAGCATTGATAGACCTTTGAGGATTTCTTTTATGGTTTTATTTACTTTTCAGTATTTCCATTCTTGTAACTCCTAAGGGCAATTTGTTGAACAATTTAAATTCCGAAGTTAAATATAATAAAGTGTGTTTCCTTTCTTGTCTAAAAATTTGAATCCCGATTGTCTTTGAAAACATAAATCATACGCATTTCATCGCATGCACTGCATAAACAGGTACCCTTTTTTCAGGTCACTTATCTTCTTCGCTGTTTATTTCAGCAATTATCATGTCTACTGAACCTTCCACTGAGCAAGCTATCAAAGCCCTCCAGGCCCAGAATGCCCAGTTCCAAGAGTTGGTTATGAGCCTAGCCCAGGGTCAACAGGATTTGAAGACTCTGATTCTGAAAGAGAGGAAGAAGAATAAGAAGAGGACCGTCCTGTTCAACACTGGACACAGGTTTGGAAATGGACTGCAGAACGAGGTTGATCTGACCACCTCATCTGTAGGAAAAGACAGTCCACAAGAGAGAAGGGTTCCTAGCCCCGTAGTCTCTGACAACGAGACGGATTATGATGAAGAGCAGTGTCCTCCTGCTGAGGATATGTACAAACAGTTGGAGGACCGCTTGAGCGCTATGGAGATACAGAACATGCCCGGACTGGACTTCGGAGACCTAGGTTTATCCTCTGGGGTGGTGATTCCCCATAAGTTTAAGGCACCTGCCTTTGCCAAATATGACGGAGCTTCCTGTCCAAAGCTGCACCTCCGGTCTTATGTAAGGATGATCCAGCCCTACACAGCTGATAAGAATTTGTGGATCCATTTCTTTTAGGACAGTCTTTCAGGGACTCAACTTGAGTGGTTCTATCAGCTGGATGGAGCCAGTATCCGTAACTGGGAAGATTTGGCTAATGCGTTCTATAAGCAGTATCAATATAATTCCATCCTCGCTCCTACGCGTACCCAACTCCAAGGTATGTCAATAGGGACGGGTGAAGGATTTAAAGAGTATGCTCAAAAATGGAGAGACCTTGTCGGAAGGGTGCATCCACCTTTAACTGGTCGTGAACTTGTTGGTATGTTTCTGGGGACCCTGTCTGGTCCATTCTTTAACCATTTGATTGGAAACTCTTCGGCCGGGTTTACAGACCTTATCTTGACTGGTGAGAGAATAGAAGCTGGTATCAAGGCTGGGAAAATACAGAAGGGTGCCTCATCGAGCACCGAGAAGAAACCATTCAAGAAGGAATCTAGTGTTGTCTATGGTTCAAGGAGACAGAATAGATCTGAACACCGCCAAGTTGTCAACGTGGTGGTTATTTCAAAACCTGCTGGTGCTCCTCAGCATCACAACAAACAAAGGGGCGAGAGACCTTGAAGGCAGTTCACTCGTCTCAGTATGACCTTATCCCAGATATTGTCGCAGTTACTGACAACCAATCTGGTGACTCTTAAAGAAGCTCCGAAGATTTCAAACACAACATCCCCAAAGTACAATCCTAACTCCCGCTGTGCTTATCACTCTGATAGCCCGAGGCATAATACAGATGATTGTTGGGCTTTGAAGAATAAGGTTCAGGACCTAATTGATGCAAAGGAGATTGAGTTCGAGGCGCCCAAGAGGCCTAATGTTGTCACTGCTCCCATGCCCAAACATGGAGTAAATGCTGTAGAGGAAGACTTGTTTGTAGCCTCTGTGGATGATATTGTTACCCCGCTGATGACCGGCAAGAGGAACCTGTTGCTAGCCGGTTTATTTCCGGGATGTAGTAAAGGTTTCCATCTGTGTTCTGTTTCACCTACTGGTTGTCCATCTTTGAAGTCAGGCATCCAAAACCTGATGGATAATAAGGAAATCATGTTTGAGAAGATTGTTATTCCTACCACCCATACTGAAGAAGTTTCCATTATCACCATTTTCAACAATTCTCCCAAGGCTCCCTCGAGGAAGCTTGTCAGAATTACGCTTGTTCCGAAGATTGCACCCATAATCATCACTATTCCGGGGCCTATTCCCTACACCTATGACAAAGCTGTCCCTTGGCACTATGGGGCAGATGTTTATGTGCTTGGAGTTAAGCAAGCGTTTGATACTAATACCGGCGTCAACAACATTACCGGGCCTGCTAAAGTCACCCGCAGTGGTAGACTTTTCTCACCAGATATTGCACCACCAACTGTCCGAAGACCTATTGTCATCACACCTGCAAGTGTGCCTAATGCCATTCCGGATCAAGTTCTTAGTTCTACCCCTGTCGCCGAGTCATCTGACGCTCGGGGCAAAGGGATCGCCACTGATATGCCTGCCCAGACAGAAGCACCAAAGACCATCAATGTTGAAGCTTCCAAACAGGAGATGGAAGAGATTCTGAAGATCATCAAGAAGAGTGATTATAATGTAGTTGAGCAGCTGGGGCAAACCCCCTCCAAGATTTCTATGTTATCACTGTTGTTGTGTTCAGAGGCCCATGCCAAGGCTCTGATTACCTTCCTGAAGACGACCCATGTGCCACAAGAGACATCAGCTGATCAGTTTAACGATTGTATGGCCAATTTAACTGCTGATAATGGTTTGGGTTTCTCCGATGCTGATCTGACTGCTAAAGGGAAGAACCATAACGATTCCCTGCATGTCTCCATTGAATGCAGGGGCACTACTCTTGCACATGTGTTGGTTGACACTGGTTCCTCATTGAACGTCTTGCCCAAGAAAGCTCTAAACAGGTTGGATTGCAAAGGGCTGGAGCTAAAACCAAGTAATATTGTTGTCCGGGCCTTTGATGGGTCTAAAAGGATGGTGCATGGTGAAGTCGATATTCCAATTAGAGTTGGTTCTCAGGTCTTTGATTCCACATTCTACGTGATGGACATTCAGCCATCCTATTCTTGTTTGCTGGGTCGTCCATGGATCCATAAAGCTGGAGCTCTGACCTCCACGCTCCATCAAAAGCTGAAGTACCCAGTCAAAGGGAAGATTGTGACAGTACAGGGGGAGGAAGAGTACATGGTCAGCCACCTCAACTTGTTCCGGTACATAGATATGGATGGGGAGTTCATTGAGACCCCATTTCAACACTTTGAAGAGGTTCCTCAAACGCTGGCATCAGCTGAGACTGTGGTCGAAGATTCTCCATTGAAGATGGCTTCCTTAAAGGATGCTCGGGCTGTTATTGAGAAGGGTGAGTATGCATATTGGGTCCGACTTCCTGATTTCACTCAGAAGACTAACAAGTTTGGTTTGGGTTTCACTGCAGAAGCTCAAAGGGTTGTTCGTAGTACAAGGATTGGAAGACCTCCTGTGTTCATCAGCAACTCGGGAATGAATGCCATCGAAGATGACGTGGAGGAGTCTGAATTCGACAACTGGATCTACCCCACGACCAACGGTGGACCAAACAACTGGACGGCAAAGGACTTCGTCCCTATTACTTTTATTACTCAGTAATGAACTCTTTTGTTTTGAATGTATAACAGACAATATTGTGAAACTTTATGGCCCGGTGTCTTACCCGGGGCACCATGGCTTCATTTGTGAGGGCTTTTGTGTGCCATTTTCATATATCATTAATAAAAGCATTGGACGTTTTTTGCATTTCAAATCTTGCGCTCCTTGTTTTTCTTTATTATATATTGCAAAACAAATATTTTACACACACTCACATATACAGGTCCCAATCCACTCTGGATCTCACTGGTAACGACTCTACTACCGCCAGTTATGACTTCAAAAATCCGATCAACTTAGCCGAAGACGAAGGGAAAGATGATTGTGAAGTGCCTGGTGAGCTTGCAAGACTGCTACTCCAGGAAGAGAGGGCCATTCAGCCACATGAAGAGCTAGTGGAAACAGTAAATCTGGGTACTGAGACAGACAAAAAGGAAGTCAAGATCGGTGCAAATCTGGAGCTTAGTGTGAAACAACGGTTGATTCAGATGCTGCATGACTATGTGGAAATCTTTGCCTTGTCTTACGAAGATATGCCTGGGTTGGATACCGACATTGTGGTTCATCACCTGCCTACCAAGGAAGAATGCCCTCCAGTAAAACAGAAGGTTCGCCGTATGCGTCCAGAGATGTCCGAGAAAATCAAAGCTGAGGTTATGAAACAATTTGACGCCGATTTTCTAGCAGTAACTTCTTACCCTCAGTGGGTCTCCAATGTGGTTCCAGTGCCGAAGAAAGATGGTAAGGTCCGAATGTGTGTTGATTACAGGGATTTGAACAGGGCGAGCCCTAAGGATGACTTCCCTCTGCCTCACATCGACGTTCTGGTTGACAATACTGCTCAGCATAAGGTATTCTCCTTCATGGAAGGTTTCTCCGGTTATAATCAAATAAAGATGGCTCCCGAAGACATAGAGAAGACCACTTTTGTTACCCGGTGGGGTACCTTTTGCTACAAGGTCATGCCTTTTGGGTTGAAAAATGCTGGGGCAACATATCAGCGTGCCATGGTTGCTTTGTTTTATGATATGATCCATCATGAGATTGAAGTATACGTCGACGATATGATTGCAAGGTCCCAAACGGAGGAGGAACACCTTGACCATCTACAGAAGCTGTTTGACCGGTTGAAGTTGTACAAGCTGAGATTAAATCCGAACAAGTGCACCTTCAGGGTGAGATCTGGAAAACTACTAGGCTTCGTCGTAAGCGAAAAAGGTATTCAAGTGGACCCTGTCAAAGTGAAAGCCATACAAGAGATGCCAACTCCCAAGACAGAGAAAGAAGTCACGGGCTTCCTAGGACGGTTGAACTACATTTCTCGATTCATCTCGCACCTAACTGCTACTTGTGAACCAATATTCAAGCTACTGAAGAAAGATCAAGTAGTAAGATGGAACGATGAATGTCAGGTCGCTTTCGAAAGAATCAAAGAGTATCTCCAAGAGCCACCCATTCTTATGCCACCGGTTGAAGGGAGACCTCTAATCTTATACTTGACAGTACTGGACAATTCAATGGGGTGTGTGCTAGGTCAGCATGACAAGTCTGGCCGAAAAGAACATGTTATTTATTACCTTAGAAAAAATTTTACCGACTGTGAGACCTGATACTCACTGCTCGAGAAAACTAGTTGCGCTTTGGTATGGGCTGCTCGCCGGCTAAGATAGTATATGCTGACTTACACTACTCTATTGATTTCAAAAATGGATCCAATCAAGTATATCTTCGAAAAGCCTGCCTTGTCCGGAAGAATAGCAAGATGGCAGATGATCTTGACTGAATATGACATCCAGTACACGACTCAAAAAGCAATCAAGGGAAGTGTGTTGGCAGACCATTTGGCACATCAGGCAGTGGATGATTACCAGTCTATGAACTTTGAATTTCCAGACGAGAATATTATGGTAGTAACTGATTGCGAGATACCTGGACCGGATGAAGGACCTGAGGAAGGATCCCGATGGTCTATGCACTTTGATGGAGCTTCAAACGCTTTGGGTAATGGCATTGGCGCTGTGATTATATCTCCTAAAGGCTCTCATACCCCGCTCACCGCTCGACTGTGTTTCAACTGCACCAACAACATGGCGGAGTATAAAGCATGCATCATGGGTCTTCGAGCTGCAATTGACCTAAGGATCAAGTTTCTGAGTGTCTTCGGAGATTCCGCTCTCGTGATCAGTCAGATCAAAGGCGAATGGGATACGAAACACCCAAATCTTATTCCTTACAAGGAGTATGTATTAACGATGCTCCCCCACTTCGAGGAAATAACCTTTGAACATTTACCAAGAGAGGAGAATCAGTTGGCGGACGCGTTAGCTATGATGTCTTCTATGTTCAAAGTCAAGTGGGACAACGAGGCTCCCCGGATCATTATTTGGAAATTGGATGAACTTGCATATTGTTGTGATCTTGAGACCGAAGAGGTAACAGAAAATCCTTGGTATCATGAAGTAAAGAGGTTCCTTGAAGCTCAAGAATACCCCGAGGGTGCATCTGTTAATGACAAGAAGTTTTTGAGAAGATTCGCGGCAAAGTTCTTCATCAGCAATGGCATTCTTTACAAACGTAACCATGATTCAACCTTACTGCGTTGTGTGGATAAAATTGAAGCAGAAAGGATCATGGCAGAGCTGCATGAAGGTACCTTCGGAACGCATTCCAGTGGACATACCATGGCAAAGAAAATCCTTCAGGCAGGATATTACTGGTCCACAATGGAAGCTAACTGTTATCAGCATTCTCGGACATGTCACAAGTGCCAGATCTATGTTGATAAGGTGCACATTCCTCCAGTTCCTTTGAACGTCTTGACAACACCTTGGCCTTTTGCAATGTGGGGCATTGATATGATCGGCGAGATCAGACCTACGACATCCAATGGGCATCGCTTCATCCTGGTAGCGATTGATTACTTTACAAAGTGGGTTGAAGCAGCTTCCTTTGCCACCGTAACTAAGAACGTCGTGGCACGATTCATTCGGCACAACCTGATCTATCGATACGGTGTACCGGAGAGGATCATTACGGATAATGGTACCAATCTTAACAACAAGATGATCACTGAGCTCTGCGAGCAATTCAAAATACATCACCACAACTCTTCTCCCTACCGGCCGAAGATGAATGGGGCTATCGAAGCGGCAAATAAGAACATTAAGAAAATTGTGCAGAAAATGACAGTGACCTACAAAGACTGGCACGAGATGTTACCATTTGCTCTTCATGGGTAACGTACCTCAGCACGGACGTCAACAGGGGCAACACCCTACTCCTTGGTATACGGCATGGAGGCAGTCCTGCCCATTGAAGTTCAGATACCCTCTCTTAGGATCATGAAGGATGCAGGCTTGAGCGAAGACGACTGGATCCAGACCCGGCTTGATCAACTAAACCTAATCGACGAAAAGAGACTCACTGCTATTTGTCATGGTCAGACGTACCAAAAACGGATGATCAAGGCATTTAACAAGAAAGTCAGATGACAAGAGTATCAAGTCGGGGACCTGGTAATCAAGCGCATCATTCTACCTCAAGGTTATCCCAGGGGCAAATGGACCCCTACGTACGAAGGGCCATTTATGGTTAAGAACATCTTCTCCGGAGAAGCAATGATTCTAACCACCATGGATGGTGACGACCTTCCTCACCACGCCAATGCAAACATAGTAAAAAGATACTACGCATAATTAAAGACCCGCTAGGTCGACTGGCCTAGGAAAAAATAAGGGCTTCCCGGAGAACCAAAAGGGTTCGGGCAAAAATAAGGGATGAAAATAAAAAATCTGTACACCCGGCAAGTCGAAAACCTGAAATGGCGGCTTGGGCAAAAATTGGTACCCCGGTGGACTGAAAACCCGAAAGGGCGGTCTAGGAAAAAATTAGGGATAAGCGTAACACTATGTCTCATTGGATCACCCTGCATCCAGACTTCAGTATCAACTATCAGGCTCGGACGACACCAACCAATCAGATTCATCTCCAACTAAGCAGCAAAGTGATGAGATGCTTGAAGACATAAAGGCGATAGCAGAGTTGGAACCCAGTGGGATTATTCACATAGATGTTTTGTTTTCTTTTTACAAATTGTATAAATTCTATTTGTTCGGGGGCGTTCTCTTACTAGGACGTCAGCCTCTTGTACAAAAACGCCTATTTACAGGCAAACTTCAAAATCAATACAAGCTCATTTTTCAGACAAATTGCAAATTGTTTTTTTTCTTTATCTGTTTTTGTTTTGCAAAGAACGTCCAATGTTCATTTTTGATATATGCATTTGACATTAATTGCTTTTCATAAATATTTGCATACGAAACAAAAGACCAATTACGGGTGATATCAGAAGTAGGGACAATAAGAATTGTCTAAGAGGTCTAGTTGCTCTGTCCACCAAGGTACCAAGGTAGGTTCAGCTAAAGAATATGACCAAGATACCTTCACCCCCCACAGAGTAAAATAGTAATGGTAGCTCTCCCCCACTGAGACTTGCAACCATGGACGAATCAACAATACTCTTCCCCAAGCAGAGTTGGCCTATCATCAGCCCTGAAAAGGCTCGATATTCCCAGAAGCTCTTAATATTCCCCAGCGGAGTATAAAGATATTCTCCATCAAGCGTAAAGAGCATCCCCGACAGTCTTAATATTCCTCGACAGAGTATAAGAATATTCCCCGGCGGAATACAAGATACCCCCAGTGGAGCCATTTCCCAGCACAGTCTTAAAAAGCTTCCCCGCCAGAGTTGAATCATCTTCCCTAGTAAATTCTGGAAGCTTGTCCCCTGCAGAATACAAATGCATCTCCTCAGCCAAATTCAGAGGTTATCCTCACAAGAGTCTAACTGGGTTATCCTCAGCAAGTTGCAACTGAAAGATCATCCCCAGCGAAGTTTTTTCTATCCCCAGCGGAGTTCATCATTAAAATCCCCAACAGAGCTTATCAACGGAATCCCTAGCGAAGTTATTGTTAAGATCTCAGCAAAGCATCTCTTCCTACAGAGTAATTCCCCGCAGAGTAATCTCTTTACCAGGTTTATTCCCCAACGAAGTCACCTTCTCCTACAGGTTTATTCTTGCAACCATCTTCGTGCATCATCCCCAGTGGAAACGAAGAATTCAACCATACTCTTCAACATCAGCCCAGGATTTAACAAACTCCCCAGCATTTGTCAAGGATTTATTTTCCCCGACGAAAATACATTCATAAACATTTCACATGATAAAGTGCATACGACACGATCTCATTTATTTTTGAGAACATCATGACATCATGCATTTCATACATCATGACATTGCATACAGCTAACGTTTTGCCCTTTTCAGGAAAAGGTCAATCAAAAGATGATTACCATAAACCTTTCTTAAGTTCCAGATGAATACCTGTAACAAGCCAGGAAAACATCTGCGGACGACTGATTGTAGGTTAATACCTGTAAAAGCCAGGAAAACCACCTACACGAAGAGATTGAAGATTAACACCTGTAACAAGCCAGGAAGATCTTCATTTCTCAAGTCAGAGATTAATACCTGAAACCAGCCAGGACAGCTATCTCCTCGACCAACCTTTCTTAAGTTCCAAATGAACACCTGTAACCAGCCAGGAAAACATCTGTGGGCGAATGATTGTAGATCAATGCCTGTAACAAGCCAGGAAAACTATCTACATGAAAAGATTGAAGATCAATACCTGTAACAAGCCAGGAAGACCATCTTTCTTTCTCAAGTCAGAGATTAATACCTGAAACCAACCAGGACAACTATCTCATAGACCAACCCTTTCAAGTTCCAGATTAATACCTGTAACAAGCCAGGAAAGTTTTGTGGACGACTAATTGTAGATCAATACCTGTAACAAGCCAGGAAAGTTATCTACATGAAGAGATTGAAAGTTAATACCTGTAACAAGCCAGGAAAACTATTTTTCTTTCTCAGGTCAGAGATCAATACTTGTAACCAGCCAGGACAGTATCTCCTTGACCAACCTTTTCAAGTTCCAGATTAATACCTGTAACAAGCCAGGAAAACATCTGCGGACGACTGATTGTAGGTTAACACCTGAAACCAGACAGGACAATTATCTACTTGACCATCAGGAAGCAACCCTACACCAGTTCCTTCTCTCTTTCAGATGAAGTTTTACACGGACTCATCATCAGGCAACCCTACACAAGTTCCTTCTTTCAACTTACAAGATTACAATTCAACAAACAATCTCCCGATGGCATCTATAAGCCCATCCTTCTACCAACAATCTCCAAATGGCATCTGTAAGCCCATTCCCGACATCACATTGATGATACTACACTATGCAAGTGCAAATTTCTGGGCACTTCAGTGTTCAATCATCTTCCACCTTCGGATCACAAAAGGCACACAAGCCAATCTACATCCTCAGGTTTAAGAAGATTGAACAGGGGAAACTGTTGTACCCCAAAATTTGCCGTCCCATATTCCTCAAGATTTGTCAAGAATGATCTTCAAATTGCTCAAAATGGCTCAAGGGTTAGACAATCAAACCATCTCCTAAGCAGTAGACAACTGAAATTAGGGTTTTGGTTCTTTCAAGGAATTTAGGGTTTTCAATGGTTCAATCAAGTCTCATAGGCCTATATACATTCTCAAGCATCTACATGCCAAGTTGTAAGACTCACAGTGTCAGTTTGCACAGTCAAAAGCTTCATTTGATCTACAGTCAACTGCAAGGGCAAAATGGTCATTTTGCAGTCAAAAGTCAGAATTCTTTGTGAACATTCTCACTTTGAAGGATAATTCATCATTTGATCAAGGGTTGATCATGATTCATCAAGGATTGCTCAAAATTCATCAAGATTCAAAAGTTGCTAAATTAGGGTTTTGCAGGAAAAGTCAACACAACTTTGACCAAGCATAACTTTCTCATACTTTATGAGAAATGACCCATCCAAAGCTCATTTTTAAGAGGATGCAATTTCCTACAATCCATATTCATACCCAAAGATCAGAAAATTCACTCACAAGAAGTTACAAATTTGGACATTATACGTCATTTTTGAAAGTCAACAAAAACACCTTTTGTGCCAAAGCTTATAACTTGAGAATGGAAGATCCAAATAATATGAGACCAAAAGGTTTGATTATAGGACATCTCAAGGTTTCCAAAACATCCAAGAAAACCTCCAAAAGTTCAAAATTGAAGAAGTTATGCATTGTTGAAGTTGGGAATTTTTCCAAAATTGCCAAAAGTCAAATATCCTCAAAACTCCAATTTTTGACAAAAGGGCCCACTTTTTTCCATTTTATTCAGTCTTGTCTTGCCACACACGTGTCCCATGCTTAATTTCAGGACCAAACTTTTATTTTTCTATATTATTTAATTTTTATTGATTTAATTCATTATTAATCAATATTAAATCAAATAAAATTCAAAAATTATTGAAAAGGGATCTTTGTGATTTGTACAGCTTGCAAACCTCATGTGACAACCAACCAATTCGTGCTAAGGCTTATTTGTGCACAAAATCTTAGATTTGGCCATATTTGGAAAGGTTAACAATGGTGATAAAGTCAAAACCTAATTCTTGAATATACATGGATTAAAGCCCAACTCTTGACCTAGAATCATTGCCTTATACATAAGCAAGCTTCACAAACCTAATTCACGACCTAAGAATTGCTAAAACGGCCAGAACAAATTGCAAAAAATCCTTAAGAAAGTGTGAGATCAAGAACGATATTGGAGGCATTTTCAGACGAAAAGAAGAATGTAACTCTCTAGCCTAATATCCCGTGAAGCAAAAGCGATCAAAACCAGGCCTTTTCATCACCTACAGCGCACTGTAAGTTGTCACGAATGGACCTATGAACATGGAATCGTGATCCTCTATTCTTGCACTTTTTCTTCAAAACATTAGCATATTCATGTTTATTGTTTGATTTCTAACATAACTGCAATAGTCAATTTTGTTTTTATGCCCTGAATCGTGATGCCCGATTCTAGGGTTCATATGCTTGCTTTTTAGGTGTTTTTGATGCAGGAAAAATTGGCAACAATAATTGGTATAGAAGTGATCAGGAGATAGAGACGAGACGAACCATGGCCTTATATGTCATTTTCATAACCTAGGGTGGATTTTAGAGATGAGCCACGGATTTTGATGCGGAATCATATCCGCACGAAAAAAAATACAGGGTTTGGGGGAAGAAGACGACCACACGTTGCTCTCCCATTGGTCTATTTGAAAAGTGCGCGTTTTATTTTTTTATTTACAGCGTTTTAATTTTTTTCATATATAATAGTTTCATCTTATTATGATAACAAAGAAACGCGCTAGTTGGGTTGGCAAGCAGGTGGATGGAAAAGCTATTGGGATCTGGGTTCGAATCCCAGGTCCCCCAAACGTTTATTTGATTTTTCTCTTCAGGTGTTCCCATGCAATGCCCAGAAGGTGGTCTACCGTGTGCGTCCAATTTCCAAGCGCCAGATGGCCAGCAAATTAAATCCAATGGCCAAAGCTGAGTATCCACCATGCTCTACAGTCAACGCATACACATGGAAGTGGAGAAGTCAACAAAGGCCATGACGTTTTGGGCTTAAGAATTGTCAAATACACCTCCAAACTGGGCCAGACCCCCTGAGTTTGCCTTTTATTTTTTCTTTCATTATTTTATTTTATTTTTAACTTATTTAATTTTATCATTTAATTAACTACTAACTAAAATAATTAACATTTTCTTAATAAAATACAGAAAACACAAAAATATATAATATTTTTATTTATTTAAATTTAATTACTTTATTTTGTAAATAAATATTAACTTAATTTGTTTAGTTTTAATTAGGCATAATATTAATACTTTTGCAATAAATTTAAAATTATTGTAGAATTAGGGTTCCAGACAATTTTAATCATCTTTTTTTTTATTTCCTTAAATATTCTAAAAAACCAAAAAATATCCTTTTTATTTAATTAATTAATTAGTTTAGGTTTAATTTAATTAAATGCAAAAAATAACAAAAAATCTCTTTCTTTTCTTAAAAAGGGTCAAAACCCTAAAAAACTCTCCGATTCATTTTTACTCGCGCGTATTATTTTATTCATGTTTTGATCCATATAATTGTATTTGCTCCGAGGATGTAATAACTTTAACTTAGGACCTTTTTATCGCTTTCATTTATTTTCCGCAATTTACTTTTCAAGGGTTTGTTTTTGGCGATGTAAATACCCGACGCCTTGTAATAGCCTAGTTTTATTCTCCGCAACTATTAACTACTAGATGTATGCTAACTAGGCTATGCATGACAAGATCTCTCTTAAATTAAAATCAACCGTAGCTCACCATAACATGTACAAAGATAACATAACTGAAAATTGACACATTCGCACATGTCACTCTTAGGGTACGCCTCACTTGGTTGCCTCGACGTGGTCATTGAGTATAGGAAGTTTTAGAGGTCGCCCTCCTGTCTAAAGATCAAAGTTGCCTCGAAACGGTTGCCTCGATAAAAAATTTATCTAAGACATTAGGGTTACCGCTAAGGCGTCCTACCATTGCTTTAGTGACCACATGTCCCTTAATCGAATTGACCCGAAAAACTCCAACGACGGTGCTACCTACTTCTCAATAGTGGGATAGCGCTGTCTAAAGGACATTTACACAGTTTAATTCCTTTTGAGTAGGTAGAGGTTCTTAGGTACTTGCTCTTTCAAAACAAAACAAACTTTTTACACTTACACTTTTTGAACAAAGTTTTCAACAACACTTCATACACTCTTGAGGACAGAAACAAGAGTTAAATCGAAGTTTTTAAACAAAACTCTTTTCAAAACCCACAAACACAAGAAAATCAAAACTTTTTGAAAACACAATGAGCAAGTACCTAAGAGCCCGTGGATAACCACAGATAGAAAGAGTGCTAACACATTCCCTTTCTATAATCTACCTCCCGAACCTGAGAAACATCTCGAAAAGGAATTTTGCTATGCTTTTGTCCTTTCCTTGTTGGATTAAATAAAAGACGGTAGCGACTCTTGCTTACCGCGACATTTTGCGAAACGCAAACGCGAACCAGCATTCCAAAAACAGTCAATTTTATTCCCACCGATCACAATATGACAATAAAAGAAACAAGAAAATTACTCCTCAGCGCTTGAAACTTGGATAACATCCACAGAAGTCCAATTGTTGAGTGTCTGGCCTGGAATACTCGGACGAATCCAATCTTCGATATTACAGCCATCATCCCTATCGTCGCCAATTGCATTGACGTGTCCTTCTTGAGTAGCACAAGGGCGGGAAAACTTCACAGGAGTAGATAAACTAGATGCCCTTGGAGTTGAACTTCGCTGACCTGGGCTAAAACCAATACCAAATTTATCAAACTTCGGTGTAACGTCCAGCACCCGACCCCAACCTTCAGGGTTACCACCTTCCACTACAGCTTTTGCATCTTTGAGAGAAGACATAACAATTTCTGATTTCTTTTTCTGCTCTGGAGGAGGAAAATTGACAGCATGAACTGTCTCAAACGCCTGAAATGGAGTCTCATGTATCTCGCCTTCAACTTCAACATAGAGGAATAACGTCAAATGACTCACGATGTACTCTTCTTTTCCGCATACAGTTATCACCTTTCCCTCTGCAGGATACTTGAGTTTCTGATGAATAGTAGAAGTGACTGCTCTTGCTCTATGAATCGAAGGCCTCCCCAACAAGAAACAGTATGCTAGCTGTATATCCATTACAAAAAATGTAGCTGTGAAGGTGCGAGGACCAACCTTGATTGGTAGCTCCACCTCCCCAAATACTGACCTTCGAGACCCATCAAACGCCTTCACCATCAAATCTCTAGGGCGCAACTCTAGTCCAGAATAATCAATTTTCATCAACGCTGACTTGGGCAGCACATTTAAAGACGATCCTGTATCCACCAAAACCCGGGATAAAGTAGTGCCTCTGCACTCCATTTAAATATGCAACGCTTTGTTATGGTCCGTTCCATCTGGAGGAAGATCAAAATTGGTGAAGCCTAAACCATTCCCGGCAGATATATTAGCACAAACATTCTCGAATTGATTGAATGTTATCTCATGTGGTACGAACGCATTCTTGAACAACTTCATCAAAGCATTTCTGTGAGGTTCTGAATAAATCAACAGGGACAAGATAGACATCTTAGAAGGAGTATGGCTCAGATGATCAATTATGCTATAATCACTCTTTCTGATAATTTGCATCAACTCTTCAACCTCATTAGGAACTGAAGAAGCTTCTGGTATAGGAATTGGTTGAGTCACATTTGTTGGCGTAACCCTCGGATTACCAATCATTACCTGTTGTTTTCCTTTTTCTCTTGCATAAGCATCTGCCGCATCCTGCATATTATAAGGACCAAATACTCTCCCGCTTCTAGTCATTCGTCCCACACCAGAAAAGTTATGGACTTCCTTTTCATCACCTTCAGCATATTCTTCCTCAGACAAACGAGCATTAACCTCCTGCTTTACCCCATGGTAATAAACATCCGCACCATAATGACACGGGACCGCCTTCTCACTGGTATACGACACGGGACCAGGTACCGTAATCATCAAAGGAGGCGCCCTAGATGGAGCAGGAATGCACGCAGGGGTGTAAGGAATCGATATTACAACAACATCCTCTTCAGTAACCTTGCGGTAGCTCGGTTTTCTATCAAACTGCAGGGAACCTTCCTTTATCAACAACTGGATGCCGGATTTTAAATCATCATAGCCCTTCGGTTGCTTTCTACACTTGGCACACTCTGAAATGCAACCCGAAAAAATAGCATTGTCAAGAAAATACCTCTTAACGTAGCACAACGGAGTAGTTACTTGTTCCACATTCATGATTAAATTCAACACTTCACTGTTATCATCAATCATATTAACGACACCCCTCCATGCCTAGGCATTGGGTTCTGAGTAACATTCGGACCAGTCACTAGGGTAAACTCATTTGCCTTAGCGTCCAATAAGTCTTGTACCTTGCACTTTAATGCAAAACAATTGTCAGTAGAATGACCAATTCTGCCCAAATGGAATTCGCATCTTGCATTAACATTATAGTTAGGAGGAAGTCTTGCGGGTGGTGGCGGCATATTTCTCAAACTGATCAACTTCAAATCAAGCAAGTGGTGGAGCGCTTCAGTAAGAGTTACCGGCAAGGGATCAAATTTCCTTGGCTGTCTCTGTTGTTGATTATTATACTGACGGGGAGCATCTTACTGCCTTTGTTGCTGAGGCACTGTATTTGGTCTCTGCTGCGGAGGAGTATTAAAAGGAATAGAAACAACATTGATTTGCTGGTGCTAACGATCATCTCTTCTTCCTCTATGAGAGTAAACCACGCTTGTGTCGCCTTCCCTTTTCTTAGGGTAAGTGTTGAATGGTTTCTTACTGCCCCCTGATGAGCCGCTAGAACCTCCAATCTGAATCTTCACCAATTTCAAACCGACTTCAATCCTTTCACCAGCCATAACCAAGTCTGCAAATCCTGTCGAAGTACTTCCTATCATCTGTTCATAGAATGGCCCTTGCAGGGTACTCATAAACATATCAATGAGCTCTCTCTCCATGAGTGGAGGTTGAACCCTCACAGCCAACTCACGCCACTTCTGAGCATATTCCTTGAAAGATTATTTTGGTCCTTGTGACATATTCTGTAACTGAGTGCGATTAGGCGTCATATCCATATTGTACTGATAATGTTTGACAAAAGCCCGAGCAAGATCATTCCAGCAACGAATATGAGTTTTCTCTAACTTCATGTACCACTCCAGAGATGCCCCAGATAGGCTATCCTGGAAAAAGTGAATCAAAAGCCCCTGATCCTCAGTATGTACTGACATCTTCTTGAAATAAGCAGCTGCATGAGTAATAGGACACGACGTTCCGTTGTACTTTTCAAATGTAGGAGGCTTGAACTTTGGAGGCACTTTCACCCCAGACACCAACCCGAGATCATTAGCATCCATACAAAGTACTCCCAGCCCTTCCACAGCCTTCAGACGCTCTTCCAACAACCGATACTTCATATCCTCAATCTGAACCCCCGACTCTGAACGTCGCACAGAAAACTGATCTTCATCCTGGTCAAAGTCAAAATCCTGCTCCTGATAATTCCTTACACCGCCCTGGTTAACTCTCTTGTTCCCCACAAGACGAGGTCCAGGAGACGGGGGAAACTTCCCTACGTTGCGCACAAAAGGGTTTCCCAGCATCCCATGAAAATTTCCAGCAGGCTAATCTTGCACATCCCCCAATCCTACAGAAATGTCCTGATGGAGCCCTTGATTTCCACCATCCCCTGGATAGCGGCGCTGGTTGTTGACAATGGAAGCTAGTTCCTCCTGTCGGTGATTCACATTTGTGATGACCTCTTTGAACTGAGTCATCTGAGTAGCCATCTAGGCCCTCATTTCAGCGAGTTCAGCTTGAACCTGTTCCATCTGTCTTGGCAAGTTATTTCTGGTGGAATACCGATGAGTAGTCGTCTTGAATTATGAATAAGAAAAGCAGAAGAATAAGAAAAGCGTCTTGAGATAACCTGTAATGTTATGAAATGCATGATGTGCATGATATGTTTGTCATTTCCAGGTATCCAAGAGTCCTTTTATTCATCAGTCACGGCGTGCGACCACACAATCAAAAGAGGAAGGATAATAAGATGAACACTTCGTTTATTTACAAACAAAAGAATGATGTATAAGCGACTTCGGACAATTAAGAGTAAAATGATAAACAAATAAATACACGTCTTAACAATAAAGCAAAAAGAACTGAATAATAACAACAATCATTTGGTCCCTTCCAACAATTCTGGGGGTGACCAAATATACCAAAAGTAAATAACAGAACTAAATCTCCGGAACTAAACAGGCTTCAAGATGTTGACAGTACTCTTCAAGTCTGGCTTTCTCCTTCAAAAGTTGAGATGTGACTATTTTACTCTCTCGGAACCGATCTTCTGCGATACGCTTCTGGGCTACTTCCTTCTTAAGCTGAGCATCTTTGTATTTGAGTTGTTTCTCTAAGTTCTGAATCTTCTTTCTGTAGCTATTCTCAGATACCTGAAGCTTCCGACACTCTTGCTGAGTCTTACTCAATTCTTCTTCCATTTCAGCATGAGACCTCTTCCTAAAACTGGTTGCGTCCGAAGTTTCCCCTTGAGCTTCCTTGAGTTTACGAGATAAGTCGGCCCTTTCTTGATCTGCACAATAAAGTTTCATCCCCTCCTCACGGTCTTTTGCACGAAGCTGAATATTCTCAACATGAACATGGGTGAACATCTCGGTAGACACCGTGTTACTTAGAACAGCAGGAGGTTGCTCGTATAGAGGAGCCGACCTTGAAAATGGTAACCGTAAAATCTTGACCCGGACTTTAACCCACTCCAGGTAAGGAACCCTATAAATAGGTACCATCTTGCACAAAGTAGTTTTATCCTTCTTATGAATTCCCTTCCAAGCACTTGCCATTCTTTTCAATATCTCAGGGTCACTTCCTCTAGCGAAATACACTGATTCAGACACCTCCTCAACCTTTGGCGGTCCATCCATTGCATATCCCAATTAACGATGAGCAAGCACGGGATTATGGTTGATACAACCCTTAGTTCCTATGGGGGAACATTAGGGAAAGCTCCGCAGCTAGTGACAATACTTTGCACTTCCCCCATGTCAGAATTCCACCGGATATCAAATGAATTAAGATTGACAAGCCTTGATGACCATCGGAGAGAATGCCTGGTATCCACGAAAGGGCCACTTACTGGTAGATGCAACTTAAGCCATTGATACAACATCAAATGACATAAACTTACATTACCACCGTTTCCATGCCTGGAATGAATGGTGTAAAGAGTATATGCCAAGAGTGTCGGTATTGGGTTCTTGTTTCTAAAAACACAAATAGCCGTCAAATCCATAAAATTTCTCTTACGAGGGAAGAGGATGATCCCGTATATCATGAGAACAAACAGAGAACTGAAGTCACTCCAATTTCCTTTCTTTGCCCAGTCTTCAGCTTTCTTCACTAAGAAATCCAAATAAAACCCTTCAGTACCCTCACTGGACTTCCAGTTGTCTTTCACCTCTTTCCAACTCAAACGAAGAATTTCAGCAACAACTTCGAACTTCGGCTTTTCCGGCACTTGGACAAAAGGAACTTCATCGGTCAATCCAATATTAAGCAAGTGCGCGTATTCTTCTAGGGTGGGAACCAGTTGATAATCTTGAAAAGTAAAACACCGTAATTCTTTGTCATAGAACTGGAAGAGAGTGATCAAAGCCATTGGGTCAACTGGAGTGTTAAGGACTAGCAACAAGTTGCCACGAATTTTGTTGAAATTATTCAGAACATCCCCCTTCAGATAAGAACTCAACCTCTTCAAATCGGACACATCAATAGTAGGAATATGATAAGCGAATGTATGCCTGGTGGGCTCTTTAACACGAACTAAATCAAACTCAATTGAAGGGAGACCAGCCATTTCTGATGGAAAGAAGACTCTTGAATGTCCCTGGAAAATGACATGCACATGCTAGTTATTTTTTTTCATCATTTTTTTAGAAATAAATATGCTATGATGCAATATGACAGGATCAAATTTTCACACTGGATCGTGGCTGGACCATTACAGAACAACACCACTCAAAATCGAAAGAGAATCTCGAAGCTTCAAAACTATCATGGGAACCTGAGTCACCTTTGCAACACAAAGTCACTGACAGTACCTGTACCTGTAAGAAAAGTTTTCCCGCCCCTCTCACAGGTGTAGTCTAGGTCAAGGTAAGGTTAAAAGCCAAATCCGAGTACGAGAGCTCGAATGTCGGTATCATCATACAATAACACCTATCCGAACTACCTCCGAAGTCATGGGTCTCATTGTCAGGTCTACATAGCATCCGCCTCATAGCTTCCGTTGCCACTCTATTCCTAGTTCCTATGGAATTCACTCATAGCCTGGGTACGAGGCCTTTTACCTCATGGAACAACCCACCCACCAAGAAAAATCCAGAAACCAAACAATCCAGCCAAATCCAGTATGCAGAAAGTAAAGCGCACATAGGATGCAATGCAAACAGATAAATATGCAAGGCGGTAAAATAAACACCCAAAAAGAAAACAAACAAGGGCTAGGATCGACTCCGGGATGGACCAGCAAAAGGTCAGTCTGTCCCCAGTGAAGTCGCCAGCTGAAACTATGCGGCCGGAACCTGTCATCTGGATGTTAATGAAACATCAATGAAGTCGCCACCGAACGTCTTTTATCCCGTCGAAAGGGAAAGGTAAACATCGAGAAAACCTAAAAAGGGAGAAATCACGGTCTTTCGACCGAGAGATCGGGTAAGGGAGTCTTTTACGTGAGGGGAAGGTATTAGCACCCCACACGCCCGTAGTACTCTACGGTATCAACTCTTGTTGTCTAATCTAATGTGTGTGGTCAAATCCTATGTCTATGGCTTAAAACTGAAAAGGGAATGCATGCGAACGAAAAATAAAATAATGTAGGGAAAATAAAAGATGTGCTCGATCGGGCCCTACCCTAATGCCTACGTATCCCTTATGAGGAATCAGAGCAGCCGTAGTTTGGCTTATGTGTTTTGGTTGGTTCATGTTTTTTAGTTAAGGCAACAAAACAATCAAGATGGAAAAACATCGAATGAAACTACAAACAAATGAGGTGATCAAACATCGACTAAACAATAACAAAGTAACATGTCAAAGATGGCGAAACATCGAATGATAAGATAACACACCCAACAATGACACTGAGGGTCAAAGTAGGATAACAAACATGTGCGATGACGAAACATCGGCTTCAAACAAATGTGTGATGGTAAAAACATCGTCTGAAAGATAACAAGATATCATGGCAAAGATGGTGAGACATCAACAAATCGGATGACGAAACATCACACCTAACAATGATATTGAGAATCAAAGTAGGATAACAAACATGTGCGATGGCGAAACATCGGCTTCAAATAAATGTGCGATGGAGAAACATTGGCTAAGGGATAACAAAGATATCATGGCAAAGATGACGAAACATTAATAAAACGGATGACAAAACATCACACCTAACAATGATATTGAGAATCAAAGTAGGATAACAAACATGTGCGATGGCGAAACATCGGCTTCAAATAAATGTGCGATGGCGAAACATCGGCTAAGAGATAATAAAGATATCATGGCAAAGATGACGAAACATTAATAAAATGGATGACAAAACATCACACCTAACAATGATATTGAGAATCAAAGTAGGATAACAAACATGAGCGATGGCGAAACATCGGCTTCAAATAAATGTGCGATGGTGAAACATCGACTAAGAGATAATAAAGACAAAGTAAAATTGGTTTATATATTTTACTTTGAAGATGGATTTGAGTTCATTAGAGGTGTCTTATGATTTGCCAAGAAACAAATTTTTGTTTTAAGATGCAAAATGCAAAGAAAGAATATGTTGTACCTCAAATTTTGACCTAAGATATCGTCTCCTACCTGCATCATTACATTACAAGTGTTTTGATCCATCGATTTTAAAATTCATAACTTTTTTCAGGCCAAGAGCTATTTATGCTGAACATTAAATCATTTAATCGATTCGTGCTAAAATGATGTTTATTAATTATTTATTATCTTAAATTTAAATAATTGAAATTCGTTTTCGATTATTATGTAGTTTAAAGATGTATAGATAATAAAATAAACATTAGAGAAGAGGCGCATTAGTTGTGCGGACAGTATTTATTTATTACTCACTATCTTAAATTTAAATAACTGGAATTCATTCTTAGTTATTACATAATTTAAAGGTTTATGAATAATATAATAAATATTCGGAAAAGTTCATTGGTCAATAACGATTATTTAATCATTTGTCATTCTAAGTTAAATAATTGAAACCCTATTTTAATTATTATAATTTAGAAAGTTATGGATGATGAATTAAATAATTGAGGCTATTAATTGATCAATGATAATTATTTATTTATCTGTTTATTATTCTGAATGTAGGTAGTTGAAATTCGTTTTCAATTATTATACGATTAAAGAAGTGTAAACGATAAAATAAATAATTAAAGAGAAAGAAGAACTTAATTGGCGAATAGTGGATTTTTTATTCATTTTTTCTAATTGTACAATTATTATGTAAACATTGTATCTATTACAACAAAATTACAATAATAAATTTACAAAGCTAAAATGAAATAAAAAAACTAATCTAATATTCCTAATTCTAAAACTTCCGATCCAATGCGTTTTTGTCTGCTCACTTAATGTTACCTGCAAAATTAAAAGAGATTAGAATTCGAATAAATAATTAAAAAGCGAAATTATTTAAGGTTCATCATTAAAAGCAATGGCCGGAATCAGTTACTCTTTTTTGCAAATCACGGGATTTCTCCCGGTTCACAAAAAAGAAAGGAATTTTAAATGAATGCACAAGTTTATTTTTGTCCAAAATTGCATGTTTTAAATTAACTGCATTTTTCAAAATCCCAAATGCATATTTCAAAAAAAACATACAGCATACAAAGCCCCTGCATGAACTACATATGCAAGCATGCTAACGTAAACCTATTCCCACACAGTAGAAAACAAAACAAGCTATTGCATTAGAAGTCAAAAACATGCAGTTTAACTACATATGCAAGCAATGTGGACATTCCATTTTCATCATTTTCTGGCCATTTGCAATTTCAGAAAAGTACAGCCTATCACATTTTTGTCAAAGCTGTACTGAGAGAAAGAGAGAGGGAGAAGTGTGGGTTTTACAGGCTTGGCATAGGCAGGAAAAGGATATACAAGACAAACTGTAAAATATAGCCAGTAGAGATAAAAACATAAAAGAAGAATAGAAACAAATTGGAGATGACAGTCTAGTGCAGAATGCCCAGGAAGAGGGAAAGCATTTTTCAAAAACTTCCAGCCTATAACGTAAACAAGAGAGAAAAAAAACTGTTATAACACAAAGAACCAAAGAAATCACACAGGAAAAATATATCCAAGCCTTCAAAAACTTAGAGAAATATAGATATCAAGAATCTCACAAAAAGCTAGCAGACCTGCATAATTATCCCACTACTGTCAAAAACTATTTCAACCATATGGCCTAAACTTTGCAAAACTGATTGAGCCATTCAAGCCAACATCATCATCCTATTGTCAAAGAGACATCAAAAACAATCTCACAAAAAGAACCAATTCAAACCACACCATCAATATGGCCTAGCAACAAAGAGACCTATGCCCCTGTTTCCATCAACCTGTCCAACCAACACGAAATCACCATACTCATAACCATGTCAAATCGATTACTCAAGCCCGAACATCATCAATCACAAACCTGAAACGATCCAAGCCAGAACCAATTTCTAAGGCAACGAACAAGGCCTCAGTGTTACCATCACTGGCCATTCAAAGCATACAACTCAAAGCCTCAAAGAAAAAACATTATCACAGGCCAATGCACATCGTACAACAACACGGTTAAGAAGAAGAAGAAAAACAAAATACAGTACGAAGGCAAACGAAGAAGAAGAAGCATCACAATACAGTGCCAACAAGAAGAAGAAGATAAATCGCGTAATACCGGTCACCGAAGCGAGCTCGCGTTTCTCCTCTCCTCGCCGCCTGGCCTCCTTCGCTCCCTACCTCCTCCTCTATCTCCGCCTAGGTAACGATTCCCTCTCCCTTTTACTTCTATGTTACCTCAATCAAACATTAACAACCAACATTAAGAATCAACAATAAGATTAAACAGAATAAAAATCATGGAATCAGGATCAACATACAAAAACGAAACCAAGTGTTAACAAATCAATAGCGTTTTACCGAATCCGTAGCCGTCCCTTTTCTCGTTCAGCTGAAGGGAAGAGGAGTTGGAGTGGGTGGCCATGGCAAGAAGAGCTAGCAAATTCAGAGGCAAGTGTGAAGAAGAAGATGCGAAGAAGAAGATCAAAGAGAAGAAGAGACGCGCCGTTTCTGCTTAGCAGAACCCTAATCCCATTATGTTAAACAAACTAACCCTAATACTCTGACAAACTTATGGGCCTCATCCCATTTCTTCTCCTTAAAGCCCACGACCTGCTTCTGCACCCCCCTCTCATTATGAATTTCGCGTTGGGCCTTCAGCTACCTAGCCCATTTACTTTTTGCTTGTTTTATTTTGATATATTTTCTTTTTCACCTTTTGTTATTTTTTTTCTAATCTTTTTTTTTGTAGAATTATTATTTATGTTAATTAATTGATAAGTATATTGAAAAACAAACAAAGATATGTCTAACTAGGTTTTTTTATTAATTAGTTGACCTCTTAGTTTAATTTTAGATTTAATTTAAGAATTTTAATTTTATTTCATTAAGGTAAATTATTAATTTTTAACTTAATTTGGAACCCCCTTAATTTTTAAATAAGTATTTTTTATACATAAAAAAACATAGAATTTAAGACATTTTATTTTTTAATTAATTCTCCTCTTACATCGTTATCAAACAAAATCCTAAAACATATAAAAATAGAAAAACTTAAAAATATTTTATTAATTCATTTTCTTGCTTTATTAATATTAATATCAAAATATATCAAAAAAAACTTAATGACTTGAAACTAAAAAACCATTACATCCTCGTTAAATATTTTTCTTGCTTTTTATCCCTATCAGAATGCGTAAAAATACTTTCGTCCTGTTAACATTAAACAAAAATCATAAAAAACGCATTATTCGCATCATTTATTCCATCATTTAGATTATCGTTATTTAATCGTTATTCGCATATTTTGTCCGTGTATTTATTTATTTGTTTATTCTGTTTATGTCTAAATCCAAAGGAAAAACAGTAAATTTGTTGACTTCATGTCCTCAAGTCTAACTGCACGAACTTTTGCATTTAATTAAAACTTAGGATAATTTTTCCTCAAGCATTCAACCTTTTCAAAATTTATGCCCTTTAAGCAAAAACTTCGACATTAGGTCGTCGCAACTTCAAAAACCGTCCGTATCCTGTTTCGGCCAAAACGATTTATTTTCAATCAAGCAATCAATTTTAAATAAAACAGATATTTCAAAAGGTTCCTATAGAGTACTATAGATGCATTGGGTGCTAGTACCTTCCCATTGTATAACCAACCCCCGAACCATAAGATCTCTTTTCAAAACGCTTTGTATTTTATTATTATTTACATTGCATATTTAGGGTTTTATTTCGCTCTTTTCCCTTTTCCTTTGGAAACAATAAAGCGCGGTGGCGACTCTTGCTTTTGTGAGATGAATTAATCAATAATTCGATCTCCGATTTACCCCGCTACATTTTTTTATCGCTACAGAATTGGCGACTCTGCTGGGGACAGATTGACCTCTTGTTGGTCCATCCCTAAGTGGGTTAAGCCTAATTTGTTTTATCTGTTTACTATTATTTGATTTGCTTGATTATATGTTTAAATTGGGGTGTTTGGGTTTTTTTTGCAAAGGACGAATCCTATACCCGGATTAAGTAACACTTAAGGAATAGGACGGGCGGTATAGTCATGTTAACTTTGAGGGAGTAATCCCGAAGAAGGAGGAATGAGATTCCCCACTCAATGGAAGGCCCTCTTGAACTTAATATTTGTTTACCGAGTAATCGGGAAGACATTATTATTTTCGACCTAGGAGCCCGAGAAGTTGAGGACCGTAGAACCCCAACCCATCTTGGCCTTTTTAGGTGTAGCGCGGAGACTATAACGGAGTAATTCGGAAGTAGTTGTTACGCGATGCTACGCTCGGACGAGTTTCTCTTGAGAATATTGCTAATTATTGAGTAATCAAGACGTTGGTAATATCCGAAAGAGGAATGTAGACTCTGGGAACTCTTAGAACCTTGTCTTACAGGTGTGATCGAAACGTTAGTACATACCTTTGGGTGGGCTTTACCCTCGACTCCATGCTGAACGTTGAACCTTTAAACCCCATGTTTGCAAACTTGTGTGTGACTGTTGCATTATCATTCATTCATGCATTCATCAACATCTTTGTAAAAAACTCGTTTTTCAAGGAACTTTGGAATGATTTTTGCAAACGTCTCAGGGTATTATGGAACTTGGAAGGAGAAATACTCGAAGCTTTAGCTTCAGGGAGCCCGAGATTGAAGAACTGAAGAGTTTGATTCCGAAGATAGAAAGTCCGACAGATTTTCAGAAGAAGTATGGGTCCATCGTACCGCTCATGAAGCGCAAGATGAAGAAAGGCATCCTCAATACGTTGGTTCAGTTCTATGATCCCCTGTACCGATGTTTCACCTTCCCGGATTATCAGTTGATGCCTACTTTAGAGGAGTACTCCTATATTCTTGGTGTGCCGATCGCCGACCGTGTTCCTTTTTCTGGATTAGAAGAGGAGCCCAAATCCCATGAGATAGAAACCATCACCCACCTGAAGAAGTCAGAGATAGAGGAGAATATGACTACGAAAGGAGGAATCCGGGGTTTGCCGGCACAGTTTCTGTTGAAGAAAGCTCGTCACTTTGCTGATACAAAGGATACTGTTGCCTTCGAGGACGTGTTTGCTTTACTCGTGTATGGTCTTTTCTTATTCCCTAACGTTGATAAATTTGTGGATGTCAACGCCATCAGAATTTTCCTGATTGGAAATCCGGTTCCTAAGCTGCTAGGGGACACTTATTACTCCATCCATCTTCGAAACTCTTATCAAGGAGGGATGATTATTTGTTGTGTTCCGTTGCTGTATCAGTGGTACGTATCGCATTTACCTGGGTCCGATGCTTTCTGGGATCTCGAGAAGGAACCACGTTGGGCGCCAAAGATTATGGCTCTCACTCATTTCGACATTGACTGGTATAATCGAGTTTACCATGATGTGGAGATCATTGATAGCTGTGGTGCTTTTCCCAACGTACCTCTTCTTGGTACGAGGGGTGGAATCAACTACAACCCTGTTCTAGCGCGCCGTCAGTTCGGGTACCCGATGAGAGATAAGCCGAACAGTATCCATGTGAGTGGTTTCTTTCTTCAGGAAGGACAAGATCATCAGGCTACTAAGAGGGAGATTGAAGGAGCTTGGCGCCATATCCACAAGAAAGGGAGAGATATGCTGGGACATAGAGGTGCCGTTTCTTTGGAACCTTACCTGCAGTGGGTCCGTGCTAGGGTTTGTGCTCTCAAGATGCCATATAAACTTGAGAAACCTTTATTCCATGCCATCGCACCATCATCTATTGTTATCCATATCGCGGATGTAGGAGAATATCAAGGAAACCTGGCTAGGATGAAGTCCGAGAGGGATGCTTGGAAGGAAAAGTACCATATGTCTGAATATGAGAATCGAGTCCTGACTCGACAGCTGAAGGAAAAGAAGGAGTTGCTGCTTATTCAAGACGGCTGGTTCGTTGACCACGATGAGAAACTTCGTCAGAAGGATGCCTTGCTGAAGAAGTATGCGAGTGAAAGGAAAAGAAAGAGGGAAGGTTCGGTAAGCATGGCTCTCGTTCCTAATCCGCAGGAAGAAATCATCGATCGACTGATAGCGGAAAAGAAGGATATGGAAGACTGTTACGAAGAAAAGATCAAGAAGCTCCGATTACAGCTGGTGTTTGGTCCGTCATCTGAGGATTCCGAGTAAGCTTTAGCTTTTAGTTTATTTTATTGATGTCATTTTGTAAAACTATGTAAAAAAACTTCATGCTCCGAAGTTGTAATTTATTATTAAGGGCTTCATGCTCCGAAGTTGTAATTTATTGTTTTATTTTGGGCTTCATGCTCCAAAGTTGTAATTTACTGCTTTCATGTTTTAAAATTGTAATTTATCACTTTATTATGGTTTTCATGTTTCGGAGTTGTAATTTATTGCTTTCATTATTGGATTTGTTATCCCAAGGTTGTAATTTACTGTTCCAAATTGTAAGTTGTAATTTATCTCTTTTGATTAATGGATTGAGTTTTTGTTGTTCCAAATTCCTTTACCATTGATGTATGCAAAATTATTAAAGTTCCTTGAAAAACTTTCCAAAATGAGTCATCATTTGCATCGCTATCATGCATCATTTCACATTTCACCTCACATGTTTTCTAGAGTCTCATCCTTGTTCTTTTTCCACCGAAGGTTGTCAAGTTGTCTCACCGATACGACACTCGGGCCAATCGTCAGAGGAAAATGGAAGATTTGGAACAGGAAAATCATGAGCTTCGTGGGGAAGTTGCTACACTTCGTGTTGAGATGGAAAAGTTAACTGCGTTAGTGGAAAGTTTGGTGGCTGTTCAGAATCATCCATCGACTACGGCTGCCGAGATTCAGACTTCAACTCCAGTGGTTTTCGAGATTGTCACAGTTCCTGCCTCCGTAACTCAAATCAACTCTCCGCTTCAACATCAGATGCTGAAAGGTTTTCCGTGGGGAATGCCTTACAACTTTGTGCCAGAGGGGTATCAGCCTACCGTACAACCTCTATTTCAGCCTGCATTGTCTCTTCCTCAACCAGAGACAACTGCCATGCCGCCAGTAATTCCGTCTGTAACACCTTTTCCGCAACCAATTACGACAACCGTTGCTCCTGTGGTCCACTCCGTGCCATACTTGAATGAACCAATTTATCCTGCCGAGCCCGCTGAAAGTTTGGGTCTTTTTGATAGAATGGAAGAATTTCAGGATCAGTTCCAGGAAATGCAGAAGGAGCTTAGAGCATTGAAATGGAAGGATTTGTTTGGGAAGAGTACGCGTGACCTTTGTTTAGTTCCGAATGTCAAGATTCCAGCGAAATTCAAAGTGCCAGACTTTGAGAGATATAAGGGTGATTCATGTCCTAGAAGTCATTTGACAATGTACGTGAGGAAGATGTCTACGTACTCCGATGATCATGATTTGTTGATTCATTATTTTCAAGACAGTTTGACGGGTGCTGCTCTAAAGTGGTATATGGGTTTAGACAGCATTCGAATCCGCAACTTTAACGATCTTAGTGAAGCCTTTGTCCATCAGTACAAGTACAACGTTGACATGGCGCCGGACAGGGATCAACTCCGGGCGATGTCGCAGAGAGACCGAGAATCTTTTAAGGAATACGCCCAGAGGTGGCGTGAAATTGCTGCTCAAATCTATCCACCTCTTGAGGAGAAAGAGATGACTAAGATATTTTTGAAGACTTTAGGATCCTTTTACTATGAGAGAATGATAGCCAGCGCACCCAGCGACTTCACCGAAATGGTAAGCATGGGCATGCGATTAGAGGAGGGGATTCGCGAAGGGCGTTTGGTTAAAGAAGGGAGTCCGTCTAGCAGTGCGAAGAAGTTTGGAAGTGTTTTCCCGAAAAGAAAAGAGCAGGATGTCAGTGCTTTGTTTCCAGGTAGGCCTAGGAGAGGTTACTCTCACGTTGCGGCAGTCACTCCGGCTGTCCGCCCAGCTTTGATGACCCCAGCTCATCAAATCCCGCCAACTCAACCACGGCCATTTCAGCAGCAGCCTCGACAACCGGCTTATCCGTTCAACAATCAGAACCGTTCACCCAGAAAACCGCAGTTCGATGCCATTCCTATGACGTATACTGAATTGTTCCCTGCTCTCATCAGAAAGAATCTCATCACAACAAAGCCTCCTCCTGTCGCACCGAACAGTGCTTCTCCGTGGTACAAGGCAGATCAATTCTGTGAATATCATCAAGGGTCGCCGGGGCACAACCTTGAGAATTGCTTTGCTCTGAAGGCGGACGTGCAGAGATTAATTAAGAATGGTGTCTTGTCTTTTAAGGATGTTAATCCAAATGTTAGAGATAATCCTTTGCCTCGACATGGGGCAGCTTCAGTGAATATGGTGGAAGGTTGTCCGGGGAAGTTTCGGGTTTTTCAAGTCGAGCACATAAGAGAATCATTGATCAGGTTACATCAGAGTTTGAGAAGACTTGCCTTTGTTAGGCACCAGCATGATTATGACGTTTGTGAGTTTTGTTCAAGAGAGGATGATTATCCTATTGTGAAGGAGGATATTCAGAAGTTGCTAGATCAGAGAATTATCACTATTACCTATGACCGAAATCCGGAAGATGAAGTGAATGTTATCACACCACAATTTAATTTGCCAGAATCAGTGGAGATTGCTTACAACAGTCAGGTTGCGCCTATTGATCCTTTGATTATTTACCCACCTGGCCCTGTGCCTTACAGCTCAGACCAAGTTGTGCCGTACAAGTATAACGCCACAATGATTGAGAATGGGGTAGAAGTCCCTATACCAACCAGACCGTCTTTTGTTAACATTGCCGATGTGAGTAGAGTTACAAGAAGTGGGCGTGTTTTTGCAGCAGTACCGTCGAGGAGACCAGAAGTTCAAGTTAGGAGGCCCATACCGGCGGAGATTCCCGTAAGAAATGTTGAACCAAGGGTTGAGATAGGCCGATCCAGTGAACCTATCCCTCACCCTGAAGAGGATGAGATCCTAAAGCTTATCAAAAGGAGTGAGTATAAGATTGTGGACCAGCTTTTGCAAACACCTTCCAAGATTTCCTTGCTTGCCTTATTGAGAGATTCTGGTGCACATAGAGAAGCTTTGATGAAGGTCTTGGACCAGGCGTTCGTAGACCATGATGTGACAGTTGATCAATTTGATGGGATTGTGGGAAATATAACTTTGTGTAACAATCTAGGTTTCAGTGATGAAGAACTCCCGGAGGAGGGGAGAAACCATAATATGGCTTTGCACATTTCAGTAAGTTGTGGAAACGATACCTTATTAAGTGTGTTGGTGGATACGGGCTCGTCGTTGAATGAGATGCCCAAGACCATGTTGTCTCGACTTTCATATCCAGGTGCTCCTATGAGGCCTGGTAGAGTAATTGTTAAAGCATTTGATGGTTCCAGGAAGACAGTTATTGGTGAAGTGGACCTTCCCATAGTGATTGGCCCCCATACTTTTCAAATCACTTTCCAAGTGATGGACATCCGTGCTGCCTACAGTTGTTTATTGGGTCGTCCCTGGATCCATGATGCCGGGGCAGTCACCTCTACGCTCCATCAGAGGCTAAAGTTTGTAAGACATGGGAAGCTAGTGATGATTGGGGGAGAACAGGCTATGGTGGTAAGCCATTTATCATCATTTTCTTTTATTGATGCTGACGAGGATGTGGGGACCCAGTTCAAGGGCTTATCTGTTGCTAAAAATACAGTTAAGAAGCAAGGGGCATCCATCTCTTCTTTTGAGGATGTGCGGCGAGTGGTGGAAAGTGGTTCGGCCGAAGGATGGGGCCAGGTGTTGACATTACCCGAGAACAAGTCTGGGGAAGGTCTGGGTTTTCATCCAATATCTGCAAGGGTCAAGAAGGAGGTGGTTGTTCGTCCGATTCAAGAGGTTTTCCGAAGTGCAGGGTTTGTACATCCTGAGGTTGATGCTATCATAGATGATGATTCCGAGGAGGATTTGCCCGTGTTTGTGACGCCTGGATTGGCTTGCCAAAACTGGATAGCTGTTGATGTTCATGTGGTTACGCACATTTCCGAGTAATGTTTTGTTTATTTTCCTTTGAAAAATTCGCTCTGCCCAAGGCGAAACGTATTTTGTGTCGGGCTATGAAAATAACTCCTTTTGCTCTGCCCAAGGCAAAAGAGAAATGTCTGGGCTTTTTGTTTCAAGTATTTCCCCTTTAATGAATAAAAATGTTATTTTGTCCACTGCTGTTTTATTTTTCACTTTTTCCGGGAAATAACAATGAAAATAAATTAATAACATTTTGTTTATTTGCACAAATCGATTTCTAAAATAAAGCATAATCATATGTGCAGATTAGTCCATGACTTAACCATCGAAAACAATGATCCTATGCCCTCTCCCAACTTTGAATTCCCTGTGTTCAGAGCCGAAGAAGAGGATGATGAAGAGGTTCCTGTTGAGATTTCCCGTTTGCTTGAGCATGATAAGAAGATTATTCAACCATTTGAAGAGCCTTTAGAGTTGGTCAACTTGGGTGATGAAGAGGATAGAAAGGAAGTCAAAGTCGGAGCATTGCTTATCCCAGAAGTTAAAGAGAAAATGGTGGAGCTTCTCAAAAAGTATGTTGATGTGTTTGCTTGGTATTACCAAGACATGCCAGGTTTGGACAATGACATTGTGGAGCATCGTTTACCGTTGAGACCTGAATGTCCACCGATCAAGCAGAAGTTGAGAAGGACTCGTCCCGATATGGCTGACAAGATTAAAGAGGAAGTTCAGAAACAGATCAACGCAGGTTTCCTTGTTACGTCGGTCTATCCTCAGTGGTTAGCCAACATCGTGCCTGTTGCTAAGAAAGATGGCAAGGTTCGGATGTGTGTAGACTACAGAGATCTGAATAGAGCTAGTCCGAAAGATGATTTCCCATTACCGCATATTGATGTATTGGTCGACAGTACCGCCAAGTTCAAAGTCTTTTCTTTCAAGGATGGTTTCTCTGGTTACAATCAAATCAAGATGGCGCTGGAAGATATGGAGAAGACCGCTTTCATTACACCGTGGGGAACATTTTGTTATCGGGTTATGCCGTTTGGTTTGAGGAATGCTGGTGCAACATACCAAAGGGCCATGACTGCTTTGTTCCATGACATGATGCATAAGGAGATTGAAGTGTATGTGGATGACATGATTGCCAAATCACAGACTGAGGAAGATCATTTGGAACATTTGTTGAAGTTATTCCAGCGTTTGAGAAAGTACAAACTCCGTCTGAATCCCAACAAGTGCACTTTTGGTGTTCGTTCTGGAAGACTTCTGGGCTTCATTGTCAGTCAGAAAGGTATTGAAGTAGATCCTGATAAAGTCAAAGCCATTCGGGAGATGCCCGCACCCAAGACGGAAAAACAAGTAAGAGGATTCCTTGGGAGACTGAACTACATTTCTAGATTTATATCTCATATGACCGCTACCTGTGGGCCGATTTTCAAGCTTCTCCGAAAGAACCAAGGATATGAGTGGACAGAAGATTGTCAGAGAGCTTTTGATAGTATCAAAGAATATTTGCTTGAACCTCCCATTTTGATTCCTCCGGTGGAAGGAAGACCTTTGATTATGTACCTGACTATATTGGAAGACTCCATGGGATGTGTGCTTGGTCAACAAGATGAAACTGGAAGAAAAGAACATGCTGTATATTATTTGAGTAAGAAATTCACAGACTGTGAGTCTCGATACTCATTGCTTGAGAAAACCTGTTGTGCTTTAGCTTGGGCCGCTCGCCGTCTACGCCAGTATATGATTAATCACACTACTTGGTTGATCTCCAAAATGGATCCGATCAAGTATATCTTTGAGAAGCCCGCCTTATCTGGAAGAATAGCCCGTTGGCAGATGTTGTTATCCGAATATGACATTGAGTATCACACTCAGAAAGCGGTCAAAGGGAGTATTTTAGCGGATCATTTGGCTCACCAACCAATTGAAGACTATCAATCCATCAAGTTTGATTTCCCAGATGAAGATGTTATGTACTTGAAAGCTAAAGACTGTGAAGAACCGTTACCTGAGGAAGGACCTGATCCTGAATCCCGTTGGGGTTTGATATTTGACGGAGCTGTGAATTCCTATGGAAATGGAATTGGGGCAATCATCGTCACTCCCCGAGGCACTCATATCCCGTTCACGGCGAGATTGAAGTTTGACTGCACGAACAACATGGCGGAATATGAGGCATGTATTATGGGTCTCGAAGAAGCAGTGGATCTAAGGATTAAGATTCTTGATATTTGTGGAGATTCAGCATTGGTGATTAATCAAATCAAAGGAGAATGGGAGACCCGTCATCCTGGTTTGATCCCTTACAGAGACTACGCTAGAAGACTGTTAACTTTCTTCAACAAAGTGGAATTACATCATATCCCTAGAGACGAGAACCAAATGGCTGATGCTTTAGCTACTTTGTCTTCAATGTTTCAAGTGAATGATTGGAATGACGTGCCTACAATCCGAGTTATGCGCCTCGACAGACCTGCTCATGTGTTTTCAGTGGAAGAGGTCACCGACGACAAACCGTGGTTCTATGACATTAAACGTGTTCTTCAAACTCAAGAGTACCCGCCTGGGGCATCCAACAAAGATAGGAAGACGTTGAGAAGATTAGCAAGCAGTTTCTTTCTCAATGAAGAAGTTTTGTATAAGAGGAATTACGACATGGTCTTGCTCAGATGTGTAGACAGACGTGAAGCAGACATGCTGATGCAAGAAGTACACGAAGGATCCTTTGGCACTCATGCCAATGGACATGCAATGGCTAGAAAGATGTTGAGAGCTGGTTACTATTGGATGACAATGGAATCCGACTGCTGCAAATATGTGAAGAGGTGTCATAAATGCCAGATTTATGCGGACAAGATGCACGTGCCGCCGACCCTCCTCAATGTTATTTCTTCACCTTGGCCTTTCTCTATGTGGGGCATTGATATGATTGGGATGATCGAACCCAAGGCTTCAAATGGTCATCGTTTCATCTTGGTAGCGATCGATTATTTTACTAAATGGGTGGAAGCAGCATCTTATGCTAATGTAACCAGACAGGTGGTAGTCATATTTATCAAGAATCAGATCATTTGTCGATACGGTATCCCGAGTAAGATCATCACTGATAATGGTTCGAATTTGAATAACAAGATGATGAAAGAGCTTTGTGAAGAGTTCAAGATCGAACATCATAATTCTTCTCCTTACAGACCGAAGATGAACGGGGCTGTTGAAGCTGCGAACAAGAATATCAAAAAGATTGTCCAAAAGATGGTGGTAACTTATAAGGATTGGCATGAAATGCTTCCGTTTGCTTTACACGGGTACCGTACTTCAGTTCGAACTTCAACGGGCGTGACCCCATTTTCCCTAGTTTACGGTATGGAAGCAGTACTCCCCGTGGAGGTTGAGATTCCGTCTCTGAGAGTGTTGATGGAAGCTAAACTTTCTGAGGCTGAATGGTGTCAAAGTAGATATGATCAGTTGAATTTAATCGAAGAAAAGAGATTGACAGCTTTGTGTCACGGTCAATTGTATCAGCAGAGGATGAAGAAGGCTTTTGATAAGAAGGTTCGACCGCGCGAGTTCAGAGAAGGTGACCTTGTACTCAAGAAAATATTATCTTTCCAACCTGATTCTAGGGGCAAGTGGGCTCCGAATTATGAAGGACCGTTTGTTGTTAAGAAAGTCTTCTCTGGAGGTGCCTTGATTCTCACAAATATGGACGGTGAAGAACTCCCACGTCCCTTGAACGCCGATGCAGTCAAGAAGTATTTCGCTTAGGCAAATTTCTGGTCAGATCAGTCTCGGCATCTGAGCACATTCTGGAATTCAAAGTTGTTAGGGAGAATAGCGATCATTGTTTTTGTATGACCTTTTATTTCATGTATTATTTCCCCAAGCTTTTGTAAACTGTTGGAGTCGCATTGTTAGCGAACTACCTCTTATTAATGAAATTTGAGCATTTACCTTTTGTAGGTAAAATTTTAATCTCTATGGAAATACTTGAAACAAATTTACTTAAGTGTTCTTATCTTAAATATGTGTCGTGGATAACGAAAGGAATATTAACAGTTTGTTCCAAGGATGGTCAAGCCAGGAACTGCGAAGCAGTACAGTAATTTATCCTTGCATGATGAACATGTTTTATTTCAAAATCGTCATGAGGAGTTGGTTGTGTAAACTTGTGTTTCTAGTGGTACTAAGTTTGGTGACTCCCCAGCTGTTCCAGTTGAGCATTGTTTTGGCTATCTCTATTTGGGCGATTTCTGAAGTTTAGTACGTTTTGTCTCATACCGTGGTCTATTGGTGTTAGAAGATTGGATTTGGATGCTTTTCTCCTCAGAAGACTTGGACCTTGTAGCGTGATACCCTCCGACGTTGCTTTGTGTTTCCAGTTCCGTTTATCTTCCGTCTTTTCAAGATTGGCCGAGTATCTATTTTGCTGTGACGTCTTGTTATCTCCATCTTATTCCGTCTGTCTGTTTTGTCAGCATAACATTCATTTACTCATTTACACTCATATCAGCATGCATATCCATATTTGCCGTTGATTTTGAGTCGTACTTTGTTTATTCGAACAACGTACATATGTTCTTTCCAGGTAGAAAGTCAGCTTAGGCAGAAAATGTGTTTCTTTTTCTAAATTCTCCAACTGAGCTAATCCTCATGGATGATTTTGGTTTAGCCTACCTTGCCCATTTCTGAATACGATGAATTCCCCAATTGAGTTACTTTCTCATCGGGTGGAGTCTTGTTTGACTGTTTTCTTTCTAGGTTATCCCTGGATGAAGTTGTTGTCTCGTGCATAGACTATCTCTTTGATTTTCTCCAATGAAATCGCGACCCAGACAGTTGGTGCATTTATTTTGCACGTTAAAGTATATGATCTCCTCGGGAAGGATTGATTCAGGGTTCTCTTTGACGAGGATTTTATTCTCTGCCAGTATCATCGCAATTTCCTCCTGTTTGTTTTTGGAAAACGACAAGCGGCAGCTCTTCATGAGCAACTTGTACGTTATAGACACCGTTGGAAAACGACAAGCGGCAGCTCTTCATGAGCAACTTGTGCGTTATAGACACCGTTGGAAAACGACAAGCGGAAGCTCTTCATGAGAAACTTGTGCGTTATAGACACCGTTGGAAAACGACAAGCGGCAGCTCTTCATGAGCAACTTGTACGTTTACTTTTTGAAAGCGCCGAGCAGCAGTTCTTCATGAGCTACTAGTGCGTCATTTTTATCTTTTTGAAAGCGCCGAGCAGCAGTTCTTCATGAGCTACTAGTGCGTTATCTACTTTTTGAAAGCGCCGAGCGGCAGTTCTTCACGAGCTACTAGTGCGTCATTTTATTTTTCTGAAAGCGACAAGCAGCAAACTCTTCATGAGTTACCAGTACGGTACTACTTTTCTGGAATACAACAAGCGGCAGCTTCTTTATTTGAGCAGCTTGTATGTTATCGGTATTTTCTTTGGACAACAACAAGCGGCAGCTTCTTTATTTGAGCAGCTTGTATGTTATCGGTATTTTCTTTGGACAACAACAAGCGGCAGCTTCTTTATTTGAGCAGCTTGTACGTTATCGGTATTTTCTCTGGACAACAACAAGTGGCAGTTTTCTTTATTTGAACAACCTTCGTATCTACAATCTTATTACTTCGGCATTAATGAGTATATCTCTGAAAATCTAGCAGAGAAGTCTGTTACGAATCTATACCTCCAGAAGTCGGTAATCAGTTGTCAGCAATTTGATACTCTCTGTCTACCATCGGCCTTGAGTTGCGGGCTCACTGTTTTGGATCAATGATCTGTTATGGCCTATGCAAGAGGCTCTCTTTGTTAGGGTTAGAGGTCGTATTCCCTCAATTTTATTCGCTGTCAGGAGTCTGTCGTTTGAAGTCGATAGCTTGTTTCCCCAGTAATGTATAATCCATGCCGCTGTGTTTCGTTGGTGTTCGATTCCCCCAACATTGTCTTGTTTCACACAATATCTTTCTCTGTGAGTTCGATCGCTGCATTCATATCAAACATGACGACGGCATCTTAGGACAAAATTTGCGTAGTTATGTATTTAAGTACCTTCAATCTCGTCGAAACGAAGATTTCAATCTTCATATCTCCGGATAGAAGAAACTTAAATAGGGGCAGCTGTTGTACCTCAAATTTTGACCTAAGATATCGTGTCCTACCTGCATCATTACATTACAAGTGTTTTGATCCATCGATTTTAAAATTCATAACTTTTTTCAGGCCAAGAGCTATTTATGCTGAACATTAAATCATTTAATCGATTCGTGCTAAAATGATGTTTATTAATTATTTATTATCTTAAATTTAAATAATTGAAATTCGTTTTCGATTATTATGTAGTTTAAAGATGTATAGATAATAAAATAAACATTAGAGAAGAGGTGCATTAGTTGTGCGGACAGTATTTATTTATTACTCACTATCTTAAATTTAAATAACTGGAATTCATTCTTAGTTATTACATAATTTAAAGGTTTATGAATAATATAATAAATATTCGGAAAAGTTCATTGGTCAATAACGATTATTTAATCATTTGTCATTCTAAGTTAAATAATTGAAACCCTATTTTAATTATTATAATTTAGAAAGTTATGGATGATGAATTAAATAATTGAGGCTATTAATTGATCAATGATAATTATTTATTTATCTGTTTATTATTCTGAATGTAGGTAGTTGAAATTCGTTTTCAATTATTATACGATTAAAGAAGTGTAAACGATAAAATAAATAATTAAAGAGAAAGAAGAACTTAATTGGCGAATAGTGGATTTTTATTCATTTTTTCTAATTGTACAATTATTATGTAAACATTGTATCTATTACAACAAAATTACAATAATAAATTTACAAAGCTAAAATGAAATAAAAAAACTAATCTAATATTCCTAATTCTAAAACTTCTGATCCAATGCATTTTTGTCTGCTCACTTAATGTTACCTGCAAAATTAAAAGAGATTAGAATTCGAATAAATAATTAAAAAGAGAAATTATTTAAGGTTCATCATTAAAAGCAATGGCCGGAATCAGTTACTCTTTTTTGCAAATCACGGGATTTCTCCCGGTTCACAAAAAAGAAAGGAATTTTAAATGAATGCACAAGTTTATTTTTGTCCAAAATTGCATGTTTTAAATTAACTGCATTTTTCAAAATCCCAAATGCATATTTCAAAAAAAACATACAGCATACAAAGCCTCTGCATGAACTACATATGCAAGCATGCTAACGTAAACCTATGCCCACACAGTAGAAAACAAAACAAGCTATTGCATTAGAAGTCAAAAACATGCAGTTTAACTACATATGCAAGCAATGTGGACATTCCATTTTCATCATATTCTGGCTATTTGCAATTTCAGAAAAGTACAGCCTATCACATTTTTGTCAAAGTTGTACTAAGAGAAAGAGAGAGGGAGAAGTGTGGGTTTTACAGGCTTGGCATAGGCAGGAAAAGGATATACAAGACAAACTGTAAAATATAGCCAGTAGAGATAAAAACATAAAAGAAGAATAGAAACAAATTGGAGATGACAGTCTAGTGCAGAATGCCCAGGAAGAGGGAAAGCATTTTTCAAAAACTTCCAGCCTGTAACGTAAACAAGAGAGAAAAAAAACTGTTATAACACAAAGAACCAAAGAAATCACACAGGAAAAATATATCCAAGCCTTCAAAAACTTAGAGAAATATAGTTATCAAGAATCTCACAAAAAGCTAGCAGACCTGCATAATTATCCCACTACTGTCAAAAACTATTTCAACCATATGGCCTAAACTTTGCAAAACTGATTGAGCCATTCAAGCCAACATCATCATCCTATTGTCAAAGAGATATCAAAAACAATCTCACAAAAAGAACCTATTCAAACCACACCATCAATATGGCCTAGCAACAAAGAGACCTATGCCCCTATTTCCATCAACCTGTCCAACCAACACGAAATCACCATACTCATAACCATGTCAAATCGATTACTCAAGCCCGAACATCATCAATCACAAACCTGAAACGATTCAAGCCAGAACCAATTTCTAAGGCAACGAACAAGGCCTCAGGGTTACCATCACTGGCCATTCAAAGCATACAACTCAAAGCCTCAAAGAAAAAACATTATCACAGGCCAATGCACATCGTACAGCAACACGGTTAAGAAGAAGAAGAAAAACAAAATACAGTACGAAGGCAAATGAAGAAGAAGAAGCATCACAATACAGTGCCAACAAGAAGAAGAAGAAAAATCGCGTAATACCGGTCACCGAAGCGAGCTCGCGTTTCTCCTCTCCTCGCCGCCTGGCCTCCTTCGCTCCCTACCTCCTCCTCCGTCTCCGCCTAGGTAACGATTCCCTCTCCCTTTTACTTCTATGTTACCTCAATCAAACATTAACAACCAACATTAAGAATCAATAATAAGATTAAACAGAATAAAAATCGTGGAATCAGGATCAACATACAAAAACGAAACCAAGTGTTAACAAATCAATAGCGTTTTACCGAATCCGTAGCCGTCCCTTTTCTCGTTCAGCTGGAGGGAAGAGGAGTTGGAGTGGGTGGCCATGGCAAGAAGAGCTAGCAAATTCAGAGGCAAGTATGAAGAAGAAGATGCGAAGAAGAAGATCAAAGAGAAGAAGAGATGCGCCGTTTCTGCTTAGCAGAACCCTAATCCCATTATGTTAAACAAACTAACCCTAATACTTTGACAAACTTATGGGCCTCATCCCATTTCTTCTCCTTAAAGCCCACGACCTGCTTCTGCACCCCCCTCTCATTATGAATTTCGCGTTGGGCCTTCAGCTACCTAGCCCATTTACTTTTTGCTTGTTTTATTTTGATATATTTTCTTTTTCACCTTTTGTTATTTTTTTTCTAATCTTTTTTTTTGTAGAATTATTATTTATGTTAATTAATTGATAAGTATATTGAAAAACAAACAAAGATATGTCTAACTAGGTTTTTTTATTAATTAGTTGACCTCTTAGTTTAATTTTGGATTTAATTTAAGAATTTTAATTTTATTTCATTAAGGTAAATTATTAATTTTTAACTTAATTTGGAACCCCCTTAATTTTTAAATAAGTATTTTTTATACATAAAAAAACATAGAATTTAAGGATGTAGACATTTTATTTTTTAATTAATTCTCCTCTTACATCGTTATCAAACAAAATCCTAAAACATATAAAAATAGAAAAACTTAAAAATATTTTATTAATTTGTTTTCTTGCTTTATTAATATTAATATCAAAATATATCAAAAAAAACTTAATGACTTGAAACTAAAAAACCATTACATCCTCGTTAAATAATTCTCTTGCTTTTTATCCCTATCAGAATGCGTAAAAATACTTTCGTCCTGTTAACATTAAACAAAAATCATAAAAAACGCATTATTCGCATCATTTATTCCATCATTTAGATTATCGTTATTTAATCGTTATTCGCATATTTTGTCCGTGTATTTATTTATTTGTTTATTCTGTTTATGTCTAAATCCAAAGGAAAAACAATAAATTTGTTGACTTCATGTCCTCAAGTCTAACTGCGCGAACTTTTGCATTTCATTAAAACTTAGGATAATTTTTCCTCAAGCATTCAACATTTTCAAAATTTATGCCCTTTAAGCAAAAACTTCGACATTAGGTCGTCGCAACTTCAAAAACCGTCCGTATCCTGTTTCGGCCAAAACGATTTATTTTCAATCAAGCAATCAATTTTAAATAAAACAGATATTTCAAAAGGTTCCTATAGAGTACTATAGATGCATTGGGTGCTAGTACCTTCCCATTGTATAACTAACCCCCGAACCATAAGATCTCTTTTCAAAACGCTTTGTATTTTATTATTATTTACATTGCATATTTAGGGTTTTATTTCACTCTTTTCCCTTTTCCTTTGGAAACAATAAAGCGCCGTGGCGACTCTTGCTTTTGTGAGATGAATTAATCAATAATTCGATCTCCGATTTACCCCGCTACATTTTTTTATCGCTACAGAATAAAACAACTAAGGGAAACTAGCCTAGAACTATCCCTAGTGTTATCATACAATGGTTGATCCTAAGGTTGAGGATAAAGGGAAAATCCTACCCTAATTCACAAGTTAAAGGGAACTCACCCAAACTATCCTATAGGGAACATACAATGAGAGCAGAGTCGTGATCTCAATTTCTAAATTGAGTGACTCATCGATCAACAATTAAAGAAGAAAAGCAATAAACATCCTATAGGGAACATGCAATGAGAGCGAAGTCGTGATCTCAATTTCTAAATTGAGTGACTCATCGATCAACAATTAAAGAAGAAAAGTAATAAAAATCCTATAGGGAACATGCAATGAGAGTGAAGTCGTGATCTCAATTTCTAAATTGAGTGACTCATCGATCAAAAACGAACACAACATATGAAATCAGACAAAAACTAGAGGGCCTCCTGACATATATCAGCAACAGAGGTCCCATCATGCAGTCAGAGAATTATGCAAAATGAAAATGGGAGAAAGGAAGTAGTACAATACCAAACAGATAACTATCTGTAGCAATCAAGTAAGAATAAAAGAAACCCAGAGAAACTTCAAGCAAGCTGGCATCAGTAGACAAATCGAGTCAGAAATTACACCATCAGGATGTAAGTAATTTATCAGATATGAACAAATCCCATGGGCAATGTATGGCATTCACAATCATATGTATGTATATCCTGCATAAACCATCAAACATGGCAAGCACAAAAAAAATAATGCCAGTATAATAAATTGTGTTCCACAAATAAAGTGAAACACAAAAGCCTCAAGCCAAAAGTAGCACCTTTCTCAGAGTACCTCACACATTCAACAACCAAGTTAGTATTCCATAAGGTGAAAAAGTGAAAACAACAAGGTAGCAATTATCAAACATTAGACATGATAGGCAAGAGGAAGCAAGCATATGCACAGATTAGGTCAAGAGAATCAGGGGAATGTTGCTCCTTCCTATCACCATGTTGAATTAACAATTGAATGTCAATCAAGGATCATAAGAGCTTGAGAATAATATGAACAAAGACCATGAAAGTCAGTAGCAAACACATCTTAATCATGCATAATTAATTCAATCACAACTTCATGAACACAATAGGAGATGAAACCTACATAATGCACTAAAAGGTTCAAAACATTCAAACATGAGGCTTCTAATTGAAATGGCCTAAGCTAACATGGACAATCAGAATCAACTTGATCATTAGGTTCCTAATTATAGGCCTCACTCAAGTTCATTGGCCATCAAACAAATTGCAACAAGACATGCAACCATAATTGGGTACCTTCACTTCAAAATTACATCAAAAATGGAAATAATGGTCCATAATTAAAACCAAAAACATATTAGCATCCTTTAGAGGTATATAAGTCAGAATGCAAGCCCTAAGTTCATGAATGATTGAGGAGGAGACCAAATGAAGTCCAAAGTTCAAGACTAGTTGGCAAAACTACCAAACTAGACATGTTTTCAAAATTATTTGTGGAAAAATATCAAAGCAAGTCAAATGATTCAAGAAAAATGGTTTTCAAATCCCCAACATATTCATGAACCATAATTAAGACCTGAATTCCAAGAAAAGTCCAAGGCACAAGGGTTTTGAACATGAAACTTGCACCATAAGCAACAAAACCCTAGATTTTGACTTTTAATCCTAAATATTGATTAAATAGGATCAAAACTCAAACAAATCAAACCAAGGTCACAACAATCACCAAGAAACCTTAAATGTCAGAATATATATTTTTCCATATTTTTTTGAATTAGGAAAAGTCAAGAAATAAATTATACTCAAACAATTATGCAATTAACAAATATTCACATATCAAAATAATATTTAAATCAAAAAGTCAGAAAAATGGCCAATCAAAATTATATTCAAATATTAGGGCTAAAAACACACATCCCTGAATTTTTCTGAATTTTTGAATTAAAGGAAAATATTAAAAAAATAAATACAAACAATTAACAATTAAACTATTATTTAAGGGCAAAAAATGAAAATCCTAACCAAAATTCATGAAAAGGTCAAAATAAAAATATATTCAGATTCTATGTTTAAAAACAAGATTACATGATTTTTTTGAGAATTTTTGAATCAAAGGAAGTATTAAAATAAAAATTACAAAGCAAAAATACAAAATAAACCTCTCAAATTAAAATTCTAATCAAAAATGGAAAATATGCTAGACCAATTTGAGAATCAAATTTTACATTATTTTGTGAGTCTAGAATATTTTTTGTGGATTTTTTTGGATCCAAGAAATATTAAAAATAAACATTATCTTGAACAATTAATTAATTAAGCCTATGAATTTTTTAAACCAATGGATTATTTAAAAAAAATCCAAAAAAATATGACAAATACTAGAAAATAATATTGACCTATGATAATTTTTTGTGATTTTTGAAAGTGTTTTGATCAGAAAACAAAATTAAACAAAATGTCAAATAAAACAAAAATTCAAATGAGACAAAAATTCAAACGGACCAATCACGCATTGCCACCACATCATCTTCAACCTTTAGACATCAAAAAACACGGGCAACATTCATGTTTAGGGCTCACTTTCAGATCAGCGTAACATACTCAATTTCGCACCATTTTTCATGAAATCAAGGGCAATTTAAAGCTAGAATGGCAAGGAATCCATAGCAATTCGAATTAAACAACATCATCAAGTATAGATCTAGTATGAATATCATGAAAACTCAAGAAAACATTTTGTACGCAAATTTTCAGAAACTTAAAATCACGATTCAAGCTCAAATCAAACACAAAGTATACATCAGACTTATTTGTCTGGCCAGCTAATACACCATGGATATGAAACAATTCATCAAATCATGCTAAACAAGGCAAATCAAAGTTCAAAGATCTCACCTCAATGTGAAACTAGAAACCTTGATTCCTTAGTTCCAGAAGCTAACAAACTCCATGGTCTTGATCTATACACTTCAAAGAATATGAATCCACTAGAAATTGGATGAATGCGCGAAAAAGATGGGAGAATTGAAGAAAACTTCATTAGAAGCAAAAAAAGTTCATATCCGATTCTGTGATGAATGAGGCGCATCCCCTGTGAAATGAGACTTGCAATGCATTATATAGTGTGAGTAGAGAAGGTTAGAAGAGGAAATTGATCCTCAAAACTATTTAGGGGCAAGTTGGAAAGATTTGGCCAAAAGATGGATGCACATGGGTCTCAGCTATTTGCTCGTGCATTTATTCATTTTCCTTGCATTTTATGAGATAAATAACCTCAGAAATAGATCCTCAAAGGGCCAGGTCACGATCATTTCAAATGAGAGTTGTATGGACCAATTTGCTAGATTGGGCAAGTTCATCATTTTGTAACCAAGCAAACTCTAATGGTCCATGGAGCATGAAATTGTTGGCTTTATGGGCCTTAGCAAGTCATAAATAATTCGTGGACTGGATTAGGATTAAAGAGAATGGCTGAAACCCAAGTTTCCATGAATTGGCATTTTGCACTTTTGCCAAATTTCAATAAAATGCTCCAAAGTTCCAAGACTCATAACTTGCTCATGCTTTTGAGTTTTGATACAAATAAGCACAATTTGGAAATTTATTGAAAAGATCTACAAACCCTTAGTTTAGAGTTTTTTGCAAATTAATCCATTAAGGTCCTCAAAATTTAGCTTGAAATTCACTAATTTTGAAAAATGACCTATAATTTTGTGACTTCAAAAGACCATAACTCTTGATTCCTTGCCAATTTGGACATGATACCAAAAGGAGGTGAAATATCATTCTTTTAGATTTCAAAGCATATTTTATTTGCATCTTCTTGATCAAGGGTGAATAAAATATGATTTTTTTTTAAATTAGGTCCTTATTTTCCAAAATTAGTAACTTTTAGGGTTTCTTCAAGAACAAACTTCAACCCAAACCTCAATCTCTTTAATCCAATGACCAAAATGAACTTGAAATATGAAAAGTACATCCTTGAGTTGATGGTTGGCCAAAAATTCACTTAGTCAACCTTGACTTTGACCAAAATGACCATTTTTCCCCTCTGAATCAATTGATCCACTTCCCTTCAAAATTGATGATCAAAACTTCAAACATATGATCTTCCAAATATATAGAGGCCATGTACAAAGTGTCACTTCAAAATTCTTAAGAAAACTTGATGAAATCCCAAACCCTAGTTTTGGTCAACACCTTAGGGGACTGATGAATCATCTTCAAAACTTCAAATCCTTTGGGCATCCTGACCAATTCCTTGTGCAAAGACTTTGGATACAAAAGAGGTGTTATACCTCTCTAAATCAAGACTTGTATATTGGACAATAGTCTTGCCCAAACAAAACCCTAATTTGACTGGTGAATCCAAAGAGTGATTCTCCTTGTGATCAAACACAAACTTCAATCCTCTGATGATCCAAAGAGATGGATAAAATATCTTGAGATATGCCATAACCTTTGAGCTTGAAAGATCCAGAGGTTTGGATGGTAAGATATTTCTTGAGCAACTTGCCAATGCAATCAGCCTTCAAAGCTTGAGGAAGACTTGATAGCCAAAGTACTTTGATCCCATCACAATGTATGAATGCAATGCAATATGATATTCATGATGAAACATAAGCCAAAATCAAGAGGGTAAATTTTGGGGTGCAACAGCTGCCCCTATTCAAATATCTTCAACATGATAAATAAGAAAAGTGATAACTTTCGAGCGTTCAGGGTTGACGATGTTTGAATAAGAAAGAACCCAAAAATTTACACTCTTGAAAGGAGAAAGAAAAAGAAACTGGAAACCCCCAAGACATGCGTCAGAATGAAACTGTAACACAGGTTGAAACAGAACGAAAACAAAGAAGAGTAGACGCAACTAGACTTCTGGACAAATGTGCCAGGGAAAAACTGGGCTTCAAAAGGGATGAGACAAAACTCAACCGACAGAGTATAGGAGAAGCTAAGCTCTGGAACAAAAAACATACGCGGGTGAGGAGACGAAACTCTGAGCTCAACCCAAAGCAAAGTGGCGAGAGTGCGTGATTCTAGGAGCACTTGCTAATCTCAACTAGGATAGACAGTATGAAGGAACTGAGAGAATCCCAGAAATAAGGGACAACAGTAAGACGAGACTCGATTCACGACTAGTCAGACGAAACTAGACTAGACGAGTACCAGGACGAAATTGGATTTCACGCACGGGTAACGAGGCGAAACTCGACCTAAAGCGAAGTGATGAGAGTGCATGTTTCTCAGAGCACCTGCTGGTCTCAGATCAATTGATAAACAGTGACAAAAACTAATAAAAGAATCCAAGGAACAAAGGAGACTGATTTTAAACCAGGGACGCAGTACAAACACTGCACTCGATAAACCACACCGATGATCAGCGTCTGCTGATTCACTTTTTCCAAGATAGTCTGACCGGCGCAGCGTTGAAATGGTACATGAGTTTAGACAGTGTCAACATCCATACCTTTAATGATTTGGGAGAAGCATTCATAAAATAATACAAGTATAATGTGGATATGGCACTCGATCGTGACTAGCTTAGGGCCCTGCTTCCGAAAGACAGAGAATCGTCCAAGGAGTATGTGTAGAGATGGCGCGAAGTGGCTGCACAAGTGATTCCTCCCATGGAGGAGAAAGAAATGACTAAAATTTTCCTGAAGACGCTAGGAGATTTCTACTACGAAAGAATGGTAGCAAGTTCCCTAAGTGATTTTACAGAGATGGTAGGAATGGGTGTCCGCCTAGAAGAGGCAGTAAGAGAAGGTCGTTTGACAAAGGGTGAAGGATCTTGAAGTGTGAAGAATCCAGGTTATGGGTTTACAAAGAAGAAAGAGGGGGATACCAATATTGTCATACAAGAGAGGAGAGTTAATGCTTCTAGAAGGAATTATCAGCGTCACCAGCACGTTGCTTCAGTGACTCCTGTTATAAATGTCGCTCCGACTACTGTTGCTTATCAAAGACAATCCCAACAGGGTAACCAGGGGAATGGTCAGAGAAGGGAGAACTATGACCCTATTCCCATGAGTTATGCAGAGCTATTACCAGCATTGATTCAGAAGAAGTGGGTCCAGACACGACCACCTCCAAAAATACCATCACCATTTCCTTGGTATTACAAAGTGGACCAGACGTGCGCCTTTCATCAGGGAGCACCAGGGCATAGTGTTGAAAATTGTTATCCTTTGAGGACTGAAGTGTAAAGGTTGGTGAAGTCTGGAATTTTATCTTTTAAAGACATGGGACCTAATGTGAAGGACAATCCTCTACCCAAGCACGGGGAAGTGAATGCTGTGAATATGGTGGCCAGTTGTCCCGGTGATTTCTGGATTTTTGACATTAATCTGGTTAGAGGGGATTTGGTGAAGATGCATGCAGACCTCTGTGAATTCAGTTATTATACACATGACCACGCCGGTTGTGCTATTTGCAGTACAAATATCAAGGGTTGTGAGAAGATAAAGTCTGACTTACAGGCGATGATGGACGAAGGTTTAATCTATATAATCAGGCCTAGGGCAGAATATGAGGAGGAAGTGAATATGATTTCGGGATGTCCGGGTGAATTCATAATTTTTGAAGTAGAACATTTGAATGAAGATCTCGTACAATTGTATGCCACTTTCTGCCGTACTGCTGGAAAGGTGGAACACCAATACGGGTCTTGCTTAGTTTGTTGTCAAGACTCCCGAGGATGTTCTATTGTGAGGGAAGGTGTTCAATTGCTGTTAGACAATGGGACTATTAAGATCACAAGTCAGAGAGATGATTATCACGAGATTGATATGGTTGAAGTTTGTTTGATGGAAGAAGAGTCAGAGGAAGAGTATGCCTCCACGGATGAGTATTTCTCTTTAGACGAAGATTTGTTTGCCGGAAATGACCTTTTGAGGGATGATTGTGTTGAGGAAGATGTAAACATCATTGTACCTTGTTTTGGTGCACTCGCTCATATAGAGGTGGAGTACCATAAAACCAGTTGTTACCCCATTGGTAATTAGTCTGCCAGGTCCTGTTCCTTATAAATTAGATAAGGTTGTGCCTTACAAATACAATGCTACAATCTTAGAAGATGGGGTGGAATTTCCCATCCAGCCAATTCCAAATGTTGGAAATATAGCTGATAATAGTAGGGTGACCCGTAGTGGTCGTGTGTTTGCGCCAGTTATTCGAAAAGATGTTGTTGCTGGAAAGAAAATTGTTGAGAACAATGAGCCTAAGAAGGCTACAGGAGAGACTAGTGGAGCCACATTGGAGAAAGAAGTGGATGATATCTTGAAGGTAATTAAGATTAGCGACTACAAAATTGTAGATCAGCTGTTGCAGACTCCTTCAAAGATATCCATCCTGGCATTACTGATGAATTCCTCCGCTCATAGGGAATAATTGATGAGAGTACTAGACCAAGCTTTTACAGAGAATGACATGCCGTTAGATCAATTCAGAAGCGTAATTGGAAACATTACGTCATGTAACAACTTGAGTTTTTGCGATGATGAGTTACCAGATGAAGGGAGGAATCACAACCTGGCCCTCCACATATCCATGAACTACAAGATTGACTCGCTATCTAATGTGCTAATTGATAACAGATCCGCGTTGAATTTTATACCAAGAAGAACCCTTATGAAGTTAAAGTATCAGGGAACACTTATGCGCCCGAGTGGCATTATTGTGAAAGCTTTCTATGGGTCGAGGAAATCCGTCATCGGTGAAGTGGACTTACCCATCCATATAGTACCACATTTGTTCTTGATAACTTTCCAAGTAATGAACATTATTCCCGCATATAGTTGTTTGCTTGGACGGCCATAGATACACGAGGCAGGGGCTGTCACTTCAACTCTACATCAGAAGCTAAAGTTTGTGCGTGAAGGGAAGGTAGTGATCATAAATGGGGAGCAGGCGTTATTGATATCCCATCTATCCTATTTCAGTATTGTAGAAGAGGATGAGGTTGCTGTTGGAACCCAGTTCCAAGCCCTATCCATTGACAACATAAGGAAAAAATAGAATTTTGTGGTCTCACTGAAGGATGCGTAACATGTTATGCGCAATGGTCATAATGCAGTTTGGGGACGACTCGTGGATCCACCCGTGAACAAAAATAGAGTTGGTTTGGGTTTATCTTCGAGGAATGGAAAAGGCGAAAGTTTGAAGTCAAAGTATTCTGTGAACAGTTATCATTATGTTTTCCGCAGCGGAGGCTACCTCCATCTGATTGGTTCTAGAACTAAGGTTGTTGAAGAGGATGAAGTAGAGCAGGAAGTACCGAATTATGTGACACATGGAGTCCGAGTTCAGAACTGGGTCACCATTGATGTTCCTTCTTGCATACACATTTCAAAGTAATTTGTTTTGTTAATCTGTTTCTTTCTTTTGAAAAGCTTTCACTCTGCCCAAGATGGAAGTGATAATGTTGTAGGGCTTATTTGTTTGCTATAACTGTTAAGATCATTAATAAAAGTTGTCTTTGCTTCCAAAATTATGTCTTTTATTTTCTGCCTTTTTTTTCTTGGGAAATGGTAATAATAATAAAAAAAACTTTCAAAATAAATAATAACTAAAAATTAATCTGCATGATCACTTGTTATATGTTTCAGTTTCTAAAAGCAATCATAAATCATATGTGCAGATTAATTAAAAAACCCGTTGGATACAATGACACTTCACCCTCTCCCAACTTTGATTGTCCTGTGTTTGGGGCTGAAGAAGAAGATTATGATGAGATTCCATAAGAGGTCTCATGGTTGCTTGAGCACGAGGAGAATACCATTCAGCCATATAAGGAGCCTTTGGAAGTGGTTAATTTGGGTTCAGAAGAATATCCGAAGGAGGTTAAGATTGGAGCATCATTGCATCTTGATGTAAAGAGCGGGTTGATTGAGCTGTCGAAAGAGTATGTGGATATTTTTTCTTGGTCTTATCAAAATATGCCTGGTCTAGATATAGACATTGTCGAGCATCGTTTGCTGTTGAAGCCAGAGTGTCCGCCAGTTAAACAAAAGTTGAGAAGAACCCATCAAGATATGGAAGTAAAGATCAAGGAGGAGGTCCTAAAGCAGATTAATGCTGGTTTTCTTGTGACGTCAGTGTATCCTTAATGGATTGCCAACATTGTCCCAGTACCAAAAAAAGAGGGAAAAGACCGCATGTGCGTAGACCACAGAGATCTAAGTAAAGCTAGTCCAAAAGATGATTTTCCATTGCCTCACATTGACATGTTAGTGGATAACACATCAAAATTCAAGGTATTATCGTTCATGGACGTATTTTATGGGTATAATCAAATAAGAATGGCTCCAGAGGACATGGAAAAAACAACGTTTATCACACCCTAGAGAACATTCTGTTACAGGGTGATGCCCTTCGGGTTGAAGAACGCTGGTGCAACGTACCAGAGGGCTATGACGACCCTATTCCGTGATCTGATGCACAAAGAAATCGAAGTATATGTTGATGATATGATTGCCAAATCCCAAACTGAAGAAGGGCATATAGAAGATTTGTTGAAGTTGTTTCGGTGTTTGATGAAGTATCGTCTCCGTCTGAATCCAAATAAATGCACCTTCGGAGTTAGATCAAGGAAATTGTTGGGTTTTATTGTTAGCCAGAAAGGAATTGAAGTTGACCCTGACAAAGTCAAAGCAATTCAAGAAATTCCAGCACCAAGAACTGAAAAGCAAGTCAGGGGTTTCCTCGGGCGTTTAAATTATATCTCTAGATTTATTTCCCACATGACTGCAACGTGTGAACCGATCTTTAAGTTGTTAAAGGAAGATCAAGGTTATGTGTGGATAGATGACTGCCAAAGGGCATTTGAAAGTATTAAATAATATCTTCTTGAACCTCCTATCTTGCTCCCTCCTATAGAAGGAAGACCGTTGATTATGTATCTGACAGTGTTAGATAAATCTATGGGTTGTATTCTGGGACAACAGGATGAAACGGGAAAGAAAGAGTTCGCCATTTATTATCTCAGCAAAAAGTTCACTTATTGTGAGTCGTGGTATTCTATGCTAGAAAAAACATGTTGTGCTTTGGCCTGGGCAGCAAAGCGTTTGCGGCAGTATATGTTGAATCATACTACTTGGTTGATCTCCAAAATGGATCCAATCAAGTATATTTTTAAAAAGACTGCTCTTACTGGGAGAATTTCCCGCTGGCAGATGTTGTTATCTGAATATGATGTTTAATACCACACTCAAAAACTATTAAAAGTAGTGTGTTGGCATATTATCTTGCTCACCAGCCAGTGGAAGATCATCAGTCTGCAGAATATGAATTCCCCGATGAAGATGTGATGTTCTTGAAAGTGAAAGATTGTGATGAACCACTGCTTGAGGAGGGACCCGACCCTGAATCTCGTTGGAGTATGGTATTTGATGGAGCTGTGAATGCTTAAGGTAAAGAAATTGGTACTGTGGTTGTTACACCTCATGGACCACATATTCCTTTTACCTCGAGGTTAACATTTGATTGCACTAATAATATGGCAGAATATGAGGCTTGTATCATGGGTCTTGAAGAAGCTATTAATCTCAGAATCAAGATTCTAGATGTGTATGGTGATTCAGCTTTGGTAATAAATCAAATTAAAGGAGAATGGGACACTCGTCACCCTAGCTTGATCCCTTACAAAGATTATGCTAGAAGATTACTACCCTTCTTCAATAAAGTTGAATTCCATCACATTCCTAGAGATGAAAATCAAATGGCAGACGCTCTGGAAACTTTAGCTTCCATGTACCAAGTAAGCGCTTGGAATGATATACCCCAAATTACAGTTCGACGGCTAGATAGGCCCGCTCATGTGTTTGCAACAGAGGAGGTATCAGATGAAAAACGTTGGTATTATGATATCAAGCATTTTCTTCAAACTCAGGAATACCCGTTTGGTGCTTCAAAGAAAGATAGAAAGACACAGAAAAGATTGGCAGGCAGTTTCTTCCTCAGTGAGAATGTGTTATACAAGAGAAATTTTGACATGGTTTTGCTCAGATGCATGGATAGACACGAAGCAAACATGTTGATGCATGAGATTCATGAAGGTTCATTTGGAACTCATGCTAATGTATATTCAATGGCTAAAAAGATGCTAAGGGCAGGTTATTATTGGTTGACAATGGAATCCGATTGTTACAAATTTGCAAAGAAGTGTCATAAATGCCAGATTTATGCAGATAAGATCCATGTGCCTCCGACACTTCTCAATGTGATTTCCTCCCCATGGCCTTTCTCTATATGGGGGATTGACATGATCGAGATGATACAACCCAAGGCTTCGAATGGACATTGTTTCATCTTGGTAGCAATTGAATACTTTACCAAATGGGTAGAGGCTACTTCATATGCCAATGTTACCAAACAGGTGGTTGTGCGTTTCATCAAAAACAATCTTATATGCTGATATGGTGTGCCAAGCAGAATCATTACTAACAATGGCTCAAATCTGAACAACAAGATGATGATAGAACTGTGTGAAGAATTCAAGATTATCCATCATAATTCATCTCTATACAGGCCAAAGATGAATGGGGCTGTTGAAGCTGCTAATAAGAATATCAAGAGAATTATCCAGAAAATGGTTGTCACTTATAAGGATTGGCATGAAATTCTCCCTTTTGCTCTGCATGGGTATCGAACATATGTTCGCACTTCAACAGGAGCAACCCTGTTTTCCCTAGTGTATGGAATGGAAGTTGTACTCCCTGTCGAGGTAGAGATCCCCTCATTGCGTGTGATAATGGAGGCCAAATTGTCAGAGGCTAAATGGGTTCAAAACAGGTTTGACCAATTAAATTTGATTGAAGAGAAGAGAATGACAACTTTGTGTCATAGACAGTTATATTAGAAAAGAATGAAGAAAGCATTTGATAAAAAGGTCAAACCTCGTGAATTCAGAGAAGGCAACCTCGTGCTCAGGAAGACCATGTCTTTCAACGCTGGTTCTAGGGGCAAGTGGACTCCCAATTTTGAAGGCTCGTATGTTGTCAAGAAAGCCTTCTCAAGTGGTGCATTAATTCTTGAAACTATGGATGGTAAGGAGTTCCCACGTCCCATGAATGCTGACGCAGTCAAGAAATACTTCGCCTAAAGAAATAAAAGAACAGCTCGCTAAGTTGAAAACCCGAAAGGGAGACTTAGGAAAAAAGGAGCGTCTCGGTAGGCCGAAAACTCGAAAGGGCGGTCTAGGCAAAAATTAGACACAAAAACAGAATAAATTTCCCTCTAATTTGAAAACCCGCAAGGGCAGCTTAGGCAAAAATTAGGGATTTTCTTGGCAAGTAACTACGTCAGACAAGACTTGATCGTTGAAGCAACAATCTTCCCGGATCCTCACCATACTTCAAGTAAAGCAGTTGCTTAGGATTTCAAAAGTTGTTAGGGGGAAGAGTGGTCATTGTATCTCAATGTATCTTTTCCATTATGTATTACCATTTCCCAAACTTTGTAATCATCCATGGAGTCTCGCCATTTGCAGACTACCATTGTATTAATGAAATTCGAGCTTTTCGCCAATTCTTTGTGTTCTTATTTTTAGTTAGCTTGCAAAGACTTCATTTATTATTGATAATAACTTTTAAAGCAAAGAGATTAAAAAGAAAAATTGACTTTTCAAAAAAAAGAGATCTTTACAATTCAATTTACTTTGGGATTTGTGATGAAACAACGACAACAAAAATGGTGATTCCAAGGATGAACAAAGTCTAGTTACTTTAATAAGATTTACTTCCTTCATAAAGGTTTTCTCAGGACATTTTGCTGGTGTGCGCAATCTTTGTATGTTCTCAGATAGTTAAAGACGATATCAGTGGCTACAAGGTACAATATTGGGTTGGTGATCCCATTGTCCCCCACTCAAGTCTTGATTCGCTTTTGATTTTGGGTTTACTTGGTCAGAAGCCTCCGTCCCAGTTTCCCCAGCAAAGTCTTCCCTTATATGATGAAAAGTTCTTTTCCCTTGGTGTGCTGAGGTGTCGCTCTTTTACAGTATTGGCACTAGTGTTGGCTTCTTGATTTCCCAGGAAGGTTATCCCATGGCATCTCTTATTGGGATGGGTATTCGTGATGAAAATTTTTAACCCGCTGTTTTCTCGTGGGAGGTAGGCTTGAATTCCCCAGTGAGGTTTGGTTGTTTCGACGTCTGTCGACTTTATTAGAGGTTGATCTTGCAATCTCCGATAGGCATGTTGCCTTTGGAAAACTGTTTCTCCGATGAAACCAGAAGCAGGATGTTCTATCCCAATATCTGTTTGATTTGACTACATCTGGATTATGTTTCTCCTTAGTGAAGTTAAGGCAGGCAGTAGGTTCGTTTTCCACAGTCGCTTTTACCCTTTTCCTGGATTGATCTTTCTGGTTGAAGCTTAGCCCAATGATTGTTAGGAACTGGAGCGATTTCATTTGTCTGCACTGACTATGTATCCTTTTTATCAGCATATGCCCAATAGCACTCATACATTCATACATACATCATGCATTGCTAAAATTATCATTCATCAACATTGTGTTCTGACCTTTCCTGCAGCGCTCTTTGCTTAAGTTGAATTTGGTCTTCCCTCTTGAGTTTATTTCTCAAAGGATAAATCTGCTTTGGCCGTCTTGCTCCGGTTTCTTTCTAAATTGGATTTGTGGTTGCATGACGATATCATTTATTATGGATTCCTGAAAACTTTGAGTTTTTGCTCGTGCATTTATTTTGCACAAGAAGACCTTATCTCCTTAGTAGGAATATTATGGCATTTCCCTAGGATGTCATATTTCTATCCCCAGAAAGTCATTTCTCTTTGCATAATAAGTGGAAGTTTCTTTATTTGAGATAGGTTACAAATTACCCTTTCCAAGAAGATCTTATTGGTTAAAGAAGAAGTTGAGACCCATTTTTGGAAGAAAGCCAGAACTTTGGGGAAAACTTAATATTTTCTCTTTCTACCTTCAGTAAACGTTGGTAGTACATCGGCAGTGAACGCCGGCGTTTGTTATCTTTTTGCTATCTTTAGTGAACGTTGATAGTTCATCATCAATGAACGGCGGTGATATGATATTTTCTCTTTCTACCTTCAATGAACGTTGGTAGTACATCGGCAGTGAACGTCGGTGTTCATTATCTTTTTATTATCTTCAGTGAACATTGATAGTTCATCATCAGTGAACGGCAGTGATATGATATCTTCTCTTTCTACCTTCAGCGAACGTTGGTAGTACATCGGCAGTGAACGTCAGTGTTTGTTATCTTTTTTCTATCTTCATTGAACATTGATATTTCATTGTCAGTGAACGGTGGTGATATGATATTTTCTCTTTCTACCTTCAGTGGATGTTGGTAGTACATCGGCAGTGAACGTCGGTGTTTGTTATCTTTTTGCTATCTTCAGTGAACGTTGATAATTCATCGTTAGTGAACGGCAGTGATATGATATTTTCTCTTTCTACCTTCAGTGAACATTGGTAGTACATCGGCAGTGAACATCGGTGTTTGTTATCTTTTTTCTATCTTCAGTGAACATTGATAGTTCATCGTCAGTGAACGGCGGTGATATGATATTTTCTCTTTCTACCTTCAGTGAACGTTGGTAGTACATCGGTAGTGAACGTCGGTGTTTGTTATCTTTTTGCTATCTTCAGTGAATGTTGATAGTTCATCGTCAGTGAACAGCAGTGATATGATATTTTCTCTTTCTACCTTCAGTGAATGTTGGTAGTACATCGGCAGTGTACGTCGGTGTTTGTTATCTTTTTGCTATCTTCAATGATCGTTGATAGTTCATCGTCAGTGAGCGGTGGTGATATGATATTTTCTCTTTCTACCTTCAGTGAACGTTGGTAGTACATCGGCAGTGAACGTCAGTGTTTGTTATCTTTTTGCTATCTTTAGTGAACATTGATAGTTCATCATCAGTGAACGGCGGTGATATGATATTTTCTCTTTCTACCTTAAGTGAACGTTGGTAGTACATCGGCAGTGAACGTCGGAGTTTCTTATCTTTTTTCTATCTTTAGTGAATGCTGATAGTTCATCGTCAGTGAACGACGGTGGTATGATATTTTCTCTTTCTACCTTCAGTGAACGCTGGTAGTACATCGACAGTGAAGGTTGGTGTTTCTTATCTTTTTGCTATCTTCAGTGAATGTTGATAGTTCATTGTCAGTGAATGGCGGTGGTATGATATATTCAGTGAACTTCTATGCTTGTTATCCTCCTCTTTGATTCTATTCTCGTGGTTTACCAGTGATTTATTTTCCTGGTGGGTTTTCTCTTTATCTTCTGCATTTTGTGTTGCCTCCCCAATGCTACTTTGCGTCTCTTCGGTTCCATTCATATGCATTCATATGCATAAACATTTGCATGGAATCTTAGGGCCAAAAATAGGGTTTGTTTTATATTTAAGTATCTTCGATCACATCGACACGAAGATTTTTAACCTTCGTATCTCCAGATAGAAGAAACTTAAATAAGGGAAGTTGTTGTACCCCAATTTTTGCGCCTAAGATCCCTTCATCATACCATATTGTTTCCATCACCACAAAATCACATTAGGGACTTTGGTTCTTCTCCCTATCTTTAGATTTGCTCTTTGAGGAGTCACCAAGCACCTTGATTTGTTTGCTTTTGTGATCATGGATATTGTACTTTGTTTTTTCTCTAATTAACAAAATGCAATATTGTTTTGTCTTACTTGTTGATAATGTAAGTAAAGGCAACGAGGATTAGCAAGTTCGCTTCATGGGTTCATGAGTTTATTTCCATGCCCTAGTAAAAAGCTTGAGAGATTCAAACCTCACCATTGAAGTTGTTTTGAAGTTGGTATGAAATTGGTTTTTGTGGCCATAGGTCCTCATCATCATCCTCAACAATTCCTATTCACAAAGGAAGAATATTGGCACAAAAAGTTTGTTCAAACTTGACAAAGTTCCACCAAGCATTTTCTTGATCTAGAGGCTAGGGTTTTGGACTTCAAAGGGGCATATCTTGCTCATCTTTTGGTATTTTTGAGTGATTCCAAAAACATTATTCTCTTCAAACAGTTACCAACAAATCACTTCAAAAGTTCCAAGGAGTTTTCATGTGGAAAGAACTTGGTGAAGAAGAAAGATTACAAGTCATCCAGATGAATCCCTAATTTTCCATATGTGACTTCAAATGGTCATAACATGGTCAATTTTTATCACCTTAAGCCCATTATTTTTCCATGATGATCTTAAGGATGTGCACTTCATACCTTCTTTTATGTGCAAAGTAAGAAAATGGATGGAAATTGCTTTAAGGATGCAAAAGATTATAGGTCATTTCATGATTTTTGGCAAACTTCAACAACTCATAACTTGCTCATTTTTTGGATATTTTGAGTGGTTCAAATTGCAAAATGTCATTCAAGATATCTACTTCATTCCATATTTTGGGGTCAAGAGAAAATTCTAAGTGGAATGCCATGTTTGGATGCAAGAGATTATAGGTCATTTTTAAAGAAGAATTTGAAATATTTCTAAGTATGGAAAGTCAACTCTTTTTCTTCAACTTTGACTCCATGTAATTTTCAGCTCAAGCCTCCATTTGATTCCATTTTTTTTCCATTTCAAAACTTGTTACCTCATCTTTCCAAAGCATGAAGAATTTTTCCCTAAGACCCCTTGAGGTGGAAATGCCATGGATTTGAATTTGGTAGTTTAAAACTGAATTTTGCATAATGTCAGAATTTTGAAATCTTTGTTTTGGCTTCTAATAACAAGATTTCCATGCGTTTTTGTTTCTAATCATGTTTAGCAACTTTCCAGAAGTGATTAGCATCATGAAACACACGATTTGGCTGAGTTTTGATCAAGTTTGAGTCACACTTTCTTCATGTTGCAGACCCACACGATTTCCCTCCAATTTGCATCATTCCACACGCTTGAGCATCCCATTTGATTCCCTATAAATAGAGGGTCATCCTCCATTCAATTTCCCAAGCTTAGATAGCCAGAATCACCCTGCCAAACTTGCTTCACAACTCAGAATTCAGCTACTTCAAATCCTATTCTCAAGCCTTTTTCAATCCATTTTCTTTATCAATTCACCTTCCTTGATCTTCCCTGAAGCTAACCATATAATCATATTCAAGAATCGTGCCCTATATTGCTCCATAGAAGTCTAGTTTCAGAGCTCTGCAACTCAACTTCAATAGGTAGATTCCTTCATCAAATCTTCAAAACTTTGATACCATTGTGTTGCTCTTATTGTCCTGATTCTAGTTGCAACACTTACTTTTATCTGGAAGCACGTTTTGACCATGAATTTACAAATCCCTTTTCAAAACTTTCTTTCCAAATTGCTTGAGTTACAGTTTATATAAAAATGGCGCGAGGGTATGGTTGTCTTCGTCTTGAAGAGACGAAGCGAATGGCATAGGTCTGAGCTTATGATTTTACAGTTTGAGAGACCTACAATTTGTGAGGGCTGGAGGTTGAAGATGACCAACGTGTCACCTTCTAACCAATGAAAGCGTGACATTTGTTTTTTTTAAATTCTGATTTTATAAATGATTCTATACATTATTCATTAAAGACCATGATATGCACATCGCGCCAGATCCTTTGGATTTGATTACTAACGCGTTTTGACTCTCATCCAATGGTCCACATCTTTTTCTTTTATTTTCTTTTTCTGATTTTTATATTTTAATTGTTTTAAATTTCAAAAAATCATAGAAAATTCATTTTTAGTCCAAAAAATCCAAAACAATTATGAAAAATATTTTTGATTATTCTCTTTCTGATTTTTATTTTTTCACAACTTAATTTTATGTTTTGGTATTTTTTATGAATTTTACACTTATTTGATTGATTTAAAATGTTTAAAAATACTTTTACACATTTTTAAATTCTTAAAAAATTATGGAATGATCCATTGATATTGTGACAAATATTGGTGACCTTATTTTATTTTTGTTTCTAACTTTACTATTTTTTTCTATTTTTGTTTATTTTACCCATTTATTTTAATTTTTAAAAATAGTTTCTGACTTTTAAAAATTCCTATTTTTTTTGTAAAACTACTTGGCATCTTTTTTGATTTTTCTATGGTCTTATTTTTCATTTCTTGATTATTTTGAATATAATTGGCATTTTCTTCATCATTTTCCATTTTAAAACATTTTTAAAACCTTTAATGTATATATATTAAATATATTATTATTTTGTGAATATTTTCTGGCTGTCTTGGGTTGATTTTTTGGTCATGGCTATATTAACATCATTGGATCCATGGTGCTGAGTTTAACTCCACAAAAATGGATGAATGATTTTAATAATAGTTTGATTAAATATTAATTCAAATGTGGTATCTCTTTTTACCCTAATTCCCCTTCATCTCATCCCTTCTCATTGCACTAAATGTTGTTGGAGCATGATCTATATATCATGTCTCAAAACAAATGGTGCATAGATTGCTATTGACCGGCCTCAAAATAGGTGCGACTTCTATATAAGTCCACTTACGATTGCTTAACATGGCGCTAAATTTTGTCCCGATTCGAATAAATGATCATTCGTGGCCCAAACTTATGATTGTAAGCCCAAGTATGTTAATTTGATATCTTTGATCCAATAACCTTGAGATTCATTGTGTGGAGGCTTTGGTTCTACCAAGCCTCTAATGGATCTACAACACCTTTGGTCGACGCGGATCACTTAAACATCGTTGATCATTAAATGGCACTTTGAGAATCCCAAATGGATGATATACTTGACAAAAAACAAATGCAACTTGTTGTGTTGAGGCTTTGGATCTACCAATCCTCTAATGAGTTCCAAATGCATGTTTCAAGATGGTCATCCAACTAACCACTAATTATTGACTTGTTTATTTTTATGCTTTATTCTTTTTATGCTTTATGTACCATTTACTTTTAGCATTTTACACTTCATGCCATTTTTATCTTTGCTCATTTAGGCATATATTATTCTTGTCATTTTTAATTTGCTCACCTGAGCTTTTCTTTTCTTTTTCTAAGATACTTAATAATCAACTTAAACCCTAAAAAACTCTTAATGGAACTTAGACTATTTGGTTACTATCCTTGGCATGATGGAGCATGAGATTATTTTTTTGGACTTAGGATTAGAAACATTGGCCTATCTTGGAGACCTGGTGATCTTATTTGATTATTTTGTCTGGAGTTCTTGAGGTTTACCTCAAGACATTGGGTTGCTTGTTTGTTTTTGTGTGCAGGTTTTTGTGATTACATCCTTTGTTTGTAATATGGAATTCACCCGTATACAGCCGTTACTCTGCCCAATTTTTGTGAAGACTTAATACACTTGAAGATTGTTTCTCTCAAGAGGTCTAGTATCTTTGCTTGCTTGGTTCCAATCCAAAGAATGGTAATTCTATCTTGGCTCATAATGTCAAGTTTTGGCTTCTTGTTGGTTAGATGGTCTTTATCCCTAGCTTTTACTTTATGCTTTAGGATAGCCTCTTCTACTCCTCCCTTCTTCTTTAATTTCAAAAATCTTCTCCCTCCTTTTGAAACTCTTCTTGTTTTGAAACTTGAAACATTTTTATAATAAACTTGGACTTAGGTCCATGCATTTTCAAAGCATTTTCATAAATAAACTTCAATCAATTTAATAATACCTTGACCTTTTTTTTATGAGAAGACTAAAAGTCAACAAATCTAATTTCAAACCATTTTGCCACTTTTGCTTTTTACCTTTAAACTTTTCTTAAAAGATTAAACTCTAGTCAATCCTTGTAGTGATGCAAACAAACTATACTTCTACAATATGTAGTGAAGAGAGATATTCTCCACTTGGGTGTTGAGTGAGGCATTGTAGATTTTAAAATCCAAGCCATATCCTCCACTTTGAGATAATGCAAATTCTCTTTTCTCATGATTGTGTGTAGAAAGTATGTTTTCCACACGGACAATGACGATGATGTCTTATCTCATAAAAATAACCAACACACTTGTATATTTATGATTTTAAAAGAGGAACTACGTGTACCCTGATCCCCTATTGCATGAAAGGTGGTATGTAGGCACTAAAAGTTCACAACCGCGGCGGGTGCAAAAATCTTAAAAAATATATATTTCTTTTCTCACCTCCACCATCCATTTTATATATAACACATTTTTTATAGCCAAAATATACAGATTTTACAAAGAGGCTCTTGCGGAGTACCGTAGTTGTTTAGGGTTCTAATACCTTCCCTTTGCATAACCAACCCCCTTACCTTGAATCTTTCCCTCTCTTTTTGGGTTATTCGCTCTTTTCCCATTCATTTGGAAACAATAAAGCACGGTGGTGATTTTTATTTTTGATTTGTATAAAGTCTAGTCAATCCAATGGCTTATTATTGAACATTTCTACCGCTACACTAAGAAAGACGGAAAAGTTCGCATGTGCGTAGATTACAAAGATCTAAAAAAGCTAGTCCAAAAGATGATTTTCCACTGCCACACATTGATATATTAGTGGATAGCACAACAAAATTCAAAGTTTTCTCATTTATGGACGGATTTTCCGGATATAATCAAATAAGGATGGCTCTTGAGGACATGGAAAAAACAACGTTTATCACACCCTGGGGAACATTCTGTTACAAAGTGATGCCCTTCGGGTTGAAGAACGCTGGTACAACGTACCTGAGGGCTATGACAACCCTATTCCATGATCTGATGCACAAGGAAATTGAGGTATATGTCGATGATATGATTGCTAAATCCCAGAATGAAGAAGGGCATGTAGAAGATTTGTTGAAATTGTTTCAGCATTTGAGGAAGTATCGTGTCCGCTTGAATCCAAATAAATGTACCTTCGGTGTTCGGTCAGGGAAATTGTTGGGTTTTATTGTTAGCCAGAGAGGGATTGAAGTTGACCCTGATAAAGTCAAAGCAATTCAAGAAATGCCAGCACCGAGAACTGAAAAGCAAGTCAGAGGGTTCCTCGGGCGTTTGAAGGAAGACCATTGATTATGTATCTGACAATGTTAGATAATTCCATGGGCTGTATTTTAGGACAACAAGATGAAACACGGAAGAAAGAGTATGCCATTTATTATCTCAGTAAAAAGTTTACTAATTGTGAGTCATAGTATTCCATGTTGGAAAAGACATGTTGTGCTCTGGCCTGGGTGAAAAAATGTTTGCAGTAGTATATGTTGAATCACACTACTTGGTTGATCTCCAAAATGGATCCAATCAAGTACATTTTTGAAAAGCCCGCTCTTACTGGGAGAATTTCCCGCTGGCAGATGTTCTTATTTGAATATGACATCGAATACTGCACTCAAATAGCTATTAAAAGCAGCATGTTGGCAGATTATCTTGCTCACCAACCAGTTGATGATTACCTGTATGTGAAGTATGATTTCCCCGATGAGGATGTGATGTTTCTGAAAGTGAAAGATTGTGATGAACCATTTCCTGAGGAAGGTCTTGATCCTGAATCTCATTGGAAGATGATATTTGATGGAGTTGTGAATGCTTATGTTAAAGGAATTGGTGTTGTGATTGTCACTCCACATGGATCGCACATTCCTTTTACTGCAAGGTTGACATTTGATTGTACTAATAATATGGTAGAATATGAGGCTTGCATCATGGGTCTCGAGGAAGATATTGATCTTATAATTAAAATTCTAGATGTGTATGGCGATTCAACTTTGGTAATAAATCAGATTAAAGGAGAGTGGGATACTCGTCACCCCGGCTTGATCCCTTACAAAGATTATGCTAGAAGATTGTTACCCTTCTTTAATAAAGTTGAATTCCATCACATCCACAGAGACGAAAATCAAATGGCGGATGCTCTGGCAACTCTGGCTTTTATGTATGAAGTGAATTCTTGGAATGATATACCTCGAATTATAGTTCGGCGATTGGATAGGCCCGCTCATGTGTTTACAACAAAAGAGGTAGAAGATGAAAAACCATGGTATTATGATATCAAGCATTTTCTTCAGACTCAGGAATACTCGATTGGTGCATCAAATAAAGATAGAAAGACATTGAGAAGATTGGCTGGCAGTTTCTTCCTCAATCAAAATGTGTTGAACAAGAGAAATTATGACATTGTCTTGCTCAGATGAGTGGATAGACACAAAGCAGACGTGTTGATGCATGAGATTCATGAAGGTTCATTTGGAACTCATGCCAATGGACATTCAATGGCTAAAAATAAGCTAAGGGCATGTTACTATTGGCTGACAATGGAATCTGATTGTTACAAATTTGCAAAGAAGTGCCATAAATTCCATATTTATGCGGACAATATTCATGTGCCTCCGTCACTTCTAAATGTTATTTCTTCCCCGTGGCCTTTCTCTATGTGGGGTATCGACATGATTGTAATGATAGAACCCAAAGCTTCGAATGGACACCGTTTTATCTTGGTAGCAATTGATTACTTCACCAAACGGGTGAAAGATGCTTCATATGCTAATGTTACTAAGCAGGTGGTAGTGCGCTTCATTAAGAATAATCTCATATGTCGGTATGGTATGTCGAGCAGAATTATCACTGATAATGGCTCGAATCTGAACAACAAGATGATGACAGAACTTTGTGAAGAATTCACGATTGTCCATCACAATTCATCTCTGTACAGGCCAAAGATTAATGGGGCTGTTGAACCTGCTAATAAGAATATCAAGAAGATCATCTAGAAGATGGTTGTTACTTATAAAGATTGGCATGAAATGCTCCCTTTTTCTTTACATGGATATCGAACATTTGTCCTAACTTCAACCAGAGTAACCCCATTCTCCCTTGTGTATGGAATGGAAGTTGTGCTCTGAATCGAGGTTGAGATTCCCTCTTTGCATGTGACAATGGAAACCAAGTTGCCAGAGGCTGAATGGGTCGAGAACAGGTTTGACCAATTGAATTTGATCGAAGAGAAGAGAATGACGACTTTGTGTCATGGGCAGTTATATCAGAAGAGAATAAAGAAAGTTTTTGATAAGAAGGTCAAACCTCGTGAATTCAGAGAAGCCGACCTCGTGCTCAGGAAGATCATGTCTTTTAATGCTGATTCGAGGGGCAAGTGGACTCCCAATTTTGAAGGCCCATATGCTGTCAAGAATGCCTTCTCTGGCGGTGCATTAATTCTTGAAACTATGGATGGCGAGGAGTTCCCACGTCCCATGAATGCTGATGCAGTCAAGAAATACTTCGCCTAAAGAAATAAAAGAACAACTCGCTAAGTTGAAAACCCGAAAGGGCGGCTTAGGCAAAAAGGAGCGTCTCGGTAGGCCGAAAACCCGAAAGGGAGATCTAGGAAAAAATTAGAGACATAAACAGAATAAAGTTTCCCGCTAAGTTGAAAACCCGCAAGGGCAGCTTAGGAAAAAGTTAGCGACTTTCTTGGCAAGTAACTGCATCAGACAAGACTCGACCATTGAAGCAACAATCTTCTTTGATCCTCACCATACTTTAACAGAAGTTGCTACTCAGAATTTCAAAGTTGTTAAAGGGAATAGTGGTCATTGTATTTCAATGTATCTTTTCCATTATATATTACCATTTTCCGAACTTTGTAATTATCCGTGGAGTCTCGCCATTCGCAAACTACCATTCTATCAATAAAATTTGAGCTTTTACCCAATTCTTTGTATTTCTTATTTTATTCATCTTACAAAGACTCCATTTATTATTGATAATAATTTTCAAAGCAAAAAGGATTAAATAACAAAAAAAAAATTCAAAAAAGAATTTACAACTTACTTTTACTTTAAGATTTTGTGATTCAAGAGGAAAACAAAAGTGGTGATCCCAGGAATGGACGAACTCCAGTAATTTTGGGAAGTTTTGTTTCCCCCCGGGAAGGTTTTCTCAAGTCATTTTCACTGGTATGCGTGTGATTCTTGTATATTGAAGACGATACCAATTGGCGTAAGGTGTAGTATTGAGTTTGTGATCCCAGTGTCCCCAGTCAAGTCTTGGTTCTTTTCTAATTTTTGAGTTTGCATGGTATAAGGCCTCTATCCAAGATTCCCCAGCAAAGTTTTCCCTCATATGAAGAAATGTTTTGTTCCCTTGGTATGCTAAGATTGGAACTATTTGTAAAAATGTCGCTCTTTCTGCAATATTGGCATTATTGTTGGTATTTATTTCCCAGGAAGCTAGACCAATGCAGTATGTTTTCTAAGAAGTTTTGAGACAGTTGTCAACTTTTTAGGTTTTCACTCGCCAAGTATTGGGTTTGATTTAAAATCCCCATGAGTTTGATAACTTTCTGTAATGTTAACTTATTAATTCCCCAGCAAGGCTATCTCATGGAATTTTTTGTTTGAATAAATTTGCATGATATGAAGACTCAATCCAAGATTCCCCAGTGAAGGCTTCTCTATTTGATATAAGTCTTTTCTCCCCATGCATGCTGATATTTGACTTATTTACGAGGCATCTCCCTCTCGGCAGTACTTGCATTTCCTTTGATTGCCCGATAATCAGGCAAGGGCAATGTTTTACATAAGAAGTGTTGAGATGGTTATCAACTTTTTTGGTTTTCACTCGCCAAGTGTTGGGTTTGATTTAAAATCCCCATAAAATTTATTTCTTGTTATAATGTTTGACTTCTTAACTCCCCAAGTTGTTATCCCCATGAGGTTTCATACTTTTTCCCTAGAGAAGTTTGTGTAATACTCACTCTCAATATTGAAGAATGTTTCTCTGGTTTCCCCAATGAAGAACATATCTTGGTTTCCACTCTTCGATGTGGTGTTGACCTCCCCAATGGAGTCAGCACGAGGTCCCCCGATGATATCTCGATGATGAGGCACTATCTCCCCTAGTGAAGTTTGTATATGTTTCCCCAATGAAGTCAGCTCGAAATCCCTTGTCGATGTTTTGCCAATATGGTTTCCATCTTCCTCGTTTGAAATCAGTATTGCAATCCCCAGTAGAAGTGCGGACCGTGAAGGCATTTGTTTCCCCATTGAAGTTTGAGTGTTATTCCCTGGTGAAGCCTGGAGAAGGATGTTATATCCCTGTACCTGTACTATTTTGACACTATGATTTGTTTACTTCCGGATTATGTTCCACACCAGTGAAGTTAAGCTGCGAAATAGGATTTTTCTTCCTCAGTTGGTGCTTATTCATCTTATGGAATGTTCATCTTGGATGTGATTTAGTCGAGTGTTGTTTGTGCCTGAGTTGGTTTGGTCTGGTTACTCCCAGTGTTATATGTTTATTTTGTTAGCATATACATAATAACACTCATACATTCATACACACATCATGCATAGTTAAATTTAGTAAATCATCATTCATCCACATTTATTAATATTTTGTTGACATATTACACTACTTTGCAGATTTGTGTTGTCCTCTCTCCAATAGAGTGTCAGCCTTAAGAAGAAAGTGTATATTCTTTCAATTTCCCCACTAAGTTATCCCCCGTGGAATATTTTTACTTTAGCCTTCCTGTACAGCTCATTTTTTGGATGGTTTGGGTTTCCCTCTTGAGTTTATTTCTCAAAGGATGTATTTTGGTTGACTGTTTCACTACAGTTTATTTCTGGTTTGAATATTTGTTTTCCAGCGATATTATTACTTTGGATTTCTACAAGCTTCGAACGTTGGTTTGAAAATGTGCATTTATTTTGCACGAGAAGGCTTTATCTCCTCAGCAGGAATATATTGGCATCTCCCTAGGAAGTCGTATTTCTTTCCCCGGGAAGCCATATTACTTTCCCCAGAAATTCATTTTTACAATCCTTCCTATAACAATAAGTAGCAGGTCTCTTTATTTGAGCAACTTATACTTCCCCGTAAAAGTCGCATTTTGTTGTCAAAATTACTCCAGTGGATGGCAAGTCTTCCGATACGGCAGAGACAATTCATTGTGAAATCCTTACAAGTGGTAGTGTCTTTATTCGAGATAGCTTATATATTACCCTTTCCAGGCGGAGTGCCTTGGTTAAAGAAGAAGTTGAGACCCATTCTAGGTGAAACTCCGGAATTTTGGGAAAAACTTATTATCTTTTTGCTACCTTCAGTGAATGTTGGTAGTTCATCGTCAGTGAACATTGATGTTATGATATATTTTCTCTCTACCTTCAGTGAAAGTTGGTAGATCACCATCAGTGAAAGTTGGTGATTGTTATCTTTTTTCTACCCTCAGTAAACGTTGGTAGTTCATTGTCAGTGAACAACAATGCTATGATATTATTTTCTCTCTACCTTCAGTGAAAGTTGGTAGATCACCATCAGTGAAAGTTGGTGATTATTATCTTTTTGCTACATTCAGTGAACGTTGGTAGTTCATCGTCAGTGAACGGCGACGTTATGATATATTTTCTCTCTACCTTCAATGAAAGTTGGTAGATCACCATCAGTGAAAGTTGGTGATTATTATCTTTTTGCTACCTTCAGTGAACATTGGTAGTTCATCGTCAGTGAATGGTGATGCTATGATATTCTTTTCTCTCTACCTTTAGTGAAAGTTGGTAGATCACCATCAGTGAAAGTTGGTGATTGTTATCTTTTTGCTACCCTTAGTGAACGTTGGTAGTTCACTGTCAGTGAACGGAAGTGCTATGATATTATTTTCTCTCTACCTTCAGTGAAAGTTGGTAGATCACTGTTGTACCCAAAAATTTGCCTTCTCATTTTATCAAGATTTTCCTCACAAGACTCTTTGGGCTCAAGACCAGATTAGGGTTTGCTCAGCTCAAGACATCTCATTGCACTGTTGACCTGAAATAAGGGTTTGAGTTTGCACAATGTTTTTTGGACTTTCAATGCCTCATGTGACTTTCATACTTCATGTTGAACCTCTAATATTTCTCATACCAAGTTTCAAGCTTTGAATCAAATTTTTGCTCAGTCAATTGGACAATTGACCTAAAAATCAGTTGTATTGGGGAAAAAAGTCAACTGTGGCCAATTTACAGTCAAACCTCATAATTTTTTATCCAAATCAACATTATAGACTCATACGAACCATTTTATCAAGTTTGGACAATAACTCCTCAAGAAATTTGATCAGATCATCAAAAGGGCAAAATGGTCAAAATTAGGGTTTTGACTGTAGAAGGGCAGCTAAGGAACAGGCCTGTACATGATTTGAGCTTTGTCAACTCACCTTTTCTTAAAAAACAAGAAAGCTTGCAAAAGTCCATATAACTTGAGTATCTGTTAAAACCAAGGCTAAGCATTATTCTACATAAGTTCAGCATATTGTAGCAAGCCAGAAACACGACTTGCTAAGCTCTCAAACACCCTCTAACACAGAAAACCCCATTTCTGCCCAAAATAGGGCAACTTCTGCAAACACCAAGCCACTTCCATATTCCCTCGTGCGTTTTGCTTGGAACCACTTCAAACATATTCCATACATCACACCTAAGCTATCCAGGCCTTCATCCAGCAACTGTAACCCCTGTTTCATGCTTCACCATTTTCAATTTCTGAGTTTGCAGGTTGAGTTCTACATGGAGTTTCAAGCAACTTCAAAGCAAGTTGAGCATTGCGAAAGGTTGAGGGAACTTCAGGCAAGCTCAAAAGAACTTCAGGCCTCACTCAAAGTTGCTACATTTCCATATTCAAACTTAACTGAACAAGGTAATTTTCAAAGTTATATCTCCTTATTTAGGCATCCTCAGGCTTAGGTTTGTGAAGCAAAAATGTAGTCTTTAATGTGCTTGAGCTGTACATATGCATAGTTCTTATTTATATTAACTGAGCTAGGAGAATTTGGATGATGAACATGATGAAAAAAATAGGTTAGAATTTAGGGCCACTGAAATTCTCTCTAGTTTCTTAGAGTTAGGTCACAAAATGGATATGGTTGGAATCGTGATTGAAAATGCTATAACTTTCATGTTGTAAATTTTTGATTTCATACAAGAAATAGAGAGAACAGGTTTGAACTGAACTAGGGCGCGCGCGCGTGTACAGAGGTCAGGGATAAAGTGAACTTGGGCCTGGCGCTTGGGCTTGTTTCTTTTGGCACCCCCCCTTTTGCTTTTTGCACCCCTTGGCCCATTTGTTATATTTTATTTTATTTTTCATTTCTTTTATATTTTCTGACTTTATTTATTTTTTCTAAACATTTAAAATCACAAAAAATATTTCCTTTATTTTTGGCATTTTATCATTTTTTTTATTTCTTGCATAATAAATAGTTTATTAGGTTTAATACTTTTATTTTTCTTAAATAAACTTGTAAAATAATAAAAATACTATACATTTTATTTTTATTATATTATACACTTAAAATAATATTTTCATGCAATATTTAATTTTTTAACATTTTTGTACATATTATTATTATTTTTCTTGAATAAAAAATGAATAATATAGAATATATTTTCTTTTAAGCAAAAATTAGGGTTTTCACCCTTTCAAAAATAATCATTTTTATTTTTTTATTTTTTGGGACTTAAATAAATTTATTTTACATACATAAAATAAATACAAAAACATTTGTGCATATTTACATTTAATTGTATATTTAAATACTTGTTTATTTATTTATTTGTACAATAAATTAAATTTGGTTGTAATAGTTTTAGGGTTTTATTTTGTGCAAATACCCCCTATTCAAACTTGTATCCCCCTCCCCATAATAATGTTGTAATAGTTTAGATTTACTTTACACATTTTATCGCTTTCATATACCATGATAGTAAATTAGGGTTTTGTATGCAAAGACCAAAATCAAACAAATAGCATGACCTAATACAAGACAAAAAAGCATGAAAAATGAAAACACAATGCACCCAAGCATCTCTAGGGTTTCACCCACTTTGTTTCCTTAAAATCGCCATGGTATGCATGCTAGGTATCTTGGCAAAATCAAAACAAAACAAAAAGATCATAGTCCCTCAATGACGCTATCTTGGTTGCCTAAAAACAAAATGATCTTAGTCCCTCAAAATGCTAAAGATACTTGGCATAATTGTTATCATGGTCATACGAGGACCCACACCCGTCCCATTTAACATCCAAAGATAGGGTTATTTACCAAATACAATGGTAAAACAATAATGTCAAAGGGTTAAAAATATACAAGAAAGACTTTTGAGTAGGTAGATAAGCTTCTAGTTACTTGATAAATTTGCAAACCATCCTTGCTATTTTCAAACAAACACACACACAATTTCAAAACATTTCCAAACAACTTTCAAACATTGAAACATTTTTTAAAATACAAACATCTTTGTATACATTCTTCAAACAAGAATCAATACAAAGATTGCCAAAACGATGGCCTCTTTTCAAAATACTTTCAAAACCATACAAAGCACCATTTCAAACAATTGGAAAAGCAAAGCAAGTGATCTAAACAAGTAACTAAGAGCCCATGGAAAACCATGGATGAAAAGGGTGCTAGCACCTTCCCTTTTCATAATCTACCCCCCGAATTCAAGAAAACATCTCTAAGGTCTTTCCTATGCTTTTTGACCTTTCCTTTGGAAAAAATAAAAAGTCGGTGGCGACTCTTGCTAAACCGAAACATTTGCGAACACAAACGCAAAACCTCAAGTCAGTTCTCCCACCGTATCACAGAACTGGCGACTCTGCTGGGGAATTCTAGAGAAGTGGGGTTACCTTAGGGTTTTAGATCACCTTTACATGCTTATCTTGTTTGACTTGTTTACTTTACACTTTGGTTCTATTGTTTGGGTTTGAATCCTCTACCCGGATTTGGGAAACATTCATAGGTAAATAGCAATACGTTGTGGAAACTGTGTGGGGTATACCGACATGGTCTAAGAAATAGCTATATTAGTGCGACATATTTGTGGGTACCGGTAGCCTTTGAGTTAATCAAAGAGAATACGGGGCCGCTGAGTGATGTCACGAAGCACTAATGGACTTTTAGAACCTTTACTTGACCATCTTGGCCTTTTAGGATGTAGTGAGATGACCGGCTTTGGTGCAGTCCAAAGTTGGTATATACTCGATACTACACTCATTGAGGGTTGTTTTCTTGGAATATTTCGGTCGCCAGTAAAGTGGCTAAACTGAAACAATGAACACAGAAAACAATCCGGTGATATTGAGCTCCGTAGAACCCGGTTACTATTTATAGGATAGGTTGAGCCAACTAAACTTCAAGAGGGTACTTACCTATGAAACCCCATTCAAGCCTAAACTAGAAATTTGTGTGATTTGTTTGTACATATATACTTGTGCATAACATCATGAACATCATGAAGCATCATATGCATCCACTAACCATTTCAAGGATTTTGGATCTTCATCTTTGTTCCTGTTTTGTAGGCTATGGAATCACTTCGCAGGAAAACTATTCAGGTCAATCTTGTGAGAATTCCTCCACAACTCAAGGAGCTTTCTTCTAAGATTCCAGAGTATTCTCCATTCACTAAAAGACATGGTCGACTTCTCAACTTGGTTAACTCCAACACAGAGGAAGACATGGTGAATGTTCTCTTCCAGTTCTTTGACCCCCTACACCATTGCTTCACATTTCCTAATTACCAGCTGGTGGCTACTTTGGAGGAATTTTCTCAACTCTTGAGGATTCCTATTCTCCATCAACTACCTTTCAACGGTACGGAAAGGGATTCAAATCCTGAAGATGTTGCTCAAGCTCTGCACTTGCAACCATCAGATATCACAAGTCATTAGGAAACAAGAAGTGGTGTCAAGGGTTTCTTGGCAAAGTTCATGTTTGAGAAAGCTCAAGAATGCTGGGATTCTCTAGACCTACAAGCTTTTGAGGAGATTGTAGCTCTTCTCATCTACGGGTTGGTCTTGTTCCCAAACCCTGATCAGCTTATAGATGTCAATGCTGTCAAAATCTTCATGGCTCGCAACCCGGTGCCTACATTGCTTGGAGATATCTTACACTCTTTTCACACTCGAACAATGAGGAAAAGAGGTGTTCTCATGTGTTGCACTCCTCTACTGGCAAGATGGTTTATTTCTCATCTGCCCCAATCAGTCTTGAAGAATGAGCAAGGCTTAAGGTGGTTACAACGGCTGATGACTCTTACACATTCAGATGTCCATTGGTGTTCTCGATCCAGAGAAAATGTTATCATCATCGACCGTTGTGGAGAATTCCCTAATGTCTCTCTACTTGGCATTAAGGGAGGCATCACCTACAACCCCTGCTTGGCTCTGAGAAAGTTTGGGTATGCCCGAAGGGATGGCCCACATGACATGCTGATTCCAGACTTAGTTTTTGACTTCGACAACGAGGACCAAGGACTTCGACCAAGGTTCATCCGAGCTTGGAGGATTCCCAACAAGGTGGACAGTAAGACCCTGGTACACAAGAATTCAATCCCCATTGAGCCTTACCTCAAGTGGGTATGAACCCGCGCCCAAAGTCTTATGATGCCTTACCCCTACATTCTCCTAGTGATTAAAGAGCATGTTAAGGAAGGAGAGGTTCCATACACCCTCCTACATTCTGACATGCCGAGATCACTTGAAGATTTACAAAGCAGTTGGATACAACTCAAGGGAGAATGCTATACTTTTGAAGCCCAATTCTACGCCAGTGAGAAGAAGGTTTTAGAACTTACTCGTCAACTTCATGAAGAGCAGACTCTCAACACCTACATTGCACCAAAGAGGATGCGCAACATCTTTTTACCTTAAAATTTTGTATTATTTTTCCCATGGGTCATTGATGTACTGGAAAATTCTATCTTATTAATATGACGTTTATTCCTTTTTATTTAAAACAAATTTGAATTTCTGAATCCTTGAATGCATTACATGAATACATATCATTCATCATATGCATACACAAGTCTTCACACCAAGTTTCCTCATCTCTCTGCTGTTTATTTCAGCAAGATGGATATTGAACAAACGGTCAAGGACTTACAAGCTCGAGATTCACAATTCCAATAGCTACTCATGACCTTGGCTAAGGGTCGGGAGGAGCTCAAAACTCTGCTAGAGAAGGAAAAGGAGAAAAAGAAGAAGAAGAGGGTTGGTGTGGCTACCTTGGGCAGAAGATTTGAAGGTCAAGCCAGAAGGGTCCTGGTTTTCCCATCAACATCTGAAGAGGGTGAAGGAAAGGGTAAAGGAGCTGCAGTACCTTCTGATTCTGAAGTTGAAGAAGAGGAAGATGAGGATTACTCAGAACAATAGTACCCTCCTGCAGATGACAAATATAAGAACTTGGAAGAATGCCTGGCAGGTATGGAGTTACAGAGAGTGCCTGGGCTGGATTTTGAAGAGTTAGGGTTGGTTTTTGGAATTGTAATCCCTCCTAAATTCAAAGTGCCATTGTTTTCTAAGTACGATGGGGTGTCTTGCCCAAAGATGCACCTACGATCTTATGTCAGGAAAATACAACCACATTCTTCTGACAAAGACCTGTGGGTCCTCTTTTTCTAGGACAATTTGTCGGGGACGCAGTTAGAGAGGTCTGATGTGCATAATTGGGAGGATTTGGCAGCCGCCTTTTACAAGCAGTATCAATACAATGCAGACTTAGCACCAACCCGTACTCAATTACAGAGTATGGGCATGGTCTCAAATGAAGGCTTTAAAGAGTATGCCCATAAATGGAGAGACTTGGCAGGACGAGTACAACCACCTCTATTTGAGAGGGAGCTAGTAGACATGTTCTTGGGGACTCTGTCAGGTCCTTTCTTTAATCACCTGATAGTAAGCTCTTCTGCAGGGTTCACCGAGTTAATTCTAACTGGTGAGAGAGTTGAAGCCGGAATCAAAAGCGAGAAAATTCAAAAAGATGGATCTGCTTCTGCTGCCATCAAAAAGACTTTTCCAGCAAAGAAGGAAGTATCAGTTGTCTACTCCCAAAGAGGTCAAGGAAGAGTTGAGCGCCAGCCAGCGGTGGGGGCCGTAATGATTCAGAAGTCTGCAGTTGATCATCCCAGAAACAATCAACCAAGAACCAACCAAGCAAGGGTGGAAAGGCCTGTACGGCAATTCACCCAGATAAATATGACTCCTGCTCAGGTTATACCCCATCTCTTGAAGTTAAACCTTGCCAGTCTGAAAGAGGCCCCGAAGAATCCAAATACATCTTCTCCTTACTACCATTCGAACGCCAAGTGTGCTTATCATTCAGGGAGTATAGGGCATGACACCAACAATAGTTGGTCCCTCAAGAATAAGATTCAGGATTTAATAGATGCTAAAAAAGTGGAATTCGACGCCCCTGAAAAGCCGAATGTAATCTCTGCTCTAATGCCAAGGCATGGCCACAATGCCCATGCTGTTGAAGAAGATCTTTTTGTTGCTACTGTTGACGATTTGATAACTCCGCTACAAATAATCAAGTTGAATTAGCTAAAGGTTGGGATTTTCCCAGGTTGTGAAGAAGATTGCTGCCTTTGTTCATCCTTACTAACCGACTGTCCATTGTTGAAGTTAGGCATCCAACGACTAATGGATAACCAAGAAATCCTTTTTGAAAAGACTCCTGTTATACCAACTCCTGTAAATGATGTCTCAATAATAACTATATCCGCCAATCTTTCCAAGGTCTCCAAAAGACATGTTAAGATTACACCCGCTCCGAAGATTGCACCTTTGAAGATAACCATGCCCGGGCCCGTCCCGTACAAGTCCAATAAATCAATACCGTGGAACTATGGTGGAGAGATCTACTACCACGGTGTTAGACAAATTGAATCAACTGAAGGAAGTTCTGATGAAGAGACTTCCGACATTGGAAACATTGCTGGAACGAGCAAAATCACCCACAGTGGAAGGATTTTCTCTCCAGAGATTACCCCTCCAAAGGAAATCTTTGGACCCTCAAATGCTCCTAAGGTTACCCATGTGCCGGTAATCATATCTGCGATAACTCCAATTATTGAAGAAATTGTAACTCATGTGGTTGTCCCCTCTGCTGCTGCTGATGATAGAGGGAAAGGGATCCAAGAAGAGCCTGTCAGGACGAGGGCTCAGCCATTGGTCATCCCTGAGACCTCTCAAAAAGAAATGGAAGAGATTTTGAAAATAATGAAGAAAAGCGATTATGATGTTATGGAACAACTGGGGCAAACCCCCTCAAAGATCTCTATGTTGGCCCTGCTGCTTTGTTCAGAAGCTCATGCTAAAGCTCTGATCATATTTTTTAAGACGGCCCATGTGCCACAGGAAACCTCCGCGGATCAGTTCCAGGAATGTGTAGCTAGCCTAACAGCTGACAATGGTCTAGGATTCTCCGATGCTGATTTAACTTCAAAAGGGAGAAAACATAATGACGCTTTGCATGTCTCGGTGGAATGCAAAGGGACTACTCTAGCACACGTTCTGGTAGACACTGGGTCATCTTTAAATGTATTTCCGAAGAAAGCCTTGGATAGACTGGATTGTGAAGGCTTAACCCTGAAACCCAGCAATATAATTGTCAGATCCTTTGATGGTTCTAAAAGGATGGTCCACGGGGAAGTGGACATCCAATTAAAGTGGGAATTGAAACCTTCAACTCCATATTCTATGTGATGGACATTCGTCCTTCCTATTCTTGCTTGTTTGAAAGACCCTGGATTCACAATGTTGGAGCCATCACTTCCACTCTGCATCAAATGCTCAAGTACCCTGTCCAGGGGAAAATTATAACAGTTCATGGCAAAGAGGAATACATGATAAGCCATCTAAATTATTTCCGCTATGTAGAATTGGATGGCGAATTCATCGAGACCCCTTTCCAGCATTTTGAAGAGGTAGCTCAGGAGATTGCAGCAACCAAGATAGTGTCTTTTGTACCCTTGATTACCAGACCTCCGCCTCGGATGTCGTCTCTCAAAGATGCAAAGGTTGTGATTGAAGAATGAGGAAGCAGAATCTGGGGGCAACTTCCAGACTTTCCTTATAAATAAGATAAATTCGGCTTGGGTTTCATATCTTCTTCTCAAAAGGTTGTACGCCATGCCTGTGCAGGGAGGCTACCAGTGAAGATCACCCATCATGGAGTCAATGCTTTGGAGGATAGTGAAGAAGAGAGCAGCCTGAAAGACTGGATTTTCCCTACTGTTGACGGAGGACTGTGCAACTGGGAGGCAAAAGACTTTGTTCCGATTACTTTCATACTGCAGTAATTTATCTTTCAAACATTTATGTTAGTTTGTAATAATTCTCAAACAATTCGTACACTTTTAACCTTGTGCCTTACCCGAGGCACATAGGTCCATTTGTAAGGGTTTGATTTTTCATCTTCATATGCCATTTTAATGAATCATGGACATTTTCACATATAAATGTTTGTGTTCATTGTATTTCTTTTTACATTTTATTTGTTTAAAGGTGGCTATCCCTTACACACACCCACACTCACAAATGCAGGTACCCTTCCATTCCGGATTCTATGGGTAACAATTCTACTATGGCCTTTAGTGACTCTGAAGATCTGGTCTACCATGCCGAATACGAAGGTGATGCAGATTGTGAGGTGCCGGGAGAATTGGCTAGACTGCTACAACGGGAAGAAAGAGAAATTCTGCCTCATGAGGAGCTGTTAGAGACAATCAACTTGGGTATTGAGGAAGACAGAAAAGAAGTCAGAGTGGGTGCCAACCTAGGACCAAGTGTCAAAGAGCGCCTAGTTCAGTTGTTGAATGAATATGTTGAGATCTTCGCCTGGTCATACGAAGACATGCCTGGACTCGATACAAACATTGTGGTACACCGTCTATCCACAAGAGAAGATTGTCCACCAGTTAAACAGAAAGTATGCAGCATGAGGCCCGACATGTCTGAAAAGATCAAAGCTGAAGTTATGAAGCAGTTCAATGCTGGATTTCTTGCTGTTACTTCCTATCCATAATGGGTTGCTAACATTGTGCCCGTACCTAAGAAGGACGACAAAGTCAGAATGTGCGTGGATTACAGAGACTTAAACAGGGCTTGCCCTAAATATGACTTTCCACTACCGCACATTGACATCTTGGTTGACAATATAGCTCAACACAAGGTATTTTCTTTCATGGATGGATTTTCAGGTTATAACTAGATCAAAATGGCACCTGAAGACATGGAGAAAACTACTTTTGTTACACAGTGGGGTACGTTTTGCTACAAAGTGATGCCATTCGGACTGAATAATGCCAGGGCAACCTATCAACGCGCCATGGTAGCTTTGTTTCATGATATGATACATCATGAGATAGAGGTCTACGTAGATGACATGATAGCCCGATCACAGACAGAAGAAGAACACCTCGACCATTTGCAAAAGCTGTTTGTCAGGTTGAAGGAGTACAAGCTCAGATTAAACCCTAACAAGTGTACGTTCGGAGTCAGGTCCGGTAAACTCTTGGGTTTCATTGTCAGAAACAAAGGCATTGAGGTTGATCCTGCCAAAGTCAAATCTATACAAGAAATGCCTGCTCCTCGCACTGATAAGGAGGTCAGAGGTTTCTTGGGACGCCTAAACTACATTGCTAGGTTCATTTCTCACCTAACATCTACCTGTGAGCCAATCTTTAAGCTGTTGAAGAAACATCAGGTGGTTAAATGGAATGATGACTGTCAAGTTGCTTTCGATAAAATCAAGGAGTATTTTCTAGAACCTCCTATCTTGATGCCACCCGTCGAAGGAAAACCGCTAATCATGTATCTGACCGTCCTAGAGAATTCAATGGGGTGCGTACTGGGCCAACATGACGAGTCTGGCCGAAAAGAGCATGCCATTTATTACCTTAGAAAAAAGTTTACCGAATGTGAGACCCGATACTCACTGCTTGATAAAACTTGTTGCGCTTTGGTATGGACTGCTCGCCGGCTAAGGAAGTATATGTTGACTCATACCACTCTGCTGATATCTAAGATGGATCCGATTAAGTACATCTTTGAGAAGCCTGCTTTATCTGGAGGAATAGCTAGATGGCAAATGATCCTCACAGAATACGATATACAGTACACGACCCCAAAAGCTATAAAGGGGAGTGTACTAGCTGACCATCTGGCTCATCAAGCTGTCGAAGATTACCAATCCATGAAGTTTGACTTCCCTGCGAGGACATTATGACATTGGACAACATTGAAGACTTCAGACCATATGACGGACCTGAACAAGGATCCCGGTGGACCCTGTACTTTGATGGTGCCTCCAACGCACTTGGTAACGGTATCGGTGCTGTGCTCATCTCTCCAGAAGGTTTCCATACACCTTTCACCGCCAGACTTTGCTTTAACTGCACCAACAACATGGCCGAGTATGAAGCTTGCATCTTTGGTCTCAAGGATGCCATAGACATGGGAATCAAATCTTTGATTGTGTTTGGGGACTCCGCTTTGGTCATCAGTCAGATCAAAGGAGAGTGGGACACTAAGCATCCAAACCTCATCCCTTACAAAGAACATGTCCTGACATTGTTACCACATTTCGAGCAGATTACCTTTGAGCACTTCCCGCGAGAAGAAAATCAGCTAGTGGATGCTCTAGATACAATGTCATCCATGTTTAAACTTAACTGGAATAATGAGGCTCCCCAAATCACCATTGAACGGATGGACGATCCTGCACATTGTCACGAGATTAATACCGAAGAAGTAGTGGACCGACCTTGGTTTCATGAAGTCAAAAGGTATCTCGAGGCTCAAGAATATCCTGAAGGAGCTTCAATCAACGAAAAAAAGTTCTTAAGGAGATTCTCTGCCATGTTCTTCCTGAGCAATGGTATCCTGTACAAGCGCAATCATGATTGCATTCTGCTCCATTGTATGGACAATATTGAAGCTCAACAGCTCATGGCTGAACTGCATAATGGTACCTTTGGCACTCACTCTAGCGGACATAAGATGGCTAAGAAGATCCTACGGGAAGGCTATTACTGGTCTACCATGGAAGCTGACTGCTATCAACATTCCAGGACTTGTCACAAATGTCAAATCTATGCTGACAAGGTACATATACCTCCAGTTCCTCTCAATGTCTTAACAGCTCCTTGGCCATTCACTATGTGGAGAATCGACATGATTGGATAAATCAAGCCTACAACATCCAATGGATACCGCTTCATTCTGGTGGCCATTGATTACTTCACCAAGTGGGTCGAAGCAGCTTCCTTCGCCTCCGTTACAAAGAATGTGGTTGCCCGCTTCATAAAGCAGAATCTCATTTTTCGGTACGGTATCCCCAAAAGGATCATCACTAACAACGGTACAAACCTTAACAATACTATGATCACTGCCTTGTGCGAGCAGTTCCAGATTCAACATCATAATTCATCTCCCTATCGGCCAAAGATGAACGGTGCCGCCGAAGCTGCGAACAAAAATATCAAGAAGATCATACAAAAAATGTAGTCACCTACAAGGACTGGCATGAGATGTTACCGTTTTCTCTCCATGGGTACCGTAGCACGGCGCGTACATCAACTAGGGCAACACCCTATTCTTTGGTATATGGCATGGAGGCTGTTTTGCCTATTGAGGTTCAGATTCCCTCCTTGAGAATCATGAAGGATGTTGGTTTGAGTGAAGACGATTGGATTCAGACCCGGCTTGATCAACTTAACTTGATTGATGAAAAGCGACTCACTGCTGTTTGCCATGGTCATACGTATTAAAAACTAATGATCAAGGCTTTTAACAAGAAAGTCAGGCGCCAGGTATATCAAGTCGGGGATCTTGTAATCAAGCGGATCATCTTACCGCAAAGTGATCCCAGGGGCAAATGGACTCCTACCTACGAAGGACCATTTGTGATCAAAAACATCTTTTCTGGTAGGGAAATGATTTTAACCACCATGGACGGTGATGACTTGCCGCACCCTGCGAAAACAGACATAGTCAAAAGATACTACGCATAAATGACCCGCTAGGTTGACACACTTAGGCAAAAAAAGGGCATCCCGGTGAATCGAAAACCCGAAAGGGCGGTTCAGGCAAAAGTTAGGGATAAAACAAAAAAATTTGTACACCCAGCAAGTTGAAAACCCGAAAGGGCGACTTGGGAAAAAAAGGGTTTCCCGATGGATCGAAAACCCGAAAGGGAGGTCCAGGAAAAAGTTAGGGAATTAAAGCGTATGACTATGTCTCTTCGGATCACTTTAAGGACAATCTCTTCACAGACAAGCTCCAGGCTTCTGATCAACTCAATCATCTTCGGACAAAGCAATGAATGGACAAGATATTCAGAGTTACGAAGGCTATAACAGAATGGGAACCCATGGAATTTTCACACATAGCCATCTTTCATTGTATAAAAGTTTCTCATTTTTTATGACAACGTTCTCTTACTAGGACGTCAGTCTCCTTTGTACAAAATACTTACACAAAGTTAATACAAAGATACTTCAAATTGCAGAAAACTATTTGCCTTTTCTTATTTTTTACACTTGTGTTTTATTTGAAAACGTCCAATGATTTATTAATGAGCATATGCATTTGAATATAATCACTGTTTACAAATAAACAAAATGGAAAAAATAATTACTGACAGGTTGAAAGTATAGGAAAACATCTTTAGGCTGTTCCAAGAGAAATCCCCTGCAGTACATCATCTAGGTCCCCCAACGGAGCTAAAACCTTGAAATCCATATCCCCAGCAGAGTTAAATTCCAAAATTCCCATCAGAGTTAAAACTTCAAACTTCCAGTCCACAGCGGAGCAAAACTTTGAACTACGGACCCTCAGCAAAGATGAAACCTTCTTCCCCAGTCGAGTCAAATTTCCAACTATCAATCCCCAGCGGGAACCATTCAGTTTTCCTCAGATTCCCCAACAAGTTATCTTGAAGTTTGATATTCAACCAGATAACAGTTAACTTTTGTCTTATCCCCAAACTAGGATAATTCCCCAGTAGATTGGCATACAACCCAAACTCCTGAACTTTTTCTAAACAGGAATAAGCTTTTCCCCCAGAGTCCTGAACTTACTCTCCAGCAGGATAACTACTCCCCAGCAGTATAGCTTCTTCCCCAATAGAGTTTTTACTCCCCAACAGAATGAAGATTCTCATTCTTGATTCCACAATAAATTTGCCAGAGTCTTCATTACTCCCCAGCATGAATTTGTCAGAATTTGTAATCCCCTGCAAATCGAAGATTCTCATTCTTGAGTCCCCAGCATGAAGTCCCCAAGGATTCAAACTCCCCAGGAGATTGAAGTTTCTCATTCTTAGTTCCCCGCAGAAATCATCAGAGTTTTCCCTATTCCCCAGTCGAGTAAGGATTCCCGTTATGTAACCCCCAGTAGAAGTCTTCAAATTTCTCCAAATTTCCCAAGCAGATTTCTCAAGTAGTTTGACATTACTCTCACAGCAGATTGTGTCAACACTCCAACTTCAAGGATCCTCACATCCCCACAGAAGTTGTCAAAGATTTTGAATCTCCAACAGCGGTCAAGGATTTATTTTCCCTAGCAGCAGTCAAGGATTTCATTATCCCCAGCTATCAAGGATTTATTTTCCTCAACAATACAACAAATCAGCTTACATGCGTATACATTACATTCATGTATCATAAACATCGATAAAACACATTTTATTGCATCATACATTTCATGCAACATAATTTGGTGTTTCAGCTAACATTTTACCCTTTTTCAGGATAAGATTAACAATTATCTTTAACAAATGTTCAAAGATTTCAGATACAGTACGAATACACTCCAGACGCGGAAGTTATTATGTTACTCATTCAGATCTCTTATTCATGATACAGTAAAGATACACTCCAGACACGGAAGTCATTTTATTACTCATTCAGATTTCAAAGTCAAGATACAGTACAAATACGCTCCATACACGGATGCCATTCTGTCACTCATTTAGACTCCAACAATCAGATACATATTAGATACGCTCCAGATACGGAAGCCATTCTATTTCTCATTCAGATTCAACTATCAATTTCAAGTTCAGATACACTCTAGACACGGAAGTCATTCTGTCACTTATTCAGATCCCAGTTACAGTTCAGATACACTCCAGACACGGAAGTCATTCTGCTACTCATACAGATCTCAACTTCAGATACAGTCCAGATATGCTCTAGACACGGTTGCCATTCTGTCACTCATTCTGACTTTATCCCCAGCCCAGAGATGCTCTAGACACGAATACCATTCTGTCGCTTATTTAGATTTCAGATTCAGATACAATACAGATACACTCGAAACGCGGAAGTCATTCTATTATTCATTCAAGAATCAAGTTCAGATACAGCTTGGATACGCTCCAGACACGGACGCCATTCCTTTGCTCATTCAGATTCAGTCTCCAGATACAATACAGATACGTTCCAAACGCGGATACCATTCTGATACTCATTCTTTTGACTTATAACATGCAGTTCAACAAACATTCTTGATGGCATCTACAAGCCCATCTCCGACAAGATTCGGCCACCTCTCTAAATGGCATCTTTAAGCCCATTCCCTCAACTATACTTTGAAGAGTGCAAATTTACGGGCACTCTAGTGTCCAATTATCTTTTACCTTTGAGTCACAAACGACAAAACTCGCCAATCTAACTCTTCAGGTTCAAGAAGATTGAACAGGGGCAGCTGTTGTACCCCAAAATTTGCCCTCTCATTTTATCAATATTTTCCTCACAAGACTCTTTGGGATCAAGACCAGATTAGGGTTTGCTTAGCTCAAGACATCTCCTTGCATTGTTGACCTGAAATTAGGGTTTGAGTTTGCACAAGGATTTTTGGACTTTCAATGCCTCATGTGACTTTCATACTTCATGTTGGACCTTTAAGATTGCTCATACCAAGTTTCAAGCTTTGAATCAAATTTTTGCTCAGTCAATTGGACAGTTGACCTAAAAATCAGTTGTATTGAGGAAAAAGTCAACTGTGGCCAATTTACAGTCAAACCTCATAATTTTTTATCCACATCAACATTATATACTCATATGAACCATTTGATCAAGTTTGGATCACAACTCCTCAAGAAATTTGATCAGATCATCAAAAGGGCAAAATGGTCAAAATTAGGGTTTTGACTGTAGAAGGGCAATTTCTGATTTTTTTCACCTAGCCAATGGAAAATTGGGTTCAAGCATGGTTTCAAGGACTCAATGGCATCATCTTGACCTAATCACAAGGTTCAAAAGATCTCAAATGCATAGGATTGACAGATGAATTTTCCAGTCAACTGATCAAAAATCAATTGTACACTGAAAAGTCAAATTTTGACTTTTTGGTCAAAATAAAGTGCCAAGGGTCATTTTTGATCAAGATGTGTCAAAACATGAAACTTGTTCACCAAGAAACCTAAATTTGGAAATTAGGGTTTAAAATTGAAAATTTTCATAACTTAGAAATTTTCTAAGTGTTGAAAATTTCTTAATTTTCCCCAACTTTTTCACCATGATGCAATTGGATTCAAAGAAAACTTCCAACATGAAATTTGTATTCCTCCACAAAATCTACAAATTTGATTCATAAAGTTTTCCCAAAAGATGCTTGGATCTCAAGTTATGATTTTGTGAATAGGGATCCATAAAACTTTTAAGTGAAATTTTGCCCTAGTTTAGACAGATTTTTGACCTAACTTCATGGCAACTTTTCACCTAGTTCCAATTAGAATCTCAAAATGAATTTCAAAGATGGATTGTAAAGCATGTTACAAGCTTTCCAAAATGTCAAAGAAATCTCCAAGATCATTTATGGTTAGGGAGAATCGAAGAAAAGAAAATGGCCATTTCTCACTTTTGTCCATGGCATTTTTCACATTGCTACAAGTTGCAAATTTGTCCTAAGCATGCTTGTAATTGTTTTACAGGTCTTAAACCTTTCCACACTCCTTAATTTAATGAAAATACAATGGATATTGGCTTTGTTCTAAGCTATGGAACTTTTCACAATGAATTAATCCATTTATGGCATAAAGGTAACAATACCATTTCCATAAAGCTTGCTTTTTTGCAACTTTGTATTCCTTGAGCATTGACCCTTATCTTTGGCTACAAACAAGATCCACAAACTTGAGGCAAAGTACACCAACTATATGCAGCTAAGGAACAGGCTTGTACAGGCTTTGAGCTTTGTCAACTCACCTTTTCTTCAAAAACAAGAAAGCTTGCAAAAGTCCATATAACTTGAGTATATGTTAAAACCAAGGCTAAGCATTATTCTACACAAGTACAACATATTGTAGCAAGCCAGAAACACGATTTGCTAAGCTATCAAACACCCTCTAACACATAAAACCCCATTTCTGCCCAAAACAGGGCAACTTCTGCAAACACCAAGCCACTTCCATATTCCCTCGTGTGTTTTGCTTGGAACCACTTCAAACATATTCCATACATCACACCTAAGCTATCCAGGCCTTCATCCAGCAACTGTAACCCCTGTTTCGTGCTTCACCATTTTCAATTTCTGAGTTTGCAGGTTGAGTTCTACAGGGAGTTTCAAGCAACTTCAAAGCTAGTTGAGCATTGGGAAAGGTTGAGGGAAATTCAGGCAAGCTCAAAAGAACTTCAGGCCTCACTCAAATTTGCTACATTGCCATATTCAAACTTAACCGAACAAGGTAATTTTCAAAGTTATATCTCCTTATTTAGGCATCGTTAGGCTTAGGTTTGTGAAGCAAAAATGTAGTCTTTAATGTGCTTGAGTTGTACATATGAATAGTTCTTATTTATATTAACTGAGCTAGAAGAATTTGGATGATGAACATGCTGAAAAAACTAGGTTAGAATTTAGGGCCACTGAAATTCTCTCCAGTTTCTTAGGGTTAGGTCACAAAATGGATATGGTTGGAATCGTGATTGAAAATGTTATAACTTTCATGTTGTAAATTTTTTATTTCATGCAAGCAATAGAGAGAACAGGTTTGAACTGAACTAGAGCGCGCGCGCATGTACAAAGGTCAGGGATGAAGTGAACTTGGGCCTGGCGCTTGGGCTTGTTTCTTTTGGCACCCCCCCCCCCCCCCCTTTGCTTTTTGCAGCCCTTGGCCCATTTGTTATATTTTATTTTATTTTTCATTTCTTTTATATTTTCTGACTTTATTTATTTTTTCTAAACATTTAAAATCACAAAAAATATTTCCTTTATTTTTGGCATTTTATCATTTTTTTTATTTCTTGCATAATAAATAGTTTATTAGGTTTAATACTTTTATTTTTCTTAAATAAACTTGTAAAATAATAAAAATACTATACATTTTATTTTTATTATATTATACACTTAAAATAATATTTTCATGCAATTTTTTTTTTAAAACATTTTTGTACATATTATTATTATTTTTCTTGAATAAAAAATGAATAATATAGAATATATTTTCGTTTAAGCAAAAATTAGGGTTTTCACCCTTTCAAAAATAATCATTTTTATTTTTTTTTATTTTTTAGGACTTAAATAAATTTATTTTGCATACATAAAATAAATACAAAAACATTTATGCATATTTACATTTAATTGTATATTTAAATACTTGATTATTTATTTATTTGTACAATAAATTCAATTTGGTTGTAATAGTTTTAGGGTTTTATTTTTTGCAAATACCCCCTATTAAAACTTGTATCCCCCTCCCCATAATAATGTTGTAATAGTTTAGATTTACTTTACGCATTTTATCGCTTTCATATACCATGATAGTAAATTAGGGTTTTGTATGCAAAGACCAAAATCAAACAAATAGCATGACCTAATACAAGACAAAAAAGTATGAAAAATGACAACACAATGCACATAAGCATCTCTAGGGTTTCACCCACTTTGTTGCCTTAAAATGGCCATGGTATGCATGCTAGGTATCTTGGAAAAATCAAAACAAAACAAAAAGATCATAGTCCCTCGATGACGCTATCTTGGTTGCCTAAAAATAAAATGATCTTAGTCCCTCAAAATGCTAAAGATACTTGGCAATATTGTTATAATGGTCATACGAGGACCCACGCCCGTCCCGTTTAACATCCAAAGATAGGATTGTTTACCAAATAGAATGGTAAAACAATAATGTCAAAGGGTTAAAAATGTACAAGAAAGACTTTTGAGTAGGTAGATAAGCTTATAGTTACTTGATGAATTTGCAAACCGTCATTGCTATTTTCAAACAAACACACACACAATTTCAAAACATTTTCAAACAACTTTCAAACATTGAAACATTTTTTAAAAGACAAACATCTTTGTATACATTCTTCAAACAAGAATCATTACAAAGATTGCCAAAACGATGGCCTCTTTTCAAAATACTTTCAAAAACACACAAAGCACCATATCAAACAATTGGAAAAGCAAAGCAAGTGATCTAAACAACTAACTAAGAGCCCATGGAAAACCATGGATGAAAAGGGTGCTAGCACCTTCCCTTTTCATAATCTACCCCCCGAACTCAAGAAAATATCTCTAAGGTCTTTCCTGTGCTTTTTGACCTTTCCTTTGGATAAAATAAAAAGTCGGTGGCGACTCTTGCTAAACCGAAACATTTGTGAACACAAACGCAAAACCTCAAGTCAGTTCTCCCACCGTATCACATTCACCATCAGTGAAAGTTGGTGATTATTACCTTTTTTCTACCCTCATTGAACTTTGGTAGTTCAATATTCGTGAACGACAATTCTATGATATTCTTTCCTCTCTACCTTCAGTGAAAGTTGGTAGTTCATCGTCAGTGAATGTCGATGAATTTTTCTCTCTACCATCAACAAACATCGGTAGCTCACCGTCAGTGAACATCAGTGTTGTTATTCTTTCCTCTTTCTACCTTCAGTGAACATTGGTAGTTTTGCCTTCGGTAAAAGTTGGTGTATCCTCTGACCTTTTTATGATCCTCCATGGGTCATTATCTTTTTTATTTTATATCTCCTCTTTAGCCAGGATTGATGCTACCTTATATCCTCTTTGGGTGTTATACCAATAGAGTCGGGTCTTTTGATCCACCGGTGATTTATTTTCCTGGTTGGGTTTCTCTTTTGATCTTTATTTCCTTTGCTACATCCCCAGTGGTGTTTTGCGTCCCTTTGAAGTTTTTCATATGCATTCATACTCATAAGCATTGCATGGCATCTTAGGACCAAAAATAGGGTTTGTTTTATATTTAAGTATCTTCGATCGCATCGACACAAAGATTTTTAACCTTCGTATCTCCGAATAGAAGAAACTTAAATAAGGGAAGATGTTGTACCCCAACTTTTTCCCCTAAGATCCCTTCATCATACCATGTTGATTCAATCACAACAAGGTCACATTAGGGCTTTTGGTTCTCCTCCCTATCTTTAGTTTCGCTCTTTGAAGAATCACCAAGCACGTTGACTTGTTTTTATTTTGTGATCATGCATGTTTTGTTTTGACTTTCCTTTTAATTAATAAAATGCAATGATGGTTTGTCTTACTTGTTAATAATGTAGGTGAAGGCAATGTGGCTTAGCAAATTGATCCATGTGTTCATGAGTTTATTTCCATACCCTAGTCAATAGAGCTTGAGAAGTTCAAACCTCACCATTGAAGTTATTTTGGAAGAAATGGCATGGCAAGGATTATTTTGGTACACCACATTTCAAAATTATCAAGATTTATTCAAAGGTAAAAGGGGTTGATTGTAGAAGTTGTCATGTTTGGACAAGGCTTTGTTCCCATTGGTCACAAGGGCATATTTCTCTCGATTCTCAAGATATGGAAGTGGTTTTGGTTGCTATGAGTCCTTATTATCAACCTCAAGACCTTATATTTAAAAAGCAATAGTGGTGGTACAAGAAGGTTGTTCAAAATTGTCAAAGTTCCTCAAAGCATTTTCTTGATCTAGGAGTTATGGTTTTCAAAATTGTCAAAGTCCTCCAGATGAATCCCCAATTTCCCATGTGTGACTTCAAATGATCATAACTTGGTCAATTTTTATCAACTTGATCCCACTCTTTTTCCATAATGATCTTGAGGATGTGAAATATATTCCTTCTTTTATGTGAAAAGTGAGAAAATGGATGGAAGATTCCCTAAGGATACCAAAGTTATAGGTCATTTCCTGATTTTTTGCCAACTTCGACAATTCATAACTCTCTCAATTTTTGGATATTTTGAATGGTTCAAGTTTCAAAATGTCATTCAAGAGGTTTATTTCATTCCATCTTTTTTGGTCAAGAGTAAATTCCAAGAGAAAGGCCATGTTTGGATGCAAAAGATTATAGGTCATTTTTGAAGAAAAACTTGAAATATTTCTAAGTATGGAAAGTCAACTTCTTTTTCCCAACTTTGACTCATTGCAACTTTCAGCTCAAACATCCATTTGATGCCATTATTTTCCCATTTCAAAGCATCTAATCTCATATTTCTAAAGCATCAAGAATCATGCGTTAAGACCCCTTGAGCTGAGAATGTCATTGGTTTGAACTTGGTAACTTGAAACTGAAGTTTCTTCAAAAGTCAGAATTTGAAATCCTTGATTTAGCTTCTAAACACATTTTTTCTACGCGTTTTTGTTTCTAAACATGTTTAGTGAACTTCCAGAAGTGATTAGCATAGCAAAATGCGTGTTTTGGATGAGTTTTGATCAATATAGAAGTCACACTTTTCTTGTTTGCAACTACACACGATTTCCCTCCAAACTTCATCAATTCACACGCTTGAACATTCCATTTGATTCCCTATAAATAGAGGGTCATCCCTCATTCATTTCCTCAAGCTTGAACAGACAGAATCACCCTGCTAAACTTACTCCATAACTCATTTTTCTACAACTTCGAAATCAAGTTCAAGCCTTTTTCAATCCAATTTTTCTATCAATTCACATTCCTTGATCTTCCCTGTAGCTAACCATAATTACCTTCAAGAATCGTGACCTATATTGATCCATAGAAGTCCAGTTTCGGAGCTCTACAACTCAATTTCAATAGGTAGATTTCTCCATCAATTTTTCAAAACTTTGATATCATTGTGAAGCTTTCATTGCCCTGGTTCTAGTCGCAACACTTGCTTTTATCTGGAAACATGTTTTGACCATGAAATTTCAAATCCCTTTTCAAAACTTCTCTTTCAAATTGCTTGAGCTATAGTTTATATAAATTTATCGCGAAGGTGTGGTTGTCTTCGTCTTAAAGAGACGAAGCGAATGACACAGGTATCGTACTCTAATTTTACAGATTGAGCAACCTGGGTTTGGGACTGGCTGGAGGTTAAAGATGACCAACGTGTCATCTTCCAACCAATGATGGCGTGTCATTTGTATTTTTTGAATTTCTTATTTATATTTGATCCTGTGCTTTATTCAGTAATGGCCATGATCTGCACAGTGCGCCAAATCCCTTGGATTTGATTACTAACGCGTTTTGACTCTCATCTAATGGTCCACATATTTTTGACATTATTTTTTATTTCTGATTTTTATATTTAATTGTTTTAAACTTTAAAAAATCCTAGAAATTTCATTTTTAGTCCAAAAAATCTGAAAAATTATGAAAAATATTTTTGATTTTTCTCTTTCTGATTTTTATTTTTCCATAATTTTAATTTGTGTTTTGTTATTTGCTATAAATTTTCACTTCGTTTGAATTATTTTAAATGTTTAAAAATACTTTCATGCATTTTTAAATTCTGAAAAAAATATGGAATGATCCAATGATATTGTGACAAATATTGGTGACTTCATTTATTTTTTATTTTTGACTTTGTTATTTTTTATCATTTTTGATTTATTTTACTCATTTCTTTTAATTTTAAAAATAGTTTCTGACTTTAAAAAAATTACCAAAAATTTTATAAAAATATTTGAGTTCATTTATGATTTTTATATGATCTTACTTAATTTTTCTTGATTAATTTGAACATATTTTATTTTTTTCTTTCTTATTTCTATTTAAAAAAAAAATTAAAATTCTTTTTAATGTATATATTAAATGCAATATTATTTTTTGATTATTTTCTGGCTGATCTTGGGTTGAATTTTTTATCATGAACTTTGTTAACATCATTGGATCCATGATGTTGAGTCTAGCTCCATAAAAATGGATGAATGATTATAATAATAGTTTGATTAAACTTTAATTCAAATGTGGTTTGTATATTCTCCCCCACCCCTCTTCATCTTATCCCTTTCTTATTGTACTAAGTGTTATTGGAGCATGATCTCTATATCATGTCTTAAAACAAATGATGCATAGATTGCTATTGACCGGCCTCAAAATAGGTGCGACTTCTATATAAGTCCACTTACGATTGTTTAACATAGGGATAAATTTTGTCCCGTTTCGAATAAATGATCATTTGTGGCCCAAACCTATATTTGGAAGCCCAAGTATGTTAATTTGATCTCTTTGATCCAATAACCTTGAGATTCATTATGTGGAGGCTTTGGTTCTACCAATCCTCTAATGGATCTACAACACTTTTGGTCAACGCAGATCACTTAAATCTTGTTGTTCATTAAATGGTACTTTTGAGGATTCTAAATGGATGATATACTTGACAAAAAGCAAATGCAACTTGTTGTATGGAGACTTTGGTTCTACCAATCCTCTAATGAGTTTCAAATGCAAGTTTCCAGATGGTTATCCAACTAAGCACTAATCATTAATAATTGATTTTACTTTATGCTTTTATTTTTTATGCTTTATGTACCATTTACTTTAGAATTTATATTTCATGCTATTTTTCATCTTTGCTCATTTGAGCATTTACTTTCTTGTCATTTTTATTTTGCTCACTTGAGCTTTTCTTTTCTTTTCTTTAGATACCTAATAATCAACATGAACCCTAAAAAGCTTTAATGAGACTTGGACTATTTGGTTACTATCCTTGGCATTATGGAGTATTGGACTTCTTGGACTTAGGATTAGAAACCTGGGCCTATGTTGGAGACCTTGTGACCTTAATTGATACTTTGTCTGGAGTTCTTGAGGTTTACCTTAAGACATTGGGTTGTTTGTTTGTTTTGTGTGCAGGTTATTGTGATTACATACTTTGTTTGTAATCTGGAATTCACTCGTATACAGTCGTTACTCTGCCCAATTTTTGTGAAGACTTAATACACTTGAAGTTTGGTTCTCTCAAGAGGTCTAGTACCTTTGCTTGTTTGGTTTCAATCCAAGGAATTGGAATTCTATCTTGACTCATAATGTCAAGTATTGGCTTCTTGTAGGTTAGATGGTTCTTATCCCTAGCTTTTACCTTATGCTTTAGAATAGTCTCTTCTTCTCCCTCCATCTTCTTTAATTTCAAAATTCTCCTCCCTCCTTTTTAAAACCCTTCTTGTTTCTAAACTTGAACTACTTTCATAATAAACGTGGACTTAGGTCCATGCATTTTAAAAAAAAATTCATAAATAAACTCCAATCAACTTAGTAATACCTTGACATTTTTTGTGAGAAGACTAAAAGTCAATTAATCTCATTTCAAACCATTTTGCCACTTTGGCTTTTTACTTTAAAACTTTTCTCAAAAAATTAGACTCTTCTCAATCCTTGTAGTGATGCGAACAACTATACTTCTACAATATGTAGTGAAGAGAGATATTTTCCACTTGGGTGTTGAGTGAGGTATTGTTGATTTTAAAATCCAAGCCATATCCTCCACTTTGAGGTGATGCAAATTCTCCTTTCTCATGATTGTGAGTAGTAAGTATGTTTTCCACACGGACAATGACGATGATGTCTTATCTCGTAAAATTAACCAACACACTTGTGTTTTAAAATCTTTTAAAAGGTGAACTACGTGTACCCTGATCCCCTATTGCATGAAAGGTGGTACGTAGGCACTAAAGTTTCACAACCGCGGCGGGTGCAAATATCATAAAAATATATATTTCTTTTCTCACATCCACAATTTATTTTATATACAACATTTTATAGCCAAAATATACAGATTTTTCAAAGAGGTTCCTGGGATTACCGTAGATATTTAGGGTGCTAATACCTTCCCTTTGCATAACCAGCCCCCTTACCTAGAATCTTTCTCCCTCTTTTTGGGTTAGTCGCTCTTTTCCCATTCCTTTGGAAACAATAAAGCGTAGTGGCGATTTTTATTTTGATATATGTAAGTCTAGTCAATCCAATGGCTTAGTCTTAAAAATTTCTAATGCTACAAGTTTCATCAAAGGGCCACATACGATCAAGAAAACATTCTCTGGCATGCTACAACACTTACAGTGAAAATTCTCCGCACCCTGTAAATACGGACATAGTCAAAAAAGTAATACGTGTAAAAGGGACATGCTAGGTCGACAGGCCTAGGCAAAAATAAGGGCATCCCGCCGAACCAAAAGGGTTCGGGAAAAAATTAGGGATATATAAAAAATTGTACACCCGACAATTTGAAAACCTGAAAAGGCGGCTTGGGAAAAAATGGGTATCCCGGTGGACTGAAAACCTGAAAAAGCGGTCAAGTCAAAAGTTAGGGATTAAAGCGTACAACTATGTCCCGTTATATCATCACTTTTCTATCAGTATAAGAGTTATCACCCTGATCACCATTTACCGAGGGCTCTAGAAGTTGAGATGATGTTCAAGTCATCCATAAACCCCACACAATAGTTTCCACAGAATTATATCTACAGAGCTATTTCCACAAGCTCATCTTCAAATAGATACATTCCTCAACAATCCTAAATATGTAAGTCAAACTGAAACTAGGGCATCTTCCAGCAGTTCATTTCCATATCTCCAATCGACAGCTTGACAGGACCATCTCTCCCAAGAGGTTCCCCAGCAGATAGGAAGATCTGAGCATTCCCCCCAGTATACGGTGAAAACTTCCTCAACATAGCCTATGAAATATTAATTCCCGACAAAAATTATTTCCTTAACACGGTTTATAGGAACTTTATTCCCTAGCGGATTTTATTTCTCCAACACCATGAAATCCTTTCTTTCCCTCCAGCAGAGTCTAACCAAAGTTGATAATCTCTAGAGAAACTGCTGCAATGACTAAAACTTGGTCAGATATCATTCATCTCTCATGTCCCCGGTCAGGATATGCAAAAATCAATTCCTTCAGCGAGCAATCGACTCTCCTTGATTATTTCTATCCTCAAGAAGAAGTCAAAAATCCCTAGCGAAGTATCCTTAAATAGAAGACAGGAATCTCCAATAAAATTATTCCCAACAGAAACTGAAGAATTACTTTCTTCATCTCCGGCGACATTCAAGGATTCATTGTCCCCAGCAAGAACGTTGTTATAAGAAGCTGCCGATACCCTCCAATGACATGTCGCGTCCATACATCATTTACAATATCATAACATGTGCATACCAAACCCATGTAACATTCTCATTTATTTTGAGAGCATCATTACGCAACGCATACATCATTACGTTGCATAAAGTTAACTTTGTCTTTTTAGGATTCACAGACAAACAAATATTATCAACAATTTACAGACAGGATATAGATCAATTCCAGAAACTAGAAGGGGCGACTATCTACATAACCAACATTTTCATAGAATCAGGCGTAGATTCCTTTTGATATTCTTTTGGATAAAGTTGGGCATAGACTTATTCCAAACGTCTCTTTTAGACAAATTCGAGCTTAGACTCATTCTAGTATATCATTCAGATAAAATCAGGCGTAGATTTCCTTCTGATACTCTTTTGGAAAAAAGTCAGGCGTATACTCCTTCTAATACCTCTTCTAGATGAAGTCGGGCGTAGACATATTCTAGTGCATCATTCAGATGAAGTCAGACGTAGATTTCCTTCTGATACTCTTTTGGAAAAAAGTCGGGCGTAGACTCTTTTCAATACCTCTTCTATATTAAGTCGGGCGTAGACGTCTTCTAGTACATCATTCATATGAGATCAAGCGTAGATTCCTTCTGAAACTCTTTTAGAAAAAGTCGGGCATAGACTCATTCCAAATACATCTTCTAGACATAGTCGGGTGTAGACTCATTCTAGTAAATCTTTTAGATAAAATCAGGCATAGATTTACTTTTGATACTCTTTTGGTAAAAAAGTCAGGCATAGACTCCTTCCAATATCTCTTCTATACAAATTCAGGCATAGACTCATTCTAGTATATCATTCTAATAAAATCAGGTGTAGTTTTCCTTCTAATGCTCTTTTGGAAAAAAGTCAAGCATAGACTCCTTCTAATATCTCTTCTAGACAAAGTCGAGCGTAGACTCATTCTAGTATATCATTCAGATAAAATCAGGCGTAGATTTCCTTCTGATACTCTTTTGGGGAAAAATCCAGGCGTAGACTCCCTCCAATACCTCTTCTAGATGAATTTGGGCGTAGACATCTTCTAGTGCATCATTCAGATAAAGTCATGTGTAGATTTCCTTCTGATACTCTTTTGGAAAAAAGTCAGGCGTAGATTCCTTCTAATACCTACTCTAGATGAAGTCGGGCGTAGACGTCTTCTGGTATATCATTCAGATGAAATCAAGTGTAGATTCCTTTTGAAAATATTTTGGACAAAGTCGGGCGTAGACTCTTCAGAGTATCTCTTCTAGACGAAGTCAAACATACACTCATTCTGGTACACCATTCAGACAAAGTCAGGCGTAGACTCATTCTGATATTCCTATCAACAATTACTATGGATGGCATATATAAGCCCATATCCGACGACATCCTATCACTCCCCAAATGGCATAGTTAAGCCCATATCCGGTATAATCAGCCAACAGTGTTACTTCGTGCACATGCGAGTGCAAATTTATGGACACTTAGGGGTTCAATCCTCTTACACCTTCAAACCACGAATGGCGAGCATGCCAATCTAACCCTTCAGGTTTAAGAAGATTGAACAGAGCTAGATGTTGTACCCCAAAATTTTCCCTCTCATTTTCAAATCAAATTATTTCAAGAGGTCTCCTCATCTTCCTAGGGTTCTCAGTTGCTCAAGATTTGCTCAAGGAATTAATCAAACAAGTCTTCTCCTAAGCAATTAGCCTACAACTAGGGTTTTGCTTTTCTTAAAGGAAATTGGACTTCTAATGCCGTAAATGGTTTTCATGACTCCTAATATGTATTCAAGGATTCTCATATCAAGTTTCAAGCCTCGTATCATAAGTTTTCTCAGCCAATTGCTCAGATGACTGAAAATCAACTATATTGGGTAAAAAGTTAATTATGGTCAACATACAGTCAAACTTAAAAAATTTTGGTCAACATAAACATTTTAAAGTTATATTCATCATTTGATCAAGGGTTGATCATGATTCCTCAAGAAAAACCCTCAAATCATCAAAAGTCAAAAGTTGCCAATTTCCTAAGGAGAAGTCAACTAAACTTTGACCAAGCATAACTTTCACATGCTTCATCAGTTTTTTCCCAACGAAAGCTCATTTTGAAGGAAATCCAATTCTCTAAAACTTTGTCTCTCCAAGATGAAATCCAAAATTGCATCATTTGAGAGATATGAGCCAATACATTACAGGTCATTTCAAAAGTCAACAAAAAGGCACTTTTTTGTCAAGGAAACTTACATCAAGATAAATCTTCAAATGCAAAAATGATCAACAAAGATATTATAGAGAAAATCTTGAGCTGTCCAAAAAGTCCAAGATAACCTTCAAAAGATAAAAATTGAGTGAGATATTGTTTGTGCAAGTTGGGCAATTTTTGAGAAAATGCATGAAACTTCATTTGAGAAATTTTGAACTTTTGGACTAATGGGCCTAACTTTTGAGGTTTAAACATGTTTATAATATGTAGATGACCTCTAATTCCATTTATATATTACTTTGATTTTTTATTTTATTTATTTTGATTTTATTCAAATTAATTCAAAATAAATCAAATAAAATATGAGTTGATGGACCAAAGGGCGTGTGGGCTTCATTTGGGTATCTTTTAGAAGGTCCAAGGCCTCTTTAGAGCTTGCCAAAACAGTGAAAACATGTTGGAAACAAAATTCTTCAAGTTTGGAAGGTTTTTAAAACAATTTTGGAAAGATTTCAATGTGTTTTCTTTGCAATGAATTGTGAAATAATGATACAAGATCCTTGCCTTATTTTGATCCATTTCATTCCTCTATAAATACATGCAACACTCAAGTGCAAAGAAAACACAAAGGGGCTGCCGTAGAAGCAAGGTTTCAAAATCATAAATTTTCAAAGAAATGTGCAAACTCGTATCAAAATTTCCAGCCACTCTCAATCAAAACCAAGCCTCAAATCGTGTTCCTAATGCTCCTAGGAATCTCACCAAGTCCAGAAACAAATCTATTCACATCTGGAATAGCTTACACAAGCCCATCAATTTTGGTAATTTTCTTGAATTTGAATCTTTTAATCTATGCATATTTAACTAATTTAGTGTGCATATATGAGTTCATCATGGTGTTTAGAACATGTTTGAATAAGAAAATGCAATCTTTAACGCAAGGATGATGAGTTACCATGGCTAGGACACGATCAGATTCTCTCTTTGAAACTCCATTTCCACTAATTTATTTATTTTTTACAATTAAAATTAAAACATATAAAAATCAGAATATTACATAAAATCAAAAATATAGTCTTTTAGGTTTTCTTAAATTGACTTTTTTCATTTAATTAGATTTTAGGTCTTATTTTTTAATTTGTAAAATTAATTAGAATAATTAGGTTTTTATTAATTATTAATTTGAATTATTTTCTACCAAAAATACACAAAATTAATTTCTAACATATTAGATTTTAGGGCTTTAAAACATCTTTTCTAACATTTTCTTATTTATTTGCCCCTTTACTTTCTTAGAGAAATTGTATAGGTTGCACAGTTTTTTTTTGTAATAACTGTAGTTTTACTTCTCGCAAATTTATACTATTGTATCTACCCCAAAGCCTTGTAATAGCTTAATTAGGGTTTACTTTTCCTCACTTTACTTTTTGCACCTATATTATGCTTGCTTGTCTATATATATTTAACTGTTAGTAATAGAGTTGTATGGCAAGATTTAAAATCAATCGTAGATAACTTAAATCAAGATAAATAACTGAACTGGATCGCTCTTGCACACATGCACCTCTAGGATAGTCTCCCTTGTTGCCTTCGGAAACAGTGGTCATGTCCCTCGAACATAGGGATACCATTAGCAAAGAACCTCAATTAAAGTCATCATAAATATCATAGTCCCGCGATGTCCCTCAAAGTTGTCTATGAGAAATGATCTTTTCCCTCGATGTTGCCTATGAATATATGATAACAGTCTCTTCGAATTGCTAAGGTATCCCTACATGTTGTCTTCTATGATCATAACAACGACCCTACGCATGTCCCTTCACATCCAATGGATGGGGCTACCTACTAACTAATGGTATGTATAACACTATCCTTAAAGGAGAAGGAAAAGAGTAACGAAATACCTTTCAGTGGGTAAGATACCCTTGATTGCTTGCTCACAAACTAAAACAATTTTTACACCTCACACTTTCAAAACAACTACTTTCAAATGCTTTATAAACACTTTTAAGGACTGATACAAGGGTTATTATAAAGCATATTGCATAACATTGGCATTTTCAAAACCTTTTCAAAGCACACACAAAGCAAATTAAAGTGAACTAAGAAATTAAGAGCCCGTAGATAACTACAGATGAAAAGGGTAATAATACCTTCCCTTTTCATAACTTACCCCCTAACTCAAAATCAATAAAGGTCTTTCCTATTCTTTTCACCCTTTCCTTATTGGATAAAATAAAAGTCGGTGCCAACTCTTACTAAACGCAACATTTTCGATAAAATGCAAAACCAATTCAGTTCTCCCACCGTATTATAACGTCCTACTCACATAGCACTACAAGATAAACCACATTGAGGCACGTTGTTTCTATATATCTCTGAGCTTTTCTAGCCATCTCATTATTATTTTTATCCATTACTAACCCCTGTTGAGAATGTATCCTATTGTTTGTTATAACCACATCTATTAACCCATAGCCAAACACATCCAACCCTACTGGCATAAGTGTTGTTGTTTTTTGAATTTGTGCAAAGTTCTAAGTTTGGGGTAGCACACCTATGATGAGTAGGGAAAGTGCGAAAAAATAAAAATATAAATTACAAGGAAGAGAAATGTTGAGACACACGCATGTCTTGGCAAGAAAAAAGAGAGAAGAAAAACATGAGAAATAAGCACTTGTCTAAGAAAAGAGACTCAAGAACCTTTGAAATGCTCAAAACAAAAATTGAGTTCAACCATAGAGTCAGAAAGAAGGTGTTGTCAAATCCTCATTGTTATAAAAGAAGCACAGAGGAAAGAACAACAACACGGACATTGAGCCTACAACCCTTTGTATATCTTTTGTTTTTTTATCCCACCGTACTTAAGACCCTTTACATTCCGAAGACCTCAAAAAGTGTGCGCAATCTGTCTGTGTAATGAAGGTAAAATTTATTCAAATTTAAGAGTTTAATATTGCATATGCTGGATTATGAGTGAAAAAACACTTTAACCCTGAGAGACTTGGTGAGAAGTTTGATTAGTTGATAGGTGAAGAAGTACTTGTATGTGGAAGTGTAGCAGACAACTCGGATCGGAAGGCCGAAACCTTGACTAGGATGGTGGAGAGAAAGTTATGAAAGACATCAGTTGTATTATGGTAAGAATGAATTTTGGGGTGACCTTGATATGTTATCTCATACATCACTTGAGTACAAGTGTTGTACCCCAAAATTTACCCTCATGTTTTTCCAAGATTTTTCTCTTGCATAGGTGGTTATAAACCTTTTCCTAAAGACAAGGAAATTTTTCAATTGATGGTTAAGTATCCTTCGATTGGCACCTACAAAATGCCCTTTGATTGGCATCTGCAAAGTGCCTTTCGATTGGCATCTCCAAAATGCATTTCAATTGGCATCTCCAAAATACTTTTCGATTGAAATCTACATAGCATCCTTCGATTGACATCTGCAAAAGGCCTTTCGATTGGCCTCATGACAAGCCTTTCAATGGGCATTGTGTCCAAGCCTTTCGATTGGCATGGCAAGGGATCCTTCGATTTAGTATTGTGTCAATGTCCTTCGATTGGTATTTGGATAAGGGCCCTTCGAAGAATTCCTTCCAGGCCATTCGAAAGAGGCCATCAAGAGGGCACTCGAAAAATATGTCCAGGCCAGATTCTTGCCTTGTTTATTCATAATTCCACAAAGAGCTGATTCGACCAGTAAATTCTCTTCAAAAGGACAGGAAATAAAAGCAAAGGGTGGTCCAATCGAAGGAGCCCTAGTATTGAAGTTGGCACAATTTGACTCAGAACCATTAAGAAGAACAAGGTTCTAATAAGGAAAGTCTTGATTGGCTCAAATTGGAGTTTAAGGCTGGCAAGGAAGAAAGATTCGAAGGAAGGAAGGAAGGGTATTTGTTCCAAAATAAACCAGAAATCTCACAATCGAAAGAATCTTCTCTCAATCAAATAAGGAATGAAATGGGCTAGCATGACTAAGAAAAAACACATATCATAACCTATCCATGCCAGATTCTTGCCTTGTTTACTCCCAACCCCACAAAAGTTGATTCGACATGGGTGATTCTTTTCGAATCAAGCAATCGAAGCAGAGGAAGGTTCAATCGAAGGGGGCTATGAAATCGAAGTTGGAGTAATTCGAATTGGGAATTTGAGGCCACCGAAGAGAGAAAATTAGAAGGGAGTTGGATTTTCAGGGGCAGGTCAGCTTTCGATTCTCATCATGTTGGAGGCCCAAACAACTCATAACAGGCTGGCAGTAACGTATGAAAATAGACTGGCACTTGATTTAATCAAATATAGAAAGTCTTTATGAAGAAATCAAATCAAATATCTTCATCATAATGTACCAAGATTTGATACACAAATATTGACCTAAATTTCTTTGTCTATATAAACCTTATGCTCTAAGAGAAAAAGAGGCGTATGAACCAGAAGCAAAACTGAAAAAAACAAGGAAAAAGTGGTGAATCGAATTCGTACTTAGAGGCCAATTTAAGACTCTTGGACTATCCCAATCATTTCCTGAGGTCGTTAGCAAGCAAAAGCTATCAAACTCAAGCATTTCCAGGCCTTATATCGCACTGTAAGTCACCCACGGCATGGCTTCTTTTTTGAAATCGAATAGCATCATTCTTGTACTTGTAGTATAAAATAATTGTATATTATTGCTCACCATCCTATTTGCAAGCTTTCTGTAATAGTCAATTGCATTTTCATGGCCTATATTGGATTTCACCATTATTAAGGTTTCGTGCTTCAAATTGGGATCTTTGTTTACAGGCAAAATTAGGCCATGAAAGGGCCACCAATGGACTCAGCAGGTCCAGACGAAGATGTCCATGGCCTTCGTTTTTATTTATCATGCTTGTGTTGAGTTTTAAGATTTTCAGGACTTGTAGCTACGGACAAACGTCCGTAGGTAAAAGTTTGGAACTTTTACCAACAGATCCAAGGAAGAAGATGACCAGTTGGCAATCAACCATTGGCTTGTTTAAATTTTCGCGCGCTGAATTGATATATATGGCTTTTTAATATTTGATTATTGTTTTGTATTATTATTACAACTAACATAAATGGCCTAGTGGTAGCCAGGATGGCGTTAAGGCGTTGAGGAAGCTTGAGGTCAGGGGTTCGACCCTTGCCTCCAACGTTCGTATTTTTCTTAATTTCTTACTACAGATCTCACACGTACACAAGCCAGGGGACTATCATGCTCCCTCAAGATCCAACCATATAGGCGTCCTAGAAACCAAATCTGATGGCCATGATGTGGTGACCATGGTACGCCTCAGTCAAGGCAATGCGCTAGATCCCAAAAGTCAAACGTGGATACCCTTGGGCTTGGGCCAGATTGCTTCTCACACCCTCCAATTACTTTTCAGGCCCATTCTCTCTTTCTATTTTCTTTTTTATTTTATTTTATTTCATTTCATTTATTTATTTTATTTACTAACCAATCAATTATTTTTCTTTTTATCAAAAAATCATAAAAATAATACTTTCCACAAATTAGGTTTAGATTTTATTTTTATCAAAAGATTAATTAATTAAACTAGATTTTAATTTTAGGTAAACTTTAATTTCTTTTTGTAAATAATTAAAAATAATTAGAAAATTAGGTTTTGTCTAAACTTAATTACATTTTCTTTTTTTTCTTAAAAAAATAACCAAAAAACCAAAAATAGGTCATTTTATTTATTTTTATTAATTAATTTAATTAAACTAATTATTTGTATATTTAATTTTAAAACATAATCTTTTTCTTAAAAATAATTAAAAACAACAAAACAAAAAAAAAACATTTTCTCTTTTAATTAGGATAGAAGGGTCAAAACCCTAGTTCACACTCGTTCTAATTTTCATCGCGCGATTTATTATTTTATTTTTACCCAATTATTGTATCTGCTCACAAGTTGTAATAGCTTAATTAGGACTTTTACTTTTTCATTTATCACTTTATTATTTTCAAGGGTTTGTTTTTGGCTATGTAAATACCCGAAGCCTTGTAATAGCGTAGTTTAAATTCCGCATTTTAAAATTCCGCAAAATATAAACGTTAGATGTATGATATTAGGATGCATGACAAGAATGTATGATTAATTTCAAAAACAGTTAGATACCCCTAAATGTGCAAAGATAAATAAACTGAAATTGAATCACTCGCACATGCGCACTCCTAGGATACACTTCCACTTGGTTGCCTTCGGTAAACGGTCATTGAGTATAGGGTATTTTAGTGGTCGTCCTTTTGTCTCAAAGATCAAAGTTGCCTCAGAAAGGTTGCCTCGGATATTGTCGCCTCGGATAATTGATTTAAGACATCAGGGTTACTACTAAGACGTCCTAACATTGCTTTAGTGACCGAACGTCCCTTTCAAATTGACCCTCAAAACTCCAACGAAGGTGCTACCTACTCACTAATAGTGGGATAGAACTGTCTAAAGGAAACGAATACAAAACAATTCTTTTTTCGAGTAGGTAGATTAGTTCTTAAGTACTTGCTCAATCAAAACAAACTTTTTTCACACTTACACTCCTTTACAAGCAAAGTTTTCAAAAACACTTCATTACACTCTTGAAGACAGAAGCAAGAGTTAAATCGAAGTCAAAACAAAAGCTTTTCAAATCACACAAACACAAAGAAAACAATTTTGAAAATGATGAGCAAGTACCTAAGAGCCCGCAGATAACTACGGATAGAAAGGGTGCTAATACCTTCCCTTTCTATAATCTACCCCCCGTACTCAGAAATATCTCGAAAAAGGAATTTTTCTGTGCTTTTTTCCTTTCCTTGTTGGATAAAATAAAATTCGATTGTGAATCTTGCTTAACGCAAAATTTTGCGAACACTAACGCAAAATGCAAACCAGCAATTCCTAAAAAACAGTCTCGGTTCTGGCCACCATATCACAGAACTGGCGACTCTCCTGGGGAGAATAATAAGTGGGGTGTACCTTAGGATTAGTTCATCATATTTTTTTCTATTGTCTGATTTCATTGCTTTATCTTTGTGGGCTTTGTATCGGAGTTACTATAGATCCTAACCCGGATCTGGGGACACCTTTTAGGTAAGTAGCAATAGACTGTGAGAGAACTGTACGGCATAGACCGATACGGTTGAAGCAGTAGCTACATTGATGTGGCACATTAGTTGGTACCGATATCCCTTGTGGAGGAACAAGGAGAGTATGGGCCTGCTATATGGGTCATTAAGCATCAACTAACCTTAGAACCTATAATTGACCAACTTGGCCATAGAAAGTAGCAGTATGCTACACTCATTGAGACCATACTCTCGAGATGGTTCCGGCTGCAAGAAAAGATTGCGTGACTGGAATTATGACCGATGGAGGATGGTCAGTGATATTGAGAACCTCTAGAACCCGGTTACTATTACTAGGACAGGTTGAACCAACTAAACTGCAAGAGGGTAGTACCTAAACTCCATGCCAGCCTGAAATTTAAGGGCTATTATGTGACTTGTTTGCCTTACCATGTTTGCTATCTGTGATACCTGTGGTGTGTTTTTATCATGACATCATGCATCATAACATCGCATGCATATTTCATTAGACTAACCATTTCAAAGACCGAGGGGATTCATCTTTGTTATGTTTTGCAGATCATGGCCTCTATGCGCAGAAATACCATTCGGGTCAATTTCGTGCAAATCCCTGCTCAGCTCAGAGAGTTAGTTTCAAAAGTTCCTGATACTTCTTCCTTTGTTAAAAGACATGGTCATCTCCTTATCCTGGTCACTTCCAAGTTGGATGAGCAAATGATGAGCGTGTTGTTCCAGTTCTTTGACCCATTTCATCACTATTTCACCTTCCCGGACTATCAGCTAGTCCCTACTTTAGAGGAGTTTTATAATTTACTGGGCATATCTATTCTAAAGCAGACACCCTTTACAGGTTTGGAGATAGCTCCTAGGCCAGAGGATATTGCTTCAGCCCTACATCTGAAAATGGATGATGTAGTATCTAACTGGGAGACTCGGAGCGGGGTTAAAGGTTTCTTGGCTAAGTTTTTGATCGATCAAGCTCAACAGTTCTGGAATAGTTTGGACTTTCAAGCATTTGAAGACATATTGGCTTTCCTCATCTACGGCTTGGTTCTTTTCCCGAATCCGGATGCCTTCATAGATGTGAATACGGTCAAGATTTTCATGTCTCGTAACCCAGTGCCTACTCTCTTAGGTGATATTTTGCATGCCCTTTATACCTGTACTGTGAGAAGAAGGGGAACTCTTATATGTTGTACACCGCTGCTGGCGAGGTTGTTTATTTCGTGCCTCCCCAAATCTGTATTGAAGAATGAGGAAGGGTTAGGTTGGGCTTACAGAATCATGTCCCTTGCTCATACGGACATCCTTTGGAGTACTAAAGATATGGAAAAAGTAGCTGTCATTGATCGCTGTGGGGAATACCCTAATGTTTCGTTGCTTGGAATTTGAGGGGGAATAACCTACAATCCTTGTTTTGCTTTACGACAGTTTGGAAGAGCTCGGAGGGACGGTCCTCATGAGTTGCTGCTTACAGGAATTGTCTTTTACTTCAAGGGGGATGTTGAGGGACATCGCTGCAGGTTTATACGAGCTTGGGACAGGGTGAACAGGTCTGACCCCCATGAGCTAGGAATGATGACTTCTCTCCCAATGCAACCGTATCTCCAGTGGGTTCGAGCCCGTGCTCAAAAGCCGGGGATGCAATATGAAGCTGTTTTTTCGGTGATTGTAGAGCATACCGATGAAGAAGGTGTTCCTTATACGATCCTTCATCCATACATGCCTACTGATATTGGGGCATTGAAGAGATCTTGGATCCAGTTAAGGGAAGAAAGGGATACCTACAGAGAGAAATATCATGAGCAGGAGAGGAATATCTTGAAGCTTACAAGGCAGCTTGAGAATGAAAGGACAATCAACGATTATGTCACCATAAAGCGAAAATGACCATGGGACTTCTGATGTCTTTTATTGTTTCTAGTTTAGATTTGTTTTTCAGTATTTCTTTTGTAACGCCTTAAAGGAATTTGTTAAACATTATTACCAGTTTAATCTAATAAAGTGTGTTTTATTTTGGTGTACAAAATTTGAATCTCCCAAAGTCTTTGAAATCATTTCATACGCATTCCATTACCATGCACCTCATCACAGGTACCCTTACAGGTTTCTTATCTTCTTCGTTGTTTATTTCAGCACAACATGTCTTCTGAAACATCTACTGATCAAGCCATCAAGGCTCTGCAAGCTCAGAATGCTCAGTTCCAGGAGATGTTCTTGAACTTGGCCAAGAGTCAACAAGATTTGAAGACTCTTATCTTGAAGGACAAGAAGAAGAAGAAGAAGAAGGTGGTCCTGCTGAATATGGGTCACAGATTTGGGAACAAGTTGCGAGAAGAAGTTGATCTGTCCCATTCATCTGGAGAGGGAGAGAATCAAGAGTAAAGGAAGGCTCCTAGTCTTGTGGTCTCCGATAATGACACTGACTTTGATGAAGACCAGTATCCTCCGGCTGAGGATAGGTATAAGTAACTCGAAGACCGGTTGAGTGCAATGGAGATCCAAAAGATACCTGGGTTGGACTTTGGAGATTTGGGTCTGGCATCTGGGGTGGTGATCCCCCACAAGTTTAAAGCGTCTGTCTTTGCTAAGTACGATGGGGTATCCTGTCCGAAGTTACACCTCCGCTCGTATGTCAGAAAGATTCAACCATATACTGCTGATAGGAACCTGTGGGTTCATTTCTTTCAAGATAGTCTGTCAGGGACTCAACTTGAATGGTTCTATCAGCTGGAAGGAGCTAACGTCCGCAGCTGGGAGGACCTTGCTGCTGCTTTTTACAAGAAATACCAGTATAATACCGACCTTGCTCCCACGCGTACTCAACTTCAGGGTATGTCTATGGGTGCGAGCGAAGGTTTTAAAGACTACGCTCAGAAGTGGAGATATCTGGAAGGAAGAGTACAACCCCCTCTGGCTGATAGGGAGTTGGTGGATATGTTTCTTGGGACTTTGTTTGGTCCGTATTTCAATCATTTGATCGATAGTTCATCGTCTGGGTTCACTGAATTGATTATGAATGGGGAAAGAGTTGAGGTCGGTATTAAGAGCGGCAAGATACAGAAGGGTGCTTCGTCAAGTACAGAGAAGAAGCCTTTCAAGAAAGAATCTAGTGCAGTTTACAGCTCGAGGAACCAAAATCAACCCGAACGCCGCCAAGCAGTTAATGCGGTAGTTATATCAAGACCTGTTGTTGCCCCACAATGCAAGAATCAATAGAGAGTAGAGAGGCCGCAGAGACAGTTTACTCGGCTCAGTGTGACATTGTCTCAAATTCTTCCGCAATTTTTGAATACCAACTTGGTGACTCTGAGGGAAGCCTCGAAGAATCCCAGCACCACATCTCCGCTGTATAATCCGAACGCCCGCTGTGCTTTTCACTCTGATAGCCCAGGGCATGATATGAATAACTAATGGGCCTTGAGGAATAAGGTGCAAGATTTGATTGAAGCTAAAGAGATTGAATTTGATGCGCCGAAAAAGCCTAATGTTATGACTTCTCCTATGCCCAAGCATGGAGCAAATGCTGTGAATGATGATTCATTTGTGACCTTCGTGGAAGACATCGCTACTCCGTTGTTAACCGTTAAGAAGAACTTATTATCAGCTGGTTTATTTCCGGGTTACGGCGAAGGTTGCAACTTGTGTTCCATCCTGCCTACTGGTTGCCATCTATTAAAGTCAGGTGTTCAACGCCTGATGGATAACAAAGAAATCCTGTTCGAGAAAACTTTGGTTCCATTGATTCCTGTTGAAGATGTTTTCATAATCACCATTTTCGCCAATTCTTCCAAGGCTTCCTCGAGAAATCCTGTTAGGATTACATCTGTTCCGAGAGTTGCTCCATTGATCATTACTATTCCTGGTCCTATCCCTTACACTTCGGATAAGGCTGTCCCGTGGCACTATGGGGTCGATATGTATTATCATGGGATTAAACAAGACTTGAAGGTTGAAGAGGTTGATACTGATGTCAGCAATATTGTCGAGTCTAACAAGGTCACCCGAAGCGGAAGACTCTTCTCTCCTGAGATCTCCCCACCAACTGTTCAGAAACCTGTTGCTATCCCACCTGCCAGTACATCTTCTACTGTCCTTGTTCATGTTCCAATCATTACCCTTGTCGCCGAGTCATCTGACGCTCGGGGCAAAGAGATCACCGGTGAGCCTGCCAGGACGGAGGCACCGAAGAAGATTATTATTGAAACCTCTAGGCAGGAGATAGAGGAAATTTTGAAGATCATCAAAAAGAGCGACTACAACATAGTCGAGCAGTTGGGGAAAACCTCGTCGAAGATCTCTATGTTGTCTTTATTGTTGTGCTCAGAAGCCCATGCTAAGGCTTTAATTGCTTTCATGAAAACTGCGCATGTGCCGCAGGAGACATCTGCTGACCAATTCAAAGACTGTGTGGCTAGTTTGATAGCTGACAACGGGTTGGGTTTCTCCGACGCAGATTTGACTGCCAAAGGAAAGAATCACAATGATGCTCTGCATGTTTCAATCGAGTGCAGGGGCACTACTTTGGCCCACATGCTGGTGGATACTAGGTCCTCGTTAAATGTTTTACCCAAGAAAGCGTTAGACAGGTTGGACTATGATGGGTTGGTGCTAAAGCCAAGTAATATTGTGGTTAGGGCCTTTGACGGGTCCAAAAGGATGGTGCACGGGGAGGTGGATGTCCTTGTTAAAGTTATTCCCAGACTTTTGCGTCTACATTCTATGTGATGGACATACGACAATCCTATTCTTGTTTGTTGGGTCGCCCGTGGATTTATAAGGCTGGGGCAGTAACTTCTACGCTCCATCAGATGTTAAAGTATCCAATGAAGGGGAAAATTGTTATGGTACGAGGAGAAGAGGAGTACATGGTGAGCCACCTTAACTCTTTTCGGTATGTGGAGATGGATGGGGAGTTTATTGAAACCCCGTGTTCCACATAACACCGACCCAATAATAGCTGCACTGATTGCTGCTCTTAACCAAACCAACTCCCTCATCCTCCAGTAGAGCAAAAGGATGATGGATCTAGAGCAGAAACGGTCAAGGTCTCCTCCTCAGAGACACATACGACATATCCCCTCCAACATATCTCCTCCCCGAGGTGGGAGTCCTCCAAGAAAGGAAAGGCTCGACATTTCTTTCCGCAAGAAACATGATCAAGCATCTCCCAAAAAGGATAAAGACTCTCCGCTTTCCAAGAAAACGAAGAGCACCTGCAAAGACGACCGCAATAGGTCACTATCTCCCAAACTAAGGCGACGAGGGTCGAGCCCCTCCCTTTGACGAGATAATGATGCCCAGCGAGAAAGAAACCATCACTCCTCGTTGTCATCACCAGAAGAGACCGATGACGACGAGCCCCGTGGTCCGTTATCAAAAGAAATTATGGAGGCACGAATCCCGGTTGGGCTCGAGAAGCCTCCCCTGTTGGGATCCTAAGATGGTAAGACCGACCCAAATGACCATATAGAGGACATCGATACCAAACTTGATTACCGAGGCGTGAAAGGCACGATCAATTGCATGTTGTTCACGACCACTCTGAGAAAAGGTGTCATGGCTTGGTACAAGAGTCTACCTGCATAATCTATCGCTTCCTGGAAACAGTTGTGAAAGATATTTTCGAGGCACTTCACCGCCTCTTACCGACATCTGAAATCAGAGGCGTCGCTAGAAGCGATTATCCAGGGCAGAGATGAGTCTCTGTGAGCATATATTAAGCTCTTCAATAAATAAGTCGTACAGGTCTCAACGACTGATGACATGAAGAATTACCTTTTTGAACGAGCGCTTCATCCCCGCAGCAACTTCCCGAAGGTTGTGGGTGTCGAAACTTCGGCCATGCTCGACTCCCTCCTCCTTAAGGCTCGAGCGTACATTTAGTAAGAGGATAAAGAAGCGACCAACAATGATATAGATTCAACGCACCGCGAGAGTGCCAAATCCTCAAAAAGAAATGAACCCTCAACATCCCATCGGAGGGGAGAGAAAAAGTGGGAAGGATGATCTTGAGACTCCAAAGATTACAAGGGAACTACTGGTCGATTCCACGACTACACCCCTTTGACCACCTCGAGGGAGCGTATTCTGACTGAATGCGCCAACTCAGAATTCAAACAGGATGGGGTACTCTTTCCTCACCAGATGCCCTTTAAGCCCGGAACTAACAAGATCAAGTATTGTAGGTTCCACAAAAGCCATGGTCACAACACCGATAATTTCATCCATCTCAAGGATGTAATTGAGATACTATTCCGAGACAGACACCTTAAGTAGTACAAGAAGAAGGAAGAGGGTGCCCGCGAGGAGCCTCCTGAAACCAAGAGCGTCGAAGAGGGGAAGGAGTCCCCCGACAATGATATCATACTGGTCGCTATAAGGGTCTCGCGACCTGAAGATTTCTACTTCCCAGACATGGAGGATGTCCCCCTATATATCTCCTCACATAGTCCCTGTGATTCTTTCCCTGCTGTGATGGTCATCTCCGGCGGAGGATTCAACAAGCACATGGTAGGGTCCGTAAAGAGAAGGTTCAATCAACTCATCAAAGCTAACTCCGACGTGGACGCTACCCTCAACAAGTTCAGGGGAGGCTCTCATCCCCTCGCATTCTACCGGGAGGAACTTCTTGGCGGAGCTCCCAACTCGACCATCCCACTGCTTGTGCAGGCTTGCATGGAAAACTTCGATAATTGGTGCATCTCGGTCGACCAAGGAAGCTTGGTGGACATTATGTACACCAAACTATTCACCACCCTCCTGCTGAATGAAACCCACCTGACCTCATACGTGGGCTCGGACCTCCTGGGCTTCAACGGGGCCAACACCAAACCTTGGGGGTATGTCAAACTAATTGTCACCTTCAGAAGAGGGGTGACCGGCAGAGCCATCAAGCCTCAGTTTCTAGTAGTAGACTTCCTGTCTCTCTATCAATGTATCTTCGGAAGGCCCACCCTAGCCAAACTGATTGTGGTACCCTTCACTGTATATCTCAAGATTAAATACTACATTGCCGAAGGCTTTGTCGCCACCCTCCACGGGGACGTTAGGGCAGCAAGGAGGTGCATTGAAGCTTCGGCCAAGGGCCTGAGTTCCATCAACGCTCATCCTCGAACAACCATTAAATCCGGCTTTCCCTCTAGCTCAGAGGAGCCCAAGCCACTACCAAGGGTCGATACCATCGACCTCGACAACCGCTTCTCCAAGGAATATTTCATAGAGCAAAGAAGAAAGGAGAAAGAGCCCGTGGTTAAAGGGGAGAACTCATCCCCGACTACAGACAACGAGGAGCCTTCAAATCCCATACGACCTATTCTAGAGGGGGACTTTGAAACCACCCCCTCAAAAACAATCCATCTAGAGGAGTTAAGATCGAAACTGACCTCCTCGACCTGGCAAAGAAGCAACTTAAAGCTTGCTTGAGGGAGAACACTGATCAGTTTTCCTAGAGCGCAGTTGAAATGCCCTGATTGGACCTAGAGATTGCATGTCACCATTTGACCATAGATCATGTCCTTAAGGCAGTTGCTCAACTTAGGCGGAAGCCGTCTCTAGAAAAGATGGAAGCTGCCGAGCAGGCTATCAAAGACCTCTTAGAGGCACATTTTGTTTCTGAAGCCGAGTACACAACTTGGATCTCAAATGTAGTCCTCGTGAAAAAATCTAATGGAAAGCTGCGTATGTGCATTTATTATACTAATCTCAACCAGGCTTGCCCGAAAGATGCTTACCCTCTCACCAATATCGACAAATGGAAAGCGATAAAGTTACTCCACCACACTTAAACCAAATATTATCCTCAATATTTCAGTAAAACGTGGGAAAAGGAATAAGAACCTGATCAATGCTCGCCTCCATAGTTGCCTACCTACAACTGATAGGTGCCAAGCGATCGATATCTTTTTTTTCTTCAAACTTAAATAAAAGAAAAAATATTAAAATAAAACCCTATGGGTTTCCTCCCACACAGTTCTTCTTTTAATGTCATTAGCTCGACGACTCAAGAACGTTAACACTCATGGTGATTCTCTCGAGAATGACTCCTCGGTCAAATATTTAATCGTCTTTGGTTTCCATGTCCACTTATCAAGCCATCTCACATATCCCTCACCTTTTCTTTTCTTTCTTTTGTGGGGTGTTTCATTCTTTTGAACTTGTGGTGGTGGTTATAGATCAATCTTGAGTATCATCTTTTCAAGTTTGTTTTTAGTTATTTCATCCACCACCTCAAAGGCTAACCTTCCCCTCTTAAAACTGTTGATTTCCATAGTTTCATGGTCCTCAAATTTTCTCTTATTATGCCGAACCTCAGGAAAAGGTGCATTAGTATGGATATTTTTCAATACCTCCACGTACGTTTTGGATTGAGAATCTATATTGGCTTCCACAAACCTTTTAAGTAAATGAATCGGTGGGGTATAGGGAGGAGGAGCAACAATAGGTGTTTCCTTCTCTACCTCCTCGATAAACTCCCTTTCGGATGACGTCGGTGTATTTTTCTCAATCTCTACTTTTTTTTCTCACTAGAACTCTTCTCAACCTCATTATTACTCTCTTCAACCTCATTATCACTCTCCTTAGGATTTTTGACTTGTTTTTCGCTACTGGGTTTTACAACATCCACATTCTCCTCGTGTAAGGGTCCTAGAGGTTTTTGTTCAAGCAAGGATATTTGAGTCTCCAAGGCCATGTTGTGAGTCACTATGGACTCAACCGCATTATTTAGTTGCCTAAGGGTTTCATTATTATGAAGACTTTGTTTCCTTAACTCTTATTTTTGGACAATTAGGGTCTCTACAAAGTTCTCTATCATAGATTTTATCCTAGAGTGAGTCAACATCGCATTGAAATCCTCCATTGATGTTTCGAGGTTTAAATTATGGGATTCGTGCGGTTCCTCAAAGTGTGTTTACGTCGCATTTTGTGTCTCCACAAAACGCTCTATAATCATGGTTTCTAGCTGTTGTACCTCAAAATTTTCCCTCTCATTTCTCAAAAAATCTCTCATAAGATCTACATTGATTCAAGACTACACAAGGTTTGATCAGCTCAAGACACCTCCTCAACCACTGACAACTTAAAATTAGGGTTTGAGTTTTCACAAGGAAAATTGGACTTTCAAGGCCTCAAATTACTTTCATGTATCATTAGGAACCCTCAATATTGCTCACGTCAAGTTTCAAGTCTTAGATAAAAAAATGCTCAATCATTTGATCAGATAACCTAGAATCAGCTGTATTGGAGAAAAAGTCAATTATGGTCAATTTACAATCAAACTTCATAATTTTGTATCCATATCAACATTATGAACTCATATATGTAAATTGATCAAGTTTGGATCACAATTCCTCAAAGAAATTTGACCAGAACACCAAAAGGGCAAAATAGTCAAAATTAGGGTTTTGATTGAAAAGGCTCACTTCTTGACTTTTGACCAAGAAAATGACTTATTGGTTCAAGACATGATCTCAAGGATTAAAATGCACCATCTTGACCTAATAACATGGTTCAAATCACCTCTCGAGATCATTGGTTTGACAGATGAATTGCAGCCAACTGATAAAAAGTCAACTGTACATTGAAAAGTCAAACTTGGCCTTTTTGATCAAAATCAAGTTTCAAAAATCATATTTCATCAAGACATGTAAAAATATGAAATTTTTTCATCAAGAAATTGAAAAGTCAAAATTATCTTTGAAAAGTCAAAATTCTAAGACTTAGAAATTTTTCTAAGTGTTAGAAAGTTAACTTTTTTCATAACTTTGTGCCAAATTTCCACCATGATGCAAGATGATTCAAGGAAAACTTCAAAAATGAAAGTTGTAGATCTCAATGAGATCTAAAACATTTTAGGGCATAACTTTTTCTAGAAATTCTTGGATTTCAAGTTATGAATTTATGAAGACATGTTCATGAAACTAAAAAGACTTAGTGAAATTTTGCCCTAGTTAGTCAGGATTTTGACCTAACTTCATGGCAAATTTTCACCTAGTTCCAAATTAAATCTTCAAAAATGTCCGACATGAAGGTTGTAGGGTATGTTACAAGATTTCCAAAATGTCCAAGAACTCATTGAGATCATATTTGAGCTAAGAGAATCGAAGGCAAGACGTTAGGGTTTCAAACTTGTTTTTCAAGTCATTTTCATGATGAACATTTGATCCAATTCCAAGCAATGCTGCATAATCCAACTTTTAAGGCCCTCTTACTTGTGTATCTATCCTTAATCAGAAGATTGCATAAGCTTTTGAGCTATGAACCACTTGATTTAAGCTTTGTCCAATACACCTTTCCATTTAAGGAAGAAAGTCACCACTTCCATTTTGAAAAAGAAAGCTTTGTGCAAAGTCAAGTTGTCTTGAGATTTGCACTTGTTCATTTTGAACACACAACATCTATAAGTCAGAAACAAGCTTGTTTAAATTTTAACCACTCTACAATAGCATGGTAGAAGCTTTGGGAAGATTTTTGTCATGGTTGCTTCAAAAACAAGTAAAGGTTTTACAACTTAATATTTCAAATTCTGACTTGTTGTAGGACACAAAACCTCTTTCATATAAATATATACACTATTTGCAAGCTAACGGACGAATTCTTAAGCCCTCAAACCCTCTCAAAGTTAGGATTGCATAAACAACATCCATTGTTTCACTTTCTGGCCAGAAATCCCAAGCACCTAATCCACTTGTGTGTTTCTTAACCTTTCACTTCCAAAAGTTCCTAAACATCATCTACAAATAATCCCACACCCTGTTACACGACTGTAACATCTCTATCACCTTCCTCCATAACCAAAAAACAGGTCTTGCATCTTGACTTCTCCAGACCATTCCAGCCATCCATAGCTCAAGCTAAGCATTGCATTAGCTTCCTGGGAACTTGAGGAAGCTAACCTGATCATCACCATCACTTGAAACAAGCTCAAACTCATTTCACGATTTCCAGTTTTTGAGGTATTTTCTGAACTTCCATCCATACATTTAGGCATTGTTAGGCTTGCATTTTCAAAGACAAATATATAGATATCATTGTCCTGAAGCTGTACATATCCATAGTTTTAATTTATTTTGCCTGAGCTTAGAGAATTTTAAGTTTGAATATCTGGAAAAAAATTAGGTAAGATTTGTTACCATTTAAAATTCGTGTTCATCTTTGATCCATTGCTTAAGTTATTTACATATTTGAAATCATGGTGAAATTTCTAACAAGTTTGATGTTTGAAGTTTTGAGAATGGTTGAGAAATGAACAAGTTCACAAATTCAAGAATGTTGCTGTTCTCACTGTAAATGCACGCATGGAAGAAGATGAAGTGCAGGCCTAGAATTTGTTTTGTAATATAATAACATGGTTTCAGTTTAATACACGGATGTATAGCCACCACAGTGGTAAGGCAGCTCGCGTTTATGGTCAAGGGCGTGGGTTCAAGTCTCAGTGCTACCACTTTTTTTCACATTTTTCATCTTTTCTTTGTTTGAACAAGCCAGCGCGCCTGGGCCTCCTTTGATGGGCCTGCTTCACTTTACTACACAACACCCCCACTTTACTGCAAAACACAACCCATTATTTTTATTCTTTTTTTCTGATTTCCAAACAAAAATCATTAATGGGCCAGACTAAAAACTGTTTTTACTTTAAAACCATCCAAGTTATTTTCACACCCCTTACTTTTATTTTTATATTTTATTTTATTTTTCTCTATTATTATTATTATTATTATTATTATTATTATTATTATTATTATTATTATTATTACTATTTTTATTAATAAAAATCCAAAAAAAATACTTTATTTATTTATAATATACCTATAGTTTTATTTTTATTTCCTTTTTTTAACTAAAAAAGACAAAAAATATTTTCTTAAACAAACTTAATTTCTTTTTATTAATAAATTAATAATTAGATTTAGGTTAATTATTTTCTTTTTAATTAAAATTAACTTAGAATTTAGGTTTTCTTTTGATTAATTAATTTCCATACTATTTTGATTAAACTTAAAACTTATTCTAAAAAACCCTAAAAATGCTTTCTTGGTTAAATTTAATTTCTTTTCTTAATTAATTTAGGTTTAATTTTCTTATTTTAATTAATTATTTTCTTTTAGAGAATTAGGTTAAAATCATTTTCCTTAACAAAATCTAAACAAAAATCCATTTCTTTTCCATTTATATCCTTGTACATTATATTCCTTTCAAATCTTGTACATTATTCAAGCTTCAATATGGTTGTAATAGATAATTAGGTTTAATTTCTTGCAATTCCCACTTGTAAATTTGTATACCCCATCCCCAAATGATGTAATAACATAGTAAATTTACTTTCCACAATTTATCACTTTCATATAAATGCTAGTAATCAGGATTTGTATGGGAAGATAAAAATCAACAAGTAGATAACCTTAATCAAAGATTAAATGCATGCAAATCAAACACATTATTCACACATGCACCCTTAAGGTTAACTCCACTTGTTGCCTAAAAAATGGTCATGTTATGCATGTGAGATGTCTTAGCAAAAACAATTGAAATACAATATTATAGTCCCTCGATAATGCTACACATGTTGCCTTACAAATGATCTTAGTCCCTACAAGAGAAATGTTAAGATATATCACAACATTGCTATCATGACTATACCATGACCCACGCCCGTCCCTTTAGATCCAAAGATAAGGCTTCTTATCAATCAATGGTAAGATGGCAATATCAAAGGAAAAAAGATAAATGAACAAAATATTTTTGAGTAGGTAGAAACGTTCTTAGTTTCTTGATAACTTCAAAATAAACACACACCAAAAACTTTCAAAACATTTAAATATTTTCAAAAGTCTAATACTTTGTATACGTTCTAACGAAACGAGAACCATTACAAAGTTTGCCTAAACGAATGCGCCTTTTCAAAAATACTTTCGAAAACCACCACAAAGAAGATTTTCAAAGAAAGCAAGTGATCTAGAAAGAAACTAAGAGCCCATAGATAACTATGGATGAAAATGGTGCTAATACCTTCGTTTTTCATAATCTACCCCCCCCCCCCCCCCCCCCCCCCACCCCCCGAACTCAAGAAAATAATCTCAAAGGCCTTTCCCGTTCTTTTCACCCTTTCCTTTATTTGGATAAAAGAAAAGTCGTTGGTGGCTCTTGCTAACCGCAACAATTGCGATCAAACGCAAAACATCCCAAGTCAGTTCTCCCACCGTATTACAGGACTGGCGAATCTGCCGGGGAAAACTTAAAAGTGGGGTTACGTTAGGGATATATCACCTTTATTTGCTTTCATTGTTTGACTTGCTTGCTTTACATTTTGGTTCCTTGTTTGGGCTTGTTTTGATCCTCTACCCGGATTTGGGATACCTTTTAGGTAAGTGGCAATACATTGTGGAAACTGTGCGGGGTATACCGACATGGTCTAAGAAATAGCTACGTTAGTGTGACACATTTTTGGGTACCGGTAGCCCTTGAATAGTCAAGGAGAATATGGAGCCGCTTTATGGTGTCATGAAGCACTAATTGACTTTAGAACCTTTACTTGACCAACTTGACCATTAGGAAGTGGTGAGATAGTCGACTTTGGTGCAGTCTGAAGTTGGTTGATACTCGATACTACGCTAATTAAGATCGGACTTCACGGGATATTTCGGTCGCCATTAAAGAGGCTTGCGCTGAAATAATGCCCGATAAGAAAGATTAGTGATATTGAGATCCCTTAGAACTAGTTACTATTACTAGGACAGGTTGAGCCAACTAAACTTCAAAAGGGTACTTACCTATAAGACTCCATGCAAGCCTAAACCTAAAGACTTGTTTTCCTTGTATGTATATGCTTACTTGTACATAACATCATGAACATCATAACATCATAAGCATTCTCACTAACCATTTCAAGGAATATTGGGATTTATCTTTGTTCTGTTTTGTAGGACATGACTTCCACCTGAAGGAATACTATCCAAGTCAATCTTGTAAGAATTCCTTCTCAACTCAAAGAGTTAGCATCAAGGGTCCCTGAGAATTCATCATTCACTGAAAGACACGGTCGCCTCCTAAACTCGGTTACCTCGAGCACTGATGAAGATATGATGAAGGTGTTTTTCCAGTTCTTCGATCCTTTGCACCATTGCTTCACTTTTCCCGATTATCAGCTTGTACCTACTCTGGAAGAAGTCTCTAAACTCTTGAGGATTCCTATTCTCAATCAACTACCTTTCAATGGTACGGAAAGAGATCCAAGCCCTGAAGAGGTTGCACGAGTGCTACACTTGCAACAATCCGATGTCACGACTAATTGGGAGACAAAGAGTGTTGTCAGAGGGTTCTTAGCCAAGTTCATGTTTGAAAATGCTCAAGATTGTTGGAACTCTTTGGATTTACAAGATTTTGAAGAAATATTGGCCCTTCTCATCAATGGGATGGTTTTGTTTCCAATCCTGACCAACTTATAGATGTAAATGCTGTCAAAATCTTCATATCTCGCAATCCGGTGCCTACTTTGTTGGGAGATATCCTACATTCTCTCCACTATCACACTATAAGGAAAAGAGGGACCCTCATGTGTTGCACTCCTCTCTTGGCTAGATGGTTTGTCTCACATCTCCCCCTATATGTGTTGAAGAACGAGCAAGGTTTGCGATGGTCCCATAGGTTGATGCCACTCAAACATTCAGATATTCACTGGTGTTCTCGATCCTTAGAGAACATTACTATCATCAACCGTTATGGAGAATTCCCTAATGTCCCTTTGCATGGAATTATGGGAGGTATAATTTACAACCATTTCTTAGCCTTGCGATAGTTTGGCTATGCCTGAAGAGATGGTCCTCATGATATGTTCATCTAAGAAGTGGTATTCGACTACGAGAGCGACGATCAAGGCTACCGTAAGAGGTTTGTACGAGCTTGGAGGATTGAAAACAAAATGGATAGTAAGACGCTGGGACACAAGAATTCCATTCCCTTTTAGTCTCACCTTAGGTGGGTACGAGCTCGTGCTCAGAAGCTCATGATGCCTTACCCCTCCATCCTACCAATTATTGTGAAGCTTGTTGCTGAAGGAGAAGTCTCGTATACTATCCTCCATCCCAACATGCCTACTTCTCTTGAAGACTTACAAAAGGGTTGGATTCAGTTAAAAGAAGAACGAGACACTTTCAAAGCTCAATTATACGCTAGTGAGAAAAGGGTTTTGGAGCTTACAAAGCTACTCTATGAAGAACAAAGCTTGAACGCCTACCTTGCACCGAAGAGGATGCATTCGTTCTTTTTGTCTTAGAGATTTATTTTGTAAGCCCAAGGGGCACGTTGTAACCATTTTGAACTAATTAATGCAATTTTAAGTTTGTTCATTCTTTGTCTAGACAAATTTAAATTTCATAAATCCTTGAAAATATAGCATCCATATAACATGCGTCATATCATGACAGGTTTCTCCCATGCAGGTCTCCTTATCTTCTTAGTGTTTATTTCAATAAGGATGGCCCTAGAACAGACCATCAAGAGCATTCAAATTCAAAACGCTCAACTTCAAGAGATGTTCTTGAACCTATCTAAGGGACTAGAAGAGGTGAAGGCGCTCCTCACCAGGGGCATGATCATGGGAAACTCTAGGGACGACAGAGATGACCGGTTGGAGCGGATATAAACTGAGATAGCCATAATGAAGGACCAAATGATGGGAAAACTGGTGGGCCAGATGAATCTTATCCAAAACATGGCTCAAGGACAAGAAGAGCTGAGAGCCTTTGTCAACCAACTTCATCAAGATGGTTGCAAACGTATGAAATAAACGGTCAAGATTGGGGATCAAATCACTACTCATCCGCCCAAGAGACAAGAAGTTGGTTCAGGGGAGATCATACCTTTCCAAATTACTGCCACGTCACAAACCTAACAACGACCTCGTCAACATCAACAAGTAAATCAACAAAGTCAAAATAAGCCTGAGAGACAGTTTACTAACATCAACATGTCATTGGCTCAATTATTGAAACACATGTTGAAGATTGAGTTATTATGTTAAGGGATCCTCCTCAAAATCCCAATACCTCCGCTCCTAACTATCATCCTGATACAATGTGTGAATTCCATTCCAATAGTCTTGTACATGATAGGAATAGCTGTTGGGCATTGAAAAATAAGATTCAAGATTTGATCGACGAAGGGGTACTGGAGTTCACACAAGATGGTCATACTAAATTCTTCTACCATCCCTCAAAGGCTCACCACCTAAAGTGACAAGTTCAGACAAAGAGGCTTTTGTTCATTTGAATTTTCAGTTGTAATTTCTTTGTTTATTCAAACATTTATCTATTAATGTCAAACTTTGTTTCATTAATGCATTGCATATGTTTGTCTTGAATTGATCCATTCGTTTTCATTACATTCAAACTATGTTGTTTAGTCCCTTTATGATATTCAACTCTTGTTTCAAAAGTTACAAGCCTTTATAGGGAGGATGACAAAAATAATGCCATGATCTCATACAATATGCTTTTGAGTAGACCTTGTTGAAGATGTAGAGGCGTTCTTTCAAATCCTAAACACTGGAGTTATAAGGAAGATAATCCCTAGTCAACCCCTTTGAGCCAAAGAAGTAGGAGTTTCCTTTTTTTTTACACAATTCGAAACCTGTAATCAAAACCTAGGGTAGGGTAGTCTCTCAGTTAATTCAAATGTGCGTCCAATCGCAAACTTTCACTTCGTATACAACGAATGATGTCAAAAAACATTCATTTTGAACCAAAAGACGGTGATGGTTCCCTATCAAATAGGCAGTCATTATCTCTTAAAAAAGGAAAAACCCACTAAGTCAAAACCTACGAAGGAGACTTAAGAAAAACTGGGGCATCCCGCTGATTGTAATCTCAAAAACAAGAACAGTCCGGAAAAATCAGGGATAATAAACAAAAAAAGAAATCACTACAGATCCTCGACCAACATGAAAAATGTTGCAAAAATGACTGCCTTCCAATAAACTAAACTTGTCTGAACCATCACCAAAACGTCATTGGAGTTCTAACGTACAATTAACTGAGTTTAGGACTGAAGAACATCACGAAGAATGGGTGGTTACAAATAAAAATTGAGCCTTTATCCTTTATTTCTTAAACCATGAACCAAGCCACGTTACAACCCTTCAAAAGTCCTAATTGAAGCATGGGTTAATTCGAAAGCATATTGTTACAAAAGGTATCCTAACTCCTCTGAGGCTTTAATCTAAATCCTGAGTTGAATTTTCCTACAAAATTATTTATTTGTTAAAATGCATTTTCAAAACTTCAAAGACAAGCATAAAATTTGCATTACTTGAATATCATTGTTTGCATATGGCTATTATATTCACACGAAGAATATCCAGTGAACAAAAACTCTCTCAATGAACAAAATCATTTCAAGTGGGAAGATGCTTCCCATAACAGATCTCCTATAAGCAAGGGGCACGACATGGTCATTATCTAGCACATCTGGGGCAGTCCAGTCAAGATTCCAAGGAATCTCTCAAGAAAAGTTGAATATACCAGGGCATGCCTCCATCTGAATCACTTGGGGCATTAAACGCGAATCCCAACAAAGGGTTACGTACAGTCAAACATTTCCCGGTAGTGCCACAAACAACTGCTACTAGGGGCAGTGACAAATCTCCCCCAAAATCTCGTTCATACGATGACCACCAGCCAGAGTCTTGATCTCTGGATAACCTTTTCCCCAGTTGAGTTGGTCCTAAAAGAAGAAATCTTGTGGATCTCTTCCTAAGAGAACTCACCTTATCAGCAGTTCATCAAATACTCCTCAACAAGGTTTATTTTCCCAACAAACTACAAATTCCCCAGCTTGAGTTTGCCTCTCCGATTGCTACAAATCAAGGGACTACAACTCCTCTTCTCTAATAGACTGATCTACAATCCCCAACAAGTTACTGCAAAAAGATAAAAGTTAACTTCGGTAAGTTGTTGAGAAGCCTGGACCCAACCACATATCAGTTCAACTTCATCCTTTCAAGTAAGTTACTGCGGAGCCTGAAATTCTACCAGATAACATCCTAACTTTACTTTTCCCGAGAAATTCTCTGGGAAGCCTGGAATACAATCAGATAACAGTTAATTTAATCTTCCCCAAGATAACTCGTCAGTAAAGCAACAAACGGCTGAGGCTCCTAAACCCCTTTCCCCAAGCAGAAATCAACGTCCTCCACGAAGTTTTTTTCTCAAGCGAAATCAATATTCCCCAATAAAGTTTCTCTTCAAAAACCAAAACAGGAATCACTAGTGGAAACATCCTAAAACAAGGTCCGAAGAGGAGCATACTCTTCATCCACAACAATGGTCTGGGATTTTCCCAAGGCTCCCTAGCATTTGTCAAGGATTTATTTTCCCAGACAAAGTTACATTTCAACAATGCTTCACATTCATACATGATATATGCATAAATCATAGCTTCATTTTGAGAACATCATTACATAATGCATTTCATACACCATGCCATTGCATACAGCTAACGTTTTACCTTTTCAAGAAAAGGGAAATCAACAGATGGATATCATCAACCATTTTCAACAGGTCCAAGTTTAGTTTGTAAAGCAAGACAAAGCAACTACCTATGTGACTAGATGCAGCTTCACACAGGCTCATCATGAAACAATCTTACATGTATTCCTATTCATCATTGAAGCAAGCCTTTTCAAGTTACAGATTAATACCTGTAACAAGCCAGAAAATATATCTGAGAACAACTTATTGTAGATTAATACCTGTAACAAACCAGGAAAACTATCTACATGAAGAGATTGAAGATTAATACCTGTAATAAGCCAGAAAAACTATCTTTATTTCTCAGGTCAGAGATTAATACCTGAAACCAAACAGGAAAACTGTCTCAACGACCAACCTTTCCAAGTTCCAGATTAATACCTGTAACAAGCCAGGAAAACTATCTGAGAACAACTGATTATAGATTGATAAATGTAACAAGACAGGAAAACTATCTACATGAAGAGATTTAAGATTAGTACCTGTAACAAGCCAGGAAAACTATCTTTCTTTCACGGGTCAGAGATTAATACCTAAAACCAGACAGGACAACTATCTCAATGACCAACCTTTCCAAGTTCCAAATTAATACCTGTAACAAGCTAGGAAAACTATCTCAGAACAACTGATTATAGATTAATACCTGTAACAAGCCAAGAAAACTACCTACATAAAGAGATTGAAGATTAATACCTGTAACAAGCCAGGAAAACTATCTTTCTTTATCGGGCCAGAGATTAATACCTGAAACTAGATAGGACAACCATCTAAATGACCAACCTTTACAAGTTCCAGATTAATACCTGTAACAAGCCAGGAAAACTATCTGAGAACAAATGATTGTAGATTAATACCTGTAACAAGCCAGGAAAACTATCTACATGAAGAGATTGAAGAGTAATACCTGTAACAAGCCAGGAAAACTATCTTTCTTTCTTAGGTTAGAGATTAATACCTAAAACTAGATAGGATTACTATCTCAACGACCAACCTTTCCAAGTTCCAGATTAATACCTGTAACAAGCCAGGAAGACTATCTGAGAAAAACTGATTGTAGATTAATACCTGTAACAAGCCAGGAAAACTATCTACATGAAGAGATTGAAGATTAATACCTGTAACAAGCCAGGAAAACTATCTTTCTTTCTCAGGTCAGAGAATAATACCTGAAACCAGACAAGATAACTATCTCAAAGACCAACCTTTCCAAGTTCCAGATTAATACCTGTTATACGCTAGAAAATCTATCTGAGAACTACTGATTGTAGATTAATACCTGCAACAAGCCGGGAAAGCTATCTACATGAGCAGGTTGAAGATTAATACCTGTAACAAGCCAGGAAAACTATCTTTCTTTCTGAGGTCAGAGATTAATAACTGAAACAAGACAGGGAAATTATACACATGACCAGATGAAGCAATCCTATATGGGATCCTTCTCATACACTCTTCTAGAAACAGTTCAGATACGATCCAGATATGGCTGATATTCTGATACTTACTCCAGATTTCTTCTAGAAACAGTTCAGATACGATCCAGAGACGGATATTATTCAGATACTTATTCCAGATTTTTCTCCTTAATACTGTCCAGATACGATCGAGATACGGATATCATTATGCCACTCATTCAACATACCTTTCAAATATAGTCCAGATACGATCCAGATACAGATGTCATTCTGATGCTCATTCAGTACATCTTTCAGATACGATTCAGATACAACACATTTATGGATATTATTCTGATACTCATCCCACTACGTCTGCTATCTCAGTTTAAACATCTCAATGGTTTATCTTGATTTCCTTTCCCATAAATATTTTCTCTGGTTCAGATAAATCACTCCAAAGATTTATTCTGATTCTTCTCTAGTTAAAGTCAAGATTTATACTTAGTCTAATTTTTGTCCACAATCACCTTTGGATGGAATCTATAAGCCCATCTCTAAAAACTCTCCATCATCCCTCCAAATGGCATCTTTAATCTCATTCCCTACACAGTGAACTAATACATCATCAAGTGCAAATTTCTGGGCACTCTAGTGTTCAATCATCTTCCACCTTCAAGTCATGAATGGTGGATCCTCCAATCTAACTCTTCAGGTTTAAGAAGATTGAACAGGGGCAGCTGTAGTACCCCAAAATTTTCCCTCTCATTTCTCAAAAAATATCTCATAAGATCTCCATTGATTCAAGACTACACAAGGTTTGATCAGCTCAAGACACCTCATCAACCACTGACAACTCAAAATTAGGGTTTCAGTTTTCACAAGGACAATTGGACTTTCAAGGCCTCAAATGACTTTCATTGATCATTAGGAACCCTCAAGATTGCTCATGTCAAGTTTCAAGTCTTAGATCACAAAATTGCTCATTCATTTGATCAGATGACCTAAAATCAATTGTATTAGAAAAAAGTCAATTATGGTCAATTTACAGTCAAACTTCATAATTTTTTATCTATATCAACATTATGAACTCATATATGTCAATTTATCAAGTTTGGATCACAATTCCTCAAAGAAATTTAATCAGAACACCAAAAGGGCAAAATGGTCAAAATTAGGGTTTTGATTGAGAAGGCTCAGTTCTTGACTTTTGACCAAGAAAATGACTTATTGGTTCAAGACATGATATCAAGGATTCAAATGCACCATCTTGACCGAATTGCATGGTTCAAATCACCTCTCTAGATCATTGGATTGACAGATGAATTTCAGTCAACTGATGAAAAGTCAACTATACACTGAAAAGTTAAACTTTGACTTTTTGATCAAAATCAAGTTTCAAAAATCATATTTCATCAAGACATGTCAAAATATGAAATTTGTTTTTCAAGAAATTGAAAAGTCAAAATTAACTTTGAAAAGTCAAAATTCTAAGACTTAGAAATTTTTCCAAGTGTTAGAAAATTAACTTTTTTCATAACTTTGTGCCAAATTTCCACCATGATGCAAGATGATTCAAAGAAAACATTCAACATGAAATTTATAGATCTCAATGAGATCTAAAACATTGTGGGGCAGAACCTTTTCTAGAAATGCTTGGATTTCAAGTTATGAATTTATGAAGACATGTCCATGAAACTAAAAAGACTTAGCAAAATTTTTCCCTAGTTAGTCAGGATTTTGACCTAACTTCATGGCAACTTTTCACCTAGTTCCAAATTGAATCTTCAAAAATGTCCAACATGAAGGTTGTAGGGGATGTTACAGGCTTTCCAAAATGTCTAATAACTCATTGAGATCATACATGAGCTAAGATAATCGAAGGCAAGAAGTTAGGGTTTCAAATTTGCTTTTCAAGTCATTTTCATGATGAACATTTGATCCAATTCCAAGCAATGTTGCATAATCCCACTTTTCATTCCCTCTAACTTATGTATCTATCCTTAATCAGAATATTGCAAAATATTTTGAACTATGAACCACTTGGTTTAAGCTTTGTCCAATACACCTTGCCATTTAAGGAAGAAAGTCACCACTTCAATTTTGAAAAAGCAAGTTTTATGCAAAGTCAACTTGTCTTGAGCTTTGCACTTGTTCCTTTTGCACACACAACATCTATAAGTCAGAAGAAAGCTTGTTTAATATTCAACCACTCTACAATAGCATGGTATAAGCTTTGGAAAGATGTTTGTCATGGTTGCTTCAAAAACAAGTAAAGGTTTTACAACTTGATATTTCAAATTCTGACTTGTTGTAGCACACAAAACCTCTTGCCTATAAATACATACACTATTTGCAAGCTAACGGACGAATGATTAAGCCCTCAAACCCTCTCAAAGTCTGGATTGCATAAACAACATCCATTGTTTCACTTTCTGGCCAGAAATCCCAAGCACCTAATCAACTTGTGTGTTTCTTGGCCTTTCACTTCCAAAAGTTCCTAAACATCATCTACAAACAATCTCACACCCTGTTACACGACTGTAACATCTCCATCACCTTCCTCCATAACCAAAAAACATAGCTTGCATCTTGACTTATCTAGACCATTCCAACCATCCATAGCTCAAGCTAAGCATTGCATTACCTTCCTAGGAACTTGAGGAAGCTAACCTGATCATCACCATCACTTGAAATAAGCTCAAACTCATTTCACGATTTCCAGTTTTTGAGGTATTTTTCCGAACTTCCATCTCTTCATTTTGGCATTGTTAGGCTTGCATTTTCAAAGACAAAATGTAGATATCATTTCCCTGAAGCTATACATATCCATAGTTTTCATTTCTTATTCCTGAGCTTAGATTTAAGTTTGAATATCTGGAAAAAAATTAGGTCAGATTTGGTACCATTTAAAATTTATGTTCATCTTTGATCCATTTCTTAAGTTATTTACATATTTTAAATCATGGTGAAATTTCTAACAAGTTTGATGTTTGAAGTTTTGAGAATGGTTGAGAAATGAACAAGTTCACAAATTCAAAAATTTTGTTGTTCTCACTGTAAACGCGCGCAGGGAAGAAGATGAAGTGCAGGCCTAGAATTTGTTTTGTAATATAATAACATGGTTTAAGTTTAATACACTGATGTATAGCCACCCCAGTGGTAAGGAAGCACGCATTTATGGTCAAGGGCATGGGTTCAAGTCCCAGTGCTACCACTTTTTTTCACATTTTTCATCTTTTCTTTGTTTGAACAAGCCAGCGCGCCTGGGCCTCCTTTGATGGGCCTGCTTAACTTTACTGCACAACACCCCCACTTTACTGCACAACACAACCCATTATTTTTATTATTTTTTTTCTGATTTCCAAACAAAAATCATTAATGGGCCAGACTAAAAATTGTTTTTACTTTTAAACCATCCAAGTCATTTTCACACCCCCTGACTTTTATTTTTATATTTTATTTTATTTTATTTTTCTCTATTATTATTATTATTACTATTTTGATTACATACATACATACATACATACATATGAAGAAGTGAAAAACACAAGAAGGGGGGTTGAATTGTTAAAACTTGAAATCAAATGCAGACAACACGTTATTTTTATACTGGTTCGTTTGATCTCAAACTACTCCAGTCCACCCGTCAAGGTGATTTCGCCTCTCTCCAACGAGGACTTAATTCACTATATTCAAATGAATATTACAACTGCTTTAACAACTGCTAAAGCCTTCTTGAGTCTAAACCACAGACCGTTTTCTCAAGGAAATTCTTTCTTACAGATAAATGAACAATATGTGTGTTGAATGTTTTCTGGAAAAACTATATATCACAACTGTGATAATACACAAATGAAGCTTAAGTAAAACTAGCTTGCTAGGACTATGGAGTAAGCAAATTGAGAGCTTTAGCAAACTGTATGAGTGAGGATGAAGATGATTGACTTTAGGCGTGTAGAGTATTGTAGAGCATTAGCCAATTCACTTCTCACTGATTTGTTTAAATACTTCTTTGGAAAAGATACGTTGATGCCAATTATTCCATTTCAATGCTCATTACGTTCTTTCCATATTGAGAAGATCTTTGTCTTGGAATAATGCCGTTGGTAATTAATCTGCCTTGAATGCAGTACCGTTGATACTTCAGAATGTTCTGCGTAGTGAAGATCTGAGCGTTCTTGGCTTTAGCTTATTCTAATTGCTTCTGAGTGTTGATGATGTTGTTAAGATCTTGATCAGAGTCAGAGTATGTTGAGCGCAAATTCTGTTCATCAGACTTCAGCGTAGCATATGTATTGATCTTCTGGTTGACATCTTCTGATGCTGATTCAATCAGAGTTTCCTATAAATAAACAGCATAATTTTAAGTAGCATCTATGTCAAATATAAAACTCATAATTCATTTAATCTTGTACTTTGTTATTATCAAAACTCTAACTGAGGGTTGTAGAATCAAACTATGTTCTAACAATCTCCCCCTTTTTGATGATGTCAAAAACTAGATTTTTCAATTAAAATAAAATGATGAAAGTATCAGAGTTTAAGGATAAAAAGGAAACAGTATCAGAGATGATCCATTAACAAGAAAAAAATATCAGAGCTAAGAGAGTAAGGAATAAAAAGTATCAGAGTAATGATGAGAAAAAATCCCCCTGAGTTGATTATTCCCTTTGATTCCTTGAGACCTTCAGCATCAGAACTTTAGAACTTTATTGAACCTTTCTTTGAGCATCAGAATTTTGCTTCATCAGAGTTCTTCAGATTCTTGTACCTGTAAGCTTTTCAGAACAACAAATATTTATGAACGTTAGAATGTTTGAGACATTTGTCTCAGTAAACCGTTATTGAAAAATATCGTTCTTTCTCCCCCTTTTTGTCAGCGATCAAAATACATATATAATCAGAGTTAAAAAGATTAGAGAAAAACATGTTTGTATTAAAACAAAAGAAATGATAGTTTAGAACAAGTAGAAATATTATAGACAAACATAATAAAACGAGGAAAACATAAGAAAAAATCTAAGAAGAAGGAGGAAGTCATGTGAACAGGGCTTTCAACATGCTCTTGATTTGTTCGCTAGTTTCATTCTGCTTTGCTACCATGTTTACTATAGAATCAATCTTGATATCCTGCTTGTCCATCCGTTCATTCAACAACATATCTGATCTCTTCAAATCCTCCAGAGCTTGCCTGTCAACAGAGGAAGCTTGAGGATCTTCAGACACAGACTGCTTCTCAGAGCTTTCTGTAGCTTCTTCTGCTTGACCCAAGTCTTCAGCTTGAATAACCTGTTCTTCTGCAGCTTGAACTGTAGATGTTGGACGCTTTTCAGACCAAGGCTCACTGTCCAGATGCAGGACTTCTTCCTTCAGCACTTTGCTCAGAACTGGACCTTCCATTTCCTTCAGCAGATTGCTGAAGTTCTGCTGAACCTATTCATAGCTCTGGTCTTGTAGCTTGAAAGTTTCAGTGCATACCCATCTTCTGAGTTGAGTCCAGAGATGATCTGATACAGCAGGATCAACAACTTCCAGAGTTGCTTGTTTCAAAGAAGATATCCATTTCTGCATATCTGTTTCAAAATTCAAAATGATGCTACCAACATCTGGTTGTTTAGGTTTGGGGATGGCAGTTTTCTGGTTTATTGCAGCAAGGCGTTCAAGGACTGTTAAGTCAATGACTGTCTTGCTGTGGTTTTCTGTAGTTTTCTTGGGTGAGGGAGTAGGAGAATCAGAAATAACGATTGGACTATGTGGGGTGTTTGGAGGAGTTATTTCTGGTGAGGATGGTAGTTGAGACATGTTCACAGTTGTACCACAAGGAAATTGAATGGCCAAGGGTTGTGGTTCAGGAGACTCAGAGGTTTGAGCCTCAGAGTTTTGTGTCTCAGGTTGTGGAGTTTGTGCATGTGGAGGAGATGGTGGATTATTTTCTGGTTGGGGAGAGGAAGGTTGTGGAATTTCTGGTTCTGGTATTGGAGTGGGTGGAGTTTCTGGAATGGATGAAAGTGGAATGTTAGGTTGTGGAGAAATGGGAATTTCTGGTTGTGTATTTGGATTTACTGTATGGGGAGCGGAAGAATGTTGTTCTATATCAGACAGAACTTGTGCAAGTTCTGGTTCTGGAATGGTTGTAGTGTTTGGATTTTGTGGTTTGGAGCGGGATCTTCTAAGAGTTAATGACTCAGAAGGGTCAAAGTCTTCAAAATCTTCAAAGGTTTGGGGTGTTGGAATATCAGATGGAATTGGAGTTGGAGTAGGCATGGATGTGGAAACAGCACTTGAACTTAAAACAGATACAGAAACAGGATTACCTCTTTTCTTTGGAGTTTGTTGTGATGATCCTTCTGGAGCAGCTTTTCTCTTCTTAGTCTTCTTCAGCGCAACCTCTGGTGCCTTCTGCTGAAGATCTTGAATGTTTAGGTTGGGTGTTGTACCATCAGCTTTGCACGCATCCAAGTATTTCAGAACTATTTGAGGCTTGGAGTCAATCTCTGAGAACAGAGGGAAGTCGTCCAGAGGAATTCTTCTGCTGGAGATTTCAGCAAAAGGAGTAATGCTGGGCTCCTTCTTAATGTTCTCTATCAGCTTCATCTTCTTGAGATTCTTGGCATTCAGCTGCTTGCCAACAGATGGTTCCAGGGTGCTGATCTCTTATGCCTCTGTCAAGTGCTCAATCAGCCTATTCTCAATCAGAATATCTGATATCAATCTGCCCAGAGGTATCCAATCCCTTTTAGTGCGTTCTTCTTCTCTAGTCTCCTTGACGCTGGTTCTCAAATGGTTGAACAGAAGATGAGCTAGATTAATCTTTACCTTATGATTAATAAAATAGATCATAAACTGTTGATCTATGTTTATGTAATCAGGAGAGCTTGTGGGCTTCCTGTGATTGAAACAGCCCAGAATAATATTTGCCCAAATTTTGTGCTTATCTTTCAGATCCCTTATCTTGCTGGAGGGAAGCCCCAGCGTGAAAATCGGCATTGCTATAACAGCAACATCTGAGCACCTTTCAGCCATGTCTATATAGCTAATGCCACCACCATTGTATCCAATCAGTTTTCCAATTAGGTCTTCAGTAATCACAATTTTCTTCCCCATTATATAAGAAGTGACTTGGTGAGTTGAGGAAGACGCATGAATCCAGAATTCCTTAACCAAAATAGAGAAAGTTGGACCCACCAACCTGTCAAAGTATCTCTCCCATCCTTGAGCTTGAATCTCTTCTGATAAATCAAAACCATTTTCCTTCAAACTGTTGAAATCCACTATAATCTCTGAAAGAACTTCAAGATTCTTGACTGGAGTGAGTAATGTTCTGAGAGGAACCTCATACTGCTCAGCTGATGTGTCTTTCTGTGAACTTGAAGAGATATTTCTGGAAGACGCCATTGTTCACACGAGGTTTTGAGAGAAAAAAAATTGAAAGGGTTTTCTTGAGCAGTAAGAACACAAACACAGATGTCAGAGAAATTGATTAAAAACGAAAGTAAGGGTAAACGTTGTGAATAGTGTGAATGGTGTTTAAATGGATTTTGAAAAAGTTTTTGAAAACATAAATGCTTAAGAGAGAGAAATAAATAATGATTAATAGCATTAATTGATTGCTGATTTTAGGGGATTTAGGAAAGATACTTAAACGGTTACCAGTGACATGTGTCTCAATGCAACCAATCAGCGCGTTGCCTTTTCAGAAGCGTGAACGCGTGTTCAGCCTCAGGAACCAGCTGATGACTGGATGACACTTGTTTGCTTTGTGTAAACATCACTTCTATCCTTGAACTGAAGAGCTCAGAGCTTCATGGATAGATCTGATACAATCTGCATTTCTAAATACTCTGAAAGAAGATTGATCAGAAGTTCACAGAGTAATAAACATAATTCTGAAGGTTAATATATAAAATTAAAACAGTTTTATTCTTGACAGAGCTTCATGCTGAGATGATTCAGAATGAAGTTGAACCTATCTTCAGAAAGTGGTTTTGTAAAGATATCATCCCATTGATGGTCTGTATCAATAAATTTTAAGTTTAAGATTCCTTTCTGAATATAGTCCCTAATAAAATGATGTTTTATTTCTATATGCTTAGCCCTAGAATGCAAAATTGGATTTCTACTTAAGCAAATGGCAGAAGTATTATCACAGAGTATATGAATGTTACTCTCATAAATCTGGAAGTCCTCAAGTTGACTTTTCATCCAGAGCATTTGTGTGCTGCATCCAGCTGCTGCTATGTATTCAACTTCTGTTGTTGATAGAGCAATGGTGGATTGTCTTTTGCTGGACCACGAGATCAGATTTTCTCCCAGAAACTGGCAGCTTCCAGAAGTGCTTTTGCGTTCAACTCTGTCCCCAGCAAAGTCAGCATCAAGTAACCTACTAAGCTGTAATCACTAGATTTTCTATAAAACAAACCCAGATTAGTAGTACCTTTCAGATACTTGAAAATTCGCTTAACAACTATTAAGTGAGATTCTCTAGGATCTGATTGGAATCTTGCACAAATGCATACACTGAATAAAATATCAGGCCTTGAGGCTGTCAGATAAATAAGAGAACCAATCATACCTCTGTAGACTTTCTGTTCTACCTTTTTGCTTACCTCTTCTCTTTCCAGGATGCACGTGGGATGCATTGGAATCTTTGATGACTTACATTCTGAGAGATCAAATTTCTTCAGAAGTTCTCTGACATATTTGCTCTGATGAATGTAAGTTCCTTCTGGGGTTTGATTGATCTGAATTCCCAGAAAGAATTTCAGTTCTCCCATTAGGTTCATCTCAAATTCTGCCTGTATACACTTAGCAAATTTTCTTCCCAGAGAAGGATTAGTAGATCCAAATATTATATCATCAACATAAATCAGGCAGACTAAAATGTCATTCTTAACTGTCTTACAGAATAAGGTTGTGTCCACCTTCCCTCTGGTGAATTCCTTTTCTAACAGGAAGTTACTTAGTCTTTCATACCAAGCTCTGGGAGCTTGTTTCAGACCATACAGTGACTTCTTCAGTTTGAAAACATATTCTGGATTTTTTGAACTTTCAAAACCAGGGGGTTGGTGCACATATACCTCTTCTTCTATATAGCCATTTAAGAATGCACTATTGACATCCATCTGATACAGAGTGATGCCTTTATTAACAGCAAAAGAAATTAAAAGTCTGATAGATTCTAACTTGGCGACTGGAGCAAAGGTTTCTGTATAGTCTATCCCCTCTTGCTGACTATAACCTTGTGCTACCAATCGTGCCTTGTTTCTGACAACTTCACCTTGTTCATTCAGCTTGTTTCTGAACACCCATTTTGTTCCAATGACGTTGAATCCTTTTGGTTTAGGAACCAGATCCCATACGTCATTCCTGGTGAATTGATTCAGCTCCTCTTGCATTGCTAGAATCCAGTCGTTGTCCAAAAGTGCTTCATCAATTGAAGATGGTTTAATCAGAGAGACAAGTCCCATGAGGGATTCTTCAGAGTTTCTGAAGCTGGCTCTTGTTCTGATTGGATCTTCCTTTCTTCCTAATATAGTTTCTTCTGGATGATCCATGCTGCTTCTGGATGGTCTTTTCTGAGGTTGATCAACAGAAGATGTTAGATTGCTTGCAGAGCCTCTTTCTGATGTTGAGGGAGAGTCTCTGTTAAGAGCTTCTGATGACTTGTCTTCAGTACCTGTGAATTCAACTTCCATACCTGCAAGTAATTCATTCTACTTTGACTTTTGAGAGTCAAGCTTGTCATCAAAACGAACACTGATTGATTCTTCCACAATCTGTGTTTCTGTATTTTATACTCTGTACCCTCTTGAGAGTTCAGAGTATCCTAACATAATACACTTCTGTGCTTTAGAGTCAAACTTGTTCAAATAATTTGTAGTATTCAAAATAAAGCAAGTACATCCAAATGGATGAAAATATGAAATGTTGGGCTTTCTATTCTTCCACAATTCATATGGAGTCTTTTTCAGAATAGGTCTTATGGAGATTTTATTCTGAATGTAGCACGCTGTGTTTATTGCCTCTGCCCAAAAGATCTTAGCAACGTTAGTCTCGTTGATCATGGTTCTGGCCATTTCTTGCAATGTTCTGTTCTTTCGTTCTACAACTCCATTTTGTTGGGGAGTTCTAGGACAAGAGAAATCATGCAGAATGCCTTTGTCATTAAAAAATTATTCAAAATCTTTATTTTCAAACTCTCCACCATGATCACTTCTGACTTTTACGATTCTAAGATCCATTTCATTCTGAAGTTGGTTACAGAAGGTGACAAACACAGAGTGTGACTCGTCCTTGTGTCTTAAGAACTTTACCCATGTCCATCTGCTATAGTCATCTACGATTACTAACCCATACTTCTTGCCACTGACTGAAGCAGTTTTAACTGGTCCAAATAAGTCAATGTGCAGAAGTTCTAATGGCTTAGAGGTGGAAACAACGTTTTTAGATTTAAAAGCAGGTTTTGCAAACTTGCCTTTCTGACATGCTTCACACAGAGCATCTGAATTGAACTTCAGATTAGGAAGTCCTCTGACCAGATTGAGTTTGTTAATCTGAGATATTCTTCTCATACTAACATGCCCCAATCTTTTGTGCCAGATCCATTGCTCGTTGTTAACAGACAGAAGACACTTTACATTCTGACTTTTCAGTTCAGAAAGTTTGATTTTGTAAATGTTGTTCCTCCTCTTTCCATTAAACAGGATAGTCCCATCTTTCTGACTAACATCTTTACATGAATTTTGATTAAAGATTATATCATAACCGTTATCACTTAATTGACTTATGGATAACAGGTTATGCATTAATCTATCTACTAACAATACATTACTGATAGAGGGAAGATTTCCATTACCTACTGTTCCAGAGCCAATGATCTTTCCCCTCTAATTGCCTCCAAAACCTACATGGCCTCCAGGCTTAAGTTCCAGGCTTTGGAACATATGCCTTCTTCCCGTCATGTGTCGCGAGCAGCCAGAGTCCAGGTACCATGACTGGTGTTTCTGCTTTGCTGCTAAAGATATCTGCAACATGTATTATTTTATCCTTGGGTACCCATATTTTCTTGGGTCCTGATTTGTTAGTTTTACCAAAACTCTGGTTGAATTTTGGTTTGACAGAATAATTGCTACTAGTATATTTGATGTCGCGTGTGTGCCCATATACAAAGTGTGACTTAAGAGGAGTTCGTTTAATTACTAAATCCATGGCATTCTTAGGTGTAGGTACCTTGCCTTGGTATCCTATTCCCTTTCTGCAATTTCTGCTAACTCCATAGATCATTGAAGCCATCTTGCTTCTATCTATGCTTTTAGCAAGAAACTTCTGAAAGCTGTGATCATACTCCTTGATGATCTCATCAGCACTACTGGGAGTTTCAATAATTGTTTCCTTCTGAGTGTTTTGTAAAAGATTTTCTAATTTTGAAACTTTATTTTTCAACTTAGAATTTTCCAACTTGAGACTCTCAGTTTTATCAGAGTCAGAAGCAAGATCCCTTTTCAGGTTTCTGAATTTGACTCTGATCTGCCGATATCTTTCCAAAATCTCATTGAGGCTTTCAGCTAATTCAGCCTTAGTAAAATTAATAGCAAAGTCAGGAAATACCTCTTCTGTGTCTGATTCAGAGTCTGATTCAGAAGCTTCACTGTCTTCTGATATGTTTGCCATGAGAGCTATGTTGGCTCTCTCATCATTTGATTCTGAGTCAGCTTCAGATGTGTCAGAGTCATCCAATGTGGCCATGAGACTTTTCTTCTTTTCCTTGCCAAACTTTCTTCTAGGCTTTTCCTTCTGAATCTTTGGGCAGTCACTCTTGTAGTGTCCTTGCTCGTTGCATTCATAGCAGATGATGTCCTTGTTGTTTGGCTTTCTGCTTCCTGAAGAGCCTTCAGATCTTCTGTATCCAGAGGTGGGTTCTGACCTTCTGTATCTGGATGAGGATTCGTTCTGGTTCTTAGATCTTCTGGGAGTCCTGAACTTTCTTTGCCTCTGCTTCCACAGTTGGTTCACCCTTCTGGAGAGGAGGGACAATTCATCTTCTTCTGATGAGGACCCATCAGAGGTTTCTTCAACAGCCTGCAAAACCTTAGAGTCAGATTTTCTGTTAGATTTTAGAGCTAAAGGCTTACCTTGCTTTTGAGGTTCATCAGCTTCCAGCTCTATCTCGTGACTTCTGAGGGAGCTGACAAGTTCCTCCAGAGAGATTGTATTGAGATCTTTAGCTAACTTCAGCGATGTGACCATTGGCCTCCACTGTTTTGGCAAGCTTCTGATGATCTTCTTGACATGATCAGCAGTAGAATACCCTTTGTCCTGGACTTTGAGACCAGCAACCAGAATCTGAAATCTTGAGAACATTGTTTCAATGGATTCACTTTCTTCCATCTTGAATGCCTCATACTTCTGAATGAGCGCAAGAGCTTTAGTTTCTTTTACTTGAAGGTTGCCTTCATGCGTCATTCTGAGAGAATCAAACATGTTCTTAGCAGTGTCTCTGTTTGATATTTTTTCATATTCAGAGTAGGAGATAGCACTGAGAAGAATAGTTCTGGCCTTGTGATGGTTTTTGAAATCACGCTTCTGTTGATCAGACATTGCTTTCCTGTTAATCTTCTGACCATTTGCATTCACTGGGTGCGTGTATCCATATGTCACCATATCCCACAGATCAGCATCATGGGCTAGAAAGAAGCTTTCAATTCTGTCTTTCCAGTAATCAAAGTTCTCTCCATCAAAGACTGGAGGTTTGCCACTGAATCTGTCTCTTTCTTCGTTGTTGTCATTGCTGATGTTGTGATGTGTTCCTGCCATAGTGTTTTTCAACGCTGGATCTTGTACTGACACGGTTAAGTGTTATGAACTCAGAACCAGGCGCTCTGATGCCAATTGAAGAAGTGAAAAACACAAGAAGGGGTGTTGAATTGTTAAAACTTGAAATCAAATGCAGACAACGCGTTATTTTTATACTGGTTCGTTTGATCTCAAACTACTCCAGTCCACCCGTCAAGGTGATTTCGCCTCTCTCCAACGAGGACTTAATTCACTGTATTCGACTGAATATTACAATTTCTTTAACAACTGCTAAAGCCTTCTTTAGTCTAAACCACAGGCCGGTTTCTCAAGGAAATTCTTTCTTACAGATAAATGAACAATATGTGTGTTGAATGTTTTTTGGAAAAACTATATATCACAACTGTGATAATACACAAATGAAGCTTAAGTAAAACTAGCTTGCTAGAACTATGGAGTAAGCAAATTGAGAGCTTTAGCAAACTGTATGAGTGAGGATGAAGATGATTGACTTTAGGCGTGTAGAGTATTGTAGAGCATTAGCCAATTCACTTCTCAGTGATTTGTTTAAATACTTCTTTGGAAAAGATACGTTGATGCCAATTATTCCATTTCAATGCTCATTATGTTCTTTCCATATTGAGAAGATCTTTGTCTTAGAATAATGTCGTTGGTAATTAATCTTCCTTGAATGCAGTACCGTTGACACTTCAGAATGTTCTGCGTAGTGAAGATCTGAGAGTTCTTGGCTTTAGCTTATTCTGATTGCTTCTGAGTGCTGATGACATTGTTAAGATCTTGATCAGAGTCAGAGTATGTTGAGCGCAGATTCTGTTCATCAGACTTCAGCGTAGCATATGTATTGATCTTCTGGTTGACATCTTCTGATGCTGATGTTGATATTCTGATGCTGATTCAATCAGAGTTTCCTGTAAATAAACAGCATAATTTTAAGTAGCATCTATGTCAAATATAAAACTCATAATTCATTTAATCTTGTACTTTGTTATCATCAAAACTCTAACTGAGGGTTGTAGAATCAAACTATGTTCTAACAACATACATATTACATATCCCAAACATACATACACTACACACTCTTTCATACAATGCACATATAGTTAGGGTCAAACATCATACACTTTGCTTACCCACAACATTCAATGAACATGCACACACATATCGCCTGACAAATAGACAAATAATTTTACCCTCGATGCAACCATCTAAGGGTCAATCCACATAATACTCCTCATACGATTCAACCCGTCATCTCAGTCTTTATGCCATGACACATTCAGCCCGTCACCTAAGTCTTCCTGCAGTGATGAGCTCCTTACAAGCTCAGTATGTTGCCCCTAAGCCACAATATATCTTCAAAGCCCAAAATTTTGCTTCTAAGCCGCAGTGTATTCGCGAAACTCGGTATATTGCCTCTAAGCCGTGATATATCATCTAACTCGAACACGTTACCTCTAAGCTGCAATTTATCTGTCCAGATCAGTGTATTGCCTCCAAGCCGCAATATATCATCCTAACCAACACATTACCTCTAAGCCGCAGTGTATTCACGAATCTCGATATATTGCCTCTAAGCCGCGATATATCATCTAACTCGAACACGTTGCCTATAAGCCGCAATTTATCTGTCCAGATCAGTGTATTGCCTCCAAGCTGCAATATATCATCCTAAACAACACATTGCCTCTAAGCCACAGTGTATTCGTGAAACTCGGTATATTGCCTCTAAGCCGCAATATATCATCTAACTCGAACACATTCCCTATAAGCCGCAATGTGTTACCCAAACTCAGACCATCGTCTCAGACTTCATGCTGCTATGGAAAACAAAACGCAACACATTACCTCTAAGCCGTAATGTGTTTGCAAATTCAACACATTTCCTCTAAGCCACAATGCATCCTCAGAACTCAGCACAATGCATTCTCCGAATTCAGACACATAGTCTCTGAGCCACAATGTATTCACGCTCGAAACATCACCTTAAACGTCATGCGGCAATTTGCAAGACGTAACCCATGGCCTCAGTCTTCAAGCAGCCATGCACCATCAAGTATTAATAGGTGAATAGACCAAGACATGCGAGACCACACTTTTAATATCAAAGACTATCTGCCTCGTTATCGAACTCGGATAAGCAATATATCATCGGCTTCTCCTGTTTTCTCAAGATTCGTAAGGGTGTGCTACATCAGCGTAACCTTATTATTGGTCGGACAAATTTTAGGTATTCCAAGTATTCAATAAAATCCCAATCAGAATGCGCCAGACCCGCATTTTCTCGCGCTATTTGATCGGAAGATAATTGAATAGGGGCAGCTGTCGTACCCCAAATTTGTCCTACCTCGATGATTTTATTTTTCAACACTTTATTTTTCAAGACTTTATTTTTCAAGATTTAAATAGAAGAGATATTTTAATTAAAGATGGCACAACATCATCTGATGACCCATCTTTATCCAAGAAAAAGGGTGTATTTTAATTCAAGAAAATTGGGCTTTCTAAATCGAAAGACTCATAAATCCGTCCGCAACGCATGTTGGCCCATGGCCCATGCAATTGAAAATAAAAATAATAAAATTATTACTAAGTTATTAAATTATAAAGTCTACCTAAAGTTAAGTTACTATTAATTAATAATTGCTACGTAAGGGTTCATTAAGTGTTATTATTGTTAGTAAAAAAGAAGAGGTAAACTAAAATCCATTAGAATCCGTATTGGCCCATTCTCGTTTAGTCATGGAGTAGCAACAGAAGGGTATGGTTATATATTCGTAAGCCCATTGAGTTTTGGTTAGCCATCCCATTTGACGTTTTCGTCATTATAGTCTTATTTCCAAAAAAAATATGTGTTACTATCATTAGGAGATTGGAAAATATTTTTACAAAATTATTAGGAGATTGCTATTTGTGTTATTAAAAAGATTTTATAAAGTATTTTAATAGACATTTGTTGTTACAGTTTGTGATAAATAAAAAAGGAAAATAAAACTGTTATTGATAAATAAATAATACATTAAAAGGGAACTTAATGCATTTCTTTTGTTTATTACTGACAAAATAGGTTTTAATTGCGTTTTAAGTTTGCTGAATAGAGAGAGAGAGAGAGAGAGAGAGAGAGAGAGAGAGAGAGAGAGAGAGAGAGAGAGAGAGAGAGAGAGAGAGAGAGAGAGGCGAGTAATGTTGGGCCAGACTATAAACAGCCTAATGGAACTAAAGTTTGGCTTGTTGTAAAAATGCGTTGGGCTGAATAAAATTAAAAAAAACCAGCACAAGCCCAAATGTCCAAAAAAACTCATACTATATCAATTACCAAATATTTATGCACGTATTGCTTCAGTATAACAAGTAATGTGGAAATTTATTAAAACTTTTGAACCCAATCAAATCCAGAAAATCAATTGTATCCAAAAAAAATATACGCTTGTTGTTGTACCCCAACATTTTCCCTCGTATTTTTACACAAGAAATCACAGCTTCAGGCGTTTCCTGATTTTTCAAACTGGCTCAAGACTCGGTCAAACAGGCTTTTCTCGTCAGTCAGACAAAATTAGGGTTTTCATTGATTTTCATGGCTCTAGAACAGTTCATACAGTTGCTTAGGGTTTTGGTTGATTTTGGCTCAACTTTGATCAGGCGAACGCTTCTTTGGCATTTGATCAGGAATTAGGGTTTTTGTGCGCGCGTTCTCGGAAAGATTTAAATTCTACAGTGCTTTTCAAGTTATGCTGGGATGTGGATTGAAACATCTGGATTAAATTCGCATTGTGTGACTAAATCAGTGAAAGGATGCTTTTGGATTGAATTTGCAGTGTCTGGTAAAAATCAGTAAAAGGAAGAATAGATCTGGGCAGTTGTTACGATTGACTGTGCATTAATTTGGATTTGTGAAGTGCCAAATTTAATTGATCAATGCCGAAGAAATGTTTATTTAATTATTTACTATTCTGAATTTAAATGATTGGAATTTATTTTCCATTTATTATAATTTAAAGAATTTTAAATAATAAATAAACAATTGGAGAAGAAAAGAATTAATCAAATAAAAGGACTTTTTATTTATCTTTAAATTATTTGTATAATTGTTTTTTTGTTTACAAAATGTTTACAATAACAATATTACATTTATTTAAATTTAAATAAAAACTATCCTAAGTATTTTTCTAAATCTTCAATTCTTCATCTTCTATCCCTTGCTCCAGTACTCCATGGAATTTTATCTGCAAAACAAAGAACAAAAGAAAAGTCAATTGCAGATAAATATTAAAGAGAGAGACAGATAAAAATAAAGTTCATCATTAAGGGCAACTGACTGGAATCAGTTAGCCCTCTCTGCAAATCACGGGATTTCTCCCGGTTCACAAAGAGGGATGAATGTTTGTTTGCTAATCATGAATGCACAAAGTTGAAATTCACAAGTCAAAATTGTCAAACTGCATAGTTCAAGTCTCAACCAGCATGATGCAAGGTCCAAGTCCAAATCAAACTACAGAGTCCAAAGGCAAACAGAATGGCCTAACTAAAGTCACAAATTATCCAAAAAGCTGCCAAAGATATCAAAGATACAAAAGTACAAGGCTGCTCAAAACTGTCAAAAGAAGATATGAAAAGATATCAAGAAGACATAAAATATGCAGAGTTAAACCACATGTGCAAGCAAACATAGTTCATTTTCATCATTTCCCAGTGCTGCCCTTTCAGAAAAGTACACATAAAACATTGTTTATTATTTTAATGGTACTGGAGAGAGAAGAGAGAAAAGAGTTTAGGCTTACAGGTTTGGCTTTAGGCATAAAGATAAGACATAATAAACAGCTAACAGCTATCAAAAAGGGGGGAAGATATCAAACAGAGGAGGGGCAAAAAAAAAACGGTAAAGCTTTTCAAACCTCTACAGGCCCTTTCAAGCTTAACAACCAAAACCCTGTCAAAACTTATCAAGCCAAATAAAAACCAGAAGCCTAAATCCTGCATAAGCAAGGCCAAGCCTTAAGCAGCAAACCAGTAAGGCCATAACTGAAGCCTGAAGCATAAACCAGTGGAGCCTGTAAAGACCTCACAAGCCCAAAACCTGTACCTGTTTCAAACCTTAATCCCTGTCAAAACAGTTAACAAACATAAACAAACGTTAAACATCAGTCAAAGCCATAAAACCCCTTTCAAAATCAGTATACCCTGTCAAACCTGCATAAAGCTTAAGCCAAAATATTCAAACCTTGAACCAAAGCAAAACAGTCCAGTCTAAACCCTGCCTGAGTTTTCAAACCTTACCATTCCAATCCTGTCAAGCCTCAAACAACACAAACTATCCAGCCTGAAGCCTTACCATTCAAAGCACCAACCAACAATCTAAACAAGTAAAGCCATAAACCTTCATTTCAAACCTTCCAAACTAAAGCATTCAAGGCCAACAACGAAAAGCCCTCAGAAAACATCATCCTTGGGCGTAAAAAATCATCAAGCATACAGATTCAAAAAACATACTCAAGCATTCACAGATATACAGAAGAGGCAATATGAAGGGCCCTCAGAAAATACCATCGAATCCAACTCAAGCGTAGCATTCAATTCAATACCAGCAAGTATTCAAAGGCAACGCCTAAAAGCCTCAGAAAGTTTTCGTCACAGGCAAACATTCAAGCATACTAAGCAAGCAACGAGGCAGAGAAAGAAGAGGAAAAGGCAAATGTTTAGGGTCAACAGAAGAAAGAGATAAAGAAATACTGAAGCATACAAGGCAGGCAACAGGGCAAATAGAGACAGAAGAGGAAAGCAACCATACTAGGCATTTTCAGATTGTCACACATCATCATGAAATCCTAATAAAAAGAAGCAAACTGAATACACAAACCAGGGTCAAAGCAAGCTAGCACGCGTCACTGTTTCCTCCGCCGTCTTGGCCGCCACAGCACCCCCCAACCCTTTCCTCCTCCGTCTCCAAAAGGTAGTGCAGTTTTCTTCCTTTTCTTTTCATGCCTCAGCAGAAACACAATAATAAGCATTAGAATACGAAATCATAACATGCAAATAACAAAACCCTAATGAGATTAAGACAAAGATCATTACTTTGAAATCTGTCGCCCTAACGATCCATTGAAGGGAAGAGGAAGGTTGAGGACGCCGGTGGCCATGGGCAAGAGAAACTCAGGCGAAGGTGGAAGAAGACGAACGAAGCAAAACGAAGAACGGCGCTGCAAACCCTAAAATGTCCCAAGTGACACAAAAATTCACAACCCTAAAAACATTGTTAAAATGCTAATGGGCCTAACCCCTTTCCACTGAAGCCCAACGAATTTCCAGTTCATACCCCCTGTTCTATTCATTTCCTCTAAATTGCATTTGGGCCTCAAACCTTAAAGCCCATTTCTGATTTCTTTCAAAACCATTTTTAAAACTATCCATATTCTTTTTACAAATTAACATGAGTTTTTTTTTATTACATCAAATTTTTTTATAACATAATTTTGAACACAATATATTTTTTTCCTCTAACTTGAAATATTTTTATTTGTACATTAATATTTTAATACATAAAATACATAAAATACATAAAAATGCATTATTTAAAATACTTTTTGTTATTTTATTAAAACTTATTTTGATTTATACATAAATTCTCTTTAAGTTAATACAATTTCTTTTCTTAGAAATAATTTGTACATAATCAAGACAAATATATTTTTTAATATACATAATTTAATTAAAATTTAAAACATTTAATTAAAATATTTTTTTGTACATATTAAAGAAATATACAAGATTACAAAAGACTAAATAAATAAACATTTAATTCTCACCATTAGGTTAACAATACTTAATAATACATGTAAAAATCACATTTCGCACTTGTAAATAATTCTCATATACGTACACGTACACTTACACAATATACTTACATTTGATACATTATACATTTGCTTATTTTGTATATTCGTTACATTTACACTTTTATCGCAATTCGATTTGGTTGTAAATTATTGGACACTACATCCCTAAAGTCTCATCCCCATTTGTGAATTTGTACCCCCACTCCCGGATACTATTTGTAATAGCATAGACTTTAAATTCTTGCAATTTACCGCTTTCAATTATACCATGGTTAGACCTAGGGTTTGCATGTACATAAAACCAAACGCTAGATAACCTAATACAAGACAAATACATGAAATCAATACACAATCACACTTGCACCCCCTAGGGTAATCCCACATGTTGCCTTCCCAAATGGGCCATGCTTGCACGTCGAGTTTCTTTGGCAAAACAAATTCAAATGATCATAAGTCCCTCGATGACGCTTTCGAAAGTTGCCTAAAACAGAATGATCATAGTCCCTTTCAAGCAAATTGCCAAAGACACTTGACACCATTGAATTCATGGTCCATACGATGACCCGCGCCCGTCCCGTTAAACATCCTAAACGCAAGATTTTCCACCAAATTCAATGGTGGAACAAAATTGTTAAAAAGGGTTGAAAACATAGAGAAAACCTTTGAGTATAATAGGGGTAGACAAAGCTCTTAATTACTTGAGATCAACTTGCGAAAAACACTTGCCTCCTTTTCAAAAACCACACTTCATACACACTTTCAAACAACTCTCAAAAACATTTTGAAACATCTTTTCGAAAAGACACACACTTTTGTAAAACACTCAAACACGAGTCAAATACAACGGTTGCCTAAGACAAGGCATCTCTTCAAAAACATTTTCAAAACACACACACACACCACAAATTTCAAAGCAATCGAAAATCAAGGCAAGTGATCTAAAAAACCAAGTAACTAAGAGCCCACGGATAACCATGGATGAAAAGGGTGCTAATACCTTCCTTTTTCATAATCTACCCCCCGAACCCACGAAATATCTCAAAAGGTTTTTGCTGTGCTTTTTTAACCTTTCCTTTAGGATAAAATAAAAAGTCGGTGGCGACTCTTGCTCAACCGAACAAGTGCGAATACAAACGCAAAACTCAAGTCAGTTCTCCCACCGTATCACAGAACTGGCGACTCTGCTGGGGAGATTCTTAAAAGTGGGGTTACCTTAGGGTTTAGATCGCCTTTACATTCTTGCTTTGTTTGCCTTGATTGATTTACTCTTTTTTGGTTCTTGTTTGGGTTTGTTGTAAATCCTACACCCGGATTTGGGGCACCTTTTTAGGTAAATAGCAAAAAAACTGTGAGGGAACTGTGCGGGGTATACCGACACGGTTGAAGCAGTAAGCTATGATAGTGTGACATATTTGTGAGTACCGGTAACCCTTGAGTTCAGTTAAGGAGAGTACGGGGCCGCTGAGTGATGTCGTGAAGCACTAACGAATTTTTAGAACCTTAATTGACCATCTTAGCCTTTTTAGGGGTAGTGAGATGACCGACTTTGGTGCAGTCCGAAGTTGGTAGATACTCGATACTACACTCATTTGAGTGTTGTTTTCTTGGAATATTTTGGTCGCCAGTAAGTGGCTAAACCGAAACAATGAACACAGAAAACAATCCAATGATATTCAGCTCCTTAGAACCCAGTTTCTATTTTAGGACAGGATGAGCCAACTAACTTCAAGAGGGTACTTACCTATAACCCCATGCAAGCCTAAACCTAAGGACTTGTTTGATTTGTGTGAATATGATTACCTGTATATACACTCACTTGCTTTTTGCATGCATGTACATCATAACATGATACCATAGCATTTTCAATAACCTTTTCGAGGATCTTGAGGGTCTGTTGATGCAGGGATACGTTGAACCAGACGTCTACCAAAGGGCAAGAGGTTCCTCCTCTAACAAATGTCAGTCAAAGATCAAGTACAACAACTTGAATCAGTGGCCATGACCCACTCGACATGGTGAGCTTGATTCTCGTGGAAAGACATCCGCCGATACAAAGTTCTCCAGTCAAAGATCAAGTACAACAACTTGAATCAGTGGCTATGACCCACTGGACATGGTGAGCTTGATTCTCGTGGAAAGACATCCACCGATACAAAGTTCTCCAGTCAAAGTTCAAGTGCAACAACTTGAATCAGTGGCGATGACCCACTCGACATGGTGAGCTTGATTCTAGTGGAAAGACATCCACTGGTGCAAAGTTCTCCAATCCAAGAGCGAAGTTCAACCTCTAACATTTCCTTGTGTTTACCCCAAGAGATCCTTGAAAGCATGCATCCACATATCATGCATTGCATCTTGACGATCTTTCCTTTTTCAGGTTTCCTTACTCTCATGCTGTTTATTTCAGTAAGAGATGGCTCTAGAAAGGTCTGTCAAAGACATCCAAGACCAGACTGCTCAGCTGCAGGAAATGTTCCTGAACTTGTCTCTGGGGCAAGAAGAAATGAAAGCGCTCCTCACAAAGAGCTTGGAGAATTCAAACAATACCAGGAGTGATCAGCTTGCGGAGCTGCAGTTTGATCTGGCAACATTGAGGATCCAAGTGATGGGGCAGTTAGTGGGCCAAATGGCTCTCATCCAAGACCTATCTCAAAGACAAGAGGAACTCAGGGTTCTTGTCCGCCAACTTCTTCCAAAAAACCAATTGGGGCAAACATCTGAGGTTGAAGAGCAGGTCACCGCTCAGCCTCCATCCACTAAAGAAGACAAGGGGAAGGCTGCTTCGCTTGCTTCAGGGTCACAAGCCCATCAACAACCTCGCCAGCGTCAACGGGGTAATCAGCGTAAGCAAGAAACATCGGGAAGACAGTTCACGGAGACTGAGATACCATCATTCTTCATATTGAAGCGCATGTTGGAGGTCAACCTGCTTACCCTAAGGGATCCTCCTCAGAAGCTCAATACCTCCTCTCCTAACTATCGTCCCGACGCATTTTGTGTTTACCACTCCTACAGCCCGGGACACGACACCAACGACTGTTGGGCCTTGAAGAACAAGATTCAAGATCTGATCGACATTGGAGTGCTGGAATTCATGCCAGACGGCGAGATGAAAATATTCCGTTAAGGAGTTCTCCACCTGGAGTGACAAAGCTCAAGCTGAAATACTTTTGCTTCATTTTGAATTTTCAAAGTTGTAATTTCTTTTGTTGTTAAACAATTATCTGTTGATGTTAAACTTTGTTTTCATTAATGCATTGCATATGTTTGTCTTGAATTCATCCATTCGTCTCACTACTCTTATGCTTTTCTTTATGATATCTGACTCTTGATAAAAAGCTCCAAGCCTTTAGAGGGAGGATGACGAAACAATACCATGATCTCATACAGTATGCTTTTGAACAGACCTTGCTGACGATGTACAGGCATTTCTTTCAATTCCCAAACACTGGAGTTATAAGGAAGTTAATCCCTAGTCAATCCCTTCGAGCCAAAGAAGTAGGAGTTTTATGTTCTAAACGATCAAAACCTTTGATATAAACCTGGGGCAGGGTAGTACCTCAGTTAATTCAAAAATGCGCATTGAAGTCGTAAACTCTCAGTTCGTAACACAACGAACGACGTCAAAGAAAAAGAAAGCATTCCTTTGGAATCAAAAGACAAGGGTGGTTCCCTATCACATAGACAGTCAATCTCTCAAAAGAAAAAGTCCACCAAGCCAAAACCTGTAAAGGAGGCTTAAGAAAGCTGGGGCATCCCGCTGACTGTAATCTCAAAAAACGGGAACAATCAGGCAAAAGTTAGGGATAACAAATCAAAATCAAAATAGTGAGGTCATTACAAATCCTCAACAACATAAAAAATATTGAAAAAGAAAAAAGAGAGGATGACTATCCCCCCAAATGCAACTGGTGAACCATCGCCCAAAAGTCGTTCCAAACTCAAAACAGAGTATGACGCACAATTAACTGAGCTTAGGGTTGAAGAACATCACGAAGAACAGGTGGGTACAAATATACTTTGAGCATTTATCCTTTGTTTCTTAAACCGTGAACCAGGCCACGTTACAACCCTTCAAAAGTCCTAATTGAAGCATGGGTTAGTTCGAAAGCATACTGTTACAAAAGGTATCCTGACTCCTGTAAGGCTTTGCTCTAAATCTTGTGTTGATCTGTCTTATAAAAAGTTTTCTGCTAAAAACGCATTTTTCAAAACTTCGAGACAAACATAAACTTTGCATTGCTTGAATATCACTGTCTGCATTTGGCTTTTTGTTTAACAGTGAAGAAATTCATACAGCGAATGTTCGGAGGAACGAAAACTCTCTCAGTGAGTTAAAATCACTTCAAAAGGATAACACTTCCAACGACAAATCTCCTATCAACAAGGGGCATGACATAGCACCATCCAGTTAACCTGGGGCAGTCCAGTCAAGGTTTCAACAGATCTTTCAAAATTCAGTTAACCTGGGGAAGTCCAGTCAAGATTTCAAGAAATCTCTCAATCCTCAGAGTAGTCTGATTCAAGACTCCTTCATCATCACTCGAGACATTCGAATGTCAAAAGTGTTTAATCATTCCTTCACCACCTGCTGGAAATTACAACCACCAACAAATCAACTATCACTATTTCCAGACTCGATTCCTGTATCTAGCCAGGGCACGTCTGAAGAGTTTGAAGATTTGATTCCTATATCCAGCCAGGGCATATCTGTTGACGACTATTTCCAGACTCGATTCCTGTATCTAGCCAGGGCACGTCTGAAGAGTTTGAAGATTCGATTCCTGTATCCAGCCAGGGCATATCTGTTGACGACTAATTCCAGACTCGATTCCTGTATCTAGCCAGGGCACGTCTGAAGAGTTTGAAGATTCGATTCCTGTATCCAGCCAGGGCATATCTGTTGACGACTATTTCCAGACTCGATTCCTGTATCTAGCCAGGGCACGTCTGAAGAGTTTGAAGATTCGATTCCTGTATCCAGCCAGGGCATATCTGTTGACGACTATTTCCAGACTCGATTCCTGTATCTAGCCAGGGCACGTCTGAAGAGTTTGAAGATTCGATTCCTGTATCCAGCCAGGGCATATCTGTTGACGACTATTTCCAGACTCGATTCCTGTATCTAGCCAGGGCACGTCTGAAGAGTTTGAAGATTCAATTCCTGTAACAAGCCAGGAAATTATCTACAACACCACTTGGGGCATTCGAATGTCAAAAGTGTTCAGCAATTCCTTCATCACCTGTTGGAAGATACGGTCCAGATGTGCTCCAAACACGGTTGCCATTCTGTCACCTTTCTTAAGTTCCAGATCAACGCCTGTAACAAGCCAGGAAAACATCTGCGGACGACTGATTGTGGATCAACACCTGTAACAAGCCAGGAAATTATCTACATCACCACTTGGGGCATTCGAATGTCAAAAGTGTTCAATGCAGTTTTACACGGACTCATCATCAGGAAATCCTACACAGATCTCCTCAAAACAGGAAGTCCTCAGTAGTTTGGCATACAACCCAAGCTTCTGATTTCCTCAACAGTGGTCCCAAGACTTCTCATTTTTCAACAATCAAGGATTCTTGCCCTCCACAGCAGCAGCCAAGGAATTGTTCTCCCCAGCAGCAGTCAAGATTCTTTTATCTTCAGCCATCCAGGATTCATTTATCCTCAGCAAGATAGCTCATCAGCTTACATGCGCATTCATCACATTCATGTTGTAAACATTGATGTCACATACATTGCATCATGCATCATAACATTGCATACAACTAACCCTTTACCTTTTCAGGAAAGATCAGTCGACAGACAAAGATCATCTTCCGAGATTCTTTCTAGAAATAGTTCAGATGTGACCTAGACATGGCAACATTCTGATGCTTATTCCAGATGCATCCATATGCAGTTTTACACGAACTCATCATCAGGAAACCCTACACCGGTTCCTCCTCCACCTTCAAGACTTCTGAAAACAGTTCACGGGTTCTCCAGTAACGGATGTTAATCTATCACTTGTTCAGATGCAATTTTTGAAAACAGTTTACGGACGCTTCCCAACAACGGATGTTGCTATTGCTTATTCAACTTCAAGACTTCTGAAAACAGTTTATGGACGCTTCCCAACAACGGATGCTGCTCTATTGCTTATTCAGACCCCCAGTTCAGAGATGTTCCAAAACATGAATGCCTTTATGATACTCGTTCACTCACAGGTGACATACAGTTCAACATTCCCAAATGGCATCTTTAAGCCCATTCTCAGATGGCATCTCTAAGCCCATCCCCCGACAAGATTCTATCGCATCAGATGGCATCTTTAAGCCCATCACCAAATGGAATCTTTAAGCCCGTTCCCTCTACCATCACATCACCGAGTGAAAATTTTAGGGCACTCTAGTGTCCAATCTTCTTTTACCTTCGAGTCGCGAAAGGCAAACTTTCCAATCTAACTCTTCAGGTTCAAGAAGATTGAACAGGGGCAACTGTTGTACCCCGAAATTTTCCCTCGTATTTTTCCACAAGAAATCACAGCTTCAGGCGTTTCCTGATTTTTCAAACTTGCTCAAGACTCGGTCAAACAGGCTTTTCTCGTCAGTCAGAAAAAATTAGGGTTTTCATTGATTTTCATGGCTCTAGAACAGTTCATACAGTTGCTTAGGGTTTTGGTTGATTTTGGCTCAACTTTGATCAGGCGAATGCTTCGTTGGCATTTGATCAGGAATTAGGGTTTTTGTGCGCGCGTTCTCGGAAAGATTTAAATTCTACAGTGCTTTTCAAGTTATGCTGGGATGTGGATTGAAACATTTGGATTAAATTCGCATTGTGTGACTAAATCAGTGAAAGGATGCTTTTGGATTGAATTTGCAGTGTCTGGTAAAAATTAGTAAAAGGAAGAATAGATCTGGGCAGTTGTTACGATTGACTGTGCATTAATTTGGATTTGTGAAGTGCCAAATTTAATTGATCAATGCCGAAGAAATGTTTATTTAATTATTTACTATTATGAATTTAAATGATTGGAATTTATTTTCCATTTATTATAATTTAAAGAATTTTAAATGATAAATAAATAATTGGAGAAGAAAAGAATTAATCAAATAAAAGGACTTTTTATTTATCTTTAAATTATTTGTATAATTGTTTTTTTGTTTACAAAATGTTTACAATAACAATATTACATTTATTTAAATTTAAATAAAAACTATCCTAAGTATTTTTCTAAATCTTCAATTCTTCATCTTCTATCCCTTGCTCCAGTAATCCATGGAATTTTATCTGCAAAATAAAGAACAAAAGAAAAGTCAATTGCAGATAAATATTAAAGAGAGAGACAGATAAAAATACAGTTCATCATTAAGGGAAATTGACTGGAATCAGTTAGCCCTCTCTGCAAATCACGGGATTTCTCCCAGTTCACAAAGAGGGATGAATGTTTGTTTGCTAATCATGAATGCACAAAGTTGAAATTCACAAGTCAAAATTTTCAAACTGCATAGTTTAAGTCTCAAACAGCATGATGCAAGGTCCAAGTCCAAATAAAACTAGAGTCCAAAGGCAAACAGAATGGCCTAACTAAAGTCACAAATTATCCAAAAAGCTGCCAAAGATATCAAAGATACAAAAGTACAAGGCTGCTCAAAACTGTCAAAAGAAGATATGAAAAGATATCAAGAAGACATAAAATATGCAGAGTTAAACCACATGTGCAAGCAAACATAGTTCATTTTCATCATTTCCCAGTGCTGCCCTTTCAGAAAAGTACACATAAAACATTGTTTATTATTTTAATGGTACTGGAGAGAGAAGAGAGAAAAGAGTTTAGGCTTACAGGTTTGGCTTTAGGCATAAAGATAAGACATAATAAACAGCTAACAGCTATCAAAAAGGGGGGAAGATATCAAACAGAGGAGGGGCAAAAAAAAACAGTAAAGCTTTTCAAACCTCTACAGGCCCTTTCAAGCTTAACAACCAAAACCCTGTCAAAACTTATCAAGCCAAATAAAAACCAGAAGCCTAAATCCTGCATAAGCAAGGCCAAGCCTTAAGCAGCAAACCAGTAAGGCCATAACTGAAGCCTGAAGCATAAACCAGTGGAGCCTGTAAAGACCTCACAAGCCCAAAACCTGTACCTGTTTCAAACCTTAATCCCTGTCAAAACAGTTAACAAACATAAACAAAAGTTAAACATCAGTCAAAGCCATAAAACCCCTTTCAAAATCAGTATACCCTGTCAAACCTGCATAAAGCTTAAGCCAAAATATTCAAACCTTGAACCAAAGAAAAACAGTCCAGTCTAAACCCTGCCTGAGTTTTCAAACCTTACCATTCCAATCCTGTCAAGCCTCAAACAACACAAACTATCCAGCCTGGAGCCTTACCATTCAAAGCACCAACCAACAATCTAAACCAGTAAAGCCATAAACCTTCATTTCAAACCTTCCAAACTAAAGCATTCAAGGCCAACAACGAAAAGCCCTCAGAAAACATCATCCCTGGGCGTAAAAAATCATCAAGCATACAGATTCAAAAAACATACTCAAGCATTCACAGATATACAGAAGTGGCAATATGAAGGGCCCTCAGAAAATACCATCAAATCCAACTCAAGCGTAACATTCAATTCAATACCAGCAAGTATTCAAAGGCAACGCCTAAAAGCCTCAGAAAGTTTTCGTCACAGGCAAACATTCAAGCATACTAAGCAAGCAACGAGGCAGAGAAAGAAGAGGAAAAGGCAAACGTTTAGGGTCAACAGAAGAAAGAGATAAAGAAGTACTGAAGCATACAAGGCAGGCAATAGGGCAAATAGAGACAGAAGAGGAAAGCAACCATACTAGGCATTTTCAGATTGTCATACATCATCATGAAATCCTAATAAAAAGAAGCAAACAAAATACATAAACCAGGGTCAAAGAAAGCTAGCGCGCGTCACCGTTTCCTCCGCCGTCTTGGCCGCCACAACACCCCCTAACCCTTTCCTCCTCCGTCTCTAAAAGGTAGTGCAGCTTTCTTCCTTTTCTTTTCATGCCTCAGCAGAAACACAATAATAAGCATTAGAATACGAAATCATAACATGCAAATAACAAAACCCTAATGAGATTAAGACAAAGATCATTACCTTGAAATCTGTCGCCCTAACGATCCATTGAAGGGAAGAGGAAGGTTGAGGACGCCGGTGGCCATGGGCAAGAGAAACTCAGGCGAAGGTGGAAGAAGACGAACGAAGCAAAACGAAGAACGGCGCTGCAAACCCTAAATTGTCCCAAGTGACACAAAAATTCACAACCCTAAAAACATTGTTAAAATGCTAATGGGCCTAACCCCTTTCCACTGAAGCCCAACGAATTTCCAGTTCATACCCCCTGTTCTATTCATTTCCTCTAAATTGCATTTGGGCCTCAAACCTTAAAGCCCATTTCTGATTTCTTTCAAAACCATTTTTAAAACTATCCATATTCTTTTTACAAATTAACATGAGTTTTTTTTTATTACATCAAATTTTTTTATAACATAATTTTGAACACACTATATTTTTTTCCTCTAACTTAAAATATTTTTATTTGTACATTAATATCTTAATACATAAAATACAAAAAATACATAAAAATGCATTATTTAAAATACTTTTTGTTATTTTATTAAAACTTATTTTGATTTATACATAAATTCTCTTTAAGTTAATACAATTTCTTTTCTTAGAAATAATTTGTACATAATCAAGACAAATATATTTTTTAATATACATAATTTAATTAAAATTTAAAACATTTAATTAAAATATTTTTTGTACATATTAAAGAAATATACAAGATTACAAAAGACTAAATAAATAAACATTTAATTCTCACCATTAGGTTAACAATACTTAATAATACATGTAAAAATCACATTTCGCACTTGTAAATAATTCTCATATACGTACACGTACACTTACACAATATACTTACATTTGATACATTATACATTTGCTTATTTTGTATATTCGTTACATTTACACTTTTATCGCAATTCGATTTGGTTGTAAATTATTGGACACTACATCCCTAAAGTCTCATCCCCATTTGTGAATTTGTACCCCCACTCCCGGATACTATTTGTAATAGCATAGACTTTAAATTCTTGCAATTTACCGCTTTCAATTATACCATGGTTAGACCTAGGGTTTGCATGTACATAAAACCAAACGCTAGATAACCTAATACAAGACAAATACATGAAATCAATACACAATCACACTTTCACCCCTAGGGTAATCCCACATGTTGCCTTCCCAAATGAGCCATGCTTGCACGTCGAGTTTCTTTGGCAAAACAAATTCAAATGATCATAAGTCCCTCGATGACGCTTTCGAAAGTTGCCTAAAACAGAATGATCATAGTCCCTTTCAAGCAAATTGCCAAAGACACTTGACACCATTGCATTCATGGTCCATACGATGACCCGCGCCCGTCCCGTTAAACATCCTAAACGCAAGATTGTCCACCAAATTCAATGGTGGAACAAAATTGTTAAAAAGGGTTGAAAACATAGAGAAAACCTTTGAGTATAATAGGGGTAGACAAAGCTCTTAATTACTTGAGATCAACTTGCAAAAAACACTTGCCTCCTTTTCAAAAACCACACTTCATACACACTTTCAAACAACTCTCAAAAACATTTTGAAACATCTTTTCGAAAAGATACACACTTTGGTAAAACACTCAAACACGAGTCAAATACAACGGTTGCCTAAGACAAGGCATCTCTTCAAAAACATTTTCAAAACACACACACACACACCACAAATTTCAAAGCAATCGAAAATCAAGGCAAGTGATCTAAAAAACCAAGTAACTAAGAGCCCATGGATAACCATGGATGAAAAGGGTGCTAATACCTTCCCTTTTCATAATCTACCCCCCGAACCCACGAAATATCTCAAAAGGTTTTTGCCGTGCTTTTTTAACCTTTCCTTTAGGATAAAATAAAAAGTCGGTGGCGACTCTTGCTCAACCGAACAAGTGCGAATACAAACGTAAAACTCAAGTCAGTTCTCCCACCGTATCACACTTGTTTTCCTTATTAACAAGTACTGTTCAGATTAACAACAACCAAATCTTCAAAATTAAAAACGAATCTTCTTATTACAAAATAAATCTCAGAAATATACAGAATCAATGTTATTCAATTCAAAATCCCAGAATCCCAATTAAATTCAATCAAGATTACAAATCAACAAAATCAAATTTAAACCAAATTTGTGTATTGCATAATCGAATCAATTACAATCAAAATCCGTAAATCAAAACAATATGTAACTGCAAAACTAAAAACCCTAAAATTCTAAACTATAAATAAAGAGAATGGACAGAACACAAAGGGATTTTTTTGGGTGCCACAGACAGTAAAATGGAGAAAAAGGAAGAGAAGATTTGGAAACAGAAAGCGAACCCTTGCGTTGAAAATCCAAAAGGAGAGGCGATTAGAGTTTCCAGATCGGAAACCCTAATCCCCCTTAAACCGCTGTCGTTTGGCTCCCACTCGCCGCTGTCACGCCGATCATCATCATCTTCAAGCACCTTTCTTCCGCCATAATCTGCAACTCAAAGAAGACAAAGCAAGCTTAGTAGAAAAATCAGAAGAAATTCAAGATTCAGAAATTGCGAGAGGGTAATTGATACTTAGCTTTTCGAATTGTTGGGTTGGGGTTTGTTAGGTGTTTGCGGGGAAAGGGTGGATGTTAGAGATGAAGCCTCTGCGGTGATCTAATTCCAGGGCTAGGGTTTGAAAGGGTTTGTATGGCGAGAGAGAAAGAATAGTGAGAGAAAGGAGATAGAGGGACACTGTTGTTTAAACGAGAAGAAAATGGATAAGGCTGTAATGAAATAAGACTGTAATGAAACGAAAAACAAAATATAAATTCATTTCCATCTCGCGCGCACTGGTCCACAATAGTTGGTGTACTCCCTAATATCTCGTTCACATAATTCTGATCAGACGGCCATGGGCCAAGTCTGTACCATAAGTTTCGTACACCCTTGCATACTCAATCTCCCGGTCCCTTTGTAAGTAATGGGCCAAGCCCATTACCTTTAGCACCCCTCGTTCTGCTATGTTGCTAGAACATAGAGCCAAGTGCACCCCCCCTTCTTCCTGGATTGTTTTGGGCTTAGGCAGCTTACCTCTAGCACCCCCTTATTTACTAGTCAACTAAGAAATGCACCCCCTAGGTTTTACTTAAATAATTATTTTTTTATTTTCTTTATAGTTTTTTATATATTATATTTTATTTATATTATATTTTATTAGTTATTTATTAATAATTATAATTGTTATTATTAATTTTTGTTACCATATATTAATAATTATTTATTATATGTAAGTATTATTATATGATAAAATAAACCATTTTTATTTTAAAATTGCATATATTATTTTTATGCTATTTGCCTTAAAACATTTTTAATCATGCATTAATCAAGACGTTTTGCAATAATATCATTAAAAAACACCAACAAACCTCAAACTATTTTCGCGAACAAATTAAGCTAATCAGCATTCTTTTTTTTGCAAATGGATTTTAGACTAATTTTGGCTTACTACGTTCTAAGTCAAAATCTCTGCAATCACTACTCCCGACCGAGTGCGAAGTGATTCAAACTATGTTTGCAAACCCCCTAAAAAACCAACCTCATACGAACTACGAACTGGGACTATGATTCCTCATAAGAGGATACGTAGACACGCGATCAAAAATTATGGCGAGTCATGCTAATTAAAACTAAAAATCCAGTTTACCCCAAACCTAAACATAGGGCTTAATATCCTTGTGAACAAGGTAGATGAAAGGTGCCTAACACCTTCCTTTTGTCTAATTGAGTCTGAAACCTAGAATCTCTGTCTGCGAATTAGGGTTTTCTATTAGGTTCCCTTCCCTAGGATAAAAAACTAATAGTGGCGACTCTTGATTTAAAAACCGGTTGCTACACTAGCCGTACTTATCTTGTGGTTAGATGCTTGTCTCCTACTAAGTACTTACAATTAAACTCGTCTCACAAATTTTCTAAAAAGCTTTTGGGATGAAAAAGGAATGGTCTTGACGTACTTATCCTTTCTGTTTCTCGCGTACTTGAATTCTAAGATGTACTTAGCTTATGTTCTGACGCTCGTCTCCAACTTAAATTTCATATCAACTCATCAAACTTCATTTTTCTCATTTGTGCGACTCCGAAAACCTTTTCGGAAATGAGTATGCTTAGTTCATTTTGATGAGAAACAAACAAGCGCTTAAGCCTCCAAGAGAGAGTAACAAGCAAAGGTTTAACTGATCATATATGATCTAAGTATCACTCTCTAAATTCAACCAACAAATATGTGGTTTTCTACCATGAACTACGAGGCTATGATTTTCTCATTGCACCATGAGAATACATAGGCACATGATTTTGAAATCTTGGCGAACACAATAATTAAAACTCAAAAACCATTCTTTTCTTTTTTCTCTCAGAAGATTGCAAATGATATTACGCTAACACACTTTCGTAAAACTAACTAAATGGTTTCTGTTGAGTACAACATATGTAAAGGGTACTAATACCTTCCCATTGCATAACCGACTCCCGAACCCGATCTGGTTATGACGTCTTCCATGGGTTTTATCAATATTTTCCCTTTCCCTTTGAATAAATAAAGTTCAGCGGCGACTCTATTGTATTTCTAGCATTCCTTACGCTCGGGTATTTTTTGGGCAGCGACAGCTAGTGACTCTGCTGGGGTGAATGGTCTCCTAAGCAAGTTTACCCTAGTTTAGTTATTTTGTGTAGGATTATAGCTTTTATTGGCTTTTTATTTCTCTTCATTTTATGTGCTTTTATTACTGCATATTCAACTTTTGTATAATCTCTAATGGTGTTGTTGGAATTCTCTAGTTCTTGTCAGTTTGTTAGGAAAAGCTCTATACCTGAACTATGAGAAAACCCTAAGATTAAGATGGTGGTTTCATAGTATTGGCCTACTTGACGTAATTGTCTTGTTGGATTGGCGCGAAAACCCCTCCTAGAATAGATCCTCTTCAGAGGTATTGTTGGCTTGCAAGTCATTTATGATTACGAAAATATTTTCAATTTGGGTTCGTGACTCTAAGGACCTTTTGTATAACCCTAAAATAATGGATTCAAAGACCTCTCTCAGTATAGAACTTCTTGAATGTATTGTTGTCTTGCGAATACTTGTTATGGCGTCAATATTTTCAAACACGATATATGACTATGGGAACCATGCTAGAACCTTGAAACTGATGTTTGCATAGTGTTGACATGCCTGGTGTACCTGTCTTGTTGGATTTGCACAAATATCTCAATTAGAATAGATTTTCTTGAGGATATGTTTGGCTTGCAAGTTATTTGTGATGATGACAATATTTTCAAACAAAATCCATGACTCTAAGAACCATGAAACCTTAGAGCCACCCCGTTGTGAGAATAACTTTGTGCCAACAATCATAAATATTCCATCGTCCATACTTATACCTCTGAAACCTAAAATGTGCATGACATTACATTTTTATACATAACATATGATTTTATTTTTAATAAATTTTAAAATACTTGAGTTGTGCAGTGAACAATTGAAGGTCAAGGATGAGTTTAGATAGAAGAAATACTCGTCCACTCAAGTTCAGGATGCTTAAAATAGAAAATTTGATAGCTTTAGTGCCAAGATCTCTTTTGCTCCAATTTATGGTTTTGTTTTCTATTATGTTCTTATTACTTTTGAATGCTTGTAACAACTACACGTTCATAAGGTTCCTTAAAAGTAAATAACAAAACATAAAAAAGAATTTTTGGAATCCACATGCATTAACATGCCTTTGCATGTATTTCCAAAGAAAAAATCTCATTTCATCTCCCCTCATCATAGAAAATCAAATTGATTCCTCAAAATGCCCTTTGAACTAGAAGCATGTCTTAACACAATGTCAACAAATGTCAGTCGGGTCAGGATTTGTTGAGAGGATAAGTCAATCAGCTGAAAAGTCAAATGAGCTCGGTCATGGATATCTTGTAAACTTTATTGATAAGAGAGGGTACCCCTGCACCAATTGCTATAACACGAATGGTTACCTCTATGCATTATCTGGTTCCATCATAAGTCAATGGAAGCCCCATTTTCTAGTCAACAACCTTCCTTTCGGATGTAATCCTCAGGTCCCTATTATTACTTACAAACATTCATTGACCATTCCTAAACCAATTGAGAGAATCAAGTTCAGAATCAGATTCAAGCTCAAACCATACTGTTGTACCCCAAAATTTGCCCTCCCATTTCTCATTGATTTCTCATCACAAAGCCCTTGAAGATCAAGATCCAGTTAGGGTTTCATCTGCTCAAGACTTCTCCTTGCACTGTTGACCCAAATTAGGGTTTGTGTTTGCACAGAGGGGTTTTGACCTAAAATGCCTAAGATGACTTTCAGGCTTCATATTGGACCCCCAAGTTTATCCTCATCAAGTTTCAAGTCTTGATTCCAAGTTTTGCCCAGTCAATTTGACAGTTGACCTAGAAATCAACTGTATTGGGGAAAAAGTCAACTGTGGCCAATTGACAGTCAAACCTCATGAAAATTGACCCACATCAACATTATGAACTCATATGAACCATTTGATCAAGTTTGGATCACAATTCCACAAGAAACTGGATCAGATCACCAAAAGGGCAAAATGGTCATTTTTAGGGTTTTGACTGCACAAAGGCAATTTTTGACTGTTTGACCTAGCCAATGGCAAACCAAGCTTACATATGGACTCAAGGACCCCATGGAATTATCTTGACATGCTCAACAATCTCAAAAGATCCCAAGTACACAAGATTGACAGTTGAATTTCCCAGTCAATTGAGCAATTTTGACTGTATACTGAAAAGTCAAACTTTGACTTTTTGGTCAAAATCAAGAGTCAAGATTCATTTTTCATCAAAACATGCCAAATCATGAAACTCGTTCACCAAGAAATCAAAAAATGCAAATTAGGGTTAGAAATGAGAATTTTTCATAACTTAGAATTTTTCTAAGTTATGAAAAACCCTAATTTTTTCCCAACTTTGCCCCACTTTCTCACCAAGATTCATTTGGATTCAAACAAAAGTCAAAACATGAAAGTTGTAGCTTGTTGCATAATCTACAACTTTGATTCACAAAGTTTTCCCAAATGAGGCTTGTATCTCAAGTTACAAATTTTTGAATAAGGGCACTAAATCATTCTTAACTTAGTGAAATTTTAACCTATTTTGACGAGGTTTTCTACCCAACTTCAAGGCCATTTTCCATACACTTCCTCTTGGAATTTCAATTTGCATTTCAAAGATGGATTGTAGTACACATTCCAAGCTTTCCAAAATGTCCAAGAACTTCTCAAACAACCTCATGGTTAGAGAGAATCGAATTTCATAATATAGCAAAAACTCACTTTTGATTAGGCCAAGTTACATGTTCATAACACTATGCATTTTCAAAACTCAGCATGCCACTTGATTACAGGCCTTTTATCTCAATTACACTCATAAATTTAATGCCAAACCTTTGTGCCAAGACCATGTTTTGTGTGTTCAATCATTGCCTAGAAGATTAATCCATTTATAGATAAAGCATTATATCCATTTTTGCAAAAGTTTCACTTTATGTCATGATGCAAATTCACAAGTACAAATGAAATCTAATTGGCACAAGATTATGAGCAAAACACTCTGATCAAGGAGAGATTATGCAGCACATTAGGGGGCCTCTACTGACCTAGAACTGAACTTGGGCATTTGTTGCTTAAAGTGTAAGTAACTTGGCATTTTGTAGCACAACTCTCATATCAGCTTACAAACACTGAAGCAAACTTGTAAAACAGATCCAGGACATCCCAACCAAGCTAGTACACGACCCTAATATCCCTCATACACTCCCAATCCCAGAATCACCTTCAAACTGCAAGAACAGGGCAAGGCCTGCAGTTTGAGTGCCATCTTTCATTCCTCTCAAGCTTTCTTGCCCAAACCAGTTCACACACAATCCCTAGCACCAGTGCAAGCTAACCAAGACCTGAAACACAACCTGTAATCCCTCTAACAAGTTCCACCATTTTCACTTTTTCATTTTGCAGTTGAAGTGCTCTAGCACGATTCAAAAGCTTTCAAGACAAAGTAAAGCTTGGAATAACATCCCTGGACCTCAAGGAAACTATCCCAATCATCACCTGGCATTGAAAGCTTCTCCATTGCCAGATAGAACTTCAACTGAACAGGTAAGTTTTTGAATTCGTATCTCTCTTATTAGGCATTGTTAGCTTTAGGTTTGTGAAGAGAATATGTCACAATCATTGCCCTGAACATGCCCATATAATTAGATTTCATTTATATTATGTATGCTTAGAAAATTTGATGTCTGAACTTTGAACAAAAATTAGGTTAAGAATTGGGAGAGAAGAAATTATCTCTCATTTCTAAGAGTTAAGACATGTTTTTTATATGTGTGAATTCGTGAGAAGATGCTTAACAGTTTTGATGTTGGAAGTTTTTGCTAAAACTCAAGGAATCAGGACCTTGCAATGGAAGAAAGTGGCGCGTGTTTTTGTTCAAACAGAAGGCTGGAGGTTGAAGAAAGGTCTTCATGGGCTGGGCTTGTGTTGACTTTTCTTTTTGCACCATACAATTGCTTCTAAACCCCCTGAGCCCATTTGGTTTATTTTTAATGTTTTTTTACTTTTTCTTTTTTTAATTGACTCATTTATTTTTTTCTCATGATATTAAAAATATAAAAATATTTTTTCTCACCATTTTTGAATTTATTAGGTATTTATTTGATTTTTCTTTTAGTTTGTACACAAATAAATAAATACATATACTTTTTATTTAAAATACCAAAATAGTGCAAATACATTTTTATACACTTTTAGTTTGTTCTACTCTCTGAAAATATTTTATAGAAAAAAATACTTTTTTTATTAAATATTAATTATTATTAATTAGTATATATAATACATATTTTGTAAATAATATAAATAAATATACTTATACATTAGTACACTTGGAATAAAATACCAAAAATATATATATTTTATTTTATTAATATTTAACATTAAAAATACATTTTTATAAATATACTATATTTTTATTTTATTTTTGTATGTAAATAATAAATATTATGTGTATTGAATAAATAATGCATTTTATTTTGTAAACTAGGGTTTTGACCTAAATATGAAGATATTCCAAAAAATACTTTTTTTTTTATATTTTATTTATTTAGCATAAATAATACTTTTTTTTTCATACATATAAAAAAACTTTTTTGCATTCTTGCATATTTTATTTCATTTCCATTTAATTTATGCCTTTAATTATATTGTAAATATTCAAAGAAAATGATGTAATAGCTAGGTTTAATTTCTTGTCCAAATAACTCCCACTTGAAACATTTGTACCCCCCTCCCCATATTATTGTGTTGTAATAGTGTAGGAATTTAAATTTCGCACTTTAATGCTTTCTAAACATACCATGCTAGAGTTAGGGTTTGTATGCGAATAAAACGAACAAAATAGTTTGACCTAATCTCAAGATAAACAAGCATGAAAATGGACAACACATCTCACACTTGCACCCCTAGGGTATTCCACTTTGTTGCCTTCAAATAATTGGACCATATTGTATGTTAGGTTTCTTTGGGTAAAACAAACAATCAAATGATCATAAGTCCCTCGATGACGCTTTCAAAAAGTTGCCTAAAATGATCAAATCCCTTTCAAAGAAAAATTGCCCAAAGACATTTAACACTATTGCAATTATGGTCTAAACGATGACCCGCGCCCGTCCCTTTCACCTCCTAATGCAAGGTTGTCCACCAAATGCAATGGTGGAACAAAATTGTCAAGAGGTTTAAAACATAACAAAAATCTTTGAGAAAACTTTAGGGTAGATAACTCTTAAGTACTTGTCAATTTGCAAAGAAAATACTTGCCTAATTTCAAACCACACTTCACAAACACTTTCAAAACAAACTTTCAAAAACCTTGAAACATCTTTTCAAAAGACAAAACACCTTTTGTAAAACATTCGAGTAAAGAATTGTTACAAGGGTAGCCTATACAAGGCATCTTTTCAAAACATTTTCAAAACCACACACCAAGCACCATTTCAAACAATTGAAAACCAAGGCAAGTTGATCTAAGCAAGTACCTAAGAGCCCATGGATAACCATGGATAGAAAGGGTGCTAATACCTTCCCTTTCTATAATCTACTCCCCGAACCCAAGAAAAATCTCAAAGGTTTTTGCTGTGCTTTTTAAACCTTTCCTTAGGATAAAATAAAAAGTCGGTGGCGACTCTTGCTCAACCGAAACATTTGCGAAAACAAACGCAAAACCACAGTCAGTTCTCCCATCGTACCACACATACCTCGAGTTAACCTAGAGGGAAGGCATCCCTGTTTTGACCCGATCCCTGCAACATACGAGACATTGCTACCTCAATTGTTCATAAATAGGATGGTAGTGCCCACATCATTGAATTCGATGTCGAAACCGTACAAACCTTGGTATAATGTAAATAACAAGTGTGAGTTTCATGATGGATCAGAAGGGCATACCATTGAAAACTGCATAGCCTTCAAAGAAGTGGCGTAGAAGCTGACTAACAACAAGATATTAACTTTCAAGAAGAATGGCCCAAACATAGACATTTTGATTTCAGGGTCAAACAATAATGAAATTAAGGGATCTCCAAAACTTATTGGAATCCTTAATTACCAAAAAGGTGTTAAAACTCTAGGAACCGACATCAATGGCTTGACTCATAATGATCAAGGGAGTACTTCAGGACAAATCAAGGAATAATTGGGATCTTCAAGTGGAAAAGTGATTTCAAACCCTAGTAAGGGGAAGCCACTTGTCGCGCCAGTGCACTATCCTTAATTAACGCCTTATGGGCTCCACATCAGTAACCTTTGTTTGTTCCACCTCAAATTCATAACCAGAACCACCAGAGCCAAATCCATAGTAAGTTCGGACCCGAGAACAATATAGATAGGAGGAATGCTCCTCTTGACCTGATTCATATACCCCATGGTCAGCTTCGGCCATATTTGATTTAGAATTCACTAGTGTTTCCTAAACCTCTCAAACCTTTGCCACAATTACACTCGCTTGAGTATGACTCAAATTTCAAATGTGGATATCACACTGGATCATTGGGGCACTATGTTCAATATTATATGGCATTCAAAGCCAAATTTCAAATGTTGATCGACAAAAAGAGCCCAGTCTTTGAGGAGGATGACCCATATGTCAAATGTGAGTATCACACTGGAACAGAGTGAGTGCAGCATCACAATTAGATGTTTTGCGTGATTTCAAAACTAGGAAAACTTATAATTTTGTATATTGGACGATATCTCTTTGTCGTTTGGTGCTCCCTTGCATTAGAGGTCTTAGGAATCATTAAAAAACACTTTTAAATTGATCAAAACCTTGAAAATGAGCTTTCTAAATAAAAACAACATGCATGTGCCTGCACATACGAGTTTCAGGCTAGAAAATGTAACTCAATATTAAAGCCTGTAGCTTACATGTCCTATAAGCTGACACATGCACTTATATAGGCTGACACATACTGTAACTTTCAGTTTTCAGTTTTATGTGACGACACATACCATTTTCAGGTTGTCATATCTACTGCATTATTAAAGCCTGTAGCCACTAACTTGCATAGGCTGACACATATGCCTTTCAGGCCGGCACATACTGTTAGTTTTTGACTTATGTTCCGACACATATGTATTTTAGGCCAACACATTTTGTTTGATTGGGTCAATTTTTCAATTATTTTTAATTCCGAAAATCACCTCTTTGCATATAAACTTTCACAACTATAAATATATCATTCATGCATCATTCCAACTTGATGAAACTATACACACTTACTACATATTCTCTTCACCTTTAACCTTCAACCTATGCATACACACTGATAAATCACACATAATTATATTTTTTCAAGGTTCCATCTAGGAGAAGCTTGATAACATCCAATTAAGTTCTTGTGTAGCTGAGAATATTGGATTCAGATTCGTAAGGGGTTTCATCTGGAAAAACCTCGAGTTTATCCTCCAAGATCTATGGTACATTTAGGGATTACGTGCAAGAATTTCAAGAGAGGATTTCATCCAAGTGAAAAGCCTTCAGAGTTTGGTACCCAAGGAAGTAGCACGAGAGCGATGAATCAAATTAAAGAGTCTTGTGTGCAATAAGTACAATTGATCATGCACGAAAGAGCTTTAGAGTTTGGTACCCAAAGGAGTATTAAGATTCGATAAATCAATTGGTAGTTATTGTGTCTTGGTCTTTTTGAAGATCAGAAGAAGATAAGGGGTTTAATCAACATCAAATGGTTAGGGTTTATAGGGTTTCTCTTGAACACTTCTCTTATAATCATAATTTTGTAAAGTAAGAAATTTATCTCAATTCCAAAATAGAATTAGGGGGAGATGTAGCCATAGCAAGGACGATTGGTGAACTTCATAAATAAATCCTTCTCTCTCTCTCTATCTCTCTCTCTCACACACACACACACACACACACACACACACACACACACACACACACACTCTCTCAACCTATCTCTTACTCTCGTTTACTTTCTATATGCAATTTGTTGAATGTGTTATTAGATCAATCAATTCGTATAAAAAATTTCTTTTGATTGTTAAAGTTTAAATTGTTTTGTTGATTAGCTTATAATCACTTTGAGTGTAAGTGCTTTTCATATCAACAAAGCTAAAAGAAAATTCTGAAAAAATTAATTGCGCGCCACATGTTTGATAAATTGTCAAACTATGTTTTTAACATGATTTCATAGGAAATAGGAAACCTTGCGTTTGATATTAAACTTTTAATTGAGATATTATTCTCACTATTACAAAACGCGTAAACAACAATGTCATGTTCACCACGGTTCTTACCTACACCGTGGTGACATCTCTAAACTAAGGTGCTCCCATTTTATTTTTGTTTTGTAATTTAAAATTAATTGTATATAACAACAGTTGATGAGCCAACCGTGGTGAAATCATCAAGCTTTCATGGGTTTGAACCTCAGCGTCATCATATATATTATTCCATTAATATTAAGGCGCACATTTTTTTTAAATAAAAAACTTAAAAGGTTATGACTACGGTTGGTATATTCCACTATTGTGATATAGTTTGTTTTTTATTTAAAATTTAAAATTTTTTATTGTAAATTAAACTCTGGCCCTTCTTTATGAAATTTCACTATGAAAGTAATATGTCATAACTGTTTCTAGTTTCGACCATGGTGATATCTTTATAATATTATACACTCCTAGTTAGCTTGTCTCTTCAGTATCCTTTTTTTCCATTGAAAAAAGAAACTAGACTAAACAATACACGATTTCAACCCTAAACCCTAACATTTAATACTGTGAAACAATACATGATTTCAACCAAAACACCATCGTTTACCCTATCATGTCTCTTTAGTATCAATTCTTCATAGTGTATTTGTCATTTTCGTCATTATCGTAAAGGTTGACAAAACCATCACGATTGTGATGTCGAGAAGGAAGAGTACACCAACAAAGTTGTCACTGTCGAGAAGGAAGACAACAACAACACCATGTTTCCATAAGAAAAGAAGACAACACCAACACCAACACCAACATCATTTACTTAGTCATAATGTTTAGGATACATAAATATTTTCCCATACATCTATAGTAAACTTCATTTTCCATTATTGTAGGTGTTGTTTATGTTGTGGTTGTTGTTTATGTTCTTATTGTTCATGTTGTTTTTGAACGTAGATGTCGACCTACTCGAGTTCTTCATCAGATACTAGCGAAGAACATCAAACAAATGAGTGTTGTGCAAATGAAACTCAAAAAAATGATACTCAATCAAAAAGATCACAAAGAGGTGTTACAATGATGCCCCAATTCACATCAGTCCGTAAATCATCCGGTGAAAAAATTTCGATCAAATTTGATCCGTTCTACAGAGTAGTTGATTGTGAATATTAGTCTAATTTTAAGAGTTATGTTGTATTCCTTGGATGGAGCAACGTAAGTATATTGATAGATGATTGGAAACAAGTGGATGAGAAAGACAAAGAAAGCATATGTACAAACGTTAAGGTATTACATACTATAATTTTCATGTATTAGATATCACTACCTATAATTTCTAATACATTGAATTAAATGTAGTTGAATTTTGACTTTACCGATGACTCAAAGTTGAAAAAAAAGTGGATCACTTATGCCAGTACTCGTTGGAGGGGATTTAAATCACAACTCACTGCTGACTACATTAGGAAGCCTAAGAGCAGTCTTGATCTTCCATGGAAAAGATATAGTTTTATATCGAAGAAGCAATGGAAGAAGTTTGCGAAGATACGTCGGTCTGAGGAATTCAAGGTTAGTACTAGTCTTATTTAACCTATAATGTTATGCTAATGAGTTATAGACACTAATCATATATATTATTCACTATGTTAATAACAACTTAAAAGCGAAGTAGGAGTACGAAACAAGGCAAAGAACATGTATCCCCATAGATTGTCTCATGGGGGTTACAAGAAACATGAGAAAAGAATAATGCTTGAAAAACATTCACCAATAGAAGATGGTCACATCCCATCTCAACCGTCAAGACATGAGAAATGGAAGAGAGCTCGATTAAGACTAAATGGAGAGTACACCTCTGAGGCAATAAGAGTAGTTGCCTAGAAAATTGTAAGTATGATTTGTTTTGCCTATGTTATTTGTTATTTAAATGTGTCCGTAACAATATACGTAAGTTGCTCATATTGTGTAGGATAAGTTGGTTGAGGAGACTCGTGAAGGCGCATTTGTTCCAGAAGCACAAAATGACATATTAGTAGAAGAAAATGGAAGAGATGAGCATGGTGGGCATGTTCGTGGTGTTGGAGAAGGTGTCGGCCTGAGGATATTCTTTGGGTCTTAAGAAAAAGTACAAATAGCTCGGAATTAAATGCACAAAAACAAAAGATTGAGAATGTTGAGAGGAAATTAGAAGAACAAAGGAGGTTCTTTGAAGAGCATAGGGAAAAAAGGGAGAAATATGTGAAAGGTTTCAAGAGTTATATTCAATATGTTCTTTACTTGAGATTTTAGTGTTTTATCAGAAATGTATGATATATATTGTACTTATTTTTGTTCTAAGTGAATATTATGATGTAGATATTAAGTGAAAACCTCGAACAACATATAAATGTTGATGGTGATGATTATCATGATCATGATCAAACTCCAAGTACAAGTTTTGTACATTGTGCTTATACAAAAGGAAGTAATTGTTCAGCCCCTTCCCCCCTCCAGCTAACCGCAATGAGTTATTGGACCCTAACTCAAATTAAATTACTACATTATACTTGAACGTTGCGGTGATAAATGATGTACAACCTCTCCCACTAGAACATTGTCTATATGTGGATTTATTATATTACAATCCTGAAGATGTAAGAGATTTTCTGCTGGATATAAATGTCTAGATGTAGGGATATTGCAAGGCTGATGCACATAAGTATATGGTGAATATACATGTCATTATAAAATGTTATCATTTTTTGTATTTCCTCAATTAATTTATCCATTTTCTTTAACCATTTAGGTACATTCACCATGTTTGTATAGAGGTGAATAAATCGAGTGTTTATGGATTATTGGATCCGCTTTTTATTCGATGGGTATATAATCAACCAAAAAACATTTAAGATTACTTTAAAAAATGGTTAAATGAGGAAGGAAAAGAATGTTACTTAGCACCATTTCTCTGTTGGTACGTATTTTTGTAATTGATGTTTATGTATTATATATTAATTTTGTTTTAGCAAATACTAATAATATACGTGCTCATGTTTATTCAGTGGTCATTATCAATTGATCATAATATCATTTAAGACGAATACGATAACTATACTATGTTCGTTGCATGGTCCACTCGACAAGAAAATGAAAGAGATTATTAATTCGTAAGTGTATGTTTAATTCATTTTCTTTGATATTGTAAGTAGTTTAGCATGTAATATATTTAATTCATATTCAATGTACAGTGTTGTGGAGCAAGTGAGTATGATGGGAAATGTTAGAAGAAAGCCCTCATGGATCTCTCCTAAAGTAAGTGGCCCAATTACCTGTTTCTTTCATTTACATTCATGTGTTATTATATTCATGTGTGGTTACATTCATGTGTGGTTACATTCAATTGTAGACGAGAAATAAATCCGAGAAATACGAGTGTGGGTATTATGTCATGAAACACATGTTAAACATTGTCTTTGTCGACATTGTTGATTCATGGAATAAGGTATATATATAATAATATGTTTACATATATTAATATATAAGTTGACATATATTTTAAAAACTTTTTTTATCTTTCTTATGTATATGTTTAATGATGTAACCCCATTCCCCGTTGAGGACTTTGTCAATCTTCGTAAACGTTGGGCGTATATCCATAATATGCTTAAGGGTTCTGCTATTTGATTTATTGAGATGTGCTAATGACTTATTTTATGTATATGATGATGTGAGTATTACTTTCAACTTAAACATATTGTGATTGATGTAAATATTGATTTTGACTTTTGATGCACAATGTTAGCTGTTTTTTATGCTCTTTATGCATTGTTAATAAAAATATGGGTTGTTTTATATTCTCTTATATGGTTATAATAGTTATAGGATAAAAAATGGGAAGAATTTGAGAAAATAATTGTATATTAAAACAGAGGAAGTTTTGACAACAGTTATAAAACCTAATCGTGATTGTATATTAAACAGTGACTAGAATAATATAAATTACAAAGTGTTGATGCTGAGAATCGAACATGGGACCTTTAGTTCTATCACAATGGTTGGGTTAAAGAACCATTATGATATGGCACGCGCTTTCTAGAATACAATAACAGTCTCAGGACCAGAATTGTAAGTAACCCATATACATCCACACACTACATAACAACATCTGGTCCCGCGTGGTTATATATCTTTCACAACCGTTGTTAAATGAGTTTTCCTTAGTAGTGTATGTTGATTGATTTTATCATTATCTTAATTGCATATAGCTTGTTCATATTTGAGTTTCCAATAACTAGGCTCATTTAGACTACTATTTTGATTTAGGCCAAAAACCTTTCGCCTAATATTTTTTTTCAAATAAGTTTTTAAATAACTAGTTTTGAAAGGTAATTTTTAAATGGGGATCTATTCACCTTCCCTCTAGTTAAGTCTTCATAGCCTAACAAACCGTGAGGCATTGATCAAAGAATGCAATAGTTTCAAGGTTAAAATGTAGAGGTTAATTAACACAAGGTCACCAACACTACTACAAAAAGTCCTTGTAATATCGGACGCGAAAAGTGTTTTACCTCAGTTTCAGAAGCGTCATAAATATAGTCGTCATAAAAAGTATACATTTAACACATCAGGTTTTAAAACACCTAGAGGTATTGTAATTGCGCAAGGGTTCGAACCCCACTAGCTACATTTTATTATTTACAATAATAGTGTGTCACGTATCTCGGTTTATCAATAAAACCGAGGGATAAATTATTTGTATTTTTTTTTTTAATTAAACTGGTTACATTGCTTACACAGAAAATTTATAAAATAAGTTGTTTACAAAATACAATATTTACCCGGAATATTAAAACTAGTTACATTGTTTACACAGAATATCAAGATAAAAATTAAATTGTCCATGAAGATCATATGTTAGATCTTCAAATCCTTGATATCCTGGGAAGATTAAATGCTGGGAAACAATATATTTTCTATGACTTTTCCTTGCATTTGTCTCTGATATCAACAAAAAAAGGTTAGATAAAAAAGGGTAAGATAAAAAAAAGGGTTAGATAAATAAATAGTTAAGTACACAAACCTTAAACCCAAATAATTTTCATCTCTTGCAATCAATCATAGAGAACTCTTCATAACAAAGACTCTTGCATATCTTAAAGTGGAGGATAGTTTCAGGTCGTTCATTGTCAATTTTTGATATTCAGAATGTTTTTATAATGGAAGTTAACCTAAGTTTCACGTGGATCACTAATGGTAGTGTCTTGAGTGTTGATAGTCATGAAATAGACAGCAAGTATTTGATTAAGGATGGTGACAAATATCCTCAACTTTAACGGTAAAACATCCCCTCGGTTTTTAGGAACACCGAGGTGCAAGATATTTTTATTTTTTTAAAATTTATATTGTTTACAAAGAATATTAAAATACAATATTACAACAAATTTCCACTTCTGATTTAGGCTTAGTGAAATTAACAAAAGCATATCCTTTGTTCATCCCAATTCTGCAAAATAATAGTAAACCACACACAATCATCAATCATCATTATTTTTAAAGTATGGACAATAACGTTCTAGAGAAGGAATTTGGTAGCATATCTGAATTTGGTAGACAAAAGCATAGGAGAAAGTGATTTCAGCAACAGATCTTTAGTGAAATCCAAATTATATTGCATACTTTTCTATTGCATATCCAAAAAGCACTCTATAACTTATCCAACCTCAGATAAATTATTTTATTTTCTGCACTTGCAATCCATCTCAGATATTCTGGATCAAAAATTTTCATGGCAATGGACAGTGGTAAATATTTTCTCTATCATGTGCGGCTACATATTAGTTAGAATTAGAATAAAATCTATTTAACAAAGATATTTATAATAAAATCTGATAACTTTACCCCTCAGATTTATCATAAAACTGAGGTATAAAATTTTCTGATTATAACTATAATCTCGTTTTTTTAAAACTGAGGTAAAAAGTTTTTTTGTGTGGAATTTACATTGTTTACATTGAATGAATATCTTTACTGATATCCATCATCCGATTAGTTAAGTCCCCTCATTTCATTGTGTAAATTTTTAAAAGAGAAGGGAGCTTCCTTCATTGTCCCCTTGAATCAAGAATGATTTTTCTGCACTTGCAATCTATCAAATGAATAAAAACACAACAATAACACCAACAATAACATCAACACCATTATGTGAGATAGATTTCTAGGGAAGAAAAAACATTTTGTTCTATAAGAACATTGAGGGTTTGGGAGACTAAAAATAAGTAAGGATTAAAGTAAAATCTTTTTGCTTTCATAGTGAAATATGTTTATTTGATCCCTCAGTTGTATCAAAAAACCAAAGGATTAGTTGTTTTAGTATACAATTATAATCAATATAAAACATAAACCGCGGAAGTTTGGACTCGAAGTGCATCCTTATCAATTTTACCCATTGTATATATTAGAAACTGATGTAAATTTTTATTTTTATAATTAAAAAATATAAAATATGGTGTTCTTAGGTTTAATACCTCGTTGTTTTTCTGGATGACGTGAAAGTTCCGTCATGAAATGCGTTATTTATTGTAGTGCAAATCTCAAGAAAGAAGCTTCGGATGTGTTTATCTTAGTTCTTAAGCCATATAACGAGGAAAGTAGAGGATATCCACAATCCCTAAGATCATGTACCACAAGGAAAGCATTAGAAGACTTACGAGTGAGATACCGCCATTCCTTGTGAAAATGTTGAGGTGATGCCCTGGAGTTACAATGCCACAACCCTCGCAAATAAAGAAAAGGAAGAAATGACAAATGAATCTGAAGAAGCTACAGCCTATGAAAAATCCAAGGAAGAAGATTTCAATTATTATCACATCAATTCTGGTGAGCATGATGACCTCAACCTTTGGGTATGGAAAAGTTAGTAAAATATGAATCAAGCATGCTACTTCAAAGTTGATAATCAGGTTGTTTCATCATTTTTGTTTGCAATTCTCCTTGTTTGTTAATATATTGTTTGCTAATAAATATTGTTGATTTTAATAGTAATAGTAATGAATTTAGCATGCATTATTTTGAATCAATCCTTTTGAGTTCACACTTTTTTCCATATTTATCGCAAAATAAAATGTGTCAATATTTCTCCCATTTCACTTGTTTATATCCAAGTGTTTGTTTAAGCAAAGATCGGAGGGAGAATGATGAAAACGAAATACCCAAAATTGTTAATGGTATGCTTTCGCATAAAAATCAGTTGATGATGAAAGACTTTGTTTCACTTTCCAAACACCGGAGATATAAGGAAGATAATACTTCATCAACCCCTTTGAGCCTAGAAGTTTGTGTTTCTTTCTATACAAAAAACCCTTAATCTTAACCTGGGGCAGGGTAATTTTTAACTAATCCGGCTATGCATTCGAATCTCCAGAGAATCGTTCTGAACGCCTAAGAGGTTTAACCACATGTTCTTCTTCATACACGTCAATAAGTATCGAAGTAATCATGAAAAATCAAGAGTACAGTGGTTGTTCCTTAATAACCAATGACATGACAGTCACCAGCCTATTCAAACAAAAGGAACAAATGTCATATACAATGTTCCAAAAAAATGCAAAAAAAATTTCTGCAAAGTCGAAATTAAGAAGGCGACTTAGGCAAAATGAGGGCATCCTGATGGACTGAGAGTTCAAAAGAAACAATCCAGAAAAAAGTTAGCGAAAATGAAAAAGAAAAATAGAATAATAGAAACAAAAATGAAAATAGGTGACCATCATATCAAGAATCAAATGGTCACCAAAATTCTTGAAAATAACGTGTATCTTTAAATTATTAGTTTGTTTGATGTGTTACTTTGGTTTTTTTGACTAAGTGTTATTTTTCAATTAAGAAACCTATAATAGTTAATGGACTGTCGGTTTTGTTGTAGAATTTGCATATGGACGGTGTTTGAGTTGATTTCTCACATCAAATAGGAAAGTTCTTGGCAAGTTAAAGTGATACTATTACAACACAATCCAATATGACCCGGCAAAAGAACTCTATATGTATATATATCGAGATCATAGCTCCACTAAACAAATATCCAAATTTCATTTTCATGGATCATATGGTAAAACCAAGATCCAAATCTAAACGTGCTTTAAGAGGTCCTAAAGTGACCATTAATTTTGTGACTGTTTATGAAATGACAGGAGTAGAAACCAATTCTTTGCATGGCCTTGTAGCCTTTATTTTCTTTGGACTTCTTGGTTTCCTCCAAATTAGATATCCAGATAATCCTACACCATTTCAACTCCATCCAAATACAACCTTAGTATCCATTGCTAGTTTTCTACTATATTGTTTGGCCTTTTGGGTTAAGTTTAAGTTTGATACAAGGGTTGATGCCTTCATGGAAGTGTTCGGTTCGCTTTCATTGGTTTCTTTAGTGGCGATGTTGCTACCAGACAAGTGGGAATTATTTGGATACATTGTCATATACACAATATGGTTCATTTGTCATGTAATTGTCATGGCCATACTTTGGTTTTTTGAGCTACGTCCAAAATTGAAGAGGTTGCGACCACTCTTGCCAAATACTTCAACAGATTTGAGCTAATTACACCTATATTCTAAGAACTTTGATTATTTTTTTGCTTGAAGTTTGTAATAGATGTGTTACTTGTGTAAAAACATGAATTACCAAAGGTAACTCGTTATTGGAAAATGACATGTTTAAATTGATTTATTTAAATTTATCTATTAACCTATGTAATTTTTAAATTATTTAAAAGAGCATGTGAAAACAATTTATGGTTCGATGACATTTATAAGTTGTTTCTAGCTCTTTTTTTTCTCCATAATCTATAGCTTATTTGAAAACAATTTTTTTTGTTGTAGAAAAATTGTATGTATAAATAATTAATATTCATTTGTGATTATTTATGATTTTTGAGTATGCACTTTTCATAATGACAAACCGATTAAAAAGATGTGAAAAATCATAAAAATATAAATATAGAGTCACAAAGTTTAAGAAGTGTCTAATAGATTATAAAAAATAAATAAAATATAATAAAAAAACAATAATCATCATGGGGGATATTTCGTTGATGAGAAATATGTAGGAGGGAAAGTGCCTAACTGAATGTGTGATGGTGATATATGTAGTTACTTTGAGATTTTGGGGGTTGTTAAAGAGATGAAGTTTCTAGGGGTTTTGGAAATGTGGTATGACTTTGCTGGAACACTTAAGGCGATAGAAGATAACTTTGGTACAATAGAAGCATTAAACTGGTCTAAGACTATTGGAAAGGTTAACATATATATTGTACACCCTATTTGTCAACCTGATATTATTGTTTCCCTACCTGAGAATGACTCCAATGAACAACCTAATGCTCAACCTGAGGATGCTATTAATGTTTAACCTGAGGATGATATTTAATTCTCAACTTGAGGATGATATTATTGTCCAACCTGATCCCTAACCTGATGATGTTACAAATGCCCAACCTGACAGTGATGATAGTGCATTAGGGAACATGTTTGATAACTCAGAGGATGAGGTTTTAAATGATGGATTTGATAAAGTGTTGGTGGAAGAAGGGGGTCTTATTACTGGCCAAAGTGATCAACATGTTGATGAAATACTAACAGATGAAACACCTCAAAATAAAAAGTGGAAAGGTGGGAGACCAAATAAAAATAATTCAATAAGCAGACCCAAAAAACACAAGGGAAGACCTAAGAATAAAAGGGTGGATGAAGGAAGTTCAACGTCAATATGTGATGAAGTATCAAGTGATGAAGATGTCCTTGATTTTGGATTTAAGGATAGGACAACTGGTAATAAAATATGTTGAGGTTTGTTAGATTCTGACTATGTAACTGAAGAGGTAGAAAGTGAGGATGACATGAGTAGTGATTATTCAAATGATCGTGGGAAGGTTAAACACCCATCATTTGTCATGCCTAAGAAGTTCAATGACTATAAGTGGGTGTTGGGAAGCTTGTTTTCAACAAGGGAGGAGTTCAAGGAAGCTATTGTGAGTTATGTTGTTCATAATGGTAGGGACTTAAGATTTATAAAGAATGACAAGACTAGGGTTAGAGTGGGCTGCAAGGAAGGGTGTGGATGGGTTGTTTTATGTTCCAAATTTCCTAATAAAGATACACGGCAATTGAGAATACTGAATGAAAATCACACTTGTAATAGAGAGTTCAATGTTAGGATGTTTAACATTAATTAGCTTGGGAAGAAATTATACTCAACTGTTAGAATCAACCATAATGTGAAACTAACTGCTATATGTGAAAAAGTGCATGAGAAATGAAATGATGGTATGAATAGGATGAAATCTTACAGGGGACGGAAGGCATAAATAAATATTGTTGAAGGATCATTTAAGGAGCAATATCATAGATTGTATGACTATACACAGTTATTAAGGTCTAATCCAAACAACACCATTAAGATGAATATCCAAGCAACTGAATCACAACCTGTTGAACTTGAAAAAAAACCTGAGGACTATGTTAGTAGACCATTACTACCAAGTTTTCATAGACTGTACATGTGCCTTGATGCTTGCAAGATAAGTTTTCATGTGTGTAGACCAATAATTGAGGTTTATGAATGTTTTACCAAAGGCGATTATGGAGATCGGATTCTTGCAGCAGTAGGTAGAGACCCCAATGACCAAATGTTACCCATTGCACTAGCTGTAGTTGAACCTGAGACTAAAGACTCTTGGGCATGGTTCTTTGATCTACTAGTTAAAGACTTGGGAGGACAAAAAGTATGCAAACATATTACTTTCATTTCAGATCAACAGAAGGTAACATTCTTTGATTTTAAATTGAAACATATAGGTCATTCGTGATTTTAAATTGTAACATTATTTGTTGATTATCTGATTAGGGCTTGTTACCTGCAATAAAGAAGTTGTTACCTGGAGTTGACCAGAGATTCTGTGTTAGACACTTGTATAGCAACTTCAGAAAAAGGTTTCTAAGCAAACTGTTGAAGGAATTAATGTGGAGGGCAGCCAAGGAAACATATCCCCAAGCATGGGAAACATAAATAAAAAAGTTTAATGAGGAGGAATTCAAATACTTGCTGAAGATTCAACCTAGATTTTGGAGTAAGTATATGTTCAAGTATAGTACAAAAAGTGATGTGTTGGGATCAACAATATGTATGAAACTTTTAATAGTGTTATCATTGGACCAAGACAAAAGTGAATTGTAAAAATGTTAGAGGAGATAAGAGGGTACCTCATGGATAGATGGGAAACTAATAGAGCCAATATTGAAGATTATAGTGACTCTGTACTTCCAAGAATTAAAAAGTGCTTCGAAGAAGGAAAGAAATCTCAAGCTTCTTTATAGCAAGGTAATTCAATAACTAATTTACAATTTATAAATATATTATGAATATTTACACTAACTAAGTGAATTTAATTAGTTATAAAGGTGTTGTACCCCAAAATTTGCCCTCCCATATTTCTTAAAATATGTCAAGAAAGATCCTCAAGTTGCTCAAGGTAGTCCAAGAGTTGGCCAGACAAGCTCTCTCCTAAGGCAGTCTACCCCAAACTAGGGTTTCATGTTGCATCAAGATCCTTGATTCCAAGTGGTACCAAATGATTAACATTGTCCTAATATGTTCTCAAGATTATCCATGTCAAGTCTCAAGCCATGCAGAGGAATTTTGCTCAGTCAATTGCTCAAAGGTCCAAAAATCGACTGTGCTAGGGCAAAAGTAAACTGTGACCCACATACAGTCAAACTTCAAGATTTTTGGTCAACATTATCATTTTGAAGTATATTTCATCATTTGATCAAGGGTTGATCATGATTCATCAAGGATTGCTCATAATTCATCAAGATTCAAAAGTTGCTAAATTAGGGTTTTGTAGGAGAAGTTAAGTCAACTTTGACCAATCATAACTTTCTCATACTTTATGAGAAATGACCCATCCAAAGCTCATTTTTAAGAGGATGCAGTTCCCTACAATCCATCCTCAACTCCAAAGATCAAAAAATGCACACACAAGAAGTTGTGAATTTGGACATTATAGGTCATTTTGAAAAGTCAACAAAAACACCTTTTTTGTCAAAGCTTCAAACATGATCATGGAATATCAAATTGAGATGAGACCAAAATTTTTGGTTAGAGGACATCTCAAGATTTCTAAAAAGTAAAAGAACACCTCCAAAGGTTCAAAATTGAGGAAGTTATGCATTGTTGAAGTTGGACTTTTTTGCAAAATTGCCAAAAGTCAACTATACCCAGAACTTCAAATTTTGCCAAATAGGCCCATTCTTTTTCACTTGTTTTGAGTTGGCATTATTGCCCACGTGCTCTAGCCTTGGCCTTGTGTCCATATCATATTTTTTTTAATTATTTTTATTTTATTTGAATTAATTTGATTTAAATCAAAATAAATCAAATAAAAATCCAAAAGCATTGATAACAAAGATTTTATGGTGATTTCAGGTTTCATTATACAGCTTGCCATCATCAAACTCGTATCAAGGCATAAGTGTACAAAAATATGGGATTTGGACCAAATTTGGAAGGTTGTTAAAGGAGGATCAAATCAAATATCAAAGCATTGATAGAGGAAGATTTGGACAGCAAAAACAATCCTAATACATTGTGCAATACATAAGGGTGGTGTGCAGACCAAAATAAGGGTTGAAGATCAAGCATAGAGCCAGACCAAATTTGAAAAAACAAGAAAAAGTGTGAGATCGAAACAGGGCTTAGAGGCATCCTCAAGGCTTGGTACGTGTCTCACTCGTTTCCTGGCAACCTCCACAAGCGAAAGCAAGCAAAACCACGTGCAATCAAGCATCCCAACGCACTGTAAGTTAGTCACGAACTCACCCTTTTCTTGATTTAGTATTTTGAAATTTAGGCATTGTTAACTTGTATTGATGGCATATTCTTAATCTACACATCATTTGCAAGCTTTTGGTATTACTCGATTTCATTTATCTGACCTATATCATGGATCACCATTGCTATGGTTTTGTGTTTGTTTTTAGGGCTTTTTGTTTCAGGAAAAATTGACCCTAATAATGGCCATGGTTGCAATTAGGAGGATGAGACGACCTCAACCATGGTCTTAGAATCCATTTCCATGGTCTGTACAAGATTTTGGAATGGACATGGTATGTAGTGACGGACATTTGTCCATGGGTATAGATCCTGGAAATTTTAGCCACGGTCCAAAGACAGGGACGAAGGCGTGTCGCTTCCCCATTCGTCCATTTAAACGTTGGCGCGTTTTTCTGGATTTTGTCCACTAATGCTTGTTTTTATATTTTATTATTTCCTTTTAATATTATATCAAACAGAAGCATGTGATCCAGTGGCAAGTGTGGCATAGATTTCCCTTCAGAACCTGGGTTCGAATCCCATGTCCCCCTATTTTCTCTATAACATTTTCCTTCAGGTAATCACATGCACGCAGGAGCTTGAGGTCTACCATGAGCCTTCACCATCCAGTATGCCAGATGGCCAGGTGGCCAGATCTGGTGGCCAAGCATTAAAGGTGCACCATAGGCCAGTCAACGCACATGCACTGGATCAGAAAAAAGTCCAACGGACCAGCATCATTGGGCCAGCCAATTGCTATTCACACACCTCAAAACCAGGCCCATTCTCACTCTTTCTCTTATATTTTGTTTATTTAATTTAATTACTTTATTTTGTTTAATTAATTTACTAACCAATAGAATAATTCCTTTTTATCAAAAAATAACCAAAAATATTTTTTACCCAATTAAATTTCAGAATTTTACTTTTTATTAATAAATATTAATTAAATAATTAGGTTGATTAATTAGGTAACTTTAATTTATTTTGTAAATATTTAAAATTAATTAAAATTTAATAGGTTTTAACCCTAATTCATTTATTTTATTTTCTTCCCAAAAATATCAAAAACTCCAAAAATGTGTCATTAATTATTTTTCATTAATTAATTAATTTAATAATTAAATTAGTGTTTAATTTTAGGATTTAATTTCTTTTCTTAAAAATAAAAAAAACAAAAACATTTTCTTTTAAAAGGGTCAAAACCCTAATTTCGCATTCGATTTAGTTTCGCATCGCGCGCTTTATTATTATATCCAAATTATTGTATCTGCTCCCGGTTTGTAATAATTAATTAGGATATTTATTTTTCCGCTTTTATTTTATTTTCAAAGGGTTGCTTTTGGCGATGTAAATACCCGACGCCTTGTAATAATTTAGCTTAAAATTCCGCATTTTAATTTTGTAAATATTCAACTGCTAGATGTTTGGTAATAGGGTTTGCATGACAAGAATGAATGCTTAATCTTAAAATCAAATTAGATCACCCTAAACATGTACAAAGATAAAAATAACTGAAAACAACACACTCACACATGCGCACTACTAGGATACACTCCACTTGGTTGCCTTCGTACACGGTCATTAAGTATAGGTTGTTTTAGAGGTCGCCCTCTTGTCTAAAAGATCATAGTTGCCTCAAAATGGTTGTCTCGGATATCGTTTCCTCGAATAAATGATCTAAGACATTAGGGTTACCGCTAAGACGTCCTAACGTTGCTTTAGTGACTGTATGTCCCTCTTTCGAATTGACCCTCAAACTCCAACGACGGTGCTACCTACTCACTAATAGTGGGATAACATTTTCTAAAGGAAACAAACATAGAACGATTCCTTTTTCGAGTAGGTAGATTAGTTCTTAGATACTTGCTCATCCAAAACAAACTTTTCTCACACTTACACACTTTTACAAACAAAGTTTTCAAAAACACTTCATTACACTCTTAAGCAAGAGTTAAATCGAAGTTAAAACAAACTTTTCAAACCACAAGCACAAAGAAAACATTTTGAAAATGATGAGCAAGTACCTAAGAGCCCGTAGATAACTACGGATAAAAAGGGTGCTAATACCTTCCCTTTCTATAATCTACCCCCCGTACTCAAAAATATCTCGAAAAAGGAATTTTTCTGTGCTTTTTTCCTTTCCTTGTTGGATAAAATAAAATACGGTGGAGACTCTTGCTTACCGCGACATTTTATGAACACAAACGCAAAATGCAAACCAGCATTTCAAAACAGTCCGGTTCTGCCCACCGTATCACAGAACTGGCCACTCTGCTGGGGACTTAATAAGTGGGGTGTACCTTAGGAATAATTAATCATATTGTTTTCAATTGTTTGATTTGTTTGCTTTATTTTGTGGGCTTTGTATCGGAGTTACTATAGATCCTAAACCAGATCTGAGGGATACATTTTAGGTAAGTAGCAATAGACTGTGAGGGAACTGTATGGCGTAGACCGATACGGTTAAAGTATTAGCTACGTTGGCGTGACGCATTAGTTGGTACTGATATCCCTTGTGGAGGAACAATGAGAGTATGGGGCTTCTAATGGGTTATTAAGAATCAACTGACCTTAGAACCTATAATTGACCAACTTGGCCATAGAAAAGTAGCAGTATGCTACACTCATTGAGACTAAACTATCGCGATGATCCGACCACAAGAAAAGGTTGCCAAACTGGAATTATGACCGATCGAGGGTGGTCAGTGATATTGAGATCCTCTAGAACTCGGTTACTATTGCTAGGATAGGTTGAACCAACTAAACTGAAAGAGGGTAATACTTAAACTCCATGCCAGCCTGAAATCTAAGGGCTGCTGTGTGACTTGTTTGCCCTTACCATGTTTGCTATCTGTGAATACTTCTGGTGTGTTTCTATCATAACATCATGCATCATGACATTGCATGCCTACTTCATCAGACTAACCCATTTCAAAGACCTAGGGGATTCATCTTTGTTCTGTTTTGCAGATCATGGCATCTATGTGTAGAAACACTGTTCGGATCAGCTTTGTACAAATTCCTACTCAGCTTATAGATTTGGTTGCAAAGGTTCCAGATACTTCCTCCTTTGTCAGAAGACATGGTAACCTCCTTGGTTTGGTCACTTCCAAGATGGATGAGCAAATGTTGAGTGTCTTGTGCCATTTCTTTGACCCATTGCACCACTGCTTCACCTTCCCGGACTATCAGTTGATCCCTACTTTGGACGAGTTCTCTGAGTTGCTTGGTATTTCTATTCTAGAGAAGACACCATTTACAGGTTGGGAGAAAGCTCTTAGGCCAAAAGATGTTGCTACAACCCTACATTTGACAAAGGCTGAAGTAATGTCTAACTGGGAGACTCAGAGTGGGACACAAGGCTTCTTGGCTAAGTTCTTGGTTAATCGGCCTAATCAGTTTTGGGACAGTTTGGATTTTCAAGCATTCGAAGATATCCTGGAACTTCTCATTTATGGTTTGGTGTTGTTTCCTAATTTAGATTCGTTCATCGACGTGAACGCAGTGAAGATCTTCATGTCCCGTAATCCGGTGCCCACTCTCTTAGGTGACATTCTACATGCTCTTTATGCCCGTACTGCTCGGAAATGGGGAACCCTTATGTGTTGTGAACCATTGCTGGCGAGGTGGTTTATTTCTCACTTCCCCGAATCTGTTTTGAAGAACAAGGAAGGTATGGGATGGACCTACAAGATTATGTCACTTGCTCACACGAACATCATCTGGAGCACTAAAGACATAGAAGAAGTAGTTGTTATTGACCGGTGCGGAGAATACCCCAATGTTCCTTTACTTGGAATTAGGGTAGGAATCACTTATAATCCTTGTCTGGCCTTGCGATAGTTTGGGCGAGCTAGGAAGGACGGACCTAATGAGTTTCTGATTCCGAGCATTATCTTTGACTTCCAAGGGGATAGTGAGGAGCATCACCGCAGGTTCATACGAGCTTGGAACAGGGTGCACCGGTCTGATCCACATGATCTAGGGATGAAGACTTCTCTTCCGATGGAACCATATCTCCGGTGGGTTCGAATCCGTTCCCAAAAGTTGGGAATGTCGTACGAAGTTGTCTTACCAGTAATTGTTGAGAGTGCTGATGAAGAAGGGGTTCCACCTACCATCCTCCACCCATACATGCCTACTGACATTGGGGCATTAAAGAGGTCTTGGATGTAGTTGAGAGAAGAACGGGATACTTACAGAGAAAAGTATCACGAGCAGGAGCAGAAGATTCTAAAGCTTACAAGACAGCTGGAGAATGAGAAGGTCCTTAATGACTATGTCAGCACAGGAGGAAAACGACCATGGGAGCGCTGATGTATTTTGTTATTTCTAGTTTTAATTTTACTTTTCAGTATTTCTTTTTGTAACGCTTTAAAAGGCATTTGTCAAACATTGTTTCAAGTTTATCTAATAAAAGTGTGTTTCATTTAGGTTTACGAATTTGAATCCCTAAAGTCTTTGAAATCATATCATATGCATTCCATTCTCATGAACCTCATTACAGGTACCCTTGCAGGTCTCTTATCTTCTTCGCTGTTTATTTCAGCATCATGGCTGCTGAAACATCCACTGATCAAGCTATTAAGGTTCTTCAAGCTCAGAACGCTCAGTTCTAGGAAATGTTCATGGACCTGGACAAGGGGCATAAAGATCTGAAGACTCTTATCTTGAAGGATAAGAAGAAGAAGAAGACAATCCTCTTGAACATGGGTCATAGGTTTGGAAACAGGTTTCGAGAGGAAGTTGATTTATCTCACTCATCTGGAGGGAGAGAGAATCAGGAAGAAAGGAGGGATCCTAGCCCTATGGTTTCTGACAACGAGACTGATTTTGATGAAGACCAGTATCCTCCTGCTGAGGACAGGTATAAGCAACTCAAAGACCGGTTAAGTGCGATGGAGATCCAGAAGATACCTGGATTGGACTTTGGTGAGTTAGGTTTGGAATCCAGGGTGGTAATTCCCCACAAGTTCAAAGCGCCAGCCTTTGCTAAATACGACGGGGTCTCCTGCCCAAAGCTACACCTCTGTTCGTATGTCAGGAAGATCCAGCCATACACTGCCGATAAGAACCTCTGGATCCATTTCTTTCAAGATAGTCTTTCAGGGACTCAACTTTAATGGTTTTACCAACTGGAAGGAGCTAACGTCCGTAGCTGGGAGGACCTTGCTGCTTCTTTTTACAAGCAGTACCAATACAATGTCGACCTTGCTCCCATGCATACCCAACTTCAGGGTATGTCTATGGGTGCAAGCAAAGGTTTTAAAGATTACGCTTAGAAGTGGAGGGATCTTGCTGGTAGAGTCCAACCCCCTCTGGCGGATAGGGAGTTGGTAGATATGTTTCTTGGGACGCTGTCTGGTCCGTATTTCAACCATTTGATCAGAAGTTCATCGTCAGGTTTTACCGAGTTAATTATGATTGGGGAAAGAGTTGAAGCCGGTATTAAGAGCGGAAAAATACAGAAAGGTGCTTCGTCAAGTTCCGAGAAGAAGCCTTTTAAGAAGGAGTCCAGCGTAGTTTACAGCTCAAAAAGCCAGAATCGACCTGAATGCCACCAAGAGGTTAATGCGGTAGTTATTTCAATACCAACTGTTGCCGCATAATGCAACACTCAGCCAAGGGCATATAGGCCTCAAAGACAGTTTACTCGGCTCAACATGTCTTTATCTCAAATTCTACCACAGTTGTTGAAGACTAACTTGGTGATTCTGAGGGAAGCCCCAAAGAATCCCAGCACCACCTCGCCGCTGTACAATCCGAACGCCTGCTGTGCTTATCACTCTGATAGCCCGGGGCATGATACCAATAACTATTGGGCCTTGAAGAGTAAGGTACAATATCTGATTAATGCTAAGGAGATCGAGTTTGAAGCGCCGGAAAATCCTAATGTCGTAACGGCTCCTATTCCGAAACATGACGCGGGAGTAAATGTTATTGGAGATGACGATGAAGAGTTTGATATTGACAGCTGGATTTACCCGACTACCAACGACGGACTAAGCAATTGGGTGGAAAAGGACTTCGTGCCAATTTCTTTTATTACCCAGTAATGAGACTTTTGTTTTGAGTTTATAATAGACAATTTTAAACTTTACGGCCCGGTGCCTTACCCGAGGCACTGTGGCTTTGTTTGTGAGGGCTTTATGTGTATCATTTTCATATATCATTAATAAAAGCATTGGACGTTTTCTTGCATTTCAAATTTTGTGCTCCTTGTTTTTTCTTTTTTATCTTGCAAAACAGCTATTTTACACACACTCACATATACAGGTCTACATCCACTCTGTATCCCACTGATAACGACTCTGCTACCGCCAGTTATGACTTCGAAAGTCCGATCGACCAAGCCGAGGACGAAGGTGAGGATGATTGCGAAGTGCCTGGTGAACTTGCTAGATTGTTACTTCAGGAAGAGAGGGCCATACAGCCGCATGAAGAGCCAGTGGAAACAGTAAATCTGGGTACAGAGGTAGACAAGAAAGAGGTCAAGATTGGTGAAAATCTAGAGTCTAATGTTAAGTAACGGTTGATTCAGATGTTGCGTGACTATGTTGAGATCTTTTCCTTGTCTTATGAAGATATGCCTAGGTTGGATACTGATATCGTGGTTCACCGCTTGCCTACCAAGGAAGATTGTCCTCCAGTGAAACAGAAAGTTCGCTGAATGCACCCAGAGATGTCTGAGAAAATCAAGGCTGAGGTTATGAAACAGTTTGATTCCAGTTTTCTAGTAGTTACTTCTTACCCACAGTGGGTGGCCAACGTGGTTCCGCTGCCGAAGAAGGATGATAAGGTTCGAATGTGTGTTGACTATAGGGATCTGAACAGGGCGAGCCCCAAGGATGATTTCCCTCTGCCTCATATCGACGTTCTGGTTGACAACACCGCATAGCATAAGGTCTTCTCCTTTATGGATGGTTTCTCCGGTTATAATCAGATTAAGATGGCTCCCGAAGATATGGAGAATACAACCTTTGTTACTCAATGGGGTACCTTTTGCTATAAGGTCATGCCTTTCGGATTGAAGAATGTTGGGGCAACGTATCAGCGCGCCATGGTCGCTTTGTTCCACGACATGATTCATCATGAGATTGAGGTATACGTTGATGACATGATTGCAAGATCCCAAACTGAGGAAGAACATCTTGACCATGTTCAGAAGCTATTTGACAGGTTGAAATTGTACAGGCTGAGGTTAAACCTGAACAAGTGCACCTTCGGGGTGAGGTCTGGTAAGCTGCTGGGCTTCGTCGTAAGTGATAAAGGTATTCAGGTGGATCGTGCAAAGGTGAAGGCTATACAGGAAATTCCAGCTCCCCGAACAGAAAAGGAAGTCAGAGGTTTTTTAGGACGTTTGAACTATATTGCCCGATTCATCTCACACCTGACTGCTACTTGTGATCCAATCTTCAAGTTACTAAAGAAAGATCAAGTGGTAAGATGGAACGATGAATGTCAGGCCGCTTTCGAAAGGATCAAAGAATATCTCCAAGAGCCTCCTATTCTTATGCCTCCAGTTAAAGAGAGACCTCTGATCTTATACTTGACAATACTCGATAATTCAATGGGGTGCGTGTTGGGGCAGCATGACGAGTCTGGCCGAAAAGAGCATGCTATTTATTACCTTAGCAAAAATTTTACCGATTGCGAGACCCGATACTCGTTGCTTGAGAAAACTTGCTGCGCTTTGGCATGGGCTGCTCGTCGGATGAGACAGTATATGCTGACTCACACTACTCTATTGATATCAAAGATGGATCCAAATAAGTATATCTTCTAAAAGCCTTCCTTGTCTGGAAGAATAGCAAGATGGCAGATGATCTTGACTGAATATGACATCCAATATACGACCCAAAAGGTAATCAAGGGAAGTGTGTTGGAAGATCATTTGGCACATCAGGCAGTGGACGGTTATCAGTATATGAACTTTGAGTTCCCGGATGAGAATATCATGTTGGTAATCTACTGTGAGACACTTGGACCGAATGAAGGACCTGAGGAGGGATCCCGATGGTCTATGTACTTTGATGGAGCTTCAAACGCTTTGGGTAATGGCATTGGCGCCATGATCATATCTCCTGAAGGCTCTCATACTTCGTTCACCGCTCGACTATGTTTCAACTACACCAACAACATGGCGGAGTATGAAGCGTGCATCATGGGTCTTCGAGCAGCTATTGACCTAAGGATTAAGTTTCTAAGTGTTTTCGGAGATTTCTCTCTCGTGATCAGCCAAATCAAAGGCAAGTGGGATACGAAACACCCAAATATTATTCCTTACAAGGAGTATGTGTTGACATTGATTCCACACTTCGACGAGATAACCTTTGAACACTTCCCTAGAGAGGAGAATCAGTTGGCGAACGCGCTAGCTACGATGTCTTCTATGTTCAAGGTCAGATGGGACAATGAAGCTCCCCAGATTACCATTAAGAGGTTGGACGAACCCGCACATTGCTGTGATATTGAGACCGAAGAGGTAGCAGGTAAACCCTGGTTTCATGAGGTGAAGAGGTATCTTGAAGCTCAGGAATACCCCGAGGGTGCATCTGTTAATGATAAGAAGTTTTTGAGGAGGTTCGCAGAGAAAATCTTCATCAGCAATGGCATCCTTTACAAGCATAACCATGATTCAACCTTACTGCGTTGTGTGGATAAGAACGAAGCAGAGAGGATCATGGTAGAGTTACATGAAGGTTCTTTCGGAACTCATTCCAGTGGACACACCATGGCGAAAAAGATCCTACGGGCAGGATATTATTGGTCCACAATGGAAGCCGATTGTTATCAGCATTCTCGGACCTGTCACAAGTGCCAAGTCTATGCTGATAAGGTGCACATACCTCCAGTACCTCTGAATGTCTTGACAGCTCCTTGGCCTTTTGCAATGTGGGGCATCGACATGATCGACGAGATCAGGCCTACGGCATCTAACGGGCATCGTTTCATCCTGGTATCTATTGATTACTTTACAAAGTGGGTTGAAGCAGCTTCCTTTGCTACTGTAACCAAGAACGTCGTAGAACGGTTCATTCGGAACAATCTGATTTGTCGATATGGTGTACTAGAGAGGATCATTACGGACAATGGTACTAATCTCAACAATAAGATGATCACCGAGCTCTGCAAGCAGTTCAAGATACAGCATCACAACTCTTCTCCTTACCGGCCGAAGATGAATGGGGTTGTAGAAGCGGCTAATAAGAACATTAAGAAGATTGTGCAGAAGATGATGGTGATGTACAAAGACTGGCACAAGATGTTACCTTTTGCTCTCCATGGGTACCGTACTTTGGCACGGACGTCAACAAGGGCAACACCCTATTCCTTAGTATATGGCATGGAGGCCGTCTTTCCCATCGAAGTTCAGATACCCTCTCTTCGGATTATGAAGGATGCAGGTTTGAGCAAAGATGACTGGATTCAGACCCGGCTTGATCAGCTGAATTTAATCGACGAAAAGAGACTTATTGCTATTTGTCATGGTCAAACGTACCAAAAGCGGATGATCAAGGCATTTAATAAGAAAGTCAGACGACAAGAGTATCAAGTTGGGGACCTAGTTATCAAGCGCATCATCCTGCCACAAGGTGATCCCAGTGGCAAATGGACCCCTACTTACGAAGGGCCATTTGTAGTTAAGAACATTTTCTCAGGAGGAGCTATGATTCTAACCACCATGAATGGTGACGACCTTCCTCACCTTGTCAATGCAGACATAGTAAAAAGATACTACGCATGATCAAAGACCCGCTAGGTTGACTGACCTAGGCAAAAATAAGGGATTCCCGGCGAACCAAAAGGGTTCGGGCAAAAATAAGGGATGAAAATGAAAAATCTGTACACCCGGCAAGTCGAAAACCTGAAAAGGAGGCTTGGGCAAAAAAGGGTATCCCGGTGGACTGAAAACCCGAAAGGGCGGTCCAGGAAAAAATTAGGGATTAAAGCGTAACACTATTGGATCACCTTACAATCAGACTTTAGTATCGACTACCAAGCTCGGACGGCATTAATCAATCTGATCTACCTTCAACCAAGTAGCAAAGTGATGAGATGCTCGAGGATATAAGGGCAATAGAAGAGTTGGAACCCAGTGGGATTGTTCACATAGCTGTTTTTCTTTACTTTTCACAAATTGTGTAAATTCTATTTGTTCGGCGGTGTTCTCTTACCAGGACGTCAGCCTCTTGTACAAAAAATGCCTATTTACAGGCTAACTTCAAAAATCAATACAATTCATTTTCACAAATAAAATTTTCCTTTTTCTGTTTTGTTTTGCAAAGAACGTCCAATGTTCAATTTTTGATATATGCATTTGACATCGATCGATGCTCATAAATATTTACATGCGAAACAAAAGACGATTACTTGTAACATCAGAAACAGGGGCAAACGAGAAATGTCCAAACCGTGCAGTTGCTCTGTCCGCCGGGTATAGGGATAGACCTAGCTGGAGTTAACGATTGAAAATACATTCATTCCCCGTAGAGTAAGAGAAAGTTAGTGGTGTTAGCTCTCCCCAGCTAAGACTCACAACTGTGAATCGGTAACATTCTCTCCAAGCAGAATTTATCCATCATCAGCACTAGACAATTATCCCCAGCGGAGTCTGAAAAGTCTTGTCATCCCCAACGGAGTATAAAAATATCCCCAGTGGAGTGGGAAGAATTATCCCCAGTAGACTCCGGAAGATCATCCCCAGTAAAGTCTAAAAGGGCTATCCCCAGTATGGTTGCTATTGTAAAGTCATCCCCAACGGAGTTCTTCCCTTTTACAAACAGGAATTCAATCCCCAACAAGGTTCATTATCACCAGCAGTTATAATTCACCCCTAACTGAATTTATCAATGGAATCCTCAACAAAGCACTCTTCCCCACATAGTCATTTTCTCATCAGTCTATTCCCCAGTGGAGTTATCCTCTCCTGCAGGTTTATTCTCACAAACATCTTTATCCACTATCTCCAGCGGAAACGAAGAATTCAATTCTTTTCTCCAACATCAATCAGGGATTTATTTTCCTCAGCTAAAAACATCACATTTCCATACATCATGACATGCATACGCATCATACGACACAATCTCATTTATTTTGAGAACATCATTGCTTGATACATATCATGCATTACATACAACTAACCTTTATCTTTCAGGAAGGATACGGTTAAATTCTCACATAGTTCAAGCTATGAAGCGTCTACCTCAGTGAATTACGGGAAAGCTCGTAAATCTCGACAAAGATATTTTCTCAGTTGAATCACGGACAAGGTCCTAAATCTCAGCAAAGCAGTCGAATTACGAACAAGTTCCTAAATCTCGACAGATATTTCCTCAGTTGAATTACGGACGAGTTCCTAAATCTCAGCAGAGACGCTTCCTCGGTTGAATTACAGACGAGCTCCTAAATCTCAGCAAAGCAGTCGAATTACGGATGAGTTCCTAAATCTCGACGAATATTACCTCGATTGAATTACGGATGATGTTCCTAAATCTCAACAGAGATGTTTCTTCAAGTTGAATTACGGACAAGCTCCTAAATCTCAGCAAAGATGTTGAATTACGAACATGCTCTTAAATCTTAGTAAAGTTGTTTAATTACAGACGAGTTCCTAAATCTTGACAGATATACTTTCTCAGTTGAATTACGGACAAGCTCCTAAATCTCGACAAAGTAGTTGAATTATGGACAGGCTCCTAAATCTCAGCAAAGCATTCGAATTACAGACGAGTTCCTAAATCTCGACAGATGTTACCTCAGTTGAATTACGGACGATGTTCCTAAATCTCAGCGGATATGTTTCTCCAAGTTGAATTACGGACGAGCTCCTAAATCTCAGCATAAAGATTTCCCCAATTGAAGTACGGACAAGCTCCTAAATCTCAGCATAAAGATTTCCCCAGTTGAATTACGGATAAATCCTAAATCTCGACAAAATCAGTTGAATTACGGACGAGCTCCTAAATCTCAACAAAACCAATTGAATTACGGACGAGCTCCTAAATCTCGACAAAATCAGTTGAATTACGGACAAGTTCCTAAATCTCAGCAAAATCAGTTGAATTACAGACAAGCTCCTAAATCTCAGCAAAGTAGTTGAATTACGGGACTAGCTCCTAAATCTCAGCAAAGATGTTTTCTTAGTTGAATTACGGATGAGCTCCTAAATCTCAGCAAAAGTTGTTCCCTCAGTTGAGTACGGACGATTGAAGTTCCTAAATATCAACAGAGATAACTCACCAGCAGAATGACGGACGGCGAAGCTCCTAAATTTCTATCTCTTTCCACGAAAAGATCGGACTTCCCCAGCGGAATATTCCTCAACAACAGGTATACAAGCTCTCGCTAAGGAATCTTTTATGCGATCGACACTCTTCCAAATGGCACCTATAATCCCATTCCCGACTTCACAAGACAATTATCACTTCATGCGAGTGCAAATTTCTGGGCACTCTAGTGTTCAATCCACTTCCACCTTCGGATTACGAAAGGCACGAAAGCCAATCTGCATCCACAGGTTTAAGAAGATTGAACAGGGGCAGCTGTTGTACCCCAAAATTTTCCCTCCCATATTTCTCAAAATATGTCAAGAAAGATCCTCAAGTTGCTCAAGGTAGTCCAAGAGTTGGCCAGACAAGCTCTCTCCTAAGGTAGTTTACCCCAAACTAGGGTTTCATGTTGCATCAAGATCCTTGAGTCCAAGTGGTCCCAAATGATTAACATTGTCCTAATATGTTCTCAAGATTATCCATGTCAAGTTTCAAGCCCTGCAGAGGAATTTTGCTTAGTCAATTGCTCAAAGGTCCAAAAATCGATTGTGCTAGGGCAAAAGTCAACTGTGACCCACATACAGTCAAACTTCAAGATTTTTGGTCAACATTATCATTTTGAAGTATATGTCATCATTTTATCAAGGGTTGATCATGATTCATCAAGGATTGCTCATAATTCATCAAGATTCAAAAGTTGCTAAATTAGGGTTTTGCATGAGAAATCAAGTCAACTTTGACCAAGCATAACATTCTCATACTTTATGAGAAATGACCCATCCAAACCTAATTTTAAAGAGGATGCAATTCCCTACAATCCATCTTCAACTCCCAATATTAAAAAATGCACTCACAAGAAGTTATGAATTTGGACATTATAGGTCATTTTGAAAAGTCAACAAAAACACCTTTTTTTGTCAAAGCTTCAAACTTGAGCATGGAATATCAAATTGAGATGAGACCAAAAGGGTTGGTTAGAGGACATCTCAAGCTTTATAAAAAGTCCAATAACACCTCCAAAGGTTCAACATTGAGGATGTTATGCATTACTGAAGTGGGACTCTTTTGCAAAATTGCCAAAAGTCAACTATACCCAAAACTTAAAATTTTTCCAAAGGGGCCCATTCTTATTCACTTGTTTTGAGTTGGCATTATTGCCCACGTGATCCAGCCTTGGCCATGTGTCCATATCATATTTTTATTAATTATTTTGATTTTATTTGAATTAATTTGATTTAAATCAAAATAAATCAAATAAAAATCCAAAAGCATTGATAACAAAGATTTTGTGGTGATTTCAGGTTTCATTATACAGCTTGCCATCATCAAACTTGTATCAAGGCATAAGTGTACAAAAATATGGGATTTGGACCAAATTTGGAAGGTTGTTAAAGGAGGATCAAATCAAATATCAAAGCATTGATAGAGGAAGATTTGGACAGCAAAAACAATCCTAATACATTGTGCAATACATAAGGGTGGTGTGCAGAACAAAATAAGGGTTGAAGATCAAGCATAGAGCCAGAACCAAATTTGCAAAAACAAGAAAAAGTGTGAGATCGAAACAGGGCTTAGAGGCATCCTCAAGGCTTGGTACGTGTCTCAATCGTTTCCTGGCAACCTCCACAAGCGAAAGCAAGCAAAACCACGCGCAATCAAGCCTCCCATCACACTGTAAGTCAGTCACGAACTCACCCTTTTCTTGATTTCTTATTTTGATATTTAGGCATTGTTAACATGTATTGATGGCATATTCTTAATCTACACATCATTTGCAAGCTTTTGGTATTACTCTATTTCATTTATCTGACCTATATCATGGATCACCATTGCTAGGGTTTTGTGTTTGTTTTTAGGGCTTTTTGTTTCAGGAAAAATTGGCTGTAATAATGGCCATGGTTGGAATCAGGAGGATGAGACGACCTCAACCATGGTCTTAGAATCCATTTCCATGGCCTATATAAGATTTTGGAATGGACATGGTCTGTAGTGACAGACATCTGTCCGTGGGTATAGATCCTGGAACTTTTAGCCACGGTCCAAAGACAGGGACGAAGGCGTGTCGCTTCCCCATTCGTCCATTTAAGCGTTGGCACGTTTTTCTGGCTTTTGTACACTAATGCTTGTTTTTATATTTTATTATTTCCTTTTAAAATTATATCAAACAGAAGCATGTGATCCAGTGGCAAGCGTGGCATAGATTTCCCTTAAGGACCTGGGTTCGAATCCCAGGTCCCCCTTTAGGTAATCACATGCACGCAGGAGCTTGAGGTCTACCATGAGCCTTCACCATCCAGTATGCCAGATGGCCAGATGGCCAGATCTGGTGGCCAAGCATTAAAGGTGCACCATAGGCCAGTCAACGCACATGCACTGGATCAGAAAAAAGTCCAACGGACCAGCATCATTGGGCCAGCCAATTGCTATTCACACACCTCAAAACTAGGCCCATTCTCACTCTTTCTCTTATATTTTGTTTATTTAATTTAATTACTTTATTTTTTTTAATTAATTTACTAACCAATAGAATAATTCCTTTTTATCAAAAAATAACCAAAAATATTTTTTACCCAATTAAATTTCAGAATTTTACTTTTTATTAATAAATATTAATTAAATAATTAGGTTGATTAATTAGGTAACTTTAATTTATTTTGTAAATATTTAAAATTAATTAAAATTTAATAGGTTTTAACCCTAATTCATTTATTTTATTTTCTTCCCAAAAATATCAAAAACTCCAAAAATATGTCATTAATTATTTTTCATTAATTAATTAATTTAATAATTAAATTAGTGTTTAATTTTAGGATTTAATTTCTTTTCTGAAAAATAAAAAAAACAAAAACATTTTCTTTTAAAAGGGTCAAAACCCTAATTTCGCATTCGATTTAGTTTCGCATCGCGCGCTTTATTATTATATCCAAATTATTGTATCTGCTCCCGGTTTGTAATAATTAATTAGGATATTTATTTTTCCGCTTTTATTTTATTTTCAAAGGGTTGCTTTTGGCGATGTAAATACCCGACGCCTTGTAATAATTTAGCTTAAAATTCCGCATTTTAATTCTGTAAATATTCAACTGCTAGATATTTGGTAATAGGGTTTGCATGACAAGAATGAATGCTTAATCTTAAAATCAAATTAGATCACCCTAAACATGTACAAAGATAAAAATAACAGAAAACAACACACTCGCACATGCGCACTCCTAGGATACACTCCACTTGGTTGCCTTCGTACACGGTCATTAAGTATAGGTTGTTTTAGAGGTCGCCCTCTTGTCTAAAAGATCATAGTTGCCTCAAAATGGTTGTCTCGGATATCGTTGCCTCGAATAAATGATCTAAGACATTAGGTTTACCGCTAAGACGTCCTAACGTTGCTTTAGTGACCGTATGTCCCTCTTTCGAATTGACCCTCAAACTCCAACGACGGTGCTACCTACTCACTAATAGTGGGATAACATTGTCTAAAGGAAACAAACATAGAACGATTCCTTTTTCGAGTAGGTAGATTAGTTCTTAGATACTTGCTCATCCAAAACAAACTTTTCTCACACTTACACACTTTTACAAACAAAGTTTTCAAAAACACTTCATTACACTCTTAAGCAAGAGTTAAATCGAAGTTAAAACAAACTTTTCAAAATCCACAAGCACAAAGAAAACATTTTGAAAATGATGAGCAAGTACCTAAGAGCCCGTAGATAACTACGGATAAAAAGGGTGCTAATACCTTCCCTTTCTATAATCTACCCCCCGTACTCAAAAATATCTCGAAAAAGGAATTTTTCTGTGCTTTTTTCCTTTCCTTGTTGGATAAAATAAAATACGGTGGAGACTCTTTCTTACCGCGACATTTTATGAACACAAACGCAAAACGCAAACCAGCATTTCAAAACAGTCCGGTTCTGGCCACTGTATCACAAAAGGTTATCAGGTGACAAGATTTATGAAGTCAGGCATGCAAGTATGAGTGGAGAGAAATTCATAGTTGATCTCAACAAGTTGGAATGCTCTTGCAGGAGTTGGATGCTCACTGGCATTCCATGCTACCATGTAATTACTTGCATCCAAAGTAGATTTGAAGACACAACAGAGTACATTCCTCCCTTTTATAGGAATGAGACTTGTCAGACTTGCTACCAACCATTCATATATCCAACAAATGATGTAAATTTATGGGAACTGACACCATATCCTGATATAGTTCCACCACCTTCAAGAAGATCACCATGGAGGCAAAAAAGAAGAAGAAACAAAGGTGTTGATGAAAAGAGAATGGATGTCACGTATCTTTCCAGAAAAGGGAATGGAACGCCCGATATTTGATTATTTATTTAATTAAATATTTTTGAATATTTTATATTAATTCGAATTTTTATCTTCGAAGTCGAAATTATTTTATTTGGTGGCATGATAAATAATCAGATTTAATTAGGTGGAATTAAGTTGAAGTATTATTTTATTATTAAGCTAAATATGAGACTGGACTTAATTTGTGGTGTTGTGAAGTAATAGGGGGGTATGTAACTTAGGCCCATTTAGATTTATTAAGTAATATAATAATATGTTATATAGAAATAGAGTTAGGGAAGAAGAGAGTTAGTGTTATCAGAAAAAAAAAAGAAGGAAAAAAAGAGAAGAGAAAGAAGAATAGGGTTTTGGAAAGGATAAGAAGAACAAGAGGAGGTTGCCACTAGTGCCAATTCCCAGAAATTCCATCTTTGTTTCTTAGAGATGCACTCGATCCAAGGTAAGGGTGGGATTCTTGCTAAATAAATGGGAGTATTATGAATTTTATTTGGGGTTTAGGGTATTAGTTTCTCTACTATGTTGTGCAAAAAGATTGTTTGTGTTGCTATTAAAATTGACAATTTATTTGAGTTATGTTGTAGTTTTTTGTATTTGAATTGTGTTAGGTTAATGCTAAACTAGGATAAATGGGTGAATTGAAACAAGAATGAACAAGAACTAGGCATACGTGAAAAAGGAGGCAAAACTGGTTTTTACCTCTAGGCCTTCTGACATGGTCGTGTCAGCTGATGCTGTCGCCCGTATCAGCTCCCGTGCCTTACGTTTTTCCCATTTCCTCAACTACTGTGGAAAAAATTTCTGAACTTAGATTTATGTGATTTTTCAGACCCGATTCGTCCTGTTTGATTCTTATGCAAGCCAAAACATAAAATAGGGTGATAGGGAATAAAACATCAATTAGTTGAAGGAAGAAATGATTAAGTAACTATTAATTTCTTATGTAGAACCATTGATCAATAGCCTAATTAGGCGGTATAATTACTTGTCCGGAGTTTAACAAAATTTGACCGAGTAACTAAGTTTAATTAGTAGGTAATTATGGATATGTCCTTTTGTTGAAATTATGTCGATTATATCGAATTTCCAGTACAGTAGGTCAAGTCGTTTCATCCGGTTTATGGACATGCTAATTATAGGCCTTATGACTAATGATGCGTTATTTTGTGTTGGTTGATGAATGTGTTGATGTTGCGAGATATCATTGAATATATGTGGAATTCGATATTGATAAGGTGATTATGAATTATTTCTGTGAGTAGCCTTATGGTGAGAGTCCTAGGGAATATATGAAGAACATGTTGTTGCCATGAAAAGTTGTTGATTCAGTTGACATGTTGTGTGGTAGGCCTTTGGCCAATGTTGAACGTTGTGATTTGTTGTTATGTCAACCGTTATTATGTTGTTGTTGTTGCATTGTCGAGTTTTAGTTGTTTATATCGTTGCATAGCATATCATAACATTAAAGTTGGCCTGGATTGGCATGTTCTAAGTTGGAGCGAATGCTCACCACGTTGGCCTTTATTGGCAAGATTTTATATTGAGGGCTTATGCCTTATGCCTCGGAATTACTGGAAATTTCTAAGTTGGGAGTTCTGCTCCAATGGTACCACATGCATTTACACAGTTGAGTCGCATTTGGAGTCGTTGATTTGTTGCTTGTTTAAGGTGTTGTTTATGCTTGGTGATGTTATAAGTTGAATTGATGTGTTGGTAAATTGTGTTGCTTTATGTTGTTGTTGTATGAAGTGGTGATTCTTTTTATTCTTTACCTAATATATTGTTTATCATGACCCTATTTATGTAGTTTGATATTTCACCCCTTCTGTTTGAATGTTTCCCTTTGTTGGTAACATGCAGGTAACCAAGATGAGTAGCCGATAGCATTGTTAGTTTGATTTCAGTGTCATTTGCTCTGATACGTAGCACTCGGGGGGAAATGAACGCTTGTCTGTTTTGTTGTTTAATTATTGAACCTTATGGTGTTATTTGAGGAGTTTATCGTATTGATGTTGTTTCATGATTCAAAAGATGTTATATCTTATTTAGAGAAATATTATGAATCTGTTGCTTGATTAATCGAAGTTTGGTTTATGTTATGAAGATTATATTCTTGAGTTGTGTTCATTTCACTTCTTTAAGTGTTATGTATATATTCTAAAAGCATGACGAGTTTATGTGTTTTCTGTTGAATATGTGACATGCTGATTATATTGGAAATTTCTATACTCTGATTTTCCGATTAATTGCTTGGGGTAGAATTGGGGTGTTACAGGGTTGCCTAAAAAATGCTCAGTATGTGATATTTCTGGTCACAATAAATCTTCATGCCCAACTACACCAAGACCATCCTGAACTACCACCATTATCCAATACAAAACTGCCACCACTGTTCAATCCCAAACTTCCACCACTATCCAATCCCAACCAACCCAAAGAATTCAAACTAGACAATCTCGGTCAACCCCTACAATCCCAAATGTCCAATCCCAACCAACTTAAAGAGTTCAAACTAGGTTGTCAGCATCAACTTCAAGAATTCAAATACAATAGACATGACAGTTTCCCAATTACTTGCCATGATAAGGAGAAGAAAGGGACCAACAACAGCATTCCAACCACCAACAACCCAGAGACCAAAGATGGAAACAAAGAGTAAAAGCAATTAGATTGTTATTAATGTGTTTGTATTTTGGGAAACTTGTTTTAAGAATACTTTGGTTCTTGACAATGTATTTTGGAAATCGTGTTTTGGTTTACTTTGTGCTTTTGTTTTGAATTCTATAACAATGTATAAGTTTATGTTATGATTATGTTCTGAATTCTATTACAATGTATATGTTTGTGTTATGATTATGTTATGACATCAATCGAATTCTGGTATTAAACAGGTCATTTTGATATTTAAATTATTGTAACAAAAATAAACTAGTTATGTTATTAATTACAATAAATAGGTCCTTTTTTGTTTTTAATTGTAAAAAACGGGTCCTTCAAATTTTAGTTATTGTGCAAATTATGACCTTACTGTAACAAAACTGATATACAATTTCAACACAGAATGGTATACAAGTGCAACAGGAAATAGACAGAAATGATGAATTACTCATTGTCAGCAACTTTTACATCAAAGATCCAAAATACATGTCTTATAACATTAATATCAAAATTATAAATGATCACCACTTTTGAACCAAACTACACATCAATACTACAATAATCAAAACTAAAAACATTATCATATAAACTAGAAACTTCGACATCTTCAACATATTATTCATCATATCCTTAGTGTAGTTGTCATCCTTTTCAATTCCCCTTCTAAGAATGTTGATTTCTACATCCTTTTCATCACATTTGGAGCATGTTGATTTTTGTATCTCGGGTTTAATTTCAACATTGTATTGGTTTCCGTACCACTCAAAGAAATTGCAACCGACATTATCAACTTAACTCTATTAAAAATAACATCAACCAGTACATCAACCACATTAAATAAATCAAAGATGTCAAAAAATAAATCAAATATATTAAACTATGCACACCAAACATACCACAAAGTATCTGCATCCCCAAAATAGCTTCCATGAGTTTCTTCCTTTCTTCTTAACTGTTCTTTGAAGGTGGATAAAAAAAACAAGAAAGGGGGGGGGGGGGGGGGGGGAGGGGTTTAAATTGTGTTTATAGAAACTTTTCCCTTTCTATAGAGTTTTCAAAAGTCTTTGAGCGGGTAGAAATTAATAGCAGTAAAGAACACATTCATTTTTATACAAGTTCACCTTCTCAACTAAGGCTACATCTTGTCCACCTTCCTCGGGTGATTTTGCCTTAGAAAAGGACTTAATCCACTAATATTGAAAGATTACAACAAACTCTAAGAGTCTAGAAAGACCTCTTATCCCTCTCAAGTATACAGAATAGAAAGTCACTTAAGGAAACACCAATTCTAGAAAGAACTCTTTTCTGGTTTCTCTTGAGATTCGTTTTGATTTATATTTTGAATGACATCTTGTTGGGATCTTCAACTTATTTTCTTTAATGATCAAGACACGAGTATTGACTCATGTTTCTTATGCTTGTTGATCCTTCATTCTTTCTGTTGTTGTGATGTTTTTCTTATAAGATCGAGAACCTTTTTAGAACTAAGTTGTGATGAACATGTTTCTTCTTAGTGAGTTGTTAGCACTTTAATATGCTTAATGAAATATTACACTATAAAGCAAAAACTCAGTGTAAATATTGCATTTCAAAGTGATACTATTTTGGTGTTGTTCAACCACACACCACATAGCCCATGTTTTCACACGTATTCAAATTTGCTTTATATAGGATTAAGAGAATAGTACCGTTGGAGCACATAATGTGTTGTAACATGTAATATTCAATTTGATATATTTTTCAATGCAAATCTATCTTTGGTAATAATTAGTGTTTATGAGGCGTAACTTCTTTCTCTTTATCTATCCAAGATATAACTGATAATTACCATCATTGTTTTCCTTGAAAATTGTGATCACATGTCAGTTTTGATTAGAACGTTACTGAAGATATATCTGGACTTCTCTGATCTTTGTTTAACTTGTTTCTGTAGAACTTGATTTCTCCAAAAAATGTTGTTTCTGTTTCTGAAGTGCTGAGTTTGAGACTTATTGCTTGTCTTGTTCTTTTGATGAGTAGTTCAAAAACTACTAATTTGATGTAGTGTAGAAACACTGGATTGAACTTTTGGAATACGTCTTATTTTCAGATTATAGGCATCAAATTATATGAAAGACAACTTCAGTTGTAGAAGCTTTTTAATTCTTGTATATGGAGATGTATCTGGACTTTTCTGATCTTTGTTTAACTTGTTTCTGTAGAACTTGATTTCTCCAGAAAATGTTGTTTCTGTTTCTGAATTGATGAGTTTGAGACTTATTATAGTGTTACTGGAGATGTATCTGGACTTTTCTGATCTTTGTTTAACTTGTTTCTGTGGAACTTAATTTCTCCAGAAAATGTTGTTTTGGTTTCTGAAGTGCTGAGTTTGAGACTTATTGCTTGTCTTGTTCTTCTGATGAGTAGTTCAAAAATTTCTAATTTGAGGTAGCGTAGAAACACTAGATTGAACTTTTGGAATACGTCTTGTTTTCAGACTATAGGCATCAACTTATCTAAAAGACAACTTCAGTTGTAGAAGCTTTCTGATTCTTGTATCTTCAACTTTGTGAATTATATTTGTACAAGCTCTTAGAATATTTCCGAGGATGATCACGTCTTCATATGTATAGACAACAACTTATCTTGAGATACAACTTCAGTTGTAGAGGCTTTCTGATTCTTGTGTCTTCAACTTTCTGAGTTGTATTTGTGCAAGCTCTTCTATAGAATGTTTATTTTTATTTGATCTAAACACTCAATAAAAACCATTTGTAGCACTAAAATTGTTATTCACAAAATATTTGGTTGTTATTATCAAAACAAAGAATTTCTTAGAAGCTTTTTTGCTCTAACTTTCTTAAAATTTCTTTGGCTCCACACAGACATGTCAGTTTGATTCTAGGTTAGGATGCACTCGAAATAAAGGTATTAGACTTCTGACATCTTCGAATCGGTCCATTAATACTATATGATGCTATTATACCCCAAAATTTTCCGGCCCTTTTCTTCTCAAGACATTCTTTCAAGGCTTCTCAAATATTCAAGACACTCAAGGGTTGACTAGTCAAGATGCTCCTCCTAAGCCAAAGGCCTACAACTAGGGTTTAGAGTTTCTTAAGTAAATTTGGTTTTAAAAGGTCTCAATAGGATTACATGGTTCTCCTTAGGTCCTCAACAAGGTTTATGTGAAGTTTCAAGTCCTGCATCACAAGTTTGCTAAGTCAATGGCTCAGATGATTGAAAATCAATTGTATTGGTCAAAAAGTCAATTGTGGTCAACATACAGTGAAGCTTCAAGATTTTTGGTCAACATCAACATTTTGAATTTATATTCATCGTTTGAACGAGGGTTTATCATGATTCCCCAAGGAAAGCTCTCAAATCATTAAAAGTAAAGAATTGTCAAATTAGGGTTTCCTTAGGAGAAGTCAACTGAACTTTGAATAGGCATAACTTTCACATGCTTCATAAACTTTTCCCCAACCAAAGCCCATTTTAAATAAAAATCAATTCTCTATAATTTTATTTTATTCTCAAGTCCAAAAAAATGCTTCATTTGGAAGATATGAGCTAATACATTATAGGTCTTTTTCAAAAGCCAACAAAAGGCACTGTTTGTCAAGACAACTTACATCAATATAATAAAGCAAAAATGATCAACATAGAGGTTGTAGAGGACACCTTGAGCTTTTCAAAAAGTCCAAGATCACCTTCAAAAGATGAAAATTGAGTTGCACAAGTTGGGGAATTTTGAGATAATTCATGAAATACACAGTGAGAAAACATGCAATTTATAACTAGTGAACCTAACTTTTGATGTTCAAACATGTTAACAATGTGTTAGAAGACCTATCCATTCTCATATTTTTATGAATTTTTATTTCTTTTATTTTAATTTTTATTCATTTAAATGCAAATAAGTCAAATAAACTATAAACTATTGGGCCAAGGCATGTAGGCTTGCTTCTTTGGATCAATTTAGGCCCAAGACAACTCATGACAACTCATGACAACCCATGACACCATACAAAACCGTGTGAGCACATATATGGCAAGGATAATCTAAAAAATGGAAGTTTTTAAATGTGTTTTATTCTTTCCTAAAGCATGGACTTAATGGCATGTTTCTTCCATATTTGTTCACCTTATTTCATTCTCTATATAAAAGCAAGCAAAGCCATGTCAAAGAGACCACAAAATCATTGAACAAAAAGCTCTCCCAAAATTCTCTAAAATTGAAAGAAGTTGTGAAAATTATATCTCACATTTACAGCAAGTTCCAATTCGAACTAAGGCTAGCATTCACCTCCTGAAGATCAAAGGAGTTGATCTAGATCCATAGTTGTACTTCTCGAGCCCCAGAACACGACCCGTGCATCACGCCTGTTTTTGAAATTTGTAAAAATCAAAACTATGTTTTCTTGCATTTTTAATCATTACTAACATGTTTGATCTCCTCTTATGCATCATTAGAACACGATAGATACATTACATGTAAAGTTTGATGTATAAATGGTGTTTTACCATTGTTAGGATACCGAAGCCATTGATCATCGAACCAGAAATTGCAACTAACCTTCTCCCCTTGCACCTCCCATATGCTTTTCACAAAGCAGGCCCATAGTACTTTTTTTATTATTTTTTTTAATCTATTTCTTTTCTTTTTTTAATCAATTTTTTTAATAAAATCATAAAAATAAAAAAATTAGATATAGATTTTAATTAACTAACTTTATTTTCATAATAAAAATTAATTAATTTAATCACTTTAAGTTTATTTTATTAATTAACATATAATTAAAATTTGGCTTTAATTATCATTCATTTATTTACTTTTTCACATTTTTTTCAATATTGTAACTGTCCAAAGTTTGTAATAGCTAATTAAGACACTTTTACATTTTTATCCCCATTTTATGGTTTGTATTCCCCCATCTCCGAAGCGATGAAATAGCGTAGTTTAATTCCTGCATTTTTATTTTCTGCCCTTCTGTATATATTTAACTGTTAGACTAATTAGGCGTGTGTGGCAGACTTAAAAGCAAAACTCTAGAAAACCTAACTTCAAGATCAATAATTGAAACATAAAACACTTCGCACACACACACACCTCTAGGGTGACCCTCACTTGCTGCCTTCGGAAAACAAACGGTCACATCTCTCGAACGTAAGAAATTTTTGCAAATACTCTTTGGTGAAAAGATCATAGTCCCTAGATGTTCCTTCGATGCTACCTCGGTAAATGATCTTAGTACCTTAGGGTAATTTCTAAAGTGTCCTATGAGTTGGCTTCATGACTGTATGATGACCCGTTCTTATCCCGCAAACATCCAATGATAGGGCTACCCACCAACTAATGGTAGGATAGCACCACCTAAAGGAAAAGAGGAAAATAACAAAGATCTTTTGATTAGGTAGATAGCTTGTAGTTGCTTGCTCATAAAACAAAACAAATTTCTCACACATACACTCTCTTTTCGAAATATTTTCAAAGAAAAAAAACACTTTGTATGTGTTCTCAACGATACGAGAATCATTACAATGTTTTCCGCACTAAGGCATATTTTCAAAATATTTTCAAAACACACAAACACAAAGAATTTTCAAAAGTGAGCTAGCAACCAAGAGACCATAGATAACTACAGATGAAAAGTGAGATAGCCAATGCCGTAAAAGCATGATGTCTTGAGTCAGTAGCTAGGACCCACTCGACATGGTGGGCTTGATTCTCGTATAAGGACGTTGAACGATACGAAGCTCTTCAAATCGAAGTTGCAGTCAAAATTCAACTTCTAAGATTTTCTTGTATTTATCTCGAGAGATCCTTGAAAACCTTCCATCCACATATCATGTATGTCATTACATAACAAATATTCTCAAGACAGGTTTCTCATTTTCTCGTTGTTTATTTCAGTAAGAAAAATGGCTCTCGAACAGACCGTCAGAGACCTCCAAACTCTAGATGCTCAGTTCCAAGAAATGTTCCTGAACTTATCCAAGGGTAAAGAGGAATTGAAAGCACTCCTCACTGAGAGCACGACCAAGAAGAATCTTGAAGACAACAGGGATGACTAGTTGGAACAATTGCAAGCTAAGACGACAATGACGAGAATCCAGATGATGGGTTAGAAGGCTCTTATCCAAATTTTAGCTCAGGGGCAAGAAGAGTTGAGAATTCTCATTAGCAAACTTCATTAGGACGAATACAGCCGTATGGGACGAACGGCTAGAATGGGGGATTAAATCATCAATCAACTTCGGATGAGACAAGAAGTTGGATTGGTTAAAAGTAGGTCTTCCCGAATTGCTACTACATTGCAAGTCCAACAACGACCTCGCCAACAACAACAGGGTAATCAACATAAGCAGAATACACCTAAAAGAAAATTTACTAAAATCAACATATCTTTGGCTCAAGCATTGCAACACATGTTGAATGCCAAGCTAGTTACATTGAAGGATCTTCCTCATAAGCCTAATACTTCTTCTTCCCGTCACAATCCTAATGTAAGGTGCGCGTATCACTCCAACAGTCTGGGGCATGACAATGACAACTGTTGGGTGTTAAAACATAAGATTCAGGACCTGATTGACGAAGGATTTTTCGAGTTCACACAAGATGGTCAGATCGAGTTCTTCTGTTATCCCTCAAATATCGAGGCTGCAAGGCACACCATCTAAAGTGACAAATTCAGGAGGAGAAGTTTTTATTCATTTGAATTTTCATTTGTAATTTATTTGTTTGTTCAAACACTTATCTTTATGTCAGACTTTGGTTCTTCCCATTAATACATTGCATATGTTTGTCTTGAGTTAATCAATTCATTTTCACTATACTATGATTTTACTTCCTTTTTGTGATATTCAACTCTCGATTAAAAGATGTATGAATTTACAGGGAGGATGACGAAAACAATACCATAATCTTATACATTATGATTTTGAACAGACCTTGCTGACGATGTACAGACGTTGTTTCAAATCCTAAATAGTGGAGTTATAAGGAAGATAATCCCTAGTCAACCCCTTTGAGCCTAAGAAGTAGGAGTTTTCTTTTTTGCACAAATTGAAACCTTTAATCATAACCCGGGGCAGGGTAGTTTCTTAGTTAATTCAAAAGCATATTAAGTCACAAGATTTCACTTCATAGTATAAAAAACGTCCTTCCAAATCAAAAGGCAGTGATGGTTCCCCATAAAGAAGACAATCATTATCTATCAAAAGAAAAGCCCGTTAAGTCAAAAACTATGAAGGAGACTTAAGAAAAAATCGGGGCATTCCGCTGACTGTATTCACAAAAGAAACAGTTCAAGAAAAAGGTAGAAGTAATAAAAAAAGAGGTTGTTACGAATCCTCGAAACAAGAAAAAATGTCACAAAAAATGACTGCCTTCTCAAAAAAACTCCCAGTATCCGAACCATCACCAGAATATCATTGCTATAATTCCAGACTCAACGGGAATCCAAACACACAATTAACTGAGTATAGGACCGAAGAACATCATAGAGAACAGGTGGGTACAAATAAATTTTGAGCATTTTTCCTTTGTTTCTTAAACCGTGAACCAGGCCACGTTACAACCCTTAAAAGTCCTAGCTAAAGCATGGGTTAGTTCGAAATCATAATGTTACAAAAGGTATCCTGACTCCTGTAACGCTTTCTATAAATTCTTAGTTGAAGTCATATTCTTAAAAAATTATGTTTGTTTACTAAAAATGCATTTTCAAAACTTCAAGACAGACATAAGCTTTGCATTTTTAAATGCCATTGTTTGCATATGACTAATTGTTCGATAGCAGAGAAATTTGCACGACAGATATTCAGTGAACAAAAATTATCTCAATGAACAAAGTCACCTCAGATGGAAAGACATTTCCAGTAATAGGCTTTCATAATCAAGGGGCATGACATGGTGTCTAACTGATCTGGGGGTAGTCAAGTCAAGATTCAAGGAATCTCTCAAAAGTGTCGAATAGCCAGGGACAGACCTCCATCTGAATCACTTGGGGCATTGAACATGAGTTCCAACAAAGGGCCACGTATGATCAAGCAAACATTTTATGGCAGTGCTGCAACACTTACTACTATGGACAGTGATGATTCTCTGCACCCTGTGAACGCGAACATAGTCGGAAATTACTACACATGAAAAAAAGACCCGTTAGGTTGACTGGCCTAGGAAAAATTAAGGGCATCCCAGTGAAACTAAAAAGTTCAAGCAAAAATTAGGGATATATAAATAAAAATCTACACCCGGCAAGTCGAAAACCTGAAAAGGCGACTTGGGCAAAGAAGGGTATCCCGGTGGACTGAAAATATTAAAGGACAGTCCAAGAAAAAGTTAGGGACTAAAGCGTACGACTATGTCCCGTCATCTGCTCAGCTTTCTATCAGTAGAAGAATTATCACCCTGATCATCATTTATTTAAGACTTTGGGAGTTGAGATAATGTTCGAGCCATCCACAGATCCCCACATGGCAAAAGGCCCCTTCAAATTGCCATCATCACACATACACCTCTTCATGCTTGCCTTTGGCCTACTAGGCAAAAGCTTCCTCATGCTTGCCTTGGATTCACAAAGAAAAGGCCCATCAGACTTGCCTTCGATCTACAAGGAAAAAGAAGGCCCCTTTCACTGGTCTTCGATTCATAAGATAAAAGGCTGCCTCAGACTTGCCTTCGATTCACAAGATAAAAGGCTGCCTCATACTTGCTTTCGACCCACAAGAAAATGACTTCCTCTGGGCTTTCCTCTAATGCACAAGGAAATGGTTTCCATTCATGCTAGCGCCCATAAAGCAGTGGCTTCCTTTCATATGTACTTCAATTTATTAAGCAATTGGCTTCTCTCATGCTAGCTTTAACTCCATACTTTTCCATATTTTGACAACTAGTAAGGTCTATTCGAAGGACACACCAATGGTACCCTCGAAGGATATACATGTGTTCCATTCGAAGGAGACACATAATCATTGGAAATAAGTTTGTTTTATGATGAGTCTTGGTCCAAGAGGTTTGCTGACCAAAAGCTAACATGTTGCTAAGCCTAAGCCTCCTACACAATTGCATTCGAAGGAGTTACCAAGAGAAGTTTTGACTGGCCAGAAAAGAGCTTTCGTTTGGGCTAGTTGAATAGGGGCTCAGTTGAAAAGGACCCAATGATGAGAAATGGAGCCATTCGAAGGAGGCAACCTTGGGCCAATCGAAGAGAAAAACATGATTGCAATCAAAGGAGCCAAATGTGTCCAGGTTCATCCCCAGACCCAAAAGGGTAGGAATCCCTCAAAAAAGGCAATATTTTAATGTGTCTGATTTTGCCTTCAAAGCCTAGTTAATGGATGTCCCTTGCCATTTCCATGCATATCACATCCCTATAAATACAGGCCTAAGGATACATTGTCAGGGGCAGAGAAAAAACGATAGAAAAGAAAGAAACAATCTTGCCACACTCATACCAACAGCCAGATGCTACATCATACACAATACTTATTACCACGTGAAGGCTACAAGAAATATACCAAAGCTGCTAAAATTGAAGCGTACTTTGTAAGCCATCTCCATCCAAAGCAAAGCATCCCATTGGTAACGAGCCTTCGACCTTAAATTCATCTCACATGTATTTAATTTTGATTGTTGCATGATAGATTAACACTTTTAAGTCATTCGATTTGTATTTAGAGCTAAGGGCCTGAGTTTAACACACAAGTCCACATTTGTTTTTTTATCTCTAATGCCTATGCTGCAGATATAGCTTAAGAAAACTAACATGTACATGATCGAAGGACCTGGGTTCGACACCCAGGTCAGGCTTTTATTGTTGCTAACACTTTTCTTGCAGATTCAGTACCTTCCACAAGAAATCCATCAGACACTTTCAACAATATCCTTTGCTGGATCAAAAGTAACACCCTTCATTGGATCGAAGGATAATATCCTTCATTAGATCGAAAACCATCCTTCCTTGAATCGAAAGGCCAAATTCCCCCTGGATAGAAGGATGACCCTCGTATTTTCATTTTTCTTTTATTCATTTCTTTATTGACTTTATTATTTAAATTAACTTAAAATCAAAAAAATCACAAAAAAACATTAGGTTAGTATTTTTTTTAATTAAGTTAATTTTTGTAAATAAATAAATTAATTACTTTAACCTTTTCATTAAATTAAAATTAAATAGACTTAAGTTTTATTTTATTTTATAAATAAAAACAAACAAAAAGATTTTTATTCCATAGGGTTTTATACGTCTTTTCTAATTCGCGCGCAATTTCATTTTAGCTTTATCATATTATTGTATTTGCTTCTTGATTGTAATAAACTGTAATTAAGACTCTTTTATTTCTCTACTTTTCATTTTCTCCCCAAGTTTTTGGACATGTAAATATCCCCCTCCTCGAAGCCTTGTAATAGTTTAGAATTTACATTTTTCGCACTTTAAATTCCTGTACATGTATTAACTGCTTAGATGTATTCCTAATATGATTGCATGACAAGAGCATAAAAATCAAACACTAGCAAACCTAACAAAAAAGACAAAAATAACAGAGTACAACACATTTGCACATATACATCTCTAGGGTATTCCCACTTTGGTTTCCTTCGGAAAACAAAAAAGTCATGTCCCTCGAAAGTAGGGACGCTTTAGAAAAGACCCTTGAACCAAAAGATCATAGTCCCTCGATGACCCAGCGGTGTTGCCTTACGCTAAATGATCTAGTCCCTTAAACAAAATTGCTAAAGAGTCTCTATATGTTGCCTTTTTGACTGTACGATGACCCACAAATGTCCCTCATACATCCAAACGACTATGGCTACCTACTCACAAATAGTAGGTTAGCCTTGTCTAAAGGAAAGGAGGAAAAGAACGACCCTTTCGAGTAAAGTAGATAGTTCCTAGATGTTGTGCTCAAAAACAAATTTTCACACTTACACAAAAACAACTTTCAAAACATTTTCAAACGCTTTATCAACACTCTTGAGGACTGATACAAGGGTTATCATAAAGAAAATTTCCGCACTAAGGCATTTTCAAAATACTTTTCAAAACACACAAAGCACAAGGTATTTTCAAAATGAGCTAAGCATCTAAGAGCCCGTAGAAAACTACGGATGGAAAGGGTACTAACACCTTCCCTTTCCATAATCTACCCCCTTACTCAGAAATAATCTCGAAAGGTCTTTTTCCGTTCCTTTCACCCTTTCCTTTGTTGGATAAAAGAAAAGTCGGTGGCGACTCTTGCTTACCGCAACATTTGCAAACACAAACACAAAACCAGTATAAACAGTCGGTTCTGCCACCGTATCACATAACTGACGTCTCTACTGGGGATTTAAATAAAAAGTGGGGTTACCTTAGAGATTAGGTTATATTTAATTTGCTTGGATGCTTTCATTGCTTTATCTTTTAGGGTTTTTCTTGGGTTTACTTGTAAAGATCCTACACCTGGATTTGGGGTACCTTTTAGGTAAGTAGCAATAGATCATGGGGACTGTGTGGGGTATACCGACATGGTTGAAGAGATATCTACATTGATGTGACACATTTGTTGGTACCGGTAGCCCTTGAGTAATCAAGGAGAATACGGGGCCGCTGTGTGGTGTCATGAAGCATCAACTGACCTTAGAACCTTTAATTGAACCAACTTGGCCATTAGGAAGTAGTGAGATAGTCGGCTTTGGTGTAGTCCGAAGTTGGTTGATACTTGATACTACACTCATTGAGATCTGACTTTCGGGATATTTTGGTCGCCAATAAAGAGGCTTGCGCTGAAACAATGTCCGGTGAAGAAAGATCAATGATATTGAGATCCCTTAGAACCTGGTTATTATTAATAGGATAGGTTGAACCAACTATACTTCAAGAGGGTACTTACCTACAAACCCCATGAAAGCCTGAACCACAGGCTGCTTGTGTGACTTGTTTGCCTTCACTATCTAACAACTTGAACTCATTGCAGGGCTTTGTTTGTATTCCTTGCAGGAACTTGTTTATATACATCATCCAATAAACTAGTTTTCTTGCAAGATATACTTGTCTTCATCACATTACACTTTTTCTTAACGCATAGCATAAACATCATATCATCATATCATAGAATTTCCTTAACCATTTCAAGGATCTCGAGGGGCTGTGATGCAGGTTATGATGAACCAGACGCCTAGCAAGGGGCCAGGGGATTTATTTTCCTCTAGACAATGTCGTTAAAAGATTAACACATGGTAACTTGAGTCAGGGGCTATGACCCACTTGACATGGTGAGCTTGATTCTCGTAGAAGGACCTTCAACGATACAAAAATTCTTCAATTAAAGCTACAATTGGATCCTAACATCTTCTTGTGTTTACCCTGTGAGATCCTTGAAAACATTTACACATCATGCATGTCATTACATAACAGGTCTTCCAGTACAGATTTCTCATGTTCTCGTTGTTCATTTCAGCAAGGGAAATGGCTCTCAAACAGAACAACAAAGATCTCCAAATTCAATAGGATCAGTTTATGGAAATGTTCCTCAACCTATCCAAGGGGCAGGAAGAATTGAAAGCACTCCTCAACAGGAACTTGACCAAGAAACATCCTGACAACAACAAGGATAACTAGTTGGAACAATTGCAAGCTGATATGTAAAGGATGAGAATCCAGATGAGTAATCAAATGGATCTTATCCAAAATTTAGCTCGGGGACAAGAAGAGTTTAGGATTCTCATCAGCAAGCTTCATCAAGACGGATGCAACTGTATGAAGCAAATAGTCGAGGCTAGGGATCACGTCATTAATCAGAACTTGATGAGACAAGAAGTTGGCTTGGTGGAGAGTAGAACTTTCCAAATTACTGCTACGTCATGAACCCAACCGCCACCTCGCCAACAACGAAAGGGTAATCGGCATAAGCGGGATGCATTCACTAGGCAATATACCAAACTCAACATACTAATGTCACAAGTCTTGCAATACATGTTGAAGTTGAATTTGGTCACATTGAAGGATCCTCCTCGGAATCTTAATAGTTACGCTCCTACTTACCATCCCAATGAAAGTTGTGCATATCACTCCGACAGCCCGGGGCATGATATTGATAACTATTGGACGTTGAAATATAAAATTCAAGACTTGATCTACAAATGAGCGTTGGAATTCACACAAGATGGTCAACTAGAATTTTTCTGTCAACCCTCCAAGGTACATCATCTAAAGTGACGAAGTTTAGGCAGAGGAATTTTTGTCCATTCGAATTTTCCTTTGTAATTTCTTTGTTTTGTTTAAACATTTACCTTTATGTCTGACTTTGGTTTATTCTCATTAATGCATTACATGTGTTTGTCGTGAATAAATTCATTCGTATTCACTATATTTAAACTGTGTTTTTACTTCCTTTCGTGATATTCAACTCTCGATTAAAAGCTCTAAGCCTTCAGAGGGAGGATGACGAAAGCGATGCTACAATCTCTGTAGTATGCTTTTGAACAGACCTCGCTGACGATGTACATGCATTGTTTCAAATCCTAAACAGTGGAGTTATAAGAAGGATAATACCTAGTCAACCCATTTGATATGATAAGTAGGAGTTTCTCTTTTCACACAAATTAAAACCGTAAATCATAACCTGGGGCAGGGTAGTTTTCTCAGTTAATTCAGATGTGCATTTAGTCACAAGATCTACCTCCATACACGACAAATAGTGTAGAAGATATCCTCCAAAAGATGGTGATAGTTCCACATAATCGTCAAGATAATCAATCATTATCTCTCAAAATAAAAATCCTGTTAAGTCAATAACCTATGAAGGATACTTAAGAAAAACTGGGGCATCCCGCTGACTGTAATCGGAATAGAAATAGTTCAGGAAAAAGTAGGGATAAAAAAATCAAAAAAAGAGGTCCTACAATTCCTCAACAAAAAAAGAAAAGTTTACAAAAATGACTGCCTTATCAAACAAGCGTTCAGTTTCTGAACCATCACCGAGTATTAGAGCAAAGATTCCATACTCAATTGGGATCTAAACGCATAATTAGCTGAGCATAGGGTTGAAGAACATCACGAGGAACTGGTTGGGTACAAATAAAATTTGAGCCTTTATCCTTTGTTTCCTAAACCGTGAACCATGCCACGTTTTAACCCTTAAAAGTCCTAGATGAAGCATGGGTTAGTTCGAAAGCATACTGTTACAAAAGTTATCCTGACTCCTGTAGGTTTCGCTATAAATCATGAGCTGATATCACATTTTTACAAAATTTGTTTGCTTTACTAAAAAAATGAATTTTCAAACTTCAAGACAGACATAAGCTTTTCATTCTTTAAATACCATTGTTTACATATGACTATTTGTTCAACAACAGAGAAATTCGCACGTTAGATATTCGATGAACAAAAATCCTCTCAGTGGACAGAATCACCTTAAATGGAAAGACATTCCAGTAATAGGACTTTCATAATCAAGGGGCATAGCATGGTGTCCCGCTGATCTGGGGCAGTCAAGTCAAGGTTCAAGGAATCTCTAAAAAATGCCAAATAGTTAGGAGCAGATTTCCATCTGAATCACTTGGGGCATTGAACATGAATTCCAGCAACGAATCATGTACGATCAAACAAACATCGTCTGGCAGTGTGGAAACACTTACTACTATGGAAGTGACAATTTTATGTACCCGGTGAACATGGACATAGTCGGAAAATACTACGCATGAACAAAGACCCGCTAGGTTGACTGGCCTAGGCAAAAATAAAGGGAATCCCGGCAAACCAAAAGAGTTCGGGAAAAAAGTAGGGATATACATATGAAAAAATATGTACACTTGGCAAGTCAAAAACCTGAAAAGGTGGCTTGGCAAACAAAAGGTATCCCGATGGACTGAAAATCTGAAAGGACGGTCCATGCAAAAGTTAGGGATTAAAGTGTATGACTACATCGCGTCATCTCGTCACTTGTCTATCAATAGAAGGATTATTATCCCGATCAGCATTCCCAAGGACTCCAAGAGTTGGGATAACAGTCAAACCATCTACAAAATCCTCGGTAGATATTTTCTTCAGCAGGTACCGAGGCAGGGGAATTCTACTACAAGGTCACTGCCATATTCTCCGCATGCAGCATAATGATGTCAGGTGTTCTCATATCCCCGACGGAGCAAGAATCTCCAACTACTGCTCCGACATCTAAGAAAAATTCCCCAGTGAAGTCGCCAAGCTTCTCAGGATTCCCCAACGGAATTTTAACAAAATCCCCAAGCAGTTCATCATTTTCCTTCCCCAACAGAGTTATTTCTCTAACAACGGAAATCTATATCCTAGCATTTAACTTCAACATATTTGAAGACCTACATTCTTCATCCTCAGCAACAATCGGGGACTTATTTTTCCTAATTCAACAACACTACAATAGAACAACTGACATGTTCATACATTGCATTCATACATCATTTTACAAACATCATAGCATATGCGGCACAAGTGCATATATCACAATCCCATTTATTTTGAGAGCATCGTGCAATTCATACATAATGACATCGCATGAAACTGACTTTACCTTTTCAGGTTGAATTCAAAGACAGACAAACACTATTAACTTATGCAGTAGGTCAAAGATTAATACACGAAACTAGACGGGGAAACTATCTACACAACCAAACGGTATGAACTCCCGAAGTAAGAGGGGTTTACCAACAAATACAGAAGGCCAAGGATTAATGCCCAAAACCAGACGGGGAAACTATCTATGTGGCCGACATTTTCAAGTTCCGTATTAATACCTGAAACAAGACATGACAATTATCTGTGGACGACTAATTGTATATTAATACCTGTAACTAGCCAGGAAAACTATCTACATGAGAAAATTGTAGATTAATACCTGTAACTAGCCAGAAAAACTATCTACATGAACAGATTGAGGATTAATACATGTAATAAGCCAGGAAAACTATCTTTCTTTCTCTCAGGTCAGAGATTAATACCTGAAACCATACAGGACAACTATCTCGATGACCGACATAAATAAGTTCCAAATTAAGACCTATAACATGCCACGACAACTATCTTTGGACGACTGATTGTAGATTAACACCTGTAATAAGCTAGGAAAACTATCTACATGAGAAGATTGAAGGTTAATACCTATAACATGCCAGGAAAACTATCTTTCTTTCTAAGGTTAGACATTAATACCTGAAACATGAAGGACAACTATCTCAATGATCGACAAAAACAAGTTCCAGATTAATACCTGAAACCAGACAGGACAACTATCTGTGAACGACCGATTGTAGATTAATACCTGAAACCACACAGGAAAACTATCTACACGACTAGATAAAGAACCCCTACCCAGGTTCCTTCTCATACATTTCTATATGAAGTTTTACCCGGACTCATCTTGGAGGAGCCCTGCACAAGCTCCTTCTCATATATCTGCAAATGCGGTCTAACACAGGATCATTCTGAAGAAGCCTTACACCGGCTCTTTCTAAATACATTTCTGGATAGCAGTTAATTTCATTCTCCCTAGCAAGTTACTGTGAAGCCTGGAGTTCAACCAGAAAATAAAAAACTTTTTCCAAAGATAATGCCTCAGTAGAGCCTTGGACAACTGAAGTTCCTAGACGTTATTCCCCAGAGTTTTCCTCAGGAAGGAGAACAACATAAATCAACCTTCCCTAGTGGATCTCTCCTCAGACAGCAAGAATAGGAATTCCCCATAAAGGGACCTCTTATGAAGTCAGCATCTATGTTGGATGACATCTTTAAGCCCATCTCCGACAACTCTCAGTCATCTTCTCCAAATGGCATATGTAGGCCCATTCCTGATATCATCAATAATGGCGTTACTTCATGCGAGTGCCAATTTCGGGGCACTCTAGTGTTAAATCATCTTCCACCTTCAGATCACGAAAGACAAACAAGCCAATCTAAATCTTCAGGTTCAAGAAGATTGGACAGGGGCAGCTGTTGTACCCCAAAATTTTCCCTCTCATGTTTTCCAAGATTGTCACTTACATGGGTGGTTACAAACACTTGCTTAGAGAAAATATAAATTCTTTTGAAAGATAATCAAGTGTCTTTCGATTGGCATATAAACAAGGTGCTTCGATTTGGAATTTGGAACTCTTTGATCATGCTTTGATTAGAAAGCTTCGATTGGGTATTTGGCACCCTTAGAGCAAGATTTGGTCCACAAGTACCATTCCAGCAGTGACCTATGTGCGTGCCTTCAATGTACTAGGCAAATACTCCTTCTATGCGCGCCCTCATGGCACAAGGCAGGAACCCCCTACAAGTTTACTTCAATTCACCAGCAGTGGACTCCTGCATACAAGCTTCGATTAGGTGCTAAGTCTCCTTAGATCAAGCTTAATTCACAAAGCTTCCACTCGAAAAAAGGCTCGTTCAACTTGCCATCAGCACACATATGTGTCTTCATGCTTTCCTTTGGCCTACTAGGCAAAAGCTTCCTCATGCTTGCCTTGGATTAACAAGGCAAAGGCCCATCAGACTTGCCTTCGATCTACAAGGAAAAAAAGGCCCCTTTCACTGGTCTTCAATTCACAAGACAAAAGGCTGCCTCAGACTTGCCTTCGATTCACAGGATAAAAGGTTGCCTCAAACTGGCTTTCGACCCACAAGAAAATGACTTCCTCTGAGCTTTCCTCCAATGCACAAGGCAATGGTTCCCCTTCATGACAGCGCCCATAAAGAAATGGCTTCCTTTCACATATTCTTCGATTCATTAAGCAATTGGCTTCCCTCATGCTAGCTTTGACTCCACAGGTTTACACATTTTGACACCTAGTAAGGTCCATTCGAAGGACACACCAATGGCATCCTCGAAGGATATACATGTGTTCCATTCGAAGGATACATATAATCATTGGAAATAAGTATATTTTATGATGAGTCTTGGTCCAAGAGGTTTGCTGGCCAAAATCCAACATGTTGCGAAGCCCAAGACTCTTGCATAATTGCATTCGAAGGAGTTACCAAGAGAAGTTTCGATTGGCCAGAAAAGAGATTTTGTTTGGGCTAGCTGAATAGAGGTTCAATCGAAGAGGCCCCAATGATGAGAATTGGAGCCATTTGAAGGAGGCAACCCTGGGCCAATTGAAGAGCAAGGCTTGAGGAAATTTGAAGGAGCCAAATGTGTCTAGGTTCATCCTCATACCCAAAAGGGTAGGAATCCCTCAAAAAAGGAAATATTTTAATGTGTCTGATTTTTCCTTCAAAGCCTAGTTAATGGTTGTCCTTTGCCATTTCCATGCATATCACATCCCTATAAATATAGGCCTAAGGATACATTGTCAGGGGCATAGAAAATACAATAGAAAAGAAAGAAACACTCTTTCCACACACACACCACCATCCAGACACTACATCACACACAATACTTATTACCACACAAAGGCTTCAAGACGTATACCAAAGCTGCCAAAATCGAAGCGTACTTTGCAAGATATCTCCATCCAAAACAAAGAATCCCATTGGTAACGAGACTTCGACCTTAAATTCATCTGATGTGTAATTTAATTTTGATTGTTGCATGACAGATTAACACTTTTAAGTCATTTGATTTGTATTCAGAGCTAAGGGTCTTGGTTCGACACCCAGGTCCGCATTTATTTTTATCTCTAATGCCTATGCTGCAGATCTAGCCTAAGCAAACCAACATTCACAAGATCTAAGGACCTTGGTTCGACACCCAGGTCAGGCTTTTATTGTTGCTAACACTTTTCTTCCAGATTTAGTACCTTCCACAGGAAATCCATCAGACACTTTCAATAATATCCTTTGCTGGATCAAAAGTAATATCCTTCATTGGATCGAAGGATAACATCCTTCATTAGATTGAACGCCATCCTTCCCTGAATGAAAGGCCACATTTCCCCCTGGATTGAAGGATGACCCTTCGTATTTTCACTTTGCTTTTATTAATTTCTTTATTGACTTTATTATTTAAATTAACTTTAAATAAAAAAAATCACAAAAAAACATTAGGTTAGTATTTTTTTAATTAAGTTAATTTTTGTAAATAAATTAATTAATTATTTTAACCTTTTATTTAATTAAAATTAAATAGACTTAAGTTTTATTTTCTTTTATAAATAAATAAAAATAAAAAGATTTTTATTCCATAGGTTTTTATACGTCTTTTCTAATTCGCGCGCAATTTCATTTTAGCTTTATCATATTATTGTATTTTCTTCCTGGTTGTAATAGACTATAATTAGGACTCTTTTATTTCCCTACTTTTCATTTTCTCCCCATGTTTTTGGACATGTAAATACCCCCCTCCCCGAAGCCTTGTAATAGTTTAGGATTTACATTTTCCGCACTTTAAATTCTTGTACATATATTAACTGCTTAGATGTATGCCTAATAGGATTGCATGACAAGAGCATAAAAATCAAACGCTAGCAAACCTAACAAAAAAGACAAAAATAACTGAATATAACACATTTGCATATATACACCTCTAGGGTATTCCCACTTTGGTTTCCTCCAGAAAACAAAATAGTCACGTCCCTCTAAAGTAGGGATGCTTTATAAAAGACCCTTGAATCAAAAGATCATTGTCTCTCGATGACCCAACGGTGTTTCCTTACGGTAAATGATCTAGTCCCTTATACAAAATTGCTAAAGCGTCTCTATATGTTTCCCTTATGATTGTACGATGACCCACGAATGTCCCTCATGCATCCAAACGACTATGGCTTCATACTCACTAATAGTAGGTTAGCCTTGTCTAAAGGAAAGGAGGAAAAGAACGACCCTGTCGAGTAAAGCAGATAATTCCTAGATATTGTGCTCAAAAACAAATTTTCACACTTACACAAAAATAACTTTCAAAACATTTTCAAACGCTTTATCAACACTCTTGAGGACTTATACAAGGGTTCTCATAAAGCAAATCTCCGCGCTAAGGAATTTTCAAAATACTTTTCAACACACACAAAGCACAAGGTATTTTCAAAATGAGCTAAGCATCTAAGAGCTCGTAGAAAACTACGGATGGAAAGGGTGCTAACACCTTCACTTTCCATAATCTACCTCCTTACTCATAAGTAATATCAAAAGGTCTTTTTCTGTTCTTTTCACCCTTTCCTTTGTTGGATAAAAGAAAACTCGGTGGTGACTCTTCCTTACCGCAACATTTGCAAACACAAACGCAAAACCAGTATAAACCGTCGATTCTTCCACTGTATCACAATGTGCATACGAAGCACATATAACACAGTCTCATTTATTTTGAGAACATTGTTACACAGTACATTTCATACGTCATGACGTTGCATACAATTAACTCTTTACCCTTTTAGGAAAGACCAATCAACAAACATTATCAACTACTTATATGACCTGACATTCTTCTCAAAGGCTACATCTGACGAAGGGCTATTTCAGGATTTTCCTCAAAAGGTCATTCTTAAAGAGACATCTGTTGGTTCAGTTTAAATCGACCAATGATTTATCCTGATTCTTTTCCAATAGACACTTTTTCTGGTTCAACTTATATCACTCGAAGATTTATTCTGATTCTTATCCAGTTAAAGATAATCATAGACCTTTGTTGGTTCAGTTTAAATTGACCAATGATTTATCCTGATGCTTTTCAAGTAGGCACCTTTCTCTAGTTCAATTTAAATCTCCCAAAGATTTATTCTGATTCTTATCCAATTAAATACATTTATAGACGTTTGTTGTTTTAATTTAAATCGACCAATGATTTATCCTAATTCTTTTCCAGTAGACACTTTTTCTGGCTCAGTTTAAATCGCCCGAAGATTTATTCTGATTCTTATCCAGTTGAAGACAATCAAGACCTTTCTCTAGTTCAGCTTAAATCACTCAAAGACTTATTATGATTCTTATCCAATTAAAGTTAAGTACAGACATCGGTTGGTTCAGTTTTAATCGACCAATGATTTATCCTGATGCTTTTCAAGTAGACCTTACTATGGTTCAAGTTAAATCAACCAAAGATTTATTCTAATACTTCTTCTTGTTGAAGTCAATAGTTATTTTGGATGGCATCTATAAGCCCATCTCCGACAACTCTCTGTCACCTCTCCAAATGGAATCTATAAGCCCATTCCCAATACAATCAACCAATAACGTTACCTCTTTCACATGCGAGTGCAAATTTCTGGGCACTTAAGTGTTCAATCATATTCTACCTTCAAGTCACGAATGGCCGACATGCCAATCTAACACTTTAGGCTTAAGAATATTAAATAGGGGTAGCTGTTGTATCCCAAAATTGACCCTCCCCTTTTCTTTTTAAGGCTTCTCAGATATTCAAGACACTCAAGGGTTGATTCGTCAAGATGTTCCTCCTAAGCCAAAGGCCTACAACTAGGGTTTAGAGTTTCTCAAGGAAATTTGGTTCGCAAAGGTCTCAAGTGGCTTCCATGGTTCTCCTTAGGTCCTCAACATGGTTCATGTTAAGTTTTAAGTCCTGCATCAAAAGTTTGCTCAATCAATGGCTCAGATGATTGAAAATTAACTATATTGGTCAAAAAGTCAATTATGGTCAACATACAGTCAAAATTTAATATTTTTGGTCAACATCAACATTTTTAATTTATATTCATCATTTGATAGAGGGTTGATCACGATTCCCCAAGGAAAGCTCTCAAATCATCAAAAGTCAAGAATTTTCAAATTAGGGTTTCCTTAGGAGAAGTCAACTGAACTTTGACCATGCATAACATTCACATGCTTCATCAACATTTCCCCAACCAAAGCCCATTTTGAAGAAAATTCAATTCTCTACAATTTTTCTTTTATTCTCAAGTCCAAATAATACTTCATTTGTAAGATATGAGCTAATACATTATAGGTCATTTTCAAAATTCAACAAAGGCACTATTTGTCAAGACAACTTACATCAAGATAATGTCTCTGTGATCGGTGGGAATGAGAACTGACTGTTTTAGAATGCTGGTTCGTGTTTGCGTTTGTTTTCGCAAAGTGTCGCGGTAAGAAAGAGTTGCCACCGTCTTTTTATTTTATCCAACAAGGAAAGGACAAAAGCACAGAAAAAATTCCTTTTCGAGATTTTTCTCGGGTTCGAGAGGTAGATTATAGAAAGGGAAGGTGTTAGCACCCTTTATATCTGTGGTTATCCACGGGCTCTTAGGTACTTGCTCACTGTGTTTGTGGGTTTTGAAAAGAGTTTTGTTTTGTTTTTGAAATAAGTGTAAGTGCAAAAAGTTTTTTTTTAAAAAAAGGAGCAAGTACTTAAGAACCTCTACCTACTCAAAAAGGAATTAAATTGTGCTAATGTCCTTTAGACAATGCTATCCCACTATTGAGGAGTAGGTAGCATCGTCGTTGGAGTTTTCGGGTCAATTCGATTTAAGGGACGTGTGATCACTAAAGCAATGTTAGGATGCTTTAGCGGTAACCCTAATGTCTTAGATCATTTTTATCGAGGCAACCGTTTCGAGGCAACTTTGATCTTTAGACAGGAGGGCGACCTCTAAGACTTCCTATACTCAATGACCACATTTGAGGCAACCAAGTGAGGTGTACCCTAGGAGTGGCATGTGCGAGTGTGTCAATTTTCAGTTTATATTATCTTTGTACATGTTATGGTGAGCTACTGTTGATTTTAAGTTAAGAGTTAATCTTGTCATGCAATCCTAGTTAGCATACATCTAAACAGTTAATATATGTACAGGAATTTAAAGTACAGAAATTGTAAATCCTACGCTATTACAAGGCTTCGGGGAGGGGGATTATTTAAATGTCCAAAATTGGGGAATAAAGCAGTAAAGTAAAAGTCTTAGTTAAGCTATTACAAACCAATAAGCAGTTACAATAAAATAAACGCGCGCAAATCTGAAAATAACCTCTAAAAATCCTAAGAATAAAATCTTTTTGTTGTTTTATTTTATTTTTGGGAAAATGCTAAATATTCAATTAAGTCAAATTTAATTAATTAAAAAATACTGATTAAAATTAACTCTAAAACATACTTAATATTTTTTGCATTTTTTGTTTATGAAAAGGAATGAATTCAAATAAATTCTAAGTCTATTGATTTTAAAATTGAAGAAAATAAGTTAAAATAATTAACTAAATTAAATCCTAATTCTAAGTTATTTATTTTTATGATTTTTATATTGATTAAAAAGATAAAAAGAAGTCTATGAAAAACAAAAATAACATGCAGGAGGGATCCTTCGATCTAGGAAAAAAAGGAGTTTCAACCCAGGGAGAGAATGGAAGCTTTGATCCAGAGAGGGTCCTGGTCCTTTCGATTGGGCCAGACAGTAAGGCGTGAGTATCCTTCGATCCATGGAAGAGGATTGCCCTTCGATAATGGAGGTCATGGCTTTTGATCTAGGAATGAGATGCCTCATTCGATCCAGCATGCTAATGGGTTCGATCCAGAGAAGGGCTCTCCTTCGATCTGGGATGTTATACCTGCAAAAGCATGTTAGCAAAATAAAATGCAGGGCCTGGGTATTGAACCCCAGGCCCTTCGATCCTGCGCTTGCTGGGTCTCATCAGGCTATGTCTGCAGCAAGTGTTGGCAAATGAAGAACATGACCTGGGCGCCAAACCCAGGCCTTTCGATCCTGTCTAGGATGGCAAATCAAAGGTAACAACAAGTAATAATGTGTTATGCAAATGTAAAGTTGGACAATTTACCCTCTCTTACCAGCAGATTGGACCTTCGATTTGGGCGCTTCCTGGATGTAGGCACCTTCGATCTGGGCTTCTGGGCTTGGCTACTTTTGCTAAAGGGTGGATTTGCTTGGAAAATTCTGGCAACCTTTGATGGATTTTGTGGGCAGCACCTCTCCAATGTTTTTTGTTCTGTTCTCCTCTGTGTGTTTTTTCGTGTGTGTTCTCCTGTAGAGTTTTTGTGTGTTGGATATGTATGCTGGCCTCTGTATTTATAGGGGTGTGAGGGTGCAGTAATGGAAAGAGACAGCCATTAAACAGGCCATTAAATGCCATGAGACAAGAAACAGACACATTAAAAGTTTTCCTTTTTTGAAACATTTGTGTCTCTTGAATGAACCTGGACGCTTTTGACTTGAGTGGCCTCTTGATGACATCCTCCGAATGGCCCTTGTCCAAAGATCAATCGAAGGGTACTAATTAAAATTCCAATCGAAAGGCTTTGTTAACAGGCCAATCGAAAGGTGTTGTTTCATGCCAATCGAAATGCTACTTCAGAATACCAATCGAATGGCCTTTCAGAATGCCAATCGAAGTGCTCCTTCAGAATACCAATCGAAGGGTCTTTCAGAATGCCAATCGAAGTGCTTGTCCATAATGCCAATCGAAGTGCTCCTTCAGAATGCCAATCAAAATGCTCCTTCAGAATGCCAATCGAAGAGTCTTTCAGAATACCAATCAAAATGCTCCTTCAGAATGCCAATCGAAATGCTCCTTCAGAATGCCAATCGAAGAGTCTTTCAGAATGCCAATCGAAGTGCTCCTTCAGAATGCCAATCTAAATGCTCCTTCAGAATGCAAATCGAAGGGTCTTTCAGAATGCCAATCGAAGGGCTCCTTCAGAATGCCAATCGAAATGCTCTTAAAGCACCACTCAAAAAATTTCCTTTTCCTTAGGCAAGAGTTTGTGATCAACCATGCAGGGGGAAGACTTTGGAAAACATGAGAGGGCAAATTTTGGGGTACAACAGTTGCCCCTGTTCAATTTTCTTAAACCTGAGGATATAGATTGGCTTTCGAGCCTTTCGTGATCCGAAGGTGGAAGATAATTGAACACTAGAGTGCCCAGAAATTTGCACTCGCATGGTGTAGTATCAACATTGTGACGTCGGGAATGGGCTTACAGATGCCATTTGGAGATTGTTGGTAGGAGGATTGGCTTATAGATGCCATCTGCAGGAGTTTCAATCGCATAAGAGATTCCTTAGCGAGAACTTGCATACCTGTTGTTGTAGAAGATTCCGCTGAGGAAGTCTAACTTCGTTGAGGTTTAGGAACCTGCCTGTACTTCAACTGAGAGAATGCTTCAGCTGAGTTTTAGGAATCTGTCCATAATTCAATTGGGGGGAAACATCTTTATCAAGATCTAGGAACTGTCTCGTGCTCAATGGAGTATACCGCTGAGGTTATAGAACTTTCCCACACTATGACGGAGGAAAACATCAAGATCTAGGAACTGACTCGTGCTCAAAGGGAGTATACTGTTGAGGTTATAGCACTCGTCCACACTATGATGTAGGGAAACATCTTCATCAAGATCTAGGAACTGTCTCGTGCTCAATGGAGTAAACCGCTGAGGTTATAGAACTTGTCCACACTATGACGGAGGAGAACATCAAGGTCTAGGAACTGACTCGTGCTCAATGGAGTATACCGTTGAGGTTATAGTACTCGTCCACACTATGACGTAGGGAAACATCTTCATCAAGATCCAGGAACTGTCTCGTGCTCAATGGAGTAAACCGTTGAGGTTATAGAACTTATCCACACTATGACGGAGGAGAACATCAAGATCTAGGAACTGACTCGTGCTCAATGGAGTATACCATTGAGGTTATAGTACTCGTCCACACTATGACATAGGGAAACATCTTCATCAAGATCTAGGAACTGTCTCGTGCTCAATGGAGTAAACCACTGAGGTTACAGAACTTGTCCACACTATGACGGAGGAGAACATCAAGATCTAGGAACTGACTCGTGCTCAATGGAGTACACCATTGATGTTATAGTACTCGTCCACACTATGACATAAGGAAACATCTTCATCAAGATCCAGGAACTGTCTCGTGCTCAATGGAGTAAACCGCTGAGGTTATAGAACTTGTCCACACTATGACAGAGGAGAACATCAAGATCTAGGAACTGACTCGTGCTTAATGGAGTATACCATTGAGGTTATAGTACTCGTCCACACTATGACGTAGGGAAACATCTTCATCAAGATCTAGGAACTGTCTCGTGCTCAATGGAGTAAACCACTGAGGTTACAGAACTTGTCCACACTATGACAGAGGAGAACATCAAGATCTAGGAACAGACTCGTGCTCAATGGAGTATACCGTTGAGGTTATAGTACTCGTCCACACTATGACGTAGGGAAACATCTTCATCAAGATCTAGGAACTGTCTCGTGCTCAATGGAGTAAACCGCTGAGGTTATAGAACTTGTCCACACTATGACGGAGGAAACTGTCGAGATTGAGAACCTTATCTGAAATCCAACCGATGATAATTCAATTGAGATTTAAGAACTGGTCAGATCTTCGACTAAGTTGAGAACTTAACTGCATTTTTCCTAAAAGGTAAAGGTCAGTCATATGCAATTCATGATATGGGTCAAGCAATGATATTCTCAAAATAAATGAGATTGTATCCATATGATGTGTACATGCATGTATTATGATGTATGGAAGTGTGATGTTTTAGCTGGGGAAAATAAATCCCGGAGCTGCTGGAGAATAAAGTTGAGTCTGGATGATTGTCAGAATTGCGTCTGCATCTGGAGCATATCTGAAATGTATTTGAATGAGTGACAGAATGACATCCGAATCTGGATCGTATCTGGACTGTAATTTGAAATGAGTGACAAAATGACATCCGAATCTGGATCGTATATGGACTGTAATTTGAATGAGTGACAGAATGACATCCGAATCTGGATCGTATCTGGACTGTAATTTGAATGAGTGACAGAATGACATCCGAATCTGGATCGTATTTGGACTGTCTCTGGAATAAGTATCAGAATGTCATCCATATCTGGGTCGCATCTGAACTATCTCTAGAAGGAGTCTGGAATAAGTATCAGAATGTCAGCCATATCTGGTTCGCATCTGAACTGTCTCTAGAAGGAGTCTGGAATAAGTATCAGAATGTCAGCCATATTTGGATCGCATCTGAACTATCTCTAGAAGGAGTCTGGAATAAGTATCAGAATGTCAGCCAACTGAACTATCTCTAGAAGGAGTCTGGAATAAGTATCAGAATGTCAGCCATATCTGGGTCGCATCTGAACTGTCTCTAGAAGGAGTCTAGAATAAGTATCAGAATTTCATCCATATTTGGATCACATCTGAACTATCTCTAGAAGGAGTCTGGAATAAGTATCAGAATGTCAGCCATATCTGAACTATCTCTAGAAGGAATCTGGAATAAGTATCAGAATGTCAGCCATATCTGGGTCGCATCTGAACTATCTCTAGAAGGAGTCTGGAATAAGTATCAGAATGTCAGCCATATCTGGGTCGCATCTGAACTATCTCTAGAAGGAATCTGGAATAAGTATCAGAATGTCAGCCATATTTGGGTCGCATCTGAACTATCTCTAGAAGGAGTCTTAGAAGATGATGATCTTTGCCTGTTGATTGATCTTTCCTGAAAAGGTAAAGGGTTAGTTGTATGCAATGTCATGATGTATGCATTGTCATGATGTATGCATTGTGTAATGATGTTCTCAAAATAAAATGAGATTTGTGTCATATGTATGCATATGTTATGAATGTTGTTGAAGTGTAATTTTTGTCTTAGACTTTGTTCAAAACGTTTCCACCGGGGATCCCTGCTTTGTTGTTTGAGGAGAACTCCGCTGGGGGATATTGAAAACTCTGTGGGGAGTATGTTTATTTCTGCTTGGGAAAAGAGTTTAGGAGTTTCAGTCGTCCGTTGCTCTACTGGGGAGTCGAAGTTGAACTGATATCTGGTCGGGTCCAGGTTTCGCATTAACTTGCTGGGGATTGTAGAGTAGTCTACTGGGGGAGAGGAGTTGTGGTCCTTTGATTTGTAGTAGTTGGAGAGGTAAACTCAAGCTGGGGAATTACTCCGTGGGGAAGATATACTCTGCTGAGGATTTTAACGATAAACTACGCTGGGGATTCCGTTGATAAGCTCTATTGGGGATTTTGATGATAAACTCCACTGGGGATGGATTACCGTTGCTGGTGATATTGAATCTGTTGAGGATAGAAGTCCTGCTTGGGGAAAGAAAGAACTTCGCTAGGGATGATCTTTTAGTTGCAACTTGCTGAGGATAACCTTCTGAAATTGGCTGGGGAGACTTATTTGTGCTTCGCAGGGGATAAGCTTCCAGAATCTACTGGGGAAGATGATTCAACTCCATTGGGGAAACTTTTTTTTAGACTGCGCTGGGGAAATGGCTCCACTGGGGGTATCTTGTATTCTGCCGGGGAACATTCTTATATTCCGTTGAGGAATATTAAGACTGCCAGGGATACTCTTATGCTTGCTGGAGAATATCCTTATACTTCGCTGGGGAATATTAAGACCTTCTGGGGATACCAAACCTTTTCGGGGATGACGGTAGACTAACTCTGCTTGGGGGAGAGTATGGCTGATTTGTTCATAGTTGCAAGCCTCAGCTGGGAGAGATATTATTAATGCTTTACTCTGTGGGGAGTGAAGGTATCTTGGTCATATTCTTCAGCTGAACCTACCTTGGTACCTGGTGGACAGAGCAACTGCACAGTTCGGATAATTCTTATTGCCCATGTTTATGCGGGACAAGGTGCCTGCGGCGGCCCTATGGATATGTTATTATCCCCACCTATGAGGTGCTTGGTAATTGCCGATTGAAGTGACAAATCTTCTTCTGGTGGGCAAGTGACGAGATGACGGGACATAGTCGTACGCTTTGATCCCTAATTTTTTCCTGGACCGCCCTTTCGGGTTTTCAGTCCATCGGGATACCCTTTTTTGCCCAAGCCGCCTTTTCAGGTTTTCGAATTGCCGGGTGTACAAATTTTCATTTTCATCCCTTATTTTTGCCCGAACCCTTTTGGTTCGCCGGGAAGTCCTTATTTTTTTCTAGGCCAGTCAACCTAGCGGGTCTTTGATTATGCGTATTACTTTTTTAACTATTTCCACGCTCTCAGAGTGTAGGGAGGTGTCACTGTCAGTAGTATCATGTTGCTATACTACTAGAAGATGTTTGATCATGCAAGATTCGTTGCTGGAATTCATGTCCAATGCCCCAAGTGATTCAGATGGAGGTCTGCCCCTGGTTACTCTGCACTTCTTTGAGAGATTTCCTGGAATCTTGACTGGATTGCCCCAGGTGATGGACAATGATCACGCCGTTCCCCCTTGTTGATGGGAGATTTGTCAATGGAAGTGTCATCCTTTTTGAAGTAATTTTGTTCACTGAGAGGGCTTTCGTTCATCGAATATTCGTTGTGTGAATTTCTCCGCTGTCAAACAAATAGCCAAATGCAAACAGTGATATTCAAATAATGCAAAGTTTATGCTTCTCTCGAAGTTTTAAAAAATGCATTTTTTAGCAGAAAACTCTTTATAAGACAAATTCAACACAAGATTTAGGGCAAAGCCTTACAGGAGTCAGGATACCTTTTGTAACAGTATGCTTTCGAACTAACCCATGCTTCAGTTAGGACTTTTGAAGGGTTGTAATGTGGCTTGGTTCACAGTTTAAGAAACAAAAGATAAAGGCTCAAAGTATATTTGTACCCACCCGCTCTTCGTGATGTTCTTCAATCCTAAACTCAGTTAATTGTGCATTTGAACTCCAAATGAGTCTGGAACGACGTTTTGGTGATGGTTCACACAAGTTGGATTTTTGAAGGCAGACATTTTTGTAACATTTTTCATGTTGTTGAGGATTTTTAGCGACCTCGTTCTTTTGATTTGTTATCCCTACCTTTTGCCTGACTGTTCCTGTTTTCGAGATTACAGTCAGTGAGATGCCCCAGCTTTCTTAAGCCTCCTTTATAGGTTTTGGCTCAGTGGGCTTTTTTCTTTTGAGAGATTGACTGCCTATGAGATAAGGAACCACCACTGTCTTTTGATTCCAGAGGAATGTTTTTGATGTCGTTCGTTGTATTATGAACTGAGAGTTTTGCGACTTCAATGCGCATCTTTTGAATTAACTGAGAGACTACCCTGCCCCAAGTTTAAATCAAAGGTTTCAATGTGTGTTCAGAACAGAAAACTCCTACTTTTTTGGCTCGAAGGGGTTGACTAGGGATTGTCTTCCTTATAACTCCAGTGTTTAGGATTTGAAAGAAATGCCTGTACATCGTCAGCAAGGTCTGTCCAAAAGCATATTGTATGAGATTGTGGCATTGTTTCGTCATCCTCCCTCTAAAGGCTTGTAACTTTTAGCAAGAGTTGAATGTCATAAAGTGAGTAAAAGGCATAGTTTAAATGAAGAAAATAAGTGGATCAATTCAAGACAAACATATGCAATGCATTAATGAAACAAAGTTTGGCATTAATAAATAATTGTTTGAATAACAAAGAGATTACAACTTGAAAATTCAAATGAACAAAAGCTTTCAATGATTCGGCATAGGAGCAGTGATTATGTTTGGAGTCTCCGGAGGGTCAAACTTGATCTCCTTGGCATCAATCATGTCTTAGACCTTGTTCTTCAGAGCCCAACAATTGTTCGTGTCATGTCCCAGACTGTCAGAGTGGTATGCACACCTTTCATTGGGATGATAGGTAGGAGCAGAAGTATTTGGGTTCCGGAGAGGAGCCTTTAATGTAATCAGATCTGCCTCCAACAGGCGTTGTAGTGCTTGACCCAGTGACATGTTGATCTTAGTGAATTGTCTTTTAGGCGCGACCTCCTTACGCTGATGCCCCTGTCTTTGTTGAGCAGTCGTAGGATTAGAGATCAAGATTTCTCCTACGTGTTGGTCATGACGACTCTTTTGACCATACACAACATTGGACTCTTTCTTCCCATTGTAGGGCTTTTCTGAGCATCAGAAGGTGTAGCTTCTTGAATCTTCCCACTTTTGATGCCAGCTTTTACTCTTTCTCCAGTCAGAATTAGTTCGGTGAATCCCACTGACGAGCTGCCAATCAGATGATTGAAATAGGGACCAGACAAAGTCCCAAGAAACATATCCACCAACTCCCTATCAGACAGAGGGGGTTGGACTCTTCCGACAAGATCTCTCCATTTCTTAGCGTAGTCCTTAAAGCCTTCGCCTGTACCCATATACATACCCTGAAGCTGAGTATGTGTGGGAGCAAGGTCGGCATTATACTGGTATTTCTTGTAAAAAGCAGCAGCAAGGTCCTCCCAGTTGCGGATGTTAGCTCCTTCCAATTGACAGAACCATTCAAGTTGAGTCCTTGACAGACTATCTTGAAAGAAATGAACCCAGAGATTTCTATCAGCAGTATAGGGTTGAATCTTCCTCACATATAACCGGAGGTGTAGCTTTGGACAGGAAGCTCCATCGTACTTGGCAAAGGCAGGTGCCTTGAATTTATGGGGAATCACCACCCTAGAGGATAGACCTAGATCTCCGAAGTCCAGACCGGGCACCTTCTGTATTTCCATAGCGCTCAAACGGTCTTCCAGCTGTTTGTACTTATCATCAGCAGGAGGATATTATTCTTCATCATAGTCCGTCTCGTTATCGGAGACCATAGGGCTAGGAGCCCTCGTTTCTTGTGGACTATCCTTCTCTCCAGATGGGGTGGCCAGATCAATTTCATTATGCAACCCGTTTCCAAACCTGCGTCCAGTGTTGAACAAGATGGTCCTCTTCTTCTTCTTCTTCTTCCTCTCTTTCAGAATCAGGGTCTTCAGGTCCTGCTGACCCTTAGCTAGATTCATGAGCAGCTCTTAAAATTGGGCATTCTGGGCCTGAAGGGCCTTGATAGCTTGCTCAGTGGAAGGTTCAGTAGACATGATGATTGCTGAAATAAATAGCAAAGAAGATAAGAGACCTGCACTGGGATACCTGTTATGCAATGATATGTATGATATATGTATGCAATGTTTTCAAGGATCTCGCGGGGTAAACAAGAAACTGTTTAGAATATGAATCTGGTATCTTGATTGAAGGAACCTCATGTTGTTGAGAGTCCTTCTTCAAGAGTCAGGCTCACCATATCGAGTGGGTCATAGCCCCTGACTCAAGTTATCATGTTTTGATTTCTAGGCAACCTTGGCTAGAGGGAAATAAATCCCCTTTGCCCCTTGCTAGACTTTTGATTTACTATAACCTGCATCACAGACCATTGAGATCCTTGAAATGGTTAAGGAAATGTTAAAGCATGATGTTATGATGTGTATGTTATGCGTTTAAGCAAAAGCGTGAGGTGATGTAAGTAAGCCCTGCAGTAAATCCAGATTATTGGATAAGGACTGTAAACAAAACCTGCAAGGAACTCATGTTGTCAGATAACAATAATGAGCAAGTAGTTCAAGTTTGAAGGCACACAAGTCACACATATAGCCTTAAGTTTAGGCTGGCATGGAGTTTCATAGGTAAGTACCCTCTTGAGTGTAGTTGGCTCAAAACCTGTCCTATAAATAGTAACCGGGTTCTAAGGAGCTCAATATCATTGGATTATTTTCTATGTTCATCGTTTTGGTTTAGCCACTGAACTAGCGACCAAAATATTCCAAGAAAACAATCCTCAATGAGTGTAGTATCGAGTATCTACCAACTTCGGACTGCACCAAAGTCGGTCATCTCACTACCCCTAAAAAAGGCCAAGATAGTCAAGTAAGGTTCTAGGTCATTAGTGCTTAGTGACATCACTCAGCGGCCCCGTATTCTCTTTGATTGACTCAAAGGCTACCGGTACTCACAAATATGTCGCACTAATATAGCTATTGCTTCAACCGTGTCGGTATACCCTGCATAGTTTCCATAATGTATTGCTATCTATGAATGTTTCCCCAAATCCGGGTGGAGGATTTATAGAACTTCGATACAAGCCCATAAAATTAAAAGCATACAAAGCAGTACAATTGAAAACACAAGTGAAATAGTCCTAAGGTACACCTCACTTATAGATCCCCAGCAGAGTCGCCAGTTCTGTGATCGGTGGGAATGAGAACTGACTGTTTTGGAATGCTGGTTCGCGTTTGCGTTTGTTTTTGCAAAGTGTCGCGGTAAGCAAGAGTCGCCACCGTCTTTTTATTTTATCCAACAAGGAAAGGACAAAAGCACAGAAAAAATTCCTTTTCGAGATTTTTCTCGGGTTCGGGAGGTAGATTATAGAAAGGGAAGGTGTTAGAACCCTTTCTATCCGTGGTTATCCACGGGCTCTTAGGTACTTGCTCACTATGTTTGTGGGTTTTGAAAACAGTTTTATTTTGTTTTTGAAATAAGTGTAAGTGCGAAAAGTTTTGTTTTGTTTTTAAAAAAGGAGAAAGTACTTAAGAACCTCTACCTACTCAAAAAGGAATTAAATTGTGCTAATTTCCTTTAGATAATGCTATCCCACTATTGAGGAGTAGGTAGCATCGTTGTTGGAGTTTTCGGGTCAATTCGATTTAAGGGACGTGTCATCACTAAAGCAATGTTAGGATGCTTTAGCGGTAACCCTAATGTCTTAGATCATTTTTATCGAGGCAACCGTTTCGAGGCAACTTTGATCTTTAGACAGGAGGGCGACCTCTAAGACTTCCTATACTCAATGACCACATTTGAGGCAACCAAGTGAGGTGTACCCTAGGAGTGGCATGTGAGAGTGTGTCAATTTTTAGTTTATATTATCTTTGTACATGTTATGGTGAGCTACTGTTGATTTTAAGTTAAGAGTTAATCTTGTCATGCAATCCTAGTTAGCATACATCTAAACAGTTAATATATGTACAGGAATTTAAAGTGAAGAAATTGTAAATCCTACACTGTTACAAGGCTTCGGGGAGGGGGATTATTTACATGTCCAAAATTGGGGAATAAAGCAGTAAAGTAAAAGTCTTAGTTAAGCTATTACAAACCAATAAGCAGTTACAATAAAATAAACGCGCGCAAATCTGAAAATAACCTCTAAAAATCCTAAGAATAAAATCTTTTTGTTGTTTTATTTTATTTTTGGGAAAAATGCTAAATGTTCAATTAAGTCAAATTTAATTAATTAAAAAATACTGATTAAAATTAACTCTAAAACATACTTAATATTTTTTGCATTTTTTGTTTATGAAAAGGGTTGAATTCAAATAAATCCTAAGTCTATTGATTTTAAAATTGAAGAAAATAAGTTAAAATAATTAACTAAATTAAATCCTAATTCTAAGTTATTTATTTTTATGATTTTTATATTGATTAAAAAGATAAAAAGAAGTCTATAAAAAACAAAAATAACATGCAGGAGGGATCCTTCGATCTAGGAAAAAAAGGACTTTCGACCCAGGGAGGGAATGGAAGCTTCGATCCAGAGAGGGTCCTGGTCCTTTCGATTGGGCCAGATAGTAAGGCGTGAGTAGCCTTCGATCCAGGGAAGAGGATTGCCCTTCGATCATGGAGGTCATGGCTTTCGATCCAGGAATGAGATGCCTCCTTCGATCCAGCATGCTAATGGGTTCGATCCAGAGAAGGGCTCTCCTTCGATCTGGGATGTTATACCTACAAAATCATGTTAGCAAAATAAAATGAAGGGCCTGGGTATTGAACCCCAGGCCCTTCGATCCTGCGCTTGCTGGGTCTCTTCAGGCTATGTCTACAGCAAGTGTTGGCAAATGAAGAACATGACCTGGGCACCAAACCTAGGCCTTTCGATCCTGTCTAGGATGGCAAATCAAAGGTAACAACAAGTAATAATGTGTTATGCAAATGTAAAGTTGGACAATTTACCCTCTCTTACCAGCAGATTGGATCTTCGATTTGGGCGCTTCTTGGATGTAGGCACCTTCGATCTGGGCTTCTGGGCTTGGCTACTTTTGCTGAAGGGTGGCTTTGCTTGGAAAATTCTGGCAACCTTTGATGGATTTTGTGGGCAGCATCTCTCCAATGTTTTTTGTTCTGTTCTCCTCTGTGTGTTTTTTCGTGTGTGTTCTCCTGCAGAGTTTTTGTGTGTTGGATATGTATGCTGGCCTCTGTATTTATAAGGGTGTGAGGGTGCAGTAATGGAAAGAGACAGCCATTAAATAGGCCATTAAATGCCATGAGACAAGAAACAAACACATTAAAAGTTTTCCTTTTTCGAAACATTTGTGTCTCTTGAATGAACCTGGACGCTTTTGACTTGAGTGCCCTCTTAATGACCTCCTTCGAATGGCCCTTGTCCAAAGATCAATCGAAGGGTACTAATTAAAATTCCAATCGAAAGGCTTTATTAACAGGCAAATCGAAAGGTGCTGTTTCATGCCAATCGAAATGCTACTTTGTAATACCAATCGAAGGGGCTTTCAGAATGGCAATCGAAGTGCTCTTTCAGAATACCAATCGAAGGGTCTTTCAGAATGCCAATCGAAGTGCTTGTCCATAATGCCAATCGAAGTGCTCCTTCAGAATTCCAATCGAAATTCTCCTTCAGAATGCCAATCGAAGAGTATTTCAGAATTCCAATCGAAGTGCTCCTTCAGAATGCCAATCGAAATTCTCCTTCAGAATGTCAATCGAAGAGTCTTTCAGGATGCCAATTGAAGTGCTCCTTCAGAATGCCAATCGAAATGCTCCTTCAGAATGCCAATCGAAGGGTCTTTCAGAATTCTAATCGAAGGGCTCCTTCAGAATGCCAATCGAAATGCTCTTAAAGCACCATACAAAAATTTTCCTTTTCCTTAGGCAAGAGTTTGTGATCAACCATGCAGGGGGAAGACTTTGGAAAACATGAGAGGGCAAATTTTGAGGTACAACAGTCTCCAAAAGCAAACATGATCAACATAGAGGTTGTAGAGGAAACCTAGAACTTTTCAAAAAGTCAAATATAACCTTCAAAAGATGAACATTGAGCAATTTATGAGTTTCACAAGTTGGGGAATTTTGAAAAAATTCATGAATTGCACAATGAGCAAACTTGAAATTTTGAACTAGTGAACCTTACTTTTGATGTTCAAACATGTTAACAATGTGTTAGAAGACCTCCAAATCCATTCCCATATTTTTATGATTTTTTATTTCTTTTATTTGAATTTTTTTCCATTTAAATACAAGACAACTCATGACAACCCATGACACCATACAAAACCGTGTGAGCACATATATGGCAAGGATTATCTCAAAAATGAAAATTTTTAAATGTGTTTTATTCTTTCATAAAGCATGGACTTAATGGCATGTTTCTTCCATATTTGTTCACCTTATTTCATTATCTATATAAAAGCAAGCAAAGGCATGCCAAAGAGACTACAAAATCATTGCACAAAAAGCTATCCAAAAATTCTCTAAAATTCGAAGAAGTTGTGAAAATTATATCTCACATTTCTAGCAAGTTCCAATTCTAACTAAGGCTAGCATTCACCTCCTGAAGATCAAAGGAGTTGATCTAGATCCATAGTTGTACTCCTCGAGCACCAGAACACGATCTATGCATCACGCTAGTTTTTGAAATTGGTAAAAATTAAAACTATGGTTTCTTGCGTTTTTAATCATTACTATCATGTTTGATCTCCTCCTATGCATCATTAGAACATGATAGGTAAATTACATGTAAAGTTTGATGAAGAAATGGTGTTTTACCATTGTTAGGGCACCAAAGCCATTAATCATCGAACCAGACATTGCAAGTAACCTTCTCCCCTTGCACCCCCATATGATTAAAATATAATTAGAATTAGGCTTTAATTATCATTCCTTTATTTTTCTAAATAAAAAACCAAAAAAATTGTCATACTTAGAATTTTTTTTAGATATCTTGCCCTATTAAATCCCCGCGCGTTTATTTACTTTTTCGCATTTTTTCAATATTGTAACCGTCCAAAGTTTGTAATAGCTAATTATGACACTTTTACATTTTTATCCCCATTTTATGGTTTGTATTCCCCCATCCCCGAAGTGATGAAATAGCGTAGTTTAATTCTTGCATTTTTATTTTCTGCCCTTATGTATATATTTAATTGTTAGACTAATTAGGCGTGTGTGGCAAGACTTAAAAGCAAAATGCTAGAAAACCTAACTTCAAGATCAATAAGTGAAACATAAAACACTTCGCACACACGCACATCTAGGGTGACCCTCACTTGCTACCTTCTAAAAACAAAATGTCACGTCTCTCGAACGTAAGAAATTTTAGCGAAGACTCTTTGGTTAAAATATCATAGTCCCTCGACGATCCTTCAATGCTGCCTCGACAAATGATCTTAGTACCTTAGGGTAATTGCTAAAGTGTCCTACGAGTTAGGTTCGTGACTGTACGGTGACCCACACTTATCCCTCAAACATCCAATGATAAGGCTACCCACCAACTAATGGTAGGATAGCACTATCTAAAGGAAAAGAGGAAAAGAACAAAGATCTTTTGAGTAGGTAAAATAGCTTGTAGTTGCTTGCTCACATAACAAAACAAATTTCTCACACATACACTCTCTTTTCTAAATATTTTCAAAGACAAAAAACACTTTATATGCGTTCTCAATGATACTAGAATCATTACAAAGTTTTCCGCACTAAGGCATCTTTTCAAAATATTTTCAAAACACACAAACACAAAGCATTTTCAAAATTGAGCTAGCAACTAAGATACTGTAGATAAGTACGGATGAAAAAGGTGCTAATACCTTCCCTTTTCATAACCTACCCCCTTTACTCAAAAAAATTCTCAAGGGTCTTTCCTGTTCTTTTCACCCTTTCCTTTATTGGATAAAAGAAAAGTCAATGGAGACTCTTGTTATTCGCAACATTTGCGATAAAACACAAAACCAGTAAAGTCAGTTCTCCCACCGTATTACAGATGCCATTGATGGAGCGATGTGTATTAGGGTTCATATGTCCTTCGACTTAGGTTCCTTTTTCTCTTCTTTTTCTCCAGAAATACATGAAATAGTAAAACAGTTACAAATTCAGCTCTGTTAAATGACACATCAGTGCCGTTTGTACCAACTCAGCGTTTTTGGAACGTATTTTGTGAATAACGTCAACGTTGCGAAAAAAGAATAAAGGAATAACTTGTTACAATAAAATAACTTAAAGGACCATGTGGTAATTTTTCTAAAATAAAGAGATGGTATATTCTCCAGATGTAGATTGGATTTATCGAACAGAGTAAAAAAATTTCTTTGTGTTCTCGATTATTATTATTTTTATTGCTTGGGTAATTTGTATGGTTAACATTTTCCCTACACATCAAAGCAATGGTATACTTTGAATTATTTTATCAATTATTCATAACAATTTTGTTCCCAATCTTGTAACTCAAAAGAAACTTCAAGACTCTCATGTTCAAGGTTATCAAGATCAGGATCTTGTTAAATCATAAAACATATGATAGTAAGTAAGATCGAAAGATCCTATCCAATTATTTTGGTAAGATCGAGATGGGGTATCAAGATCATAAAACATAAGATTATAAATAAAAAAATTAAGATATTACTAAAACAAAAAATTATGCGTTTGAAGTTTTTTTTCATGATATTTTGGTAGGCAAGTGTATTCGTCAAAAAATGACTTTCGTTAAACCGTAATTGTTGCTCCTCGGCATCTTGTCAACCTTCTCATCTTGTAATGGTGGTGGTTGGATAACGGCGAGTGCGGCCAAAAAATATCTGATCACGGCCAAAACTGACCAAGATCGCACAAAATCAATGATTTTACAATTTTTTTTCATAATTTGGCTACAAAACATGATTCTACTTAAGATCGGGATCGTTGGGGTGAGTGAGGTCGCAAAATTGTAAGATTTTAAAATCTAGATCGAGATATTTACAACCACGCGCATGTCTCTTCCAACCACCAATTTGTAGATTTGATTACTAAATTATTTTTATGAGCACGAAGACATTTGCTTATTTTCAAGATTGGAGTTGTCACTACAACAAAATATACCTTTCGTAACATATTATTATCTTGGATATTCAATCAACATAAGTAATATTTGATATTTAGGTTGTTAGACTATGACACCGGATCTAGAGGAGGGTGAATAGATCCCCAAATAAAAAACTACCTTTCAAAATGGTTATTTAAAACTTATTTGAAAACCAATGTTTAGCGGAAGGTTTTTGGCCTAGATCAATTTAGTAGTCTAAACAAAGCTAGTTATTGGAATATCAGATATGCATGAGCCATATGGAATTAGCATAATGATAAAATCAATCAACATAATAATATTTCAATTAACTTTTTAATATTCAACACAACAATTTCCTATTTCCAATGAAGTCATATTAAAAACATAACTCGACACTTTATCGAACATGTCGCGCGCAATCAATTTTTCAGAATTTTCTTTGAGCTTAGTTTATATGAAAAAGCACTTACAATAAAAGTGATTATAAGCTAAACAACAAAGCAATTTAAACTTTAACAATCAAAGAAATATTCTATACGAATTGATCAATCAAACAACACATTCAATAAATTGCACATAAAGAGTAAATGAGAGTAACTTATAGAACATTACAATTTTCCTTTGAGTTGAACAAGCTAAATTTTTTTCAAACACTTGATGTGCAAGGGAAATTTCATAATTTTCCTTTAACTTGTGTTGATGCACAAAATAACTTATAATGAAAAATGATTATAAGCAATATCAACACTTGATGTAAATAAAAAACAGTTCGGAAAATTAATTACAATTCAATTAATAACGCAATGTTATTTGACAAATTTATTGATGAATATTAAAGCAAGTAAAAGCGATAAAAGAAAAGAGACACAAGGATTTGTCTACACAGTTCCCCACTTTCGTCCTTGCATGTGGGTACGTCTGCACCTAATTCCAATGTGGAATTAAGATATTTTCTTACTTTGAAAAAGTATGAATACAAGAGAAGTGTTTAAGAGCAACTATACAAAACATAACTGTTTCATGTGGATTCAACCCATTCTCTTTTTTTGATCTTCAACAAGACTAAGACTGATAGATGCAACCTATTCTCCTCTTAAGTTACTTTATTGAAAAGATTTCAAACACTCTAAAGGATTTTTCACTCGAGTAAATTCGATTACACACTATCAACATAAGATCATCGATTATATCATCCATTTCTTGATACTTCCTTAAAAAGATTTCAAACACTATAAGGTTCCTTGAAAATATTTCAAACACTCCAAGGGATTTTTCACATGGATGATTCCTTCTTGCAAGATCTTAAATGAAAACCCCCAATTAAATAAATTATTTTGGAGGAGAAACTCGATGATTTTCCTTGATGAAGACCCCAACAAATCTCAACCCAAACCAATTGGAAGTCCATAATTCTTTGTCTAGATGGCACCCCAAGAGAACATCATCACAATGTAATGTTGGTGTGTATGCATAGATCGAAAGGTTGAAGAATAAGAAATGTAGGCTAATTTTATGGTATCATCAAGTTGGAATGATGCATGAATGATATATTTATAGTTGGAAACATTTAGGTCAAAAAGGACAAATTCAGAATAAAAGAAAATGAAAATTTGACCAAAAAAGATTTTAAGTGTCGAGTCGAAACATACGTTATAAAAATAATGCATGTCCCGACCCGAAGGACTCTATGTGTCGACCTTAACAAGTCATAAGCTACAGGCTTTAAAACCTGAGTAAATGTGTCGACCTGAAATATGGATGCGTCGACACATAAAATAAGAATTTTTGTAATTTCAGAAATCTTTCAGTATGTCTCGACCTAAAGGTTGTATGTGTCGACATGTGACTTACATAAGCTTACAAACTTAAAAACTGAGTTACATGTTTTGACCCGAAAATCGAATGTGTCGACACATGCAATGCAAAAACATGCAACAACTGTTTTTCAATGTGTTGGGTTAATTTAAAAGTACTTTTTGATGATTCCTAAGACCTATAATACATAGGAGTTCCACAAGACATAAGGATACCGTCCACCATACTGAAATTCTAGCTTTCCGAGTTTTGACATCATACAAAATATCTGATGGTGAAGTTGCACTCACAAACCCCTCATTTTTTATGATTGCAAAGCTTGCGATGATGTATTTCATGTAGTTGTCGAAGGCTCCCCCTGAATTTTTACTTCCCATATTCATCTCGCATATTCTTATCCCCCTTTAACAACATCAAAAAGAAAGAAGGAAAATCATGAGAAGTATCATATTCCAATAACAATTCTAATATATCACACAAAGGCACTTCTGCAAAGAAGAGCACATAATTACATATCCCCATATATATATAATGACGCAAAAAATATATAACAAGCATAAAAAATTACCAAACATGTAATGCAATTGCCTGAATAATAATGAATATGATGTAAGAACAAGCTAGTCAAGTTGCTTCTATAGCATCACATTTGCGCACACAATATAATGGAACTCCCGGTGTTGTACCCACATGTGCCTAGTATAGCGACAAGAACATGTCACTAATCAATCCAAAATGAAAATATCTCATTAAAATGTGACTTAAATACAACAAGAAACGTATATGCAATTAACATGCTTACATTTAACTCAGGTACAAATGCAAGAAATAATAATAGAAACACATACTTGTACATACAAGAACAAACTTATGCAAATGTGAAAGAATTAATACATGAAGTCATTATAAGCATATACATTGAAAACATGCAATGGTTATCAATCAAAATTTTTGGAAATGAACATTCATGGTTTTCATCATTTTAGAACATAGTGAAATAACCGGCTGAACAATCAACTGATAATGAAATCAATAAAGTCGCCACCGAATATTTTTTATCCCACGGGAAGGGAAAGGTAAGCATCGAGAAAACCTCAGAAGGGAGAAGTCACGGTCTTGCGACTGAGAGATTGGGTAAGGAAGTCTTTTACGCGAGGGGAAGGTATTAGCACCCCACACGCCCGTAGTACTCTATAGTATCCACTCTTGTTGTCTATCTTATGGGTGTGTTTAAAATATGCTTATTGTTTACTACTGCTAAAGGGAGAATGCATGCAAATGAAAGGAGAAAAGAATGTAGGGAAAATAAAAGTTATGCTCGTTCGGGCCCTACCCCAATGCCTACGTATCCCTTTTAAGGAATCAAAGCAGCCGTAGTTCGGCTCAAAAGTTTTTTGGTTTGTATTTTTTATTAAACAATATTAATTTCGCCTTCTGCCGCAGCTCGACCTTTGGATAATCACACGTCAGCACATAAGTAAATTAATCATGTCCTTACTGAAAGTAATTTCGAGTTACGCCCTCGAGGAAAGATGCCACATTTGATTGGTTAGTATTTTGTTACATTAAAAAAGGGGTTAAATGTGATTAGCATGTTTTTGATTTGCTTAGAAAAAAGAGTTTTAGTTTTAGATGCATATGCAAAAGGGAAGGAAAAGAGTTTACGAGGGACTAGCCTATTTCTAACCTAATGTCATCATATAATGGTAGTCCTAATGTTGGATTAACAAAAGGGAAATGTCTATCTAATGTTAGCATGCATGGTTTGCAACCTAAGGCCTAACTTGCATCCGAAAGGAACAAGCACATCCTAAGGGAACATGGTATGTACAAGGGCAAAACAAGCAAGCTCGAAAGAGAACACACATAAAATAGTAAGGAAAAGAAGTGAAATGCTTTAGTCAAGGGGAGCGTATCAACATAAAGAAACCCGACAATCTTCGCGAAAGCTTCACCAATCAAAAAGAGGTAGAAATCAAATGCTCGGAATAAGCGTCGAAACATCATCAATGTGAAAATAAATCACAATCGAAATATTAAGCGCATCCGCATATCGCACAATAATCCTGCAAAAGATTTCAGTTCTCAACAAGCAAAGGTGAATCATAAGTCTCGGGTAATCGAATAATCAGAATTTAATTTCCTAAAATCAAAATAAAAAATATAACAAGTTCTTATTGATTTTATTATTTCTATCATGTAAATAAAAAGTCAAATAAAATTAAACAATTATCAAAATTATTTAAAAGAAAATACTAAAAAAATAAACTCAGCGGGTGCAATCTGTAAGCAAGAGGTGTTGTAGAAGTAAATGAGGAGCTAAGGCCCAAACTTGAAATAGTCCAACATCAATTTTTGTTCACAAGCAAAGCAAATCACCAAAAGAGGTGATGCTGAGTCTCAGGGAGTGTATTCGAACGGGCCTAAGGAGAATATTTGGTCCAGTCTAATAATCGCTATCATCATATTTTCCTTTTTTTTATTCATCACCTTTATTACCTATTGAATTATATATATAAACAAAAAAACAATTAAGAAAATCATATATAAATAAGATGATAAGGGGAATTAGGGCCTCAGACTATGATGTCTCATCTTCAAAAAACGTGATAAAGAATTTCTCTTCACGGAAGCACCGATACCCATTAACTTATCATCCCCGTCGTCCTCCTTAACTCGTCCTTCATTCAGATGTGGACCTCCGTCTCAGATGATCCCCTAACCTGAAATTCATCGCCACTCTCTTTCAAAGGTTCAGAGAACGGCCAAATCGGAAGAATAAAATAGAACCCTAAGTCTTCATATATTAAATTAAATGCTCATCCCTGAGCTTCAACATTTGAATCCATGGGGATTCGATCATTCTCTTCTCACTCTACACAATCGTATGAAGAATGACCGAAAGAGAGGAAGATTAATGTACTTTAGATGAAGTTAATCTCGAGTATTTTTGGTCCTCTCTTTTATCTTCACCCTTTTCTTCTGTTTGCATCTTCCGTTGCGATTCTCAGTGAATCTTGATGCTGCAATTCATCTTCGTTCTTGCTGAATACCGCGCTTGCTGCAATATGATTTGCAGTATGAATCAAGGACGATGAAGATTAAAGATATGAAGTATGAACGTGATGATGATTGAAGAATGGAGCGCGTGGTTGGAGTTGATTACAGAAGGTTGATGAAGCTGCAGTTTCTTTGCGTTAATGATGTAGGTTGTTGATTAGAGAGTGAAGGTCTACGATTATACCATGCTCATATCAGAGAGCGGAGTTGAGGTTGAATAGTTGTTGCAGAGATAAGAGGGACAAGGATGAAGATGGTTCTGAAGGTTGAGAGAAAGAGAGGAGATGGAGATTTTCTGCGATAGTGATTCTTCTGTAGTTTGATCATGAATCTGATAAAAAATGGTGAGTTATGTTTATATTCTGTTATATGCTCTCCCATTTTTCTGTTAGAGAGTTTGTTATTTGAGAACAAATCTCAGTTGTTAGATCCTGATTTTCTGTTAGGGACAATTATGATTCAGTTTGTTAGGGGGTTTGAAAGTTAGTTACTGTATTCATTAGGATAGTTGGGTTAGTTATGTAGAAATTATGTTACGGAAAAAATGGTTAGGAAATTAGAGATTAAAAAACGGTTACTGACTTAATGTTTATTTTTGGTTAAAAGCAGTTAGGGTAAGGCTGAACTGGTTTTTTAACTGCAATTTTCTCCCTTTAGTTTTTCTGCTACGAATATGTGTAGGGCTAGATTCTTGAATAATGTATGCAGGCTATAACCAGTAGCATTTTTTATTTTGGCAGCAACATGGCATCACGCAGTTAATTGAATGGGAAGTAGTAAGTTTGCTCCCATTTTGATGCAATATTTTAAAATATCCTTGGACATGGCGGAAAGCTTGGATTCAAGTAACTCTTGGAGTTAAACAACTTAGAAACTAGAATTAGGTTTTGTAATAGTTTTTTTTCTCTTTACACCTTTCCTTTGTGTAGTGTTTCATGATGTAATGGACTGTACTTGAAGCTTGTAATGAAATTTGAACTTGCATTCTTGAATCCTCATGAATGTATTTATTCCTCAACCAATCTTGCACCAGCTCTTTGCAATTGCCTTGTACCAAGAAGTTCTTGAAATGACACCACCATGAACATGAATGATCTTGCACGTCTGGAATTGAATAAACTTCATGGAATTTGATGATTAGCTATGACAAAACAATTAACATTTCATTTCCATTACTCAAAATTCCATATCTATTATTTCTGAATTTTTGCAAGATTGATCCTTTGGAATATTGAATGCTGGGTAATTATAAATCTTGAAACTGATGTGCCAAAGAAAATCTTGTAAGTACATCTTCCCCTTTTTAGTAGGCTTGAATTAAATCTTGACAAATCCTATGCTTAAGAACATGGATCCAATCAATTAACTTTAACACGAATCTGCACTTATGGAATCACTTGAACACAAATTCACATTTATGGAATTACTTGAACACATATTCTTATTTATGGAATCACTTGAATCGACTTCAAATCCGAATCATCTTGCATTCTCCATGAACCTCTAATTTCAACCCTCCAAGTTTGAGTCAAACTTAACTTGCGTGACTAGAAATTGATATTTGAAAGAATGATGATGTTTCGAACCCACAACCCATATCTTGTAACCTGTCCCCTAAACTACCAATGTATCACCAAAGGATATTCAAGCTCATAGGCTATTATCATGAATTAAACCCTCACACTGAAACTCATATGATAATCATACGCAAGGTAAATCCTAACCTCTGACATTGATGAAACTGGATATGGAATAACCCTTGAAGAAAACGAGATCTTCAGAGCCCATAGGACCCCTAATATTGCATGACCATAACCACTGAACTTTAAACCTTAGGTATTTTATTAAATCAAAATACATGCTATGTTAGTAATGTAATGGGATATATGTAGATGAGTGAAAAACCTAACCCAAATAAAGGAACAATTAGGAGATAAAATTTTGGGGTGCAACACATAGCAAGCATTTTTCATCAACTAAACATGTACTAAGAAAATCTTACTTTCAAGGAGAAATTTGGAACAATATTACCACACTCTTGATGGAATGGAAGTTGCACTCACATAATGTAAATACTCAAACAACGTGTTAGAGCAAAAGTATAAAAGTGCAAGCATCATAATAAAGAAGACAACATTGGAGACATTAATAATCCCCAATTCCATATTTTTGTTGAAAGACAGTTTAGTTGCAAACATTTTTGTGACACCATCGGCAAGTTGATTTTCAGTATCAAGATGCACGAACACAACATCCACTTTTTCAATATGATCGCAAAGGTAATTTCTCACACATGTGTTCCTTCCTTGAGTTACTTTATTTGGAGTCTGGGAGAATAATTCAACTCCCCATAAAATTCATTTTAAATACTCCCTGCATAAGCTTAGAGAATTCTTTGACAAGTGGCACGTTAGTAGAATCAAATATGATGTAATATGAAATGTGTTATGCTTTATGTTTAATGAAGCTAAACATTCTTATATACACATACGTTTTTATGAGAAATACATGAAAATATAATGCGATGAAGTCATTTCAAGTATATAAATTGATAACTCACTATCATTACCAATTAAGAATTATGTTGCAAATGTGTCGTACCCCAAATTTGTCCTACCTCGTTGGTTTTATTCTTCGAGAAAACATTTTAATTAAAGATGGTACAACAATATCTGATGGACTATCTTTATCTGGCTAGGGGGTGTATTTTAATTCAGGAAAATGGCGCTTTCTGAATCAGAACGACTCATAGACTTATCCGTGAAGCATGTTGGCCAATGACCCATGCGATTCAAAAATAGAAAATTATTCCAAAAGAATAATAATCATTATGTTCTTAAATATTAAATAGTTGTTGACATTAACTAAGCCAACTTAAATGTTTTGTTTTTGGAAAGGAGGTGAAAATTCAGTATCTGTTTGGCCCATCTCCATTTTCTGTGGATAGCAAAGAGAGGAGTATGGTTAGTAAAGGCCCATTAAGGTTCTTGGTAATTTATATTATTACTGTTTTATTTTAAAAAAATTATTATTATTAAAACATTGTATTACTGATTTTTTTATATATATAAACTATTTATTAACATAAGGCCCAAATGGAGGTCTGCTGTAAGAGAAGGTGGTGGAAATTCAAATTACATGCCCATTAAGTTTAATTAGCCCATTGGACGATTGTCATTTTCATTTTAAAACATTATCATTAAACTTCTTCTATTCATGATTATTTAAAAACTATTTTTATAAAGTATTAAAAGATTTATCATTTTTAAAAAATATTTTATTATTTCATTGAATGTTAAGAGTTTGTAATGTTTGCAAAGAGTTGGATTGATATCAAATCTATTGGGCCCGGTCTGTGTTTAAAAAAAGAGTGTTGGGCTGAACAAAAAAAAGGTAGCAGCGCAAAGCCTAAATTAAGATGATAACATCTACTGTATCAATTACCCTAAATTAATGCATGTTTCGGCCAATTAACATTTACTGTTAGAATCAAGTCTTAAATCTAAAACTAACAACTGTGCTAATTTGCAGAAGTTGCATGGTTCTTATGTTAACATACACTGTTGAGATTAAAGTCAAAATAATCTTAGATTAAGAATCTACAAAATTAATAAGAGTGCAAGAAAAACGTAGGTTACAGTATCGAATCCAAGATTTACAAATCAAATCTAATCAAAATATGGAAGAATATTACAAATCAAATCAAATATGCAGATTTCGGAATCAATAAACATAAATCTAAAACCCTGATTTTATTCTAACTTCCTAAATCTATAACGCTAAAAGAAAAACCCTAAAAAGCTACCTATATAAACTAAGATGAAGAAATACAGAGGGAGGGGGGATTTACAGGGACGAATGAGGGTCGTTGAACAGGAAAGAAGAACAAGGGTGGGTTTTTGACAGAACCGCAGAGAGGCCACAACGAGGCTTGCTTGAACCCATCGTTTGCTGCTGAAGATTGAGGGAAAGCGGTTAGAGTTTCAATTTCTGAAACCCTAACTGCGAGCCACCTTCAAGCGCCGCCGCTTCCATATCCACCGCTGTTGTACCCCAAAATTTGCCCTCCCATTTCATCAATATTTTCTCACCACAAGACCCTTTGAGCTCAAGATCAAGTTAGGGTTTGCTCTGCTCAAAACTTCTCCTTGCACTGTTGACCCAAATTAGGGTTTGAGTTTGCACAAAGATGTTTTGACCTAAAATGCCAAAGATGACTTTCATGCTTCATGTTGGACTCACAAGTTTATCCATACCAAGTTTCAAGCCTCGATTCAAATCTTTGCCCAGTCAATTGGACAGTTGACCTAGAAATCAGCTGTATTGGGGAAAAAGTCAACTGTGGTCAATTGACAGTCAAACCTCATGATTTTTGACCCACATCAACATTATGAACTCATATGGACCATTTGATCAAGTTTGGATCACAATTCCACAAGAAATTTGATCAGATCACCAAAAGGGCAAAATGGTCATTTTTAGGGTTTTGACTGCACAAAGGCAATTTTTGACTGTTTGACCTAGCCAATTGAAAACCAAGCTCACATATGGACTCAAATTTTCAATGACATGGCCTTGACACATTCAACAAGTTCAAAAGATCCCAAATGCACAAGATTGACAGATGAATTTTCCAGTCAACTGAGCAAAATTTGACTGTATACTGAAAAGTCAAACTTTGACTTTTTGGTCAAAATCAAGTGCCAAGATTTATTTTTCATCAAGACATGTCAAATTATGAAACTTGTTCATCAAGAAATCAAAAATTACAAATTAGGGTTTGAAATGAAGAAATTTCATAACTTAGAATTGTTCTAAGTTATGAAATTCCCTTATTTTTCCCTAACTTTGTCCCATATTTTCATCAAGTTACATTTGGATTCAAACAAAACTCAAAACATGAAAGTTGTAGTCCATTGCAAAATCTACAACTTTGATTCACAAAGTTTCCTCAAAAGAAGCTTGTAGCTCAAGTTATGATTTTTTGAATAGGGTTGCAAAACATTCTTAACTTAGAAATTTTTTGACCTATTTTAGGCAGGATTTTTGCCCAACTTCATGGCCACTTTTCACATGCTTCCACTTGGAATTTCAATTTGAATTACTAAGATGGATTGTAGTACACATTCCAAGCTTTCCAAATTGTCCAAGAACTCATCAAACACCCTTGTGGTTAGGGAGAATCGAATTTGTGAAGTTAGGCAAAAGTCACTTTGTTCATGGCCAAATTCATGTTCATAACACTTTGCATTTTTTCAAGTCAGCATGTTCCAAGCTAGATTACAGGCCTCTAATCCCATTCTTACTCAATAATTTAATTCCAATCCATTGTGTTCTAGCATTATCTTGTTCATTAAGTCATTACACAAAGGTTTAGTCTTAAAATGGAAAAAGCATTTTAGCCATTTTTGAAAAGAAGTGCTTTATGTCAAAAGCAAATCAAAGAAGTACCAAAGCAGATCTTTTGGGCACAAGTTCATGAACAAATTCCATTGATCAAGAGTGATTTATGCAGCATAGATTGAGGGTATTAGGGGCCTGCATTGTGAATACACATTTTCTTACTTATCAAAGAAGTAACTTTGCAAACACTGATCCAACATTCACCTCCTGCAACCAAGAGCAAAAACAAACTTTGTCTATACATTGCATACTCCCTAACTACCCTGAAACACGACCAAACCATCTCTAAAACCTCCATATGCAGAAAAACACAGTTTTGTGGCAAAACAGGGCATAGGCTGCAACTTGAATCCCACAGTCCATTCCTATCGTGCGTTTTCATCCAAACCAGTTCAAACACATTCCCTACCATCCATACCAACTATCCCAAGCCTTGGAAACAGACTGTAACAGCCATAGCCAAGTGTGCCATTTTCACTTTTCTCTCTTCCAGGTTGACTTCCATGGATTGATTCGGAAGGATTCAAAGCACACCAAGCATTGGAGGAGCATCCTTAGACCTCAAGCAAGCTGTACAAGTCCTCACACTGCATTGAAAGTGCCTCCATTGTTGTACACGATTCAAGATGAACAGGTAAAAGTTTGAACTTCTATCTCTCTATCCAAGCATATCTAGGCTTAGGTTTGTGAAGAAGTTATGTCCTACTCATGGCCCTGAAGCTACCCATGTCATTACTTTTCATTTATGTTGTGTATACTGAGAGAATTTTGAATCTGAATATTGAACAAAAGTTAGGTCAGGAATTGGGGGAGAAGAAATTCTCTCTCATTTCTGAGAGTTAGATCAACTTCTTTATATGTTTAGAATCGTGACATGATGCTCTATAACATTGCTGTTGTAAGTTTTTGTTGAAAGTCAAAGGATCAAGAGATAGCAGGGAAGGAAGAAAACGCGCGTTTTTGTTTGAAACCTGCTGGAGGTTGAAGACAAAGTCCTTTGGGCTGGGCCTGGCTTTGTTTTTCTGTTCACACCATCCTATTACACTTACACCCCCTTGGCCCATTATGTGATATATTTGTCATTTTTGATTTTTTCTTTTTGATTCTGATTTTATATTTTTGCTCAAACATGAAAAAACACTAAAAATATTTTTTACCCTTTTTTTTGCATTTATTAGGCAATTATTTGTTTTATTTGATATATGCATGTAAATAAATATATACATACTTTTTATTTTAAATACTAAAAGAAATAATACAAAAACACATTTTATTTTCTGATTTTATTTTATTTTATCTTTTGAAAACGTTTTCTTAAAATATACCTTTTTTTGTAAATAATAAATATTTTATTTTTTGTATATATTTAATATATTTAATACATAATATAAATACTTATATATTTATTAGGATATTTAGGATAAAAATACAAAAATAATACATTTTTATTTTTATTAATATTTAACCTCAAAGATTGTTTTTTTTACAATATACTCCTCTTTTATTTATTTATTTTTGTATATTTAATAATATTGTATGTAATATAAATAATAAATACCATTTATTTACAAAATTAGGGTTTTCCCCTAAACATGAAAATATCCAAAATTAGCCTTTTTTTTATTATTATTATTTTACATGTAAATAAATCACATACACAAATACATTTACACATACACATTTACTTATTCCTGTATTGATACATATTACATTTGCGATTTGATTCGATTTGATTGTAAATATTGGGATACCACTCTCCTATTAAGTCTCATCCCCATTTGAACATTTGTACCCCCATCCCCATGATTATTTTGTAATAATTTAGGACTTTAAATTCCGCATTTTAAAGCTTCCTAAATATGCCATGATAGACTTAGAGTTTTGTATGCAAATCAAAAATAACAAATAGCTTGACCTAATTCAAAGACAATAAAGCATGAAAATGGACAACACCAATCACACTTGCACCCCTAGGGTTACTCCACTTGTTGCCTTCAATAATGGGCCATGTTGCATGTTAGGTGTCTTTGGCAAAACAAAATAATTCAAATGATCATAGTCCCTCGATGACGCTTTCAAAAGTTGCTTAAAATGATCATAGTCCCTTAAAGGAAAAATTTCCAAAGACACTTGGCACTATTGAAATCATGGTTTAAACGATGACCCGCGCCCGTCCCGTTAACATCCTAACACAAGATTGTCCACCAAATACAATGGTGGAACAATACTGTTAAAAGGGTTAAAACATAGGAAAGATCTTTGAGAAATTTAGGGTAGATAGCTCTTGGTTACTTGAACAACCTTGCAAAAACAATCCTTGCCATTTTTAAAAACACACATCACAACACACTTTCAAAACAACTTTCAAAAACATTGAAAACTTTTCAAAAGACAAATACACCTTTGTATACATTCAAACATGAATCATTACAAAGGTTGCCACAACATTGGCCTCTTTTCAAAACATTTTCAAACCCACACACAAAGCACCATTTCAAATAATTGAAAATCAAAGGCAAGTGATCTAAGCAAGTAACTAAGAGCCCATGGATAACCATGGATAGAAAGGGTGCTAATACCTTCCCTTTCTATAATCTACCCCCCGAACCCAAGAAAACATCTCAAAAGGTTTTTGCTGTGCTTTTTAACCTTTCCTTAGGATAAAATAAAAAGTCGGTGGCGACTCTTGCTCAACCGAAACATTTGCGAAAACAAACGCAAAACCTCAAGTAAGTTCTCCCATCGTATCACAGAACTGGCGACTCTGCTGGGGAATAACTTAAAAGTGGGGTTACCTTAGGATTAGACCACTCTTGTTTTCAATTGCTTGCTTTGTTTGCTTTTATATTTGTGGGCTTTGCATCGGAGCTTCATAGATCCTAACCCGGATCTGGGGAAAACCCTTTAGGTAGCATAAGCTGTGAGGGTCCTGTCCGGCATAGACCGACATGGGTGAAGCAGTAGCTACGTTGGTGTGACATCTTGGTCTGTACCGATATCCCTTGTGTTGCAACAAGGAGAATATGGGTCTTCTAAGGAGTCATTAAGCACCAACCGACCTTAGAACCCTAAATTGGCCTAACTTGGCCATAGAACGGTAGCAGTATGCTACACTCATTGAGGCTAAACTCTCGTGATGGTTCTGGCCGCAAGAAAAGATTGTGATGATGGAGTTATGACCGATTGAGGGTAGTCAGTGATATTGAGATCCTCTAGAACCCGGTTACTTTTGATAGGACAGGTCATAACCAACAAAACTGAAAGAGGGTAATACCTAAGCTTCATGCTGGCCTAAACTCTAAGGGCTGTCTTGTGTGATTTGTGTGCCTTATCATGCTTGCCTTTGTGAATACTTGTGGTGTGCTTTATCATAACATCATACCATCATGCCATTGTATGCATCCTGCATAAGGACTGACCCGTTTCAAAGACAAGAGGGTTTCATCTTTGCTCTGTTTTGTAGGACATCATGATGCCCGTGCGTAGGAATACTATCCCGCTCAACTTTGTTCAACCACCTACTTTGCTCAAGGAATTGGTTGATAGGATTCCAAACACTACTTCCTTCATCAAAAGGCATGGTTCTCTTCTCAGTTTAGTCACTTCAAAGTTGGACCAACAACTGATGAGTGTCCTGGTCCAGTTTTATGATCCCCTTTACCATTGCTTCACTTTTCAAGACTTCCAGCTGGTCCCTACCCTGGAAGAATTCTCTGAGTTACTTGGTATCCCTGTTTTGGAGCAGACTCCATTCACTGGTTGGGAGAAGACTCTTAGGCCTGAAGAGATTGCTGCAGCCTTTCCCTTGACCAAAGAAGAGGTAATGGCTAACTGGGAGACTAGAAGTGGAGTTAAGGGCTTTTTGGTTAAGTTTCTGGTTGGCAAAGCTAATAGTTTCTGGAATGACTTAGACTTCAAGGCGTACGAAGACATTCTGGCTCTCTTAATCTATGGTCTAGTATTGTTTCCAAATCCTGATAACTTTGTCAATATCAATGCCATAAGGATCTTCATGTCTCGGAACCCTGTACCCACTCTCTTGGGTGATATCCTGCAACAACTCTATGCTCGTACTGCCCGAAGACGGGGAACTCCGTGGTGTTGTGCTCCTTTGTTAGTGAGGTGGTTTATTTCGCACCTCCCTAAGTTTGTGCTGAAGAACGAAGAAGGAAGTGGCTGGGCTCATAGGTTAATGTCTCTCACTGATAATAACATCATTTGGACTCTCAGAGGTTTGGATGAAGTAGCTGTTATTGATCGTTGCGGAGAGTATCCTAATGTTCCATTGATTGGTACCCAGGGAGGAATCTCTTATAATCCATGTTTAGCTCTCCGTCAGTTTGGAAGAGCCAGAAGAGCAGGGCCTCATGAGATGTTGGTACCTCACATCAGTTTTGAGTTTCAGGTAGACAGTGATGAGCTGCACTGTAGATTCATCAAGGCTTGGGACAGAATTCCCAAAGCTGACCCATATGAATTGGGATCGAAGACTTCTCTACCAATGGAACCCTACTGCAGATGGGTCCGCATCCGTGCTCAGAAGTTAGGTATGCCATATGAAGCTGTCAGGCCTATCATTCTTGAATTTCCTGAGGAAGACGGGGTTCCTCCAACTGTCCTCCCTCCTCAGATACCCACTGATGTTGATACACTAAAGAGGTCTTGGGTGCAGCTACAGGAAGAACGGGATTCTTATCGGGAAAAGTTCAACGAACAGGAACAAAAGATCCAGAAGCTGACTAAGCAATTGGAGAGTGAGCAGATCCTGAATGACTATATCCGTACTGAGAAGAGGAGGCCGTGGGAGCACTGATGGGCTTTGGATGTTTCTTTTACAGCTTTTATTTCCTTTTCAGTATTTTCATTCTTGTAATGCCTAAGGGCAAATTGTTGAACAATTTAAAGTTTGAATCTAATGAAGTGTGTTTCCTTTTTGTCTACAAAGTTGAATTCCGATTGTCTTTGAAAACATAATTCATACGCATCTCATTGCATCATATGCATAACAGGTACCCTTCTTCTACATGTTGCTTAATCTTCTTCGCTGTTTATTTCAGCACTCAATCATCATGTCTTCCGAGCCTACTACCGAACAAGCTATCAAGGCCCTCCAGGCCCAGAACGCCCAGTTTCAAGAGTTGGTCATGAGCTTAGCCCAGCGTCAACAAGAGTTGAAGACTCTGCTCTTGAAGAAGAAGAAGAAGAAGAGGACTGCGCTGTTTAACACTGGACGGAGGTTTGGGAATACAATGCAGAATGAGGCTGATCAGGCTACTTCCTCTACAGAGAAAGACAGTCCCCGAGGGGGAAGGGCTCCTAGTACTGTGGTCTCCGACAACGAGACAGATTACAATGATGAACAATACCCTCCTGCTGAAGACCGGTACAAGCAACTAGAGGACCGTTTAAGTGCCATGGAGATTCAACACGTGCCGGGGCTGGATTTTGGAGATCTAGGTTTATCTTCTGGGGTGGTGATCCCACACAAGTTCAAGGCACCTGCCTTTGCAAAGTACGATGGAGCTTCCTGTCCTAAGCTGCACCTTCGGTCGTATGTAAGGAAGATCCAACCCTATACAGCTGACAAGAATTTGTGGATCCATTTCTTCCAGGATAGTCTTTTAGGGACTCAACTCGAATGGTTCTACCAGCTGGATGGAGCCAGCATTCGTAACTGGGAGGACCTTGCTGCTGCATTTTATAAACAATATCAGTACAATTCCGACCTCGCTCCCACGCATACCCAACTCCAGGGTATGTCACTAGGGACGGGCGAAGGATTCAAGGAGTATGCGCAAAAGTGGAGAGACCTGGCTGGCAGGGTGCAGCCACCGCTGACTGACCGTATGCTTATCGACATGTTCTTAGGGACCCTGTCCGGTCCATCCTTCAACCATCTGATTGCGAATTCTTCTGCTGGGTTTACAGATCTGATCTTAACCGGTGAGAGAATAGAAGCTGGTATCAAGTCGGGGAAGATACAGAAAGGTGCCTCCTCGAGTACTGAAAAGAAGCCCTTCAAGAAGGAAGCTAGTGTTGTTTATGGTCCAAGGAGACAGAACAAACCGGAACGCCGCCAAGCTGTCAACGCGTTGGTAATTTCAAAGCCCGCTGCTGCTCCTCAACAATATAACCAACCAAGGGGTGAGAGACCCAAAAGGCAGTACACTCGGCTCAGTATGACCCTGTCTCAGATTTTGCCGCAACTACTGTCAACCAATCTGGTAACTGTCAAGGAAGCTCCGAAGGTAGTGAACACAACTTCTCCAAAGTACAACCCCAACGCCTGTTGCGCTTATCACTCTGATAGCCCGGGGCATACTACGGATGATTGCTGGGCTCTGAGGAATAAGGTTCAGGACCTTATTGATGCTAAAGAAATACAGTTTGAGGCGCCCGAAAGACCCAATGTTGTGACCGCTCCCATGCCCCAGCATGGAGTGAATGTTGTGGAAGAAGACCCGTATGTAGCCTCTGTGGATGAGATTGTTACTCCGTTGTTGAATGTCAAAAGGAACCTGTTGCTAGCCGGTTTATTTCCGGGATGTAGTAAAGGTTTCCTTCTATGTTCTGTTTCACCTGCTGGTTGTCCTTTGCTGAAGTCAGGCATCCAAAACCTGATGGATAGCAAAGAGATCTTGTTCGAGAAGATTGCTGTTCCTGCTATCCCCGCTGAAGAAGTTTCTATCGTCACTATTTTCAACAAACCTCCTAAGGCTCCCTTGAAGAAGCCTGTCAAAATCATTTCTACTCAGAAGATTGCTCCTATCATCATTATTGTTCCGGGGCCCCTCCCTTATACATCTGACAAAGCTGTCCCGTGGCACTATAGGGCAGATGTTTATGTGCTCAGAGTAAAACAAGAGTTCGATACAAGTACCGACGTCAGCAACATCACCGGGCCTGCCAAAGTTACTCGCAGTGGTAGGATGTTCTCACCAGATATTGCACCACCAACTATTCAGAGACCTCTTGTCATCACACCTGCCAGTGTGCCTGCTCCCCTTCCTGATCAAGTTCCTGTTTCTACCCCTACTGCCGAGTCATCTGACGCTCGGGGCAAAGGGATTGCTACTGATTTGCCTGCCCTAACGGAGGAACCAAAGACAACCAATGTTGAAGCTTCCCAGCAAGAGATGGAAGAGATTCTCAAGATCATTAAGAAGAGTGATTTCAACGTAGTTAAGCAGCTGGGGCACACCCCATCTAAGATTTCTATGCTATCACTGTTGTTGTGTTCAGAGGCCCATGCCAAGGCTCTGATCTCCTTCCTGAAGACGGCCTATGTGCCACAAGAAACGTCTACTGATCAATTTACCGATTGTGTGGCCAACTTGACTGCCGATAATGGGTTGGGCTTCTCTGACGCCGATCTGACTGCCAAAGGAAAGAACCATAACAACGCCCTGCATGTCTCCATTGAATGAAGGGGCACTACTCTTGCCCATGTGTTGGTAGACACCGGTTCTTCATTGAATGTATTACCCAAGAAGGCCCTAGACAGGCTGGATTGTGAGGGTTTAGAGCTCAAGCCTAGTAACATTGTTGTCCGAGCCTTTGACGGGTCGAAAAGGATGGTACATGGCGAAGTTGACATTCCAATTAGGGTTGGTTCTCAGGTGTTTGATTCTACTCTCTATGTGATGGACATCCGACCATCCTATTCTTGTTTGCTGGGTCGTCCATGGATCCACAAGGCTGGAGCTGTGACCTCCATACTACATCAGAAGCTTAAGTACCCGGTTAGAGGGCAAATTGTTACAGTTCAGGGGGAAGAAGAATATATGGTCAGCCACCTTAACTCGTTCCGGTACATAGAAATGGATGGGGAGTTCATTGAAACCCCCTTTCAACACTTTGAAGAGGTTCCTCAGACACTGGCGTCAGCAGAGACTGTGACTGTAGAAGACTCTCCTTTGAAGATGGCTTCCTTAAAGGATGCCCGGGCTGTTATTGAGAAGGGTGAGTGTGCAAACTGGGGCCGACTTCCTGATTTCACTCCAAAGACCGACAAGTTTGGCCTGGGTTTCACTGCAGAGGCTCAGAGGGCTGTTCGTAAGGTAAGGATTGGAGGACCTCATGTGTTCATCACCAACCCGAGAGTAAATGCTATTGAAGACAACATGGAGGAATCTGAATTCGACAGCTGGATTTACCCAACGACCAACGGTGGACCAAGCAACTGGACTGCCAAAGACTTCACACCTATTACTTTTGTCACTCAGTAATGAACTCTTTTGTTTTGAATTTGTAACAGACAATATTTTGAAACTTTATGGCCCAGTGTCTTACCCGGGGCACCGTGGCTTCATTTGTGAGGGCTTTTGTTTGTCACTCTCATATATCATTAATGAAAGCATTGGACGTTTTTGCATTTCGAATCTTGCGCTCTTTGTCTTTCTTTATTATATATTGCAAAACAGCTATATTTACACACACTCACCTATACAGGTTCCAATCCACTCTGGATCTCACTGGTAACGACTCTGCTACTGCCAGTTATGACTTCGAAAATCCGATCAACTTAGCCGAAGACGAAGGTGAAGATGATTGCGAAGTGCCTGTTGAGCTTGCAAGACTGCTACTCCAGGAAGAGAGGGCCATTCAGCCACATGAAGAGCCAGTGGAAACGGTAAATCTGGGTACTGAGACACACAGAAAGGAAGTCAAGATTGGTGCCAATATAGAGCTCAGTGTGAAACAATGGTTGATTCAGATGCTGCATGACTATGTGGAAATCTTTGCCTGGTCTTATGAAGACATGCCTGGGTTGGATACCGACATTGTGGTTCATCACCTGCCTACCAAGAAAGAATGCCCTCCGGTAAAATAGAAGGTCCGCCGTATGCGTCCAGAAATGTCCGAGAAAATCAAAGCCGAGATTATGAAACAATTTGATGTCGGGTTTCTAGCAGTGACTTCTTACCCTCAGTGGATTTCCAATGTGGTTCCAGTGCCGAAGAAGGATGGTAAGGTCCGAATATGTGTTGATTACAGGGATTTGAACAGGGCGAGCCCTAAGGATGATTTCCCTCTGCCTCATATCGACGTTCTGGTTGACAACACTGCTCAGCATAAAATATTCTCCTTCATGGACGGCTTCTCCGGTTATAATCAGATCAAAATGGCTCCTGAAGACATGGAGAAGACCACTTTTGTTACTCAGTGGGGCACCTTTTGCTACAAGGTCATGCCTTTTGGGTTGAAAAATGCTGGGGCAACCTACCAACGTGCCATGGTTGCGTTGTTTCATGACATGATCCATCACGAGATAGAAGTATACGTCGACGATATGATTGCAAGGTCCCAAACTGAGGAGGAGCACCTTGACCATCTACGGAAGCTGTTTGACCGTCTGAAGTTGTACAAGCTGAGGTTGAACCCAAACAAGTGCACCTTTGGAGTGAGATCTGGAAAATTGCTAGGCTTCATCGTAAGCGACAAAGGCATTCAAGTGGACCCTGCCAAAGTGAAAGCCATACAAGAGATGCCAACTCCCAAGACAGAGAAAGAAGTCAGAGGCTTTCTAGGACGGTAAAACTACATTGCCCGATTCATCTCGCATCTAACTGCTACCTGTGAACCAATATTCAAGCTGCTGAAGAAAGATCAAGTAGTACGTTGGAATGATGAATGTCAGGCCACTTTCGAAAGAATCAAAGAGTATCTCCAAGAACCACCCATTCTTATGCCGCCGGTTGAAGGGAGACCTCTAATCTTATACTTGACAGTACTGGACAACTCAATGGGGTGTGTGCTGGGGCAGCATGACGAGTCTGGCCGAAAAGAACACGCCATTTATTACCTTAGCAAAAAGTTTACCGACTGTGAGACCCGATACTCACTGCTCGAGAAAACTTGCTGCGCTTTGGTATGGGCTGCTCGCCGGCTGAGACAGTATATGTTGACTCACACTGCTCTGTTGATTTCAAAAACGGATCCAATAAAGTACATATTCGAAAAGCCTGCCTTGTCCGAAAGAATAGCAAGATGGCAGATGATCTTGACAGAATATGACATCCAGTACACGAATCAGAAAGCAATCAAGGGAAGTGTATTGGCAGACCATTTGGCACACCAGGTAGTGGATGATTACCAGTCAATGAACTTTGAATTTCCAGACGAGGATATCATGGTAGTGACTAATTATGAAGTACATGGACCGGATGAAGGACCTGAGGAAGGATCCCGATGGTCTATGCACTTTGACGGAGCCTCGAACGCTTTGGGTAATGGTATCGGCGCTGTGATCATATCCCCTAAAGGCACTCATACTCCACTTACCGCCCGACTATGTTTCAACTGCACCAACAACATGGCAGAGTATGAAGCATGTATCATGGGTCTTCAAGCTGCAATTAACTTAAGGATCAAGTTTCTGAGTGTCTTCGGAGATTCCGCTCTCGTGATCAATCAGATCAAAGGTGAGTGGGATACGAAACACCCAAATGTTATTCCTTACAAGGAGTATGTGCTGACGTTGATTCCCCACTTCGAAGAGATAACCTTTGAACACTTACCAAGAGAGGAGAACCAGTTAGCGGACGCGTTGGCTACGATGTCTTCTATGTTCAAAGTCAAATGGGACAACGAGGCACCCCGGATCATTATCTGGAAGTTGGATGAACCTGCACATTGCTGCGATCTCGAGACCGGAGAGGTAACTGAAAAACCCTGGTATCATGAAGTGAAGAGGTATTTGGAAGCTCAAGAATACCCCGAGGGTGCATCCGTTAATGACAAGAAGTTTCTGAGAAGGTTCGCGGAAAAGTTCTTCCTCAGCAATGGCATTCTCTACAAGCGAAACCATGATTCAACCTTACTGCGTTGTGTGGATAAGACTAAAGCAGAAAAGATCATGGCAGAGCTACATGAAGGTACCTTCGGAACACATTCCAGTGGACATACCATGGCAAAGAAAATCCTTCGGGCAGGATATTTCTGGTCCACAATGGAATCTGACTAATACCAACATTCTCAGACGTGTCACAAATGCCAGATCTATGCTGATAAGGTGCACATTCCTCCGGTTCCTCTGAACGTCTTGACGACACCTTGGCCTTTTGCAATGTGGGGCATTGATATGATCGGCGAAATCAGACCTACGGCATCCAACGGGCATCGCTTCATCTTGGTAGCGATTGATTACTTCACAAAATGGGTCGAAGAAGCTTCCTTCCCTACCGTAACCAAGAACGTCGTGGCATGGTTCATTCGGAACAACCTGATCTATCGATACGGTGTACCTGAGAGGATCATTATGGATAATGGTACCAATCTTAACAACAAGATGATCACTGAGCTCTGCGAGCAATTCAAGATACAACACCACAACTCTTCTCCCTATCGACCGAAGATGAATGGGGCTGTAGAAGCAGCGAATAAGAACATCAAGAAGATTATGCAGAAGATGAAAGTGACCTACAAAGATTGGCACAAAATGTTACCGTTTGCTCTTCATGGGTACCGTACCTCGGTGTAGCGATAAAAAATGTAGCGGGGTAAATCGGAGATCGAATTATTGATTAATTCGTCTCACAAAAGCAAGAGTCGCCACCGCGCTTTATTATTTCCAAAGGAAAAGGGAAGAGAGCGAAATAAAACCCTAAATATGCAATGTAAATAAAATACAAATACAAAGCGTTTTTGAAAAGAGATCTTATGGTTCGGGGGTTGGTTATACAATGGGAAGGTATTAGCACCCAATGCATCTATAGTACTCTATAGGAACCTTTTGAAATATCTGTTTTGTTTAGAATTGACCGCTTGATTGAAAATAAATCGTTTTGGCCGAAAAAGGGATACGGACGGGTTTTTTGAAGATACGACAACCTAACGTCGAAGTTTTGGCTTAAAAGGTATAAGTCTTGAAAAGGTTGAAATTTTGAAGAAAGGTGAATATTTGAGGAAAATTAACCTAAGTTTTTAATGAATGAGAGTATTCGCTCGATCATTTTTGAGGACATGAAGTCAACAAAAATTAGACAATTCCCTTTGGATTGACGCAAACAGAATAATCAAGTAAATGCGAGATATTTAAACAGAAAATGATACACAACAATATGAACATGCATTTTATATGATTTTTGTTTAATATGCGAAAAGAAAAAGTTTTAATTGATTTTCACTTTTTTACGCATTTTTAATGATAAAAGGTAATGAGAATTAATAGAAATATTTTCAATGTTTTTATATATTTCTATTTTTTATGTCTTTTTGTATATTGGTATTTAATCAAAATGAGGGGAATAAAATAAAATGTCTTTTAGTTTCTCATTTTATATGTTTTTAGAGATATTAAATATTTTTTGAATTAAATCAAACCATGAATTTAAAATGAATTAGAAACAAGGAAGGTTAAGGTTATTAAATCAAACTTAAATTTAAGCTAAATGAGATTTGGGTAAATAAAATTAACATTGTCTATTTAAAATTATATGTTATTCCTAAAAACTAACTAGTCTAAATTAATTAAACTAAGAAATGAATATAATTTAATTAAAGACCAAATAAAAGAAAATGGGGTATGAATAACAATTAGCAATGGGCTTTGAGTTAAAAGGAAATTGAGTTGGGTTGAGGAGAAATGGGGCGGGTCAGGTCGTGGGCTTAAGGGTCCAAGGGATTAAATGTTGATTAGGGTTGTGTTTGTTTGATAAAGGGATTTAGGGTTTGGTTTAAGGCAGAACGGCGCCTCTCTTCACGATCTTCATCTCTCTCGCGCAGCTTCTTCGTTTCTTTGCCTCCAATGCCGATGTTTCCTTGTTCCGGCCACCCACACCAAGTCTCTCTTCCCTCCATTGTTGACGCGGCGGCTTTAGGCGGAGACGGTAATGACAAAACGTTTCGTTAATGTTAATGCTGATTTAATTCGCGTATAAACCTTACAGTTTCGTTGTTGATTTTATAATTTCTTAGTTGACTTTATGGCTTCTTGGTTGATTCTGACTAGTTTACCATTTTCACTGTCTATGTCGATTTGAATGGCGTTTTAAGGAATAAGAGTGGAAGAAAGCGTTACCTAGGTGGAGAAGGAGGAGGGCTTGGGGTGATGGAGGCCGGACAGCAGGGAGACAGCAGGCGCGCACGGTGGTGAACGGTATTCGCGATTTCCTTCCTTTTGCTTGAATGCTACTGTGTTTGCTATTGTTGGAACCTGTTGAACTGCACTTTGGCTCTTTCTTCTTCTTCTTGAAAATTATTGCCTAGGATACTTTGAGATGCTTGCCTCGTTGCCCAGTGATGTGTACACTGAGGGCCTCATCGATTTGCCTTGAAATGTTGCTTTGGATACTTTGTAGAATTGGATGATAACTCTCTCTTCTTCTTGAATGCTGTTGCCTATGGTGGGTTTATCGCCTATGATGAATGAACTTTCTGAGGCTAGGGAATGGATTTGAAAGCTTGGATATGCTGGATTTACGAAAATGGTATGGCTTGAATTTGTAAAAGGTTTTGTCAGGTTTTTGTGACTAGGCCTTTACAGTAGGGATATGGCTTTTTATACTGGTATGAGGATTGAGCTATGTTTTAAGGTTTTCTTGACAGTATGTTATGATGCTGGTAGAGATTTTTGGTTTGTGTGAGATTGATGCAGGTTTTGATCATGTTTTGGGATAACTCAGTGAGGGGTTATGTGTTGACAAAGAGCTAAGGCATTAGCAGGTTTTCTATGGTCTTGACAGGATGCTATGGTTTTGACAGGATACTATGGTTTTGACAGGATATTATGGTTTTTGGTTATGTTGCTAACTTGTATATTTCGTTTTCTCTTTATGCTGTTTTTATGAAGATGATATCCTTTGTTTTCTCTTTGTTGTAATATAACAATTCTCCTCTCTTCTCTTGCGCTACAGGCCAGGAACTTTGAAAACAAATCTCTTGGGATCTCCCTGAGCATTCTGCACTACTGTCCCCTCAGTTTGCCTTTATTCTTCTTCTGTGCTATTATTCTTACTGGCTATATTTCTTAGTTTGTTTTGTATACCTCTTTCTGCCTAAGCTAAGCCTGCAAATCCCACACTTCTCCCTCTCTTTTTCTCTCTCAGAATGGCTTTGACAAAAGAGTGATAAGCTGTCTATTTTCTGAAAATGCAGTGGCTGGAAAATGATGAAAGAAAAAGGAATTTTTTGCTTGCAAGAATAGTCAAACTGCATATTTGTTTTTAAATCAAATGTTGTCTGCTTCTTGATGTATAGGCCACGTTAAAAGGGGCATGCTTGCATATGGTTACTACATATTTGTTGCTTATGCTGTATGCTTTGAAATTATATTTGGGATTAAAAACTAATGTGATTAGCTTAAGTATGCAGTTTTTTTTTGGAAAACAATTTATGCATATGCTTTGAAATCCTTTTCCTTTTTTTTTGTGAACCGGGAGTAATCCCGTGATTTGCAAAAAAAATAATAACTGATTCCGGCCATTACATTTAATGATGAACATTAAAATTTATTTTCTGCATTTAATTATTTATTTGAATTCTAATTCTTTTCTTTTAATTGTGCAGGTAAAATTAAATGAGCGGACACGCATTGGATTGGAAGCTTTAGAATTAAGATAGACTAGTTTATTTCATTTTAATTTTGACAATTCATTATTGTAATTTATTGCAATATATACAATATTTACAAAATAGCTTGTACCAAAAAAAATGAATAAAAGAAACTATTTGTCCATTAATTCTTCTTCTTTATTTATTTATCGTTTATTATTTCTCCAAACGAATAATAATTGAAAACAAATTTCCAATTACCTACATTCAAAATAATAAACAGATAAATAATAATTATCATTGACCAACTAATACCTTCGATTATTTAATCCATCATTCTCAACTAAATTATAATAATTAAAATAGGATTTCAATTATTTAACCTAGAACGACGAACGATTAAACAGTCGTTATTGACCAATGAATTTCCTCAAATGCTTATTTATATTATTCATAACCTTTAAATTATATAATAACTAAGAATAAATTCTAGTTACTTAAATTTAAAATAATGAGTAAATAAATAAAACGTCCGCACAATTAATGCGCCTCTTCTATGATGTTTATTTTATTATCCATACATCTTTAAATTAAATAATAATCGAAAAGATGGACTTCAATTATTTAAATTTTAGATAATGAACAAATTAATAAACATCATTTTTGCACGAATCGATTAAATGATTTAATGCTCAGCATAGATAGCTCCTGGCCCGAAAAAGTCATGAAATTTAAAATCGATGGATCAAAACAAATGTAATGTAAAGATGCAGATAGGAGATGACGTCTTAGGTCAAAATTTGGGGTACAACAGCTGCCCCTATTTAAGTTTCTTCTATCCGGAGATATGAAGATTAAAATCTTCGTGTCGACGAGATTGAAGGTGCTTAAATACATAACTACGCAAATTTTGTCCTAAGATGCCGTCGTCACATCTGGTATGAATGCAGCGATCTGACTCACAGAGAAAGATACTGTGAAACGAGACAATGTTGAGGGAATCGAACGTCAACAAAACACAAAGACATGAATTATGCGCTACTGGGAGAACGAGCTATCGACTTCAAACGACAGACTCCTGACAGCGAATAAAACTGAGGGAATACGACCTCTAACCCTAACAAAGAGAGCATCTTGCATAGGCCATAACAGATTATTGATCCAAATAGTGAATTCGCAACTCAAGGTCGACGGTAGACAGGGAGTATCGAATTGCTGATAACTGGTTACCGACTTCTGGAGGTACAGATTCGTACCAGACTTCTCTGCGAGGTTTCGGAGGTGTACTCATTAATGCTGAGGTGATAAGACTGTAGATACGAAGGTTGTTCAAATAAAGAAAATTGCCAGCTGTTGGCGTCCAAAGAAAATACCGATAACAAACAAGTTGCTCAAATAAAGAAGCCGCCGCTTGCTGTCGTCCAAAGAAAATACTGATAACGAACAAGTTGCTCAAATAAAGAAGCTACCACTTGCTGTCGTCCAAAGAAAATACCGATAACGAACAAGTTGCTCAAATAAAGAAGCTACCACTTGCTGTCGTCCAAAGAAAATAACGTGCTGGTAACTCATGAAGAGTTTGCTGCTTGTCGCTTTCAAAAAGAGTAAATGACGCACTAGTAGTTCATGAAGAACTGCTGCTCGGCGCTTCCCAAAAAGGGTAAAATGACGATGACGCACTAGTAGCTCATGAAGAACTGCTGCTCGGCGCTTTCACAAAGTCATAACTGACGCACTAGTAGCTCATGAAGAACTGCTGCTCGGTGCTTTCCAACGGAATAAAATGACGCACTAGTAGCTCGTGAAGAACTGCTGCTTGGCGCTTTCCGAAAGATAAAATAACGCACTAGTAGCTCATGAGGAACTACTGCTCGGCGCTTGTCGAAGGTAGTAACGTACAAGTTGCTCGTGAAGAGCTACCGCTTGTCGTTTTCCAACATAATTCAGAGGGAAACTGCGATGATATTGGCAGAGAATAAAATCTTCATCAAAGAGAACCCTGAATCGATCCTTCCCGAGGAGATCACATATTTAAACGTGCAAAATAAATGCACCAACCGTCTAGGTCGCAATTTCACTGGGGAAAAACACTGAGGTAGCCTATGCAAGAGGCAACAACTTCATCCAGGAATAACCAGAGAGAAAACAGTCAAACAAGACTCCTCCCAATGAGAACGTAAATCGATTGGGGAAATTATCCTATCGAGAAATGGACAAGGTAAGCTAAATCAAAAATCATCCACGAGGATTAGCTCAGTTGGGGAATTAGAAAGGAGGCGCACTTTATGCTTAAGTTGACACCCTATTTGGAAGGACCAAATACGTTATTTGAAAAAGACACAACTAAGGTGTACGAATTTAATGACATTAACAAATACAACTGTGTGTGCATGATGCGAGTGTGGATGAATAAATGAATGTCATGTATATGCTGACAAAACAGACAGATGGGATATCTTGGAGATAATAAGGTGTCACAGCAACGTAAATGCTCGGCCACTCTTGAAAAGATGGAAGATAAACGGAATACAAAGCAACGTCGGAAGATGTCACGCTACAAGGCCCAAGTCTTCTGAAGAGACGAACAATCAAATCCAATCTTCTAGCACCAATAAACCACTGGCATAAGACGAAGTGTACCGCACTTCAAAATCTCCCAAACAAAGGTAGCTAAAACCACACTTAACTGGAACGACTGGGGAGTCACCAAGTTTAGCACCACCATAACCAAGCATGTACACAGCCAACACTTCATGATGATTTTGAAAGGGAACAAATTCATCATGCAAGTATAAATTACTGTACTGTTTTGCATTTCATGGCTTGACCATTTTCGGAACGACTGTTAATATTCCTTTCGTTATTCACGACACATTTTAGAAATAAGAATATTTTAAGTAAATTTGTTTCAAGTATTTCCATAAAATATTAAAATTTTGCCCACAAAAGGTAAATGCTCAAATTTCATTAATAAGATGGTAGTTCGCTAACGATGCGACTCCAATGGTTTACAAAAGTTTGGGGAAATAGTATGTGAAGTAAAAGGTCATACAAAAACAATGATCACTATTCTCCCTAACAACTTTGAATTCCAGAATATGCTCAGATGCCAAGACTGATTTGACCAGAAATTTGCCTAAGCGAAATACTTCTTGACTGCATCGGCGTTCAAGGGACGCGGGAGGTCTTCGCCATCCATATTGGCGAGAATCATGGCACCTCCGGAGAAAACCTTCTTAACAACAAACGGTCCTTCATAGTTAGGAGCCCATTTGCCCCTGGAATCGGGTTGGAAAGATAATATCTTCTTGAGCACGAGGTCACCTTCTCTGAACTCGCGCGGCCGAACCTTCTTATCAAAAGCCTTCTTCATTCTTTGCTGATACAACTGACCGTGACACAAAGCTGTTAATCTCTTTTCTTCGATTAAATTCAACTGATCGTACCTACTTTGACACCATTCGGCCTCGGAAAGCTTGGCTTCCATCAACACTCTCAGAGACGGAATCTCAACCTCCACGGGGAGTACTGCTTCCATACCATAAACCAGGGAGAAAGGGGTCACGCCTGTTGAAGTTCGAACCGAAGTACGATACCCGTGTAAAGCAAACGGAAGCATTTCATGCCAGTCCTTATAAGTTACCACCATCTTCTGGACGATCTTCTTGATATTCTTGTTAGCAGCTTCAACAGCCCCATTCATCTTCGGCCTGTAAGGAGAGGAATTATGATGCTCGATTTTGAACTCTTCACAAAGCTCCTTCATCATCTTGTTATTCAAATTCGACCCATTGTCAGTGATGATCTTACTCGGGATACCATACCGACAAATAATCTGATTCTTGATAAATCTGACTACCACCTGTCTGGTTACATTAGCATAAGATGCGGCTTCCACCCACTTAGTAAAATAATCGATCGCTACCAAGATGAAACGATGACCATTGGAAGCTTTGGGTTCAATCATCCCAATCATATCAATGCCCCACATGGAGAAAGGCCAAGGTGAAGATATAACATTGAGGAGGGTCGGCGGTACGTGCATCCTGTCCGCATAAATCTGGCATTTATGACACTTCTTCACATACTTGCAGCAATCAGATTCCATGGTCATCCAGTAGTAACCAGCTCTCAACATCTTTCTAGCCATTGCATGTCCATTGGCATGAGTGCCAAAGGATCCTTCGTGCACCTCTTGCATCAGCATGTCTGCTTCACGTCTGTCTACACATCTGAGCAAGACCATGTCGTAATTCCTCTTATACAACACTTCTTCATTGAGAAAGAAACTGCTTGCTAATCTCCTCAACGTCTTCTTATCCTTATTGGATGCCCCAGGCGGGTACTCTTGAGTCTGAAGGACACGTTTGATGTCATAGAACCAAGGTTTGTCGTCGGTGACCTCTTCTACTGCGAACACATGAGCAGGCCGGTCGAGGCGCATAACTCGGATTGTAGGCACGTCGTTCCAATCATTCACTTGAAACATTGAAGACAAAGTAGCCAAAGCATCAGCCATTTGATTCTCGTCCCTAGGGATATGATGCAATTCCACCTTGTTGAAGAAGGTTAACAACCTTCTAGCATAGTCTCTGTAAGGGATCAAACCAGGATGGCGAGTTTCCCATTCTCCTTTGATTTGATTAATCACTAGTGCCGAATCTCCATAAATATCAAGAATTTTAATCCTTAGATCTACCGCTTCTTCGAGACCCATAATACACGCTTCATACTCCGCCATGTTGTTCGTACAGTCAAACTTCAGTCTTGCCGTGAACGGGATATGAGTACCTCGGGGAGTAACGATGATTGCCCCAATTCCATTTCCATAGGAATTCACAGCTCCGTCAAATATCAAACCCCATCGGGATTCAGGATCAGGTCCTTCTTCAGGTAACGGCTCTTCACAGTCTTTAGCTTTTAAGTACATAACGTCTTCATCGGGGAAGTCAAACTTGATGGACTGATAATCGTCAATTGGTTGGTGAGCCAAATGATCGGCCAAAATACTCCCTTTGATCGCTTTCTGAGTGTGATACTCAATGTCATATTCAGATAACAACATCTGCCAACGGGCTATCCTTCCAGATAAGGCGGGCTTCTCAAAGATATACTTGATTGGGTCCATTTTGGAGATCAACCAAGTAGTGTGATTAATCATATATTGGCGCAGACGGCGAGCAGCCCAAGCTAAAGCACAACAGGTTTTCTCAAGCAATGAGTATCGAGACTCACAGTCTGTGAATTTCTTACTCAGATAATATACAGCGTGCTCCTTTCTTCCAGTCTCGTCTCGCTGACCAAGCACACATCCCATGGAATCTTCTAATATGGTCAAGTACATGATCAATGGTCTTCCTTCCACCGGAGGAATCAAAATGGGAGGTTCGAGCAAGTATTCTTTGATACTATCGAAAGCTTTCTGACAATCCTCTGTCCACACACATCCTTGGTTCTTGCGGAGAAGCTTGAAAATCGGCCCACAAGTAGCAGTCATGTGAGATATGAACCTAGAAATGTAGTTCAGTCTCCCAAGGAATCCTCTTACTTGTTTTTCCGTCTTGGGTGCGGGCATTTCCCGAATAGCTTTGACTTTATCGGGATCTACTTCAATACCTTTCTGACTGACAATGAAACCTAAAAGTCTTCCTGAACGAACGCCAAAAGTGCACTTATTGGGATTCAGACGGAGTTTGTACTTTCTCAGACGCTGGAATAGCTTTAACAAATGCTCTAGGTGATCTTCTTCAGTCTGTGATTTGGCAATCATATCATCCACATACACTTCGATCTCCTTATGCATCATGTCGTGGAACAAAGCAGTCATGGCCCTTTGGTACGTTGCACCAGCATTCCTCAAACCAAACGGCATAACTCGATAACAGAAAGTTCCCCACGGTGTAATGAAAGCGGTCTTTTCCATATCTTCCGGTGCCATCTTGATTTGGTTGTAACCAGAGAAACCATCCATGAAAGAAAAGACTTTGAACTTGGCGGTACTGTCGACCAATACATCAATATGAGGTAATGGGAAATCATCTTTCGGACTAGCTCTGTTCAGATCTCTGTAGTCTACACACATCCGAACCTTACCATCCTTCTTAGCAACAGGCACGATGTTGGCTAACCATTGAGGATAGACCGACGTCACAAGAAAACCTGCGTTGATCTGCTTCTGAACTTCTTCTTTAATCTTGTCGGCCATGTCAGGACGAGTCCTTCTCAACTTCTGCTTGACCGGTGGACACTCAGGTTTCAACGGTAAACGATGCTCCACAATGTCGTTGTCCAACCCTGGCATATCTTGGTAAGACCACGCAAACACATCAACATACTCTCTGAGAAGCTCCAACATCTTCTCCTTAACCTCCGGGATAAGCAAAGCTCCGACTTTGACTTCCTTTCTAACTTCTTCATCACCCAAATTGACCAACTCTACAGGCTCTTCAAATGGTTGAATGACCTTCTCATCTTGCTCGATCAAACGGGAAATCTCAACAGGAACCTCTTCATCATCCTCTCCTTCGGCTCTGAACACAGGGAATTCAAAATTGGGAGAGGGCATAGGATCATTGTTTTCGATGGTTAAGTCATGAAGTAATCTGCACACATGATTATGCTTTATTTTAGAAATCGATTTGTGCAAATAAAACAAAATGCTCTTAATCAATTTTCATTATTATTTCCCGAAAGATGAAAAATAAAACAGCAGTGGACAAAATAACATTTTTATTCATTAAAGAGGAAATACTTGAAACAACAAGCCCAGACATTTCTCTTTTGCCTTGGGCAGAGCAAAAGGAGTTATTTTTCCATAGCCCGACACAAAATACGTTTCGCCTTGGGCAGAGCGATTTTTTTTAAAGAAAAATGAACAAAACATTACTCGGAAACGTGCATAACCACAGGAATATCAACAGCTATCCAGTTTTGGCAAGCCAATCCAGGCGTCACAAACACGGGCAAATCCTCCTCGGAATCATCATCTATGACAGCATCAACCTCAGGATGTACAAACCCTGCACTCCGAAAGACCTCTTGAATTGGACGAACAACCACCTCTTTCTTGACCCTTGCAGCTATTGGATGAAAACCCAAACCTTCCCCAGACTTGTTCTCGGGTAACGTCAACACCTGGCCCCATCCTTCGGCCGAACCACTCTCCACTACTCGCCGTGCATCCTCAAAAGAAGAGATGGATGCCCCCTGCTTCTTCACGGTATCCTTAGCAACAGACAGGCCCTGAAACTGGGTCCCGACGTCCTCGTCAGCATCAATAAAAGAAAACGATGATAAATGACTTACCACCATGGCCTGCTCTCCCCCAATCATCACTAGTTTCCCATGTCTCACAAATTTTAATCTCTGATGGAGCGTGGAGGTGACTGCCCCGGCATCATGGATCCAGGGACGGCCCAATAAACAACTATAAGCAGCACGGATATCCATCACTTGGAAAGTGATTTGAAAAGTGTGGGGGCCAATCACTATGGGAAGATCCACTTCACCGATAACCGTCTTCCTGGAACCGTCAAAGGCTTTAACAATTACTCCGCTAGGCCTCATAGGAGCACCTGGATATGAAAGTCGAGACAACGTGGTCTTGGGCATCACATTCAATGACGAGCCGGTATCCACTAACACGCTTGATAAGGTATCGTTCCCACAACTTACTGAAATGTGCAGAGCCAAATTATGGTTTCTCCCCTCCTCCGGGAGTTCTTCATCACTGAAACCCAAGTTGTTGCACGAGGTTATATTCCCCACAATCCCGTCAAACTGATCAACTGTCACATCATGGTCTACGAACGCCTGGTCCAACACTTTCATCAAGGCTTCTCTGTGTGCCCCAGAATCTCTCAATAAGGCAAGCAAGGAAATCTTGGAAGGTGTTTGCAGAAGCTGGTCCACAATTTTATACTCGCTTCTTTTGATAAGCTTTAAGATTTCATCTTCTTCAGGGTGAGGGATAGGTCCACTGGATCGACCCATCTCAACCCTTGGTTCATTTCTTACAGGGATCTCCGCCGGCATGGGCCTCCTTACTTGAACTTCTGGTCTTCTTGTCGGTACCCGCGGCAAAAACACGCCCACTTCTTGTCACTCTACTTACATCGGCAATATTAACGAAAGACGGTCTAGTTGGGATGGGGATCTCTACCCCGTTCTCGATCATGGTGGCGTTATACTTGTACGGCACAGCTTGGTCTGAGCTATAAGGCACAGGGCCAGGTGGGTAAATAATCAAAGGCTCAGCAGACGCAGTCTGGCTGTTGTAAGCAATCTCTACTGATTCTGGCAAATTAAACTGTGGGGTTATCACATTCACTTCATCTTCAGGATTTCGGTCATAGGTAATAGTAATAATTCTCTGATCTAGCAACTTCTGAATGTCCTCCTTCACAATAGGACAATCCTCTTCTCTTGAACAAAACTGGCAAACGTCATAGTCATGTTGGTGTCTAACAAAGGCAAGTCTTCTCAAACTTTGGTGTAACCTGATCAATGATTCTCTGATGTGCTCGACTTGGAAAACTCGGAACTTCCCCGGGCAACCCTCCACCATATTCACAGAAGCTGCCCCATGTCGGGGCAAAGGGTTATCTCTGACATTTGGATTCACATCCTTAAAAGACAAGATGCCATGCTTAATTAATCTCTGCACATCCGCCTTCAATGCAAAGCAATTCTCAAGGTTGTGCCCCGGCGACCCTTGATGATATTCACAGAATTGATCCGCCTTGTACCACGGAGAAGCACTGTTCGGTGCGACAGGAGGTGGTTTTGTTGTGATGAGATTCTTTCTAATGAGAGCGGGAAACAATTCAGTGTACGTCATAGGAATGGCATCAAACTGCGGCTTCCTGGGCGAACGGTTCTGATTGTTGAGCGGATAGGCCTGTTGTCGAGGCTGCTGTTGAAAAGGTCGTTGTTGAGGTGGCGGAATCTGATGAGATGGGGCTACCAAAGCTGGGCGGACAGCCGGAGTGACTGCCGCGACGTGAGAGTAGCCTCTCCTAGGCCTACCTGGAAACAAAGCACTAACATCTTGCTCTTTCCTCTTCGGGAAAACACCTCCGAACTTCTTCACACTGCTGGACGTACTCCCTTCCTTAATCAAACGTCCTTCACGAATTCCTTCCTCTAATCGCATACCCATGCTCACCATCTCGGTAAAGTCACTGGGCGCGCTGGCTATCATCCTCTCATAGTAAAAGGATCCCAAAGTCTTCAAAAATATCTTAGTCATCTCTTTCTCCTCCAGAGGTGGATGGATCTGAGCAGCAATTTCACGCCACCTCTGGGCGTACTCCTTAAAAGATTCTCGGTCTCTTTGCGACATTGCCCGGAGTTGATCCCTGTCCGGCGCCATGTCAACATTATACTTGTACTGATGGACAAAGGCTTCACTGAGATCGTTAAAATTGCGGATTCGAATGCTGTCCAATCCCATATACCACTTCAAGGCAGCACCCGTCAAACTATCTTGAAAATAATGAATCAATAAATCATGATTATCATAATACGTGGACATCTTCCTCACGTACATTGTCAAATGGCTTCTAGGACACGAATCCCCCTTGTATCTTTCAAAGTCTGGTGTTTTGAACTTCGCCGGAATCTTGACATTCGGAACCAAACAAAGATCATGTGTGCTCTTCCCAAACAGCTCTTTCCCCTTCAAGGCTCTAAGCTCTTTCTGCATTTCCTGGAACTGATCCTGAAACTCCTCCATTCTATCAAAAAGGCCCATACTTTCAGCAGGTTCGGCAGGATAAACTGGTTCATTCAAGTATGGCACTGAGTGGACCACTGGAGCAACGGTCGTCATGATCGGTTGCGGAAAAGGTGTTACCGACGGAATTACTGGCGGCAGTGCCGTCGTCTCTGGTTGAGGAAGAGACAATGCAGGCTGAAATATAGGTTGGGCGATAGGCTGATACCCCTCTGGCATAAAGTTGTAAGGCATTCCCCAAGGAAAACCTTTCGGCATCTGATGTTGGATCGGAGAGTTGATTTGAGTTGCGGAGGCAGGAGCGATAACAATCTCGGAAACCACTGGAGTTGAAGTCTGAATCTCGGCAGCCGTAGTCGATGGCTGATTCTGAACAGCCACCAAACTTTCCACCAACGCTGTTAACTTTTCCATCTCGGCACGAAGCGTAGCAACTTCCCCACGAAGCTCTTGATTTTCCTGTTCCAAATCTTCCATTCTTTTCTGACGACTGGCCCGAGTGTCGTGTTGGTGAGACAGCTTGGCAACCTTCGGTGGAAAAAGAACAAGAATGAGACTCTAGAAAACATGCGATGCGGAATGTGAAATGATGCATGATGGTGATGCAAATGATGACTCATTTTAAAAGTTTTTCAAGGAACTTTTAGTAACTTTGCATACATCAATGGTAAAGGAATTTGGAACAACAAAAACTCAATCCGTTAATCGAAAGCGATAAATTACAACTTACAAATTGGAATAGTAAATTACAACCTTGGAATAACAAGTCCACTAATGAAAGCAATAAATTACAACTTGCAACCTGAAAACCATGATAAAGCGATAAATTACATTTTAAAACATGAAGCAGTAAATTACAACTTGGAGCATGAAGCCCGAAATAAGACCATAAGTTACAACTTCGGAGCATGAAGCCCTTAAGAAAACAATAAATTACAACTTCGGAGCATGAAGCCCTTAAGAAAACAATAAATTACAACTTCGGAGCATGAAGCCCTTAAGAAAACAATAAATTACAACTTCGGAGCATGAAGCCCTTTTACATAATTTTACAAAATGACATCGATAAAATAAACTAAAGCTAAAGCTCACTCAGAATCCTCAGATGACGGACCAAACACCAGCTGCAGTCGGAACTTCTTGATCTTTTCTTCATAAAAGTCTTCCAAATCTTTCTTCTCCGCTATCAGTCGATCGATGATTTCTTCTTGTGGATTAGGAACGAGAGCCACGTTTACTGAACATTCCCTTTTTCTCTTCCTTTCACTCGCGTATTTCTTCAACAAAGCATCCTTCTGGCGAAGTTTCTCATCGTGGTCAACGAACCGGCCGTCTTGAATAAGCAACAACTCCTTCTTTTCTTTCAGCTGTCGAGTCAGGACTCGATTCTCGTATTCGGACATATGGTACTTTTCCTTCCAAGCATCCCTCTCGGACTTCATCCTAGCCAGGTTCCCTTGATATTCTCCTACATCTGCGATTGGGATAGCAACTGATGATGGTGCGATGGCAGGGAACAAAGGTTTCTCAAGTTTATATGGCATCTTGAGAGCACAAGCCCTAGCACAGACCCACTGTAGGTAAGGTTCCAAAGAAACGACACCTCTATGTCCCAGCAAATCTCTCCCTTTCTTGTGGATATGGCGCCAAGCTCCTTCAATCTCTCTCTTAGCAGTCTGATGATCTTGTCCTTCCTGAAGAAAGAAACCACTCACATGGATACTGTTCGGCTTATCTCTCAATGGGTACCCGAACTGACGGCGCGCTAGAACAGGGTTGTAGTTGATTCCACCCTTCGTACCAAGAAGAGGTACATTGGGAAAAGCACCACAGCTGTCAATGATCTCTACGTCATGGTAAGCTCGATTGTACCAGTCAATATCGAAATGAGTGAGAGCCATAATCTTTGGCGCCCAACGCGGTTCCTTCTCGAGATCCCAGAAAGCATCGGACCCAGGTAAATGCGAGACGTACCACTGATACAACAACGGCACGCAACAAATAATCATTCCTCCTTGACGAGAGTTTCGCAGGTGGATGGAGTAATACGTGTCCCCTAGCAGCGTAGGGACCGGATTTCCAATCAGGAAAACTCTGATGGCATTGACATCCACAAATTTATCAATGTTAGGGAATAAGAAAAGACCATACGCGAGTAAAGCAAACACGTCCTCGAAGGCAACGGCGTCCTTTGTATCAGCAAAATGACGAGCTTTCTTCAACAGAAACTGAGCCGGCAAACCCCGGATTCCTCCTTTCGTAGTCATATTCTCTTCTATCTCTGACTTCTTCAGATGGGTGATGACTGCTATCTCATGAGATTTAGGCTCCTCTTCTAATCCAGAAAAAGGAACACGGTCGACGATCGGGAAACCAAGGATATAAGAGTACTCCTCTAAAGTAGGCATCAACTGATAATCCGGGAAGGTGAAACATCGATACAAGGGATCATAGAACTGAACCAAAGTGTTGAGGATGCCTTTCTTCATCTTGCGCTTCATGAGCGGTACGATGGATCCATATTTCTTCTGAAAATCTGTCGGACTCTCTATCTTCGGAATCAAACTCTTCAATTCTTCAATCTCGGGCTCCTTGAAGCTAAAGCTTCGAGTATTTCTCCTTCCAAGTTCCATAGTACCCTAAGACGTTTGCAAAAATCATTCCAAAGTTCCTTGAAAAACGAGTTTTTACAAAGATGTTGATGAATGCATGAATGAATGATAATGCGACAGTCACACACAAGTTTGCAAACATGGGGTTTAAAGGTTCAAAGTTCGGCATGGAGTCGAGGGTAAAGCCCACCCAAAGGTATGTACTAATGTTTCGATCACACCTGTAAGACAAGGTTCTAAGAGTTCCCAGAGTCTGCATCCCTCTTTCGGATATTACCAACGTCTTGATTACTCAATAATTAGCAATATTCTCAAGAGAAACTCGTCCGGGCGTAGCATCGCGTAACAACTACTTCCGAATTACTCCGTGATAGTCTCCGCGCTACACCTAAAAAGGCCAAGATGAGTCAGGGTTCTACGGTTCTCAACTTCTCGGGCTCCTAGGTCGAAAATAATAATGTCTTCCCGATTACTCGGTAAACAAATATTAAGTCCAAGAGGGCCTTCCATTGAGTGGGGGATCTCATGCCTCCTTCTTCGGGATTACTCCCTCAAAGTTAACATGACTATACCGCCCGTCCTATTCCTTAAGTGTTACTTAATCCGGGTATAGGATTTGTCCTTCAAAAAAAAACCCAAACACCCCAATTTAAACATATAATCAAGCAAATCAAATAATAGTAAAACAGATAAGACAAATTAGGCTTAACCCACTTAGGGATGGACCAGCAATAGGTCAATCTATCCCCAGCAGAGTCGCCAATTCTGTAGCGATAAAAAATGTAGCGGGGTAAATCGGAGATCGAATTATTGATTAATTCGTCTCACAAAAGCAAGAGTCGCCACCGCGCTTTATTATTTCCAAAGGAAAAGGGAAGAGAGCGAAATAAAACCCTAAATATGCAATGTAAATAAAATACAAATACAAAGCGTTTTTGAAAAGAGATCTTATGGTTCGGGGGTTGGTTATACAATGGGAAGGTATTAGCACCCAATGCATCTATAGTACTCTATAGGAACCTTTTGAAATATCTGTTTTGTTTAGAATTGACCGCTTGATTGAAAATAAATCGTTTTGGCCGAAAAAGGGATACGGACGGGTTTTTTGAAGATACGACAACCTAACGTCGAAGTTTTGGCTTAAAAGGTATAAGTCTTGAAAAGGTTGAAATTTTGAAGAAAGGTGAATATTTGAGGAAAATTAACCTAAGTTTTTAATGAATGAGAGTATTCGCTCGATCATTTTTGAGGACATGAAGTCAACAAAAATTAGACAATTCCCTTTGGATTGACGCAAACAGAATAATCAAGTAAATGCGAGATATTTAAACAGAAAATGATACACAACAATATGAACATGCATTTTATATGATTTTTGTTTAATATGCGAAAAGAAAAAGTTTTAATTGATTTTCACTTTTTTACGCATTTTTAATGATAAAAGGTAATGAGAATTAATAGAAATATTTTCAATGTTTTTATATATTTCTATTTTTTATGTCTTTTTGTATATTGGTATTTAATCAAAATGAGGGGAATAAAATAAAATGTCTTTTAGTTTCTCATTTTATATGTTTTTAGAGATATTAAATATTTTTTGAATTAAATCAAACCATGAATTTAAAATGAATTAGAAACAAGGAAGGTTAAGGTTATTAAATCAAACTTAAATTTAAGCTAAATGAGATTTGGGTAAATAAAATTAACATTGTCTATTTAAAATTATATGTTATTCCTAAAAACTAACTAGTCTAAATTAATTAAACTAAGAAATGAATATAATTTAATTAAAGACCAAATAAAAGAAAATGGGGTATGAATAACAATTAGCAATGGGCTTTGAGTTAAAAGGAAATTGAGTTGGGTTGAGGAGAAATGGGGCGGGTCAGGTCGTGGGCTTAAGGGTCCAAGGGATTAAATGTTGATTAGGGTTGTGTTTGTTTGATAAAGGGATTTAGGGTTTGGTTTAAGGCAGAACGGCGCCTCTCTTCACGATCTTCATCTCTCTCGCGCAGCTTCTTCGTTTCTTTGCCTCCAATGCCGATGTTTCCTTGTTCCGGCCACCCACACCAAGTCTCTCTTCCCTCCATTGTTGACGCGGCGGCTTTAGGCGGAGACGGTAATGACAAAACGTTTCGTTAATGTTAATGCTGATTTAATTCGCGTATAAACCTTACAGTTTCGTTGTTGATTTTATAATTTCTTAGTTGACTTTATGGCTTCTTGGTTGATTCTGACTAGTTTACCATTTTCACTGTCTATGTCGATTTGAATGGCGTTTTAAGGAATAAGAGTGGAAGAAAGCGTTACCTAGGTGGAGAAGGAGGAGGGCTTGGGGTGATGGAGGCCGGACAGCAGGGAGACAGCAGGCGCGCACGGTGGTGAACGGTATTCGCGATTTCCTTCCTTTTGCTTGAATGCTACTGTGTTTGCTATTGTTGGAACCTGTTGAACTGCACTTTGGCTCTTTCTTCTTCTTCTTGAAAATTATTGCCTAGGATACTTTGAGATGCTTGCCTCGTTGCCCAGTGATGTGTACACTGAGGGCCTCATCGATTTGCCTTGAAATGTTGCTTTGGATACTTTGTAGAATTGGATGATAACTCTCTCTTCTTCTTGAATGCTGTTGCCTATGGTGGGTTTATCGCCTATGATGAATGAACTTTCTGAGGCTAGGGAATGGATTTGAAAGCTTGGATATGCTGGATTTACGAAAATGGTATGGCTTGAATTTGTAAAAGGTTTTGTCAGGTTTTTGTGACTAGGCCTTTACAGTAGGGATATGGCTTTTTATACTGGTATGAGGATTGAGCTATGTTTTAAGGTTTTCTTGACAGTATGTTATGATGCTGGTAGAGATTTTTGGTTTGTGTGAGATTGATGCAGGTTTTGATCATGTTTTGGGATAACTCAGTGAGGGGTTATGTGTTGACAAAGAGCTAAGGCATTAGCAGGTTTTCTATGGTCTTGACAGGATGCTATGGTTTTGACAGGATACTATGGTTTTGACAGGATATTATGGTTTTTGGTTATGTTGCTAACTTGTATATTTCGTTTTCTCTTTATGCTGTTTTTATGAAGATGATATCCTTTGTTTTCTCTTTGTTGTAATATAACAGTTCTCCTCTCTTCTCTTGCGCTACAGGCCAGGAACTTTGAAAACAAATCTCTTGGGATCTCCCTGAGCATTCTGCACTACTGTCCCCTCAGTTTGCCTTTATTCTTCTTCTGTGCTATTATTCTTACTGGCTATATTTCTTAGTTTGTTTTGTATACCTCTTTCTGCCTAAGCTAAGCCTGCAAATCCCACACTTCTCCCTCTCTTTTTCTCTCTCAGAATGGCTTTGACAAAAGAGTGATAAGCTGTCTATTTTCTGAAAATGCAGTGGCTGGAAAATGATGAAAGAAAAAGGAATTTTTTGCTTGCAAGAATAGTCAAACTGCATATTTGTTTTTAAATCAAATGTTGTCTGCTTCTTGATGTATAGGCCACGTTAAAAGGGGCATGCTTGCATATGGTTACTACATATTTGTTGCTTATGCTGTATGCTTTGAAATTATATTTGGGATTAAAAACTAATGTGATTAGCTTAAGTATGCAGTTTTTTTTTGGAAAACAATTTATGCATATGCTTTGAAATCCTTTTCCTTTTTTTTTGTGAACCGGGAGTAATCCCGTGATTTGCAAAAAAAATAATAACTGATTCCGGCCATTACATTTAATGATGAACATTAAAATTTATTTTCTGCATTTAATTATTTATTTGAATTCTAATTCTTTTCTTTTAATTGTGCAGGTAAAATTAAATGAGCGGACACGCATTGGATTGGAAGCTTTAGAATTAAGATAGACTAGTTTATTTCATTTTAATTTTGACAATTCATTATTGTAATTTATTGCAATATATACAATATTTACAAAATAGCTTGTACCAAAAAAAAATGAATAAAAGAAACTATTTGTCCATTAATTCTTCTTCTTTATTTATTTATCGTTTATTATTTCTCCAAACGAATAATAATTGAAAACAAATTTCCAATTACCTACATTCAAAATAATAAACAGATAAATAATAATTATCATTGACCAACTAATACCTTCGATTATTTAATCCATCATTCTCAACTAAATTATAATAATTAAAATAGGATTTCAATTATTTAACCTAGAACGACGAACGATTAAACAGTCGTTATTGACCAATGAATTTCCTCAAATGCTTATTTATATTATTCATAACCTTTAAATTATATAATAACTAAGAATAAATTCTAGTTACTTAAATTTAAAATAATGAGTAAATAAATAAAACGTCCGCACAATTAATGCGCCTCTTCTATGATGTTTATTTTATTATCCATACATCTTTAAATTAAATAATAATCGAAAAGATGGACTTCAATTATTTAAATTTTAGATAATGAACAAATTAATAAACATCATTTTTGCACGAATCGATTAAATGATTTAATGCTCAGCATAGATAGCTCCTGGCCCGAAAAAGTCATGAAATTTAAAATCGATGGATCAAAACAAATGTAATGTAAAGATGCAGATAGGAGATGACGTCTTAGGTCAAAATTTGGGGTACAACACTCGGCACGGACGTCAACAGGATCAACTCCCTTTTCCTTGGTCTATGGCATGGAGGCAGTATTTCCTATTGAAGTCCAGATACCCTCTCTCCGGATAATGAAGGATGCAGGTTTGAGCGAAGATGACTGGATCCAGACTCGGCTTGATCAATTAAACCTAATTGACGAAAAGAGACTCACTGCTATTTGTCATGGTCAAACGTACCAAAAACGGATGATCAGGGCATTTAACAAGAAGGTCAGACGACAAGAGTATCAAGTCGGAGACCTGGTAATCAATTGCATCATTCTTCCTCAAAGTGATCCCAGGGGCAAATGGACCCCTACATACGAAGGGCCATTTGTGGTTAAACATATCTTCTCAGGAGGAGCTATGATTCTAACCACCATGGATGGTGACGACCTTCCTCACCCCGCCAATGCAAACATAGTAAAAAGATACTACGCATGAATTAAAGACCCGCTATGTTGACACACCTAGGCAAAAATAAGGGCTTCCCGGCGAACCAAAAGGGTTCGGGAAAAATAAGGGATGAAATATAAAAAAATATGTACACCCGGCAAGTCGAAAACCTGAAAAGGCGGCTTGGGCAAAAATGGGTATCCCGGTGGACTGAAAACCCGAAAGGGCGGTCCAGGAAAAAGTTAGGGATAAAGCGTAATACTATGTCTCATTGGATCACCTTGCATCAAGAATTCGGCATCAACTATCGGGCTCAGACGGCGCCAATCGATCAGCTTCATCTTCAACTAAGCAGCAAAGTGATGAGACGCTTGAAGACATAAAGGCGATAGCAGAGTTTGAGCTTAGTGGGATTATTTTTCACATAGCTGTTTTGTTTCCTTTTCACAAAATTGTATAAACTCTATTTTGCTCGGCGGCGTTCTCTTACTAGGACGTCAGCCTCTTGTACGAAAACGCCTATTTACAGGCAAATTCAAAAATCAATACAAATTCACTTTTCAGACAAATTGCCATTTGTTTTTTTGTTTTGTTTTGCAAAGAACGTCCAATGTTCATTCTTGATATATGCATTTGACACTAATTGCTAATCATAAATATTTGCATGCGAAACAAAGGACTAATTACAGATGACATCAGAAACAGGGGCAATAAAGAATTGTCTAAGCGATCTAGTTGCTTTGTCCACCAAGGTACCAAGGTAGGTTTGGCTGAAGAACGTAACCAGGATACCTTCACTCCGCGTTGAATAAGACGAGATTCAGCAATACTCTCCCCAGGCAGAGTTGGTCCCCCATCAGCCCTGAAAAGGCACAGTATCTCCAGTAAGTCAGCGATACTCTCCCCGAGCAGAGTTAGTCTACCGTCAGCCTTAAGGAAGTTGGGTATCCCCAGAAGATCTCAACATTCCCCAGCGGAGTATGGACATTCCTCGGAAAGCATCCCCGACAGTCTTAGTATAAGATTGTTCCCCGGTGGAATATAGACATCCAGTGGAGCCACTCCCCAGTACCGTTCAAAGTTTCCCCAGGAAAGTGGAATCCATATCCCCAGTAGATTTTAGAAGCTTATCCCCAGTAGATTCTGAAAGCTTATCACCTGCAGAGTACATACGTCTCTCCCCGACTTTATTCAAAGGTTATTTCCCCACCAGGGTATAACTGGGTTATCCTTAGCTAATTACCACGGAAAGATCGTCCTCGGCGAAGTTCTTTCTATTCCCCAGCGGAGTTCATCAAATTCCCCAACATAACTTATCAAGTGGAATCCCCAGCAGAGTTCTCATCAAAACCTCAGCGAAGTATCTCTTCCCACAGAGTAATTCGCTGCAGAGTAATCTCTCCAACAAGTGTATTCCCCGACATAGTCATATTCTCCTACCAGTTTCTTCTTGCAATCATCATCCCCAGCGGAAGCAAAGAACCCTACTCTTCAACATCAGCCCAGGATTCCACAAACTCCCGGCAGTCGTCAAGGATTTATTTTCCTAGACAAAGATACATTCATAACATTATCATACACCATGACGCATGCATATACGCATCATATCACACAATCTCATTTATTTTTGAGAACATCATGACATCATGCATCTCATACATCATGACATTACATACAACTAATGTTTTGCCTTTTCAGGAAAAGATCAATCCAAAGATGATTACTATCAACTATCACAATTCCAGATTCAATACCTGTATCTAGCCAGGGCATATATGTGAGTGATTGATTGTAGATTCGATACCTGTATCCAGCCAGGGCATATCTACATGTATAGTTTAGAGATTCGATACCTGCATCCAGCCAGGGCATATCTGTAGACGACAAATTCCAGATTCAATTCCTGTATCCAGCCAGGGCACATATGTGAGTATGTGATTGTGGATTCGACACCTGTATCTAGCCAGGGCATATCCGCATGTTTAGTTTAGAGATTCGATTCCTGTATCCAGCCAGGGCATTTCTGTAGACGACCAATTCCAGATTCGATTCCTGTATCCAGCCAGGGCACATCTGTGAGTATGTGATTGTGGATTTGACACCTGTATCTAGCAAGGGCATATCTGCATGTATAGTTTGGAGATTCGATACCTGTATCCAGCCAGGGCACGTCTGTAAGCAACCTTTTGAAGTTCCGGATTCGATTCCTGTACCTAGCTAGGGCATATCTGTGAGCCTTTGATTGTAGATTCTATACCTGTATCTAGCCAGGGCATATCCGCATGAAGAGACTGAAGATCAACACCTGTAGCAAGCCAGGAAACCATCTTTCTTTCTCAGGTACGCAAGTTCTCGCTAAGGAATCTCTTACGCGATCGACACCCCCGATGGCATCTTTAAGCCCATCTCCATAACTATCTCTTACACTTCCAAATGGCATCTATAAGCCCATTCCCGACATCACATTGCTGATACTCCACTATGCGAGTGCAAATTTCTGGGCACTCTAGTGTCCAATCTCCTTTTACCCTCGAGTCGCGAAAGGCAAACTTGCCAATCTAACTCTTCAGATTCAAGAAGATTGAACAGGGGCAACTGTTGTACCCCAAAATTTTCCCTCCCATTTCATCAATATTTTCTCACCACAAGACCCTTTGAGCTCAAGATCAAGTTAGGGTTTGCTCTGCTCAAAACTTCTCCTTGCACTGTTGACCCAAATTAGGGTTTGAATTTGCACAAAGATGTTTTGACCTAAAATTCCCAAGATGACTTTCATGCTTCATGTTGGACTCACAAGTTTATCCATACCAAGTTTCAAGCCTCGATTCAAATCTTTGCCCAGTCAATTGGACAGTTGACCTAGAAATCAACTGTATTGGAGAAAAAGTCAACTGTGGTCAATTGACAGTCAAACCTCATGATTTTTGACCCACATCAACATTATGAACTCCTATGGACCATTTGATCAAGTTTGGATCACAATTCCACAAGAAATTTGATCAGATCACCAAAAGGGCAAAATGGTCATTTTTAGGGTTTTGACTGCACAAAGGCAATTTTTGACTGTTTGACCTAGCCAATGGCAAACCAAGCTCACATATGGACTCAAATTTTCAATGACATGGCCTTGACACATTCAGCAAGTTCAAAAGATCCCAAATGCACAAGATTGACAGATGAATTTTCCAGTCAACTGAGCAAAATTTGACTGTATACTGAAAAGTCAAACTTTGACTTTTTGGTCAAAATCAAGTGTCAAGATTTATTTTTCATCAAGACATGTCAAATTATGAAACTTGTTCATCAAGAAATCAAAAATTACAAATTAGGGTTTGAAATGAAGAAATTTCATAACTTAGAATTTTTCTAAGTTATGAAATTCCCTTATTTTTTCCTAACTTTGTCCAATCTTTTCATCAAGATACATTTGGATTCAAACAAAACTCAAAACATTAAAGTTGTAGTACATTGCAAAATATACAACTTTTATTCACAAAGTTTCCTCAAAAGAAGCTTGTAGCTCATGTTATGATTTTTGGAATAGGGTTGTAAAACATTCTTAACTTAGAAATTTTTTGACCTATTTTAGGCAGGATTTTTGCCCAACTTCATGGCCACTTTTCACATGCTTCCACTTGGAATTTCAATTTGCATTACAAATATGGATTGTAGTACACATTCCAAGCTTTCCAAATTGTCCAAGAACTCATCAAACACCCTTGTGGTTAGGGAGAATCGAATTTGTGAAGTTAGGCAAAAGTAACTTTGTTCATGGCCAAATTCATGTTCATAACACTTTGCATTTTTTCAAGTCAGCATGTTCCAAGCTAGATTACAGGCCTCTAATCCCATTCTTACTCAATAATTTAATGCCAAACCATTGTGTTCTAGCATTATCTTGTTCATTAAGTCATTACACAAAGGTTTAGTCTTAAAATGGAAAAAGCATTTTAGCCATTTTTGAAAAGAAGTGCTTTATGTCAAAAGCAAATCAAAGAAGTACCAAAGAAGATCTTTTGGGCACAAGTTCATAAACAAATTCCACTGATCAAGAGTGATTTATGCAGCATAGATTGAGGGTAGTAGGGGCCTGCATTGTGAATACATATTTTCTTACTTATCAAAGAAGTAACTTTGCAAAAACTGATCCAACATTCACCTCCTGCAACCAAGAGCAAAAACAAAATTTGTCTATAAATTGCATACTCCCTAACTACCCTGAAACACGACCAAACCATCTCTAAAACCTCCATATGCAGAAAAACACAGCTTTGTGGCAAAATAGGGCATAGGCTGCAACTTGAATCCCACAATCCATTCCTATCGTGCATTTTCATCCAAACCAGTTCAAACACATTCCCTACCATCCATACCAACTATCCCAAGCCTTGGAAACAGACTGTAACAGCCATAGCCAAGTGTGCCATTTTCACTTTTCTCTCTTGCAGGTTGACTTCCATGGATTGATTCAGAAGGATTCAAAGCACACCAAGCATTGGAGGAGCATCCTTAGACCTCAAGCAAGCTGTACAAGTCCTCACACTGCATTGAAAGTGCCTCCATTGTTGTACACGATTCAAGCTGAACAGGTAAAAGTTTGAACTTCTATCTCTCTTGTAAGATTAAGATTGCGCCTAAGAGGGGGGGTGAATTAGGTGGTGGTCGATTTTTGACTTATTTTATACTTTCTGGTTTTGATTTAGTGCTTTGAAAACTGTAAAGTGCAGAAAGTAAAGAGACACGGAGAATTATCCTGGTTCCTTCCACACCCCGGAAGTACGTCCAGTCTCCTTGCAAACACGCAAGAGATTTTACTATATTGTTAGAACTTTTACAAGACTCTTCCTAGTCTTATCCACTAAAGAACCTAACAAATAACCAAGAACACCCTCTTGGATTTCCAATAAGTCTAATGAGAACAATCCTCTCAAAAGATACCTCTTGTTTCCAATAATGGACAACAAGGAACAAAAGTAATCTAATACTTAATTCCAACAATCCTGGAAATAAGTTACACTTTGTATGTTTTTATGAAGTATGATTTCTTGAAAGATGTTGATCACATAGAGTGACTTCTTTGAAGTTTCTTCTTTCTTCTCTTGTAAGAAATTCAAACTGTAACACAATGGTTAGATAATGCTCAAAGATTTCTGTTCTTTATATGTGTGAAAGTGCAGAAAATCTTTGTTCTTAAAAGTTAAGAAATATGAAGTTTGAATATTTTACAAAGTTCAGATTTTATTGCAAGAGAAGAGTTGTTTTTGATTTGAAATATTTTGTAATATATAGTAATCAAGATACCTTTCCAAAAGGACACTTTTCTGTTTGTAAAACTTGACAAGATGCAATGTTTGATCATGCAACTATTGGAGAAAAGGTATGAAGGATATCTTGAAACCAGTTCAGATTTTTCAAAATTTTCAATGTGCAAATCGATTAACATAACATGCAAATCGATTGCACGTGTTTGTAACGTTCAGAATTTCAAAAAATTTGAAGTGTAAATCGATTAGCATGTTGTGTCAATCGATTTACAAGTGTTAAAAAATCAGTTTGTTCTGTGATCAATCGATTTACACAACCTGTAAATCGATTGCTGGCAGGAGCAAACAGTTTTTTGAAAAAACATGTGTAAATCGATTTACACAAGATGTTAATCGATTTACAGCAGAGAAAAACTTAAAAAATGTTTTGAAATATAATTGAAGAGATGTGGCAAGTGTGTATATCATTTTTGAGCATTTCTAATCAATGTAGTTTAATTGAGAATTGATATACTTGATTGCTTGCCAAGTTCCTTGAAGCTTTGAGTGAATGATGCTTTAAGTTGATTTCCACTTCTTTTCCTTCTTTCCATAATGCTCGTTTGTCTTTCATCAAACTAGCTTGTTTGTCTTTCATCAAAACTAAAGTTGAGTTGAGGCTTGAGATTACATCTCTATCCAAGCATATCTAGTCTTAGGTTTGTGAAGAAGTTATGTCCTACTCATGGCCCTGAAGCTACCCATGTCATTACTTTTCATTTATGTTGTGTATACTGAGAGAATTTTGAACCTGAATATTGAACAAAAGTTAGGTCAGGAATTGGGGGAGAAGAAATTCTCTCTCATTTCTGAGAGTTAGATCAACTTCTTTATATGTTTAGAATCGTGACATGATGCTCTATAACATTGCTGTTGTAAGTTTTTGTTGAAAGTCAAAGGATCAAGAGATAGCAGGGAAGGAAGATAACGCGCGTTTTTGTTTGAAACCTGCTGGAGGTTGAAGACAAAGTCCTTTGGGCTGGGCCTGGCTTTGTTTTTCTGTTCACACCATCCTATTACACTTACACCCCCTTGGCCCATTATGTGATATATTTATCATTTTTGATTTTTTCTTTTTGATTCTGATTTTATATTTTTGCTCAAACATGAAAAAACACTAAAAATATTTTTTACCCTTTTTTTTGCATTTATTAGGCAATTATTTGTTTTATTTGATATATGCATGTAAATAAATATATACATACTTTTTATTTTAAATACTAAAAGAAATAATACAAAAACACATTTTATTTTCTGATTTTATTTTATTTTATCTTTTGAAAACATTTTCTTAAAATATACCTTTTTTTGTAAATAATAAATATTTTACTTTGTATATATTTAATATATTTAATACATAATATAAATACTTATATATTTATTAGGATATTTAGGATACAAATACAAAAATAATATATTTTTATTTTTATTAATATTTAACCTCAAAGATTGCTTTTTTACAATATACTCCTCTTTTTTTTTGTATATTTAATAAATATTGTATATAATATAAATAATAAATACCATTTATTTACAAAATTAGGGTTTTGCCCTAAACATGAAAATATCCAAAATTAGCCTTTTTTTTATTATTATTATTTTACTTGTAAATAAATCACATACACAAATACATTTACACATACACATTTACTTATTCTTGTACATTTATACATATTACATTTGCGATTTGATTGATTTGGTTGTAAATATTGGGATACCACTCTCCTATTAAGTCTCATCCCCATTTGAACATTTGTACCCCCATCCCCATGATTATTTTGTAATAATTTAGGACTTTAAATTCTGCATTTTAAAGCTTTCTAAATATGCCATGATAGACTTAGGGTTTTGTATGCAAATCAAAAATAACAAATAGCTTGACCTAATTCAAAGACAATAAAGCATGAAAATGGACAACACAAATCACACTTGCACCCCTAGGGTTACTCCACTTGTTGCCTTCAATAATGGGCCATGTTGCATGTTAGGTGTCTTTGGCAAAACAAAACAATTCAAATGATCATAGTCCCTCGATGACGCTTTCAAAAGTTGCTTAAAATGATCATAGTCCCTTAATGGAAAAATTTCCAAAGACACTTGGCACTATTGCAATCATGGTCTAAACGATGACCTGCGCCCGTCCCGTTAACATCCTAACACAAGATTGTCCACCAAATACAATGGTGGAACAATACTGTTAAAAGGGTTAAAACATAGGAAAGATCTTTGAGAAATTTAGGGTAGATAGCTCTTGGTGATTTGAACAACCTTGCAAAAACAATCCTTGCCATTTTTCAAAACACACATCACAACACACTTTCAAAAACATTGAAAACTTTTCAAAAGACAAATACACCTTTATATACATTCAAACATGAATCATTACAAAGGTTGCCATAACATTGGCCTCTTTTCAAAACATTTTCAAACCCACACACAAAGCACCATTTCAAACAATTGAAAATCAAAGGCAAGTGTCTAAGCAAGTAACTAAGAGCCCATGGATAACCATGGATAGAAAGGGTGCTAATACCTTCCCTTTCTATAATCTACCCCCCGAACCCAAGAAAACATCTCAAAAGGCTTTTGCTGTGCTTTTTAACCTTTCCTTAGGATAAAATAAAAAGTCGGTGGCGACTCTTGCTCAACCGAAACATTTGCGAAAACAAACGCAAAACCTCAAGTCAGTTCTCCCACCGTATCACAACCGCCGTCTTCAATCGCTCACCATTACCGCATCTCCAGAACATGCGCACAAGAGACAGAGGGACGTTAAAGTGGGTTCACTCTGAAATCGGAACACAAAAACACCAAAGGGGAAAAATCACCCAACTTTTGGTCGTTGTTTGGCTAAGGGTGGTGGGCGATAGGGCTTGTTCTTCAGGCGCCGCCATAGTAGGAAGATAAGGTTGGAGAAAGGAGAAACTGGGCTAGGGTTTCGCGTGGGAGAAGGGGAAGAAGTGGTTTTCCTTGTCCGGCTGCGAGACAAGCGTAATGACATGAATAAAAAAACAAAACAATGTGTACATTCTGTTTGGATCCCCTACACGCGTGTGCATGTTAACTATCCTATTCCCTCGCGTGTCATCCACTTGATTTTGATCAGACGACCTTGAGGCCAAGTCCACCATAACTCCATGCTCCCTCGCGTACTCAATCAGCAAGGCCCTTCTCCAATCACATTTTGGGCCCAATCCCATTGCTTTTCACACCATTCTTTATTGAATTTCTAAACGTAATGAAGGATTTCACACCCCCTGGTTTGAACTATGCTTGGGCCCAGGCAGTTTCTTAAACAGACCCCCCTATTTTTACTTCCTAACTGGGATTGCACCCCAAGGTTTATTTAATTTGTTAATATTTTTTTCTATATTTTACATTATATTCCATTAATATATTATTTTCTTTCTTTTTCTTTATCATTATAAATATTATTATTAATTATTATTATCATATTTTTATACTTAGTATTATATATATTATTATTGTATCACATGAAAATATTATCTATATTATTATAAATTATTTTATTCAAGAATTCATATATTATTTTTACATTATTGCATTAAATCTTTTTAATCATGCATTAATCAAGATTTTCTCAATTAATACAATAAAAAACACCAACAAATCTCAAACTATTTTTGCGAACAAATTAAGCTAATCAACAGTCTTTTTTTCAAATAGGGTTTTAAACCGATTTTGGCTTACTGCGTACTCAGTCAAAATCTCTGCAATCACTACTCCCGACCGAGTGCGAAGTGATTCAAAATATGTTTACAAACCCTCTAAAAGACACCAACCCATATGAACTACGAATTGGGACTCTGATTCCTCATAAGAGGATATGTAGGCATACGATCAAAAATCGTTGCGAGTTCCCCTATTAAAAATTAAAACTCTTTTCCCATATTAAAAATTAAAACCCTTTTTTCCCTATTAAAATTCAAAACCCTGTTTACCCCAAACCTAAACCTAAGACCTAATATCCTTGTGAACAAGGTAAATGAAAGGTGCCTAACACCTTCCTTTCATCTAATGAAGTCCGAAACCTAGAATCTCTGTCTACGAATTAGGGTTTTCTATTAGATTCCCTTCCCTAGGATAAAAACTAATAGTGGAGACTCTTGATTTAAAAACCAGTTGCTACAAAATGAACACTCATAACATGTATACCATACATCAAGTATGTCATGTATTTAGAGAAACAAACAAGCAAAAGATAGAACTTACTAACAAAGTGAAAGTTAAACCGATACTACCTCATTGTACAATATGACGGAGGGTGCACTTGTATTTCACACGGGACGCTCAGAAGAAAGTTGAACCAAATGCAAAGTATGCCACAAAGATTTTAGAACAACATGATTTTATCACTTTTCACTTTGACAAAGTACCAAAAAGTATAAATTGTGATGAGCCCAAGAAGGTCATAATTTGATGATCATTCATTTTGATTGAACTCTCATCATTTATCCTTTCCATGTTAGTTATATTTCTCCTCCTTATGCTTCATCAATTCGGGTTGATCAATACCTTCTTCAAGGTCATTGAGTATGTCTCTTGAAGATAAACCTACATCATGAAATGAAATACTTTTTTCGAGTATTCTCAGATACAACATCAAAAGTAACTTACACATCTTATACCAATAAAACAAATCTTGTTGTTGCTATCCATATCACATAATCCATCATCTTTCCACATATATAATATAATTATAATATGTTCATATGCCTTAAACCACCATAAATGAGAACTCATATTCTCTTTATAGAGTCAAAACAATGTTCCTACAAAAACAACAAGACAAGCTAGGTACTCAATATTCATTGAGTCCTTGGAGGTTAGTGAAAAAATTGGTTGCATTTTGGGAATCATACAAGCATAGTGATCATTTAAATTTTCACCATCACTAAAATCACTGTCGTATACGTGCTCACAATATGAGGACCTTGAACTTGACGCCTTAAGAGCTTTAGACTTTGTTCTTTCCTCCTTATTCGTGTCTTCATCCTTTTCCTTCTTCTTCTCACACTTTTTCTCATGCTTGTACAAGCAAGTAAGTTCTTGCTCATGTTCTTCAAACATACCATTCAATGTAATGAGATCAAGTGTTGTAAGATCATTAGCTTGCTTGATCGCAGTGACCTTTGAATGCTAATTCCTAATAAGATATCTCAAAACTTTGTTAGTAGAAATTACATTGGAAATAGGTATACGTTGTACCCCAAAATTTTACCTCCCATTTTTCAAGATAAATTGATTCAAGATACTTCCTCATGCTTCTAAGGGTCTCAAACATTCAAGACTATTCAAGAATTGATCAGATGAACCTACTCCTAAGTAGTGGCCTACAATTAGGAGTTTTTTTTCTCTCAAAGAAAATTGAGCTTCTAATGCCTCAAGTCAGTTTCATGGTTTCTCACATGCTTCAAATAATCCTTATGTCAAGTTTTAAGCCTTGCATCACGAGTTTGCTCAATCAATTGCTCAGATGATTGAAAATTAACTGTATTGGATAAAAGGTCAACTATGGTCAACATATAGTCAAAACTCAAGATTTTTGGTTAACATCAAGACTTTGAAGTCACATTCATCATTTTATCAAGGTTTGATCATGATTAATCAAGAAAACTCAAGATTCCTCAAAAGTCAATAATTACTAATTAAGGTTTTCTTAAGGATAAGTCAACTAAACTTTGACCAAGCATAACTTTCACATGCTTTATCAGATATTTCTCAACCAAAGACCATTTTGAAGTAAATTCAATTATCTACATCTTTTTCTCTCTAAGCTCAAGGCCAAAATTCTTCATTTGAGAGATATGGACCAAAACATTACAGGTCATTTTAAAAGTCAACAAAAAGAAATTTTTTGTCAAGGAAATTTACATCAAGTTAAAGTCCTCAAATGAAAAATTGACTAAAATGAGAGTTGTAGGGGACATCTTGAGCTTTCTAAAATGTCAAAGATCACCTTCATATGGAAAAATTCGAGATAGTTATGATTAGTGCAAGTTGAGTAATTTTGAGAAAATGTATGAAACCACAATTGAGCAATTTTGGACTTTTAGTCTAATGGACCTAACTTTTGAAGTTCAAACGTGTTTATGCCATGTTTAGGGACCCCTGAGTCCATTCATGCATTATTTTAATTTTTTATTTCATTTATTTTCATTTTATTAATTTAAATTTAAAATTAAATTAAATAATCATTAAATAAATGTACAAGGCATGTGGGCTTTTGTTTTGGAGTAATTTGAAGCCCAAGATCACATATTCAACATAACAAAACCGTGAGGGATGAAGAAGGAAAGAGATCTTCATGTTTTGGAAAGTTTTTCAATTGTTTTGGAAACAAATAATGACTTTGATTGCATGTGTTTCCTTCAAAGAATGTTAACTTAAAAATCATCCATTATAAATAGAGAACACACTCCATAAGACAAGGGACGAATTGGCTTCCATAGGAAAAGTTCTCAAACACAAAATTTTCAAAGAATAGGTGCAACTTATATCCCAGTTTTCCAGCCATTCTCAACTTAAACTAAGTATCAAATCATCATCCTGAAATCCCCAGGAACCTCCTCAAGTCCATGACCACGGTCAACCGTACCTAGAACGCCTCCCCTCAATCACACTGGTGGTAAGGATTTTTTAATTTCAAATTTCTAAATCCTTGTGTTATTAATAGGTTTCATATGTCCAGATGTGTTAAACAAGAAACATAGAACATGTTGGAACCAAACGTGTGAAGTGAAGGGACAGGGTTCGAACTCCAGCGATGCCAAAACCCTTTTTGCTTTACTTTCTTCATTTCTCTTTTTTTATTAGTTATTTTATTATTAATTAACTTTTTTAATCAAAAAATATACATAAAAAAATCAGAAAGAAGTCATATATAAAATCAACAAAAAATTAGTTTTAGGGTGTAAATTAATTAAATGATTTTTTTGACAATTAGATTTTAGGTTTTTTATTAATTAAAATCAATTAGAATTAGGATTTTAATTATTATTAATTAACACTTAAATTATTTTCATAAAAACACCAAAAATATGAACTTAGATTTTTAGGGCATTTAAACTTTTTTCCCATCATTTTCTTATTCTTTTTGCTATTTATTTCTTAGACAATTGTATAGGTCGCACAGTTTAATGTAATAGTTTAGATTTACATCCCCATATTTTTTCTAATTATGTAACTCTCCCAAAGCCATATAATAACATAGATTTACATTCTCGTTTTATCTTTTGCCTTTATATGTTTGTATATATATAACTGCTAGTAAATAGGCTTGTATGATAAGAATAAAATTAAACATAGATAACCTTAATTTTCAAGATAGCATAACTGAAACCAATACACTTTTCACACTTCACCTCTAGAGTAACCTCTCTTTGTTGCCTTGCGATACTAATGGTCGCGTCCCATGAAAATGGGAATACTTTAGCAACGACCCTCGGTTAAACAATATCATCATGGTCCCTTTCGAATAAAAATCATAATCTCTCGATGACCCTTCGAGTTTCCTACAAAATGTTCTAGTCTCTTCGATGAACCTACGAGAAAAATGATCATAGTCCCTTTGAATTGCTAAAGTATCCTTACATGTTTCCTTCCATGACTATACGATAACCCTACACATGTCCCTCTACATCTAATAGATAGGGCTACCTACCAACTAATGGTGTTGATAGTACTATCTCTAACGGAGAAGGAAAATAACAATAACGCTCTTTAGTGGGTAAGACTCAATAAATTGCTTGCTTATAACAGTTTCAAACAAATAAATTCATTTTTAAACCTCACGTTTCAAAACAAATATTTTCAAAAAAACACTTTGTATACATTCTTGAAGACTGATACAAGAATTATTATAAATTATGCCTCACAATTGGCATTCAAAATATTTTCAAATCACATACACATAAAGCAAGTTTAAAGTTAGCTAAGAAATTAAGAGGCCGTAGATAACTACGGACGAAAAGGGTGCTAACACCTTCCCATTTCATAACTTACCCCCCGAACTCAAAATATATCAAAGGTCTTTCCTGTTCTTTTCACCTTTCCTCATTGGATAAAAGAAAAGTCAGTGGCGACTCTTGCTATTCTCAACATTTGCGATAAAACGCTAAATAAGTCAGTTCTCCCACCGTATTACAGAGCTGGCGACTCTGCTGGGGACAAATTTAAAGAGGGGTTACTTTAAGAGTTTAGATCACTTTACTTGCTTAAATTCTATGCTTTTTCTACTTTAACTTTAAGGGTTTGCTTGGGTTTATTATTTGAAAGATCCTACACCCGATCTAGGGATGCCTTAGGTAAGTAGCATTATATCATAAAGACTGTACGACGTAAACCGATATGGTTAATATGATGGCTACAGTTAGTGTGACACTTTGGTTTGTACTGACGTTCCTTGAGTCAGTCAAGGATAACATTAGGCTTCTGCGTGGTGTCATTAACAGTAACTTACTTTTAGAACCTTAATTAACCCATCTTGGCCATTAGAAGGTAGTGAATAGCCGGCTTTGGTGCAGTCCAAAGTTTGTTGACACTCGAAGCTACACTCATTGAGATTTGACTCTCGGGATGTTTAGGTGGAAAATCAGTTTCCGTACTAAAATAAAACCTTTGAGAAAGATCTGTAATATGAGATTATTAGAACCCAATTACTATTTTAGGACATGTTGAGCCAACTAAACTTCAGTTGTGGGAAGGGTACTTACTTATTGACTTCATGCAAGCCTTTAAACCTAAGGCAACTTATGTGACTTGTTTGTATTCAGTATCTAACAACTTGAATTCCTCCCATGATTTGTTTGTATAAACTCATTTGTTCTCATCACCTTACGCTTTTTATTGGTGCATGGCATACACATCATGTCATTTCATAGCACTGTTACTAACCATTTCAAGGATCTTAGGGACTTATGGTGCAATATTTGCAGGATTGTTATAAGCAAAATTTCTATCAAGGGGCAAGAGGATTTATTTTCCTCTAGCCATATCCCGTCAAGATCAAAGTGCATTTTCTTGAGTTAGAGGCTATGACCCACTTTATATGGTGAGCTTGATTCTTATAGAAGGACGTTCAAAGATGAAATATCCACTACGCCAAAAATAAGTTTTAGCAGCACATAAAAGAAAGCGCTTTTGGAAAAAAGCGCTGCTGTAGGTTTTAAAAAAAATTCGCTTAAAAAGCGCTTTCAAAGGGTGCCTTAAGAAAGCGCTTTTCAAAAGCGCTTCTAAAGGTCACCCTTAGAAAGCGCTTTTTGGGAAGCGCTGCTAAAGCTGGCCTTTCAGAGGGTACCTTAAGAAAGCGCTTTTCAAAAGCGCTGCTAAAGGTCAGCTCTAGAAAGCGCTTTTCCAAAGCGCTTTTAAAAGCGCTGCTATAGGATATGCTACAAAAGCGCTTTTTGATGTAAAAGCGCTATTATAGAGGACCTTTAGAAAGCGCTTTTAAAAGCGCTTTGGTAGGTAGTTTTATAATAAATATCAAAACACAATTCGTATCACTTTTCTATTCTCAGTCAGATTTTCTTCACGAAAAAACCCTAAACCAGAGCTTCTACGGCCATCAACGGTGCTCCACTTCTTCGGCCAACTGCAATTCGTATCAGGTTTCATTTTTTTTCTTCATCTCGTATGTGTTTGTTTGGTTTTCGTGTGCTTTTGTTTGGTTAATGATTTTGAGCAAGCATGATTTTGACGCGGTTCAGTTGGCATCGCATTTAATACGGTATGGAATTGATAGAAGTTATACATGTTGGAATATGCATGTTGAGAAAAGTGACGGGAATGATGAATCGGGGGATAATAGGACCTATGCTTCAAATGACAATGGCATAGATACATACGATTATGATCGAGTTGAAGAGATTGCAGAAGCGCTTGAAGAAGATCTTAATGATTATCCCAAAATGTTCGAGAGGTTGGTAAGCGATGAAGAGAAATCATTGTATAATGGTTGTACAAAATTCACAAGATTGTCTGCAGTATTAAAGTTGTACAACTTAAAGGCGGGCAATGGATGGTCGGATAAAAGTTTCACAGAGTTATTAGCCCTTATGAAAGATATGCTACCAGAGGATAATGTTCTCGCCGATCGAACGTATGAGGCCAAAAATATGTTGTACTCTATTGGCATGAGCTATGACAAGATACATGCCTGTCCAAAAGATTGCGTTTTGTTTCGAAACGAGTATGCATCGTTAAATGAGTGTCTTAAATGCAGTGCCCCTCGATATAAGAAAAAGTTGTCTCCGACAAAAGTCTTATGGTATTTTCCTATAATTCCGAGATTTAGACGGATGTATCATAGTGAAATCGATTCAAGACACTTAACTTGGCATGCAGATGAAAGAATTGTTGATGGAAAGTTTCGACATCCAGCAGATTCACTATAGTGGATGAAAATTGATAATGATTATCCTGAATTTGGAAAAGAAGCAAGAAACCTTCGCTTGGCATTGTCTACTGATGGAATGAACCCACACGGTATTCAAAGTATCTCGTATAGCACATGGCCTGTGATTCTTATGATTTATAACCTACCTCTGTGGCTATGTATGAAGCGTAAGTACATGATGTTATCTATGTTAATTTCTGGGCCTAAACAACCAGGAAATGACATAGACGTATATTTGGAACCTTTAATCGAAGATTTGAAAATTTTATGGTAGAACGGTGTGGAGGTTTATGATGGGTATAGGAAAGAAAGTTTTAACTTGAGGGCGATGTTGTTTGGAACAATTAACGATTTTCTAGCCTACGGAAATCTATCCTGGTATAGCATTAAAGGTGAAAAAGCGTGTCCTATCTGTGAAGATGGAACTGATACGATGCGATTGAAACTTTGTCAGAAGAATGTCTTTCTCGGTCATCGTAGATTCTTAAATTCTAAACATCAATATCGTGGATGGAGAAAAGCGTTCAACGGAGATACCAAACAACATGGAGCTCCACCTGGATTGATAGGTGATCAAATAATTGAAAAGGTGAAATATATGAGTATTCAGTTTGGCAAGCCTTTTGCACATAAAGTTGTCACAGGTGGGTGGAAGAAGAGGTCGATTTTTTTTTAATTGCCATATTGGAAATCTTTGTACGTAAGACATTTTCTTGATGTTATGCATATTGAAAAAAATGTATTTGACAGTGTTATTGGTACGCTACTCAATATAAAAGGGAAGTATAAGGATGGCCTTAAAGCAAGGGAGGACGTGGTAGAAATGTGAATAAGAACTGAATTGGGACCCGTGAAAAAAGGAAGACGAACATATCTACCACCTGCTGTTTACACTCTATCTAGAAAGGAGAAAAAAATATTGTGTAAGTTCCTAAGTGAGGTTAAAGTTCCAGAAGGCTACTCATCAGATATTAGAAAACTTATGTCTATGCAAGACCTCAAGTTTAAGAGTTTAAAGACGCATGATTGCCATGTTATAATGGAACATTTTCTACCGATAGGTATACGTTCTATTCTTCCAGAAAAAGTAAGAAGCACAATAACTAAACTGTGTTTTTTCTTCAAGTCAATTTGCAGCAAGGTGATCGATCCTAAAATCTTACGAACATTGCAAAAAGAAAAAGTTGTTACTTTGTGTGATCTTGAAATGTATTTCCCTCCCTCATTTTTTGACATAATGGTTCATCTTGTCGTTCATCTTGTCAAAGAGACACAACTGTGCGGACCATCTTATATGAGATGGATGTACCTTACTTAATGTTATATGAAAATACTAAAAGGGTATGTGAAAAACCGAAGTCGACCAAAGGGTTGTATTGCTGAATGATATATTGTTGAAGAAGCGGTTGAGTTTTGTACTGAATATCTGTCAAATGTTCAATCAATTGGACTCCCCAAATCTCATGTTGTTGAAAAAAAAGAAGGTAAGAAGCTAATTGGAAATAAAGTTGTGACAATATCAATGGTCGAACGGGATCAAGTGCATTTGTATGTTCTGCACAATGAGCTTGAAGTTGAGCCGTATGTTGAAATGCACAAGGGTGTTCTTCGAGGTTTAAATCCGAATAGAAATGAGAATTGGATTGTACGAGAGCACAATCGAAGTTTCATACCATGGTTTAAGGAACATATTTATTCAAAGTATCATTCAGATCCTGCTTCAGCAACAGAAAGATTGAGATGTTTAGCATACGGTCCAAGTTTAGTTGTGTTTTCTTATAGCGCATATGCAATTAATGGATACACATTTTATACCAAAGAACAGGATGGAAAAAGTACTATGCAAAATAGTGGTTTCACCTTGATCGCTGAAGCAATGCATATATCAAGTGTGAAGGACTTAAACCCAAAATTTGAAAATCTGTCATATTTTGGGGTTATCGAGCGCATTTGGGTGTTTGATTACGAGAAGTTTCAGATTCCTATATTTGGTTGCAAGTGGGTTGAAAATAATAATGGCATACGAATGAATAAGTTAGGTTTTTTTCAAGTGGATCTTAATAGGGTAGGGTACAAAGATGAGCCTTTCATTCTAGCCTCTCAAGCTAAACAAGTGTTCCATGTCAATGATCCGACAAGTACGAAATGGTCTATAGTGCTATTATCTAACAAAGTAATTGATGAAAGCATTGGAGGTCAAAGTGATATTGGTGTTGACATTGAAACTTTAACCATAACTGATCAAAATGATAATGAATCATGTATTAGAAATTATCATAATGAGGGTATTTGGATCAATCCAACTGTCCGCGTTGTTAAGAGACGAGTAGAACACATTACTACAAAGAAAAGAAAGAGACCTTAGTGAAAAAGGTAATAGTATATATAATTATAGCCTATATCATTCAATAAAATTTAATTTGTCATTTCATTTTTATTTTCCATTTCATTTTTATTTGTCATTTCATTTTTATTTGTCATTTCATTTTTATTTGTCATTTCATTTTTATTTGTCATTTCATTTTTATATTTGTCATTTCATTTTTATTTTTTTTCATTATTACAGGTCAAATGGCTAGTAATCAAGAAAACTCACAAGATGCAAATGCTCCTGAAAATGCTCCAGAAAAGACTTCAGAAAAGACTTCAGAAAAAGATATTACACGAGGTATAACTATTATGAGGGGAATCATCCGTGATAGAGATAGAGGAGTAACATATAATGTAGATTGGAATGATAATGACCAACTAATTGGGTCTAATGCTGCAAAGTTGACAAGCTACATTGGTACGCTTGTTCGTATAGACATTCCGATCACCACTCCTAGATGGAAAAGAGGAGAGTTGGATGAGGGTAAAGAGAAAGTTTGGACTGAGATAAAGGTACATATATGGTTTTTGTTATTTGCTTTATCTTGACGATAACATGTGTTTAAATTGCTTTTACTAACACACTTTATGCGTATGTTTTTTTGTAGAGGTCTTTTAACATTGAAGATACCCGTAAAAAGTATATAATGGGTTTGGCTGGAAAAAGACACAGAGGGTGGAGAACATTTTTAACAAACAAGTATCTTAAAGATGATGAAGGAAATTTTCTTGAAGAGGATTCGGAACGTCCAAAGAAATATGAGAAATTCATTACACCTGAAGAATGGGTTGGTTTTGTAGGCCAAAGAAGAGACGATAATTTCAAGAAAGTGAGTGCCATCAATCGCGAGAGAGCGTCAAAACCCGCATATCCATACAAAAAAGGGCGTTTGGGATATGCTTGCTTAAAGGAAAAAATTGTAAGTAAATATAAACTATACGATCATATTAATTCTCTCAATGTGTTATAATTGATGATCTTAAGACTTGTGTCAATGCATAGTTAGAAAAGACGAAAAGTGACGCAACATCACTACCAGCATATTTGTTGTGGGAGGAAGCTCGTGTGGGAAAGGATCAAGTTGTTAATCCCGATCTTTAACATGTGTATGATGAATGTGTAAGTATAAGATTGTGTCTTTAATTAAATCAAATGTTTATTAATATTTAAATTATTTTTTATCTTGACTAATAATTTTCGATATGTTAATGAATTACAGGAGACCTTGTCGCAATCGGTATCCCCAGGTGAGGATCAGGATACCAGGAGCGTACTTAGTCGAGCACTAAATTTTGTTGAGTATCCGGGTCGGGTGAGGGGTAAAGGTCATAGTGTGACTCCAACCTCTTTGTATAAGCATCCAAGGAGAAGACATCCTAGAAATGCAGAAGTGCTGCAAACATTGCAGGATTTACAAGCTCAAGTCCGTGAATTGCAGAAGGATAAAGAGAGATATATGGCGGAAAAGAGCAGTTCACAGTTGAAAGAAACTAGTGACAAAGCTAGTATCAACTGTCAGCATAAATTTCCCGAGGTAATTTTCAATATATATCTGTTATTATTATAGAATATTTTTAGTCACATCTAACGGTTATTATTGGTTTAGGGCATTTCATCTTGCCAGCTATACCTATCGTCGCTGACTTATCGACTAGTTGGCAAGGGAAAAGTCCATAACACTTTGGGAGATTTACTTCACCATAGACCGCTTCCGGATGGACACATGAAAGTATCGGTTTATATTGCTTTAGATATGGATGCGTTGCTGCCAGTACCTGACATTGTTGCTGAGACCACATTGCTGCGAGATGAAATATGATCTTTTGTTGCATGGCCATCGGACCTCATTTTCATAGATGATCAAGTATGTTGAAAACCATTATGAAAATTTAAGTCTTCAACTGTCAGTTCTGACCTTAGTTATTTCCATGGTAATTATAGACTCCTACAAAACCCGCATCTAAGGGTAAAGGGATTTTGCGGCACGACGAGTCTGATGTATCACAAAAAGAGGTACGTTTAAAGTGTTAATTATATGATCCGAATAAAAAACTACATAATTTTATAATTTAACTGAGTCTATATGATTTTTAGGTACCTTTTCAAGGGTCACAACAAGTGAGCCAGAAAATCATTGGCGTACCACCCAAGAAAAGGGTTCCTACTAGATTTTCCCCTCGATACCGGCAGTGTCTTGAAACAATAATGGGAACAACAGATTTGATGGATGGTGGTATTCGTCAAATGGATATGGATCATGGTATCTTTGGTTTTCCTTGCACCGAAAATATTGGACATGAGGACGTGGAAGAGATTTTCCGTCATAAAGAATTAGGCATCAGTATTATGCACGCATACATCTGGTAACCCCATCTTTATATTATGTAATTAGTTGATTTTTTTAAAAACATTTCAATGAATATAGTCTAATATTAATTATGTTTTTATTTAAGGTTGTTATATGACAAATTGATGCGCGGGAATCAATTGTCAAACAGATTCCATTTCGTGTCTTCCTCCCGTGTCAGCAGAGCGACAATTGGTAGGGAACCGGATTCAGTAAGAGAGCACTTAGTCGAAAGATTCATGGCAACTGGCAGTTCATAAAGCTTATATCTTTGGGCGTATAATACTATTCCTACAGGGTTAGATTTTCATTCTAATTTCATTTTAATATTTGTAATTTTTGCGTAGAAAGTTTTCTTCTAAACTGTTGTTTGAATTTATAGACGTCACTCGTTGTTGGTTGTTATCGATCCTATAAAAGAAGTGGTCTATTATCTGAATTCGGTTGACGGTGATATGACAAATTATCCGGATATGAAGTTAATAATTGATACGTAAGTGAGATTATTCTAAATATTTGTGTGTATTTATATATTTAATTATTTCTGTGACATTGTTCTAAATATATATTTTTATTTTGTTAGAGCGATACAAGTTTCCGGTGTCAAAGAGAAGCTCGGGTACGACGGTCTAAATCAAACAACATTAATTGGATCAAAGTGCAGGTATATTAATTTCCACTATTTTGCTTATAATATTTATGCTATTTGATAAAACAATACAACTTTATATTCTTATTTGTTTTTCTATGTAGTGTCCTCAACAACAAAACGACATAGATTGCAGATACTTTGTTATGCGGTTTATCAAAGAAATCCTTCAACTGAATCAAATAGAGATTACAGTCACGGTATAGATTTATAACTTAAGATTTGTTTTATTATTTCTCGGATATTTCATATAATTTTTTACTTTTAACTAAATCATGCACATTATGTTTTGTTATGTAGTACTTCGATAAATACAAATGTGCATATTACACGAAACTTCAGTTGGAAGAAATCAAAGAGGAATTGTGTCAATATTTTATTGAGCAGAGAATCATATAAGGTATGAATACATTATTATGTGAAAGTGTTATGAATACGTTACATGTGTACATGGAATACCATATTGACCGTGTTATTATGTCCAAACCTCGCAGGACCAGGACCTTAATACATAATTGACCGTGTTTCTTTCATACATTAGGACTGATTTAGTTGTTGTTAGGGTTGATTTTGTAAGACTGATTTTGAGTTACAATGCTGATAATAATGGTTTTTATATATTTTGAGGTACAAAAATTGTGTATATATATTTTGGATTACAATGGTATACAATGCATTACCGCGGTTTATGAATTATAGGTTATGGCAACTGGTTTATATAAATAATATGCTGCAAACAATGCAAGTATATGAATTATATAAATTATACCTCTAAAAAAACACCCTATGAAAGTGCTTTTTCAAGAAAAACGCTGCCTTAGGTAACTTATGAAAGCGCTTTTTCACAAAAGCATTGTCTAAGGTAAACATATGACAGCGCTTTTCCAGGAAAAAGCGCTGCTAAAAGACCACATATGAAAGCGCTTTTCCAGGAAAAAGCGCTGCTAAAAGACCACATATGAAAGCGCTTTTCCAGAAAAAAGCATTGCTAAAAGCCTACCTAAGACAACGCTTTTCCAGAAAAAAGCGCTGCTAAAAGAAAACTTATGAGAGCGCTTTTCCAGAAAAAAGCGCTGCCTTAGGTAGACCTATGAAAGCGCTTCTTCATAAAAAAGCGCTGCCAAAAGCCTACTTAAGAGAGCACTTTTTAGAAAAAGTGTTGTATTAGGTAGACCTACGAAAGCGCTTTTCATTAAACAAAAAGTGCTGCTAAAACCTATAGCAGCGCCACCTACGAAAGCGCTTTTAAGCGTTTTTAAAGGCCAAAAAAAGCGCTTTTGTAAGTCTTTTTCAGCGTAGTGATCAAAGTTCTTCAGACAAAGTTGCAACTAAATTCAATTTCTAATGTTTCAAACTAGATTCCCTAAAGATCCTTGAAAACATTGCGTACGCATCTAAATACCATGTCATTGCATAATAGGTATTCTCAAGATAGGTTTTCTCATGTTCTTGCTAATTATTTCAGCAGAAATGGCTCTTGAACAAACAGTGAAAGATCTCCAGGATCATAATGCTCAGTTCCAAGAGTTGTTCCTAAGCATAGCCAAGGGGCAAGAAGAACGAAGGAACTCATCATCAAAGACAAGAAGAAGAAGACAAAGAAACCAATTGGCATTATATGGAGAAGATTCAGAGGTCCGACTAAACAGGTTAAGGAGATCGAGGTCTTAGAGGATAATGATAATGAACAGGATGAAAATGATGAAAGTGATAATCATGAGGAAAATAGTAATCATGGTTCTATCAAATACTTTATTGAAGAGGAAAAAGATTATTTGGATGAACAATATCCCCTACTGGTGAGAAGTATAAGCTGTTAGAAGAGCGTCTGAAAGCTATGGAGATCCAGAAGGTTCCTGGCTTGGACTTCGAAGAATTGGGTTTGGTCCCATGAGTCGTCATTCCTACCAAGTTCAAAACTCTTACCTTTTCTAAATATGACGATGTTTATTCCCTTAAGCTGCATTTGAGGTCATTTGTTCGGAAAATTCAACCACACATTGATGACAAGAAATTGTGGGTTCATTTCTATTTTGAAACCTTTGCACAAGTGGTCAGGTTAGAATCTATTTGTCTTCTCATTTAGTTTGTTGTTAATCATAATATCATTTTACATCATATGGACGTCAATAGTGCATTATTGAATAGGTATATAACATAATAAGTGTATGTTCATCAACCTCCCGATTTTGAAAACAACAAAAAATCCTAATTTTGTTTACAAATTAAAGAAATCATTGTACAATCTGAAACAATCTCCCAGAACATGGTATGAAAGGCTAATAAATTTTCTTTTTTATAATAGTTTTACAAGAGGGATGATTAACACAACCCTATTATGAAAAATATTCAAAATTGATATCCTTATTGTTCAAATATATGTGGGTGATATTATTTTTGGTTATGCTAATGCCTTCATTTATGAGGAATTTTCCAAGTCTATGTAGGAAGAGTTTGAAATGAGTCTGATGGGTGAGCTTAAGTTCTGTATAAGAATCCAGATAAACCAAAGATCAGAAGGAACCTACATTCATCAACCCAAATATATGAAGGAGCTTCTGAAGAAGTTTGATCTATCAGAACGTAAGACAACTAAGACTCATATGCACCCAACATGTGTTCTTGAGAAGGATGAAGCATGTAAGAAGGTCAAACAAAAGTTATAAAGAGGTATGATTGATTCTCTTCTTTATCTGTCTGCTTCTAGACTTGATATTCTATACAGCATATGCTTATGTTCTAGATTCCAATCAGACCCTAAAGATTTACATTTAACAGTTGTTAAAATAATCTTTTAGATATGTAAAAGGTACTACTAACCTTGGTTTGATATATAGAGATTCAAAAGAATACAATTTAGTAGGTTATTGCGATGTTTACTATTATGGAGACCGACTTGGAAGGAAAAGCAATATTGAAACTTGTCAGTTTCTGGGTGAAAATATAATCTTATAGTCAAGTAAGAGACAATCTACAACAGTTCTTTCAATGGAAGAGGTTGAATATATTGCAGCCTCTAGATGTAGCACACAAATACTCTGGATGAAAAGTCAACTGGAGGACTATCGTGTTAAAGAAGATAACATTCCTATTTTGTGCACTTCATCTATTTGTTTATAAAAAAATCCCCCCATTACACTTAAGGGCAAAACATATTGAAATAAAACACCATTTTATAAGAGATTATGTTAGGAAGGGTCTTTTAAACTTAAAATTTATTGACATACACCATCAATGGGCTGATGTTTTTTACAAAACCCCTTGCTGAGAACAAATTCGTTTTTATCTTGAAAAATCTAAATATAGAATTATGTCCTGAATGAGAAAATAATTTTTTTCCTCTAATGAAGTAATATGAAACTCTGGGAAATGAAATCTAAAGGGTTATCCTCCTATAGACAAAAGTTTTTATTTACCTAGAAGTCATCTTAGTCAGATTCTAATTTGATAAAATCTCATGACTAGAATATGAGGTGAAGCAAAAGCCACGCTTAAAATGATTGAGACTCTGATGTATGACAGTTGTAATGCATATAAATATCAAAATCTTTTGATTAGACTTTTGGGCTGCTCTATTTTTTGGGAACAAATGAAATTATTTCTTTCGTCCTTAATGTCATTAATTATTGAAATGATTATATCTTTTTCAATCGTGCGCGTTCCTAATTCTTCCCGCTGTGTCGTTTTGGTTTTCTATATTTTTTTAAATGACAACGAATTATAGAGGGGGTGAATATATCACCAATCCAAAAATACCAATCAAAATTTGGTAGTTAAAAATTTTATTTGCAAGAGTGAAAGCGAGAGGTTTTACTGTAGACCGATAAAAGTCATATATACAAACCTAGTTATTGGAACTCGAAGCCTTATGGAATAAATGAGTTTATAAAATGAATTAATACACTTAAAACAATCAACACTTTATTACTCGTTTATCACAATTAACTAGCCACCTATTTCTAATGTAATTAAACAAAAATAGAGAACAATGCAATTTGTCGAACACTTGGTATGCGAAAGAATTTTTATAACTTTCCTTTGAGTTTTGTTGATATGAAAAAGAACTTATAATCAAAGTGATTATAAGATAATAAACAAACCAATTTAAACAAAAACAATCACATAAAAATTCTTACGAGTCGATCGATCAAACAATGAAATTCAACAAATTACGTAATGAAAAATAAAAGCAAGTAAAGAGATAAGAGAGAGCGACACAAGGATTTGTTAAGGAAGTTCACCACTTCATCCTCGCTAGTTGTTATGTCCTCCTTTAAATTTAAATGAAATTGATAAGTCAACTATTACTTTGCAAAAAAGTAATACAAGAGAAGTGTTCCAAGAGAAACCCCACAAACCCTAACCGTTTATTGTTGATTCAACCCCTTCTCTTCCTTTGTTCTTGAGTAAGACCAAAACACCATAGAAACCAATTGATTTATCAAATCTTGTTACTACTTTGGGTTACCCTAAATCCAAATCTCTTTGCGCAAGATCAATTGTATATATTAACCACAAGAACTTCCAATTTGATTTATCGTTCTATCGTTACTCCTCTGCGATACCCTAACTCCAAAGCTTTCACTTGGCCACAATCATGTTTTGAAAGTCTTATACCAAATCCCCAAATATACACAAGATATTGGAGGAAAAACCCTAGGTTTTTCTGGATGAAACCCCCCAAAATTCTCAACCTAATATTCTCGGTTACACAAAACCTAATTGGACGTTATCAAAACTCACCTAGATGGCTTCCCGACAAAAGATGATTATGTGTGATTTATCAGTGTGTATGCATAGGTTGGAGGTTGAAGGTGAAGATCAATGGTAGTTAGTGTTTATAGTTTCATCAAGTTGGAAAGATGCATGAATGATGTATTTATAGTTGTGGAACTTTGTTGGCAAAGAGGTAATTTTCGGAATTTAAAAAATTCTAAAAATTGACCCAAACAAACAGTATGTGAGGGCCTAAGATACGGATGTGCCGGAACATAGAGTTGAAAACAACAATATGTGTCATCCTAAAAAGGCTTAAGTGTCGGCCTATGAGAAAAAGAAACTACAGCCTTCAATATTGAGGCAGATGAATTGGCATGAAGTTCGTATGTGACGACATATTAAACTGAAACTAATAGTATGTGCCGGCTTGAAGACTGCATGTGTCGGCTTGTACCAAACAAAACCTATAGGCTTCATTATTGAGTTACATGTGTCGTCTTGAAAATCGTATATGCCAGCACATGCAGGTGATTTTTGTGCAGAAAATGAATTTCAATGTTTTTGGCCGAATTCAAGGTGGTTTTGAATAATTCCTAAGACCTCTAATACAAGGGTGCACCATATGACATAGAGATAGCGCCCAATATACACAAATGCTAAGTTTTCCTAGTTTTGACATCGTGCAAAACATCTAATGGTAAAGTTGCACACACTTATTTTCCTTCTTGTACCTTATTCTATTTAAATCTCTTACATGTTTTATTTCTCTTATAATTTACATTTATTTTGTTCGTTAAACCTCTATGAAAATTCCTTCTTCTCTATCAATATGTTTTCTTACAAAATCAAGAAAACTGTGTTATCTGTGCTCTTTGACAAAATTGTCTTTGTTGAAGATTTGAAAGAACATGGAACCGATCTTACATAAATGATTTCTTCACAATATTTGGGATAATACCTTAACATTATTGATGGACCCGTCTATCCTACTGTTGTCAAAGAATTTTGGATGAATTCATCTGTTAACAAAAATAGTAACTGTATGTGTGTTATCTGGTCTAATGTTTTTGGTTTTCCCATCACTATTTCTACATAAACTTATTGCTAAGGTGATAAAATGTGAAGTCGAACTTGTGTTGAACTCTATTGTAGACACTTCAACTCAGATGTTCTTAATCACATCTTCACAATTCCTTTATACCTTATTAATTTCTATTTTCTTGTACTCTTTGCAAAAATATGGCATCAACTCTTGGTGGCAAACATTCCTCCAAGAGAGGAAGATCAGGAAGTGATCACTCTTGATGACAAAATTTTTTTGTATTTAATTCTGCTAAAAAGGAAAGTAAACATGCCTCTTAGTATCTTTATTTATCTAAAATAGAAAATCACGACCTCTCGCAAAGGCATGATCCTCTTCATTCCTTTTGGAAGAGTTCTCACTGAAATCTTTATTCGGAAAGGGATAGTTAAAAAGATTTGGAAGGCAGGTTTGATCGACGTCCTTGAAACAGTTTGTGGTTCAAAATTAGAAGTTACTGAATAAGATCTTCAAATTGTTTGACTCTAGAGTGGAGTAGATCCTCTGAGGAAGTTGTTAAAATTGAACAGCGACAAATCCTGTCTCTCTATAATCCTTTGTTTTCTTTGTTTTTTTGTGTCTGTTGTACTAATCGTTTCCAAAATTATAAATGAAAAATCTTTATCTTTCAAGTTCTTTGTTTATCCTTTATCATTCAATTTGTGCATTAAATAAACATTATTTTTGATTGATGACAAAGGGGGGGAGAAAAAGAGTAATGATTTTGATATATTTGTTTCCCTAATAGAACTCAAACATTTGAAATATCATGTGGGATCTCTGTTAATTGAGCTAATCTAATTGCTATATTCATGTTTTCTTTAAAGAATTTATGCGTGTCGGTCACTCTAATAAAATCTTATTTTGTCCCAGACTCTGATTGTTGGCATGTTTAACTTTGATTAAGATTTTCTTGTTCTCAGAGCGAAATTCCAATCCTCATTCTAATGAGATTGAAAATTTTAATACAATTAACTCAGAGGTATCTTACAAACCTAACTTTGTTATTTTAAACTATTCTGCATCTTTCAGCTTGATTAGACCAGACACAATCATATTGATTAAAATTTCAAAATTTTCTAAGTCTTACTCACAGGGAGAGCTTGCAAACCTAACTTTGAAGTAGTCATGAAAATTTTCTATATTATTCTCAGGGGGAGCTTGCAAACCTCACTCTATTGAATTTGAAAATTTTAATACGTTCTAAACTCAATGGGAGCTTACAAACCTAAATCTGGCATTTTTAACTATTGTGCATTTATTAAAGGAAAATTGTTAATCAAAATACATGGTATTGTCGTCATCAAAAAGGGGAACATTGTTGGAATAAGTTTGGTTCGTCAACTAATCCTTGGAGTTTTGATGATAATAAGTATATTTGTATGAAGAACAAATTTTTTCTCTAATGGTTTTACAATATGAATATCTATAAGAAAGCAACTCTGACTCTGAAGGATTTAAGTTGTAATACACCAGATACTGACCTAAGAACATGTTGTCCTTGAAAATCAGCCGAGTCTAAAGATTGGCATAGTCTGAAGATCAGTGCTATCAGAAGCCTGTAGAATCTGATAAAAGAAAATGACTCTAAACAAGCTTCATCATTACTTATCAAAAGCCTCTAATTTAAAGGGATAATGTATGAAAGAATAAGTAATAAATCAAATCTGGAATCTAGGTTATCAATTCAATGTTTCTATAAGAATATGTCCAGAAGACATCTATGATGGACTCTAACCCTATACAACTCAAATATCTCAAGCTCTAAATAACTTAATCTTATCAGGCTTCATCATATCATATCATAAGCCTCTGACTCAAAGAAATTAAGTGTGAATAAGAAAATACATCTTACCTCTGATCAAGCTTCACCAAACTCTACCATAAGCCTCTGACTGATGACTTTAGTTGTAACGAGAAGAAGTGTGGAAATATTATTAATGTACATTATCATGTGAGTACATTAAAACATCCTAGCAACTGCTCTGCAAATCAAATAAAGGATTGTTCACTATATCATTATTGTTCACACGTCTCATCCTAGCACTGGTACAACCACTCTACTATCTCTCTAGCTTATGTCTCTAACAACTATATGCTTTGAGAATACTCAATCTACATTTCTCCAATGGATCTATTTTCTTTATCTATTTAAAGAGAAATTTGAAGATTGATAAATGATGAGAAGAACTATGTAACATGAATATAGATAATTTACACACAAGAGAGTGAGATTCAAATAGAAAAGAAGAAAATACACAAAAGTAGAAGAGAAAGAAGATGCAAATATAAAGAAGAACTGATCAAGAAAAATTTAAAGAATATATTAGTAAGTGAGAAAAGATAATACAAGTGCATATGTGAAATGAAACTACTACATCAAGGCACATGATAAAAGATAGAACTCAATGAAGATATATTGTGATGCTGAAAGACTGGCCCAAAAGATTATAATAAGATGATTGTTGTTCATATACAAGGAAGATGATACACAATCATAAGCATCTATAGAATAAGAAAAACAAAGATAAGGCATTATATGAAGAATGATTATCAACTAAAATCCTAAGCCTTCATCAAAGTTATCATAGCAAGGAATGCAAAGAAACAATCACAAAAGAGAAAGATAGGAAAAGCATAATTCAGAAGAAAATTTGTGCATAAGCCAACACAATAGAAGTAGTCCTTAAAAGAATAAAATCTTTATTTATTTCCATTGTTTAAACCTTAAATGTAAATGTGTATATTCTTATCTAAGAATCTATCTTAAACACAAATTTGTTTTAACCATGTTTGGTTGATTTCCTCAAGAGACCAGTTAGGTCAGAATTCTTGAGATGTCAATGATGGTTTGTCATTGAGGTGATTTCCTGAAGAGATCAGTTGGGTCAGAATTCTTGAGATGTCAATGACGGTTTGTCATTGACATGATTTACTCGAGAGACCAGTTGGGTCAAAATTCATGAGATGCAATGACGATTTTTCATTGAGGTGATTTCCTCAAAAGACCAGTTAAGTCAGAATTCTTGAGATGTTATTGATGGTTTGTCATTGAGGTTGTAATCAAAGGTTAATATGGTTAGTGGATTATGTCTTTTTTTATAAAGTCAAAATCATCTTGAGTGGGGGGACTGGACTAACCTAATTAATGGTGAACTAGAACAAAAATAATTGTGTCCTTTTTACTATTGTTTACTTTATGCATGAGTATCTACTGATATTTAAGTGTTCGAGAATATTTTATTTTAGAAACCTAATTCAAACCCTAATTTCTTGTGTTTCATTGAATCTTAAAGATCCATAATTCAATGAAAAAGCCTTCCAGATTGGGAGAATACAGTGGAAAAGAAGATCCCAATGAGCACGTCTAATTTCTCAATGATCGAATAAACTACTACAACACGGATGAAGCCTACAAATGCAAACTAATTACATTAAATCTAGTCGGACAGGCTAGATTATGGTTTAACAGTCTTCTAGATGGTTGAACTTAATTATGGGAGAACTTTTACAATCGACTCACCGCCCACTTTACCGGTCGGAAGAGGGAACCTATCACCATAGCTACCTTGAGTATTATTATGCAAGGAGAAAAGGAGAGCCTATGGTCGTACATCTATTGATTTACTAAGGTTGTCGTAGAAATAGAAGGAGCCAAATAAGCTCTAAATTGTTGGATTTTCTAGAATGGCTTCCTCCACGACCAACCTTTCCACTCTAAACTGAGAAATACAAAGGTAAAAACGACTAAAGAGATGATGAACATAGCACGTCCATACATAAAGTTAGAGGAAAATTTGAATACTAGCTTCGACAACCCAACCTCAGCTACCGATTAAGAGAGGTAGGCTATTTGAATATGCCAATGGAAGTAAGCGAGACCGAGAAGAATCTCCAAAGGCCAAGTCCTCTACGAGGGTTTTTAAGGATGATACCAGCGAAGAATACAAGAGAAACAAACAAAGAAAATTTCATCTATATTGCGGTCATCACCGGTGGTGCACCCTGGGAAAACCTCTTTAATAAAGGAACTGCCAAAAGGAAGATCGTCGAGATGAGGTTTGTACAAAAATATGAAGGTAGTTATTTGTTGTACCCTAAAATTTTCCCTCATGCTCCTAACCCTCATTGGCTTGTGATTCATATCCATGTGCATTTTCCATTAGGTCATAAACCCACAAATCATCATCTTCATTAGCTCATAAAGCATGGGATGATTGTTCTTTGTGATTTTGGTTTTCACTATGCTTTGAGGTTTTTACTTCACTTATGTTGAAGTTAGGGTTGGATTTATATTATCATGAGCATGTTCTTTGTAAAGGTTCATCAAGACAAAATGTCATCTTCTTAAAGATTTCTCAAAGATTTCTCAAGTCTTAAGGCTTCATCATTGATTCATTTGAGATAAATTTAAATTAAGGTTTTGGTTCCCTTCAACACCTCAAGTCCTTTATTCATAAATGCACATCTCAAGGAGGATTAGGGTTTCACATTCATGGGGTTTGAGCTTGTTCAATAATTAAAAACCATGAGATAATAGTTTTATCTTCATCAAAGGATTCCTCAAGGAATGATGGTTGTGTTAGTGCTATTAAGTGAAGAAAGACTTTGTTAAGTCAAGATATGGACCATGGTATAAGATGATGAATTTATGGATTCATTGTCAAGGCATTGTTATTATTTCAAGTATTCATTGCTTGTAATGCAAGTTAACATTTATTTAAGGATTGAGTTAGGGTTTTATTGATTTGAAGATGGATTTGACATATTCATTCAAGTGATTCTATTAAGTCCAAATAATTCAAAATTGGTTCAAGTTGACAATTATTTTAAGTATACAAAGATGGAAGGAAATTTATGTGGATTTCTTGGCATACAAGTAACCAAAGCATTATTCAAGTTCATCATCATTATTCATTCATTTCAATTCCAAGTTACAACCATTCTACATCATTCATCATTAAATTTCAAGTTCTAACTACAAATGTCCATTTACAAAACATTTTCCATAAACTTATATGCCTTAAACAAGTAATCCATTTGCAATACACTGCCTTGTTTCAATTTGCATTAAACCTGTCGAATGCAAACATTCAAAATAGTTCCAAAATTGATTCAATACACTTCCTTAAACAATTTCCATAAACTTATATGCCTTAAACAAAGAATCCATTTGCAATACATTGCCTTGTTTCAATTTGCTTTAAACCTGTCCAATACAAACATTCAAAAATAGTTCCAAAATTGATTAAATTCAAAACCAATACCTTGTTTCATGATGTCAAATTTGTCCACATGAAAAAGTTCCAAAATAAATTCATAAAATGAAAACCAGTTCAAGAGTTTGTCCACAACTTAATCTCCAATCCAATATCCAATGCCCTGATCCAGGTACCTGTATTATCCAAACATAATCAGTTCACAATGATGCCCTGCTTTGCTCTAAACCCGCGAATGCTGCCACATGAAAACCAGTCCAAAATTATCAAAAACAAAATCAAAATAAGTTTAAGGATTATGTAACAAGTTTTTATTGACATCTCATCACTAAATACCAAAATCTAGACCAAAACACAAACCTAACAATTCTTATCCAAGCCTAGAAATTCATCTGATTCGAGCCTACAACTCAAGTTCAATTTTCATTCTAACAAACTACGAAGAAAATTGTAACAAAACTTTGGGCCTCAGAATTGGATCCAGACCTCATTCCATATCTAATGCTGCTTCTACATAATGGATTTCCCTCCATTTTCACCATTCAACCATTTTTCAGATCCAAGATCACAAAACTCTCTCAAATATTTCTACTTAAAATCCACTTCTCTCACCAATTTCCCTGAATTATCTTGATTTATTATTCATCTACTGAAACAACCGGCTACAAATCATCAAACAATGAAGTCGTCATCGAACGTCTTTTATCCCACATGTAGGGAAAGGTAAACATTGAGAAAACCTGAGAAGGGAGAAGTCAAGGTCTTGCGACCGAGAGATCAGGTAAGGGAGTATGTTACGCGAGGGGAAGGTATTAGCACCCCACACACCCGTAGTAATCTATGATATACACTCTTGTTATTCTATCTTATGGGTGTGTTTAATCTATGCTTACTGTTTACTATACTACTGAAGGGAAGAATGCATGCAAAAGAAAGGAGAAAAGAATGTAGGGAAAATAAAATTGTGCTCTCTTGGGCCCTACCCCAATGCCTACGTATCCCTTTTAAGGAATCAGAGCTACCGTAGTTCGACTCTTATGTTTTTTTTTTGTTTGTGTTTCTTTATGGACAAAGTTAATTCCGCCTTCTGCCGCGGCTTCACCTTTGGAGAATTATATGTTGGCACAGAAGTAAACTAATCATGTCCTTACCTGAAAAGGGTTTTATAGAAAGGTGCTCGAGCGCACAAAAATATTTGAATTGGTTTTGTGTTTTATTACCTTGAAAAAGGGTTTTAAGTATGATTAGCACGTTATTGATTTGCTAAGAAAATGAGTTTTTGTTTTAATGCAAGGATGCAGAGAGGGGAAGAAAAGAGTCTACGGGAGACTAGCCTATTTCTAACCTAATGTTTTCATACAATGGTAGTCCTAAGGCTTGGATGAATGAAAGGGAAACGTCTACCTAATGTTAGCATGCATGGTTTACAACCTAAGGTCTAACTTGCGTCCGAACGGAGCAAGCGCATCCTAAGGGAACATGGTATGTACAAGGACAAAGCAAGCAAGCCAATAAACTCAAGAGAGCACACCTAGAGAGATCCTATCTAAGTTAGCATTTCAAAGAAAGTCTAACAAAACTATCCTATAGGGAACATGAAATGAGAGCGAAGTCGTGATCTCAATTTTTAAATTGAGTGACTCATCGATCGGGAAGTAATAAAGGAAAGCGATAAAATAATATGGGGAGCATGAACTGAGAGAAAAGTCGTGATCTCAATTTCTAAATTGAGTGATTCATCGATCAACAAGAAAGTAAATAAACACAAGCACAACACATATAGAAAATGAAGTGCGGAATGCCTGCTACAGGTCTTTAAACAGAGACTTCAAACGCACACTCTTTATTTCCTACTTTTCATGATATCTAGAAAGCAATAAAGTGGGAAGAAGTACAAGGGTAGTAGCGGAGACTACCAAAGCGAGCAAGTCATCAAGAGCAGACGAAAGCATTGAAAAAGCAGGAAGCAGACGTCGAACAAGCTTTACCAAGAAACAAAAAAAGTCAGATATAATATCCAACTACGATAATGGCAAACGCGTATTGCAAATGCAATGCATAATCAGAAGTTCCTTGCATAATGAAAAAACTCGTCAAAAAATAACATGGCAAAGCGGCATGAAAATACGGATGACAACTAAAAAAAGAAAAAGTATTTTTTTATATTAGTTTTTAAGGAAAATTCTATAAAAAAAGAATTAATTCCTAAGAAATTTCTAATATATTCTATCATATATTTTCTATCGTTTTTTATTTATTTATTTTTATTATCAAAAATTATAGAAAGTAAACTAATTAGAAAAAGAAACGAGCTTTCTAATTAGAAGGGGGTGCACACCGGAATCCAGGGGTTTGCTGAAAAAATTTAGGCGCCAGGCCCAACTTGTGAGTCAAACAAGGCTTTTTTGTTTGATTCTACACCGGGCCTTCAAAAAACATACAGCGGGCCTAAGCTGTGCAATTCAAACCAAGCCCCATAATATCCTTTATATCCAAAAATTATATTTAACAATTGATTAAAAATTAAACAAAAACATCAGATTAAATTTTAAAAAATGAAAATTAGAAAGGGGATTAGGGTTGAAGGTTTGTGTCCCTTCACATCTTCGTGAAACAAAGAACTTTTCTCTTCTTTATCACAAACAAAACATCGCGACCTCTCCAACTCTCTCACTTTCTACTACTGCGAAATCTCCTTCGCCTCAGTTCTCCACTTTCTAGACTGATCCGTCCCGTTTTGTTCATCTCAAACAACTTCGTAAATCAGTGATTGTTCATTACCTTCAGATTCCGTATTCAACATTCTCAAGAACAAGATTATACTATCGTGACGGAAAAACGCGAACATGAGAGGGATTTGGAATTTTACCTCTCGTAGAAGTTCTGAGGACTCTTCAAAGTCAGAGATTTAGAGACAATCACTTCAATGCTCAGGTTCGCCTTATCTTCTGATTTCAGTCATTTTCTTCTTCTTCTCTTTGATTATTTCGTGTGCGATTTTGCACTCGCGTTGCTGTAATATGAATATTCGCGTGTATGCAGCCGAGAAACCATTATTATTGATGCAACGAAAGAGTGAAGCGGTTCTAGATTACTAAAGCTTTGATAGATGATGATGAAAAGCAGAGTTGTGAAGACAATGATTGATGATGCGCAGAGCTTGAAGATTGATGAACAATGAAGTTCGTGGATTGAGTACAGAAGCATGTTTGAGAATCGATGAAGATGATGAAGTTGCAGCAAGGTTGAAGATTGAGAGAATTAGAGAGAGTTTTGTGATTCTCCTAGAAAAATGGAGAGTGAATCGATTTCAGGTGTGAACTCTGTTTTTATATTCTGTTAGAGCTCTTAGCATATAGTTATAACTTGAAACTAATCTAAGCCTTTGCTTTTGATTTTCGGATAGAGAAAATGTGTGGTTAGGAGTGGTTCTATTTGAAAGTTAGTTAGAGATGAGAGTGAATATTAGCTATTGAATCCTTGAGTTAGGTACAATATTAGATGGCTGAGATTCATTCTGATTTTGGTCTTGTACTGTTACATTGCTCAGCTCACCCTGCTCTGATTTTCTGTTTATTGGGAGCCAATGTATGTTTTTTTAGCATGATGTGATCTCGTGATTCATAGTGTCCTATATTAATTTTGATGCAGGCTATATATCAGGGCAGCATGAAGTTTTGGGATGCACAATCATGTTGATGTAATTGGCTGCAGTTTGTACTTGATGATGCAAGCTTAGCATGACCGATTATGTATTTGGTTGAGCATAACTGGAGGCATGACATTCACTATGTGTTGGTTTTTCTTATGCAGGTTTGTGTTTCGACTCCAGTTAGATTAAAACTCGGATGGTGGTTAAATGAAGTGGTAAAAGAAAGTGTTACTTAGCTACTGTAAGTGCAGTTAGAAGTGGATTTAATTGAAGGATAATGTTGACAGTTAGTTTTCTGGTTTTGGATTCTGTTAGTAGCTACTGCAGGTTAGTTTTTGCTAAGCTGGGATTCAGTTACAATAGTTGCAGTTTTGTTTAGGAAAATAGTTAAGGGTTGTTTTGGAATCTGAATGAAACTGTTAAAGGGTTATTTTGGAATCTGAATGAAATTGAAAACATTTGCTTTGCTTTGCGAAACTCAGGGCTGAACTTGTATTTTAACTGATGCAGGGCCAATTTGATACATGGCTGAACTTGTATTTTAACTGATCCAGGGCCAATTGTTGTAGATTCCAAATGGTCTGCAGGCTTGTAGACAATATGTGTGTATTGATGCGTGGTCTGCATATGCGAATGAGAAAATTATGACATTGGTTGTACAGGTTGACGCCAAGTCAAATTGGAGCAGTTTTGAAGGTATGGATGATTGAAGACGGCGTGAAGAAGAAGGCATGGACGTGAAGTTTGTAATGAAGATATGGATGAAGCAAGTTTGAACTAGGGTCGTAGCTTGAATAAGATTGAAGATGATGCTTGGTCATGAAGATGGAAGACTTAGGCATTTAGGTTTTAATGCTTTCTTGTAAATTTTTTGATGTATTAAAATATGACAGGAATGTAACCTTGAAAAATACTTGAAATGATGTAATGATTTATGGTGTAAATGGCCATGAATCTCTTTTAATACTTGGTGGAATTTTGAATGAACCTTGAATGTTCTTGAATGATCATGTCTTAAAAATTTGGATTGAAGCTTGTGACTTGTTCTTTGATTTCAAGATAAACCAGGAATGAATTACCCGTACTTTAAAACTTTGATCATCTTTACAATTCTGCAATTCCAAATCTCCATGAAAAGTTCAAATCACCTTGAGACCTTAACTTCCAATTCCAAATTATCATTCCATTCACAAAACCTTGACTTGACAACCAATACCATATCAATGCCTTAAAGAACCATCGAGAAATGAATATGGAAGTATATATGACCAGGATAGCTTTGACATGAACATCCAATGAAACTCAGTTGATGGGTATTGCAAGCTCAAAACTCCATGAATAAGAAACCATAATCCTCTCTACTTGGGTGCATTTTGAATGAAGGAACCTCTTGGGATATTAACCAGAACAAAAACATCAACTTAATAAGATCATTAGCTGAAGGTGACAACCTTGTAGCTTGATGGGAGAGAAGCTCCTAATAATCAAGAATCCAAACCCTAGTTCGACAAACCACAATTATTGGGAAACCAATTAATTCAAGCATGATTAAAGGTGTGAACCAACAAAGCCATAGAATCTCTAATTCCATAATATCATCGATCCCACGCCAAATTATTGATTAATGATGCATGATGTGTTAGTTGACCTAATGAAGGTTATGTATATGATGATGCATACGCCAGTTGATCCTTGTTGGAAGGGTAGGACAAATTTGGGGTATTACAGCTGCCACTATTTAATCATCTTGAACCTGAAAGTACGATTGGCGCGTGCCTTTCGAAAGTTCAAGGTTGAAGATGATTAAATACCAATGCCAAAAATTTGTTCTGGGAGAAAGTGTGAGTGTTTAATCATTTATTTTGATATCTGTTGGGGGAAATATTTTTTTTGTTTTTTCAATGAAGAGACAGAGATTGGACTTGTAACGTGGCGTGATGCCAATACAAGATAAATGGTTGGTATGAAAACACAGCGGACTAGGTCTACGGGCTACCTACGATCCTAAGGTGAAACATGAGAGCGATTTTGACAGAGAACCTAGCCTAAGGGCGATCTCATGTTGATACAAGATATATGGAAAGGACCTAGCCAAAAGGCGATCTCATGTTCTAAGATGACCTATGGTAAGAACCTAGCCTACGGGCGATCTCAGGTTCGACGATGATCTATGGGAAGAACCTAGCCTACGGGCGATCTCAGGTTCGAAGATGATCTAAAGAAGAACCTAGCCAAGAAGCAATCTCAGGTTCAACGATGATCTATGGGAAGAACCTAGCCTACGGGCGATCTCAGGTTCGATGATGATCTATGGGAAGAACCTAGACAAGAGGCGATCTCAGGTTCGAAGATGATCTATGGGAAGAACCTAGCCTACAGGCGATCTCAGGTTTGACGATGATCTAAGGAATAACCTAACCAAGAGGCAATCTCAGGTTCGACGATGATCTATGGGAAGAACCTAGCCTACGAGCGATCTCAGGCTCGACGATGATCTATGGCAAGAACCTAGCCAAGAGGAAATCTCAGGTTCGAAGATGATATGAGGGAAGAACCTAGCAAAGAGGCGATCTCAGGTTCTAGGATGATTTTAGGAAGAACATAGCCTAAAGGCAATCTCAGGTTTGACGATGATCTAAGGAAGAATCTAGCCAAGAGGCGATCTCAGGTTCGACGATGATCTATGGGAAGAACCTAGCCTACGGGCGATCTCAGGTTTAACGATGATCTATGGGAAGAACCTAGCCAAGAGGCAATCTCAGGTTCGAAGATGATCTGGAGGAAGAACCTAGCCAAGAGGTGATCTCAGGTTCTAGGATGATCTGAGGGGTGAACCTAGCCTACGGGCGATCTTAGGCTCAATGATGATCTATGGGAAGAACCTAGCCAAGAGGTGATCTCAGGTTCGAAGATGATCTGTGGGAAGAACCTAGCCTACGGGCGATTTCAGGTTCGACGATGATATAAGGAAGAACCTAGCCAAGAGGCGATCTCAAGTTCGACGATGATCTATGGGAAGAACCTAGCCTACGAGCGATCTGAGGTTCGACGATGATCTATGGGAAGAACCTAGCCAAGTGGCGATCTCAGGTTAGAAGATGATCTGAGGGAAGAACCTAGCCAAGATGAGATCTCAGGTTCTAGGATGATCTGAAGAAGAACATAGCCTAAAGGCGATCTTAGGTTCGACGATGATCTAAGGAAGAACCTAGCCAAGAGGCGATCTCAGGTTCGACAATGATCTATGGGAAGAACCTAGCCTATAGGCGATCTAAGGTTCGACGATCATCTATGGGAAGAACCTAGCCAAGAGGCAATCTCAGGTTCGAAGATGATCTGAGGGAAGAACCTAGCCAAGAGGTGATCTCAGATTCTAGGATGATCTGAGGGAAGAACCTAGCCTACGGGCGATCTCAGGTTCGAGGATGATCTATGGGAAGAACCTAGCCTACGGGTGATCTCAGGTTCGACGATGATCTAAGGAAGAACCTAGCCTATGGGCGATCTTAGGTTCAACGATGATCTATGGGAAGAACCTAGCCTACGGGTGATCTCAGGTTCGACGATGTTCTATGGGAAGAACCTAGCCTACGAGCGATCTCAGGTACGACGATGATCTAAGGGAAGAACCTAGCCAAGAGGAGATCTCAGGTTCGACGATGATCTAAGGAAAAACCTAGCCAAGAGGGGATCTCAGGTTCGACGATGATCTAAAGAAGAACCTAGCCTATGGGTGATCTCAGGTTCGACGATGATTTATGGGAAGAACCTAGCCAAGAGGCGATCTCAGGTTCGATGATGATCTATGGAAAGAACCTAGCCAAGAGGTAATCTCAGGTTCAAAGATGATCTATGGGAAGAACCTATCCAACGGGAAATCTCAAGTTTGAAGATGATCTATGGGAAGAACCTAGCCTACGGGCGATCTCAAGTTCGACGATAATCTATGGAAAGAACTTAGCCAAGAGGCAATCTCAGGTTCGAAGATGATCTGAGGGAAGAACCTAGCCAAGAGGCAATCTTAGGTTCGACGATGATCTAAGGAAGAACCTAGCCAAGAGGCAATCTTAGGTTCGATGATGATCTAAGGAAGAACCTAACCAAGAGGCGATCTCAGGTTCGACGATGATCTATGGAAAGAACCTAGCCAAGAGGCAATCTAAGGTTAGAAGATGATCTGAGGAAAGAACCTAGCCAAGAGGCGATCTAAGGTTTGATGATGATCTATCGGAAGAACCTAGCCTACGGGAGATCTCAGGTTCAACGATGATCTATGGGAAGAACCTAGCCTACGGGCGATCTCAGGTTCAACGATGATCTATGGGAAGAACCTAGCCTACGGTCGATCTTAGGTTCGACGATGATCTATGGGAAGAACCTATCCATGAGGAGATCTCAGGTTCGACGATGATCTATGGAAAGAACCTAGCCAAGAGGCGATCTCAAGTTCGAAGATGATCTATGGGAAGAACCTAGCCAACGGGCGATCTCAGGTTCGAATATGATCTATGGGAAGAACCTATCCAAGAGGTGATCTCAGGATCGAAGTTTCTCTAAGGAAGAACCTACGGTCGACCCACAAGGGAATCTAGGAAGGTGGTGGTATTGGTCACTACACGACAATCGGGGATACGAAAATGACCATTTTTGTTGGGCACTTGAAAAGATGAAAGTTATCAACTAGGGGTTTCGGGAATGATATCATCTCATGGGGATGTAATGTTCTCCATGAATGATTCTGGTATTTCGTTCAAGGTACCTGATCTGGCTTATGCAAAGATCCATTCTGATGGATCGGCTACGCGCTTTTGAGGATGCAATGTTATGCAGTGATAACTATATGTAATGTAAAGAAATAGACTTCATGGGGATAAATGAAAGCTTGTTGGGAACCATTGGTCATCATTGGGGATGTCAATACATATTGATGCTGGAAGTCTGCAGTACCCAAAGATCGCTGGGGATACCGATAAAAATTTGCACTAGGGAGCCCATGATACTGCTGATTGATGATGACTCTGCTGAAGATTGAGTTGCTGACAAAGGGAGATTCCAAATACGCTGTTGAATTATGAATCGGACCGTTGGGGAAGAGATAATCTGGACAGACTTCCATATATCCTGAACCGTCAAGGGGATGATAGAGCCGAAGAATGGATACTGAACACCATGTAAATTTCTCAGATCATATGCCCCAAGCTTACGCATACTCGGGAATTATCTCATGAATCACTTGGGGATAAGAGATGGGCATATACACCTACAAATTCCCCAGTTTAGCTCTGCGAATTCCCCAATTTAGCTCTGCGAATTCCCCGGTTTAGCTTCACTGGTGATGTTCTTGATTAACTCCACTGGGATTCACTTGCGTGTACCAAGTCAAATGACGACTCCGAACTTTCTGAATTCACTTGGGGAATCAGGTTTGAAATTGTCTGCAGTAGATGAAGGCGGATTTGTGTGCTGGCGAGGTCAGGGTGACCATTATGATGCTTTTAGCTTGATCGTAGTGGTCTCGTGCAACATAATTGGCTTGAGCAACTTTGCAAGTACGGATGAAAGATGCCCTTGTCTGTGGGATCTCTAAGAAGAATCTGTGTTCCACAATATGATATGAGGTGGCCTGCCCCAATATCTTGATACACGATATAAACTGCTTTTGATTACAACTTTCTTGGAGAGATTTGTCGAATCTCGACGTAACTGCCCCAGGTCGAATGGATTCTGAATAGATTTCTCAATGTGATAGCCTCTGATTGATTGAGCTTGAAGATATTTATCGATGTGTTAGCCTCTGATTAATCGAGCTTGAAGAGATTAATCGACGTGATAACCTTTGATTGATAACTTTGAGGGAATGCCCCAGATTTGGCTGAGCTTGGAGAGATCGATTCTCGACTTGATTGCCCCAGATTGACGGAATCTGCTAACTTCATCCCTGAAGGGTACTCAGACTGTGAAGCACTAAGATACTGTCTCTTGACAAAAGGTTAACATGCCCCTGGATAAGTCATTTCTCTTGTGGCAATTGACTCATGCTTCAATAGGGTATTCAAGCCTCTCTTCTCTGACAAGATTGAGCTCTTTACCCGATTGTATATTGTGTAAACTTACTTGATGTTGATCAGTTGTTTTGTATGCAGAAAAATGTTTATTATGAGAATGATCATTCTAATGCAACACATATGTAAGTCTTGAAGTTTGAAAAAAACTTTGAATGAAATGACGTCACAACTCAGTTGTGAACGAGTCACTGGCTAGAGAGAAACATTTGCAAATTCTTTTTTATAAAAGATAATGCAAGCATATGATACCAGCACAAATATTCAAATGTACCTCTTAGGAGTCAATTAAACGCTATCTCGTTGTGGCACGCTTTCAAATTGACCCATGCTTCAACTAGGACTTTTATGGGTTGTAACGTGGCCTGGTTCACGGTTTTAGAAAAAGGATTTAAGGCTCAAAATTATTTGGTGCCCACCCATTATCCATGATGTTCTCCATTCCTACGTTCAGTTGACCCGATACAAGCATTCATCTCTCTAGAAGAGTTTGCGGTGGTTGAGGAACCACTGACACCTCTTTGACACGATAGTCACTAACTTCTGATTTTGGTGTCTGATCAGACGACTTTTTTCTTTGATGAGGATTTTCATTGGTAATCCTTTTCTCGCCTTTTAGGCTTTTCAATTTCTTTCACGCTTTCCCTAATTTTTCCTGGACAAAATCTTTTGAATTTCGATTTGGAAATCCAGCGGGATACCCCAACTTTTTCCTAAGCGACTTGTTTTCAAGTTTCGACTTAGCGGGGATTTTTGTTTCTTTATTATTCGTGTTTCCATTTTGAATAATTCGTTGATCTTTGCGTTGTTTTTGATTTGTTAGAAGTGACCGTGACTGTTAGAGTCTTTAGTAGATGAGGGATAGCCATTGTTGTATCACCATTTGTTGACCTCTTGACGTGCGAGGGATACCCATTGGGGTATCGGTAGTTGATGCACGTTGATGATAGATGAGGGTTAACCATTGTGGTTTTTAATTTCCTCAATCTTTTTATGGATAACCATTGTCGTATCCTTGGATGCACACTCTTGACGAGTTTTGAACGCTTGATCAGATTAACTGAAATCTACCCTGCCCCAGGTTAAAATGAGGGTTTTTTCTAAACAGAAAAGAAACTCCTACTTCGAAGGATCAGAGGTGTTAACGGGGGTTTATCTCCCTTATATCTCTGGTGTTTAGGAATTGAAATAAGGCCTGTACATCGTCAGCAGGGTCTTACTCAAAAGCATACCAACCAGAGATTTTTGTGTTTTTAGATTATCGTCATCCTCCATCCAATCTTTACCTAAGCATAAGACTAGGAAATTTGGCATCAACATGCAAGTAAAACATTTAAAGAGTGATAACGAATGGATGAATAAAAACGAAAGGAACTGTTCAAAACAAACATACCTATTGCATTAAGATATTCATTCAAAAATAGACAAGTTTCTATATGCAAACAATGTTTAAACAAACAAGTAAGAATGCGAATGAAGATGCACTAAAGAGAACCAATGGTTGCCATCATTGAGGAGACTTGACTCCGTATGGACTTCTTGATTCTGATGACCTTCTGTAGCCTTGATGCTTAAATGGGCGAGAGAATTCCCCTTTGATCTGATGTGAACACAATAGTCTTTGGATTGAGCCTGTCTTAGACATTTTCTTTGGATGACATACCATCTTCAATCAGTCGGCCAGGTGCCCCAGTATAATATGCATAGAAGTTCCTTTCAGGAGAACAAATGAATGACTTACCCAACGAATCGCTATAAACTGCATCACCAAGCATATCGTGTCTTAAAGAAATAAAACAGTTCGTCTTCTCTCAGAACAATAGAGACATTCGACTCGTGAGAAAGATCCTGGCAGTTGGCCAAATAGGAATTGGACCTTTGAAAGAGATGCCAGACAGGTGCTGGGCTTTATACTTCAACCCCTTTACAATCTTCGATATCAAAACCGGGTGCCCCAGAATATGGGATACATCTAGCATGTGTATTGCAATCGGAAGAGATGTTTGTGGAAGGAGGACCCCAAAGATCAGAGCTGGAAATAGCAGGATGTAACGCATTGGGATCACATCAACATGCCCATCAGACTTTTTTTGTCTTTGCAATTCCTAAAAGATGAGGAGAAGAGGGGACCTGCTGCAACAATAAGTGCAAGATTGTTGACATCATTATCATAGCTTTGATGACCTGGCTCATTTGAGTCTTCAATCAATTATCTTCTTGTTTGAAGAAATTTATTACCACGGGCCAAAGCTTGCATGTACCACTCGGAGTTATTACATAACTGATCTCTAAACATGTGCGGTGAGAAATCAAGTGGAACCTTTGAAGAGAATATCGGGCCTGATTAAGAATCCCCAATCTTCGAGTACCTATTATGGATGCATGAATATGCATGGGGTGCATGAATGAATGCCATGTCATGTTCTGTCATTCCCAAGGAATTTACGTGCTTTGATTTTGATTTTACGCAAGTAAGGGATGGAATAGTTTAGCACAATACTTGCAAATATAATTCCTTGGAAATAATAGAACATGTATGTTAAGCATGTGGTTAACCATGTTATGTATGCAAAGGCATGAGATCAAATGGGGTCAAGGTTCCATCATTTCTGAATATGATTGTTGCATTGTTTTGGAATCATATGAACATCATCAAGTCAAAGGTCTGGCATAGCTTCCGCACATATAAGAACCAAGTACCCTGTAGATCTCCCATTGTACGGGATCAAGGCTTCTGGAACATCGGATACTGTTGAGCCTCTTCTGAACACGTTGAGAATACCAAGATCAAAGGCTCGAATAAATCTCCAGGTAAACAAGTCAGGAACTTAGAAAATAAATCTGAGAACCATACGGTCACCAACAGAACATAGCATCTGCATAAAGTCATCAACAGAAATCCAGAACATAGCCATTAGAACCAATAGTCACCGTCTGAGCATAGTCACCATCTGAATATGAGTAACCATCTGAACATAATCACCATCTGAGCATAATCACCCTTTGTACCTGTGATAATAATTCCCTCCCCACTCACAGGTGAAAACTAGGTCAGGGTAAGGCAACGGTAACTCGGAATCGAGGGTACTCCTGAAAAACTATCGTCGTATCACCTACGTGAAAATGATATCCCCTCATTTGTACCTCATCTGAGCATGGACGACATGGCGGCGATAGTGAGACCTAAGTCAACTAGCCGTTCATGTTCCACTCTATTCCTAAGGTTCCTATGGTATGCAACTTTGGCCTGGGTATTGGGCCTTTTACCTCATAGTAGCACCCACCCAATAAGAAGCAGATCTAGTACAACAATAGTATATGGAAGACAGTAAAATGCAATGCATACATATGCTCAAGTATATACAAAATGAATGAATAAAATGAAAATATAAAATAAACACCCAAACAAGAGAAACAAGAGCTAGAAGTGACTCTGAGATGGACCAGTATTTGGTCGACCATTCCCCAGTGAAGTCGCCAGCTGAAACAACCGGCTTAAAATCATCAAACAATGAATTCTCCATCGAACGTCTTTTATCTCACATGTAGGGAAAGGTAAACATCGAGAAAACCTGAGAAGGGAGAAGTCACAGTCTTGCGACCGAGAGATCGGGTAAGGGATTCTGTTACGCGAGGGGAAGGTATTAGCACCCCACACGCCCGTAGTACTCTACGGTATCCACTCTTGTTGTTCTATCTTATGGGTGTGTTTAATCTATGATTACTGTTTACTATACTTATGAAGGGAAGAATGCATGCAAAATAAAGGAGAAAAGAATGTAGAGAAAATAAAATTGTGCTTGCTTGGGCCCTACCCCAATGCCTACGTATCCCTTTTAAGGAATCAGAGCAACCATAGTTTGGCTCTTATGTTTTTGTTTGTTTGTGTTTTTTTATGGACGAAGTTAATTCCGCCTTCTGCCGTAGCTCGACCTTTGGAGACTTATACGTTGGCACAAAAGTAAACTAATCATATCCTTACCTGAAAAGGTTTTAGAGAAAGGTGCTTGAGCGCACAAAAAGATTTGAATTGGTTTTGTGTTTTATTACCTTGAAAAAGGGTTTTAAGTATGATTAGCACGTTTTTAATTTGCTAAGAAAATGAGTTTTTGTTTTAATGCAAGGATGCAAAGAGGGGAAGAAAAGAGTTTACAGTAGACTAGCCTATTTCTAACCTAATGTTTTCATACAATGGTAGTGTGATACGGTGGGAGAACTGACTTGAGGTTTTGCGTTTGTGTTCACCAATGTTTCGGTTTAGCAAGATTCGCCACCGACTTTTTATTTTATCCTAAGGAAAGGTCAAAAAGCACAGGAAAGATCTTTGAGATTTTTTCTTGGGTTCGGGGAGTAGATTATGAAAAGGGATGGTATTAGTACCCTTTTCATCCATGGTTTTCCATGGGCTCTTAGTTACTTGGTTAGATCACTTGTGTTTGCTTTTCAATTGTTTGAAATGGTGCTTTGTGGTTTTGAAAGATGTTTTGAAAAGAGTCCATCATTGTGGCAACCTTTGTAATGAATCTCATTTGATCGTATACAAAGGTGTATTGTCTTTTGAAAAGATGTTTCAATGTTTTGAAAGTCTATTTTGAGAAATGTTTTTGAGTTGTGTTGTGAAGTGTGTTTGAAAATAGCAAGGATGTTTTGCAATTTTTGATCAAGTAACTAAGAGTTATCTATCCTATTTTACTCAAAGATTTTTCTTATATTTTTTACCCTTTTGACAGTGTTGTATTACCATTGAGTTTGGTAGACAACCTCGTATTAGGATGTTAAGCGGGACAGGCACGGGTCATCGTATAGACCATGATAGCAATTATGCTAAGTATCTTTAGCAATTTTCTAAGGGACTAGATCATTTTGTATAGGCAACCAAGATAGCGTCATCGAGGGACTATGATATTTTATTTTGTTTTTGTTTTGTCAATAGATACTCAACATGCATACCATGGCCCATTTGTGTAGGCAACCAATTGGAGATACCTTAAGGGGTGTTTGTGTGATAGTGTGTTTTATTGCATGCAAGAGTTTATCTTGGATTAGTATTTTCTATTTCATTGATTTTATCTTTCCATACACATCCTAATTACTAGCATTTACATTCGAAAGCAATAAAATGCAGAAATGTAAAATCCTACGCTATTACAGCATTTAGGGGATGAGGATACACATTTGTACAAGGGGGTGGTTCAACGAGAAAAATAGATAAGAAAAGAAAATAAAAAGGGGAAGAAAAATAGAAAGAGAGAGAGAGAGGGCTAGCGCGCTGCTGAGAGGAAGTCAGAAGTTCTGACCCAGGCCTGCTGCAGGATTATCAACCTGTTAGTGAAACTGTATGAGTCAGAACTTCTGACTCTGGCACCTGCAAAACAGAAACCTGTTAGTGGGAAGGTCAGAAGTTCTGACCCCCATGCGCTGCAAGACAAAAGTTTGTTAGTGGGGAAGTCAGAAGTTCTGACCCTGCTGGAAATACAATAATTTTCAGAAGTTTTGATATTATTGACAGCAAAACATGCTTCAGATGTGCTAACGTCAAAGTCAGAACTTGGCTTCTCCCTGTGCTAGCCAGAACATCTGCAGTTTTATTATTTTTCCACAAAACAGAAAACATGCTTGGGACAACCTCAGCAAATGTCAAAGTGCTATCAGAGGACAGAACCAACAAGGTCACAGGCAGGTTCTTCACTGATTCACTTCCTACTTAAGCATTAAGAGGTATGAAAATCCTCAGAACATATACAGCAGCAACATGATATTTACATTATGTTTTATTGAGCCTGCAAAGCTGATGATGCTTAGCAGCGTGATGAAAGTCAGCAGGTGCTTACCTGGCTGTTGAAAAAGTCTGTGAGTGGGAGCTAGATCTAGCTCTGATGGTATTCTGGACAAGTTCCTTTTTTAGGATGGGTGGATGAAAAAAGTGTGTGTGTATGGTCAGAAACTGTATGGGTGTTCTTTGGTCACAAAGCAAACTGGGTATTAATGAAGTTTGGAGGCAGGAAGCTCAAAGTTTATGAAAATACCAGGGATTTTTAGACAGAGATTCACAAGATTTTTTTCTTACTAGAGTTTTCTATTTCTCCTCTAGAAATTTTTTCTAGATGTTTCTTCCCCCTTTTTTGTGATGGACAATGGTGTCCTATTTATAGGCAAGGCTTTATGGATTTTTGAACGTTAAAGGGCGCCAATATTATGCAGTAGAGGTTAACTTGTTTTTGAAGGAAGTTCATGAAAAGTTATGATGATGGACAGCTTTTCAGCCTAGGCTGGAACAATAAGCAAGGATTGAGGAGAAGTGACCCCTATAGGCGAAAAGTGGCGCATAGACCCGTGCCTAAACCTGCACAAAAGGTGTTTAACAAGCCACATGTGGAGAGACCCCTTGGATGAATGTTCAAGATTGGTTGTGAGCATTAATGAGCATTAAATGGTGATGAGATTTATCAACATCAAAAATCTTGTAATAGGAGATTTTACATCATTACCTAAAACCTGAGCCAGCAGTTATGCTTTACCAAAAACAACGTAAACCAAGCTCTGACCTTGGCCTCTTGCTGCCTCAGAAAGCTCTGAGAGTTTTCCAGTATGCTCCTTTGATCTGCCTTTGAAAATTATGGACTTAGAGATTCTGTTTCAGTATTATACCCAAACTGCTGATCCCATTATCTTCTGATCCCAGTACGTTCTGAAGGAGTTTCAGGCTTTGTTGCTTTCTCTAGCAAACTCTGACTGAACCTTTGTGTAGTTGCTAAAAAAGCCATGTTCTGTTCAAATATCACGTGCTGAACAACGTTTACAATCTCTGACTGAGCTTGCGTAACTACTGAAGAGCCATCTTCTGGCTGAATGCTACGTGCTGAGCCAAGTTTGAAGCTTCTGACTGTTTCTGCCTGGAGGTTGGTTCAGAAGCTCTGAAGTGCCATTTTATCTCAAGCACCCCCCTCTTTTAGAGAAAAATTCCAAGTATTTAGAATTTAACTTTTCCAAGGTAAAAGCTTTGCCTTTAGAGCTTGCAAATGACCATTTTGATACTACAGGGCTTGGCTTCGTTTGAGAGAAAATCTGAGAGTTCAGGATGAATTCCTGAGGGAAGGGAGGGATAATTTTGGGGTACAACAGTTGCCCCTGTTCAATCTTCTTGGACCTGAAGAGTTAGATTGGCGAATCTGCCTTTCGTGACTCGAAGGTAAAAGAGGATTGGACACTAGAGTGCCCGTAAATTTGCACTAGTCAAAATGTAGCTGAGGGAATGGGCTTAAAGATGCCATTTGGAGATGGTAGAATCTTTATGGAGATGGGCTTAGAGATGCCATCAAGAATGTTTGTTGAATATTAATAGAATGAACATCAGAATTGTATCCGTATTTGGAACGTATCTGAGATGTATCTAGAGATTGGGTTCGTATGAGCAAGGGAATGGCGTCCGTGTCTAGAGCGTATCCGAGCTGTAACTGTATTTGATTCTTGAATGAATATCAGAATGACTGCCGTGTCTAGAGTGTATCTGTATTCTGAATGGGTAACAGAGAAACATCTGTGTAGGGAGCATCTATGTGCTGGGGATAAATTCCGAATGAGTGACAGAATGGCAACCGTGTATGGCGCGTATCTAGATTGTATCTGGAGTTGAGACCTGTATGAGTAGCAGAATAACTTCCGTGTCTGGAGTGTATCTGTACTGTAACTGGGATCTGGACAAGTGACAGAATGACTTCCGTGCCTGGAGTGTATATGAACTTGAGTTTGATAGCCGAATCTGAATGAGAAATGGAATGGCTCCCGTGTCTGGAGCATATCTAGTATGTATCTGATTGCTGAAATCTGAATGAGTAAAAGAATGACCGTCGTGTCTGGGGTGTATCCATACTGTATCTGAATGAGAAATAGAATGGCTTCCATGTCTGGAGCGTATCTAGTCTGTATCCGAATGAGAAATAGAATGGCTTCCGTGTTTGGAGCGTATCTAGTATGTATCTGATTGCTGGAGTCTGAATGAGTAATAGAATGACCGTCGTGTCTAGGGTGTATCCATACTGTATCTGAATGAGAAATAGAATGGCTTCCGTGTCTGAAGCGTATCTAGTCTGTATCCGAATGAGAAATAGAATGGCTTCCGTGTCTGAAGCCTATCTAGTCTGTATCTGATTGCTGAAATCTGAATGAGTAAAAGAATGACCGTCGTGTCTGGGGTGTATCCATACTGTATCCGAACTTGAAATTCTGAATGAGTAATAGAATGACTGCCGTGTCTGGGGTGTATCCATACTGTATCCGAACTTGAAATTCTGAATGAGTAATAGAATGACCGTCGTGTCTGGGGTGTATCCATACTGTATCTGAATGAGAAATTCTGAATGAGTAATAGAATGACCGTTGTGTCTGGGGTGTATCCATACTATATCCGAACTTGAAATTCTGAATGAGTAATAGAATGACCGCCGTGTCTGGGGGGTATCCATACTGTATCCGAACTTGAAATTCTGAATGATTAATTATGAATGAGAAATTCTGAATGAGTAATAGAATGACTGCCGTGTCTGGGGGTGTATCCATATTGTATCTGACTTCTTTGAACATTTGTTAAAGGTAGCTTTTAATCTTATCCTGAAAGGATAGAATGTTAGCTAAAACACAAAGTTATGTTGCATGCCATATATGATGCAATAAAATGTGTTCCATCAATGTTTATGGATGCAATGGGTGTGCATGTAAGCTGATTACTTGTCTTGCTGAGGAAAATAAATCCTTGATAGCTGAAGATAAAGGAATCTTTGACTGCTTCCGGGGAAAGTAAATCCTTGACCGATGCTGGGGATCCCAAAAAATCTTTGATTGTTAAGAATGAGAAATCCTGGGACCATTTCCGGGGATTGAAAATCCTTGGTGACTTGTGGGGATTAACAAGAGTTTTGACAACTTTTGCGGGGAATGAGGATTCTTCATGACCTTCCTGGGGAAATAAGGAAAAATCCGACGACTTCTACTGGGGAATTAAAACCTGGGAGGTTTCAAATGGAAAAACAGGAACTAGAATCTTCGTTCTGTCAGGAGATAACTCTGTGGGGAGAGTGTTTATTCTGCCGGGGAAATCAGGAGCTTGGGTTGTATGCCAATCTATTGGAGAATTTTCCTAGTTGGGGATAAAACAAAAAGTTAACTGTTATCCGGTTGATTCTCAGACTTTTTTTAGATAACCTGCTGGGGAAATTGGGGAAAACTGAATGGTTCCCGCTGGGGATTGATAGTTGGAAATTTGACTCCGCTGGGGAAGAAAGTTTAGAGTATTCTGGCTCCGCTGGGGATTGATAGTTGGAAATTTGACTCCGCTGGGGAAGAAAGTTTAGAGTATTCTGGCTCCGCTGGGGATTGGGAGCTTTAGAATCTTAATCCTGAGGACGATACGGTTTTAACTCCACTGGGGATGTTGAATTCCGCTGGGGATGTGTATTTCCAGGTTTTAGCCCTGTTGAGGATCTGAATGGCATACTGCAGGAGATTTCTTCTAGAATAGCCTAAAGACGTTTCCCTATACTTTCGACCTATCAGTAATTATCCTTTCTTATTTTGTTTTATTTGTAAGCGGTGATTATATTCAAATGCATATGCCTATTTAACAAGCCATTGGACATTTTCAAATAAAACATAAGTGTAAAAAGAAAGGAAAGGCAAGCAAATTTCTGCACTTTGAAGTATTTTTGTATTAACTTTTGTAAGTATCTTTCTACAAAGGAGACAGACATCCTAGTAAGAGAATGTTGTCGTAAAAATTGAAAAATTTTATACAAAAAGAAAGATGGCTATGTGTAACAATTCCATGGGGTTCCCATTCTGCTATAGCCTTCGCAACTCTGAGTATCTTGTCCATTCGTTGCTTCGTCCGCAAATGATTGGATTGATCAGAAGCTTGGAGCTTGTTGGTGAAGATATTGTCCTTAAAGTGATCCGACGAGACATAGTCATATGCTTTAATTCCCTAACTTTTTCCTGAATCTCCCTTTCAGGTTTTCGATCCACTGGGAAACCCTTTTTTGCCCAAGTCGCCCTTTCGGGTTTTCAACTTGCCGGGTGTACTGATTTTTTTTATCCCTAATTTTTGCTTGAACCGCCCTTTCGGGTTTTCGATTCACCAGAATGCCCATTTTTCCCCAAGTCGCCCTTTCAGGTTTTCAACTTGCCGGGTCATTTATGCGTAGTATCTTTTGACTATGTCTGCGTTCGCAGGGTGCAGCAGGTCATCGCCGTCCATGGTGGTCAGAATCATTGCCCCACCAGAAAAGATGTTCTTGATCACAAATGGTCCTTCGTAAGTAGGAGTCCACTTTCCCCTGGGATCACTTTGCGGAAGGATGATCCGCTTGATTACAAGATCTCCGACTTGATATACTTGACGCCTGACTTTCTTGTTGAAAGCCTTGATCATCCGTTTTTGATACGTTTGACCATGACAAACAGCAGTAAGTCGCTTCTCGTCGATCAAGTTAAGTTGATTAAGCCGGGTCTGAATCCAATCGTCTTCACTCAAACCAGCATCCTTCATAATCCTTAAGGAAGGAATCTGAACTTCCATAGGTAAAATAGCTTCCATGCCATATACCAAATAAAAGGGGGTTTCCCCTGTTGAAGTACGCGCCGTGGTACGATATCCATGCAGAGCAAACGGTAACATCTCATGCCAGTCCTTGTAGGTGACTGTCATCTTTTGAATGATCTTCTTGATATTTTTGTTTGCGGCTTCGACAACACCGTTCATCTTTGGCCGATAGGGAGATGAATTGTGATGTTGAATCTTGAACTGCTCGCACAGAGCGGTGATCACAGTGTTGTTCAAATTTGTACCGTTGTCCGTGATGATCCTGTCAGGGATACCATACAGGCATATGAGATTCTGCTTGATGAAGTGGACAACCACATTCTTTGTAACGGAGGCGAAGGAAGCTGCTTCGACCCACTTGGTAAAATAATCAATAGCGACCAAGATGAAGCGATGTCCATTGGATGCCGTGAGCTTGATCTCTCCGATCATGTTGATTCCCCACATCGCGAATGGCCAAGGATCTATTAGAACATTGAGAGAAACTAGAGGAATGTGTATCTTGTCAGCATAGACTTGACATTTGTGACAAGTACGGGAATGTTGATGACAATCAGCTTCCATGGTAGACCAGTAGTAGCCTGCCCTCAGATTCTTCTTAACCATCGTATGTCCGTTCAAGTGGGTGCCAAATGTGCCACTCTGTATTTCGGTCTTGATCAACTCTGCTTCAACCTTGTCCACATAACAAAGTAAAACACAATCATTGTTGCGCTTATATAAGATATCATTGCTCAGGAAGAACTTGACAGCAAATCTCCTTAAGAACTTTTTGTCATTGACGGATGCTCCTTCAGGATATTCTCGAGTCTGGAGATACCTTTTGATTTCATGAAACCAGGGTTGTTCCACTACTTCTTCAGTATTAATCTCATAACAGTGCACATGTTCGTCCATTTGCTCGATGGTGATTTGGGGAGTCTCATTATCCCATTTGAGTTTAAACATGGAAGACATTGTGGCTAGAGCATCTGCTAGCTGATTTTCTTCTCGCGGGAAGTGCTCAAAGGTAATCTGCTCGAAATAAGGCAACAATGTCAGGACATGTTCTTTGTAAGGGATAAGATTAGGATGCTTAGTGTCCCATTCTCCTTTTATTTGAATGATAACCAAAGCCGAGTCCCCAAATATGACCAAAGATTTGATTCCCAAGTCAATAGCATCCTTGAGACCAAAGATACAAGCTTCATATTCGACTATGTTGTTGGTGCAGCTGAAGCAGAGTCTAGCACTGAAAGGTGTATGGCAACCTTTAGGAGAGATAAGTACTGCGCCGATACCGTTTCCAAGCGCATTTGACGCACCATCAAAGTACAGGGTCCATCGGGATCCTTGTTCAGGTCTGTCGTACGGTCCGTTACCTTCAATGTTGTCTAACGTCATGATGTCTTCGTCAGGGAAGTCGAATCTCATAGATTGGTAATATTTGACGGCTTGATGAGCTAGATGGTCAGCTACTACACTCCCCTTTATAGCTTTTTGGGTTGTGTACTGGATATCATACTCAGTCAGGATCATTTGCCATCTAGCGATTCTTCTAGATAAAGCAGGCTTCTCGAAGATATACTTGATCAGATCCATTTTAGAAATCAGCAAAGTGGTATGTGTCAACATATACTGCCTTAGCCGGCGAGCAACCCATACCAAAGCGCAGCAAGTTTTCTCGAGCAGTGAGTAGCGAGTCTCACAGTCTGTAAACTTTTTGCTAAGGTAATAAATGGCATGCTCTTTTCGGCTAGACTCGTCATGTTGGCCCAGTACGCACCCCATTGAGTTGTCCAAAACAGTCAGGTACATGATTAAAGGTCTTCCCTCGACGGGTGGCATCAAGATAGGAGGTTCCAGCAAATACTCCTTGATCTTATCAAAAGCAACTTGACAATCATTTGTCCATTCAACCACCTGATCTTTCTTCAACAACTTGAAGATTGGCTCATAGGTAGATGTTAGGTTAGAGATGAACCTCGCGATATAGTTTAAGCGTCCCAATAAACCTCTAACCTCCTTTTTAGTGCGGGGGGCCAGCATTTCTTGTATAGCTTTGACTTTAGCAGGATCAACCTCGATGCCTTTGTTGCTGATGATAAATCCCAAAAGTTTACCAGACCTGACTCCAAAAGTGCACTTGCTAGGGTTCAGTCTGAGCTTATATTTCTTCAATCTGACAAACAGCTTTTGCAGATGATCAAGGTGTTCTTCTTTTGTGTGTGAACGGGCTATCATGTCGTTTACGTAGACTTCAATCTCATGATGTATCATATCATGAAACAAAGCTACCATGTCTCGTTGATAGGTTACCCCGACACTCTTCAGTCCGAATGGCATCACTTTGTAGCAGAAGGTACCCCACTGCGTAACAAAAGTAGTCTTCTCCATGTCTTCGGGAGCCATTTTGATCTGGTTGTATCTTGAGAATCCGTCCATGAAAGAAAATACCTTTTGTTGAGCTGTATTGTCAACCAAGATGTCAACGTGTGGCAGTGGAAAATCATATTTAGGGATAGCCTTGTTTAGGTCTCTGTAGTCCACACACATTCTGACTTTTCCGTCCTTCTTAGGCACGAGCACAATGTTAGCGACCCATTATGGATAGGAAGTAACAGCCAGAAAGCCAGCATTGAATTGCTTCATTACCTCAGCTTTGATCTTTTCAGACATGTCGGGCCTCATCTGGTGAACTTTTTGTTTGATTGGTGGACAGTCTTCTCTCCTAGGGAGACGGTGAACCACAATATCTGTGTCGAGTCCCGACATGTCTTCATAGGACCAGGCAAAGATCTCAATATATTCATTCAACAACTGCACTAAGCGCTATTTGATACTTGGCTCCAGGTTGGCACCCACCTTAACCTCTTTCTTGTCTTCCTCTGTTCCCAAATTGATTGTTTCTAGAAACTCTTCATGGGGCATAATAGCCATTTCCTCTTGTTGCAAAAGTCTGGCTAACTCTCCAGGAACTTCACAGTCTTAATCACCTTTGTACTCGACATGATTGACCAAATCTTCAAAGTCACCGAAGGCTAAAGCAGAATAGTCACCCGTGGAATCCGAAGTGGATGGGTACCTGCATTTTGTGAGTGTGGGTGTGTGTAAGGGATAGTCATCCTTAAACAAAACAAAATGTAAAAGGAAAGAAAATGAACACAACAGTTTATAGATGAAAACTTCCAATGATTCACTTAAAAATGGCATATGATAATGAAGAAATCAAGCCCTTACAAATGGACCTATATGCCCCGGGTAAGGCATAAGGTGAAAATAGTGTACGAATTGTTTAATTATTACAGACCAAAATAGGAAATTGTTCAAAGATAAATTACTGGTTGATGAAAGTGATGGGAACGAAGTCTTTCGCTTCCCAGTTGCTTAATCCTCCTTCAACGGTTGGAAAGATCCAATCTTCAAAGTTGTCTTCTTCATCATCATCTTCTAAGGCATTAATTCCATGGTGAGTGATTTTTACGGGTGATCCTCCAGCCCGGGAGCGACGCACAACTTTCTGGCCAGCAGTAGTAAAACCTAGTCCGAACTTGTCCGTCTTGTGAGGAAAATCAGGAAGTTTCCCCCACACTGTACTCCTTCTTTCTTTGATTACAACCTTCGCATCTTTGAGGGATGCCATCTTAGACACAGACTTGGAAACGATAGGCATATCATTCAATGTCTTTGCAACTGCGACTTCGGGAGAAACCTCTTCAAAATGTTGGAAAGGCGTTTCTATGAATTCGCCATCCAACTCCACATAGAGGAATGAGTTAAGGTGACTTATCATGTACTCTTCCTCACCGTGAACCGTTATGATCTTTCCATGAACTGGATACTTTAGCATTTGGTGCAGAGAGGAAGTGATTGCCCCAACATTATGGACCCACGGCCTTCCCAACAAGCATGAATATGAAGGACGGATGTCCATCACATAAAAGGTAGAGTTGAAATTTTTTGTGCCCACCTTGATTGGAATGTCCACTTCCCCGTGAACCATCCTCTTAGAACCGTCGAAGGATCTAACAACGATATTACTGGGCTTTAGGGTCAATCCTTCGCAGTCCAATCTATCCAATGCCTTCTTAGGTAGCATATTTAAAGATGAGCCGGTGTCAACTAGAACATGGGCAAGTGTGGTACCTCTGCATTCTACCGAGACATGCAGCGCATCGTTGTGCTTCCTTCCTTTGGAGGTAAAATCAGCATCGGAGAAACCAAGACCATTATCAGCAGTAAGGCTAGCCATGCACTCTTGAAACTGGTCAGCAGAAGTTTATTGAGGCACGTATGCCGTCTTTAGAAATTTGATCAAGGCCTTGGCATGGGCCTCAGAGCAGAGTAGGAGAGCCAACATGGAGATTTTGGAAGGGGTTTTCCCTAGCTGTTCCACGACATCGTAGTCATTCTTCTTGATTATCTTTAAAATTTCTTCCATCTCTTTCTTGGTGGTCTCGGGGATTACCACAGTCTGAGCCTTCATCCTGATAGGCGCTTCTAGTATCCCATTGCCTTTGGAAGTAACATCAGAGGGTCTAACTTCAGGAGCATCAATTTCTTCAATTATCGGGCTTTTCACAGATGGCTTGACAGGTACATAAACTCTCGAGGGTCTGAAGACTGCCCGTGGAGGAGCAATCTCTGGAGAGAAGATCCTTCTGCTGCGAGTTATCTTTCTCATTCCCGCAATATTCCCTATATCAGGGGTTTCATCATCGTAATTCTCTTGGAATGATTCAATTTGTTTGATACCATGATAGAAGATTTCTCCTCCGTAGTTCCATGGTATCGTCTTGTTAGATTTATACGGGATAGGCCCCGACATGGTGATTTTCAACGGCACAAACTTAGGATCAGGCGTAATCTTGACAGGCCTTTTGCAGGTCTTGGGAAGATTGTCGGAGATGGTTATTATTGTAATGTCATTGGTTGAAGTAACAAAAGTAGCAGGAGTAACAAGAGTGATAATATCAACAAGAGTCTTTTGAAAGAGGATCTCTTGGGTATCCATCAGGCGTTGGATGCCTGATTTCAACAGTGGGCAGTCAGTTTGCAAGTTTGAACAAAAGTAGCAGTCTTTTCCACAGCCTGGGAATATCCCGGCTTTCATCAAATTCACTTTAATTACTGGTAACAGAGTCATTAATTCATTAATGGTGGTGACATGAAGATCTTCCATAACGGCATAGACATTATGACCGTGCTTCAACATTGGGGCAGAAATCACATTTGGCTTTTCGGGCACATCAAATTCTACCTCCTTGGCGTTGATTAAGTCTTGGATCTTGTTTTTAAGAGCCCAAAAGTTGTTGGTATCATTCCCTACACTGTCATAGTGGTATGCACATTTTTCATTGGAGTGAGAATAAGGAGAAGAGGTATTAGGTTTCTTCGGCGCTTCTTTCAAGTTGGTGAGATTCAGCTTTAACAGATGAGGGAGGACTTGAACCGGTGTCATGTTGATTCGGGTGAATCGCTGTTGTGGCCTTTCTACCCTTTGCTGATTTGCTCTTGGTTGATTGCTGCGAGGTTGATCGGTTGAAGAGTTTTGGATCATCACAGCCCCACCGTTGGTCGGTGCTCCATTCTTCTTTGGTTTTTCTGGGAATAAACAGCAGAAGCTTCCTTCTTAGCTGGGAAGGTCTTCTTAACAGCAGTGGAAGCGGAAGCATCCTTCTGAATTTTACCACTTTTAATGCCAGCCTCGACCCTTTCACCGGTCAGAATTAATTCGGTGAATCCTGCAGAGGAACTCCCGATTAAATGATTGAAGAATGGACCTGACAGAGTCCCTAAAACATGTCAACCATCTCTCTATTCGATAATGGTGGCTTCACCCTTCCAGCCAAATCCCGCCACTTCTGGGCATATTCCTTAAATCCCTCATTAGAAGCCATACCCATACTTTGTAGTTGAGTACGAGTAGGCGCTAAATCTGCATTGTATTGGTATTGTCGGTAGAAAACAGCAGCTAAATCTTCCCAGTTATGAACCTCAGACCTCTCAAGTTGATAGAACCAGTCCAACTGCGTGCCTGGCAAACTATCTTGAAAAAAGTGGACCCAAAGATCTTTATCAGAAGAGTGAGGTTGGATTTTTCTGACGTAGGATCTCATATGCATCTTTGGACAGGACCAACCGTCATACTTAGCAAATGTAGGTACTTTGAACTTGGGAGGAATGACGATCCCAGCAACCAACCCTAGTTCTTCGAAATCTAAACCAGGTACCCTTTGCAACTCCATGGCTGCCAAACGATCCTCAATATTTTTATACTTATCATCTGCATGGGGATATTGTTGTTCGGAGTAATCTTCATCCTCTTCCTCTTCCTCTTCTTCAACTTCAGATTTGGAAGGCATCGCAGCCCCTTTTCCTTTACCAACCCCTTCATCAGACGTCGAGGGGAACTCGAGAACCTTTCTAGCCTGGTTTTCAAACCTTCTCCCCATAGCGGCCATACCGGTCCTTTTCTTCTTTTTCTCTTTATCTTTCTCCAACAGTGCTTTAAGGTCCTCTTGACCCTTTGCTAAGGTCATGAGGAGTTGCTGGAATTGCGAATTCTGTGCTTGCAGATCCTTAACCGTCTGCTCCAAATCCATCTTGCTAAAATAAACAGCAGAAAGATAAGGAAACCTGGTGCGAAGACCTGTTTATGCATATGATGAATGATATGTTATTCATGTAATGCACTCAAGGATTCAGAAATTCAAATTTGTTGCAAACAAAAAGAATACGCGTCATATTAAGAAGAAATTTGTTAGTACATAAATGCCCCATGGGAAAAATATTACAAAATTCTTAATGTAAAAAGACATTGTGCATCCTCTTTGGCACGATGTAAGTGTTGAGAGTTTCCTCCTCATGAAGTCGGCGGGTAAGCTCAAAAACCTTCTTCTCACTGGCATAGAAGCTGGCTTCAAAAGTATTCCGTTCTTGCTTGAGCTGGATCCAACTCTTTTGTAGTTCTTCCAATGATGTTGGCATGTCTGGATGTAGGAGGGTGTATGGAACCTCTCCTTCCATAACAGGCTCTTTGATCACCGGGAGAATGTGGGGGTATGGCATCATAAGACTCTGGGTGCTGGTTCGTACCCACTTGAGATAAGGCTCAAGGGGGATGGAATTCTTTTGCCCCAGTGTCTTACTATCCACTTTGTTGGGCATCCTCCAAGCTCGGATAAACCTTTGTCGAAGTCCTTGCGCATCGTTGTCGAAGTAAAAAACTAGGTCAGGAATCAACATATCATGAGGACCATCCCTCCGGGAATACCCAAATTGCCTTAGAGCTAAAAAAGGGTTGCAGGTAATGCCTCCCCTAATGCCAAGTAAAGGGACATTAGGGAATTCTCCACAACGATCAATGATGATGACATTTTCTCTGGACCGAGAACACCAATGAACATCGGAATGTGTGAGGGTCATCAACCGCTGTGACCACCTTAAACCCTGCTCATTCTTCAAAATTGTTTGGGGAAGGTGATAAATAAACCACCTTGCTAGAAGAGGAGTACAACACATAAGATCACCTCTTTTCCTCATTGTTCGTGTGTAAAATGAGTGTAGGATGTCCCCAAGCAATGTAGGCACAGGATTCCGAGATATGAAAATATTGACAGCGTTCACATCTATAAGCTGATCAGGGTTTGGGAACAAGACCAACCCATAGATGAGGAGTGCCACAATCTCTTCAAAAGCTTGTAGATCTAGAGAATTCCAGTAGTCTTGTGCCTTCTCAAACATAAACTTTGCCAAGAAACCCTTGACACCACTTTTGGTTTCCCAATGACCTTTGATATCAGATGGTTGCAAGTGTAATGCTTAAGCAACATCTTCAGGCTTTGGTTCTCTTTCCGTACCGTTGTAGGGTAGTTGGTGGAGAATAGGAATTCTCAGGAGTTGAGAAAATTCCTCCAAAGTAGGTACTAGTTGATAATCAGGGAATGTGAAACAGTGGTGTAGGGGGTCAAAGAACTGGAAGATAACTTTCACAATGTCTTCTTCAATGTTGGAGTTGACCAAGTTGAGAAGTCTACCATGTCTTTCACTGAAGAGATAATTCTCTGGAATCTTGGAAGTAAGCTCCTTGAGTTGAGGAGGGATTCTCAAAAGGTTGACTTGAATTGTTTTCCTACGAAGAGATTCCATGACCTACAAAACAAGAACAAAGATGAAGATCTAAACCCTTGAAATAGGGCAGTCACAATTCTTCCAACTAGTCACAAATGACTCGAAGTCACGCGACATGTTCAAAAAGAAAAAGAAAAAGAAAATATGAATAAAAAATATTATGATGAAAAATAAAGAGACAAAAAGCCCCGCTAAGTCGGAACTTGAAAAAACAAGTCGCTTAGGCAAAAGTCAGGGCATCCCGCTGCACTTCAGAGTCAAAGTCAAACGGAATTTATCCCAAAGGTAAGGAAGAAATGGAAAGCCTGAAATGCGATAAAGGATTACAATGTGAAATCCTCAACAAAGAACAGAGTCGCGTGACAAGAAACCCAAAAGAAGCAGGAATGAGTGACTTGCATGTCCAAAGGAAACCTTGTTTGATTTCTCAACCGTCTCGAAATTTCTTTTGAGAGATGAATGTTCGTGCCAAGTTAACTTAACTTAGGACTGAAGAACATCATGAAGGGGGTGGGCACCAAATATTTTTTGAGCCTTAAATCTTTTTTTCTAAAACCGTGAACCAGTCCACGTTACAACCCTCAAAAGTCCTAATTGAAACATGGTTTATTTCGAAAGCATACTTCAATGAGATAGTGTTTCCTGACTCCCATTAATTTTGCTAAATTATTGTGATTGGTATCATATTTCTTTTGTTATCTTTCGTATAAAAAAATCCATGTCGCGTCCTGTTTAGTGATTCATTCACGAGGTTTTGCGACATTCTTTTCAAATAAAATCTTCAAGACTTACATAATTGTTGCATTAGAATTTTCATTCTTAGAATAAACATTTTCTGCTTGTAAAACAACTGCTTGATATCATGAAAGTTTACATTTGAGTATCAGCAAAAGGCATGTTGTCGGGAAGAGTTGTGGAGCAAAGAGGATGCAACATTCAGCCAATCTAGGGCCGTTATATTAAGATTCAACAAATCTATGAAAGCCATTTGATCAGAAAGGTTATCTTAAAAGCATGCAGCCAAGGGCAAGTTACGAAAGTTACTTTGATCAGCATGGTAAGCTTGAGACACCATATTGGTTTCCAGGGGCATATCCAGATTTCGTCAAGATAGTTACTATGTCTACCCCAAGCTGAGAACCTTCCTCAAGTTGTGTTATGATGTTGGGTTCATAATCCCATTTTTTCCAGTCTTGCTGCATACTTCTCCAGCTGAGTGTGATTCTTTACCCATCTAGGTGGTGATCAAACGGAGATTAAAAAGAGCTACGAAGCCTTTGCTCATTTGATGGAGTTCTTTCTCCCTTTTTATTGATATGGAATCTCTTGTTGAGCAGTGCTTTCTCTTGTTACGACATTATTGTTGTTATGTGCTTCCCAAGTAGCTAGACAAGGGCGGTATATTTTCTAAGAGGTGTTGAGACAACTGTCAAGTTTTTGGGTTTTCTCTCACCAAGTGTTGAGTTTGATTTAAAATCCCCATAATTTTGACTTCTTACTATAGTGTTAACTTCTTGGTTCCCCGGGAAGGTTCTCTCAAGTCATCTTGTTGGTATGTGCACAATCTTTGTGTGTTTCTCGGATAGTTGAAGATGATACCAGTGGGTGCAAGGTACAATATTTGGTTTGTGATCCTATTATCCCCGGCCAAGTCTCGGTTTGCTTTTAATTTTGGGTTTGCATGGTCATAAGCCTCTGTCCCAGATTCCCCAGCAAAGTTTTCCCTCATATGATGAAAGATTTTATTCCCTCTGTGTGCTAAGATATCACTCTTTTTGCAGTATTAGCATTAGTGTTGACTTCTTGATTTCCTGGGAAGGCTATACCAGGGCACCTTTTGTTGGAACAGGTTTGTATGATATGAAGACTCAATCCAATATTCTCCAATAAAGGCCTCATTTATTTGATAGAAGTCCTTTCTCCCCAAAGAAGTTGGTGCAATAATTACTCTCGAAGAATGTATCTCTGGTTTCCCCAGTGTGGCATGTATCTCTGGTTTCCCCAGTGGAGCACGTATCTCTGGTTTCCCCAGTGAAGAACTCATCTCCAGTGAAGAACGTGTCTCCGGTTTCTCCAGTGAAGAACGTATCTCCGGTTTCCCCAGTGGATCACGTATCTCCAGTTTCCCCAGTGAAGAACGTATCTCCGGTTTCCCCAGTGGAGCACGTATCTTGGTTTCCCCTCGATAATATGGTTTTGACCTCTCCATTGAAGTCAGCATGAAGTCCCCAGTAGATGTCTCGATGATGAAGTATTGTCTCCCTTAGTGAAGTCCGTATGTTTTTCTTCCTTCAAAGTGGTCCTGATTTCCCCAGTGAATGTTTTGACAATTTGGTTTCCATTTGCCTTATTCACAATCAGTATCGAAATCCCCAGTAGGAGTACGGACTGTGAAACATTTGTTTTCCCCATTGAAGTTTGTGTGCTATTCCTCGGGAAGGTTATCCCAGGGCATCTCTTGTTGGAATGAGTATTCATGATGAAAAGTTTTCAATCCTCAATTTTTCTCTCTCCAGGGAAGTGGACTTGAATCCCGCAGTGAGGTTTGGTTGTCTCGGCGTCAGTCTACTTTATTTGAGACTAGTTTTGCAATCTTCAGTAAGCACGTTGTTTTTGGAAAACTGGTTTCTCCGATGAAAACGGAAGAAAGATGTTTTATCCCGGTATCTGTTTGATTTAGCTACATCCGGATTATGTTTCTCCTCAGTGAAGTTAGGATAGACAATAGGTTTGGTTTCCGCAGTTGCTTTTACCTTTCTTGGATTTATCTTTTTGGTTGAAGTTTAGACCAATGTTGTTAGTACCTGAGGCAGTTTTGTTCGATTATGTATCCTTTTACCAGCATATGCACGATATCACTCATACATTCATACATGCATCATGCATTGTTACAAATCATTTTTTATTGACATTGTGTTCAAACCTTCCTTCAGCGCTCCTTGCTTAGTTGGATTTGGTTTTCCCTCTTGAGTTTATTTCTCAAAGGATGTATCTTTTTTATCCGTCTTGCTCCAGTTTGTTTCTAATTGGATTCGTGGTTGCATGACAATATTATTTACTCCGGATTTCTGAGGACTTTGAGCTTTGATTTGTGCATTTATTTTGCACGGGAAGACTTTATCTCTTCAGCAGGAATAATGTGGCATTTCCCCAGGAAGTCATATTTCATTTCCCCAGGAAGTCATATCTATTTCCCCAGGAAGCCACATTTCTATCCCCAGAAATTCGTTTCTTTTTGCAATCCTCCATGACAACAAGCAACAGGTATCTTTGTTTGAGCAACTTGTGCTTCCCTGTACAAGTCGACGTAACTTTTTTTGCTATTTCCTCTATGAGTGGCTAGCTTGCAGTCTTTTGTCAGTTTACGCCAGTGGATCGCAAGACTTTCAAATTCACAGAAATTGCTCGTTGTGAAATCTTTGCAAGTGGAAGTATCTTTATTTGAGACAACTTACATATTACCCTTTCTAGGAGGAATTTATTGGTTAAGGAAGAAGTTGAGACCCGTTCTAGGTGAAACACCAGAAGTTTGGGGAACATATGATATTTTCAAAATCTACCTTCAGTGAACGTTAGTAGTGCATCGGCAGTGAACGTTGGTGTTTCTTATCTTTTTGCTATCATCAGTGAACGGTGGTGGTTCCTCGTCAATGAACGGTGATGGTATGATATTTTCAGAATCTACCTTCAGTGAAGGCTGGTAGTGCATCGGCAGTGAACGTCGGTGTTTCTTATCTTTTTGCTATCATCAGTGAACGGTGGTGGTTCCTCGTTAGTGAACGGCGATGGTATGATATTTTCAAAATCTACCTTCAGTGAATGTTGGTAGTGCATCGACAGTGAACGTCGATGTTTCTTATCTTTTTGCTATCATCAGTGAACGGTGGTGGTTCCTCGTCAGTGAACAACGATGGTATGATATTTTCGAAATTTACCTTCAATGAACGGTGGTGGTTCCTCATTAGTGAAAGGCGATGGTATGATATTTTCAAAATCTACCTTCAGTGAACGTTGGTAGTACATCGACAGTGAACGTCGGTGTTTATTATCTTTTTTCTATCATCAGTGAACGGTGGTGGTTCCTCGTCGGTGAACAGTGATGGTATGATATTTTCAGAATCTACCTTCAGTGAACGTTGGTAGTGCATCGGCAGTGAACGTTGGTGTTTCTTATCTTTTTTCTATCATCAGTGAACGGTGGTGGTTCCTCGTCAGTGAACGACGATGGTGTGATATTTTCAAAATCTACCTTCAGTGAACGTTGGTAGTGCATCGGCAGTGAACATTGGTGTTTCTTATCTTTTTGCTATCATCAGTGAACAGTGGTGGTTCCTCGTCAGTGAACGGCGGTGGTATGATATTTTCAAAATCTACCTTCAGTGAACGTTGGTAGTGCATCGGCAGTGATTGTCGGTGTTTCTTATCTTTTTGCTATCATCAGTGAACGGTGATAGTTCCTCTTCAGTGAACGGAGATGGCATGATATATTTTCTCTTCTACCTTCAACTATTGAGTTGGTAGTTTACCGTCATCTGTGAGTCGATATATCTTCTCCTCTCTACCTTCAGTGAATGTTGGTAGACATCGACGGTGAACGTCGATGCTTGTTATCCTCCTCTCTGGTTCTATTCTTTTGGTCCACCAATGATTTATTTTCCTGGTGGGGTTGCTCCTTTGTTTCTTCATTTTTGTGGCATCCCCAGTGTTACTTTGCGTCTCTTTTGTTCTGTTCATATGCATCCATAATCATAAGCATTGCATGGCATCTTAGAGACAAAAATAGGGCTTGTTTTATATTTAAGTATCTTCAATCGCGTCGATACGAAGATTTGTAACCTTTGTATCTCCGGATAGAAGACACTTAAATAAGGGCAGCTGTTATACCCCAATTTTTGCCCCTAAGATTCCTCTATCATATCATATCCACTCGATCATAACAAGATCACATTAGGGTTGGTTCTTCCTCTTTTTTCCTATCTTAACGTTTGCTCTTGAGGAATCTCCAAGCACCTTGGTTGTGTATTTTGTATATGTGTTGTTGACTAACATCTAATCAAAATACAAAAAATATTTGTCTTTGTCTTTGTATATTTTTGTTTTGTAGGTACCAAGTCGAAGCATCTGACAAATAAGAAAATTAACAAAAATTCATTTTTTTCACTGATGCAATCGATTTCTCTTAGAGTGCAATCGATTGCACATAGTGCATTTTGCGCCATTTTTGGAAAAAATACACTGCAAATCGATTTGCACTATAGTGCAATCGATTGCACAGCGTGGAAATTTAAAAAAAAATCAGCATTTTAAACTTGTCAAATTTTGGCTCCAATTTTCCTTCACTTTTGAAATATGTATCATTAATTCAAATTTTAGTGCCAATCTTTCATTTTTAAAAAAGAATTATCATTAATTCAAATTTTGGCTCTAATATTTGAAAGAATTATCATTAATTCAAATTTTGGCTCTAATTTTTGAAAGAGTTATCATTAATTCAAATTTTGGCTCCAATAATCAATTACCAAACTACCACTAATACCAATCCTAAAACTCTATAAATAGAGCTCTCATTTCATTCAAATTTCAAGCTTTTGATAGCCAAATCCACCTTGCTAAAAAATCTCTCAATTCTCTCCATCTACCAAATTCACTCAAAGCTCCATTTTCAAAAAGTTAGTAAGCTTTGCATTGAAGCTTACTAATCTTTGAACTAAACCTTCATCCAAACACTTTTTCTCCATCAATTCTCTACATCCAAGCTTGGTCAATTGATTCTTGTGGTTGAATTGAAGCAAATTCTTGAAGTTGTTTTGATAATTCTCTAGATCTACATTGGGTAAGTTGGATAATCCATCTTTCACAATGTGATCTCTTGGTGATCTTTGGGATTGATTCTTTGAGCATTATTTTGTGATTTCAATGGTGTTATTTTCTCATAATTTGATGGAATTTTCGTGCTCAAGTGGATCCATGATCATAAGGTGTTTGATGGAAAGTTTGAACAAGAAATTTCCCTTTTAAAATGTTGTTTTTGTTATTGTTACTGTGTACAATCGATTTGCACTAAGTGTAAATCGATTGCACAGAAGCAATTTCACGCGAATTTTTGAAAAATGTACTGTGTAAATCAATTTACATAGTAGTGTAAATCGATTTACACCAGGACATAATGTATTTTTTGACTTGTTTTGGGGAAGCTTTGATCCAAAATGCTTTTTTCTACTCACTCCTTTTGATTGTTGGTTTAGATTGCAATTTTAAATGTCCAATTTGTCTTTAAACTCAATGGACTTTGTGATGTAGATGAAGTTAGATAAATGTTCATCAATTCAAATCTACCTAAGAGTTAATTATTTAATTCATTTTTGGTGCTTTAGATTAATGATATGTTTAGTGCTTTAATCCATCTAGAGGAGTGGTTGAATTTAAAGATGAAAGAATTTTGAAATGGTGATCCAAATTAACTTATCATTTCCCTCCCTCTTCATCTTATCCCTTTCTTTTTTAATTGTGATACATGTTAAGGGATGGTGATCTCTATATCATTTATCCAAACATGAAGTACATAGATTGCTATTAACCGACCTCAAAATAGGTGTGACTTCTACATAAGTCCACTTACGATTGCTTAACATAGCGCTAAATTTTGTCCCGATTCGAATAAATGATCATTTGTGGCCCAAACTTATGATTGCAAGCCCAAGTATGTTAATTTGATTTGGTTCTACCAATCTTCTAATGGATCTACAACACCTTTGGTCAACGCGGATCACTTAAACATCGTTGATCATTACATGTTGCCTTGTGAGAATTCCAAAATGGATGATATACTTGACAAAAAGCAAATGCAACTTGTTGTGTAGAGGCTTTGGTTTTACCAATCCCCTAATGAGTTCCAAATGCAAGTTTCAAGATGGTCATCCAACTAACCACTAATTACTAACAATTAACTTTACTTTACGTTTTTATTTTCATGCTTTATGTACCATTTACTTTTAGCATTTTACATTTCATGCTATTTTCATCTTTTCTCACTTGAGTATTTACTTTTATGTCATTTTTATTTTGCTCACTTGAGCTTTTCTTTCTTTTTAAAGACACCTAATAATCAACATGAACCATAAAAATCATTAATGATACTTGGACTACATGGTTACTATCCTTTGCATTATGGAGTGATGTACTTCTTGGACTTAGGATTAGAGACCTTGGCCTATCTTGGAGACTTCGTGACTTTATTTGATATTTTGTCTGGAGTTCTTGAGGTTTACCTCAAGACATTGGGTTGTTTGTTTGTTTTGTGTGCAGGTTATTGAGATTACGATCTTTGTTTGTAATCTAGAATTCACCCGTATACAGCCGTTACTCTGCCCAATTTTTGCGAAGACTTAAAACACTTGAAGTTTGGTTTTCTCAAGAGGTCTAGTATCTTTGCTTGCTTGGTTTCAATCCGAAGAATGAGAATTCTATATTGAATCATAATGTCAACTATTTGCTTCTTGTTGGTTAGATGGTTATTATCCCTAGCTTTTACCTTATGCTTTAGGATAGCCTCTTCTTCTCCTCCCATCTTCTTTAATTTCAAAAATCTTCTCCCTCCTTTAAAAAAAAACTCTTCTTGTTTTGAAACTTGAAACATTTTTCATAATAAACTTGGTCTTAGGTCCATACATCTTCGAAACATTTTCATAAATAAATTTCAATCAATTTAATAATACCTTGACCTTTTTTTGTGAGAAGACTAAAAGTCAATCAATCTCATTTCAAACCATTTTGCCACTTTAGCTTTTATCTTTAAACTTTTCTCAAAAGATTAGACTCTTGTCAATCCTTGTAGTGATAAACAACTATGCTTCTATAATATATAGTGAAGTGAGATATTTTCCACTTGGGTGTTGAGTGAGGCATTGTTGATTTTAAAATCCAAGCCATATCCTCCACTTTGAGATGATGCAAATTCTCCTTTCTCATGATTGTGGGTAGTAAGTATGTTTTTCACACGGACAACTGCGATGATGTCTTATCTCATAAAATCAACCAACACACTTGTGTTTCAAATTTTTAAAAGAGGAACTACGTGTACCCTAATCCCCTATTGCACGAAAGGTGGTATGTAGGTGTTGTACCCCAAAATTTTCCCTCCCATATTCTTCAAGATTTGCAAAGAGCATGCTTCAAAATCTCTCAAGGGTTGCACAGTTCAATGGCCTCCTAACAGTCAAAATTAGGGTTTTGGTTATGGAAAAGAAATTGAAGTTTCCAAGGGTCCAAACAAGTCCCACATGCCCATAAACATTGTCAAGCATCCTTATGCCAAGTTTCAAGACTTACAACACAAAATTGCACAGTCAAAAACCCTAATTGCTCAACAGTCAACTGTAGGGGCAAAATGGTCATTTGACAGTCAAAAGTCCAAATTTTTGGTCAACATCTTATTTTGAAGCCACAAACATCATTTGATCAATTCTTGATCATGATTCTCAAGGCATGGCTCAAAAAGTCTCAAGATGCAAAAGTTTCTATTTTTGGACAGTTGAAAAAGTCAACTGTAACTTGACCAAGGCATAACTTCCACATGGATTATCAGAAAAATTCCATCCAAAGCTCATTTTTAAGAGAATGAAATTTCCTACAACTCATCTTCACACTTCAAGTCCAAGAAATGCTCTCACAAAAAGTTATCAATCTCAACATTATAGGTCATTTTCAAAAGTCAACAAAAAGGCACTTTAAGTCAAAGACCATAACTTGAGATTGGTAAATCAAAATGACATGGGACCAAAGGCATTCGTTAGAGGACTTCAATAACTTTCCAAAACGTCCAAGAACATGATCAAAGCTTAAAAATTGAGCAAGATATGCCTTGTGGAAGTTGGGAAATTTTTGGGAATTTTGAAAAGTCAACTTTGCTTCAAATGCCTCAAAATTGCTAATGGGCCACAATTTCTTCCAAGAATCATCACCCAAAAGCTATGCACGACCCATTGACCCAAAGGGGAGTTATTTTCTTAATTTTTATTAATTATTTAAATTTTTATTACTATTAATTCATTTAATTAAAATTAAATATGAAAAAATACTAAAGCATGTATTTTAAATCTTTTTGTGCAGCATATTCTCTCATTAAAGCCTCAAGATTTCGTGCATACTCCATAAGGAAAGAATCTTCAATGATTGGCATAAGAATGGTAAGAAAAAGATTGAAAAAATCATGGAAGATCACAAACTTGAAAGGCATTAAAACAAGGCTTTGGGCTTGATCTTTTTACCCTAATTCATTGACATATATGCGTACATCACAACCCTAATCAAAAAAACAAAAAAGCTGCGCTCAGAATAGAGAATCAAACATGTATTTTTCACAAAAAAAGCCAAAACTGATTTCATAGCTAGAGTTTGTTAAAAGGCAAAAGAACCATTCCAAAGGCTTGCTGAGACAACCAGGAAGCTTTCTCAATCAAAATCACATCCCCATACATCCAGAATTGGTAGAAACACGTTGCCCTGTTCATGAACTTTTGCATATTCGTATTTTGATTTGCACGCATTTTCCATACATTCTAATGATTGTTTTACACTAACATGATCATGCTGAAGTTAATGGTGCCATTGAATTGAATTAATATTGTCTGTAGCGAAATATGCCATTGACGTTTTCTAGGTTTTCATAAGCTTGAAATTGGGGACTTCTTCATGAGGAAAAATTGGCCGTCCTAACCAATACCATTGAACTCAGAAACTCCAGACGAATCTAACCATCTCATCACGCTCTTTTTATATTCATGTATGGCCTATTCACTATTTTCCAGGTTTAGGGTTAGTGGGGGTTTAAAACCCCCGCTATCTGTCTTATGAATGCAGGCAAAACGAAGAAGAAAGGAGACGTGGCTCATAGGGACTGGCGCATTTGAATTTTGGCGCGTTGGATACCATTCAGTACTGCTTTGCCTTATGTTCTTCGCTTGCCTATTTCCATACAACGTGCACGCATGGCTCAGACGGTTGGACGTACATGGGGTAAACGCTAGGACCTGGGTTCGATTCCCAGGTCCCCTTGTTATATTTCATATTTTTTCCTCTAATCTGTTCCAATACAGCAGGCTCTTCAGTGGTTTATCAAACACCCAACGCCTAGGCCTGCCACATGTCCCAGGAGATGAATCCAAAGGTCAGGATGTGAGGCCCACCATACGCATCAGTGAACCACCAATACACAATCTCAGAAAAGTCAAACAAGGCCTCTAATCTGTTGGGCCTAATTGCTTCCCATGCACCTCCATAATTGGGTCAAAACCCCCCATGTTTGCCTTTTCTTTCTCTATTTTTATTCTTTCCTTTTATTTATTTTAATTATATTATTTGTTTTATTTAATTCCACAAAATTAGTTTCATAATGCAAAAATACAAAAAAAATCAGAAAGTTAAAAATAAAATATGTTTATTATTTAATTCACTAATATTTATTTTGTAAATAAATTTAATAATCAATTTAGTTTTAATTTTAGGTTTTTAACTTTAATGCTTTTTCTTAGATAATTAAAAAAAATAAAAACAGGTCTTTTAGCATTTTTTATTCTTTTTCTTAATAAATAATCTTTTTTATTTCTTATCATTATTAATTATTAACTTATTTTGTAAATAAACATGTCATTAAATAATTAGGTTAAATTAGGTTAAACTTAAACCATTTTCTTTAATAATTAAAAACAAACTAGAATTAGAGTTTTTATTTAAATTTCTAATTTCAATTAATCTTCCTTCTTTTATAAATACAAAAACTCCAAAAATAACTTCTTTTTTCTTATTGAATAATTTAATTAATTTGTAATTTTATATTTAATTTCTTTAAAGGGTCCAACGCCCTCGCATTCGATTATAATTTCTTTTCGCATGTTCATTTTTATTTCCTTTTTAAATTTCATGTAATTGCCCCAAAGCTTTGTAATAGATAATTAGGACATTTATTTCCCGTATTTTATTTATTCAAATCGGGTCTTGGTTTAATTTGGCAATGTAGACCCGCGCCTTGTAATAGCGTAGGACTTTTATTTTCCGCACTTTAAATTCCGCACTTTTAAACTGTTAATCACATGAAAGAATGTATGCCCAAATAAAATCAACGCGTAGCTCACCAATGCATGACAAGACAAATAATAACTGAAAATGACACACAATTCACACACCACTCCTAGGGTACGCCTCACTGTTGCCTTGCCCCTCGAAACGTGGTCGTCGAGTAGAGGACGTTTTAGTAAGTCCTCATGTCCATGAACATGGCATGGGGGTAGCTTCTAAGGTGTCTTCCTATTGCTCTGGTGACCACACTGTCCCTAAACTCGAATTGACGCGAACACCTCCAACGGTGGTGCTACCTACCTCTCAATGGTGGGATGGCACTATCTTAAGGACATTTACACAGACTAATTCCTTAGGGTAGGTAGATGACTCGTAGATACTTGCTCTAATTCAAAACAAATCAAAAACTTCCTTTCACACCGACACTTTGCAAAAAGCTTTCAAAATAATTTTTCAAACACTCTTGAGGACTGACACAAGATTCGAACTGAAATTTTAAACGAAACTTTTTCAAACCCACTCACACTTTGAAAAGCAAACTCTTTTGAAAACACAATGAGCAAGTATCTAAGAGCCCATGGATAACCATGGATAGAAAGGGTGCTAACACCTTCCCTTTCTATAAATCTACCTCCCGAACCGAGAGATAATCTCATAAGGAATTTTGCTGTGCTTTTGTCCTGTCCATGTTGGAGAAAATAAAAGACGGTGGCGACTCTTGCTTCCGCGACATTTCGCGATTCAGCGTTAAACAGTCAGTTCCAGATCCACCGATCACAGAACTGGCGACTCTACTGGGGAACTCTTATAAGTGAGGTATACCTTAGGATTAGACCACTCTTATGTTTTCAATTGTATGCCTTGATTGCTTTTATATTTGTGGGCTTACATCGTAATTTCATAGATCCTAACCCGGATCTGGGGAATACCCTTTTAGGTAGCATAAGCTGTGAGGGACCTGTCCGGCGTAGACCGACACGGGTGAAGCAGTGGCTACGTTGGTGTGACACCTTGGTCTGTACCGATATCCCTTGTGTTGCAACAAGGAGAATATGGGTCTTCTGAGGAGTCATTAAGCACCAACCGACCTTAGAACCTTAAATGACCCAACTTGGCCAATAGAATAGTAGCAGTATGCTACGCCCATTGAGGCTAAACTCTCGTGATGGTTCTGGCCGCAAGAAAAGATTGCGATGCTGGAGTTATGACCGATTGAGGGTAGTCAGTGATATTGGGATCCTCTAGAACCCGGTTACTTCTGATAGGACAGGTCTTAACCAACAAACTGAAAGAGGGTAATACCTAGACCCCATGCTGGCCTAAACTCTAAGGGCTTCTCTTGTGTGACTTGTGTGCCTTCGTACTTGACTACTTGCATGCTTGTTATCTGACACTCGAGTTTCTTGCAGGTTTTGTTTATAGTCCTTAATTGGGACGCATAACAGGGTTTACTTGAGTTTCTTGCAGGTTTTGTTTACAGTCCTTAATTGGGACTCATAACATCATACCATTGCATACATCCTACATAAGGACTAACCCATTTCAAGGATCTCAAGGGCCTGTGATGCAAGTTATGATAAAGCAGACGTTTAGCAAGGGGCAAAGGGGATTTATTTTCCTCTAGACAAGGTTGTCAGGGGCTATGACCCACTCGATATGGTGAGCCCTGACCCTTGAAGAAGGATTCTCAGCAACATGGAGTTCCTTCAATCAAGCTACAAATTCAAATGCTAACAACCTTTTTGTTTACCCTGCGAGGTCCTTGAAAACATTACATACATATCATACATATCATTGCATTACAGGTACCCTCTTGACAGGTCACTCACCATCTTCGCTGTTTATTTCAGCAATGGCTTTCCAACCGGACAACCAAGATATTCGGACTCAGAACGCCCAACTGCGAGAAATGTTCTTGAACCTATCCCAGGGACAAGAAGAAATAAAGACTCTCCTCACCAGGAATTTGACCTTAGGGAATGCAGGGGGCATCAGGAACGATCAGCTCGAAGGGCTACAAATTGAGTTGGCAACCATGAAGATCCAAATGATGGGGCAGTTGATGGGCCAAATGACTCTCATTCAGGAATTAGCTCAAAAACAAGAAGAGCTCCGGGTCCTCGTCACCAAGCTGATTCAAAATAATCCAGTGGGGGAAACAACCAAGGTTGAAGTTCCAGTCAGCATTCAACCACATGCGGGGAAAGAAGACAAAGGAAAATCTCCTCAACTTGCTTCAGGGTCACGAGCCCAGCCTCAACGGGGTAGTCAGCGTAAATGATATACGCCTGGAAGACATTTCTCTGAAACTGATATACCATCATCCTTTATACTGAAGCGCTTGCTGGAGGTCAATCTGATCACTCTAAAGGACCCTTCTAAGAATCCCAACAGGACACCTTCGAGGTATAACCCCGACACCCGCTGCACTTATCATTCAGACAGCCCAGGGCATGCTACAGACGACTGTTGGACCTTGAAGAACAAAATTCAGGACTTGATTGACGAAGGGGTGATAGAGTTCATGCCGGATGGCGAGATGAAAATATTCCGCTGAGAATTCTCCATTTGAGATGACTATCTCAAACTAGAAAATTTTTATTCACTAGAATTTTTCAAGTTGTAATTCTCTTTTGATTGTTCAAACATTTGTTCATTGTTAAACGTTGTTATTTCATTAATGCATCGCATATGTCTGTTTTGAAGCAATATATTCACATTTATTATGCTTAAAAAACTGTTTTCATATTTTTGTGATGTTCAATGCTCGATTAATAATTCTAAGCCTCTTGAGGGAGGATGACGAAAACGATACCACGATCTTTACAGTATGCTTTTGAATAGACCCCGCTGATGAGGTACAGGCATTGTTTCAATCCCTAAACACTGGAGTTATAAGGAAGATAATCCCTCGTCAATCCCTCTGAGCCAAAGAAGTAGGAGTTTTTCTTTTCGAACATTAAAACCCTTTATCATAACCTGGGGCAGGGTAGTTCTCTCAGTTGATCCAAGTGCATAACAAATGGCACCAAAGAGGTCCTTACAAAAAAAAGAAGACAGTGATGATTCCGAATGATCATAAGGATAGGCAGTCATTATATCTCAGAAATAAAAACCCAATAAGTCAAAACCTATAAAGGAGACTTACAAGACTGGGGCATCCCGCTGACTGTAATCACAAAAGAAACAGTTCAGGCAAAAAAAATAGGGATAGCAAAATCAAAAAGGAAGAGGTCATACAAACCCTCAACAAAAACAAAAAAATGACTGCCTAATCAAAATAAACCGTCAGTACCCGAACCATCACTGGTATATCAAAGCAAAGACGCAACAAAGTCTAACGCATGATCATCTGAGTTTAGGTTTGAAGAACATCACGAAGAGGGGGTGGGTACAAATAATTTGAGCCTTTATCCTTTGTTTCTTAAGCCGTGAACCTGGCCACGTTATAACCCTTGAAAAGTCCTAGCTGAAGCATGGGTTAGCTCGAAAGCATACTGTTACAAAGGTATCCTGACTCCTTAAGGCTTGCGTTAAAATAACGAGTTGGCATCACTGTTTACAAAAAAAAATTCACTTGTTTTTATGAAAAAAGAATGCATTTTCAAAATCTTCAAGACAAACATAAGCTTTGCATTTTTAACATAACTTTGTTCGAATATGACTATTTGTTCGAACAGCAGAGAAATTCGCACGAAGAATATCTAGTGAACAAAAGCACTTCCAATCAAGGGGCACGACATGATCATGATCTATTATCTGGGGCAGTCAGGTCAAGATTCGGAGAATCCCTCAAAGGTCAAATAGCCTGGGGCAAATCTCTGCCTGGGTCACTCCAGCAACGAATCTTGCCTGATTAAGCATCTTCTGGGGCATGACAAAACACTTCTAACAGGGGCAACTCCCTACATTATGAGAATGTGGTCATAGTCGGAAAAATACTACGCAAAATCAAAGACCCTCTAGGTTGACACACCTAGGCAAAAAAAAATAAAGGCTTCCCGGCGAACCAAAAGGGTTCGGGCAGAAATGAGGGATAAAATGAAAATTTTTTGTACACCCGGCAAGTCGAAAACCTGAAAAGGCGTCTTGGGCAAAAACGGGTATCCCGGTGGACTGAAAACCTGAAAGGGAGGTCCAGGAAAAAGTTAGGGATCAAAAGCGTACGACTATGTCCCGGCATCTCGACACTTGCCTACCAGAAGAAGGTTGGTCCATCAATAACTATCAGCACCTCACAGGTCTTCCTCTCCCACCTCAGAAACAGGGGCAGTAATGAGTCGTCCAAGCGATCTAATTGCTCTGTCCACGAGATACAAGGTATGATCAGCTGAAGAACATAACCAGTACATCTTAATTCCCCAGAGAGTGAGTCAGCAAGTCAATGCACTCTCCCCAAGCAAAGCTATACAATCAGCATTAAGGAAGTTGGGTATTCCCCGCAGATCTCAACATTCCCCAACACATCATACAGACATTCTTAACAAGCATCCCCGGCAGTCTTGATCTAAGATTGTTCCCCGGTGGTATACCAGACATTCAGCGGAGCCACTTCCCCAATGCATCTCAAAATTTCCCCAGGAGAGTCCAATCAAGATTTCCCCAGGAAAGTTTGAATCATCTCCCCAGCAGGAAGCTTATCCCAAGTAGATTCTGGAAGCTTATCCCCCGCAGAGCATGAACGTGTCTCCCGGCTTTATTCAAAGGTTATTTCCCTACCAGGATATAACTGGGTTATCCTCAGCCAAAAGCCATGGAAAGATTGTCCTCGGCGAAGTCTTCCTATCCCCAGCGGAGTTACCATCAACATCTCAACAGCACACCTCTCTCTCCACAGAGTATTGTTCCCCAGCAAGATCGCTAGAATAAATTCTTCCCCGTAGAGTAATCCATTCGCCAAGTTTATTCCCCAACGGAGTTATCTTCTCCTACCGGTATTCTTGCGACTATCATCCCCAGCGGAAACAACAAAGCATTATTCTCCAACATCAGCCCAGGATGTGACTTCCCGGCACCCGTCAAGGATATACTTTCCCAGACAAAAACATACATTCATAAACATCGCGTTTTTATACATTATAGCATGCATATATGCATCATGAACATACAATCTCATTTATGTTGAGAACATCATTGCTTGATCCATATCATGCATTGCATATGACTGACCTTTACCTTTAAGGAAAGATCCAGTCAAGTTCTCAGCTATGCCCAAGGCCTTCTCTGGTTCAGTCAGATCGACCCTAAGATCTCCCTGATTCTTATCCAGTTGAAGATTCCAAGACCTTGCCTGGTTCAGTTAAATCGACTCCTAAAGATTTTTCTGATTCTTATCTAGTCAAAGGCCTTCTCTGGTTCAGTCAGATCGACCCTAAGATCTCCCTGATTCTTATCCAGTTGAAGATTCCAAGACCTTGCCTGGTTCAGTTAAATCGACTCCTAAAGATTTTTCTGATTCTTATCTAGTCAAAGGCCTTCTCTGGTTCAGTCAGATCGACCCTAAGATCTCCTTGATTCTTATCCAGTTGAAGATTCCAAGACCTTGCCTGGTTCAGTTAAATCGACTCCTAAAGATTTTTCTGATTCTTATCTAGTCAAAGGCCTTCCCTGGTTCAGTCATATCGACCCTAAGATCTCCTTGATTCTTATCCAGTTGAAGATTCCAAGACCTTGCCTGGTTCAGTTAAATCGACTCCTAAAGATTTTTCTGATTCTTATCTAGTCAAAGGCCTTCTCTGGTTCAGTCAGATCGACCCTAAGATCTCCTTGATTCTTATCCAGTTGAAGATTCCAAGACCTTGCCTGGTTCAGTTAAATCGACTCCTAAAGATTTTTATGATTCTTATCTAGTCAAAGGCCTTCTCTGGTTCAGTCAGATCGACCATAAGATCTCCCTGATTCTTATCCAGTTGAAGATTCCAAGACCTTGTCTGGTTCAGTTAAACCGACTCCTAAAGATTTTTCTGATTTTTATCCAGTCAAAGGCCTTCTCTGGTCCAGTTAAATTGATTCCTAAAGATTTCTCTGATGAAGAGTCAGTTGAATATTCCAAGACCTTGTCTGGTTCAGTTAAATCGACTCCTAAAGATTTTTCTGATTCTTATCCAGTCAAAGGCCTTCTCCGGTCCAGTTAAATCGATTCCTAAAGATTTTCCTAATGAAGACTCAGTTGAAGATTCCAAGACCTTGTCTGGTTCAGTTAAATCGACTCCTAAATATTTTTTCTGATTCTTATCCAGTCAAAGGCCTTCTCCGGTCCAGTTAAATCGATTCCTAAAGATTTTCCTAATGAAGACTCAATAGAAGACATCCCAGATTCTCTCATCGTTATTGTTGAGGTAGTAATCGCCCCAGATTCTCTCATCGTTACTGTTGAGGTAGTAATCGCCCCAGATTCTCTCATCGTTACTGTCGAGGTAGTAATCGCCCCAGATTCTCTCATCGTTACTGTTGAGGTAGTAATCGCCCCAGATTCTCTCATCGTTACTGTTGAGGTAGTAATCGCCCCAGATTCTCTCATCGTTACTGTTGAGGTAGTAATCGCCCCCAGATTCTCTCATTGTTACTGTTGAGGTATTAATCGCCCCAGATTCTCTCATCGTCACTGTTGAGGTAGTAATCGCCCCAGATTCTCTCATCGTTACTGTTGAGGTACGCAAGTTCTCGCTAAGGAATCTCTTACGCGATCGACACCCAGATGGAATCTATAAGCCCATCCACCTATCTATCACCTCTCAGCATGGCATCTATAATCCCATCTTCCTATCCATCAATCTCCAAATGGCATCTGTAAGCCCATTCCCACCATCGCACTACTATGTGAGCGCAAATTTCTGGGCACTCTAGTGTTCAATCATCTTCCACCCTCGGATTACGAAAGGCACGTCAGCCAATCTACATCCTCAGGTCTAAGAAGATTGAACAGGGGCAACTGTTGTACCCCAAAATTTGCCCTCCCATATTCTTCAAGATTTGCAAAGAGCATGCTTCAAAATCTCTCAAGGGTTGCACAGTTCAATGGCCTCCTAACAGTCAAAATTAGGGTTTTGGTTCTGGCAAAGAAATTGAATTTTCCAAGGGTCCAAACAAGTCCCACATGCCCATAAACATTGTCAAGCATCCTTATGCCAAGTTTCAAGACTTACAGCACAAAATTGCACAGTCAAAAACCCTAATTGCTCAACAGTCAACTGTAGGGGCAAAATGGTCATTTGACAGTCAAAAGTCCAAATTTTTGGTCAACATCTTATTTTGAAGCCACAAACATCATTTGATCAATTCTTGATCATGATTCTCAAGGCATGGCTCAAAAAGTCTCAAGATGCAAAAGTTTCTATTTTTGGACAGTTGAAAAAGTCAACTATAACTTGACCAAGGCATAACTTCCACATGGATTATCAGAAAAATTCCATCCAAAGCTCATTTTGAAGAGAATGACATTTCCTACAACTCATCTTCACACTTCAAGTCCAATAAATGCTCTCACAAAAATTTATCAATCTCAACATTATAGGTCATTTTCAAAAGTCAACAAAAGGCACTGTAAGTCAAAGACCATAACTTGAGATTGGTAAATCAAAATGACATGGGACCAAAGGCATTGGTTAGAGGACTTCAATACCTTTCCAAAATGTCCAAGAACATGATCAAAGCTTAATAATTGAGCAAGATATGCCTTGTGGAAGTTGGGATATTTTTGGGAATTTTGAAAAGTCAACTTTGCTTCAAATGACTCAAAATTGCTAATGGGCCACAATTTCTTCCAAGAATCATCACCCAAAAGCTATGCACGACCCATTGACCCAAAGGGGAGTTATTTTCTTATTTTTTATTAATTATTTGAATTTTTATTTCTATTAATTCATTTAATTAAAATTAAATATGAAAAAATACTAAAGCATGTATTTTAAATCTTTTTGTGCAGCATATTCTCTCATTAAAGCCTCAAGATTTCGTGCATACTCCATAAGGAAAGAATCTTCAATGATTGGCATAAGATTGGTAAGAAAAAGATTGAAAAATATCATGGAAGATCACAAATTTGAAAGGCATTAAAACAAGGCTTTGGGCTTGATCTTTTTACCCTAATTCATTGACATATATGCGTACATCACAACCCTAATAAAAAAAACAAAAAAGATGCGCTCAAAATAGAGAATCAAACTTGTATTTTTCACAAAAAAAGCCAAAACTGATTTCATAGCTAGAGTTTGTTAAAAGGCAAAAGAACCATTCCAAAGGCTTGCTGAGACAACCAGGAAGCTTTCTCAATCAAAATCACATCCCCATACATCCAGAATTGGTAGAAACACGTTGCCCTGTTCATGAAATTTTGCATATTCGTATTTTGATTTGCACGCATTTTCCATACATTCTAATGATTGTTTTACACTAACATGATCACGCTGAAGCTAATGGTGCCATTGAATTGAATTAATATTGTCTGTAGCGAAATGTGCCATTGACGTTTTCTAGGTTTTCATAAGCTTGAAATTGGGGACTTCTTCATGAGGAAAAATTGGCCGTCCTAACCAATACCATTGAACTCAAAAACTCCAGACGAATCTAACCATCTCATCGCGCTCTTTTTATATTCATGTATGGCCTATTCGCTATTTTCCAGGTTTAGGGTTAGTGGGGGTTTAAAACCCCCGCTATCTGTCTTATGAATGCATGCAAAACGAAGAAGAAAGGAGACGTGGCTCATAGGGACTGGCGCATTTGAATTTTGGCGCGTTGGATACCACTCAGTACTGCTTTGCCTTATGTTCTTCGCTTGCCTATTTCCATACAACGTGCACGCATGGCTCAGACGGTTGGACGTATATGGGGTAAACGCTAGGACCTGGGTTCGATTCCCAGGTCCCCTTGTTATATTTCATATTTTTTCCTCTAATCTGTTCCAATACAGCAGGCTCTTCAGTGGTCTATCAAACACCCAACGCCTAGGCCTGCCACATGTCCCAGGAGATGAATCCAAAGGTCAGGATGTGAGGCCCACCATACGCATCAGTCAACCACCAATACACAATCTCAGAAAAGTCAAACAAGGCCTTGAATCTGTTGGGCCTAATTGCTTCCCATGCACCTCCATAATTGGGTCAAAACCCCCCATGTTTGCCTTTTCTTTCTCTATTTTTATTCTTTCCTTTTATTTATTTTAATTATATTATTTGTTTTATTTAATTCCACAAAATTAGTTTCATAATGCAAAAATACAAAAAAAATCAGAAAGTTAAAAATAAAATATGTTTATTATTTAATTCACTAATATTGATTTTGTAAATAAATTTAATAATCAATTTAGTTTTAATTTTAGGTTTTTAACTTTAATGCTTTTTCTTAGATAATTAAAAAATATAAAAACAGGTCTTTTAGCATTTTTTATTCTTTTTCTTAATAAATAATCTTTTTTATTTCTTATCATTATTAATTATTAACTAATTTTGTAAATAAACTTGTCATTAAATAATTAGGTTAAATTAGGTTAAACTTAAACCATTTTCTTTAATAATTAAAAACAAACTAGAATTAGGGTTTTTATTTAAATTTCTAATTTCAATTAATCTTCCTTCTTTTATAAATACAAAAACTCCAAAAATAACTTCTTTTTTCTTATTGAATAATTTAATTAATTTGTAATTTTATATTTAATTTCTTTAAAGGGTCCAACGCCCTCGCATTCGATTATAATTTCTTTTCGCATGTTCATTTTTATTTCCTTTTTAAATTTCATGTAATTGCCCCAAAGCTTTGTAATAGATAATTAGGACATTTATTTTCCGTATTTTATTTATTCAAATCGGGTCTTGGTTTAATTTGGCGATGTAGACCCGCGCCTTGTAATAGCGTAGGACTTTTATTTTCCGCACTTTAAATTCCGCACTTTTAAACTGTTAATCACATGAAAGAATGTATGCCCAAATAAAATCAACGCGTAGCTCACCAATGCATGACAAGACAAATAATAACTGAAAATGACACACAATTCACACACCACTCCTAGGGTACGCCTCACTGTTGCCTTGCCCCTCGAAACGTGGTCGTCGAGTAGAGGATGTTTTAATAAGTCCTCATGTCCATGAACATGGCATGGGGGTAGCTTCTAAGGTGTCTTCCTATTGCTCTGGTGACCACATTGTCCCTAAACTCGAATTGACCCGAACACCTCCAACGGTGGTGCTACCTACCTCTCAATGGTGGGATGGCACTATCTTAAGGACATTTACACAGACAAATTCCTTAGGGTAGGTAGATGACTCGTAGATACTTGCTCTAATTCAAAACAAATCAAAAACTTCCTTTCACACCGAAACTTTGCAAAAAGCTTTCAAAACAATTTTTCAAACACTCTTGAGGACTGACACAAGAGTCGAACTGAAATTTTAAACGAAACTTTTTCAAACCCACTCACACTTTGAAAAGCAAACTCTTTTGAAAACACAATGAGCAAGTATCTAAGAGCCCATGGATAACCATGGATAGAAAGGGTGCTAACACCTTCCCTTTCTATAAATCTACCTCCCGAACCGAGAGATAATCTCATAAGGAATTTTGCTGTGCTTTTGTCCTGTCCATGTTGGAGAAAATAAAAGACGGTGGTGACTCTTGCTTCCGCGACATTTCGCGATCCAGCGTTAAACAGTCAGTTCCAGATCCACCGATCATAGTAGGCACTAAAGGTTCGCAACCGCGGCGGGTGCAAAAATCATAAAAATATTTCTTTTCTCACCTCCACCATCCATTTTATATACAACACATTTTTATAGCCAAAATATACAGATTTTTCAAAGAGGTTCCTGCGGAGTACCGTAGATGTTTAGGGTTCTAATACCTTCCCTTTACATAACCAACCCCCTTACCTTGAATCTTTCCCCCTCTTTTTGGGTTATTCGCTCTTTTCCCATTCCTTTGGAAACAATAAAGCGCGGTGGCGATTTTTATTTTGATTTGTATAAAGTCTAGTCAATCCAATGGCTTAGTCTTGCACATTTCTACCGCTACAGAAAAAATGGCGACTTCACTGGGGAAAGATTGACCTCTTGCTGGTCCATCCCTAAGTGGGTTAAACCTATCTTTGTTTATATCTGTATATGTGCTATTGTTGTTTATGTGTTATATTTTGTATATATGTTTGTCTGGATTTTCCTGGTTTATAGGATGCTTGGTGATTACTCATAAGTCCTATACCCGGACTTGGGCAAACTTTAAGATAGGATGGGCGGTATAGTCATGTTAACTTTGAGGGAGTAATCCCAAAAAAGGAGGCATGAGATCCCGCACTCAGTGGAGGCCCCTTTGACTGTAGTGTCGTTTACCGAGTAATCGGGAAGACGTACTGCTTTCGACCTGGGAGCCTGCCGAAGCTGAGGACCGTAGATTACCTAACCCCTCTTATCCTTTTAGGTGTAGTGCCGAAGCTATAACGGAGTAATCCGGAAGTAGTTGTCATGCGATACTACGCTCGGACGAGTCTTTCTTGAGAATATTACTAATTACCGAGTTAATCGGGAAGTTGGTAATATCCGAAGGAAGGATGTAGACTCTGGGAACCTCTAGAACCTTGTTCGGCAGGTGATAACTTTTTAGACCAATACCTTATGGGTAGTACCTTCGACCTCATGCTCGTGACGTTGAACCTATGAACCCTATATGTGTGATCTTGTGTGTGATTGTTGCATCATGCATCCATGCACTCATAAGCATCTTTTGAAAAAACAATATTTCAAGGGATTTAAAGGTTGACTATTTGTGAATATCTCAGGTACTTTTAAACCATGGATTCTGGAAAGAGTATTTCAAAAGCTTTATTATTTTGATGTTTGCAATATAAACCATAAATCCCTTGAAATATCAAATGATAAAGCAAAAATAATCATATACATTACATATCATGCATCATATTGCACATGTTTTTGCATTTGTTATGCATATCCAGGTGCCTTACCCAGCTTCTTTACTTCATTCAGCAAGCTGACTCATCACTACAACACTCGGGCTAATTTCAAAAAGAAGATGGACAACTTAGAACAGGAGAATCGTGAGCTGCGCGAAGAAGTTTCTGCTTTGATGGCTGGCTTGGCCAACTTGACTACTCTTATGGAAGCTCTGGTGGTTGCTCAGAATCAGCCACCGAGTGTTCAACCTCAACCAACAAGGGCAAGTACTGAAGTTCTAACTGTTCCTGTATCCGCTACTCCGGCTGTTGTTCAAAATCGTATGCCTCAGGGTTATCTGTGGGGAATGCCAGAGAATTTTGCACCCGAAGGTTTCAATATGGGTCCTCAAGATGCTCCAGTGGTTCCAAATGTTGTTACTCCTGCACCTCCTGTGGTGCATACTATTCCTGCTGCACCTCTTTCGGTGAATTTGGTTTCGTTTGTTAATGAAGATATGTGTCGTCCTTTCCCTCCGCCGAGTGAAGACTTGGGTCTTTATGACAGAATGGATGATTTCCAAGAGCAGTTTGATAGAATGCAAAGAGAGATGAAGACTCTTAGGGGAAAAGAGTTATTCGGGCAGAATGTGAATGAGATGTGTTTGGTCCCGAATGTTAAAGTGCCTGCTAAGTTCAAGGTCCCGGAATTTGAGAAGTACAAGGGCAACACTTGCCCTCGTGTTCATTTGGTGATGTATGTGAGAAGGATGTCTACCCATACTGATGATTAGCGTCTGCTGATTCATTTTTTCCAGGATAGTCTGACCGATGCTGCGTTGAAATGGTACATGAGTTTAGACAGCGTCAACATCCATACTTTTAATGATTTGGGAGAAGCATTCATTGAACAATATAAGTATGATATGGACATGGCGCCTGACCGTGACCAGCTTAGGGCCATGGTTCAGAAAGACATAGAATCATTCAAAGAATATGCACAGAGATGGCGCGAAGTGGATGCACAAGTGATTCCTCCCATGGAAGAAAAGGAGATGACAAAGATCTTCCTGAAAATTCTTAGTTCCTTCTACTATGAGAAGATGGTTGCAAGTTCTCCCGCTGATTTCAACGAAATGGTAAGCATGGGAGTCCATTTAGAGGAAACTGTCTGTGAAGGTCATTTATCTGAAGACGGGGACTCGTCAAATGGTGCTAAGAAGTATGGTGATAATTGTTCCAAGAAGAAAGAGCAAGACTCCTACGCTATACTTCGTGGTAGGCGAGGAGGATCTCATAATAGGAATCAGCAAGTTGCTTCTGTGACTCCATTCATCAAGGAGACTTTGACTGCTGTTGCATATCAGAGTGTACCTCAACAAGGAAATCAAGGGCAATGTCATCAGAGGAAAATGAGCTTTGACCCAATTCCAATGACATACACAGAGTTGTATCCTTCTTTGTTGAAGAAGAATCTGGTTCAAACTTGAGCTCGACCAGTTGTTCCCAAAAAACTTCCAAGAGGATATAAGGATGACACTTTTTGTGCCTTTCATCAGGATGCTCCTGGGCACAGTTTGGAAGATTGCTTTGCTTTGAAGGTTGAAGTTCAGAGGTTGGTCCAAAGTGGTATCTTATCAATTAAGGATATTTTTCTTGAGGTTCAAGTCAAATCTTTGCCGAAGAATAAACTTGATTGAAGAATGCCTTGGAGTTTAAGGATGATTAGTCTTCTCAGTTTATTATCATTTTTATTGCTTTCTCATTTTTAATTTTTCTTGTTTATCATTGCACTGTTTGCATGTAAGAACTTGTTTTCATTTGAATGTTTAATCTTAATACAATGAGTATGTTGGTCTTGAAGAAATTCATTCGTTTCACTCGTATTTGTTTTCAATTTTAAATTTCTTTATGATACCAACTTGTTACTCATTATCTTTCCTAGGAAGAGATTGGGAGGAGGATGATGATATTAAAACACAAATTTTCTGGTAGTATGCTTTTGGATAAAACCCTGTTGACGATGTACATGCATTGTTTCAAATCCTCAAACACCGGAGATATAAGGGAGTGAAACCTTTGTTAACCCCTTTGAGCCTTGAAGTAGGAGTTTCTTTTTCTATTTAAAAAAAACCTCATTTTTTCACCTGGGGTAGGGTAGTGTTCAGTTAATTTGATCGAGCATTCAGAACTCAGCAGGACTGCGCATCTAAGGATACAATAATGGTTATCCTTTAAAAGGTTAAGGGAATTCAAAACCGCAATGTTTAACATCCGCAGATCAGTAGTGTGCATCAAAAGAAGATGTTATCCCAATGGGTATCTCTCACATATTAGGGGATCAGCAGATGACGATACAACAATGGTTATCTTTCATCTACCCAGAAATAGGGCAGTCACAATTCTTCCAACCAGTCACAAATGACTGGAAGTCACGCGACATGTTCAAAAAGAAAAAGAAAAAGAAAATATGAATAAAAAAAATTATGATGAAAAATAAAGAGACAAAAAGCCCCGCTAAGTCGGAACTTGAAAAAACAAGTCGCTTAGGCAAAAGTCAGGGCATCCCGCTGCACTTCAGAGTCAAAGTCAAAAGGAATTTGTCCCGAAGGCAAGGAAGAAATGGAAAGCCTGAAATGCGATAAAGGATTACAATGTGAAATCCTCAGCAAAGAACAGAGTCGCGTGACAAGAAACCCAAAAGAAGCAGGAATGAGTGACTTGCATGTCCAAAGGAAACCTTGTTTAATTTCTCAACTGTCTCGAAATTTCTTTTGAGAGATGAATGTGCGTGCCAAGTTAACTGTACTTAGGACTGAAGAACATCATGAAGGGGGTGGGCACCAAATATTTTTTGAGCCTTAAATCTTTTTTTCTAAAACCGTGAACCAGGCCGCGTTACAACCCTCTAAAGTCCTAATTGAAACAGGGTTTATTTCGAAAGCATACTTCAATGAGATAGTGTTTCCTGACTCCCATTAATTTTGCTAAATTATTGTGATTGGTATCATATTTCTTTTGTTATCTTTCGTATAAAAAAACCCATGTCGCTTCCTGGTTAGTGATTCGTTCATGAGGTTTTGCGACATTCTTTTCAAATAAAATCTTCAAGACTTACATAATTGTTGCATTAGAATTTTCATTCTTAGAATAAACATTTTCTGCTTGTAAAATAACTGCTTGGTATCATGAAAGTTTACATTTGAGTATCAGCAAAAGGCATGTTGTCGGGAAGAGTTGTGGAGCAAAGAGGATGCAACATTCAGCCAATCTAGGGCAGTTATGTCAAGATTCAACAAATCTATGAAAACCATTTGATCAGAAAGGTTATCTTAAAAGCATGCAGCCAAGGGCAAGTTACGAAAGTTACTTTGATCAGCATGGTAAGCTTGAGACACCATATTGGTTTCCAGGGGCATATCCAGATTTCGTCAAGATAATTACTATGTCTACCCCAAGCTGAGAACCTTCCTCAAGTTGTGTTATGATGTTGGGTTCATAATCCCATTTTTTCCAGTCTTGCTGCAGACTTCTCCAGCTGAGTGTGATTCTTTACCCATCCAGGTGGTGATCAAATGAAGATTAAAAAGAGCTACGAAGCCTTTGCTCATTTGATGGAGTTCTTTCTCCCTTTTTATTGATATGGAATCTCTTGTAGAGCAGTTATTTCTCTTGTTACGACATTATTGTTGTTATGTGCTTCCCAAGTAGCTAGACAAGGGCGGTATATTTTCTAAGAGATGTTGAGACAACTGTCAAGTTTTTGGGTTTTCTCTCACCAAGTGTTGAGTTTGATTTAAAATCCCCATAATTTTGACTTCTTACTATAGTGTTAACTTCTTGGTTCCCCAGGAAGGTTCTCTCAAGTCATCTTGTTGGTATGTGTGAAATATTTGTGTGTTTCTCGGAAAGTTGAAGATGATACCAGTGGGTGCAAGGTACGGTATTTGGTTTGTGATCCTATTATCCCCGGCCAAGTATCAGTTTTCTTTTAATTTTTGTTTTGCATCGTCATAAGCCTCTGTTCCAGATTCCCCAGCGAAGTTTTCCCTCATATGATGAAAGATTTTATTCCCTCTGTGTGCTAAGATATCGCTCTTTTTGCAGTATTAGCATTAGTGTTGACTTCTTGATTTCCTGGGAAGGCTATACCAGGGCACCTTTTGTTGGAACAAGTTTGTATGATATGAGGACTCAATCCAATATTCTCCAGTAAAGGCCTCGTTTATTTGATAGAAGTCCTTTCTCCCCAAAGAAGTTGGTGCAATAATTACTCTCGAAGAACGTATCTCCGGTTTCCCCAGTGTGGCATGTATCTCCGGTTTCCCCAGTGGAGCACGTATCTTTGGTTTCACCAGTGAAGAACTCATCTCCAGTGAAGAACGTGTCTCCGGTTTCTCCAGTGAAGAACGTATCTCTGGTTTCCCCAGTGGAGCACGTATCTCCGGTTTCCCCAGTGAAGAAAGTATCTCCGGTTTCCCCAGTGGAGCACGTATCTTGGTTTCCCCTCGATAATATGGTTTTGACCCCTCCATTGAAGTCATCATGAAATCCCCAGTAGATGTCTCGATGATGAAGTATTGTCTCCCTTAGTGAAGTCCGTATGTTTTTCTTCCTTCAAAGTGGGCCTGATTTCCCCAGTGAATGTTTTGACAATTTGGTTTCCATTTGACTTATTCACAATCAGTATCGAAATCCCCAGTAGGAGTACAGACTGTGAAACATTTCTTTTCCCCATTGAAGTTTGTGTGATATTCCCCGGGAAGGTTATCCCAGGGCATCTCTTGTTGGAATGAGTATTCATGATGAAAAGTTTTCAATCCTCAATTTATTTCTCTCCAGGGAAGTGGACTTGAATCCCCCAGTGAGGTTTGGTTGTCTCGGCGTCAGTCTACTTTATTTGAGACTAGTTTTGCAATCTTCAGTAGGCACGTTGTTTTTGGAAAACTGGTTTCTCTGATGAAAACGAAAGAAAGATGTTTTATCCCGGTATCTGTTTGATTTAGCTACATCCGGATTATGTTTCTCCTCATTTAAGTTAGGACAGACAATAGGTTTGGTTTCCGCAGTTGATTTTACCTTTCTTGGATTGATCTTTTTGGTTGAAGTTTAGACCAATGTTGTTAGTACCTGAGGCAGTTTTGTTCGATTATGTATCCTTTTACCAGCATATGCACAATATCACTCATACATTCATATATGCATCATGCATTGTTATAAATCATTTTTTATTGACATTGTGTTCAAACCTTCCTGCAGCGCTCCTTGCTTAGTTGGATTTGGTTTTCCCTCTTGAGTTTATTTCTCAAAGGATGTATCTTCTTTGGCCGCCTTGCTCCAGTTTGTTTCTAATTGGATTCATGGTTGCATGACAATATTATTTACTCCGGATTTCTGAGGACTTTGAGCTTTGATTTGTGCATTTATTTTGCACGGGAATACTTTATCTCTTCAGCAGGAATAATGTGGATAAATGTGGATAATGTGGAATAATGTGGATAAATTTCCCCAGGAAGTCATATTTCATTTCCCCAGGAAGTCATATCTATTTCCCCAAGAAGCCACATTTCTATCCCCAGAAATTCGTTTTTTTTTTGCAATCCTCCATGATAACAAGCAACATGTATCTTTGTTTGAGCAACTCGTGCTTCCCTGTACAAGTGGACTTATCTTTTTTTGCTATTTCCTCTATGAGTGGTTAGCTTGCAGTCCGTCGTCAGTTTACGCCAGTGGATCGCAAGACTTTCAAATTCACAGAAATTGCTCGTTGTGAAATCTTTGCATGTGGAAGTCTCTTTATTTGAGACAGCTTACATATTACCCTTTCCAGGCGAAATTCCTTGGTTAAGGAAGAAGTTGAGACCCGTTCTAGGTGAAACACCAGAAGTTTGGGGAACATATGATATTTTCAAAATCTACCTTCAGTGAATGTTGGTAGTGCATCGGTAGTTAACGTCAGTGTTTCTTATCTTTTTGCTATCATCAGTGAACGGTGGTGGTTCCTCGTCAGTGAACGGCGATGGTATGATATTTTCAGAATCTACCTTCAGTGAACGTTGGTAGTGCATCGGAAGTGAACATCGGTGTTTCTTATCTTTTTGCTATCATCAGTGAACGGTGGTGGTTCCTCGTCAGTGAACGGCGATGGTACAATATTTTCAAAATCTACCTTCAGTGAACGTTGGTAGTTCATCGACAGTGAACGTCAGTGTTTCTTATCTTTTGGCTATCATCAGTGAACGGTGGTGGTTCCTCGTCAGTGAACGGCGATGATATGATATTTTCGAAATCTACCTTCAGTGAACGGTGGTGGTTCCTCGTCAGTGAACGGCAATGGTATGATATTTTCAAAATATACCTTCAGTGAATGTTGGTAGTACATCGGCAGTGAACGTTGGTATTTCTTATCTTTTTGCTATCATCAGTGAACGGTGGTGGTTCCTCGTTAGTGAACAGTGATGGTATGATATTTTCAGAATCTACCTTCAGTGAATGTTGGTAGTGCATCGGCAGTGAATGCCGGTGTTTCTTATCTTTGTGCTATCATCAGTGAACGATGGTGGTTCCTCTTCAGTGAACGGCAATGGTGTGATATTTTACCTTCAGTGAACGTTGGTAGTGCATCGGCAGTGAACGTCAGTGTTTCTTATCTTTTTGCTATCATCAGTGAATGGTGGTGGTTCCTCGTCAGTGAACGACGGTGGTATGATATTTTCAAAATCTACCTTCAGTGAACGTTGGTAGTGCATCGGCAGTGAACGTCGGTGTTTCTTATCTTTTTGCTATCATCAGTGAACGGTGATAGTTCCTCGTCAGTGAACAGCGATGGCATGATATATTTTCTCTTCTACCTTCAACTATTGAGTTGGTAGTTTACCGTCATCTGTGAGTCGGTATATCTTCTCCTCTCTACCTTCAGTGAACGTTGGTAGACATCGACAGTGAACGTCGATGCTTGTTATCCTCCTCTCTGGTTCTATTCTTTTGGTCCACCAGTGATTTATTTTGCTGGTGGGGTTGCTCCTTTATTTCTTCATTTTTGTGGCATCCCTAGTGTTACTTTGCGTCTCTTTTGTTCTATTCATATGCATCCATAATCATAAGAATTGCATGGAATCTTAGAGACAAAAATAAGGCTTGTTTTATATTTAAGTATCTTCAATCGCGTCGACACGAAGATTTGTAACCTTCGTATCTCCGGATAGAAGACACTTAAATAAGGGCAACTGTTGTACCCCAATTTTTGCCCCTAAGATTCCTCTATCATATCATATCAACTCGATCATAACAAGATCACATTAGGATTGGTTCTTCCTCTTTTTTCATATCTTTAAGTTTGCTCTTGAGGAATCTCCAAGCACATTGGTTGTGTATTTTGTATATGTGTTGTTGACTAACTTCTAATCAAAATACAAAAAATATTTGTCTTTGTCTTTGTATATTTTGGTTTTGTAGGTACCAAGTCGAAGCATCTGACAAATAAGAAAATTAACAAAAATTCATTTTTTATCACTGATGCAATCGATTTCTCTTAGAGTGAAATCGACTGCACATAGTGCATTTTGCGCCATTTTTGGAAAAAATACACTATGCAAATCGATTTGCACTAAAGTGCAATCGATTGCACAGCGTGGAAATTTTAAAAAAATCAACATTTTAAACTTGTCAAATTTTGGCTCCAATTTTCCTTCACTTTTGAAAGATGTATCATTAATTCAAATTTTAGTGCCAATCTTTCATTTTTAAAAAAGAATTATCATTAATTCAAATTTTGGCTCTAATATTTGAAAGAATTATCATTAATTCAAATTTTGGCTCTAATTTTTGAAAGAGTTATCATTAATTCAAATTTTGGCTCCAATAATCAATTACCAAACTACCACTAATCCCAATCCTAAAACTCTATAAATAGAGCTCTCATTTCATTCAAATTTCAATCTTTTGATAGCCAAATCCACCTTGCTAAAAAATCTCTCAATTCTCTCCATCTACCAAATTCACTCAAAGCTCCATTTTCAAAAAGTTAGTAAGCTTTGCATTGAAGCTTACTAATCTTTGAGCTAAACCTTCATCCAAACACTTTTTCTCCATCAATTCTCTACATCCAAGCTTAGTCAATTGATTCTTGTGGTTGAATTAAAGCAAATTCTTGAAGTTGTTTTGATAATTCTCTAGATCTACCTTTGGTAAGTTGGATAATCCATCTTTCACAATGTGATCTCTTGGTGATCTTTGGGATTGATTCTTTGAGCATTATTTTGTGATTTCAATGGTGTTATTTTCTCATAATTTTATGGAATTTTCGTGCTCAAGTGGATCCATGATCATAAGGTGTTTGATGGAAAGTTTGAACAAGAAATTGCCCTTTTAAAATGTTGTTTTTGCTATTGTTACTGTGTGCAATCGATTTACACTAAGTGTAAATCGATTGCACAGAAGCAATTTCACGCGAATTTTTGAAAAATGTACTGTGTAAATCGATTTACATAGTAGTGTAAATCGATTTACACCAGGACAGAATGCATTTTTTGCCTTGTTTTGGGGCAGCTTTGATCCAAAATGCTTTTTTCTACTCACTCCTTTTGATTGTTGGTTTGGATTGCAATTTTAAATGTCCAATTTGTCTTTAAACCCAATGGACTTTGTGATGTAGATGAAGTTGGATAAATGTTCATCAATTCAAATCTACCTAAGAGTGAATTATTTAATTAATTTTTGGTGCTTTGGATTAATGATATGTTTAGTACTTTAATCCATCTAGAGGAGTGGTTGAATTTAAAGATGAAAGAATTTTGAAATGGTGATCCAAATTAGCTTATCATTTCCCTCCCTATTCATCTTATCCCTTTCTTTTTTAATTGTGCTACATGTTAAGGGATGGTGATCTCTATATCATTTATCCAAACATGAAGTACATAGATTGCTATTGACTGGCCTCAAAATAGGTGTGACTTCTACTTAAGTCCACTTCCGATTGCTTAACATAGCGCTAAAGTTTGTCCCGATTCGAATAAATGATCATTTGTGGCCCAAACTTATGATTGCAAGCCCAAGTATGTTAATTTTATCTCTTTGATCCAATAACCTTGAGATTCATTGTATGGAGGCTTTGGTTCTACCAATCCTCTAATGGATCTTCAACACCTTTGGTCAACGCGGATCACTTAAACATCATTGATCATTACATGTTGCCTTGTGAGAATTCCAAAATGGCTGATATACTTGACAAAAAGCAAATGCAACTTGTTGTGTAGAGGCTTTGGTTTTACCAATCCCCTAATGAGTTCCAAATGCAAGTTTCAAGATGGTCATCCAACTAACCACTAATTACTAACAATTAACTTTACTTTACGCTTTTATTTTCATGCTTTATGTACCATTTACTTTTAGCATTTTACATTTAATGCTATTTTCATCTTTGCTCACTTGAGCATTTACTTTTATGTCATTTTTATTTTGCTCACTTGAGCTTTTCTTTCTTTTTAAAGACACCTAATAATCAACATGAACCATAAAAATCATTAATGATACTTGGACTACATGGTTACTATCCTTTGCATTATGGAGTGATGGACTTCTTGGACTTAAGATTAGAGACCTTGGCCTATCTTGGAGACTTCGTGACTTTATTTGATATTTTGTCTGGAGTTCTTGAGGTTTACCTCAAGACATTGGGTTGTTTGTTTGTTTTGTGTGCAGGTTATTGAGATTATGATCTTTGTTTGTAATCTGGAATTCGCTCGTATACAACCGTTACTCTGCCCAATTTTTGCGAAGACTTAAAACACTTGAAGTTTGGTTCTCTCAAGAGGTCTAGTATCTTTGCTTGCTTGGTTTCAATCTGAAGAATGGGAATTCTATATTGAATCATAATGTCAAGTATTGGCTTCTTGTTGGTTAGATGGTTCTTATCCCTAGCTTTTACCTTATGCTTTAGGATAGCCTCTTCTTCTCCTCCCATCTTCTTTAATTTCAAAAATCTTCTCCCTCCTTTAAAAAAAAACTCTTCTTGTTTTGAAACTTGAAACATTTTTCATAATAAACTTGGACTTAGGTCCATACATCTTCGAAACATTTTCATAAATAAATTTTAATCAATTTAATAATACCTTGACCTTTTTTTGTGAGAAGACTAAAAGTCAATCAATCTCATTTCAAACCATTTTGCCACTTTAGCTTTTATCTTTAAACTTTTCTCAAAAGATTAGACTCTTGTCAATCCTTGTAGTGATGCAAACAACTATACTTCTATAATATGTAGTGAAGTGAAATATTTTCCACTTGGGTGTTGAGTGAGGCATTGTTGATTTCAAAATCCAAGCCATATCCTCCACTTTGAGATGATGCAAATTCTCCTTTCTCATGATTGTGGGTAGTAAGTATATTTTTCACACGGACAATTGTGATGATGTCTTATCTCATAAAATCAACCAACACACTTGTGTTTCAAATATTTAAAAGAGGAACTACGTGTACCCTGATCCCCTATTGCACGAAAGGTGGTACGTAGGCACTAAAGGTTCGCAACCGCGGCGGGTGCAAAAATCATAAAAATATTTTTTTTCTCACCTCCACCATCCATTTTATATACAACACATTTTTATAGCCAAAATATACAGATTTTTCAAAGAGGTTCCCGTGGGGTACCGTAGATGTTTAGGGTGCTAATACCTTGCCTTTGCATAACCAACCCCCTTACCTTGAATATTTCCCCCTCTTTTTGGTTTATTCGCTCTTTTCCCATTCCTTTGGAAACAATAAAGCGTGGTGGAGATTTTTATTTTGATTTGTATAAAGTCTAGTCAATCCAATGGCTTAGTCTTGCACATTTCTATCGCTACAGTGAGCATTAATGAGCATTAAATGGTGATGAGATTTATCAACATCAAAAATCTTGTAATAGGAGATTTTACATCATTACCTAAAACCTGAGCCACCAGTTCTGCTTTACCAAAAACAACGTAAACCAAGCTCTGACCTTGGCCTCTTGCTGCCTCAGTAAGCTCTGAGAGTTTTCCAGTATGCTCCTTTGATCTTCCTCTGAAAATTATGGACTTAGAGATTCTGTTTCAGTATTATACCCAAACTGCTGATCCCATTATCTTCTGATCCCAGTATGTTCTGAAGGAGTTTCAAGCATTGTTGCTTTCTCTAGCAAACTATGACTGAACCTTTGGGTAGCTGCTGAAAAAGTCATGTTCTGTTTAAAGATCACGTGCTGAACCACGTTTATAACTCTGACTGAGCTGGCGTAATTGCTGAAGAGCCATCTTCTGACTGAATGCTACATGCTGAGCCAAGTTTGCAGCTTCTGACCGTTTCTGCCTGGAGGTTGGTTCAGAAGCTCTGAAGTGCCATTTTCTCTCAAGCACCCCCCTCTTTTAGAGAAAAATTCCAAGTATTTAGAATTTAACTTTTCCAAGGTAGAAGCTTTGCCTTTAGAGCTTGCAAATGACCATTTTGATACTACAGGGCTTGGCTTCGTTTGAGAGAAAATATGAGAGTTCAGGATGAATTCCTGAGGGAAGGGAGGGTAAATTTTGGGGTACAACAGGTAGTCCTAGGGCTTGGATGAATTAAAGGGAAACGTCTACCTAATGTAATCATGCATGGTTTACAACCTAAGGTCTAACTTGCCTCTGAACAGAGAACGCGCATCCTAAGGGAACATGGTATGTACAAGGACAAAGCAAGCAAGCCAATAAACTCAAGAGAGCACACCTAGAGAGATCCTATCTAAGTTAGCATTTCAAAGAAAGTCTAACAAAACTATCCTATAGGGAACATGCAATGAGAGCGAAGTCGTGATCTCAATTTCTAAATTGAGTGACTCATCTATCAGATAGAAATAAAGGAAAGCGATAAAATCCTATGGGGAGCATGCACTGAGAGCGAAGTCGTGATCTCAATTTCTAAATTGAGTGACTCATCGATCAACAAGAAAGTAAACAAACACAAGCACAACACATATAGCAAATAAAGTGCAGAATGCCTGCTACAGGTCTTTATACAGCGACTTCGAGTGCACGCTCTTTATTTCCTACTTCTCATGATATCTAGAAAGCAATAAAGTGCGAAGAAGTACAAGGGTAGTAGCAGAGACTACCAAAGCGAGCAAGTCGTCAAGAGCAGACGAAAGCACTAAAAAAGCAGGGAGCACACGTCAAACAAGCTTTACCAAGAAACAAACAAAGTCAAAAATAATATCTAACTAAGATAATGGCAAACGAGTATTGCGAATGCAATGCATAATCAGAATTTCCTTGCACAATGAACAAACGCGTCAAAAAATAACATGGCAAAGCGGCATGAAAATATGGATGACAACTAAAAAAACAAAGAGTATTTTTTTATATTAGTTTTTATGTAAGGAAAATTCTAAAAAAAAAGAATTAATTCCTAAGAAATTTCTAATATATTCTATCATATATTTTCTATCATTTTTAATTATTTATTTTGATTATAAAAAATTATAGAAAGTAAACTAATTAGAAAAAGAAATTAGCTTTCTAATTAGTAGGGCATGCACACCGGAATCCAGGGGTTTGCTAAACAAATTTGGGCGCCAGGCCCAACTTGTGATTCCAACAAGGCTTTTTTGTTTGCTTCTACACCAGGCCTTTAAAAAACATACAGCGGGCCTAAGCTGTGTAATTCGAACCAAGCCCCATAATATCCTTTATATCCAAAAATTATATTTAACATTTGATTAAAAATTAAACAAAAACATCAGATTAAATTTAAAAAATGAAAATTAGAAAGGGGATTAGGGTTGAAGGTTTGTGTCCCTTCACATCTTCGTGAAACAGAGAACTTTTCTCTTCTTTGTCACAAACCAAACGGCGCGACCTCTCCAACTCTATCGCTTTCTACTACCGCGAAATCTCCTTCACCTCAGTTATCCACTGTCTAGACTCACCCGTCCCATTTTGTTCATCTCAAACAACTTCGTAAATTAGTGATTGTTCATTACCTTCAGATTCCATATTCAACATTCTCAAGAATGAGATTATACTATCGTGACGGCAAAACGCGAACATGAGAGGGATTTGGAATTTTACCTCTCAGAGAAGTTCCGAGGACTCTTCAAAGTTTGAGATTCAGAGACAAGCAGTTCAATGCTCAGGTTCGCCTTATCTTCTGATTTCAGTCCTTTTCTTCTTCTTCTATTTGATTATTCCGTGTGCGATTTTGAACTCGCATTGCTGTAATATGAATATTCGCGTGTATGCAGCAGAGAAACCATTATTGTTGATGTAATGAAAGAGTGAAGTGGTTATAGATTACTGAAGCTTTGAGAGATGATGATGAAAAGTAGAGTTGGGAAGACGACGGTTGATGATGCGCAAAGCTTGAAGATTGATGAACGATAAAGTTTGTGGATTGAGTACAGAAGCAGGTTTGAGAATCGATAAAGATGATGAAGTTACAGCAAGGTTGAAGATTGAGAGAATCAGAGAGAGTTTTGTGATTCTCCCAGAAAAATGGAGAGTGAATCGATTTCAGGTGTGAACTCTGTTTTTATATTCTGTTAGAGCTCTTAGCAGTTAGTTATAACTTGAAACCAATCTAAGCCTTTGCTTTTGATTTCCATTTAGAGAAATTGTGTGGTTAGGATTGGTTCTATTTGAAAGTTAGTTAGAGATGAGAGTAAATCTGAGCTATTGAATCCTTGAGTTAGTTACAAGATTAGATGGCTGAGATTCGTTCTGATTTTTTCCTTGTGGTTTTCTGTTACATTGCTCAGCTCGCCCTGCTCTGATTTTCTATTTGTTGGACTGTTAATTTTGATGCAGGCTATATATCAGGGCAGCATGAAGTTTTGGGATGCATAGTCATGTTGATGTAATTGGCTGCAGGTTGTACTTGATGAGGCAAGCTTAGCATGACCGATTATGTATTTGGTTGAGCAAAACTGGAGGCATGACATTCACTATGTGTTGGTTTTTCTTATGCAGGTTTGTGTTTCGACTCCGGTTAGATTAAAACTCGGATGGTAGTTAAATGAAGTAGTAAAAAAAGTGTTACTTAGCTAGTGTAAGGGCAGTTAGAAGTGGATTTAATTGAAGGATAATGTTGACAGTTATTTTTCTGGTTTTGGATTCTGTTAGTAGCTACTGCAGGTTAGTTTTTGCTAAGCTGGGATTCGGTTACAGTAGTTGCAGTTTTGTTTAGGAAAATAATTAAGGGTTGTTTTGGAATCTGAATGAAACTGTTAAAGGGTTATTTTGGAATCTGAATGAAATTGAAAAACATTTGCTATACTTTGCGAAACTCAGGGCTGAACTTGTATTTTAACTGATGCAGGGCCAATTTGATACAGGGCTGAACTTGTATTTTAACTGATGTAGGGTCAATTGTTGTAGATTCCAAATGGTCTGCAGGCTTGTAGACAGTATGTGTGTATTGATGCATGGTTTGTGCATGCGAATGAGAAAATTATGACATTGGTTGTACAGGTTGGCGCCAAGGCAAATTGGAGCGGTTTTGAAGGTATGGATGATTGAAGTAGGCGTGAAGAAGAAGGCATAGACGTGAAGTTTGAAATAAAGATGTGGATGAAGCAAGGTTGAACTGGGGTCGTGGCTTGAATAAGATTGAAGATGATGCTTGGTCATGAAGATGGAAGACTTAGGAACTTAGGTTTTAATGCTTTCTTGTAAATTTTTTGATGTATTAAAATATGACAGGAATGTAACCTTGGAAAATACTTGAAATGATGTAATGATTTATGGTGTAAATGGCCATGACTTTTGGAGACTTTGAGATGGTTATGTTGTGCTAGAATAGGTGATATACTTGGCTTGTATGATGAAATTGCTTGAATCTTGATTACTATTGAATCTCTTTTAATACTTGGTGGAAATTCGAATGAACCTTGAATGTTATTGAATGATCATGTCTTAAAAATTTGGATTGAAGCTTGTGACTTGTTCTTTGATTTCAAGATAAACCAGGAATGAATTACCCGTACTTTAAAACTTTGATCATCTTTACAATTCCGCAATTCCAAATCTCCATGAAAATTTCAAATCACCTTGAGACCTTAACTTCCAATTCCAAATTATCTTTCCATTCACAAACCCTTAACTTGACAACCAATACCATATCAATGCCTTAAAGAACCATCGAGAAATGAATATGGAAGTATATATGACCAGGATAGCTTTGACATGTACATCCAATGAAACTCAGTTGATGGGTATTGCAAGCTCAAAACTCCATGAATAAGAAACCATAATCCTCTCGACTTGGGTGCCTTTTGAATGAAGGAAACTCTTGAGATATTAACCAGAACCAAAACATCAACTTAATAAGATCCTTAGATGATGGTGGCAACCTTGTAGCTTGATGGGGGAGAAGTTCCCAATAATCAAGAATCCAAACCCTAGTTCGACAAACCACAGTTATTGGGAAACCAACCGATTCAAGCCTGAGTAAAGGTGTGAACCAACTAAGCCATATAATCTCTAATTCAACAATATCATCGATCCCACACCAAATTATTGATTAATGATGCATGATGTGTTAGATGACCTAATGAAGGTTATGTATATGATGATGCATACGCCAGATGATCCTTGTTGGAAGGGTAGGACAAATTTGGGGTATTACAGCTACACATTTGAAGTTTTTGTATGCAATTACCAGCATTCAAAACTATCTATTCCCCCTACTCAATCAAATTTCATCATGAAGAAAATGGAGTTGGTTTGAGGGTTTCAGAAATAATCAAGCAAAATTGAAATAACCTACATGCACCTTGAACTTAATTGAAGTTAAACACATAATTTTCCAATCTTATTCTTCATTGTGAAGGCCCATCGAATGTTCTCCAATAGGTAATACGCAAGCACTTCATACTCCATCATTTATGCATCATTTTTCTTATTTCTTGTTACCAAATTGAAGATGGTGATGTGTTGATCTGAAACACTATCATTATAGGAATTTTTGGTGATCTTGTGTGATTTAATTTGAATTTGAAATTCCTAGGGTTTCAACTGTTGGTCCAGATTATTTGCGTTTGAGGCATAGTCAGTGAAAACAGAGTTGATATTTGAGTTCTACATGCAAAAATGATTGAAGTGATGTAGTTGTTTTGAGTTTATGGTGACAAAACTATCATTTCTACCGCCTTATGGTGAGCCAACACGGTGGTGAACGTTGGAGGAAGAAGATAAAGATGTGGCGCGAAGATTTTAAATTTTTTGAATCTATTTTCGTTTCAAAACAATGTCGTTTGGAATTTGTTTTAATTTTTGTTTTAATAATAATAATAATAATTATTATTATTATAATAATAATAATAATAATAATAATAATAATAATAATAATAATAATAATAATAATAATAATAATAATAATAAACCAAAAATTCAGATATTTGGAAAATGTTAGTGGACTTGTGTTGATGTTTTTTTGGGCCTTGAACACGTTTTTCTCACTCATACCCCCTATTAAGCCCAATGCCACGCATTTTTGTTACTATGATTTTCTTTTAAACAAAAAACGTTGGTGGACTCAGTTTGTTTGGGCCTGGCCATTTTTCTTGCACATACACCTTGAATCAGGCATGCACCTTCATGATTTCTTATTTTGTTTTCGTTTTCTTTTTTTTCTTTTAATTGATTTTAATTTTAATTTTTTCATGATTTTTATATTTTTAAAAATTATAAAAATAGAAATGATTTTAATATTAGGATATTATTTTTGGCATTTTATTTTGATTTTGTGCTTTGATTTTCTTCTTTTGTGTTGATGTTTTTGATCAAACTTTTTGCCATGCACTTGATGAATGCTTTGATGAAATTTTGTGGTAATTGTTGGGTGATCTTGATGTTACTTGATGATATATATTGGTGTACTTGCTTGCTTTGTTGCTTACATGATCCCTTAGGATTATTTTAATTCATTTTAATCCTTGATTAAATTTAATTGAGAAAGACATTAGGGTTTTTAATCCAAGCATGATAACATTAGTTAGGGTTTCCTTAATCTCAACTTTAGAACCATTATTACATGATAACATTAGGATAGGAAATTCCTTTTGTTATTCTTTTGCATTACATTCTATTTTCTTTGAAAAAAGAAAAATCTTTTTCTTAATCAAATACATAAATACTTAATAAATACGACACGTATAATACGCCATGAGCCTTAAGTAAACATGAAAAGATGAGCGGGAGCCTTCCTTACCTCTTCTTAGAGTATTTTGTATATGAAACGCTTGACTCATTCATACAAAGTATTCTCACTCATTTCATAGACTTTAGTATAATACATATCTCAAACAATTTCAAAACTAAAGGAGAGTGTAATCAAATACCCCTAGCCTTGAGGGACCATTTGATGTATCTCCTAGAAAAACACTTCAACACACTCAAATATTTTTTCCTTCGAGCTTTTTTTCTCTTTAAAACCTTCTTAGAAAGGACATATCAATCCTATTCTACTGCAAACATATAACGGCTAACTGCTAGAATGCGAAATTAGCATCATACATAAAATAACAACCAATAAACCAACATTTTCGAGATGGCTCTACGGAGCTATGACTTCTCTATTGCACTATGGGGATACATAGTCACAGGATTAAGGAAATCTTGGCAAGCTCAATATTAAAACCTTTTCTTTTTTCTTCTAATCAAATCATTCATGCATTCTTAGCAAGTAAGCTTTAGATAACAACACCCTTAGAAACAAATAAACATAGTGGATCCCGTTGAGTACAAAGGATGTGAGGAGTTCTAAAACCTTCCCCTTGCATAACTGACTTCTGAACCCGTATCTTGGTCGCAAGACCATCTTATCCTTCCTTTTATGGTTTTTCGATGTTTCCCCTTCCCTTTAGGATAAATAAAGTTCGATGACGACTCTGTGTTTCCCCTTCCCTAGATTCGTTTATTTGTTTCTTTGGGTGTTTATTCTTTATACGTTACTTGCTTTATTTATTACATTTTATTACATTACATTATTCATATATTCTGGATATGTTGTATTGTTTTCTCTATGGGATGTGTGATACTATTGAGGGATAAGCCCACTAACCATGCTTAAGTATGCATACATGATGAAGTGAATAGTCATGTTGACTCACGTAGCGCCTGTTCATTGAGTTGGCATGAGAGCCCAACCTAGACTAGGTACTCTTGGGAATGCCTGTATCCTGCACGCATGTGCACAAGATATGGTATCTTTCATAGAGGCCCACGCATCTTGGAACCTTTTAGGAACCTTTGTTCAAGACTAGAAACCACATATGAGAGGGATATGGACTTTTTGTAGGAAACCTTGACCTTCATCATACCTGGTTTTCTATTTTTCAAAGACAACCCCAAACCTTTGAACCTATTATGTTCAGATTGTTCAGAGATTACTACAACTATTATCCAAATTATATGAGATCTTTGATCCAATGCCTTTTCATACCATGACATCATAATATTACTTGAAATTTATCATGACATACATGTTTTTCATTTACAGGGATTCTTGTCTTTGAGTCTTGTGTTGAGCCTATTCTTAGAGATGGACACTGTTAGGAAGAGCAATATCTGTTACAAGTTATTGGCACCTGCTTTGAGGCCTCTCCATGACTTGGTTACCAAATCTACTTTATACATTGTGGAATACTTCAAGAAGGAATATGGGAAGATCAGACTATTATCTATACCCCGATTACACCATTTTAGAAGGGGGCTAATCAAACTCTCCTTTAGTTTTATGTCCCTTCGTTGAGATGCTTTAAATTTCCTGACTAACAGCTAGCTCCCACCTTGGAGGAGTATTCTTACATCCCAGGGATTCCTATTAAGGAGCAAGTTCCATTCAATAGTTTGATGGAGATGCCTAAATCTCACCAGACTGATGGAGCTCTTTATTTGAGCAAAGCTAATGTTGAAGCCAACCTTAAGGTTAATGGGGGTCTTTCTGGACTCCACTTGAAGTTCTTGGTTGATAAGGCTAGTACTTTTCCTAACTCAACTAGCTAGAATACATTCAATTCAATCTTGTCTCTCTTTGTCTATGGGATTATTATCTTCCCAAATGTTGTGGATTTTGTGTATATGAATGATATTCATATGTTTATGCTGAGGAATCTAGTTCGTACACTTCTTGGTGATGTTTGTAACGCCCGTAATTTAATTAATTATTTATTTAATTAAATTATTATTTTTGGATTATTTGTGAAGTTGCAAGATGTTAAGAATTATGGGTATGAGTTATTGAATTATTATTAATTAATTAATTAGTTGATTAATAATAATTATAACGTTGGAATTAAGGGATTATTTATATAATGTTGGACTTAAGCTATTGGTTGAAAGTAGTAAAGTGGGGGCATGTAGGTTAAGCCCAATAGGATTGATATATAAGGCTAAGCTGACACAAGGGTTTGTTTTTAGTTAGAGAATAACAAGCCCTAAATGTTGACCGGAAGAGCCGCGTGGAAGAGGAGCAAGCTGCCCAGTATCGAGCAGACCTAAGCAAGGATTCCAGTCGAAGATTTGGTTGAGCGACCTTCAATCCAGGTAAGGGTGGGGTTCTGACCTTATAATGGGACTTATAATGTGTATCACGTGGGAATTGGTTGTTTTATGATTGTTGTGCATTGATGTTTCTGATCTGCTAGTGAAGCTGCCCTTTGATTCATGATTTTGGCCGTTGGAGAGTAATGTATGAGCGATTAATGAATATGTTATATGAAGTTGCCCGGTTGTGTGTTGTGGAGATTTTGTGTATCTGTGTGACTGCTGGTTTAATCGATGGATAGGTTAGGATAGTGATTACTGGTCGTGATGGTTGTTAGGATGTTAGGTTTTGTATGTTTGGTGAACATGTTATAGGAAATATAGTTTCCCATTGTTGTGTTATTTCGAGCAGTTGGAAGTAAGTTATGAATAGTAGTGGTGTGGTCATTAAGACGTTGTATTGTGTTTTTTTGTTGGCCGAACTAGTGGTCGAGGAAGATGCTGATGGTGTTAGGTACCAAGCGACATTTAAGATGCGAGGCGTGTCGGGGAGTTATGTGTTGGATTTTCGAGCAGTACCAGGTTGCAGGACATGTCGAGGAACATAAGTTGGTCGTTATCCTATTTTTCCCTGTGCGTGTCAAGGAGTATGAATTAGTTGTTATGTTGTCCTAGTTGTTATGCATGTCAAGGGACACATAGTTCCTTATCCCTTTTTGCCCGTAAATGTTGTGTTTTGGTCATTACCAATGTTGTGTGAATTATTGTTAAGTTGTTGTTCGATTATGTTAATAATTGAATAGTTAATGTGGTAGGCTTATGGCCAATGTTGATTTATTTTGAGTTATTGTGTTGATGTGATTGTTGTTGTAAATACTTGTTAATAATGTGAATTTTAAGGGAATTTCAAATGATAATGAGTTACCTCTATTTACTGGTAATAATGGTGATGTGGGCTTATGCCTTACGATGGATGATGATTGTTGTGAGTATGTGATAGTGCATTCATATACATTTGCATACTCTGTGATGGCCTGGATTGGAAAACTGCGAAGGATGCTTATGCCTTGTTGATGCCTCTATTTATTGGCGGATTTTTAAGATGGGAGTTATGCTCCATTGGTACCACATGCATTTTCATGAATATGAGTTGCATTCTGTATTGCATTCTGAGTTGTTGTGTGATTGATTTTAATTGCGTTTATGTTGCCAAAGTCCTGGGAAGTGGTGAATATGTATGAACTGATTGTAATGTTTTACTTATCATGCATTTTATTATAATGTTCTATATCTCACCCTTTTTGTTTTAATGTTACCTCGATGTTGGTAACATGCAGGTAATCTAGAGTGAAGGCAGTTTACCTTCAGTAGTTTGAGTCGGTGTCATTGCTCTGATATGTAACACTCATAGGGGATGAACGCTTACTGTTTATTTGTTTTTATTATTTTAGTTGATTGAACTTTAAGTTGTTGTTCTTTAAATGATTGTTATTTGAAGTTGTCTTAATTGGACAAAGATATTACATTTCTTCTAAGTTGAATATCATGACTTCGCTGCGTAGTTATGAGAGTTGTTTTTTCTTTTTTTAAGATTGAATTATGTTTTCTGTTGGTTCATCTAAGTTTAATGTGTTATGTATCGGTAATGAATGTCGTTGTTTTAAGTTGAATTTGTGGCATCCTGATTCAGTTGTAGAATTTTATAACTCTGATATATATATATATATATATATATATATATATATATATATATATATATATATATATATATATATATATATATATATATATATATATATATATATATATATATATATATATATATATATATATATATATATATATATATATATATATATATATATATATATATATATATATATATATATATATATATATCATCAGGTAGAATTAGGGTGTTACAAAGTTGGTATCAGAGCAAAGTCGGTTCGTCCAACCAAGTGGTCAAGTCGTAGCTTTGTTTAACAATCAAATATTGTTACCTTGAGTTCTAACCATTGTTTATGTAGTGATAAGTTAAGATGACTGGAAGGAATGAAGCTGCACTTGCTGCTTCTTTAGAAGCAATGGCGCATGCTATGGAGAATCAACCGAATATTGACGGGAATTCCGAATCTCGTAGTTTGGTGACTTGCCAGAGGGAGAATCCGCCCACGTTCAAGGGCAAGTATGATCATGACGGAGCATTAGATTGGTGGAAAGAAAATGAAAGGATCTTCCATGTGATGGACTGCACTCCAACCCAGAAGGTTCGGTATGGTACTCATAAGCTAGAATTCGAAGCTGATGACTGGTGGCTAGAGACGTGTCAGAGGTCGAAAGTTGATGGTGAAAATGTCACTTGGGCTGTGTTTCGTAAGGAATTTCTAAGGAAATATTTCCCTTAAGATGTTCGTGGCAAGAAGGAAATTGAATTTCTTGAGCTAAAGTAAGGAAGTATGTCGGTTGTTGAGTATGCTACAAAGTTTGCTAAGTTGGCTAAGTTTTATCCGCACTATAGTGAGGCTAATGCTGAGTTTCCAAAGTGCATCATGTTTGAGAATAAGTTACGCCCAAAGATCAAGAAGGTAGTTGGATACTAGAAGATTCGTGTATTTGCTGATTTGATTGATAGTTGCAGAATTTATGAAGAGGATAATAATGCTCACTACAAGATTATTAGTGAGAAGAGGGGAAAGCACCAACAAAATTGTGGTAAGCCTTATGATGCCCCAGCTGGTAAAGGTAAACAGAAAGTTGCTCAGGGTTAAAGAACTAGTGGGGAGATGCTCCTGCTGGTGTAGTTTGTTTCAAATGTGGAAAACTTGGGCATAAGAGTAATATGTGTATTGATGAGGTAAAAAGGTGTTTCCATTGTGGTAAGACTGGACATCTTGTGTCTGAGTGCAAGCATAAGGAGGTCATTTGTTTCAATTATGGTGAAGAAGGACACATTGGTAGTCAGTGTCAGAAACCAAAGGAGGCGTAAACCAGTGGTAAACTGTTCGCTTTGGTTGAGGATCAGACAGCTACTGAGGATAGACTCATCAGAGGTACATGTTTCATTAATAATACTCCTTTAATTACTATTATTGATATTGGTGCTACTCATTGTTTTATTGCTACTGATTGTGTTAAAAGATTGGGTCTTATGTTGTCTTCTATGAATGGATAGATGGTCGTCGACATTCCAGCCAAGGGGTCGGTGACTACTTCTTTTGTGTGTTTAAAGTGCCCTTTGTCGATTTTCGGTAGAGACTTTGCTGTTGATTTAGTTTGTTTGCCTTTAAGAGGGTTGGATGTGATTCTAGGTATGAACTGGTTAAAGCATAACTATGTTCATATTAACTGTTATAACAACATGTATGTGAGGTTTTCTACTCCTAAAGAAGAGGAAGATAATTTGTTGTCTTCTAAACAGTTGCGGAAGTTGATACAAGAAGAAGCTCAAATGTTCTCGTTGATGGCGTCGCTATCGGTCGAGAATTAAGCCATAATTGAGGAATTGTAGGTGGTGCGTGAATTTCCTAAAGTTTTCCCTGATGAAATTCCTGATGTACCGCCAGAGAGAGAGAGAGGTTGAATTTTCTATTGATGTTGTACCCGGTACCAGACCTGTGTCTATGGCACCATACATGATGTATGCATCTGAATTGTCAGAATTAAAGAAGAAATTGGAAGAGTTACTTGAGAATAAATTTGTAAGACCAAGTGTATCATCGTGGGGAGCTCCAGTGTTACTAGTAAAGAAGAAAGATGGAAGTATGAGGCTTTTCATTGATTATAGACAATTTAATAAAGTGACAATTAAGAACAAGTATCCCCTTCCAAGAATAGATGACTTGATGGACCAATTTGTTGATGCTTGCGTGTTTAATAAGATTGATTTGAGGTCAGGTTACCATCAGATAAAGGTGAAGGATGAAGATATACAGAAGATGTCTTTCAGAACATGTTATGGACATTATGAGTATTTGGTGATGCCTTTCGGTGTTACTAATGCGCCGGGAGTATTCATGGAGTACATAAACCGTATCTTTCATACTCATTTGGATCGGTTTGTAGTGGTATTCATTGATGACATTTTAATTTACTCTAAGTTGGAAGGAGAGCATGCAAAACACTTAAGAATAGTGTTGTAAGTTTTGAAAGAGAAGAAGTTGTATGCAAAGTTGTATAAGTGTGAATTTTTGTTAAAGGAGGTTAGTTTTCTTAGTCATGTGATCTCAGGTAGTGGCATTGTTGTAGATCCATCAAAGGTAGATGTTGTGTTGCAATGAGAAACTCCGAAGTCGGCTACAAAGTTTAGAAGCTTTTTGGGATTAGTTGGTGATTATAGAAGGTTTATCGAAGGTTTCTCTAAGTTGGAACTTCCATTGACTAACTTGACTTGTAAAGGTAGATGTTATGTGTGGGACGTTCAGTGTGAAGAAAGTTTTATAGAATTGAAGAAAAGATTGACGTCGGCTCCAATTTTGACATTAGCTAATCCAGGAGAACCTTTTATGGTATATTATGATGCTTCTAAGATAGGCTTAGGAGGGGTGCTTATGCAGAATGAAAAGGTGGTTGCTTATGCGTCAAGGCACTTGAGGACTCATGAGAAGAACTACCCTACGCATGATTTTGAACTTGCTGCAGTTGTTTTTGTGTTGAAAATTTGGAGGCATTATCTTTATGGTTCTAGATTTGAAGTATTTAGCGACAATAAGAGTTTAAAGTATTTATTTGATCAGAAGGAATTGAATATGAGATAACAAAGATGGTTGGAGTTGTTAAAGGATTATGATTTCAGTTTGAATTACCATCCAAGAAAAGCGAATGTGGTGGCTGATGCGTTAAGTCGAAAGACTTTACATATGTCAGCAATGATGGTTAAAGAGTTGGAATTAATTGAACATTTCCGAGATATGAGTTTGGTTTGTGAAGTGACACCGCGAAGTGTTATGTTGGGAATGATGAAGATTAATAATGAATTTATGGATAGTATCATAGAAGCTCATAAGTTAGACGTGAAACTGGTAGATTCGATGGTTGGGATTGAACAATCTGAGAATAATGATTTTAAGTTAGATGCGCAAGGTGTGTTGAGATTTCGTAATCGGATTTGTATTCCTGATGATGCATAGAAGAAGAAAGTGATTCTTGAAGAGAGTCATAGGAGCAAGTTGAGTATTCATCTAGGAGCTACAAAGATGTATCAAGATTTAAAGAATTTGTTTTGGTGGCCTGGAATGAAGGGCGGTGTGGCTCGGTTTGTGTATGCATGTTTAACTTGTCAAAAATCGAAAGTTGAACATCAAAATCCTGCAGAGTTGATGCAACCGTTAGAAGTTCCGGAATTGAAATGGGATAGCATTTTGATGGACTTTATGACAAGGTTACCTAATACTTCAAGGGGACATGATACAATTTGGGTGATTGTTGATAGGCTTACAAAGTCGGCTCATTTTATTCCTATTAACATCAGTTTTCCAGTATCGAAGTTGGCTGAGATTTTTCACTAGTGTAATTGTGAAGCTGCAAGGTGTTCCTTTGTGAATTGTGTTAGATAGAGATCCGAGGTTTACTTCAGATTTTTGGAAGAGTTTGCAGGAGGAATTGGGTTCTAAGTTTAGATTGAGTTCGGCGTATCATCCTCAGACGAATGGTTAAACGGAAAGAACTATTCAATCGTTAGAGGATTTGTTGAGAGCGTGTATTCTTGAGCAGGGAGGTTTCTGGGATACTTATCTTCCGTTAATAGAGTTCAATTGTAATAACAATTACCATTCTAGTATTGGGATGGCACCTTTTAAGGCGTTGTATGATCGGAAATGTAGAACTCCTTTATGTTGGCATGAATATGGAGAAAGTGTAGTGCTTGGACCTGAACTTGTTCGCGAGACTACTAAGAAGGTGAAGTTGATTCGAGAAAAGATAAAAGCTTCCCAAAGTATATAGAAGAGTTATCATGACAAGCGAAGGAAAGATTTAGAATTTCAAGTAGGTGACCATGTATTTTTAAGAGTTACACCTGTAACTGGTGTTGGGCTAGCATTGAGGTCTAAGAAGTTCACTTCTCGTTTTATTGGTCCGTATCACATTTCAGAAAGAGTTAGGAATATTTCTTATAGAGTGGCTTTACCACCTATTATTTCGAATTTGCATGATATGTTTCATGTCTCACAACTTCGGAACTATATTTCAGATCCATCTCATGTGATTCATATGGATGACGTGCAAGTAAGATATAATCTTACTATGGAGACGATGCCTGTACGAATCGCGGATCGTGAAATGAAGACTTTAAGAGGCAAGGAGATTGCTTTGGTGAAAGTAGTTTTGCTAGGAGCTTCTGGAGAAAGCATGACTTGGGAGTTGGAAAGCAAGATGCGGGACTCCTATCCTGAGTTGTTTGAATGAGGTAAATTTTTTAGGACGAAAATCTTCTAAGTGGGGAGAGTTATAATGCCCGTAATTTAATTATTTATTTATTTAATTAAATTACTATTTTTGGACTATTTGTGAAGTTGCAAGATGTTAAGAATTATGGGTATGAGTTGTTAAATTATTATTAATTAATTAAATAATTAGTTGATTAATAATAATTATAATGTTGGAATTAAGGGAATATTTATATAATTTTGGACTTAAGCTATTGGTAGAAAGTAATAAAGTGGGGGTGTGTAGGTTAATTCCAATAGGATTGATATATAAGGCTAAGCTGATACAAGGGTTTGTTTTTAGTTGGAGAATAACAAGCCATAAATGTTGACAGGAAGAGCCGCGCGGAAGAGGAGCAAACTGCTCAGTGTCGAGCAGAGCTAAGCAAAGAATCCAGCCGGAGCTGTAGTTGAGCGACCTCCAATCCAAGTAAGGGTGGGGTTCTGACCTTATAATGGGACTTATGATGCGTATCATGTGGGAATTGGTCGTTTTATGATTGTTCTGCATTGATGTTTCTGATCTACTAGTGAAGCTTCCCGTTGATTCATGATTTTGGCCGTTGGGGAGTACTATATGACCGATTAATGAATACGTTATATGAAGTTTCCTGGTTATGTTTTATGGATGTTTTGTGTATCTGTATGACTTCCGGTTTAATCGGTGGAAAGGTTAGGATAGCGATTACTGGTCGTGGTGGTCGTTAGAATGTTAGGTTTTGTATGTTTGATGAACATGTTATAGGAAATATAGTTGCCCGTTGATATGTTATTCTGAGCGGTTGGCCGGAAGTTATGAATAGTAGTAGTGTGGTTGCTTAGATGTTGTATTGTGTTATGTTGTTGGCCGAACTAGTGGTCGAGGAAGATGTTGATGGTGTTAGGTACCAAGCAGCATTTAGGCTATGAGGCGTGTTAGGGAGTTATGTGTTGGATTTTTGAGCAGTACTAGGTTACAGGACATGTCGAGGAGCATAAGTTGGTCGTTACCCTATTTTTCCTTGTGCGTGTAGAGGAGTATGAATTAGTTGTTATATTGTCCTAGTTGCTATGCATGTCAAGGGGCAAGTAGTTCCTTATCCCTTTTTTCCCGTACATGTTGTGTTTTGGTCGTTACCAATGTTGTGTGAATTATTGTTAAGTTGTTGTTCGATAATGTTAATAATTGAATCTTTGATGTGATAGGCTTATGGCCAATGTTGATTTATGTTCAGTTGTTGTGTTGATGTGATTGTTGTTGTAAATTCTTGTTGATAATGTGAAGTTGCATGGAATTTTAAACGATGATGAATTACCTCTATTTACTGGTAATAATGGTGATGTGGGCTTATGCCTTGCGATGGATGATGATTATTGTGAGTATGTGATAGTGCATTCATATACATTTTCATACTCTGTGATGGTCTGCATTGGTAAACTATGAAGGAGGCTTATGCCTTGTTGATGCCTCTATTTATTGGAAGATTTTTAAGATGGGAGTTATACTCTATTGGTACCACATGCATTTGCATAAAGATGAGTTGCATTATGTATTGCATTCTGAGTTGTTGTGTGATTGAGTTTAATTGTGTTTATGTTTCCAAAGACCTGAGAAGTGGTGAATATGTATGAACTGGTTCTAATGATTTACTTATCATGTGTTTTATTATAATGTTCGATATCGCACCCCTTATGTTTGAATGTTACCCCAATGTTGGTAACGTGCAGGTAATCCAAAGTGAAGGTGGTTTACCTTCAGTAGTTCAAGTCAGTGTCATTGCTCTGATATGTAACACTCGGGGGGATGAACACTTGATGTTTATTTGTTGTTATTATTATTTTAGTTGATTGAACTTTAAGTTGTTGTTCTTTAAATGATTGTTATTTGAATTTGTCTTAATTGGACAAAGATGTTACATTTCTTTTAAGTTGAATATTATGACTCCGCTGCATAGTTATGAGAGTTGCTGTTTATTTTTTTAAGATTGAATTATGTTTGCTGTTGGTTCATCCAAGTTTAATGTGTTAAGTACCGGTAATGAATGTCGTTGTTTTAAGTTGAATTTGTGGCATCCTGATTCAGTTGTAGAATTTTATAACTCTGATATATATATATATATATATATATATATATATATATATATATATATATATATATATATATATATATATATATATATATATATATATCGTCGGGTAGAATTGGGGTGTTACACTTGACACCATTGTGCATTAATATTTAAAAAATTAAAGCTATAATAAATTAAAAATAAATACTAGTATTTTTAAATTTAAATAGAGTTATCAGTTGGAAAATTTTGTAAATGTATTTTAACAATTTGGTTGATCATAAAGGCCATCGGCTCTGCAATTTGGTGCTTCCCTTTTCCATGGAGGTTGCACACGATTTGTATAAGGTGGTTGTTGTCTCCCAAGATTCATCTAAAATGTTTGGTTGCTCCATGGACTCACCTAAGGTGTTTGGAGTGAGGTCCTTGGAACATTAGTGCCATCAATGAAATCTAGAATCTCTTGCCAATTACATATTATGTCGTACTCGAGTTTGGTACCCAAGTCATCATAGTTGGGTCGTTTTGATTAGGTTGTGGGTTGGTGGGATGGTTTGTTGAATTGGGAAAATTGGTATATTGATTCATTTTGGAAATGAAGCAATGGTTGTTGTGGTGTTTGATTAGCATGTGTTACTTGGGTACTTTGGCAGTGTGATGTCTGAATGCTTTGATAATGTGATTTCTGGGCGTACATGGGTTAGGGGCTATGGTAGGATGTGGTGGTATCATATGCCTCATCGGGGCTATGGTAACATGTGGTGGTAGAATATGTTAATTGGTGTTATGGGTCATGTTCTTGGTTTTGTGTTTGGGTGTCTGGCATGAATTGGTCGCGAGTTTTGGTGTATGTAATTTGATAATCATGTTTGGTTGGTTGTTAGGTGTATGTGGTTTGGTAATGTTGTGGGATTGGTTGTTGGGTGTAGGTTGGTTGCCAATTTTGTTGGGTGCAGGTGTGTTGGTAGTCATGTTAGGTGTATGACGATGAAGAGCTCTTGTGCATGGGTCAATCACATACCTCGGGTAAGACACAAAATGAGTTATTGTAACCGATCTATACCAATTCATATAATTTTGCATTGATAGGTTAGTTTATGTCCATTCGTTGACGATGCTTCCACTAGCAACATGTATTCCTAGAAAAGTCTCTCCAATCGCTAAACTTCTATTGGGCATCAACTCTAGGTTGATGCCATTGTCCCAAACACATCGGGAGATCTGAGATTCGTTGTTGCATGCCAAACTAAAATTTGACATGGTAAGTATGATAATTCTCCATAGTAGAGAACTTGATGATCTCTATTTATGAAGTCAAAACTGCAATATCTCCGGGGTTAATCTCATGGTCGAGACCAAAATATATGGTCTCTAGATAGAATGTAGAGGAAAAATATATTATTAGATTAGTAAATTGTTAATGCTAAAACTAAATCAATGAGACGATTCATAGTTTAGTTGAAATACGCAGTATGGTCCAAGGTGATTTAAAATATTTTGATAGACTGTTATACAATATTGTTTAGGAAATTTGATGTAGTTCATCTCTCAAACAGACTATTACGGTAATAGTGAAAATTAATTATTTACAATTATTTATAGTATAAAGAAAATGAATGTAAATAATGTTATAAACTTACATTTTCGCGTTGGGGAATGTGAAGTTGTTCTTGTTGACGGAGGCTAGTGACGTCATTCTTAACCAATCTAATGCTTGGAGCAAAAAAGCACAGGAATAAAATGAACACATACCCTTATATGTGTTTTACACAAAGAATTGCATATATGGGCCAAAGAGGGCGAACCCCAACTATATATTTCTATTTTAGTTATGTCACTTAACAAAGGTAAATATATAATATTAACAGTATTATCGATAGTTTCAGGAAATAAAAAATGGCCAAATAGTATCATAATATAACATCTAGTTTTAATTATTCTTTCATTCTCAGTCGAATATTTGGTTAATATCATATTTGAATAATATTTGTTAAGGTACTTTATATTAATACCTTTTTCCCCTCGTTGTTTCTTCAAACAAATTGACACCCAAAACTTGCTCGCATATTGCATTGTCTTGGTTAACTTGACCATTAACAATCTTATCTTCGATACATAAACCCAACAACATGTACATGTCTTCTAGTGTGATAGTACATTCACCGGTAGGAAGATGGAATGTGTGTGTCTCGAGTCTCCATCTTTCTATTAATGCGAGGATGAATTTGTAATCAACATGGTAGGAGACTATGTTGAGGAGATTCCCAAAACCGGAAAGGCATAAATACGGTTCTATCAACTTGTCATGTGGGACATATTCATGTACATGACAATGAAATATCTTTGGATCCTAACAAAAAAAACAAGGAAAAGAAAAACATATGTATGTATTTTTTTAAAAATAAATTATTAAGGAAACAAAAAATATATAATATTGCAAACTAAGAACTTACAAATTCCGCAATGTTTTTTATGATTCCTCTATGAGAATCACTCATGGTCAAGAGGGCCATATTTTGGAAAATATTTGTGTTTATTGATGATAAAATGGATTAAGGAAAATGAGTTTTTGTTGCTGATGAAAATAAATTGATAGAAAGTGGTATTTATAAGGATCAAGAGAGGTTCACATGTTAAGTTTTCTGCATGCAACCCATACATAGGCGTAATTGCTTGTGGCGTATGATTCATTTTTTATACATACTAGCCATGTAGGATATGGAACTATATGGTATGCAAGCAGGATAGGGTGCAAGGTGGTTATATGGTAAACGATGACTCTATATACCACACACATGAGCCAATACCTTCGAGCCATGTGTATTGTCTGTTTGAGCATATGAAAAACTTGAACTTTGATGAAGATAGACCATTCTCATATATCTTTTACAACATGTATATGCAGGTGGATGCAGCGTTAAAAGTGAGAGATATATTTTATGTAAAAGAAGACTGTATGAGAGTTATAAAAAATTTTCACATGGAAAACTCAACTAATTATACTGTAGTTCGCATTGATGTAGGGAGGCACATCATTCTGTGTCGTAACATTTTTTGCATGTTCCAGTTGGTAGCAACTTATAGAAAGAGAAGTGATTTTCGGGAGATAAGTTCTATGGATCCACCTCACACTTGCATTACCACCAATCTAATGCACGATCACCGTAAACTAAGATCCCTGATAATATGCCAAGAAATCTTGCCTTTAGTTAGCAAGGATCCTTCATTGAATGTGATTACAATAATATCTCATATCGTTACACGATAAAATTATACTCCTTCATACAGGAAGGCATGAATAACGATTGAAGTAACTCGAGAAAATAAATATCTGAAACAAACAATGAAGTCGCCATCAAATATTTATTTATCCCGTGGAAGGGAAAGGAAAACATCAGAGAAAACCAGAAGAGGATGAAATCAAGGTCTTGCGACCAAGAGATCAGATAAGGGAGTCGATTATACGAGGGAAAGGTATTAGCATCCCTCACGTCCATGGTACTCCACGAGATTCACTCTTGTTGTCTAATCTAATGGGTGTGTCTGAAATCTAAAAGTTAAGTTGTACAGAGAGTGCATGAATGCAAATGATTATATAAAAAAAGTTAGCTTAATTACAACTTTGGTCCCCCTATTTAACTTTTTTCTTGCTTTTGATTTCCCCCACTTTAAAATTCACTATTGTAGTTCCTTTTTTAATTTTTGTGTTTGAATTTAGTCCTCCATTCAATTTGGTGATTATTTGCAGTGACGTGACGTAATTTTAATTGAGTTGGAATATAATATTTTATCCACATAATTTTTTATTTTATTTTTTGACTTTAAAAAGAAGTGTCCAACCACTAAATTGTAGGTGTTTCTTTGTTAAATACTTGAAACAAATATATCTTAATATATGAAACATTTGCTTGAGGACATATATTGTCAATGCTACTAGCTTTTATTTATGTCATAAAATTTGCACCACAATTTTGACTTATTATTCAGGTTTTTTATATTGCCAAATGCTATGCGTTACACCTTTACCACCAGAAACCTCTTCCAACAATTTCTTGTAAAAATTGATAATAAAGAATCGTGTTATAAGATCGCCATAAACAATACAACAGCTCCACTTAAAAACCATGTTTCTAATACTTGTTTGAATTAGTGTATGCAGGCATGCGTTTATTTAAACATGAGAACTTTTGATAGGAACTTTAATAGAGCAACTACTGTAATTTTTCTTTTATATAATGCATGAACTTTAATATATAATTGGTTTCTTTTAAAAGTGGTAACCTCCATTAGAGAAATGAGAGGAAAGTAATTGTTTAATAAGAAGCAATTTGTGGGTCGGTGAGGTTAGTAAGTAAACCTACTACTACTCCTTGAACTAGTTTGAAACTAATATAAGGAGTTTACAAACACAAGGAAAACTATTACAATGGCAAGATAAACAAAGAGATGAAACTAACATTTTGGCTAGAATTATACAAACACCAAATAAAATAATACTTAAATAAAAAATTATATTAAATAAAAAATTATATGCCAACTTTTTGAGACCATTTTTTATACTCAAATATTTTTGAGACCATTTTTTAAAATTTTGGTTTTAACTATAACACACAATCAATAAAATAATACAATAAAATTTTAATAATCATAAATAAATAAAAAAAATAAAAATAACGTGGATAAAATATTATAGACCAACTCAACTAAAATTACGTCACGTCACTGCAAATAAGCACCAAATTGAATGGGGGACTAAATTCAAATACAAAAATTGAAAAAGGGACTAAAATAGTGATTTTTAAAGTGGGGGGATCAAAAACAAGAAAAGGTTAAATAGGGGACCAAAATTGCAATTAGGCCAAAAAAGTTTTTAATAGTTGTGTCTGCCTCAATTGTGAACTTTTGTGCCTACGTACCACCTATCAACGGGGATCAAGACACTCGTAGTTCACCTAAAAAGGTTTGATTGGTTTCATGTTTTTTATGAACGATGCTATCGAAGCATGTACTTTTTGAAAAGTTTTTAAAAGAAAAAGTTCGAGGACAAAAAAGTTTGCACTGGTTGGTATTTTTTATCTCGAAAAAGGATTTAACAATGCTAGAATGTTTTGAAGTTTGAACAAAGAAAAAGAGTTTTAGTATTAAAAGGGATGCCAAAAGAAAAATATAACAAAAGAGGAATCTCAATCCTACTTGTTGTCATACTTGTGGACCTAAACTTGAGATCAAGAGAATTCTACCTAATGTTGACATACATGGATATCAATCCTAAGGTCTAATTAGTTCAAATCTTGACCAAGAATGAACAAAAGATCCTATGGGAAACATGTGATCATACAATAGAAGGAACACGCAAGAAATCAAGAACTTAACCAAGACATAAAAACAAGCACACAACACATGAGAAGTATCCACTTACTCAAGTAGCACACGCCTAACCATGATATCGTGTCATTAAGGTAGGATAGAGAGGGTGATAAGACATAACCATGATATCGAGTCATTATGGTAGGATAAAGGAATGGGATACCTAACCATGATATCAAGTCATCAAGGTAGGATGAGGGAAGCTCTTAACCAAGACATCGTGTCATCTAGGTAAGAAGTATGAAGAAATATCGGGTCTTAACCAAGATATCAAGTCATCTAGGCAAGAAATGAGGGAGAGGGATAAAATCTTAACCATGGTATCATGTCACCAAGGTAAGAAGTAAAGAAAATGGGGAAATCGACTCTTAACCAAGATATCGTGTCATCTAGGCAAGAGAAGAGAAAATGTGTATATCCAAAGCATCTAAGCACCTAACCGCGATATCATGTCATCAAGGTAGGAGATAGAAGACAATATGGACAAACACAAAGTTTCAATGTTGACTAACATGAGCTAGAGACAAATTATAGGGGTTGATTTGAACCCTTTTCCACCTGACCAACTCGGTAATAAGAGTAGCACAATGACTTGGGGACTTGAAATGGTCGGGGTCGATTATGGACCCACACTTCGCCTTATTGTCTACTTTGAGGACTTTAATAATGCCTTCTTCAAGGTCTTTTCACAAAATAAAGGGGAATGGGATTTTCCTTTGTCGAGGTCTTTTGCACATAAGCAAACACAAATGTTACCTAATTTGAGGACTTTAAATAGAATTGCTCACCTAAAGTAGGGACTCCCAGTCATGCATCTTTATTCCTACTTCTCATGGCAAGGAAATGGAATGACAATGCAGAAATGAGGTAAATGAGAAAGTACCAAACGGATAATAATCCACCTTTATATAGAAAAGCGTAAGAAATCTAGAAAACTTCGTGAAAGATTTACAAACAAAGAAAAGAAGTCAGAAAAAAAATCGTCTAACATAAGCATCAAATCATCATCAATGGGAAAATAAATCATAATCAGAAGGTATCGAATAGATCCGAATGTCACATAGTAAACCCACACAAAAATACAAATCCAGACAAGAAACAAGCAATGTATACATCTCATGGAATGAGACACCAAGCTCAATTGTATTATAGCTAAACCGGACCACAAAAGAAGTGGAACTAATTCTTTAATCAAATAATCAAAAATTAATTAACCGATTGAAAACTCTCTTGAATCACCTTGCACAAGTCAACAAATTAGTTAGAAATAACAAGGAGATGTAACGGAAGTTACACATTCACATCACAACTTAAATTGGAATCAAATCAAGAAGAAACAAGTTGCAAACATGCATTGGAACCATAAAATCAATTGTTGAGCAGTATCACATTAACACATGAAAATGCACACAAAAAATTGAATCATAATCAACCGAACTTAACACCAATGTCAAACAAATATGCTAACAAGCTCAAACGTGCATTAAGTAGGAATTAAATCACAACACACACATACTTACCAACTCCAGGAAGCAACATTATACTTCACAAAATGCTTGAAAATTTGGTTTAAAATCAACCAAACTTAATACCGGTATCAACCAAATATGCTAACAAGCTCAAATATCCAACAAGTATGAATTAAATCACAATGTACATTGGTGTCAAGATCCAATTCAAGAAAATTAACTTAATTCTAATAAGCACTTATTCTTCACAATTCAAGATTTAATTTATGAAAAATAAAAACAATTCAAGAATTCACCAATTAAAATATCAACACAACAATTGATGCAAGTAAGATCAAATAAGTTATCGAAAATGATGTGAAACAAATGAACCGGAGAAGGTGGGGAAGATCTGCGCGGAAGAGTATCGTCCGGAGGAAGTCGTGGAAATGACCGACGAAGGGAGGCCGATGTTGGCCGATCGGAGATCGGAGGGAGTATGCCGGATGCACCGGCCGGTTTGGAAGGAGGTGCGAGCAGAAGGACGGTCCGATGATGATGTGTTCGGAGTGGAGGGAGGAAGAGAGGGTTTGAGTTCTTTAGAGAGGGAAGAGAGCTTCTTCTTTTCTTATTGATATAACAAAGAGTTTTTTAGTGTGATTTTGAGAAAAATTATCGAATCCCCTTTTTGAAATTGAATCGAAACATTATATAGAAGTGAGCTAAGGACATGTATGGAAAATGGCAAAAAACTAATTTTCCCTTGTTTTTTTAACAGTGCAAAATTTCCAGCTTATTTTCATGTACAATTCGAGAACAAACCATAAGCTCATGACTTTCAGTTCATAATCCTGACGCGAACTCTGAAGAAAAATTGTAGATGACAAAATTTGTGACATTGTGCCGAAAGAATCTCCCTAATACGATAAAAATCGAGAAAGTTATGAATTTAGAAATGAAGAGAAACTTGAGACAGAAAACCCTCTGTTTTGGTTGTAGCTAACAACATTTGTGGTACCATGCTTCGAAAATCGTCTCAAAATGTTGAGAAACAAGAAAGTTATGATTTTTTGAATATCAAGAAAACAATCAACTGAACATCCATTTCATTGTGGAGTTTTCAGGTAATTTGCACTTTCGGAGATCTTCTTCATAAAATTGGTTTCCGACCCTAACATATGAAATGTAAAGGATGTCAAAACGAATTTAATGCCCAAAGAACCACTCAAAGACAATTTTTTGGTCACAAGTTATGAATTTTTGAAGTCAAACTACGAAATACTGCTTTTTTACTCAAATTGTTCTGAATTACCTGAAATGCTTGATTTTCTATGCAATTCAAGGCATATGTTGGAACACATGAGAACTTGTCATGATGAGGACTTGACTTCCCTCTGATTAAATATCCCGGAGAATGCTCTGAGCATGTTAACTGACAGAATAAACATCTTATGTAACCTGACGAAGCTTAACAGAAGTGCCTTGATCCCAAAACCATAGAACAAATGATATGTATGCATGTGTATGATGCTGAAATATAAGCCAAATAGGGGTGAAATGAAGAGGATAAATTTTGTGGTATGAAAGATGTCCCTATTCAATCTTCTTAAACCTAAAGTGAGATTCACGCCAGCCTATCGAGCGACAAGGTAGAAGGGGATTGAATACAAAATTGAACCCAAAAAATTATGCTCTGAATTAAGACAAGGTATATCAACACTGGTAATTGTATTTTGGTACCTTTATGGTATTTGAATCAAAGGACAAGGTCCGCAAGCATGAAGGTCCTGATAAGCGATGACAATAAACAATGGACTTAAACCCAAGAAAACTAGCATCCACTAGACTCCAAAGATGTTGTGCCAGGGAAGAACTAGGTCGCCAACATGGTAACGAGACCCAAAAATGTCGCTCCATGAAATAATTGGACCATCGACATCGTAAAGAAACCAAAAAAACGTTATGCCATGGAAGAACTAGACCACTAACAAGGTAACAAGTAACTTGTTATAAAAATGTTATGCCAGGGAAGAACTGGACCACCGACACTGAAAATGTTACACGAGGGAAGAACTGGACCACCAAAAAGGTAACGAGACCCAAAAATGTCATGCCAGAGAAGATCTCGACCATCGACAAGGTAACGGAACCCAAAAAATGTCACGCCGGGGAAGAACTGGACCATCGACACTGAAAACATTGTGCCAGGAAAGAACTGGACCACCAACAAGGTAACGAGACCCAAAAATGTCGCGCCAGGGAAGAACTGGACCACCAAAAAGGTAACAAAATCCAAAAATGTCGCGCCAGGGAAGAATTGGACCACCGACACTGAAAATATTGCAACAGGGAAGAAAATGGACCACCAACAAGGTAATGATACCCAAAAATGTCGTGCCAGGGAAGAAATGAACCATCGACAAGGTAACATAACCAAAAAATGTCGCGCTCGAGAAGAAATGGACCAATAACACTGAAAAATTTATGTCGGGGAAGAACTGGACCACCAACAAGGTAACGAGACGCAAAAATGTTGCGCCAGAGAAGATTTTGAGCACCGACAATTTAATGAAACCCAAAAATGTCGTGCCAGAGAAGAACTTGACCACCGACAAGGTAACGAGTAACCAACTCTAAAGATGTTGCACCAAGGAAGAACTGGACCACCAACAAGGTAAAGAGTGGACAACTCGATCGAAGAAGACTAGTGACCGCTAGCTTCTAAACATGGGGACATCATTGAATATTGATCATGAGAGAAGCGCAAAAGGGTAACATTGTAGGGTAAGTAACCTTTAAAGAGACCTGTTGGGAGTATCAAGGGGTATATGAAAGAATTATCAAATCACTGGATATATCAAACAAATGAGCTAACTTACTGGGGAATAAAGCAATAAGATTTGGGTTATAATTCGATGCATGTTTGAATTTTTCTATGGAGTAATATTCCAAAACAAATGGAAACACTACACATTTGAGTGGATGCAATATGATGATGCATGTTTAGATGATTCACTGGGAAATAACACATCGGAGTAACAGGCAACCACAAGCCATGTTCTGATAGGGCTTGCAAAAGTAAATTGAAAACTTTGTTGGAGAGAAATAAAACAAACTACACGCCTGTGAAAGAATTCCACTAAAAGTTGAGCGTTTCCGAGCAATACTAATAACCACTGAATATACAAGGAGTAACCTGCCAACCTCTTCACTGGGGAGTTAGTGAACTATTTAACAAAAGCGCATCCATACACTTTAGCCGATATATGGGAATGCCTTAAGAATACAACTTTCTGGGGATGTGCGAAATCTTGACAAAGAAATCCCAATAAAACTTCTACTGGGGAAAAGAAGTTTTTCCAACATGACTTAACTGGGGAATGAGAAATATTTCTCTGTTGGAGAAAAAATCTACTTTGTGAATGTCCATTAACCGACAAGCTCATCTTTGCAAACATTCATTGGGAACTCACGAATTTCTGTCAAGAAATCTTTATCAATCGGACCTTACCAGTCAAGGACTCTTTGTATGGTGATCCATTGGGGAGAAGAAAACTTCAAACTTCATTGAGAAATAAACCTTCATTTAGGAAGAAAATAGTTATTGACCAATGAGACTCTCGATATTTAACTTCCATTGGGGACTGATACAACATCTCTTGTCACTAGGGAGAAAAAGACTTATGCACACTCCACTGGGGAATAGGTGAGTCTTGAAAAGAAACTCTCCTCAGCATAAACTGCACTTGTGAAGCGAACCTTGCAAGATATTTACCAATATGTAACCTCACCGGGGAGGAAGACTTCCTAAAAGAAAACTAGGTGTAGACTTTAACAGGAAAAGATGGGCTTATGCACCCTATGCTCGGGGAAATGCAGGCTACTTCATAGGGATAAATCAAGAAGGGTATATTGCTATACCAAGTCCATAAACATGTACTTCATTCGAGAGTAGGAGGATTTTTAAGATAACTCTAGAAAAGGGAAGACTGCACTGGGAAATACTTTCCTACGGGATACCTTCAACCAAAAATGCTTTTACCGAGGAATGCTTCCTGAAAATCGTTACAAACTCAAGCGCAAATTCTGATAGGGAGAAACAAAATCAAACAAACTTCAAAGGGGAAAATTATCTTATTTTGATAACTTTTAAACGATAAGCTTATGTTGAGCAAAATGGTAGACCACATTGGGGAAAAGTATCTGGTTTTGGGAAATGATCGTCCCACTAAGAACTTCAAGTTGGTAACAACTTCGACAACTCATTGCTCTCTGGTTGTATGTTACTTGCGATGACTGAATGGTAGTTCCTGCAAAACCAAAAAAAAATCACAAAATGCCCCAAGTATAGCATGACAACTTTGTCTACCAACCAGGCCACACAAGTTCTTAAAGAAAATTCTAATGTTTCTTATCATGTGTAAAGCCTCCAAATTTTTAAATGCAGTATTTATAAAAAAAATTGGACATCTTTTGTAAACAAAATAGTAAAAGTAAAATAAAAATCAAGCTTTTGAATGAAAAGAAACTTTTATTAATTGGAAATTATCCTGTAAATACGCAAGTACATCAAGAAACAATTCCTAGAAAGAGGTAATTGCAAAAGTGAAAACAAAAGAGTAATACATGAATGGCAATATGAAAACAAATTTCCCTCGGGTTCTGACTTTGCTATAACTCTTATGACCTCGACTATATCATCACTTTTCTTTATGTAGAAGGTGACTGGACTAATTCCTACCCTTCAAGGTTGCCAACTATTGTAGTAAAATGAAATCATAGATTTACCATCAGACATATTCATTCGATTTTAAATCCCTAACTTTTTCCTAGATCGCTCTTTCGGGTTTTCAATCCACCAGGATACCCTTTTTTTCCTGAGTCTCCCTTTTCGGGTTTTCAACTTAGCAGGTATACTTATTTTTTTCATTTCTTCTTTTTTTATCCCTAATATTTTCCCGAACCTTTTATTCAATTTTTTTCGGTTCGCCAGGATGCTATTTTTTGCTTGAGTCGTCGACTCAACGAGTCTCTTTTTATGCAAAGTATTTTTTGACTACGTCTGCATTCACAAGGAGTGGGAAGTCTTCACCATCCATTGTCGTAAGCATCATGGCAGCGCGAGAGAAAACTTTATTTACGACAAATGGTCCTACATAATTAGGAGTCCAATTGCCCGTAGGATCACCTTGAGGAAGAACTATCCTTTTCAACACGGGGTCACCAGCCTTATAACTCTGAGGGCGCACCCTTTTATCAAATTCATTTTTCATTTTTTGTTGATACACCTGACCATGATAAAAATCCGCTACTATTTTCTCGTCAATGAGGTTCAATTGATCCAACTGATTATGTACCCACTCAGCTTCCTCAAATTCTACATCTTTCATAATTCGTAATGAAGGAATCTCGAACTCTACAGGAAAAACCGCTTGCATACCATAAACAAGTGAGAACGGGGTTGCCACAGTTGAAGTACACGCTACGGTACGAAAGCCATGTAAAGCGAAATGCAGTATGTCATGCCAATCTCTGTAGGTCACCACCATTTTCTGCACAATCTTCTTAATATTCTTGTTAGCTGCTTCAACAACGCCATTCATCTTTGGACGATAGGGAGAAGAGTTGTTGTGTTTGATTTTGAAGGACTCACAAAACTCCTTCATCATCTTACTATTGAGATTGGACCCATTATCAGTAATGATCTTTTTAGGAATCCCATAACGAAAAATGATATTATGTTTGATAAACCTAGTAACCACTTGCTTGTTGATGTTTGTGTATGGCGTAGCTTCGACCCACTTGGTGAAGTAATCTATATAAACCAGAATAAAACAATTCCCGTTGGAAGCAGTTGGCTCAATCTTCCCAATCATATAAATGCCTCACATTGCTAAAGGCCATGGAGAGGTCAAGACATTCAAAGGAACATGTGGCACATGTACTTTGTCATGCATGGTTATGTGTACCGTGAAATTTGGTAAACAACTGTTGGTTTTCCATATGAGTAAAAACTGGTAACTTATATGATTAACCAAATTGATCCTAAGTACATGTGTTCTTATTCAAAATTTCTGTTCTTGAAACAAAGAATACTTTCGGCAGCATTCATATTCTTTTAAACAAAGTTGATTTCAATTGTTACTTCGTAGGTAGTAATGTAATGCTTTAAAGAAAAGAATGTAATGTAAAAGGTTTTTGATTGAAATTTAAAGGGAATGTATAAAACTTCAATTAAATTTGAATGACAATAGACATAAAAATGGTGCATCATACAAACATTCTCATAACTCATTTCTCGAATGCTGGTACTTTGAGTAATTTAGAGTATTTTGTACAAAGATGTGAGCACACTGAATCCTAATGCTAAGACCCCAATTTATCCTAATTCAAAAAAAACGGTCTCTTCATAAAATGTTGCCACTTTCGACATCTGCATGCGCCTTCGAACTCTATGCTTCCACGCGTCTCTTTGGATAAGATCAAACTTTTGAATCCAAAAACTCTTTGTCTTAGAAGCGCCAAATATCATATCGTGAAGGTCGAAAATATCCTTTATGATATTTCGAATAACTTAAATCCCAATGATTTTCATACGAACCTTTCGTCAATACTTTAGTAAAAATGAAGCTCTTATTAACTTTTCATCTATCGAAATATTCACAAAGACTTCTTTATTCTTCCTTTCAAACTATATTCTCCAAAACATATCATTCAAGCTAAAAACTCATGTAGTTGAAATTCTCAGTCAACAAATTGCCCCCAATAAATGTGTGTTTTGGATTATTTGGAGAAACATACCTTTCTTGTAGATTAATTATATTTCGACGAACATACAATCCTCATGATTGATAATAACTGCTATGACGTCATAATAATCATGATTTACTTTTCCAAAATGTATAATGAAGATGTGCATGCAGCAGTTCCATCATTTCTACTAAAATAAGTTCCCAATGTGGCTTTTAAACAAGCAACCTCTTTCTCCAGCTTATAAACAATCACCACGTGTCCCACTAACTCAAATATTTTGAATTTTAAATTGAATAGTTGTCAGCTATAAATACTTTTCTTCTTCCTCAAACACACTTTTTCATCTTCTCAACTCTGATGCTACATTCCAGCCTATTCATCACATCACAAAACCCCTTCTTGTTGGAAATCAAGAATTGGTCCCAAAGGCACTTGTTTCTGTTGAACAACAAACCATTTATGCTTCTTAGGTCATAATTTCTTTTACCCTTGCTGATAAAACTGTAGGGTATATGGGTCCAATGTTATCCTCTTCATGTTTAGAACAAATTAAGAATATTTTCCCAGTTTACTATGATACAAAACCCATTATTAACTAAGCTGAGCCCCCTAAGAAGAATAAGAACGATAATCCTGATAAATAATTAGCAGAATCATCTTTAGAGAAAATCCAAAAAGAGACTCCCTCAGTTACTGTAACTGAAGATAAACCCTTTCAATTCGACTATGTAACTGAAAACTTATGACCTTTCAGGTCTTTCCCTGTAGAAAATAAACAATATCTCGCTTGGTTGGCTAAAGTCAAAAAGGCAAAATCCCAAGCCTAGAAAGACTTAGGCATCTTCAAATTGATTTAAATGTCGAAGATAGGTTTTAGTTATTGCCAACCCATTCTAATGTCCTCATTGTACTTCTAGGATAGTACTTACAATAATTTCCACCTCCCCTGCGGAGTGATAACTCATACTCTCTTCGATGTGGCTGCTATCACTAGACTCCTACCAATCAGAGAAACTTTCTACCCTTATCAACAAGAAGAGAACACCATCAAATTTGTTGTAAAAAATGTTGCATTTACCAAATACATGAATCTATACCATGCAGGAGGAGATGAAGTGTCTGATGTTGAACACATAGCTTTCCTTGCTCTCTGGGTATCTAGGTGTATTTTTTGTTGTAAGTCTTTACAAGTAGCCAGAAGATTCCTTACCTTATCGAACAAACTCCACTCTAGTCAAAAAGTGTGCCTTAGTGAGTTAATTCTTACTGGATTATATAAAAGCCTCAGATCTTCTACTTCCAAATTGAAAGAATACAAGGCAGGCACAAACTTGCTCGTATTTGGCCCATATTGGCTTCTCCAATTATGGAACAGTGAATGATGAAGACCCTGAAATCCTAACTCGAATTGTTGAAGGAACAAGACTGCTTTGACTGAATCGTGATGATGATGGAAAGAACTTTGGAGAGTATTTCACTAAGTACGTTATGATGTTTTCAAAACCCCATGTCTTTATTCCTTCGATGGCTCCTTTTTCCAATATGACTCATGGTTGTTAATGGTTTACAAAATCTCTTTTTGACATTTCGCCTAAAGACACAGAGATTATTGACATATGGAAAGCCTTTTTACTCCTTAGGCAAATTGTTTCAAGGGTTATACCCGTGAAAAAAATATTTGCATGCTTTCTTATCATCAAGTTTTGTGTTTCGATAATTTGGGCTTTTCCAACTAATCCCTTAGCCAATTTTTGAAAGAAAACTTGAATGCTGCACCGTAGGAATGAAGTACTTTCTCTCAGACTGGAAATAACATATATCTTTTCACATCAATTTTGTAGAATTTAATCCTATCCCTTTCCAACCATCTCTATACTGCTCGAAGTGTTTTGATACTTGATGGAAAAACTTTTATTCAAATAATATGTTAAACACCATTTTCCTCAGCCAACATATGACGAAAGCTTTTGCATCTATGCAGGATCTGAGCAAAAAAGGTAAGCACATGCATATCAAGGAAATCCAGGTGTTCCAAAGTACTTTGAAACTGTCTATGATCCAACTAACCTTAGTCAAACTACTTTTAATGCAACACAAAGTTTAAAAGAGAAATTTACCAAAAATCTTCCTCATTTAAAACTTCCTAATTGTGTCAAACCTGAACATAGATATGACTTACCTTTTAAACTTCAACCACCAAAATTCCCGAAACTGCCTAGCGCTGATTTTGGCATGGCTTTTTATCCTCCTTACATAAAATGGGTTGTTTGTGGTAACTATCTTAACTTTTTAAAACAAGAATCTCAAAAACCTACCAAACGAGTGGTTTCGACTAAGTATACCTTGGACAGTTTTAAAGGATTCCTTCATTATGACTTATCAACTATCTCCATTCTTTCTCAAACAATTGAAGGTGTCACCCAAAAGGATTTCCATGATCCTTTCGATTAACTTCGTTATTTCCTTTATATTAGATACTAACCATTGTTATAAATTTATATTATTCTAGCCGTCAAAAAGAAAAACACTAAGAAGGAACAACCTTGTTCGAAGATAATTTAAACTATAGTTTCAAAACCATCCAACACTACAACTAAAAGCAACACTCCAGGCACCAAGAAATCGAAAGCATCAAAGGTATGATTCTAAATTTTTTCTGATTTTGTACTACATTCCTTCTTCTAACATTATGATTCTTTCAGGCTAGCCAACTACCTCCAAAATCTCCACACAAAAGAAAGTCCACTCATGACAGTCCAGTGGATGTCGAAGATGATAAAGACACTCCTCCAACTCCTTTACAAACTAAGAAGATAAAGAAAAAGAAGGAAAAAACTTCTGATGCAACCTCTTCGCAGCCAACAAAGCAAAAACCTGAACTCACTAGATTGCCCCCAAAGCCCAAAGAGAAAAAGACGTCTCAACCATTTGGAGGCGTAGTCTTGGAGCGGGTCGAAAGTGACAACTTAAGACCTGATGGACAAAAGGTACAACTTTTATTCGTTACACTTCTTTGATCAACAGTGTTCTTTGATTCAAATTAATGTCTTTTATGTTGTAGGAAAATCAAACAATACTCACTGAGTCTCCCACCAAGAAAAGCGTTCTTCCTGACAGTGGTGCTGCTTCGTACCATCCTTTGTTTAGTGATAAAAAATTCAACAAAGGATATTCGTCTGCAATTAACAAACTTTATGCAACCGTACTATCAACGAAAGAAAATATTCCCAAAACCGAGAATGATCCAGAGGTACATCAAGGGACCAAGAGGGCTAGTGATTATGAAGAGAAGAAGGATAATATCCCTAGTGGCTCTTTACCAAAAAAATTCAAATTCGCTGATGACCTTTTTAATGATGATGAACCCTTTACTGATGAGGAAATTGCACAATTCTTTGCTGAAGATGTAGAAATAACAGAAGAAGAAGCAGAAAATCAAGGAGAAGATAATAAGAAACCTCACATCCAAGCCAATTCTCAAGATAAAATTACTCCGTCAAATCAACAACCTCAAAGCAATACCTCCACAGAGCTTTCCCAAGAAACACTAGATGCTTTGAAGAAGGATAAGCCTCTTGAATACGTAAGGCTAATGATTGCAAAAAGGGTACCATTTGCCCAAAAGACTATCCCTAGTCCATCTGCAACTTCGAGTGGGAGTTCTCAAGTTGAAACCAATGAACAACTTCTCCAAAAAATCAAAGAGGAAATCTTTGAAGCTGACTTTTTCGAATTCTTGAAGGGTAATGCCACTGCAAGCGTTGTAATCAAGAAGTTGATAAATCAAATTGATATAGTCACTTGTCCTTCTGAGGTTGATGAAGTCCTGATTGATGTGACTACTTTTACCAACACAATCAGTGCAAATTTCCTTAGGGATCAAGATGTAGCCTCGAAGCTCCAAGAAAATCAAACTCTTTAAGAGACTGAGTGGTCGAAAGCCGTTGACTCCACCACCAAGGCTGAGAAACTTGGAAAAACATTTAGCAATTCTAAAGAGGAGTACAAGACAACACTCACTCTATCTCTTTCTGGAAAGAGAAAATTAAAGAGTTGAAAGAAAATATTTCTCAGAAAGAAGCACGCCAAAAATTCATTAAGCAAATGGATCACGCTGAGTTGGAACACGAAATTTCTCAAAGTGTGTGTGATACGGTGGAAGAACTGACTAGTGTTTTGCGTTCGTATTCGCACTTGTGCGGTTGAGCAAGAGTCGCCACCGACTTTTTATTTTATCCTAAAGGAAAGGTTAAAAAAAGCACAGTAAAAACCTTTTGAGATATTTCGTGGGTTCGGGGGGTAGATTATGAAAAGGGAAGGTATTAGAACCCTTTTCATCCATGGTTATCCATGGGCTCTTAGTTACTTGGTTTTTTAGATCACTTGCCTTGATTTTTGATTGCTTGAAAAATGGTGTGTGCGTGAGTGCTTTTGAAAATGTCTTGGAAGAAGATGCCTTGTCTTAGGCTAACCTTGTAACAATTCTTTACTCGAATGTTTTACAAAGGCATGTATCTTTTCGAAAAGATGTTTCAAAATGTTTTGAGAATTTGTTTTGAAAGTGTTGTGGATTGTGGTTTTTGAAAAGAAGGCAAGTGTTTTTGCAAATTGATCTCAAGTAACTAAGAGTTTATCTACCCTATTGTACTCAAAGGTTTTTGTCATGTTTTAACCCCTTTTAACAATTTTGTTCTACCATTGAAATTGGTAGACAATCTTGCGTTTAGGAAGTTTATTCGGGACGGGTGCGGGTAATCGTATGGACCATGAATGCAATGATGCCAAGTGTCTTTGGCAATTTGCTTTGAAGGGACTATGATCATTCCGTTTAGGCAACACTTTGAGACTTATGATCATTTGATTTTGTTTTGCCAAAGATACTCGACGTGCAAGCATGGCCCATTTTGGAAGGCAACATGTGAAATTACCCTAGAGGGTGCAAGTGTGATTGTGTATTGATTACATGTATTTGTCTTGTATTAGGTTATCTAGCGTTTGATTTTATGTACATGCAAACCCTAGGTCTAACCATGGTATAATTGGAAAACTGTAAATTGCGAAATGTAAAATCTACGCTATTACAAAATAGTGTCCGGGAGTGGGGGTATAAATGTACAAATGGGGATGAGACTTAGGATCGTAGGGTCCAATAGATTAACCGAATCGAACCAATCAAGTGTAAATGTAACGAATGTCAATATAAGCAAACATATAATGTATCAAAATGCCAGCATATTGTGTAGGTGTATATGTATTGTGTGTAATTATTTACAGGTGCGATAATATGAAATTAATGCGAGATTAGGGTTTTTGACCTAGATATGCGTTTTTAACGAATCTTTGATTTGTATATTTTTAATATGTACAAAAAAGAAACTGTTTTAATCGAATGTTCTTATTTTTAATTAAATTATGTATAAAATATATCATGGTTTATCATATACAAAAAAAAAGTATTTTAATCAAATGTTTATGAATTTTAATATTAGAAACAAAAATGTATTTCTATTATTATGTACAAATATGTATGTTAATTAAAAAGTTTTCAATTTTATTTATATGATAAAAAAAAGTATTTTATTATTTTATATACAAATATATACTTAAAAAGATATTTTAACTATATGATAAAAAAAAATGTATAATATGTACAAAATATACTTTAAATAAAAGAGTAAATAAAAAAGAAGCAAGTATTTCCAATTTTAATATATGAAAAAAAAAATGTTAAGTTAGAAATATATATGGTTTTAGTATTAATAAAAATATTTTGTAAAAGAAAGGTTAAGTTAATTAAGAATGTTATATTTATTAAAACTACATTTAGTTAGAAAATAAATATATTGTTTGTAAAATAAAAAGTTATCATTATTTTGCTTAGAAAGGAAAATAAAGGAAGCATTCAAATGGGCTTCAGAGGGACTTAGAGACGGGTCAGGCCCATGTTAAACTTGAAACGAATTTAGGGTTAGAGACTTGGTTCATTTGAGGCGAAAACGCTTAGGGTTTGGGACGGCGCCGTTCACTGAGTTCCGTTCATCGTTCTTTCCATCTTCGTCTTCATCCGGCCACCAGTGTCACCCTCGAACCTCTCTTCCCTCCATGGCATGAACTCAACATCCTCTTGATACAAGGTTTGTTTCAACATTTATGCTCCTATCTCTTTTTTTTTTACGAATTTGCATGAGTTGTGTTAATTCGAATCTAAAACCTGATCTTTCGTTATTATGAGGTGAAGGAGAAAAAAAAGAAGGAGAAAGCTCACTACCTGACCTTGGAGGAGGAGGAGAGAAGGGGGGCTGCGGCGCTTAGGAGGCCGGGACGGCGTGAACGTGACACTTGCTTTTTGAGCTTTCCTGGTATCTTTTATCTTGCTCCTTAGGGTTTTGATGATGATTTTGAACTGAAAAACCTCTTTCAAAAAATTCACTTTCTTCTTCTTCTTCTACGCCACTGTATATTTGTTGCCTTCGAGCATTTGTATGCTTTTGAATTGTTGCCTTGCCTATGATGAAGCTTGCTTCTGAGGCCTGGTGTTTGGGTTTGGTTATGGAAGGTTTGGTGAGGTTTTGTGGCCTTAACAGGGTTATTTGATTTTAGGCTTGAGGTTGTGTGTTTGTAAGGATGATGCAGGTTCTGAGTTTTGGCCTTGGGTGTGAACTTGGTAGCAGGTTTTGAACTGTTTTTTTAGGTTATGTATCTTTATGGTTTTTGCTTGCAGCAGGTTACAGGGTTGTGGTATTTCAGGTTTTTTGAGTTCATGGTTCTTTGACAGGTTAATGGTTGTTTATGGTTTAAGCTTTGACAGGTTAATGGTTGTGGTTCAGCAAGTTTCTACTTGGGTTCAGGCTTGAACTTACAGTAGGTTATGTTGTTGGACAGTATGGTGGTTCTGTTGAGGCTTAGCAATTTTTTATGCTTGTTTTGAACTTGCAGTAGTTTAGGTTTTTGAGGTTGAGCTTCAGATTTTGTGATGTTTTGTTTATCAGGTTTTGACAGGTTTTTGAAGTTAATGCAGGTTATGGTAGTGCAGTTTATGTGTTTGGCATTTTTTTGAATGATTTTTGACAGGTTAATGGTTGTTTCTTGTGGTTATGAGATTGGATGGTTTTAGTGATGGTTGAGGTGTTTGGTTTGACAATTGACAGTAGGCCAGTTTTTTTTGCTTGTATGGTTCTATATTTGTGATGTTGGTGCTTGGCTCAATCAGGTTCTCTTTTTAAGCTCAGTATATTTTCTTTTATTCTTTTGTCCTCTTTCTCTTGGTCTTTGGCGCCTTATACTTATTCAAACCTTGGTCTTTTTCTTGATCCAAGTTGCTGGTTAATTTTACAAAGTTTCTTGGCATTTTTTCTGTTTTGGTAATTGCCTCTGCTGTGTATTTCTGCCCAGTTTTGAGTAATGCTGAACTAATGCTTCTTTTAAATTTTGCCTTACTGTCTAAGCCTGAAAAACCTGCTTCTATCTCTCTTTTCTCTCTCTCTGTACAGTTTGCATTATAATATTATGCTTTTTGTACTATCTTTTCCTGAAAGTGGCCCTGATGGGAGATGATGAAAAAAAGGACTTGCTTGCATAACATATTACTTCTGCATCTTTATCTCTTTTTGACAGCTTGGGTGGACTTTTTGTATTTTTGACAGTAGGTTGCACTTTTGGCTTTTGATAGAAAGTGGTAACTTGGATTTTTTCAGTTTGGTTTGAATTTGAAGTTTTGAGATTTTGAAACTATGCAGTTTGATATTCTATGCATCTTGACATTTGCATTTTTCAACTTTGCATAAAAAATTCTTCCCTCTCTGTGAACCGGGAAAAATCCCGTGATTTGCAGAGAGGGTTAACTGATCCCAGTCAGTGGCCCTTAATGATGAGTCTAATTTTAACTGTCTTCTTTAATTCAACTGCTTTCTGACTTTCTTTTTCTTTTTTGCAGATAAATAATGGAGCACCGGAACGAAGTGAAGAATGAAGAATATTAGAAATAGGATAGTTTTTTTTTATTTTATTTAATATTTAAATTAATGTAAATTATTGTTTGTAATTTAAATTACAAACAACAATTTGTACAAATAATTCAAATATCAATAAAATCTTTATTACCCAATTAATTCTAATTTTCTTCCTTTATTGTTTATTTATTTATTTAAAACTCTTTGAATTAAAACAATTGAAAAATAAATTTCAATCATTCAATTTTAGAATAATAAATAACTTAAATAAAAACAATATTGATCAATTAAACCTGCCTCTTCCAATATCCAAAGCAAAGCAGCAGTCAACCAAAATAAACTGATCAAGCGCATTCCTTCTTCACTGATTTGCCATAGACACTGTGAATCCAATACTGCATACTGTATTTGACTGGCTCAAGGAAAACAACATGAATTCAAACCACTGTCTCTTTCACTGATTAAATCAAAGCAATGCGAATTTTAACCCGAATCTCGGAATAAACTGCAAAGTGCTGTGGAATCTAAATCCTTCTGAGATCATGCCCCTAAGACCTTAATTCCTGATTAAATGCCAAATAACGCTCGCCTGATCAAAATTGAACCAAAAATTAACCAAAACCCTGAGCCAACTGTTTGAAATAATTCAGAGTCCTGAAAATCAATAAAACCCTAATTTTGTTTTGACTGACAAGAAAAGTCCGTTTGTCCGATTCTTGAGCCAGTTTGAAAAGTCAGGAAAGGCCTGAAGCTGAGATTTCTTGGGGAAAAATGCGAGGGCAAATTTTGGGGTACAACAGTTGCCCCTGTTCAATCTTCTTGGACCTGAAGAGTTAGACTGGAAAGTTTGCCTTTCGCGACTTGAAGGTAAAAGAAGATTGGACACTAAAGTGCCCAGAAAATTTGCACTCGTCGATGCGATGGTGGATGTGAATGGGCTTACAGATGCCATTTGGTGATGGGCTTAAAGATGCCATCTGGTGCAATAGAATTTTGTCGGGGAAGGGGCTTAGAGATGCCATTCGGTGATGGGTTTAAAGATGCCATCTGGAATGAGTATCAGGAAGGTGTCCATGCTTTGGATCATCTTCGAACTGGGGGTCTGAATAAGCAATAGATTGACATCCGTTGTTGGGAAGAATCCACGAACGGTTTTCAGAAGTCTTGAAGAAGAATCTGGACAAGCGACAGGTTAACGTCCGTTACTTGGGGGAACCTGTAAACTGTTTTCAGAAGTCCTGAAGTTGAATAAGCAATGGAGCAGCATCCGTTGTTGGGAAGCGTCCGTAAACTGATTTCAGAGGTTGCATCTGAACAAGCTGATAGATTAACATCCGTTACTTGGGAAGAATCCATGAACTGTTTTCAGAAGTCTCGAAGAAGAATCTGAACAAGTGATAGGTTAACATCCGTTTACTTGGAGAACCCGTGAACTATTTTCAGAAATCTTGAAGTTGAATTAGCAATAGAGCCGCATCCGTTGTTGGGAAGCGTCCGTAAACTAATTTCAGAGGTTGCATCTGAACAAGCTGATAGATTAACATCCATTACTTGGGAAGAATCCATGAACTGTTTTCAGAAGTCTTGAAGAAGAATCTGAACAAGTGATAGGTTAACATCCGTTTACTTGGAGAACCCGTGAACTATTTTCAGAAATCCTGAAGTTGAATTAGCAATGGAGCAGCATCCGTTGTTGGGAAGCATCCGTAAACTAATTTCAAAGGTTGCATCTGAACAAGCTGGTAGATTAACATCCGTTACTTGGGAAGAATCCATGAACTGTTTTCAGAAGTCTGGAAGAAGAATCTGAACAAGCGATAGGTTAACATCCGTTTACTTGGAGAACCTGTAAACTGTTTTCAGAAATCTTGAGATTGAATCAGCAATGGAGCAGCATCCGTTGTTGGGAAGCGTCCGTAAACTAATTTCAGAGGTTGCATCTGAACAAGCTGATAGATTAACATCCATTACTTGGGAAGAATCCATGAACTGTTTTCAGAAGTCTTGAAGAAGAATCTGAACAAGTGATAGGTTAACATCCGTTTACTTGGAGAACCCGTGAACTATTTTCAGAAATCTTGAAGTTGAATTAGCAATGGAGCAGCATCCGTTGTTGGGAAGCATCCGTAAACTAATTTCAAAGGTTGCATCTGAACAAGCTGGTAGATTAACATCCGTTACTTGGGAAGAATCCATGAACTGTTTTCAGAAGCCTTGGAGGATAATGGTTTTAGTCTGTCGACTGATCTTACCTGAAAAGGCAAAGAATTAGTTGTATGCAATGTTATGATGCATGATACAATGTATGTTATGTACTATGCGTATAAATGGATGCGCATGTAAGCTGGAGAGTTGTCTTGCAAATGATAGATGAATCCGAAGTGGCTGAAGATAAAAGCATCTTGACTGCTGCCGGGGAAAATAAATCCTTGGCTGCTGCTGGGGAAGAGAATTCTTGATGACCTCTACTGGGGAGTATCAATCTAGTAGACTTAATGCTGGGGAGAGTCTTCAGCTTGGAGGAAGTAACTCTGGCGGTCTCACTGGGGAACTCAAGATTTCTCTTCCTAAAACTCTGTGGGGAGAAGGCTCATTAGTCTGGCTCTGCTGGGGATAAGTTTGAAGCTTTAAACTTTGAGGGGGAATGATTTCTGGAGGGTTCTTCGGCTGGGGTTAACAAAGATAAACTCCTCTGGGGATTGTGTTGATAAGTTGTGCTGGGAGACTTGATAAACTCCGCTGGGGATAGGAAGAATTCTGGCGAGTGCGACCTTCTATGGTTGTTAGCTGAGGATAACCCAGTTATAAGCCTTTGTGAGGAATAACTTTGAATAAAACTCGGGAGAGACGTTCGTGCTCTTCGGGGAAATACCTTCCAGAACCTTACTGGGGATAAGCTTCGAGAGTCTGCTGGAGATAAGCCTCAGGGTTTGCCAGGGATGTGGATTCCAAATCTCTTGGGGGTTTCCTTCGAAAGGGTGTCAAGATATCCATATGTACCTTCATCCTATCAGTAATTTTTCTTAGGTTCATTTAAGAAGTGATTATGTTTCAAATGCATATGCCTATTTAACCAAACATTGGACGTTTCTCAAAATAAAACCAGTAGTGTAAGAAAAAAAGAAAAGGGAAATGACACAAATTTTTGGGAAGAGTATTTGTATTGATTCTCTTTGAGTATATTTGTACAAAGGAGACAATCATCCTAGTAAGAGGATTCTGTCGTAAATATTGGAAGATTTATACAAAATAAAGGATGGCTATGTGAAATAATTCCATGGGATTCCGTTTCGCTATAGCTTTCACAACTCTGAGTATCTGTCCATTCAATGCTTTGTTTGACGATGACTGGATTGATCAGAAGCCTGGAACTGGTTGATGAAGAGATTGTCTTTGAAGTGATCCGACGAGACATAGTCATACGCTTTAATTCCCTAACTTTTGCCTGAATCGCCCTTTCGGGTTTTCGATTCACCGGGAAACCCTTTTTTGCCCAAGCCGCCCTTTCGGGTTTTCGACTTGCCGGGTGTACAGATTTTTTTGCTTTTATCCCTAATTTTTGCCTGAACCGCCCTTTCGGGTTTTCGGTTCACCGGGATGCCCATTTTTGCCCAAGCCGCCCTTTCGGGTTTTCGACTTGCCGAGTTTTTTATGCGTAGTATCTTTTGACTATGTCTGCGTTCGCAGGGTGCGGCAAATCGTCGCCGTCCATGGTGGTCAGAATCATTGCACCACCAGAAAATATGCTCTTGATCACAAATGGTCCTTCATATGTAGGAGTCCATTTGCCCCTGGGATCACTTTGCGGTAAGATAATCCGCTTGACTACTAGATCTCCGACTTGATATACTTGACGTCTGACTTTCTTATTGAAGGCCTTGATCATCCGTTTTTGATACGTCTGACCATGGCATATAGCAGCAAGTCGCTTTTCGTCGATCAAGTTGAGTTGATCAAGCCGGGTTTGCATCCAATCATCTTCATTCAAACCCGCATCCTTCATAATCCTTAGAGAAGGGATCTGGACCTCCATAGGCAAGACAGCTTCCATGCCATAAACCAAAGAAAATGGGGTTGCCCCAGTTGAAGTATGTATCGTCGTACGGTATCCATGCAGAGCAAACGGTAACATCTCATGCCAGTCTTTGTAAGTGACTGTCATTTTCTGAATGATCTTTTTAATGTTTTTGTTCGCAGCTTCAACAGCACCGTTCATCTTCGGCCGATAGGGAGATGAATTGTGATGATAAATCTTGAACTGCTCGCACAATGCAGTGATCATTGTGTTATTCAGATTTGTACCGTTGTCTGTAATGATTCTGTCTGGAACACCATACCGACATATGAGATTTTGCTTGATAAAGCGGGCAACCACATTTTTGGTAACAGAGGCGAAGGAAGCTGCTTCGACCCATTTGGTGAAGTAGTCAATGGCAACCAGGATGAAGCGATGTCCGTTGGAAGCCGTGGGCTTGATCTCTCCGATCATATCAATGCCCCACATTGCAAAGGGCCACGGAGCAGTCAGGACGTTGAGGGGAACCGGAGGAATATGCACTTTGTCAGCATAGACTTGACACTTGTGGCAAGTACGGGAATGTTGATGGCAATCAGCTTCCATGGTAGACCAGTAATAGCCTGCCCTCAGGATCTTCTTAGCCATTGTGTGCCCGCTTAAGTGAGTGCCAAATGTGCCGCTGTGTACATCAGTCATGATGAACTCTGCTTCAGCTTTATCCACACATCGGAGTAATACACAATCATGGCTTCGTTTGTAAAGGATGCCGTTGCTCAGGAAGAATTTAGCAGCGAATTTCCTTAAGAACTTCTTGTCATTTACGGAAGCTCCTTCAGGATAATCTCTAGTCTCGAGATACCTTTTGATTTCATGGAACCAAGGTTGTTCCATCACTTCTTCGGTATTAATCTCGTGGCAATGTGCCGGTTCATCCATTCGCTTGATGGTGATTTGGGGAGCCTCGTTATCCCAATTGAGTTTAAACATAGAGGACATTGTGGCTAGAGCATCTGCTAGCTGATTCTCTTCTCGCGGGAAATGCTCGAAGGTAATTTGCTCGAAATGTGGCAACAATGTCAGGACATGTTCTTTGTATGGGATAAGATTAGGATGCTTGGTATCCCACTCTCCTTTGATTTGACTGATAACCAAAGCCGAGTCCCCAAATACGATCAAAGATTTGATCCCCAAGTCGATAGCAGCCTCGAGACCAAAGATGCAAGCTTCATACTCCGCCATGTTGTTTGTGCAGCTGAAGCAAAGTCGGGCCGTGAAAGGTGTGTGACAACCTCCCGGAGAAATGAGTAATGCGCCAATACCGTTTCCAAGCGCATTTGAAGCACCATCAAAGTACAGGGTCCATCGGGATCCCTTTTCGGGTCCGTCATACGGTCCGTTATCTTTAATGTCGTCCAAATTCATGATGTCCTCGTCTGGGAAGTCAAATCTCATGGGTTGATAGTCTTTGATAGCCTGATGAGCCAGATGGTAAGCTAGTACACTCCCTTTTATAGCTTTTTGGGTGGTGTACTGGATGTCATATTCAGTTAAGATCATTTGCCATCTAGCTATCCTTCCAGATAAAGCGGGCTTCTCGAAGATATACTTGATAGGATCCATCTTGGAAATCAGCAAGGTAGTATGAGTCAGCATATACTGTCTTAGTCGGCGAGCACCCCATACCAAAGCGTAACAAGTTTTCTCGAGCAGTGAGTAGCGAGTCTCACAGTCGGTAAACCTTTTGCTAAGGTAATAAATAGCATGCTCTTTTCGACCAGACTCGTCATGCTGGCCCAAAACACACCCCATTGAATTATCCAAGACGGTCAAATACATGATCAATGGTCTTCCTTCGACGGGTGGCATCAGAATAGGAGGTTCTAGCAAATATTCCTTGATTCTATCAAAAGCAGCTTGACAATCGTCGTTCCATTCCACTACCTGATCTTTTTTCAAGAGTTTGAAGATTGGCTCACAGGTAGAGGTCAGGTGTGAGATGAATCTGGCAATATAGTTTATGTGCCCCAAGAATCCTCTAACTTCCTTTTCAGTACTGGGAGCAGGCATCTCTTGTATTGCTTTTAATTTTACTGGATCGACTTCGATGCCTTTGTTGCTTACGATGAATCCCAAGAGTTTACCAGACCTAACCCCAAAAGTGCATTTACTTGGATTCAGCCTGAGCTTGTATTCTTTCAATCTGGCAAACAGCTTGTCCAGATGTTCAAGGTGCTCCTCCTCTGTTTGTGACCGAGCTATCATATCGTCTACGTAAACTTCAATCTCATGATGTATCATATCATGAAATAAAGCCACCATGGCGCGTTGATAAGTTGCCCCTGCGTTCTTCAGCCCGAACGACATCACCTTGTAACAGAAAGTGCCCCACTGTGTGACAAAAGTTGTTTTCTCCATATCTTCGGGGGCCATCTTGATTTGATTATAGCCCGAGAATCCATCCATGAAGGAAAACACTTTGTGCTGAGCTGTATTGTCGATCAAGATGTCAATATGAGGTAGCGGGAAATCATCCTTAGGGCTGGCCCTATTCAAATCCCGGTAGTCCACACACATTCTGACTTTGCCATCTTTCTTAGGCACTGGCACAATGTTAGCGACCCATTGAGGATAGGACGTAACAGCCAGAAAGCCAGCGTTGAATTGCTTCATTACTTCTGCTTTGATCTTTTCAGACATGTCAGGCCTCATTCGACGAACCTTTTGCTTGATTGGTAGACAGTCTTCTCTTGTGGGGAGACGGTGAACCACGATGTCTGTGTCTAGACCCGGCATGTCTTCGTAGGACCAAGCGAAGATTTCAACATACTCATTCAGCAACTGTACCAAGCGCTCTTTGACTTTTGGTTCCAGGTTGGCACCCACTTGCACTTCCTTCCGATTCTCCTCGGTTCCCAAGTTAACAGCTTCCAATGGCTCTTCGTGCGGTAAGATGGCCCTCTCCTCTTGTTGCAAAAGTCTGGCTAGTTCCCCTGGTACTTCACAACCTTCGTCATCTTCATACTCGGCTAGATTGACCAGATCCTCAGAGTTATTGAAAGATATAGCAGAATAGTCACCCATGGAATCCGGAGTGGATGGGTACCTGCATTGGTGAGTATGGGTGTGTGTAAGGGATAGCCATCCTTAAACAAAAAATGCAAAAAGAAAAGAAGATGAGCATAAGCAGTTTATCAAATGAAAAACGTCCAATGAATCATTAAACATGGCATATGAATATGAAAAATGGTCAAAACCCTTACAAGTGGACCTGCATGCCCCGGGCAAGGCAGGAGGTGAAAAAGATAGTGTACGGATTGTTTGAAAGTAAAATATTACAGACCAAATAGGAAATGTTTGATAGATAAATTACTGAGGAATAAAAGTAATGGGGACAAAGTCCTTAGCCTCCCAATTGCTCAATCCTCCTCTGGCAGTTGGATAAATCCACTCTTCAATGTTGCTCTCCCTGTCTTCATCTTCCAAGGCGTTGATTCCATAGGGAGAAATCTTGACCGGCGCCCTCACAATCTTCGAACGGCGCATAGCTTTCTGGCCAGCGGCTGTGAACCCTAATCCAAACTTGTCAGTCTTATGCGGAAAATCGGGTAATTGCCCCTATGCTGAATTCTTCCCTTCTTTGATTGCGGCTCTTGCATCCTCTAGAGATGCCATCCTGGCCATCTGTCTTGGCGTCTCAGCTGCCAATTTTACCACTGCTATCTCAGGAAGAACCTCTTCAAAATGTTGAAACGGTGTCTCAATAAATTCTCCCTCAACCTCCACATACCGGAAGGAATTTAAATGGCTAATCATGTACTCTTCTTCGCCGTGAACAGTAATGATCTTTCCCTTTACAGGATACTTCAGCATTTGATGCAAGGAGGAGGTGACTGCCCCGGCATGGTGAATCCAAGGTCTACCCAACAGGAAGGAGTATGATGGACGGATGTCCATCACATAGAAGGTGGATTTAAATACCTCGGTACCTATCTTGACAGGAATCTCAACTTCTCCATGGACCATCCTTTTCGACCCATCAAAAGCTCTGACGACAATATCGCTAGGCTTCAATTCCAACCCTTCGCAATCTAGCCGGTCCAAGGCCTTTTTAGGCAAAACATTCAGTGATGAACCGGTATCAACCAAAACATGTGCAAGGGTGGTTCCGTGACACTCGATTGAAATATGAAACGCATCATTGTGGTTTCGGCCCTTCGGGGTTAGGTCGGCATCAGAAAAGCCTAATCCATTGTCCGCAGTCAGGCTGGCCACGCAATGTTGAAATTGATCTGCAGAGGTTTCCTGGGGCACATGAGCTGCCTTTAGAAACTTAATCAAAGCCTGAGCGTGCGCTTCTGAGCAAAGAAATAGTGCCAGCATGGAGATCTTGGAGGGGGTTTGCCCCAACTGTTCCACCACATCGTAATCACTTCTCTTGATTATCCTCAGAATCTCGTCCATTTCTTTCTTGGAAGCTTCTGGAATCGCCAAGGGTTGAGCCCTCGTCCTGACGGGCTCATCTTGTATTCCCTTTCCTTTATCAGCAATGGTAGGAGAGACAGCATTAGGAACAACAGCCTCTTCGATCAAAGGAGTTCTGGCGGAGAGTTTTACTGGTGCAGGGATGACTTCTTTAGCTGATGAGGGTCCAAAGACTGCTCTTGGAGGGGCAATCTCTGGAGAAAATATTCTCCCGCTCCTGGTGATTTTGCTAGTGCCCGCAATGTTACTAATGCTGGCTTCTTCATCATCTGAATTCTCTTTAGTTACTTCGATTTGCTTGATACCATGGTAGTAGATGTCACCACCATAGTTCCAAGGTATCGATTTCTCAGAAACATAGGGAACAGGCCCTGGCATGGTGATCTTCAGAGGTATGGTCTTTGCAGCTGGTGTAATCTTAACAGGCTTTTTGACGGCCTCGGAAAGATTGGCGTGAATGGTTATAATTGAGACATTTTCAACTTGAACTGGAACAACAGGAACTTTTTCGAACAAAATTTGTCGGCTATCCATGAGGCCTTGGATGCCTTTCTTCAATAGCGGACAATCCAACGGCAGAGAGTGGCAATAGTAACAGTCTTCTTTACATCCCGGGAAGATCCCGGCCCTCAACAAATTCGATTTAATGGTTAGCAGTGGAGTAGTCAGATCACTAACGTCCGCAACATACAGATCCTCTTCAATGGCATTGACATTCCGACCGTGCTTCGGCATAGGTGCAGATATCACATTGGGTTTTTCTGGAGCGTCAAACTCTACCTCCTTAGCCTCTATCAGGTCTTGGATCTTATGCTTGAGTGCCCAACCATTATTGGTGTCGTGTCCAACACTGTCTGAATGATAGGCGCACTTAGCATCGGCATGATAATGCGGGGAAAATGTATTCACATTCTTTGGTGCCTCCTTGATGGTGGCGAGATTCAACTTCAAAAGATGGGGAAGCACTTGCGCCGGAGTCATGTAAATATGGGTGAACTGCCGTTGTGGCCTTTCCACCCGTTGTTGATTTGGTCTGGTCTGGTTATAGTGAGGCTGCTTGCTTGGAGTGTTTTGAATCATTACGGCCCCCACAGTTGGCCGACGCTCCATCTTCCCTGCTCTTCTCTGAGAATATACCATAGCTGTCTCCTTCTTAAACGGCTTCTTCTCAACATTTGCAGCAACACCCTTCTGAATCTTTCCTGACTTGATGCCAGCTTCTATTCTTTCGCCTGTTAAGATCAAATCGGTAAACCCCGCGGAAGAGTTACCAATTAGATGATTGAAAAATGGCCCAGATAGGGTCCCAAGAAACATATCAACGAGCTCACGATCGGTTAAAGGAGGCTGCACCCTGCCAGCCAAATCCCTCCATTTTTGTGCATATTCTTTAAATCCCTCGCTTGTTCCTAGTGACATACCCTGAAGTTGGGTACGAGTAGGAGCAAGATCAGAATTATACTGGTATTGTTTGTAGAAAGCGGTGGCCAAATCTTCCCAATTTCTGACACTGGTCCCTTCTAGCTGATAAAACCACTCCAACTGAGCTCCCAATAGGCTGTCTTGAAAGAAATGAATCCAGAGATTTTTATCTGCCGTATAGGGTTGAATCTTTCTCACATAGGACCTGAGATGCATTTTGGGACAGGACAGCCCATCGTACCTCACAAACACTGGCACTTTGAATTTTGGGGGAATCACAATTCCGGCGACCAAGCCCATGTCTTCAAAATCCAAACCCGGTACCCTTTGCAATTCCATGGCAACCAATCTGTCTTCTAAACCCTTGTACTTATCATCAGCTGGAGGGTATTGTTGGTCAGAATAATCTTCATCCTCTTCAACTTCTTCCTCTTCCGCATCAGACTCGGAAGGCACCGCAACCCGATCTCTTTTACTAGTCCCTTCATCAGAAGTAGGAGGAAATTCAAGCACTCTCCGAGCTTCTCTGTCAAATCTTCTCCCCAAAGTAGCCACTCCGACCCTCTTTTTCTTCTTCACTGGGTCCTTATTCTCCAAATGAGCCTTGATGTCCTCCTGACTCTTAACCAAAGTCATCAAGAGTTGCTGGAACTGTGCATTCTGAGCCTGTAGGTCTTTGACTGTTTGCTCGAGATCCATCCTACTGAAATAAACAACAGATAGATAAGGAAACCTGGAGTGAGACCTGCTTATGCACATGATGAATGGTATGCTTATGTATGCAATGCATTCAAGGATTTAGAACATTCAAAATTGTTTCAGAAAAAGAAGAACGCACATCATATTAATAAGAAGAAATTTGTTAGTACATAAATGCCCCATGGGCCAAATATTACAAAATAAACTTCTTAAGGCAGAAAGACATTGCGCATCCTCTTTGGTGCGATGTAGGTATTGAGGGCCTCTTGCTCGTGGAGTCGGCGGGTGAGCTCTAGAACCTTCTTTTCACTGGCGTAGTAGCTAGCTTCAAAAGTGTTCCGTTCCTCCTTGAGCTGAATCCAACTTTTCTGCATTTCCTCCCACGATGTAGGCATATCTGGATGCAGGATGGTGTAGGGAACCTCTCCTTCATTGACGGGCTCTTTAATCACTGGGAGTACATGAGGATAAGGCATCATTAGACTTTGGGCTCGGGCTCGTACCCACTTGAGATAAGGCTCAAGAGGGATGGAGTTCTTGTGTCCCAGAGTCTTGCTATCAACCTTGTTGAGTTTTCCCCAAGCTCTGATTAATCTTTGGCGGAGTCCTTGCGCATCGTTGTCGAAGTCAAAAACTAGGCTAGGAATCAACATGTCATGAGGGCCATCCCTCCGGGCATATCCAAATTGCCTTAAGGCTAAGCAAGGGTTGTAGGTAATACCTCCTCTGACTCCAAGTAAAGGAACATTAGGAAATTCTCCACAACGATCGACGATGATGACATTTTCGCTGGACCGAGAACACCAATGCACATCAGAATGAGTGAGAGTCATCAACCGTTGGGACCACCTTATACCTTGGTCATTCTTCAAGACAGATTGTGGAAGGTGCGAAATAAACCACCTTGCAAGGAGAGGAGTACAGCACATGAGAACACCCCTCTTTCTCATTGTTCATGTGTAAAATGAGTGAAGGGTGTCCCCAAGCAATGTTGGTATTGGATTTCTGGACAAAAAGATTTTGACGGCATTGACATCTACCAATTGGTCAGAATTTGGGAACAAGACCAACCCATAGATAAGGAGTGCCCCAATCTCTTCAAAGGCTTGTAGGTCCAATGAGTTCCAACATTCTTGTGCCTTCTCAAACAAGAATTTTGCTAAGAATCCTTTGACGCCGCTTCTGGTTTGCCAATGCCCCTTGATTTCAGATGGTTGTAGATGTAGTGCTCGAGCAACATCTTCAGGCTTTGGTTCCTTCTCCGTACCGTTGAAGGGTAGTTGATTAAGGATAGGAATTCTCAGGAGTTGAGAAAACTCCTCCAAAGTGGGCACCAATTGATAATCAGGGAAAGTGAAGCAGTGGTGAAGAGGGTCAAAGAACTGGAATAGCACTTTCATCATGTCTTCTTCGATGTTGGTGTTGACTAAGCTGAGCAGTCTACCATGTCTGTCACTGAAGGATGAGTTTTCCGGAATTCTTGAGGTGAGCTCCTTGAGTTGAGGAGAGATTCTCACAAGATTGACTTGGATGGTATTTCTGCGAGGAACTTCCATGACCTACAAAACAAGAACAAAGATGAAGATCCAAACCCTTGACGCGGTTAGTGAATGCATATGATGCTTCATGATGTTTATGATGTATGCACAAAACATATGTACAAGCAAATCACACCAAACCCTAGTTTCAGGCTTGCATGGGGTTTCATAGGTAAGTACCCTCTTGAGTGTAGTTGGCTTAAAAACCTGTCCTATAAATAGTAACCGGGTTCTAAGGAGCTCAATATCACCGGATTGTTTTCATTGTTCATTGTTTTGGTTTAGCCACTTAACTAGCGACCAAAATATTCCAAGAAAACAACCCTCAATGAGTGTAGTATCGAGTATCTACCAACTTCGGAATGCACCAAAGCCGGTCATCTCACTACCCCTAATAAAAGGCCAGGATGGTCAAGTAAGGTTCTAGGTCATTAGTGCTTAGTGACATCACTCAGCGGCCCCGTACTCTCCTTGATTGAACTCAAGGGTTACGGGTACTCACAAATATGTCGCACTAATATAGCTATTGCTTAGACCGTGTCGGTATACCCCGCACAGTTTCCACAACGTATTGCTATCTATGAATGTTTCCCAAAAATCCGGGTGGAGGATTGTAAACCCAAACAATAGAGCCCAAGTATAAAGCAAGCAAAGCAAACAAAATAATCATGCAAGAGAGTGATCTAAAAAACCCTAAGGTAACCCCACTTTTAAGTTATAGTCCCCAACAGAGTCGCCAGTTCTGTGATACGGTGGGAGAACTGACTAGTGTTTTGCGTTCGTATTCGCACTTGTGCGGTTGAGCAAGAGTCGCCACCGACTTTTTATTTTATCCTAAAGGAAAGGTTAAAAAAAGCACAGCAAAAACCTTTTGAGATATTTCGTGGGTTTGGGGGGTAGATTATGAAAAGGGAAGGTATTAGCACCCTTTTCATCCATGGTTATCCATGGGCTCTTAGTTACTTGGTTTTTTAGATCACTTGCCTTGATTTTTGATTGCTTGAAAAATGGTGTGTGCGTGAGTGCTTTTGAAAATGTCTTGGAAGAAGATTCCTTGTCTTAGGCTAACCTTATAACAATTCTTTACTCGAATGTTTTACAAAGGCGTGTATCTTTTCGAAAAGATGTTTCAAAATGTTTTGAGAATTTGTTTTGAAAGTGTTGTGGATTGTGGTTTTTGAAAAGAAGGCAAGTGTTTTTGCAAATTGATCTCAAGTAACTAAGAGTTTATCTACCCTATTGTACTCAAAGGTTTTTGTCATGTTTTAACCCCTTTTAACAATTTTGTTCTACCATTGAAATTGGTAGACAATCTTGCGTTTAGGAAGTTTATTCGGGACGGGCGCGGGTCATCGTATGGACCATGAATGCAATGATGCCAAGTGTCTTTGGCAATTTGCTTTGAAGGGACTATGATCATTCCGTTTAGGCAACACTTTGAGACTTATGATCATTTGATTTTGTTTTGCCAAAGATACTCGACGTGCAAGCATGGCCCATTTTGGAAGGCAACATGTAGAATTACCCTAGAGGGTGCAAGTGTGATTGTGTATTGATTACATGTATTTGTCTTGTATTAGGTTATCTAGCGTTTGATTTTATGTACATGCAAACCCTAGGTCTAACCATGGTATAATTGGAAAACTGTAAATTGCGAAATGTAAAATCTACGCTATTACAAAATAGTGTCCGGGAGTGGGGGTATAAATGTACAAATGGGGATGAGACTTAGGATCGTAGGGTCCAATAGATTAACCGAATCGAACCAATCAAGTGTAAATGTAACGAATGTCAATATAAGAAAACATATAATGTATCAAAATGCCAGCATATTGTGTAGGTGTATATGTATTGTGTGTAATTATTTACAGGTGCGACAATATGAAATTAATGCGAGATTAGGGTTTTTGACCTAGATATGCGTTTTTAACGAATCTTTGATTTGTATATTTTTAATATGTACAGAAAAGAAACTGTTTTAATCGAATGTTCTTATTTTTAATTAAATTATGTATAAAATATATCATGGTTTATCATATACAAAAAAAAAGTATTTTAATCAAATGTTTATGAATTTTAATATTAGAAACAAAAAAAATGTATTTCTATTATTATGTACAAATATGTATGTTAATTAAAAAGTTTTCAATTTTATTTATATGATAAAAAAAAAGTATTTTATTATTTTATATACAAATATATACTTAAAAAGATATTTTAACTATATGATAAAAAAAAGTATAATATGTACAAAATATACTTTAAATAAAAGAGTAAATAAATAAAAAAGAAGCAAGTATTTCCAATTTTAATATATGAAAAAAAAAAATGTTAAGTTAGAAATATATATGGTTTTAGTATTAATAAAAATATTTTGTAAAAGAAAGGTTAAGTTAATTAAGAATGTTATATTTATTAAAACTACATTTAGTTAGAAAATAAATATATTGTTTGTAAAATAAAAAGTTATCATTATTTTGCTTAGAAAGGAAAATAAAGGAAGCATTCAAATGGGCTTCAGAGGGACTTAGAGACGGGTCAGGCCCATGTTAAACTTGAAACGAATTTAGGGTTAGGGACTTGGTTCATTTGAGGAGAAAACGCTTAGGGTTTGGGACGACGCCGTTCACTGAGTTTCGTTCATCGTTCTTTCCATCTTCGTCTTCATCCGGCCACCAGTGTCACCCTCGAACCTCTCTTCCCTCCATGGCATGAACTCAGCATCCTCTTGATACAAGGTTTGTTTCAACATTTATGCTCCTATCTCTTTTTTTTTTACGAATTTGCATGAGTTGTGTTAATTCGAATCTAAAACCTGATCTTTCGTTATTATGAGGTGAAGGAGAAAAAAAAGAAGGAGAAAGCTCACTACCTGACCTTGGAGGAGGAGGAGAGAAGGGGGGCTGCGGCGCTTAGGAGGCCGGGACGGCGTGAACGTGACACTTGCTTTTTGAGCTTTCCTGGTATCTTTTATCTTGCTCCTTAGGGTTTTGATGATGATTTTGAACTGAAAAACCTCTTTCAAAAAATTCACTTTCTTCTTCTTCTTCTACGCCACTGTATATTTGTTGCCTTCGAGCATTTGTATGCTTTTGAATTGTTGCCTTGCCTATGATGAAGCTTGCTTCTGAGGCCTGGTGTTTGGGTTTGGTTATGGAAGGTTTGGTGAGGTTTTGTGGCCTTAACAAGGTTATTTGATTTTAGGCTTGAGGTTGTGTGTTTGTAAGGATGATGCAGGTTCTGAGTTTTGGCCTTGGGTGTGAACTTGGTAGCAGGTTTTGAACTGTTTTTTCAGGTTATGTATCTTTATGGTTTTTGCTTACAGCAGGTTACAGGGTTGTGGTATTTCAGGTTTTTTGAGTTCATGGTTCTTTGACAGGTTAATGGTTGTTTATGGTTTAAGCTTTGACAGGTTAATGGTTGTGGTTCAGCAGGTTTCTACTTGGGTTCAGGCTTGAACTTACAGTAGGTTATGTTGTTGGACAGTATGGTGGTTCTGTTGAGGCTTAGCAATTTTTTATGCTTGTTTTGAACTTGCAGTAGTTTAGGCTTTTGAGGTTGAGCTTCAGATTTTGTGATGTTTTGTTTATCAGGTTTTGACAGGTTTTTGAGGTTAATGCAGGTTATGGTAGTGCAGTTTATGTGTTTGGCATTTTTTTGAATGATTTTTGACAGGTTAATGGTTGTTTCTTGTGGTTATGAGATTGGATGGTTTTAGTGATGGTTGAGGTGTTTGGTTTGACAATTGACAGTAGGCCAGTTTTTTTTGCTTGTATGGTTCTATATTTGTGATGTTGGTGCTTGGCTCAATCAGGTTCTCTTTTTAAGCTCAGTATATTTTCTTTTATTCTTTTGTCCTCTTTCTCTTGGTCTTTGGCGCCTTATACTTATTCAAACCTTGGTCTTTTTCTTGATCCAAGTTGCTGGTTAATTTTACAAAGTTTCTTGGCATTTTTTCTGTTTTGGTAATTGCCTCTGCTGTGTATTTCTGCCCAGTTTTGAGTAATGCTGGACTAATGCTTCTTTTAACTTTTGCCTTACTGTCTAAGCCTGAAAAACCTGCTTCTATCTCTCTTTTCTCTCTCTCTGTACAGTTTGCATTATAATATTATGCTTTTTGTACTATCTTTTCCTGAAAGTGGCCCTGATGGGAGATGATGAAAAAAAGGACTTGCTTGCATAACATATTACTTCTGCATCTTTATCTCTTTTTGACAGCTTGGGTGGACTTTTTGTATTTTTGACAGTAGGTTGCACTTTTGGCTTTTGATAGAAAGTGGTAACTTGGATTTTTTCAGTTTGGTTTGAATTTGAAGTTTTGAGATTTTGAAACTATGCAGTTTGATATTCTATGCATCTTGACATTTGCATTTTTCAACTTTGCTTAAAAAATTCTTCCCTCTCTGTGAACCGGGAAAAATCCCGTGATTTGCAGAGAGGGTTAACTGATCCCAGTCAGTGGCCCTTAATGATGAGTCTAATTTTAACTGTCTTCTTTAATTCAACTGCTTTCTGACTTTCTTTTTCTTTTTTGCAGATAAATAATGGAGCACCGGAACGAAGTGAAGAATGAAGAATATTAGAAATAGGATAGTTTTTTTTTTATTTTATTTAATATTTAAATTAATGTAAATTATTGTTTGTAATTTAAATTACAAACAACAATTTGTACAAATAATTCAAATATCAATAAAATCTTTATTACCCAATTAATTCTAATTTTCTTCCTTTATTGTTTATTTATTTATTTAAAACTCTTTGAATTAAAACAATTGAAAAATAAATTTCAATCATTCAATTTTAGAATAATAAATAACTTAAATAAAAACAATATTGATCAATTAAACCTGCCTCTTCCAATATCCAAAGCAAAGCAGCAGTCAACCAAAATAAACTGATCAAGCGCATTCCTTCTTCACTGATTTGCCATAGACACTGTGAATCCAATACTACATACTGTATTTGACTGGCTCAAGGAAAACAACATGAATTCAAACCACTGTCTCTTTCACTGATTAAATCAAAGCAATGCGAATTTTAACCCGAATCTCGGAATAAACTGCAAAGTGTTGTGGAATCTAAATCCTTCTGAGAACATGCCCCTAAGACCTTAATTTCTGATTAAATGCCAAATAACGCTCGCCTGATCAAAATTGAACCAAAAATCAACCAAAACCCTGAGCCAACTGTTTGAAATAATTCAGAGTCCTGAAAATCAATAAAACCCTAATTTTGTTTTGACTGACAAGAAAAGTCCGTTTGTCCGATTCTTGAGCCAGTTTGAAAAGTCAGGAAAGGCCTGAAGCTGAGATTTCTTGGGGAAAAATGCGAGGGCAAATTTTGGGGTACAACAGTGTGCAACATGTGGATGCATCCAAGAAACTTGAGGATGAAATAGCTTCCCTTCACACCACTAAGTCATCCATTGACTATAGGTTGAAGTTGGCGAAGAAAAAATATGACAGCATGAAGGCTAACTTGCCTTTCTAAATTTGTTGAAAATTTTGATGTATTGTTATTTCTTATATCTTGTGTACTTTTTGCTTATGTAATTTCAAGACAAAGCCATTTTGGCCCTTTATGACATCCTTTTTGCTTTGATTTTGTCACCTATACTATTTTATTGAAATCTTTAGTTCTTGAAGGATAGGTTTGTACCTTTTTAAGTATTTGTCATTTATCTTCAAGATTCTTTGATCCTCTGCCAACTTTTCTATTTCGTAGGCATTATTTGTGAATGTTTGGATAATTTGAAATGGTCCTTCCAAATATGGATACCATTTTCCTAACAACTTGTTCTTTCGATCCATAGGCAATATTACTTTCCATACCATATCATCATTCAAAAAAACTTTTTCCATGACTCCTTTAGTGTATGCTTTAGCTATCCTTTCTTATTTTCTTCTCAGAACCTCTAAGGCATGCAACCTTTATTCGTCTAGATCAACTAGTTCATTCATCATTATTTCCTAATAATAGTCAGAAGGAGTTTCATTCTGCTTCTAAATTCTTACTGATTATAAATATATCTCCAATTGCAGAACTGCATCATGCCCAAAAGTTAAATGAAATGGAGTTGTGTTTGTTGCTTCTTTTGGAGATGTTCGACAAACCCACAAAGCTTGATTTAAAGTCTTATGCCAATTCTTTGGTTTCTCTCTACATGTTTTTTTATTAAACCAATAATCACCTTATTTATGGCTTTGACTTGTCTATTCGCCTGAGCATAATAAGGTGTAGAATTCAATAATTTGAATCGCATGTCCTTAGAGAATTCATACATCTTTCGACTAGTGAATACTGATCCTTGATCAGTTGTAATTGTTTCTTGGATTCTAAATCTATAGATTACACGCCTTTAAATAAATTCGATAATATCCTCTTGATCCACATTTACCAAAGTTATTGCTTCAATTCATTTTGTAAAATAATCAATCCCTACTAGGATATATCTTTGTCCTTTGGATGAAGCTGGTCAAATCTATCCAACCAAATGTAATGGACAACCTCTAAAGGGCCAAGGTTTAATGATCGAATGCAATTCACTTGAAGGAACATGTTGAATACCTGCATGAACTTGACACTCTTGGCATCCCTTCGAGATTTTTATGCAATCTTTCAACATGGAGGCCCAATAAATGCCATAATGGAACAAGATCCATTTCATCTTGTGACCTGCTTGATGTGCTCCACATGCCCCACCATGTGCATTCGATAATGCCAAGTATGCTTCACTTTCTCCTAAATACTTGAGTAAGATTCCTTCTTGTTTTTTCTTAAACAATTTGTTACCTATTAAAACATAGCTTAATGCATGATACTTAACTTTCCTTTCTTCATCTACTTTTGGATCTTTTAAGTGCGCTATTATTGGGCTTCTCCAATCTTAATATTCTAAGCTATCTATGGCCATGACTTCGAAACGTACTTCATTTGTATATCCCAAACTTGTATTTTTTAAATTTGTTGGAGACAATTTACTAGCTAGCACCTTCCCACGAATTTCGACTAATTATTCCAACTTCTCTTTTGACACTTTGTACCCTGAAGCAATATGGGCTAAGTCATTTGCCTCTTGGTTCTTCACTCTAGGAATATGCTTGATATTAACATACTCAAATCTTTAAGGCTATCTATTTGCTACCAGAAAGTAAATTATCAAATTTTCTCGTATGCACTTATACTCCTTGGTTATATGTTTGATCACTAGTTCACAATCACCTCTAATTTTGACTCTGGTTGCCCCTAATTCTAACAAAGCTTCAAGTCCTTCTATTAAAGCTTTATATTCAGCTTCTTTATTTGAACAAGGAGGACCTTCGATCTTGTATTTAAACTTGGTTGGAATTTTAGCAGGAGAAATAATTAGTATTCCAATTCCATTTCTATGTTTATGGATGGAACCATCAAAGAATAATTTTCAAGGTTTTAACTCCACAAGATTTTGAGGAATTTCGACCACTGCATGGTAAACTATAAAGTCAGATACTACTTGCCATTTCATATCTTTTAAAGGCATGAAAGTCAAGGACTATTTTGTCAAGGCAAGTTCCCATTTGCTAATTTGACTTTGCCAGATTGGTTTTGAAAGCATAAGTTTAATAACATCAAAATGCAAAGAAACATAAACATTGACTGGCTTTATATAATACTTCAACTTTGTGCAAGAAAAGTACAAACAAAGACATAACTTTTCTATAGTACTATATATAGTTTCTACATCATTTAATACTCGACTGAGGTAATAGATGGCTCTTTCAATGTTATTCTCATCCTCTTATGCAAGCATACTTCCTATATTAACATCTGATGCAGATATATACACTCTCATACACTTATTTCTAAAAAGAGGTGACAAGATAAGGGGGTTGGACAAGGTATTGCTTAATTTTGTCAAACGCCTCTTGATGCTTTGATTTCCAGTCGAAACCACCTTGTTTTAGACGTAAAAGGGGAGAGAAGGCTTGAGTGTGTCCACTTAGGTTCGAAATTCTTTAACATACCTCACCCAAGTCCACTTCTTCGAGAAGGTCCTGCACCACCATCTTTGCACTTGACGTTGTTGGATCTTTCTCGAATCCCAGAGGCTCTTCGTCGTATTGCATCTAGCCTATGGTCTTTTCGTTCAAAGGGCATCTCTTTATCAAGGGATTTTGGTTTTAAGTCCACCCCAGGTCCCTTCGCATGCATTGCTTCATCTTTGGCTTCGACAACCATGTACTTTAATTCGGCCTCTAAGGCCGTTTTTAATTTATTTTTGGCGAAATAAGTCGAAATATTTTTGAAAAAATGGGACTCAAACATTATTAATGTCTTTGTCAGCCCAGCCAATTGGTCGTATTCCTAGGACTTCTTCGACATCATCTTCTTCTTCCATAATTTCCCCATCTCATTGGAATTCATGAGTGGGATGTAAAGTATTATGCATTATCAGCAGGGTTGCATGGCACAATTTTTCCAAAATTCCTATCAAAGTTTCTTCTATCTACATGATTAACATCTACCATGTAATAGCTCTGGTCAACTTCAATGTTCTCGACAATTCCGTCCTCTCTCTATATCGATATTAGTTGATGCATGGAGGAAGGAACTGCCCCAATAATATGGTTCCATTCACGTCCCAACAACAAGTTATAATTTATTTTTGCTGCAATGACCATGAGCATCTTAGGTCATGTAATTGAAACCACTGTTAGATCCACTTGCACCACTTCTAGAGTGTGACCTATTTTACCTTCGTATTTTGAGAGCACCATGTTATGAGGCCTGATGTCAGTGTCAAACATGCCAATTATCCTTAACATGAATTGTGGCACCAGATTCACTACAACTCCCTATCTACCAAAATTTTGTTGATTCCTACGCTCTTCATATTTCCCCTTATGAATTAACGTCTAAGGTGATTCTTCATCCCTTGATCAGGCCATTCAAAAAACGCATTTTGTTCTTCAACAACTCCATTATTCAGGATATAGTAAAACACTGGCCTGTGTTTTTCCATTTCTATCTTATCGGCTTCCTCTAATTCTTTGACTTCCGTTATTTGATCATATTCATGTGGAAGCACCTAGACCACATTGAAATTGATATTAAGGGAGGACTCTCCATCTGGTGCAAAGTTATCAGTGAGCATGTCTTCATCATCTGCTGGATCCTTTTGATCTTTCTCGCCAGCTTCTTCTTTCCTTGGGGAAAATAATATTCTCCCCACAGATGGATTTTCTTCGACCATGATGGTTGAGGGAATTTGGTTACTGCTGGACTCTCTCACTTCTTTATTTTCCAATTCTCTCTGTGCCTTTTTCGTCCTTTGGTGTCTTCGCCACTGGGATTTAAACACGGGGTTCTTCCCGTTGTAATTCTCTGACCTATATGCTTGTTGTTTCGACACTTGAAATTGTTTTCGATATGTTATTGAAATCCTTCCTTCTGCCTCGAAACTCCTTTACTTTCCTTTCCATGCTTCCATCCCTTCGTTTGGATGTGTCCACTTGTCAGTTGGGATGTTTGTAGGTGGTTTGAAGGTGACTCTTCAATTTCCTTTTGGGTAAGGACTATCAGGCCTCCTGGGAACTCCCCTCTTGTCAAATGTAAAGTTTCTCCTAGGGCCCCTCTGGTTGTCCCAACAACGAACATATGAGATTCTTTCAAAAGTTTCTAACGCTTTTTGATCATAGGTCGCACTGCACCTTGGGCACATTAGGCATCTGATTTTGCTTTGTGGTAGTGGACAAGGAAACCTAGCAAACTCTCCCCAGCTTTTGGATAGACAATTTCCATATGATCATCTTTCTTCCAATTTCCCCCAATTCGAGCATGTTGGATTCTTTCATAAGTGTCTACTGCCTTTCGACCATAGATTAGGCTACATCTGGGACACATTAGCCCCTCAGAATTCTTCTCATGGCAGCGAACCAGATAGTCTAGCAAACTTTATCCAGCTTTTGGGTAACCTTTTTTCATTTGATCATCTTTCATCTCGAGGCGTCTTTCGACTTCCTCCATCTCAGGAGCAGGCTGATTCAAGTCCACCATGTTAAATTCCAGGTTAGGACCTTCAGTAATCCTGACCTTTTCAAACTTCACCCTAAGGCCCTTAGTGGCCTTTGTCATTCTGACATTGGTGGCAACATCATCAGTAATCTTTCCTTCGACTTCCCGATTAGTTAGACTTTCAGTAGTCTTTTGCACTTCGATACCTGCAATAAAATCATCAATAATTTTGTTCAAGTTGTTGGCAAGGCCTTCAGTAGCCTCCTTCGTTTAGATGCGTGCAACAGAATCTTCAGTGATCTTGTCCTCAGGGTGTATGTCAAAACCATCAACTTCCAGCATGCGGACTTTTGCAGGCTCAGCATAATTGATTTCTACTACATGGAGAGGGCCATAATCAACCTTCATTTGGCTCTTGGTCTTTTCACCAAACTTCAATCTCCCTTCCTTGATAGCATTCTGAAACAAATCCCTGAAAAGAAAACATTGTGTGGTTTTATGTCCCAAAAAGTTATGATATTTACAAAAACCTATTTTCTTCCATTGGTATAACGGAGGAATTTTGGCACCAAGTGGTACTATCATCTGGCCATCCTGTACCAACAAGTCAAATATTTTGTTTCATTTTGTTACATCAAAGGTATATGTTCTCTTAGGGAACTTATCATTCTTTTCTGGTTCTGCAGGATTCTCCCTGTTCGAAGGGCCAGAACTTTGAAAGGATATGGTGGCCCTTGCTTTAATTCAGCCAAATCTACTCCACACTCTTCGAAATCTGAAAAGTTACTGTAGGCTTCTTGTTCATCCATGGCTGTTTCGACATTAGCAACTCTTTCTTTTCTATGGCTTTTGTTTGCCCTAAGTTTTTTTGACCTTTAAGCGCTCCACTTGTCGAACCCGATCTGTCAATTGGGCCATATCCCTAAAGTTATGAGGGTCTAACTTCTTTCTAATGGATAAATCTAATCCTCTTGCAGCCATCTCAACTAGTTCATGTTCAGGCACTTGGATGAAACATATTTCCTTTATCAGGCAGAATCTATTGAGGTAATCATCAATTGGCTCGCTAAACTTGTGCTTAATGCTGGCAATTCACATAGACTTATCTTTGATTGACCTATATAAATTTTTTCATAAAATAGTCTTTCTAAACGCGTCCAATCTTGGATAGAATTTGCTGCAAGGGTAGTAAACCATGTGAGATAATTTTTTGTTAGTGAACTAGGACAATATTTTATTCTTAAGTTTTCATTATTTACTATGTCCCCAGCCTCGATAAGGCACCTGGCTATATGTTCGATGGTTTATTCAATGGTGTTACTAGAAATTTTGTGAACTTTGGGACATTCCAACCCCTGGGCAATTCAATCTGTAAAATATATTCAAATAAAGAAGAAGTATAATTTGACCTAGTGAGGCCTACATCTACACCATTTCATGCCATGATTCTTTTGACCATGGTTGCCATATTGTTTTGTCGAACTTGACATAAAACTTAATCAGTATTTTGATTTCTATTTACCATCATAACCCTATATTTTAGATGCCTTAAAATTTATGGTTCTTTCCTAAAAGGTTTAACCCTAGGTATTTCGTCATTCACAACTCTAGGCACTTCAATTATTCCTCCTTGATTTACCTTATTCGCCTGGGGTTCATTTCTTTGATTCTATTGAACTTGGTTAATTATTTGGTCTTCTTATAACATTATCCCTTGATTTTCCCTGACCCACTTCCTTTGAGGATGTGTTGGGGGTTAAGGCACACCAAAGAAATCAACGATGCGCGTCATTTGTGCAGCCATTTGTTGGTTCGTCTGAGTGGTGTTTTAAATCAGATGGTTAAAGATTGTACCCGTTGTTTGTGAAAGAATTTGGACCATTTCATTGTTAATTTTGTCTATTTTCTGTCTAATGATTGCTGCAAATTGATTTGTTAAATTTGACATTTGGGAAGAAACTCCTTCGATTTGTGGTTGGACATTTTGACCCCTGTTATTAACCGCAGATCTAGAACCTTGTAATGGCGAAGTAACATTCATCAAAGGGGTCTGGATATGTTGAAGTAAATTTATGTAAACCCGTCATAAATGAAGATGACATGTCATAAGGCCACTCATGACCACTTTGAGGCATGGAAAAACCAGGTGGCCCCTGAGGCCTATGAAAAAGACTTCCCCCTGGAGGTGGGGTTCCTTGCAAACCATGTGGGCCTATATAAGTTAAAAGAGGGAAGGTATAAGAGTTCGACTATGTTGGCGTCAAACTTGTTAACGATGGCATAACCTCAGAAGAAAGCGTAGAAATCGTATTTCCCCATGTCGAAGTGACTGGGGTTGGTACTTCATCACTGTTAGGAGGATTTTGATTACATGTGTGGCCTTGATTCACCATTTTCCTAACGTATTTTCTTTTAGGTATTTTTTTGTTGTTTGTGGATAATTTACCACTCCTAAGTCTCATTCAACGCAGAAAAATACAAAAAGAAATAGAAGATTTTCAATTTTTTTTTACTGGAACAGGAAAATGATAGAAATATTAAACACAGGTCCCACCAGGTGTGCTAATTTATTTACCGTGAAATTTGGTAAACAATAATTGGTCTTCCAAATCGAATAAAAATTGGTGACTTGCAGGATTGACCAGATTGATCCTAAGTACATGTGTTCTTATTTAAAATTTTTGTTCTTGAAACAAATAATACTTTCGACAATATTCTTATTCTTATAAATAAAGTTGATTTCAATTTTTACTTCGTAGGTAGTAATGTAATGCTTAAAAGAAAAGACTGTAATGTAAAATGTTTTCGAATGAAATTTAAAGGGAATGTATAAATCTCCAATTAAAGTTGAATGACAATAGACATAAAAATGGTGCATCATACGTACATTCTCATAACTCATTTCTCGAACACTGGTACTTTGAGTAATTTAGAGTATTTTGTACAAAGATGTGAACACACTAAATCCTAACGGTAACACCTTTATTTATACTAATTCGATCAAAACAGTCTCTTCATAAAATGTTGCCACGTTCAACATTTGCATGCGCCTTCGAACTCTATGCTTCCACGTGTCTCTTTGGATAATTTTGTATCCCAATATTTGCCCTCTCTTTTCTCAATAAATTTCACAAAAGATCTCCAATGCTCAAGGATTCTCAAGGAATTGATCAAACAAAATCACCTTCGAAACACTGAGACCAAATTAGGGTTTTGACTGAGAACGACTGATCACTGACTTTTGACCTAATACACAATCTATTGGTTTGAAACATGGTCTCAAGTATTCAAGTAAATCATTTTGACCTAATTGCATATATTAATTCATTTCTCAAGATCAATTGATTGATAGCTGAAATTCGGTCAACTGATAAAAAGTCAACTGATACACCAAAAGTCAAACTTTAAATTTTTAGTCAACATTAAGTTTCAAAGATCAAAATTCATCAAAACATTCAAAAATATGAAACTCGATCATCAAGAAATCAAGAAAGTCAAAAGTCAACTTGAAAAGTCAAACTTTTCAAGACTTAAAATTTTTTCTAAGTGTTTTGTACATGATAATTTCACTACTTCATGCTTTTTTTTCACCAAGATGCATGATGATTCAAAGGAAACTTTCAACATGAAATTTGTAGATCTTGATGAATTCTATAACTTGGTATTAGAGGGTTAATGTCCAAAAAACACTTAGATTTTAAGATATAAGCCCATGAAGTCATGACATTTTCATCTAGCACTTAGGGAAATTTCTAACAGATTTTGGTCAGGATTTTATCCTAACTTCTTGGCATTTTTTCACATAGTTCCAAGATGATTTTTTTAAAATGTCCAACATGAAAGTTATAGAGGATATTTCAAGCTTTCCAAAACATCAAAGAGCATGAATTTATCATACTTGAGCTAGGATATTCAAGGGCCTGAAGTTGGGCATCCATTCTGGAATTACAAGTCATTTTGTTGAAGAACATACAACAAAATCCTTATGCCATGCTGCATAATCTTGTTTTACAGGCCTTTTGACTTGCAAATATAACCATAATCATATGTTTACACATTTGATTGAACCATTATCCAAGTGATTCAAGTATTGTCCATTGCATCGTTCCATTTATGGCACAAAGGCACCATTGCCATTCACATAAAGCATGCTTTATGCAATTGTCAACTCCTTGAGCCTATCAATTGTTTTCTCTGCACATACACAATGTCAAAGCAAGAAGCAACATGCCTAAAATCCTTTAGAAACTTCAGACCATGCTTATACTATGCTTTAGAACACCAATTTTCATAATAACTTGGTTGTTTCATCTCAACTAAACCAGAATTTTGACAACTTGTAAAACAAACTATCTCATTCTCTTAAACCTCCTCTATAAATAGAGAAGCAATTTTCAAGCTAAGGAATAAGTTTTAGTTGTGCAGACAAGCCCTCAAAATCTCATACTCTCAAACAGCCATAGTTGCCCACAAAACCTCCACTCTTGAGCTTTGAAGTCCAAATCATTGAACCTCTCACACCTTGCAAGTTATGTCCAAATAAACCATCCACATACTTTATATACCTCACATAGAAGTTGTTCAAACACAAGAACAACTTTTGTTACATCATCACCACCATTTACCAAAAAAGCCACCTGCAACTTGGTTTCTCCAACTCTAAGTCAAAACACAAATTTCAGTTTCAAGGTAAGTCTTCTTGACTTTGATGTCTTCATTTCAAATATCATTAGTGATTCATTTTTGAAGACAAAATGTAGTAATCATTGCTCTTGAAGCTAACCATATGCTAGCTCTTCATTTTTATCAATTATATATTGAGAACAAACTTGTACATGCAATAGAACAATGTCAGAGGTAAAAAAACTGCAGCATGAGTCGACTCATTTTAGTTACAAAATAGGTTATTAGTCGATACAAGGCCTTATGCATCGATGCATACTGTTATCTAGGCACAATACATAGAAACAAAAGGTGTATGAGTCGATACAAAACACGAATGCGTTGACACAAACAAGAAACAAGTCGACACATACCATTATGTATCGACTCATATTGAACTGTTTTTGACTTCCAGGAGCTAGAAAATGACATGTATCGATGCAAAGCTGATATATGTCGATGCAAAACAGGAAAATGAGCCAATGCAGGCCATTACGTATCAATTCATGTTGAGTTTGGTTTTGATTTTCCAAAATATTTTATTTTATCACTTATAACTTTGGTATATTCCTATTGTTATTTCTTTCTAAACCAAAAGCCAAAAATTAAAAATAAAATTTTTATTTATTTATTAAAATCGATTTCTTTTCTTAAAATTAATTTAATATTTAGGCTTAGGTTTATCTTTTCTTTAAAATTAATTTAGAACTTAGGGCTTTTAATTAACTATTTTTTTATATACTAATTTAATTTAATTAAAACCCTTTCACAAAAATCCTAAACTTGTTTCTTTAATCTAATTAATTTTCTTAATTAACTTATGTTTAATTTCTTAGTTTAATTAATCTGTTTTCTTTTAGTTAATTAGCTCAAAACCCTTTCTTCATAACAAAAAAAAAACATTTTTGTTTCTCTTCATATCATTTTATTCTCTGTACATTATATTTATATTTCTTGTATATTATCATTCAATTCAATATGGTTGTAATAGTAAATTAGGATATATTTGCTTCCATCCCCCCATTTGTAAATTTGTATCCCCATCCCCTAAATGATGTAATAGCATAGGATTTTACATTTTCGTAATTTACCGCTTTCAATATAAATGCTAGTAACTAGGATTTGTATGGCAAGACATAAAATCAACAAGTAGCAAACCCTAATTCAAGAACAAATGTATGAAAACAAACACTTTTCACACTTGCACCTCTAGGGTAACCCATACTTGTTGCCTCAGATACAAATAGTCATGTCCCTCGAACGTGGGATACATTTGCAATGACCCTCGAATACAAGATCGTAATCCCTCGATGACCCTTCAATGTTTCCTTCGGTAAACTATCTTAGACCCTTACAAAAATTGCTAAGGTATCCTATAATGTTTCCTTCTATGACTATATGACGACCTACGCCCGACCCTTCACATCCAATGATAAGGCTTCCTACCAATCAATGGTAAGATAGGAATATCTAAAGGAGGAGGAAAAGAACCATGACTTTTTGAGTAGGTAGAACGTTTATAGTTGCTTGCTCATAACCATCTTCAAAACATCTTTCAAACACACCAACACTTTCTAATGAAATATTATCAAAAGTCAACACTTTGTATACACCCTTATAGAGAAGAGAATCATTACAAAGTTTGCCTAAACGAAGGCACTTTTCAAAAATACTTTTAAAAACAAATCACAAACACAATTCAAACAAAGCATTTCAAAGTGATCTAGCAACTAAGAGCCCGTAGATAACTACGGATGAAAAGGATGCTAACATCTTCCCTTTTCATAACCTACCCCCCGAACTCAAGGAAATATCTCAAAATTTATTTTTTGTTCTTTTCAACCTTTCCATTATTGGATAAAAGAAAAGACGGCGGCGACTCTTGCTATCCACAACAATCGCGATCAAACGTAAAACACCAAGTCAGTTCTTCCACCGTATTACAGAACTGGAGACTCTGCTAGGGATAATTACTTAAAAGTGGGGTTACCTTAGAGCTAGTTCACCTTTAAATGCTTTCATTATTTAATTTGTTGCTTTACATTTATGGGTCTTTTTGTGGGGTTTGTATTGACCCTCTACCCGGATGTGGGAACATCATTAGGTAAATAGAAAAATTGTGGAGATTGTACGGTGTAGACCGATATGGTTGAGAAAATAGCTATGTTAGTGTGACACATTTCTGGGTACAGGTATCCCTTATGGTGAATTAAGGAGAATACGGGGCCGCTGTGTGGTGTCATAAAGCACTAACGAACCTTAGAACCTTTAATTGAATAACTTGGCCATTAGGAAGTAGTGAGGTAGCCGGCTTTGGTGCAGTCCAAAGTTGGTTGATAATCGATACTACACTCATTGAGATTTGACTTTTGGGATATTTCGGTCTCCAATAAAGAGGCTTGCGCTGAAACAATGCCCAATGAAGAAAGATCAATGATATTGAGATCTCCTAGAACCCGATTACTTTCTAGTACATGTTGAACCCACTAAACTTCAAGAGGGTACTTACCTATGAAACTCATGCAAGACTAAACCTAAGGACTTGTTTGCTTTGTGTTTATGTGTTTACTTGTACATAACATCATGACATCATACCATGGAATTTTCACTAACCATTTCAAGGACTTTGGGATTTATCTTTGTGCTGTTTTGTAGGACATAGCTTCCATGCGAAGAAATACTATCTGAATCAACCTTGTGAGAGTGCATCATCAACTCAAGGAAATAGCATCAAGGGTTCCCAACGATACTCCGTTCACTAAGAAGTACATTTGTCCAATCAACTTGGTTACCACAAAATTTAAAGAGGATATGGTACATGTGCTTTTCCAATTCTTTGATCCTAAGCACCATTGCTTTACATTTCCTGATTACCAACTAGTGCCTACCATGGAATAATTTTCCCAAACATTGAGGGTGCCATTTCTTGATCAATTACCCTACACCGGTATTGAGAGGGAATCAAGACCTGAGGAGATTGCACAAGCTTTACATTTGCAACAGTCTGACGTTGTAGCAAACTGGGAAACAAGAAGTGGTGTTAAAGGATTTCTAGCCAAATTTCTGTTTGAGAGGGCTCAACATTTTTGGGAGGCTCTGGATTTGCAAGATTTTGAAGAAGTGTTGGCTCTTCTAATCTATTGGAGGGTACGATTTCCTAACCCGGACCAATTTATAGATGTGAATACGGTCAAAGTTTTTCCATCTCGTAACCCGGTGCCTACCTTACTTGGAGATATCTTGCATTCTCTTGACACTCGCACCATGAGGAAAAGGGGAATTATTATGTGTTGCACTCCTTTGTTGGCTAGGTGGTTTATTTCTCACCTACCTTGATTTGTTTTAAATAATGAGCACAGCGTGAGATGGTCTAATAGGTTAATATCACTCTCGCATTCAGATATTCATTGGTATTCTCGATCTTTGGAGGACATTGTCATTATCGACCATTGTGGAGAATTCCCTAATGTCCCTCTCCTTGGCATTAGGGGAGGTATCACCTATAATCCTTGTTTGTCTTTATTAAAATTTGGGTATGCTAGGAGGGATGGTCCTCATGATGCACTGGTCCAAGGAATTATATTTGACTATGAGAACAATGTCGAAGGTTATCGTCAAAGATTTGTGCAAGCTTGGGGCATGGTGAGAAAAGTTGATAGTGAGACATTGGGGCATAAGAACTCTATTCCATTTGATCCTTATCTCAAGTGGGTGCGAGCTCGCGCTTAAAGCCTTATGATGCCGTATCCTGCCATCCTACCTATCATTGTGGAGTCTATTACCGAGGGAGATGTTTCTTACACTATTCTTCGTCCTGACATGCCCACTACTCTCTAGGAGTTGCAAAGATCTTGGATTCAACTAAAAGGGGAGGGAGATACCTTTGAAACCCAATTCTACGCAAGTGAGAAGAAGCATTTGGAACTCACGAGACAACTTCATGAAGAGCGAAGTTTGAATGCCTACATTGCACCGAAGAGGATGCGCTCATGGGAAGCTTGAGTCCTTTTTGTTTTAGGAGTTTATTTTGTATTATTTTTTCTTCTTCCATTGTAATACCAAGAGGCATTTTTGTAAACTGTTTAAACTTATTAATACAATTAATGTTTGTTCCTTCTTTGTCTAAACAAATTTAAATCTTAAAATTCCTTGAAATCATTTGCATACGCATTTCATGCATCATAACATGAGCAGGTTTCACGACACAGGTTTCCTCATCTTTCTACTATTTATTTCATTAAGATGGATCTCGAGAAGACTGTGAAAGACTTGCAGACACAAAATTCTCAATTTCAAGAAACCTTGCTCAATTTGGCCAAAGGACAGCAATAACTGATGTCACTTCTGGTTGCCAATAAAAAGACTAAGAAGAAGGCCCTGATCAACATGGGGAAAAGTTTAAAGGCCATATCCTTCAAGTACAAGTGGTTGAAGATTCGTTCAAGGAGGATGAAAACCAAAACGAAGATGAAAGGAGTACCCGTGCTGAGGGTGCAAACAGTCAAGCTTCTAAAGATGAGGATTATTTTGACAAACATTATCCACTGGCCGAGGATAAGTACAAGCAACTGGAAGATAGGTTGAAAGTTGTGGAAATTCAAGTTGTATCTGGCTTATATTTTGGTGATTTGGGATTAGTACCTAGGGTTGTTATCCCCCACAAATTTAAAATTCTAATCTTTTCTAAGTACGACGGCGTTTCGTGCCCAAAGCTTCATTTGAGGTCCTACGTCCGCAAAATACAAACGCACACCACTTACAAGAAGCTCTGGGTACAATTTTTTTAAGAGAGTTTGTATGGGACTCAATTAGAATGGTTTTACCAGTTGGAGGGTTCCAAAGTTCATACTTGGGAAGATCTAGCCACCATTTTCTACCGCCAATATCAATACAACGCTAATTTGGCGCCAACTAGGGTTCAGTTACAGGGAATGACAATGGGTTCCATTGAAGGTTTTAAATAATATGCACATAAATGGAGAGACCTTGCTGGTAGAGTACAACCACCAATGACGGATAGGGAGCTGGTGGATATGTTCATTGGAACATTAACTGTCCCTTTTTCAACTTGTTAATTAGGAGCTCATCTTCCGATTTCACTGAGTTAATTCTGACTGGTGAAAGAGTTGAGAGTGGTATCAACAGTGGAAAAATTACCATGACATCTGCTTTTACATCAAACACTGTAAATAAGCCATTTACTAGCAAGAAAGAAGCCAATGTTGTATATGGGTCAAGGGCCCATACCAAGAAGGATCACCGTCCATCTGTTAATCCTGTTTTAATTTCAAACCCTCCATCTTCTCAAATACAACCACAATAAGCCAACCATCAAAGGTCTGAGGTTCTAAGAAGATAGTTCACGAGGATTAACATGTCACTGTCCCAAGCCTTGCAACACATGTTGAAGGCCAACTTGGTAACATTGTGTGATCCACCATCAAATCCCAATATTTCATCTCCGAAATACAATCCTAACGCCAAATACGCTTATCACTCCAATAGCCCTTGGCATGATACTGATCAATGTTGGGCTCTAAAAAACAAGAATCAAGTTCTTATCGACAATAAAAAGTATTGAGTTTGATCCACCTACAACTCTGAATGTTATAACTGCACCAATGTCAAATCATGGCAAAGGTGTCAATGCAATTGAAGAAACTAATTTTGTTTCCTCAATTGAAGATTTGACTCCTCCACTGACCATTGTTAAAGAGAACATGCTGAGAGCTGGGGTTTTCCCTGGATGTTTGAAAGACTGTAATTGTTGCGCCGAACAAGTTAATGTATGAAAATGGGTTAAAGAAGGAGTTCAACGCCTGATAAATAGTCATGAGATCTTGTTTGAAAGAACTCCAACCATCAAAAGTTTGACCGATAAAGTTAAAGACATTTCCATTATAACAATTTCCAACAAGCCTCTTAGGATCTCTTCAAAGGGTCCTATTAGGATTTCCAACGAACCAACAATTTCTCCCTTGATAATTACTGCTCCTGGGCTGATTCCTTACTCCTCCGACAAAGCAGTCCCTAGGAATTACGGTGCTGAAGTTTACTATCAGGGAATTAAGCAAGACTCTTTGATCAATGAAGACGAAGCTGATGACATTACCAATATTGCTGGTTCTAGAAAGGTGAACAGAGAGGATTTTCTCTCCTAACATTTCACCTCTAACTACTACAACAACGCTTGTCCGCATTACCATTAATAAGCCTAGTACTGACACTAGGGGTAAAGAGAAAGTAATTCAGCCTGCTGGGATAGAGGCGCCGACCAAAGACATTGCTGTTGAGGAACCTTCCACCCAAGAAATGGAGGAAATATTGAAGATTATGAAAAAGAGTGATTTCAAGATAGTTGGGCAACTGGGGCAAGCCCCCTCCAAAATAACTATAATGTCTTTGTTGCTATGTTCCCATGCTCATGCCCAAGCTTGAATCAAAATTTTGAAGAAAGCGCATGTTCCTCAAGAGACCACAACCCATCAACTTGAAAACTGTGTGGCGAGTCTGACTGCCGACAATGGATTGGGGTTTTCTGATGCTGACTTGACACCGGTTGGAAGGAATCATAACAAGGCTTTGCATGTCTCTATTGAATGCAAAGGAACTACTTTGGCCCATGTCTTGGTGGATATAGGGTCCTCTCTGAATGTCTTACCTAAAGGTGCCTTAGATTGGTTGGATTGCGACAGTTTGGTGTTAAAGCCAAGTGACATAGTTGTGAGGGCTTTTGATGGATCCAAGAGGATGGTACTTGGAGAAGTGGATCTCCCCATTAAAGTTGGTTCACAAGCTTTCAATTCTACTTTCTACGTGATGGACATCCATCCCGCTTACTCTTGTTTACTTGGACGCCCTTGGATACATGGGGCAGGAGAAGTGACGTCCACCATTCACCAAAAGTTGAAATATCAAGTCAAAGGAAAGATTATTACTGTTTGTGGTGAAGAATAATTCATGGTTATCCACCTAAATTCATTCAAATATGTGGAGATGGATGGTGAGTTCATAGAAACGCCATGCCAAGCTTCGAAGTGGTTCCTCCCATGGTTGCCACCACTAAAATCTCTTTTGACACTCCAAAAACTATTGAAGTTGTGCCAAAGGATAGTTTCACTTAAGGATGCTCGTGTCGTGATTGAAGATGGAAGTAGTATAAATTAGGGACAACTCCCTGACATTCCTTTCAAAGCAGACACGTTTGGGCTGGTTTTCAACTCCAAAGCTCAAAAGGAGGTCAAATGTGCTAGCATAGTAAAATCACCTCTTTGCATTGGTAATCATGGAGTGAATGCTATTGAAGACTCTGAGGATGACCACGAATTTGACGAATAGATCTACCCGACTTCCGGAAAAGATCTCAACAACTGGAGTGCCAAGGATTTCATTCCCATCTCCTTCAGTGAGGAGTAATTATCATTTACTGTTTTGTCACTTCAAGAACTTTTGTCTGTAATTGTATTTCCAAATAATTAATTTAAGCCATGGGCCTTGCCCGGGGAACCATGGTCCATTTGTTAAGGGTTTGTTCATTTCCATATGCCATATGATCATTAATGAAAAACATTGGACCTTTTGCATTCAAATTTTACGCTCATTGTCTTTCTTTTTCTTATTTGAATTTTCAAAATAGCCATGTATCTTACATGCACACACACACACACACACACACACACACACACACACACACACACACACACACACACACACACACACACACACACACTTGTAGATCCTCATCCACTCTAGATCTCGTTGTCAACAACTCTGCTATTTCCAGCTATGACTCTGAACATCCAATCAACCAAGTCGAAGACGAAGGCAAAGAAGATTTTGAAATACCAGGGGAACTAGCCAGACTTATGATGCAAGAGGATAAAGCCATTCAATCTCATGAAGAGCTAGTTAAAGTAATCAACCTAGGTACTGATACAAACAAGAGGGAAGTCAATATTGGAGCCAACTTGGAAGACCGTGTCAAAAGTAGATTGGTCCAGATGTTGCATAACTATGTTGAGGTGTTTGCTTTGTCATATGAAGATATGTCGGGACTTGATACTGATATTGTAGTTCATCGTCTACCAGCAAAGGAAGATTGTCCTCCAGTCAAGAAAAAGGTTCGTCATATGCGGCCATACATGTTTGAGAAGATAAAAGCCAAGGTAATGAAACAATTTAATGCAGGTTTCCTGGATGTGACATCATATCTTCAATGGGGGGAGAATGTAGTACCCATACCAAATAAGGATGGAAAGGTCTGTATGTGCGTAGACTATAAAGATTTAAATAGGGAAAGCCCCAAAGATGATTTCCCACTACCATATATTGACGTCTTGGTCGACAAAACAACTCAACATAAAATCTTATCTTTCATTGATGGCTTCTCCTACTACAATCAAATCAAGATGGCTCCCAAAGACATGGAGAAGACCACCTTTGTCACACAGTAGGGCACTTTTTGTTACAAGGTCATGCCTTTCTGTTTAAAGAATGCAGGGGCAACCTATCAACGAGCCATGGTAGCCATATTCCATGACATGATCCATCATGAGATAGAAGTCTACGTTAATAATATGATTACAAGGTCGTAAACTGAGGAACAACACCTGAACCATTTCCATAAGCTATTCGAAAGGTTGAAAAAATACAAGCTAAGGCTGAATCCCAACAAATGCACCTCCGAGGTATGATTTGGAAAACTCTTAGGGTTTGTCGTCAGTGGAAAAGGTATTGAGGTCGACCCTGCAAAAGTAAAAGCCATACAAGAAATGCCAGCTCCCTGTACTGAGTAGGAGGTCAGGGGTTTCTTAGGTCGACTTAACTAGATTGCTCGATTCATATCTCACCTAACTGCTACTTGTGAGCCAATCTTCAAACTCTTGAAAAAAGATCAAGTAGTCAGATGGAACAATGACTGCCAAGCAGCCTTTGATAAGATGAAGGAATATTTATAAGAACCTCCTATTCGGATGCCTTCAGTTGAAGGAAGACCTCTGATAATGTACTTTATTGTATTATAGAATTCAATGGGGTGCATGTTGGGCCAACATGACGAATCTGGACGAAAAGAGCACGCAATATACTACCTTAGCAAAAAGTTTACCGACTGTGAAACCAAATATTCATTGCTCGAGAAAACTTGTTGCGCTTTGGCATGGGATGCTCTCCATATAAGATAGTATATGTTGACTCACACCACTTTATTGATTTCAAAGATGGATCTTATCAAGTACATCTTCGAGAAGCCAACTCTCTCCGGACGAATAACTAGATGGAAAATGGTCTTAACTGAATATGATATCCAGTATACTACAAAAAAATCCATCAAAGGAAGTGTGCTAGCAGATCATTTGGCCCATCAAGCTATTGATGACTACCAATCCATGAACTTCAAATTCCCGGACGAGAATATCATGCTGATAACTGATTGTGAAAAGCCTGGACTGTTTGATGAACCTAAACAAGGATCCAAATGGACTATGGTTTTTGATGGGGCTTCCAACGCTTTAGGTAATGGAATTGGTGTTGTGATTATTTCTCCCGAAGGTTGTCATACAACTTTCACTGCTAGACTTTGCTTCGACTGTACAAACAACATGGCCGAATATGAAGCGTGCATCTTGGGTCTAAAGGCTGCTATTGACCTGAGGATCAAGTTCTTAAACGTGTATAGAGATTCTTCTCTAGTAATCAGTCAAGTCAAAGGAGAGTGGGATACCAAACATCCTAACTTGATCCCTTACAAAGAGCTCGTGCAAACTCTGATTCTATACTTCGAGGAAATCACCTTTGAACACTTCCCAAGAGAAGAAAATCAGTTGGTAGATGCCCTAACAATAATGTCATCTATGTTAAAGGTCAATTGGGACAACGACGCTCCTAGAATTACAATCAAAAGATTTGATGAACCTGTACATTGTTATGAGCTTGACAATAATGAAGAGAAGCCATGGTACTATGAGGTGAAGAGATATCTTGAAGCACAAGAGTATCCTGAAGGAACTTCCATCAATGATAAGAAATTTTTGCGGAGATTTTTAGCAAAATTCTTCCTAAGCAATGGAATCTTGTACAAACGCAACCATGATTCTACGTTGCTCCGTTGTGTGGACAAGAAGGAAGCAGATAGAATCATGGAAGAAATGCATGAAGGTATATTTGGGACTCACTCTAGTGGACACACTATGGCCAAGAAGATTCTAAGGGATGTTTACTATTGGACGACAATGGAAACTAATTGTCACCATCACTCGAGGACTTGCCATAAGAGCCAGATCTATGCCGACAAAGCTCACGTGTCTCTGATACCTCTAAATATCATGACTGATCCATGACCGTTTGCAATATGGGCATTGACATGATTGGAGAAATCAAACCCATTGGTTCCAATGGACACCGTTTCATCCTTGTTGCAATCAACTACTTCACGAAATAGGTCGAAGCTGCCTCATACGCCTCAGTCAAAAAGAATGTTATAGCCTAGTTTATCAAGCATAACCTCATCTACTGTTATGGTATCCCCAAAATGATCATCACTGACAATGGAACCAATCTCAACAAAGCTATGATTACTGAATTCTGCATGCAGTTCAAAGTCAATCATCACAACTCTCCTCTGTACAGGCCTAAGATGAATGCCACAATGCAAGCCGCCAATAAAAACATAAATAAGATTGTGCAAAAGATGGTAGTGACCTATAAAGATTAGCATGAGATTCTACCATTCGCTCTCCATGGCTACCATACTTAAGCACGAACATCAACTAAGGCAACACTGTTCTCTTTGGTCTATGGCGTGGAAGTTGTCCTGGCTGTCGAAGTTCAGATTCCTTCTATAAGGATTATGAATGAAGCAGACTTAAGCGAAGATGAATGGATTCAGACTAGATTGGATCACTTAAACTTGATCAACGAGAAAAGACTGGCTGCTGTTTGTCATGGTCAAATGTATCAAAAACATATGATCAAGGCTTTCAACAAAAATATCAACCCTCGAGTATATCAGACTTGCGACTTGGTAATAAAGCGCACCAGGGGTAAATCGACTCCCACTTGCGAAGGACCATTTATTGTCAAGAAAGTATTCTATGGTGGTGCCATGATACTAACAACTATGGACGACGAAGATTTCCCGCTTCCTGTGAACGCGTACATAGTCAAAAAAATACTATGCATAGAGAATGACCCACTAGGTTGACATACCTAGGCAAAAATAAGGGCATCCCGGCGAACCAAAAGGTTCGAGCAAAAATTAGGGATACATAAAAAAAATTGTACACCCGGCAAATCGAAAACCCAAAAGGGCGGCTTGGGCAAAAATGGGTATCCTGGTGGACTGAAAATTCGAAAGGGCGGTCTAGGCAAAAGTTTGGGATTAAAGCGTACAATTATGTCCTGTTGGATCTCTACAGCCGGTTTTATTACCAAGGTCCAAGTTAAATGGTCCAAGATCAATTCAATCAACTTCTGTCAATGACAAGGGATGATGTTCGAAAACATAGGGGCAATAACGTATTTGGAACCCAATGAGATCACTTCCACATGGCTATTATTTCTGTTTTAAAATATTCCTTTCCTTATTTCGATGATTTCCTCTTACTAGGATCTCTGTCTCCTTGTACAAGAATTCCTGTTTATAGGCAAACATCAATACAAATATACTTTGAAGTGTAAACTTTTTGTTTTTTTTCTTCTGTTTTGAGTGCAAAAGTATCCAATGACTAAAATTGAATGAACATATGCATATGAACATGGTTAAACTGTTAACAAATGTATACATAAAAACAATAAAAAGCATCTCCTTAAGGATTTGGGATATCCCCACAGACACTTCAACAAAATTATCCCCACAAAGACGGATTCGTGCAATCCTAAGCCAAAGTTCCAAACTTTCAAAAACCCTCTCGCCAACTGAGTTGGTCTTAAAAGTGGAAGACTTGTGGAGTTCTACCTAAAGAAGTCACTTCCCCATAAGGTCGTCAAAATATTCTCTTTAACCGAGTTTATTTCCCCAATAAATTACAAATTCCCCAACTCGAGTCTGCCTCTCAGACTATTACAAATTAATGGACAAAACCCTTTAATCCCCGGTAGAGTCCTTGCAATCCCCAAACAGAGTCGTTGTTATCCTAGTAAGTTGTTGCGAAGCCTGAAATTCGACAAGATAACAGTTTAACGTTAATTTTCTGCAAAACCTGGAATCCAACCAGATAACAGTTAATTTCACCTAAGTTGATGCAAAGCCTAGAATCTGACTAGATAATAGTTTAAATTCAATTTTCTATGAAGCCTGGAATCCGACCACATAACAGTTAACCTCAGAAATTTTCTGCGAAGCCTGAAATCTGACCAGATAATAGTTAATTTCATCTAAGTTGCTGCGAAGCCTGGAATCTGACTAGATAACAGTTTAACTTCAATTTTCTAGGAAGCCTAGAATCCGACCAGATAACATATTAATTTCAATAAGTTATCGCGAAGCCTGGAATCCGACCAGATAACGATTTAGCTTCATCCTTTCATCTAAGTTATTGTGAATCCTAGAATTTGACCAGATAACAGTTTAACCTCAATTTTTTGTGAAGCCTGGAATCCAACCAGATAACAGATTAATTTCATTAGTTTGTTTTGAAGCCTAGAATCCGGCCTGATAGCAATTAACTTCATCCATCTTAGAAATTTATTGTGAAGCCTAGAATTCGACCAGATAACAGTTAACCTCAGTAAATCACTACGAAGCCTAGAATCCGACCAAATAACAATTAATTTCATCTTCCCCGGTAAGTTGTTGCGAAGCCTAGAATCCGACCATATGACAGTTAAACTTTATTATCTCCAGCAAGTTACTGCGAAACATGGATTTCGACCAGATAACAACTAACTTTTATTCGCCCCATTCAAGAAATAATTCCCTAGTAGAGTAATTGATAACCAAGGTTACTGAACTCTTTTCCCCAAGCAGAAATCAACATTCCCCGCAAAGTATCCTCAAACAAAGAGCCAAAGTCAATGTTCCCCAACAGATTTCTCCTCAAACAACAAAACAGGAATTCCCAGCAGAAGCATTCTAAACAAAGGTTAGAGATATACATATTCTTCATCTCCAACAGTAGTCCGGGATTCAGCTTCCTAATACTCCCCAACATTTGTCAAAGATACACTTTAATAAACATATCACGTTCATACATCATATCACATACATGACAAATACATATAACATAATCTAATTTATTTTGAGAACATCATTACAACATGCATACATCTTCATGCAACTAACCCTCTTCCTTGCAGGAAAAATCAATCAACAAAACAAAGACTTCTTCTGGTTAGATTTATTTCTTCCAGATTAAAGACAGGTAAACAAAGGCCTCTTCTGGCAATGAACAGTGTTCTTCTGGTTGGATTTACTTCTTCCAGTTAATGATAGACGACCAAGCAACATTCCTCTTCTTGGTGGATTCATATCTCCAGTTAATGATAGGCGATCAATCAAGACTTTATCTGGTTAGAATAACTTCTTCCAGTTAATAATAGGAAATCAACATACCTCGTATGTTTAGAATTGTTTCCCCAGTGAATCCACCAATCACGAGATCTCTTCTAGATCATATTTATCTCTCCCAATTAAAGACAGGCAAAAGACATCTAGTTTCAGTATAAATTGACCAAAGATTTATTCTGATACTTCTTTGAGTCTCTACCAACATTCACTCTGGATGGTGTTTCACCCTAAAATTTACCCTCTTGATTCAGGCTTATGTTCCATCATAAACATCATATTGCATTGCATTCATACATGGTGATGGGATCAAAATATTCTATTTATCAGCTGTTTCTCAAGCTTTGGAAGTTGATTGTGTTGATAAGTTGTTCAAGGAGAGACTTATTATTTAAATCTATGGATATTTCTAGCCCAAATGATTCACATATCCTAAGTTAGCTCACCCACTTCATTGAATCATCATAAGATTGAAGATTGTGTTGATTATAAGCAGAATCACATCCTTTTGATCTGTCAGTCAAAATTAGGGTTTCGGTTGATTAAAGCTATTGATGCATTTGCAAGTCTTGATTTTGAAGCCACAACACCTCATTTACATTGGATAATCTTTGTGCAAGAAATTGGCCAAGATATCTAGAGGATTTGAAGTTTTGGAGATGATTCATCATTCTCCTAAGGTATTGACTAAAACTAGGGTTTGGGATTTCATCAGGATTTCTTGAGAATTTTGAGATGAAACTTTGTATGTGTCATTTATATGTTTGGAAATCATATGTTTGAAGTTTTGATCACCAATTTTGAAGAGGAGTGGATCAAATGATTAAAAGGGGCAAAATGGTCATTTTGACCAAGATCAGTCAAAGTCAAGATTGACCAAGTGAACTTTTGGTCAACCATCAAGTCAAATGTGTAATTTTCATATTTCACGTCCATTTTGACCATAGGGTCAAGATGATTGAAGTTTGGTTTGAAACTTGTTCATGAAGAAACCCTAAAAAGTTTCTAAATTTGGAAAATGAGGACTTAACTTCAAAAATTCACCATTTATTCATCCTTGATCCAAAAAATGAAAGTGAGGTATGCGTGGAAAGCTAAGAGGATGATTTTTTCATCTCCTTTTAGTCTCATGTCTAAATTTTCAAGGAATCAAGAGTTATGGTCTTGGGAAGTTCATGTCTTAAGATGAAATTATAGGTCATTTTCCAAAATTTGTGATTTTCATTACAATTTTTATGGGACCTAAGTGAATCAAATGTGATGCCTTTTCAAAAAAATTAAAGGTCTTGCCAAGACCTTTCCAACAAGTATTCATTTGCCCCAAAATTCAAAGGAATGATCAAGTTATGACTATTTGGATTTCAAGGCATTTTTGTGATTTTTGACCAAACACCAAGATGGCCAATTCTTGAGAACTCGAGTTTCAGCCATCCTTTTTGTTTATAATCAAGCCCATGACCAATTTGTGACATGCTGAGGCCCATCACACTCACCATTTCATGCACATGTGCTTGTTGTACTTGCTTGAATGAAACAAATACAATACTTGCCTGATTTTGCAAATTCACTAACACTCTTTCATTTCAAACAATCATGAGCTAGAATTTTAAGCATGTATTTCTGACTTCATTTGGCTCACAAAATGCACAAAAGGCAAGCAAATGCACGAATGAAACGCAGGCTCCATGTGCATCCTCATTTTTGGCCAAAACTTCCAAACTTGCCCTCCAACGGTATTCAACTTACATTTACACTCCTACCCTCCTCTACTCACTCTAGTAGCACAGATCATTTGATCACGAACACACCTCCATTGCAAGAAACCCAAATCTGAGTTCAGACTTCCTTCCTCTGCATTTTTCTTCAAATCCTCTAGTTCCTTGGTAATTTCTTCATTCTTTTTGTGGAGACACATTCAGTGGAGCAAGAGGATCAAGTTGGAACCGTTGATTTGCTTTTGGAGTGAGGGAATCAAGCATTCGGATTTTCATTTGAGGTAGGTTCATCCAACTTTGATTCTTGAGATGTAGTTGTTTATTGTTGAATTTAAGCATGAATATCTGTTTGTGGATGTTATATGATTGTTTCTGAAGCAATTTAATGTTTGATTTGGTATACAACGCTTGTTTGAGATCTCTACAACTCTAGGTTTCAGTGAGTTTTTGTTGTTTTCATGCATAAATTTCTAGATCCACGTTTGACCACTTGATGTGATTCGAATTGCACTGAATTCCTTGTCATGTTGGCTTTAAGTTGCACTTGATTTGATGCAAAATGATTGAGAAACGAGTTTGTTTGGTGGATCTGAAGTTGAGGCATAACACTGAGGGTGCGCGCGTTTTTGATCTGGATGGAGGTTAGGGATGATGAGGCGTCATCATCTGAACGGTCCAATTTGAATATTTGAATATAGTTTATATTTTGATTTCAATTGATTTTCTAATTTTTATTTCTTTATGAAAACAACTTAAAAATTCTGGAAAAATTATCAAAAATCCAAAACAATTTCTACTATTTTGTGTAATTTTATTGGAATTTTTAAAAATGTTTTGATTGGTTTACAAATTCGTGAGTTTAATTATTTTTTGTTTAATGTTTATTTTTGTTTTAATATTTCCTTTTATCCAAAAATTCCACAAAAAATATTTTTGACTCCTAAAATTATTCAGAATTTGATTCTGAAATTGGTTTGGAATTTTTCTTATTTTTTATCAGAAAATTAATTTGAGAAATTAATTTGGTTTATTTTTGTTTCATAATTTTTGTTTTCATATTTTCCTTAATAAAAAAATTATGAAAAAAATTTAGGGAACTTAAGAGTAATATTTTTGACTTTGTATAATTTTCTTGGAAATTTTAAAAATGTTTTGACTGATTTTTAAATTTTGTATGACTAATTAATTGTTTGTTGATATTTGATTTTTATTTTTGAGATTTTTTTTTATGCAAAAATTATAGGAAAATTAATGGAAGCTGATTTGGATCAGGGGAATCATAAAACAATTTTTTTTGGCATGTGCTTTGTGTTTTGATCATAATTCAATTTAGTTGATTAAATAATTTCTAAATTATTTAATCAATTAAAAAAATTGCTAAATTTTGAATTTCCTCTTGGTTTAAAAATGTAAAAAAAATGGTTCCCCTGACTTTTTGAGTTTCCTCATGTTTGATGTATCTTTGTATTGATTTTTTTGGGCTTTGATCTTAATTAATCAATTGTTAAGATTAATTTCCAAATAATTAGGGTTTTGTTGCTTACTTAGCAAGTTTCCATTTCAAAATCAACTTACCTTGAGTATTCAATTGAATTCAGCTCTTGTCTGAAGTTCGTAGATGGATTGAGAATCTAAAAGTGATTTATATTGAATTAATTGACTTGGTTTGATATTTTTGCTCAAATCATTTTGAAAACTTGTCTAGTTTGACATTTTGGTCAACTAGTTTTGATGTTTGAAGCTTGTTTGACCTCCTCCTCACCTATACATGAACTTAAGACTTGCTTCCTGACTTCTATTCATCTCAAAGATGCTGTGGAAATTTTGGTTTGAATTTTTGAAGCCCCTTTCTATTTTTGATAAATTTTCAAAGTTAAAGTGCCCAATTTGTGTTGCATATCTTGTTGCAATTTGTTTGATGGTCAAGGAACTTGTGTGACGCCTTTAATTTGACACTAAATGATCTTGTTGCTCCTGTTTCCTCACACCAATTCAAGTCAATCCTATTGGTTTCCCATTATTGGTTGATGAACCTTTTTTTACACGTGCCTCCTAAATAATGATTCACTTCTTGTTTTTGCTTTGAATTTTGAATTTTTGCCTTGAGGTCATCAAATGACCAATGATAATAAGATGAGGTATGATACATCAAGGATAGACTCATAAAGACTTGAGATCACTTGACCTTTAATTCTTGAACCAATTTCATCCATATTTGAATTTGATGTTCCCTTCTTTTTTTCCTTTTGAATCTTTGGGGTATATTGAATACACTTGTGCAACATGTATTATAATCCACATTTTGATTTTTATCATATCCTCATAAGCATGTTAGGAGCTTGTTTTCAAGTCTTTGAATGGTTTAAGCCTTCTAACTTTTTTTTATTTGAATTCTTTTCCTTGCTAACTTGTGATCCAAGTTTTGTGATACATTTTTTGTAGTGCCCCTCTTTGTTATGCTTATGAACCATGATGAAATGGATGAGTATGGATGTGAAATATTTTCTACTTACTTATAAAGTATTTTTATTGTATTCTTCTCTAGCTCATTTGATCCTTGATTTATATTCACTTGTCAATTCAACATAGTGATAAAAAGGAGCAATGATCTTTTAGCTTTGACCAAATTGTTGCCTATGCCTACTTGGTGTTTCTCATGTCTAATGCTAAGATGTTTGATATCATGTTTTCCCATTGCCTTTATTTGGTCATCATCCATCCCTTATGTGATTCATCATTATATCTACGAGAGCACTAATTTGTTTGTTGAATGTGCGAGGTACTCTGAGAAAGGTTTTTTTCATTATTGACTTGAGGCTGCAGTGTTCCACTTTATTTGTGGAACACAATTGTCTATGCGTGCACCATTTTTGTGCGTGTCACATTTGATATTCTTTACAGGATATATACGTGATTATGATTGTTATACATCACTTGTGGGATATGTTTAAATTTGAAAGGCTTCGTGCTTACATTTTGATGGCGTAATTTCTGACTTGATTTTTCTACTGATGCTAGATTGCTTGACGTTCTCTGGGTTTCTTTTTCTTCTAGCTCATTTGCTATGGATAATTATCCAGTTGGTATTGCACTATTTCTTTTTTACTATTTTCGTTCTTTATTGATTTTTATTGCATGATGGGACCTCTATTGCTGATATATGTCAGGAGGCCCTCTGATTTCTTTAAAGACCTGTAACAGGAATTCTGCATTTTTTTAGTTATATATTTTGTGTTTGTGTCTACTTCCTTAATTGTTGATCGATGAGTCACTCAATTTAGAAATTGAGATCACGACTTCGCTCTCAGTGCATGTTCCCTATAGGATTGTTCTTGTTTTCCTGAATTATTGACCGATGAGTCACTCAATTTAGAAATTGAGATCACGACTCCGCTCTCAGTGCATGTTCCCTAAGGATTGTTCTTGTTTTCTTCAATTATTGAATGATGAGTCACTCAATTAAGAAATTGAGATCACGACTTCACTCTCATTTCTTGTTCCCCATAGGATAGTTTTGTTAGACTTTCTTAGGTATGCTAACTTAGATAGGATCTCTAGGTTTTCTCTTTTGAGCTTTCTGGTTTGTTTGCTTGATTTTAGCTTTGTGTGTATTTTGAGTTGGCATACCCTCACCATGCTCCTTTAGGATCGCTCGTGCAGGTTTAGTTATCGAGCTAGATGTTAGGATATGTAACCATGAATGATAACTTAGGGTAGAAAATATTCCCTCTTTCATCCTGAACTTTAGGATTAACCATCGTATGATAGCATTAGGGCTAGAGATTATGATAGTCTCCCTGAGTTGTTTTCTTTCCTTTACATATTGCATCTTAAAATTAAACTTCTTTTTTTTTGGAAAAGCATATAACATCTCTAATAAACTTGAATCCTTCTTCAAGGTAAAAAATACAAACCAATCTTAATTGTTTGTGCGCCTTTCTATTTGATATTTCATCATCTTTGCCATGATATCCTATTATCTTTTAGCCGATGTTTTGCCATCGCATATTTGTTTGGAGCCGATGTTTCTCCATCACACATGTTTGTTATCCTACTTTGATTCTCAATATCATAACAGGTGTGATGTTTTATCATTCAGTTTATTGATGTTTTGCCATCCTTACCATGACATGTTGTTATCTTTTAGTCGATGCTTAGCCATCGCATATTTGTTTGAATCCAATGTTTCGCCATCGCACATGTTTGTTATTGTGACACGGTAGACAGAACCGGGACATGTTTCCCTATTTGTTTAAGGAATTTGCTGGTTTGGGTTTTGCATTTGTGTTCGCAAAATGTCGCGGTAAGCAAGAGTCGCCACCGTCTTTTATTTTATCCAACAAGGAAAGGAAAAAAGCACAGAAAAATTCCTTTTTCGAGATATTTCTGAGTACGGGGGGTAGATTTATACAAAGGGAAGGTATTAGCACCCTTTCTATCCGTAGTTATATACGGGCTCTTAGGTACTTGCTCATCATTTTCAAAATTGTTTTCTTTGTGTTTGTGCGCTTTAAAAAGTTTTTGTTTTGACTTCGATTTAACTCTTGCTTCTGTCTTCAAGAGTGTAATTAAGTGTTTTTGAAAACTTTGTTTATAAAGGAGACTAAGTGTGAAAATTTTGTTTGGAATGAGCAAGTACTTAAGAACTAATCTACCTACTCGAAAAAAGAATTGGTCTGTATTCATTTCCTTTAGACAATGCTATCCCACTATTAGTGAGTAGGTAGCACCATCGTTGGAGTTTGAGGGTCAATTCGAAAGGGACGCACGGTCACTAAAGCAATGTTAGGACGTCTTAGTAATAACCCTAATGTCTTAGATCAATTATTCGAGGCAACAATTCCGAGGCAACTTTTCTGAATTGGGACTTTGATCTTTGTTTAGACAAAAGGACGACCACTAAAGCATCCTATACTCAACGACCATTTACCAAAGGCAACCAAGTGGGTGTGTACCCTAGGAGTGCGATGTGTGAATGATTCAATTTCAATTTATTTATCTTTGCACATTTAGGGTGATCTAACTGTTTTAAAATTAATCATACATTCTTGTCATGCATCCTTATATCATACATCTAACAGTTAATAATTTGCGGAATTTAAAGTACAGAATTTAAACAACGCTATTACAAGGCTTCGGGTATTTACATAGCCAAAAACAAATCCTTTGAAAATAAAGCGATAAATGTAAATAAACGTCCTAATTAAACTATTACAAACTGTAGGAAGTTACATTAATATGGTAAATAATAAAAATAAAGCGCACGAGAAGAATTAAGATCGACGAGAATTTAAGGTTTTGACCCTTCTAACCTAATTAAAAGAAAAATTGTTTTTTTTTGTTATTTTTAATAAAAGAAATAAGTTTTCTAAATTAAAATGAAATTAATTTGTTAATAAAATTAATTAATAAAAATAATTACGTGACCTATTTTGGTTCCGTTGGTGATTTTAGGAAAAAATAAAATATAATTAAGTTAGTAATAAAACCTATTTATTCTAATTATTTTTAAGTTATTTACAAAAAGAAATTAAATTTTTAACTAAAATTAAAATTTAATTAAGAAAAAATCCTAAATCTATTTTTATGTGATTTTTATATTTGTTTATTGATAAAAAAATAAAAGGGATTAAAAGAAATAAATAAAACGAATAAAACATGAAAATAAAGATGGGCCTAGTAGCAAAAGTAAACAGGGGGTGCAATCATCAGAAATCCCTAGGCCTGAATCTTCGAAAGCTTCATGCTCTAACTATGGTGTTTTTTGATTCTTGCGTGGAACCTATGGTTCAAACCATCCATAATTGTTCTATATAAACTCAAACAAACGTTAGCATACCATAAAATATGATTAAAATTAGAGATTCAAAGTTTAAAATTTTACCAAACCGGTATTGTCAAATGGGGGGGGCGTGCTAGGCGCCTGATGGATTGATCTTAGGCCTTGTAAGACTCTTGAGGACTTCAAGAGGATGGTTTGAGGCTTTATGTCAATTGAGAGAGACCGGAACCTTGAGATATGACTTGCACCAATTCTTTGATTTCTGGAGAGCTTTTTGAAGAGCTTTTAGAGAGCTTTTTGAAGAGGTTTTAGAGAGCTTTTTAGAGAGGATTTTCGTGTCTTTCAAGCTTGTATGGCTCTATATTTATAGAGGAGAATGAGGGTACAAGAAAGCATGGAAAGAATCTCCCTCATAATGTTGTGTTTTAAGACCATGATCAAAACTTGAAAAAAATGCCATATTTGATAATTTTATTCCATTTTCACATGTGGATGAACCTGGACATATTTGAAAGGTTATTGAACGAAATCAATTGACATAAACCAGCATAAAACTTTCCCAAAATGGATTCACATCAAAATTTACATTATTTCTATTATTTATTTATTTAATTCTGAATTTTAATGAATAAAATATCAAAATAAATAGCATAAATAGTAGAAAAATGTATGGGTGGGCTTAGAGGTCGTGGACCATGTTAGGAACTCAATGCAAGCATACAAAGTTGTGCCCATTTGGCAAAAATTGCAATTTTTGACATATTTGACTTTTGGTAATTTTGCAAAAAAAGGGTCAACTTCACCAATGCATAACTTTCTCAATTTTGACTCTTTAGAGGTGTTCTTGGACTTTTTAGAAAGATTGAGATGTCCTATAATCAAAACTTTTTGTCTCATCTCAATTTGATATTCCATTCTCATGTATGAAGCTTTGACAAAAAAGGTTTTTTTGTTGACTTTTCAAAATGACCTATAATATCCAAATTCATAACTTCTTGTGAGTGCATATTTTGAACTTGGGAGCTGAATATGGATTGTAGGAATTGCATCCTATTCAAAATGAGCTTTGGATGGGTCATTTCTCATAAAGTATGAGAAAGTTATGCTTGGTCAAAGTTGAGTTGACTTTTCCTGCAAAACCCAAATTTAACAACTTTTGAGTCTTGATGAATTATGAGCAATCCTTGATGAATCATGATAAACCATTGATAAAATGATGAATAATACTTCAAAATGAGGATGTTGACCAAAAATCTTGAAGTTTGACTGTATGTGGGCCATAGTTGACTTTTGCCCTAACAAAGTCGATTTTCAGGCCTTTGAGCAATTGACTGAGCAAACTTCCTCTACAAGGCTTGAAAATTGACATGGATGATCTTGAGAACATATTAGTACAATTTTGAGAATTTGGGGTCCCTTGGACTCAAGTATCTTGATGTAACATGAAACCCTAATTTGGGGTAGATCGCCTTAGGAGAGAGCTTGTCTGGCCAACCCTTGGACTTTTTGAGCAACTTGAGGATCTTTATTGATTTGTTTTGAGAAATATGGGAGGGAAAATTTTGGGGTACAACAGTTATCCTACTTTGATTCTCAATATCATTGATAGGTGTGATGTTTTGTTCTCCGGTTTATTGATGTTTCGCCATCTTTGCCATGTTATCTTCCTATCTCTTAGCCGATGTCTCTCCATCTCACATTCTTTTAGCTAGTGTTTCTCCATCGCACATGTTTATTATCCTACTTTGATTCTCAATATCATTGATAGGCGTGATGTATTGTTCTCTGGTTTATTGATGTTTCTCCATCTTTGCCATGTTATCTTCCTATCTCTTAGACGATGTTTCGCCATCAGACATTCTTTTAGTTGGTGTTTCGCCATCGCACATGTTTGTTATCCTACTTTGATTTTCAATATCATCGTTAAGTGTAATGTTTCACCATTGTCTGATATTTTTCTATCATGCTAGCATTTTACTACCTTATCTGGGTTTGTGTTGCCATGCGATGTCTTGTCATCTCTTTTTGGTATTCTATTATCATTGTTGACATTTTGTTGTTCTATCTGATGTTTTACCGTTTTGTCTATTGCTTTTATTTCCTTAACTAAAAAACACTAACCAACCAAAGTATATAAGCCGAACTACGCCTGCTCTGATTCCTTAAAAGGGATACGTAGGCACTGGGGTTGGGCCCAAGCGAGCATAACTTTTATTTTCCCTACATTATTTTCTCCTTTCTTTTGCATGGATTACCTCTTTGCATTTTATTTTAGCTATTAAGCTTTAGATATAGATTTACTCGCCCATTAGATTAGACAACAAGAGTGGATACCGTAGAGTACTACGGGCGTATGGGGTGCTAATACCTTCCCCTTGCGTAACAGACTCCCTTACCCAATCTCTCGGTCGCAAGACCGTGATTTCACCCTCTTCAGATTTTATCGATGTTTACCTTTCCCCTCTCGGCGTGATAAAAGATGTTCGGTGGAGACTTCATTGATCTATATATTCATAATATTGGATGGCGGTTTGGTCGGTTGTTTCAGCTGGCGACTTCACTGGGGATTTAAAGGAGTGAGCTATTACTGGTCCATCTCGGATTCGATCCTAGCTTGTGTTTGTTTTTCTTTTTAGGTGTTTATTTTACCCCTTTGCATATTTATCTATTTGCATTGCATCCTATGTGTGCTTTATTTTCTACATACTGAATTTGGCTGGACTGTTTGGATTCTGGTTTTCTTGGTGGGTGGTTTGTTCCATGAGGTAAGAGGCCTCATACCCAGGCTATGAGTGGATTCCATAGGAACTAGGAATAGAGTGGCCATGGCGGCTATAAGGCGTATGTCTTGTAGACCAGACCATGAGACCCATTACCTCAGAGGAAGTTCAGATAGGTGTTATCATATGATATATACCAACACATGAGCTCTTGTACTCTGATTTGGCCTTTAAACTTACCTTGACATAGACTACACCCTGTCGAGATTTAGGAACTCGTCCGTAATTCAACTGAGGAAACATCTATGCTGAGATTTAGGAACTTGTTTGTAATTCAACTGAGGAAACATCTCTGCTGAGATTTAGGAACTCGTCCGTAATTCAACTGAGGAAACATCTCTGTCGAGATTTAGGAACTCGTCCGTAATTCAACTGAGGAAACATCTGTGTCGAGATTTAGGAATTCGTTCGTAATTCAACTGAGGAAACATCTCTGCTGAGATTTTGGAACTCGTCCGTAATTCAACTGAGGAAACATCTCTATCGCGATTTAGGAACTCGTCCATAATTCAACCGAGGAAACATCTCTGCTGAGATTTAGGAACTCGTCCGTAATTCAACTGAGGAAACATCTCTGCTGAGATTTAGGAACTCGTCCGAAATTCAACTGAGGAAAGAGCTTCATAGCTTGAATTTTGTTAGAATTTAATCGTATCTGTCCTGAAAGGTAAAGGTTAGTTGTATGTAATGCATGATACGTATCAAGCGATGATGTTCTCAAAATAAATGAGATTGTGTTGTATGATGCGTATATGCATGTGTCATGATGTATGAAAATGTGATGTTTTTATCTGGGGGAAAATAAATCCTGGATCACTGCTGGAGAAAAGAATTGGATTCTTCGTTTCCGCTGGGGATAATGAATAAAGATGATTGTGAGAATAAACCTGCAGGAGAGGATAACTCTGCTGGGGAATAAACTGACGAGAGAATGCCATTATGGGGAAGAGATACTCTGCTAGAAGATCTGTTGATATGGAGAAATAAAACTCAGCTGGGGATGAATTACTGTTGCTGGTGACAATGAACCCTGTTGGGTATTGAATTTCTGTCTATGAAAGGAATGAACTCCACTGGGGATGATTTTCCAATGGCGACTTCACTGGGGATAATCTTTTAGCCTCTACTGGGGATAATCTTCCAGACTCCTCTGGGGATAATCTTCTAGTGTTGGTGATAGATAAACTCTTCTTGGGGAGAATCTTACCGACCCATTCGTGGTTGCGAGCCTCAGCTGGGGAGAATTAACACCACTGTCCTTTTCTTACTCTGTGGGGAGTGTAGATGTTACTGAAACGCGGGATGAGGATATGACAATGACTTTGCATCGAGACTTTTCTTCCCCTGTATCTGCGGGAGAAGGTGCCTGCGGAGGCCTTGTGGATCGAGTATCATTTCAACCTATGAGGTGCTTGGTAATTGCCGATTGAAATGACAAATCTTCTTCTAGTAGGCAAGTGACGAGATGACGGGACATAGTCGTACGCTCTAATCCCTAACTTTTGCCTGGACTGTCTTTTCAGATTTTCAGTCCACTGGGATACCCTTTCTTTCCCAAGCCGCCTTTTTAGGTTTTCGAATTGCCAGGTGTACAAATCTATTTTTTTTATCCCTAATTATTGCCAGAACCCTTTTGGTTCGTCGGGATGCCCTTATTTTTGCCTAGGCCTGTCAACCTAGCGGGTCTTTGTTCATGCGCAGTATTTTCTGACTATGTCCACGCTCTCAGGGTGTAGGGAGTTGTCATTGTCGGTAGTGTTGTGCTTCCATACTACCAGAAGATGTTCATTTGATCATACAAGATTCGTTGCTGGAATTCATGTCCAATTCCCCAAGTGATTCAGATGGAGATTTGCCCTTGGCTATTTGGCATATTTGAGAGACTCCTTGAATCTTGACTTGACTGCCTCAGATGATAGACAATGCTCATGACGTGCCCCTTGGTTGGAAGTGTTTTTTCCACTTGAGGTGATCCTTTTTATTGAGAATATTTTTGTTCACTAGATATTTGTCGTGCGAATTTCTATGTTGTTGAACAAATAGTCATATGCAAACAATGTTATTTTAAGAATGCAAAGCTTATGTCTGTCTTAAAATTTTTGAAAATGCATTTTTCAGTAAGACAGGAAAATTTTGTAAAATGTGATGTCAACTCAGGATTTACAGCAAGTGCCACAGGAGTCAGGATACCTTTCATAACAGTATGTTTTCGAACTAACCCATGCTTCAACTAGGACTTTTAAGGGTTATAACGTGGCCTGGTTCACGGTTCAAGAAACAAAGGATAAAGGCTCAAATTTTATTTGTACCCACCCATTCTTCATGATGTTCTTCGATCCTAAACTCAGCTAATTGTGTATTTAGATCCTGTTTGAGTCTTTGCTCTGATATTCCAGTGGTGGTTCGGATACTGACCATTTATTTTGAATAGGAAGTCATTTCCTTTATGTTTAGGGCTTGTAGGACCTCTTTCTTTTTTATTTTATTATCCCTGTCTTTTGCCTGAACTGTTTCTTTTGTGATTACATTCAGCGGGATGCCCCAGTTTTTTCCTTAAGTCTCCTTCATAGGTTTTGACTTAATGGGTTTTTATTTTGAGAGATAATGACTGCCTGTCCTGATGATTATAGGGAACCATCACCGTCTTTTAGTTTGGGAGAATTTCTTTGATGCCATTCATTGTGCACCTGAATTAACTGAGAAAACTACCCTGCCCCAGGTTGTGATTAAGGGTTTTAATTTGTGTGAAAATAAAAACTCCAACTTCTTTGGCTCAAAGGGGTTGACTAGGGATTATCTTCCTTATAACTCCATTGTTTAGGATTTGAAACAACGCCTGTACATCGTTAGCGGGATCTGTTCAAAAGCACACTGTAGAGATTATGGTATCATTTTTGTCATCCTCTCTCTAAAGGCTCATAGATTTTGTTCAAGAGTTGAATATCACAAAAATGAAAGCAATTTGAATATAGTGAATATGAATGGATTGATTCAAAACAGACATATGCAATGCATTGATAAAGTAATAAAGTTTTAACATGACTAAATGTTTGAACAATCAAAAGAAAATTACAAGTTGAAAATTCTAATGAACAAAAGTCTTCTCGTCTCAGGATTTGTCACTTCAAATGGTGAGCCTAGGAGGATTGACAAAAACATTCCAGTTGACCATCTTGTGTGAATTCCAATGCTCCTTTATCGATCAGGTCATGAATTTTGTTTTTCAATACCCAGCAGTCATCAGTATCATACCCCGGGCTATTGGAATGATATGCACACCTTGCATCAGGATTGTAGTTTGGGGAGGCTATGTGGGGATTCTGAGGAGGGTCCCTTAACGTCACCATATTCAATCTCAATAGGTGTTTTAAAGCTTGAGAGAGCGGCATGTTGAGCTCGGTGAACTTCCTTTTGGGCGTATCTGGCTTACTCTGATTAACCCGTTGCTTTTGGCGAGGTTGTCTTTGGACCCGTGAGGTAGTAGCAACTTGGAGAGGTCCATTTTTTACCAACCCAAACCCTTGTCTTCTTGGAGGTTGATTAATGACTTGGTCCCCGGCCTTGACTATTTGCTTCATACTTTTGTATCCGTCTTGATGAAGCTGGTTGATAATGGTTCTCAACTCTTCTTGTTCCCGGGCTAAGCCTTGGATAAGGGCCATCTGCCCCAGCATTTGGGTTCTTATTGCATCTACCTCAGCTTGCAGTTGTTCTAGCCGTCTGTCCTTATTGTCTTCAAGACTTTTCTTGACCAAGTTCCCAACGAGGAGTGTTTTCAACTCTTCCTGCCCCTTGGACAGGTTTAGGAATATTTCCCTGAACTGAGTTTCTTAAAGATCTCTGGTGTCTTGTTGGAGAGCCATTACTGAAATAAACAGCGAGAACATGAGATACCTGTTATGCAATGATATGTATGATATATGTATGCAATGTTTTCAAGGATCTCGCGGGGTAAACAAGAAACTATTAGATTTTGAATTTTACAGCTTTGATTAAAGAAACTTCGTGTCGTTAAGAGTCCTTCTTCAAGAGTCAAGCTCACCATATCGAGTGGGTCATAGCCACCGACTCAAGTTATCGTGTTTTGATCTCTAGATGACATTGGCTAGAGGAAAATAAATCCCCTTTTCCCCTTGCTAGACGTTGGATTTACCATAACCTGCATCACAAACCTCTGAGATCCTTGAAATGGTTAAGGAAATATTAAGGCATGATGTTATGATGTGTATGTTATGCGTTTAAGAAAAAGTAAGAGGTGATGTAAACAAGTAAATTCGGCAAGAAATCCAAGTTATTGGATAAGGACTGTAAATAAAACCTGCAAGGAACTCATGTTGTCAGATAACAAATATGTGCAAGTAGTTCTAGTTTGAAAGCACACAAGTCACACAATAGCCCTTAAATTTCAGGCTGGCATGGAGTTTAGGTATTACCCTCTTTCCGTTTAGTTGGTTCAACATGTCCTAGTAATAGTAACTGGGTTCTAGAGGTTCTCAATATCACTGACCATCCTCGACCAGTCATAATTCTAGTTTAGCAACCTTTTCTTGCGGCCGGAATCATCGCAAGAGTATGGTCTCAATGAGTGTAGCATACTGCTACTTTTCTATGGCCAAGTTAATCAATTATAATTTCTAAGGTCAGTTGATGCTTAATGACCCCTTAGCAACCCCATACTCTCCTTGTTCCTCCACAAGGGATATCGGTACCAACTAAAGTGTCACACCAATGTAGTTACTGCTTCAACCGTATCGGTCTACGTCGTACAGTTCCCTCACAGTCTATTGCTACTTACCTAAAAGGTGTCCCCAGATCCGGGTTAGGATCTAAAGTAACTCTGATACAAAGCCCACAAAGATAAAGCAAACAAATTAAACAATTGAAAACAATATGATTAACTAATCCTAAGGTACACCCCACTTATTAACTCCTCAGCAGAGTCGCCAGTTCTGTGATACGGTGGCCCGAACCGGGACGTGTTTCCATATTTGTTTAAGGAATTTGCTGGTTTGCGTTTTGCATTTGTGTTTGCAAAATGTCGCGGTAAGCAAGAGTCTCCACCGTCTTTTATTTTATCCAACAAGGAAAGGAAAAAAGCACTGAAAAATTCCTTTTTCGAGATATTTTTGAGTACGGGGGGTAGATTTATAGAAAAGGAAGGTATTAGCACCCTTTCTATCCATAGTTATCTACGGGCTCTTAGATACTTGCTCATCATTTTCAAAATTGTTTTCTTTGTGTTTGTGCGCTTTGAAAAGTTTTTGTTATGACTTAGATTTAACTCTTGCTTTTGTCTTCAAGAGTGTAATGAAGTGTTTTTAAAAACTTTGTTTATAAAGAAGTGTAAGTGTGAAATTTTTGTTTGGAATGAGCAAGTACTTAAGAACTAATCTACCTACTCGAAAAAAGATTCATTCTGTATTCGTTTCCTTTAGACAATGCTATCCCACTATTAGTGAGTAGGTAGCATCGTCGTTGGAGTTTGAGGGTCAATTCGAAAGGGACGCACGGTCACTAAAGCAATGTTAGGACGTCTTAGTAATAACCCTAATGTCTTAGATCAATTATTCGAGGCAACAATTCTGAGGCAACCATTCCGAGGCAAGTTTTCCGAATCGGGACTTTGATCTCTGTTTAGACAAAAGGACGGCCACTAAAGCATCCTATACCCAATGACCATTTACCGAAGGCAACCAATTGGGAGTGTACCCTAGGAGTGCGCATGTGCGAATGATTCAATTTCAGTTTATTTATCTTTACACATTTAGGGTGATCTAACTGTTTTAAAATTAATCATACATTCTTGTCATGCATCCCTATATCATACATCTAACAATTAATAATTTGCGGAATTTAAAGTATGGAATTTAAACTACGCTATTACAAGGCTTCGGGTATTTACATAGCCAAAAACAAACCCTTTGAAAATAAAGAGATAAATGTAAATAAACATCCTAATTAAACTATTACAAACTGTAGGCAGTTACATCAATATGAATAAAAATAATAATAAAGCGCGCGATGAAAATTAGAACGAGTGCGAACTAGGGTTTTGACCCTTCTATCCTAATTAAAAGAGAAAAAATATTTTTGTTGTTTTTAATAAAAGAATTAAGTTTTCTAAATTAAAAATGCAATTAATTAGTTAATTAAATTAATTAATAAAAATAATTATATGACCTATTTTGGTTTCTTTGGTTATTTTAGGAAAAAATAAAATATAATTAAGTTATTAATAAAACCTATTTATTCTAATTATTTTTAAGTTATTTACAAAAAGAAATTAAAGTTGTACCTAAAATTAAAATTTAATTAAGAAAAAATCCTAAATCTATTTTTATGTTATTTTTATATTTGTTTATTGATAAAAAAATAAAAGGTATTAAAAGAAATAAATAAAACGAATAAAACATGAAAATAAAGACGAGCCTAGTAGCAAAAGTAAACAGGGGGTGCAATCATCAGAAATCCCTAGGCCCGAATCTTCGAAAGCTTCATGCTCTAACTATGATGTTTTTTGATTCTTGCGTGTAACTTATGATTCAACCATCCATAATTGTTCTATATAAACTCAAACAAACGTTAGCATACCATAAAATGTGATTAAAATTAGAGATTCAAAGTTTAAAATTTTACCAAACCGATGTTGTCAAATTGGGGGCGTGCTAGGCGTGTGATGGATTGCTCTTGGGCCATGTAAGACTCTTGAGGACTTCATGAGGATGGTTTGAGGCTTGATGTCAATTGAGAAAGACTGGAACCTCGAGATATGACTTGCACCAATTCTTTGATTTTTGGAGAGCTTTTTGAAGAGCTTTTTGAGAGCTTTTTAGAGAGGATTTTCGTCCCTTTCAAGCTTGTATGGCTCTATATTTATATAGGAGAATGAGGATACAAGAAATCATGGAAATAATCTCCCTCATAATGTTATGTTTTAAGACCATGATCAAGATTTGAAAAAAATGCCATATTTGATGATTTTATGCCATTTTCACATGTGGATGAACCTGGACATATTTGAAAGGTTATTGCACGAAATCAATTGACATAAACCAGCATAAAACTTTCCCAAAATGGATTCACATCAAAATTTACATTATTTTTATTATTTATTTATTTAATTCTGAATTTTAATGAATAAAATATCAAAATAAATAGCATAAATAGTATAAAAATGTATGTCTGGGCTTAGAGGTCGTGGACCATGTTAGGAATGAGTTTCAAACTTGAAAAGATAGGCCCATTTGGAAAAAATCCAAGTTTGGTCAATATTTGCTTCATGCATTTTTTCAAAAATTGTCCAACTTTGACAATTCATATCTCTCTCAATTTTAACCTTATGAGGGTGTTCTTGGACTTTTTAGAAAGCTTATTATGTCCCCTAAGATACCTATTTTGTTTCATATCAATTGGATCTTCCATGTTTATGTAAGAAGCTTTGACCCAAAATGTGTTTTTGTTGACTTTTCAAAATGACCTATAATGTCCAAATTCATAACTTCTTGTGAGTGCATATTTTGAACTTGGGAGCTGAAGATGGATTGTAGGGAATTACATCCTCTTCAAAATGAGCTTTGGATGGGTCATTTCTCATAAAGTATGATAAAGTTATGCTTGGTCAAATTTGAGTTGACTTTTCCTACAAAACCCTAATTTAGCAACTTTTGAGTCTTGATGAATTATGAGCAATACTTGATGAATCATGATTAAACCTTGATAAAATGATTAAATATACTTCAAAATGGGGATGTTGACCAAAAATCTTTAAGTTTGAATGGATGTGGGCCATATTTGACTTTTTCCATAGCATAGTCGATTTTCAGGCCTTTGAGCAATTGACTGAGAAAACTTTCTTTGTAGGGCTTGAAAATTGACATGGATGATCTTGATAAAATATTAGGACATTGGTGAGCATTTGGGATCCCTTGGACTCAAGTATCTTGATGCAACATGAAACCCTAGTTTGAGGTAGACTGCCTTAGGATAGAGGTTGTCTGGCCAACCCTTGGACTACCGTGAGCATTTTGGGGATCTTTCTTGAAATGTTTTGAGAAATATGGGAGGGTAAATCTTGGGGTACAACGGTTACCAAAGAGGATGTTGCTGTGATATCTATTCCTTACACCCCTGCACGCATTCCTACTCCATCTAGAGTTCCTCCTTTGATGATTACGATACCTAGTCCCATACCGTATACTAGTGACAAGGCCATCCCATGGCATTATGGTGCTGATGTTTATTACCACGGGGTGAAGCAAGAGATAAATCCTAGTTTTTTTGAGAAAGGAGTTACTGGAGACAATGAAAGGGATGTTCATAATTTCTCTAGCGTGGGTCGAATGACTAGAAGCGGGAGAGTGTTTGGTCCTTCCAATGTACAAGATGTAGTTGATGCTTCTGCCAGAGAGAAAGGAAAACAGCAGGTGGTGATTGGCAATCTGAGGGTTACACCAGCCAATGTGACTCAACCAATTCCGGTACCAGAAGCTTCTTCATTTCTCGATGAGGTTGAGGAGTTAATGCGAATTATCAGGAAGAGCGATTATAGGATAATAGATCAGTTAAGTCACAACCCTTCTAAGATGTTTATCTTGTCGTTGTTGATTTATTCAGAACCTCACATAAATGCTTTGATGAAGTTGTTAAAAAATGAATTTGTGCCACATGAGATAATAGTTAATCAGTTCGAGAATGTTTGTGCTAATATACTTGCTGGGAATGGCCTGGGCTTCACATATTTTGATCTTCCTCTAGAAGGGCGAGACCATAACAAAGCGTTACACATTTCTATGGAGTGAAGGGGCACTACTTTATCCCGGGTTTTGGTAGACATAGGGTAGTCTTTGAATGTACTGCCTAAGTCAGCATTGATGAAGATTGATTATTCTGGTATGGAGCTACGTCCTAGTGATTTGATGGTGAAAGCTTTTGATGGGTCCCGAAGATCAGTATTTGGGGAGGTGGAGTTACCAATTAAGGTTTAACCTCTCACCTTCACTACTACCTTTTTTGTGATGGATATACAACCAGCATATTGTTGTTTGTTGGGGCGGTCATGGATTCATAAAGCAGGGGCAGTAACTTCTACTCTTCACAAGAAACTCAAGTATCCTACAGAAGGAAAGGTGATAACTGTGTGCAGTGAGGAAGAATATATTGTGAGTCATCTGACATCTTTCCGCTATGTTGAGGTTTAAGGTAAGATACACGAGACTTCATTTCAGTCATTTGAGACAGTTCATGCAGTCAATTTTCCTCCTCCAAAGCCGAAAAGAAAGCCGGAAACTGTCATGTCTTCTTTCAGAGATGCTAGAGCTATGGTGGAGAACAGTAACCATGAAGGTTGGGGTCAGGTGCTGGACGTCATCCCTAAATTCAACAAATTCGGTCTTTGATTATGTCTGGGTCAGCAGAGTGCAACTCCCAGAGCATCCGGTTTATCAACTCCTATAAAGTTTTCCCGTCCTGGTGCTGCTCAAGAAGGACACGCCAATGCAATTAATGATGATAGAGTTGATAGCTACAATATTTAAGATTGGATTCGTCCAAGTATTCCAGGCCAAGCACTCAACAATTGGACTTCTATAGATGTTATCCAAGTTTCAAGCGCTGAGGAGTAATTTTCTTGTTTTATTTTCTTATCATATCGTCATTCCTACGCTCTGTCCAAGGCGTAGTGGATCATTTGTGTAGGGCTACCATGTTTATTTTCAAAAGTTTATCATGAAATGAAGGACGTTTTTGCATTCAAAATCTTGTTCCATTTTTTTTCTCCTTTCTTTTAACTTTTCTTTGAATGGAAATGTTTCCCTTTTCACACATTGTCACTAAAAATACCAAAATATCATTTATGCAGATGCACTTCCACCACATATTATATTGATAACGACTCTGCTATTGCTCATTATGACTTTGTTAATCCAATATATCAAGCTGAAGAATGGGCATATGAGGATTGTGATCTTCTTGAGGAAATAGCAAGATTGTTAAAACAAGAAGAGAAGGTTATCCAGCTGAATCAACAGCCAATTGAGGTGGTGAATATTGGCACATAAGAGGTAAGAAGAGAATTCAATATAGGGTCAAATCTCGAAGAAAGTATAAAAGTCAGATTAATTGAGCTACTCTATGAATATTCTGTTATCTTTGCTTGGTCTTATGAGGATATGCCAGGGTTGGATACAGATATCGTGGTGCATCTACTGCCGCTCAAAGAAGGTTGCTTTCCTGTCAAGAAAAAGCTCCGAAGAACTCATCCTGAGATGTCCAAGAAGATTAAAGAAGAAGTTCAGAAACAGTTGGATGCGAATTTCTTAAAAGTCATCAATTATCAGCCATGGATTGCAAAAATCGTGCCTATGCCCAAGAAAAATGGTAAAATCAGAATGTGCGTGGATTATAGAGATTTGAATGGAGCCAGCCTTAAGGATGACTTTCCTCTTCCTCATATTGATGTATTGGTCGATAATATTGCTCACTCTAGAGTGTTTTCATTTATGGACGATTTTTTAGGTTACAATCAAATTAGGATGGCTCCGGAGGATACGGAGAAGACAACATTTATCACACCTTGGGGAACCTTTTGCTATAAGGTGATGTCGTTTGGTTTGAAAAATGTTGGGGCAATGTATCAGCGTGCCATGGTTACTCTCTTCCATGATATGATCCACAAGGAGATTGAGGTATATGTAGATGATATGATTTCTAAGTCTGACACGGAAGAGGAGCATCTTATTTATATGGAGAAGTTGTTCGAGAGACTGAGGCAGATCCTGTTGAGGCTGAATCCAAATAAGTGCACCTTCGGAGTGAGATCTGGCAAGTTGTTGGGTTTTATTGTAAGTGAAAAAGGAATCGAGGTTGACCCTGCCAAAGTGAAGGCGATACAGGAAATGTCGGAACCAAAAACAGAGAAGGAAGTTTGTGGTTTCTTAGGGAGGTTAAACTACATTTCTAGATTTATTTCTCATCTCATGGCCACATGTTAACCTTTGTTCAAGTTGTTAAAGAAAAATCAGACAGTAAAATGGAATGAAGATTGCCATATGGAATTTGACAAGATAAAGGAGTACTTGCAGGAACCTTCGATACTCATGTCGCCGGTGGAAGGGAAGCCACTAATCATGTATTTAACTGGGTTGGATAACTCTATGGGTTGTTTCCTCGGTCAACATAGCGATACGGGGAAGAAAGAACATGCCATTTATTACTTGAGTAAGAAGTTTACGGAGTGCGAGTAGAGGTACTCATTGTTGGAAAAGACGTGTTGTGCACTTGCTTGGGCTGCTGGACGTTTACGGCAATACATGTTAACTCACACCACCTACTTGATATCAAAAATGGACCCAATCAAGTACATTTTCGAGAATCCAGCTCTTACAGGCAGAGTTTCCTAGTGGCAGATGATACTCACTGAATATGATATCCAGTACACTATGCAAAAAGCAATCAAGGGTAGTATACTGGCTGATCATCTTGCTCATCAACCCATGGATAATTATGAACCAATGAAGTTTGATTTTCCAGATAAGGAAATAGTGTATATTCGGGATTGTAATATACCAAGCCCTGACGAAGGACCCGATCCAGGATCACGTTGGACGCTTGTGTTTGACGGTGCCTCCAATGCCATGGGCAATGACGTCAGAGCTATTATCACTTCCCCTGAGGGATTCCACATTCCTTTCACGGCTCGTATTTTTTCCAGTTGTACTAACAATATGGCCTAATATGAATCTTGTATTTATGGTATTGAAGCGGCGATCGACCTGTGAATCAAGTTTTTGAAAGTTTACAAGGATTCCAATCTTGTTATCAGCCAGATTAATGGAGATTGGGAGACTCGTCATCAGAACCTGATTCCCTATCATGAGCATGTTATAATGTTGATTCCGTACTTCAAAGAGATCATGTTTGAACACATTTCCAGAGAAGAAAACAATCTAGCTAATGAACTGGAAACTTTTCCTCCGTGTTCAAAGTTAAGTGGGCTAACAAGGCACCTTCCATTACCATCAGAAGATTGAATGAGCCAGCTTTCTGTTTTGAGGCCAGTTTGGAGTTAGATGGTAACCCTTGGTTTCATGATATTAAAAGATATCTTGAAACGCAAGAGTACCCTGAAGAGGCATTTGTCACAGATAAGAAGTTCTTGAGAAGATTTTCCGCCAAGTTCTTTCTTAGTGGTGGTGTGTTGTATAAGAGGCATCATGATGGTTTACTGCTAAGATGTTTTGACAAGAGAGAAGCAGCCAGAATCATTGAAGAGATACATGAGGGTGATTTTGGGACCCACTCCAGTGGGCATTCCATGGCTAAAAATATTTTGTGAGCTGGTTATTATTGGTCCACCATGGAAACTGACTGTTATAATCATGCACGGGTTTCCCATAAATGTCAAGTCTATACTGATAAAATACATGTGCTGCCTGTGCCGTATAATGTCTTAACCTTCCCTTGACCGTTTGCAATGTGGGGAATTGATATAATTGGCATGATTGAACCGACTGCATCCAACAAACACCGTTTCATTCTGGTTACCATCGATTATTTCACGAAGTGGGTCGAAGCTGCATCTTATGCCAATGACACCAAGCAGGTGGTAACTCGGTTCGTTAAGCACAATATTATATGTCATTACGGAGTTCCTGAAAAGACCATCACTGACTATGGGTCCAATTTGAGCAACAAAATGATGAAGGAGCTTTGTGAGTCTTTCAAAATCAAGCATCATAATTCTTCCCCGTACCGACCAAAGATGAATGGCGTTGTCGGAGCGGCCAATTAGAATATTAAGAAGATTGTACAGAAGATATTGGTAACCTATAAAGATTGGCATGAGATTTTGTCTTTTGCTTTACATGGTTATCGTACCACTGTGCGTACTTCGACTGGGGAAACCCCTTTTTCTCTGATCTACAGCATGGAAGCAGTGTTGCCTGTAGAAGTCGAGATCCCTTCTCTTAGGATCATGAGGGATGTTGAGCTTGCTGAAAGTGAATGGATACAAAATCGGCTGGATCAGTTAGAACTTATCGATGAGAAGAGGTTGACAGCTGTATGTCATGGTCAGGTATATCAACAAAGGATGAGGAAAGCTTTTGACAAAAGGGTACGGCCTCAGTTTTACAAGCCAGGTGATCTTGTGCTAAAAAGGGTAATTCTTCCCCGGGGAGATCCCAGAGGAAAGTGGGCTCCGACTTATGAAGGACCATTCGTGGTCAGAAAGGTTTTCTCTGGTGGAGCGATGATGCTCGCAACCATGGATGGAGAATATTTCCCACTCCCTGTGAATGCTGACGTAGTTAAAAAATACTTTTCCTAAAAGAAAGTTCCCGCTAAGTTGAAAACCCGAAAGGGAAACTTAGAAAAAAAGAGGGTGTCCCGGAGAATCAAAAACCTGAAAGAGAGATTCAGGCAAAAGTTAGGGACTTAAATCAAATGACTACGCTCAGCATGCGATCCTTTGTCTCTTTTCTTTGTTTCCTTGTTCGACCACCTGGTCGAAGTTCATAACTAGTCCAATAAGGCTTTGTCTAAAAGTAGGAAGACGAAAGCTTCAAAGTCATGAGGGTTATAACAGAGTCAGAATTTGATGGATATTCGTATTCACATTGCCATTTGTAAACACCTGTTTGTTTTAGTTTTGTAATTATTTTCTACCAAATGTAAGCGCCATTTTCACAGGTTGATTTCTTAAAATCAATAAAAGATCTTCTTTCAATATACGTGCACATAATTTTCCTTTTACTATTTTGTTTGCAAAATGTCCACTATTTTTGCTAAACATGTGCATATGAACATTGTGGTCCCTACATGAACATGATAATCTAAGCTATCGTTGCTTGAAATAAGGATAATAAGCACAACTATCATGATATGCAAGGGGCGTGATAATTTTTCTTCTTGTTGATACTCGTCTACTTTTCTTGTTGGTACTCTGCTAAGCCATTTCATGACACTGTAGTTGGGGCAAAGGAAAGACGCAAGGAAAACCATTCACAACTTTCCTTCATAATAAAGAGACCATGTGTCAGGATAGTGGCGAGTTTTCGATACATTGACAAGTCCAGATAGAGACGATTCTCCTCCGGGGTGGCATTTTTTTCTCTTATATACTTTCATGTGTAATTTGATTGACTGATTTAACATTGTCTGCATGCAGGAACTTGTTTATTTTTGAATGTCAATCCGGATGTGTTGAATATGTTTGCCTTGACTTTTTTTTGTGTTTACTTAAACCGTTCATTATCATTCTTTAAATGATTTTCTGGCGTTTTGATACCAACCGCGCCAACTCTTTTGCCTAGTCAAAAGATTGGAGGAAGGGCAATATCTCTGATTGTATGATTTTGAGTAGAACCCTGTTGACGATGTACAGGCCTTGTTTCAATGCTCAAACACTGAAGGTATAAGGGAGATAAACCCTCGTTAACCCCTCTGAGCTTTCGAAGTAGGAGTTTCTTTTCTGTTAAAAAAACCCCTTTATTTTTAAACCTGGGACAGGGTAGATGTTCAGATAATTTGATCGGGAATTCAAATTTCAGAAGGAGCGTCCCATTTAAGGATCACCACCTTTTATCCCTCACATTATGAGGTCGGAAAATGTCAAAAGAACAATAGTTATTTCCCCAGTACAAAAAAAACACACAAAAAAAAATCCTGAGGTCGAGGTAGAATCGATACAACAATGGTTATCCCTCCCCGACCAAGGAATGAGGCAGTCAATTTTCTTCAAAAAAAACGGGTTCAAGGACTTAGGGTCACCAAACTTGTTCAAAAAGTAAAGTATGAATAAAAAAGGAAATAAAGAAAAAGGCCCGCTAAGTCGAAACTTGAAAACAAGTCACTTAGGTAAAAGTTAGGGCGTCCCGCTAGACTTCCAAATTGAAATTCAAAAAAAATTGGTCCAGGCAAAAGTTAGGGAAAGAAAAAAGGAGGAACTTGAAAAGCCTAAAAGGCAGAAAGGATTGTCCAATAAAAATCCTCATAAAAAAAAGTCGTGTGACCGAACACCCAAAAATCAAATGTTAAAGTGACTTTCGTGTCAAAGTAACTGTTGAGATCCCTCAATCATTATAGCCTCTTTTGAGATATCAGTACTCACATCATGTTAACTGAATGTAGGACTGAAAAACATCATGGAGAATGGGTGGGCACCAAATAATTTTGAGCTTTAAAAATCTTTTTTTTTTTAAAAACCGAGAACCAGGCCACGTTACAACCCTCAAAAATCCTAACTGAAACATGGTTTTAGCTCGAAAGCATACTACAAAGAGATAGCGCTTTCTAAACATATGTTATATGTATATGTTGGTATCATATCGACTACATCATGTTTGTTTTTTTTAAAAAGAAAAAATAAAAGAAAAGTTTTTGAAATTATGTACTCTAACTAGTGATTCACTCACGACAGGGATGCAACATCGTTTTCATTCAAGGTTTTCAGTTTCAAGATTTACGTAATTGTCGCATCAGGGGTTGTTATTCTCATAATAAACATCCTTTGGCATACGAAACAATTGTTTGACATCATAAAGAGCTTAAACAATGAACATCAGTAAAGAGCTTAAAGTTGTCAGGAGGGGAGGATTTGACTGTTCTGTTGGACAAAGGCATTTGTGTCTTGAAAAGGATATTTCCATATCCCCAGTAAAGTTTTGCCTCCTCAACGGAGTTTTTATTACCCCAGAAATCTTTTTCAAGAGAAAGGCTTCATTCTAAGACTCTAGGTATGAAGATGTCGCATATCCCCAGTGGAGTGGTTTAAATGGGAACTCACATTCTGAAGAAGTTTCAATTCTCTAGCGGAGTTGCTGATTAGAGATTTATCGGCTTGATTTCTCATCTCCCAGCTAATCTGTTGCTTGGGGAATCCCTAGGATAAGGTCTTTCCTTGTCCCCAGTAAAGTCAATACTGTACGACTATCTGCATGATCCATCCAATAGTTGCATTCCAAAAGTTCAATAATCTTCAACAAGATGTTCTTCGACAGAGGTTTGTTTCCCTGGTGAAATCTCATTTCCTCAATAGAGCTTTGACCCCCCTGCAAAGGTTTTAACCCCTCAGGTTTGGTTTATTATCTCAGTGTCATCCTCAACACGACTAAGCTGTGTCTTTTCTAGAGATTACATTCTTGCCCTGATCTTCTCCCATAATGCCCAATATCCATTTGGCATCATTCTTCAGAAGCTACAGTTTTGGTCTGATCCTCTCTAGGAGTTTGCAATTTATTTTTGCAACCCCCCTCTATTTGTAGCTCGTTCCTACCGGTTACTCATTCTTTATTTCTCGCAGGGTCTCATATCCTAAAGGGTTTCTCTCTAGCATTTTCTCGTATCTTCTCTTCTCTAGCAGATTTTGTAATTTATTTTTGAAAAGTCTTGCCAAATCTTGACTACTCGGTCAATGGCTTCTCAAATTGACCATTCCCCGTGGAATTTAAACATGTATCATTACATTGCATCTACCAAAACGCGTAGCATATCCATTATATGGAGCATTACGCTATAAAAAAATTCAAACTTGCATCAGAATATAAGCCAGTGATTTTCTAGTTCTGCATGTTTATCCCCAGTGATTTGCTAGTTCTGCAAGTTTTTTCCCAGCGAGGTCTTCTTCCGCATTATCTCAAGTTTCACCCCATACAAATATCCTTTTGGTGTTAACCATTTGATTGTTTGAGTGTCTACTCTTGATCGTAGTTCAGTTTCGCCCTGGCACAATATTCTCAAGTTTAGTCTTCACTTCCCTCAACGGTTCATTTCAATGTCTATTGATCTACCTTTTGAATACCAGTTTCGTCTTGATATTCGCTTTCAACAGGTTTTTAGGTGTACGCCCTAATCTCCTTGCTTTAGGTCGAGCTCAGAGTTTCATCTCCTCACTTTGGGTATGATATCCAGTTTCGTTCTAGTACTCCTCTAGTTCAGTTTTGTCTAACTAGTTATAATGATTCGGGTTTTGTCTCATTCTTGTTTTCATACCTTGGACTTTATCAATTATTGTTTACTGAACCCTTTTTCGGTTATCGTTTACCAAGTCTCTTTGGGTGTTAGTATTGCGTCCCTGGTTGAATTCAGTCTCTTTTGTTCCTTGGATTCTTCTATCAGTTTTCGTCACTGTCTATCCATTGATCTGAGACCAGCAGTTGCTCTGAGAAACATGCGCTCTCATCACTTTGCTTTGGGTCGAGTTTCGATCTCGTCGCCTGTGCATGAAATCCACTTTTGTTCTGGTACTCATCTAGTTCATTTTTGTCTAACTAGTTATAATGAGTCGAGTTTCGTCTCATTTTTTTGTTTTCATACCTTGGACTTTATCAATTATCGTTTACTGAACCCTTTTTTGGTTACCGTTTACCAAGTCTCTTTGTGGTGGTCGTACTGCGTCCCTGGTTGAATTCAATCTCTTTTGTTCCTTGGATTCTTCTATCAATTTTTGTCATTGTTTATCCATTGATCTGAGACTAGAAGGTGCTCTGAGAAACATGCACTCTCATCACTTCTCTATGGGTCGAGTTTTGCCTCGTCACCCGTGCGTGATATCCAGTTTTGTCTTGGTACTCATCTAGGTTAGTTCCATGTAACTGGTTATTTAGGTCGAGTTTCGTCTCACTTTTGTTCCTCACTCTTGGGACTATTTCAATTTCTTCATACTGGCTATCTTAGTTTGATATTAGTCGGTGCTCATAGAATCACGCACTCTAGCCATTCCGCTTTGGGTCCAGCTCAGAGTTTCATCTCCTCACTCGCGTACTTTTTCTTTTCCAGAGTTTAGTTTCGCCTATTCTCTTTGGTTTGAGTCTTATCTCACCTTTTTGTGGTCCGATTCTTCCCTGACACAATTTTGCGGAGGTTTAGTTTCGTATATTCTTCTAAGTTTGGTTTTGTTTCATTTTTATTAAAATCTGCATTACAGCTTCATTCTAACGCATGTCTGGGGGGTTTTTCTGCTTCTTCTTCAAGAGTGTAAATTTTCGGGTTCTTTTATATTCAATCATCTTCAACTCTGAACGCTCTGAGGCTTTCGCTTTTCTCACTTATCTAGTTAAAGATAATTTAATAGGGGCAGCTGTTGCACCCCAAAATTTAACCTCTTTATTCAGGCTTATGTTCCATCATAAACATCATATTGCATTGCATTCATACATGGTGATGGGATCAAAATATTCTATTTATCAGGTCTTTCTCAAGCTTTGGAGGTTGATTGTGTTGATAAGTTGGTCAAGGAGAGCCTTATTATTTAAATCTATGGATCTTTCTAGCCCAAAGGATTCACATATCCTATGTTAGCTCACCCACGTCATTGAATCATCATAAGATTGAAGATTGTGTTGATTATAAAGAGAATCACATCTTTTTGATCCATCAGTCAAAAATAGGGTTTTGGTTGATTAAAGCTATTGATGCATGAGCAAGTCTTGATTTTGAAGCCACAACACCTCATTCACATTGGAGATATCTTTGTGCAAGAAATTGGCCAAGATATCCATAGGATTTGAAGTTTTGAAGATGATTCATCATTCTCCTAAGGTGTTGACCAAAACTAGGGTTTGGTATTTCATCAGGATTTCTTGTGAATTTTGAGATGAAACTTTGTACATGTCCTCTATATGTTTCGAGTATCATATGTTTGAAGTTTTGATCACCAATTTTGAAGAGGAGTGGATCAATTGATTTAAAGGGGCAAAATGGTCATTTTGACCAAGATCAGTCAAAGTCAAGATGGACCAAGTGAACTTTTGGTCAACCATCAAGTCAAATGTTTACTTTTCATATATCAAGTCCATTTTTACCATTGGGTCAAGAAGATTGAAGTTTGGTTTGAAACTTGTTCATGATGAAACCCTAAAAAGTTTCTAAATTTGGAAAATGAGGACTTAACTTCAAAAATCCACCATTTATTCATCCTTGATCCAAAAAATGCAAGTGAGGTATTCTTGGAAATCTAAGAGGATTATTTTTCATCTCCTTTTAGTCTCAGGTCCAAATTGGTAAGGAATCAAGAGTTATGGTCTTGGGAAGATCATGTCTTAAGATGAAATTATAGGTCATTTTCCAAAATTTGTGATTTTCATTACAATTTTTAAGGGACCTAAATGAATCAAATGTGAGGCCTTTTCCATAAAATTAAAGGGCTTGCCAAGACCTTTCCAACAAGTATTCATTTGCCCCAAAGTTCAAAGGAATGATCAAGTTATGACAATTTGGATTTCAAGGCATTTTTGTGATTTTTGACCAAACACCAAGATGGACAATTCTTGAGAACTCGAGTTTCAGCCATTCTTTTTGTTTCTAATCAATCCCATGACCAATTTGTGACATGCTGGGGCCTATCACACTCACCATTTCATGCACATGTGCTTGTTGTACTTGGTTGAATGAAAAAAATACAAAACTTGCCTAATTTTGCAAATTCACCAACACTCTTTCATTTCAAACAATCATGAGATATACTTTTAAGCATGTATTTTTGACTTCATTTGGCTCACAAAACACATAACAATCAAGCAAATGCACGAATGAAACGCATGCTCCATGTGCATCCTCATTTTTTGCCAAAATTTCCAAACTTGCCCTCCAACGATATTCAACTTACATTTCCACTCCTACCCTCCTCTACTCACTCTATATAATGAGTAGAAAGGCTCATTTGATCACGGACACGCCTCCATTGCAAGAAACCCAAATCTGAGTTCAAACATCCTTCCTATGCATTTTTCTTCGAATCATCTAATTCCTTGGTAATTTCTTCATTCTTTTTGTGGAGACACATTCAGTGGAGCAAGAGGATCAAGTTGGAACCGTTGATTTGCTTCTGGAGTGAGGGAATCAATCATTCGCATTTTCATTTGAGGTAGGTTCAGTCGACTTTGATTCTTGAGATGTAGTTGTTTATTGTTGAATTTAAGCATGGATATCTGTTTGTGGATGTTATATGATTGTTTCTGAAGCAATTTGATGTTTGATTTGGTATACAACGCTTGTTTGAGATCTCTGCAACTCCAGGTTTCAGTGAGTTTTTTCTATTTTCATGCATAAATTTCTTGATCCATGTTTGACCACTTGATGTGATTCGAATTGCACTGAATTCCTTATCATGTTGGCTGTAAGTTGCACTTGATTTGATGCAAAATGATTGAGAAACGAGTTTGTTTGGTGGGTCTGAAGTTAAGGCATAACACTGAGGGCGCGCGCATTTTTAATCTGGATGGAGGTTAGGGATGATGAGGTGTCATCATCTGAACAGTCCAATTTGAATATTTGAATATAGTTTATATTTTGATTTCAATTGATTTTCTGATTTTTATTTCTTGATCAAAACAACTTAAAAAATTCTGGAAAAATTATCACATGTCCAAAACAATTCCTTAATATTTTATGTCATTTTATTGTAATTTTTAAAAATGTTTTGATTGGTTTAAAATTCCTGAGATTAATTAATTGTTTGTTTAATGTTTTTTTTTTTAATATTTCCTTTTATCCAAAAATTCCACAAAAAACATTTTTGACTCCTAAAATTATTTGGAATTTGATTCTGAAAATTGTTTGGATTTTTTCTGATTTTTGATCAGATAATTAATTTGAGAAATTAATTTTGTTTATTTTTGTTTCATAATTTTTCTTTTCATATTTTCCTTAATCAAAAAATTATGAAAAAAATTCAGGGAACTTAAGAGTAATATTTCTGAATTTGTATAATTTTCTTGGAAATTTTAAAAATGTTTTGATTGATTTTTAAAATTTGTATGACTAATTAATTGTTTGTTGATATTTTATTTTTATTTTTGACATTTTTTTATGCAAAATTTATGGGAAAATTCATGGAAGCTGGTTTGGATCAGGGGAATCTTATAACACTTTTTTTGGCATTTTCTTTGTGTTTTGATCATAATTCCATTTAGTTGATTAAATAATTGCTAAATTATTTAATAAATTAAAAAAATTGCTAAATTTTGAATTTCCTCTTGGTCTAAAAATGTAAAAAAAATGATTCCCCTGACTTTTTGAGTTTCCTCATGTTTGATGTATCTTTGTTTTGATTTTTTTGGGCTTTGATCTTAATTAATCAATTGTTATGATTAATTTACAAATAATTAGGGTTTTGTTCCTTACTTAGCAAGTTTTCATTTCAAAATCAACTTACCTTGAGTATTCAATTGAATTTAGCTCTTGTCTGAAGTTTATAGATGGACTGAGATTCTAAAAGTGATTTTTATTGAATTAATTGACTTGGTTTGATATTTTTCCTCAAATAATTTTGAAAACTTGTCTAGTTTGATATTTTGGTCAACTAGTTTTGATGTTTGAAGCTTGTTTGACCCCCTCCTCACCTATACATGAACTTGAGACTTACTTCTTGACTTTTACTCATCTCAAAGATGTTGTGGAAATTTTGGTTTGAATTATTGAAGCCCCTTTCTATTTTTGATAAATTTTCAAAGTGAAAGTTCCCAATTTGTGTTGCATATCTTGTTGCAATTTGTTTGATGGTCAAGGAACTTGTGTGAGGCATGTAATTTGACACTAAATGATCTTGTTGTTCCTGTTTCTTCACACGAATTCAAGTCAATCCTCTTGGTTTCCAATAATTGTTTGATGTGCCTTTTTTTACACATGCCTCCTAAATAATGATTCACTTCTTGTTTTTCCTTTGAATTTTGAATTTTTGCCTTGATGTCATAAAATGACCAATGATAACATGATGAGGGATGATACATCAAGTATAGTCTCATAAAGGCTTGAGATCACTTGACCTTTAATGCTTGAACCAATTTCATCCATATATGAATTTGATGTTCCATTCTTTTTTCATTTTGAATCTTTGAGGTATATTGAATGCACTTGTGCAACATGTATTAGAATCCACACTTAGATTTTGGATCATATACTCATAAGCATGTTAGGAGCTTCATTTCAAGTCTTTGAATGGTATAAGCCTTCTAACTTTGTTTTTTTTGTTTGAATTATTTTCCTTGCTAACTTGTGATCCATGTTTTGTGATACATTTTTTGTAGTGCCCCTCTTTGTTATGCTTGTGAGCCATGATGAAATGGATGAGTATGGATGTGAAATATTTTATACTGACTTATAAAGTATTTTTATTGTATTCTTCTCTAGATCTTTTGATCCTTGATTGATATTCACTTGTCAATTCAACATGGTGATAAAAAAGAGCAACACTCTTTTAGCTTTGACCAAATTGTTGCCTATGCCTACTTGGTGTTTCTCATGTCTAATGCTAAGATGTTTGCTATCATGTTTTCCCATTGCCTGTATTGTGTCATCATCCATCCCTTATGTGATTCATCATTTTATCTATGAGAGCACTAAATTGTCTGTTGAATGTGCGAGGTACCCTGAGAAAGGTTTCTTTCATTATTGACTTGAGGCTGCAGTGTTCCACTTTATTTTTGGAACACAATTGTCTATGCTTGCACCATTTTTGTGCGTGGAACATTTGATAGTCTTTGTAGGATATATACGTGATTATGATTATTGTACATCACTTGTGGGATATGTTCATATTTGAAAGCCTCCGTGCTTACATTTTGATGGCATAATTTCTGACTTGATTTATCTACTAATACTAGCTTGCTTGACGTTCTCTGGGTTTCTTTTTCTTCTCGCTCATTTGCTACGGATGATTATCCGTTTCGTATTGCACTATTTTGTTTTTTACTGTTTATGTTCTTTATTGCTTTCTATTGCATGATGGGACCTCTGTTGCTGATATATGTCAAAAGGCCCTCTGATTTCTTTAAAGACCTGTAACAGGCATTCTGAATTTTATTCGTTATATATGTTGTGTTTGTGTCTACTTCCTTAATTGTTGATCGATGAGTCATTCAATTTAGAAATTGAGATCACGACTTCGCTCTCAGTGCATGTTCCCTATAGGATTGTTCTTATTTTCCTGAATTATTAATCGATGAGTCACTCAATTTAGAAATTGAGATCACGACTTCGCTCTCAGTGCATGTTTCCTATATGATTGTTCTTGTTTTCTTCAATTATTGATCGATGAGTCACTCAATTTAGAAATTGAGATCACGACTTCGCTCTCATTTCCTGTTCCCCATAGGATAGTTTTGTTAGACTTTCTTAGGTATGCTAACTTAGATAGGATCTCTAGGTTTTCTCTTTTGAACTTTCTGGTTTGTTTGCTTAATTTCATATTTGTGTGTATTTTGAGTTGGCATACCCTCACCATGCTCCTTTAGGATCGCTCGTGCAGGTTTAGTTCTCGAGCTAGACGTTAGGATAGGTAACCATGCATGATAACATAGGGCAGAAAAGATTCCATCTTTCATCCTCAAGTTTAGGATTAACAATTGTATGATAACATTAGGGCTAGAGATTATGATAGTCTCCTTGAGTTGTTTTCTTTCCTTTACATATTGCATCTTAAAACTAAAACTTCTTTTTTTTGGAAAATCATAAAACATCTCTAATAAACTTGAATCCTTCTTCAAGGTAAAAAATACAAACCAATCTTAATTGTTTGAGCGCCTTTCTGTTTGATATTTCATCATCTTTTCCATGATATCCTGTTATCTTTTAGGCGATGTTTCGCCATCGTATATTTGTTTGAAGCTGATGTTTCGCCATCGCATATTTTTGTTATCCTACTTTGATTCTTAATATCATAATAGGTGTGATGTTTTATCATTTGGTTTATTGATTTTATGCCATCCTTACCATTACATGTTATTATCTTTTAGCCGATGCTTCGCCATCGCATATTTATTTGAAGCTGATGTTTCGCCATCGCATATGTTTTTTATCCTACTTTGATTCTTAATATCATTGATAGGTGTGATGTTTTATTCTCCGGTTTATTGATGTTTCACCATCTTTTCCATGTTATCTTCGTATCTCTTAGCAGATGTTTCGCCATCACACATTCTTTTAGCTAATGTTTCGCCATCCCACATGTTTGTTATCCTACTTTGATTCTCAATATCATTGATAAGCGTGAAGTTTTGTTCTCTGGTTTATTGATGTTTCACCATCTTTGCTATGTTATCTTCCTATATCTTAGTCGATGTTTCGCCATCGCACATTCTTTTAGCCGGTGTTTCGCCATTGCACATGTTTGTTATCCTACTTTGATTTTCAATATCATCGTTAGGTGTAATGTTTCACCATTGTCTAATATTTTGCTATTATGCTAACGTTTTACCTCCTTATCTGGGTTTGTGTTGCCATGCGATGTCTTGTCATCTCCTTTTGCTATTCTATTATCATTGTTTACATTTTGTTGTTCTATCTGATGTTTTGTCGTTTTCTTTATTGCTTTTATTTCCTTAACTAAAAAACACTAACCAACCAAAGTATATGAGCCGAACTACGGCTGCTCTGATTTCTTAAAAGGGATACATAGGCACTGGGGTAGGGCCCAAGCGAGCATAACGTTTATTATCCCTACAATTTTTTTCTCCTTTCTTTTGCATGCATTCCTTCTTTGCATTTTCTTTTAGCTATTAAGCTTTAGATATAGATTTACTCGCCCATTAGATTAGACAACAAGAGTGGATACTGTAGAGTACTACAAGCGTGTGGGGTGCTAATACCTTCCCCTTGTGTAACAGACTCCCTTACCCGATCTCTCAGTCGCAAGACCGTGATTTCACCTTCAGGTTTTCTCGATGTTTACCTTTCCCCTCTCGGCGGGATAAAAGACGTTCGGTGGCGACTTCATTGATCGATATTTTCATAATATCGAATGAAGGTTATGGCGATTGTTTCAGATGGCATCTATAAGCCCATCTCTGACAAACTCTTCATAAATTCTTGAAATGACATCTTTAAGCCCATTTCCCATATAATTAACTAACACATCATCGAGTGCAAATTTCTGGGCACTCTAGTGTTCAATCATCTTTCACCTTCAAGTCACGAATGGCGGACCTGCCAATCTAATTCTTTAGGTTTAAGAAGATTGAACAGGGGAAATTGTTGTACCCCAAAATTTTCCCTCTCTTTTCTCAAGACATTTTACAAAAGATCTCCAATGCTTAAGGATTCTCAAGGAATAGATCAAACAAAACCACCTTCGAAATATTGTGACTAAATTAGGGTTTTGACTGAGAACGACTGATCACTGACGTTTGACCTAATACACAATCTATTGGTTTGAAACATGGTCTAAATGATTCAAGTAAATCATTTTTACCTAATTTCATATATCAATTCATTTCTCAAGATCAATTGATTGATAGCTGAAATTCAGTCAATTGATGAAAAGTCAACTTATACACCAAAAGTCAAACTTTGACTTTTTGGTCAACATTAAATTTCAAAGATAAAAATTCATCAAAACATTTAAAAATACGTAACTTGATCATCAAGAAATAAAGAAAGTCAAAAGTCAATTTGAAAAGTCAAACTTTTCAAGACTTATAAATTTTTCTAAGTGTTTTGTACATGATAATTTCACTATTTCATGTTTTTTTTCACCAAGATGCATGATGATTCAAAGGAATATTTCAACATGAAAGTTGTAGATCTTAATAAATTCTATAACTTTGTTTTAGAGGGTTGATGTCCAAAAAACGCTTAGATTTGAAGATATAAGCCCATGAAGTCATGATATTTTCATCTAGCACTTAGGGAAATTTCCAATAGATTTTAGTCAGGATTTTATCCCAACTTCTTGGCAATTTTTCACATAGTTCCAAGATGATTTTTTTAAAATGGCTAACATGAAAGCTATAGAAGATGTTTCAAGATTTCCAAAACATCCAAGATCATGAATTTATCATACTTGAGCTTGGATATTCAAGGGCCTGAATTTGGGCACCCATTCTGAAACTGCAAGTCATTTTGTTGAAGAACATACAACAAAATCCTTATGCCATACTGCATAATCTTGCTTTGTAGGCCTTTTGACTTGCAAATCTATCCATAATCAGATGTTTACACAATTGATTGAACCATTATCCAAGTGATTCAAGTATTGTTCATTGCATCATTCCATTTATGGCACAAAGGCACCATTGCCATTCACATAAAGCATGCTTTATGAAATTGTCAACTCCTTGAGCCTCTCAATTGTTTTCTCTACATATACACAATGTCAAAGCAAGAAGCAACATTCCTAAAAGCCTCTAGAAACTTCAGACCATGCTTGCACTATGCTTTGGAATACCAATTTTCATAATAACTTGGTTGTTTCAACTCAACTAAACCAGAATTTTGACAGCATGTAAAACAAACTCTCTCATTCTCTAAAACCTCCTCTATAAATAGAGAAGCCATTTGCAAGCTAAGTAAGAAGTTTTGGTTGTATAGACAAGCCCTCAAAATCTCATAATCTCAAAAAGCCATAGCTGCCCACAAAACCTCCACTCTTGAGCTTTGAAGTCCAAATCTTTGAACCTCTCACACCTTGCAAGTTCTATCTAAATAAACCATCCACATACATCATATTCCTCATATAGAAAATGTTCAAACACAAGAACAACTTATGTTACATCATCACTACCATTTACCAAAAAAAGCCATCTGCAACTTGGTTTCTCCAACTCTAAGTCAAAACACAGATTTTAGTTTCAAGGTAAGTCTACTTGACTTTGAGCTCTTCCTTTCAAATATCATTAGTGATTCATTTTTGAAGACAGAATGTAGTAATCATTTCCCTTCAAGCTAACCATATGCTAGCTCTTCATTTTTATTTATTATATGTTGAGAACTCACTTGTACATGCAATAGAACAATGTTAGAGGTAAAAAACTACAACATGAGTCGATGCATACACACATGAGTCGACTCATTTTAATTACATAATAGGTTATGATTCGATACAAGGCCTTATGCATTGATGCATACTATTATCCAGGCACAATACAGAGAGACAAAAGGTGTATGAGTCGACACAAAACACGAATGTGTCGATACAAGCAAGAAATGAGTCGAAACATACCATTATGTATGGACTCATACTGAACTCTTTTTGACTTCCAGGAGCCAGAAAATTAAATGTATCAATGCAAATCTGATATGTGTCAATTCAAAACAGGAAAATGAGCCAATGCAGGCCATTACGTATCAATACATGCTGAGTTTGGTTTTAATTTTACAAAATATTTTATTTTATTAATTATAACTTTGGTATATTCCTATTGTTATTTCTTTCTAATCCAAAATCAAAAAATAAATAAAAAAACTTTTTAATTATTTATTAAAATCAATTTATTTTCTTAAAATTAATTTAATGTTTAGACTTAGGTTTATATTTTCTTTAAAATTAATTTAGAACGTAGGGCTTTTAATTAATTAATTTTTTTATATATACTATTTTAATTTAATTAAAACCTTTTCACAAAAATCCTAAACTTGTTTCTTTAATCAAATTAATTTTCTTAATTAAATTAAGTTTAATTTCTTAGTTTAATTAACCTGTTTTATTTAAGTTAATTAGATCAAAACCCTTTCTTCATAACCAAAAAAATATTTTCGTTTCTCTTCATATCATTTTATTCTTTGTACATTATATTTACATTTATTGTACATTATCATTCAATTCAATATGGTTGTAATAGTAAATTCAGATCTATTTGCTTTCATACCCCCCATTTGTAAATTTGTATCCCCATCCCCTAAACAATGTAATAGCGTAGGACTTTACATTTCTGTAATTTACCGCTTTCAATATAAATGCTAGTAACTAGGGTTTGTATGGTAATACATAAAATCAATAAGTAGTAAATCCTAATTCAAGAACAAATGCATGAAAACAAACACTTTTCACACTTGCACCTCTAGGGTAACCCACACTTATTGCCTCGGATAAAAATATTCATGTCCCTCGAACGTGAGATACATTATCAATGACCCTCGAATACAAGATCATAGTCCCTCGATGACCCTTTAATGTTGCCTTCGGTAAACGATCTTAGACCCTTACAAAAATTGCTAAGGTATCTTATAATGTTGCCTTCTATGACTATACGATGACCCACGCCCTTCCCTTCACATCCAATGATAAGGCTTCCTACCAATCAATGGTAAGATAACAATATCTAAAGGAGGAAGAAAACAACTAAGACTTTTTGAGTAGGTAGAACGTTCATAGTTTCTTGATCACAACCATCTTCAAAACATCTCTGTAAGGAATCAGATTTGGGTGAAGAGTCTCTGAATCTCCATTAATTTGGCTTATCACGAGATCTGAATCTCCATAGACTTTCAGAAACTTGATTCTCAAATCAATTGCAGCTTCAATGCCATAGATAGAAGCTTCATATTCTTCCATATTATTGGTGTAATCAAAATAAATTCGGATAGTAAATGGGATATGAAAACGTGTAGGGGAAGTAATAATAGCTCCCACACCATTTCCCAAAGCATTTGAGGCTCCATTGAACACCATCGTCCATTGCGATCCTGGTTCAAGTCCTTCTTCTGGGCCATGAATGTTGGAATCCCTATTATATACATGATGTCTTCGTTTGGGTAGTCTTCCATGGGTTGGTGAGCAATATAATCCTCTAATACACTAACTTTGATGGCTTTATGGGTAGTATACTGGATATCGTATTCAGTCAAAATCATCTTCCATCGGGCTACTTTTCCTGTGAGAGTTGGATTCTCAAAAATGTACTTGATGGGATCCATCTTGGATATCGATTAGGTAGTATGCGTCAACATATACTGCCTCCAGCCTTAGCAGCCCATGCCAGTACACAACAAGTTTTCTCAAGCAGAGAGTACTTCGACTCACATTCTATGGATTTCTTGCTCAAATAATAAATCTCTTGTTCTTTCTTTCTTGTCTCGTCATGTTGACTGAGCATGCAACCCATGGAGTTATCCAGTATTGTCAAATACATGATTAAAGGCTTGCCCTCCACTAGAGGCATGAGGATCATATGTTCCTGCATATATTCTTTTATTTAATCAAATGCCATATGGCAATTATCATTCCACCTGACCACTTGATCTTTTCTTAACAACTTGAAAATTTGTTCACACGTGGCTGTATGATATGAGATAAATCTAGAAATGTAGTTTAATCTCCCCAAGAAACACAATACTTCTTTTTCTTTTCTTGGTTCATGCATTTCTTATATTTCTTTTATTTTATCCGGATCAACCTCAATACCTCTTTCGCTTGCAATAAATCCTAGTAATTTTCCAGATCTCACCCCAAAGGTGCACTTGTTAGGATTCAACCTCAATATAAATTTCTTCATTCTTTCAAACAACTTCTATAAGTGAACAAGATGCTCTTCTTCTGTCTAATATTTCACAATTATATCACCGACATACACTTCAATCTCTTTATGAATAATATCATGGAAAAGAGTCACCATTGCATGTTGACACGTTGCCCCTGCATTCTTTAAGCCAAAAGGCATCACCTTATAACAGAAAGTTCTCCATGGAGTAATAAAAGTTGTCTTCTCCATGTCTTTTGGTTCCATATTAATTTGATTGCAACCAGAAAAACCATCCAATAACGAGAAGACTTTAGCATGAGCTATGTTATCAACAAAAACATCAATATGAGGAAGCGGAAAGTCATCTTTAGAGATTTCTCTGCTCAAGTCCCTGTAGTCAACACACATTCTAACCTTTCCATCTTACCTTGGTACTGGCACGGTGTTGGCAATCCATGACGGATATGAAATCACATTCAAGAACCCTGCATCAAGCTGTTTTTCTACTTCCTCCTTAATCTTGTTAGACATCTCAGGATCAGTTCTTTGAAGTTTATGTTTAACTAGAGGACATTCTTATCTTAAAGGAAGCTTGTGTACCATGATATCATTGTCCAACTCAGGCATATCTTCATAAGACCAAGCAAAGATGTCGGCATACTCCCGGAGCATTTCGAGCAATCTCTGCTTTACACTGCCTTCTAGATCAGCCCCTATCTCGACCTCTTTCACATTGTGTTCAGTTCCCAAATTCAACACCTCTATCAACTCTTGATACGGATGGATGGCCCTCTCTTCTTGCCTCAATAATCTTGCTAACTCTTCATGAAATTCACAATCTTCCTCACCTTCTCCGTCAGCTTGGTTGATCGGATTATCAAAGTCATAAAGAGCGATAGCATAATCATTATGAAGGGATCCGTTAGAACAATAGGATCAAATATGCATGATTGATGTTTTTATATTTTTTTAGACAGTGAATGATAAAAGGAAAAACAAAAACATTGCCATTTTTTTATTAAAAGATAAAAATAGAAAGACAGGGAACAAAATATTTGAATGTGAAAAGACATCCTTTATTTAATGATAAAAAATGGAAATGAAAACATGGAAGCCCTACATATGATTCACTACGCCTTAGGTAGAGCTCAAGAATTATTTCAAGATAAAGAAACAAATAGAAACATTACTCTTGAACAAGTGTGACTGAGATTACATCTTCGGAAGTCCAGTTGTTGAGTTCCATACCTGGTGTGAGCATAACTTCGCTTCAAAAGTGTTTTGTATGATGTCAAAACCGAGACAAGATGGAACTTTTGTGAAGTAGATTGTATCCTTATGTCTTGTGGAACTCCTCTGCATTATAGGTCTTAGGAATCATCAAAAAAACATATTGAAATTGATCCAAATCAATGAAAAACCAATTTTGCATAGTTTTTTTTGCATGTGTCGACACATTCGAATTTCAGGTCGACACATGTAACTCATTTTTAAAGCTTGTAGCTTCTCTAAGTATCAGGTCGATACATGCCATTATCTTAGGTAGAAACATGCCATTATTTATGAAATTGCAAAATTTTCCAATTTATATGTCGACACATCCGTTTTTCAGGTCAACACATCTACTAGCATATTTAAGTCTGTAGCCACTGAGTTGTTCAGGTCGACACATACGACCTAAACATAATGTATGTGTCGACACACACGAGTTTGACATCGACACATCTTGTTTGATTCAGTCACATTTTAATTTCTTTTTTATTCCAAATTTACCCTTATTTCCCTAATTGTTCCACAACTATAAATACTCATTCATGCATCATTCACATCTGGATGATATGATAAAATTACGCTACTTTTTCTCTTCAACCTTCCAATCTATGCATACACACCAACATTAATTTCTGATGATGTTCCATCGAGGTGCCATCTAGACGAAGAATTATGGATTTCCAATTGGTTTGGGTTGAGTTCTTGTAGGGGTCTTCATCCGGAAAAACCATCGGGTTTGTCCACCAAAATCAAGTGTTGAATTAGGGGTTTTCGTGCAAGATCATGCGAAGGATCGTCCTTGTGAAAAATCCCTTGGAGTGTTTGAAATATTTTCAAGGAACCTTAGAGTGGTTAAAATCTTTTTAAGGAAGTAGCAAGAATTGGATGATAGAATCAGTGATCTTGTGTTGATAGTTTGAAATCAAATTTACTCGAGTGAAAAATCCCTTTGAGTGTTTGAAATCATTACAAGGAACCTTGGGGTGTTTGAAATCCCTTTAAGGAAGTAGCTTAAGCGGAAAATAGGTTGCATCTATCGCTTGATTTGATCTTGCTTAAGATTAAAGGTTGGAAGAAGTAGCATCAACACCAAATTGGAGAATTTTGTATTGTTGTTTCTAACTCTTCCATTATATTAAATATTTTGAATATAAAAATTATCCTAGTTCCATTGGAATTAGGCGCAGACGTACCCACACGCGAGGACGTCATTGGGGAATTTTATAGACAAATTCCTAGTGTGTTTTTACTTTTCTGCTTTTACTTTCTTTCTATTTGATCAATCTTTTTATCAAATAGCATTATGATTGTAATTGAGTTATAAGGATTTTTCTCTCAAAATCTGTTTTAGAAATAGGTGTGGATATAGCTTATAACCAATTTTGATTATAAGTGGTTTGTATATCGACACTACTCAAAGATAAATTCTGAAAATTCACTTGCACGCCAAGTGTTTGATAAAACGATCAAGTTAGTTCTTTTATTATTTATCCATGGAAATAGCATTGCAAAGTGATTATGTACAAACAATAAATAAAGTGGATTATTGATTTGAGTTTGTATCAATCTGTTACACATTTTGTTTCATATATTTATATTGTAAAATTTGTATATCCAAGTTTCCAATAAGTTGTTTTTAGACGACTTATCCAGTTAATTTCTTCCGCGTCAAAAAGTTTTAAAAATTAATTTCAAGATTTGTGTCTAGAAATATTTTTCGTGCCTCTATTCACCCCCCTCTAGATACACGTCGTCATCGTCTAACACCTGGCACACTCGGTCGAATCCAGTCGTTAATTTCATAATCATTGTTTTTGTACCCAAAAATTTTCCCTCTCATTTTATTCAAGACACTCTCCTAGAGTTCTTAAATGCTCAAGTTTGCTCAAGAATTGATCAGACAAATTCTCCTCCTAAGGAATGGGTCCACAACTAAGGTTTCATCTTTCACAAGGAAATTTGGGTTTCAAAGGCTTCAAGTTGTTTCCATGGTTCCTCATATGTCTCTAAGAGTGCTCATACCAAGATTCACGCCTTTCATCACAAGTTTGCTCAGTCAATTGCTTAGATGATTGAAAATCAACTGTATTGGGTAAAAAGTCAACTGTGGTCAACATAAAGTCAAACTTCAAGATTTTTGGTCAAGATCAATATTTTGAAGTCATATTCATCATTTTATCAAGGTTTGGTCATTAATTCTCAAGAAAAACCCTCAAATCATCAAAAGTCAAATGTTGCCAAATTAGGGTTTCCTTAGGAGAAGTCAACTAAACTTTGACCAAGTATAACTTTCACAAACTTCATCAGTTTTTCCCCAACCAAAACTCATTTTGAAGGAAATTCAATTCCCTACAACTTCAAATCTCTAAGGTCAAGTCCAAAAAATGCTTCATTTGAGAGATATGAGCCAATACATTACAAGTCATTTCAAAAGTCAACAAAAAGACACTTTTTGTCAAGGCAACTTACATCAAGATAAAGTCTCCAAATGAATAAATGATCAAATGAGTGATTATGTAGGACATCTTGAGCTTTCCAAAAAGTCCAAGATCATCTACAAAAGATGAAAATTGAGAGATTTATGACCATTGCAAGTTTGGAAATTTTGAACAAATGAATGAAGTTCAAATTGAACAAACTTGATATTTTTGGTTTTTGGGACATTGTTTCAAAGTCTAAATGTGTACTATACTCCTTATACACTTCAGAACTCATTCATACACCCCTTGACCTATTCTATCTGAATTATTTTGATTTATTAATTAATAAATCAAAGATAAAAAAGAAAAATACAAAGCCCTTTTACCCAAGGTCCAGGTCCACATATCTTTGCCCTAAATTTCAAGATAAATATTCTTCCTCTTCATAAATGCCAAGGACACGAAAAAACCCTAGCCTAAAAAATTATCAAAATCTCAAAACTTTTCAAGAACCTAAAAGCTTGAAACCCTTATCATAAACCCTTTGACTACAAAATAGCCATCCCATTCACTCCTAGAAATCATACAGAGTAAGGTTGGATAAATTTTGATGTTCCAAAATGCATGAAATGCAATGCATTCATCTTCGATCCCATAATTTTCACAAATTTAATATTTTGATTTTCACTTTGTTTTAAGCCATGCTAATGTCATTATTATTTTTCTGAGATGTCTTTGCACAAGTCTGGATCATCCTTGAGGCTCCATGCAATCGAAACCATGAAAACCATGGGTACACCAATTCCATGTTATTTTTTGCTATAGCAGCCAAATTAGTCAGTTTTAGCTCCAAATAATCCTTCCATTGGATTCATAGCCCTCGATTTAGAGCGGGTATACTGTTTTTCACTTTCTAACCTTTTATATTCTTGCAGGTTGAATAAACAGGCTACTCGAGAAGACGACCTGAGCTAGGGCTCCGATGTCTCTCTGGTCAATGCATTCATGTTTTATATTTATTTTATTTGTTTCATTTAAACTAACAGATGTATCACCGCCCTAGCGGTTGAAGCGCGCGCATTAAGGCATTGGTATCAAAGGAAATGTGTTCAATCCAGCCTTTTGCCATTATTTTCTTCATATTTTCATATTTTGCAGGTTTGTTACATAACGCGTCAGATGCCTTTCCTAACACCAAGGTGTGTTTGGCCTGGTGGTGAGCGTGTAGGATGGAGTTGCTGAGGGCGTGGGTTTAACAAACCTAATTAATTTTTAGGTTTTCACTTAATTAAATGTTTTCTTTTAATTAAAATCAACTTAGGTTTTTTTTAGGTTTTTAATCAATTTCCTTTTTTTCTCTTAATTAAAACTAATTAGGGTTTTTAGATTAATCATTAAACTTTTTTCTATCAAAATTAATCGAAGCATTTTTTCCTTTTCCTATTCATATTCTTACTGCTTCGCGTATTTTATTACTTTTGTATTTTTCCAATTATGTAATTGCCTACCATTTGTAATAGTTTAATTAGGGTTTTACCTTTTTTCCCCGATTTTACTATTTGTACCCCCACTCCCGAAGCCTTGTAATAGTGTAGAATTTTATTTCCCACACTTTACTACTTTTCATTATTTCTATATTATTTTGCTAGTAATTAGGATTTGTATGGAAAGACTAAAAACAATTGATAGATAACCCTAATTGCAAGACTAAAATAACTGAACATGAATCACTCTTCACACGTGCACCTCTAGGGTACCCTCACTTATTGACTCGGAACAAAAACAATCATGTCCCTCGAACGTGGGGACGCTTTAGCAAAGACCCTCGAGTAAAAAGATCGTAGTCCCTCGATGACCCTTTCGATGCAGCGTTGGGTAAAAAATCTAGTCCCTTACGATAAAATTGCTAAAGCACCCCACAAGTTGCCTTTATTATTGTATGATGGCCCACGCCTATCCTTTCACATCCAACGATAGGGATTCTTTCTAACTAATGGTAGGATAGTACTATCTAAATGAGAAGGAAAATAATACAAAATACCTTGAGTAAGTATGTAGTTCTTAATCGCTTGCTCGCTCATAAAAACAAAACATCTTTTTCACACAAAACCATTTTTTAAAATATTTTCAAAAACAAACACTTTGTATGAATTTTTAACCAATACAAGAATCATTACAAAGTTGCCGTACTTAGGAATTTTTTCAAAATATTTTCAAACATACACAACACAAAGCATTTTCAAAAAGTGAGCTAGCGATTAAGAGCCCATAGATAACTACGGATAAAAAGGGTGCTAACACCTTCCCTTTTTATAACCTACCCCTGAAACCTAAAATCGAAAAAGGTCTTTCCTATTATTTTCACCCTTTACTTATTGGATAAAAGAAAAGTAGGTGGTTACTCTTGCTATCCGCAACATTTGCGATAAAACGCAAAACCAATAGTCAGATCTCCCACCGTATTACAGAACTGGAGACTCTGTTGGGGAACACTAAAAATGATGTTACCTTTAGAGTTAGATCAATTTTTAATTTCTTTCCTTATTTGCTTTTCCTGCTTTATTTTTAAAGGGGTCGTTTGGGTTTATTGTACAAATCCTTACCCGGATCTGGGGGCATTTTAGTAACTAGCTATAGATCATGGAAATTGTACAATATAGACTGATATGGTTGAAGCGATGGCTATGTTGGTGCGACACATTGGTTTGTGCTGGTGTCCCTTGAGTCAGTCAAGGAGAATTCTACGTTTCCGCGTGGTTTCATAAGCATTAACTGACCTTTAGAACCTTAATTGACCTAACTAAACCATTAGAAGGTAGTGAGGTGGCCAGCTCTGGTGCAGTCCAAAGTTGGTTGATACTCGATGCTACACTCATTGAGATTCGACTCTCAGGATATTTCAGTCGCAAATCAGACGTTGTACTGAAACAATGCCTAAGAGAAATATCAGTGATATGGGACTCCTAGAACCCGGTTATGTTTCTTAGGGCAGGTTGAGGCAAGTGAACTTAAATAGGGTACTTACCTACAAACTCCATGCAAGCCTAAACCTAAGGCCTTGTGTGCTTTTCTTGTGTTTGATTATCTATTCGAACATGACATCATAACATCATGACATCATACAATATCATTTTTCACTGACCATTTCAAGGATCTCAAGGGCCTGTGATGCAGGTTATCATGAACCAAACGTCTAGCAAGGGGCAAGAGGATTTATTCTCCTCTAACAAATTGCCATCAAAGTGTCATGAAATGTCTAGCAAGGGGAAAGGGGATTTATTTTACTCTAACCAATGATGTCGGAGACCGAAGTGCATTATCTTGAGTCAAAGGCTAGGACCCACTTGACATGTTGAGCTTAATGCTCATAGAAGGACATTCAACAAACGCGAAGTTCTTCAGTCAATGCTACAACCAGACTTGACTTCTAAAATTACTTTATTTGTATATCATGTGAGATCCTTGAAAACATTGCATCTACATATCATGCACATCATTTCATCACAGGTTTTCCCATATGACTACTGTTTATTTCAATAAAAGATGGGTCTAGGAAAAAGTGTCAAGAAACTCCAAGCACATAATGCCTAATTCCAGGAGACCCTCCTGAACCTGGCCAAGGGGCAACAAGATATGATGGCGCTCATCGCCAAAAATAAGAAGACTCATAAGCCTGTTGTTATTCTCAACATGGGGAGAAGGTTCAAAAACCTTCCTAAGCCAGCTCAAAATTGTGTTATTTCCTCCTATGAAGAAGATAACCAAGAGGAAGACGGCAGAAGTATTAAAACTGAAGGCAGAAGAAACCTTGGTTTTGGTAAGGTACCATATGACAAAGACTATTATGATGAACAGTATCCTCCTACGAATGACAGATACAAGCAGTTAGAAGACCGCCTAAATGCTATGGAAATCCAGAAAGTGCCTGTAATGGATTTCGAGGAGTTGGGTCTTAATTTAGGGGTTGTTATCCCTCACAAATTCAATACTCCTACTTTTGCTAAATATGATGGTGTGTCTTGTCTGAAACTTCATTTGAGGTCCTATGTTCGGAAGATCCAACCCCATATTGCTGACAAAAAGTTATGGGTTCACTTCTTTCAGGAAATTTTGTCTGGTACATAACTCGAGTGGTTCTATCAACTGGAAAGAACCCACATTCGTACTTGGGAAGACCTGGTTGTTACTTTCTACAAGCAGTACCAATACAATACTGACCTTGCACCAACTCGTGCATAGTTACAAAATATGACTATGGGAACAAATGAAGGATTCAAAGAGTATTCCAAGAAGTGGAGAGATCTGGCTAGAAGAGTTTAACCTCCACTGTCTGATAGGGATCTGGTTGATATGTTCGTGGGAACTCTGATAGGGCCATTCTTTAACCATCTGATTGGAAGCTCCTCATCTAGTTTCATTGAGCTGATTCTAACTGGGGAACATGTTAAAAGTGGTATCAAGAGTGGAAAGATTTTAATGGTTGCGTCTTCAAATGTTATGAAGAAGACATTCAGTGGTAAGAAGGAGACCAATGTTGTTTATGGCTAGAAGGGTCGTGTCAAAAGTGACCGCAATCAGTCTTTGGGAGAGGTGCTAATTTCCAATCATGCTCTTATTCAACAACAACAATAGGGCAGTCAGCATAGGTCAGACGCTCCAAGAAGACAGTTTATGAAGATTATTATGCCATTGTCTCAAGCATTACAACATTTACTGAAAGCGGAGTGGATAACATTAAGGGAGCCTCCTCAGAATCCCAACATCTCATCTCCTTGCTACAATCTGAATACGATGTGTGCCTACTGTTGTACCCCAAAATTTGCCCTCCCATTTCCTCAACATTTTCTCATCACAAGACATTTAAAGATCAAGGTCCAATTAGGGTTTCCTCTGCTCAAGACTTCTCCTGGCACTGTGGACTCAAATTAGGGTTTGTGTTTGCCTAAAGATGTTTTGACCTAAAATGCCTAAGATGACTTTCATGCTTCATATTGGACTCCCAAGTTTACCCATACCAAGTTTCAAGTCTTGATTCCAAGTTTTCCCAGTCAATTGGACAGTTGACCTAGAAATCAGCTGTATTGGGGAAAAAGTCAACTGTGGTCAATTGACAGTCAAACCTCATGAAATTTGATCCACATCAACATTATGAACTCACATGAACCATTTGATCAAGTTTGAATCACAATTCCCCAAGAAATTTGATCAGATCACCAAAAGGGCAAAATGGTCATTTTTAGGGTTTTGACTGCACAAAGGCAATTTTTGACTGTTTGACCTAGCCAATGGCAAACCAAGCTCACATATGGACTCAAGGACCCCATGGAATTATCTTGACATGTTCATCAAGCTCAAAAGATCCCAAGTACACAAGATTGACAGTTGAATTTCCCAGTCAATTGATCAATTTTGACTGTATACTGAAAAGTCAAACTTTGACTTTTTGGTCAAAATCAAGAGTCAAGATTCATTTTTCATCAAAACATGCCAAATTATGAAACTTGTTCACCAAGAAATGTCAAAATGCAAATTAGGGTTTGAAAATGGAATTTTTCATAACTTAGAATTTTTCTAAGTTATGGAAAACCCTAATTTTTTCCCAACTTTGCCCCATCTTTTCACCATGATCCATTTGGATTCAAACAAAAGTCAAAACATGAAAGTTGTAGCTTGTTGCAAAATCTACAACTTTGATTCACAAAGTTTTCCCATTTGAAGCTTGTATCTCAAGTTATGATTTTTTGAATAAGGGCACTAAACCATCTTTTAACTTAGTGAAATTTGACCTATTTTGACAAGGTTTTCTACCCTACTTCAAGGCCACTTTTCATACCCTTCCACTTGGAATTTCAAATTGCATTTCAAAGATGGATTGTAGTACACATTACAAGCTTTCCAAAATGTCCAAGAACTCATCAAACAACCCCATAACTTGAGAGATTCGAATTTCACAAGTTGGCAAAAATTCACTTTTTGTTCTTCATCAAAGCATGTTCATAAACTTGGCAAATTTGAATTCAGCATGCTTAAGCTACATTGCAGGCCTCTAATCCCATTCTCACTCAATAATTCAATGCATATCCTTTGTGTTCTAACATTATTTTGCTCATTTGGATAATACACACAAAATCAAGCCTAAACTAGAAAAAGCATGTTATCCATTCTTGTAAAGTGATACTTTATGGCAACTTTGCAAATCTATGAGGTACAATGCAGATCTTTGAAGCAAAAAAGCATAGGCATATCCCACTGATCAAGACTCAAAGGTGCAGCATAGATTGAGGCATTGTACTGGCCTAGAAACCAAGTTGACATTTGCTTGCTTCACATAGAAGTAACATCCATAACTTATGCTATCTCTCATATCAGTAAAAGAACACAGCACAAAAGATATAAAACACATTCCATAGACCTCATTGAAGCTTTTGCTCGAGCCATTTGCCTTTCAAACCCTCTCCATCTCAGAATCATCCTCAAACTGCACAAACAGGGGTGCCCCTGCAGTTTGAGTGCAATCTCTCATTCCCTTCAAACATTTCTGTCCAAACCTGTTCCTCTACCTTCCTTACAACATATGCAAGCTATCCATAAGCTAAGGCACGATCTGTAGTTGCTCTAACCACTTCCACCATTTTCACATCTTTAACTTGCAGGTGAAGTTCTATAGCTTGATACAAGAAGGTTCAAGACAAAGTGAGCATTGAAAAAGCATCCCTGGACCTCAAGGAAGCTTTTCCAATCATTACATTGCACTGAAAGTCTCTCATTCTCCACATAGAAGTTCAACTGCACAGGTAAAAGTTTGAATTCGTATCTCTCTTATTAGGCATATTTAGTCTTAAGTTTGTGAAGAAGCAAGGTCCTACTCATAGCCCTGAACATGTACATAGCTTTACTTCTCATTTCTTTTGCCTGAGTAGAGAGAATTTGAGCTCTGAAAATGGTAGAAAAATTAGGTCAGAAAAGAGGGGGAGAGAAATTCTCCCTCATCTTGGAGAGATAGGTCATGTTCTTTATATGGTTAGAACCGTCTCTTCATGCTGAACATTTCTTGTGTTATGAGTTTTTGCTAAAAAGCCAGGAATCAAGAGTTAGAAGGGACTGAACATTGGCGCGCGTTTTTCAAATAACCTGTGCTGGAGGTTGAAGAAGGAGTGAAGTGGGCTGGGCTTGGATTTGTGTTGCTTTTCACACCCCATTTTTTGGTTTACACCCCCCTGAGCCCATTTGTTTATTTTTCAACATTTTTGACTTTTTCTTTTTGGGTTGACTTTGTTTATTTTTTCTCATGCCATTAAAATTTTTAAAATATTTTTTCCATCATTTTTGTATTTATGGCATATTTGTTTGTTTATTTCTTTTATTTATATACAAATATATATATATATACTATTATTAAAATAAATAGAAAATAATGTAGATACATTTTTATTTTTATTTTTACTCTCTGAAAATATTTCACACAAAAAAATACTTTTATTTATTTTATTAAAATATTAAATAAATATTTATTTTGTATAATACTCATTTAGGGTTTAATATATGTATATATACATGTTTATTAATATATTTAAGATAAAAATATAAAATACTTGATTTTCTTCATTTTTATTAATATTTGATACAAAAATACTTTTTTTCACAAAATACTTCATTTTATTTTATTTTTGTACATAATAAACAAATAGTAGAATTTAATTAGATAATAATACTTTTTATATAAAAATTAGGGTTTCTTACCCTAAGTTTCAAAATACTAAAAATAGATACATTTTTATTTTCTTTTTCCTTTTACATAAATATTTTCTCATACACATAAAAAAAAAAACTTTCTTTTTTACATTTCACATATTTATTTTGTTTACATTTAAATTATGCAATTTATTTACCATGCAAATATCCAATTGTTGTAATAATTTAGATTTAAATTCTTGTCAATATCCCCATTTGAACATTTGTACCCCCCTTCCCATATTTGGTTGTGTAATAGTTTAGTAATTTTAATTTCGCACTTTATTGCTTTCTAAATAATGACATGCTAGAATTAGGGTTTGAATGCGAAAAAACGATAAAAAATAGTTTGACCTAATACAAGATAAACAAGCATGAAAATGGACACACAAATCACACTTGCACCCCCCTAGGGTATTCCACTTGTTGCCTTCAAATAAATGGGCCATATTGTATGTTGAACATCTTTGGGCAAAACAAACAGTTTGAATGATCATAGTCCCTCGATAAAAACTTTTCAAAACAAACAAAAAAACAAATGATCAAGTCCCTTAGAGAAATTGCCCAAAGACATTTAACGTCGTTACAATTATGGTCTAAACGATGACCCGCGCCTGTCCCTTTCACATCCTAACACAAGGTTGCCCACCAAATACAATGGTGGTGCAAACTTGTTAAAAGGGTTAAAATATAGCAATAGTCTTTTGAGAAATTTAGGAGTAGATAACCTCTTAGTTACTTGAATCAACTTGCAAAACAAAACGCTTGCCTAATTTCAAACCACTCATCACTACACTTTCAAAACAAACTTTCAAAAACAAATGAAAACCTTTTCAAAAGACATACATCTTTGTATACATCCCCACATGGATCATTACAAAGGTTGCCACCACATTGGCCTCTTTTCAAAACATTTTCAAAACCCACACACTCAAGCACCATTTAAAACAATTGAAAACAAAAGGCAAGTGATCTAAGCAAGTAACTAAGAGCCCATGGATAACCATGGATAGAAAGGGTGCTAATACCTTCCCTTTCTATAATCTACTCCCCGAACCCAAGAAAACATCTCAAAAGGTTTTTGCTGTGCTTTTTAACCTTTCCTTAGGATAAAATAAAAAGTCGGTGGCGACTCTTGCTAACCGCAACATTTGCGAATACAAACGCAAACCTCAAGTCAGTTCTCCCACCGTATCACAGAACTGGCGACTCTGCTGGGGATATACTTAAAAGTGGAGTAACCTTAGGGTTTTAGATCACCTGTGTTTTCAATTGTTTGCTCTGTTTGCTTTTATGTTTATGGGCTTTGCATTGGAGTTTCATAGATCCTAACCCGGATCTGGGAAATACCCTTTTTAGGTAGCATAATCTGTGAGGGACCTGTCCGGCGTAGACCGACATGGGTGAAGCAGTGGCTACGTTGGTGTGGCATCTTAGTCTGTACCTATATCCCTTGTGTTGTAACGGGGAGAATATAGGTCTTCTAAGGGGTCATTAAACACCAACCAACCTTAGAACCCTAAATTGACCAACTTGGCTATTAGGACAGTAGCAGTATGCTACACTCATTGAGGCTAAACTCTCGAGATGGTTCTGGCCGCGAGAAAAGATTGCGATGCTGGAGTTATGACCGATTGAGGGTAGCCAATGATTTGAGATCCTCTAGAACCCGGTTACTTTTGATAGGACAGGTTTTAACCAACAAAACCAAAAGAGGGTAATACCTGAAACTCATGCTGGCCTGAAACCTAGGGTTGTCTTGTGTGACTTGTGTGCTTTATCTGCCTATGTGAATACTTGTGATATGCTTCATCATAGCATCATGCCATCATACCATTGCATGCAAGGCTAACCCATTTCAAAGACAAAAAGGTTTCATCTTTGCTCTGTTTTGTAGGACATCATGATGCCTGTGCGAAGGAACACTATCCGGCTCAATTTTGTTCACCCACCTGATTTGCTTAAAGAGTTGGTTGACAGAATTCCAAACACTACCTCCTTCATCAACAAACATGGTTCCCTCCTTGGCTTGATCACTGCAAAATGGGACCAACAACTGATAAGTGTTCTGACCCAGTTTTATGACCCTCTGCATCATTGTTTCACCTTTCAAGACTTCCAGCTGGTTCCTACCCTGGAAGAGTTCTCTTACTTGCTTGGGATTCCTGTCTTGGAACAAACTCCATTCACTGGTTTGGAAAAGACTCCTAGGCCTGAAGAGATTGCTGCAATTCTCCCCTTGACCAAAGAAGAGGTATTGTCCAACTGGGAAACTAGAAATGGGATCAAGGGCTTTTTGGTCAAATTTCTGGTTGGCAAGGCTAATGATTTCTGGAATGACTTGGACTTCAAAGCATATGAAGATGTTCTGGCTCTCTTGATCTATGGTCTGGTATTGTTTCCCAACCCTGACACCTTCATCAGTATCCATGTCATAAGAATCTTCATGTCTCGAAATCCGGTACCCACTCTCTTGGGTGACATTCTACAACAACTCCATGCTCGTACTGCTCGAAAACGGGGAACTCCATGGTGTTGTGCTCCTTTGCTGGTAAGGTGGTTTATTTCACACCTTCCTAAGTCCGTGCTGAAGAATGAAGAAGGAAAAGGTTGGGCTCAGAGGTTAATGTCTCTCACAGATAAGGATATCACTTGGACTCTCAGAGGTTTGGACGAGGTAGCTGTTATCGACCGTTGCGGAGAATACCCTAATGTCCCGTTGATCGGTATCCAAGGAGGAATCTCTTACAATCCATGTTTAGCTCTCCGTCAGTTTGGAAGAGCCAGAGGAGATGGGCCCCATGAAATGCTGGTTCCTCACTTCCATTTTGAGTTTCAGGCAGGTAGTGACAAACTACGCCAGGGATTCATTAGAGCTTGGGACAGAATCCACAAAGCTGACCCACTTGAGTTAGGACCAAAGACTTCTTTACCATTGGAGCCCTATTGCAAATGGGTCCGCATCCGTGCTCAGAAGTTAGGTATGCCGTACGAAGCTGTCAGACCAATCATCCTTGAATCTCCCGATGAAGATGGGGTTCCTCCAACTGTCCTCCCTCCTCAGATACCTACTGATTTTGACACCATGAAGAGATCTTGGGCACAGCTAAAGGAAGAACGGGATTTCTATCGGGAGAAGTTCAACGAGCAGGAAAGGAAGGTCCAAAGGCTGACTAAGCAATTGGAGGAAGAACGTGTCCTGAACAACTACATCAGCACTGAGAGGAGGAGGCCATGGGAGCATTGATGAGCTTTGATTATTCCCTTTTGTAGTTTTATTTCCTTTTCCGTATTTTTCATTCCTGTAATGCCTAAGGGCAAATTGTTGAACAATTGAAAAATTTTAATCTAATGAAGTATGTTTCCCTTTTTGTCTACAAAGTTGAATCTTATTTGTCTTTGAAAACATAAAACATACGCACTCCATTACACCATATGCATAGCAGGTACCCTATTTCACAGGTTGCTTAATTTTCTTCGCTGTTTATGTGCACAGTCATCATGAATTCGGAGTCATCCAGTGAGCAAGCAATCAAGGCCCTCCAGGCCCAAAGTGCACAGTTTCAAGAAATGGTCCTAAGCCTAGCCCAGGGTCAGCAAGAGTTGAAGACTCTACTCCTGAAGAAGAAGAAGAAAAAGAGAACGGCGATGTTCAACACCGGACGCAGATTTGGGAACACACTCCACAATGAAGCTGATCCAACCACTTCTTCTGCTGAGAAAAACAGTCCCCAGGGGGGAGAAGCACCTAGTCCCGCAGTCTCCGACAACGAGACGGACTATAACGAGGAACAATACCCACCTGCTGCCGACAGATACAAACAACTGGAGGACCGTTTGAGCGCTATGGAAATTCAGAACGTGCCGGGACTGGATTTCGGGGATTTGGGATTATCTTCTGGAGTAGTAATTCCACACAAGTTTAAGGCGCCTGCCTTCGCCAAGTATGATGGGGTCTCCTGCCCAAAGCTGCACCTGAGGTCGTATGTAAGGAAAATCCAACCTTACACGGCGGATAAAAACCTCTGGATTCACTTCTTCCAAGACAGCCTCTCGGGGTCTCAGCTTGAATGGTTCTACCAATTAGACGGAGCTAGCATCCGGCACTGGGAGGATTTGGCGACTGCTTTCTACAGACAATACCAATATAATTCTGATCTCGCTCCTACGCGTACCCAACTTCAGGGTATGTCTCTAGGGACGGGTGAAGGATTCAAAGAGTACGCTCAAAAATGGAGAGATTTGGCTGGCAGGGTGCAGCCTCCATTAACTGATCGAGAGCTGGTTGATATGTTTCTGGGAACGTTGTCTGGTCCGTTTTTTAATCATTTGGTTGGTAATTCCTCCGCTGGGTTCACAGATTTGATATTAACGGGAGAGAGAATTGAAGCTGGCATCAGGTCAGGCAAGATACAGAAGGCTGCCTCTACAAGTGCTGAGAAGAGGCCATTTAAGAAAGAAGCAAGCGCCGTCTATGGCCCTAGAAGACAAGTCAAGCCCGAAAGTCGCCAAGCCGTTAATGCTTTGGTCATCTCTAAACCTGTTGCTGCTCCTCAGCAGTACAATCAGCAAAGAAGTGAAAGGCCCAAGAGGCAGTATACCCGATTGAGTATGACATTATCTCAAATTTTACCCCAACTGTTATCCACCAACCTGGTGACCCTCAAAGAAGCTCCTAAGGTCGTCAACACTGCGTCCCCTAAATACAACCCGAATGCCCGGTGTGCTTATCATTCTGATAGTCCCGGGCACACTACTGATGATTGTTGGGCCTTGAGAAACAAAGTGCAAGATCTAATTGACGCGAAAGAAATTCAGTTTGAAGCGCCGGAAAGACCGAATGTTGTAACGGCTCCTATGCCCCAGCATAGGGTGAATGCCATTGAGGAAGAAGTGTATGCTGTTTCGATAGATGAAGTTGTTACCCCTTTGAAGACTGTTAAGAAGAACCTACTGCGGGCCGGTTTATTTCCGGGTTGCGGCGAAGGTTGCCCATTCTGTGCTATTTCCCTATCCGATTGTCCCTTGCTAAGGTTAGGCATCCAAGGCCTAATGGATAGCAAGGAGATTTTATTCAAAAAGACTGCTGTTCAATTGGTTCCAATGAAAGAAGTTTCCGTGATTACCATCTTCAAAAATCCAATCAAGGCTCCCCCAAAGAAGCCTATTCAAATCTTGACAGTTGCGCCTGTGATCATTACTGTTCCAGGACCCCTCTCCTACGTGTCTGATAAAGCTGTCCCCTGGCATTATGGGGCAGACGTATATGTAAATGGAATCAAGCAAGAATTTGATGCTAGTGCCAGTATCTGCGATATCACCGGTCCGGCTAAAGTCACCCGCAGTGGCAGGCTCTTCTCGCCTGACATTGCGCCTCCCGCTATTCGAAAACCCCTCCTCATAAAACCTGCAAGTTTACAAAGCCCTGTTGCTGATCAAATTGTGTCCCCTGCTGCCGAGTCATCAAATGCTCGGGGTAAAGGGATTGAAGAAGAGCCTGCCCGGATGGAGGCACCAATACCCGTGAATGCTGAGGCCTCCCGACAAGAAATGGAGGAGATTCTGAAGATAATAAAGAAAAGTGATTTTAATGTTGTTGAGCAGTTGGGGCATACACCCTCCAAGATCTCCCTGCTTTCCTTATTACTGTGTTCCGAGGCCCATGCAAAAGCCTTGATATCATTTCTCAAGACGGCCCATGTGCCGCAGGAGACGTCTGCAGTTCAGTTCACTGACTGCATAGCAAATTTGACGGCGGACAACGGTTTGGGCTTTTCAGATGCTGACCTAACCGCAAAAGGGAGAAACCACAATGATGCCCTGCATGTCTCTATCGAATGCAGGGGCACTACTCTGGCACATGTATTGGTGGACACTGGTTCTTCTTTGAATGTTCTTCCGAAAAAGGCTTTGGATCGTCTGGATTATGAGGGCCTGGAGTTGAAACCCAGCAATATCATCGTCAGAGCTTTTGACGGTTCCAAGAGGATGGTTCATGGAGAGGTTAACATCCCTATTCGTGTGGGCTCTCAAGTGTTTGACTCTACCTTTTACGTGATGGATATACGTCCATCATACTCCTGTCTGTTGGGTAGACCTTGGATCCACAAAGCCGGGGCAGTGACCTCCACCTTACACCAAAAGCTGAAGTATCCCGTCAGGGGGAAAATTGTCACTGTGCAAGGAGAAGAGGAGTATATGGTGAGCCATTTGAATTCCTTCAGGTACATCGAGATGGACGGAGAATTTATTGAAACTCCCTTCCAACATTTCGAGGAGGTACATCCAATTTCAGCAGCTGCGGAGACAATGGCCGAAGAGAATGATTCCTTGAAGATGGTTTCCCTAAGGGATGCCCGGGCTGTGGTTCAGAAAGGCAATGGTGCACACTGGGGTCAGCTTCCTGACTTCACTCAGAAGAACGACAAGTTTGGGCTAGGCTTTACTACAGAGGCTCAGAAGGCAATGCGCAAAGAGAAGATTGGAAAGGCTCCGGTGTTTATTTCCAGCTCAAGGGTGAATGCTATCGAGGAGGATGTGGAGGAAGCTGAGTTTGATAATTGGATCTACCCGACTGCTAGCGACGGACCAAGCAACTGGACAGCAAAGGATTTTACCCCTATCACATTTGTCACGCAGTAATTGATTTCTTTTGATTGCCAAATTTGTAACAAACAATATGTTAAAACTCTGTTGGCTCGGTGTCCTGCCCGGGGCATCGTAGCTCCATTTGTGAGGGCCTTTTGTATGACATTTTCATATATCATCAATCAAAACATTGGACGTTTGTTGCATTTCAAATCTTGTGCTCCTTTTCTTTCTGTGTTATACATATTGCAAAACAGCTATATTTACACACACTCACTTATACAGGTTTCAATCCACTCTGGATCTCACTGGCAACAGCTCTGCTACCGCCAGTTATGACTTCGAAAATCCGATCAACTTGGCCGAAGACGAAGGTGAAGATGATTGCGAAGTGCCTGGTGAACTCGCAAGACTGCTACTACAGGAAGAGAGGGCTATTCAACCACATGAAGAGCCTGTGGAGACAATTAACCTGGGTACTGAGACAGATAGGAAAGAGGTCAAAATTGGTGCCAATCTAGAGCTCAGCGTGAAGCAACGATTGATCCAGATGCTACAAGACTACATGGAGATCTTTGCCTGGTCCTATGAAGATATGCCTGGTTTGGATGCCGACATTGTAGTTCACCATTTGCCAACCAAGGAAGATTGCCCTCCAGTAAAGCAAAAAGTTCGACGAATGCGTCCAGAGATGTCTGAGAAGATTAAAGCTGAGGTGATGAAACAGTTTGATGCAGGTTTCCTTGCAGTAACTTCTTACCCTCAGTGGGTTGCCAACGTTGTGCCAGTGCCGAAGAAGGACGGTAAGGTCAGAATGTGTGTCGACTACAGGGATCTGAACAGGGCCAGCCCCAAGGATGACTTCCCCCTACCTCACATTGATGTCCTTGTTGACAATACAGCTCAACACAAGGTGTTCTCCTTCATGGATGGCTTCTCAGGGTATAATCAGATCAAGATGGCTCCTGAAGATATGGAGAAGACTACATTTGTAACTCAGTGGGGGACCTTCTGTTATAAGGTCATGCCATTCGGATTGAAAAATGCTGGGGCAACCTATCAGCGTGCCATGGTTGCTTTATTTCATGATATGATCCATCATGAGATTGAGGTATACGTTGATGACATGATCGCAAGGTCTCAAACTGAGGAGGAGCACCTTGATCACCTGAGGAAGTTGTTTGACCGACTCAAGTTGTACAAGCTGAGATTGAATCCCAACAAATGCACCTTCGGGGTGAGGTCCGGAAAATTGCTAGGTTTCATTGTAAGTGATAAAGGTATCCAGGTGGACCCTGCCAAGGTTAAAGCTATTCAAGAGATGCCGACCCCAAAAACAGAGAAAGAAGTCAGAGGTTTCCTGGGACGATTGAATTACATTGCCCGATTCATCTCACATCTGACTGCTACTTGTGAGCCAATCTTCAAATTACTGAAGAAAGATCAAGTGGTACGCTGGAATGATGAATGTCAGGCCGCCTTTGAAAGAATAAAGGAATACCTCCAAGAGCCACCCATTCTTATGCCACCAGTGGAAGGAAGACCTCTGATACTATACTTGACAGTGCTTGATAATTCAATGGGGTGTGTGCTGGGGCAGCATGACGAGTCTGGCCGAAAAGAGCACGCTATTTACTACTTGAGCAAAAAGTTTACCGACTGTGAGTCTCGTTACTCACTGCTTGAGAAAACTTGCTGCGCTCTTGTATGGGCTGCTCGCCGGCTGAGACAGTATATGCTGACTCACACTACTTTATTGATTTCAAAGATGGATCCCATCAAGTACATATTTGAAAAGCCCGCTTTGTCTGGGAGAATAGCGAGATGGCAAATGATCTTAACAGAATATGACATCCAGTATACAACTCAGAAAGCAATTAAGGGGAGTGTACTGGCTGATCATTTGGCACACCAACCTGTGGACGATTATCAATCATTGAACTTTGATTTTCCAGACGAAGACATCATGGTGGTAACTGACTGTGAAGTACCTGGACCGGATGAAGGACCTGAGGAAGGATCCCGATGGTCTATGCATTTTGATGGAGCCTCCAATGCTTTGGGTAACGGCGTCGGCGCTGTAATCATATCTCCCAAGGGGACTCATACTCCACTCACCGCCCGATTATGTTTCAGCTGCACCAACAACATGGCAGAATATGAGGCATGTATCATGGGTTTACAAGCTGCGATCGATTTGAGGATCAAGTTTCTAAGTGTCTTCGGAGATTCCGCTCTCGTGATCAATCAGATCAAAGGCGAGTGGGATACGAAACACCCGAATCTCATTCCTTACAAGGAGTATGTGTCGACCTTGCTCCCTCACTTTGAAAAGATAACTTTTGAGCACTTCCCTAGAGAGGAGAATCAGCTAGCGGACGCACTAGCCACGATGTCTTCGATGTTCAAAGTTAAATGGGATAATGAGGCTCCTCAAATCCTAATCTGGAAGTTGGATGAACCGGCATACTGTTGCGAGCTCGAGGCTGAGAAGGTGACTGAAAAGCCCTGGTATCACGAGGTGAGGAGGTACTTGGAAGCCCAGGAATACCCTGAAGGTGCATCTGTCAATGATAAGAAGTTCATGAGGAGATTTGCTGCGAAATTCTTCCTCAGCAACGGCATTCTCTACAAACGGAATCATGATTCAACTCTGTTACGTTGTGTGGATAAGGCTGAAGCAGAGAAAATTATGATGGAACTACATGAAGGTACATTTGGGACCCATTCCAGTGGACACACCATGGCTAAGAAAATCCTTCGGGCAGGATATTTCTGGTCCACGATGGAAGCCGATTGTTACCAACACTCCCGAACTTGTCATAAATGCCAAATCTATGCTGACAAGGTGCATATCCCTCCGGTTCCTTTGAATGTCCTGATGGCACCTTGGCCTTTCGCAATGTGGGGCATCGATATGATCGGTGAGATCCGACCGACGGCATCCAATGGGCACCGTTTCATCTTGGTGGCAATCGATTACTTCACGAAATGGGTTGAGGCAGCTTCATATGCCACGGTAACCAAGAGCGTCGTGGCGCGTTTCATCCGGCATAATCTGATATGTCGGTACGGTGTCCCGGAAAGAATCATTACGGACAACGGTACCAATCTCAATAACAAAATGATCACTGAACTCTGTGAACAATTCAAGATACAGCACCACAATTCTTCCCCCTATCGGCCGAAGATGAATGGGGCTGTAGAGGCAGCCAATAAAAATATCAAGAAAATTGTGCAGAAGATGACAGTGACCTATAAGGATTGGCACGAGATGTTACCATTCGCTCTTCATGGGTACCGCACCTCAGCAAGGACGTCAACCGGGGCAACTCCCTTCTCCCTAGTCTATGGCATGGAGGCAGTCTTGCCGATTGAAATCCAGATACCCTCTCTCCGAATAATGAAGGATGCAGACTTGAATGAAGATGATTGGATCCAAACTCGACTTGATCAACTAAATCTAATTGACGAAAAAAGGCTCACTGCTATCTGTCATGGTCAAACGTATCAAAAACGGATGATCAGGGCATTTAACAAGAAAGTCAGACCGCAAGAGTATCAAGTCGGGGACCTGGTAATCAAACGCATCATCCTTCCTCAAAGTGATCCCCGGGGCAAATGGACCCCTACTTACGAAGGGCCATTTGTGGTTAAGCGTGTGTTCTCTGGAGGAGCCATGATCCTAACCACCATGGACGGTGACGACCTTCCTCACCCCGCCAATGCGGACATAGTGAAAAAATACTACGCATAAATAAAAGACCCGCTAGGTTGACATACCTAGGCAAAAATAAGGGCTTCCCGGCGAACCAAAAGGGTTCGGGCAAAAATAAGGGATGAAATGAATAAAAATCTGTACACCCGGCAAGTCGAAAACCTGAAAGGGCGGCTTGGGCAAAAAAGGGTATCCCGGTGGACCGAAAACCCGAAAGGGCGGTCCAGGCAAAAGTTAGGGATAAAAGCGTAACACTATGTCTCATTGGATCACTTCGCATCCGGAGTTCGGCATCAATTATCTGGCCCAGATTTCGGCATTGACCAATCAGCTTCATCTTCAGATTAGGCAGTAAGGCGATGAGACGTTCGAAAACATGAAGGCGATAGCAGAGTTGGAACCCAGTGGGATTGTTCACGTAGCTGTTTTGTTTTCTTTTTCAAAATGTAAACTCTATACTATTTGGCGATGTCCTCTTACTAGGATGTCAGTCTCTTGTACAAAAAACGCCTATTCACAGGCAAAGTTTAAATCAATGAAAATTCACTTGTCCATACAAATTGCCATTGTTTTTCTTTTGTTGTTTTGTCTTGCGAAGAACGTCCAATGTTCATTTTTGATATATGCATTTGACATTAAATTGCTGATTCATAAATGTTTGCATATGAAAAAAAGATTAATTACAAGTGACATCAAAGACAGGGGCAATGTGGAGTTGTCTAATGCGGTCTAGTTGTTTTGTCCACCAAAGCACCAAGGCAGGTTCAACTGAAGAATGTAGCCAAACCATCTTAACTCCCCGCAGAGTAAAGCAAAATTCAGCAGCACTCTCCCCAAGCAGGAGTCGATTCCCCGTCGATCCTGAAAAAGACACAACATCCCCCGGCAGGTCTTAAAAGCTCATCCCCAGTAGGTTCTGCGAGCTTATCCCCGGCGAAGTACGAACGTCTCTCCCGAATTTTATTTAGAGTTATTTCCTCACAAGGACTTATAACTGGGTTATCCTCAGCTAAAAGCCACGGAAGACCGTTCCTGGCAAAAGTTCCATCAATCCCCAGCGAAGTTTATCTTTGGGGTTCCCCAGCGGAGTTTATCATCATTATCCTCAGCGGAATCCATCGTTAAAGTCCTCAGCAGGCCTCTCATCAGAGTTTCGGCCAAGTATCTCTTCCGCAAAGCAGCTTCCCGGCCATTCGTCAAGGATTTATTTTCCTAAGATGAAATTACACTCATAAACATTTCACATTTTCATACATCTTGCTTACATACATGATGAAACACATGCAACATCAAATGTTGAACATCATGACATCATGCATATCATACATCATGACATTGCATACAGCTTACGTCTTTGCCTTTTCAGGAAAAAGACAATCTCAAAAACGACTACTTTCAACTGTCACAATTCCAGATTCGATACCTGTATCTAGCCAGGGCACATCTGAGAGTGATCAGTTTCCAGACTCGACTCCTGTATCTAGCCAGGGCACATCTGAAGAGTTCGAAGATTCGACTCCTGTATCCAGCCAGGGCACATCTATCAACTACAACATTTCCAGATTCGATTCCTGTATCCAGCCAGGGCATATCTGTTGACCATATTTCCAGACTCGACTCCTGTATCTAGCCAGGGCACGTCTGCAGAGTTCAAAGATTCGACTCCTGTATCCAGCCAGGGCACATCTGTGAGCAACCGATTGAAGATTCGATACCTGTATCTAGCCAGGGCATATCTGCATAAGGAGACTGAAGATCAAACACCTGTAACAAGCCAGGAAAACATCTGTCTTTCTTAAAACACACAAGTTCTCGCTAAGGAACCTCTTATGCGATCAACACTTCCAAATGGCATCTATAAGCCCATTCCCGACAAAGTTCTATCACTTTTCCAGATGGCATCTATAAGCCCATTCCCGACACCACAATTGTTGAGACTCCAGCATGCGAGTGCAAATTTCCGGGCACTCTAGTGTCCAATCTCCTTTTACCCTCGAGTCACGAAAGGCAAACTTGCCAATCTAACTCTTCAGGTTCAAGAAGATTGAACAGGGGCAACTGTTGTACCCCAAAATTTGCCCTCCCATTTCCTCAACATTTTCTCATCACAAGACATTTAAAGATCAAGGTCCAATTAGGGTTTCCTCTGCTCAAGACTTCTCCTGGCACTGTGGACTCAAATTAGGGTTTGTGTTTGCCTAAAGATGTTTTGACCTAAAATGCCTAAGATGACTTTCATGCTTCATATTGGACTCCCAAGTTTACCCATACCAAGTTTCAAGTCTTGATTCCAAGTTTTTCCCAGTCAATTGGACAGTTGACCTAGAAATCAGCTGTATTGGGGAAAAAGTCAACTGTGGCCAATTGACAGTCAAACCTCATGAAATTTGATCCACATCAACATTATGAACTCACATGAACCATTTGATCAAGTTTGAATCACAATTCCCCAAGAAATTTGATCAGATCACCAAAAGGGCAAAATGGTCATTTTTAGGGTTTTGACTGCACAAAGGCAATTTTTGACTGTTTGACCTAGCCAATGGCAAACCAAGCTCACATATGGACTCAAGGACCCCATGGAATTATCTTGACATGTTCATCAAGCTCAAAAGATCCCAAGTACACAAGATTGACAGTTGAATTTCCCAGTCAATTGATCAATTTTGACTGTATACTGAAAAGTCAAACTTTGACTTTTTGGTCAAAATCAAGAGTCAAGATTCATTTTTCATCAAAACATGCCAAATTATGAAACTTGTTCACCAAGAAATGTCAAAATGCAAATTAGGGTTTGAAAATGGAATTTTTCATAACTTAGAATTTTTCTAAGTTATGGAAAACCCTAATTTTTTCCCAACTTTGCCCCATCTTTTCACCATGATCCATTTGGATTCAAACAAAAGTCAAAACATGAAAGTTGTAGCTTGTTGCAAAATCTACAACTTTGATTCACAAAGTTTTCCCATTTGAAGCTTGTATCTCAAGTTATGATTTTTTGAATAAGGGCACTAAACCATCTTTTAACTTAGTGAAATTTGACCTATTTTGACAAGGTTTTCTACCCTACTTCAAGGCCACTTTTCATACCCTTCCACTTGGAATTTCAAATTGCATTTCAAAGATGGATTGTAGTACACATTACAAGCTTTCCAAAATGTCCAAGAACTCATCAAACAACCCCATAACTTGAGAGATTCGAATTTCACAAGTTGGCAAAAATTCACTTTTTGTTCTTCATCAAAGCATGTTCATAAACTTGGCAAATTTGAATTCAGCATGCTTAAGCTACATTGCAGGCCTCTAATCCCATTCTCACTCAATAATTCAATGCATATCCTTTGTGTTCTAACATTATTTTGCTCATTTGGATAATACACACAAAATCAAGCCTAAACTAGAAAAAGCATGTTATCCATTCTTGTAAAGTGATACTTTATGGCAACTTTGCAAATCTATGAGGTACAATGCAGATCTTTGAAGCAAAAAAGCATAGGCATATCCCACTGATCAAGACTCAAAGGTGCAGCATAGATTGAGGCATTGTACTGGCCTAGAAACCAAGTTGACATTTGCTTGCTTCACATAGAAGTAACATCCATAACTTATGCTATCTCTCATATCAGTAAAAGAACACAGCACAAAAGATATAAAACACATTCCATAGACCTCATTGAAGCTTTTGCTCGAGCCATTTGCCTTTCAAACCCTCTCCATCTCAGAATCATCCTCAAACTGCACAAACAGGGGTGCCCCTGCAGTTTGAGTGCAATCTCTCATTCCCTTCAAACATTTCTGTCCAAACCTGTTCCTCTACCTTCCTTACAACATATGCAAGCTATCCATAAGCTAAGGCACGATCTGTAGTTGCTCTAACCACTTCCACCATTTTCACATCTTTAACTTGCAGGTGAAGTTCTATAGCTTGATACAAGAAGGTTCAAGACAAAGTGAGCATTGAAAAAGCATCCCTGGACCTCAAGGAAGCTTTTCCAATCATTACATTGCACTGAAAGTCTCTCATTCTCCACATAGAAGTTCAACTGCACAGGTAAAAGTTTGAATTCGTATCTCTCTTATTAGGCATATTTAGTCTTAAGTTTGTGAAGAAGCAAGGTCCTACTCATAGCCCTGAACATGTACATAGCTTTACTTCTCATTTCTTTTGCCTGAGTAGAGAGAATTTGAGCTCTGAAAATGGTAGAAAAATTAGGTCAGAAAAGAGGGGGAGAGAAATTCTCCCTCATCTTGGAGAGATAGGTCATGTTCTTTATATGGTTAGAACCGTCTCTTCATGCTGAACATTTCTTGTGTTATGAGTTTTTGCTAAAAAGCCAGGAATCAAGAGTTAGAAGGGACTGAACATTGGCGCGCGTTTTTCAAATAACCTGTGCTGGAGGTTGAAGAAGGAGTGAAGTGGGCTGGGCTTGGATTTGTGTTGCTTTTCACACCCCATTTTTTGGTTTACACCCCCCTGAGCCCATTTGTTTATTTTTCAACATTTTTGACTTTTTCTTTTTGGGTTGACTTTGTTTATTTTTTCTCATGCCATTAAAATTTTTAAAATATTTTTTCCATCATTTTTGTATTTATGGCATATTTGTTTGTTTATTTCTTTTATTTATATACAAATATATATATATATACTATTATTAAAATAAATAGAAAATAATGTAGATACATTTTTATTTTTATTTTTACTCTCTGAAAATATTTCACACAAAAAAATACTTTTATTTATTTTATTAAAATATTAAATAAATATTTATTTTGTATAATACTCATTTAGGGTTTAATATATGTATATATACATGTTTATTAATATATTTAAGATAAAAATATAAAATACTTGATTTTCTTCATTTTTATTAATATTTGATACAAAAATACTTTTTTTCACAAAATACTTCATTTTATTTTATTTTTGTACATAATAAACAAATAGTAGAATTTAATTAGATAATAATACTTTTTATATAAAAATTAGGGTTTCTTACCCTAAGTTTCAAAATACTAAAAATAGATACATTTTTATTTTCTTTTTCCTTTTACATAAATATTTTCTCATACACATAAAAAAAAAACTTTCTTTTTTACATTTCACATATTTATTTTGTTTACATTTAAATTATGCAATTTATTTACCATGCAAATATCCAATTGTTGTAATAATTTAGATTTAAATTCTTGTCAATATCCCCATTTGAACATTTGTACCCCCCTTCCCATATTTGGTTGTGTAATAGTTTAGTAATTTTAATTTCGCACTTTATTGCTTTCTAAATAATGACATGCTAGAATTAGGGTTTGAATGCGAAAAAACGATAAAAAATAGTTTGACCTAATACAAGATAAACAAGCATGAAAATGGACACACAAATCACACTTGCACCCCCCTAGGGTATTCCACTTGTTGCCTTCAAATAAATGGGCCATATTGTATGTTGAACATCTTTGGGCAAAACAAACAGTTTGAATGATCATAGTCCCTCGATAAAAACTTTTCAAAACAAACAAAAAAACAAATGATCAAGTCCCTTAGAGAAATTGCCCAAAGACATTTAACGTCGTTACAATTATGGTCTAAACGATGACCCGCGCCTGTCCCTTTCACATCCTAACACAAGGTTGCCCACCAAATACAATGGTGGTGCAAACTTGTTAAAAGGGTTAAAATATAGCAATAGTCTTTTGAGAAATTTAGGAGTAGATAACCTCTTAGTTACTTGAATCAACTTGCAAAACAAAACGCTTGCCTAATTTCAAACCACTCATCACTACACTTTCAAAACAAACTTTCAAAAACAAATGAAAACCTTTTCAAAAGACATACATCTTTGTATACATCCCCACATGGATCATTACAAAGGTTGCCACCACATTGGCCTCTTTTCAAAACATTTTCAAAACCCACACACTCAAGCACCATTTAAAACAATTGAAAACAAAAGGCAAGTGATCTAAGCAAGTAACTAAGAGCCCATGGATAACCATGGATAGAAAGGGTGCTAATACCTTCCCTTTCTATAATCTACTCCCCGAACCCAAGAAAACATCTCAAAAGGTTTTTGCTGTGCTTTTTAACCTTTCCTTAGGATAAAATAAAAAGTCGGTGGCGACTCTTGCTAACCGCAACATTTGCGAATACAAACGCAAACCTCAAGTCAGTTCTCCCACCGTATCACAGAACTGGCGACTCTGCTGGGGATATACTTAAAAGTGGAGTAACCTTAGGGTTTTAGATCACCTGTGTTTTCAATTGTTTGCTCTGTTTGCTTTTATGTTTATGGGCTTTGCATTGGAGTTTCATAGATCCTAACCCGGATCTGGGAAATACCCTTTTTAGGTAGCATAATCTGTGAGGGACCTGTCCGGCGTAGACCGACATGGGTGAAGCAGTGGCTACGTTGGTGTGGCATCTTAGTCTGTACCTATATCCCTTGTGTTGTAACGGGGAGAATATAGGTCTTCTAAGGGGTCATTAAACACCAACCAACCTTAGAACCCTAAATTGACCAACTTGGCTATTAGGACAGTAGCAGTATGCTACACTCATTGAGGCTAAACTCTCGAGATGGTTCTGGCCGCGAGAAAAGATTGCGATGCTGGAGTTATGACCGATTGAGGGTAGCCAATGATTTGAGATCCTCTAGAACCCGGTTACTTTTGATAGGACAGGTTTTAACCAACAAAACCAAAAGAGGGTAATACCTGAAACTCATGCTGGCCTGAAACCTAGGGTTGTCTTGTGTGACTTGTGTGCTTTATCTGCCTATGTGAATACTTGTGATATGCTTCATCATAGCATCATGCCATCATACCATTGCATGCAAGGCTAACCCATTTCAAAGACAAAAAGGTTTCATCTTTGCTCTGTTTTGTAGGACATCATGATGCCTGTGCGAAGGAACACTATCCGGCTCAATTTTGTTCACCCACCTGATTTGCTTAAAGAGTTGGTTGACAGAATTCCAAACACTACCTCCTTCATCAACAAACATGGTTCCCTCCTTGGCTTGATCACTGCAAAATGGGACCAACAACTGATAAGTGTTCTGACCCAGTTTTATGACCCTCTGCATCATTGTTTCACCTTTCAAGACTTCCAGCTGGTTCCTACCCTGGAAGAGTTCTCTTACTTGCTTGGGATTCCTGTCTTGGAACAAACTCCATTCACTGGTTTGGAAAAGACTCCTAGGCCTGAAGAGATTGCTGCAATTCTCCCCTTGACCAAAGAAGAGGTATTGTCCAACTGGGAAACTAGAAATGGGATCAAGGGCTTTTTGGTCAAATTTCTGGTTGGCAAGGCTAATGATTTCTGGAATGACTTGGACTTCAAAGCATATGAAGATGTTCTGGCTCTCTTGATCTATGGTCTGGTATTGTTTCCCAACCCTGACACCTTCATCAGTATCCATGTCATAAGAATCTTCATGTCTCGAAATCCGGTACCCACTCTCTTGGGTGACATTCTACAACAACTCCATGCTCGTACTGCTCGAAAACGGGGAACTCCATGGTGTTGTGCTCCTTTGCTGGTAAGGTGGTTTATTTCACACCTTCCTAAGTCCGTGCTGAAGAATGAAGAAGGAAAAGGTTGGGCTCGGAGGTTAATGTCTCTCACAGATAAGGATATCACTTGGACTCTCAGAGGTTTGGACGAGGTAGCTGTTATCGACCGTTGCGGAGAATACCCTAATGTCCCGTTGATCGGTATCCAAGGAGGAATCTCTTACAATCCATGTTTAGCTCTCCGTCAGTTTGGAAGAGCCAGAGGAGATGGGCCCCATGAAATGCTGGTTCCTCACTTCCATTTTGAGTTTCAGGCAGGTAGTGACAAACTACGCCAGGGATTCATTAGAGCTTGGGACAGAATCCACAAAGCTGACCCACTTGAGTTAGGACCAAAGACTTCTTTACCATTGGAGCCCTATTGCAAATGGGTCCGCATCCGTGCTCAGAAGTTAGGTATGCCGTACGAAGCTGTCAGACCAATCATCCTTGAATCTCCCGATGAAGATGGGGTTCCTCCAACTGTCCTCCCTCCTCAGATACCTACTGATTTTGACACCATGAAGAGATCTTGGGCACAGCTAAAGGAAGAACGGGATTTCTATCGGGAGAAGTTCAACGAGCAGGAAAGGAAGGTCCAAAGGCTGACTAAGCAATTGGAGGAAGAACGTGTCCTGAACAACTACATCAGCACTGAGAGGAGGAGGCCATGGGAGCATTGATGAGCTTTGATTATTCCCTTTTGTAGTTTTATTTCCTTTTCCGTATTTTTCATTCCTGTAATGCCTAAGGGCAAATTGTTGAACAATTGAAAAATTTTAATCTAATGAAGTATGTTTCCCTTTTTGTCTACAAAGTTGAATCTTATTTGTCTTTGAAAACATAAAACATACGCACTCCATTACACCATATGCATAGCAGGTACCCTATTTCACAGGTTGCTTAATTTTCTTCGCTGTTTATGTGCACAGTCATCATGAATTCGGAGTCATCCAGTGAGCAAGCAATCAAGGCCCTCCAGGCCCAAAGTGCACAGTTTCAAGAAATGGTCCTAAGCCTAGCCCAGGGTCAGCAAGAGTTGAAGACTCTACTCCTGAAGAAGAAGAAGAAAAAGAGAACGGCGATGTTCAACACCGGACGCAGATTTGGGAACACACTCCACAATGAAGCTGATCCAACCACTTCTTCTGCTGAGAAAAACAGTCCCCAGGGGGGAGAAGCACCTAGTCCCGCAGTCTCCGACAACGAGACGGACTATAACGAGGAACAATACCCACCTGCTGCCGACAGATACAAACAACTGGAGGACCGTTTGAGCGCTATGGAAATTCAGAACGTGCCGGGACTGGATTTCGGGGATTTGGGATTATCTTCTGGAGTAGTAATTCCACACAAGTTTAAGGCGCCTGCCTTCGCCAAGTATGATGGGGTCTCCTGCCCAAAGCTGCACCTGAGGTCGTATGTAAGGAAAATCCAACCTTACACGGCGGATAAAAACCTCTGGATTCACTTCTTCCAAGACAGCCTCTCGGGGTCTCAGCTTGAATGGTTCTACCAATTAGACGGAGCTAGCATCCGGCACTGGGAGGATTTGGCGACTGCTTTCTACAGACAATACCAATATAATTCTGATCTCGCTCCTACGCGTACCCAACTTCAGGGTATGTCTCTAGGGACGGGTGAAGGATTCAAAGAGTACGCTCAAAAATGGAGAGATTTGGCTGGCAGGGTGCAGCCTCCATTAACTGATCGAGAGCTGGTTGATATGTTTCTGGGAACGTTGTCTGGTCCGTTTTTTAATCATTTGGTTGGTAATTCCTCCGCTGGGTTCACATATTTGATATTAACGGGAGAGAGAATTGAAGCTGGCATCAGGTCAGGCAAGATACAGAAGGCTGCCTCTACAAGTGCTGAGAAGAGGCCATTTAAGAAAGAAGCAAGCGCCGTCTATGGCCCTAGAAGACAAGTCAAGCCCGAAAGTCGCCAAGCCGTTAATGCTTTGGTCATCTCTAAACCTGTTGCTGCTCCTCAGCAGTACAATCAGCAAAGAAGTGAAAGGCCCAAGAGGCAGTATACCCGATTGAGTATGACATTATCTCAAATTTTACCCCAACTGTTATCCACCAACCTGGTGACCCTCAAAGAAGCTCCTAAGGTCGTCAACACTGCGTCCCCTAAATACAACCCGAATGCCCGGTGTGCTTATCATTCTGATAGTCCCGGGCACACTACTGATGATTGTTGGGCCTTGAGAAACAAAGTGCAAGATCTAATTGACGCGAAAGAAATTCAGTTTGAAGCGCCGGAAAGACCGAATGTTGTAACGGCTCCTATGCCCCAGCATAGGGTGAATGCCATTGAGGAAGAAGTGTATGCTGTTTCGATAGATGAAGTTGTTACCCCTTTGAAGACTGTTAAGAAGAACCTACTGCGGGCCGGTTTATTTCCGGGTTGCGGCGAAGGTTGCCCATTCTGTGCTATTTCCCTATCCGATTGTCCCTTGCTAAGGTTAGGCATCCAAGGCCTAATGGATAGCAAGGAGATTTTATTCAAAAAGACTGCTGTTCAATTGGTTCCAATGAAAGAAGTTTCCGTGATTACCATCTTCAAAAATCCAATCAAGGCTCCCCCAAAGAAGCCTATTCAAATCTTGACAGTTGCGCCTGTGATCATTACTGTTCCAGGACCCCTCTCCTACGTGTCTGATAAAGCTGTCCCCTGGCATTATGGGGCAGACGTATATGTAAATGGAATCAAGCAAGAATTTGATGCTAGTGCCAGTATCTGCGATATCACCGGTCCGGCTAAAGTCACCCGCAGTGGCAGGCTCTTCTCGCCTGACATTGCGCCTCCCGCTATTCGAAAACCCCTCCTCATAAAACCTGCAAGTTTACAAAGCCCTGTTGCTGATCAAATTGTGTCCCCTGCTGCCGAGTCATCAAATGCTCGGGGTAAAGGGATTGAAGAAGAGCCTGCCCGGATGGAGGCACCAATACCCGTGAATGCTGAGGCCTCCCGACAAGAAATGGAGGAGATTCTGAAGATAATAAAGAAAAGTGATTTTAATGTTGTTGAGCAGTTGGGGCATACACCCTCCAAGATCTCCCTGCTTTCCTTATTACTGTGTTCCGAGGCCCATGCAAAAGCCTTGATATCATTTCTCAAGACGGCCCATGTGCCGCAGGAGACGTCTGCAGTTCAGTTCACTGACTGCATAGCAAATTTGACGGCGGACAACGGTTTGGGCTTTTCAGATGCTGACCTAACCGCAAAAGGGAGAAACCACAATGATGCCCTGCATGTCTCTATCGAATGCAGGGGCACTACTCTGGCACATGTATTGGTGGACACTGGTTCTTCTTTGAATGTTCTTCCGAAAAAGGCTTTGGATCGTCTGGATTATGAGGGCCTGGAGTTGAAACCCAGCAATATCATCGTCAGAGCTTTTGACGGTTCCAAGAGGATGGTTCATGGAGAGGTTAACATCCCTATTCGTGTGGGCTCTCAAGTGTTTGACTCTACCTTTTACGTGATGGATATACGTCCATCATACTCCTGTCTGTTGGGTAGACCTTGGATCCACAAAGCCGGGGCAGTGACCTCCACCTTACACCAAAAGCTGAAGTATCCCGTCAGGGGGAAAATTGTCACTGTGCAAGGAGAAGAGGAGTATATGGTGAGCCATTTGAATTCCTTCAGGTACATCGAGATGGACGGAGAATTTATTGAAACTCCCTTCCAACATTTCGAGGAGGTACATCCAATTTCAGCAGCTGCGGAGACAATGGCCGAAGAGAATGATTCCTTGAAGATGGTTTCCCTAAGGGATGCCCGGGCTGTGGTTCAGAAAGGCAATGGTGCACACTGGGGTCAGCTTCCTGACTTCACTCAGAAGAACGACAAGTTTGGGCTAGGCTTTACTACAGAGGCTCAGAAGGCAATGCGCAAAGAGAAGATTGGAAAGGCTCCGGTGTTTATTTCCAGCTCAAGGGTGAATGCTATCGAGGAGGATGTGGAGGAAGCTGAGTTTGATAATTGGATCTACCCGACTGCTAGCGACGGACCAAGCAACTGGACAGCAAAGGATTTTACCCCTATCACATTTGTCACGCAGTAATTGATTTCTTTTGATTGCCAAATTTGTAACAAACAATATGTTAAAACTCTGTTGGCTCGGTGTCCTGCCCGGGGCATCGTAGCTCCATTTGTGAGGGCCTTTTGTATGACATTTTCATATATCATCAATCAAAACATTGGACGTTTGTTGCATTTCAAATCTTGTGCTCCTTTTCTTTCTGTGTTATACATATTGCAAAACAGCTATATTTACACACACTCACTTATACAGGTTTCAATCCACTCTGGATCTCACTGGCAACAGCTCTGCTACCGCCAGTTATGACTTCGAAAATCCGATCAACTTGGCCGAAGACGAAGGTGAAGATGATTGCGAAGTGCCTGGTGAACTCGCAAGACTGCTACTACAGGAAGAGAGGGCTATTCAACCACATGAAGAGCCTGTGGAGACAATTAACCTGGGTACTGAGACAGATAGGAAAGAGGTCAAAATTGGTGCCAATCTAGAGCTCAGCGTGAAGCAACGATTGATCCAGATGCTACAAGACTACATGGAGATCTTTGCCTGGTCCTATGAAGATATGCCTGGTTTGGATGCCGACATTGTAGTTCACCATTTGCCAACCAAGGAAGATTGCCCTCCAGTAAAGCAAAAAGTTCGACGAATGCGTCCAGAGATGTCTGAGAAGATTAAAGCTGAGGTGATGAAACAGTTTGATGCAGGTTTCCTTGCAGTAACTTCTTACCCTCAGTGGGTTGCCAACGTTGTGCCAGTGCCGAAGAAGGACGGTAAGGTCAGAATGTGTGTCGACTACAGGGATCTGAACAGGGCCAGCCCCAAGGATGACTTCCCCCTACCTCACATTGATGTCCTTGTTGACAATACAGCTCAACACAAGGTGTTCTCCTTCATGGATGGCTTCTCAGGGTATAATCAGATCAAGATGGCTCCTGAAGATATGGAGAAGACTACATTTGTAACTCAGTGGGGGACCTTCTGTTATAAGGTCATGCCATTCGGATTGAAAAATGCTGGGGCAACCTATCAGCGTGCCATGGTTGCTTTATTTCATGATATGATCCATCATGAGATTGAGGTATACGTTGATGACATGATCGCAAGGTCTCAAACTGAGGAGGAGCACCTTGATCACCTGAGGAAGTTGTTTGACCGACTCAAGTTGTACAAGCTGAGATTGAATCCCAACAAATGCACCTTCGGGGTGAGGTCCGGAAAATTGCTAGGTTTCATTGTAAGTGATAAAGGTATCCAGGTGGACCCTGCCAAGGTTAAAGCTATTCAAGAGATGCCGACCCCAAAAACAGAGAAAGAAGTCAGAGGTTTCCTGGGACGATTGAATTACATTGCCCGATTCATCTCACATCTGACTGCTACTTGTGAGCCAATCTTCAAATTACTGAAGAAAGATCAAGTGGTACGCTGGAATGATGAATGTCAGGCCGCCTTTGAAAGAATAAAGGAATACCTCCAAGAGCCACCCATTCTTATGCCACCAGTGGAAGGAAGACCTCTGATACTATACTTGACAGTGCTTGATAATTCAATGGGGTGTGTGCTGGGGCAGCATGACGAGTCTGGCCGAAAAGAGCACGCTATTTACTACTTGAGCAAAAAGTTTACCGACTGTGAGTCTCGTTACTCACTGCTTGAGAAAACTTGCTGCGCTCTTGTATGGGCTGCTCGCCGGCTGAGACAGTATATGCTGACTCACACTACTTTATTGATTTCAAAGATGGATCCCATCAAGTACATATTTGAAAAGCCCGCTTTGTCTGGGAGAATAGCGAGATGGCAAATGATCTTAACAGAATATGACATCCAGTATACAACTCAGAAAGCAATTAAGGGGAGTGTACTGGCTGATCATTTGGCACACCAACCTGTGGACGATTATCAATCATTGAACTTTGATTTTCCAGACGAAGACATCATGGTGGTAACTGACTGTGAAGTACCTGGACCGGATGAAGGACCTGAGGAAGGATCCCGATGGTCTATGCATTTTGATGGAGCCTCCAATGCTTTGGGTAACGGCGTCGGCGCTGTAATCATATCTCCCAAGGGGACTCATACTCCACTCACCGCCCGATTATGTTTCAGCTGCACCAACAACATGGCAGAATATGAGGCATGTATCATGGGTTTACAAGCTGCGATCGATTTGAGGATCAAGTTTCTAAGTGTCTTCGGAGATTCCGCTCTCGTGATCAATCAGATCAAAGGCGAGTGGGATACGAAACACCCGAATCTCATTCCTTACAAGGAGTATGTGTCGACCTTGCTCCCTCACTTTGAAAAGATAACTTTTGAGCACTTCCCTAGAGAGGAGAATCAGCTAGCGGACGCACTAGCCACGATGTCTTCGATGTTCAAAGTTAAATGGGATAATGAGGCTCCTCAAATCCTAATCTGGAAGTTGGATGAACCGGCATACTGTTGCGAGCTCGAGGCTGAGAAGGTGACTGAAAAGCCCTGGTATCACGAGGTGAGGAGGTACTTGGAAGCCCAGGAATACCCTGAAGGTGCATCTGTCAATGATAAGAAGTTCATGAGGAGATTTGCTGCGAAATTCTTCCTCAGCAACGGCATTCTCTACAAATGGAATCATGATTCAACTCTGTTACGTTGTGTGGATAAGGCTGAAGCAGAGAAAATTATGATGGAACTACATGAAGGTACATTTGGGACCCATTCCAGTGGACACACCATGGCTAAGAAAATCCTTCGGGCAGGATATTTCTGGTCCACGATGGAAGCCGATTGTTACCAACACTCCCGAACTTGTCATAAATGCCAAATCTATGCTGACAAGGTGCATATCCCTCCGGTTCCTTTGAATGTCCTGACGGCACCTTGGCCTTTCGCAATGTGGGGCATCGATATGATCGGTGAGATCCGACCGACGGCATCCAATGGGCACCGTTTCATCTTGGTGGCAATCGATTACTTCACGAAATGGGTTGAGGCAGCTTCATATGCCACGGTAACCAAGAGCGTCGTGGCGCGTTTCATCCGGCATAATCTGATATGTCGGTACGGTGTCCCGGAAAGAATCATTACGGACAACGGTACCAATCTCAATAACAAAATGATCACTGAACTCTGTGAACAATTCAAGATACAGCACCACAATTCTTCCCCCTATCGGCCGAAGATGAATGGGGCTGTAGAGGCAGCCAATAAAAATATCAAGAAAATTGTGCAGAAGATGACAGTGACCTATAAGGATTGGCACGAGATGTTACCATTCGCTCTTCATGGGTACCGCACCTCAGCAAGGACGTCAACCGGGGCAACTCCCTTCTCCCTAGTCTATGGCATGGAGGCAGTCTTGCCGATTGAAATCCAGATACCCTCTCTCCGAATAATGAAGGATGCAGACTTGAATGAAGATGATTGGATCCAAACTCGACTTGATCAACTAAATCTAATTGACGAAAAAAGGCTCACTGCTATCTGTCATGGTCAAACGTATCAAAAACGGATGATCAGGGCATTTAACAAGAAAGTCAGACCGCAAGAGTATCAAGTCGGGGACCTGGTAATCAAACGCATCATCCTTCCTCAAAGTGATCCCCGGGGCAAATGGACCCCTACTTACGAAGGGCCATTTGTGGTTAAGCGTGTGTTCTCTGGAGGAGCCATGATCCTAACCACCATGGACGGTGACGACCTTCCTCACCCCGCCAATGCGGACATAGTGAAAAAATACTACGCATAAATAAAAGACCCGCTAGGTTGACATACCTAGGCAAAAATAAGGGCTTCCCGGCGAACCAAAAGGGTTCGGGCAAAAATAAGGGATGAAATGAATAAAAATCTGTACACCCGGCAAGTCGAAAACCTGAAAGGGCGGCTTGGGCAAAAAAGGGTATCCCGGTGGACCGAAAACCCGAAAGGGCGGTCCAGGCAAAAGTTAGGGATAAAAGCGTAACACTATGTCTCATTGGATCACTTCGCATCCGGAGTTCGGCATTAATTATCTGGCCCAGATTTCGGCATTGACCAATCAGCTTCATCTTCAGATTAGGCAGTAAGGCGATGAGACGTTCGAAAACATGAAGGCGATAGCAGAGTTGGAACCCAGTGGGATTGTTCACGTAGCTGTTTTGTTTTCTTTTTCAAAATGTAAACTCTATACTATTTGGCGATGTCCTCTTACTAGGATGTCAGTCTCTTGTACAAAAAACGCCTATTCACAGGCAAAGTTTAAATCAATGAAAATTCACTTGTCCATACAAATTGCCATTGTTTTTCTTTTGTTGTTTTGTCTTGCGAAGAACGTCCAATGTTCATTTTTGATATATGCATTTGACATTAAATTGCTGATTCATAAATGTTTGCATATGAAAAAAAGATTAATTACAAGTGACATCAAAGACAGGGGCAATGTGGAGTTGTCTAATGCGGTCTAGTTGTTTTGTCCACCAAAGCACCAAGGCAGGTTCAACTGAAGAATGTAGCCAAACCATCTTAACTCCCCGCAGAGTAAAGCAAAATTCAGCAGCACTCTCCCCAAGCAGGAGTCGATTCCCCGTCGATCCTGAAAAAGACACAACATCCCCCGGCAGGTCTTAAAAGCTCATCCCCAGTAGGTTCTGCGAGCTTATCCCCGGCGAAGTACGAACGTCTCTCCCGAATTTTATTTAGAGTTATTTCCTCACAAGGACTTATAACTGGGTTATCCTCAGCTAAAAGCCACGGAAGACCGTTCCTGGCAAAAGTTCCATCAATCCCCAGCGAAGTTTATCTTTGGGGTTCCCCAGCGGAGTTTATCATCATTATCCTCAGCGGAATCCATCGTTAAAGTCCTCAGCAGGCCTCTCATCAGAGTTTCGGCCAAGTATCTCTTCCGCAAAGCAGCTTCCCGGCCATTCGTCAAGGATTTATTTTCCTAAGATGAAATTACACTCATAAACATTTCACATTTTCATACATCTTGCTTACATACATGATGAAACACATGCAACATCAAATGTTGAACATCATGACATCATGCATATCATACATCATGACATTGCATACAGCTTACGTCTTTGCCTTTTCAGGAAAAAGACAATCTCAAAAACGACTACTTTCAACTGTCACAATTCCAGATTCGATACCTGTATCTAGCCAGGGCACATCTGAGAGTGATCAGTTTCCAGACTCGACTCCTGTATCTAGCCAGGGCACATCTGAAGAGTTCGAAGATTCGACTCCTGTATCCAGCCAGGGCACATCTATCAACTACAACATTTCCAGATTCGATTCCTGTATCCAGCCAGGGCATATCTGTTGACCATATTTCCAGACTCGACTCCTGTATCTAGCCAGGGCACGTCTGCAGAGTTCAAAGATTCGACTCCTGTATCCAGCCAGGGCACATCTGTGAGCAACCGATTGAAGATTCGATACCTGTATCTAGCCAGGGCATATCTGCATAAGGAGACTGAAGATCAAACACCTGTAACAAGCCAGGAAAACATCTGTCTTTCTTAAAACACACAAGTTCTCGCTAAGGAACCTCTTATGCGATCAACACTTCCAAATGGCATCTATAAGCCCATTCCCGACAAAGTTCTATCACTTTTCCAGATGGCATCTATAAGCCCATTCCCGACACCACAATTGTTGAGACTCCAGCATGCGAGTGCAAATTTCCGGGCACTCTAGTGTCCAATCTCCTTTTACCCTCGAGTCACGAAAGGCAAACTTGCCAATCTAACTCTTCAGGTTCAAGAAGATTGAACAGGGGCAACTGTTGTACCCCAAAATTTGCCCTCCCATTTCCTCAACATTTTCTCATCACAAGACATTTAAAGATCAAGGTCCAATTAGGGTTTCCTCTGCTCAAGACTTCTCCTGGCACTGTGGACTCAAATTAGGGTTTGTGTTTGCCTAAAGATGTTTTGACCTAAAATGCCTAAGATGACTTTCATGCTTCATATTGGACTCCCAAGTTTACCCATACCAAGTTTCAAGTCTTGATTCCAAGTTTTTCCCAGTCAATTGGACAGTTGACCTAGAAATCAGCTGTATTGGGGAAAAAGTCAACTGTGGCCAATTGACAGTCAAACCTCATGAAATTTGATCCACATCAACATTATGAACTCACATGAACCATTTGATCAAGTTTGAATCACAATTCCCCAAGAAATTTGATCAGATCACCAAAAGGGCAAAATGGTCATTTTTAGGGTTTTGACTGCACAAAGGCAATTTTTGACTGTTTGACCTAGCCAATGGCAAACCAAGCTCACATATGGACTCAAGGACCCCATGGAATTATCTTGACATGTTCATCAAGCTCAAAAGATCCCAAGTACACAAGATTGACAGTTGAATTTCCCAGTCAATTGATCAATTTTGACTGTATACTGAAAAGTCAAACTTTGACTTTTTGGTCAAAATCAAGAGTCAAGATTCATTTTTCATCAAAACATGCCAAATTATGAAACTTGTTCACCAAGAAATGTCAAAATGCAAATTAGGGTTTGAAAATGGAATTTTTCATAACTTAGAATTTTTCTAAGTTATGGAAAACCCTAATTTTTTCCCAACTTTGCCCCATCTTTTCACCATGATCCATTTGGATTCAAACAAAAGTCAAAACATGAAAGTTGTAGCTTGTTGCAAAATCTACAACTTTGATTCACAAAGTTTTCCCATTTGAAGCTTGTATCTCAAGTTATGATTTTTTGAATAAGGGCACTAAACCATCTTTTAACTTAGTGAAATTTGACCTATTTTGACAAGGTTTTCTACCCTACTTCAAGGCCACTTTTCATACCCTTCCACTTGGAATTTCAAATTGCATTTCAAAGATGGATTGTAGTACACATTACAAGCTTTCCAAAATGTCCAAGAACTCATCAAACAACCCCATAACTTGAGAGATTCGAATTTCACAAGTTGGCAAAAATTCACTTTTTGTTCTTCATCAAAGCATGTTCATAAACTTGGCAAATTTGAATTCAGCATGCTTAAGCTACATTGCAGGCCTCTAATCCCATTCTCACTCAATAATTCAATGCATATCCTTTGTGTTCTAACATTATTTTGCTCATTTGGATAATACACACAAAATCAAGCCTAAACTAGAAAAAGCATGTTATCCATTCTTGTAAAGTGATACTTTATGGCAACTTTGCAAATCTATGAGGTACAATGCAGATCTTTGAAGCAAAAAAGCATAGGCATATCCCACTGATCAAGACTCAAAGGTGCAGCATAGATTGAGGCATTGTACTGGCCTAGAAACCAAGTTGACATTTGCTTGCTTCACATAGAAGTAACATCCATAACTTATGCTATCTCTCATATCAGTAAAAGAACACAACACAAAAGATATAAAACACATTCCATAGACCTCATTGAAGCTTTTGCTCGAGCCATTTGCCTTTCAAACCCTCTCCATCTCAGAATCATCCTCAAACTGCACAAACAGGGGTGCCCCTGCAGTTTGAGTGCAATCTCTCATTCCCTTCAAACATTTCTGTCCAAACCTGTTCCTCTACCTTCCTTACAACATATGCAAGCTATCCATAAGCTAAGGCACGATCTGTAGTTGCTCTAACCACTTCCACCATTTTCACATCTTTAACTTGCAGGTGAAGTTCTATAGCTTGATACAAGAAGGTTCAAGACAAAGTGAGCATTGAAAAAGCATCCCTGGACCTCAAGGAAGCTTTTCCAATCATTACATTGCACTGAAAGTCTCTCATTCTCCACATAGAAGTTCAACTGCACAGGTAAAAGTTTGAATTCGTATCTCTCTTATTAGGCATATTTAGTCTTAAGTTTGTGAAGAAGCAAGGTCCTACTCATAGCCCTGAACATGTACATAGCTTTACTTCTCATTTCTTTTGCCTGAGTAGAGAGAATTTGAGCTCTGAAAATGGTAGAAAAATTAGGTCAGAAAAGAGGGGGAGAGAAATTCTCCCTCATCTTGGAGAGATAGGTCATGTTCTTTATATGGTTAGAACCGTCTCTTCATGCTGAACATTTCTTGTGTTATGAGTTTTTGCTAAAAAGCCAGGAATCAAGAGTTAGAAGGGACTGAACATTGGCGCGCGTTTTTCAAATAACCTGTGCTGGAGGTTGAAGAAGGAGTGAAGTGGGCTGGGCTTGGATTTGTGTTGCTTTTCACACCCCATTTTTTGGTTTACACCCCCCTGAGCCCATTTGTTTATTTTTCAACATTTTTGACTTTTTCTTTTTGGGTTGACTTTGTTTATTTTTTCTCATGCCATTAAAATTTTTAAAATATTTTTTCCATCATTTTTGTATTTATGGCATATTTGTTTGTTTATTTCTTTTATTTATATACAAATATATATATATATATACTATTATTAAAATAAATAGAAAATAATGTAGATACATTTTTATTTTTATTTTTACTCTCTGAAAATATTTCACACAAAAAAATACTTTTATTTATTTTATTAAAATATTAAATAAATATTTATTTTGTATAATACTCATTTAGGGTTTAATATATGTATATATACATGTTTATTAATATATTTAAGATAAAAATATAAAATACTTGATTTTCTTCATTTTTATTAATATTTGATACAAAAATACTTTTTTTCACAAAATACTTCATTTTATTTTATTTTTGTACATAATAAACAAATAGTAGAATTTAATTAGATAATAATACTTTTTATATAAAAATTAGGGTTTCTTACCCTAAGTTTCAAAATACTAAAAATAGATACATTTTTATTTTCTTTTTCCTTTTACATAAATATTTTCTCATACACATAAAAAAAAAAACTTTCTTTTTTACATTTCACATATTTATTTTGTTTACATTTAAATTATGCAATTTATTTACCATGCAAATATCCAATTGTTGTAATAATTTAGATTTAAATTCTTGTCAATATCCCCATTTGAACATTTGTACCCCCCTTCCCATATTTGGTTGTGTAATAGTTTAGTAATTTTAATTTCGCACTTTATTGCTTTCTAAATAATGACATGCTAGAATTAGGGTTTGAATGCGAAAAAACGATAAAAAATAGTTTGACCTAATACAAGATAAACAAGCATGAAAATGGACACACAAATCACACTTGCACCCCCCTAGGGTATTCCACTTGTTGCCTTCAAATAAATGGGCCATATTGTATGTTGAACATCTTTGGGCAAAACAAACAGTTTGAATGATCATAGTCCCTCGATAAAAACTTTTCAAAACAAACAAAAAAACAAATGATCAAGTCCCTTAGAGAAATTGCCCAAAGACATTTAACGTCGTTACAATTATGGTCTAAACGATGACCCGCGCCTGTCCCTTTCACATCCTAACACAAGGTTGCCCACCAAATACAATGGTGGTGCAAACTTGTTAAAAGGGTTAAAATATAGCAATAGTCTTTTGAGAAATTTAGGAGTAGATAACCTCTTAGTTACTTGAATCAACTTGCAAAACAAAACGCTTGCCTAATTTCAAACCACTCATCACTACACTTTCAAAACAAACTTTCAAAAACAAATGAAAACCTTTTCAAAAGACATACATCTTTGTATACATCCCCACATGGATCATTACAAAGGTTGCCACCACATTGGCCTCTTTTCAAAACATTTTCAAAACCCACACACTCAAGCACCATTTAAAACAATTGAAAACAAAAGGCAAGTGATCTAAGCAAGTAACTAAGAGCCCATGGATAACCATGGATAGAAAGGGTGCTAATACCTTCCCTTTCTATAATCTACTCCCCGAACCCAAGAAAACATCTCAAAAGGTTTTTGCTGTGCTTTTTAACCTTTCCTTAGGATAAAATAAAAAGTCGGTGGCGACTCTTGCTAACCGCAACATTTGCGAATACAAACGCAAACCTCAAGTCAGTTCTCCCACCGTATCACACCTACCATTCCAATAGTCCTAAGAATCACACCAATAACTGTTGGGCCCTGAAAAACAAAATTCAGGATATGATTGATAACAAAGAGATCGAGTTTGATCCTCCAGAGACCCCCAATTTGATTACTACACCCATGCCTAAGCACTACAAGGGTGTTAATGTTGTTCATGTTGTTTCTACTACGGAAGATGCTGATAAGTGACTTTGACAACTGGATCTTTCCTACTACCGACAACGGGCTCTAAAATTGGAAGACTGATGATGTTATCTCAATCTCCTTCAGACAAGAGTAATAGCTACATTTATGTTTTATTGCTTTAAAATTTTTTAGTTATGTAATGTTTAAACAACAACTTTAAGCCTTATATATTACCCGGGGCACAATTGTCCATTTGTTAACGCTTGTCATTTCATAAACATATTTTATTTAATAAAAGCATTGGACGTTTTGCATTCAAATTTTGTGCTCTTACTTTCTTTTCCTTTATTGAACTTTCAAATAGCTATGTGTTCTTACACACACCCACATAATAAATTTCAGATCCACATCCACTCTGGATCCCGTTGATAACGACTCTGCTATTTCCACCTATGACTTTGAAAATCTGATCTACCAAGCCGAGGACGAAGGTGACGAAGATTACGAAATACCAAGAGAACTTTCCCGACTATTAGTGCAAGAGGAAAATGTCATACAATCGCTTGAAGAGCCGGTCGATGTTGTAAACTTGGATTATGAAACAGACATGAAAGAAGTCAAGATAAGCGCCAACCTATAGGGCATTGTCAAGAACATGTTAATCCAGATGATGCGTGAATATGTTGAGATCTTTGCTTGGTCGTACGAAGACATGCCAGGGCTCGATACTGATATTGTGGTTCACCTTCGACCGATGAAAGAAGGTTGTTCTCCAATAAAGCAAAAGGTTCATCGTATGCGTCCCGAGATGTAGGAAAAGACCAAGGCCGAGATTATGAAACAATTCAATGCAGGATTCTTAGCAGTGACATTCTGTCTTCAATGGGTTAAAAATGTTATTCCAGTACCAAAGAAAGATGGCAAGGTACGCATGGGTATGGACTACAGGGATCTGAACAAGGGAAGCCCCAAAGATGATTTCCCACTCCCACATATTGATTTTTGGTCGACAGCACCGCTCAGCATAAGGTATTCTCCTTCATCGACGACTTCTTAGGTTATAATCAGATTAATATGGCCCCTGAAGACATGGAGAAGACTAATTTTGTTACACAATGGGGCATTTTCTGTTACAAGCTTATGCCTTTCAGGTTGAATAAGATCGGCGCAACATATCAGCGTGCCATGGTAGCTTTATTCCATGACTTGATTCATCACAAGATAGAGGTCTACGTCGACAATATGATAGCCAGATCACAGACTGAAGAAGAGCATCTGGACCATCTACATAAGTTATTTGAGAGACTGAAGAAGTATAAGCTGAGGTTGAATCCGAATAAGTGAACCTTTGGGGTGAGGTCCGGTAAACCACTGAGTTTCGTCGTTAGTGGTAAAAGTATTGAAGTTGATCCCGCCAAGGTCAAAGCTATTGAATAAATGTTGGCTCTCCATACTGAAAAGGAAGTCAGGGGTTTCTTGGGATGACTGAATTACATTTCCAGATTCATTTCTCATTTAACTTCTACTTGTGAGCCGATCTTCAAGTTGCTGATGAAAAATCAAGTAGTAAAATGGAATGATGATTTCCAGACATACTTTGACAAGATCAAGGAGTACCTATAATAACCTGTAATTCTAATGCCACCAGTTGAAGGAAGACCTCTAATCATGTACCTAACAGTGTTGGATAATTCAATGGAGTGTGTACTGGGCCAGCATGTCGAGTATGGTCGAAAAGAGCATGCAATATACTACCTTATCAAAAATTTTACCGACTGTGAAAGAAGATACTTACTGCTCAAGAAAACTTGCCGCACTTTGGCATGGGCTGCTTGCCGACTAAGATATTATATGTTGACCCATACCACTTTATTGATCTTTAGAATGGATCCCATCAAATACATATTCGAGAATCCAACTCTCTCTGGAAGGTTAGCCCGATGGCAAATGGTCTTAATAGAATACGACATTCAGTACACCACTCAGAAAGCTATCAAAGGAAGTTTACTTAAAGATCATTTAGCTCATCAAGCTGTAGATGACTATCAATCTATGAATTTTGAGTTCCCGGACGAGAACATTATGCTAGTTACAAACTGTGAAGAACCTGGACCGTATGAAGGACCTGAGTCAGGATCCAGATGGATTATGATTTTCGACGAAGCTTATAACGCACTTGGCAACGGAATCGGTGTTGTAATCATCTCTCCCCAGGGTTTCCATACACCCTTTACCTCCAGACTATGCTTTGATTGTACCAACAGCATGGCCAAATACGAAGCGTGCGTCATGGTTATTAAAGTTGCTATTGATATGAGAATTAAGTTATTGAATGTATACGGGGACTCAACACCTAGTAATCAGTCAGATCAAGGAAGAATGGGATCTGAGACATCCAAACCTCATTCCTTATCTGAAACATGTGTTAACCTTAATCCCGTACTTCGAGGAGATCAGTTTTGATCACATCCCACGAGAAAAGAATCAGTTGGCAGATGCACTAGAAACTATGTCATCTATGTTCAAGGTTAGATGGGACAACGAAGCTCCCAGAATTACCATTGAAAGGCTATAAGAATTGGTACAATGTTACGAAGTTGATACTAACTAAGTAGAGGAGAAGACTTGGTTTTATGAAGTAAAAAGGTACCTTCAGGCTCAAGAGTATCATGAAGAAGAATCTATCAATGACAAGAAATTCCTATGGAGTTTCTCTGCTAAGTTCTTCCTGAGCAACATAATTCTATACAAGCGCAACCATGATTTGACTCTACTTCATTGTATGGACAAGAAGGAAACGAAGAAAATTATGGAGGATATGCACAAAGTTATCTTTGGTACTCATTTCAGTGGACATACGATGGCTAAGAAGATTCTTAGAGCGGGTTACTATTAGTCGACTATGGAAACCGACTGTCACCACCACTCAAGAACTTGTCACAAGTTCCAGATCTATACTGACAAAGTAAATGTGCCTCTGATTCCTCTAAATGTCTTGACCGCTCCTTGGCCATTTGCAATGTGGGGCATTGATATGACTGGAGAAATCAAGCCTACTGCTTCTAATGGATATCGTTTCATTCTCATCGCCATTGATTACTTCACGAAGTGGGTTGAAGCGGCTTCATTTGCCTCTGTTACCAAGAATGTTGTCGCTCGTTTCATTAAGCATAACCTAATATGTCGGTATGGCATCTCTGAGAGGATTATCACAGAAAATGGCACCAATCTCAACAACACTATGATCACAGAACTCTTCATGCAGTTCAAGATCAAGCACCACAACTCTTCCCCGTATCATTCCAAGATGAATGGCGCAGTGGAAGTCGCCAACAAGAATATCAAGAAGATTACACAGAAGATGACGATGATATATAAAGATTGGCATGAGATGTTACCATTTTCTCAGCATGGCTATCACACTCTAGTACGGACATCAACTAGGGTAACCCCATTCTCTCTAGTCTATCTTATGGAAGCTTTCCTACCTATCGAAGTTCAGATTCCTTCTCTGAGAATTATGAAAGATACAGATTTAGACGAAGATGATTAGATTTCGACTAGGATGGATCAATTGAATTTAATTGACGGGAAAAGTTTAGTATATGTTTGTCACGGTCAGATGTATCAAAAACGTATGATCAAAGCTTTCAACAAAAAGATCAAGCATCAGGTATACCAGGATGATGATTTGGTAATAAAGAGCATCATTCTACCGCAAGGTGACCCTAGGGGAAAATGGACTTCCACCTACGAAGGGCCATTTGTGATCAAGAAAATATTTTTGGGAGGTGCTATGATACTTACCACCATGGATGGTGAAGATTTTCCGCACCTTGTGAATGTAGATATAGTCAAAAGATACTATGCATGAAAATGACCCGCTAGGTTGACTGGCCCCGGAAATTCGAAAACCTGAAAAGGTGGCTTGGGCAAAAAAGGGTATCCTGGTGGACTGAAAACCCGAAAGGGAGGTACAGGAAAAACTTAAGGATTAAAGCGTACGACTATATCTCGTTGGATCATCTACTTACAGTAAGCTTTATTACCAATGTCAAGTTCAAATGGTACATATCAATTCAGTCAACTTCTTCTGACAACAAGGTATGAGATGCTCGAAGACATAGGGGCAATAGTAGAGTTGAAACCTGATGAGATTATTCATAAATAACTATATGTATTGTTTTCACTTTGTACTCTTTTTGTTTTTCATGATGATTTCTTCTTAGTAGGATTTGTCTCTTTGTACAACAATTGTCTGTTTATAGGTAAACTATCAATATAAATACAATTTCAAAATTAAAATTTTGTTTTACTTTTTCTGTTTTGTTAGCAAAAACTTCCAAAATTGAATGAACATATGCATATGAATATGATTATTGTTAAAAAATATATGCATAAAAACAAGAAGAAGCATTTACTCAAGATTCTAGGAGTTAGGATAACATTCAAGTCATCCAAAAATCCCCACAGAACAACTTCCATGGGATTGTCCCTGCAGATTGATCTTCACAAACTCATATTCAATAAAGATACATTCCCCGCAAGTCATAAACACCTTAAGATAGAAATTGGGACATCTTCCAGCAATTAACCTAACCATAATCCCCAGTGGAACCCCCTAGCGGATAAAGGATCATGATCTTTTCCCCGATAATTCTGCCAAGCTACGAAGTACTAATCCTCATCAGAAATTATGTCATTAGAACAGTTATTAGAAATTATCTTCCCAAACTGAGTTTATTTCTCCAAAAATATAAAATCCCTTGAAGAATTCTCTTCTCCCGTAGAACTCGTTTCCTCAGTAGAGTGTATTTCTCTAGCAGAGTTTATTTCCTCGGTAGAGTATATTTCTCCAATAGGTTATATTTCCCCAGCAGGGTTTATTCCCCCAACGGAATTTATTCTCCTAGTTTGGGTGCATTCCTCTAAATACTGTAAATCACAAGCGAAATTCCTCTCTCCAGCGAAGCGCAGTCCAGAATGCTATCCCCAGAGAGTTGCTACGGAATCTGAAATCAAACCAGATATCGCTTAACCTTATCCATCCTAGACGAGTCGGTATCCATATCATAAACTCGGGAAGATAGAACCTCGAAAGTGATCCATATCTTTTATCCCCAGTCAGGGTATATAAGAATTAAATTCCCCAGTAGAGTGATGAACGACCAATGTTCTTAAACCTTTCTCCCCAAGTAGAAATTAAATACCCCAGCGGAGTTTCCTCAAACAGAAAGCAGGAATCCCCAGCAGAAACATTCTAGACAAGATTGGAGATTACACCTATTCTTCATCCCCAACAACAATCGGGGATTTATTTTCCCAACCAGAGATGTTATACAAAGCTACCGATACGCTTCAACGATGTCTCACATCTATAAATCATTTACAAGTATCATAGAATGTGCGACACACATATTACGCTCTCATTTACTTTGAGAACATCATTATGTGATGCATTACATACATCATGATATTGCACACGACTAACTTTTTATCTTTTCAGGTAAAGTCTATAACCAGACGAATATCATCAATAATTCTCAAACGGGTCATACATTAGTTCCTAAAACAAGACATGGAAACTATCTTTGAAAACAAATTCTAGATCAATTCCCGAAACAGGACAGGGAGACTATCTACATAAAAGGTCAAATATTAACTCCTGAAACAGGACGGAGAAATTATCTATACGATCGAGAAAAGATTAACTCCCGAAACAGGACGAGAAAACTCACTTTCTATCTTTATGACCAGGAGAAGATCAATTCACGATATAGGACGGGGCGGCAATCTTTTTCACCAGGTGGTATGAATTCCAGACACATGACTGGTTTACCAACAAAAAGCAGACTGTAGATCAATTGTCGAAACAGGACGGGGAAACTATCTACATGACAAACATTTCCCTCAAAGAATAAGTCTGACAAGAAACTACTCAAACACCTTCCCTAGAGGTTCATTCTGGAAAGCATTCTTCAGATACAGTCGAGCGTAGACTCATTCTGATAATTATATCAACAGTTACCTTGGATGGCAACTATAAGCCTATCTCTGCTGACATTCCATCATCTCTCTGAATGGCATCTTTAATCTTATTCAAGCAATATTAATTATCAACAAACAGCTTTACCTCCGGCACATGTGAGTGCAAATTGCTGGGCACATAGGTGTTCAATCCTCTTCCACCTTCAGATCACGAATGATGGACATGCCAATCTAACTCCTCCGATTTAAGAATATTTAACAGGGGAAGCTGTTGTACCCCAAAATTTTCCCTCTCATTTTATTCAAGACACTCTCCTAGGGTTCTCAAATGCTCAAGGTTGCTCAAGAATTGATCATACAAATTCTCCTCCTAAGCAATGGGTCGACAACTAGGGTTTCATATTTCACAAGGAAATTTTGGTTTGAAAGGATTAAAGTAGTTCCCATGGTTCCTCACATGTCTCCAAGAGTGATAATACAAATTTTCATGCCTTGCATCACACGTTTGCTCAGTCAATTGCTCAGATGATTGAAAATCAACTATATTGGGTAAAAAGTCAATTGTGGTCAACATACAGTCAAACTTCAATATTTTTTGTAAACATTAAGATGTTGAAGCCATTTTCATTATTTGATAAAGGTTTGGTCATGATTCCTTAAGAAAAGCCCTCAAATCATCAAAAGTCAAAATTTGCCAAATTAATGTTTCCTTAGGAGAAGTCAATTGAACTTTGACCAAGTATAACTTTCACATGCTTCATCAATTTTTCCCAAAAAATGCTTCATTTGAGAGATATGAGCCAATACATTACAGGTCATTTCAAAAGTCAACAAAAAGACACTTTTTATCAAGGCAACTTACATCAAGATAAAGTCTCCAAATGGAAAAAAGATATAAAGAGGGATTGTAGAGGACATCTTGAGCTTTCCAAAACGTCCTAGATCCTCTTCAAAAGATGAAAATTGAGAGAGTTATGTCCATTGAAAGTTGGGAAATTTTGAGCAAATGCGTGAAGTTCAAATTGAGCAAACTTGATATTTTGGGCTATTAGGTCGTTGTTTCAAAGTCTAAACATGTATTATACTCCTTATACACCTCATAACTCATTCATACACTCCTTGACCTATTTTATCTTAATTATTTTCATTTATTCATTAATAATTCAAAGATAAATAAGTAAAAATACAAAGACCTTTTACCCAAGGTTCAGGTTCACATATCTTTGCCCTAAATTTCAAGATATATATTCTTCCCCTTCATACAAGCCTAGGACACGAAAAAACCCTTGCCTCAAAAATTGTTAAAATCTCAAAACTTTTCAAGAACCCTAAAAGCTTGAAACCTTTATCACAATCCCTTTCACTACAAAATAGCCATCCCGTTCACTCCTAGCAATCATACAGAGTAAGGTTGGAACAATTTTGATGTTCCAAAATGCATGAAATGCAATGCACTCATCTCCGATCCCATAATTTTCAAAAATTTCATATTTTGATTTTCACTTTATTTTAAGCCATGCTAGTGTCATTATTATGTTTCTGAGATGTCTTTGCACAAGTCTGGATCATCGTAGAGGTCCCATGCAATCGAATAGAACACCATGGTTACAGCGATTCCATGTTATTTTCACTATAGCGACCAAATCAGTCAGTTTTAGCTCCAAATAATGCTTCCATTGGATTTGCAACCCTCAATTTGGGGGAGTAGGGTGTTTTTCACTTGCTAACCTTTTATATTCTTGCATGTTGAATAAACAAGATTCTAGAGAAGACGACCGGAGCTAGGGCTCCAGCGTCTCTCCGGTCAATGCATTCATGTTTTATATTTATTTTATTTGTTTCATTTAAACTAACAGATGTTTCACCGCCATAGCGATTGAAGCGCGCACGTTAAGGCATTGGTATCAAAGGGAATGGGTTCTATCCAGCGTTTTGCCTTTATTTTCATATTTTTGTAGGTTTGTTACATAATGCATTGGATGCCTTTCCTATATCCAAGGAGCGCTTGGCCTAGTGGTGAGCGTGTTGGCTAGAGTTGCTGAGGGCGTGGGTTCAACACCCACCCCTACCTCTTTTGGGTTTATTTTATTACAATTTTCTATCCTTCTTACTCTTCCTTTTAAAACCTTCTTTTTTCAAAACCTTTTCAAAACATTTTATTTTTTCTATAAAACCTAATTAATTTTTAGGTTTTCACTTAATTAACCTTATCTAATTTTTAGGTTTTTCTTTAATCAATTAACTTAGCATTTAGGTTTTTACTAAATAACTATTTTCTTTTAATTAAAATCAACTTAGGTTTTTTTTAGGTTTTTAATCAATTTCCTTTTTTTCTTAATTAAAACTAATTAGGGTTTTTAGATTAATCATTAAACTTTTTTCTATCAAAATTCATCGAAGTGTTTTTTCCTTTTCCTTTTCTTGTCCTTACCGCTTCGCGTATTTTATTACTTTCGCGTTTTTCCAATTATGTAATTGCTTACAGTTTGTAATATTTTAATTAGGGTTTTACCTTTTTCCCCCAATTTTACTATTTGTACCCCACTCCCGAAGCCTTGTAATAGCTTAGAATATTATTTCCCTCACTTTACTGCTTTTCATTATTTCTATATTATTTTGCTAGTAATTAGGATTTGTATGGAAAGACTAAAAACAATTTATAGCTAACCCTAATTGCAAGACTAAAATAACTGAAGAAGAATCACTCTTCACACGCGCACCTCTAGGGTAACCTCACTTGTTGCCTCAAAACAATAATAGTCATGTTCCTCGAACATGGGGACGCTTTAGCAAAGACCCTCGAGTAAAAATATCGTAGTCCCTCGATGACCCTTTCGATGCTTCCATCGGTAAACGATCTAGTCCTTTGCGATAAAATTGCTAAAGCACCCCATGAGTTGCCTTTATGATTGTACGATAACCCACGCCTGTCCCTTCACACCCAACGATAGCGCTTTATACTAACTAATGGTAGGATAGCACTATATAAAGGAGGAGGAAAATAATACGAAAGACCTTGAGTAAATAGGTAGTCCTTAATCGCTTGCTTGCTCACAAAAACAAAACATCTTTTTCACACAAAACACTTTTCTGAAATATTTTCTAAAACAAATACTTTGTATGCATTATTAACCAATACAAGAATCATTACAAAGTTGCAGTACTTAGGCATTTTTCAAAAATATTTTCAAACATACACAACACAAAGCATTTTCAAAAAGTGAGCTAGCGATTAAGAGCCCGTAGATAACTACGGATGAAAATGGTGCTAACACCTTCCCTTTTCATAACTTATCCCCCGAACTCAAAATCGATAAAGGTATTTACTATTCTTTTTACCCTTTCCTTATTGGGTAAAAGAAAAGTCGGTGGCGACTCTTACTACCCGCAACATTTGTGATAAAATGCAAAACCAAAAGTTAGTTCTCCCACCATATTACAACTGTCGTGATCACCAACAGTATGAACTTGACCATCATTAATGACACCAACACTTTCAAACCTCACAGGAGTAGACAAACTTGGTGCTCTGGGAGCCATACTTTATTCACTCGGGCTAAAACCCAAAACAAACTTATTGAATTTCAGAATAACATCCACTACACCACCCCAACCTTCAGGGTCACCAGTTTCAACCAATGCGTGAACATATCTTAAACAAGCCATGGGCGTTACATGTTTATTCCTCTCCTCGGAGCTAGGAGTCTTAACCATATGCACAGTTTCTAGACCTTGAAAAGGAGTCTCATATACCTCTCCATCCACCTCAACATATCGGAACAAAGTCAGATGAATCACCACATACTCCTCTTCTCTACAAACGGTTACTGTCTTTCCATTCACGGGATATTTGATCTTCTGATGTAGGGTAGAGGTTACTGCCCCTCCCTTATGTATCCAAGGGCGCCCCAACAAGCAGTAATACGCTGGCTGAATATCCATTATGAAAAATGTGGTAGTGAAAATTTAAGGTCCAATATTAATGGGAAAATCCACCTCACCAAATACTGATCATCAAGATCCATCGAAAGCTATTACTACCAAGTCTTTAGGTCGTAAATCAACACTTAAGTAGTCGATTTTCATCAATGCGGTCTTGGGGATTACGTTCAAATATGAACTCGTATCTACCAGCACATGAGAGAGGGTTATTCCCTGAAACTACATTGAGATGTGCAATGACATATTATTATTTCTTCCTTCAGGAGGAAGATCGAAATCTGTAAAGCCCAAGCCATTAATGGTAGTGATACTGGCACAAACACTTTCAAACTGATTTCCATAAATTTCCTGCGGAATGAATGTTGTATTCAATAATTTCATCAAAGCATTATGATGTGCCTCAGAGTCTCGGAGTAGGGATATAATAGAAATATTTGGTGGAGTTTGATTGAGCTGATCAATGACACGATAATCACTTTTCCTAATGTATCTTATGATTTCTTATCTTTGGCCATGTTCAGATTTGAAGTCTGGATTGGAGCATTCATCATCTGCTTACCCTTAACTTCCACCAAGGCATTGCCATTATCTTGCAAACTTGGTGGAGAGAAAAATCTTCCACTTCTCATCATTCTTCCAATGCCAGCAAAGTTGTCAACATTCAATCTATCTTGTACTGACGACTTTTCTTTAGAATAACCTTCTTCTTGTTTCACCCCGTGATAGTAAACATCCCCACCATAATCCCATGCTACAACTTTGTCGCTAGAATAAGGAATGGGAACAGGAAAAGTAACTGTCAAAGGAACATGTCTAATTAGCACATAAATATCATATGCAGTATATGAGATGAAAATTACAACACTGTCCTTCTCTCTACCCTTATCATCTGTAACAATTTTATCAAACTAGAGCTCGTCTTAACTGATTAACTTCTGAATTCCCGCTTTAAAATTATCGCAACCTTCAGGCTGAATTTCGCAATCATAACATCCTGGAGTACGTCCTAGATACATACCTCTTTTAATCAGATATTCCTTCACGAATGGTAGCAGATTTGTTACCAAATTTACATCCATAATCAAATTTAAATCTTCCTCATTTTCCACAATTACATGGACATCTGCCCCTGATGGGTCGGCAATACGCTCTGAAGGATATTTTGGGGCCCTGGTGTGGAGTAAACCAATTAGCTTTTGTGTCCAACATATCTTGCACTTTGTGTGTTAATGCAATACAATTTTCCATAGTGTGGCCTACTCCACCATAGTGAAACTCGCACCGGGCATTAGCGTCGTAATTTGTAGGAGCCTCTTAGGAGGAGGCGGCGTGTTTCTCACAATAACTAATTTAAGATGAAGTAGACTCTGAAGTAGTTCAGAATATGACATTGGAACTAGTTCAACCATCCTTGGTTATCAAGGAGCATTCTGCTGTATTTGCTATTGTGGATGTTATTGCATTTGTTGTTGTTGTTGAGGTTGTTCTTGTGGTTGAACAACATATATTGTTACAACATTGACTTTTTGTTGGGCTCTTCTCTGGCCTCTTTAAGCATAGACAACATTGGTTTCACCTTCTTTCATTTTAGGATAACAATTGAATACTTTCTTTCCATTCCCACTTGCAAAATTACTAGTATTAGCTGACTGAATCTTTCCTGACTTCAGAACACTCTCAATACCCATCTCAACAAAACAAGAATATATACTACAAGCTACGTAATAGTTCCACTGAAGAGTACTGGTGAACATATCGATCATTTCCCTCTCCATCATTTTCAGTTGAACCCTTGCAGCGAGTTCATGCCATTTCAGGCATACTCCTTAAAGGTCTCATTAGTTTTCTGAGTCAAACTCTGCAGATGAGTCCTGTTTGGCTCCATGTCAATGTTGTATTCATAATGTTTCATAAATTCTTTAAATAAATCCCTCTAGTTCCTGATGTAAGTCCTTTCGATATGCATATACCACTCCAACGATGCCCCAGACAAGCTATCTTGGAAGAAATGCATTAGCAACCTCTCATCTTAAGAATACACTGGCATCTTACGGTAGTAAGATTTCACATGGGTATTTGGGTAGGTAGTACCACTGTACTCATAAAAAACGGGAACCTTAAACTACGGTGGGATTGTTACCCCTTGCACCAGCCCTAAGTCTGTAATGTCCAAACCCGACATTCTCAGACCTTCAACGTCCTTCAGTCTTTCCTCTAGCATACGATATTTTGGGTCATGAGTAGGAAAAATTGCTTCACTACCATGCGCAGAATACATGTTCTCATCACAATCCATTTCTAGACCCGGTATCTGAGGATTCCCTCTCACATGACGATGCCGCAGCATCTCGCCAGTAATGAAATATGTCCCAAGTGGTGGTGGTGAAGGTGGAAACTGACCATGATTAAAATGTAGACCCAGATTATGAGCGTAATCATTGACATTAAAATTAGGGATATTAAGAGCATCAGTAGTACGTGGCTGTCCCACCGAGATGTGCGTATACATATTCTCATGATGTTCTTCTTCATGACGAGGCCCTTCAACAAGAGCCCTCAACTCCTGTTGGCCATGATTGATGTTGGTAATAACTTCCATGAACTAGGACATCTATGTCTCCATATGAACCTTCATTGCTTCCACTTCAGGTTATGCTTGCTCCATTTGTTGATGTTGGTTACTCCTTGTTTGATAATGGTGGAATGTCGGATTTGTAATTCTTGATAAACAAAAGCACAACCAAGGTAAGAATACCGATGAGAAAACCTACTATGTATGACATATATGGATGCATGAGTGCATTTAATGCATGCAATGACATCTTTAAATATTTCCAGGATTCTAGAGCTTGGATTCAAGTTCTTAGGGAAAAGAAAGATACAAAGTAGTGAACACCAATAATCCAGATCTTCATTAAACCGAAACAAGAAGAAGTACAAATAGTTCAAACATCAGTACTGAGAGTGTTACAATAACCAAAGAGAGATCTCATCAAGAAGCCTGATGGTGATCCTCGAAAAAAAGACGAAAAATAACATAAGCATCTAACTCTAGATAGCTCAACAATTCTCGTCCCTTGAGTTTTCCTTTAATTGAATCTTGAGATTTGCATTCTCTTCTATAACCTGTTCCAGATGAATGCTATTCCCATTGATCCGAGTCTCTACTACGAGCCTATGGGTGTTTTCTTCCTCAAACTGGGAACCTCTTACTAGAAGTTGCTTCTCCTACTCTTCAATCTTAGCCTTGTACCTTTTCTCCATATCAACTTCAGAAGCTTTGAGGATCTCATTATCTCGACACTTCTATTTTTACTTCTTTTCAATCTCAGCAACTGCTTTCTGGTCATCTTCCAAAAAAACAGAATTGTCTTCCACCCCTTAGTATCTTCATTACAACCCATGGCGTCTCTCCCTTGAAATTTTTTAGTGCATGGGCAAGTTGAGTCTTCTCTTGGGTAGCCACTAGATACTTTATCACCATAGTCTCACGTTCCTCAAGCAACTTTGAATTCTGATCCTAGACTTGCTCATAGTCTCCCTTTGGTACGACATCAGGTTGATCAGGCGCTTGAGGGTACAAAGGCTTTTCTATGGAAAACGGCCAACAATGATCTTTTTTTCTTTCTTTAATCCACTTACTGTAAAGCACATAAGATGTGGGATCTTTCCTACCAAAATATTATCTTCCTTCAAATGGAATGCTTTTCCAAGACTTGATAACTCTATCCATCCATGAGGTACTGTCAGGCACATCATCGAATAAGGATTCTTGCAAGTACTCATTATCAGGTGGTCCTCTCAGAGCATATCCCAACTGTCTTCGAGAAAGATTTGGATTATAGTTAATTCCACCCCTTATACCCATGAGAGGTACATTAAATAATTCTCCATAATAGATGATTACTTCTTTACTCTCGGTTCTATACAAATCGTGCCTATACCAGTAAATATCCTTGAAGGTGATCCCCATCAGCCTCAGAGCCCATTTCAGAGTACAATGAGTATTAACGAAATATTTGCGATGAGTAAGATGACCTATAAACCAATGATATAAAAATGGAGCACAACAATGAACAACTCCACCTTCCCCTTGTAGACTCTAGAGTGAATAGAATGATAGAAATCTCCTAGGAGAATGGCTACATGATTTCCTTACAATAATATGGCAATAGGATTCACATCAACAAACTTGATCTCATTGAGAAACATAACCATCCCGTAAATTGCAAAATTGGCCTTTATAACAGATTCGCCCAAATAAAGGGAGACAACAGTCTAAGCAATATCAGGTTTCTTCATAGAAGTATGGAAAGGAACTTGGTGTAATATAGAAATGCCCAGGATGATGGAGTACTCTTCCAAAGTTGGTGTTAACAAATAGTCGGGTAACATGAAGCATCTTAGTGTGCGATCATAAAACTGAAATAGAGGTTAGAGGGCATCCTTCTGGTACTCACTGAGAGGCGACTTTAGACAAACAAGAGTCCTTCCATAATATTTCGTAAAGGTATCAACATTCTCGGGAGGACACATCTTGGCTAGTAGGAGAAGATTATGAGGAACAGGCGCATGGAACTTGTAGATAATATGATATTTGTGGTTGTCTTTCTTCTTAGTATCCATCTTCAAAGTCGGCCTAACGATAAGACTCAAAGACTAGAGATCCTAGAAATAAGAAAACATGTATGTCAAAAATGAGGTTAATAAAATGTTTCATGAACGCAATGGGATCATGACTTCCATATTCTGAACACTGATGTGTTGATAACCAAATCACGATCACATGTAATAGGATCAAAGGTCCGGGCCATTTCAGAATTCAAGAGAACCAAGTATCAAAGATCAACATTTGCACATGTAAGAATAATTCCCACCCCATCTCACGGGTAAATTCTAATTAGAACAAGAGTCGGGATTCCTCCATTCTAACACCTCGTCTATGCACAAAGGGTGCAAGACAAAGGCATTGTCAAGAGAACCTTGGTTGAGTGTGGTATCTCATGCCTCCTCACATGTGTCAATGGAACATTGTATTCTACATGATTATCTGTTCTAACCTATGCGTATACTGGAATGGGTAATGGGCCTTTTACCTCATGTAACACCCTCCCACTAAAGAAACAACACAACACAACAGCAACATAAAATAATAGAACCAATAATCCAGATACAGATGAATGCACACATATACGCATATAAACATATACACAGGTAAGCACATATAAATATGAACAAGCTGTAAAGCTAAAAGAAAAATAAACACCCAAAAGAAAACATAAACTAGAGCTAGAACTGACTCACTTAGGCATTTCCCCAGTGAAGTCTCCAACTGAAGCAACTCGAGAAAATAAATCTCTGAAATAAACAATGAAGTCACCATCAAATATTTATTTATCCAACGGAAGGGAAAGGAAAACATCAAAGAAAACCTAAAGAGGGTGAAATCAAGGTCTTGTGATAAAGAGATCGGGTAAGGGAGTCGATTGCGTGAGGGGAAGGTATTAGCAACCCTCACATCTGTGCAAAGGATTATATACCAAAAAAAGAAGAAAAAAAGTTTTTATTAGTTGTGCCTGACTCAATTAAGAACCTTTGTGCATACGTATCACCTACCGTGCAATGGGGATCAAGGAACTCGTAGTTCACCTAAAAAAGTTTGGTTGGTTGCATGTTTATTATGAACGATGCTATCGAAGCATGTCCTTTTTGAAAAGGTTTTAAAAGAAAAAGTCTGAAGATAAAACGGTTTGCATTGGTTGGTGTTTTTATTCTCGAAAAAGGGTTTAACAATGATAGAGTGTTTTAAATTTTGAACAAAGAAAAAGAGTTTTAGTCTTAAAAGGGATGCCAAAAGAAAAATATAAAAAAAGGGGAATCTCAATCCTCCTTGTTTCCATGCTTGTGGACCTAAAGTTTGGATCAAGGGAATTCTACCTAATGTTGGCATACATGGATATCAATCCTAAGGTTTAACTAGTTTAAATCTTGATCAAGAATTAACTAAAGATCCTATGGGGAACATGTGGTCACACAATAGAAGGAACATGCAAGCAATCAAGAACTTAACTAAGACATGAAAGCAAGCATACAACACATGAGAAGTATCCACTTACTCAAGTAGCACAAGTCTAACTATGATATCGTGCCATCAAGGTAGGATAGGAAGAGTGATAACACCTAACCATGATATCGAGTCATCAAGGTAGGATAAAGGAAGGGGATACCTAAGCATGATATCAAGTCATCAAGGTAGTATGAGGGAAGCTCTTAACCAAGACATCGTGTCATCTAGGTAAGAAGTATGAAAAAAATTGGGTCTTAACCAAGATATCAAGTTATCTAGGCAAAAAATGGAGGAGAGGGATAAACTCTTAACTATGGTATCATATCACCAAGGTAAAAATTAAAGAAAAAGGGGTTATCGACTCTTAACCAAGACGTCGTGTCATCTTGACAAGAGAGGAGAAAAGGTGTATGTCCAAAGCATCTAAGCACCTAACCGTGATATCATGTCATCAAGGTAGGAGATAGGAGAAAAATTATGAGGGTTGATTATGAACCCTTTTCCACTTGACCAATTCGATAACAAGAGTAGCACAATTCATATCATCGACGTACGACGTGAGCTACAAATGACCTGGGGACTTGAAATGGTGGGAGTCGATTGTGGACCCACACTTTGCCTTATTTCCTTCATTGAGGACTTCAACAATGCCTTCTTCGAGGTATTTTCACAAAATAAAGGGGAATGGGATCTGCCTTCGTCGAGGTCTTTTGCATACAAACAAACACAACCATTGCCTCCTCTGAGGACTTTAAATAGAATTGTCCACCTAAAGTAGGGACTCCTAGTCATGCATATCTATTCCTACGTCTCATGGAAAGGAAATGGAAATACAATGTGGAAATAAGTTAATGAGAAAGTACCAAACGGATAACAATCCGCCTTTATATAGCAAAGCATGAGAAACCCGGAAAACTTCGCGAAAGCATCACCAACAAAGAAAAGTAGTCAAAAATAAAATCGTCTGACATAAGCATAAAAGAATCATCAATGTGAAAATAAATCACAATTGGAAGGTATCAGATACATCTGAATCTCGCATAATAAACCTGCACAAAAATACAAATCTAGACAAGCAACAAGAAATGTATACATCTCATGGAATGAGACACCAAGCTGAATTACATTAGAGATAAACTGAACCACAAAAGACGTGGAACTAATGCTTTAATCTAATAATAAATAATTAGTTAATCGATTGAAAGCTATCTTGAATCACCCTGCACAAGTCAACACATGAGTTAGAAATAACAAGGAGATGTAACCAAAGTTACAAAGTTACATCACAACTTAAATTGGAATTTAATCAAGAAGAAACAAGTAGCAAAAATGCATTGGAACCATAAAATCAATTATCGACCAGCATCACATTAACACATAAAAATGCACCCAAAAAATAGAATTAAAATCAATCGAACTTGACACCAATGTAAAACAAATATGCTAACAAGCTCAAATGTGCATTAAGTCAGAATTAAATCACAACACACGCATACTTACCAACTCCGGGAAGAAACATTATACATCACATAATGCTTGAAAAGTTGGTTCAAAATAAACCAAACTTGATACTAGTATCAACCAAATATGCTAACAAGCTCAAATATACAACAAGTATGAATTAAATCACAATGTACATGCAAAAACCTTTTTCTGGAAAACATTGAATTAACACATGAAATGCTCAAAAAGATGGATTTAAATCAACCAAAGTTGATACTGGCATCAACAATCACCAACATAAAATCACTTATGCATCAAGCAACAATTAAAACATGGTTTATGGAGTATTTGTGAATTCCGGGAAGCAATATGAATATGTTAATGTTCATAAAAAATTGGTTTGAAATCAAAGTTTTAATGCACTAAATCCGAACATCAACACATTAAAATTCAATCGTAATTCACAAATAAAATGCACCCATTAAATCGGTATCGGTAACACAATTATCAAGCATTGAAACAAAATTAATTTACACGTCAAAGACCATTAAATAACTTGAAATTTATTTATGATGCATGAGTTTAAACAATTAACAAAAATTATCGAATCAGAATCAAACTACAACGCATAAGTCTCAACAATCAACAACAATTTAATCCGACGTGTAGATCTCAATAATAAACTACCATTAAATTAATCGATTCCTCATTTATCCATCATCAAGCTTAAAAAATAAATTAAATTCACACAAATCAATTTAAGCAAAATAACTTAATTCCAGTAAGCATTTATTCTTCACCATTCAAGATTAAATTTATGCAAAATCAAAACAATTTAAGAATTCACCAATTAAAATCTCAACACAGCAACTGATGCAATCAAGATCAAAGAAGTTACCGAAAATAATGTGAAACAAATGAATCGGAGAAGGTGAGGAAGATCCACGCAGAAGAGTATCGGTCGGAGGAAGCTCACAGAAATAACCGGTGGAGGGAGGAAAATGTTGGCCGATCGAAGATCGGAGGGAGTATGCCAGATGCACCGGTCGGTTGGGAAGGAGGTGCGAGCAGGAGGGCAGTCCGGCGATGATGTGTATGGAGAAGGAGGGAGGAAGATAATGTTTATGTTCTTGAGAGAGGGAAGAGAGCTTCTTCTTTTGATCTTGAGAGGATAGAGAGTTTTTGAGTGTGATTTAAGAAAAATGAGTAAATCCCCTTTTTGAAATTGAATCAAAACATTATATAGAAGTGGGATATGGCCATGTTTGGAAAATGGCAAAAAAAGGATTTTACCTTGTTTTTTGTTTTTGGCAAATGGCGCAACATATTTAGAGTTGGTTACTCGTTACCTTATCAGTGGACCACCGACACTAAAAATGTTACGCCATGGAATAACTTTACCACCAACAAGGTAACGATACCCAAAAATGACACACCAGGGAAGAACTGGACCACTAACAAGGTAACAGAACCCAAAAATATCGTGCCAAGAAAGAAATAGACCACCGATAAGGTAACGAGTAACCAACTCTAAATATGTTGCGCCAGGGAAGAATTGGACCACCAACAAGGTAAAGAGTGGACAACTCGACTGAAGAAGACTAGTGACCACTAGCTTCTAGACATGGGGACGCCATTGAATATTGATCACGAGAGAAGCGCAAAAAGGTAACATTGTAGGATAAGTAACATTTAAAGAGGCTTGTCGGGAGTATCGAGGGATATCTATGAGAATTAGTGAATCACCAGATATATCAAACAAATGAACTAACTTACCGAAGAAGATATCAATAAGATTTGGCTTATAATTCGATGCATGTTTGAATTTTTCTTTGGAGTAATATTCTAAAACAAACAGAAACACTATGCATTTTAGTGGATGCAATGTAATGATGCATGTTTAGATGATTCACTGGGAAATAACACATCGTTATAACCAGTAACCATAAACCATATTCTAATAGGTCTTACAAAAGTAAATTACAAACTTCGCTAGAGAGAAATAAAACACACTACACACTTGTGCAAGAATGCCACTGAGAGTTGAGCACTGCCGAGGGATACCAATAACCACTGGATATGCAAGGAGTAACTTGTCAACCTCTTCGCTGGGGAGTTAGAGAACTTCTGAACAAAAGTACATACATATGCTTTGGATGGTATATGGGAATGCCTTAAGAATACAACGTTCTGGGGATGTGTGAAATCTTGACAAAGAAATCCCAATAAAACTTCTTTGGGGAAAAAGAAGACTTTCTAACATGCCTTAACTGGGGAATTAGAAAGATTTCTCCAATGGAGAACAAATATACTTCGTGAATGTCCATTCACCGGCAAGATCATTTTTGCAAACATTCACTAGGAACTCACGAATTTCTGTCAAGAAATCTTTGTCATTCGGACCTTACCAATCAATAATTCTCTGTACGACGTTCGACTAGGGAGAAGAAAACTTCAAACTTCATTGAGAAATAAACCTTCATTTGGGAAGAAAAGAGCTATTGACTAAGGTGACTCTCAAAATTTAACTTCCATTGGGGACTGATACAACATCTCTTGTCACCAGGGTGAAAAGGACTTATGCACACTCTACTGGGCAATAGGTGAGTCTTGAAAAGAAACTCTCATAAGCATAAACTGCACTTGTGAAACAAACCTTGCAAGGTAATTACCAATATGTAACCTCACCGGGGAGGAGGGCTTCCTGAAAGCAAACGAGGTGTAGACTTTACTAGGGAAAGATGGGCTTATACACCCTCTTCTTGGGGAAATGCAGGCTACTTCACGGGGATAAATCAAGAAGGGTATATTGCTATACCAAATCCGTCAACATGTACTTCATTCAAGAGTAGGAGGATTTTTAAGATAACTCTCAAAAAGGGAAGATTGCACTGGGAAATACTTTCCTACGGGAAACCTTCAACCAAAAATGCTTTTATCGAGGAATGCATCCTGAAAAGCATCAAAAACTCGAGCGCGGATTCTGCTGGGGAGAAAGAAACTCACACAAACTTCACAGGGGAAAAGTATATGATTTTGATAACTTTTAAACGATAAGCTTCTATTGAGAAAAAGTGCATACCACACTGGGGAAAAGTATCCAGTTTTGGGAAACGATCGTCCCACTAAGAACTTCAAGTTAGTAACAATTCCGACATCTTTTTGCTCTCTTGCTATATGTTACTTGCGATGAGTGAACGATAGTTCCTGCAAAACAAAAAAATCACAAAATTCCCCAAGTGTAGCATGACGACTTTGTCTGCCAACTAGGCCACACAAGTTCTTATAGAAAGTCCTAATGTTTCTTATCATGTGTAAAACCTCCAAATTTTTAAATGCAATATTTATCAAAAAAATTGGACGTCTTTGCAAAAAAAACAGTAAAAGTAAATTAAAAAGAAAGATTTTGAATGAAAAGAACATTTATTAATTGGAAATTGGCCTGTAGATAGGCAAGTACATCAAGATACAATTCCTTGAACGAGGTAATTGCAAAAGAGAAAACAAAAGAGTAATACAGGAATGTCAATGTGAAAACAGATTTCCCTTGGGTTCCAACTCTGCTATAACTTTTATGACCTCGACTATCTCATCACTTTGCTTTCTGTAGAAGGTGACAAGACTGATTCCTACCGTTCAGGGTTGCCAACTGTAGTAGTGAAATGAAATCATAGATCCTCCATCAGACATAGTCATTCGCTTTCAAATCCCTAACTTTTGCATGGATCGCCCTTTCGGGTTTTCAATCCATCGGGATACCCTTTTTTGCGTAAGCCGCCCTTTTCTAATTTCAACTTAACGGGTGTACTTATTTTTTTAATTATTTTCATTTCTTTTTTCTATCCCTAGATTATTCCCAAAGTTTTTATTCCAAAAAAATTTGGTTCGCCGGAATGCCCTTTTTTTCCTGTGTCGTCGACTCAGCGAGTCTCTTTTTATGCAAAGTATTTTTTGACTGCGTCTGTGTTCATAGGGAGTGGGAAGTCTTTACCATCCATTGTCATAAGCATCAAGGCACCTCTAGAGAAAACTTTATTTACGATAAATGGTCCTTCATAATTAGGAGTCCACTTGCCCATGGGATTATCTTGAGGAAGCATTATCCTTTTCAACACGAGGTCACCAGCCATAAAACTCTGAGGGCGCACCCTTTTATCAAATTCCTCTTTCATTATTTGTTGGTACACCTGACCATGAAAAACCACCGTTATTCTTTTCTCGTTGACGAGGTTAAACTGATCCAACCAATTTTGTACCCACTCAGCTTCATCAAATTCGACATCTTTCATAATCCTTAACGAAAGAATCTCGACTTCGATAGGCAAAACCGCTTCCATACCATAAACAAGTGATAACGGGGTTTCCCTAGTTGAAGTACACACTGAGGTAAGATATCCATTTAAAGAGAAAGGAAATATCTCATGCCAATCTCTATAGGTCACCACTATTTTCTGCACAATCTTCTTAATATTCTTGTTAGCTGCTTCAACAATGTCGTTCATCTTTGGAAGATATGGAGAAGAGTTGTGGTGTTTGATTTTGAAGGACTCACAAAGCTTCTTCATCATATTGTTATTGAGATTGGACCATTATCAGTAATGATCTTTTCAGGAATCCCATAACGGCAAATGATAATATGCTTTATAAACCTAGTCACCCCTTGCTTGGTGACGTTTGCGTATGACGTAACTTGAACCCACTTGGTGAAGTAATATATAGAAACCATAATAAATTGATTCCCGTTAGAAGCAGTTGGATTAATCTTCCCAATCATATCAATTCCCCACATTGAAAAAGGCCAGGAGAGGTCAAGACATTCAAAGAACCTGGTGGCACATGTACTTTGTCAGCATACACTTAACACTTATAGCAAATTCTTGCATGGTTGAAACAATCATTTTCAATGGTGGACTAATAATAACCTACCCTCAAAATCTTTTTTGCCACGCTATGTCCACTAGAACGAGTCCCAAAGGAACCCTCATGAACCTCTTCAATGATCCTCGCTGCTTCTTTCTTGTCCATACATGTGAGAAGCATAGTATCATGACTTCTCTTATACAAAAGTCCATCATTAAGGAAAAACTTGGCTGTCCACCTTCTCAGAAATTTATTATTTGTTATAGATGCATCTTCAGGATAATCTTTAAGTTCAAGATACATTTTGATATCATAAAACCAAGTTTTATCATCTACTTCCCCATCAACTTAAAAACAAAATGCTGGCTCATCCAATCTTATAATTATGGTTGAGGGCACTGCATTTTCCCACTTGACTATAAACATGGATTCCAAAGTAGCCAAAGCATCTGCAATATTATTCTCTTCGCTTGAGATGTGGTCAAACGTGATCTCTTCGAAGTATAAAATCAACTTCAAGATATGTTTTATGTAATGAATCATATTTAGGTGACGAGTCTCCAAATCTCCTTTAATTTGGCTTATCATGAAAGTTGAATCTTCATAGACTTTCAGGAACTTGATTCTCAAATTAATTATGGTTTCAATGCCATAAATATAAGCTTCATATTTTGTCATATTATTGGTGCAATCAAAACACATTTCGGCAGTAAACGGGATATGAAACCTGTAGGGGAAGTAATAACAGCTCCAACACCATTGCCAAAGCATTTGAGGCACCATCAAACACCATCGTCCATCGCGGTCCTGGTTCAAGTCCTTCTTTTGGGCTAGGAATGGCGCAATCCTTGATATACATGATGTTTTTATCTGGAAACTTAAATCTCATCAGTTAATAGTCGTCCACGGGTTGGTGAGCAGGAAAATCTTCTAATACACTACCCTTGATGGCTTTCTGGGTAGTATATTAGATATCGTATTTAGTCAAAATCATCTTCCATCGGGCTACTCTGCCTGTGAGAGCTAGCTTATCAAAAATGTACTTGATGGGATACATCTTGGATATCAAGTAGGTAGTATGCGCCAACATATACTGCCTCAGGCGCTTAGCAGCCCATGCCATTGCACGACAAGTTTTCTTAAGCAGAGAGAACTTCGACTCATATTCTGTGAATTTCTTGCTCAAATAATAAATCACTTATTCTTTCTTTCTTGTCTCGTCATGTTGACTAAGCATGCAACCCATGGAGTTATCCAGTACTATCAAATACATGATTAAAGGCTTGCCCTCCACTGGAGGCATAAGGATCGGAGGTTCCTGCAGATATTCTTTTATTTTCTCAAATGCCGCCATGCAATTATCATTCCACCTGACCACTTGATATTTTCTTAACAACTTGAAAATTGGTTCACAAGTGGCTGTTAAATGAGAGATTAATCTAGAAATATAGTTTAATCTCCCCAAGAAACCACATACTTCTTTTTCTGTTCTTGGTTTAGGCATTTCTTGTATTGCTTTTATTTTAACAAGATCAACCTCGATACCTCTCCCGCTTACAATAAATCCTAGTAATTTTATAGATCTCACCCCGAAGGTGCACTTCTTAGGATACAACCTCAATATGAATTTTTTCAATCATTCAAACAACTTCTGTAAGTGAACAAGATGCTCTTCTTTTGTCTAAGTTTTCATAATCATATCATCAACATAAACTTCAATCTCTTTATGAATCATATTATGGAAAAGAGTCACCATTGCATGTTGTTGTACCCCAAAATTTGCCCTCTCATGTTTCCCAAGGTTTTCTCTTACATGGGTGGTTACAAACACTTGCCTAAAGAAAATGAAATTTTTTGGATGACGGTCAAGTGTCTTTCAATGGGCATGTCAACAAACTTTGATTGGGTATCTAATTCAGCTTCGATCAAGCATTGGCCCACCAGCTTTGATTGAGCATTGGGTCTCCTTCGATCAAGCATTGGCACATCAGCTTCAATTAAACGTTGGGTCCCCTTCGAGCAAGCCTTGGTACAAGTTTCATTTAGGAAAGAACCCCCTACAAGTTACCTTCGATTTACAAGGCGAAAGGCCTCTGCATGCAACCTTCGACTCACAAGGTGAAAGGCCTCTACATGTAACCTTCGACTCACAAGGCTAAAGGCCTCTACATGTAATCTTAGACTCACAAGGCGAAAGACCTCTACATGCTTGCCTTAGATTCACTAAGTCAAAGGCTCCTTTAAACTAGCCTTCGATCCACAAGGCAGAGGCTTCCACAGACTTGTATGGGATTCATAAGGGCAAAGGCTTCTTCCATGATTTCCTTCAATTCATAAGCCAAAGACTTCCTCTGTGCTTGTTTTCAATGCATAAGGCCAAGACCCCTCAACGCAGTTTCTGCATTATGACAAACAATATGACCCCTTCGAAAGAGAACTCTAAAGGTCCATTCGAAGGACACATATTGGTGTCCATTCGAAGGAGACACATAATTACTAAAATAAAGTTTGTCTTATGATGAGTCTTGGTCTTACATGTTGCAAGGCCCAAGCCTCCTACGCAATGGCATTCGAAGGAAGTGACACAAGAGGTTTCGACTCGCCAAAATGAAGTTCTCGTTTGTGTTATTTTCAAGCAGCTAAGGCAAATAGATTGGTCCAATCGAAGGAGCTATTCGAAGGACATGTAAATGATCCATTAGAAGAAGCATTCAAAGGACCATTCGAAGGTCACATAGTGTTGTCTAAAAAAAGGGTTTGGTCAAAGATTGGATCTAGTTGGTCAAAACGGAAGAGAAATATTCAAGGAAGCTTCTATTGGCTAGGATGAAGTCTTTAGTTTTGTTTAGTTGGGTTGTGTCAGAGCCAATCGAAGAACAAGGCAAATAGGGACTCAATCAAAAGCCACAATTATGAGGCCTGGAGCAATTCGAAGGAAAGTGAGGAGGCGGCTACAAAGCCTTCGAATGATAAAGAGCTGAAGCAACATTCGACCAGTCAGAAAGGGAGAGTTGATGCTTCGATTTGGTTTGAATTGAAAGAAATGAAATAAAAGAAGGTAACACTTAGGGACTGGTCAAAGACACTTTGGTGAAGGAAATTATGAGAAATTTGAATCCGTTCAAGGTGCCAAACATCACATGTCCAGGTTCATAACACACGCAAATTGGGCAAGAATACGTAATTATGGAAATTTTTCAAAGTGTGTGATTTTGTTCTTAAAGGGCATGATTAAGGTTGTTTCTTTCCATGCTAAGACTCCCTCCTCATCTCCTATAAATACCCAGCATATCTGCAAGCTGTGGGCACGCGCAAATTTCCTATCGAAAGCTACCTCAAAGAGCCACAAAAATTCTCAAAAATTCAGCAAAGTTGTCAAAACCAAAACACCGTTTGTAGGAACCTTCGATCCAAAACCAGCATCATATATTCCTCCTGAAGGTCCCAGAAGCCATCCCCAATCATCACACAAGCCTAACACATCCCAAAAGCACTCCCATAATAATAATCGATTTGGTATATTTATTTGATTCAAACTTGTTGAAATATGTATTGTTGATCCATTTAATGCATGCATATATGTTTGTGATAATGATTAGAAAAGGTCTTACATTTTACATGAGAACTTAAGTGCTGAAATTGCAGGTTACCATGTGTAGGGGTAGAAATGTTTAAGACTAAGTCATTGGATTGAGTAGACTTATACAAATCAAAATAAAAATCGCGATCGCGCTTTATTGTTTCCAAAGGAATGGGAAAAGAGATAGTAACCCAAAAAGAGGGGGAAATATTCAAGGTAAGGGGGTTGGTTATGCAAAGGGAAGGTATTAGCACCCTAAATATCTACGATACTCCGTAGGAACCTGTTGTACCCCAAAATTTTCCCTCCCATATTCTTCAAGATTTGTCAAGAGTCATCTTCAAATGGTTCAAGACTACTCAAGATGTTTGCACAGTCAAACCACCTCTTAAGCCAGCTGAAATTAGGGTTTTGGTTCTTTTAAGGAATTTGAGGTTTTCAATGGCTCAATCAAGTCTCATAGGCCTATATACATCCTCAAGCACCTACATGCCAAGTTTCAAGACTCACAGTGTCAATTTGCACAGTCAAAAGCCCTATTTGATCCACAGTCAACTACAGGAGCAAAATGGTCATTTTGCAGTCAAAAGTCAGAATTTTTGGTCAACATCTTATTTTGAGCTCACAATCATCATTTGATCAAGTCTTGATCATGATTCCACAAGCATAGCTCAAAAATCATCAAGATGCAAAAAGTTACTATTTTTGGACAGTAGAAAAGTCAACTGTAACTTGACCAGGGCATAACTTTTTCATGGTTCATCAGAAAAATCCCATCCAATGCTCATTTTTGAGGGGATGACATTTACTACGATCCATCTTCACACTCCAAGTCCAAGAAATGCTCTCATAAAAAGTTATCAATTTCTACATTATAGGTCAATTTCAAAAGTCAACAAAAGTGCACTTTAAGTCAAAGGGAATAACTGGAGATTGGTAAATCCAAATGACATGGGACCAAAGGAATTGGTTATAGGACTTCAAGACCTTTCCAAAATGTCCAAGAACATGTTCATATGATCAAAATTGAGCAAGATATGCATTGGGGAAGTTGGGAAATTTTTGTGAATTTGTAAAAGTCAACTTTGCTCAAAACACCTTATTTTTGCTAATGGGCCTCAAATTTCTTCTTGAAACTTTATCCATGGCCTATGCACGACCCATCAAGCTTAATTGAATTATTTTCTTATTTTTTATTAATTAATTGGATTTTTAATCAATATTAATTCATTTAATTAATTTAAATTGTAGGAAAATATAAAGATATGGTTTTTCAATCTTTCTGTGAAGCAAGAATGACCTAAAAAGGCTGGAAAATTCGTGCACCAAGTCAAAGATGCAATATCTCCAAATTTGGCAACTTTTTCCAATCATGAAGATTCAAAAATATATGATTTCCAATCAAATATTCAAATCATCATTCCATGGATTTTTGCTCAAAGATTTGACCTAATTTCAGTCTCCTATATATACATAAGCCAACCCTAATCATGCACACGTGAAATTTCTGCAGAAAAAGCCATAACCAATTCAAGAAAATTCAAAGAAAATTCAAAAATGATTCTTGTGTTCCAAGCCGATTCAAGGCCTTATATTGATTCAAACACGTTGCTGGAAGGGTCAGGAGTGATTTACCATCAAAACCAAGCATTGAAGCTCGAAGAATCATCAAGAACAGAGTCACGGTTTGCATTTTATTTTCAGAATCGTGCAATTCAATTCATGCATATTTAACGTGCTTTTGTGTTTGTTTTGCATTGCTAGAACTCATATGAAGCTGATGGTATAACTGAATTGGATTAAAACACACAGAATCAAAAGTTGCCATGATTGAATTTTAGGGTTCATAAGCTTTCAAATTAGGGCTTTACAATCCAGGAACAATTAGGGTTCATAAGGCATATGGTTGGAATCGTCAAGACCAGACGAACACACAGGGACCATCGCGAAATCTTTATATTTACCATAGCTCTATTCGCTATTTTTGGTCACTTTAGTTTGTGGGGGTTAAAAACCCCCGCTATCTGATTTGTTTTTACAGGTACAAAGGAAGAAGATGACTAGGTGTTGATGCATCATTGGTCAGTTTGAAAATAAGTGTGCGCGTTTTTTGGTTACAGCATATTTGATTGTTTTATATATTATATTCGCTTATTGTTATAATAACAAACGCGTGCACATGGCGTAGTGGAGGATGCGTTGGCTTGGAATCATTGGGACCTGGGTTCGAATCCCAGGTCCCCCAAAATAATTGTTTTTATTTTTCTTCATGTAATCCCATGCAGGTTTCAAAAGAGGTCCTACCATGTGCTTCAAATATCCAGGTGCCATGTGTCTTCACACTCAAATCCAAGGGTCAAGAGTGAGTGACTACCATACTCCCAGTCAACCATACGCATGGACAATCCCCAAAGTCAAACAGACTTTTGTGCAAATGGGCTTGGAATTTACAAACTAACCTCCTAAATGGGCCAACACCCCCCTGGGTTCTTTTTCTTTTTTTCTCTCTTTATATTTTCTATTTATTTAGTTAATTATTTTATTAATTATTATTATTATATTTATTTAACTAACATAATTAATTTTTCACAATAAAATTCAGAAAACTAAAATATTTTTATTATTATTAATTTCACCTTTAACTTATTATTTTTTGTAAATAAATACTAATTAACTAACTTAGTTTTAATTAGGTTAACTTTAAATTTTTTTGCAATAAATAAAATCCTTGTAGAATTAGGTTTTTGACAACCTTTAATTTCTTTTATTTTTATTTTCCTCAAGACATTAAAAAACTAAAAATACTTTTTTATTTTAATTAATTAATTAATTAGTTATTAGGTTTAATTTAATTTAATTGCAAGATAATAATAAAAATTCATTCTTTTCTCAAAAAGGGTCAAAACCCTAAGGACTTCTACGATGCAATTTTATTTCGCGCATATTATTTTTGATCATATTTATGTATTTGCTCCGAGGATGTAATAGCTTTAATTAGGACTTTTTATCTCTTTCCTTTAATTTCCCGCATTTACTTTTTCAAAGGGTTTGTTTTTGGCGATGTAAATACCCGACGCCTTGTAATAGCGTAGATTTACTTTCCGCAATTTACTTTCCGCACAACTATTAACTGTTATGCATGACAAGACTTGCCTGAAAATTAAAATCACCCTGTAGCTCACCATAACGTGTGCAAAGATAATTTAACTGAATCCTGACACACTCGCACATGCCACTCCTAGGGTACGCCTCACTTGGTTGCCTCGACGTGGTCATTGAGTATAGGGTGTTTTAGAGGTCGCCCTCCTGTCTAAAGATCCAAGTTGCCTCGAAATGGTTGCCTCGGATAAAAAGGATCTAGGACATTAGGGTTACCGCTAAGGCGTCCTACTATTGCTTTGGTGACCACATGTCCCTATAATCGAATTGACCCGAAACTCCGATGACGGTGCTACCTACTTCTCAATAGTGGGATAGTACTGTCTAAAGGACATTTACACAGCTTAATTTCTTTTGAGTAGGTAGAGGTTCTCAGGTACTTGCTCTTTCAAAACAAAAAATACTTTTCGCACTTACACTTTTCTGACAAAAGTTTTCAAACAAATACTTCATACACTCTTGAGGACTGATACAAGAGTTAAACAAAGTTTTCAAACAAACTTTTTCAAAACCCACAAACACGAGAAAAGCAAAACATTTTTGAAAACATAGTGAGCAAGTACCTAAGAGCCCGTGGATAACCACGGATAGAAAGGGTGCTAACACCTTCCCTTTCTATAATCTACCTTCCGAACCGAGAAACATCTCGAAAAGGAATTTTGCTGTGCTTTTGTCCTTTCCTTATTGGAGAAAATAAAAGACGGTGGCGACTCTTTCTTACCGCGACATTTTGCGAACCAGCATTCCAAAACAGTTAGTTCTATTTCCACCGATCACAGAACTGGCGACTCTGCTGGGGAATATTATAATAAGTGAGGTGTACCTTAGGATTAGATCACCATGTTTTCAATTGTATGCCTTGAATGCTTTAATATTGTGGGCTTGTATCGGAGTTTTATAGATCCCAACTCGGATCTGGGGATACCCTTTAGAGGTAGCAACAAACTGTGAGGGAACTGTGCGGGGTATACCGACACGGTTGAAGCAGTTACTACGTTGATGTGGCACTTTGGTGAGTACCGGTAACCCTTGAGTCAAGTCAAGGAGAGTACGGGGCCGCCGCGTGGTGTCATGAAGCATCAACTGACCTTAGAACCTTACTTGACCATCCTGGCCTCTTTAGGGGTATTGAGATGACCGACTTTGGTGCAGTCCGAAGTTGGTAGATACTCGATACTATACTCATTGAGAGTTGTTTTCTTGGAATATTTTGGTCGCCAGTTAAGTGGCTAAATCAAAACAATGAACATAGAAAACAATCCAATGATATTGAGCTCCTTAGAACCCGGTTACTATTTTCTAGGACAGGTTTTGAGCCAACTAACTTCAAGAGGGTAGTACCTAAACTTCATGCTGGCCTAAACTCTAAGGGCTGTCTGGTGTGACTTGTGTGCCTTTACCATGTTTGCCTTTTGTGAATACTTGTGGTGTGCCTTTATCATAACATCATAACATCATAACGCATCATATGCATTTGCTAACCACTTCAAGGGTTCGGATCTTCATCTTTGTTCTTGTTTTGTAGGACATGGAATCTCTCCGCAGGAAAACAATTCAGGTCAACCTTGTAAGGGTCCCTCCTCAGCTCAAGGAGCTTACATCCAGGATTCCTGAAAGCTCTTCCTTCAGTGAAATACATGGTAGACTACTCAGCTTGGTTAACACCAACATTGAAGAAGACATGATAAAAGTCCTCTTCCAGTTCTTTGACCCCCTGCACCACTGTTTTACTTTCCCGGATTATCAATTGGTGCCTACTTTGGAAGAATTTTCTCAACTTCTGAAAATTCCTATTCTTAGTCAACTACCCTACAACGGTACGGAAAAGGAACCAAAACTTGAAGAAGTTGCTCAAGCATTACGCCTGCAACCATCTGACATCAAGGGGCATTGGGAAATCAGAAGTGGTATCAAGGGATTCTTGGCAAAGTTCCTGTTTGAGAAGGCCCAAGAATGTTGGAATTCTCTCGACCTACAAGCCTTTGAAGAGATTGTGGAAATCCTTGTCTATGGGTTGGTGTTGTTCCCAAATCCTGATCAACTTATAGATATCAATGATGTCAAGATTTTTATGTCCAGGAATCCTATACCTACATTGCTTGGGGACATCCTCCACTCATTTTACACTCGAACAATGAGAAAAAGAGGTGTTCTCATGTGCTGCACTCCTCTCCTGGCAAGGTGGTTTATTTCGCACCTTCCACAATCAGTTTTGAAGAACGAGCGGGGTTTAAGGTGGTCACAACGATTAATGACTCTTACACATTCCGACATACATTGGTGTTCTCGGTCCAGAGAAAATGTCACTATCATTGATCGTTGTGGAGAATTTCCTAATGTTCCTTTACTTGGAAATAGAGGAGGCATTACTTACAACCCCTGTCTGGCTTTGAGACAATTTGGATATGCTTGGAGGGATGGCCCTCATGACATGCTGATTCCTGTGATAGTTTTTGACTTCGACAATGATGCGCAAGGACTTCGCCAAAGGTTCATCAGAGCTTGGAGGATGCCTAACAAGGTAGATAGTAAAACACTGGGGCACAAGAATTCCATCCCCCTTGAGCCTTACCTCAAGTGGGTACGAGCCCACTCCCAGAAGCTTATGATGCCATATCCTCACATTCCCCCCGTGATCAAAGACCCAGTTATGGAAGGAGAGGTCCCATACACCATTCAACATCCTGACATGCCAACATCTTGGGAAGAAATGCAAAAGAGCTGGATCCAACTCAAGGAAGAGCGGAATTATCTTGAAGCCAGTTTACATGCCAGCGAGAAGAAGGTTCTGGAGCTCACCCGCCTACTTCACGAGGAAAAGACCCTCAACACTTACATCGCTCCAAAGAGGATGCGCAGTGTCTTTTGGCATTAAGTATTTTGTAATATTTCGCCCATGAGGCACTGATGTACTAAACAATTTATTTCTTAATATGACGTGTGTTCCTTTTTGTCTACAACGAATTTGAATTTTCGAACCCTTGAATGCATTGCATAAATAGCATATTATGCATCATATGCATAATAGGTACCCTTTTTACAGGTCACTTATCTTCTTTGCTGTTTATTTCAGCAATCATCATGTCTTCTGAACCTACTACTGAACAAGCTATCAAGGCCCTCCAGGCCCAGAACGTCCAGTTCCAAGAGTTGGTAATGAGCCTAGCCCAGGGTCAACAGGAGTTGAAGACTCTGATTCTGAAGAAGAAGAAGAAGATGACTGTATTGTTCAACACTGGACGCAGATTTAGGAATGGACTACAAAATGAGGTTGATCTGACTACTTCCTCTGTAGGGAAAGACAGTCCCCAAGAGAGAAGGGTTCCTAGTCCCGTGGTCTTCGACAACGAGACGAATTATAATGATGAACAGTACCCTCCTGCTGAGGACAAGTACAAACAGCTGGAGGACCGCTTAAGTGCTATGGAGATTCAACATGTGCCCGGGTTGGACTTTGGAGACCTAGGGTTATCCTCTGGGGTGGTGATCCCCCACAAGTTCAAGGCACCTGCTTTTGCAAAGTACGACGGAGCTTCCTGTCCTAAGTTACACCTCCGATCGTATGTAAGGAAGATCCAACCTTATACAGCTGACAAGAATTTATGGATCCATTTCTTCCAGGATAGTCTTTCAGGGACTCAACTCGAATGGTTCTATCAGCTGGATGGAGCCAGTATTCGTAACTGGGAGGATTTGGCTACTGCGTTTTATAAGCAGTATCAGTATAATTCTGACCTCCCTCCTACGCGCACCCAACTCCAGGGTATGTCACTAGGAACGGGTGAAGGATTTAAGGAGTATGATCAAAAGTGGAGAGACCTGGCTGGAAGGGTGCAACCACCTCTGACTGACCGTGAGCTTGTCGACATGTTCTTGGGGACCCTATCTGGTCCGTTCTTCAACCATTTGATTGGAAATTCTTCTGTCGGGTTTACAGACCTTATCTTAACTGGTGAGAGGATAGAAGCTGGTATCAAGTCTGGGAATATACAGAAAGGTGCCTCCTCGAGCACTGAGAAGAAGCCCTTCAAGAAGGAATCTAGTGCTGTTTATGGTTCAAGGAGACAGAATAAACCGGAACGCCGCCAAGCTGTCAACGCGGTGGTAATTTCAAAGCCTGCTGCTGCTCCTCAGCAATATAACCAACAAAGGGGAGAGAGACCTAGAAGGCAGTTTACTTGACTCAATATGACCTTGTCCCAGATATTACCGCAACTACTGACAACCAATCTGGTGACTATAAAAGAAGCTCCGAAAGTTGTAAACACAACATCTCCAAAGTACAATCCTAACGCCTGTTGCGCTTATCACTCTGACAGCCCGGGGCATACTACGGATGATTGTTGGGCTCTGAAGAATAAGGTTCAGGACCTAATTGATGCTAAAGAGATAGAGTTCGAGGCGCCCGAAAGGCCCAATGTTGTGACTGCTCCCATGCCCAAGCATGGAGTGAATGCTGTAGAGGAAGACCTGCATGTAGCCTCTGTGGATGATATTGTTACTCCGCTGTTGACTGTCAAGAGGAACCTGTTGCTAGCCGGTTTATTTCCGGGATGTAGTGAAGGTTGCCATATGTGTTCCGTTTCACCTACTGGTTGTCCTTTTTTGAAGTCAGGCATCCAAAACCTGATGGATAATAAAGAAATCCTGTTCGAGAAGATTGTTGTTCCTGCTACCATTACTGAAGAAGTTTCCATTGTCACCATTTTCAACAATTCTCCCAAGGCTCCCCCGAGGAAGCCTGTCAAAATTATGCCTGCTCAGAAGATTGCTCCCATAATCATCACTGTTCCGGGGCCCATCCCCTATACATCCGACAAAGCTGTCCCTTAGCACTATGGGGCAGATGTTTATGTGCTTGGAGTTAAACAAGATTTTGATACTAGTACCGGCGTCAGCAACATCACCGGGCCTGCCAAAGTCATCCGCAGCGGTAGACTCTTCTCACCTGATATTGCGCCACCAGCTATTCAGAGACCTATTGTCATCACACCTGCAAGTGTGCCTATTTCTCCTCCTGACCAAGTTCTTAGTTCTACCCCTGCTGCCGAGTCATATGACGCTCGGGGCAAAGGGATCGCTACTGATATGCCTGCCCAGACAGAGGCACCAAAGACAACCACTGTTGAAGCATCCAAACAGGAGATGGAAGAGATCCTTAAGATTATCAAGAAGAGTGATTTCAACGTAGTTGAGCAGCTGGGGCATACCCCATCTAAAATTTCTATGCTATCACTGTTGTTGTGTTCAGAGGCCCATGCCAAGGCATTGATTGCCTTCCTGAAGACGGCCCACGTGCCACCAGAGACATCAGCTGATCAATTCACCGATTGTGTGGCCAACTTAACTGCTGATAACGGTTTGGGTTTCTCCGATGCCGATCTGACTGCAAAAGGGAAGAACCATAACGATGCCCTGCATGTCTCCATTGAATGCATGGGCACTACTCTTGCCCATGTGCTGGTTGACACTGGTTCCTCATTGAATGTATTGCCCAAGAAATCTCTAGACAGGTTGGATTGCGAGGGGTTGGAACTAAAGCCAAGTAATATTGTTTTCCGGGCCTTTGACGGGTCTAAAAGAATGGTGCACGGCGAGGTTGACATTCCAATCAGGGTTGGTTCTCAGGTCTTTGATTCAACATTCTACGTGATGGACATCCGACCATCCTATTCTTGTTTGCTAGGTCATCCGTGGATCCACAAGGCTGGAGCTGTGACCTCCACATTGCATCAGAAGCTGAAATACCCAGTCAAGGGGAAGATTGTGACAGTTCAGGGGGAGGAAGAATATATGGTCAGCCACCTCAACTCGTTCCGGTACATAGAGATGGATGGGGAATTCATTGAGACTCCATTCTAGCACTTTGAAGAAGTTCCTCAGACACTGGCATCAGTATAGACTGTGATTGAAGATTCTCCTTTGAAGATGGCTTCCTTAAAGGATGCCCAGGCTGATATTGAGAAGGGTGAGTGTGAAAACTGGGGCAGACTTCCTGATTTTACTCAGAAGACTGACAAGTTTGGTTTGGGTTTCACTGAAGAGGCTCAGAGGGCTGTTCGTAAGGCAAGGATCGGAAGACCTCCTGTGTTCATCAGCAACTCAGGAGTAAATGCTATTGAAGACGACGTGGAGGAATCTGAATTCGACAGCTGGATCTACCCTACGACCAACGGTGGACCAAGCAACTGGACGGCGAAAGACTTCATACCTATTACTTTTGTCACTCAGTAATGAACTCCTTTGTTTTGAATTTGTAACAGACAATAATTTGAAACTTTATGGCCCGGTGTCTTACCCGGGGCACCGTGGCTTCATTTGTGAGGGCTTTTGTGTGTCATTTTCATATATCATTAATAAAAGCATTGGATGTTTTTTGCATTTCAAATCTTGCGCTCCTTGTCTTTCTTTATTATATATTGCAAAACAACTATATTTACACACACTCACATATACAGGTCCTAATCCACTCTGGATCTCACTGGTAACGACTCTGCTACTGCCAGTTATGGCTTCGAAAATCCGATCAACTTAGCCGAAGACGAAGGTGAAGATGATTGCGAAGTTCCTGGTGAGCTTGCAAGACTGCTACTCCAGGAAGAGAGGGCCATTCAGCCACATGAAGAGGTAGTGGAAACAGTAAATCTGGGTACTGAGACAGACATAAAAGAAGTCAAGATTGGTGTCAATCTGGAGTCTAGTGTGAAACAACAGTTGATTCAGATGCTACATGACTACATGGAAATCTTTGCCTGGTCTTACGAAGATATGCCTGGGTTGGATACCGACATTGTGGTTCATCATCTGCCTACCAAGGAAGACTGTCCTCCGATAAAACAGAAGGTTCGCCGTATGGGTCCAGAGATGTCCGAGAAAATCAAGGCTGAGGTTATGAAACAATTTGACGCTGGTTTTCTAGCAGTGACTTCTTACCCTCAGTGGGTTGCCAATGTGGTTCCAGTGCCGAAGAAAGATGGTAAGGTCCGAATGTGTGTTGATTACAGGGATTTGAACAGGGCGATCCCTAAGGATGACTTCTCGCTACCTCACATCGACGTTCTGGTTGAAAATACTGCTCAGCATAAGGTATTCTCCTTCATGGACCGGTTTCTCCGGTTACAATCAGATCAAGATTACTCCTGAAGATATGGAGAAGACCACCTTTGTCACTCAGTGGGGCACCTTCTGCTATAAGGTCATGCCGTTTGGGTTGAAAAACGCTGGGGCAACCTACCAACGTGCCATGGTTGCCTTGTTTCATGACATGATCCATCATGAGATTGAAGTATACGTCGATGATATGATTGCAAGGTCCCAAACTGAGGAAGAACACCTTGACCATCTACAAAAGTTGTTTGACCGGTTGAAATTGTACAAACTGAGGCTAAACCCGAACAAGTGCACCTTCGGGGTGAGATCCGGAAAACTACTAGGCTTCGTCGTAAGCGACAAAGGTATCCAAGTGGACCCTGCCAAAGTGAAAGCCATACAAGAGATGCCAGTTCCCAAGACAGAGAAAGAAGTCAGAGGCTTTCTAGGACGTCTGAACTACATGGACCGATTCATCTCACACCTAACTGCTACCTATGAACCAATCTTCAAGCTACTGAAGAAAGATCAAGTAGTATGTTGGAACGATGAATGTCAGGCCGCTTTCGAATGAATCAAAGAGTATCTCCAAGAGCCACCTATTCTTATGCCACTGGTTAAAGGGAAACCTCTAATCTTATACTTGACAGTACTGGACAACTCAATGGGGTGTGCGCTGGGGCAGCATGACGAGTCTGGCCGAAAAGAGCATGCCATTTATTACCTTAGAAAAAAGTTTACCGACTGTGAGACCCGATACTCACTGCTCGAGAAAACTTGATGCGCTTTGGTACGGGCTACTCGCCGGCTAAGGCAGTATATGTTGACTCACACTACTCTATTGATTTTAAAAATGGATCCCATAAAGTATATCTTCGAAAAGCCTGCCTTGTCCGAAAGAATAGCAAGATGGCAGATGATCTTGACTGAATATGACATCCAGTACACGACTCAAAAAGCAATCAAGGGAAGTGTGTTGGCAGACCATTTGGCACATCAGGCAGTGGATGACTACCAATCTATGAACTTTGAATTTCCTGACGAGAATATCATGGTAGTGACTGATTGTGAAATACCTGGACCGGATGAAGGACCTGAGGAAGGATCCCGATGGTCTATGCACTTTGACGGAGCCTCAAACACTTTAGGTAACAGTATTGGCGCTGTGATCATATCTCCAAAAGGCTCTCATACTCCACTCACCGCCCGACTATGTTTCAACTGCACCAACAACATGGCGGAGTATGAAGCATGCATCATGGGTCTTCAAGCTGCAATTGACCTAAGGATCAAGTTTCTGAGTGTCTTCGGAGATTCCACTCTCGTGATCAGTCAGATCAAAGGCGAGTGGGATACCAAACACCCGAATCTTATTCGGTACAAGGAGTATGTATTGACGTTGATTCCCCATTTCGAGGAGATAACCTTTGAACACTTCCCAAGAGAGGAGAATCAGCTGGCGGACGCGCTGGCTACAATGTCTTCTATGTTCAAAGTCAAATGGGACAACGAGGCTCCCCGGATCATTATTTGGAAATTGGATGAACATGCATATTGCTGTGATCTTGAGACCGAAGAGGTAACAGAAAAACCTTGGTATCATGAAGTAAAGAGATACTTGGAAGCCCAAGAATACCCCGAGGGTGCATCTGTTAATGACAAGAAGTTTCTAAGAAGGTTCGCGGTAAAGTTCTTCCTCGGCAATGGCATTCTGTACAAACGAAACCATGATTCAACCTTACTGCGTTGTATGGATAAGACTGAAGCAGAAAGGATCATGGCAGAGCTGCATGAAGGTACCTTCGGAACTCACTCCAGTGGACATACCATGGCAAAGAAAATCCTCCGGGCAGGATATTACTGGTCCACAATGGAAGCCGAATGTTATCAACATTCTCGGACATGTCACAAATGCCAGATCTACGCTGATAAGGTGCACGTTCCTCCAGTTCCTCTGAACGTCTTGACAACACCTTGGCCTTTTGCAATGTGGGGTATTGATATGATCAGAGAGATCATACCTACGGCATCCAACGGACACCGCTTCATCTTGGTAGCGATTGATTAGTTTACGAAGTGGGTTGAAGCAGCTTCCTTTGCCACCGTAACTAAGAACGTCGTGGCACGGTTCATTCGGCATAACCTGATCTGTCGATACGGTGTACTGGAGAGGATCATTACGGACAATGGTACCAATCTTAACAACAAGATGATCGCTGAGCTCTGCGAGCAATTCAAGACACAGCACCACAACTCTTCTCCCTACCGGCCGAAGATGAATGGGGCTGTAGAAGCAGCTAACAAGAATATTAAGAAGATTATGCAGAAGATGACAGTGACCTACAAAGATTGGCACGAGATGTTACCGTTTGATCTTCATGGGTACCGTACCTCAGCACGGACGTGAACAGGGGCAACACCCTTTTCCTTGGTATATGGCATGGAGGCAGTTCTTCCCATTGAAATTCAGATACCCTCTCTCCGAATCATGAAGGACGCAGGTTTGAGCGAAGACGACTGGATCCAGACCCGGCTTGATCAATTAAACCTAATCGTTGAAAAGAGACTCACCGCTATTTGTCATGGTCAGACGTACCAAAAACGGATGATCAAGGCATTTAACAAGAAAGTCAAACGACAAGAGTATCAAGTCGGGGACCTGGTAATCAAGCGCATCATTCTACCTCAAGGTGATCCCAGGGGCAAATGGACCCCTACGTACGAAGGGCCATTTGTGGTTAAGAATATCTTCTCAGGAGGTGCGATGATTCTAACCACCATGGATAGTGACGACCTTCCTCACCCCGCCAATGCAGACATAGTAAAAAGATACTACGCATGATTAATGACCCGCTAGGTCGACTGGCCTAGGAAAAAATAAGGGCTTCCCGGCGAACCAAAAGGGTTCGGGCAAAAATAAGGGATGAAATGAAAAAAATCTGTACACCCGGCAAGTCGAAAACCTGAAAAGGCGGATTGGGCAAAAATGGGTATCCCGGTGGACTGAAAACCCGAAAGGGCGGTCCAGGAAAAAATTAGGGATAAGCGTAATACTATGTCTCATTGGATCACCTCGCATCCGGACTTCAGTATCAACTATCAGGTTCAGACGGCATCAATCAATCAGCTTCATCTCCAACTAAGCAACAAAGTGATGAGACGCTTGAAGACATAAAGGCGATAGCAGAGTTGGAACCCAGTGGGATTTTTCACATAGCTGTTTTGTTTCCTTTTCACAACTTGTATAAACTCTATTTTGTTCGGCGACGTTCTCTTACTAGGACGTCAGCCTCTTGTACACAAAACGCTTATTTACAGGAAAATTTCAAAATCAATACAAGCTCATTTTTCAGACCAAATTTCCAATTGTTTTTCCTTTATCTGTTTTGTTTTGCAAAGAACGTCCAATGTTCATTTTTGATATATGAATTTGATATTAATTGCTACTCATAAAATATTTGCATGCGAAAAAAAGGACTAATTACGGGTGACATCAGAAACAGGGGCAATAAGAATTGTCTAAGCGATCTAGTTGCTCTGTCCACCAAGGTACCAAGGTAAGTTCAGCTGAAGCATAGGACCAAGATACCTTCACTCCCCGCAGGGTAAGGCAAGATTCAGCAATGCCCTCCCCAAGCAGAGTTGGTCTCTCCTCAGCCCTAAAAAGGCACAGTATCTCCAACAAGTCAGCAATACTCTCCCCAAGCAGAGTTGGTCTACAGCAGTCCTGAAAAAGCTTGGTATCCCCAGGAGATCTTAATATTCTCCAGCAGAGTATAGAGATATTCCTCCGCAAGCATCCTCGGGAGTCTTAATATTCCTCGAAGGAAATATAAGATTGTTCCCCGGCGGAATACAAGATACCCTCAGTGGAGCCATTTCCTCAAAAGTTTCCCCAGGAGAGTTGAATCATCTCCCCAGTAGATTCTGGAAGCTTGTCCCCTGCAGAGTACAAAAATCTCTCCCCATCCATATTAAAAGGTTATTCCCCACCAGAGTCTAACTGGGTTATCCTCAGCAAATTGCAACGGAAAGATCGTCCTCAGCGAAGTTCTTCCTATCCCCAACGGAGTTCATCAAATTCCCTCAACAGAGCTTATCAACGGTATCCCCAGCGGAGTTATCATTAAAATCTCAGCAAGGCATCTCTTTCCCATAGAGTAATTCCCCGCAGAGTAATATCTTCGCCAGGTTTATTCCCTAATAGAGTCATCTTCTCCTACCGGTTTATTCTTGCAATCGTCTTTGTTCATCATCCCCAGCGGAAACGAAGAACTCTACTCTTCAACATCAGGCTAGGATTTAATTTTCTCCCGGCATTCGTCAAGGATTTATTTTCCCAGACGAAAATACATTCATAAACATATCACATCTCATACCTCCTATTTACGTACATGATAAAGTGCATACGACACGATCTCATTTATTTTGAGAACATCATGACATCATGCTTTTCATTCATCATGACATTGCATGCAACTAATGTCTTGCCTTTTCAGGAAAAAGTCAAATCAAAGGATGATTGCCATCAACCTTTGCAGTTCCGGATCAACACATGTATCTAGCCAGGAAATATCTGTGGACGATTGATTATAGATTCGATACCTGTAACTAGCCAGGAAAGTTATCTACATGAAGAGATTGAAGATCAACACCTGTAACAGGCCAGGAAATTATCTTTCACTCTCAGGTCAGAGATCTACACCTGTATCCAGCCAGGAAAGCTATCTCGACCAACCTTTTTTTAAGTTCCGGATCAACACCTGTATCTAGCCATGAAATATCTGTGGACGATTGATTGTAGATCTATACCTGTAACTAGCCAGGAAAGTTATCTACATGAAGAGATTGAAGATCAACACCTGTAACAGGCCAGGAAATTATCTTTCACTCTCAGGTCAGAGATCTACACCTGTATCCAGCCAGGAAAGCTATCTCGACCAACCTTTTTTTAAGTTCCGGATCAACACCTGTATCTAGCCAGGAAATATCTATGAGCGATTGATTGTACATTCAATACCTGTAACTAGCCAGGAAAGTTATCTACATGAAGAGATTGAAGATCAATACCTATAGCAAGCCAGGAAGACAATCTTTCTTTCTCAAATCAGAGATTAATACCTGAAACCAGCTAGGAAAACTATCTCCTTGACCCACCTCTCTTAAGTTCCAGATCAACACCTATAACTAGCCAGGAAATATCTGTGGACGACGGATTATAGATTAATACCTGAAACCATACAGGACAACTATATACTTGATCATCATCAGGCAACCCTACACCGGTTCCTTCTTTCAACCTACCAAGTTACAATTCAACAAACATTTCCAGATGGCATATTTAAGCCCATCTCCACAACTATCCATTACATTTCCAGATGGCATCTATAAGCCCATCCCCGACAAGATTCTGTCACATCTCCAGGTGGCATCTATAAGCCCATCCTCCTATCCATCATCTCTCCAAATGGCATCTGTAAGCCCATTCCCGACATCACATTGCTGATACTACGCTATGCGAGTGCAAATTTCTGGGCACTCTAGTGTTCAATCATCTTCCACCTTCGGATCACGAAAGGCACGCAAGCCAATCTACATCCTCAGGTTTAAGAAGATTGAATAGGGGCAACTGTTGTACCCCAAAATTTGCCGTCCCATATTCTTCAAGATTTGTCAAGAGTCATCTTCAAATGGTTCAAGACTACTCAAGAGGATTGCACAGTCAAACGACCTCCTAAGCCAACTGAAATTAGGGTTTTGGTTCTTTCAAGGAATTTGAGGTTTTCAATGGCTCAATCAAGTCTCATAGGCCTATATACATCCTCAAGCACCTACATGCCAAGTTTCAAGACTCACAGTGTCAATTTGCACAATCAAAAGCCCTATTTGATCCACAGTCAACTGCAGGGGCAAAATGGTTATTTTGCCGTCAAAAGTCATAATTTTTTGTCAACATCTTATTTTTAGCTCACAATCATCATTTTATCAAGTCTTGATCATGATTCCACAAGCATAGCTCAAAAATCATCAAGATGCAAAAAGTTACTATTTTTGGACAGCAGAAAAGTCAACTGTAACTTGACCAGGGCATAACTTTTTCATGGTTCATCAGAAAAATCCCATCCAATGCTCATTTTGAAGGGGATGACATTTCCTATAATCCATCTTCACACTCCAAGTCCAATAAATGCTCTCATAAAAAGTTATCAATTTCTACATTATAGGTCAATTTCAAAAGTCAACAAAAGTGCACTTTAAGTCAAAGGGCATAATTGGAGATTGGTAAATCCAAATGACATGGGACCAAAGGCATTGGTTAGAGGACTTCAAGACCTTTCCAAAATGTCCAAGAATATGTTCATATGATCAAAATTGAGCAAGATATGCATTGGGGAAGTTGGGAAATTTTTGTGAATTTGCAAAAGTCAACTTTGCTCAAAACACCTTATTTTTTCTAATGGGCCTCAAATTTCTTCTTGAAACTTTATCCATGGCCTATGCACGACCCATCAAGCTTAATTGAATTATTTTCTTATTTTTTATTAATTAATTGGATTTTTAATCAATATTAATTCATTTAATTAATTTAAATTGTAGGAAAATATAAAGATATGGTTTTTCAATCTTTTTGTGAAGCAAGAATGACCTAAAAAGGCTGGCAAATTCGTGCACCAAGTCAAAGATGCAATATCTCCAAATTTGGCAACTTTTTCCAATCATGAAGATTCAAAAATATATGATTTCCAATCAAATATTCAAATCATCATTCCATGGATTTTAGCTCAAAGATTTGACCTAATTTCAGTCTCCTATATATACATAAGCCAACCCTAATCATGCACACGTGAAATTTCTGCAGAAAAAGCCATAACCAATTCAAGAAAATTCAAAGAAAAGTCAAAACTGATTCTTGTGTTCCAAGCCGATTCAAGGCCTTATATTGATTCAAACACGTTGCTGGAAGGGTCAGGAGTGATTTACAATCAAAACCAATCATTGAATCTCAAAGAATCATCAAGAACAGAGTCACGATTTGCATTTTATTTTCAGAATCGTGCAGAACAATTCATGCATATTTAACGTGCTTTTGTGTTTGTTTTGCATTGCTAGAACTCATATGAAGCTGATGGTATAACTGAATTGGATTAAAACGCATAGAATCAAAAGTTGCCATGATTGAATTTTAGGGTTCATAAGCTTTCAAATTAGGGCTTTACAATCCAGGAACAATTAGGGTTCATAAGGCATATGGTTGGAATCGTCAAGACCAGACGAACACACAGGGACCATCGCGAAATATTTATATTTACCATAGCTCTATTCTCTATTTTTGGTCACTGTAGTTTGTGGGGGTTAAAAACCCCCGCTATCTGATTTGTTTTTACAGGTACAAAGGAAGATGATGACTAGGTGTTGATGCATCATTGGTCAGTTTGAAAATAAGTGCGCGCGTTTTTTGGTTACAGCATATTTGATTGTTTTATATATTATATTCGCTTATTGTTATAATGCCAAACGCGTGCACATGGCATAGTGGAGGATGCGTTGGCTTGGAATCATTGGGACCTGGGTTCGAATCCCAGGTCCCCCAAAATAATTGTTTCTATTTTTCTTCAAGTAATCCCATGCAGGTTTCAAAAGAGGTCCTACCATGCGCTTCAAATATCCAGGTGCCATGTGTCTTCACACTCAAATCCAAGGGTCAAGAGTGAGTGACTACCATACTCCCAGTCAACCATACGCATGGACAATCCCCAAAGTCAAACAGGCTTGTGTGCAAATGGGCTTGGAATTTACAAACTAACCTCCTAAATGGGCCAACACCCCCCTGGGTTCTTTTTCTTTTTTTCTCTCTTTATATTTTCTATTTATTTAGTTAATTATTTTATTAATTATTATTATTATATTTATTTAACTAACATAATTAATTTTTCACAATAAAATTCAGAAAACTAAAATATTTTTATTATTATTAATTTCACCTTTAACTTATTATTTTTTGTAAATAAATACTAATTAACTAACTTAGTTTTAATTAGGTTAACTTTAAATTTTTTTGCAATAAATAAAATCCTTGTAGAATTAGGTTTCTGACAACCTTTAATTTCTTTTATTTTTATTTTCCTCAAGACATTAAAAAACTAAAAATACTTTTTTCTTTTAATTAATTAATTAATTAGTTATTAGGTTTAATTTAATTTAATTGCAAGATAATAATAAAAATTCATTCTTTTCTCAAAAAGGGTCAAAACCCTAAGGACTTCTCTGATACAATTTTATTTCGCACATATTATTTTTGATCATATTTATGTATTTGCTCCGAGGATGTAATAGCTTTAATTAGGACTTTGTATCGCTTTCCTTTAATTTCCCGCATTTACTTTTTCAAAGGGTTTGTTTTTGGCGATGTAAATACCTGACGCCTTGTAATAACGTAGATTTACTTTCCGCAATTTACTTTCCGCACAACTATTAACTGTTATGCATGACAAGACTTGCCTGAAAATTAAAATCAACCTGTAGCTCACCATAACGTGTGCAAAGATAATTTAACTGAATCCTGACACACTCGCACATGTCACTCCTAGGGTACGCCTCACTTGGTTGCCTCGATGTGGTCATTGAGTATAGGGTGTTTTAGAGGTCGCCCTCCTGTCTAAAGATCCAAGTTGCCTCGAAACGGTTGCCTCGGATAAAAAGGATCTAGGACATTAGGGTTACCGCTAAGGCGTCCTACTATTGCTTTGGTGACCACATGTCCCTATAATCGAATTGACCCGAAACTCCGACGACGGTGCTACCTACTTCTAAATAGTGGGATAGTATTGTCTAAAGGACATTTACCCAGCTTAATTTCTTTTGAGTAGGTAGAGGTTCTCAGGTACTTGCTCTTTCAAAACAAAAAATACTTTTCGCACTTACACTTTTCTGACAAAAGTTTTCAAACAAATACTTCATACACTCTTGAGGACTGATACAAGAGTTAAACAAAGTTTTCAAACAAACTTTTTCAAAACCCACAAACACAAGAAAAGCAAAACATTTTTGAAAACATAGTGAGCAAGTACCTAAGAGCCCGTGGATAACCACTGATATAAAGGGTGCTAACACCTTCCCTTTCTATAATCTACCTCCCGAACCGAGAAACATCTCGAAAAGGAATTTTGCTGTGCTTTTGTCCTTTCCTTGTTGGAGAAAATAAAAGACGGTGGCGAATCTTGCTTACCGCGACATTTCGCGAACCAGCATTCCAAAATAGTCAGTTCTATTTCCACCGATCACAGAACCTCTTTGAAAAATCTGTATATTTTGGCTATAAAATGTTGTATGAAAATCTGTATAAATCTGTAATTTTTTTTAATGATTTTTGCACCCTCCGCGGTTACGAACCTTTAGTGCCTACGTACCACTTTCAGTGCAATAGGGGATCAGGGTACACGTAGTTCATCTTTTAAAAAAATTTAAAACATAAGTGTGTTGGTTGATTTTAAGAGATAAGAAATCATTGTCATTGTCCGTGTGGAAAACATACTTACTGCCCACAATTATGAGAAAGGAGAATTTGCATCATCTCAAAGTGGAGGATATGGCTTGGATTTTAAAATCAACAATGCCTTGCTCAACACCTAAGTGGAAAATATCTCACTTTACTACATATTGTAGAAGTATAGTTGTTTGCGTCACTATAAGAATTGACAAGAGTCTAATCTTTTGAGAAAATTTTAAAATAAAAGGCCAAAGTGGCAAAATGGTTTGAAATGAGATTGATTGACTTTTAGTCTTATCACAAAAAAATATCAAGGTATTATTAAGTTGATTGAAGTTTATTTATGAAAAGGTTTTGAAAATGCATGGACCTAGGTCCAAGTTTATTATGAAAGTGGTTCAAGTTTAAAAACAATAAGAGTTTTAAAAATGAGGGAGAAGATTTTTTAAATTAAAGAAGATGGGAGGAGAAGAAGATACTATCCTAAATCACGAGGTAAAAGCTAGGGAGAAGAACCATCTAACCAACAAGAAGCCAATACTTGACATTATGAGTCAAGATAGAATTCCCATTCTTTGGATTGAAACCAAATAAGTAAATATACTAGACCTCTTGAGAGAACCAAACTTCAAATGTATTAAGTCTTCACAAAAATTGGGCAGAGTAACGGCTGTACACAGGTGAATTCCATATTATAAACAAAGTATGTAATCACAATAACCCGCACACAAAACAAACAAACAACCAAATGTCTTGTGGTAAACCCCAATAATTCCAGACAAAATATCAATTAAGGTCACAAGGTCTCCAACATAGGAAAAGGTTTATAATCCTAAGTCCAAGAAGTCCAATACTCCATAATGCCAAGGATACTAACCAAATAGTCCAAGTATCATTAATGTTTTTTATGATTCATGTTGATTATTAAGTATCTTCAAAAAGAAAAGAAAAGCTCAAGTGAGCAAAGTAAAAAAAGTGACAAGAATATAAAGGGGATCAAGTGAGCAAAGATAAAAAATAGCATGAAATGTAAATGCTAAAAAATAAATGGTGCATAAAGTAAAGGGAATAAAATAAAGCTTAAAGTAAAAACATAAAATCAATTGTCAACAATTAGTGGTTAGTTGGATGACCATCTTGAATCTTGCATTCGGAACTCATTAGAGGATTGGTAGAACCAAAGCCTCCACACACAAGTTGCATTTGCTTTTTGTCAAGTATATCATCCCTTTTGGAATCCTCAAGAGTAGCATTTAATGATCATCGATGTTTAAGTGATTCGCGTTGACCAAAAGTGATGTAGATCCATTATAGGAATAGTAGAACCAAAGCCTCCACGCTATGAATCTCAAGGTTATTGGATCAAAGAGATCAACTTAACATACTTGGGCTTGCAAACATAGGTTTGGGCCACGAGTGATCATTTATTCGAATCGGAACAAAATTTAGCGCTATGTTAAGCAATCGTAAGTGGACTTATATAGAAGTCGCACCTATTTTGAGGCCGGTCAATAGCAATCTATGCACCATTCTTTTTGAGACATGATATAGAGATCATGCTCCAATAACACTTAGTGCAATAAGAAAGGGATGAGATAAAGAGGGGTGAGAAAGAATATACAAACCACATTTGAATTAAAATTTAATCAAACTATTATAAAATCATTCATCCTTTTTTATGGACTTAAACTCAACACCATGGATCCAATGATGTTAACAAAGTTCATGATCAAAAGTTCAACCTAAGATCAGCCAGAAAATAATCACAAAATAATATTACATTTAATATATGTATTAAAAAGGGTTTTAAAATGTCTTAAAATAGAAATAAGAGAGAAAAATATCAATTATGTTCAAATTAATTAAGAAAAATTAAGTAAGACCATAGAAAAATCAGAAATGAACTCAAATATTTTTATAAAATTTTTGGTAATTTTTTAAAGTCAGAAACTATTTTTAAAATTAAAAGAAATGAGTAAAATAAACCAAAAATGATTAAAAAAATAACAAAATAAGAAATAAAAAATAAATGAGGTCACCAATATTTGTCACAAAATCATTGGATCATTCCGTATTTTTTTTAGAATTTAAAAATGCATAAAAGTATTTTTAAATATTTAAAAAAACTCAAATAAAGTGAAAATTTATAAAAAATATCAAAACCCAAAATAAAACTATAAAAAAATAAAAATCAGAAAGAGAAAAATCAAAAATATTTTTCATAATTTTTTCAGATTTTTTGGACTTAAAATGAATTTTCTATGATTTTTTGAATTTTAAAACAACTAAAATAAAAATTAAAAAATAAAATATCAAGCCAAAAAAATATGGGCCATCTGATCATTGTCAAAACGCGTTAGTAAACAGATCAAGTGGACCTGTCACACTATGCATGTTAAGGACTTTAGTGAATAAAACACCATATCACTAATTAAATCATAAATTAAAAAAAAAAAACAAATGGCACGCCATCATTTGTTGGAATATGACACGTTGGTCATCTTCAACCTCCAACCAACGTGAAATACATGTCTCTCAAACTATAAAATCAGAAGCTCAGACCTATGTCATTCGCTTTGTCTCATCAAAACAAAGACAACCACACCTTCGCGAAAAATTTATATAAATTGTAACTCAAGCAATTTAGAAGAGAAGTTTTGAAAATGGATTTGAAATTTCATGTCAAAACGTGTTTCCAGTTAAAAGCAAGTGTTGCAACTAGAACCAGGGCAATGACAACTTCACAATGATATCAAAGTTTGAGAGAATTGGTGAAGGAATTTACCTATTGAAGTTAAATTGCAGAGCTCTGAAACTAGACTTCTATGGATCAATATAGGTCACGATTCTTGAAGGTAATTATATGGGTAGCTTCAGGGAAGATCAAGGAAAGTGAATTGATAGAAAAAATGGATTGAAAAAGGCCTGAACAATGATTTTGAAGTTGCAGAAAAGTGAGTTATGGAGCATGTTTGGCAGGGTGATTTTGGCTGTTCAAGCTTGAGGAAATGAATGGGGATGACCCTCTATTTATAGGAGAATGAATAAGATCCTTAAGCGTGTGAAATGGTGAAGTTTGGAGGGAAATCGTGGGGGGTCTGCAGCATGAACGAAGTGTGACTTGTTTAGCATCTAAACTCAGCCAAATCGTGCGTTTCATGATGCTAAACGCCTTTGGAAAGTTGCTAAACATGATTAGAAGTAAAAACGCATGGGAAACTTGTGATTAGAAGCCAAAACAAAGATTTCAAAATCTGACTTGTGATGAAACTTCAGTTTCAAGTTACCAATTTCAAAATAATGGAATTTTTAACTCAAGGGGTCTTAGGGCATGATTTTTGAAGCTTTAGAAATATGAGATTACAAGCTTTGCAATGGGAAAAGAATTGAATCAAATGGATGTTTGAGATGAAAATTGCAATAAGCCAAAGTTGAGAAAAAGAAGTTGACTTTCCATACTTAGAAATATTTCAAGTTTTTCTTTAAAAGTGACCTATAATGTTTTGTATCCAAACATGGAATTCCTCTTAGAATTTGCTCTTGACCAAAAAAGATGGCATGAAATAGACCTCTTGAATGACATTATGAAACTTGAACTATTCAAAATATCCAAAAATTGAGAGAGTTATGAATTGTTGAAGTTGGCAAAAAATCATGAAATTACCTATAATCTTTTGTATCCTTAAGGCATCTTCCATCCATTTTCTCACTTTACACATAAAAGAAGGAATAAAGTTCACATCCTAAACATCATTGTGGAAAAATAGTGGGATCAAGATAATAAAAATTGACCATGTTATGATCATTTGAATTCACATATGGGAAATTGGGGGTTCATCTGGAGGACTTGTAATCTTTCTTCATCATCAAGTTTCTTCCACATGAAAACTCCTTGAAACTTTTAAAGTGATTTGTTAATAACCATTTTAATATAAGGATGTTTTTGTAATCACTCAAAAATACCAAAAGACGAGCACGATATACTTCTTTGAAGTTCAAAACCCTAGCTCCTAGATCAAGAAAATAGTTTGAGGAACTTTGACAATTTTAAACAACCTTCTTGTGCCAACACTTTTGCTTTGTAGATAGAAGTTGTTGAGGATGATAATGAGAACTCATAGAAACCAAAACGACTTTCATATCTTGAGTATTGAGAGATATATGCACTTGTGACCAATGGGAACAAGTCCATGTCCAACCATGACAACTTCTTCAATCAACCCCTTGTACTTTTGAATCAATCTTGATAACTTTGAAATGTGGTGAACCAAAATAAATCTTGCCATGTCATTTCTTCCAAAACAAATTCAAAGGTGAGGATTGAATTTCTCAAGCTTTATTGCCTAGGTCATGGAAATAAACTCATGAACCCATGGATCAACTTGCTAAGCCACATTTCCTTTACCTACATTATTAACAAGTAAGACAAACCAACATTGCATTTTATTAATTAAAAGGAAAGTCAAAACAAAACATGCATGATCACAAAAGAAAAACAAGTCAAGGTGCTTGGTGATTCCTCAAAGAGCAAAGCTAAAGATAGGGAGGAGAACCAAAAGCCCTAATGTGATCTTGTTGTGATTGAATCAATATGGTATGATGAAGGGATCTTAGGGTAAAAAATTGGGGTACAACAACTTCCCTTATTTAAGTTTCTTCTATCTGGAGATATGAAGGTTAAAAATCTTCATGTCGACGTGATCGAAGATACTTAAATATAAAACAAACCCTATTTTTGGCCCTAAGATACCATGCAATGCTAATGAGTATGAATGCATACGAACAACTTCAAAGGGACGCAAAACACCACTGAGGATGTAGCGAAGGAAATAATGATCAAAAGAAAAACATGACAAGGAAAATAAATCATTGGTGAATCAAAAAGTCCCGACTCTATTGGAGGATGGTAAAAGATCAAAGGATATACAAACTTTTACTGAAGGAGAAACTACCAACGTTCACTGAAGGTAGTAAGAGAAAAGAATAACAACACCGGCGTTCACTGACGATGGGCTACCAACATTCACTGAAGGTAGAGAGACAAACATCGACGTTCACTGATGATGAATAAACAACCTGCACTGAAGGTAGAGAGAAAAGAAATATCATAGCACCGACGTTCACTGACAGTGAACTACCAACGTTCACTGAGGGTTGAAAAGAGATAACAATCACCAACATTCACTGATGGTGAACTGCCAACTTTCACCGAAGGTAGAGAGAAAAGAAATATCATAGCATCGACGTTCACTGACGGTGAACTACCAACATTCACTGAGGGTAGAAAAAAGATAACAATCACCAACTTTCACTGATGGTGAACTACCAACTTTCACTGAAGGTAGAGAGAAAATAACAAGTTTCCCCAAAGTCATGGTGTTTCACCTAGAAAGGGTCTCAACTTCTTCTTTAACCAAGGCATTCCGCCTGGAAAGGGTAGTATATAAGTTGTCTCAAATAAAGGGACTACCACTAGTAAATATTTCATAATGAATTGTCTCTTCCGTATTGAAAGGCTCGCCATCCACTGGAGTAATTTGACAACGAACTGCAAACTATCCACTCATAGAGAAGATAGCAGAAAAGTAATGTCGACTTTTACGGGGAAGTATAATTTGCTCAAATAAAGAGACCTGCTACTTGCTGTTATTGGGAAGGATTGTAAAAATTACTTTCTGGGGAAAGCAATATGGCTTCCTGGGGAAAGAAATATGACTTCCTGGGGAAAGAAATATGACTTCCTGGGGAATGAATCATGACTTCCTGGGGGAATGAATCATGACTTCCTGGGGAAATGCCAACATATTCCTGCTGAGGAGATAAAAGTTTTCTCGTGCCAAAATAAATGCACATTCTCAAACCAATGCTCGAAGCTTGCAGAAATCTAAAGTAATGATATTGCTGGGAACCAAAGATTAAAACAAAAAATAAACTGGAATGAAACAGTCAACCAAAATATCTCCTTTGAGAAATAAACTCAAGATGGAAATCCAATTTATCCAGACAAAGAGCTGTATGGGAAGGCTAAAGCAAAAAATCTTCCACAAGGGGTAACTCATTGGGGAAATTGAAAGAATATACACTTTCTGTTTAAGGCCGAGACTCTATTGGAGAGAGGACAACATAACTCTGCAAAACAGGGTAATATGTCAACAAAATATTAATGAATGTTAATGAACAATGATTTTCTAAATTCAACTATGTATGAATGTATGAGTGTTATCATGTATATGCTGGCAAACCAGACAAAACCAACTTGGGTACAGTAATACTCGGCTACATCACATCCAAGATGAACATTCCATGAAAATAAGCATCAAACAAGGAAACAGAAACATATTTCATGGCTTAACTTCACTGGGAAGGAACATAATCTGGAAGTAAGCAAATCATAGCGGCAAAACAATACATATACAGGGACGTAACATCCTTCTCCAGGCTTCAACGGGGAATAACACTCAGACTTCAATGGGGAAACAAATGTTTTATGGTCTATAATCCTACTGGGGATTGTAATACTGATTTCAAATAAGGCGGGTGGAAACCATATCGGCAAAACATCAACTGTGGATTTCGAGCTGACTTTATTGGGGAAACATCATACAGACTTCACTAGGGGAGATAGTGTCTCATTATCGAGATATCAACCGAGGATCTCGTACGGACTTAATTGGGGAGGCCAACACCATATCAAAGAGGGGAAAGCAAGATTTTCTCTTCAATATTGAGAGTAAGTATTGCACCAACTTCTCTGGGGAGAAAGTATGAAACCTCATGGGGATAACAACTTGGAGAGTTAAGAATTTAAACATAATAGCAAGAAATCAAAATTATGGGGATTTTAAGTCAAACCCAACACTTGGTGGGTGAAAACCCAAAAAGTTGATAACCATTTTAATGCTTCTTAAATAAAACACTGTCCTTGCCTGACTATCGTGCAATCAAACAAAATGCAAGTACTTCCGAAAGGGAGATGCTTCGTAAATGAGTCAAATATCAGCATGCACGGGGAGAAAATAATTCTATCAAATAGCACAGCCTTCACTGGGGAATCTTGGATTGAGTCTTCATATCTTGCAAACATATTCTAACAAAAAATGCCCTGGGATAGCCTTCCTGGTGAATCAAGAAGTTAACATTATAGAAAAATTCAAACTCATGGGGATTTTAAATCAAACCCAACACTTGGAGAGTGAAAACCCAAAGGGTTGACAACTATCTCAACACTTCTTAGAAAATATACTTCCCTGGTCTAGTTTCCTGGGAAATAAATACCAACAATAATGCTAATACTGCCAAAAAGAGCGACATTTTGCAAATAGTTCCATCTCAGCACACCAAGGGAACAAGACCTTTCGTCATATGAGGGAAGACTTTGCTGGGGAATCTGGTATAGAGGCTTCAGACCATGCAAATCCAAAATCAAAAAATGAACCAACACTTGACTGGGGACAATGGGATCATAAAACCAATACTGCACCTTACACCAATTGGTATCGTCTTCAATATACAAAAATCACATGCATACCAGCGAAAATGACCTGAGAAAACCTTCTCGGGGGAAACAAAACTTCCCAAAATTATTGGAGTTCTTCCATTCCTGGGATCACCGCTTTTGTTTTCCTCTTGACTTACAAAATCTAAAGTAAAAGTAAGTTGTAAATTATTTTTTGAAAAATAATTTTGTTATTGAATATTTTTTCTTTGAAAATTATTATCAATAATAAATGAAGTCTTTGTAAGCTGAATAAAAATAAGAAATACAAAGAATTGGGTAAAAAGTACAAGTTTTGTTGATAGAATGGTAGTCTGCGAATGGTGAGACTCCACGAATGATTACAAAGTTCAGAAAATGGTAATATATAACGGAAAATATACATTGAGATACAATGACCACTATTCCCTCTAATAACTTTTAAATTCTGAGCAGCAGCTTTTGTTGAAGTATGGTGAGGACCCAAGAAGATTGTTGCTTCAAAGATCAAGTCTTGTCTGATGTAGTTACTTGCCAAGAAAGTCCCTAACTTTTTCCTAAGCTGCCCTTGCGGGTTTTCAACATAGCGGGACATTTTTTTTCTGTTTATGTCTCTAATTTTTTACTAGACCACCCTTTCAGGTTTTCGGCCTACCGAGACGCTCCTTTTTGCCTAAGCCGCCCTTTCAGTTTTTCAACTTAGCGACTTGTTATTTTATTTCTTTAGGCGATGTATTTCTTGACTGCATCATCATTCATGGGACGTGAGAACCCCTCGCCATCCATAGTTTCAAGAATTAATGCACCGCCAGAGAAGGCTTTATTGACAACATACGGGCCTTCAAAATTGGGAGTCCACTTGCCCCTAGAATCAGCGTTAAAATTCATGATCTTCCTAAGCACGAGGTCTCCTTCTCTGAATTCACGAGGTTTTGCCTTCTTATCCAAAGCTCTCTTCATTCTCTTCTGATATAACTGCCCATGACACAAAGTAGTCATTCTTTTCTCTTCTATCAAATTAAATTGGTTAAACATGTTTTGGAGCCCTTCAGCCTCTAACAACTTGGTTTCCATTATCACACGCAAAGAGGGAATCTCAACCTCGATTAGAAGCACAACTTCGATTCCATACACAAGGGAGAATGGGTTTTCTCCTGTTGAAGTGCGGACAAATGTCTGATATCCATGTAAAGAAAAAGGGAGCATTTCATGCCAATCTTTATAAGTAACAACCATCTTCTGGATGATCTTCTTGATATTCTTATTAGCAACTTCAACATCCCCATTTATCTTCGGCCTGTACGGAGATGAATTGTAATGGACAATCTTGAATTCTTCAAAAAGTCGTGTCATCATCTTGTTGTTCCAATTCGAGCCATTGTCGGTGATAATTCTGCTCGGCACATCATACTGACATATGAGATTATTCTTAATGAAACGCACTACCACCTGCTTAGTAACATTAGCATATGAAGCAGCTTCCACCCATTTGGTGAAGTAATCAATTGCTACCAAGATAAAACATTGTCCATTCGAAGCTTTGGGCTCTATCATTCTAATCATGTCGATACCCCACATAGAGAAAGGCCATGGGGAAGAAATAACATTGAGAAGTGTCGGAGGCACATGAATCTTGTCCGCATAAATCTGGAATTTATGGCATTTCTTTGCAAATCTGTAACAGTCAGGTTCCATTGTCATCCAATAGTAACCTGCCCTTAGCATCTTTTTAGCCATCGAATGTCCATTGACATGAGTTCCAAATGAACCTTCATGAATATCATGCATCAACATGTCTGCTTCGTGTCTATCCACGCATCTGAGCAAGACCATGTCATGATTTCTCTTGTACAACACATTTTCACTAAGGAAGAAGCTCCCAGCCAATCTTCTCAATGTCTTTCTGTTTATTCGAAGCACCAATCGGGTATTCCCGAGTCTGGAGAAAATGCTTGATATCATAATACCAAGGTTTCTCATCTGCTACCTCTTCTGTTATAAACACATGAGCGGGCCTATCCAATTGCCGAACTATAATTCGAGGTATATCATTCCAAGTATTCACTTGATACATAGAAGCCAGAGTTCCCAGAACATCCTCCATTTGATTTTCGTCTCTGGGGATGTGATGGAATTCAACTTTATTAAAGAAGGGTAACAATATTCTAGCATAATCTTTGTAAGGGATAAAGTCGGGGTGACGAGTATCCCACTCTCCTTTAATCTAGTTTATTACCAAAGCTGAATCGCCATACCTATCTAGAATTTTAATTTTGAGATCAATAGCTTCCTCGAGACCCATGATGTAAGCCTCATATTCTACCATATTATTAGTACAATCAAATGTCAACTTTTCAATAAAAGGAATGTGTGATCCATGGGGAGTGAAAATCACAACACCAATTCCTTTACCATAAGCATTCACAGCTCCATCAAATATCATACTCCAGCGAGATTCAGGATCAGGACCTTCCCTAGGCAATGGTTTATCACAATCTTTCACTTTCAGAAACATCACATCCTCATCGGGGAAATAATACATCAAAGACTCATAATCATCAACTGGTTGGTGAGTAAGATAATCTGCCAACACGTTGCTTTTAATAGCTTTTTGGGTGCGGTATTCGATATCATATTCAGATAACAACATCTGCCAATGGGAAATTCTCCCAGTAAGAGCAGGCTTTTAAAAAATATACTTGATTGAATCCATTTTGGAGATCAAACAAGTAGTGTGATTCAACATATAGTGCCGCAAACGTTTTGCCGCCCAGGCTAGAGCACAACATGTCTTTTCCAGCATGAAATACCGCAACTCACAATCAGTAAAAAATTTACTGAGATAATAAATGGCATACTCTTTCTTCCCTGTTTCATCTTGTTGTCCCAGAATATAGTCCATGGAATTATCTAACACTATCAGATACATAATCAATAGTTTTCCTTCAACAGGAGGGAGCAAGATAGGAGGTTCAAGCAAATATTCTTTAATACTTTCAAATGCCCTTTGACAGTCATCTGTCCACACACAACCTTGATCTTTCTTTAACAACTTAAATATCGGTTCACACGTTGCAATCATGTGGGAAATGAATCTGGAAATATAATTCAAACGCCCGAGAAACCCTCTGACTTGCTTTTCAGTTCTCGGTGCTGGAATTTATTAAATTGTTTTGACTTTATCAGGTTCAACTTCAATCCCTCTCTGGCTAAAAATGAAACCCAACAATTTCCTTGACCGAACACTGAAGGTACATTTATTTGGATTCAAGCGGAGACGATACTTCCTCAAATGCTGAAATAACTTCAACAAATATGCTACATGCCCTTCTTCAGTCTAGGACTTATCAATTATATCATCAACATATACCTCAATTTCCTTCTGCATCAGATCATCGAATAGGGTTGTCATAGCCCTCTGGTACGTTGCACCAACGTTCTTCAACCCGAAGGGCATCACTGTGTAGCAGAATGTTCCCCAGGGTGTGATAAATGTTTTTTTTCCATGTCCTCAAGAGTCATCCTTATTTGATTATACCCGAAAATTCGTCCATGAACAAGAAAACTTTGAATTTTGTTGTGTTATCCACTAACATATCAATGTGTGGTAATGGAAAATCATATTTTGGACTAGCTTTATTTAGATCTATGTAATCTAAGCACATGCGAACTTTTCCGTCTTTCTTCGGTACTGGGACAATATTGAAAATCTACTGAGGGTATAATGATGTCACAAGAAAACCGACATTAATCTACTTTATAACTTCTTCTTTTATCTTCACTGCCATATCTGGGTGAGTTCTTCGCAACTTCTGTTTGATTGGCGGGCAATCTGGCTTCAGCGGCAAATAGTGCTTTACAATATTTGTATCTAGACCAGGCATATCTTGGTAAGACCAAGAAAAAATATCCACATACTCTTTCAACATCTCAATCAACCTGCTCTTCACATCAGGATGCAGTAATACTCTGATGTTGACTTCCTTCAGATCTTCTTCTGAACACAAATTTATTACTTCCAATGGCTCTTTATATGGCTGAATGGCATTCTCCTTGCACTCAAGCAACCGTGAGACCTCTTCCGGAATCTCATCCTAGTCTTCTTCTTCGGCCCCATACACAGGACATTCAAAGTTGGGAGAGGGTGCAGGGTCATTGTATTCAATGGGTTTTTTAATTAATCTGCACATATAATTTATGATTGCTTTTAGAAACTGACACAAATAACAAGTGATCATGCAGATTGAATTTCAGTTATTATTTATTTTGAAAGGTATTTTTCTGATTACCATTTTCCAAGAAAAAAGCGAAAAGTAAAAACACAATTTAGGAAACAAAGACAACTTTTATTATTGATTTTAAAAATCAAAGCAACCAGATAAGCCCATACAATATCAATACTTTCACCTTGGGCAGAGTGAAAGCTTTTCAAAGAGATTAACAAAAACAAATTACTTTGAAACATGTATGCAAGAGGGAACATCAATGGTGATGCAGTTCTGAACCCTAACTCCATGCGTCACATAATTTGGCATTTTTTGGCTCTGCTTCATCTTCCACAATGGCATTAATCTCGGAAATAGTTGGATGAAGATAACCCCCGCTATGAAAGATGTCTTGATACTTGCCTGCAACAGACTTAGGCTTCATGCCCTTACCTTTATCATTCTTCATAGAGAATCCCAAGCCAACTCTATTCTTGTTTACAGGTGGATCAACAATCTGTCCCCATACTTCACTACGGCCATTACGGACAACATGTTAAGCATACTTAAACAAAGCCATAGAATTCTCATTTCCTCTTATATTATCAATGGATAAAGCTTGGAACCGGGTTCCAACAGCATCTTTACCCGCCTCCACAATGCTGAAAGAGGACAAACGAGATATCAATAATGCTTATTCTCGATTTATAATTACCACTTTTCCTTCACACACAAACTTCAACTTCTGGTGTAAAGTCGAAGTGACAGCCCCTACCTCATGTATCCACGACCGTCCCAGCAAGCAGCTATAAGCGGGTACAATATCCATGACCTGGAAAGTAATCTGAAACAAATGTGGGCTTATATGAATAGGCAAGTTCACTTCACCAATAACAGATTTCCTTGATCCATCAAACACTTTCACAATAATGCCACTTGGACGCATGGGCGTTCCTTGATATTTCAACTTCATAAGTGTGCTCCTTGGTATAACGTTCAATGCAGATCCATTATCAATCAACACATTATATAATGAATCATTCTTGCAATTCATAAAGATGTGGAGGGCCAAATTATGATTCCTTCCTTCATCGGACAGTTCATCGTTGCAGAAACTCAGGTTATTACATGATGTAATGTTCCCTACGATACTGCTGAATCGGTCTACAGGCATATCACTTTCCATGAAATCTTGGTCCAATACCCTCATCAAAGATTCTCTTTGATCAGAGGAGTTCATCAATAAAGCCAAGATAGATATTTTTTAAGGAGTCTGCAGTAGTTGATCTACAATTCTGTAGTCGCTCATCTTGATTATATTCAAAATATCATCCACTTCTTTTTCTATTGTAGCTCCACTAGATTCACCCACTGCCTTCTTAGGTTCAACATTTTCAACAATTTTCTTTCCAGTACTAACATCTCCATGAACAACTTGTGAAAATAAACGACCGCTGCGGGTTACTCTGCTAGTCTGAGAAATATTTCCAACATTAGGAATTGGCTGGATGGGAACTTCCACACCATCCTCTAAAATTGTAGCACTATATTTGTAGGGTACAACCTTGTCTGACTCGTAGGGGACATGAACCGACAAACTAATAACCAATGGAGTAATAACTGTCTTGCTATGATATTCAACTTCAAAAGGGGTGGGTGAACCAAAGCAAGGCACAATAACATTTACTCCCTCTTCAACATATTCAGTCATTACAGAGTCATCTTTGGAAAACATATCTTCATTTGAGGAGAAGAACTCATCTGCAGAGGCATAATCATCATCTGACTCTTCTTCAGCCAAACAAACCTCAATCTCATCAACGCCATGGTAATCATCCCTTTGGCCTATAACCTTAATAGTTCCATTATACAATAGAAAATGATCACCTTTCCTAACAATTGAACATCCTCGGAAGTCCCGAAAGCAAATTTGGCAAGATCTATATTGATGTTCTACCTTACCAGCCATGTGGCAGAAAGTAGCATGCAATCATATAAGATCCTCATTCATATATTTCACATCAAAGATTCTGAACTCTCCAGGACATCCAAAAACCATGTTTACTTCCTCTTCATACTCTGCTCTAGGCCTGATTATATGGATGAGGCCCTCATCCATCATTTCCTACAAATCAACCTTTATCTTGTCACAACCATGTATATCCGTACTGAAAATAGCACAATCGGCATAGTCATGTGTATAATAGCTAATTCACAAAGGTCTCAATGCATTTTTACCAAATCTCCTCTAAGAAATTTAATATAAAAAATTCAGAAGTCGCCTGGACAACCAGCCACCATGTTCACAACATTAGCTCCACCATGCTTTGACAAAGGATTATCTTTCAGATTAGGGCCAACATCCTTGAAAGATAAGATACCAGACTTCACCAATTTTTGTACTTCAGTTTTCAAAGGCTAGAAATTCTCAACATTGTGCCCTGGTGCTCCCTGATGAAAAGCACATGTTTAGTCTGCCTTGTAATACCAAGGCAATGGTGTTGGTATAGCGGGAGGTGGTCAGGTATGAACCAACTTCTTTTGAATTAACGCCGGGAGTAATTCTGTATAGCTCATAGGGATAGGGTCATAACTCCCCCTTCTCTGATTATACCCTTGATTCCCCTGATGGGATGGTCTCTGATAAGCAACGGTGGTTCAAGCTACACCAACAACTGGAGTTACTGAGGCGACTTGTTGATGGCGCTGATAATTTCTTCTAGGAGGATTAACCATCCTCTCTTGCATAACAACATTTGTATCTCCTTCCTTATTTTTAGAAAATCCATAGGATGGCTTTTTCGTACTTCTGGAACTTTCACTTCTTGTTAAACGACCCTTTCTTACAGCCTCTTCTAAACGGATACCCATGCCCACCATTTTAGTAAAGTCACGTGGCGCACTCGCTACCATCCTCTCATAGTAGAAAGCACCTAGAGTTTTTAGGAAAATATTAGTCATATCCTTCTCTTCCATGGGAGGAATCACTTGGTCGGCTACCTCATGCCATCTCTGTGCATATTCTTTGAATGATTCCCTATCCTTCTAGACCATGGCCCTGAGTTGATCACGGTCAAGCGCCATGTCCATGTTGTATTTGTATTTTCTGATAAATGCTTCTCCCAAGTCGTTGAAAAAATAGATATTGATGTTGTCCAAACTCATATACCACTTCAACGTAGCACTAGTCAAACTATCCTGAAAAAAGTGAATCAACATACGTTGATCATCGGTGTGGGTGGACATTATTCTGTATACATCACAAGATGAGCACGAGGACAAGTGTTGCCCTTGTACTATTCGAATTCTGGGACTTTAAACTTCTCAGGTATCTTGACATTCGGGACCAAGCATAAATCATTCACATTCTTCCCGAACAATTCCTTTCCCTTAAGGCCCTTCATCTCCCTCTGCATCTTGTCAAACTAATCTTGAAAGTCATCCATTCTATCATAGAGACCCAAGCCTTCGCTTGGGGGAGGAAAAGGACGATACATACCATCATTAGAAAATGGGACCATATTCACCGAAGGAGTTGCAGCAGGAGTAGCATGCACCACATGAGGTGCAGGAGTAACAGTAGTCTGAACAACTGGAGTAACTTGAGGATCAAGATTGAAACCTTCAGGCATAAAGTTATCTGGCATTCCCCATGGATAACCTTGAAGCATGCGATTCTGAACAACAGTTGGAGTAGCAGACAAAAGAACACTCGGAGCTTCAGTAGTAACCCTTATGTGTTAAGGTTGAACACTTGGTGACTAATTCTGAGTAGCCACCAAAGATTCCATCAGAGAAGTGAGATTGGCCATGTCGTCCTTAAGAGCAGAAACTTCCTTGTGCAGCTCACGATTCTCTTGTTCTAAGTTGTCCATCTTCCTTCTGAAATTAGCTCGAGTATTATAATGGTGAGACAGCTTGCTGAACGAAGTAAAGAAGCTTGGTAAGACACCTGTATAAGAATAACAAATGCAAGAAATATGTTCAATATGATGCATGATATGCAATGCACATGATTTATTTTATTATTAATATTTCAAGGGACTTAAATATTTATAGACACATTGCAAATATCAAAGTAATAACACATTTGAAATACTAAAAAAATTTATTATAATAATTTCAAAATGGATTACAAGTTTCAATAAACCCAAGTACAAGATGAAAATAAAGTCTAAAACCCTAAGAAGTAAAGCTGATGGAGATCACTCTATACGTTGGCGCTTCCCTGTAAGCCTGGAAATTTGAGCCTTCACCCTCTGGTTTTCTTCCGTATCTCTGGTGGCAACCTCCTTCCAATCACCTGAATAATGAAGTGAGCAACTAGCATATGACCGAGGCTTAGGAAATCTCTAAAGTTTGACACTTATTCTTCCAAGCATTCTTTCCTTGCTGCATCTTGACCAAAGCAAGTTGTATCTCTTCCACATCATCCAATAAGGGAGGAGTGGTCTTCACAAACAAATCAGGCATAAGTGCTTCCCGAGAATACGGAATCTTTAACTGAATAGCTCTCATTTGAACCCACTTAAGATAAGGCTCCAAAGAAACATCCCCCCTAGGTTCCAAGTCTTTCCTACTCTTTCTATGAATGTGACGCCAGGCCTTCGCAATCTGCTCCCTAGCTTCCTTATGGTCTTCTCCCTCCTTCTAGAAGAAACTACTTAAATGAATACTATCTAGTTTATCCCTCATTGGATAGCCAAGCTGTCGTCGTGCAAGAATAGGGTTGTAGTTAATTCCTCCCTTTGTACCAAGAAGAGGAACATTGGGGAAATTACCACAACCGTCAACAATCTCTAAACCATGGTAATCAGGATGATACTAATAAATATCTGAGTGAGTAAGTTCCATGATCTTAAGAGCCCAACGGGGTTCCTTCCTGACATCCCAAAAAGCATCAGACTGAGGCATATGAGAAATAAACCACCGGTACAATAGAGGCGTGCAACAGATAATCACCCCCCATGATAAAAATTCCGAAGATGAGTAGAGTAATAAGCATCACCCAACAATGTAGGAAATGGGTTTCCAATCATTAAGATCCTGAGAAAAACAAGATTTCTCCATTAATGCAACATTAATACAAACTTGTAGCATTAATGCAAACTTGTCCACATTAGGAAATAAAAACAACCCATAAGCAAGTAGAGCAAAGATAGCCTCAATAGCGACTGTACTCTTCATCCTGGAAAAGTAACGAGCTTTCTCCAATAAGAACTGAGTTGGTAATGCTCTAATCCCTCCTTTAGTAGTAATATGGGCTTCAACCTCATACTTCCCTAGATGGATCAAGGCAGCAATCTCTTGTGGTTTTGGCTCACCCTCCAAACCAGTAAAAGGAACACGATAGGTAACAGGTAAATCTAAGAGATAAGAATACTCCTCTAGTGTAGGCATCAACTGATAGTTAGGGAAAGTAAAGCAATAATACATCGGATCTTAGAACAGGACCAAGGTCGAGAGAATTCCCTCCTTCACCCTAAGCTTCATGAGAGAAATGATGGATCCATACTGTTGTACCCCAAAATTTGCCCTCCCATATTCTTCAAGATTTGTCAAGGTTAAACTTCAAAATCTCCCAAGGGTTGCACAGTCCAATGACCTCCTAACAGTCAAAATTAGGGTTTTGGTTCTGGTCAAGAAATTGAAGTTTTTAAGGGTCCAAACAAGTCCCACATGCCTATAAACATTGCCAAGCATCCATATGCTAAGTTTCAAGACTCACAACACAAGATTGCACAGTCAAAAACCCTAATTGCTTCACAGTCAACTGTAGGGGCAAAATGGTCATTTGACAGTCAAAAGTCAAAATTTTTGGTCAACATCTTATTTTGAAGCCACAAACATCATTTGATAAATTCTTGATCATGATTCTCAAAGCATGGCTCAAAAAGTCTCAAGATGCAAAAGTTTCTATTTTTGGATAGTTGGAAAAGTCAACTGCAAATTGACCAAGGCATAACTTCCACATGGTTTATCAGAAAAATTCCATCCAAAGCTCATTTTTAAGAGAATGACATTTCCTACAACTCATCCTCACACTTCAAGTCCAAGAAATGCTCTCACAAAAAGTTATCAATTTCAACATTATAGGTCATTTTCAAAAGTCAACAAAAAGGAACTTTAAGTAAAAGACCATAACTTGATATTGGTAAATAACAATGATATGGGACCAAAGACATTGGTTAGAGGACTTCAATACCTTTCCAAAATGTCCAAGAACATGATCAAAGCTTAAAAATTGAGCAAGATATGCCTTGTGGAAGTTGGGAAATTTTTGGGAATTTTGAAAAGTCAACCTTGCTTCAAATGCCTCAAAATTGCTAATGGGCCTCAATTTCTTCCATGAATCATCACCCAAAGGCTATGCACGACCCATTGACATCCAAGGGAGTTATTTTATCATTTTTGATTAATTATTTGAGTTATTATTATTATTAATTCACTTAATTAAAATTAAATATGACAAAAATAGCAAATCATGTTTTCCAAATCTTTTTGTGCAGCATATTCTCTCATTATAGCCTAAATATTTCGTGTACCACATCAAAGGGACCAAATCTTCCAAATAAGCAAGTTTTCATGGCAAAAAGAATTGAAAAAGATCATGGAAAATCACAAATTCAAAAGCATTGAATACATGGATCATGGGCTTGTTTTGCTTGACCTAATCATGCTACATACATATACAAACATAACCTAGTGCATAAAAACAAGAAAGTTGCGCCCAAGATCAAGAACAAAACGTGCATTTTTCACAAAAAAAGTTGAAACTGTTTTCATAGTTGCAGTGTGATTCAAGGTCTCAAAACTATTCCAAAGGCTTGCTGAGACATCCAGGAGGCATTTGCAATTGAAACTAAGCTTCCACGCGCAGAGAGTCGGTAGAATGCCATCGCCCGGTTCATGAAAATTTGCATAATCGTACTTTGAATTCCATGCATGATTCGTGACTTTTAATGTTCGATTTATACTAACATGAACTCTCTAAATCTATTGGTGTCTTTTAATTGAATTAATATCACCTGTATCCAAAGTTGCCATGGAAATTTTCTAGGGTTTTAGAAGCTCCAAAAGAGGGGTTCATTCATCTGAAAAAATTGGACAACCAGACTAGTACTATCGAAATCAGGGCATCTAGACGAAACGATTGACCATCTCGCGCTCAATTTATGATGAACCATGCTCTAATCGCTATTATTGTATATTGTAGTTAGTGGGGGTTTAAAACCCCCGCTATTTGCTTTTAGTTACAGGTACAAGAACGAGGAAGATGCCTAGGTGTCATAACATGATGGGGTAAATCAAATGTTGGCGCGCTTTTTCTTGGTGCAGATCACTAGTCATTATTTTCATATATATTATTTATCTTTCATTATATTAACGAATGTGTTAAATGACTCAGTTGGCTTGTGCGTTGTCCTGCAGGTATTGGGACCTGGGTTCGATTCCCAGGTCCCCCACCCTTTCCATAATTTTTCTTCTAATGTAATTCTGTGCAGCATGCCATCCAAGGACCATCATGCGTCCTCACTATCTAGCCTGCCAAGTGTCCAGGAACTCCAATCTAAGGGCCAAAATGAGAAGACTACCATAGATGCTAGTCAAGCATTCTGCACGTGATCTCTGAAAAGTCAAAAAGGCCTCATTCTGATGGGCCAAAATGCTCACAATAAACCTCCTCAATTGGGTCAACCACCCCCCATGTTTGCATTTTCTTTCTCTCTTTTTGTTCTTTTCTTTTATTTATTTTAATTATTTTAATTGTTTCTTTTAATTCACAAAATAATTTTCATAATACAAAAAAAAAAATCATAAAAATAAAATATGTTTATTGTTTTTAATATTTAATTCACTAGTATTTTGTTTTATAATCAATACATAAAAATTAGGTTTTTAGCATTTTTTATTCTTTTCTCATTAAATAAAATTTTCTTATTATTATTATTATTAATCATTAATTATTCTTGTAAATAAACTTGTAATTAGTTAATTAGGGCTAAATTAGGTTAAACTTAGACAATTTTTTTTTAATAATTAAAAACAAATTTAGAATTAGGGTTTTATTTAACTTTTAATTTCAATTAATTTTCCTTTTTTTTCATAAATACCAAAAATATAAAAATAATTTCTTTTCTTTATTTAATCATTAATTAATTTGTAATTTCAATTTAATTTCTTTAAAGGGTCCAACGCCCTCACACTCCCGATTCTAATTTATCTTCGCGCGTTTGTCCTTTATTTTCATTTCAAATATTATGTAATTGCCCCAAAGCTTTGTAATAATTAGGACATTTACTTTCCGCACTTTTATTCAAAATCGTGTCTTTGTTAATTTGGCGATGTATAGACCCGCGCCTTGTAATAGCGTACGACCTTTATTTTCCGCACTTTAAATTCCGCACCTTTAAACTGTTAATCACATGAAAGAATGTATGCCCAAATAAAATCAAAGCGTAGATCACCCAATGCATGACAAGACAAATAATAACTGAAAATGACACACAATTCACACACCACTTCTAGGGTACGCCTCACTGTTGCCTTGCCCCTCGAAACGTGGTCGTCGAGTATAGGACGTCTTAGTGAGTCCTTATGTTCCATTGATCTGGTTGCCTCGAAACAAGTTGCCTCGGAATAGTTGCCTCGGAATAAAAAGATCAATGGCATAAGGGTAGCTTCTAAGGTGTCTTACTGTTGCTCGGTGACCACATTGTCCCTAAACTCGAATTGACCCGAACACCTCCAACGGTGGTGCTGCCTACCTCTCAATGGTGGGATGGCACTACCTTAAGGACTTCTACACAGCTTAATTCCTTAGGGTAGGTAGATGACTCATAGATACTTGCTCTAATTCAAAACAAATCAAAAACTCTTTTCACACTGACACTTTTCAAAAAGCTTTCAAAAACAACTTTTCAAACACTCTTGAGGACTAATACAAGAGTCGAACTGAAATTTTAAACGAAAACTTTTTCAAACCCACTCACAATTGAAAAGCAAACATTTTGAAAACACAAATGAGCAAGTATCTAAGAGCCCATGGATAACCATGGATAGAAAGGGTGCTAACACCTTCCCTTTCTATAAATCTACCTCCCGAACCGAGAACTAATCTCAATAAGGAATTTTCCTGTGCTTTTTTCCTTTCCATGTTGGAGAAAATAAAAGACGATGGCGACTCTTGCTTCGGCGACATTTCGCGAACCAGCTTTAAACAGTCAGTTCTAAATCCACCGATCACACATACTTCTTCCAAAAATCTGCAGAACACTCAATCTCGGTAATTAGACTGATCAACTCATTTATCTTGGGATCTTTGAAACTGTATTTTTTGGTCTTTCTTTTTCCATAATCCATGGTCAAAAGGTACCTGAGATATTCACAAACGGTCAAATTTCAAGTCCCTTGAAATAATTTTTTTCAAAAGATACTTATGAGTGCATGGATACATGATGCAACAATCACACACAAGATCCCAAACATAGGGTTCATAGGTTCAACGTCACGAGCATGAAGTCGAAGGTACTACCCATAAGGTATGGACTAAAAGTTATCACCTGCCGAAGAAGGTTCTAGAGGTTCCCAGAGTCTACATCCTTCCTTTGGATATTACCAACTTCTCGATTAACTCGGTAATTAGTAATATTCTCAAGAAAAACTCGTCTGAGCGTAGTATCACGTGACAACTATTTGCAGATTACTCCGTCATAGCTTTCGCACTACACCTAAAAGACCAAGATGGGTTAGGTATTCTATGGTCCTCAGCTTCAGCAGGCTCTCAGGTCGAAAGTAGTAGGTATTCTCGATTACTAGGTAAACGACACTACAGTCAAAGGGGCCTCCACTGAGTCGGGGATCTCATGCCTCCTTTTTTGGGATTACTCCCTCAAAGTTAACATGATTATACCGCCCGTCCTATCTTAAAGTTTTCCCAAGTTTGGGTATAGGACTTATAAGTAATCACCAAACACCCTGAAAATTAGGAAAATCCAGACAAACATATATACAACATATAACACATAAACAACAATAGCACATATACAGATATAAAGAATGATAGGCTCAACCCACTTAGGGATGGACCAGCAATAGCTCAATCTTTCCCCAGTGAAGTCGCCATTTTTTTCTGTAGTGGTAGAAATGTTTAAGACTAAGCCATTGGATTGACTAGATTTATACAGATCAAAATAAAAATTGCCATCGCGAGTAACCCAAAAAGAGGGGGAAAGATTCAAGGTAAGGGGGATGGTTATGCAAAGGTAAGGTATCAACACCCTAAACATCTACGGTACTCAATAGGAAAAATAGATGGTGGAGGTGAGAAAAGAAGTATTTTTTTTATGATTTTTGCACCTACCGCGGGGTTGCGAACCTTTAGTGCCTATGTATCACCTTCTGTGCAATAGGGGATCAGGGTACACGTAGTTCCTCTTTTAAAAAATTTTAAAACACAAGTGTGTTGGTTGATTTTAAGAGATAAGACATCATCGTCATTTCCGTGTCGAAAACATACTTACTACCCACAATTATGAGAAAGGAGAATTTGCATCATCTCAAAGAGGAGGATATGGCTTGGATTTTAAAATCAACAATGCCTCACTCAACACCCAAGTGGAAAATATCTCACTTTACTACATATTGTAGAAGTATAGTTGTTTGCATCACTACAAGGATTGACAAGAGTCTAATATTTTGAGAAAAGTTTCAAAATAAAAGGCCAAAGTGGCAAAATGGTTTGAAATGAGATTTATTGACTTTTAGTTTTCTCACAAAAAAAGTCAAGGTATTATTAAGTTGATTGAATTTTATTTATGAAAAGGTTTTAAAAATGCACGGACCTAGGTCCAAGTTTATTATGAAAGTGGTTCAAGTTTAAAAACAAGAATAGTTTTAAAAAGGAGGGAGAAGATTTTTTAAATTAAAGAAGATGGGAGGAGAAGAAGAGACTATACTAAAGCATGAGGTAAAATCTAGGGAGAAGAACCATCTAACCAACAAGAAACCAATACTTTACATTATGAGTCAAGATAGCATTCCCATTCTTTTGATTGAAACCAAACAAATAAAGATACAAGACCTTTTGAGAGAACCAAACTTCAAATGTATTAAGTCTTCAATAAAATTGGGAAGAGTAACGGCAGTACACGGGTGAATTCCAGATTACAAACAAAGTATGTAATCACAATAACCCGCACACAAAGAAAACAAACAACCCAATGTCTTGAGGTAAACCCCAAGAACTCCAGAAAAAAATATCAATTAAGGTCACAAGGTCTCCAACATGGGCCAAGGTTTATAATCCTAAACCCAAGAAGTCCAATACTCCATAATGCCAAGGATAGGAACCAAATAGTCCAAGTATCATTAAAGTTTTTTATGGTTCATGTTAATTATTAAGTATCTTCAAAAAGAAAAGAAAAGCTCAAGTGAGCAAAGTAAAAAAAATGACAAGAATATAAAGGGGCTCAAGTGAGCAAAGATGAAAAATAGCATGAAATATAAATGCTAAAAAATAAATGGTGCATAAAGTAAAGGGCATAAAATAAAGCATAAAGTAAAAACATAAAATCAATTGTCAAAAATTAGTGGTTAGTTGGATGACCATCTTGAATCTTGCATTTGGAACTCATTAGAGATTTGGTAGAACCAAAGCCTCCACACAACAAGTTGCATTTGCTTTTTGTCAAGTATATCATCCAATTTGGAATCCTCAAGAGTAGCATTTAATGATCAACGATGTTTAAGTGATCCGCGTTGACCAAAATTTGATGTAGATCTATTAGAGGATTGGTAGAACCAAAGCCTCCACACAATGAATCTCAAGGTTATTGGATCAAAGAGATCAAATTAACATACTTGGGCTTGCAAGTATAGGTTTGAGCCACGAATGATCAATTATTCGAATCGAGACAAAATTTAGTGCTATGTTAAGCAATCGTAAGTGGACTTATATAGAAGTCACGCCTATTTTGAGGTCGGTCAATAGAAATCTTTGCACCATTTGTTTTGAGACATGATATAGAGATCATGCTCCAATGACACTTAGTGCAATAAGAAAGGGATGAGATGAAGAGTGGTGGGAAAGAATATACAAACCACATTTGAATTAAAATTTAACCAAACTATTATTAAAACCATTCATCCTTTTTTATGGAGTTAAACTCAACACATGGATCCAATGATGTTAACAAAGTTCATGATAAAAAATTCAACCCAAGATCATCTAGAAAATAATCACAAAATAATAGGTCATGATTCTTGAAGGTAATTGTATGGTTAGCTTCAGGGAAGATCAAGGAAGGTGAATTGATAAAAAAATGGATTGAAAAAGGCTTGAACAATGATTTCGAAGTTGCAGAAAAGTGAGTTATGGAGCAAGTTTGGCAGGGTAATTTTGGTTTTTCAAGCTTGAGGAAATGAATGAGGGATGACCCACAGTTTATAGGAGAATGAATGGTATCATTAAGCATGTGAAATGATGAAGTTTGGAGGGAAATCGTGGGGGATCTGCAGCATGAACAAAGTGTGACTTGTTTAGCCTCAAAACTCAGCCAAATCGTGTGTTTCATGATGCTAAACGCCTTTGAAAAGTTGATAAACATGATTAGAAGCAAAAACGTGTGGAAAACTTGTGATTAGAAGCCAAGACAAAGATTTCAAAAATTGATTTGTGATGAAACTTCAGTTTCAAGTTATCAATTTCAAAACAATGGCATTTTCAACTCAAGGGGTCTTAGGGCATGATTCTTGAAGCTTTAGAAAGATGAGGTTACAAGCTTTGCAATTGAAAAAGAATGGAATCAAATGGACGTTTGAGCTGAAAGTTTCTATGAGTCAAACTTCGGAAAAAAAAGTTGACTTTCCATATTTAGAAATATTTCAAGTTTATCTTCAAAAGTGACCTATAATGTTTTACATCCAACACATGGCCTTCCTCTTGGAATTTGCTCTTGACCAAAAAAGATGCATGAAATGGACCTCTTGAATGACATTTTGAAACTTGAACCATTCAAAATAACAAAAAATTGAGAGAGTTATGAATTGTTGAAGTTGGAAAAAAATCATGAAGTGACCTATAATCTTTTTTATCCTTAACGCATCTTCCATCCATTTTCTCACTTTGGACATAAAAGAAAGAATAAAGTTCACATAATCACGATCATTTTGGAAAAATAGTGGGCTCAAGGTGATAAAAATTGACCAAGTTATGGTCATTTGAAGTCACATATGGGAAATTGGGGGTTCATCTGGAGGACATGTAATCTTTCTTCATCATCAAGTTTCTTACACATGAAAACTCCTTGAAACTTTTGAAGTGATTTGTTAATAACCCTTTGAAGAGAAGGATGTTTTTGGAATCACTAAAAAATACCAAAAGATGAGCAAGATATACTTCTTTGAAGTTCAAAACCCTAGCTCCTAGATCAAGAAAATGCTTTGAGGAACTTTGACATTTTTTAACAACCTTCTTGTGCCAACACTTTTGCTTTGTAGATAGAAATTGTTGAGGATGATAATGAGAACTCATAGCATCCAAAACCACTTCCATATCTTGAGTATTAAGAGAAATATGCACTTGTGACCAATGGGAACAAGGCCTTGCCCAACCATGTCAGCTTCTTCAATCAACCCCTTGTACTTTTGAATCAATCTTGATAACTTTGAAATATGGTGAACCAAAATAAACCTTGCCATGCCATTTCTTCCAAAACAACTTTAAATGTGAGGTTTGAATTTCTCAAGCTTTATTGACTAGGGCATGGAAATAAACTCATGAACCCATGGATCAACTTGCTAAGTCACATTGCCTTTACCTACATTATTAACAAGAAAGACAAACCAACATTACATTTTATTAATTAAAAGGAAAGTCAAAACAAAACATGCATGATCACATAATAAAAACAAGTAAAGGTGCTTGGTGATTCCTCAAAGAGAAAAGCTAAAGATAGGGAGGAGAACCAAAAACCCTAATGTGATCTTGTTGTGATTGAATTAATAAGGTATGATGAAGGGATATTAGGGGGAAAAATTGGGGTTCAACACCATGGCTAGAGGTTTTCAAAATATATTACCTTGGAAACCCAAGGCACACACTGTCATAGATCGAAACAACCCCAGATTGGGACTCAGGGGGGTGATTTCGATTGAGATTGGCCTTCGTTTGGTTTTGAAACTAACAAAATTTGCAGGATTTTGTGTTGGTTTCATTTATTTCGATTGAAACAGCAGCTCAAATGGAAAGGAAGGCGTGTGTAAAGGAAAAGGACTTGGGTTCGATACCCATGAATAAAGTTTAATTTTTCTAACATTGCTTTGCAGATTCCATGCGTTGCATAATCAAGCGCCACCATGTGCCTTCATGTTTGGGCCATCAAAGGTCAGCAGATGGAGATCTAACATTCCAAGCGTGCTATACATTATGAACCCTCGAGGGACAAACCACACAGGATCATGCGGACATTGAGCTCCTTTCATTTAGGCCCAGGGAATTAAAATCTCACACCTCCCATTTTAATTTTGCACACCAGGCCCATTTGCATTTTCTCTTTTATTTATTTTATCATTTTGTTTATTTAATATTTTTTTCATAACAATATAAAACCATAAAAAATAATAGACTTAGGTTTTCTTAAATTAATTTAATTTTCATAAATTGATTAAGTTAATTATTTTGACCTTTATTTAATTAATTTAAAATCAACTAGACTTAGATTTATTTCATTAAAATCTTTCTTAACAAAAATACAAAAAATATTAGAATTAGTTTTCTTGTATTTATTTAATTAATTAGGATTAAGTTTAGTCTTCCTCATTTTAATTTTAAGTATTTTCTTAATAAATAAACAAAACCAAAAAAGATTTTTTATGTTTACTTAGCTATTTCTTAGGGTTTTAGATGTTCATCTCTATTTCGTGCACATTATCTTATTCTTGTATTTTTTATAATAATTTACCTGCTGACAATATGTAATAGATTAAACAAGGACTTTATCGCTTTCTTTATTTTCCTCCCAACTTTTGGACATGTAAATACCCCCTCCCCGAAGCATTGTAATAGCGTAGAATTTACATTTCCGCACTTTTAATTCCTGTATATATATATATATATATATATATATATATATATTAACTGCCTAGATGTATGATAATAGGATTGCATGACAAGAGCCTAATAATCAAACGTTAGTAAACCTAACTCAGGACTAAAATAACTGAACATAACACACATTGCACATATACACCTTTAGGGTACCTTAGTTTGGTTGTCTTCGAAAAAACAGTCATGTCCCTCGAAACGGGGAAGATTTAGCAAAGACCCGTAAATCAAAAGATTGTAGTCCCTCTATGAACCTACAATTGCCTTTCGGTAAATGATATAGTCCCTAAACAAAATTGCTAAAGCATCTCCATATGTTGCCTTTATGATTGTACGTCCCTTTGAATGTCCCTCATACATCCAACGATAGGGCTACCTACTCACTAATAGTAGGATTGCACTGTCTAAAGGATGGAAGGAAAAGAACAAACCTTTTAGAGTATATGTAGATAGTTCTTAGATGCTATGCTCAAAACAAACTTTTTACACTTACACAATTCAAAAAAATTTCAAAAACATTTGTATTTGTCAACACTCTTGAGGACTGATACAAGAGTTATCATAAAGTGAATTTCCGCACTAAGGCATTTTCAAAACTATCTTTTTTCAAAACACAAAGCACAAGGTATTTTAAAAATGAGATAAGCATCTAAGAGCCCATAGAAAACTACGGATGGAAAGGGTGCTAACACCTTCCCTTTCCATAATCTACCCCTCTTACTCAGAAAATTCTCGATAAGGTCTTTTTCTATTCTTTTCACCCTTTCCTTAATTTGGATAAAAGAAAATTCGGTGGCGAATCTTGCTTACCACAACATTTGCAAAAAAAAACGTGAAACCAGTATAACAATCAGTTCTTCCACCGTATCACAAAACTGTCGACTCTGCTGGGGAATATATAAAAAGTCGGGTTACCTTAGAGTGTAGATCATTTTAACTGCTTTCCTTTTGTGTTTTGTACGCTTTACTTTTGAGGGCTTGTTTGGGTTATTACTAAAAGATCCTACACCTGGATTTGGGGAACCTTTTTTAGGTAAGTAACAATAAATCGTGAAAGTTGTACGACGTAGACCGATATGGACGAAGTGATGGCTATGTTAGCGTGATACTCTGGCTTGTACTAATGTTCCTTGAGTCAGTCAAGGATAACATTAGGCTTCCTTATAGTGTCATTAAGCGCTAAATGACCTTTAGAACCTTTAATTGACTCATCCTAAGCCATTAGAAAGTAGTGAGATGGCCGACTTTGGTTCCGACCGAAGATTGGTTGATACTCGATACTACACTCATTGAGATTGGACTTTTGGGATATTTTGGCCGCAATACTTTAGTGCTTGAGCTAGAACAATGCCTAAAATAAAGGTCAGTGATATGGGAATACTTAGAACCCGGTTACTATTAATAGGACAGGTTGAGCCAACTGAATTTTCAAGAAGGTACTTACCTTTAAAACTCATGCAAGCCTTTAAACCTAAGGTCTCTGTGTGTCTCGTTGTGTTTGATATACTTGTGATTTCCAAGCATAATCATAAAATCATAAATATCATAACATGTCATGTACACTAACCATTTGAAGGGCATGTGGATTTATCTCTCCTCTGTTTTGTAGGTTATGGATTCAACTTGCAGAAAAACCATTCGAATTAATTTTGTAGAGATTCCTCCCAAACTCGAAGAAATGGTTCTAAAAGTTCCTGAGAACTCATTATTCAACAAGAGATATGGTCACTTGCTCAGTTTGGTTACTACCAGTTTCGACGAAGGTTTGATGAGTGTCTTATTCCAATTCTTCGAGCCTAAACACCATTGCTTGACATTTCCAGACTATCAATTGGTTCCTATGCTGGAAGAATTATCCAAAATACTTGGTTTGCCTATATTGAAGAAGATACCCTTTACCGGTTTAGAACATGATCCAACTGCTGAAAATGTTGCCATAGCTTTGCACTTGAAGCCGTCTGACATTGAGTCCAATTGGGAAAGAAGGAGTGGAGTTAAGGGCCTCATCACAAGTTTTTTGATGAAGAAAGCTCAGATATTCCTAGATTCTATGAGTTACCATGCCTTTAAAGATGTTTTAGCTATTTTGATTTACGGGTTGGTTCTTTTCCCCAATTCATACCAGTTTGTAGATGCCAGTGCCATTAACATCTTCCTTGCTCATAATCCAGTTCCTACGTTGCTCAGGGATATTCTGCATTCACTCCATAACAGTACCATGAGGAAGCGAGGAACTTTTATGTGTTGCATACCTCTACTCTATAGGTGGTTTATTTCTCACCTTCCTCGGTCAGTAATCAAGAATGATCTAGGTTTAAGATAGAACCAAAGATTAATGTCTCTTTCTCACTCTGACGTCTATTGGTGCCCTTGCTCCCAAGAAGACATCTCTTTTATTGATCGTTGCGGAGAATTTCCCAATGTGCCACTCCTTGGCATTAAAGAAGGCATCACCTACACCCCTCTTTAGCTTTACGTTAGTTCGGTTACGCCCGGAGGGATGGTCCTCATGATATGCTCATTCAGGGTATTATGTTTAACTATTCAAATGACCTGCAAGGTTATCATTAGAGGTTCATCCGCGCTTGGGGAATGGTTAAGAAGACTGATAGAATGACTCTAGGGCACAAGAAATCCATCCCTTTGGAGCCATACCTCAAATGGGTGCGAGCTCGTGTTTAAAATCTTATGATGTCGTATGCTGATATCCTACCAGAGATTTCAAATATGCCAACAAACTTCGAAGAATTGCAAAAATCTTGGATACAACTCAAAGAAGAACGAGATAACTTTGAGTCCCAATTATATGACAGTGACAATAAAGTGTTGGAACTGACAAAGCGGCTTCACGAAGAGAAGAATCTCAATGTCTACATTAGCACCAAAAGGAAGCGTCCTTGGGAGACTTATGAATCTTGGAAATTTCTTATTTGTCATTCCTTTGTAAACTTTGAGTTCATTTGAACTTACTAATAAAAAGTCTTTGTTTCTATTTTGGTTAGAAGAGTTTAAATCCTATGAGGCCCTTGAAAACATTGCATAAGCATATCATGCATATCATTTCATAAACAGGTTTCCAAAACAGGTTTCTTATTCTTCTCGATGTTTATTTCAGCAAAAGAAATGGCTCTCGAATAAATAGTAAAGGACCTTCAAGCTCAAAACGCTCAGTTTCAGCAGATGTTCCTGGCTCTGGCCCAGGGGCAAGAAGATCTTAAAGCTCTGATCGTCAAAGAGAAGACCAAGAAGGAAAAGAAACCAGCTGGTGTATTGAATTTTGGAAGAAGGATCATAGGACCGGTTAAACGAGCTATAGATTTTGCAACCCCGTCAAATGAGGGGGACAATCAAGAAGAGAAGCCCGTTGAAGAAAGCAACAATCCACGGTCTGAGGAAGATGAACCTGACTATTTTGAGGAGTAATATCCTCTTGCTGATGATAAATACAAATAGCTAGAGGATCGAATCAATGCTATGGAGATCTAGAGGATTCCCGGGCTGGATTTTGAGGAGCTAGGATTGATTTCAGGGGTGGTCATCCCACAAAAATTCAAAGTTCCTACATTTTCTATGTACGACAATGTCTCCTGTCCTAAACTGCATTTAAGGTTGTATGTCAGGAAGATTAAATCCCACACTACTGACAGGAATATGTGGGTACATTTCTTCCAGGAGAGTTTATCAGGGACTCAAATGGAATGGTTCTATCAACTGGAGAGAACCAACGTTCGCAATTGGGAAGATCAGGCTGTTGTTTTCTATAAGCATTACCAATATAATGCTAACCTCGCCCCAACTCGTACGCAGTTGTAAAGTATGTCTATGGGTTTCAGCGAAGGTTTTAAAGATATGCCCAAAAATGGAGAGACCTTGCCGGAAGAGTCCAGCCTTCGTTGTCTGATAGGGAGCTGGTGGACATGTTCTTGGGCATGTTATTTGGGTCGTTTTTAACCATCTGATTGGAAGTTCTTTTGCTGGGTTTACTGAATTGATCTTGACTGGTGAATGGGTAGAAGTTGGCATCAAAAGTGGTAAAATACAAAAAGATGCATCCTCTAATACTGTAAAGAAACCTTTCACTGGAAAGAAGGTGGCCAATGCTGCTTATGGCCAAAGAAATCACAAAAAAATAGAGCATCGTCCGACGGTAGGGGCTGTTATGATTTCCAATCCGGCCTCAAACCAATAACGAAATAATCAGCGCAGGCCGGATGCGCCTAGAAGACAGTTCACTCGAATCAACATGACACTATCCCAGGTTTTTCCCCACTTGCTGAAGTCCAATATGGTGACCCTAAAGGAGGCCTCGAAGAATCCTAATAGTGCCTCTCCTCGCTACAATCCAAATGCTCGATGTGCCTACCACTCTGAAACTCCGGGGCATGATAAAAACGATTGCTGGGATTTGAAGAACAAGGTGCAAGACCTTATTGATGAAAAGGAGGTTGAATTTGATCCCCCTGAGACTCCCAACATGATAACTGCACCTATGCCCAAGCATGGCCCAGGAGTCAGTGCTATTGATGTTGTCTCCGCTACAGAATATGCTGACAATGACTGTGACCTGGACAAGTGGATTTTCCCAACCATCAACGGTGGACCCAACAATTGGGAGGCCAAATAATTTGTTCACATCTCTTTTATTCAAGAGTAGTTTGTCTATTTGTTTTAAGGATATGTAATATTTGAACAATTGAAACATTAAAGCCTTGTGTCTTACCCGAGGCACACTGGTCTATTTGTGAGGTCATTACTTCATTTTCATATGTCATTAATAAAACATTAGACGTTTCACATACAAATTTTATGCTCTTTGTTTTTCTTATTTTCCTCCTTACTTTATCAAAAAAAATACAGCTATGCTCTTACACACACCCACATATCAAACTACAGATCCACATCCACTCTGGATCCCGTTGATAATGATTCTGCTATTGCCAATTATGACTTTGGAAATCCGATCTACCAAGCCAAGAATGAAGGTGAGGAATATTGTGAAGTACCAAGAGAACTTATCAGACTGTTACAATAGGAAGAAAGGGCAATACAACCTCATGAAGAGTCGGTTGATACAGTTAACTTGGGTACTGAAGAGGATAAGAAAGAAGTCAAGATAGGTTCTGATCTATAGCGTAGTGTTAAATATTGGTTAATATAGATGCTACATGACTATGTTGAGGTTTTTTCCTGGTCATACGAAGACATGTCGGGGCTTGACAATGATATTGTGGTTCATCGCCTACCTACAAAGGAGGACTTCCCTCTAGTGAAACAGAAGGTTCGTTACACGCGGCTAGAGATGTCAGAAAAGATCAAGGCTGGAGTCATGAAACATTTCAATGTTGGTTTCTTAGCCATCACCTCTTATCCATAATGGGTTGCTAACGTGGTTCTAGTACCGAAGAAGGATGGTAAGATACGTATGTGTGTGGATTACAAAGACCTGAATAGGGCAAGCCCCAAGGATGACTTTCCGTTTCCCCATATTGATGTTCTGGTTGACAATACCACACAACATAAGGTTATCTCCTTCATGGATGGTTTCTCCGGATATAATCAGATCAAAATGGCACCTGAGGACATGGAGAAAACAACCTTTGTCACACAGTGGGGCACTTTCTGTTACAAAGTTATGCCATTTGGGTTAAAGAACGTCGGGGCAACCTATGAGCGCGCTATGGTAGCTTTGTTTCATGATATGATCCATCACGAGATAGAGGTCTATATTGATGATATGATAGCCAGGTATCAGATTGAAGAAGAGCACCTTGATCACCTATGGAAGATTTTTGAAAGGTTAAAGAAGTACAAACTGAGGCTGAACCCGAATAAATGCACTTTTGGAGTAAGATATGGTAAGCTCTTAGGCTTCATCGTCAGCAACAAAGGCATTGAAGTTGACCCTGCAAAGGTCAAAGCTATACAATAAATGCCAACTCCTCGCACTGAGAAGGAAGTTAGGGGATTCTTGGGATGTCTAAACTACATTTCCAGGTTCATTTCCCATCTGACCGCTACATCTGAGCCAATCTTCAAGTTGCTGAAGAAAGATCAAGTAGTGAAGTGGAATGACAATTGCCAGAACGCCTTTAACAATATCAAAGAATATCTTTAAGATCCTCCAATTTTAATGCCGCCAGTTGAAGGAAGACCTTTGATCATGTACTTATTAGTATTAGAGAACTCAATGAGGTGTGTGCTAGGGCAGCATGACGAGTCTGGTCGAAAAGAGAAAGCAATATACTACATTAGAAAAAAGTTTACCGACTGTGAAACAAGATACTCACTGCTCGAGAAAACTTGTTGCGCTTTGACATGGGCTGCTCGTCGACTAAGATAATATATGTTGACTCACACTACCTTGTTGATATATAAAATGGATCCTATCAAGTACATCTTTGAGAAGCCCGCTCTCTCCAGAAGAATAGCAAGATGGAAAATAATCCTGACCGAATACGACATTCAATACATAACCCAGAAAACAATTAAGGGAAGTGTACTAGCTGATCATTTGGCTCATTAGGCTGTGGATGACTACCAATCCATGAATTTTGAGTTCCCAGACGAAAACATCATGCTAGTAACTGACTGTGAAGAACCTGGACCAGATGAAGGACCCGAAAAAGGATCTCGATGGACTATGGTTTTTGACGGAGCTTCCAATGCCCTTGGCAATGGCTTCGGTGTCGTGATTATCTCTCCTGAAGGTTATCATACTCCTTTCACTTCTAGATTATGTTTCAATTGTACCAACATTATGGCTAAATATGAAGCGTGCATTATGGGTCTCAAAGCTGTTATCGACTTGAGGATCAAATTCTTTAGTGTATTTAGAGACTCGTCCTTAGTGATCAGTCAAATCAAAGGAGAATGGGACACGAAGCATCCTAATCTCATCCCTTACAAAGAGCATGTGTTGACACTGATCCCACACTCTGAAGAAATTACCTTTGAGCATTTTCCACATGAGGAAAATCAACTAACGGAGGCGCTAACTACTAGGTCATCCATGTTCAAGGTCAGGTGGGATAATGAAGCTCCTCAGATCACTATTGAGAGAATTGATGAACCAGCATACTGCCACGAGATTGATACTGAAGAAGTAGTGGACAAACCTTGGTTCCATTAAGTCAAGAGATATCTTGAAGCCCAAGAGTATCCTAAGGGAGCTTCAATCATGATAAGAAGTTCCTAAGAAGGTTCTCTGCCAAGTTCTTCCTCAATAATGGGATCCTCTACAAGTGCAACCACGATTCTACTTTGCTTCGGTGTGTAGACAAGAATGAAGCAGAGAAGATTATGGCTGATTTACATGAAGGTACCTTTGACACCCATTCTAGTGGACACACGATGGCTAAAAATATCCTACGGGAAGGATACTACTGGTCCACTATCGAAGCAAACTATTATCAGCATTCATGGACTTGTCATAAATTCCATATCTATTCTGATAAGGTCCATGTGCCTCCGGTTCTTCTAAACATCTTGACTTCTCCTTGGCCGTTCGCAATGTGGGGCATCGATATGATTGGGGAAATAAGACCTACAACTTCTAATGGACACCGCTTCATCCTTGTTGCCATTGATTACTTTACGAAGTGGGTCGAAGCAGCTTTAATTGCTTCCGTTACCAAGAACGTTGTGGCCCGTTTCATCAGACATAACTTTATCTGTCGATACGGAATTTCATAAAGAATCATTACGGATAATGGTACCAATCTCAATAACACTATGATCACCGAGCTATGCACGCAATTCAAGATCCAACATCATAACTCTTCTCTTTACCAGCCAAAGATGAATGGCGCTATAGAAGCTGCTAATAAAAATATAAAGAAGATCATACAGAAGATGACAATGACATATAAAGACTAGAACGAGATGTTACCATTTGCTCTTCATGGTTACCGTACCATGATGCGCACCTCAACAGGGGAAACTCCTTTCTCTCTGGTGTACGGTATGGAAGATGTCCTTCCCATAGAAGTCAAGATCCCTTACTTGAGAATCATGAAAGATGCATGGCTGAGCAAAGACGAATGGGTTCAGACTCGACTTTACCAATTAAACCTGATTGATGAGAAGAGGCTTGCGGCTTTCTGCCATGGTCAGATGTACCAAAAGCGTATGATCAAAGCTTTTAACAAGAAGGTCAGACGTCAAGTATATCAGGCTGGTGACGTGGTAATCAAGCGTATTATACTGCCACAAGGTGATCCAAGGGGAAAATGGACTCCTACATACGAAGGTCTATTAGTGATCAAGAACATACTTTTTGGCTGAGCCATGATCTTAACCACTATGGATGGTGACAACCTTCCGCAACTGGTAAATGCGGACATAGTTAAAAGATACTACGCATGAATAAAGACCCGCTAGGTCGATGGGCCTAGGAAAAAATAAGGGCATCCCGACGAATCAAAAGGGTTCGGGCAAAAATTAGGGATGTACATAAAAAAATATGTACACCATGCAAGTCGAAAACCTGAAAAGGCGACTTGGGAAAAAAAGGGTATCCCGTTGGACTGAAAACCCGAAAGGGCGGTCCAGGAAAAAGTTAGGGATTTAAAGCGTATGACTATGTTCTGTTGGATCACCTTACAATTAATCTTCAGTATCAACTATCGAGCTCAAGTAGTACCAATTAATCCAGTCAGCTTCGGACAAGCAGCGAAAGAGATGAGACACTCAAAGACATAAGGGCAATAGAAGAATGGGAACCCAATGAGATTATTTCACATAGCTATTTTTTTATTTGTATACTATTTTTTGTATAGTTTCCATTCTTACAATGACATTCTCTTACTAGGATGTTCGTCTCTTTGTACAAAAACACTTCTTCAAGTTATCTCTTAGAAAGTGCAAAACTTATGTTTTGTTTGCAAAGCGTCCAATGATTATTTTTGAACATATGCATTTGTGTGTGATTACTACTTACAAATATATACATAAAAAAAGACAATTACTAATGACTTTAATAAACTGGACAATATCTAAGGGCCATCCACAAAATCCCTGGAGATGTTTTCCCCAACAGATACCTTCTCTAGCAGATACAGAGATAGGGACATCCCACTACAAGGTCGCTGCCATATTCTCATCATGAAACCTAATGGTGTCAGGTGTTCTCATATCCCTGGCAGAGCAAGAATCTCCAAATTACTGCTCCAACAAAAGATCCCCCGGTGAAGTCGCCAAGCTTCTCAGGATTCCCCAAAAGGATTTCAACAAAATCCCCAAACAGAGTTTATTTCTTTAACAACGGAAGTTCATCTCCCAACGTTTTAACTTCAACAAATTTAAATACCTACATTATTCATCCCCAACAACAATCAGGGATTTATTTTCCCTAGTTCAACAATACAACAATGGAACACCTGGCACGTTCATACATTGCATTCATACAACATTTTACAAATATCATAGCATATGCAACACAAATTTATATATCACAATCTCATTTATTTTGAGAGCATCATGCAATTCATACATCATGACATTACATGAAATTGATTTTACCTTTTCATGTTAAATTAGCAGACAGAAAAACACTATAGCAGGTCAAAGATTAACACCCGAAACCAGATGGGGAAACTATCTACACGAATAAGTGGTATGAAATTCCGAAGCAAGACGGGTTTACCAATAATTATAGTAGGCAACAGATTAATGCCTGAAACCAGACGGGGAACTATCTATGTGACCAATGTTGTAAGGTCTCATATTAATACCTGTAACAAGCCAAGATAACTATCTGTGGATGACCGATTGTAGATTAATACCTGTAACAAACCAGGAAAACTATCTACATGAAGAGATTGTAGATTAATACCTGTAACAAGCTAGGAAAACTATATTTTTTTCTCAGGTCAGAGATTAATACCTGTAACAAGCCAGGACAACTATCTCAGTGATGGACAATTTTCAAGTTCTAGATTAACACCTGTAATAAGCCAGGACAACTATCTGTGGATGACCGATTGTAGATTAATACTTGTAACAATCCAGGAAAACTATCTACATAAGGAGATTGAAGATTAATACCTGTAACAAGCCATGAAAACAATCTTTCTTTCTCAGGTCAGAGATTGATACCTGAAACCAGACAGGAAAACTATCTCAAACGAACGATAAAAGAAAATTCCAGATTAATACCTGAAACCAGACAGGAAAACTACTTGCGAAGAGCTAATTTGTAGATTAACACCTAAGTCCAGACAGGAAAACTATCTACATGACCAGACGAAGCAATCTCACATGGGTTCCTTCTCATCATCCAGATGCAGTCTAACATGGACTCATCCTGAAGCAGCCCCACAAAGGCTCCTTCTCATATATATCCGAATGTAGGCTAACACGGACTCATCCTGAAGCAATCTTACACGGATTCCTTCTCAACTTTTCAGATGCAGTCTAACACGGACTCATCCTGAAACAACCCCACACAGGCTCCTTCTCGTATATCCCCGGATGCAGATTAACACGGACTTATCCTAAAACAGCCCCACATAAGCTCCTTCTCTAATATCTCTGGATGCAAACTAACACAGACTCATCCTGAAGCAGTCTTACACATGTTCTTTCTAATACATTTTTTGGTAACGGTTAATTCCATTATCCTCATCAAGTTACTGTGAAGCCTGGATTTGAACCAGAAAATAAAAAACTTTCATCTCTTCAGAGATAACTCTTCAGCAGAGCCTTGGACAAATGAAGTTCCTAGACTTTATTCCCTATAGAGTTTTCCTCAAGCAGAAGAACAACAAAAACCCACATTCCCCAGCGGAGTCCTCCTCAGACAGCAGGAACATAAATTCCCCATAAAGAGATCTTTTAGGAAGTCAACATCTACTTTGGATGGCATATTTAAGCCCATCTCCGACGACTCTCAGTCATTTTCTCCAAATGGCATCTTTAAGCTTATTCCCGCCTTCATCGACCATCAGTGTTACTTCATGCGAGTGAAAATTTCTGGGCACTCTAGTGTTCAATCCTCTTCCACCTTCATATCACGAAAGGTAGATAGTCCAATCTAAATCCTCAAGTTTAAGAAGATTTAACAGGGGAAGCTGTTGTACCCAAAATTTTCCCACTCATGTTTCCCAAGGTTTTCTCTTACATGGGTGGTTACAAACACTTGCCTAAAGAAAATGAAATTTTTTGGATCATGGTCAAGTGTCTCTCGATGGGCATGTCAACCAACTTCGATTGGGTATCTAATTCCCCTTCAATCAAGAATTGGCCCACCAGCTTCGATTGAGAGTTGGGTCCCCTTGAATTAAGCATTGGAACACCAGCTTCGATTGAGCGTTGGGTCCCCTTCGAGCAAGCCTTGGTCCAAGTTTCATTTAGGCAAGAACCCCCTACAAGGTCCCTTCAATTCACAAGGAAAAAGGCCTCTGCATTCAACCTTCGACTCACAAGGCGAAAGGCCTCTACATGCAACCTTCGACTCACAAGGCGAAAGGCCTATACATGCAACCATCGACTCACAAGGAGAAATACCTCTACATGCTTGCCTTGGATTCACTAAGTCAAAGGCTCCTTTCAACGGGACTTCGATACACAAGGTAAAGGATTTCTCAGACTTGTCTGGGATTCACAAGGGCAAAGGCTTCTTCTATGATTGCCTTCAATACATAAGGCAAAGACTTCCTCTCTACTTGCTTTCAATGCACAAGGCCAAGACCCCTCAACACGGTTTCTGCATTATGATACACAATATGACCCCTTCGAAAGAGCACTCCAAAGGTCCATTCGAAGGAAACATATTGGTGGCCATTAGAAGGAGACACATAATTACTGAAAGCAAGTTTGTCTTATGATGAGTCTTGGTCCTACATGTTTCCAGACCCAAGCCTCCTGCGCAATGGCATTCGAAGGAAATGACAAAAGAGGTTTCAACTGGCCAGAATGAAGTTCTCGTTTGGGCTATTTTCAAGCATCTAAGGCAAATAGATGGGTCCATTCGAAGGACATGTAAATGATCCATTCGAAGAAGAATTCAAAGGCCCATTTTGAGGACACATAGTGTTGTCTGAAAAAAGGGTTTGGTCAAAGATTGGATCTAGTTGGTCAAAACGAAAGAGAAATATTCAAGATAGCTTTGACTGTCCAAGATGAAGTCTTTCGTTTGGTTTAGTTGGGTAGTATTAGAGTCAATCGAAGAACAAGGAAAATAGGGACTCAATCAAAAGCCACAATGATAAGTCCTGGAGCAATTTGAACGAAGGTGAGGAGGCGTCTATAAAGCCTTCGATTGATAAAGAGCTAAAGAAACATTCGACCAGTCAGAAAGGGAGAGTTGATGCTTCGATTTGGTTTGAATTGAAAGAAAGGCAATCTAAGAAGGTAACACTTGACTGATTGAAGACACTCTGGTGAAGGAAATTTTGAGCAATTTGAATTCGTTCAAGGCGCCAAACAACACATGTCCAGGTTCATAACACACAGAAATTAGGCAAGAATACGCAATTATGGCAATTTTTCAAAGTGCGTGATTTTGTTCTTAAAGGAAATGATTAAGGTTGTTTCTTTCCATGCTAAGACTCCCTCCTCATCTCCTATAAATACCCAGCATATCTGCAAGTTGATGGCATGCACAAATTTCCTATCGAAAGCTACCTCAAAGAGCCACGAAAATTCTCAAAAACTCAGCAAAATTGTCAAAACCAAAACACCTTTTGCAGGGCACCTTCGATCCAAAACCAACATGCTATATTCCTCCTGAAGGTCCCAAAAGCCATCCCCAATCATCACACAAGCCCAACACATCCCAAAAGCACCCCCACAATAATAATCGGGTTGGTATATTTATTTGATTGAAACATGTTGAAATATGTATTGTTGATCCATTTAATGCATACATATATGTTTGTGATAATGATTAGAGAAGGTATGTCGCTTTACATGAGAACTTAAGTGCTAAAATTTCAGGTTACCATGGCTAGAGGTTTTCAAAATAGATTACCTTCGAAACCCAAGGCAGAGACCGTCATAGATCGAAACAACCCCAGATTGGGACTCAGGGGGTGATTTTGATTGAGATAGGCCTTCGTTTGGTTTTGAAACTAACAAAATTTTCAGGATTCAGTATTGGTTTCATTTATTTTGATTGAAACAACAACTAAAATGTCAACAAAGATGCGTGTAAAGGGAAAAGACCTGAGTTCGATACCCAGGTCTGAAGTTTTATTTTTCTAGCGTTGCTTTGCAGATTCCATGCGTTGCATAATGAAGCGCCAACCATGTGCCTTTATATTTGGGTCATCAAATGCCAGCAGATGGAGATCTAACATTCCAAGCACGCTGTACATGATGAACCCTCAAGGGACAAACCACACAGGATCAGGCGGACATTGAGCTCCTTTCATTTGGGCCCAGTGAATTCAAATCTCACACCTCCCAATTTGATTTTGCACACCAGGCCCATTTGCATTTTCTCTTTTATTTGATTTATCATTTTGTTTATTTAATCATTTTTTTCATAATAATATAAAACCATAAAAAATAATAGACTTAGGTTTTCTTAAATTAATTTAATTTTCATAAATTGATTAAATTAATTACTTTGACCTTTATTTAATTAATTTAAAATCAATTAGACTTAGATTTATTTCATTCAAATCTTTCTTAATAATAATACAAAAAAATATTAGAATTAGTTTTCTTGTATTTATTTAATTAATTAGGATTAAGTTTAGTCTTCCTCATTTTAATTTTATGTATTTTCTTAATAAATAAACAAAACCAAAAAATATTTTTTATGTTTACTTAGCTATTTCTTAGGGTTTTAGGCGTTCATCTCTATTTCGCACGCATTATCTTATTCTCATATTTTTTTATAATAATATACCTACTGGCAGTATGTAATAGATTAAACTAGGACTTTATCGCTTTCTTTATTTTCCTCCCAACTTTTGGACATGTAAATACCCCCTTCCTGAAGCATTGTAATAGCGTAGGATTTACATTTACGCACTTTTAATTCCTGTATATATATTAACTGCCTAGATGTATGATGATAGGATTGCAAGACAAGAACCTATAATCAAACGTCAGTAAACCTAACTCAAGACTAAAATAACTGAACATAACACACATTGCATATATGCACCTCTAGGGTACCCCACTTTGGTTGCCTTCAGAAAAAAAGTCATGTCCCTTGAAACGAGGACGCTTTAGCAAAGACTCGTAAATCAAAAGATCATAGTCCCTCGATGATCCTATAGTTGCCTTTCGGTAAATGATCTAGTCCCTAAACAAAATTGCTAAAGCATCTCCATATGTTGCCTTTATGAATGTACGTCCCATCGAATGTCCCTCATACATAAAACAATAGGGCTACCTACTCACTAATAGTAGGATAACACTGTCTAAAGGATGAGAGGAAAAGAACGAACCTTTTCGAATATAAGTAAATAGTTCTTAGATGCTATGCTCAAAACAAACTTTTCACATTTACACATTTCAAAACACTTTCAAAAACATTCGCTTTGTCAACACTCTTGAGGACTAATACAAGAGTTATCATAAAGTGAATCACCGCACTAAGGCATTTTCAAAACTATCTTTTTTCAAAGCACAAAGCACAAGATATTTTAAAAATGAGCTAAGCATCTAAGAGACCGTAGAAAACTACAGATGGAAAGGGTGCTAACACCTTCCCTTTCCATAATCTACCCCTCTTGCTCGAAAAATTCTCGAAAAGGTATTTTTCTGTTTTTTTCACCCTTTCCTTAATTTGGATAAAAGAAAAGTCGGTGGTGACTCTTGCTTACTGCAACATTTGCAAACAAAAACGCAAAACCAGTATAATAGTCGGTTCTGCCACTGTATCACACATGATGATATGTTGCCCATGTGTTCTTTAAGCCAAAAGGCATCACCTTATAACAGAAATTTCCCCATGGAGTAAAAAAAGTTATCTTCGCCATGTCTTCTAGCGCCAGCTTGATTTGATTATAACCAAAAAAACCATCCACGAACGAGAATACTTTAGAATGATCTATGTTGTCAACAAAAACATCAATATGAGGAAGCAGAAAGTCATCTTTAGGGCTTGCTCTGTTCAAGTCCCTGTAGTCAACACACATTCTAACCTTTCCATCTTTCTTGGGTACTGGAATGATGTTAGAAATCTCCGGAAGATATGAAATCACATTCAAGAACCTTGCATCAACTTGTTTTTGTACTTCCTCTTTAATCTTCTTAGACATCTCGGGATGAGTTCTTCAACGTTTTTGTTTAACTGGAGGACATTCTTTTATTAAAGGAAGCTTGTGTACCACTATATTGATGCCCAACCTGGGCATATCTTTATAAGACCAAGAAAATATGTCAGCATACTCCCGGAGAATTTCGATCAATCTCTACTTTACACTTCCTTCTAGAGCAACCCCTATCTTGACCTCTTTCACATTGTCTTAAGTTCCCAAATTCACCACCTCAATCGACTCTTGATGCGGCTGGATAACCCTCTCTTCTTGCCTCAATATTATTACTAACTCTTCAGATAGTTCACAATCTTCCTCACTTTCTTCTTCGGCTTAGTTGATCGGATTATCAAAGTCATAAAGAGTGATAGAAGAATTGTTATCGAAGGGGTCCGTTAGAGCAGTAGGATGAAATCTGCACGATTGATGTTTTTATGTTTTTTAGACAGTGAACGATAAAAGGAAAAACAAAGACGTTGCCATTTTTTATTAAAAGATAAAAATAGATAGACAGGAAACAAAATATTTAAACGCGAAAAGACTTCCTTCATTTAATGATAAAAATTGGAAATGAAAATATGGCAGCCCTACATATGTTTCTTCTTCTTGACGAGGCCCTTCAACAAGAGCCCTTAACTCCTGTTGGCCATGATTCATGTTGGTAATGACTTCCATGAACTGGGACATTTGTGTCTCCATCTGAACCTTCATTGCTGCCACATTAGCTTGCACTTGCTCCATTTGTTGACGCTGGTTCCTCCTTGTTTGATAACAGTGGAACATTTGATTTGCAATTTCTGACAAATAAAAGTAGAACCAGGATAAGAATACTTGCCATAAATCTTGTTATGCATGACATATATGGATGAATGAGTGCATGTAAAGCATGCAATGACATGTTTAACTATTTCCAAGATTCTAGAGCTTTGATTCAAGTTCTTAAGAAAAAGCAAGAGACAAACTACTGAACACCAATAATCCAGATCTTCATTAAACCGAAACAAGAAGTACAAATAGTTCAAACATCAGTACTGAGAGTATTACAATAACCAATGAGATATCCCATCAACAAGCCTGATGGTGATCCTCGAAAGAAAAGAGAAAAAACAACAAAAGCTTCTAACTCTAGATAGCTCAAAAATTCCTGTTCCTTGGGATATCCTTCAATTGAATCTTGAGCTTTGCATTCTTTTCCATAACCTATACCAGATTGTAATAACTGGTTTTAAAATGAGATTCACCACCATTAATTTTTTATCCTTGGGAAGGGAATATAACAAATAACCCTAATTTGATCAAAGACTCTAAGTTATTGACTCGTTTTAGACGAAGGGAAGGTGTTAGGAACCCCTCATCTACCTTGTTCACAAGGATACTATGGTTTAGATTTACAATTTAGGAAATAGGGTTTTAATTTTAATTATGGGAACTCGCCACGATTTTAAGTCATATGCCTACATATTCTCTTATGAGGAATCAGAGTCCCAATTCGTAGTTTGCAGTTGTTTGGTCAGTGTTTTTTATGGATTACGGAAATATCTCGAATTCTCCTTGAACCAAGTCTAGGTTTGTAAATTGCGGAGTTGTTAGACGAAGTTCACAGTTAATGAGAAATATCTCCATAATCCTTTTTGAAAATGCATGTAAGTTTGAATTAAGTTAGTAGAAATTTGTTAGTAATTTGGGTGGTTAGACGTTTTCGAATATGTTGCGTAATATGAGGAAAATAATATTTTTAATGCATGAAAGAAGAATTTTAATGCAATTAAAATACTTGAATGAGTTAGTATTTAAAAATAATTTAAATTAATAAATTACAATTTGATAACTTATTTAATAAATATATAAAATATTAAAAATATTAATTATAATAAAGTAAATGAAATAAAAAATATAAAAGATAAAATTAGTTTTAATTAAAATGCAGGAGGGTGCAAAATTAGTTTGGCTAGTAAAAGGTCGGGGTTTGAATAACAGATCCTTAAATCCATATATTGGATTTAATTGTAATCACGTGGGGGATATGAACTTCAGTTTAATAATAGCAAAATAAGTGGGATGGGTGCGGTTAGGAAGGACCGGGCCCCAAATAGAATTTTTTTGAGGCCCGGGTGGATCATGTGAGCGTACGCGTATGGCTTATGACGAGGACATGCTATCTGAAGCATCTGATTTGATCATAAGGGTGGGAATTGAGGGTGCGTAGTAAGAAAATTACGGGGAATCAGGGTATGGGTTTATAAAAAAGGATATCAGAGCTTGAGGCCCATTTTCTTATTTTCTTCCTCTCTATACACGTCATTTTATAAGCCAAACAAATTTTTAGAGAGAGAAACTCTCACTTCTCTCTAGACAATCAGAAATCTCCTCGTCGGCTGGAATTCCCTTCCGCCTACGGCTCCACCCTTAGCCACTATAGGAAGCCGCTTCCACCCCAGATCTTTGGTTGAAGCTAAACCGGATCTTCATATGTTCTTTCGCGCCACCGCGAGAAAACCAAAAGTGTCGTTGATCTTCATATGTGTTCTTATGAACCCTAAGAACCCTACAAACCATAACCTAACCTAACACTTAAAGAGGTGAAGATCGAAGAACTCTAACCCTAAACTATGAACCCAAACCCCAAAACCTAATCCTAAGTCCCAGATTTTCCAGAAATAACAATTCAAACCTCAATAATGCGACTTGCAACCACCACCACCGACAACAATTTTAAACTAAGCTAAGAATTAGGCTTACTACCATCCATTGGAGTAACAAATCTCAACAACAAACTATCTCCGATAATGAAGATAATACCATCCAATGGAGTAACAAATCTCAATAACGAACTATCTCATATAATGACGAGACTACCATCCATTGGAGTAATAAATCTCAACAACGAACTATCTCCCATAATGACGAGACTACCATCCATTGGAGTAACAAATCTCAATAACGAATTATCTCCCATAATGACGAGACTACCATGCATTGGATTAACAAATCTCTATAACAAACTATCTCCCATAATGACGAGACTACCATTCATTGGAGTAACAAAATCTCAACAACGAACTATCTCCCATAATTAAGAGACTACCATTCATCGGGTAACAAAATCTCAATAACAAACTATCTCCCATAATAACGAGACTACCATCCATTGGAGTAACAAATCTCAACAATGAACTATCTCCCATAATGACGAGACTACCATCCGTTAGAGTAACAAATCTCAACAACAAACTATCTCCCATAATAACGAGACTACCATCCATTGGAGTAAAAAATCTCAACAACAAACTATCTCCCATAATGACGAGAATACCATCCATTGGAGTAACAAATCTCAATAACAAACTATCTCCCATAATGACGAGACTACCATCCATTGGAGTAACAAATCTCAACAATAATCAATCTTCCATAATGACGAGACTACCATCTGTTGGAGTAACAAATCTCAACAATGAACTATCTCCCATAATGATGAGACTATCATCCATTGGAGTAACAAATCTCACCAACCAACTATCTCCTATAATGACGAGACTACCATCCACTGGAGTAACAAATCTCAACAACAAACTATCTCCCATAATAACGAGACTACCATCCATTGGAGTAACAAATCTCATTAATGAACTATCTCCCATAATAACGATAGTGCCATCTATCGAAGTAACAAAATCTCAAAAACGAACTATCTTCCATAATGACGAGACTACCATCTATTGGAGTAACAAATCTCAACAACAAACTATCTCCAATAGTGACGAGACTACCATCCATTGGAGTAACAAATCTCAACAATGAACTATCTCCCATAATGAGGAGACTACCATCCATTGGAGTAACAAATCTCAACAATGAATTATCTCCCATAATGACGAGACTACCATCCATTGGAGTAACAAATCACAACAACGGACTATCTCCCATATTGATGAGACTACCATCCATTGGATTAACAAATCTCAACAATGAACTATCTCCCATAATGACGAGACTACCATTCATTGGAGTAACAAAATCTCAACAACGAACTATCTCCCATAATTAAGAGAGTACCATTCATCGGGGTAACAAAATCTCAACAATGAACTATCTCCCATAATGACTATACTACCATCCATTGGAGTAACAAATGTAAACAACAAACTATCTCCCATAATGACGAGACTACCATCCATTGGAGTAATAAATCTCAACAACGAACTATCTCCCATAACGCCGAGACTACCATCCATTAGAGTAACAAATATCAAAAATAAACTATCTCCCATAATGACGAGAGTACCATCCATTGGAGTAACACATCTCAACAACAAACTATCTCCCATAATGACGAGACTACCATCCATTGGTCTAACAAATCTCAACGACAAACTATCTCCCATAATGACGAGACTACCATCCATTGGAGTAACAAATCTCAACAAAGAAATATCTCCCATAATGACGAGACTACCATCCATTGGAGTAACAAATCTCAACAAAGAAATATCTCCCATAATGACGAGACTACCATCCATTGGAGTAACAAATCTCAACAATGAACTATCTCCCATAATGACAAGACTATCATCCATTTGAGTAACAAATCTCAATAACAAACTATATCTTATAATGACGATACTACCATCTATTACAGTAACAAATCTCAACAACAAACTATCTCCCATAATAATGAGACTACCATCCATTGGAGTAACAAATCTCAACAAAGAAATATCTCCCATAATGACGATACTGCCATGTAGCGAAGTAACAAAAGCTCAACAACGAACTATCTCCCATAATGACGAGACTACCATCCATTGGAGTAATAAATCTCAACAACTAACTATCTCCCATAATGACGAGACTACCGTCCATTGGAGTAACAAATCTTAACAATGAACTATCTCCCATAATGACGAGACTACCATCCATTGGAGTAACAAATCTCAACAATGAACTATATCCCATAATGATGAGACTACCATCCATTGGAGTAACAAATATCAACAACAAACTATCTCCCACAATGACGAGACTTATATCCATTGGAGTAACAAATCTCAACAACAAACTATCTCCCAAAATGACGAGACTACCATCCATTGGAGCAACAAAATGAATCTTCTCGGGGAACTAATAGACTTACTGGTGAATAATGGATTGCTCAAATAAAAAGACTTGCCATTTATTGTTATAAGAAACCCTTCAGGAAAAGAAATATGACTTCTTTGGGGAAGTTTCAATATATTCATACTAAGGAGATAAAATCGTCTTGTGCAAAATAATAATGTTTCCAGGAGCCACAAATTCAGACCAGAAATAAACTGGAGTGAAACAGTTAACCAAGATAGCATCTGATAAGAAATAAACTCAAAAGGGAAACACGAAGCTAACCAGATAATGAGCTGAATAGGAAGTCTTGAATCAAAATTCTTCCACGAGGGACAACTTAGTTGGGAAATTGGAAAGAATGTACTTTTCTTCTTAAGGCCGACACTCTATTGGAGAGAGGGTAACATAACTCTGTAAAATAGGGTAATATGCCAACAAAGTATTATGCATGATATATGTATGAATGTTATCCTGTATATGCTGAGAAAACAGACATATAACACTGGGAATAACCAGACAATATAAGCTTGGGTAACGTCAATACTCGGCTAAATCACATCCAGGATGAAAATTTCATAAGTAAGCACCATATGAGGAAACAAATTCCTATTCCACGGCTTAAATCCACTAGGAAGAAACAAAATCTGAGAGTAATTAAATCAAAATAATAAATAATAACAGTTATAGGAAAATAACATCCTTTTTCAGGATTCATCGAGGAATATCACATAGACTTCGATGGGGAAAACAATGTTTCAGCGTCTAGATTTCCACTGGAGGTTATAATATTGGCTTCTCCATGGAAGATGAAAACCACATCGTCGAGATATCAACTTGGGATCTCATGCTGACTTCATTTGGGAGTACAATACTACATCATCAAGAGGATTTGAAAATATATTCTTTAATACCAAGAGTGACGATTACACAATTTTCTGGGGAGAAATTATGAAACCAAATGAGAATAATAACTTTCAGAAAGAGACGTTATCTCATCTTTTCCTGGGCATCTAAGAAGTTAAAAAATACAACAAGACATCAAAAATTATGGGGATTTTAAATCAAACCCAACACTTGGCGGGAGAAAACCCAAAAAGTTGACACCTGTTTCAACACCTCTTAGAAAAGATACTGCCCTTGTCTAGTTTCCTGGGAAACAAACAACAACAATAATTCCATTACTGCTAATGGAGATGTTTTGCAAATGATTCCTTCTCAGCATACAAAGGGAGAAGGAACTTGTGTCATATGAGTGAAGACCTCACTGGGGGAATCTGGGAAAGAGGTTTTAAACCATGTGTGATACGGTGGGAGAACTGACTATGGTTTTGCGTTTGTTTTCGCAAATGTTTCGGTTGAGCAAGAGTCGCCACCGACTTTTTATTTTATCCTAAGGAAAGGTTTAAAAAGCACAGCAAAAACCTTTGAGATATTTTCTTGGGTTCGGGGAGTAGATTATAGAAAGGGAAGGTATTAGCACCCTTTCTATCCATGGTTATCCATGGGCTCTTAGGTACTTGCTTAGATCAACTTGCCTTGGTTTTCAATTGTTTGAAATGGTGCTTTGTGTGTGGTTTTGAAAATGTTTTGAAAAAGATGCCTTGTCTAGGCTACCCTTGTAACAATTCTTTACTCGAATGTTTTATAAAAGGTGTTTGTCTTTTTGAAAAGATGTTTCAAGGTTTTTTGAAAGTTTGTTTTGAAAGTGTTTGTGAAGTGTGGTTTGAAAAATAGGCAAGTGTTTTTGTTTTGCAAGTTGACAAGTACTTAAGAGCTATCTACCCTAAAGTTCTCAAAGATTTTTGCTATGTTTCAACCCTTTTAACAATTTTTGTTCCACCATTGCATTTGGTGGACAATCTTGTGTTAGGATGTGAAAGGGACGGGCGCGGGTCATCGTTTAGACCATAATGGCAATGGTGCCAAGTATCTTTGGGCAATTTTCCTTTAAGGGACTTGATCATTTTTAGGCAACTTTTCGAAAGCGTCATCGAGGGACTATGATCATTTGATTGTTTTTGTTTTGCCCAAAGAGACCTAACATGCAATATGGCCCATTATTGAAGGCAACAAGTGGAATACCCTAGGGGTGCAAGTGTGATATGTGTTGTCCATTTTCATGCTTGATTATCTTGAAATTAGGTCAAACTATTTTTGTTCTTTTTATTTGCATACAAACCCTAATTCTAACATGGTATATTTAGAAAGCAATAAAGTGCGAAATTTAAAGTTCCTAAGCTATTACAACACAATATGGGAAGGGGGGTAAAAATGTTCAAATGGGGGGGTATTTGACAAGGAATTTAAACCTAGTTATTACATCAATTTGGAATTATTTACAAGATAATTAATTGCACAAATTAAATGGAAATAAAATAAATATGCAAGATGCAAAAAATGTTTTTATGTGTATGAAAAAAAGAGTATTTTTATATGTCAAGTAAACAAAATAAAAAGTATTAATTTTTTGGAGTTTTTTTATGTTTAGGGCAAAACCCTAATTTTATTAAGTAAATGCATTAATTATTTAATATGTACAATATTTATTTATTATATACAAAAATAAAATGAAAATGAAGTATATTTGTCAAAAAGGTATTTTTTTTTATATTAAATATTAATAAAAAATAAAAGGGTGTATATTTTGTATTTTAACCTAAATATACATATAAATATTTGTATTATTTACTAAATATATATTATATATACAAAAATAATAATATTTAATATTTATAAAAAAAATTATATTTTATATAAAATATTTTCAGAAGATAAAATTAAATTAAAATGGAAAATAAAATGTGTTTTGCACTATTTTAACATTTTTTAAATAAAAGTATATCTATTTGTTTATTTATGTACAAATAACCACCTAAACAAATAAATGCCTAATAAATTCAAAAATGGTTTAAAAAATTATTTTTATATTTTTAATATCATGAGAAAAAATAAATAAGTCAGAATAAAAAAGAAAAGTCAAAAAAATCATGAAAATAAGCAAAATGGGCCTAGGGGGTGTCAAAGTAACAAAAGGGTGTAAAAAGAAATAGGAAACAAAGTCCAGCCCACGTGGAGCTTCTTCAACCTCTAGCATTTCTGTTTGAACAAAAACACGCGCCTCTTTTCTTCCATTGCAAGGTCCTGATTCTTTGAGTTTTAGCAAAAACTTGCAACACCAAAAATGTTAAGCATCCTCTCACGAGTTCACACATATAAAGAACATGATTTAACTCTCAGAAATGAGAGAGAATTTCTTCTCCCCCAATTCTTAACCTAATTTTTATTCCAAGTTCAGACATCAAATTCTCTAAGCATACATAATATAAATGAAATCTAATCACATGGGCATGTTCAGGGCTATGAATGTGACATGTTTTCTTCACAAACCTAAAGCTAACAATGCCTGGATAGAGAGATATGTGTTCATGAACTTACCTGTTCAGTTGAAGTTGTATCTGGTGATGGAGGTGTCCTCAATGCAAGGTGATGATTGGTACAGCTTCCTTGATGTCCAGGGATGCTATTCCAAGCTTTACTTTGTCTTGAAACCTTTTGAATCGTGCTATAGAACTTCAACTGCAAAACAAGAAAATGAAAATGGTGATGTTGCCTGGGAGTGTTACAGGTCATGTTTGAGGTTTTGATTAGCTTCAAGGGATGTTGTGGAGTGCGTTTGACAAGTTTTTAGCAAGAATGCATGGAAGGTTTGAGCTATGGAACTCAAACTGCAGCAGATGCTCTGTTTGGGCAGTTTGAGGGTGATTCTGGGAATGGGGAGGTATTGGGGATGCTAGGCTCGTGTTTCAGCTTAGGATGGATGTCTTGAATGTGTTTGATAACTTTTCTTAAGGCCTGGTTTTCTGAGATGAAAGTTGGTATGTGATATGCTATGTTTTTTACACTTTAAGCAACAAATGTCCAAGTTGGTTTTTAGACAGGTAGAGGACCCCTAATGTGCTGCAAACCTTGGCATTGATCAGTGTAATTAGTTCCTAAACATGTGCCAAGGGGATTTGAACTGTACTTCTTGGATTTGCATTTTGACATAAAGCTCACTTTTGCAAAAATGGTTAAAGTGCTTTATCTATTTTGGGATTAAACCATTATGCAATGCTTGAACACATAGAATATGGTCTTGGCACAAAGAGTTTGCATTAAATTTATGAGTGTTGGATGGTTTAGAGGCCTGTAATCAAGGAAAGCATGCTGATTTGAAAATTGCCTAAGTGTATGATCATGGAAATTGGCCATAACAAAAAGTGAGTTTTTCCCATATTGCAAAATTCGATTCTCCCTAACCATGAGGTTGTTTGATGAGTTCTTGGACATTTTGGAAATCTTGGAATGTTTACTACAATCCATCTTTGAAATGAAAATTGAAATTCCAAGTGGAAGTATGTGAAAAATGGTCTTGAAGTTAGGCAAAAATCCTGCCTAAAATAGGTCAAATTTTCTCTAAGTTAAGAATGGTTTGGTACCCTTGTTCCAAAAATTGTAACTTGAGATACAAGCCTCTTTTGGGAAAACTTTGTGAATCAAAGTTGTAGATTATGCAATAGGCTACAACTTTCATGTTTTGACTTTTTCTTGAATCCAAATGAATCTTGGTGAGAAAGTGGGACAAAGTTAGGAAAAAATTAGGGTTTTTCATAACTTAGAAAAATTCTAAGTTATGAAAAATCTTCATTTCAAACCCTAATTTGCATTTCTTGGTTTCTTGATGAACAAGTTTCATGATTTGGCATGTTTTGATGAAAAATGAATCTTGACTCTTGATTTTGATCAAAAAGTCAAAGTTTGACTTTTTAGTATACAGTCAAAATTGATCAATTGACTGGGAAATTCAACTGTCAATCTTGTGTATTTGGGATCTTTTGAACTTGCTGAGCATGTCAAGACAATTCCATGGGGTCCTTGAGTCCATATGTGAGCTTGGTTTGCCATTGGCTAGGTCACACAGTCAAAAATTGCCCTTGTGCAGTCAAAACCCTAAAAATGACCATTTTGCCCTTTTGGTGATCTGATCAAATTTCTTGTGGAATTGTGATCCAAACTTGATCAAATGGTCCATATGAGTTCATAATGTTGATGTGGGTCAATTTTCATGAGATTTGACTGTCAATTAGCCACAGTTGACTTTTTTCCCCAATACAGCTGATTTCTAGGTCAACTGTCCAATTGACTGGGCAAAACTTGGAATCAAGACTTGAAACTTGGTATGGATAAACTTGGGAGTCCAATATGAAGCATGAAAGTCATCTTAGGCATTTTTGGTCAAAACATCTTTGTGCAAACACAAACCCTAATTTGGGTCAACAATGCAAAGAGAAGTCTTGAGCAGATGAAACCCTAACTGGATCTTGAGCTTCAAGGGCTTTGTGATGAGAAATCAATGAGAAATGGGAGGGAAAATTTTGGGGTACAACAGTTGCCCCTGTTCAATCTTCTTGAATCCGAAGAGTTAGATTGGCAAGTTTGCCTTTCGCGACTCGAGGGTAAAAGGAGATTGGACACTAGAGTGCCCGGAAATTTGCACTCGTCAAAGCAATGGATGCGGGAATGGGCTTAGAGATGCCATTTGGAGATGGGCTTAATGATGCCATCGGGAGGAGTGACAGAAACTTATCGGGGATGGGCTTAAAGATGCCATCTGGAATGAAAATCAGGAAGGTGTCCATGCTTTGGACTATTTCCGAACCAGGGGTCTGAATAAGCAATAGATTGACATCCGTATCTGGAGGCATCCGTAAACTGTTTTCAGAGGTTGAGAAGAGTCTGAACAAGCGATAGATTAACATCCGTTATTGGAGAACCCGTGAACTATTTTCAGAAATCTTGAAGTTGAATAAGCAATAGAGCAGCATCAGTTGTTGGGAAGCGTCCGTAAACTGTTTTCAAAAGTTGCATCTGAACAAGCGATAGATTAACATCCGTTGTTGGGAAGAATCCATAAACTGTTTTCAGAAGTCTTGAGAAGAATCTGAACAAGTGATAGGTTAACATCCGTTACTTGGAGAACCCGTGAACTGTTTTCAGAAATCTTGAAGTTGAATAAGCAATAGAGCAGCATCCGTTGTTGGGAAGCGTCCGTAAACTGTTTTCAAAAGTTGAGAAGAGTCTGAACAAGCGATAGATTAACATCCGTTGTTGGGAAGAATCCATAAGCTGTTTTCAGAAGTCTTGAGAAGAATCTGAACAAGTGATAGGTTAACATCCGTTACTTGGAGAACCCGTGAACTGTTTTCAAAAATCTTGAAGTTGAGGAGGAACCGGTGTAGGGTTTCCTGATGATGAGCTCGTGTAAAACTGCATCTGGATGAATATGGAATAAGTATCAGAATGTTGCCATGTCTGGGTCACATCTGAACTATTCCTGGAAAGAATCTCGGAAGATAATGATTTTTGCCTGTCGACTGATCTTACCTGCAAAGGAAAAGAGTTAGTTATATGCAATGTTATGATGCATGATACAATGTATGTTATATGATATGAATGTAAATGAATGCGCATGTAAGCTGGAGAGCTGTCTTGCAAAGGATAGATGAATCCGAGATGGCTGAAGATAAAAGCCCCTTGACCGCTGCCGGGGAGAATAATTCTTGGTTGTTGCTGGAGAATAAGGAGCTTGGGTTGTATACCAATCTTCTGGGGAATTCCTGTCTTGAGGAGATCTTCACTAGAGAATTTTCGAATATACAATGAGAAACTGAAAACTGAAAGTCTTCAAATTTGCTTGGGGAATACCAGACCTTCAATCGTCGAGGGGCCTTAGAACCACTTGCGGGGACTTGGAATTTCCTTGGTGACTGGCAGAGTAAAAGAATTTCTGATGATTTCTACTGGGGTTTTTAGAACCTGGTAGACTTAAGCCGGGGAGATAAGACTGAGTATCTCTAGTCTAGTGAGAAGCATTTCTGTGGGGAGAAGGTTCACTAGTCTGGCTTCGCTGGGGATTGATAGTTTGAAGTTTTAGCTTTGCTGGGGATACTGAAACTTAGTTCTGAGGGGAATTGAGTTCTGGAGGATTCTCTGGATGGGGATAACAAAGATAAACTCCTATGGGGATTGTATTGATAAGTTATGTTGGGGAACTTTGATGAACTCTGTTGGGGATAGGAAGAATTTTGCCGAGTGCGATCTTCCATGGCAATTAGTTGAGGATAACCCAGTTATAAGCCCTCACAAGGAATAACTTTGAATAAAGCTCGGGAGAGACGTCCGTACTCTGCAGGGGATAAGCTTCAAGACTTGCTGAGGATATGGATTCCAAATCTTCTGGGGATTTCCTTTGAAAGGGTATCAAGATATCCAACTGTACCTTCAACCTATCAGTAATCCTCTTTCTTGATTCATAAGGAAATGATTATGTTCAAATGCATATGCCTATTTAACAAAACATTGGACGTTTCTCAAAATAAAACAATTAGTGCAAGAGAAAAAGAAAAAGGAAATGACACAAATTTCTGGGAAGAGTATTTGTATTAACTTTCTCTGAGTATATTTGTACAAAGGAGACAATCATCCTAGTAAGAGGATTTTGTCGTAAATATTGAAAGATTTATACAAAATAAAGATGGCTATGTGAAATAATTCCATGGGATTCCATTCCGCTATAGCCTTCGCAACTCTGAATATCTGTCCATCCAACACTTCGTTTGTCGATGACTGGATTGAGAAGAGACCTGGAACTAGTTGATGAACAGATTGTCTTTGAAGTGATCCGACGAGACATAGTCATACGCTTTAATTCCCTAAATTTTGCCTGAATCGCCCTTTCGGGTTTTCGATCCACCGGGAAACCCCTTTTTGCCCAAGCCGCCCTTTCGGGTTTTCAACTTGCCGGGTGTACAGATTTTTTTGTTTTTATCCCTAATTTTTGCCTGAACCGCCCTTTCGGGTTTTCGGTTCACCGGGATGCCCATTTTTGCCCAAGCCGCCCTTTCGGGTTTTCGACTTGTCGGGTTATTTTATGCGTAGTATCTTTTGACTATGTCTGCGTTCGCAGGGTGCGGCAAATCGTCGCCGTCCATGGTGGTTAGAATCATCGCACCACCAGAAAATATGCTCTTGATCACAAATGGTCCTTCATATGTAGGAGTCCATTTTCCCCTGTGATCACTTTGCGGCAAGATAATCCGCTTGATTACGAGATCTCCGACTTGATACACCTGACGTCTGACTTTCTTATTGAAGGCCTTGATCATCCGTTTTTGATACGTCTGACCATGGCATATAGCAGCGAGTCGCTTCTCGTCGATCAAATTGAGTTGATCAAGTCGGGTCTGAATCCAATCATCTTCATTCAAACCTGTGTCCTTCATAATCCTTAGAGAAGGAATCTGAACCTCCATAGGCAGGACAGCTTCCATGCCATATACCAAAGAAAATGGGGTTGCCCCGGTTGAATTACGTGCCGTCGTACGGTATCCATGTAGGGCAAACGGTAACATCTCATGCCAGTCTTTGTAAGTGACTATCATTTTCTGAATGATCTTCTTAATGTTTTTGTTCGCAGCTTCAACAACACCGTTCATCTTCGGCCGATAGGGAGATGAATTGTGATGATAAATCTTGAACTGTTCGCACAATGCGGTGATCATCGTGTTATTCAGATTTGTACCGTTGTCTGTGATGATCCTGTCTGAAACACCATACCGACATATGAGATTTTGCTTGATGAAGCGGGCAACCACATTTTTAGTAACAGAGGCGAAGGAAGCTGCTTCGACCCATTTGGTGAAATAGTCAATGGCAACTAGGATGAAACGATGTCCGTTGGAAGCCGTGGGCTTGATCTCTCCAATCATGTCAATGCCCCACATTGCAAATGGCCAAGGAGCAGTCAGAACGTTGAGAGGGACCGGAGGGATATGAACTTTGTCAGTGTAGACTTGACATTTGTGGCAAGTACGGGAATGTTGATGGCAGTCAGTTTCCATGGTAGACCAGTAATAGCCTTCCCTTAGGATCTTCTTAGCCATTGTATGCCCGCTCAAGTGAGTGCCAAATGTGCCGCTGTGTATCTCAGTCATGATCAACTCTGCTTCAGCTTTGTCTATGCATCGGAGTAGTACACAATCATGGCTTCGTTTGTAAAGGATGCCGTTGCTCAGGAAGAATTTGGCAGCAAATTTCCTTAAGAACTTCTTGTCATTTGCGGAAGCTCCTTCGGGATAATCTCTAGTCTCGAGATACCTTTTGATTTCATGGAACCAAGGTTGTTCCACTACTTCTTCGGTATTAATCTCGTGACAATGTGCAGGTTCATCCATTCGCTCGATGGTGATTTGGGGAGCCTCGTTATCCCAGTTGAGTTTAAACATGGAAGACATTGTAGCTAGAGCATCTGCTAGCTGATTCTCTTCTCGCGGGAAATGCTCGAAGGTAATTTGCTCGAAATGAGGCAACAATGTCAAGACATGTTCTTTGTATGGGATAAGATTAGGATGCTTGGTATCCCACTCTCCTTTGATTTGACTTATAACCAAAGCCGAGTCCCCAAATACGATCAAAGATTTGATCCCCAGGTCTATAGCAGCCTTGAGACCAAAGATGCAAGCTTCATACTCAGCCATGTTGTTTGTGCAGCTGAAGCAAAGTCGGGCCGTGAAAGGTGTGTGACAACCTTCCGGAGAAATGAGTACTGCGCCGATACCGTTTCCAAGTGCATTTGAGGCACCATCAAAGTACAGGGTCCATCGGGATCCCTTTTCGGGTCCGTCATACGGTTTACTTTCAATGTTGTCCAAATTCATGATGTCCTCGTCTGGGAAGTCAAATCTCATGGGTTGATAATCTTAGACAGCTTGATGAGCCAGATGGTCAGCTAGTACACTCCCTTTTATAGCTTTTTGGGTGGTGTACTGGATGTCATACTCAGTCAGGATCATCTGCCATCTGGCTATTCTTCCAGATAAAGCGGGCTTTTCGAAGATATACTTGATAGGATCCATTTTGGAAATCAACAAGGTAGTATGAGTCAACATATACTGCCTTAGTCGGCGAGCAGCCCATACCAAAGCGCAACAAGTTTTCTCGAGCAGTGAGTAGCGAGTCTCACAGTCGGTAAACTTTTTGCTAAGGTAATAAATAGCATGCTCTTTTCGACCAGACTCGTCATGCTGGCCCAAAACACACCCCATTGAGTTATCCAAGACGGTCAGATACATGATCAATGGTCTTCCTTCGACGGGTGGCATCAGAATAGGAGGTTCTAGCAAATACTCCTTGATCTTATCAAAAGCAGCTTGGCAATCGTCGTTCCATTCGACTACCTGATCTTTCTTCAAGAGTTTGAAAATTGGCTCACAGGTAGAAGTCAGATGAGAGATGAATCTGGCAATATAGTTCAAGCGCCCCAAGAACCCTCTAACCTCCTTTTCAGTACGGGGAGCAGGCATCTCTTGTATTGCTTTCACTTTTGCTGGATCGACTTCAATGCCTTTGTTGCTTACAATGAATCCTAGAAGTTTACCAGACCTTACTCCAAAAGTGCACTTACTTGGATTCAGCCTGAGTTTGTATTCTTTCAATCTGGCAAACAGATTTTCTAGATGTTCAAGGTGCTCCTCCTCTGTTTGTGACCGAGCTATCATATCGTCTACGTAAACTTCAATCTCATGATGTATCATATCATGAAACAAAGCTACCATGGCGCGTTGATAAGTTGCCCCTGCGTTCTTCAGCCTGAACGGCATCACCTTGTAACAGAAAGTGCCCCATTGCATGACAAAAGTTGTTTTCTCCATATCCTCGGGGGCCATTTTGATTTGATTGTAGCCCGAGAATCCATCCATGAAGGAAAACACTTTGTGCTGAGCTGTATTGTCGATCAAAATGTCAATGTGTGGAAGTGGAAAATCATCTTTGAGGCTGGCCCTATTCAAATCCTGGTAGTCCACACACATCCTGACTTTGCCATCTTTCTTAGGTACTGGCATGATGTTAGCGACCCATTGAGGATAGGACGTAACAGCCAGAAAGCCAGCGTCGAATTGCTTCATCACTTCTGCTTTGATCTTTTCAGACATATCAGGCCTCATTCGGCGGACTTTTTGCTTGATCGGTGGACAATCCTCTCTTGTGGGGAGACGGTGAACCACGATGTCTGTGTCTAAACCCGGCATGTCTTCATAAGACCAAGCGAAGATTTCAACATACTCATTCAACAACTGTATCAGGCGTTCCTTGACACTTGGTTCCAGATTGGCACCCATTTGCACCTCCTTCCGGTCTTCCTCGGTCCCTAAGTTGACAGTTTCCAATGACTCTTCGTGCGGTAAGATGGCCCTTTCCTCTTGTTGTAGAAGTCTGGCTAGTTCCCCTGGTACTTCACAACCTTCGTCATCTTCATACTCGGCTTGATTGACCAGATCTTCAGAGTTATTGAAGGATGTAGCAGAATAGTCACCCATGGAATCCATAGTGGATGGGTACCTGCATTTGTGAGTGCGGGTGTGTGTAAGGGATAGCCATCCTTAAACAAAAAATGCAAAAGGAAAGAAATTGAACACAAGCAGTTTATCAAATGAAAAACGTCCAATGAATCATTAAACATGGCATATGGATATGAAAAATAATCAAAACCCTTACAAATGGACCTACATGCCCCGGGTAAGGCATGAGGTGAAAAAGATAGTGTACGGATTGTTTGAAAATAAATATTACAGACCAATAGGAAATGTCTGACAGATAAATTACTGATGAATAAAAGTGATGGGGACAAAGTCTTTTGCCTCCCAGTTGCACAATCCTCCTTTGACAGTTGGGTAAATCCACTCTTCGATGCTGCTCTCTTTGTCTTCATCCTCCAAAGCGTTGATTCCATAGGGAGAAATTTTGACTGGCGCTCTTTCAATCTTCGAACGGCGCATAGCTTTCTGGCCCGCGGTAGTGAACCCTAATCCAAATTTGTCTGTCTTATGTGGAATATCAGGCAACTGCCCCCATGCTGAATTCTTCCCCTCCTTTATTGCGGCCTTTGCGTCCTCCAGAGATGCCATCCTGGCCATCTGCCTCGGTACTTCAGCTGCCAATTTTGCTACTGTTATTTCAGGAAGGACTTCTTCGAAATGTTGGAAAGGTGTTTCAATGAACTCCCCCTCTACCTCCACATACCAGAAGGAGTTCAAGTGGCTGATCATGTACTCCTCTTCGCCATGGACGGTTATAATCTTTCCCTTGACAGGATACTTCAACATCTGATGTAAGGAGGAGGTGACTGCCCCAGCATGGTGTATCCAAGGCGTACCCAACAAGCAAGAGTATGACGGACGGATGTCCATCACATAGAAAGTAGATTTAAACACCTCGGTGCCCACCTTGATGGGAATTTCAACCTCCCCGTGGACCATTCTCTTCGAACCATCGAAAGCTCTGAAAACAATATCACTCGGTTTCAACTCCAACCCTTCACAATCTAGTCGGTCCAAGGCCTTCTTAGGCAGTACATTCAGCGACGATCCAGTGTCGACCAAGACATGTGCGAGAGTAGTTCCTCGGCACTCGACTGAAATGTGCAAAGCATCATTGTGGTTTCTACCTTTAGGAGTTAGGTCGGCATCGGAGAAACCTAATCCATTGTCCGCAGTAAGGCTGGCCACGCAATTTTGAAATTGATCTGTAGAGGTTTCCTGGGGCACATGGGCTGCCTTCAGGAATTTTATCAGAGCTTTAGCGTGCGCTTCCGAGCAAAGTAGTAGTGCCAGCATGGAGATCTTTGAGGGGGTTTGCCCCAGTTGTTCTACCACATCGTAATCACTCCTTTTGATTATCCTCAAGATCTCATCCATTTCCTTCTTGGAGTTTTCTGGGATGACCAAGGGTTGAGCCCTCGTCCTGACGAGCTCATCTTGGATTCCCTTACCTTTATCGGCAGCGGTAGGAGGGACAGTACTAGGAACAACAACATCTTCAATCAATGGGGTTCTAGCGGAGAGTTTTATTGGTGCAGGGATGACCTTGTCAGTAGATGAGGGTCCAAAGATTGCTCTTGGAGGGGCAATCTATGGAGAAAATATTCTCCCGCTCCGGGTGATTTTGCTCGTGCCTGCAATGTTTCCAATGCTGGCTTCTTCATCATCCGAACTTTCTTCAGTTATTTCAATTTGTTTAATACCATGGTAGTAGACGTCACCGCCATAGTTCCATGGTATTGACTTCTCAGAAACATAGGGGACAGGCCCTGGCATTGTTATCTTCAAAGGAACAGATTTCGTAGCTGGTGTAATCTTAACAGGCTTTCTGACGGCCTTGGAAAGATTGGCGTGAATGGTTATAATTGAGACATCTTCAGTATGGGTTGGAATGGCAGAAACTTTTTCAAACAAAATTTGTCGACTATCCATTAGGCCTTGGATGCCTTTCTTCAGTAACGGACAATCAAACGGCAGAGAGTAACAACAATAGCAGTCTTCTTTACATCCCGGGAAAATCCCGGCCTTTAACAGATTCAACTTGATGGTTAACAATGGAGTTATCAGATCATTGACATCAGCAACATACAAATCTTCTTCAATGGCATTGACATTTCTGCCGTGCTTCGGCATGGGAGCAGATATCACATTAGGCTTCTCTGGAGCGTCGAACTCCACCTCCTTCGCCTCTATCAAGTCTTGGATTTTATGCTTGAGTGCCCAACAATCATTGGTGTCGTGTCCGACACTGTCAGAATGGTAGGCGCATTTAGCATTAGGATGGTAATGCGGAGAGGACGTATTCACATTCTTTGGTGCCTCTTTGATAGTGGCGAGATTCAACTTCAACAGATGGGGAAGCACTTGTGCTGGCGTCATATTAATGCGGGTGAACAGCCGTTGTGGCCGTTCCACCCGTTGTTGATTTGGTCTAGACTGGTTATAGCGAGGCTGCTCACTTGAAGGGTTTTGAATCATTACGGCCCCCACAGTCGGCCGGCGCTCAGTCTTCCCTGCTCTTCTTTAGGAGTATATAACAGATGTTTCCTTCTTAAAAGGCTTCTTCTCAACACTTGCAGCAACACCCTTCTGAATTTTTCCTGACTTGATGCCAGCTTCTATTCTTTCGCCTGTTAAGATCAAATAGGTAAACCCCGTGGAAGAGTTACCAATCAGATGATTGAAAAATGGCCCAGATAGGGTCCCTAGAAACATATCAACAAGTTCACGGTCGGTTAAAGGAGGCTGCACCCTGCCAGCCAAATCCCTCCATTTTTGTGCATATTCTTTGAATCCTTCGCCTGTTCCCAATGACATACCCTGAAGTTGGGTACGCGTAGGAGCAAGGTCAGAATTATACTGATATTGTTTGTAGAAGGCGGTGGCTAAGTCTTCCCAGTTTCTGACGCTGGTTCCCTCTAGCTGATAAAACCACTCCAATTGAGCCCCAAAAAGGTTGTCTTGAAAGAAATGGATCCAATGGTTTTTATCTGCCGTATAAGGTTGGATCTTTCTTACGTAGGACCTGAGATGCATTTTTGGACAGGACAGCCCATCATACCTCACAAAAACTGGCACTTTGAACTTTGGGGGAATCACAATTCCGGCAACTAAACCCAAGTCTTCAAAATCCAAACCCGGTACTCTCTGTAGCTCCATGGCGGCCAACCTGTCTTCTAAACCTTTGTATTTATCATCAGCTGGAGGGTATTGTTGATCAGAATAATCTTCATCCTCTTCGACCTCCTCTTCTTCCACATCGGACTCGGAAGGTACCGCAGCCCCACCTCCTTTACTGGTTCCTTCATCAGAAGTAGGAGGAAATTCAAGCACTCTCCTGGCCTCTCCGTCAAATCTTCTTCCTAAAGTAGCCACCCCGAGTCTCTTTTTCTTCTTTTTCACTAGGTCTTTATTCCCCAGCAAGGTCTTGAGATCCTCCTGACCCTTAGCCAAGGTCGTCAGGAGTTGCTGGAACTGTGTATTTTGAGCTTGCAGGTCTTTGACTGTTTGCTCGAGATCCATCCTACTGAAATAAACAGCAGACAGATAAGGAAACCTGGCGTGAGACCTGCTTATGCACATGATGAATGATATGCTTATGTATGCAATGCATTTAAGGATTTAGAACATTCAAAATTGTTGTAGACAAAAAGGAACGCACGTCATATTAAGAAGAAATTTGTTAGTACATAAATGCCCTATGGGCCAAATATTACAAAAACAACTTCTCAAGGTAAAAAGACATTGCGCATCCTCTTTGGTGCGATGTAGGTGTTGAGGGTCTCTTGCTCATGGAGTCGGCGGGTAAGCTCTAGAACCTTCTTCTCACTAGCGTAGAAGCTGGCTTCAAAAGTGTTACGTTCCTCCTTGAGCTGAATCCAGCTCTTCTGCATTTCCTCCCATGATGTAGGCATGTCAGGATGTAGGATGGTGTAGGGAACCTCTCCTTCCTTGACGGGCTCTTTAATCACAGGGAGAACATGAGGATAAGGCATCATTAGGCTCTGGGCTCGGGCTCGTACCCACTTGAGGTAAGGCTCAAGAGGGATGGAGTTCTTGTGTCCCAGAGTCTTGCTATCAACCTTGTTGGGTCTTCCCCAAGCTCTGATGAATCTTTGGCGAAGTCCTTACGCATCATTGTCGAAGTCAAAAACTAGGTCAGGAATCAACATGTCATGAGGGCCATCCCTCCGTGCATATCCAAATTGCCTCAAAGCTAGACAAGGTTTGTAGGTGATACCTCCTCTGATTCCAAGTAAAGGAACATTAGGAAACTCTCCGCAACGATCGACAATGATGACATTTTCTCTGGACCGAGAACACCAATGTACATCAGAGTGAGTAAGAGTCATCAACCGTTGGGACCACCTTGAGCCTTGGTCATTCTTCAAGACAGATTGTAGAAGGTGCGAAATAAACCACCTTGTAAGGAGAGGAGTACAGCACATGAGAACACCCCTCTTTCTCATTGTTCGTGTGTAAAATGAGTGAAGGATGTCCCCAAGCAATGTTGGTATTGGATTTCTGGACAAGAAGATTTTGACGGCATTGACATCTATCAATTGGTCAGAATTTGGGAACAAGACCAACCCATAGATAAGGAGTGCCACAATTTCTTCAAAAGCTTGTAGGTCCAATGAATTCCAACATTCTTGTGCCTTCTCAAACAAGAATTTTGCTAAGAATCCTTTGACGCCACTTCTAGTTTCCCAATGCCCCTTGATGTCAGAAGGCTGTAGATGTAATGCTCGAGCAACATCTTCAGGCTTTGGTTCCTTTTCCGTACCGTTGAAGGGTAGTTGATTAAGGATAGGAATTCTCAGGAGTTGAGAAAACTCCTCCAAAGTGGGCACCAACTGGTAATCGGGGAAAGTGAAACAGTGGTGAAGAGGATCAAAGAATTGGAATAGCACTTTCATCATGTCTTCTTCAATGTTGGTGTTGACTAAGCTGAGCAGTCTACCATGTCTTTCACTGAAGGATGAGCTTTCCGGAATTCTTGAGGTGAGTTCCTTGAGTTTAGGAGTGATTCTCACAAGGTTGACTTGGATGGTTTTTCTGCGAGGAATTTCCATGACCTACAAAACAAGAACAAAGATGAAGATCTAAACCCTTGAAGTGGTTAGTGAATGCATATGATGCTCTATGATGTTTATGATGTATGCACAAAACATATGTACAAGCAATTCACACCAAACCCTAGTTTCAGGCTTGCATGAGGTTTCATAGGTAAGTACCCTCTTGAGTGTAGTTGGCTTAAAAACCTGTCCTATAAATAGTAACCGGGTTCTAAGGAGCTCAATATCACTGGATTGTTTTCATTGTTCATTGTTTTGGTTTAGCCACTTAACTAGCGACGAAAATATTCCAAGAAAACAACCCTCAATGAGTGTAGTATCGAGTATCTACCAACTTCGGACTGCACCAAAGCCGGTCATCTCACTACCCCTAATAAAAGGCCAAGATGGTCAAGTAAGGTTCTAGGTCATTAGTGCTTAGTGACATCACTCAGCGGCCCCGTACTCTCCTTGATTGAACTCAAGGGTTACCGGTACTCACAAATATGTCGCACTAATATAGCTATTGCTTCGAACGTGTCGGTATACCCCGCACAGTTTCCACAACGTATTGCTATCTATGAAATGTTTCCCAAAATCCGGGTGGAGGATTACAAACCCAAACAAAAGAGCCAAGATATAAAGCAATCAAATCAAACAATTAGTCATGCAAGAGGGTGATCTAAGCCCTAAGGTTACTCCACTTTTAAAATTTTCCCCAGCAGAGTCGCCAGTTCTGTGATACGGTGGGAGAACTGACTATGGTTTTGCGTTTGTTTTCGCAAATGTTTCGGTTGAGCAAGAGTCGCCACTGACTTTTTATTTTATCCTAAGGAAAGGTTTAAAAAGCACAGCAAAAACCTTTGAGATATTTTCTTGGGTTCGGGGAGTAGATTATAGAAAGGGAAGGTATTAGCACCCTTTCTATCCATGGTTATCCATGGGCTCTTAGGTACTTGCTTAGATCAACTTGCCTTGGTTTTCAATTGTTTGAAATGGTGCTTTGTGTGTGGTTTTGAAAATGTTTTGAAAAAGTTGCCTTGTCTAGGCTACCCTTGTAACAATTCTTTACTCAAATGTTTTACAAAAGGTGTTTGTCTTTTTGAAAAGATGTTTCAAGGTTTTTTGAAAGTTTGTTTTGAAAGTGTTTGTGAAGTGTGGTTTGAAAAATAGGCAAGTGTTTTTGTTTTGCAAGTTGACAAGTACTTAAGAGCTATCTACCCTAAAGTTCTCAAAGATTTTTGCTACGTTTCAACCCTTTTAACAATTTTTGTTCCACCATTTCATTTGGTGGACAATCTTGTGTTAGGATGTGAAAGGGACGGGCGCGGGTCATCGTTTAGACCATAATTGCAATGGTGCCAAGTATCTTTGGGCAATTTTCCTTTAAGGGACTTGATCATTTTTAGGCAACTTTTCGAAAGCGCCATCGAGGGACTATGATCATTTGATTGTTTTTGTTTTGCCCAAAGAGACCTAACATGAAATATGGCCCATTATTGAAGGCAACAAGTGGAATACCCTAGGGGTGCAAGTGTGATATGTGTTGTCCATTTTCATGCTTGATTATCTTGAAATTAGGTCAAACTATTTTTGTTCTTTTTATTTGCATACAAACCCTAATTCTAACATGGTATATTTAGAAAGCAATAAAGTGTGAAATTTAAAGTTCCTAAGCTATTACAACACAATATGGGAAGGGGGGTACAAATGTTCAAATGGGGGGGGGGGGGGGGGGGGGGGGTATTTGACAAGGAATTTAAACCTAGCTATTACATCAATTTGGAATTATTTACAAGATAATTAATTGCACAAATTAAATGGAAACAAAATAAATATGCAAGATGCAAAAAATGTTTTTATGTGTATGAAAAAAAGAATATTTTTATATGTCAAGTAAACAAAATAAAAAGTATTAATTTTTTGGAGTTTTTTTATGTTTAGGGCAAAACCCTAATTTTATTAAGTAAATGCATTAATTATTTAATATGTACAATATTTATTTATTATATACAAAAATAAAATGAAAATGAAGTATATTTGTCAAAAAGGTATTTTTTTATATACTAAATATTAATAAAAAATAAAAGGGTGTATATTTTGTATTTTAACCTAAATATACTAATATATATATATAAATATTTGTATTATTTACTAAATATATATTATATATACAAAAATAATAATATTTAATATTTATAAAAAAAATTATATTTTATATAAAATATTTTCAGAAGATAAAATAAAATTAAAATGGAAAATAAAATGTGTTTGCACTATTTTAACATTTTTTAAATAAAAGTATATCTATTTGTTTATTTATGTACAAATAACCACCTAAACAAATAAATGCCTAATAAATTCAAAAATGGTTTAAAAAATTATTTTTATATTTTTAATATCATGAGAAAAAATAAATAAGTCAGAATAAAAAAGAAAAGTAAAAAAAATCATGAAAATAAGCAAAATGGGCCTAGGGGGTGTCAAAGTAACAAAAGAGTGTAAAAAGAAATAGGAAACAAAGCCCAGCCCACGTGGAGCTTCTTCAACCTCCAGCATTTCTGTTTGAACAAAAACACGCGCCTCTTTTCTTCCATGCAAGGTCCTGATTCTTTGAGTTTTAGCAAAAACTTGCAATACCAAAAATGTTAAGCATCCTGTCACGGGTTCACACATATAAAGAACATGATTTAACTATCAGAAATGAGAGAGAATTTCTTCTCCCCCAATTCTTAACCTAATTTTTATTCCAAGTTCAGACATCAAATTCTCTAAGCATACATAATATAAATGAAATCTAATCACATGGGCATGTTCAGGGCTATGAATGTGACATGTTTTCTTCATAAACCTAAAGCTAACAATACCTGGATAGAGAGATACGTGTTCATGAACTTACCTGTTCAGTTGAAGTTGTATCTGGTGATGGAGGTGTCCTCAATGCAAGGTGATGATTGGTACAGCTTCCCTGATGTCCAGGGATGCTATTCCAAGCTTTACTTTGTCTTGAAACCTTTTGAATCGTGCTATAGAACTTCAACTGCAAAACAAGAAAATGAAAATGGTGATGTTTCCTGGGAGTGTTACAGGTCATGTTTGAGGTTTTGATTAGCTTCAAGGGATGTTGTGGAGTGTGTTTGACAAGTTTTTAGCAAGAATGCATGGAAGGTTTGAGCTATGGAACTCAAACTGCAGCAGATGCTCTGTTTGGGCAGTTTGAGGGTGATTCTGGGAATGGGGAGGTATTGGGGATGCTAGGCTCGTGTTTCAGCTTAGGATGGATGTCTTGAATGTGTTTGATAACTTTTCTTAAGGCCTGGTTTTCTGAGATGAAAGTTGGTATGTGATATGCTATGTTTTTTACACTTTAAGCAACAAATGTCCAAGTTGGTTTTTAGACAGGTAGAGGCCCCCCTAATGTGCTGCAAACCTTGGCATTGATCAGTGTAATTAGTTCCTAAACTTGTGCCAAGGGGATTTGAACTGTACTTCTTGGATTTGCATTTTGACATAAAGCTCACTTTTGCAAAAATGGTTAAAGTGCTTTATCTATTTTGGGATTAAACCATTATGCAATGCTTGAACACATAGAATATGGTCTTGGCACAAAGAGTTTGCATTAAATTTATGAGTGTTGGATGGTTTAGAGGCCTGTAATCAAGGAAAGCATGCTGATTTGAAAATTGCCTAAGTGTATGATCATGGAAATTGGCCATAACAAAAAGTGAGTTTTTCCCATATTGCAAAATTCGATTCTCCCTAACCATGAGGTTGTTTGATGAGTTCTCGGACATTTTGGAAAGCTTGGAATTTGTAATACAATCCATCTTTGAAATGCAAATTGAAATTCCAAGTGGAAGAATGTGAAAAATGGTCTTGAAGTTAGGCAAAAATCCTGCCTAAAATAGGTCAAATTTTCTCTAAGTTAAGAATGGTTTGGTACCCTTGTTCCAAAAATTGTAACTTGAGATACAAGCCTCTTTTGGGAAAACTTTGTGAATCAAAGTTGTAGATTATGCAATAGGCTACAACTTTCATGTTTTGACTTTTGCTTGAATCCAAATGAATCTTGGTGAGAAAGTGGGACAAAGTTAGGAAAAAATTAGGGTTTTTCATAACTTAGAAAAATTCTAAGTTATGAAAAATCTTCATTTCAAACCCTAATTTGCATTTCTTGGTTTCTTGATGAACAAGTTTCATGATTTGGCATGTTTTGATGAAAAATGAATCTTGACTCTTGATTTTGATCAAAAAGTCAAAGTTTGACTTTTCAGTATACAGTCAAAATTGATCAATTGACTGGGAAATTCAATTGTCAATCTTGTGTATTTGGGATCTTTTGAACTTGATGAGCATGTCAAGACAATTCCATGGGGTCCTTGAGTCCATATGTGAGTTTGGTTTGCCATTGGCTAGGTCACACAATCAAAAATTGCCCTTGTGCAGTCAAAACCCTAAAAATGACCATTTTGCCCTTTTGGTGATCTGATCAAATTTCTTGTGGAATTGTGATCCAAACTTGATCAAATGGTCCATATGAGTTCATAATGTTGATGTGGTTCAATTTTCATGAGATTTGACTGTCCATTGGCCACAGTTGACTTTTTTCCCCAATACAGCTGATTTCTAGGTCAACTGTCCAATTGACTGGGCAAAACTTGGAATCAAGACTTGAAACTTGGTATGGATAAACTTGGGAGTCCAATATGAAGCATGAAAGTCATCTTAGGCATTTTTGGTCAAAACATCTTTGTGCAAACACAAACCCTAATTTGGGTCAACAATGCAAGGAGAAGTCTTGAGCAGATGAAACCCTAACTGGATCTTGAGCTTCAAGGGCTTTGTGATGAGAAATCAATGAGAAATGGGAGGGCAAATTTTGGGGTCTAACACCATGAAAACCAGAAACCAAAGTTATCAACCTGGAGGGAAAACTGATCCAAGACCTGACTGGGGAAAATGTGATCACAAGTCCAACACCGCACCATACATCAATTGGTATCATCTCCAATTATTTGAGAAACAATAAGAAGATCATACGCCTATCAGTGAAAGAGACCTGAGAGAAATTTTTTGGGGAATACCCAGTTCCAAAAAATAAGAGTTCGTCCATCCTTGAAATCACTATTTTTGTTTTTCTTGAGTCACAAAATCTAAATGTAATTTGTAAATTCTTTTCAAAAATAATTTTATTATTAAATCTCTTTGTTTTGAAAATTACTATCAATAATAAATGGAGTCTTTGTAAGCAGAATAAAATAAGAATTTCAAATAATTAGATAAAAGCTCAAACTTTATTAATAGAATGGTAGTCTGTGAATGGAGAGACCCCATAGATGATTACAAAGTTTGGAAAATGGTAACATATTGGGAAAGATACATTGAAACACAATGATAACTATTCTCCCTAACAACTTTGAATTCCTGAGCACCGACTTCTATTAAAATAAGACGAGAGTCCAAGAAGATTGTTGCTTCAATGATCAAGTCTTGTTTGACATAATTACTTGCCAAGAAATCCCTAACTTTTGCCTAGGTTGCCCTTGCGGGTTTTCAACCTAGCGGGAGAATCTATTCTGTTTTTGTCTCTAATTTTTTCCTAGACCACCCTTTTTGGTTTTCAGCCTATTGAGACGCTCTTTTTTGCCTAAGCCGCTCTTTCGGGTTTTCGACTTAGTGAGCTGTTATTTTTTTTCTTTAGGCGAAGTATTTCTTGACTGCATCAACATTCATAGGACGCGGGAACTCCTCGCCATCCATAGTTTCAAGAATCAATGCACTGCTAGAGAAGGCTTTCTTGACAACATATAGGCCTTCAAAATTTGGAGACCACATGCCCCTAGAATCAGTTTTAAAAGACATGATCTTTCTGAGCACGAGGTCGCCTTCTTTGAATTCACGAGGCTTGACCTTCGTATCAAAATATTTTTGCATTCTCTTCCAGTATAACTGGCCATGACACAAGGTCGTCATTCTTTTTTCTTTGATCAAATTCAACTTGTCAAACCTGTTATGGACCCATTCAACCTCTGACAATTTGGTTTCCATTATCACACTAAAAGATGGAATCTCAACCTCAACAGGGAGTAATACTTCCATACCATACACAAGCGAATATGGGGTTGTCCCTGTTGAAGTGTAGATGGATGTACGATACCCATGGAAATCAAAACGGAGCATCTCATGCCAATCTTTATAAGTAACAACCATTTTCTAGATGATCTTCTTGATGTTTTTATTAGCAGCTTCAACGGCCCCATTCATCTTTGGCTTGTAAGGAGATGAATTGTGATGGACATTCTTGAATTCTTCACAAAGTTCCATGATCATCTTGTTATTTAGATTCAAGCCATTGTCAGTGATAATCCTGCTTGGCACACCATACTGACATATAAGATTTTTCTTGATAAAGTGTACTACCACTTGCTTGGTAACATTAGCATATGAAGTTGCTTCCACCCATTTGGTGAAGTAGTCAATTGCCACCAATATAAAACAATCTCCATTTGATGCCTTAGGTTCAATCATTCCAATCATGTCAATACCCCACATAGAGAAAGGCCATGGGGAATAAATAACATTGAGAAGCATCGGAGGCACATGACTTTTGTCAGCATAAATCTTGAATTTATGGCACTTCTTTGTGAATTTGTAACAGTCAAATTACAGTGTCAGCCAATAGTAACATTCCCTAAGCATCTTCTTTGCCATCGAATGTCCATTGGCATGAGTACCAAAGGAACCTTCATAGATTTCATGCATCAACATGTATACTTCGTGTCTATCCACGTATCTGAGCAAGACCATGTCATAATTTCTTTTGTATAGCACATATTCATTAAGGAAAAAACTTCCTGCTAACCTTCTTAGTGTCTTTCTATCTTTATTTGACGCACCAGTCGGGTATTCTTGAGTCTAGAGAAAATGCTTGATATCATAATACCAATTTTTTTCTTCTGACATTCCCTCTGCTACAAACACATGAGCCAGCCTATCCAAACGTCACACTGTGATACGAGGCACATCATTCCAAGTATTTACTTGATACATAGAAGCCAGAGTGGCCAAAGCATCTTCCATCTGATTTTCATCTTTGGGAATATGATGGAATTCACCTTTATTAAAAAAAGGTAATAATTTTCTAGCATAGTCTTTGTAAGGAATCAAGCTAGTGTGACGATTATCCCATTCTCCTTTAATTTGATTTATTACCAAAGCTGAATCGCCATATACATCTAGAATTTTGATCATGATATCAATAGCCTCCTCGAGACCCATCATACAAGCTTCATACTTTGTCATGTTATTGGTACAATAAAATGCAAATATTGTAGTAAAAAGGAATATGCAATCCATGAGGAGTGATAATCATGACACCAATTCCTTTCCCATAAGCATTTATAGCTCCATCAAACACCATACCCCACCGGGATTCAGGATCAGGACCTTCCTCAGGCAAAGGTTCATCATAATCTTTTACTTTTAGAATCATAATATCCTCATCAGGAAAATCATATTTAACAGACTGATAATCATCAACTGGTTGGTGAGTAAGATAATCTGCCAACACACTGCTTTTTATAGCCTTGTGAGTATGGTATTCAATATCATATTCAGACAACAACATCTGTCAACAAGAAATTCTTCCAGTAAGAGTAGGCTTTTAAAAAATATACTTAATTGGATCCATTTTTGAAATCAACCAAGTAGTATGATTTAACATATATTGCCGCAGCCGTTTTGTCGCCATGGACAAAGCACAACAGGTTTTTTCCAGCATAGAATATCGTAACTCACAATCATTAAACTAGTTGTTGAGATAATAAATGGCATATTCCTTCTTCCCCATTTCATTTTGTTGTCCCAAAATATAACTCACAGAATTATCTAACAATGTCAGATACATGATCAATGGTCTTCCTTCAATAGGCGGGAGCAAGATGGGAGGTTCAAGCAAATACTCTTTAATACTTTCAAATTCTCTTTGGAAATCATCTGTCCACACACAACTTTGATCTTTCTTTAACAACTTAAAGATCGACTCACATGTTGCAGTCATATGGGAAATAAATCTAGAAATGTAATTCAAACGCCCAAGGAAGCCTCTAACTTGCTTTTTATTTCCTGGTGCTGGAATTTCTTGAATTGACTAAACATTATCACGGTCAACTTCAATCCATTTTTGGCTGACAATGAAACCTAACAATTTTCCTGATCGGACACCAAAGGTTCATTTATTTGGATTCAAGCGGAGACGATACTTCCTCAAACGTTGAAACAATTTCAACAAATCCTCTATATGCCCTTCATCAGTATGGGATTTTGCAATCATATCATCTACATATACCTCAATTTCCTTGTGCATCAGATCATGGAATAAGGTTGTCATAGCCATCTTGTACGTTGCACCAGCGTTCTTCAACCCGAAGGGCATCACTCTGTAATAGAATATTCCCCAGAGTGTGATAAATGTTGTTTTTTCCATATCCTTAAGAGCCATTCTAATTAGATTATATCCGGAAAATACGTCCATGAACGAGAATACTTTGAATTTTGTTGTACTATCAACCAACATATCAATATGTGGCAATGGAAAGTCATCTTTTGGACTAGCTTTGTTTAAATCTCTATAATCCATACACATTCGAACTTTTCCGTCTTTCTTTGGTACTAGGACAATATTGGAAATCCACTGAGGGTACACTGATGTCACAAGAAAACTGACATTAATGTTATTTAAAACTTCTTCTTTAATTTTCACTGCCATATTAGGGTGAGTTCTACGCAATTTCTGCTTGATTAGCGGGCATTTTGGATTTAGCAGCAAATAATGTTCCATAATATTAATATCTAATATCGGCATGTCTTGGTAACACCAAGAAATTATATCCAAATTGTTTTACCCCAAAATTTTCCCCCTCATTTTATCAAGATTTCCCCTCACAAGACTCTTTGAACTCCAGACAGGATTAGGGTTTGCTCTACTCAAGACATCTCCTTGCACTGATGACCTAAATTAGGGTTTGAGTTTGCACAGGGATTTTTGTACTTTCAATGCTCAAAGTGACTTTCATACTTCATGTTGGACTTATAAGATTTCCTCTACCAAGTTTCAAGCTTTGAATCAAAATTTTGCCCAGTCAATTGGACAGTTGACCTAGAAATCAGCTATATTGGGGAAAAAGTCAAATATGGACAATTTACAGTCAAACATCATAATTTTTTACCCACATAAACATTATAGACTCATATTAACCATTTGATCAAGTTTAGATCACAACACCTCAAGAAATTTGATCAGATCATCAAAAGGGAAAAATGGTCATTTTTTAGGGTTTTGACTGTATAAGGGCAATTTCTGATTTTTAACCTAGCCAATGGCAAATTGGGTTCAAGCATGTATTAAAGGACTCAATGGCATCATCTTGACCTATTCACAAGGTTCAAAATATCTCAAATGCATTGGATTGACAGATGAATTTTTTCAGTCAACTGATCAAAATTTGATTGTACACTAAAAAGTCAAACTTTGACTTTTTGGTCAAAATCAAGTGCCAATCATCATTTTTCATCAAGATGAGTAAAAACATGAAAATTGTTCATCAAGAAACCTAATTTTGCAAATTAGGGTTTAAAGTTGAAAAATTTCATAACTTAGAATTTTTCTAAGTTATGAAATTTTCTTATTTTTTCCCAACTTTGCCCAACATTTTCACCAAGATTCAATTGGATTCAAACAAAACTTCCAACATGAAAGTTGTAGTCCTCCACAAAATATACAACTTTGATTCACAAAGTTTTCCCAAATGAAGCTTGGATATCAAGTTATGATTTTTGGAACAAGGGTCCATGAAACTTTTAACTTAGTGAAATTTTGCCCTAGTTTAGGCAGGATTTTGACCTATCTTCATGACCATTTTTCACATAGTTCCACTTGGAATCTCAAAATTAATTTCAAATATGGATTGTAGAGCTTGTTACAAGATTTCCAAAATGTCCAAGAACTCTCCAAAATCATTTATGGTTATGGAGAATCGAAGATTTGAATTTGGAAAAAACTCGCTTTGATCCATGGCATGTTTCATGTTGACACAAGTTGCAAAATCTGTCCAGACTTGCTTTGTACTTGATTACAGGTCTCTAAACCCTTCCACACTCAAAAATTAAATGCAAATAAAATGGAAATTGGTCTTATTCGGATCAATGGAGCTTGGCACAATGAATAAATCCATTTATGGCATAAAGGTTGTCAATACCATTTCCATAAAGCATACTTTTTGCAATTTTGTATTTCTTGAGCCATGGACCTGTTCTCTTGATACAAACAAAGTCCACAAACTTCAGAAAAATCTCACCAACCCTATGCAGACCTTGAGCTAGCTTGTACAACCTTGGCCTTTTTCACTTCCTACCTTTTCTTCAAAAACAACTCATTGTGCCAAAAGTCCACAACTCTTGAATCTGATAAGAGTAAGTCTTAGCAACATTCCAAAAAGGTTTTGCACTTTTCTTTAAGCCTGAAACACGATCCATTCATCCCTCAAACACTCTTGAACATCAAAATACCAAAAACATGCAAAACAGGGCACTCTCTGCAGTTCCACTTCCATCTCAGAAACCACTCATGCGTTTTATCCCAAACCTGTTCCAATACCTTCCATATAATCCACCTGAGCTATCCCAACCATTGGCCATTGACTGTAACTCCATTTGCAAGCTTCACCATTTCTGATTTCAGCTTGTGCAAGTTGACTTCTACAGGCTTATTCAAGCAAGCTCAAGGAAAGCAAAGCATTGGGGAAGGTCAGAGGAAGTTCAGGCAAGCTCACAAACATTTCAGGCCTCATTGAAAACCTCCACATTGCCATACACGAGTTCAACTGAAACAGGTATTTGTCAACTTTCTATCTCTCTATTTAGGAATCATTAGGCTTAGGTTTGTGAATAAAAAATATAGTACTCATAGCCCTTAAGTTGTACATATGCTTAGTTTTCATTTAAGTTAAGTGTGCTGAGAGAATTTGATTGATGAACTTCCTGAAAAAGTTAGGTTAGAAATTAGGGTCAGAGAAATTCTCTCTGGTCTTTGAGAGTTAGATTAAGTTTTTTATATGGTTAGAATAGTATGATCATGCTCTATAACTTTCATGTTGCAAGTTTTCGTTTTTAAGCACAAATGCAGGAGATACGAGTTGTACATCAGAATGCGCGTTTTTTTGTTCCAAGGTTGAAGATGAAGCTGATATGGGCTGGGGGCCTTGACTTGGCTTGTTTTTGACACCCCCCCTTTGCTGATTGCACCCCCTGACCCATTTGTTTTATATTTTCATATTTATTTTCATTTCTTTTTATTTCTGACTTTATCTTATTTTTTTCCAAATATAAAAAATATCAAAAACATTTTCATAAATTTTCACATTTTATTTTATTATTTTTTATTATTTTTTAGACATAAAAATAATTATTAAATAGTATATACTTTTATTTTCTTTAATAAAAACAAATAAATATTATAGAAATATTATATATTTTTATTTTTATTACTTATACATGTAAAATAATATTTTCCACATGTTTTATTTCTTAAATATCTTTGTATATATTTATATTTATTTTCTTGTACATAAAATAATTTATATAATATATATTGTCTTAAAACAAAACAAAAAACTAGGGTTTCCACCCTTATTAAAAATAATATTTTTCTAATATATTTTTATTTTTTGACACTTGTATATATTTTTATTTTTTATTGTACATGAATAAATAATATTAATAAATATACTTTCTTAAAACAAAATTTAGGGTTTTTCCCTTAACAAAAATAACTTTTTATTTTCTTATTTTTTTAACACATTAAAAATTATATTTTTACACACATAAAAATAAATAAAAACATTTCTTGCATATTCATAATATTTTTCATATTTATATTTTATTGCTTATTTAAACATTGCTTATTTATTATTTAATGCAAAGAATTCAATTTGGATGTAATAGTAAATCTTAGGGTTTTAATTTCTTGCAAAATAATCCCCCATTCAAAATTGTATCCCCCTCCCCATATCAATGTTGTAATAGCTTAGATTACTTTTACGCATTTATGCTTTCAAATATACCATGATAGAGATTAGGGTTTTGTATGCAAAATCCAAAATCAAAACAAATAGTTAGGCCTAATGCAAGACATAAAATGCATGAAATTGATAACACAATGCACACAAGCATCCCTAGGGTTTCACCCACTTGTTGCCTTTAAAATGGCCATAGTATGCATGTTGAGTATCTTGGAAAAACAAAAAAAACAAAACAAAAAGATCATAGTCCCTCGATGACGCTATCTTGGTTGCCTATACAAAATGATCTAGTCCCTCAAAAATTTACTAAAGATACTTAGCACTATTGGTATCATGGTCAATACGATGACCCGCGCCTGTCCCGTTTAACATCCAAATACAAGGTTGTTTACTAAATGCAATGGTAAAACAACACTGTCAAAAGGGTTAAAAATGTGTAGGAAAGATCTTTTAGTAGATAGGGTAGACAACTCTTAGTTACTTGATCAAAACTTGCAAAAAACATCCTTGCTATTTTCAAACACACCTCACAACACAATTTCAAAACATTTCCCAAAAAACAAACTTTCAAACAACCAAACATTTAAACATCTTTTCAAAAGACGATACACCTTTGTATACATTCAAACAAGAATCATTACAAAGGTTGCCACAATGATGGCTTCTTTTCAAAACATTTTTAAAACCACACACAAAGCACCATTTCAAACAATTGAAAAGAAAAAGCAAGTGATCTAAACAAGTAACTAAGAGCCCATGGATAACCATGGATGAAAAGGGTTGTAGTTGTTTAGTTATTGGCTTGCATTTTTGGTAAAACCAGGTGTGTGTGTGTGTGTGAATGTCATGACTGATGTCATAACATTCTAGTCTAGTATGTACTGATTCATTAGGTACCTTTGCAGAAAAATATTGTCATACAGGTGCTCATGTTTATAAGTGTGTATCTGAGCATTTTGCAAAAAGATCACATTTACCTAAATCAGTAGACAGGTTTTCAGATGTCATAACAAATGTTAAGACATCCTGTTCTGAACTAACAGTTATGCAGTTTGGGTAATTCTGAGTTTTTTCAGGAAAATGACTCAGTCTTTCTAGAATAGAAAATCTCGTGGACTTGGGGTTAACCTAGCTCAACCCTAACCTGGTTGATAAAGTCCTGTGACCTAGTCTTAAGGTCAAACGGAATTAACCCTAGATTTTTGTGGAAACCCTAACTGAAGATGCAGCTGCTATATATTCAACAGAGCTGCTGTTTTGGAATTAATCCCTTTTTGACAGAAGATCATTTAGAAGCTGTATAGTTTTAACTATTGTAATCCAAGCAATTATCATTGTGATAAGTGACTTGGAATAGGTTTTAATTGTAAGGGTTGTGTATCACTCAAATCTTTGAAGCAAGAGTGTTTGTATGTCTCTTGACTAAAGCTTTGAAGCAAAGTCAAGTTAGGTTTGTGTATCACTCAAAGATGTGAAGCAAGAGTGTTTGTGTTGCTTGATTAAAAAGCTGTGAAGCATAATCAAGTGTATGTTTTGAAGAGTGTCTTCATCAATTCATTAGTCAAATTGTTTTATGTATCACTGCTGTGATTGAGGGGGAGTGAGTAGGAACTCAGGTTTAAGTTGTACTTAGATTGAAGTTGCATTGGGTAAGTCTTAAGTGAAGGAGATAAACTGGTTGGTTTATTCCTGAATTAATATCTCTTATAGTGGATTTCCTCCCTGGCTTGGTAGCCCCCAGAGTAGGTGTTGTTGCACACTGAACTGGGTAAACAATTGACTGTGTTCTTTACTGTCTTCTTGTATTTACTGTCTTATAGAAAGTCAGATACGGTGTCATAACATTGAACGTGACATTGAGTATCTGTAGCCAGAATTTCAATTGGCATCAGAGCAGGCACCCTGCCTGTATTACTGGGTGAGATCTAGGGATATCACTTTCTGGCACTATGGACAAAGAAGGAGTTTTTGGAAATAGACCACCCATTCTGGATGGAACAAATTATGACTACTGGAAACCTCGTATGATTGCCTTCTTAAAATCTCTGGACAAAAAGGCTTGGAGAGCTGCTGACAAAGGATGGAACCATCCCACCATAACTGAGAAAGATGGGACAATCATTCTGAAGCCTGAGGAAGATTGGAGTAAAGAAGAAGATGAGTTAGCCCTGGGAAATTCCAAAGCTTTAAATTCCCTGTTCAATGGAATTGATAGAAACATTTCCAGACTAGTACATCAATATGAACTGGCCAAGGAAGTTTGGGACACTCTCAAAACTACTCATGAGGGCACTTCCAAAGTAAAAATGTCAAGGCTTTAGATGTTGACTACCAAGTTTGAGAATCTAAAAATGATGGAAGATGAAACCATTCATGAGTTTCACATGAACATCTTGGAGATTGCCAACACCTTAGGAGCACTGGGAGAAAAGATGTCAGAAGAAAAATTGGTGAGAAAGATTCTCAGATCCTTGCCTAAAAGATTTGCAATGAAGGTAACTGCCATAGAGGAAGCCCAGGACATCAGCAAGTTGAAAGTGGATGAACTTATTGGGTCTCTTCATACTTTTGAGATGGGGATCACTGATAATGGTGACAAGAAGAACAAGAGCATAGCACTTGTATCCAACACTGATGTTGAAAACAAGGAGGATGAAGAAGAAAATATTTCAGAAGCTATAGCCATGCTTGGAAGACAGTTCAACAAACTCATCAAAAGAATAGATCCAAAGTCAAGGTCTAATGTTCATAACATTCCCTCTGACATTGACAGTTCCAACAGAAGACCAAGGTCAGAAGAGAAGGGAAATCAAGGCAGAGGAATTCAATGCCATGGCTGTGAAGGATATGGGCATATTCGAGCTGAATGTCCTACCTTTCTTAAGAAACAAAAGAAAGGAATGACTGTTACTTGGTCTGACTGTGATTCAGAGAGTAATTCTGAAGAAGAATCTGCCAAACTAGTTACTGCTCTAACTGGTGTTTGTACTTCTGAAAGTGAAACTAGTGATGAAGAAGTGACATTTGAAGAACTGGCTGATACTTACAAGAAATTGTGTATCAGAAGTGCTGAAGTCTGTGTGCAGAATGAGAAACAATCAAAACTCATCATAAAGCTGGAGGCTGAAAAAGGGGCAAACCTTGAAACTATAAGTCATCTAGAAGGGGAAGTTCAATTACTGAACTCACAACTGAACCAAATGACCAAATCTGTCAAGATGCTGACTAATGGAACAGAAAAATTGGAAGAGATTCTTCAGGTTGGACAAATTGTGGGTAACAAATCTGGACTAGGATTTGTGGAAGCTAAGAAATCTGGTGCAGACAAGAAGATCAGGCCTGTTAAACAAATGTCAAAGCAGATGTATCAACACAACTCTCAACATCAGAAACAGAGATATATGAAGAAAAAGTACCAAAGATGGAGATGTCATCATTGTGGGAGGTATGGACACATAAAGGCTTTCTGCTTCAAATTGCATGGATACCCTAATCAAAACTCAGGTGTTAAACCTAAGTCAAAAAGGGTACCACATACTCTTCAATGGAAGAAAAAGGCTACTGCCCTGATAGCCCACACTTCCCTGAGAGTCTCTGCAAAGGAAGGCTGGTACTTTGACAGTGGGTGCTCTAAACACATGACTGGAATAAAGAACATTCTCAATCATGTTAAACCTCACAACACTAGTTATGTGACCTTTGGAGATGGTGCTAAAGGTGAAATCAAAGGAGTTGGTAATTTGGACTGCCCTGAAGTTCCAAGTCTGAGTGAAGTACTGCTGGTAAAAGGGCTGACTGCTAATCTCATTAGTATCAGTCAATTGTGTGATCTAGGATTCAAGGTCAACTTCTCAAAATTTGAATGTCTAGTAATTAATGAAAAACTAGAAGTGGTAATGAAAGGAATCAGATCTAAAGATAACTATTACTTGTGGCAGCCTGAGAACACTAATAACTCCACTATGTGTTCAACTACCAAAGAAGAAAAAGAGATGAAACTGTGGCACCATAAGCTTGGTCATCTTCATCTAAGAAGAATGAAAAGAACTATCTCTATGGAAGCAGTCAGAAGGATTCCAAGACTACAGATTGATAAAAGGAGGGTTTGTGGTGAACTTCAAATTGAAAGACTTGGTAAAAAGAAACATCTCTACGATGTGGTGAATAAACTTGAAGAAGGATGTGCTGTCAGAACCAGAAGTAATCATGACAAGGAATTTGGAAACAACAAGTCTAATAAATTCTGTTTCCCAGAAGAAATGAGTCATGAAGTCCCTTCTCCTATACTCACCATCAAAATGGAGTTGACAAAAAGAAAAATAAGATCATACAAGAATCTGCCAGAGCTATGATTCATGTCAAAAGAATGCCTTCCCAACTCTGTGCTGAAATGGTTGCAGCTGGTAGTAGCTGTTCTCAAAATATCTGGACAAAACAGATGCTCACTGAGTATAATGTCTCACAAGATGTTGTGACATTGCATTGTGACAATCTGAATACAATCAATATTTCCATGAACCCTATTCAGCATAGCAGGACCAAGCACATTGACCTTGTAGAGAAGAAGTCAATTAAAATGGAACATGGTATCATTAAGCTTCAGCTGGCTGATTCTTCTACCAAGGCTCTTGTTGGAAATCAACTTGAAAACTTGAGGGGCAAGATGGGTATTTGCCAACGTGAGAAATTATAGCAATTAATTTTGCTTAAAACAAGGGTTGAAGGAGTTATTTGTGTTAAGTCTATTTTTAGTGGGTTAATCATATGCCTTTCCAATTCTTTCAAAATTATTAAGAAGTTGAATAGACTCTCAATTTCCTCCTACCTCTCTCGTCTTTGCAACCTATTCCTTTCTCTCAATCAAAGTTTTCTCTCAAATTGCTACTGGTGCTCTAAGTCAATCAAAATGTCTCAAACATCATCTTCAACCAAGGCGACCACTTCATCTTCATCATCTGACCAAGATTCTCGAGCAATCACCACATGCATAGATTCTGAAGTCCTGGAGATCACTCCTCTCAGAGAAATGGCAACTGACCCCTCCAAAGTCAAAAAACTGAGAACTAGGCATGCAGGAAGAGCTCAAGCTACTGCTTCTGGTAATCCTTCTCATACTTCTTCCTCTGTACCAAATAGGGAAGGATCAGCTCAAGTACATCAAGCAATTGCTAGGCTTGTTACTAGAATACTATGCGAAAACCAATATGTATCGGGGATTTATGTCCCATTAAATCAAGAATCAGCAAGCCCAAATGTGGATGTCTCTGAGAATGTAGATGTCTCTGAGAATGTTGTGACACAAAATGACAACATTCAGAACCCTTCAGAGAAGACTGTTGATCCACCTATCATTGATGTGGATGAGGAATACTCAGACAATGATCTGATTTCCAATGTAAACCCTAGCATAGCTAGGAGAATGATGAAAAGGAAGGATAATCAGAATGCTGCAAAATGTATGACAAAAGATAAACCTGCTAATAAGAAATCCAAGGCTGAAGGCAAGGCTGGGGTAGAATCTGTGAAAATTGTTCAGTCCAAAGGGAAGGTGAAAGCCCAGGTGCATACTGGTAGACAACCAATTACAAAGAAGAGAAAAGAACCCGAATCTTCTGATTCTGATGAGGAATCAGAGTTTGAGATTGATGATGAAGAAATTCCTATCAGAAGGAAACTCCCCTCCAGCAAAATTGCTAGAGTTCTTGAAGTCCCAACAGACAACATCTCTTTTCATCATCCTGACAATGCAAACAGATGGAAGTATGTTTGCTTGAAGAGAATAGCTTTAGAAAGAGAGCTAAACAATGATGCCATGGAGTGCAAGGACATCATGGACCTGATTAAAACTGCTGGACTGATGAAGACTGTGGTAAAATTTACCAAGTGCTATGAAAATCTGGTCAAGGAGTTCATAGTTAACTTGTCTGATGAATGTGCTGATGGAAGGTCAGCTGACTTTGAAAGTGTTTATGTTAGAGGAAGAAGGGTTAATTTCTCTCCATCAGAAATTAACAAATTTCTTGGAAGATCAAATGAGGATTGTCCTGAACTGGAAGTCACTGACAATGAAGTTTGTCAAACCATCACAGCAAAACAAGTGAAGTGCTGGCCCTTGAAAGGCAAGCTGAATGCCAGCAAACTCAGCATGAAATTTGCCATCTTGCACAAGATTGGTGCAGCCAACTGGGTCCCTACAAACCATAAATCAACTATCTCCACAGGATTGGGGAGATTTATTTATGCTGTGGGAACCAAGACTGTTTTTGACTATGGCAGGTATATTTTTGAATAAACTTTAAAACATGCTGGTAGTTATGCTGTCAAAGGACCAATTGCCTTTCCCTCCCTCCTTTGTGGAATTATCCTTGCACAATACCCTGATATCCTGGTGGCAAGAGATACTGCTTGCAAAAGAGCTCCTGCTCTTGGGTTACACTACAAGCTGTTTCAGGGGTCTCATGCTCCTGATATTGTCATAACATCAGCTGAGACATCATCTGTAAAGACTCAGTCCAAAACATCTGATGTTATAGCTGTATTGAAAGAGACCTGCAAAGAGCTGGAAGCTAGGAAAAAGACCCTAGAAAACCTAATTGCCAGGTTAGAAAAGGAGGAAGCTGAAGGAAACAGAAGGGAAGAGGGTGCAGAAGCTGAAGATCAACTCAATACTGAAGAAACTAGCTCCTCTGATGGGGACAGTGCTTGAAAGTTGGTGGAGTTGATGCTGGTCCCTGGTGGAGTTTGGAAGTGTGTTCAGTTTTTAGTTGTTGTTCTTATTACTTTTTCTGGATGACTGTATAAATTTTAAGAACATGTATCTTTGGCCCATTTGTGGCTAAAGAGGGGGAGATATATTTTGGTACTTTATTAGACATTCTATTTTTCTGTAGTCATTTCTTTCTGCTGCTAGCTATCTCTGATTGCTTAGGGTCTTTAGCCAAAAATCTGTCAAAGGGGGAGTTTGTAGTTGTTTAGTTATTGGCTTACATTTTTGGTAAAACCAGGTGTGTGTGTGTGTGTGAATGTCATGACTGATGTCATAACATTCTAGTCTAGTATGTACTGATTCATTAGGTACCTTTGCAGAAAAATATTGTCATACAGGTGCTGCTGTTTATAAGTGTGTATCTGAGCATTTTGCAAAAAGATCACATTTACCTAAATCAGTAGACAGGTTTTCAGATGTCATAACAAATGTTAAGACATCCTGTTCTGAATTAACAGTTATGCAGTTTGGGTAATTCTGAGTTTTTTCAGGAAAATGACTCAGTCTTTCCAGAACAGAAAATCTCGTGGACTTGGGGTTAACCTAGCTCAACCCTAACCTGGTTGATAAAGTCCTGTGACCTAGTCTTAAGGTCAAACGGAATTAACCCTAGCTTTTTATGGAAACCCTAACTGAAGATGCAGCTGCTATATATTCAACAGAGCTGCTGTTTTGGAATTAATCCCTTTTTGACAGAAGATCATTTAGAAGCTGTATAGTTTTAACTATTGTAATCCAAGCAATTATCATTGTGATAAGTGACTTGGAATAGGTTTTAATTGTAAGGGTTGTGTATCACTCAAAGCTTTGAAGCAAGAGTGTTTGTATGTCTCTTGACTAAAGCTTTGAAGCAAAGTCAAGTTAGGTTTGTGTATCACTCAAAGCTGTGAAGCAAGAGTGTTTGTGTTGCTTGATTAAAAAGCTGTGAAGCATAATCAAGTGTATGTTTTGAAGAGTGTCTTCATCAATTCATTAGTCAAATTGTTTTATGTATCACTGCTGTGATTGAGGGGGAGTGAGTAGGAACTCAGGTTTAAGTTGTACTTAGATTGAAGTTGCATTGGGTAGGTCTTAAGTGAAGGAGATAAATTGGTTGGTTTATTCCTGAATTAATATCTCTTATAGTGGATTTCCTCCCTGGCTTGGTAGCCCCCAGAGTAGGTGTTGTTGCACACTGAACTGGGTAAACAATTGACTGTGTTCTTTACTGTCTTCTTGTATTTACTGTCTTATAGAAAGTCAGATACGGTGTCATAACATTGAACGTGACATTGAGTATCTGTAGCTAGAATTTCAAGGGTGCTTGCACCTTCCCTTTTCATAATCTACCCCCTGAAACCAAGAAAACATCTCAAAGGTCTTTCCTATGCTTTTTGACCTTTCCTTTGGATAAAATAAAAAGTCGGTGGCGACTCTTGCTAAACCGAAACATTTGCAAACACAAACGAAAAAACTCAAGTCAATTCTCCCACCGCATCACAGAACTGGCGACTCTACTAGGGAGAAATCTAAAAGTGGGGTTATCTTAGGGTTTAGATCACCTTTACATGCTTACCTTGTTTGCTTTGATTGCTTTCCATTTGGTTCCATTGTTTGGGTTTGAAATCCTCTACCCAGATTTGGGAAACATTCATAAGTAAATATCAATACATTGTGGAAACTGTGCGGGGTATACCGACATGGTTGAAGCAATAGCTATATAAGTGCGACATATTTGTGGGTACCGGTAGCCTTTGAGTCAATCAAAGAGAATACGGGGCCACTGAGTGATATCATGAAGCACTAATGAACTTTTAGAACCTTTACTTGACCATATAGGCCTTTTTAGGGGTAGTGAGATGACCGGCTTTGGTGCAGTCTGAAGTTGGTAGATACTCGATACTACACTCATTGAGGGTTGTTTTCTTGGAATACTTTGTTCGCCAATTAAGTGGCTAAACTGAAACAATGAACACATAAAATAATTCAATGATATTGAGCTCCTTAGAACCCGATTACTATTTCTAGGACAGGTTGAGCCAACTAACTTCAAGAGGATACTTACCTATGAAACCCCATGCAAGCCTGAAACTAGGAACTTGTGTGATTTGTTTGTACATATACTTGTGCATGCATCATGAACATCATAAAGCATCATGTGCATCTACTAACCATTTCAAGGGTTTGGATCTTCATCTTTGTTCTTGTTTTGTAGGTAATGGAATCACTCCGCAGGAAAACAATCCAGGTCAACCTTGTGAGAATCCCTCCTCAACTCAAGGAGATTGCTTCCAAGATTCCAGAGAATTCTCCCTTCACTGAAAGACATGGTAGACTTCTCAACTTGGTCAACTCCAACATAGAGGAAGACATGGTGAAAGTTCTCTTCCAATTCTTTGACCCTCTACACCATTGCTTTACATTTCCTGATTACCAACTAGTGCCTACTTTGGAGGAATTTTCTCAACTCTTGAGGATTCCTATTCTCCATCAACTACCGTACAACGTTACGGAAAGAGAACCAAAGCCTGAAGATGTTGCTCAAGCCCTACACTTGCAACCATCTGATATCAAAGGCCATTGGGAAACCAAAAGTGGTGTCAAGGGTTTCTTGGCAAAGTTTCTGTTTGAGAAGGCACAAGACTGCTGGAATTCTCTAGATCTGCAAGCTTTTTGAGGATATTGTAGCACTTCTCATCTATGGGTTGGTCTTGTTCCCAAACCCTGATCAACTTATAGATGTGAATGTTGTCAAGATTTTCATATCTCGGAATCCTATGCCTACATTTCTTAGGGATATCCTCCACTCATTTCACACACGAACAATGAGGAAAATAGGTTTTCTCATGTGTTGTACTCCTCTTCTAGCAAGGTGGTTTATTTCTCACCTTCCCCAATCAGTCTTGAAGAATGATCAAGGTTTGAGGTGGTCACAACGATTGATGATTCTTACACATTTTGATGTTCATTGGTGTTCTCGGTCCAGAGAAAATGTCATCATCATTGATCGTTATGGGGAATTCCCTAATGTCCCACTACTTGGTATTAGGGGAGGCATTACCTACAACCCCTGCTTGGCTATGAGACAATCTGGGTATGCTCAAACGGATGGCCCTCATGAAATGCTGATTCCAGATTTGGTTTTTGACTTCTACAACGACGCTCAAGGACTTTGACAAAGGTTTATCCGAGCTTGGAGGATGCCCAACAAAGTGGACAGTAAGACACTGGGGCACAAGAATTCCATCCCCCTTGAGCCTTACCTCAAGTGGGTACGAACCTGTGCCCAGAGTCTTATGATGCCCTACCCCTACATTCTGCCTATGATCAAAGAGCCTGTTATGGAAGGAGAGGTTCCATACACCCTCCTACATCCTGACATGCCAAAATCATTGGAAGATTTGCAAAAGAGTTGGATACAACTCAAGGAAGAACGAAACACTTTTGAAGCTAGATTCTACGCCAGTGAGAAGAAGGTTTTGGAACTTACTCGTCGAATTCACGAAGAGCAGAATCTCAACACCTACATAGCACCAAAGAGGATGCACAACGTATTTTTACGTTAGAATTTTGTATTATCTTGCCCATGGGGAATTTATGTACTAACAAATTTCTTCTTATTAATATGACGTGCGTTCCTTTTTGTTTGAAACAAATTTAAATTCTGAATCCTTGAATGCATTACATAAATAATATATCATTCATCATATGCATAAGCAAGTCTTCACACCAGGTTTCCTTATCTCTCTGCTGTTTATTTCAGCAAGATGGATATAGAGTAGACAGTCAAAGATCTACAAGCCCAGAATTCACATTTCCAACAACTACTCATGACCTTGGCAAAAGGTCAGGAGGATCTTAAAGCACTGCTGGAAAAGGAAAAGGAAAAAGAAAAGGAGAAAAAGAAAAATAAAAGAGTGGGTGTGGCTACTTTGGAAAGAAGATTTGAGAACCAAGCTAGAAGGGTCCTTGATTTCCCCTCATCATCTGAGGAAGGGGCAGGAAAGGGAGCTGCAGTGCAACCTGAGTCTGAGGAAGAAGAAGAAGAAGAGAATGAAGATTACTCTGAGCAACAGTATCCACCTGCAGATGACAAGTATAAGAATCTGGAGGAGCTTCTGGCAGCTATGGAGGTACAAAGAGTTCCTGGGCTGGAATTCGAGGAGCTAGGGTTGGTTGCTGGGATTGTGATTCCCCCTAAATTCAAGGTGCCTACATTTGCTAAATATGATGGTTTGTCTTGTCCGAAGATGCACCTACGGTCTTACGTCAGAAAGATTCAACCTCATTCTTCTGATAAGGATCTGTGGGTCCACTTTTTTCAAGATAGTTTGTCGGGTACGCAATTGGATTGGTTCTACCAGCTTGAAAGATATGATGTACACAATTGGGAGGATTTGGCTGCTACCTTCTACAGACAATATCAGTATAATGAGGACTTAGCACCTACTCGTACTCAATTACAGAGTATGGGTATGGTCTCTAATGAAGGCTTTAAGGAGTATGCCTAGAAGTGGAGGGACTTGGCCGGAAGGGTGCAGCCACCATTGTCTGAGAGAGAACTTTTGGATATGTTTTTGGGGACCCTGTCAGGTCCATTCTTTAATCACTTGATCAGGAGCTCATCTGCGGGGTTCACCGAGTTAATTATGACTGGTGAAAGAGTCGAAGCTGGTATCAAGAGCGGTAAAATTCAAAAGAATGTGTCTACTTCCGATGCTATCAAGAAGACCTTTCCAGCCAAGAAATAAGTCTCAGCTGTTTACTCCCAGAGAAGTCAAGGAAGAGTCGAGCTCCAGCCAGCGGTGGGGGCTGTAATGATTCAGAATTCCCCAGTTGATCAACCTCGAAACAGTCAACCCAGAACCAACCAAGCAAGGGTGGAAAGGCTTGCACGGCAATTCACCCGGATCAATATGACACATGCTTAGGTTCTCCCTCATCTGTTGAATTTAAACCTTACAAGCTTGAAAGAGGCGCCAAAGAATCCGAATACCTCTTCTCCCTACTACCATTCAAATGCAAAGTGTGCCTATCATTCGGACAGCGTGGGGCACGACACCAACAATTTTTGGGCCCTCAAAAATAAGATCCAGGATTTAATAGATGCCAAGGAGGTGGAGTTTTATGCACCTGAAAAACCTAATGTGATATCCGCTCCAATGCCAAAACATGGTCACAATGTCCATGCTGTTGTAGAAGATCTTTATGTTGCTGCTGTTGATGACTTAATGACTCCATTACCAATGATCAAGATGAATCTGTTGAAAGCTGGGATTTTCCCGGGCTTTGAAAAAGATTGTTACTTTTATTCGACCTTGCAATCCGACAGTCCGGTGTTGAAGTTAGGCATCCAATTCCTAATGGATAATCAAGAAATCCTCTTTGAGAAAACTCATGTTACCCCTGTTACTCCTGTTACTCCAACTACTATCAATGATGTTGCTATAATTACCATTTCCGCCAGTCTTTCCAAGGTCTCCAAAAGACCTGTTAAGATTACACCTGATCCAAAGTTTGTACCTCTGAAGATAACTATGCCGGGGCCTATCCCATACAAGTCCAACAAGACAATACCGTGGAACTATGGAGGAGAGATCTTCTACCACGGTGTTAAGCAGATTGAATTAGTTGAAGAAGGTTCCGATGAAGAGACTCCTGACATAGGAAATATTGCGGGGACAAGTAAGATCACCCGCAGCGGAAGAATTTTCTCTCCAGAGATTGCTCCTCCAAGGGCAGTCTTCGGACCCTCAATTGCTCCTAAGGTTACTCCTGTGCCGGTCAACATCTCTGTGCAAACTCCAGTGATTGAAGAAATTGTCACTCCCGTAGTTGTACCCTCTGTTGTTGCTACTGATAAAGGTAAGGGGATCTAAGAAGCGCCCGTCGGGATGAGGGTGCAGCCTTTGGTAATCCCCGATACCACTTAAAAGGAAATGGAGGAGATTTTAAAAATAATAAAGAAGAGCGACTATGATGTCGTAGAACAACTGGGGCAAACCCCTTCAAAAATCTCTATGTTGGCCCTATTGCTCTGTTCTGAAGCTCATGCCAAAGCCCTGATCAAATTCTTGAAGACGGCTCATGTGCCTCAGGAAACCTCCGCGGACCAGTTCCAGGAGTGTGTAGCTAGCCTAATAGCCGACAACGGTCTTGGATTCTCCGACGCTGATTTAACATCTAAGGGGAGAAAGCATAATGACACGCTGCATGTCTCGGTGGAATGTAGAGGAACTACTCTTGCTCACGTTCTGGTGGACACTGGATCATCTTTAAATGTCTTGCCTAAGAAAGCATTGGACAGATTAGACTGTGAAGGTTTAATTTTGAAGCCTAGCAACATCATTGTCAGAGCCTTCGATGGTTCTAAACGGATGGTCCACGGGGAGGTGGACATCCCGATTAAGGTGGGTACGGAAACTTTCAGCTCCATATTTTATGTCATGGACATCCGTCCCTCCTACTCTTGTTTGTTAGGAAGACCCTGGATTCATCATGCTGGAGCCGTTACATCTACTCTGCATCAGAAGCTTAAGTACCCTGTTCAGGGGGAAATTGTGACAGTTCGTGGCGAGGAGGAGTATATGATAAGCCATCTGAATTCATTCCTCTGTGTTGAATTAGATGGTGAATTCATCGAGACCCCCTTTCAGCACTTTGAAGAGATTTCTCCTGAAGTTGTGGTAGCCAAGACAATGACTTTTGGGCCCATCATTACCAAACCTGTGTCCCAGATGTCATCCCTTAAAGATGCAAAGGTTGTGATTGAGGAAGGAGGAAGCACAGTATGGGGTCAACTGCCAGATTTTCCTTACAAGATAGATAAGTTCGGCTTGGGTTTCACTGCTGCTAGTCAGAAGACTGTGCGTCGCTCCCGGGTTGGAGGACCGCCATTGAAAATCACTCATCATGGAATTCATGCTTTAGAGGATGATGAAGAAGAAAGCAATTTTGAAGACTGGATCTTTCTAACTGTTGAAGGAGGGCTGAACAATTGGGAGGCAAAGTATTTTGTTCCCATTACTTTCATCAATCAGTAATTTATCTTTCGAACATTTTCTGTTGGTCTGTAATAATTTTTAAACAATTCGTACACTTTTTGCCTTATGCCTTACCAGAGGCATATAGGTCCATTTGTAAGGCTTGATTTTTCATCTTCATATGCCATTTTTAATGAATCATGGACGTTTTCACATATAAACTTTTGTGTTCATTTTCTTTCTTTTTCCATTTTATTGGTTTAAAGGTGGCTATCCCTTACATGTAACACCCCTTCTAATTACCCCAAATAATAGGCAAGAATTAAAATCAGAGAAAATAAATTGCACGGAAGGGATGTCACAACACACATCACATTCCAAAATTTTAAAGAAAACGGACAGGGTACGTTTGTAAATTTAAGCATATCAACACAAAACAAACATACATAAATATTTAACTTCTTTCTCTCCTGCAAACGCAACGGAGTTTCAATATTTAACTTCATCTCCATTTATGGAGGAATCAAAACATAATTCAAGGCATCAAGCCATGATAATTCACATAAAGCATATGTTATCAAGTCTCACATACACAAAATAATATACACAAAGTAAGGATTATATACATCATAATCCGAATACAAAATAGACGAGTTCGACACTAAATATACCCCCCCCCCAGGTGTTACTACCAGAGCATCGACTTGACTCTAATCAAAATAAAACAGATTGCAATCCAATGCATCCGCTAACTAGCGCCTCGCGCTACCATCCTCGGTACCTGAACAATGCCATCAAAAGCATTTTCAAACAGAAAGGTAAGAATTCCAATAATCATATAACATGTAATTAAGGTAAAGCAATGGCAATAAATAAAGCAACACATCATGATCATATTCATTTTATCACATATAGTATCCGTACTCAAGGAAGCCATTTCCAACACATTAACCATATAAACCAATTATCCGAATACTCACATCATTGACACATAACCATTATTCAAACAACAACAATATTGGCACATAACCAAACACATCAACACACATACACAATATACACAATTATGCATGTGACTCACAACACGACTCAACACATGCGAATGCGGTACCGACTTGTGGACCCAAAGTTCCACCGCTTATTTTTCCACATAGGGTCAAAGCCACTACGTCTATTTCCACTATAGGATCAACGTCTATTTTTGTGAACCCATGTTTCACCGCCTATGTTCCCTTTCCGGGTCAAAGCCACTACGTCTATTTCCATTCAAGGATCAACGTCTATAAAATATGAACCCACTGTTTCACCGTATCTATTTCAAGACCAACCATGCCATGCAATGTACAACCAACAACTCGTATGCAATTAAGACCACTTCCGACCTTAACATACACATACCACATATTCCAACACAATGAAATACCAACAATTGTACATGCATTGCAAATATAATTCACAAATCAAGTAATGTACAAGTTTAAACAATGTTACTCCCATGATTTATTCAAATCAAACACAATTTCATAAACCGGAAGCATTCAACTTAATTCGACTTCACCTGCAAAAATTCACATCTTTCAATAAAAATGTCACCCAACAGATCAACCAAAATTACTATGATAAACTACATAATTATTCGTACTATTTTGGCTAAAATCGGTTAATTAATTATCGGCCAAAAATTCTATTATTTCTACTTTATACTAAATTTCTTATTATGACTCAGTTAAATTAATGCTACACTACTATTCGAACTTGTACTGTCAATAATATGGTTCTCCTATCGAAATTGGGACTAACTTAAAATAATCAATTACTCCAAAATAATTATCTCTAGTTCAAAACTCCTAAAAATTAGTTTATTAATAAAACTAACTTATTATTAGTATTATAATCATTATTATTATTATTAATTATCATAATTTATTATTACTATTATTAATGTAATAACTAGTATCATCTAATATTTATAAAGAAGAAGTATAGTATGCAAGCTAAGTATTACCAATTGTTACTTCTACAATATCACTTTCTATGCTAATTCATCTTTACGCTACTGCATAAAACATATGCCTATTTAGTATTGTGCTACAGTAATGCAATTTATGTTCCTCCATTTTGCCACTTTATGAATCGCTACAGTATTAAAAAAAACAAAAGCCATCAAACAATAATTTCCTTCATACGCTACTATGCTGCAAATCAGGTGCCTTCAACTAATTTCTCATAATGCTACTTATTTGTTATAATGCTACGGTATGCCATTTTATATTCATATATATCATTCCTACGGTACAGTGAGCCAAACAAGGTTACTAAATGCTATTTCAATCTCGTCGCTGTTGTACAAGCATATAATATATCTTCAAGTGCTACCACATTTCTATGATACAGTAACGAGAATGGAATTTTTGCAAATAAAATACTAAGGCACTTATTTATATGCATAACTAATAATATTGGGTCCTAAATCATCTCTCAATTTCATCAATACACCAATTTTTTTTTCATCGTAGCATAGTAGTGAAATTAATACCCTAAACCCCTAATTTATTCCAAAATCAAAACTATAAAATCACACACTAAATAATTGGTGGAAGTCAAACCCTTACCTCTAGTGTTGATTTTCTTGGAACAAGATGATGATTTTGTAGAACAAACCCTAGCCTTCTCCTTCTCTTCTCTTCTTCTTCTCTCTTTTCTTTCTTCTTTCTCTTCTTACCAACTACTCTTACTAACTCTACTTTTCTATTTTATAAAACTATCCTTCTACTACTAACTTTCCTCCCTCTATCTTTCTAAAATTATAATTTGGCCCCAACAATTATTTAATTCAAATTATAATATATAACTCTATTAAAACAATATTACACTAAATAATATTTATTCTATATAAACCTAATCATGCCAATTAATCAAACAAAGTCAAATATTACTACACACCAAATTAATATTATTCAAAATAATATTTCGACATAATAAATATTTTTATTTCATATTACCCAATTAATATTTTAATCGATATCAATTGAATATATTTCTCAAAATAGATATAATTTAATAGTTTTGGAAAATAATTAATGAAATAACATTTAAATATAAACGGCGTGTTACATTATACACACCTACGCTCACGAAATGCAGGTACCCATCCACCCTGGATTCCATGGGTAACAATTCTGCTATGGCCTTCAGTGACTCTGAAGATCTGGTCAATCATGCCGAATACGAAGGTGATGAAGACTGTGAAATGCCTGGAGAATTGGCTAGACTGCTACAACAGGAAGAAAGGGCTACTCTACCTCACGATGAGTTGTTAGAGACAATCAACTCGGGAACTGAGGAAGACAGAAAAGAAATTAGAGTGGGTGCCAACCTAGAGCCAAGTGTAAAAGAGCGTCTAGTTCAGCTATTGAATGAATATGTTGAGATCTTCGCCTGGTCCTACGAAGACATACCGGGACTTGATACATATATTATGGTTCACCGTCTCCCCACAAGAGAAGAATGTCCACCAATTAAACAGAAACTTCACCGCATGAGGCCTGATATGTCTGAAAAGATCAAAGCTGAAGTGATGAAGCAGTTCAATATTGGCTTTCTTGCTGTTACATCCTATCCATAATGGGTTGCTAACATTGTGCCCATGCCTAAGAAAGACGGCAAAGTCACAATGTGCGTGGATTACAGAGACTTAAATAGGGCTAGCCCTAAAGATGACTTTCCACTACCAGACATTGACATATTGGTTGACAATACAGCTCAACATAAGGTATTCTCTTTCATGGATGGATTTTTAGGGTACAACTAGATCAAATTGGCCCTTGAAGACATGGAGAAAACTACTTTTGTTACGCAGTAGGGTACCTTCTGCTCTAAAGTGATGCCGTTCGGACTGAAGAATGCCGGGGAAACCTATCAGCGCGCGATGGTAGCTTTGTTTCATCACACGATACATCATGAGATTGAAGTCTACGTAGACGATATGATAGCCCGTTCACAGACAGAAGAACAACACCTCGACCATCTGCAAAAGCTGTTTGTCAGATTGAAAGAGTACAAGCTCAGACTGAACCCTAACAAGTGCACTTTTAGAGTCAGGTCCGGTAAACTTTTGGGATTCATCGTCAGTAACAAAGGCATCGAGGTTGATCCTGCCAAATTCCAAGCTATACAAGAAATGCCTGCCCCTCGCACTGAGAAGGAGGTCAGAGGTTTCTTGGGACGCCTAAACTACATTGCAAGGTTAATTTCTCACCTAACATCTACCTGTGAACCAATCTTCAAGCTGTTGAAGAAAGATCAGGTGGTTAAATGGGATGATGACTGTCAGGTTGCTTTCGATAGAATCAAGGAGTATTTGTTGGAACCTCCAATCTTGATGCCACCCGTCGAAGGAAGGTCGTTAATCATGTATCTGACTGTCCTGGAGAATTCAATGGGGTGCGTACTGGGCCAACATGACGAGTCTAGCCGAAAAGAGCATGCCATTTATTACCTTAGCAAAAAGTTTACCAACTGTGAGAACCGATATTCACTGCTCGAGAAAACTTGTTGCGCTTTGGTATGGGCTGCTCGTCGGCTAGGGCAGTACATGTTGACACATACCACTTTTCTGATCTCTAAGATGGATCTGATCAAGTACATCTTCGAGAAGCCTGCTCTATCCGGAAGAATCGCTAGATGGAAGATGATCCTCACCAAATATGATATACAGTACACGACCCAGAAAGCTATAAAGGGGAGTGTGCTAGCCGATCATCTGGCCCATCAAGCTGTCGAAGATTACCAATCCATGAGATTCGACTTTCCCGACGGGGATATCATGACTTTGAGCAACATTGAAGAAAGCAGACCGTATGACAGACCTGAACAAGGATCCCGATGGACTCTGTAATTTGATGGTGCCTCCAACGCACTTGGGACCGGTATTGGTGCGATACTTATCTCTCTAGAAGGTTGCCATACACCTTTCACTGCTAGACTCTGCTTCAGCTGCACCAACAATATGGCTGAGTATGAAGCTTGTATCTTTAGTCTCAAGGCTGCTATTGACTTGGGAATCAAATCGTTGACTGTATTTGGGGACTCAGATTTGGTTATCAGTCAAATCAAAGGAGAGTGGGATACTAAACACCCTAACCTCATCCCTTACAAAGAACATGTCTTGACATTGTTACCACATTTCGAGCAGATTACCTTCGAGCACTTCTCGCGAGAAGAGAATCAGTTGGCAGATGCGCTCGCTACAATGTCATCCATGTTTAAACTTAACTGGGATAATGAGGCTCCTCAAATCACCATTAAACGAATGGACAAACCTGCACATTGTCACGAGATTAATACCGAAGAAATAGTGGACAGACCTTGGTTTCATGACGTCAAAAGATATATCGAAGAACAAGAATACCCTGAAGGAGCTTCAGTCAACGACAAAAAGTTCCCAAGGAGGTTCTCAGCTAAGTTCTTCTTGAGCAATGGTATCTTATACAAGCGCAATCATGATTGCATTCTGCTCCGTTGTATGGACAAGATTGAAGCTGAGCAGATCATGGCTGAACTACATAATGGCACCTTTGGCACCCACTCAAGCGGACATACGATGGCTACAGAGATTCTAAGGGCAGGCTATTACTGGTCTACCATGGAAGCTGATTGTCATCAACATTCCCGTACTTGTCACAAATGCCAAATCTACGCTGACAAGGTACATATACCTCCAGTTCCTCTAAATGTCTTGACAGCTCCTTAGCCATTTGCAGTGTGGGGAATCGACATGATTGGAGAGATCAAGCATACAACATCCAATGGGCATCGTTTCATTTTGGTGGCCATTGATTAATTTACCATGTGGGTCGAAGCAGCTTCCTTCGCCTCCGTTACAAAGAATGTGGTTGCCCGCTTTATCAAGCAGAACCTTATTTTCCGGTACGGTATCCCTGACAGGATCATTACAGACAACAATACAAATTTGAACAACACTATGATCACCGCTCTGTGCGAGCAGTTCAAGATTCAACATCACAATTCATCTCCCTATCGGCCTAAGATGAACGGTGTTGTCTAAGCTGCGAACAAAAATATCAAGAAGATCATTCAAAAGATGACAGTCACCTACAATGACTGGCATGAGATGTTACTGTTTGCTCTACATGGATACCGTACCACGACGCGAATTCAACTGGGGCGACACCCTTTTCTTTGGTATACGGAATGGAAGCTGTTTTACCTATCGAGGTTCAGATTCCCTCCTTGAGAATCATGAAGGATGCTGGTTTGAGTGAAGACGATTGGATTCAAACTCGGTTTGATTAACTTAACTTGATTGATGAGAAGCGACTTACTGCTGTTTGCCATGGTCAGGCGTATCAAAAATGTATGATCAAAGCCTTCAACAAGAAAGTCAGGCGCCAGGTATATCAAGTCGGGGATCTTGTAATCAAGCGGATTATCTTTCCGCAAAGTGATCCCAGGGGAAAATGGACTCCTACTTACGAAGGACCATTTGTGATCAAAAACATCTTTTCTGGTGGGGCAATGATCCTGACCACCATGGATGGTGACGACCTGCCGCACCCTACGAACGCAGACATAGTCAAAATATACTACGCATAAACAACTCGACAAGTCGAAAACCCGAAAGGGCGACTTGGGCAAAAATGGGCATCCCGGTGAATCGACAACCCGAAAGGGCGGTTTAGGCAAAAATTAGGGATAAAACAAAAAAATATGTACACCCGGAAAGTTGAAAACCCGAAAGGGCGACTTGGGCAAAAAAGGGTTTCTCGATGGACCGAAAACCCGGAAGGGCGATCCAGGCAAAAGTTAGGGAATTAAAGCTTATGACTATGTCTCGTCGGATTACTTTAAGGACAATATCTTCACGGACAAGCTCCAAGCTTCTGATCAATCTAATCATCGTCGGACGAAGCAATAAATGGACAAGATACTCAGAGTTACGAAGGCTATAGCAGAATGGGAACCCCATGGAATTGTTACACATAGCCATCTTTCTTTGTATAAATATTTCTCAATTTTATGACAACATTCTCTTACTAGGATGTTTGTCTCCTTTGTACAAAATACTTACACAAAGTTAATACAAAGATACTTCAAAGTGCAGAAAACTATTTGCTGTTTATTTTTCTTTACACTTGTGTTTTATTTGAAAACGTCCAATGATTTATTAAATGAGCATATGCATTTGAATATAATCACTGCTTACAAATAAAACGAAATAAGAAAAGAATAATTACTGACAGATTGAAAGTATGGGAAAACGTCTTTAGACTATTCCAGAAGAAATCCTCAGCAAAGCTAAAGCCTTGAAATACATGTCCCCAGCGGAGTTAAGTTTCAAAATCCCCATCAGGTTTGAGTTTTCAAAACCCCTAATCCCCAGCGGAGCGAAACTTTGAACTGCAGACCCTCAGTGAAGATGAAACTTTCTTCCCCAACGAAGTCCAAAACTTCAACCCTCAAACCCAGGTGGAAGACCATCTAGTTTCCTCCAATTCCCCAGAGAGTTGTCTTAAAAACCAGAAGATTCTCCTGCAAGTTATCTTAGAGCCTGACAACTAACCAGACAACAGCTTCGGATAATTCCTCAGAAGATTGGCATACAACCCAAGCTCTTGAAAACTCTTCAACAGAATAAACTTTCTCCCCACAGAGTTATTTCCCAGCAGATCGAAGATTCTCATTCTCATTTCTCCAGTTGAAGCCTTCCAGGTTTCAATTCCCCAGTAGAGATCGCTAGATTTTTCCTTATTCCCCAGCCATAGTCATCAAAATTCTTTGGGTTCCTCAAGCAGGTTTCCCAAGCAGACTTGAAAGATCCCTATATCCCCAAGAGAGTCATGAAGGATTCTCACATCCCCACAGGTTGTCAAAGTTCTTGTTAATCCCCACAAGTCGCCAAGGATTTTCTATCCCCAACAGTGGTCCAAGGGTTTCTCATTCTCAGCAATCAAAGATTTTGAATCTCCAACAGCGGTCAAGGACTTATTTTCCCCGGCAGCAGTCAAACATTTCATTATCTCCAGCTATCAAGGATTTATTTTCCTCAGCAAGACAGATAATCAGTTTACATACGCATACATTACATTCATATATCATAAACATTGATAGAACACATTTTATTGCATCATACATGTCATGCAACATAACTTTGTGTTTCAGCTAACATTTTACCCTTTTCAGGATAAGATTAAAAGTTAACTTTAACAAATATTCAAAGATTTCAGATACAGTACAGATACACCCCAGACACGGAGGTCATTCTATTACTCATTCGGAATTCAAAGTCAATATACGGTACGGATACGCACCAAACACGGGTGCCATTCTTCCACTCATTCAGACTTCAACAATCAGGTACAGACTAGATACGCTCCAGACATAGAAGCCATTTTATTCCTCATTCAGATTCAACTATCAAATTCAAGTCCAGATACACTCCAGTCACGAAAGTCATTCTGTCACTTATTCAGATCCTAGTTATAGTATGGATACACTCTAGACACGGAAGTCATTCTGCTACTCATACAGGTCTCAACTTCAGATACAGTCCAGATATGCACACGAAACAGTAGCCATTCTGTCACTCATTCAAACATTTCCCCAGCCCAGAGATGCTCCATACATGGATGTCATTCTGTCGCTTATTCAGATTTCAGATTCAGATACAATACAGATACACTCCAAACACAACAATCATTCTGATATTCATTCAAGAACCAAATGAAGTTACAGCTCAGATACGCTCCCGACACGGACACCATTCCTTTGCTCATACAGATCCAATCTCTAGATACAACTCAGATACGTTCCAGATACAGATACCATTATGGTGTTCATTCTCCTGATTTTCAACAAACAGTCTTGGATGGCATCTTTAAGCCCATCTCCAGCAAGATTCTACCGTCTCCAAATGGCATCTTTAAGCCCATTTCCTCAACCTTTTGACGAGTGCAAATTTACGGGCACTCTAGTGTCCAATCATCTTTTACCTTCGAGTCACGAAAGGCAAACTCGCCAATCTAACTCTTCGGGTTCAAGAAGATTGAACAGGGGCAGCTGTTGTACCCCAAAATTTTCCCTCTCATTTTATCAATATTTCCCCTCACAAGACTCTTTGAACTCCAAACATGATTAGAGTTTGCTCTGCTCAAGACATCTCCTTGCACTGATGACCTAAATTAGGGTTTGAGTTTGCACAGGGATTTTTGGACTTTCAATGCTCAAAGTGACTTTCATACTTCATGTTGGACTTATAAGATTTCCTCTACCAAGTTTCAAGCTTTGAATCAAATTTTTGCCCAGTCAATTGGACAGTTGACCTAGAAATCAACTATATTGGGGAAAAAGTCAACTGTGGCCAATTTACAGTCAAACCATATAATTTTTGACCCACATCAACATTATAGACTCATATGAACCATTTGATCAAGTTTGGACCACAACTCCGCAAGAAATTTGATCAGATCATCAAAAGGGCAAAATGGTTATTTTTAGGGTTTTGACTATATAAGGGCAATTTCTGATTTTTTAACCTAGCCAATGGAAAATTGGGTTCAAGCATGGATTCAAGGACTCAATGGAATCATATTGACCTATTCATAAGGTTCAAAAGATCTCAAATGCATTGGATTGACAGATGAATTTTTTCAGTCAACTGATCAAAATTTTACTTTACACTAAAAAGTCAAACTTTGACTTTTTGGTCAAAATCAAGTGCCAAGGGTCATTTTTCATCAAGATGAGTCAAAACATGAAATTTGTTCATCAAGAAACCTAATTTTGCAAATTAGGGTTTAAAGCTGAAAATTTTCATAACTTAGAATTTTTCTAAGTTATGAAATTTTCTTATTTTTTCCCAACTTTGCCCAACATTTTCACCATGATGCAATTGGATTCAAACAAAACTTCCAACATGAAAGTTGTAGTCCTCCAAAAAAATCTACAACTTTGATTCACAAATTTTTCCCAAAAGAAGCTTGGATCTCAAGTTATGATTTTTGGAACAAGGGTCCACAAAACTTTTAACTTAGTGAAATTTTGCCCTAGTTTAGGCAGGATTTTGACCTATCTTCATGACCATTTTTCACATAGTTTCACTTGGAATCTCAAAATGCATTTCAAAGATGTATTGTAGAGCTTGTTACAAGCTTTCCAAAATGTCCAAGAACTCTCCAAAATCATTTATGGTTAGGGAGAATTGAAGATTTGAATTTGGCAAAAACTCACTTTGATCCATGGCATGTTTCATGTTGACACAAGTTGCAAAATCTGTCCAAACATGCTTTGTACTTGATTACATGTCTCTAAACCCTTCCACACTCAAAAATTAAATGCAAATACAATGAACATTGGTCTTATTCTGATCAATGGAGCTTGGCATAATGAATAAATCCATTTATGGCATAAAGGTTGCAATACCATTTCCATAAAGCATACTTTTTGCAATTTTGTATTTCTTGAGCCATGAACATGTTCTCTTGATACAAACAATGTCCACAAACTTCATAAAAATCTTACCAACCCTATGTAGACCTTGAGCTATCTTGTACAACCTTGGCCTTTGTCACTTCCTACCTTTTCTTCAAAAACAAGTCATTGTGCCAAAAGTCCACAACTCTTGAATATGATAAGAGCAAGTCTTGGCAACATTCCAAACAAGTTTTGCACTTTTCTTTGATCCAGAAACACGAGCCATTCATCCCTCAAACACTCTTGAACATCAAAACACCAAAAACTTGCAAAACAAGGCACTCTCTGCAGTTCCACTTCCATCTCACAAACCAGTCGTGCGTTTTGTCCCAAACCTGTTCCAATACCTTCCATATAACCCACCTGAGCTATCCCAACCATTGGCCATTGACTGTAACTCCATTTGCAAGCTTCACCATTTTTGATTTCAGCTTGTGCAGGTTGATTTCTACAGGCTTATTCAAGCAAGCTCAAGGCAAGCAAAGCATTGAGGAAGGTTAGAGGAAGTTCAGGCAAGCTCACAAACATCTCAAGCCTCATTGAAAACCTCCACATTGCCATACACGAGTTCAACTGAAATAGGTATTTGTCAACTTTCTATCTCTCTATTTAGGAATCATTAGGGTTAGGTTTGTGAATAATAAATATAGTACTCATAGCCCTTAAGTTATACATATGCTTAGTTTTCATTTAAGTTAAGTGTGCTGATAAAATTTGATTGATGAACTTCCTGAAAAAGTTAGGTTAGAAATTAGGGCCAGAGATATTCTCTCTGGTCTTTGAGAGTTAGATTAAGTTTTTTATATGGTTAGAATTGTATGATCATGCTATATAACTTTCATGTTGCAAGTTTTCGTTTTTAAGCACAAATGCAGGAGATACGAGTTGTACATCAGAACACGCGTTTTTTTGTTCCAGGGTTGAAGATGAAGCTGATCTGGGCTGGGCCTTGACTTGGCTTGTTTTTGACACCTCCCCCTTTTCTGATTGCACCCCCTGGCCCATTTGTTTTATATTTTCATATTTATTTTCATTTCTTTTTATTTCTGACTTTATCTTATTTTTTTCCAAATATAAAAAATATCAAAAACATTTTCATAAATTTTCACATTTTATTTTATTATTTTTTATTATTTTTAGACATAAAAATAATTATTAAATAGTATATACTTTTATTTTCTTTAATAAAAACAAATAAATATTATAGAAATATTATATATTTTTATTTTTATTACTTATACATGTAAAATAATATTTTTCCACATTTTTTATTTCTTAAATATCTTTGTATATATTTATATTTATTTTCTTATACATAAAATAATTTATATAATATATATTGTCTTAAAACAAAAAAAAAAACTAGGGTTTCCACCCTTATTAAAAATTATATTTTTCTAATATATTTTTATTTTTTGACACTTGTATATATTTTTATTTTTTATTGTACATGAATAAATAATATTAATAAATATACTTTCTTAAAACAAAATTTAGGGTTTTTCCCTTAACAAAAATAACTTTTTATTTTCTTATTTTTTTAACACATTAAAAATTATATTTTTACACACATAAAAATAAATAAAAACATTTCTTGCATATTCATAATATTTTTCATATTTATATTTTATTGCTTATTTAAACATTGCTTATTTATTATTTAATGCAAAGAATTCAATTTGCATGTAATAGTAAATCTTAGGGTTTTAATTTCTTGCAAAATAATCCCCCATTCAAAATTGTATCCCCCTCCCCATATCAATGTTGTAATAGCTTAGATTACTTTTACGCATTTATGCTTTCAAATATGCCATGATAGAGATTAGGGTTTTGTATGCAAAATCCAAAATCAAAATAAATAGTTAGACCTAATGCAAGACATAAAATGCATGAAATTGATAATACAATGCACACAAGCATCCCTAGGGTTTCACCCACTTGTTGCCTTTAAAATGGCCATGGTATGCATGTTGAGTATCTTGGCAAAACAAAAAAAACAAAACAAAAAGATCATAGTCCCTCGATGACGCTATCTGGGTTTCCTATACAAAATGATCTAGTCCCTCAAAAATTTACTAAAGATACTTAGCACTATTGCTATCATGGTCAATACGATGACCCGCGCCTGTCCCGTTTAACATCCAAATACAAGGTTGTTTACCAAATGCAATGGTAAAACAACACTGTCAAAAGGGTTAAAAATGTGTAGGAAATTTCTTTTAGTATATAGGGTAGACAACTCTTAGTTACTTGATCAAAACTTGCAAAAAACATCCTTGATATTTTCAAACACACCTCACAACACAATTTCAAAACATTTCCTCAAAAACAAACTTTCAAACAATCAAACATTGAAACATCTTTTCAAAAGACGATACACCTTTGTATGCATTCAAACAAGAATCATTACAAAGGTTACCACAACGATGGCTTCTTTTCAAAACATTTTCAAAACCATACACAAACCACCATTTCAAACAATTGAAAAGTAAAAGCAAGTTATCTAAACAAGTAACTAAGAACCCATGGATAATCATGGATGAAAAGGGTGATTGCACCTTCCCTTTTCATAATCTATCCCCTGAACCCAAGAAAACATCTCAAAGGTCTTTCCTGTGCTTTTTGACCTTTCCTTTGGATAAAATAAAAAGTCAGTTGCAACTCTTGCTAAACCGAAACATTTGCAAACACAAACGCAAAACCTCAATTCATTTCTCCCACCGCATCACACACATACTCTTTCAACAATTCAATCAACCTGCTCTCCACGTCAGGATGCAGCAATGCTTCAATCTTGACTTCTTTTTAGATCTTCCTCTGAACCCAAGTTAATTGTCTCTAACGGCTCTTTATATGGCTGAATGGAACTTTCCTCGCGCTCAAGCAACTATGAAACCTCTTATGTGATTTCATGATATTCTTCTTCTTTGGCCACATATGCAGGATATTTAAAGTTGGGAGAGGGTGTAGGGTCATTGTATTCAACGGTTTTTTTTTTATAAATTAATCTACACATATGATTTATGATTGTTTTTAGAAACCGACACATATAACAAGTGATTAAGCATATTCAATTACATTTATTATTTATTTTGAGTTTTTTTCTTATTACCATTTTCCAAGAAAAAGCTGAAAATAAAGACACAATTTGGGAATCAAAGACAACTTTTATTAATGATTTTAAAGATCAAAGCAACATATATGCCCATACAATATCAGTACTTTCACCTTGGGCAGAGTGAAATATTCTTGAAAAGATTAACAAAAAAATCAAATTACTTTGAAATATGAATGCAAGAGGGAACATCAATAGTGATCCAATTTTGGACTCTGACTCCATGTGTCACATAGTTCGACATCTCTTGCTCTGCTTCACCTTCCATAATAACATTGATCCTCGGAACAGTTGGATGAAGGTAACCTCCACTATGAAAGATGTTTTTATATTTTCCCAAAGCATACTCCGGCTTCATATTCTCACCTTTTTTATTCTTTGCAGAGAATCCCGAACCAGCTCTATTCTTATACACAAGTGTTTACCTTGGGATTTGGTAAACAACCGCTGATCCTCCAAATGGTTACTTATTTGGTTACTCGCAGGATCGATCAGATTGATCCTATGGACATAGGTTGATTTTGAAGTTTAATTAGTGTGGATAAGGCTTTAAGTAAATTGGTTAAAGTAAATTGCATAAAGGAAAAGGCTTGGTAAAATAAACAAGGCTGGAATGTAAAGGTTCGACAGGAATCTTAAAGGGAAAAGCATGTAAAATACTGAAAAAGTAAATGACTTGAATTGATTAAATTGGTGTTTCACACATACATTTCTCAACAATTCGTTCGCTCACACTGGGTACTTGAATCTAAATGAGTGACTATGTATCTATTGTGAACACACGCGAGAAACTACACGTCTACTCCTATTTATACAAAAACATTCCAAGTAACCGTCGGGCAGTTACACTGCTTCGAGATCAAGCCACTTGTCACGTTCTCCATGCTCGACGCTCCAGATCCTTGCACGTTCGCACGTAGTAACTGCTGGAAACCGTTTTCCCTCCAAAGCTTTGAATTTCAAACTGCTCCACTCTGGACCATCGAACACGTTCGTCAAGAGACGTCTTCGACGAAAACTCCTTCGACGTCGAAGGCAATCAGCCTCCTTCCTTGGAAGAAATCTTCTAAGTATTTGGCCATCTTTCGACGGTCACTTCGACAAGCTTAGCCAGTCGAAAGCATCTTTCAGCTTTTAATGGCTGTCATCAATTGAAACAAAGGTGTCGAATTTAGGAGCCAACAAATTGCCCCCCAAGAATGCCTTATTTCGACTCTTGAAAGAAAAAGGCATTCTTTGAAAACGCCATTCGACACCTGTTTGTCCATGCTGAGTCACAAGTTAACTTGTGCACTTTTTGTTGCTTTTTACCAACTATTGGCAATCCCAAGAAACCATCATTGATTTGATCCTAGGACGTCACTGTCAGTACGGCGTGCAGAACCAAAACATCACTTCATAATTTGTCATTATGACAAATTCAAAAAATGAGGACGCACGCTGCGTCTCTCTGTTTCTGCAGAAACGGCCAAAACAACAGGATGCTGCCACGCGTCCCACTACTCCCTGCAGCATTAAATGACATTTAATGCCCTCGTTATTGGGAATTTCTCCCACTACTATAAATAGTAGTGAATATCCCATTGTGGGACTTTTCACGCAAACAATCTCTCAAACTTCCTTGCTTCCTTGCAAACTTGTTTCTCTTTGCAGAAAAACTCTTCCCTTTCCAACTTCATCTTCATCCTCAACAATGGCTTCTGCTTCAACTGCCCCCAAGACTAACGCATCAATTGAACAAATTGCTAGGCCCAAGGTTTTTGTAACCGCTCCGGTAGTGAACGCTACAGGGAAACGAAGGGTCCCTGAACCATCTGATATCTCTGTCCGCGACGCTTACTCGCGTCACTTGATGATTCCGGTTGGATACTCCAACCAAATCTTCGCCATGGCTGGACCCATGAACCCCAGCATCTCTGAAGCTCTGAAGATCAAGAGCTACTTTCCCATTGTCGAGAAGCTCAAGCCAGTAGCTTGTGCTAAGAAGGATCCAGAAGACAACGAAGACCCCACACACGAGAAGATTGACCTTCGTTTCTTCAACAGAAGTGTTAGAGTTTTTAGGTCTTGCCCTAATCTCACCCAGGACTACGTTTCTTGGCTAACAAAGCTGGAAAAACATCAAACTCCAGTCTGGAAGGAGATGGGCATCTTTGACCTAATAATGCTGTCGAAGACAGGTTTAAGCTACTCCCCAGAGATGCTCATAGCTTCAATGCTGTTCTGGGATAACTCTCACTTCACCTTTCACCTTCCATGTGGGATGTTAACTCCCACACTCTTCGACGTAGCAGCCATCACTGGCCTTCGACCAACCGGAGATTACTTCGACCCGGAAGAGATGTCGGAGGACCAAATTGGCTTTTCTGAGACGAAGCCAACATTCACCACCTTTATCAACCACTTTCATGACAAGTCGACAGACACAGTGTCCGACGTTGAACACATAGCGTTTCTAGCCTTATGGCTAACTCGCTTCGTGTTCTGTTCGAAGTCCCTGCAAGTGACCAAGAAAATGGTCACCCTGGCCACCCAACTGCATCACCGTCAGAACATCTGTCTGGCGGAACTAATTCTGGCCAGTCTTTATGACTCCATCAGCAATGGGGTTACTCTTTTGAAGCATATCGAAGATAGGAACAGTCTGCTACTCGCTGGGCCTTTCTGGTTACTTCAACTGTGGCTTAACGCCACTTTCGAGTCTTTCTTACCCAAGAAGGCTCCGATAAATGAACAAGCCTCAGCGATAGCTAACAGACGTATCGAAGGGATTAGGCTGGCTCTACTGACGCCTGTGGAAGATGGGCTAGAGTTCCAACAAACCTTCACTAACTTCGTGCTGATGTTCGCTCGAAGGAAGGAATTCGTTTCGACTATGGCTCCATTTGCTCAGCGAAAGGTGGGGCCAGCTTGGTTCACAAGGCCACATCCCAAGGAATCGAGTGGTCCCAATGTTGATGAGCACACCATACTGTGGGAGGCATTCCTTACCCCAAGGATTATGCCTCTTCGATTTAAAAGTTCTAAGACTCATCTGAGTCTGCTGGCCTATCAACCAAACCTGGTATCTCGCCAGTTTGGTATCATCCAAACCCTGCCCTCTCCCATTTTCCAAAAAGAGAAGTCCATGTTGTACTTCTGCAACGATTATACAGAAGATGCTGCTACCAAGCATATTGGAAGATATGCTGGTCGAACCATCCTCTCGCTGTTCAACTACCAGCTTAACTTCCTTTGTTCGCCATCTTTTGAAGAATGGTGGAGAAGCTATTACGCTGAGTACTTCTTCGACGAGAGGGACTTCACAGCAGAGTTGCAGAAGTCTTTTGTCCTCGTATTTGACAAAGTAAAGAAATGTAAGTTCATACTCTCACATTACTTTTTATCTTTCTCTTCGACTGTTAGCTTGTTAACTTTCCCTTTCGCTTTCAGTTGTTCGAAAACCTTTGGTCAAGAAGGCTCCAGGAGGCCTACAAGGAGGAGTCCCTTCGACCAAACCTCCACCGCCGGCGAAGACTATAGCGCCGGCGAATACAACAGGCAACCAACAGGGGGAAGGCTCTTCGATGAGGCCTCCTGCATCGGTAACCAGATTTTCTTCATTTGCAATCTGGCTTTCGATTTTTTATTTTCGACGTAATTATTCAATCGAATTCCTATTGGTTTTATAGGCCCCTTCGCCCAAGAAAAGGGCAACCTTGGTGATCGAATCGGGGAGTGACGACGACAGTGACGCCCCTCCTACTCCCTTAAAGAGGAGAAAGTTAACGAAGGACGCTTCTGTTCCTACTCCAGCTCCTGAAGGTCGAACCGTCAGAATAAAGGTTGGTGCAAGAAAGCCTAGGCCACCTGCAGTGGTCATCGAAGAACCAACTGAGGAGGAACTGAACGCTCTAGTTAACAATCCTGTCGAAAGTGATAATTCCAGCCCTGGGGCTGAAGCCAATCCACAGGTAATCTATTGACCCTTCTTGTAACTTAGGCATAAATACCAGTATTGATTATATTTCTTTCGACATCTGAAGATTTGTCTTCTTCCTCTTTTTCAGGAAACTACTGGAAGTTCCCCACCAAGGACTTCAGAAACTCTGGAATCTGCTGACCTTAGCAGGCCTCAGGTGCAAGATTTGGGTAATGACGAAGCCCACACTGAGCATGAGGCCAATGCTGAAACAGTGGAGAAGACAACTGAAGAACCTATGGCGGAGGAAACACAGCCAAAAACGGTTCCTGTGGTGGTCTTGTCGTCAGAAGAGAATCCTGAGGGAAGAGACCAAGGTAATGGCGAAAAGAGTCAAGATGCTGTCGACGAAGAGCATGAAGGTGGTACTGGCGAAGAACACCAGGATGACGCCAGCGAAGAACCAAAGAATGATGCTGGCGAAAGACCCCAAGGTGAAGTTAACGAAGAACCACGAGTCGACGCTAGTACCGCCTCAGTTCGAGTCGAAGAACAACCAAACGAGGCACTCAGCATTCAACAGCCTCCAGTCCAAGATAATGCTATGGCAAGGGTCACCTCCTCAAAGCATAGGTCGAAAGAAGACCTGGAAATCTTGAAGCGAACTGACCCTATCAGCTACCTCAATGCAATCGTTGAGAGTAAGAGTTCTTCCGACACCAGTCAGGAAATTCCTACTTTGTCGGGGAAATCTACTGAGACTTCTCCTCTTGATGATGCATTGGCGAAGGTCAAGGCCCAGTTCTTCAAGAGAGATTTAATGAAGGCTTTAGAGGGTGACCCCACTGCTCCATCTTGCTTGAAAGAGGTTCTGAATGCTGTTGACTTCGATGCTGTAGCTCCAGAAATCTCTGACTTAATCATGGAATTACATTCTATGATTGACCAAGTCTCAGCGGATTACCGGCGCCAACGAACTTTCAACAGTCAGCTCGAAACGCTGCATGGCAAGAGCTTATCTGCATGGACTGCCGTCACAAGTTCGACTTCTCGAATTGCCGAGTTGTCGAAACAGAAAGCGTCTGCACAGGAAAGGTTCGATGCTATTGAGCGAGAGAATGTCTCCTTCAGAGCACAAATTGCAGAAATAGAGGCGAAGATAAACGCCAACACTGTGCTCCAAGGGGAAATTCTTTCGACCATCCCAGACGCTGAGAGCCAGACTGAGGTTAAGCAAGGCCTGGAGTTCGCTGAGAGGGCCCAAAGCCTCGATGCTCAAATTGCCAAACTGGAGCAAGAGAAATCTTGGTGCAAGAAGAGGTTGGATTTGCAGCATGCTAAGTATCTTCGACTGAAGAATTCTCTTTCTTTTTGATTCTCTTTTGTAATCATCTATTGTAATCGCTTTCGACAACAATTGCCATTTTGGCAGAGATTAATAAAAATTTCCATTTTGGCATTTCTATGGTTAATTTAATTTATTATTTTATTTTTATCTCTTGAAGTATAGGCTTATATTTTTTCAAATATTTACCATTTACTCTCAAGAGCCTTTTATCACCACGTATCTCTTCGACTTCATAGGCTCCACCAGAAAAAGTTTGGATAACTCTGAAGGGTCCTTCCCATTTGGGTGACCACTTCCCCATGCTTCGATCCCGTCGATCCATGGGAAGAATTACCTTCCAAACTAAATCTTCAGGCAAAAATGCCTTAGGTTTTACCTTTCTATTATAAGAGTCTTCGACTCTTTTCTTCTGAAGCCTGAGCAAGTCGAGAGCGTGTAATCTCTCTTCGTCTAAATCTACCAATTCATCTAACATCATGTTCCAATAAACCTCAGAAGGAATATCATAATGCCTCTGAACTCTTGCAGATTGAAGACAAATTTCTGCTGGCAATACTGCGTCATGGCCAAAAGTTAGCCTATATGGTGTTGTACCAGTGGCTTCTTTTGGGGACGTTCGACAAGCCCATAAAATCTGGTCTAACGTCTTATGCCAATTCTTTGGTTTCTTCCCAACATGCTTCTTTATCAAGCCAATTACCACTTTGTTAGCTGCTTCGACTTGACCATTCGCCTGTGCATAGTAAGGCGTGGATGTTAGGAGTTTGAAACCTGTTTCCTGAGCAAATTCCTGCATCTTTCGACCAGTGAAAACTGAACCTTGATCAGTTGTTATTGTCTCAGGGATTCCATACCTAAAAATAATGTTCTTTTGAATGAATTCAATGACATTTTCTTGGTCTACATTGACTAAAGGGACTGCTTCGATCCACTTAGTAAAATAATCAATGCCTACCAATATGTATTTCTGGCTCTTTGATGATGCTGGTCGAATTTCTCCAATAAGATCCAACGCCCATCCTCGAAAGGGCCAAGGCTTTACTATCGAGTGAAGTTCGCTTGCTGGTACATGCTGGATGCCTGTATGAACTTGACACTCTTGGCAACCTTTGGCGAACTCAACACAATCTTTCAGCATAGTGGGCCAATATAGTCCTTGTCGAAACAACAACCATTTCATCTTATGGCCTGCTTGGTGAGCCCCACATGCCCCAGCATGCGTAGTCGAAAGGGCTATGTATGCTTCAGTTTCACTTAAACATTTCAGCAACACCCCTTCAGGCGTCTTCTTGAATAACTCATTACCCATGAGTACAAAACTCAACGCCCTGTATTTTGTTTTTCGTTCTGTCGGAGCTCCTGGATTTTGAAGATAGTCCACAATGGGTTTCCTCCAATCCTGGTCTGACAAATTGTCAATGAACGAAATCTCGAAGTTTGAGTGATCAGCGTATCCTAACCTTGTTGATTCCAAGTCTGTTGGTGATAGACAAGTCGCTCTTATCTTCTCTCGAACTTCGATTGCTCTTTGTAATCTCGTTTTTGAAATTTTATACCCAGATGCAATCTGTGCCAAGTCATTGGCTATTTGATTTTCGACTCTGGGTATGTGTCGAATATTGACACTTTCAAATTGTTTCAATAAACGATTTGCAATCACAAAGTACATAATGAGATTCTCTCTTATGCATTTATACTCCTTTGTGACTTGCTTGATGACTAACTCTGAGTCTCCCATTATTTCGACTCGAGTTGCCCCCAATTCCAACAATATTTCAAGGCCAGTAATTAGAGCTTCATACTCAGCCTCATTGTTCGAACAAGAACCTTCGATTTGGTACTTGAATGTTGTTGGAATTTTATCTGGAGAAATAAGTAAGACTCCTACTCCTGTTCCATTTTTATGGCTAGAACCATCGAAGTAGAATTTCCAAGGTTCTATCTCCACGTAGTTAATATCCTCGACTTGAATAGAGTGGTCGACTATGAAGTCTGCAACCACTTGTCCTTTTACTGCCTTAAGAGGCATAAAGGTCAAGGAGTATTCAGTCAATGCTAATGCCCACTTGCCAATTCGACTATGCAAGATAGGTTTCGACAACATATATTTGAAAACATCAAAATGAGACGAAACATAAACATCAACTGGTTTTATATATTGTTTGAGCTTTGTACAAGAAAAATACAGACATAGACACAATTTTTCAACTTCGCTATATCTAGTTTCTGCATCATTCAAAACTCGACTGAGATAATAAATGGGTCTTTCGACTCCATTCTCATCCTCTTGGGCTAACATACTTCCCAGAGTTTTGTCAGATGCAGCTATGTACAATCTCATACTCCTATTGCTACAAGGAGGCACCAAAATAGGTGGCTTAGTGAGGTACCCTTTGATTTTGTCGAAGGCTTCTTGTTGCTCCTGCCCCCATTCGAACCCCTCCTTATTTAGTCGAAGTAAGGGTGAAAAGGCCTGAGCTTTCCCACTTAGGTTAGATATAAACCTTCTCAAGAAATTTATCTTGCCTAAGAGAGATTGCAATTCCTTCTTATTCGATGGCGCTTTCGCTTCCAAAATTGCCTTCGTCTTGTTCTGATTTATTTCGATCCCTTTCTTGTGGACAACGAAACCCAAGAAATCTCCAGCTTTTACACAGAACGCACACTTCAAAGGGTTCATCTTCAGACCATGTTCTCTCATTCTTTCGAACGATTGTCGAAGGTGGTCAATGTGACTCTTCCTGGAAACAGATTTTATAACAATATCGTCAATATAAACTTGCATAAACGTGTTAATAAAATCATGGAAGATAGTATTCATTGCTCGCTGGTACGTTGCCCCAGCGTTCTTTAGGCCAAAAGGCATCACTACCCATTCGTAAGTGCCTAAGGCCCCAGGGCATCGAAAAGCTGTTTTCGACACATCCTCTTCAGCAATGAAAATTTGATTATATCCTGAATAACCATCGAGCATACTCAGGTATTCGTAGCCAGCGGCAGAATCGACTAGCATTTCCGCCACAGGCATTGGATATTCGTCTTTGGGGGTGGCAGCATTCAGATCTCTGAAATCTATGCACACCCTTAATGTGCCATTTTTCTTAATTACTGGCACTATATTGGCAATCCATTCGACATACCTTGTAACACGAATGAACTTGCATTTCAGAAGTCTTTCGACCTCCGTTTTGATCTTCGACAAAATTTCTGGAGCGAAGCGCCTTGGATTTTGCTTGATTGGCTTCTTTCCAGGTTTGATTGGCAACTGAAGTTCTACCAATCCTCTGTCGAGACCGGGCATTTCGTCATAATCCCATGCAAAGCAGTCTTTAAACTCTTTCAGCAATTGGATTACTTCCAACCTAAGTTCTGGATCAATTCTGGCGCTGATGTAGGTTGGCCTATTCTCTGATCCTTCGCCTAAGTTGATTTCTTCTAAAGGGTCTTGTGCTAACATCTTAATGTTGTTCGCCAAGGGATCCTTTTCGAAGCCCAGAGGCTCATCGTCATAGATCGCGTCGAGCCTCTGTTCCTGCATTCCTTCTGTCGAGATGTCAGGAGGTTCTGGGTCAAAATCTTTTCCAGGACCTATATCTGGTGGCTCTGGGTCGAAATCTTTTCCAGGACCTGCAGAAGATAGTGCTTGGTCATTGGCCTTGGTGGCCATATATTTTACTTCGGCTTCGAGAGCCGTTATCATCTTGGTTTCAGCCACATAGGCCGAAATTCGCTTCAGAGATTGTGACTCAGTCATTATCACTGAATTCACTTCCCCAACCAGTTGGTTGGATACCAGTTAGCCCACTGAATTCTATGTGTGACACGTCCTCTCTGTCCCATTGGAAACCATGCTCAGGATGCAGGTATAGGGAACAAAAGGTGTTTGGCGCTGGCGCCATGTCGAAATCAGGAGCTGGACATGGCCCTATGTGAGCCAAGTTTTTGTCGAAATCTGTTACACCCAAGTGGTTTACTTCGCCAAGGTAGTAACTCTGATCAGCCTCTATGTTTTCGACCAACCCATCTGGGCGCCATAGAAGCAGTCTTTGATGCATTGATGAAGGCACAGCACCTACACCATGTATCCACTCACGACCTAATAAAAGGTTGTAGTTAGGTTTGGCTGAAATGACCATGAACATTGTTGGTCGAAGGATCGACCCAACTTTTATGTCGAGCTGGATCACTCCCATGGTGGTCCCAATGCCTCCCTCATAGTTGGACAGGACCATATTGTGAGGTTTTATTTCTTCATCCCTTTTGCCAATCTTTATTAGCACAGAATGAGGGATAATATTGATAGTGGCCCCACAGTCGACCAATATCTTGTTCACAGTGGTCTCTTCGAGCTTGGCCCTTATGAACAAAGGTTTGAGGTGATTCTTCATCGCCTCTGTGGGTGGCTCGAAGAAGCCATTTTGTTCTTCTGTAGTGCCATTGTTCATGACAAAATAGCACACTGGCCTGTGTCTGGCCATTTCTTGTTCCATCTCCCAGTCACTGGTTTCGACTTCTACTTGTCGATTGAATTCCCTAGGCAGCATTGAAACAACGTTCACCATTATATCCAGGGTATCATCGGACTCAGCATCATCTTCGTCTTCGACTTCGCTCTGGTTAGGCCAAACTAGCCTGTTGGTAACTGGTTCTCTCTCAAGAGGCTTTCTTTGTTTCCTTTGAGGCACATTCGAACTAGTTTCAGCCTTAGGTTCGTTGGTGGCCTCTCTTTCAGCTTTTCGCCTTCTTTGATACCTCCTCCATTGGGATCTCGACATAGGATTTTTTCCCTTATAGTTGCTGGACACTTGAGCAACCTTGGGTGCAGCAACTTGAGTATCTTTCTTCTGGATTAAAGAGGAGCCTCTTGGCACTTCGAAAGAATGCCATTTCTCTTCACTTGGCCTTTTCCGGCCAGATGTTTTGTACCAAGTGTCTACTGGTACATTTGTTGGAGGCCTAAAAGTCGAAGGCCTCTTGTCTTGATGAGAACCCCTTCTGGGATCATGTCGAAGGTCAGAATTCTCCCTTCTCTTGTTCGCTGCTCTCACTCCTTGGATGTGCTCAGCAGCTTTTTTATCAAAGATGGAACTACATCTTGGACATAGCATGACCTCTGATTTCTTCTTCTGGCATCTTTGTAAAAAATCTGCCAAGTTTTCGTTTTCCTTAGGGAAAGCTGTTTTATTCGCCTGCTCTTGCCTTATGGCTTCTTCTGAAGCTTTAGGGTCAGAAAGTTCAACCATGTTGATGTTCATGGCATTCTTAGTAGCAAGAGTTAGTTGTTTCATTTGTGTTTCCAGTTTCTCCGTCTGGCCTTGTACAGTGGCCAATTGGGAACTGGGCTTTGGTCCAGTTGTTTGTACTTCAGCAGTCTTCGACTTTGGGTCTTCGACCGCTTTCTGGACAGCCTCAATTGTCTTCCTGGATAAGTTTCCAGAAAAACTGCCAAAAATTGGCATGTTGATGTGGTCCTTAGAGACTTCGACCATGTTAATGCCTGGCTTCTTCGACTGGATCTTGGTAGCCTCTATCATGTTCACCTCAGAGGGTTCCGCATAGTGGGCTTCAGCCTTCATTGGATTGGAGTCGACAGCCATGGGGGATTTGTCAGCAAACTTTAATCTCCCTTCCTCAATAGCGTCTTGGACAAGATTCCTGAAAAGAAAACATTGAGAAGTTTTATGGCCCAGAAAATTATGATATTTGCAAAAACCCCTCTTCTTTCTTTGATCAAGAGGAGGCACTTTTACCCCAGGGGGTACTATCATTTGGCCATCTTTAACTAGCAAGTCGAATATTTCATCACATTTTGTGATGTCAAAACTGTAAGTCTTTTTTGGGAACCTATCGTTGGTCTTGTCTGGACCAATGGGATTTTTCCCATTTGAGGGGACTAACTGTTTACAAGAGTATGGAGGCCCTTGTTTCAGTTCTGCTAAATCGACCTCTCCTTCCTCGACAGCTAAAGTATCGTCGAAGGATTCTAGCTCTTCGTCATCCATCTCAACGTAAGCTATTCTCTCTCTCTTGTGAGTTTTTGTTGCCTTAGCTTTTTCAGCTTTAAGGCGTTCGACTTGTCGAACTCTATCGGCCAGTTGGGCCATGTCTCTTAGGTACTGGGTATCTAGCTTCTTCCTAATGGAATAGTCTAAACCGCCTGCGGCCATTTCGACCAGCTCATGTTCTGGCACTTGTGTAAAACATCTCGCCTTAAGCAACCTAAACCTATTTAGATATTCGTCTATAGGTTCAGTGAAACGTCTCTTAACACTCGCCAGTTCTTTCAGGCTTATCTTGGTTTGCCCCATATAGAATTGTTCATGGAACAATCTTTCCAATTGGGTCCAATGGTGGATCGAATTGGGGGGGAGAGTTGTAAACCAAGTAAAAGCGTTCTTGGTTAAGGAACTTGGGAAGTATTTGATTCTTAGGTTTTCATTATTTGAAATGTCTCCTGCTTCGATCAAATACCTAGCCACATGTTCGACAGTGGATTCTGTCGTGTCCCCAGAGAACTTAGTAAATTTGGGGACTTTGGTTCTAGGGGGTAAGTCAGTTTGCAACACATATTCTGACAATGGAGATGTAAAGTTGGGCCTTCGAAAGCCCATGTTCATTCCATTCTGAGTCATGATCCTTTCGATCATGGTTGCCAGGTTGTTTTCCAACCCCATGTTTTGGTATTGGACTTGCTGAACCACTTCGTCAGCATTTTGGTTTCTGTTAACTAACCTAACCTCTGGGGCTATTACCCTAGGTTCTTCGACAGGTTGTTCTACAGGCTGTTGGGCCTGATTAATGGTGGTTTCCTCCTCTACAAATATCCCCTGATTTCCTCTTATTTGAGCCCTTTGGGGCTGTCGAATAGGTGGGGGTACTCCAAAGAAGTCAGCCAAACGCGTCATTTGCGCTGTAACTTGCTGATTCGACTGAGTAGTATTTTGTATTAGAGGATTTAGCACTGTACTCAAAGTTTGTGCCAACATTTGCACCATATCATGGTTGCTTTCGTCCATCTGTTGCCTCAAGACTGCTGTCGAGGCATTTGTAAGACCATGGGCTACTTGGGCCGTTCCTCCTAAGAGTTGGGTCCTATTTCTATTCGCCATGCCTACTCCAGAGCCTTGGAGTGGCGAAGTGGCACTCACGAAAGGTTCTGAATAAGTGGACGCAGCATTCGTTAGGCTTGCCAATTCAGAAGTTGGCATACCATAGAATGGAATAAATCCTGGGGGAACCACTGGCCTTGGGCCAGTATTTCCCCTTGGAGGGGGAGTTCCCAAAGTCATTCTGGGGCCTGCAAACGAAGTCGTTGGCCCCGTGGTTGTGACTGACACCGCTGGTATCGAACCAGCATTCGTCACTTCGCTAACGGTCATATTAACCGTTGCTCCCACACTTGTTTGTGGGATTTCATTGTTGTTTGGCGGATTCGCCATTTCTTCCCCTCTTCTGGCAGTATTATTATCGTTGGTGTATATTCTACCACTCCTCAATAACATGCAACTCGAAAAGATGAGATTTTTCAACAATCAACACACAGTCCCACTGGGCGTGCCAATTTGTTTACCTTGGGATTTGGTAAACAACCGCTGATCCTCCAAATGGTTACTTATTTGGTTACTCGCAGGATCGATCAGATTGATCCTATGGACATAGGTTGATTTTGAAGTTTAATTAGTGTGGATAAGGCTTTAAGTAAATTGGTTAAAGTAAATTGCATAAAGGAAAAGGCTTGGTAAAATAAACAAGGCTGGAATGTAAAGGTTCGACAGGAATCTTAAAGGGAAAAGCATGTAAAATACTGAAAAAGTAAATGACTTGAATTGATTAAATTGGTGTTTCACACATACATTTCTCAACAATTCGTTCGCTCACACTGGGTACTTGAATCTAAATGAGTGACTATGTATCTATTGTGAACACACGCGAGAAACTACACGTCTACTCCTATTTATACAAAAACATTCCAAGTAACCGTCGGGCAGTTACACTGCTTCGAGATCAAGCCACTTGTCACGTTCTCCATGCTCGACGCTCCAGATCCTTGCACGTTCGCACGTAGTAACTGCTGGAAACCGTTTTCCCTCCAAAGCTTTGAATTTCAAACTGCTCCACTCTGGACCATCGAACACGTTCGTCAAGAGACGTCTTCGACGAAAACTCCTTCGACGTCGAAGGCAATCAGCCTCCTTCCTTGGAAGAAATCTTCTAAGTATTTGGCCATCTTTCGACGGTCACTTCGACAAGCTTAGCCAGTCGAAAGCATCTTTCAGCTTTTAATGGCTGTCATCAATTGAAACAAAGGTGTCGAATTTAGGAGCCAACAACAAGTGGATCAACAATCTGCATCTATACTTTATCAGGGACATTACGCACTACATGCTAAGCATCCTTAAAAGAAGCTATAAAATTCTCATTTTACCTTATATCATCAATGGATAAAGCTTGGAACTGAGTTCCAACAGCAGCTTCATCTTCTTCCACAACATTAAAAGAGTATAAATGAGATGTTGACAATGCATGTTCTCCATTTATGATGACCACCTTTCCTTCCCGAACAAACTTCAGCTTCTGGTGCAAAGTTGAAGTGACAACCCCTGCCTTGTGGATCCATGGTCATCCCAGTAAATAGCTGTAAGAAAGAACAATATCCATAACCTAGAAAGTAATCTTAAATAAGTGCGGGCATATGTGAATAGAAAATATACTTCCCCGATAACAGACTTCCTTGATCCATCAAAAGCTTTCACAATTATGCCACTCGGGCGCATGGGAGTTCCTTAGTATTTCAACTTCATGAGTGTGCTCCTCGCTATGATATTTAAAGAGGATCCATTATCAATCAACACATTGGACAACGAATCGTTATTACAATTCATGGAGATATGGACAGCCATATTATGATTCCTTCCTTCATCAGGCAATTCATCATCACAGAAACTTAGGTTATTACAGGATGTAATATTCCCGACAATACTACTGAATTAATCCAAAGGCATATCACTTTCCATGAAAGCTTGATCCAATACTCTCATCAAAGATTCCATGTGGGCAGAAGAGTTCATTAGCAAGGCTAGAATAGATATCTTTGATGGGGTCTGCAACAATATATCTACAATCCAATAGTCGCTCATCTTGATAATCTTCAATATATCATCCACATATTTTTACAAAGTAGTACCACTAGATTCCCCCCTGCTTTCTTAGGTTCAGTACTTTCAACAACCTTTTTATCAGCATTGACATCCCTCGAATGACAGGTGCGAAAAAATGGCCATTGCGAGTCACTCGGCTGGCTTCAGCAATATTCTTGACATCAGACAAAGGTTGTATGGGAACATCCACACTATCCTCTAGGATTGTCACATTGTATTTATATGGAACAACCTTGTGTGATTCATAAGGAACATGACCCGGCAAGAAAATCACCACTGGAGAAACAATTGGCTTGCTATGATACTCAATATCTATAGGGGCGGGAACACCAAAATAAGGCACAATAACATTCACCCATTCTTCAGAATACTTAGAAATTACATAATCATTGCTGGAGAGAACATCTTCATTTGAGGAAAAGGATTCATCTACAGAAGGATACTCATCATCTGATATAGTCTCGACCGAGCAATCTTCAATCACGTTAATCCCACGGTAATCATCTCTATTGCTTGAAACTTTGATAATACCATTGTAAAATAACAACTGAACACCCTTTCTCACTATGGAACCACCTTGAGAATCTCTGCAGCAGATTTGGCAAGTCTAATAATGGTGTTCTTCTTGACCATCAATGTGATAAAAGGTAGTGTGCAACTGCACCAAATCATCATTCATATACTTCACGTTAGAAATCCGAAACTCACCGGGACATACGAAGACCATATTCACATATGCTTCGTACTCTGCCCTAGGTTTGATTATATGAATGAGGCCCCCGTCCATCATTTCCTAAAGATCAGCTTTTGTCTTATAACATCCCTGGATATTTGTACTACAAATACTACAACCAGCATGGTCGTACGTATAGTATTTGAACTCGCAGAGGTCAGCATGCATCTTTACCAAATCTCCTCTAACCAGGTTGATATCAAAAATGCGGAAGTCCCCTGGACAACCAACAACCATGTTTACAGCATTTGCTCCTCCATGCTTAGGCAAAGGATTATCTTTCACGTTATGGCCAACATCTTTAAAGGATAAAAGGCCTGATCTTACCATCTTTTGTACTTCAGATTTCAAAGGATAACAATTCTCAATATTGTTCCCTGGTGCTCCCTAATGAAAAGCACACGTCTAGTCTGCCTTATAATACCAAGGTAAAGGTGATGGTATAGCGGGGGGCGGCATGGTCTGAACCAACTTCTTCTAAATCAAAGCCGGAAGTAACTCCGCATAGCTCATTGGAATAGAGTCAAAATCCTCTATCTTCTGACTTTTCCCTTGATTTCTCTGAGGGGATGGACTTTGATAGGTAACAGTGGTAGGAGCTACATTGACGACTGGAGTCATTGAAGAAACCTATTTCTAGTACCGTTAATGCCTTCTAGCTAGTCTAATCTTCCTTTCTCCAATAACAACATTCATTTCACTTTCTCTCTTTCGAGAGAACCTGTACGACGACTTCTTTGTCCCTTCATCTTTTGTCAAGTGCCCTTCTCTAGCAGCCTCTTCCAAACGAACACCCATGCTTACTATTTCGATGAAATCACTCGTCACACTGGTGACCATCCTTTCATAATCAAATGATCTAAGGTTTTTCAAGAAGACCTTGGTCATTTCTTGTTCTCCCATAATTGGCACCACCTGGGCAGCTATCTCGCGATATCTCTGTGCATATTCTTTGAATTACTCCTTGTCTCTCTGAGCCATTGCCCTCAACTGGTCAGGGTTAGGCGCCATGAACATTGTGTACTTATACTGTTTGATGAAGGCTTCCCCTAGATCATTGAAGGTACGGATACTACTACTGTCCAGCCTCATATACCATTTCAGAGCGGCACCAGTCAAACTATCTTTGAAGAAATGAATGAGCAAACGCTGATCATCAGTATGGGTAGACATTTTCCTAATATACATAACAAGGTGGTTACGAGGGAAAGATTTTCCCTTGTACCTCTCAAATTCCGGCACTTTAAACTTTGCTGGCACCTTCACATTGGGAACTATGCAGAGCTCATTGACATTCTGTCCAAACAATTCTTTTCCTTGAAAGGCCTTGAAAGTCATCCAACCGGTCATAGAAACCCAAAATTTCACTCGGTGGAGGAATATGATGATAAAATTCATCATTAAAAAACGACATAGCATTCACAGAAGGAGGGGCAATATAGTGGATCTCATTTCTAGCAGCAGGAGTAACATGCACCATAGAAGGTGCACGAGTAGCAGCAGCTTGAAGAATTGGAGCGACTAAAGCATCAAGGTTGTACCCTTCTAGCATGAATTTTTCAGGCATTCCCCACGGGTAACCCTGGGGCATACGATTCTGAGCAACAGTAACTGGGGTAACAAAAATGGGAACTGATGGACCTTTAGAAACAATTGTTGTTTGTTGTGGCTGAGCAAGCGGTGGCTGATTCTGAGCAGCCACCAACGATTCCATAAAAGCAGTCAGATTGGCATACCTTCTTGCAAAGTAGTAAATTGTTCACTCAACTCACGATTCTCTTGTTCAAGATTCTCCATTTTCTTCCTAGAATTAGCCCGAGTATTGTACTGGTAAGACAGCTTGCTGAACGAAGTAGAGAAAATCAGTAAGACACCTGGTATGATCATAAATGCAAGAAATATGTGCAATATTATGCATGATATACAATGCACATGATTTATTTTATTAATATTAATATTTCAAGGGACTTAGAGATTTATAGACGATTTACAAATACTGAAAATCTCATTATAATAACTTCAAAATGGATTACAAGTTTCAACAATCCCAAGTACAAGAGGAGATAGAATATAAAATCCTGAGAAAGAAAAGCTGATGAATATCACTCCACACACTGACGCTTTCCTGAGAGTCTTGTAATCTGAGCCTTCGATTGCTTGTTCTCTTTTGCATACCTGTCGGCAACCATTTTCTAATCACCAGAGTCGGGAAATGAATGACTAAGTACAGATTGTGATTTAGAGGAAATAAATCCTCTTGCTTCTCCATCATCTCTACAACACGACTTTCAAGAATCTCAATTAGGTCATCCTTCTCTTTCGAGTCTTCCCGGTAGGACATCTCTAAAGTCTGACACTTTTTCTTCCAAGCCTCTTTCTCCTGTTGCATCCTGACCAGGGCAAGTCGAAGCTCTTCCATATCATCTAAAATGGGAGGAGTGGTCTTCACAAACATATCAGGCATAGGTTTCTCACGAGAATACAACATCTTCAACTGAATTTCCCTCGCTTGTACCCACCGGAGATAAGGCTCCAAAGAAACAGCTCCTCTAGGTCCCAAGTCCTTTCTACCCTTCCTGTGAATATGGCGCCAAGTGTAACACCCCAATTCTACCCGACAATTATAAATGTAAACCAGAGTTATAATCATTCATGCAAAAAAATTAGGATGCCACAAATTCATTTTCCAAAACACATTGCATTCAACATGGATACATAACACTTTAAAACTTCGGATGAACTATCATCATAGTAATTTAATCTCTTAACTCAATAGCTTAAACATCTATACAGCGGAATTCTTAATAACACCTTTATCCATTGTTACAGCAACTTCAAAACAACACATACTTAATAAAAATCAAATTAAAGTTCAACAACTGAAATAATCAACAATTAAAAGTAACAAGCGTTCATCCCCATGAGTGTTACATATCAGAGCAATGACACCGACTCAAACTACTTAAGGTATACAACCTTCACTCTCGAATTCCTACATGTTACCAACATAAGGGTAACATTAAAATAGAAGGGGTGAGATATCTAACAATGTAATAAAACATATGATAATTAATATATTAAATTAATTCACATAACGCCACCACTTCTCATCTTATAATCAACAATAATCGCAACAGAAATACCTACAATATACACATTCACTGCATCAATACACAACTTCTTTATGCAATCATATAGTGCGACTCAATAATATGCAAATGCATGTGGTACCATTGGATCAGAACTCCCATCTTAAAAATCTGCCAATAAATAGAGGCATCAACAAGGCATAAGCCTTCATCTTAATATTCTCCAAAACAGACCATGTTAACGAGCATAAGCTCCATCTTAAAATGCAGTTTATGCGACACAATAATGAATTTAATGACAACACCATAATTATCAACATCTCAACACAACATCATCATTGGCCAGAAGCCTACATCTTAATAGCTGCCAATTATTAGAGGCATCTCAACATCTTTCATCAACATCGTTCATCAACATCATTTATCATCATAATTCATCAAACATCATTTATACATCATAATTCATCAAAAATCATTTATACATCATAATTCATCAAACATCATTCATCATCAACAACTCAGCCATACAACAATACAACAGTAAATCGTCAATCTTGCGACGTTGATCATAGGCCTACAACATGATATTGCCTTTAATTAATTAATCATCTAAGGCTTACTTCTAAATTACCAAACCTCTACATATTATTATTTTGTAATACTACCTCATTATCCTCATTAATCTTGCTTTTATGAACCAAACAGTAATCTATAATCATCTCAACCTCATTATTCTTCACAAAAATCAACATAGCGGTTAACGCGGGAACTAACTATAGTTCTAATTTGGATACTAGAATTATCCTTCCTATTCTTCATTTTGATCCTTAAGATTTAAGTTCATCACGTTATCTATTCAACACTTTGAACGGCACCTCAAACGGAGTCCTAAAACTCAAGTTACAGCCTTTTCAATATGATTATGCCAAAAACCAGACTGCATGGATCGACGCGTACTGAACTTAATACGCTACATGAGTCGACACATACTCCCTTCGTATCGACTCATACCGAGTCTGAAACACTGCATGTATCGACACATGCTCCTTCGTATTGACTCATCCTGAGTCTAAAATCCTGCATGTATCGACGCATGGCTTCTTTGTATCGACTCATACTGAGTCTAAAAGCCTTCATGCATCGACGCATGACTTTTGGGTTCGACACATATTGTTCTGTCACGGATATTTTCGGAGATTTCACTATGGTTTCCATGATTTAGGTCCTAAAAACATCCTCTAATCATAGATAATCATCAATTATAATCATCCTATAATTCTACATCAAATATACAGCATTAGGGCATCATTATTCATCCATAACTCATCGATTTTCATCATACAACAACATATACAATTCAATCATAAACCAACAATCTTTCACATCTAATCCCACATACCAATCCTCAAAAACCCTATTATAGAGTCAGAACCCCACCCTTACCTTGGATTGAAGGTTGCTCTATAACTTTTCCGGTTGATTTTCCGTTCTGCCTCCTTTCCAACAACTTTCACGTTCTCTTCTTCCAACCCTTATTCTTTCTCTCTTACTATTTATTATTTTATCCTTATTATTTATAACAATAATAAAATAACCCTATTATTCTCAAAATACCTTAATGGGCTTAAGACTACTACACCCTGTTTTTACTACTTATATTCCTTTAAAACAAGCCCACGTCGAATAATATTATCATTCTAATATTATTCCACAACTTAACAAAATAAATAAATCTAACTAATCACAACACATCAACTATCATCATAAAACAACTTCACAAATAATCCAAAAATAATTTAATTAAATAATTAATTAAATTACAGGTGTTACAACTCTCCCCCACTTAAAATATTTTTGTCCTCGAAAATTTACCTTGATTAAACAACTCATGATAGGAGTCCCGCATCTTGCTCTCCAACTCCCAAGTCATGCTTTCTCCGGAAGCTCCTAGCCAAACCACTCTAACCAAAACAATCTATTTTCCCCTCAGAATCTTTCTTTCACGATCCGCGATCCGTACAGGCATCGTCTCCACTGTAAGATTATCCTGTAATTACACATCGTCCATATGAATCACATGAGATGGATCTGAAATATACTTTCAGAGTTGTGACACATGAAACACATCATGCAAATTCGAAAGATTAGGCGGTAAAGCCACTCTATAAGAAACATTCCCCACTCTCTCCAAAATCTGATATGGTCCAATAAAACGAGAAATGAGCTTCTTAGACTTCAATGCTCGCCCAACACCAGTCACAAGTGTAATTCTCAAAAACACATGGTCACCCGCTTGAAATTATAAATCTTTCCTTCGCTTATCATGATAACTCTTCTGTCTACTTTGGGAACCTTTCATCTTTTCTCGAATCAACTTCACCTTCTCAGTAGTCTCACGAACAAGTTCAGGTCCAAGTACTACACTTTCACTAGATTCATGCCAACATAAAGGAGTTCTACATCTTCGACCATACAACGCTTCAAAAGGTGCCATCCCAATACTAGAATGGTAATTTTTATTATAAGTGAACTCTATCAACGGAAGATAAGTATCCCACAAACCTCCCTACTCAAGAACACATGCCCTTAACAAGTCTTCCAATGATTGAATAGTCCGTTCAGTCTTATCATTTGTCTGAGGATGATACACTGAACTCAGCCTCAACTTAGAACCCAACACTTCTTGCAAACTCTTACAAAAATTAGAAGTAAATCTTGGATCTCTATCTGACATAATGCACAAAGGAACACCATGCAGCTTCACAATCACACTAGTGTAAATCTCAGCCAACTTCGACACTGGAAAACTGATTTTAATAGGAATAAAATGAGCCGACTTCGTAAGTCTATCAACAATCACCCAAATCGAATCATGTCCTCTTATAGTATTAGGTAACCCTGTCACAAAGTCCATCGAAATGTTATCCCATTTCCATTCTGGAACTTCTAACGGTTTCATCAACCCTGCTGGCTTCTGATGTTAAACTTTCGACTTCTGACAAGTCAAACATGCATACATAAACCGAGCCACGTCACTCTTCATTCCAGGCCACCAAAACAAACCTTTCAAATCTTGATACATCTTCGTAGCTCCTGGATGAATACTCAACTTACTTCTATGACTCTCTTCAAGTATCACTTTCTTCATCTCAGAATCATCAGGAATACAAATCCAGTTACAAAATCTCAACACACCTTGCACATCTAGCTTAAAATCATTATTCTCAGACTGATCGACTCCAACCATCAAATCTACCAGTTTCACATCCAACATCTGAGCTTCTCTGATACTGTCTAGAAATTCATTATTAATCTTCAGCATACCCAACATAACACTTCACGGCATAAACTCGCAAGCTAAGCTCATATCTCTGAACTGCTCAATTAATTCCAACTCTTTAACCATCATTTTCGACATATGTAAAGTCTTTCGACTCAATGCATCAGCTACCACATTCGCTTTTCCTGGATGATAATTCAAACTAAAATCATAATCCTTTAACAATTCCAACCATCTTCGTTGCCTCATATTTAAATCCTTATGATCGAATAAATACTTTAAGCTCTTATGGTCACTAAACACTTAAAAATCTATAACCATAAAGATAATGCCTCCAAATCGTCAAAACAAAGACAACTGCAGCAAGCTCTAAATCATGCGTAGGATAGTTCTTCTCATGATTCCTCAACTTCCTTGACACATAAGCAACAACCTTATCATTCTGCATAAGCACGCCTCCTAAACCCATCTTAGAAGCATCACAATATACCACAAAAGGCTCTCCTAGATTAGGCAACGTCAAAATCAGAGCCGACGTCAACCTCTTCTTCAATTCTGTAAAACTTTCTTCGCACTGAACATCCCACACAAAAGCTCTACCTTTACAAGTCAACTTAGTCAACAGAATTTCCAACTTAGAAAAACCTTCGATAAACCTTCTATAATAACCATCTAATCCCAAAAAGCTTCTAATCTCAGTAGCTGACTTCAGAGTTTAATATTGCAACACAACATCAACCTTCGATGGATCTACAACGATGCCACTACCTGAGATCACATGACCAATAAAACTAACCTCCTTTAACCATAATTCACCCTAGGACAACTTTGCATACAACTTCTTCTCTTTCAAAACTTGCAATACTACCCTTAAGTGTGTTGCATGCTCTTCTTCTAACTTAGAGTAAATCAAAATATCACCAATGAACACCACTACGAATCGATCCAAATAAGTATGAAAGATACGATTCATATATTCCATGAATGCTCCCGGCACATTAGTAAAACCGAAAGGCATCACCGAATACTCATAATGTCCATAACACGTTCTGAAAGCTATCTTCTGGATATCTCCATCCTTCACTTTAATCTGATGGTAACCTGACCTCAAATCAATCTTACTAAACACGCGAGCATCTACCAATTGGTCCATCAAGTCATCTATTCTTGGAAGCGGATACTTGTTATTAATCGACACTTTATTCAACTGTCTATAATCAACACAATGCCTCATACTTCCATCTTTCTTGTTTACTAACAACACTGGAGCACCCCACGGTGATACACTTGGTCTTACAAACTTCTTTTCAAGTAACTCCTCCTATTGCTTCTTTAACTCTGACAATTCAGATGTAGACATCCTGTATGGTGCCATAGACACAGGTCTGGTACCAGGTACAAGATCAATAGCAAATTCAACTTCCCTCTCCGGCGGTACATCAGGAATTTCATCAGGGAAAACTTCAGGAAATTCACACACCACCTGCAATTCCTCAACTATATCTTGAGTCTCTACAGATAGCGACGCCATCAACAAGAACATATGTGCTTCCTCTTGCATCAACTTTCTCAACTGTTTAGCAGACAACATACTATCTTCCTCTTCTTCAGGAGTAGAAAACCTCACATACTTGTCATAATAGTTAATATGAATATAGTTATGCTCTAACCAGTTCATACCCAAAATCACATCCAAACCTCTTAACGGTAAACAAACCAAATCAATAGCAAAGTCTTTGTCAAAGATCGACAAGGGACACTTCAAACACACAAAAGAAGTAGGCACCGAGCCCTTGGCTGGAGTATCAACGACCATTTCTCCATTCATAGAAGACAACATAAGACCCAATCTTTCAACACAATCAGCAGCAATAAAACAATGAGTAGCACCGGTATCAATAACAGTAATTAAAGGAGCATTATTAATGAAACATGTACCTCTGATAAGTCCGTCCTCAGCAGCTGTCTGATCCTCAACCAAAGAAAACACTTTACCACTTGTTTGCGCCCTCTTTGGTTTCTGACACTGACTACCAATGTTCCCTTCTTCACTATAGTTGAAACAAATCACATCCTTATGCTTGCACTCAGATACAACATGTATGTTCTTACCACAACGGAAACACCTCTTCACTTCAGTAGTACACACATTACTCTTATGCCAAGGTTTCCCATATTTAAAACAAACCACACCAGCAGGAGCATCTCCCCCACTAAGCCTCTGACCCTGAGCAACTTTCTGTTTAACTTTACCAACTGGGGTATCATAAGACTTACCACGATTCTGTTGGTGCTTACCCCTCTTCTCATTGATAATCTTGTAATGAGCATTATTATCCTCTTTATAAATTCTGCAGCTATCAATAAAATCGGCAAAGACACGGATCTTCTAGTAACCAACTACCTTCTTGATCTTTGGGCGCAACCCATTATCAAACTTGATACACTTTGAAAACTCAGCATCTGCCTCAGTGTAGTGCGGATAAAACTTAGCCAACTCACAAAACTTTGCAGCATACTCAATAACCGATATATTCCCTTGCTTCAGCTCAAGGAATTCAATTTCCTTCTTGCCACGAACATCTTCAGGAAAGTACTTCCTCAAAAATTCCCTATAGAACACCGCCCAAGTGACATGTTCACATGCAGCTTCCAATCTCTGACAAGTCTCTAACCACCAGTCGTCAGCATTGACTGCTAGCATATGAGTACTATACCGAACCTTCTGCGCTGGATTGCAGTCCATCACACGGAAGATTCTCTCAATCTCTTTCAACCAATCCAATGCTCCGTCAGGATCATACTTTCCCTTAAACATAGGCGGATTCTCTCTCTGGAAAGTCGCCAAGCTACGAGATCTAGCATTCCCGTCAGCATTCGGATGATTCTCCATCGCATGAGCCATTGCTTCTAAAGCAACAGCAAATGCAGCATCATTCCTTCCAGCCATCTCAACTTATCACTATAACATAAACGACGGTTAGAACTCGAATCAACAATACTCGATTTTTAGACAACTACGACTCGATGACAAGGTCGGAAGGATCAACCTTTGCTCTGATACCAACTTTATAACACCCGAATTCTACCCGGCAATTATAAATGTAAATCAGAGTTATAATCATTCATGCAAATGAATCAGGATACCACAAATTCATCTTTAAAAACATGTTGCATTCAATGTGGGTACATAACACTTTAAAACTTCGGATGAACTATCAGCATAGTAATTTAATCTCTTAATTCAACAACTTAAACATCTACGCAGCGAAATTCTTAATAACACCTTTATCCATTGTTACAGCAACTTCAAAACAACACATACTTAATAAAAATCAAATTAAAGTTCAACAACTGAAATAATCAACAATTAAAAGCAACAAGCGTTCATCCCCCCGAGTGTTACATATCAGAGCAATGACACCGAGTTGAACTACTAAAGGTATACAACCTTAACTCTCAATTGCCTGCATGTTACCAACATAAGGGTAACATTCAAACAGAAGGGGTGAGATATCTAACAATGTAATAAAATGTATGATAATTAATATATTAAATTAATTCAAATAACACCACCACTTCTCATCTTATAATCAACAATAATTGCAACAGAAATACCAACGATATACACATTCACTGCATCAATACACAACTTCTTTATGCATTCATATAGTGCGACTCAATACTATGCAAATGCATGTGGTACCATTGGAGCAGAACTCCCATCTTAAAAATCTGCCAATAAATATAGGCATCAACAAGGCATAAGCCTTCATCTTAATATTCCCCAATACAGTCCATCTTAACGAGCATAAGCTCCATCTTGAAATGCAATGTATGCGACACAATCATGAATGTAATGACAACACCATAATTATCAACATCTCAACACAACATCATCGTTGGCCAGAAGCCTACATCTTAATAACTTCCAATTATTAGAGGCATCTCAACATCTTTCATCAACATCGTTCATCAACATCATTTATCATCATAATTCATCAAACATCATTTATACATCATAATTCATCAAACATCATTTATACATCATAATTCATCAAACATCATTTATACATCATAATTCATCAAACATCATTCATCATCAATAACTCAGCCATACAACAATACAACAGTAAATCGTCAATCTTGCAACGTTGGCCATAGGCCTACAACATGATATTGCCTATAATTAATTAATCATCTAAGGCTTACTTCTAATTTACCAAATCTCTACATATTATTATTCTGTAATACTACCTCATTATCCTTATTAATCTTGCTGTTACGAACCAAACAGTAATCTGTAATCATCTCATCCTCATTATTCTTCACAAAAATCAACATAGCTGTTAACGCGGGAACTAAATCTAGTCCTAATTTGGATACTAGGATTACCCTTCCTATTCTTCCTTTTGATCCTTAAGAATGAAGTTCATCGCGTTAGCTATTCAACACTTCGAACGGCACATCAAACGGAGTCTGAAAACTCAAGTTACAGCCTTTTCAAAATGATTCTGCCAAAAACCAGACTGCATGGATCAACGCGTAAGGTCTTGAGTCTACGCGTACTGGACTTAACACGCTACATGAGTCGACGTGTACTCCCTTTGTATCGACTCATATTGAGTCTACAACACTGCATGTATCGACACATGCTCCTTCGTGTCGACTCATCCTGAGTCTAAAAGCCTGCATGTATCGATGCATGGCTTCTTCGTATCGACTCATACTGAGTCTAAAAGCCTTCATGCATCGACGCATGACTTTTGGGGTCGACACATATTGTTCTGTCACAGATATTTTCTGCGATTTCACTATGGTTTCCATGCTTGAAGTCCTAAAAACATCCTCTAATCATAGATAATCATCAATTATACTCATCCTATATTTCTACATCAAATATACAGCATTAGGGCATCATTATTCATCCATAACTCATCGATTTTCATCATACAACAACATATAAAATTCAATCATAAACCAACAATCTTTCACATCTAATCCCACATACCAACAATCATAAACCCTATTATATAGTCAAAACTCCACCCTTACTTTGGATTGAAGGTTGCTCTATAACTATTCCGGTTGATTTTCTGTTCTTCCTCTTTTCCTCATTTCCAACAACTTTTACGTTCTCTTCTTCCAACCCTTATTCTTTCTCTGTTACTGTTTCTTATTTTCTCCTTATTATTTCTAACAATAATAAAATAACCCTATTATTCTCAAAATACCTTAATGGGCTTAAGACTACTACACCCCCTTTTTACTACTTCTATTCCTTTAAAATAAGCCCACATCGAATAATATTATCATTCTAATATTATTCCACTAATTAATAAAATAAATAAATCCAACTAATCACAACACATCAACTATCATCATAACACAACTTCACAAATAATCCAAAAATAATTTAATTAAATAATTAATTAAATTATGGGTGTTACACCAAGCCTTTGTAATTTCCTCCTTAGCTTCCTTATGATCCTCTCCATTTTTAAGAAAGAAACCACTTAGATGAATGTTATTTGGCATGTCTCTCGTCGAATATCCAAGATTTCACCGTGCAAGAACAGAATTGTAGTTAAATCCTCCATTTGTACTAAGAAGAGGTACATTGGCGAAACTACCACGACTATAGATAATCTCCACATCATGATAAGCCTGATGATACCAAACAATGTCTGAATGAGTGAGGGCCATAATCTTCAGAACCTAACAAGGTTCCTTCTTGAGGTTCCAAAAAGCATCGAACTGCTATAAGTGAGAAATAAACCACATTGAAAGCATATTCAATGATATTACTCTAAAGCATATTCAATGATGAAGCTTGAATCTTAATGAAGCTTTGTTGAAGAAGACATTGAAATAAACTCATGAGCCTATAAATCAAACTGATGAAATGTTTTGTGCCCTCACCTATGGTATCATAAATTAGAGAAAACATTCATTGCATTTGTTAGTTAAAAGTTAATCAATATAAAACATATATGTTCACAATATAGAAATCAAGGTGCTTGGTGATTCTTCATGAGCAAACCTAGAGGTAGGGAGAAGAGCCAAACCCTAGTGAGATCTTGTTGTGATTGAGCTAATATGAGATGATAGAGGAATCTTAGGGGCGAAAATTGGGGTACAACAGAGAGGATCAAATCTTCTCAAAGGCCTTTCAAACTTGTTTTGTTGTTGTTCTCGTGGAAATAACAATGGATGATGTGCCCTTTGGTGTGATGCGACAACATTAAATTCTACTTCCTTCTTGTCCCAGAAGTTAGGAACATATCTTTTTGAGTTATAAGGGGTACTAGATGACGCATTTTGTATCTTCCAACTCTTTATACATGCTTCAATTCTTTCACCAATAGTCACCAAATCAGAAAATCATGAAGAGACGCTCCTTACCACCTTATCATAGTACAACCCTTGTAAAGTACCCATGAACATATTGACTAATTCTTTCTCTAAGAGTGGTGGTTGTACACAAGATGCCATTTCTCTCCATCTTTGAGCATACTCCTTAAAAGACTACTCCTTCTTCTAAGACAATTTTTGGTGTTGCATACGGTTAAGTGTTATGTCTAAGTTGTACTTGTACTATCTCAAGAAAGCATTGGCATGATCTGCCCGTGTCTAGATATGAATTCGTTCCAATTGCATGTACCAATCTAGGGATGTCCCACTTAAACTGTCTTAGAAACAATGGATCATCAGCTTCTGATCTTGAGCGTAGGCATGCGTCTTTCTGCAATACATGCATAGATGGTTCTTTAGGCATGTAAGTCCCTTATATTTTTCCAAAGTCATGTACTTTGAATTTTGGATGGATCACCACATCCGGTACTGGACCCATTTCAAGAGTCTCAACGTCGAAAGCATTGTAACCTTTCACAACCTTCAACCTTTCTTCAAGAGCTTTGTTTTGATTGAGTGCCAAGGGACTTTCAAGGACATGTGTATGGGTTTTCCTCTGAGGTGCTTGATTGAGATCTTCTAAGTCATGGTCTCCATACTAGAAGTCTATATAGTTGTCCACGTTGTTGACTGGAATCTGCGAAGTATGGGATTTCCCTACCTTTGGTGGAGGTTAGACAAACCCTTATGTATCAGCTTGTCTGACCTCTTATTATGCTATAGTTGACTTTTGCAGTCCTTATTCTGGTTCTCCTCTTAGCTGGTGACCGCCCGATACACCAATAGTTTGTGCTACTTCTTCAAAGGTTGCCCTAGGAATTTGCTCTTGCCTTTCGATGATGTTCTTCAAGGCTAGAAGAACTTGGCTCATATCTCCCTTCATCAAGTTGATGTTTCCTTTCAACTGCTCCAAATCTTCCTTGAATACGGCTTAGTTATCTTTGATATGTTCCATCACTTTCTTTTGATAAGCTCTTGTTTGATATAGCGTTCGGAGAGGGGGTATTTTCTTACCAATGATTTAACTGGAGAAGCTTTTTGAAAAATGATAAGTTTTATGTATGAAGTTATGAAATTTGATGTTTGTGAATGCATGGATGAGTATGAATATGTGTTGTACCCCAAAATTTTCCCTCCCATATTCTTCAAGATTTGCCAAGGTCAATCTCCAGATGATTCAAAATCTCCCAAAGGTTGCATAGTCCAATGGCCTCCTAACACAGTCAAAATTAGGGTTTTGGTTCTTGCAAAGAAAATGAGGTTTTCAAGGGTCCAATCAAGTCCCACATGCCTATATACATTTTCAAGCATCCATATGTCAAGTTTCAAGACTCACAGCATCAAATTGCACAGTCAAAAACCCTAAATGCTTCACAGTCAACTGTAGGGGCAAAATGGTCATTTGACAGTCAAAAGTCAAAAATTTTGGTCAACATCTTATTTTGAAGCCACAATCATCATTTGATCAATTCTTGATCATGATTCTCAAAGCATGGCACAAAAAGTCTCAAGATGCAAAAGTTTCTATTTTTGGACAGTTGAAAAGTCAACTGCAAATTGACCAGGGCATAACTTCCTCATGGTTTATCAGAAAAATCCCATCCAAAGCTCATTTTGAAGAGAATGACATTTCCTACAACTCATCTTCACACTTCAAGTCCAAGAAATGCTCTCACAAAAAGGTATCAATTTCAACATTATAGGTCATTTTCAAAAGTCAACAAAAAGGCACTTTAAGTCAAAGACTATAACTTGAGATTGGTAAATCAAAATGACATGGGACCAAAGGCATTGGTTAGAGGATTTCAAGACCTTTCCAAAATGTCCAAGAACATGATCATAGCCTCAAAATTGAGCAAGATATGCATTTGAGAAGTTGGGAAAATTTTGGGAATTTTGAAAAGTCAACTTTGCCTAAAACACTTCAAAATTGCTAATGGGCCTCAATTTCTTTCTTGAATCATTACCCAAAGCTTATGCACGACCCATTGAGCTAAAAATGATTTATTTTCTTATTTTTAATTAATTAATTGAATTTTTATTCTTATTAATTCATTTAATTAGATTTAATTATGAGAAAAATATCAAATAATGCTCTTCAAATCTTTTTGTGCAGCAAATCATACTAGGGCAAGCTGGCAAGTCGTTTCACATTCAAAAAGGGAAGATTTTCCATGATTGGCAAGGGTTTCCATGAAAAAAAAGATTGAAAAAGATATGATGAAAATCAAAGGTTCAAAACATAAATTCTTGGACCTATGGGCTTGTTTTTTGACCTAGAATCGTTCACTTATATATGCACAAGGAAACCTAATTCACAAGGACACGAAAAAGCTGCTAAAGCCATAGAACAAAGTTGCAACTTTTCATCAAAAAATTGAAAACTGATTTCGTATTTGCAGGATCATTCAAGGCTTAAAACCTATTCCAACACCTTGCTGACATTGCTAGGAAGCTATAGCAACCAAGAACAAGCTTCCACATCCAAGGAAACGGTAGAACAGAATCGTGTTATTCACAAAAAATTCCATAATCGAACTCTGCATTCTATGCATCATTGTTATATTTTGATTATTGATTTATGCTACTAATGATCTTCTGAAGCTTTTGGTAACGTTTAATTGTTCTAAAAATGCTTGTATCAAAATCCACCATTGATGAAACCTAGGGTTTCAGAACTTCAAAATTGGGGGTTCTCATATATGGTAAAATTAGACCACCAAACCTGTATGGACATACTCGTGGCGACAAGACGAATCGTTTGAGATACTCGCGCCTAATTTATATAACCCATGGGCGTAATCGCTATTTTTACAGGTTGCAGTTTGTGGGGGTTTAAAACCCCCGCTACTTGTTTTATAATTGCAGGGAAAACAAGGAAGAAGATGGACGTGGCCTGATGCTATTGGGGGATTCAAATCTGGCGCGTAATTTTTTGTCTTATACCACTAACCATTGTTTTGTATATATTATATTGTCTATCCATTATGTATACAAAGAAACGCAATAGCTCAGTTGGCTGGCAACGTGTCCCTTAAGCGTTGGGACCTGGGTTCGATTCTCAGGTCCCCCCATTTAATCCATGATTTTTGTTATAACATGTTCATATGCAGCGTTCAACCAAAGGCTTACCATATGCGCTCACGCTTAAGACTGCCATGCGCTCACGCTGATTAATCCAAGGGCCATTGGATGAGATCCATGGTACACTTCAGTCAACCAAGGTGCACACAAACGTGGAAAGTCAAGCAAGGCTCTATGCTAATGGGCCAGATTGCTTCAAAACACCTCCCTGTGGGCCTGATACCCCCCTGGTTTGCATTATTTTTTCAATTTTATTTATAATTCTTTTTAATTGTTTTCAATTGTTTACATTAATTCACCTTAAAATAATTTTCATAATATAAAAATCAGAAACCAAAAATTGTAAAATATGTTTAATTATTATTAATTTCACCATTAAAATATTTTTGTAAATAAATTTCAATAACAATTAACTTAGTTAATTTAGGTTTTAATTTTAACACTTTTTTTTAATAAATAAAAATGTATAGAATTAGGGTTTTTTTTTACATTTTCATCTTTTTCTTAATTAAATCATTTTTCTCATTATTTATTATTATTGTTAATTACTATTTATTTTTGTAAATAAACATGTACATTAATTAATTAGTAAATTAGGTCAACTTTAATATTTTCATTAATAATTAAAATACATAGAATTAGGGTTTCGTATTGATTTTAATTTTCTTTATTTTCATAAATACAAAAAAACATAAAAAACATCTCCTTTTCTTTAATAATTAAATAGACTTTAATTTAATTTAATTTCAAGCAAAGGGTCAAAACCCTCGGACGTTCAATTTTAATTTCGCGCATTTATTATTCTTTTGAATATTATGTAACTGCTTTCTGGATGTAATAGTAATTAGGTATTTATTTACTTTCCGCATTTTATCAAAACGGGTCTTTGTATTTTGGCGATGTATAGACCCGCGCATTGTAATAGCGTAGCTTTTATATTTCCGCATTTAAATTTCCGCACTCTTAAATTCTAAATTGCATGAAAGAATGTATGGTTAATTAAAAATAAGCGTAGCTCACAAATGCCATGATCAAAGATAACAATACATGAAAATAACACACAAATTCACACACCACTCTTAGGGTACGCCTCACCTGTTGCCTTCGAAACGTGGTCGTCAAGTATAGGACGTTTTAGTAAGTCCTTATGTCCATGATCCAGTTGCCTCGAAACAAGTTGCCTCGAAACAGTTGCCTCGGAATAGTTGCCTCGAAACGGTTGCCTCGGATTAAAAAAGGATCAAGGACATAAGGGTAGCTTCTAAGGTGTCCTAACTGTTGCTTCGGTGACCACACTGTCCTTACACTCGAATTGACCCGAACACCTCCTACGGTGGTGCTACCTACCTCTCAATGGTGGGATGGCACTACCTAAAGGACATTTACACAACCTAATTCCTTAGGGTAGGTAGATGACTCATAGATACTTGCTCTATTCAAAAACAAAAACAAAACCTTTTCACACCGACACTTTCAAAAAGCTTTCAAAACAATTTTTCAAACACTCTTGAGGACTGATACAAGAGTTATTCAGAAACTTTCAAAGAAACTTTTTCAAAACCCACTCACATTTGAAAAGCAAACATTTTTTGAAAACATTGAAAACATAGTGAGCAAGTACCTAAGAGCCCGTGGATAACCACAGATAGAAAGGGTTCTAATACCTTCCATTTCTATAAATCTACCTCCCGAACCGAGAAACTATCTCATAAGGAATTTTGTTGTGCTTTTGTCCTATCCATGTTGGAGAAAATAAAAGACGGTGGCGACTCTTGCTTCCGCGACATTTCGCGAACCAGCGTTAAACAGTCAGTTCTAAATCCACCGATCACAGAACTGGCGACTCTGCTGGGGAAACTTATAAAGTGAGGTATACCTTAGGACTAAGATCACTTGTGTTTTCAATTGTCTGAATTGTTTGCTTTAAATTTTGGGCCTGTTTTGGGAGTTCTATAGATCCTAACCCGGATCTGGGGGATACCTTCTTAGAAAGTAGCAACAAGACTGTGAGGGAACTGTGCGGGGTATACCGACATGGTTGAAGCAGTCTGCTACGTTGATGTGGCACTTTGGTGAGTACCAGTAACCCTTGAGTCCAGTCAAGGAGAGTACGGCGCCGCCGCGTGGTGTCGTGAAGCATCAATTGACCTTAGGAACCTTAATTGAACCATCTTGGCCTCTTTAGGGTAGTGAGATAACTGACTTTGGTGCAGTCCGAGGTTGGTTGATACTCGATACTACACTCAATTGAGGGTTATTTTCTTGGAATATTTCGGTCGCCAGTTCAGTGGCTAAATTGAAACGATGAACATAGAAAACAATCCAATGATATTGGGACTCTTAGAACCCGGTTACTTCTGATAGGACAGGTTTTGAGCCCACCAACTTCAAGAGGGTAGTACCCCAGACCCCATGTTGGCCTAAACTCTAAGGGCTGTGGTGTGACTTGTGTGCTTTACCATGTTTGCTTTTGTGAATACTTGTGGTGTGCTTTATCATAGCATCATAACATCATACAGCATCATATGCATTGACTAACCGTTTCAGGGGTTCGAATCTTCATCTTTGTTCTTGTTTTGTAGGACATGGAAACTATCCGCAGAAAGACAATTCAGATCAGCCTTGTAAGGATCCATCCTCAACTTAAGGAACTTATATCCAGGATTCCCGAGAGCTCTTCTTTCAGTGAGAGGCATGGAAGACTCATCAGTTTGGTCAACACCAACATTGAGGAAGATATGATAAAGGTTCTCTTCCAGTTCTTTGACCCTCTGCATCACTGTTTTACTTTCCTGGATTATCAACTGGTGCCTACATTGGAAGAGTTCTCCCGGCTTCTGAAGATCCCTATCCTTAGTCAACTACCCTACAACGGTACGGAAAAGGAACCCAAACTTGAAGAGATTGCTAAAGCATTACGCCTGCAACCATCTGACATCAAGGGACATTGGGAAGTTAGAAGTGGTATCAAAGGGTTCTTGGCCAGGTTTCTGTTTGAGAAAGCACAAGAATGTTGGAATTCCCTCGACCTACAAGCCTTTGAAGAGGTTGTGGCCCTCCTTGTCTATGGATTGGTTTTGTTCCCGAATCCCGATCAGCTTATAGACATCAGTGCTGTCCAGATCTTCATGTCCAGGAATCCTATACCTATGTTGCTTGGGGACATCCTTCACTCATGTTACACTCGAACCATGAGAAAAAGAGGTGTTCTTATGTGCTTCACTCCTCTCCTGGGAAGGTGGTTTATTTCGCACCTTCCACAATCAGTTCTGAAGAATGAGCGGGGTTTGAGATGGTCACAACGATTAATGACTCTTACACATGCTGATATACATTGGTGTTCTCGGTCCAGAGAAGACGTCACTATCATTGATCGTTGCGGGGAGTTTCCTAATGTTCCTTTACTTGGAACCAGAGGAGGTATTACTTACAACCCGTGTCTGGCTTGGAGACAGTTTGGTTATGCTCGGAGGGACGACCCTCATGACATGTTGATTCTTGACATAGTTTTTGACTTCGACAATGATGCACAAGGACTTCGCCAGAGATTTATCAGAGCTTGGAGGATGCCCAACAAGGTAGACAGCAAGACACTGGGGCACAGGAACTCCATCCCGTTAGAGCCTTATCTCAAGTGGGTACGAGCCCGCTCCCAGAAGCTAGTGATGCCTTATCCTCATGTTCTCCCTGTGATCAAAGAGCCAGTTTTGGAGGGAGAGGTGTCCTACACCATTCAACATCCTGACATGCCTACATCCTGGGAAGAAATGCAGAAGAGCTGGATCCTGCTTAAGGAAGAACGGAATTCTCTTGAGTCCAGTCTACATGCTAGTGAGAAGAAGGTCTTAGAGCTCACCCGCCTACTGCACGAGGAAAAGACTCTCAACACCTACATAGCTCCAAAGAGGATGTGCAGTGTCTTTTGGGATTAGTTTACTTTGTAATGTTTGCCCATGAGGCCTTTGATGTACTGAACAATTATTCCTTAATGATAACGTGTGTTCCTTTTTGTCTACAACAAATTTGAACTTTCGAACCCTTGAATGCATTGCATAAGCATATCATGCATCATGTGCATAGCAGGTACTCTTCTTTTCAGGTTGCTTAATGTTCTTCGCTGTTTATTTCAGCATCATGAACCCTGAATCATCTACCGAGCAGTCCATCAAGGCCCTTCAGGCTTAGAACGCCCAGTTCCAAGAGCTGATCATGAGTTTGGCCCAAGGTCAGGAGGAATTGAAGGCTCTGCTGGTCAAGAAGAAGAAGAAGAGAACTGTACTATTCAACACTGGCCGGAGGTTTGGTAACACACTGCAGAATGAGGTTGATCAAGCTGGTTCTTCTGTAGGGAAAGGCAGTCCCCAGGGGGGAAGGGTTCCTAGTCCGGTGGTCTCTGACAACGAGACTGATTTCAATGAGGAGCAGTATCCTCCAGCTGAAGACAAGTACAAGCAGTTAGAGGATCGTCTGAATGCCATGGAAATTCAACAAGTGCCTGGTTTGGATTTCGGAGACTTGGGTCTATCTTCTGGTGTGGTAATCCCACACAAGTTCAAAGCACCATCTTTCGCAAAGTATGACGGGGCGTCCTGCCCTAAGCTACATCTCAGGTCTTATGTGCGGAAGATCCAGCCGTATACTATGGACAAGAACTTGTGGATCCATTTCTTCCAGGAGAGTCTTTCAGGGACTCATCTCGAATGGTTCTATCAGCTAGATGGAACCAAGGTTCGTAACTGGGAGGAATTGACTACTGCTTTTTATAAGCAATATCAGTATAATGTCGACCTCGCTCCTACACGTACCCAACTCCAGGGTATGTCGCTAGGATCGGGAGAAGGTTTTAAAGAGTATGCGCAGAAGTGGAGGGACCTGGCTGGCAGGGTGCAGCCACCATTAACCGACCGTGAGCTAGTGGACATGTTCTTAGGGACCCTATCCGGGCCGTTCTTCAATCATCTCATTGGCAATTCGTCTGCAGGGTTTACAGATATCATTCTGACTGGGGAAAGGATAGAAGCTGGGATGAAATCAGGGAAAATACAGAAAGGTGCGTCCTCATGTTCTGAGAAGAAGCCTTTCAAAAAGGAGGCCAGTGCTGTGTATGGGCCTAGAAGGCAAAATAAACCAGAACACCGCAAAGCTGTCAACGCGGTGGTAATTGCAAAGCCTGCTGCCGCTCCTCGGCAACCTAACCAACCAAGGGGTGAGAGACCCAAAAGAGAATATGCTCGGCTTAGTATGACCTTGTCACAGATCTTGCCACAACTGCTATTGACCAACTTGGTAACCGTCAGAGAGGCTCCAAAGGTGGTGAACACCACATCTCCGAAGTATAATCCCAATGCCCGCTGTGCTAATCACTCTGATAGCCCGGGGCATTCTACTGATGATTGTTGGGCCCTAAGAAATAAGGTTCAGGACCTTATTGATGCGAAGGAAATACAGTTTGAGGCACCCGAGAGACCCAACGTTGTGACTGCTCCTATGCCCCAGCATGGAGTAAACGCTATTGAGGAAGACCTGTACGCAGTTTCTGTGGATGATGTTGCTACCCCTTTATTGACTGTTAAGAGGAACCTGTTGCTAGCCGGTTTATTTCCGGGTTGCAGCAAGGGTTGCCTTTTGTGTGTCGTTTCCCCTGCTGGTTGTCCGTTGCTGAAATCAGGCGTCCAAAACCTGATGGATAGCAAGGAAATCTTGTTCAACAAGACCGCTGTTCCTAGTGTTCCTACTGAAGAAGTATCTGTTGTCACCATCTTCAATAATCATACTGTTGTACCCCAAAATTTTCCCTCCCATATTCTTCAAGATTTGCAAAGAGCATGCTTCAAAATCTCCCCAAGAGTTGCACAGTTCAAGGACCTCCTAATAGTCAAAAACCAGGGTTTTGGTTCTGACAAAGAAATTGAAGTTTTCAAGGGTCCAATCAAGTCCCATATGCCTACAAATATGGTCAAGCATCCTCATGCCAAGTTTCAAGACTCACAACACAAAATTGCACAATCAAAAACCCTAATTGCTCTACAATCAACTACAGGGGCAAAATGGTCATTTGACAGTCAAAAGTTCAAATTTTTGGTCAACATCTAATTTTGAAGCCATAAACATCATTTGATCAATTCTTGATCATGATTTTCAAGGCATGGCTCAAAAAGTCTCAAGATGCAAAAGTTTCCATATTTGGACAGTTGAAAAAGTCAACTGTAACTTGACCAAGGCATAACTTCCACATGGTTTATCAGAAAAATTCCATCCAAAGCTCATTTTGAATATAAAGACATTTCCTGCAACTCCTCTTCACACTTCAAGTCCAAGAAATGCTCTCACAAAAAGTTATCAATTTCAACATTATAGGTCATTTTCAAAAGTCAACAAAAAGGGACTTTAAGTCAAAGACCATAACTTGAGATTGGTAAATCAAAATGACACGGGACCAAAGGCATTGATTAGAGGACTTCAAGACCTTTCCAAAATGTCCAAGAACATGATCAAAACTTAAAAATTGAGCAAGATATGCCTTGTGAAAGTTGGGAAATGTTTGGGAATTTTGAAAAGTCAACTTTGCTTCAAATGCCTCAAATTTGCTAATGGGCCACATTTTCTTCCAACATTCATCATCCAAAGGCTATGCACGACCATTTGGCCAAAAGGGGAAATATTTCATCATTTTTTATTATTTATTTGAATTTTTAATCACCATTAATTCATTTAATTAAATAAAATATGAAAAAAATACTAAACCAATGCATTTGAATCTTTTTATGCAGCATTTGCTCTCATTGGCCATTGAAGATTCGTGCACATCCCAAATTGGAAAGATTGGCCATGATTGGAATCAAAAACACATGAAAAGATTTGAAAAAATATTCATGGAAAATCAAATATCTAATACATCAATGCATTGATCTTTTGACTCAAATCTTTACCCTAATCCATCCCTCATATAAGTCTGATGCAAACCCTAAAGCTCACAACCCTGGAAGTTGCGCTCAAGCCATAAACAAACTTTGTATTTTTTGAAGAAAATTTCAAAACTGTTTTCCTATTTTCAGCAGGTTTCAAATTAAAACAACAATTCCATTGCACTCCTGACACCTCCAAGAATCTTCCTGAATCAAAATCATAACCTCTAACATCAAGAAACAGTAGAATCAAGTGGTCCTGTTTCCAGTTTTGTACATATTCGTGTTTCAATTTTTAAGCATCTTCATTGCATTCTTTCTACTGATTTGTACTAATCTAACCATTCTAAAGCTAATGATGTTATTTAATTGGATTTTCGTGCCCTATATGCCAAATTACCATTGAAGCTTTCTAGGGTTTCAGAGTTGCAAAATTAGGGGTTTCCTCTTCAGGAAAAATCAGACCACGAGACCCATGCCATTGAAACCAGAAGCTCATGACCAATCGTTCTCAGCTCGCGATCAATTTATGATCAACAGGGTGCTAATCGCTATTATTCTGTTCATCATTTAGTGGGGGTTTAAAACCCCCGCTATCTCTTTTTATTTTACAGGCAATTGAAGAAGAAGACAGACGTGTCCATGGCTTACAGGCGCATTTGAATTTCACGCGAAATATCCCACTAACCCTTGTTTTACATTATATTGATTATTTGTCATATTATATACAAAGCGCGTTAACAGCTCAGTTGGCAAGCACATGGTTTGGTAAGCAACGGGACCTGGGTTCGATTCCCAGGTCCCCTCCCTTTCTCATATTATTTTCTTTTCCATAATCCTATGCAAGGTACGCCCAGGGGTTCATCATACACCCACAATCCCAGCGTGCCACATGGCTCAGAATCTCAATCCAAGGGCCCTGATCTGATGAACATCATACTCGTTGGTCAATGAAGCTACACGCGCCCAGAAAAGTCAACAAGTCCAGGAACTAAATGGGCCTAATTGCTGGCCAGATACCTCCAAATTGGGGTCAACACCCCCCATTGGTTTGCATTATTTTTCTTTCTTTTTATTCTTTTCTATTTATTTCTTTTATTTCTTTTTTAGTTTAACTCATAAATTAATTTTTTATTTAACATAAAAAATAATAAAAAAATCCAGAAACTAAAAAATATAAATATATTTTATTTAATATTATTTTGTAAATAAATTGTATTAATTAATTTAGGTTAATTCTAGAGTTAGTTTTAACATTTTCTTAATAAACAAAAAAGGTAGAATTAGGGTTTATACTTTTATCTTTTTTCTTTTTCACCATATTAAATTACTAATTATTATTTTGTAAATAAAACTTGCCATGTAAATATTTAATTAAAATTAGGTCAAACTAAAAACACTTTTCTTAAATAAATTAAAAACATAGTTAGAATTAGGGTTAACTAACTTTTCTTTTTAATTCCAATTTAATTTTCTTACTAAAATTCATAAATACAAAAACTCCAAAAAACAATTTCTTTCTTTTATTTAACTTAATTAATTTATTAATCATAATTTTAATTTCCTAAAAAGGGTCCAACGCCCTCGCATTCCCGATTTTAATTCTCTTTGCATTTTTTATTTCTTTTTGTGAATATTCATGTAATTCTCCCAAAGCCATGTAATAGCTTAATTAGGACATTTATATTTCCCGCACTTTATTTTATTTCAAAACGGGTCCTGGATTAATTTGGCGATGTGGACCCGCGCCTTTGTAATAGCGTAGGACTTTTAATTCCGCATCTTTTAAACTGTTAATTAAACTGCATGAAAGAATGAATGTCAAAAATAAAAACAAAGCGTAGATCACCAATACATGACAAGATAAAAATAAATGAACATGACACACAAATCACACACACCACCCCTAGGGTACGCCTCATTGTTGCCTTGCCCCTCGAAAGGTGATTGTCGAGTAGAGGATGTTTTAGTAAGTCCTCATGTCCATGAACATGGCATGAGGGTAGCTTCTAAGGTGTCTTCCTATTTCTCCGGTGATCACCATGTCCCGAACCTTCGAATTGACCCGAACACCTCCAACGGTGGTGCTACCTACCTCTCAATGATGGGATGGCACTGCTTTAAGGACATTTACACAGACGAATTCCTTAGGGTAGGTAGAGAACTCTAGATACTTGCTCTAATTTCAAAACAAATAAAAAAAAATACTTTTTCACACCGACACCTTTTCAAAAAGCTTTCGAAAGCAACTTTTCAAACACTCTTGAGGACTGATACAAGAGTCGAACTGAAATTTTCAAAGAAACTTTTTAAAACCCACAGTTGAAAAGCAAACAAACCATTTTTGAAAACACAATGAGCAAGTACCTAAGAGCCCATGGATAACCATGGATAGAAAGGGTGCTAACACCTTCCCTTTCTATAAATCTACCTCCCGAACCGAGAGCAATCTCTATAAGGAATTTTTCTGTGCTTTTGTCCTTTCCATTTGGAGAAAATAAAAGATGGTGGCGACTCTTGCTTCCGCGACATTTCACGAACCAGCGTTAAATAGTCAGTTCCAGATCCACCGATCACAGAACTGGCGACTCTGCTGGGGATACTTAAAGTGAGGTGTACCTTAGGACTAAGATCATTTGTGTTTTCAATTGTCTGAATTGTTTGCTTTATTATTGTGGGTACTGCCTTGGGAGTTCTATAGATCCTAACCCAGATCTGGGGATACCTTCTTAGAAAGTAGCAACAAGGCTGTGAGGGAACTGTGCGGGGTATACCGACATGGTTGAAACAGTCTGCTACGTTGATGTAGCACTTTGGTGTGTACCGGTAACCCTTGAGTTCAGTCAAGGAGAGTACGGGGCCTCCGCGTGGTGTCGTGAAGCATCAACTGACCTTAGGAACCTTAATTGAACTATCTTGGCCTCTTTAGGGTAGTGAGATAACTGACTTTGGTGCAGTCCGAAGTTGGTTGATACTCGATACTACACTCAATTGAGGGTTGCTTTCCTGGAATATTTCGGTCGCCAGTTCAGTGGCTAAATCGAAACGATGAACAATGAAAGCAATCCCGTGATATTGGGACCCTTAGAACCCGGTTACTTCTAATAGGACAGGTTGAGCCCACCAACTTCAAGAGGGTAATACCCAGACCCCATGCTGGCCTAAACTCTAAGGGCTTGTCTTGTGTGACTTGTGTGCCTTACATGTTTGCCTTTGTAAATATCTGTGGTGTGTTTAATCATAGCATCATGACATCATCCAGCATCATATGCATTGACTAACCACTTCAGGGGCTCGAATCTTCACCTTTGTTCTTGTTTTGTAGGACATGGAAACTGTTCGCAGAAAGACAATTCAAATCAGCCTTGTAAGGATCCCTCCTCAGCTTAAGGAGCTTATATCCAGGATTCCCGAGAACTCTTCATTCATTGAAAGACATGGAAGACTCATCAGCCTGGTCAATACCAACATTGAGGAAGATATGATAAAGGTCCTGTTCCAGTTCTTTGACCCTCTGCATCACTGTTTCACTTTCCTGGATTATCAGCTGGTACCTACATTGGAGGAGTTCTCCCGGCTTCTGAAGATCCCTATCCTTGATCAACTACCCTACAACGGTACGGAAAAGGAACCCAAGCTTGAAGAGATTGCTAAAGCCATACACCTACAATCATCTGATCTCAAGGGACATTGGGAAGTTAGAAGTGGCATCAAAGGGTTCTTAGCCAGGTTTCTGTTTGAAAAGGCCCATGAATGTTGGAACTCCCTTGATTTACGAGCTTTTGAAGAAGTTGTGGCCCTCCTTGTCTATGGTTTGGTGTTGTTCCCTAACCCAGATCAGCTTATAGATATCAGTGTTGTCCAGATCTTCATGTCCAGGAATCCTATACCTACGTTGCTGGGGGACATCCTTCACTCATGTTACACTCGAACCATGAGAAAAAGAGGTGTCCTTATGTGTTGCACTCCTCTCCTGGGAAGGTGGTTTATTTCGCACCTTCCACAATCAGCTTTGAAGAACGAGCGGGGTTTGAGATGGTCACAACGGTTGATAACTCTTGCACATGTAGATATACATTGGTGCCCTCGGTCCAGAGAGGATGTCACCATCATTGATCGTTGCGGGGAGTACCCTAATGTTCCCTTACTTGGAATCAGAGGAGGTATTACTTACAGCCCATGCCTGGCTTGGAGACAGTTTGGTTATGCTCGGAGGGATGACCCTCATGACATGTTAATTCCTGACATAGTTTTTGACTTCGACAACGATGCACAAGGACTTCGCCAGAGATTTATCAGAACTTGGAGGATGCCCAGTAAGATAGACAGCAAGACACTAGGGCACAAGAATTCCATCCCATTGGAACCTTATCTCAAGTGGGTATGGGCCCGCTCCCAGAAGTTAATAATGCCTTATCCTCATGTGCTCCCTGTGATCAAAGAGCCAGTCTTGGAAGGAGAAGTGTCCTACACTATTCAACATCCTGACATGCCCACGTCCTGGGAAGAGATGCAGAAGAGCTGGATCCAGCTTAAGGAAGAACGGAATTCTCTCGAGACCAGTCTACATGCTAGTGAAAAGAAGGTCTTGGAGCTCACCCGCCTATTGCACGAGGAGAGGAATCTCAACACCTACATAGCTCCAAAGAGGATGCGTAGTGTCTTTTGGGATTGATTTGCTTTTGTATTATTTTGCCCATGAGGCTTTGATGTACCAAACAATTATTTCCTTAATGATAACGTGTGTTCCTTTTTGTCTACAACAAATTTGAACTTTCGAACCCTTGAATGCATTGCATAAACACATATCATTCATCATGTGCATAGCAGGTCTTCTTCTTTTCAGGTTGCTTACTGTTCTTCGCTGTTTATTTCAGCATCATGAATCCTGACTCATCATCAACCGAGATGTCTATCAAGGCTCTTCAGGCGCAGAACGCGCAATTTCAGGAACTGATCATGGGTTTGGCTCAAGGCCAAGAAGAGCTGAAGGCTTTGCTCCTGAAGAAGGAGAAGAAGAAGAAGAAGAGAACTGTTCTTTTCAACTCGGGCCGAAGGTTTGGCAACACTCTGCAGAATGAAGAGGCTGGTTCTTCTATAGGCAAGAGCAGTCCCCAAGGGGGAAAAGGTCCAAGTCCAGTAGTCTCTGACAACGAGACTGACTTTAATGAGGAACAGTATCCTCCTGCTGAAGACCGGTATAAGCAGTTGGAAGACAGACTGAATGCTATGGAGATCCAACAAGTGCCTGGGCTGGATTTCGGAGATTTGGGCTTATCTACTGGTGTGATCATTCCTCACAAGTTTAAGGCACCATCTTTCACCAAGTATGACGGGGCGTCTTATCCCAAGCTACACCTCAGGTCTTATGTGCGGAAGATTCAACCGTACTCAGTGGATAAGAACTTGTGGATCCACTTCTTCCAGGAGAGTCTTTCAGGGACTCATCTCGAATGATTCTATCAGCTGGATGGGACCAAGGTTCGTAACTGGGAGGAGTTGGCTACTGCTTTTTACAAGCAGTATCAATATAATGCCGACCTTGCTCCTACACGTACCCAACTCCAGGGTATGTCGCTAGGGTCAAGCGAAGGTTTCAAAGAGTACGCACAGAAGTGGAGGGATCTGGCTGGCAGGGTGCAGCCTCCGTTAACTGACCGGGAGTTGGTAGACATGTTCTTGGGGACCCTATCTGGGCCATTTTTCAACCATCTTATCGGTAACTCGGCTGCAGGGTTTACTGATCTTATTCTGACTGGAGAGAGAATAGAGGCTGGGATGAAGTCTGGTAAAATTCAGAAGGGTGCATCTGCAAGTTCTGAGAAGAAGCCCTTTAAGAAGGAGTCCAATGTTGTATATGGGTCTAGAAGACAAGAGAAACCTGAGCGCCGCCAGTCTGTCAACGCGGTGATGATTGCTAAACCTGCTGCCGCTCCTCGGCAAACCAATCCACAAAGGGCTGAAAGACCCAGAAGAGAGTTCACCCGTCTAAGCATGACCCTATCACAAATCTTGCCACAGTTGCTATCTACCAATTTGGTGACTGTCAGAGAGGCCCCGAAGGTTGTAAACACTGCTTCTCCCAAATACAACCCAAATGCCCGTTGTGCTTACCATTCTGATAGCCCGGGGCATTCCACTGACGACTGTTGGGCCTTAAGGAACAAAGTGCAGGATCTTATTGACGCCAAGGAGGTACAGTTTGAGGCACCTGAGAAGCCCAATGTGGTGACTGCTCCCATGCCTAACCATGGAGTAAATGCTATCAGGGAGGATGATGAAGTGGATGAAGCTGAGTTCGACACCTGGATTTACCCGGCAACCGACAGTGAACCTAGAAATTGGATTGCAAAGGACAACCTGCTTGTTTCTCTTGTTACTGAGTAATGAATCCTTTTGTTATTTGTAATAAACGATTAAAACTCTATGGCCCGGTGTCTTACCCGGGGCACCGTGGCTCCATTGGTGAGGGTATATTAAATTGTCATTTCATATATCATGAATAAAGACCTTGGACGTTTTCTCGCATTTCAAATCTTATGCTCCTTTTCTTTCTTTCCTTTCTTTATATATTGCAAAACAGCTGTATTTACACACACTCACTCATACAGGTTTCAATCCACTCTGGATCTCACTGGTAACGACTCTGCTACTGCCAGTTATGACTTCGAAAATCCGATCAACTTAGCCGAAGACGAAGGTGAAGATGATTGTGAAGTGCCTGGCGAGCTTGCAAGACTGTTACTCAAGGAAGAGAGGGAAATTCAACCACATGAAGAGCCGATGGAAACAATAAATCTGGGTACTGAGACAGACAGAAAGGAGGTAAAGATTGGTGCCAACCTAGAGCTCAACGTGAAGCAACGGTTGACTCAGATGCTACATGATTATGTGGAGATATTTGCCTGGTCCTACGAAGACATGCCCGGGTTGGATACCGACATTGTGGTCCATCATTTGCCTTCCAAGGAAGACTTCCCTCCGGTCAAGCAAAAGGTCCGCCGTATGCGTCCAGAGATGTCTGAGAAGATCAAAGCCGAGGTTATGAAGCAGTTCGATGCCGGGTTCCTTGCAGTAACTTCTTACCCTCAGTGGGTTGCTAATGTGGTGCCGGTACCAAAGAAAGATGGAAAAGTCAGAATGTGCGTTGACTACAGGGATCTGAACAGGGCCAGCCCCAAGGATGACTTCCCTCTACCTCACATTGATGTCCTGGTTGACAATACGGCTCAGCACAAGGTGTTCTCTTTCATGGATGGTTTTTCAGGTTACAATCAGATCAAGATGGCTCCTGAAGACATGGAAAAAACTACCTTTGTTACTCAGTGGGGCACCTTCTGCTACAAGGTCATGCCTTTTGGACTGAAAAATGCTGGGGAAACCTACCAACGTGCCATGGTTGCTTTATTTCATGACATGATCCATCATGAGATAGAAGTGTATGTTGACGACATGATTGCAAGGTCCCAAACTGAGGAAGAGCACTTAGATCATCTGCAGAAATTGTTTGACCGACTGAAGTTGTACAAGCTGAGGTTGAACCCGAACAAGTGCACCTTCGGAGTTAGATCCGGAAAGTTGCTAGGCTTCGTGGTAAGTGATAAAGGTATTCAAGTGGACCCTGCCAAGGTTAAAGCTATTTAAGAGATGCCAGTTCCTAAGACAGAGAAAGAGGTCAGAGGCTTTTTAGGACGCCTGAATTACATTGCTCGCTTCATCTCGCACCTAACTGCTACCTGTGAGCCAATCTTTAAGCTGCTGAAGAAAGATCAGGTAGTACGTTGGAATGATGAATGTCAGGCTGCTTTTGACAGAATCAAGGAGTATCTTCAAGAACCACCCATCCTTATGCCATCGGTTGAGGGGAGACCTCTGATACTATACCTAACAGTGCTTGACAACTCAATGGGGTGTGTGCTGGGGCAGCATGACGAGTCTGGCCGAAAAGAGCATGCCATTTATTACCTTAGCAAAAAGTTTACCGACTGTGAGACCCGATACTCACTGCTTGAGAAAACTTGCTGCGCTTTGGTATGGGCTGCTCGCCGGCTGAGACAGTATATGCTGACTCACACTACCTTGTTGATTTCAAAGATGGATCCTATAAAGTACATATTTGAAAAGCCTGCTCTGTCTGGGAGAATAGCAAGATGGCAAATGATCTTGACAAAATACGACATCCAGTACACAACTCAGAAGGCCATCAAAGGAAGTGTATTGGCAGACCACTTGGCACATCAGGCAGTAGACGACTATCAGTCAATGAATTTCGAGTTTCCAGACAAGAGTATCATGATTGTGACTGATTGTGAAGTACCTGGACCAGATGAAGGACCTGAGGAAGGATCCCGATGGTCTATGCACTTTGACGGAGCCTCCAACGCTTTGGGTAACGGGATCGGCGCTGTGATCATATCCCCTCAAGGCACTCATACTCCACTCACTGCCCGACTATGTTTCAACTGCACCAACAACATGGCGGAGTATGAGGCATGCATCATGGGTCTTCAAGCTGCGATCGACTTAAGGATCAAGTTTCTGAGTGTCTTCGGAGATTCCGCTCTCGTGATCAATCAGATCAAAGGCGAGTGGGATACGAAACATCTGAATCTTATTCCTTACAGAGAATGTGTGTTGACATTGATCCCCCACTTCACAAAGATAACCTTTGAACACTTTCCAAGAGAGGAGAATCAGTTAGCGGACGCGTTAGCAAAGATGTCTTCTATGTTCAAAGTCAAATGGGGCAATGAGGCTCCCCAGATCATCATCTAGAAACTGGACGAACCGGCATACTGTTGTGATCATGAAACTGAATTGGTGACTGAGAAGCCTTGGTACCATGAGGTGAAGAGATATTTGGAAGCTCAGGAATACCCTGAAGGTGCATCTGTCAACGATAAGAAGTTTCTAAGAAGATTCGCAGCCAAGTTCTTCCTTAGAAACGACATTCTATATAAGCGAAACCATGATTCGACCTTACTGCGTTGTGTGGATAAGACTGAAGCAGAAAGGATCATGGAAGAGCTACATGAAGGGACCTTCGGAACACATTCCAGTGGACATACTATGGCAAATAAAATCCTTCGGGCAGGGTATTTCTGGTCCACAATGGAAGCTGACTGCTATCAACATTCTCGGACATGCCATAAATGCCAGATTTATGCAGACAAGGTGCATGTTCCTCCAGTTCCTCTAAATGTTCTGACTGCGCCTTGGCCTTTTGCAATGTGGGGCATAGACATGATCGGTGAGATTAAACCTACGGCATCCAATGGGCATCGCTTCATCCTGGTAGCGATTGATTCCTTCACGAAGTGGGTTGAAGAAGCTTCCTACGCTACGGTAACCAAGACTGTTGTGGCACGGTTCATTCGGCACAACTTGATCTGTCGATACGGTGTCCCTGAGAGGATCATTACAGACAACGGTACCAATCTCAATAACAAGATGATCACTGAGCTCTGCGAGCAGTTTAAGATACAGCACCACAACTCTTCTCCTTACAGACCGAAGATGAATGGGGTTGTAGAAGCAGCAAATAAGAACATTAAGAAAATCGTGCAGAAGATGACAGTGACTTATAAAGATTGGCACGAGATGTTACCGTTCGCTCTACATGGGTACCGTACTTCAGCCAGGACGTCAACCGGGGCAACTCCCTTCTCCTTGGTCTACGGTATGGAGGCAGTCTTACCGATCGAGGTGTAGATACCCTCTCTCCGGATAATGAAGGATGCAGATCTGAGTGAAGATGATTGGATCCAGACACGACTTGATCAGCTAAACTTAATTGATGAAAAGAGACTTGCTGCTATCTGCCATGGTCAGACGTACCAGAAACGGATGATCAGGGCATTTAACAAAAAAGTCAGACCACAAGAATATCAAGTTGGGGATCTGGTAATCAAGCGAATCATCCTTCCTCAGAGTGATCCAAGGGGCAAATGGACCCCTACGTACGAAGGGACATTTGTGGTTAAACATGTGTTCTCAGGAGGAGCCATGATTCTAACCAACATGGATGGTGACGACCTTCCTCACCCTGCCAATGCAGACATAGTAAAAAGATACTATGCATAATAAAGACCCGCTAGGTTGACATACCTAGGCAAAAATTAGGGCTTCCCGGCGAACCAAAAGGGTTCGGGCAAAATGAAGGGATGAAATGAAAAATCTGTACACCCGGCAAGTCGAAAACCTGAAAAGGCGGCTTGGGCAAAAATGGGTATCCCGGTGGACCGAAAACCCGAAAGGGCGGTCCAGGCAAAAGTTAGGGATAAAGCGTAATACTATGTCTCATTGGATCACTTCGCATCCAGAATACGGCATCTACATCGAGTTCAGACGGCATCGGTCAATCAGCTTCACCTTCAACTAAGGTCGTCAAGTGATGAGACGCTCGGAGATATAAAGGAAATAGCAGAGTTGAAACCCAGTGGGATCATTCCATTTCACACAGCTGTTTTATTTTCCTTTGTACAAATTTGTATAAATTCTTTTGTTCGGCGGCGTTCTCTTACTAGGACGTCAGCCTCTTGTATATAAAAAGCCTATTTACAGGCAATTCAAAAATCAATACAAAAATCACTTTTCAGTTACAAATTGCCTTTTGTTTTTCCTTTTTCCGTTTTGTTTTGCGAAGAACGTCCAAGGTTCAATTTGTGATATATGCATTGACAATAATTTGCTAACTCATGAATATTTGCATACGAAACAAAGGATTAGTTACAGGTAACATTAGAAACAGGGGCAATAAAGAGTTGTATAAGCGATCTAATTGTTCCGTCCACCAAGGTACCAAGGTGAGTTCGGCTGAAGAACATAACCAACACATCTTAATTCCCCAGAGAGTGAGCCACCAGGTCAATGCACTCTCCCCAAGCTACAGTCAACCTTAAGGAAGTTGGGTATCCTCCAGCAGATCTCAACATTCCCCAGCACGATATACATGTATTCTTAACAAACATCCCCAGCAATCTTGATCTAAGATGGTTCCCCGGCGGTATATAAAACATTCCATGGAGCCACTTCCCCGTTATAGTGAAAAACTTCCCCAAGAGAGTCCAATCCAGCTTCCCCAGGAAAATTGGAATCTATCTCCCCAAGCAGTAAGTTTATCCCCAGTAGATTCTGGAAGCTTATCCCCGCAGAGCACGAACGCGTCTCCCGGCTTTATTCAAAGAGTTATTTCCCTACCAGGATATAACTGGGTTATCCTCAGCCAAAAGCCATGAGAAGATCGTCCTCGGCAAAGTCTTCTTATCCCCAGTGAAGTCTATTATCACTTTCAACACAACAATGGTATCCCCAGCGAAGTTACCATCAACATTTCACTAAAGTACCTCTCTCCCCACAGAGTATTGCTCCCCAACAAGATCGTTAGAGTACTTTTCTCCCCACAGAGTAATCCATTCGCCAAGTTTATTCCCCAACGGAGTTATCTTCTCCTACCGGTATTCTTGCAATTATCATCCCCAGCGGAAGCAAAAATCTATTCTTCAAATATCAGCCCAGGAGTGACTTCCCGGCACCCGTCAAGGATTTACTTTCCTAGACAAAAAGATGCATTCATAAACACCACATACATCATAATACAGGCATAAATACATCATACCTTACAAATCTCATTTATGTTGAGAACATCATTGCTTGATCCATATCATGCATTGCATATGACTGACCTTTACCTTTCAGGAAAGATCCAGTTAAGTTCTCAGCTATATTTCAAGACCTAGGCCGGTTCAGTTAAATCGACCCTAAGATTTTCCTGATTCTTATCCAGTCAAAGGCCTTCTCTGGTTCAGTCAGATCGACCCTAAGATCTCCCTGATTCTTATCCAGTTAAAGATATTCCAAGACCTAGACCGGTTCAGTTAAATCGACCCTAAGATTTTCCTGATTCTTATCCAGTCAAAGGCCTTCTCTGGTTCAGTCAGATCGAACCTAAGATCTCCCTGTTTCTTATCCAGTTGAAGATTTCAATACCTTGACCGGTTCAGTTAAATCGACCCTAAGATTTTTCTGTTTCTTATCCAGTCAAAGGCCTTCTCTGGTTCAGTCAGATCGACCCTAAGATCTCCCTGTTTCTTATCCAGTTGAAGATTTCAAGACCTTGACCGGTTCAGTTAAATCGACCCTAAGATTTTCCTGTTTCTTATCCAGTCAAAGGCCTTCTCTGGTTCAGTCAGATCGACCCTAAGATCTCCCTGTTTCTTATCCAGCTGAAGATTTCAAGACCTTGACCGGTTCAGTTAAATCGACCCTAAGATTTTTCTGTTTCTTATCCAGTCAAAGGCCTTCTCTAGTCCAGTTAAATCTATCCCTAAAAGATTTTCCTGATGAAGACTCAGTAGAAGTCGCCCAAGATTCTCTCAGTGTTACTGTTGAGGTTGAAGTCGCCTATGATTCTCTCAGCGTTACTGTTGAGGTTGAAGTCGCCCAAGATTCTCTCAGCGTTACTGTTAAGGTTGAAGTCGCCCAAGATTCTCTCAGCGTTACTGTTGAGGTTGAAGTCGCCCATGATTCTCTCAGCATTACTGTTGAGGTTGAAGTCGCCCAAGATTCTCTCAGCGTTACTGTTGAGGTAGTAATCGCTCCCAGGTTCTCTCACCGTCCCGTTGAGGTAGTAACCATCCCTGGTTCATTCATCACCTTTTGAAGCTCCAGATTCAATTCCTGTAACCAGTCAGGGCACATCTATACAAAGAGTTTGAAGACCAACCCCTGTAACAGGCTAGGTAATCATTTTCTTTTCAGGTACGCAAGCTCTCGCTAAGGAATCTCTTACGCGATCGACGCCCAGATGGCATCTATAAGCCCATCCATATATCCATCATCTCTTAGCATGGCATCTATAAGCCCATCATCCTATTCATCAATCTCCAAATGGCATCCGTAAGCCCATTCCCCATCACACTACTATGTGAGCGCAAATTTCTGGGCACTCTAGTGTTCAATCATCTTCCACCTTCGGATTACGAAAGGCACGTCAGCCAATCTGCATCCTCAGGTCTAAGAAGATTGAACAGGGGCAACTGTTGTACCCCAAAATTTTCCCTCCCATATTCTTCAAGATTTGCAAAGAGCATGCTTCAAAATCTCCCCAAGAGTTGCACAGTTCAAGGACCTCCTAACAGTCAAAAACTAGGGTTTTGGTTCTGACAAAGAAATTGAAGTTTTCAAGGGTCCAATCAAGTCCCATATGCCTACAAATATGGTCAAGCATCCTCATGCCAAGTTTCAAGACTCACAGCACAAAATTGCACAGTCAAAAACCCTAATTGCTCTACAATCAACTACAGGGGCAAAATGGTCATTTGACAGTCAAAAGTTCAAATTTTTGGTCAACATCTCATTTTGAAGCCATAAACATCATTTGATCAATTCTTGATCATGATTTTCAAGGCATGGCTCAAAAAGTCTCAAGATGCAAAAGTTTCCATATTTGGACAGTTGAAAAAGTCAACTGTAACTTGACCAAGGCATAACTTCCACATGGTTTATCAGCTAAATTCCATCCAAAGCTCATTTTGAAGATAAAGAAATTTCCTACAACTCCTCCTCACACTTCAAGTCCAAGAAATGCTCTCACAAAAAGTTATCAATTTCAACATTATAGGTCATTTTCAAAAGTCAACAAAAAGGGACTTTAAGTCAAAGACCATAACTTGAGATTGGTAAATCAAAATGACATGGGACCAAAGGAATTGGTTAGAGGACTTCAAGACCTTTCCAAAATGTCCAAGAACATGATCAAAAATTAAAAATTGAGCAAGATATGCCTTGTGAAAGTTGGGAAATTTTTGGGAATTTTGAAAAGTCAACTTTGCTTCAAATGCCTCAAATTTGCTAATGGGCCACATTTTCTTCCAAGATTCATCATCCAAAGGCTATGCACGACCATTTGGCCCAAAGGGGAATTATTTCATCATTTTTTATTATTTATTTTAATTTTTAATCACCATTAATTCATTTAATTAAATAAAATATGAAAAAAATACTAAACCAATGCATTTGAATCTTTTTATGCAGCATTTGCTCTCATTGGCCATTGAAGATTCGTGCACATCCCAAATTGGAAAGATTGGCCATGATTGGAATAAAAAATACATGAAAAGATTTGAAAAAATATTCATGGAAAATCAAATATCTCATACATGAATGCATTGATCTTTTGACTCAAATCTTTACCCTAATCCATCCCTCATATAAGTCTGATGCAAACCCTAAAGCTCACAACCCTGGAAGCTACGCTCAAGCCATAAACAAACTTTGTATTTTTTGAAGAAAATTTCAAAACTGTTTTCCTATTTTCAGCAGGTTTCAAGGCAAAACAACAATTCCATTGCACTCCTGACACCTCCAGGAATCTTCCTGAATCAAAATCATAACCTCTAACATCAAGAAACGGTAGAATCAAGTGGTCCTGTTTCCAATTTTGTACATATTCGTGTTTCAATTTTTAAGCATCTTCATTGCATTCTTTCTACTGATTTGTACTAATCTAACCATTCTAAAGCTAATGATGTTATTTAATTGGATTTTCGTGCCCTATATGCCAAATTACCATTGAAGCTTTCTAGGGTTTCAGAGTTGCAAAATTAGGGGTTTCCTCTTCAGGAAAAATCAGACCACGAGACCCATGCCATTGAAACCAGGAGCTCATGACCAATCGTTCTCATAGCTCGCGATCAATTTATGATCAACAGGGTGCTAATCGCTATTATTCTATTCATCATTTAGTGGGGGTTTAAAACCCCCGCTATCTCTTTTTATTTTACAGGCAATTGAAGAAGAAGACAGACGTGTCCATGGCTTACAGGCGCATTTGAATTTCGCGCAAAATATCCCACTAACCCTTGTTTTACATTATATTGATTATTTGTCATATTATATACAAAGCGCGTTAATAGCTCAGTTGGCAGGCACATGGTTTGGTAAGCAACGGGACCTGGGTTCGATTCCCAGGTCCCCTCCCTTTCTCATATTATTTTCTTTTCCATAATCTTATGCAGGGTACGCCCAGGGGTTCATCATACACCCACAATCCCAGCGTGCCACATGGCTCAGAATCTCAATCCAAGGGCCCTGATCTGATGAACATCATACTCGTTGGTCAATGAAGCTACACGCGCCCAGAAAAGTCAACAAGGCCAGGAACTAAATGGGCCTAATTGCTGGCCAGATACCTCCAAATTGGGGTCAACACCCCCCATTGGTTTGCATTATTTTTCTTTCTTTTTATTCTTTTCTATTTATTTATTTTATTTCTTTTTTAGTTTAACTCATAAATTAATTTTTTCTTTAACATAAAAAATAATAAAAAAATCCAGAAACTAAAAAATATAAATATATTTTATTTAATGTTATTTTGTAAATAAATTGTATTAATTAATTTAGGTTAATTCTAGAGTTAGTTTTAACATTTTCTTAATAAATAAAAAAGGTAGAATTAGGGTTTATACTTTTATCTTTTTTCTTTTTCACCATATTAAATTACTAATTATTATTTTGTAAATAAAACTTGCCATGTAAATATTTAATTAAAATTAGGTCAAACTAAAAACACTTTTCTTAAATAAATTAAAAACATAGTTAGAATTAGGGTTAATTAACTTTTCTTTTTAATTCCAATTTAATTTTCTTACTAAAATTCATAAATACAAAAACTCCAAAAAAAAATTTCTTTCTTTTATTTAACTTAATTAATTTATTAATCATAATTTTAATTTCCTAAAAAGGGTCCAACGCCCTCGCATTCCCGATTTTAATTCTCTTCGCATTTTTTATTTCTTTTTGTGAATATTCATGTAATTCTCCCAAAGCCATGTAATAGCTTAATTAGGACATTTATATTTCTCGCACTTTATTTTATTTCAAAACGGGTCCTAGATTAATTTGGCGATGTGGACCCACGCCTTTGTAATAGCGTAGGACTTTTAATTCCGCATCTTTTAAACTGTTAATTAAACTGCATGAAAGAATGAATGTCAAAAATAAAAACAAAGCGTAGATCACCAATACATGACAAGATAAAAATAAATGAACATGACACACAAATCACACACACCACCCCTAGGGTACGCCTCATTGTTGCCTTGCCCCTCGAAAGGTGATCGTCGAGTAGAGGATGTTTTAGTAAGTCCTCATGTCCATGAACATGGCATGAGGGTAGCTTCTAAGGTGTCTTCCTATTGCTCCGGTGATCACCATGTCCCGAACCTTCGAATTGACCCGAACACCTCCAACGGTGGTGCTACCTACCTCTCAATGATGGGATGGCACTGCTTTAAGGACATTTACACAGACGAATTCCTTAGGGTAGGTAGAGAACTCTAGATACTTGCTCTAATTTCAAAAAAAATAAAAAAAATACTTTTCACACCGACACCTTTTCAAAAAGCTTTCTAAAGCAACTTTTCAAACACTCTTGAGGACTGATACAAGAGTCGAACTGAAATTTTCAAAGAAACTTTTTAAAACCCACTGTTGAAAAGCAAACAAACCATTTTTGAAAACACAATGAGCAAGTACCTAAGAGCCTATGGATAACCATGGATAGAAAGGGTGCTAACACCTTCCCTTTCTATAAATCTACCTCCCGAACCGAGAGCAATCTCTATAAGGAATTTTTCTGTGCTTTTGTCCTTTCCATTTGGAGAAAATAAAAGACAGTGGCGACTCTTGCTTCTGCGACATTTCGTGAACCAGCGTTAAACAGTCAGTTCCAGATCCACCGATCACACATACCAAGGCTCCCCCGAGGAAGCCCGTCAAAATCATGTCTGTTGCACCTATTATCATTACTGTTCCGGGGCCCCTCCCCTATAAATCTGACAAGGCTGTCCCATGGCACTATGGGGCAGATGTGTATGTGCTTGGAGTGAAGCAGGAGTTCAACACCAGCACCGGTATCAGTAACATCATCGGTCCCGCTAAAGTTACTCATAGTGGCAGGCTCTTCTCGCCTGACATTGTGCCACCAGTTATCCGAAGACTTCTTATCATCACGCCTACAAGTGCGCCTGTTTCCCCTGCTGATCAAGTTTCTACCCCTGCTGCCGAGTTATCTGACACTCGGGGCAAAGGGACTGCTGATATGCCTTCCCAGATGGAGGCACCTAAGACTGTCAATGTTGAAGCGTCGCAGCAAGAGATGGAGGAAATCCTTAAGATCATCAAGAAGAGTAATTTCAACGTCGTTGAATAGTTGGGGCATACCCCCTCCAAGATCTCCATGCTATCATTGTTGTTGTGCTCAGAGGCCCATGCCAAGGCCCTGATTTCATTTCTGAAGACGGCTCATGTGCCACAAGAGACATTTGCGGACCAATTTACTGACTGTGTGGCCAATTTGACCGCTGATAATGGTTTGGGTTTCTCGGATGTTGATCTTACCGCTAAGGGAAAGAACCACAATGATGCCCTGCATGTCTCCATAGAATGCAGGGGCACTACTCCCGCACACGTATTGGTGGACACCGGTTCTTCGCTGAATGTATTGCCCAAGAAGGCCTTGGACAGGCTAGATTGTGAGGGTCTGGAGTTGAAGCCCAGTAACATCGTGGTCCGAGCCTTTGACGGGTCGAAGAGGATGGTACATGGTGAAGTGGATATTCCGATTCGTGTTGGTTCTCAAGTCTTCGATTCAACGTTCTATGTGATGGACATTCATCCATCTTATTCCTGTTTGCTGGGTCGACCTTGGATTCACAAGGCTGGGGCTGTGACATCTACTCTACACCAGAAGCTCAAATACCCTGTCAGAGGGAAGATTGTTACAGTACAGGGGGAGGAAGAATACATGGTTAGTCATCTGAATTCATTCTGGTATATAGAGATGGATGGGGAGTTTATTGAAACCCCCTTTCAACATTTTGAAGAGGTACCTCCAACATTGGCGTCAGCTGAGACAGTAATTGAAGAAGACTTTCCTTTGAAGATGGCCTCCTTAAAGGACGCCCGGGCTGTAATTGAGAAAGGTGAATGTGCTAACTGGGGCAGGCTCTCTGATTTTACTCCTAAGACTGACAAGTTTGGACTGGGTTTTATTGCAGAGGCTCAGAGGGCTGTACGTAAAGCAAGGATCGGAAGACCTCCCGTGTTCATCACCAACTCGGGAGTGAATGCTATTGAGGGCGATGCGAGGAATCAGAGTTTGATAGCTGGATCTACCCGACGACTGACGGTGGACTGAACAATTGGACTGCAAAGACCACATACTTGTTACTTTTGTTACGCAGTAATGAATTCCTTTATTTTTAATTTGTAATAAACAATAAATTGAAACTTTATGGCCCGGTGTCTTACCCGGGACACCGTTGGCTTCATTTGTGAGGGTATATTACTTGTCATTTCCATATATCATGAATAAAGACATTGGACGTTTTTCGCATTTCAAATCTTGTGCTCCCTTTCTTTCTTTCTTTATATATTGCAAAACAGCTATATTTACACACACTCACCCATACAGGTTTCAATCCACTCTGGATCTCACTGGTAATAACTCTTCTACTGCCAGTTATGACTTCGAAAATCCGATCAACTTAGCCGAAGACGAAGGTGAAGATGATTGCGAAGTGCCTGGTGAGCTTGCAAGACTGCTACTCCAGGAAGAGAGGGTCATTCAGCCACATGAAGAGCCAGTGGAAACGGTAAATCTGGGTACTGAGACAGATAAAAAAGAAGTTAAGATTGGTGCTAATTTAGTGCTCAGTGTAAAACAACGGTTGATCCAGATGTTGCATGGCTATGTGGAAATCTTTGCCTGGTCCTACGAAGACATGCCTGGGCTGGATACCGACATTGTGGCCCATCACTTGCCTACCAAGGAAGATTGCCCTCCGGTTAAACAAAAGGTCCGCCGTATGCGTCCAGAGATGTCTGAGAAGATCAAAGCTGAGGTTATAAAGCAATTTGATGCCGGGTTTCTAGCAGTGACTTCTTACCCTCAGTGGGTTGCCAATGTGGTTCCGGTACCGAAAAAGGATGGTAAGGTCCGAATGTGTGTTGACTACAGGGATTTGAACAGGGCCAGCCCCAAGGATGATTTCCCTCTGCCTCACATCGACGTTCTGGTTGACAATACTGCTCAGCACAAGGTGTTCTCCTTCATGGATGGTTTTTCAGGTTATAATCAGATCAAGATGGCTCCTGAAGACATGGAGAAGACTACTTTTGTCACTCAGTGGGGCACCTTTTGCTACAAGGTCATGCCTTTTGGGTTGAAAAGTGCTGGGGCAACCTACCAACATGCCATGGTTGCTTTATTTCACGACATGATCCATCATGAGATTGAAGTGTACGTCGATGATATGATTGCAAGGTCCCAAACTGAGGAGGAACACCTTGACCATCTACAGAAGCTGTTTGACCGTCTGAAGTTGTACAAGCTGAGGTTGAACCCGAACAAGTGCACCTTCGGGGTCAGATCTGGAAAACTGCTAGGCTTCGTCGTAAGTGACAAGGGTATTCAAGTGGACCCTGCCAAGGTTAAAGCCATACAAGAGATGCCAGTTCCAAAGACAGAGAAGGAAGTCAGAGGCTTTCTAGGACGTCTGAATTACATTGCCCGATTCATCTCGTACCTAACTGCTACCTGTGAGCCAATCTTCAAGCTGCTGAAGAAAGATCAGGTAGTACGTTGGAATGATGAATGTCAGACCGCTTTCGACAGAATCAAAGAGTATCTACAAGAACCACCCATCCTTATGCCACCGGTTGAAGGGAGACCTCTAATATTATACCTGACAGTACTTGACAGCTCAATGGGGTGTGTGCTGGGGCAGCATGACGAGTCTGGCCGAAAAGAGCACGCCATTTATTACCTTAGCAAAAAGTTTACCGACTGTGAGACCCGATACTCACTGCTCGAGAAAACTTGCTGCGCTTTGGTATGGGCTGCTCGCCGACTGAGACAGTATATGCTGACTCACACTACTCTATTGATTTCAATAATGGATCCAATAAAGTACATATTCGAAAAGCCTGCTCTGTCTGGAAGAATAGCAAGATGGCATATGATCTTGACAAAATACAACATCTAGTATACAACTCAGAAAGCTATCAAAGGAAGTGTATTGGCAGACCATTTGGCACACCAGGCAGTGGATGACTACCAGTCAATGAACTTTGAATTTCCTGACGAGAGCATTATGGTAGTGACTGATTGTGAAGTACCTGGACCGGATGAAGGACCTGAGGAAGGATCCCGATGGTCTATGCACTTTGACGGAGCCTCTAATGCTTTGGGTAACGGTATCGGCGTTGTGATCATATCCCCCAAAGGAACTCATACTCCACTTACCGCCCGGCTATGTTTCAACTGCACCAACAACATGGCGGAGTATGAGGCGTGCATCATGGGTCTTCAAGCTGCGATTGACTTAAGGATCAAGTTTCTGAGTGTCTTCGGAGATTCCTCTCTCGTGATCAATCAGATCAAAGGCGAGTGGGATACGAAACACCCAAACCTTATTCCTTACAAAGAGTGTGTGTTGACATTGATCCCCCATTTCACAGAGATAACTTTTGAACATTTCCCAAGAGAGGAGAATCAATTGGCGGACGCGCTGGCTATGATGTCTTCTATGTTCAAAGTCAAATGGGACAATGAGGCTCCCCGGATCATTATCTGGAAACTGGACGAACCTGCATATTGTTGTGATCTTGAGGCTGAGACAGTGACTGAAAAACCTTGGTATCATGAAGTGAAGAGGTATTTGGAAGCTCAAGAATACCCTGAAAGTGCATCTTTCAACGACAAGAAGTTTCTAAGAAGGTTCGCTGCAAAGTTCTTCCTCAGCAATGGCATTCTATACAAGCGAAACCATGATTCGACCTTACTGCGTTGTGTGGATAAAGCTGAAGCAGAAAAGATCATGGCAGAACTACATGAAGGTACCTTTGGAACACATTCCAGTGGACACACTATGGCAAAGAAAATCCTTCGGGCAGGATACTTCTGGTCCACAATGGAAGCTGATTGTTACCAACATTCTCAGACATGTCATAAGTTCCAGATATATGCAGATAAGGTGCACGTTCATCCAGTTCCTCTGAATGTCTTGACAGCACCTTGGCCTTTCGCAATGTGGGGCATTGATATAATCAGCGAGATTAAACCTACGGCATCCAACGGGCATCGCTTCATCCTAGTGGCGATCGATTACTTTACAAAGTGGGTTGAAGCAACTTCCTACGCCACTGTAACCAAGAACGTCGTGGCACGGTTCATTCGGCACAACCTGATCTGTCGATACGGCATCCGGGAAAGGATCATTACGGACAATGGTACCAATCTTAATAACAAGATGATCACCGAGCTCTGTGAGCAATTCAAGATACAACACCACAACTCTTCTCCCTACCGGCCGAAGATGAATGGGGTTGTAGAAGCAGCTAATAAGAATATCAAAAAGATTGTGCAGAAGATGACAATGACCTATAAAGATTGGCACGAGATATTACCGTTTGCTCTTCACGGGTACCGTACCTCAGCAAGAACATCAACCGGGGCAACTCCTTTTTCCTTGGTCTATGGCATGGAGGCAGTATTGCCGATTGAAGTCCAGATACCCTCTCTCCGGATAATGAAGGATGCAGATTTGAGCGAAGATGACTGGATCCAGACCCGACTTGATCAGTTAAACCTAATTGACGAAAAAAGACTCACTGCTATTTGTCATGGTCAAACATATCAAAAACGGATGATCAGAGCATTTAACAAGAAAGTCAGACCACAAGAGTATCAAGTTGGGGACCTGGTAATCAAACGCATCATTCTTCCTCAAAGTGATCCCAGGGGCAAATGGACCCCTACGTATGAAGGGCCATTTTTGGTTAAACATGTGTTCTCAGGAGGAGCCATGATCCTAACCACCATGGATGGTGACGACCTTCCTCACCCCGCCAATGCAGACATAGTAAAAATATACTACGCATGATAAAAGACCCGCTAGGTTGACATACCTAGGCAAAAATTAGGGCTTCCCGGCGAACCAAAAGTGTTCGGGAAAAAATAAGGGATGAAATGAAAAAAATCTGTACACCCGGCAAGTCGAAAACCTGAAAAGGCGGCTTGGGCAAAAATGGGTATTCCGGTGGACTGAAAACCCGAAAGGGCGGTCCAGGAAAAAGTTAGGGATAAAGCGTAATACTATGTCTCATTGGATCACCTTGCATCCAGAATCCGGTACCAACAATCAGGTTCAGACGGCATCGATCAATCAGCTTCATCTTCAACGGAGCAGCCAAGTGATGAGACGCTCGAAGATATAAAGGCGATAGCAGAGTTGGAACCCAGTGGGATTATTCCTTTCACATAGCTGTTTTGTTTTCCTTTTTCACAAAATTGTATAAACTCTATTGTTCGGCGGCGTTCTCTTACTAGGACGTCAGCCTCTTGTACATAAACGCCTATTTACAGGCAAATTCAAAATCAATACAAATTCACTTTTCAGACCAATTGCCAATTGTTTTTCCTTTTTCTGTTTTGTTTTGCGAAGAACGTCTAATGTTCAATTTGTGATATATGCATTTGACATTAATTGCTAACTCATAAATATTTGCATGCAAAACAAAGGATTAATTACAGGTAACATCAGAAACAGGGGCAATAATGAGTTGTCTAAGCAATCTAATGGCTCTGTCCACCAAGGTACCAAGGTAAGTTCGGCTGAAGAATGTAACCAAGATGTCTTAATTCCCCAGAGAGTGAGCCAAGATTCAACAATTCTCTCCCAAGCAGTTGGTCTCCAATCAGCCCTAAAAGGCACAGTATCTCCGGCAAGTCAATACTCTCCCCAAGCAGAGTCAATCTACAGTCAGCCTTCAGGAAGTTGGGTATCCCCAGCAGATCTTAACATTCCCCAGCGGAGTATACAAACATCCATAACAAGCATCCCCGGCAATCTTGATTGAAGATTGTTCCCCGGTGGAATACAAGCATTCAGTGGAGCCAGTCCCCAGTCCAATCTGAAAAGTTTCCCCAGGAAAGTGGAATCCATATCCCCAGCAGGTCTTGAAGCTTATCCCCAGTAGATTCTGGAAGCTTGCCACCCGCAGAGCATGAAAGCCCCTCCCGACTTTATTCAAAGGTTATTTCCCCACCAGGATATAACTGGGTTATCCTCAGCCAATTGCCATGGAAAGATCGTCCCCGACGAAGTCTTCCCATCCTCAGCGGAGCTCATCAAATCTTCCAACAGAGCTCAACAATGGTATCCCCGGCGGAGTTATCATCGACCTCAGCAAAGTACCTCTCATTCCCCACAGAGTCCACTCCCCGCAGAGTAATCTATCCGCCAAGTTTATTCCCCAACGGAGTCATCTTCTCCTACCGGTATTCTTGCAACTACCATCCCTAGCGGAAACAAAAAGCTCTACTCTTCCACATCAGCCCAGGATTCAACTTCCCGACACTCGTCAAGGATTTACTTTCCTAGACGAAAATACATTCATAAACATCACATCTTCATACACTATAGCATGCATATACGCATCATGAACATACAATCTCATTTATTCTCTGAACATCATGACATCACGCATGTCATACATCATGACATTGCATACAACTAATGTTTTGTCTTTTCAGGACAAAGGTCAATGCAAAGATAATTACTATCAACTGTCGTGATTCCAGATCCGATTCCTGTATCTTGCCAGGGTGTATCTGTTGACGACTAATTCCAGACTCGATTCCTGTATCCTGCCAGGGCGCGTCTGAAGAGTTTGAAGATCCGATTCCTGTATCTTGCCAGGGTGTATCTGTTGACGACTAATTCCAGACTCGATTCTTGTATCCTGCCAGGGCACGTCTGAAGAGTTTGAAGATCCGATTCCTGTATCTTGCCAGGGTGTATCTGTTGACGACTAAATTCCAGACTCGATTCCTGTATCCTGCCAGGGCACGTCTGAAGAGTTTGAAGATCCGATTCCTGTATCTTGCCAGGGTGTATCTGTTGACGACTAAATTCCAGACTCGATTCCTGTATCCTGCCAGGGCACGTCTGAAGAGTTCGAAGATCCGATTCCTGTATCTTGCCAGGGTGTATCTGTTGACGACAAATTCCAGACTCGATTCCTGTATCTTGCCAGGGCACGTCTGAAGAGTTCGAAGATCCGATTCCTGTATCTTGCCAGGGTGTATCTGTTGACGACTAATTCCAGACTCGATTCATGTATCCTGCCAGGGCACGTCTGAAGAGTTCGAAGATCCGATTCCTGGATCTTGCCAGGGTGTATCTGTTGACGACTAAATTCCAGACTCGATTCCTGTATCCTGCCAAGGCATGTCTGAAGAGTTCGAAGATCCGATTCCTGTATCTTGCCAGGGTGTATCTATTGACGACTATTTTCCAGATTCGATTCCTGTATCTAGCCAGGGCACATCTGTGAGTAACTGATTGTAGACTCGATACCTGTATGCGGCCAGGGCACATCTACATGAAGAGTTTTTGAAGATTCGATACCTGTATCCAGCCAGGGAACATCTACATAAAGAGTTTGAAGATCAACTCCTGTAACAGGCCAGGTAATTATTTTCTTTCTCAGGTACGCAAGTTCTCGCTAAGGAATCTCTTACGCGATCGACACCTAGATGGCATCTATAAGCCCATCCACATACCAACAGATCCAGATGGAATCTACAAGCCCATCCTCCTATCCATCATCTCTCCAAATGGCATCTGTAAGCCCATTCCCGCCATCACACTGTTGATATTCTACTATGTGAGTGCAAATTTCTGGACACTCTAGTGTTCAATCATCTTCCACCTTCGGATTACGAAAGGCACGCCAGCCAATCTACATCCTCAGGTCTAAGAAGATTGAACAGGGGAAACTGTTGTACCCCAAAATTTTCCCTCCCATATTATTCAAGATTTTCCAAGGTCAATCTCCAGATGATCAAAATCTCCCAAAGGTTGCACAGTCCAATCGCCTCCTAACACAGTCAAAATTAGGGTTTTGGTTCTTGCAAAGAAAATGAGGTTTTCAAGGGTCCAATAAAGTCCCACATGCCTATATACATTGTCAAGCATCCATATGTCAAGTTTCAAGACTCACAACATCAAATTGCACAGTCAAAACCCTAAATGCTTCACAGTCAACTGTAGGGGCAAAATGGTCATTTGACAGTCAAAAGTCAAAATTTTTGGTCAACATCTTATTTTGAAGCCACAATCATCATTTGATCAATTCTTGATCATGATTCTCAAAGCATGGCTCAAAAAGTCTCAAGATGCAAATGTTTCTATTTTTGGACAACTGAAAAGTCAACTGCAAATTGACAAGGGCATAACTTCCTCATGGTTTATCAGAAAAATCTCATCCAAAGCTCATTTTGAAAAGAATGACATTTCCTACAACTCATCTTCACACTTCAAGTCCAAGAAATGCTCTCACAAAAAGGTATCAATTTCAACATTATAGGTCATTTTCAAAAGTCAACAAAAAGGCACTTTAAGTCAAAGACCATAACTTGAGATTGGTAAATCAAAATGACATGGGACCAAAGGCATTGGTTAGAGGATTTCAAGACCTTTCCAAAAAGTCCAAGAACATGATCATAGCCTCAAAATTGAGCAAGATATGCATTGGAGAAGTTGGGAAAATTTTGGGAATTTTGAAAAGTCAACTTTGCCTAAAACACTTCAAAATTGCTAATGGGCCTCAATTTCTTTCTTGAATCATCACCCAAAGCTTATGCACGACCCATTGAGCTAAAAATGATTTATTTTCTTATTTTTAATTAATTAATTGAATTTTTATTCTTATTAATTCATTTAATTAGATTTAATTATGAGAAAAATATCAAATAATGCTCTTCAAATCTTTTTGTGCAGCAAATCATACTAGGGCAAGCTGGCAAGTCGTTTCACATTCAAAAAGGGAAGATTTTCCATGATTGGCAAGGGTTTCCATGAAAAAAAAGATTGAAAAAGATATGATGAAAATCAAAGATTCAAAACATAAATTCTTGGACCTATGGGCTTGTTTTTTGACCTAGAATCGTTCACTTACATATGCACAAGGAAACCTAATTCACAAGGACACGAAAAAGCTGCTAAAGCCATAGAACAAAGTTGCAACTTTTCATCAAAAACTTGAAAACTGATTTCGTATTTTCAGGATCATTCAAGGCTTAAAACCTATTCCAACACCTTGCTGACATTGCTAGGAAGCTATAGCAACCAAGAACAAGCTTCCACGTCCAAGGAAACGGTAGAACAGAATCGTGTTATTCACAAAAAATTCCATAATCGAACTCTGCATTCTATGCATCATTGTTATATTTTGATTATTGATTTATGCTACTAATGATCTTCTGAAGCTTTTGGTAACGTTTAATTGTTCTAAAAATGCTTGTATCAAAATCCACCATTGATGAAACCTAGGGTTTCAGAACTTCAAAATTGGGGGTTCTCATATATGGTAAAATTAGACCACCAAACCTGTATGGACATACTCGTGGCGACAAGACGAATCGTTTGAGATACTCGCGCCTAATTTATATAACCCATGGGCGTAATCGCTATTTTTATAGGTTGTAGTTTGTGGGGGTTTAAAACCCCCGCTACTTGTTTTATAATTGCAGGGAAAACAAGGAAGAATATGGACGTGGCCTGATGCTATTGGGGGATTCAAATCTGGCGCGTAATTTTTTGTCTTATACCACTAACCATTGTTTTGTATATATTATATTGTCTATCCATTATGTATACAAAGAAACGCAATAGCTCAGTTGGCTGGTGTGATCGGTGGATCTGGAACTGACTGTTTAACGCTGGTTCGCGAAATGTCGCGGAAGCAAGAGTCGCCACCGTCTTTTATTTTCTCCAAATGGAAAGGACAAAAGCACAGAAAAATTCCTTAAAGAGATCGCTCTCGGTTCGGGAGGTAGATTATAGAAAGGGAAGGTGTTAGCACCCTTTCTATCCATGGTTATCCATGGGCTCTTAGATACTTGCTCATTGTGTTTTCAAAAATGGTTTGTTTGCTTTTCAACTGTGGGTTTAAAAAGTTTCTTTGAAAATTCCAATTCGACTCTTGTATCGGTCCTCAAGAGTGTTTGAAAAATTGCTTTCGAAAGCTTTTTTGAAAAGGTGTCGGTGTGAAAAGTATTTTTTGATTTGTTTTTGAAATTAGAGCAAGTATCTAGAGTCGTCTACCTACCCTAAGGAATTCGTCTGTGTAAATGTCCTTAAAGTAGTGTCATCCCACCATTGAGAGGTAGGTAGCACCACCGTTGGAGGTGTTCGGGTCAATTCGAGTTTGTAGGGACATGGTGATCACCAGAGCAATGGGAAGACACCTTAGAAGCTACCCTCATGCCAGGTTCCCGGATCATGAGGACTTACTAAGACATCCTCTACTCGACGATCACCTTTCGAGGCAAGGCAACAGTGAGGCGTACCCTAGGGGTGGTGTGTGATTTGTGTGTCAGATTCATTTATTTTTGTCTTGTCAGGTTATTGGTGATCTAACGTTTTGTTTTTATTTTTGTCATTCATTCTTGCATGCATTTATTTAACAGTTAAAAAGTGCGGAAAGATAAAATTCCTAAACTATTACAAAGGCGCGGGTCCACATCGCCAAATTAAACCAGGACCCGATTTGACATAAAATAAAGAAATAAAATGCGGGAAATATAAAATGTCCGAGTTACATGGCTTGAGCAATTACATAATATTTGAAAGAAAATAAATGTGCGAAAGAAATAAAAATAGAACGTTCGGGGGCGTTGGACCCTTTAAAGAAATTAAATGAAATTAAAAATTAATTAATTATTTATTGAAATAAAAGAAGTGTTTTTTAGGTTTTTTTTTGTATTTATGAAATAAGAAAATTAAAATTAAAATTAAAAGAAACCCTAATTCTAAGTTATTTTTAATTATTTGAGAAAAATGTTAAAGTTTAACTTAATTTACTAAAGAATTTATGTACATGTTTATTTACAAAATAAATTAGTAGTTAATAATAATAATGATGATGAGAAAATTATTTATTAAAAAAAATGATGAAAAAGTTAAAAACCCTAATTTCTACATATTTAATTTATTAAGAAAAATATTAAAGTTTTGAAACCTAAATTAATCTAATTAATTGTTTAAAGTTTATTTACAAAAATAATAATAGTAAAATTAATATTAATAAAATAAACATTTTTTTGATTTTTCTGTATTTTATATTTATTATGAAAATTATTTTATGGAATTAAAAGAAAACAATTAAAAAACAATTAAAAGAATAAAAAGGAAAAACAAATAAAAATTAAAAATTGAGCAAACCATAGGGGGTGTCTGGCCCAATGGGAGGTTTTTTGAAGTATTGACTCCTGAGTACCGTGGTCTGCATTCTTTGGCCATTGGATTGAGTTTCATGCATAAGTTGTTCTACTTTGGCCATTTGGCTTTTGGCTTTTGACTTTTGGCCATTTGTGTTCTGGCTTCAACGTTCCTTTAATGTCTGGCTTAATGTCTGTCTCGCCATGTATTGGTGTCATGCATAAGTTTTTCTAGTCTGACCATTTGGCTTTTGGCCTCAACGTTCCTTAATGAACCTGCCTGGGATCCTGTCTAAATCTGCAGTGTTGAATCTCACAAACACATCAAATAAAATTATAAAATGCAAATAAAGCCAATATATGAAGAAATTTAATGTTTAGGCACAATATGGCATGTATGAATGATTATACTCTTTTGATCATGGAGATCAAATCAACCTTACCCTTACTGGAAAAGTAGTGACATGAATGCTTTTATGCCCTTTGGATCATGGAGATCAAGCCAGCCTTACCCTTACTGAAGAAGTAATAAGATGTTGTTTGTAGTGAGAGAGGGATTTGTAATAAGGATTTCAAGGTTTTAGGATTCTTGAAAGAGTTTGATATTCCAACAGTGTTGTGGCAAGGTTTTTTCTCTCTTTTTTTCTTCCCTCTTTTTTCTTTTTTTTCTCCCCTCTGGTTTGTGTGACAAGAAGGTGATTATATAGTGGAAATTAGGGTAAAGAAAATGGGCTTTGAATGTGCAATTGGGCCTCCAATATTCACTTGAATTCGTCACTTTCCAGGCTAAATCGCAGGGACTTAAGTGCATTTTTTGAAGTTGAAATGTGAAAACAAAATGTAGCCGACATCGAGAACTAACTCCTGTCCAAAAATCGACTCAATCGGATAAACGGTGAATTAGTTATGAATTTTTGAAGTTTCAGCTCAGACAAACTTATTTTGGGCTCCAATGTCGACTCTGACACGTTCTTCAATAAAAAACTGGTATTGATCGGTGCATAATACGGTCTCGACTTTTGAAGCAAAGTTGTAGATCTACGAGTCAGGGACCTTGTGTAAAAATATGAGCCCAATCCAATAAAAATTGACCGAGTTATGAATTTTCGAAGTTTCGGCCCAGATGAAATAATATTCAGCATTCAGGATTTTCAGCGTGTCACGCACTCTGAGCAAAAAACGAAGGCCTTTTGAATACCGTTTGAACTCAATACCTTCTGTGAAAATGTAGCCAACTCAATTTGTGAAATTTTGGCACCGGAACCAGCTCGATACGATGAAAATCGACCAAGTTATGATTTTTTGAACATGACGCAAATAAACTTCTGTCACAAATTTCTGCACGAAAATACTTGATAAACCCACATTTTTGAAGACCTTCTGATCGAAATTGGCTTCCAGCCGTGAGAGATGAAAACGTAGATAATGTCAAGATGGAATTTTGGCCACCGGAACGGGTTCAAAACGAGTCACGATCTTCAAGTTATGAATTTTTTAGCGCGTAAAAACTGCACTTTCAGCACACTTTTTCACTATATTTCTTCAAGAAAACTCACACATCCGGATACCTTCTTTAAAGAATTGACTCTTGAGCCGAACCTGAATTTGAGAATACGTTATCAGAGATATCTTGGCGAAAAAATACCTGAATATGACGCGCCAGGTTGGACTTGTGAATTTTTCTTGAAATGTTTTTTGAGAAATATGGGAGGGCAAATTTTGGGGTACAACAGTTGCCCCTGTTCAATCTTCTTAAACCTGAGGATGCAGATTGGCTGACGTGCCTTTCGTAATCCGAGGGTGGAAGATGATTGAACACTAGAGTGCCCAGAAATTTGCGCTCACATAGTAGCAGTGCGATGATGGAATGGGCTTATAGATGCCATTTAGAGATTGATGAATAGGATGATGGGTTTATAGATGCCATCTGGATGTTGATCGCGTAAGAGATTCCTTAGCGAGAACTTGCGTACCTGCAAAACAGAAAATGATTACCTGACATGTTGCAGGAGCTGTTTTCAGATGCTTGATATAGATGTGTCCTGACTGGTTACAGGAGCTGGATCTGGAGCTTCAAACGGTGATGAATGAACCAGGGATGGTTATTACCTTAGCATGAACGGTAAGAGAACCTTGGGTGACTTTAACCTCAACAGAAATTTGAGAAAATCTTGGTGGGAATTACCATCTTCGCAGGATCGGGAAGAGAACCATAGGCAATTATAATCTGAAAGGGAATTACATCTCACGCACCGTCGGGGAGAGAACCATAGGAAATTATAATCTGAAAGGAATTATCACCTCACTCACCGTCGGAGAGGGCACCATAGGAGATTATCACCTCACTCACCGTCGGAGAGGGAAACATCTGAAAAGGAATTACCACCTCACTCACCGTCGGAGAGGGCACCATAGGAGATTATCACCTCACTCACCGTCGGAGAGGGAAACATCTGAAAAGGAATTACCACCTCACTCACCGTCGGAGAGGGCACCATAGGAGATTATCACCTCACTCACCGTCGGAGAGGGAAACATCTGAAAAGGAATTACCACCTCACTCACCGTCGGAGAGGGCACCATAGGAGATTATCACCTCACTCACCGTCGGAGAGGGAAACATCTGAAAAGGAATTACCACCTCACTCACCGTCGGAGAGGGCACCATAGGAGATTATCACCTCACTCACCGTCGGAGAGGGAAACATCTGAAAAGGAATTACCACCTCACTCACCGTCGGAGAGGGCACCATAGGAGATTATCACCTCACTCACCGTCGGAGAGGGAAACATCTGAAAAGGAATTACCACCTCACTCACCGTCGGAGAGGGAACCATAGGAGACTATCACCTCACACTCACCGTCGGAGAGGGAAACATCTGAAAAGGACTTACCACCTCACTCACCGTCGGAGAGGGAACCCTGGGAGACTATCACCTCACACTCACCGTCGGAGAGGGAAACATCTGAAAAGGACTTACTACCTCACTCACCGTCGGAGAGGGAACCCTGGGAGACTATCACCTCACTCACCGTCGGAGAGGGAACCATCTGAAAAGGAATTACCACCTCACTCACCGTCGGAGAGGGAACCATCTGAAATTATCGCCTCACACTCATCGTCGGAGAGGGAAACATCTGAAGAAGGAATTACCACCTCACGCACTGTCGGAGAGGGAACCATCTGGGATAACTTCTATTGAGTCTCCATCAGAAAAATCTGTTGGGAGTCGATTTAGCTGGACTAGAGAAGGCTTTTTTGTTTGATAAGGATGTGATGAAGGAATCTGAGACGATTGCTACTCCAAATCTATGATGAAGGAATCTGGGACGATTACTACCTCGGCAGAATGATGAAGGAATCCGGGACGATTACTACCTCAACGGGTGACGAAGGAATCTGGGACGATTACTACCTCAGCAGGATGATGAAGGAATCTGGGACGATTACTACCTCAGCAGGATGATGAAGGAATCTGGGACGATTACTACTCCAAATATATGATGAAGGAATCTGGGATGATTACTACCTCAACGGGTGATGAAGGAATCTGGGACGATTACTATTCCAAATATATGATGAAGGAATCTGGGACGATTACTACCTCAGCAGGACGATGAAGGAACCTTGGGCGATTACTACCTCAACGAGTAAAAGACTTTTATCTGTTGATCGTTCTTTCCTGAAAAAGTAAAGAATTAGTTGTATGCAATGTCATAATGCGTGAATTGCATGATTTTAAGATGTTCTCAAAAATAAATGAGATTGGGGTGATATGATGCGTCTATGCATGCTATAATGATGTATGTGACGTTTTATGAATGTGTTTTTCGTCTGGGAAAGTAAATCCTTGACGGGTGCCGGGAAATCGTATCCTGGGCTGATGTTGAAGAATAGCCTTTGCTTCCGCTGGGGATGATAGTTGCAAGTATACCGGTAGGAGAAGATGACTCCGTTGCGGAATAAACTTGGCGAATGAATAATTCTGCGGGGAGAAAAGATACTCTAGCGACCATGCTGGGGAGTGATATTCTGTGGGGATAGAGATGCTCTGCTGAATCGTTGATAACTTGTTGAGGATGTCTTTGTTGTTGGAAGTGTTGACAGACTTCGCTGGGGATAGGAAAGAACTACGTTGACGACGACCTTTCCGTGGCTTTAGGCTGAGGATAACCCAGTTATATCCTGTTAAGGAAATAACTCTTTAAATCAAGCTGGACGACGCGTTCATGCTCTGCGAGGGGATAAGCTTACTGCTTGGGGATATGGACTCCATCTTTCCTGGGGAAGCTGGATTGGACTCTCCTGGGGAAGTATTGAACTGTATTGGTTATGTTCTTCAACGGACCCTACCTTGACACCTTAGAGGACAGAGCAATCAGATTGCTTAGACCATCCATTATTGCCCCTGTTTCTGATGTGGGAGCGGAAGATACCTGTGGAGGTGCTTGATAGTTGTTGATGAGCAAACCTTCTTCTGGTAGGCAGGTGACAAGATGACAGGACATAGTCGTACGCTTTGATCCCTAACTTTTGCCTGGACCGCCCTTTCGGGTTTTCAGTCCACCAGGATACCCATTTTTGCCCAAGCCGCCTTTCCAGGTTTTCGACTTGCCGGGTGTACAGATTTTTTCATTTCATCCCTTATTTTTGCCCGAACCCTTTTGGTTCACCGGGAAGCCCTTATTTTTCCTAGGTATGTCAACCTAGCGGGTCTTTGATTTTGCGTAGTATCTTCTCGACTATGTCCGTTCTCAGAAGGTAGGGAGTTGCCCCTGTTAGAAGTGTTTTGTCATGTCACCAGAAGGTGTTTGATCGTGCAAGATTTGTTGCTGGAATGCCCCCAAGTGACTCAGGCGGAGATTTGCCCCAGGCTATTTGGTCTTTGAGATATTCTCCGAACCTTGGCTTAATTGCCCCAGATAATGGACCATGGTCATGTCTGCCCCTTGATTGGAGGTACTTCTGTTCATTAGGCATTCGTCGTGCGAACTTCTATGCTGTTCAAACAAAAAGTCATATGCAAACAAAGTTATGTTAAAAATGCAAAGCCTATGTCTGTCTTGAAGATTTTGAAAATGCATTCTTTTTCCATAAAGCAAATGAATGTTTGTAAAACGTGATGTCAACTCCGTATTTACCGTAGGCCTTCAGGAGTCAGGATACCTTTCGTAACAGTATGCTCTCGAACTAACCCATGCTTCAGCTAGGACTTTTAAGGGTTATAACGTGGTCTGGTTCACGGTTTAAGAAATAAAGGATAAAGGCTCAAATTATTTGTACCCACCCGCTCTTCGTGATGTTCTCCAAACCTAAACTCAGTTGATCGTGCGTTAGACCTTGTTTGAGTCTTTGCTCTGATTTTCCGGTGATGGTTCGGATATTGATGATTTATTCTGAATAGGCAGTCATTTTTGTTATTGTTGAGGGTTTGTAGGACCTCTTTCTTGTCTGACTTTTGTTATCCCTTTCTTTTTTTTGCCTGAACTGTTTCCTTTTTTTTTGGAATTACAGTCAGCGGGATGCCCCAGTTTTATAAGTCTCCTTCATGGGTTTTGAATTTTTGGGCTTTTCATTTATGAATTTTTTTGATAATGACTGCTTTTCTTTATTGATCATTCGGAACCATCACTGTCTTTCTTTGTTTTATAAGGACCTCTTTGGTGCCATTCGTTATGCACTTGGATCAACTGAGAGACTACCCTGCCCCAGGTTATGATTAAGGGTTTTGAATTTCGAAAAGAAAAAACTCCTACTTCTTTGGCTCAGAGGGGTTGACGAGGGATTATCTTCCTTATTACTCCAGTGTCTAGGAATTGAAACAATGCCTGTACCTCATCAGCGGGGTCTGTTCAAAAGCATACTGTAGATTGTGGTATCGTTTTCGTCATCCTCCCTCAAGAGGCTTAGGATTATTAATTAAGAGTTGACATCAGAAAAAACATGAAAATAATTTGCATTTAGTGAATACGAATATATTGTTTCAGAACAGACATATGCAATGCATTAATGGAATAACAACGTTTGACATGAATGGAATGTTTGAACAAAAGAAAATTGCAACTTGAACATTCGAATGAACAAAAATTTTCTAGTCTCAGGGCTTGTTACTTCACATGGTGCCTCCTGTAGGGATGGTAGAAGCACTCAGCCTGGCCATCTTGGGTAAATTCCACAGCTCCCTCCTCAATCAGATCCTGGATCTTATTTTTCAGAGTCCAACAATCCTCTGTAGCATGCCCCGGGCTGTCAGAATGATAAGCGCAGTGAGCGTTGGGGTTATACCTTGAAGGTGTCCTGTTGGGATTCTTAGGAGGATCCTTTAGAGTTACCAAGTTCAACCTCAGCAGTTGTTGTAAGGCTTGAGGCAGCGACACGTTGAGCTTGGTGAATTGCCTTTTGGGCTTGTCTGGCTGAGGCTGGTGAGGTTGATACTGAATTGGTGATATTGGAGCCATATGAGGAGCTTTCTCCTTGCCTCTTTGTCTCAAAGATGGTCGAACGATGACTGGCTTTTTACCCCTAGATGTCTTCCCCAGTTGGTTACCCCGAAGCAGTTGGTTGACGAGAAACCGGAGCTCATTTGTCTTTGAGCTAAGCCTTGAATGGCATTCCTCTGCCCCAGCATTTGGGCTTTCATTGCATCCATCTCAGCTTGTAGGTGTTTCAGCCTTTCATCCTCAGCACTGTTCCTGACAAAAGTCTCCATGAGGAGTGTCCTTAGCTCCTCCTGCCCCTTGGATAGATTCAAGAGGATTTCCCCGAACCGGGTCTCTTGAGCGAGAAGGTCCTGGTTATCTGGTTGGAAGGCCATTGCTGAAATAAACAGCGAGAAAGGTAAGTGACCTGCAACAAAGATACCTGTTATGTAATGATGTGTATGACATGCATGTAATGATTTCAAGGACCTCGCGGGGTAAACAAGAAAATTGTTAGCATTGGAATTTATAGCTTGATTGAAGGGACACCCATGTTGTTGAGAATTCTTCTTCAAGGGTCAAAGGCTCACCATATCCAGTGGGTCATAGCCCCTGACTTTAGTCATCACATCTGGTTTTGATTTCCAAACAACCTTGGTTGGGGGAACCTTCTTCAGGAGTCAGAGCTCACCATATCAAGTGGGTCATAGCCCCTGACGACCTTGGCTAGAGGAAAATAAATCCTCTTTGCCCCTTGCTAGATGTTTGATTCATCATGACCTGCATCACAAGCCCTTGAGATCCTCGAAATGGGTTAGGATGTATGCAATGGTATGATGTCATGATGCATGGGGTAATGTAGGTAACCCTGTTATGAGTCCCCGTTAAGGACTGCAAACCAAAATCTGCAAGAAACTTAGTAAACCTGTCATGAGTCCTTATTAAGGACTATAAACAAAACCTGCAAGAAACTCAAGTGTCAGATAACAAGCATGCAAGTAGGCAAGTACGAAGGCACGCAAGTCACACAAGAGAAACCCTTAGAGTTTAGGGCCAGCATGGAGTCTAGGTATTACCCTCTTGAAGTTGGTGGGCTCAACCTGTCCTAATCAAAGTAACCGGGTTCTAAGGTTCCCAATATCACGGGATTGCTTTCATTGTTCATCGTTTCGATTTAGCCACTGAACTGGCGACCAAAATATTCCAGGAAAGCAACCCTCAATTGAGTGTAGTATCGAGTATCAACCAACCTCGGACTGCACCAAAGTCAGTTATCTCACTACCCTAAAGAGGCCAAGATAGTTCAATTAAGGTTCCTAAGGTCTGTTGATGCTTCACGACACCACGCGGAGGCCCCGTACTCTCCTTGACTGAACTCAAGGGTTACCGGTACACACCAAAGTGCCACATCAACGTAGCAGACTGTTTCAACCATGTCGGTATACCCCGCACAGTTCCCTCACAGTCTTGTTGCTACTTTCTAAGAAGGTATCCCCCAGATCCGGGTTAGGATCTATAGAACTCCCAAGCAACCCACAATTTAAAGCACACAAGGAAAACAATTGAAAACACAGTTATGAACTAGCCCTAAGGTACACCTCACTTTAATTAGTGTCCCCAGCAGAGTCGTCAGTTCTGTGATCGGTGGATCTGGAACTGACTGTTTAACGCTGGTTCGCGAAATGTCGCGGAAGCAAGAGTCGCCACCGTCTTTTATTTTCTCCAAATGGAAAGGACAAAAGCACAGAAAAATTCCTTAAAGAGATCGCTCTCGGTTCGGGAGGTAGATTATAGAAAGGGAAGGTGTTAGCACCCTTTCTATCCATGGTTATCCATGGGCTCTTAGATACTTGCTCATTGTGTTTTCAAAAATGGTTTGTTTGCTTTTCAACTGTGGGTTTAAAAAGTTTCTTTGAAAATTCCAGTTCGACTCTTGTATCGGTCCTCAAGAGTGTTTGAAAAATTGCTTTCGAAAGCTTTTTTGAAAAGGTGTCGGTGTGAAAAGTATTTTTTGATTTGTTTTTGAAATTAGAGCAAGTATCTAGAGTCGTCTACCTACCCTAAGGAATTCGTCTGTGTAAATGTCCTTAAAGTAGTGCCATCCCACCATTGAGAGGTAGGTAGCACCACCGTTGGAGGTGTTCGGGTCAATTCGAGTTTGTAGGGACATGGTGATCACCAGAGCAATGGGAAGACACCTTAGAAGCTACCCTCATGCCAGGTTCCCGGATCATGAGGACTTACTAAGACATCCTCTACTCGACGATCACCTTTCGAGGCAAGGCAACAGTGAGTCGTACCCTAGGGGTGGTGTGTGATTTGTGTGTCAGATTCATTTATTTTTGTCTTGTCAGGTTATTGGTGATCTAACGTTTTGTTTTTATTTTTGTCATTCATTCTTGCATGCATTTATTTAACAGTTAAAAAGTGCGGAAAGATAAAATTCCTAAACTATTACAAAGGCGCGGGTCCACATCGCCAAATTAAACCAGGACCCGATTTGACATAAAATAAAGAAATAAAATGCGGGAAATATAAAATGTCCGAGTTACATGGCTTGAGCAATTACATAATATTTGAAAGAAAATAAATGTGCGAAAGAAATAAAAATAGAACGTTCGGGGGCGTTGGGCCCTTTAAAGAAATTAAATGAAATTAAAAATTAATTAATTATTTATTGAAATAAAAGAAGTGTTTTTTAGGTTTTTTTTTGTATTTATGAAATAAGAAAATTAAAATTAAAATTAAAAGAAACCCTAATTCTAAGTTATTTTTAATTATTTGAGAAAAATGTTAAAGTTTAACTTAATTTACTAAAGAATTTATGTACATGTTTATTTACAAAATAAATTAGTAGTTAATAATAATAATGATGATGAGAAAATTATTTATTAAAAAAATGATGAAAAAGTTAAAAACCCTAATTTCTACATATTTAATTTATTAAGAAAAATATTAAAGTTTTGAAACCTAAATTAATCTAATTAATTGTTTAAAGTTTATTTACAAAAATAATAATAGTAAAATTAATATTAATAAAATAAACATTTTTTTGATTTTTCTGTATTTTATATTTATTATGAAAATTATTTTATGGAATTAAAAGAAAACAATTAAAAAACAATTAAAAGAATAAAAAGGAAAAACAAATAAAAATTAAAAATTGAGCAAACCATAGGGGGTGTCTGGCCCAAGGGGAGGTTTTTTGAAGTATTGACTCCTGAGTACCGTGGTCTGCATTCTTTGGCCATTGGATTGAGTTTCATGCATAAGTTGTTCTACTTTGGCCATTTGGCTTTTGGCTTTTGACTTTTGGCCATTTGTGTTTTGGCTTCAACGTTCCTTTAATGTCTGGCTTAATGTCTGTCTCGCCATGTATTGGTGTCATGCATAAGTTTTTCTAGTCTGACCATTTGGCTTTTGGCTTTTGGCCATTTGGCTTTTGGCCTCAACGTTCCTTAATGAACCTGCCTGGGATCCTGTCTAAATCTGCAGTGTTGAATCTCACAAACACATCAAATAAAATCATAAAATGCAAATAAAGCCAATATATGAAGAAATTTAATGTTTAGGCACAATATGGCATGTATGAATGATTATACTCTTTTGATCATGGAGATCAAATCAACCTTACCCTTACTGGAAAAGTAGTGACATGAATGCTTTTATGCCCTTTGGATCATGGAGATCAAGCCAGCCTTACCCTTACTGAAGAAGTAATAAGATGTTGTTTGTAGTGAGAGAGGGATTTGTAATAAGGATTTCAAGGTTTTAGGATTCTTGAAAGAGTTTGATATTCCAACAGTGTTGTGGCAAGGTTTTTTCTCTCTTTTTTTCTTCCCTCTTTTTTCTTTTTTTTCTCCCCTCTGGTTTGTGTGACAAGAAGGTGATTATATAGTGGAAATTAGGGTAAAGAAAATGGGCTTTGAATGTGCAATTGGGCCTCCAATATTCACTTGAATTCGTCACTTTCCAGGATAAATCGCAGGGACTTAAGTGCATTTTTTGAAGTTGAAATGTGAAAACAAAATGTAGCCGACATCGAGAACTAACTCCTGTCCAAAAATCGACTCAATCGGATAAACGGTGAATTAGTTATGAATTTTTGAAGTTTCAGCTCAGACAAACTTATTTTGGGCTCCAATGTCGACTCTGACACGTTCTTCAATAAAAAACTGGTATTGATCGGTGCATAATACGGTCTCGACTTTTGAAGCAAAGTTGTAGATCTACGAGTCAGGGACCTTGTGTAAAAATATGAGCCCAATCCGATAAAAATTGACCGAGTTATGAATTTTCGAAGTTTCGGCCTAGATGAAATAATATTCAGCATTCAGGATTTTCAGCGTGTCACGCACTCTGAGCAAAAAACGAAGGCCTTTTGAATACCGTTTGAACTCAATACCTTCTGTGAAAATGTAGCCAACTCAATTTGTGAATTTTTGGCACCGGAACCAGCTCGATACGATGAAAATCGACCAAGTTATGATTTTTTGAACATGACGCAAATAAACTTCTGTCACAAATTTCTGCACGAAAATACTTGATAAATCCACATTTTTGAAGACCTTCTGATCGAAATTGGCTTCCAGCCGTGAGAGATGAAAACGTAGATAATGTCAAGATGGAATTTTGGCCACCGGAACGGGTTCAAAACGAGTCACGATCTTCAAGTTATGAATTTTTTAGCGCGTAAAAACTGCACTTTCAGCACACTTTTTCACTATATTTCTTCAAGAAAACTCACACATCCGGATACCTTCTTTAAAGAATTGACTCTTGAGCCGAACCTGAATTTGAGAATACGTTATCAGAGATATCTTGGCGAAAGAATACCTGAATATGACGCGCCAGGTTGGACTTGTGAATTTTTCTTGAAATGTTTTTTGAGAAATATGGGAGGGCAAATTTTGGGGTACAACAGCTGGCAACGTGTCCCTTAAGCGTTGGGACCTGGGTTCGATTCCCAGGTCCCCCCATTTAATCCATGATTTTTGTTATAACATGTTCCTATGCAGCGTTCAACCAAAGGCTTACCATATGCGCTCACGCTTAAGACTGCCATGTGCTCACGCTGATTAATCCAAGGGCCATTGGATGAGATCCATGGTACACTTCAGTCAACCAAGGTGCACACAAACGTGGAAAGTCAAGCAAGGCTCTATGCTAATGGGCCAGATTGCTTCAAAACACCTCCCTGTGGGCCTGATACCCCCCTGGTTTGCATTATTTTTTCAATTTTATTTATAATTCTTTTTAATTGTTTTCAATTGTTTTCATTAATTCACCTTAAAATAATTTTCATAATATAAAAATCAGAAACCAAAAATTGTAAAATATGTTTAATTATTATTAATTTCACCATTAAAATATTTTTGTAAATAAATTTCAATAACAATTAACTTAGTTAATTTAGGTTTTAATTTTAACACTTTTTTTTTAATAAATAAAAATGTATAGAATTAGGGTTTTTTTTTGACATTTTCATCTTTTTCTTAATTAAATCATTTTTCTCATTATTTATTATTATTGTTAATTACTATTTATTTTTGTAAATAAACATGTACATTAATTAATTAGTAAATTAGGTCAACTTTAATATTTTCATTAATAATTAAAATACATAGAATTAGGGTTTCATATTGATTTTAATTTTCTTTATTTTCATAAATACAAAAAAACATAAAAAAACATCGCCTTTTCTTTAATAATTAAATAGACTTTAATTTAATTTAATTTCAAGCAAAGGGTCAAAACCCTCGGACGTTCAATTTTAATTTCGCGCATTTATTTTTCTTTTGAATATTATGTAACTGCTTTCTGGATGTAATAGTAATTAGGTATTTATTTACTTTCCGCATTTTATCAAAACGGGTCTTTGTACTTTGGCGATGTATAGACCCGCGCCTTGTAATAGCGTAGCTTTTATATTTCCGCATTTAAATTTCCGCACTCTTAAATTCTAAATTGCATGAAAGAATGTATGGTTAATTAAAAATAAGCATAGCTCACAAATGCCATGATCAAAGATAACAATACATGAAAATAACACACAAATTCACACACCACTCTTAGGGTACGCCTCACCTGTTGCCTTCGAAACGTGGTCGTCAAGTATAGGACGTTTTAGTAAGTCCTTATGTCCATGATCCAGTTGCCTCGAAACAAGTTTCCTCGAAACAGTTGCCTCGGAATAGTTGCCTCGAAACGGTTGCCTCGGATTAAAAAAGGATCAAGGACATAAGGGTAGCTTCTAAGGTGTCCTAACTGTTGCTTCGGTGACCACATTGTCCCTACACTCGAATTGACCCAAACACCTCCTACGGTGGTGCTGCCTACCTCTCAATGGTGGGATGACACTACCTAAAGGACATTTACACAGCCTAATTCCTTAAGGTAGGTAGATGACTCATAGATACTTGCTCTATTCAAAAACAAAAACAAAACCTTTTCACACCGACACTTTCAAAAAGCTTTCAAAACAATTTTTCAAACACTCTTGAGGACTGATACAAGAGTTATTCAGAAACTTTCAAAGAAACTTTTTCAAAACCCACTCACATTTGAAAAGCAAACATTTTTTGAAAACATTGAAAACATAGTGAGCAAGTACCTAAGAGCCCGTGGATAACCACAGATAGAAAGGGTGCTAATACCTTCCCTTTCTATAAATCTACCTCCCGAACCGAGAAACTATCTCATAAGGAATTTTGTAGTGCTTTTGTCCTGTCCATGTTGGAGAAAATAAAAGACGATGGCGACTCTTGCTTCCGCGACATTTCGCGAACCAGCGTTAAACAGTCAGTTCTAAATCCACCGATCACAATATGCTAAGAGTTTCGTTTTTGAATCTCTTATTCACTTGGATTTTCCATATATATTTTTTATTTTTTTTTCTTTAGGCTTTGCTTTTTTATTGGCGGGCATCTTAAAAATAAATACACAAATGAGATACGAAAACAAAACATTTATTGAAATTGTCCTTAAAACAGGAATAAGGTTCAGATATTGAAAAATATTCAAACCAAAAAACATCAAAATTGACTTGTTGAAAGAATTAACAAAGGGAAACAAAAATCTTCTAAGTGCGTCTGCGGATATCTACCATGAAACCACAAACCATAGTCCTACAAAGCTTGAGTAAGTATTCAACATCTTTTGGAAGAGGGACCAAAACATTTTTCGCATCTCTCAAACTTCTAGGGATGTCCTTAATGAGATTGTTGGCTAGAAAGGTGAGTTTCGCATGTTTGTATTTATAGAAACGATATTAATAGTAGAGGTCCAAAATTATATTATGATTATCCTTTCCTTCTTTGGAGATCTTTGCACACTGCTCTTCCCAATATAATTTTTCAGCCCCCATCTCTGTATAGAGTTTCCTTTGTATGAGGAAATTTTTTCGGAGGTCTTCTAACTCATGAAAAACATGCTCATACTCATCAGTCTTTTGGGAGAGAAGTATCTCCTCCCTCATCCTCTTGAGACGTTCCCCTACATTTGATTCTTGGCTATCTTTAAGTCTCGTAGTAAGATAATTCATTTGCTCTTATTGATCTAAACAAGCTTGTGCCAAACATTGAATTTGAGCCCTCAAATTTTCTTCCATCTCCTTTATGTCTTGTAACGTGTTTTCGTACAACCTACATAACTTCCTGATTTCATGAACAGCATCTTCCAAATGTTGGTTGTAGGAATCCAAGTTAAAGGTAGCACTCAAAAACGTTTCAGTCGGACATTTCCGCTTAAGACTCTCGTTTTCAAGTGCTTCACAGTCTTTCTAAATATGTTGATCTTTAGACTCAAGCTCGCATTGCATTTGTCTTTTCTCCTTAGCTAAGGTATGAAGGCTAAGTTCCAATTCTTCTTTCTTCTTTTGAGCTTGATTCAAATCTTTCTTCAAGTTTTCTATTTCTTCTAAGGACATAGGCAAATGATCTGAGACATCTGGCTTGTACTCCGGATTGATATCAAATGCTAACTTAATGACTTTTACCCTATCCAAAACCCATCGAGTGTATGGTTCTTTCGCCACAATATTATTCCTTTCATCTTTTCTCTTGTTAACCATATTCCATGCTCAGATGATCTTGTTGAGCAACTCTCGGTCATTTTTTCCAATGTCGTGAATAATTAATTGTTGAAGTTGTTCATCAGAGGGTTTATCCTCCAAAGGGTATCCAAGTTTTCGTAAAGCCGAGGTAGGGTTGTAGTTGATGCAACCACGTGATCCAATCAACGAAACATTCAAAAAATCTCTGCAACTGTAAATGATATCTCCAATGTTTAGCTTCCTCGCATACCACAACACAGAATTAACAGTAAGAGACCTTAATTTTTGAGGCCACTCGTATCTTGTCAGATTTGTAACCATGTAGTCTTCCTTATAAATATGAGTCGTAAACCAAGAATATAAGAACGAGATACAACAATTTAACATAACCCTCCCCTTTTTGTAACGAGTGTGAAGAGCATAGTAAATATCAGCAAGTAAAGCAGGAGTTGGGTCTGCATTCAAAGCTTTTGCGTCCCAAAATACACTAATAGCTGCAGTGTAAATATAGTCCAATGTCTGTGGAAATAGAACTACACCAAAGACAAGTACCCCTAAGCAATCATCACAAGACTCCCATTCTTTGTTATTGGCAAAATAAAGGGCTTTAGCTTCCAAATATTGTCTTTTAACCCCTTGTACATCACCTTCTTTTTTGTAATTAAGTGAAAATTTAGGATAAGAGATCCCTAAACAATTTGCTAAGTCCTCAATGTCAATAGTCTGTCCAATTCCCACATGTGCTTTTCCTTTCTAGGAATTCAAGAACTTATCTAATTCTTCCAAAGTCGGCGCTAGTTGAAAGTCTTGGAAGGTAAAACACCTCAACGGAGGATTGTAGAACTGAACTAATGCATAAATAACATCCAATTGTACATCAAATATTGTTAACTCAAGGGTATCCCCATAACAGCGTGTAAACATCCTCAAAGCTTTTTCAGACAGTTTCCCTTTAATGGTATTGATCTTCGTCATATCTGGCTTGACGGCATTAACATGAACAAGTTGTTTCCCTATGGCATTCATTTTTCAGGCACTTCTCCAAAAAACCTTTAATTAATTTTTTTAATCCTGTGAATAAGACAGACAAAAAGAGAGGATGGTAATGAATATGTGAAATTCAAGATGTATGAATGCATGATTTTATGGCATAGTAACAGGATTTTATGAAAGGTATCCTTAGTTGGTAGGTTCCTAGATTTGACCTACGTATATTCTACCCTCCCCATATGCTGGTTTCCTTAAGGGTATCATAGATAACACTAAAGGGAAAGGAACAAGGGCCTCCCTTAAGCAGAGCCTCTTTGCAGACCGAAACTTTCGTCTCTAAGATCGTGAAAGGTCTCACCATGATATTTTGGTTTAAGGGTTATACAAAAAGTCATAAGTTTCGTTCCAAAGTCCTACCCCCCAAGAGGATACCCCTTGAGACATTTTTTTTGTAATTCCACCGACTCTAAGCGAAGTCGTCACAAAAACTCATAGGGATGATGTATCCCCTTGGCCAATAGACGAACCTTCTTTCTAAGGTTTTTTGAAAATAATTTTTGAATTTAAAAATCCCCCACGGATATAATAACACAATAAATAAAATAATAGAAAATAAATAAATGATATAATTAAAAAGACAAATATGGAAAGAAAATATAACAAAATCCATAACCAATTATCTAAACTTAGAAGGAAGAGATTTATAAACCCTAGGGTTGAGCCCCCAGTAGAGTCACCAGCTATAATAATTGGTTTTAAAATGAGAGTCGTCACCATTAATTTTTTATCCTAGGGAAGGGAATATAACGGATAACCCTAATTTGATCAGAGATTCTAAGTTGTTGACTCATTTTAGATGAAGGGGAGGTGTTAAGCACACCTCATCTACCTTGTTCACAAGGATACTAGGGTTTAGATTTACAATTCAGGAAATAGGGTTTTAATTTTAATTAGGGAAACTCGCCACAATTTTAAGTCGTATGGATACGTATCCTCTTATGAGGGATCATAATCCCAATTCGTAGTTCGCAGTTTTTTGGTTAGTGTTTTCATGGATTACGGAAATATCTTGAATTCTCCTTGAACCAAGTCTAGGTTTGTAAGTTGCAGAGTTGTTTGACGAAGTTCGTAGTTAATGAGAAATATCTCCATATTCCTTTTTGAAAATGTATGTATGTCTGAATTAAGTTAGTAGAAAATTGTTAGTAATTTGGTTGAATAGACGTTTTCGAATATGTTGCGTAATATGAGGAAAATAATATTTTTAATGCATGAAAGAAGAATTTTAATGCAATTAAAATACTTGAATGATTTAGTATTTAAAAAGACTTTAAATTAATAAATAACCATTTGATAATTTATTAAATAAATATATTAAATATTAAAAATATTAATTATAATAAAGTAAATGAAATAAAAAGTATAAAAGATAAAAGGCTGGGGTGTGAATAATAGGGCCTTAAATCCAAATATTAGATTTAAGCCCAATTGCGTGGCGGGTATGAACTTCCGTTTAATAATAGCAAAATAAGTGGGTTGTGGGTGAAGTTAGGAAGGACCAGGCTCAAAACATGATTTGTTTGAGGCCCAGACGGATCATGTGAGTGTACTCGTATGGCTTATGGTGAGGACGCGCTATTTGGAGCATCTAATTTGATCACAAGGGTGGGGATGAAGGGTGCATAGTAAGGGAATCGCATGGAATCATGGAATGGGTTTATAAAAGTGGATATCAGGCAATTAAAAGTCGCCCCTCTGGCCGGATATTTCTTTCGTCAACGGCTCCGCCCTTAGCCACTATAAGAACCCCCATCCACCCCAGATCTCTAGTTAAAGCTCAACCAGGATCTTCATATGTTCATCCGTGCCGCCGCGAGAAAAACCAAACTGCCGTTGATCTTCATTTGGGTTCTTATGAACCATAAGAACCCTAAGAACCCTAACCTAACCTAAACCCAGAAAGGTGAAGATAAAAGAACCCTAACCCTAAACTATGAACCCTAACCCCAAAACCTAACCCTAAGCCCCCGATTTTCCAGAAACAACAATTCAAACTTCAATCATGCGACTTGCACCTACCAAGAAAAACAATTTTAAACTAAGCTAAGTATTAGGATTACCTTTCTGTAGTGATTATGGCCGTATTAATTATTTTCTGGTTTTTCGATTATCCGTTCAAATCTCTTTCTCCTTCTTTTCTGTTTGGAAGGTGCGTGAGATGATGGTGCAACGATGGTGATGGCTCGAAAGCGATGATGATGCAACACAAATCTAGGGTTTCAGAAATTGAAACCCATATCACAAGAAAGAAGGTTGATCTGCGGCTTCTGGTTCTTCTCATACTTTTTTCTCCTGGCGATTTTTTGGTCCTTCTTCTAGATTTAGAACTAGGTATTTATAGATTTTTAGGTTAAAACAAATTAGGGAAACTTGTTAGATTTTTGTTACTTTTGCAGAGATTGATTCGTGATTGATTTAGTTAGGGATTTAATTGAGATAAATTTCAGATCTTTTATAAATTTAGAATTAGGTTTCGTAATTTTGTGATGTATTTAGTCCAAATTGTATATGTAATTCATTTCTAATCAATAAAAACAAATACATTTATCAGATTTGATTTTTCTAGGAAGATTTGGTTCGAAAATTGTTGATTTTTGGTTGTTCTGGGCTTGGATCGCTTAGGAAAGAAGGAGGTTGTGCCGCTAGGGAAGCTGGCTTCAAACCCCTAGAGGTGACTCAGTCAACAAGTCAACAAACTTAATAAAAACTCAATTATAATATTAGTAATAATATTGGAATAATAATAATAATTGTAATAATAATAATAATAATAATAATAATAAAAGAAATGGTTAATAATAATAATAAGTGATAAATAATAATTGTAATAACAATAATAATATAATAAGAATAATAATAGTCTGCTGTTGACTTTGGTCAACCTCAATAAGCCTAATGGGCCTCCAATTTAGCTTAATAGACCATCCCAAATTAATTTAGATTTTGTGAAACCCATACCCCGTTTAAACACAAATATTTTCTTTTTATAAAAATACATTCCTACTAACAAAAATAAATGAATATAGACTCACTCTCAAAAATTTTAGAAATGACAAAATATGAATATGCATAAAATATGATTAATTATCATAAATTAACCATTAATATTAGTAGGGAAAATTTGAGGTATAACACAGATGAATATTACTCCACTTGAACTGAGTTTTTACTGCGAGCCTCTGGGTGTTTTCTTCCTTAAACTGGGCACCTCTGACTAGAAGCTGCTTCTCCAACTCTTCAATCTTGGCCTTGTACCTTTTCTCCATATCAGCTTTGGAAGCTTTGAGGATATCGATATCTCGGAACTTCTGTTTGTACTTCTTTTCAATCTCAGCAACAAATTTCTGGTAAACTTCCAAAGAAACAGAATTGTCTTCCACCCTTAGTCTCTTCTTTAAAACCCCTGATGTCTCTCCCTTGAACTTTTTGAGTTCTTGGGCTAGTTGAGTCTTCTCTTGGGTAGCCATTAGACACTTTATCACCATAGTCTCATGTTCCTCAAGCAACTGTCGATTCTAAGCATGGAATTTCTCATTGTCTCCCTTTTGTACGACATCAGGTTGATCAGGCTCCTGAGGGTACAAAGTCTTTTCTATTACAAACGGCCAATAAAGGCCTTTGTTTCTTTCTTTAATCCATTGAATGTAAGGCGCATAAGCTGTGGGATATTTCCTACCATAATATTGTTCTCCTTCAAAGTGAATGCTTTTCCAAGCTTTAATAGCTCTATCCATCCATATGGTACTGTTAGGAACACCATAGAACAAGGATTCCCTCATGAACTCCTTTTCAGGTGGTCCTCTTAGAGCATATCCCAACGGTCTTTGAGAAAGAGTTAGATTATAGTTAATGCCACCCCTTATACCCATGAGAGGTACATTAAAGAATTATTCACAACAGACGATTACTTATTTACTCTTGGTCCTAGACAAATTATGCATATATTAGTCAATATCCTTGGAGGTGAGTCCCATCAGCCCCAGAGCCCATTTTAGAGTACGATGAGTATAAAAGAAAGCTCTGTGATCAGGAAGATGACCTCTAAACCAATTATACAACAATGGAGAACAACAATGAACAACGCACCATTTCCCCTTGTAGATTCTATAGTGAATAGAATGATAGACATCTCCTATGAGAGTGGCACAAGATTTCCTTGCATTAATGTGGCAATAGAATTCTCGTCAACAAACTTGATATCATTAGGAAACAGAACCATCCTGTAAATGCAACAAGCTAAGATAGCATTGAAACCCTTCAAGTATTTCTTATCAGCCTTAAACTTAGCTTCCTTCAACAAAATATTCAAATGAAAATCGTGTACAAGTCCATTCTTTGCAAAGTTGTCCTTTATAACAGATTCACCCAAATAAAGGGTGACAGCAGTCTGAGCCGCATCAAATTTCTTCATAGAAGTATGGAAAGGAACTTGGTGCAATATAGGAATGTCCAGGATGGTTGGGAACTCTTCTAAAGTCGGTGCTAACAGATAGTCAGGGAACATGAAGCATCCTAGTGTGCGATCATAAAACTGAAATAGAGCTTGGAGGACATCCTTCTGGTACTCACTGGGAGGCGACTTTAGACACATAATAATCCTTCCATAATCTTTCGTAAAGGTATCAACATTCTCGGGAGGAGACATTTTGGCTAGCAGGAGAATATTATCAAGAATAGGCACATGGAACTTGTAGACAGTATGATATTTGTGGTTATATTTCTTCTCAATATCCATCTTCAAAGGCCGTCTAACGACATGACTCAAATACTAGAGATCCTGGAAATAAGAAAACATATATGTCAAGAATGAGTTTAATAAAATGTTTCATGAATGAAATGGGATATGACTTCCATATTCTAAACATTATTGTGTTGATAACAGAATCACAATTACTTGTAACAGGATCAAAGGTTCGGCCTATTTCAGAACTCAAGAGAACCAAGTATCAAAGATCAACATTTGTACCTGTAAGAATAACTACCACCCCACCTCAAGGGTAAATTCTAATTAGAACAAGATTTTTAATGGTAACCATTGTCGGGAGTTCTCCATTCTAACACCTCGTTTATGCACAAAGGGTGCAAGACAAAGGCATTATCTAGAGAACCTTGTACGAGTGTGGTATATCATGCCTCTTCACACGTATCAACAGAACGCGAGATTTAACATAATTATTTGTTCTAACCTATTTGTATAATGGCCTGAGTAATGGGCCTTTTACCTCATGTAACATCGTCCCACCAAATAGACAACACAACACAGTGTTGTACCCCAATTTTTGCTTCTAAGATCCCCTCATCATACCATGTTGATTCCATCACAACAAGATCACATTAGGATTCTTGGGTCCCCTCCCTATATTTAACTTTGCTCTTTGAGGAATCACCAAGCACCTTGACTTGTGATCTTTTGTGATCATGAATATTTTTGTCTTTATTTCTTATTTTAATTAATAAAATGCAATGTTGGTTTGTCTTTATTGTTACTTATGTAGGTAAAGGAAATCAGATTCAGCATGTTGCTCCATGAGTTCATGAGAATAATTCCATGACCTATTCAATAAAGCTTGAGAATATCAAACCTCACCATTGGATTTTTTTGGAGGAAATGGCATGGAAAGGTTATTTTGGTTCACCACATTTCAAGATTATCAAATCTGGTTCAAAAGTACAAGGGATTGATTGGAGAAGTTGTCATGCTTGGACAAGGCTTTGTTCCCATTGGTCACAAATGCATATTTCTCTCAAATTATCAAGATATGGAAGTGGTTTTGGTTACTATGAGTTCTCATTTTCATCCTCTATAACTACTATTTACAAAGCATTTTTTTTGGTACAAGAAGTTTGTTCAAAATTGTCAAAGTTCCTCAAAGCATTTTCTTGATCTAGGAGCTAGGGTTTTAAACTTCAAAGAAGTATATCTTGATCATATTTATGTATTTTTGAGTGATTCCAAAGGAATCCTTCTCTTCAAAGGGTTATCAATAAATCACTTCAAAAGTTTCAAGGAGTTTTCATGTGGAAGAAGCTTGATGATGAAGAAAGATTACAAGTCCTCCAGATGAACCCCCAATTTCTGATATGTGGCTTCAAATGATCATAACTTGGTAAATTTTTATCACCTTGAGGCCATTAATTTTCCAAAATGATCTTGAGGATGGGAACTTTATGCCTTATTTTATGTGAAAAGGAAGAAATGGATAGAAGATTCCCTAAGGATACAAAATATTATAGGTCATTTCATGATTTTTTGCCAACTTCAACAATTCATAACTCTCTCAATTTTTGAAGATTTTGAATTGTTCAAGTTTCAAAATGTCATTCAATAGGTCTATTTCATGCCATATTTTTTGGTTAACAGCAAATTCCAAGTGGAAGGACATGTTTGTATGCAAAACATTATAGGTCACTTTTGAAGAAATATTTGAAATATTTCTAAGTATGGAAAGTCAACCTTTTTACCCCAACTTTGACTCAATGCAACTTCCAGATCAAGCATCCATTTGAATCTATTATTTTTCCATTGCAAAGCATGTAACCTCATCTTTCTAAAGCATCAAGAATCATTCCTTAAGACCCCTTGAGCTGATAATACCATTGGATTGAACTTGGTACTCGGAACTAAAGTTTCTTCATAAGTCAGAATTTGAAATTCATGTTTTGGCCTCTAATTATCAAATTAGCACGCGTTTGTGATCTAAACATGTTTAACCAAGTTTCCAAAGTGGATTAGAGCCTTAAAACGCAAGGATTGGATGGGTTTTGATGGAAATCAGATCACACTTTGCTTGTGCATCAGGTTCACATGATTTCCCTTCAAACTTCATTATTTCACACGCTTGAACATTCCATTTGATTCCCTATAAATAGAGGGCCATCCCTCATTCATTTCCTCGAGCTTTGAGAGCTAAAAACACTCTGTCAAAACCTCACACGAGCTTGAAAATTTTAAAATCAGTTTCTGAGATTTCAGCCTTTTCCTCCAAAATTCTTTGCACATTCATCTTCCTTAAGCATCATACAAACTCTCTAGTACTTAAACCAAGAAAAATGAGCTATAGTCCAAGGTACAGAAGTACAGTTTTAGGGCTTCTTTCTTGAACTTTGAAAAGGTAGAATTCTCCATCATTTGGATCCAAATAAAGCACTAACTTGTTCTACTCCCATTCCTGATTCCATTTCTTTTTACAATTTTTAAATTCATTGAGAATTGAGAGAGAAATCTCAAATTGAAGGTGTTCTCTATTTTCTGGGTTTTTGATTCATATCTCTTTGCATACTTAATATGAATTTGGCGCGATGGTGGTGTTAGGATCGTCTTAAAGAGACGAATCTAGTGATACAGGTCTGAGATCCTAATTTTACCGTTTGAAGGATCTTACAAAATATCCATTGCAGGGTGGCTGGAGGTTAAAGATGATGACATGTCTTATCTCAGCCAATGATAGCATGCCAAGCGTTTTAATTTCATTGGTTGTCCTTTTTCTGATTCCATGCGCATCCCACTAAGGTCCATATCAAGCACAACGCGTCTGGTCCATTGGATTAGCTTACTAACGTGTTTTGACTATGATCTGATGGCTCATATCTTTTTTGTTTTATTTTTTTATTTTCTCATTTTTATATTTTAATTGATTTAATTTTCAAAATTTTATAACTCTTTTATTTTTTATCCAAAAATTATGAAAAAATTCACAAAAATACTTTGAATTATTTCTGATCTCATGACTATTTTTTCACATTTTTATTTTGACATTTGATATTTTCTATATTTTTTGCATTATTTGATTCCTTTTAACTACTTTAAAAATGCTTTCTGACTTTTTTTTAATTCTGAAAAATTTCCTAAATATTATTTTGCATATTTCTTACTTTTTGAAAATTTTATGGAATTTTATATTAATATTTACTATTTTTGACCTATTTTATTTTTGTGTGAACAATTTTAATTAATTTTAAAATTGTTTCTGACTTTTAAAAATTCCCAAAATATTTGAGTCAATTTCTGATTTTTCTATGGCCTTACTCAATTTTCTTGATTAATTTGAATATTGTTGATATTTTTCTTTCTTATTTCCATTTTAAAACATTTTTAAAACCTTTTTTAATGTATATATTAAATGCAATATTATTTTTGTGATTATTTTCTGGATGAACTTGGGTTGAATTTTGATCATGAACTTTATTAACAACATTGGATCCATGGTGTTGAGTCTAACTCCAAAAAAATGAATGAATGATTTTAATAATAGTTTGATTTAAATTTAATTCAAAGGTGGTTTGTATATTCTTCCCCACCCCTCTCCATCTCATCTCTTTCTTATTGCAATAAATGTTATTGGAGCATGATCTCTATATCATGTCTCAAAACAAATGGTGCATAGATTGCTATTGACCAGCCTCAAAATAGGTGCGACTTCAATATAAGTCCACTTACGATCGCTTAACATAGCGCTAAATTTTGTCCCAATTCGAATAGATGATCATTCGTGTCCCAAACATATGTTTGCAAGCCCAAGTATGTTAATTTGATCTCTTTGATCCAATAACCTTGAGATTCATTGTGTGGAGGCTTTGGTTCTACCAATCCTCTAATGGATCTACAATATTTTTTGTCAATACGGATCACTTAAACATCGTTGATCATTAAATGACACTTGTGAGGATTCCAAATGGGTGATATACTTGAAAAAATGCAAATGCAACTTGTTGTGTGGAGGCTTTGGTTCTACCAATCCTCTAATGAGTTCCAAATGCAAGTTTCAAGATGATCATCCAACTAACAACTAACCACTAATCACTAATAATTGATTTTACCTTTTGTTTTTACTTTATGCCCCTTTATTTTTTATGCTTTATGCACCATTTATTTTTAAGCATTTACATTTCATGCTATCTTCATCTTTGCTCACTTGAGCTCTTTTCTTTTTTCTTCTAAGACACCTAATAATCAACATAAACCATAAAAAAATTTAATGGTACTTGGACTATTTGGTTACTATCCTTGGCATTATGGAGTATGGGACTTCTTGGACTTAGGATTAGAAACTTTGGCCTATGTTGGAGACCTTGTGACCTTAATAGATATTTTGTCTGGAATTCTTGAGGTTTACCTCAAGACATTGGGTTGTTTGTTTGTTTTGTGTGCAGGTTATTATGATTACATACTTTGTTCGTAGTTTGGAATTCACCCGTATACAGCCGTTACTCTGCCCTTTTTTTTTAAGACCAAATACACTTGAAGTTTAGTTCTCACAAGAGGTCTAATATCTTTTCTTGCTTGGTTCAATCCAAAGAATGGGAATTCTGTCTTGGCTCATTTTGTCAAGTATTGGCTTTTTGTTGGTTAGATTGTTCTTATCCCTAGCTTTTACCTTATGTTTTAGGATAGTCTCTTATTCTGCTCCCATCTTCTTTAATTTCAAAAACCTTCTCCCTCTTTTTGAAAACTCTTCTTGCTTTTAAACTTGAACCACTTTCATAATAAACTTGGACTTAGGTCCATGCATTTTCAAAAACTTTTTTCATAAATAAACTTCAATCAACCTAATAATACTTTGGAATTTTTTTTGTGAGAAGTCTAAAAGTCAATCAATCTCATTTCAAACCATTTTGCCACTTTGGCTTTTTATTTTAAAACCTTTCTCAAAAGATTAGACTCTTGTCAATCCTTGTAGTATTGCAAACAACTATACTTCTATGATATATAGTGAAGTGTGATATTTTACACTTGGGTGTTGAGTGAGGCATTGTTGATTTTAAAATCCAAGCCATATCCTCCACTTTGAGATGATGCAAATTCTCCTTTCTCATGATTGTGGTTAGTAAGTATGTTTTCCACACGGACAATGACGATGATGTCTTATCTCATAAAAATTAACCAACACACTTACATTTTAAAATTTTAAAAGAGGAACTGAATGTACCCTGATCCCCTATTGCATGAAAGGTGGTACATAGGAACTAAAGATTCGCAACTGTGGCGGTGCAAAAATCAATAAAAAAAATACTTCTTTTCTCACCTCCACCATCTATTTTTATACAACATTTTTATAGCCAAAATATACAGATTTTACAAAGAGTTTCCTATGGAGTACTATAGATGTTTAGGGTGTTAATACCTTCCCTTTACATAAAAAACCCCTTACCTTGAATCTTTCCCCCTCTTTTTTGGTCTATTCTCTCTTTTCCCATTCCTTTGGAAACAATAAAGCGCGGTGGCGATTTTTATTTTTGATATGTATAAGTCTAGTCAATCCAATGGCTTAGTCTTGAACTCTAAACTGGCGACTTCACTGGAGAAAGATTGACCTCTTACTGGTTCATCCCTAAGTGGGCTGAGCATATCTTTGTTTATATCTGTGTATATGTTGTTGTTGTTTATGTGTTATATGTTGTATATATGTTTATCTGGATTTTCCTGGTTTTCAGGGTAGTTGGTGATTACTCATAAGTCCTATACCCGGACTTGGGCAAATTTTAATATAGAATGAGCGATATAGTCATGTTAACTTTGAGGGAGTAATCCCAAAAAAGGAGGCATGAGATCCCCCACTCAGTGAAGGCCCATTTGACTGTAGTGTCGTTTTCCAAGTAATCGGGAAGACGTACTGCTTTCGACCTGGGAGCCTGCTGAAGCTAAGGACCGTAGAATACCAAACCCATCTTGGCCTTTTAGGTGTAATTCGAAAGCTATGACGGAGTAATCCGGAAATAATTGTCACGCGATGCTACGCTCGGACGAGTCTTTCTTGAGAATATTACTAGTTACCAAGTTAATTAGGAAGATGGTAATATCCGAAGGAAGGATGTAGACCCTGGGAACCTCTAGAACCTCGTTCGGAAGGTGATAACTTTTAGACCAAACCTTATGGGTAGTACCTTCGACCTCAAGCTCGTGATGTTAAACCTATGAACCATATATGTGTGATCTTGTGTGTGATTGTTGCATCATTCATCCAAGCACTCAGAAGCATCTTTTGAAGAAATCTTATTTCAAGGGATTTAAAAGTTGACCATTTATGAATGTCTCGGGTAACTATGGATTCTGGAAAAAGAACGACTGGAAAATACAGTTTCAAGGATCCCAAGATAGATGAGTTGATCAGTCTAATTACCGAGATTGAGTGTTCTGCAGATTTTCAGAAGAAGTATGGATCCATCATTCCTCTCATGAAGCTTAGGATGAAGGAGGTTATTCTCTCGACTTTGGTCCAGTTCTATGATCCGATGTATCATTGCTTTACTTTCCCTGATTATCAGTTGATGATTCTGAACAACAGTTGGAGTAGCAGATACAGGAACAATCGTAGCTTCAACAGTAGCCCTTGTCAGTTGAGGTTGAACACTCGGTGGCTGATTCTGAGCAGCCACCAGAGATTCCATCAGAGCAGCAAGATTGGCCATGTCTGCCTTTAAAGCAGAAACCTCTTCGTGCAGCTCGCGATTATCTTGTTCTAAGTTGTCCATCTTCTTTCTGAGATTAGCCCGAGTGTTGTAGTGATGAGTCAGCTTGCTGAACGAAGTAAAGAAGCTTGGTAAGACACCTGGATATGCATAAAAAATTCAAGAAATATGTGCAATATGATGCCTGATGTGCAATGCGTATGATTTTATTTTGTTCTTTAATACGTCAAGGGATTTAAAATTTATAGACATATTACAAACATCAAAGTAATAACGCATTTAAAAATACTGAAAATTTTATTATAACAACTTCAAATCCATTACAAGTTTTAATGATCCCAAGTACAAGATGAAAATAAAATCTAAAACCCTGAGAAGTAAAGCTGATGGAGATCACTCTATGCGTTGGCGCTTCCCTGTGAGCCTGTCAATTTGAGCCTTCAACCTCTGGTTTTCTTCCGCATATCTGGTGGCGACCTCCTTCAATTCACCTGAATCAGGGAGTGAGCAAATAGAATTTGAATGAGGCTTAGGAGAAAATAAATCCCCTGCCTCTCCATAGTCTCTATAGCCCATCTCTCAATGATCTAAATCAAGTCGTCTTTCTCCTTCAAGTACACTCTATAGGAAATCTCTAAAGTTTGGCACTTGTTCTTCCAAGCATCCTTTTCATGTTGCATCCTTACCAAAGTAAGCTGCAACTCTTCTAAATTATCCAATAAGGGAGGAGTGGTCTTCACAAACAAATCAGGCATAGGTGTTTCCTGGGAATACGAAATCTTCAACTGAATGGCTCTCGTTTGGACCCACTGAAGATATGGCTCCAAAGAAACAACACCCTAGGTCTAAAATCTTTCCTACTCTTCTTATGAATGTGACGCCAGACCTTCACAATCTTCTCCCTATCTTCCCTATGGTCTTCTCCCTCCTTCAGAAATAAACTACTCAAATGAATACTATTTGGTTTATCCTTTATCGGATAACCAATTTGTCATCATGCAAGAACATGGTTATAGTTAATTCCTCCCTTTGTACCAACAAGAGGTACATTGGGGAAACTACCACAATTGTCAACAATCTTTATATCCTGGTAAGCTCGATGATACCAATCAATATTCGAGTGAGTAAGTGACATGATTTTAGGAGCCAAACGGGGTTCCTTCCTGACATCCCAGAAAGCATCAGACTGAGGCATATGAGAGATAAACCACCAGTACAACAAAGGTGTGCAACAGATAATCATCCCCCCATGATAAGAATTTCGAAGATGAATGGACTAATAAGTATCACCCAACAACGTAGGAGTTGGGTTTCCAATCATGAAGACCCTGGTAGCATTGATGTCAACAAACCTGTCCACATTAGGAAATAAGAACAATCTGTAAGCAAGTAGAGCAAAGATGGCCTCAAAAGCGATTGTACTCTTCATCCTGGAAAAGTAACGAGCTTTCTCCAATAAAAACTGAGCTGGTAATCCTCTAATCCCTCCTTTAGTAGTCATATGGGCTTCAACCTCATACTTCCCCAGGTGGATCAAAGCAGCAATCTCATGTAGTTTTGGCTCATCCTTCAAGCCAGTAAAAGGAACACGACCAGTAATAGGTAAATCCAACAGGTAAGAATACTCCTCCAGTGTAGGTTGATTTCTCCTCTCTTCCATAGTTTGCATGATATGAAGATTCAATCCCAGATTCCTCCAGTAAAATTTTTTGTTTGTTTAATAGAGGTTATTTCTTCCCAGACAAGTTGGTACAATAATCACTCTTGAAGAACATAGGTCTCCGGTTTCTCTAGTGAAGAATGTATATTGGTTTTCCCTTTAAGAATGTGGTGTTAACCTCCCCAGTGAAGGCAGCACGAAATCCCCAGTTAATGTCTTGGTGATGGGACATTATACGCCTTAACGAAGTTTGCGTGTTTCCTCTTTCAAAATGGTCATGAATTTCCCAGTGAATGATTTGATGATTTGATGATCGTCTGCTCTACTTGAAATTGATTTTTTTTCAAAATCCTCAGTAGAAGCGTTACTTTTGAAAATATTTGATTTCCCGTTGAAGTCTGAGTGTTATTCCCTGGTAAAGACCTGAGAGAGGATGTTGTATCCCTATATCTGTGGTGTTTAGTCGTTATGTTTTGTTTACTACTGAATTATGTTTCTCCCTAATAAAGTTAAACCAAGAAGTAGGTTTTGTTTCCTTAGTTGGCGATTACTTTTTCTTGGATTGTTCATCTTGGATGTAATATTGGCCGAGTGTTGATTGTGCTCGAGTTGGTTTTTCCTGTTTATTCCCATTGTTATATATATGTTTTGTCAGCATATGTAAACACTCATACATTCATACACACATCATGCATAACTAAAATTGGAAAATCATCTCTCATTCACATTCGTTAATATTTTGTTGACATATTACCCTGTTTTATAGATGTTATGTTATCCTCTCTTCAATAGAGTTTTGGCCTTAAGCAGAAAGCGTATATTCTTTCAACTTTCCCACTGAGTTATCCCTCGTGGAACATTTTCGCTTCAGCCTTCTTGTACATCTTTTTGTCTGGATGATTTGGGTTTCCCTCTTGAGTTTATTTCTCAAAGGATGTATTTTGGACGACTGTCTCATTCCAGTTTATTTCTAGTTTGAATTTTTGAACCTCGGCAATATTATTACTTTGGATTTCCGCAAGCTTCGAGCATTGGTTTGAGGATGTGCATTTATTTTGCATGATAAGACCTTTATCTCCTCAAGCAAGAATGTATTGGTATTTCCCTAGGAAGTCATATTTCTTTCCCCAGAAAGTCTTTGCAAGTGGTAGTCTCTTTATTTGAGACAACTCATATATTACCCTTTCTAGGCAGAATGCTTTGGTTAAAGAAGAAGTTGAGCCCGTTCTAGGTTAAATGCCAGAATTTTGGGGAAAATTGTTATTATCTCTCTACCTTTAGTTAAAGTACAAAGAATTGGGCAAAAGCTCAAATTTCATTAATAGAATGGTATTCTGCGAATGGAAAGACCCCATGGATGATTACAAAGTTCGGAAAATGGTAATATATAATGGAAAAGATACATTGAGATACAATGACCACTACCCCCTCTAACAAATTTTGAAATCCCGAGCATCAGCTTCTGTTTGAAGTATGATGAGGATCCGAGAATATTGTTGCTTCAACGATCAAGTCTTGTCTGATGCAGTTACGTGCCAAGAAAGTCCCTAGCTTTTGCCTAAGCTTCCCTTGCGAGTTTTCAACTTAGCGGGAAATTTATTCCTTTTATGTCTCTAATTTTTGCCTAGACCGCCCTTTCGGATTTTTGGCCTACCGAGACGCTATTTTTTTCTTAAGCCGCCCTTCTGGGTTTTCAACTTAGCGAGCTATTCTTTTATATCTTTAGGCGAATTATTTCTTGACTGCATCAGCATTCATGGGAAGTGGGAACTCCTCGTCATCCATAGTTTCAAGAACTAATGCACTGCCAGAGAAGGCTTTCTTTACAACATATGGGCCTTCAAAATTGGGAGTCCACTTGCCCCTAGAATCAGCGTTAAAAGACATGATCTTCCTGAGCACGAGGTCGCCTTCTCTAAATTCATGAGGTTTAACCTTCTTATCAAAAGCTTTCTTCATTCTCTTCTGATATAACTGTCCATGACACAAAGTTGTCATTCTCTTTTCTTCGATCAAATTCAATTGGTCAAACCTGTTCTGGACCCATTCAGTCTCTGACAACTTAGTTTCCATCATCACTCGCAAAGAGGGAATCTCAACCTCGATTGGGAGCACAACTTCCATTCCATACACAATGGAGAACATGGTTACTCTTGTTGAAGTGCGAACATATGTTCGATATCCATGCAAACAAAAGGGAGCATTTCATTCCAATCCTTATAAGTAACAACCATTTTCTGGATAATCTTCTTGATATTCTTATTAGCAGCTTCAACAGCCCCATTCATCTTTGGCCTGTACGAAGAGGAATTATGATGGACAATCTTGAATTCTGCACACAGTTCTGTCATCATTTTGTTGTTCAGATTCGAGCCATTGTCAGTGATAATTCTGCTCAGCACACCATACCGACATATAATATTATTCTTGATGAAGCTCATAACCACCTACATAGTGACATTAGCATATAAAGCAGCCTCCACCCACTTCGTGAAGTAATCAATTGCTACCAAGATGAAACAGTGTCCATTCAATGCTTTGGGTTCTATCATCCCAATCATGTCAATACCCCACATAGAGAAATGTCACGGGGAGGAAATCACATTGAGAAGTGTCGGAGGTACATGGACCTTGTCTGCATAAATCTGGCATTTATGACACTTCTTTGCAAATTTGTAACAATCATATTCCATTGTCAGCCAACAGTAACCTGCCCTTAGCATCTTTTTAGCCATCGAATGTCCATTGGCATGAGTTCCAAATGAACCTTCATGAATCTCATGCATCAACATGTCGGCTTCGTGTCTATCCACGCTGAAAAAACCGGCTGAAAATCATCAAAACAATGAATTCGCCATCGAACGTCTTTTATCCCACATGTAGGGAAAGGTAAACATCGAGAAAACCTGAGAAGGGAGAAGTCACGGTCTTGCGATCGAGAGATCGGGTAAGGGAGTCTGTTACACGGGGGGAAGGTATTAGCACCCCACATGCCCATAGTACTCTACGATATCCACTCTTGTTATCTATCTTATGGGTGTGTGTAATCTATGCTTATTGTCTACTATACTACTGGAGGGAGAATGCATGCAAAGGAAAGGAGAAAAGAATGTAGGGAAAATAAAATTGTGCTCGCTTGGGCCCTACCCCAATGCCTACGTATCCTTTTTGAGGAATCAGAGCTACCGTAGTTCGGCTCATATGTTTTTGTTTGTTTATGTTTTTTTATGGACGAAGTTAATTCCGCCTTCTGCCGCAGCTCGACCTTTGGAGACTTATGCGTTGGCACAGAAGTAAATTAATCGTGTCCTTACCTGAAAAGAGTTTTTTAAAGAAAGGTGCTCGGGCGCACAAAAGATTCGAGTTGGTTTATATTTTGCTGTAGATGTTTTTTGTGGATGAAGTTAATTCCGCCTTCTGTCGCAGCTCGACCCTTGGAGACTTATGCGTTGGCACAGAAGTAAATTAATCATGTCCTTACCTGAAAAGGGTTTTTAGAGAGAAGTGCTCAAGCGTATAAATGGTTTGAGTTGATTTGTATTTTCGTTGCAGATGATGACTGATTGACCTCAAGAGAGAGATATTAGCCATTTTTCTACTTAGTCATGAAAGGGGTCTTTGAGAATTGAACCACACATATGCTTGAGATGAAGAACAATAAGATCGAGAAGAGACCCGCTTATCATTTCCCATACTAAGCAAAAGCATGATTCTCATCATTAGTTTTAAAGTGTTTTGAATTTTGAAAAGAAAAAAAGAAGTATTTATTTTAGATGCGTATGCAAAAGGAGAAGAAAAGTTAAAGAGGGATTAACCTATTTCTAAACCTAATGTTATTGTGCGTGGTTAGACCTAAAGTTAGAATTTTGATGGAATTCTACCTAATGTTAGCATGTTTGAATTTGAAAGCCTAATGTCTAATTTTAGTTCAATTAAATCGAAGATTAAATTTGAACCAAAATCTCCTAAGGAATCATGAAATAATATACGAACAAGTAAAATTAGGCAGCAAGTATCAAAATATTGCATACAATCCATACCAAAAATCGCAAACGAAACACATGACATAAAAATGAGTAAAACTAATGATTAAAATTGAAAAGAAAAAAAAAGTGAGAGAAGTGAAAAGAAAACTCTTTTATTTACCAATATCGCCAAAGAAAATAAATCACCAAAATTAATGGCAAACGCAATCGAAATAAGTATTGAAAATAAGACCCTAGGAGGTGCAAGCTGGATTCAATATATGCTGCAAAAAAAATAGAATGACATTAGGCCCATCAAAATAAACCCAAAAGAAAATATTTTTTTATAGTAAATAAACCAAAAAGCAACCAGAAAAAATTTGTTGGGTCCAGGAATCAATTGGTTCGGTCCATCCATACCCATAGCATCCCTCAACCCATTCTCAATTTCATTAATCATCAGAATATTCTATTATAATTATATTTATTGGAATTAAAAATTAAAACATATAAAAAGAAAGTAAAAAAAAGGAACTGAATGAAAATAAAAAAAGGAATTTAGGGTTAAAAGATAGATTTGGCTCTTCGTCTCCCTCACGATGCTCGAACGGCGCCGCCCCTTTTCGCCATCTTCTTCTTCCTATGAACAAACACCGCGGAGGCTACCAATTCCACCACCAGAAGATTCTCCTCTGATCAAGCCTTCTCCGCCATAGACGACCTCCTCGCCTTCGTTCCGGTTTCGATCCATCCATCCCAATTCGTTCGACCCGCTCGGCAATTCTCATTCGTCTACGCCGTCTTGCTCGTCATCTTCGTCCGCTTCGATCGGCCAGTGCCTCTATCTCACTCCTCTGTCTAGATCTTCTGCTTCATGGATTCGACGTTACCTCCACCTCAATATCTCATGGTTTTCGCTCGCTTCAACCCCCTCTCAGGTTTCCGTCTCCTCTTCTTTTTTATATCTTATCTTCCAATTAAAATTCCTTCTGCGAACAATATGCGCTTCTGTGATGTTCTATGTCGTTGATATGAGCGTTGTGTTGTTGCGAAATCATTAATGAAGACATGAGAGGAAGCAGATTCTTGCGTTGAAGATTAATATGTGATAAGGAATATGATGAGAAAGTTATGGTGTTGCGTGCGTTCTGAAGTTATAGACACATGGATGGATATGAGAAAGAGTATAACCTCACACGTTGGAGCAGGTTATTGAGAGTTCGATGAAGATTGATGCGATGAAGATGAAGTTGTGAGAACATAATCGTGGTTACATAGGGAGAAGATTTAGTTTGAAGGTGAAAGATTGATGGTATGGTTTAAAGATGGATGATGATAATGGAGAAAACTCAAAGAATACAAAGAGATTTTTTGATACTTTTTCTGGTGACTCTTCTGCAGAAATTGAAGAATGAAGATGAGAGGAGTAGAGATAATTTTTTATGTGATTCTTCTGCAAGTTCCAGAATGAGATGATTGAGAGGTAATTCTGTTTTTATTCTGTTAGCAAACAGTTAGAGCCTTTGAATCCGTTAGCTATTAGTTTGAAAGTTAGTTAGGATTTGGAAATGGAAAGTTGGTTATAGTTAGTTATGGGTTGTTAGATGTTATGGTTTGCTTGGTTATAGAATTCTGTTAGGAGTTTGAGAAGTTAGTTATGAATTGGTTATGAAAATAAATTGAAGGTGGAGTGAGGTTAGCAAGCAGATGTGATGTCATGGTATTCTTGTAATAGCAGGGTGACTTGATGTGTGCATGAACATGTTAGTTGTATGCTATATTTTTAGATTTTATGATCATGATAATGAATGTGTGTGGTGCAGGTTCAGTGGTGCAGCTTGGCATGGTGAATGAAAAGGTATATTGAAGATGGTTTTAACAGTAAGTTTGGTCATAGATGATGTGAATATGACATATAAACATGGTGAAGAAATTCAAGACATAAGGGCATCAAGCACGGATATTACTTTGAGATGTTATGGAAGATTGAAGTTTGGTTTTTGCAACCAAAAGCATGAAGTTCATAAGTATAGAAACTTAGAATTCTTATGTTTTAGGACCAAATTCATACTATCATGTTTAGAACTTTGTATTCTTGTCATTTTGAATGAAGTTGAACGAACTTTGATAGAACTTGTACAATATGCTTGAATATCTTTGAATTTGATGAAATTTCTCCCATTTTATTTCTTTTCAAATGATTTCCACGTAGTATCCACGCTATTTTGAATACTTAGCTTAAGTCCCTGAAACAAACATTGATGGAAGAATTGGGAATAGATCCCTAATTTTGATGGATGATAAATGAATGATGCTTCCATACTCTAATTGGACTTTGAATGAATTTGGATAAGATTTTATCGATACTTGAATAACATTTCGAATGGAACTTCAAGTTTGAAGCTTGCCATGACAAAAAGATCCATACTTTATTTCCATCACTCAGAAATCCATGTTTATTATTCTTTAATGTTCGAATGAATAATGAGAAATTTGAACAAGCTTTTGTTGAATGATAATGATGAATGATGGATTTGGAAATTATTTAGTTTGGATAAACTTGGATAAAGGATGATGAAATTTACGGATGAAGAGTTTGAACAATGTCGAACTTTGTGCGAATGCCTTTGTGTCTTAGCCCTTATATTTTGCATCTTGCTTTCAAAAACATCCTTATGATCGAATACTTACCAAATTTTCATAATGGAACCACTTGAATCGACTTCAAATCCAAGTTATCTTGCATTCTCAATGAACCTCTAATTTTAACTCTCCAAATTCGAGCCAGACTTAACTTGCATGATAAGTAACTGATATCTAACAGAGTGATGATGTTTTGAATCCACAAACCATATCTTGTACCCTGTATCCCGAGCAACCAAAGTATCACCCAAGCATCCTCAAACTCATAGACTCTTATCAGGAATCTTACCCTTGCAACGATGAAGATAAGTACAAAAACCTTAATTCAAAGCATTCTCATTTGAATCCGAGTCATTGAGAAGGTAGTAAACACTTGATGCTTTTGAAGGGACCTTAAAGATGGATGTCTTATAATATCCCGATGCAAGAAATTCTCGATGAATCATGCACACAAAAACCCTATCTCCATAAGCCAAAGATTGTTAAGTAAATAACATGAATCAGCCTTGAATGAAAGTGAGACTCTTAAAGCCAAAGAGAAACCGTACACCTCAAAATCTTTGATCCCATGCCAAGTTATGTTGTTAGCGAATGTATGCAATGTTAAATGACCTAATGGAGTCATGTACATGAGAAAAGTGCGACAATGCGTAAACCAGATAAAAGTAGAAGGGTAGGACAAATTTGGGGTATTACAGTTGCCCCTATTTAATCGTATTAAACCTGAAAGTATGATTGGAACATGCCTTTTGGAAGTTCAAGGTTGAAGATGATTAAATATCAATGCCAAAAATTTGTCCTGAGGGAGAGCGTAAGTGTTTTCTTTATTTATTTTTGTGATATTTGCTGAGGAAAAGAAATTTGTTTTTTCAACGAAGAGACAGAGATTGGACTTGTAACGTGGCCTGATGCCAATACAAGACAAATGGTTGGTATAAAAGACAGCGGACGAGGTCTACGGGCGACCTACGATCCTAAGGTGACATATGAGAGTGATTTGACAGAGAACCTAGCCGAAGGGCAATCTCAGGTTCTAAGACAAAGTGTATGGAAAGAACCTAGCCAAGAGGCGATCTCAAGTTCGAAGAAGATTTGAAGGAAGAACCTAGCCAAGAGGCGATCTCAGGTTCGACGATGATTTGAGGGAAGAACCTAGCCAAGAGGCGATCTCAGGTTCAACGAAGGTTTGAGGGAAGAACCTAGCCAAGAGGCGATCTCAGGTTCAACGATGATTTGAAGGAAGAACCTAGCCAAGAGGAGATCTCAGGTTCGACGATGATTTGAAGGAAGAACCTAGCCAATAGGCGATCTCAGGTTCGACGATGATTTGAGGGAAGAACCTAGCCAAGAGGCGATCTCAGGTTCGACGATGATTTGAAGAAAGAACCTAGCCAAGAGGCGATCTCAGGTTCGACGATGATTTGAGGGAAGAACCTAGCCAAGAGGCGATCTCAGGTTCGACGGTGATTCGAAGGAAGAACCTAGCCAAGAGGCGATCTTAGGTTCGACGATGATTTGAAGGAAGAACCTAGCCAAGAGGAGATCTCAGGTTCGAAGAAGGTAACATGGGTTATGACATGATGACTGTTTAGATAAGTGACACGGACGAGCATCAAGAAAGGTTAAACACGGACGAGTGTTTGAATCAATAAGGATGAGTATTGAAAGAAGATACGGACGAGTATCCAAGGTTAAACACGGACGAGTGTTTGGATCAATACGGACGAGTATTGAAAGAAGATACGGAGGAGTATCAAAGGTTAAACACGGACGAGTGTTTGAATCAATACGGATGAGTATTGAAAGAAGATACAGACGAGTATCAAAGGTTAAACACGGACGAGTGTTTGAATCAATACAGACGAGTATTGAAAGAAGATACGGACGAGTATCAAAGGTTAAACACGGACGAGTGTTTGAATCAATACGGACGAGTATTGAAATGAGATACGGACGAGTATCAAAGGTTAAACACGGACGAGTGTTTGAATCAATACGGACGAGTATTGAAAGAAGATACAGACAAGTATCCAAGGTAAACACGGACGAGTGTTTGAATCAATACGGACGAGTATTGAAAGGAGATACGGACGAGTATCAAAGGTTAAACACGGACGAGTGTTTGAATCAATACGGACGAGTATTGAAAGAAGATACATACGAGTATCCAAGGTAAACACGGACGAGTGTTTGAATCAATACGGACGAGTATTGAAAGGAGATACAGGCGAGTATCAAAAGGTTAAACACGGACGAGTGTTTGAATCAATACGGACGAGTATTGAAAGAAAATACAGGCGAGTATCAAAAGTTTAAACACGGACGAGTGTTTAAATCAATACGGACGAGTATTGAACGAAGATACAGACGAGTATCCAAGGTAAACACGGACGAGTGTTTGAATCAATACGGACGAGTATTGAAAGGAGATACGAACGAGTATCAAAGGTTAAACACGGACGAGTGTTTGAATCAATACGGACGAGTATTGAAAGAAGATACAGACGAGTATCCAAGGTAAACACGGACGAGTGTTTGAATCAATACGAACGAGTATTGAAAGGAGATACAGGCGAGTATCAAAAGGTTAAACACGGACGAGTGTTTGAATCAATACGGACGAGTATTGAAAGAAGATACAGGCGAGTATCAAAAGTTTAAACACGGACGAGTATTTGAATAACTGACCCGGGTGGGTGTTTAGGAAATTTGACACATACGAGTGTTTAGGAATGGACACAGACGAGTGTTTAGGGAACGGACCACCAGACAAGAACTCGGTTTAGAATGACAAAGTGTATTGATTTTGTTTGGCATTGAAAAGGTGAAGGTCACTGACTGGGGACTTTGAGCATGATACCCTCCTGTAGGGATGTATTGTTGTCCTTGAATAATTCAGGTCTTTCATGTAAGGTACCTAGTCTGGCTTATGCTTTGTATGCATGTTTGAATTTATTTTGACGCAAAGGTCCACTCTGATGGATCAGCTACACGCTTTTGAGGATGAAATGATATGCAGTGATAACTATATGCAATGCGAAGAAATAAACTTCATGGGGATAAGAGTAGGCTTGCTGGGAACTATTGCTCATCACTGGGGATGTCAGTATATATCGGCGTTGGAAGCCTGCAGTATCAAAGGTTGCTGGGGATATTGATAAGAGTACACACTGGGGAGCTCTTGAAGACCAAAGATCATTGTTGACTCTGCTGAGGATTGAATTCCTGACGAAGCGAGTCTTCAGGTACGCTGCTGAATTCTGAACGGTACCGTTTAAGGAAGAGATAATCTGACCAAACCTCCATACATCCTGAACTGTTGAGGGGGTGATAGAAGTGAATATGCCGGATAATGGATACTGAACACCATGTGGATCTCTTTGAATACCTGCCCCAAGTTTACGCACACTGGGGAATTATCTCTTGAATCACTTGGGGATAAGAGATGGGCATGGACACTTACGAGTGCCCCAACTGAGCTTTGCGAATGCCCCGGTTTAGCTCTGCGAATGCCCCGATTTGGCTTTGCGAATGCCCTGGTTTAGCTTTGCGAATGCCCCGGTTTAGCTCTGTGAATGCCCCGGTTTAGCTCTGTGAATGCCCCGGTTTAGCTTTACTGGGGATGCTCTTGATTAACTCCACTTAAGATGCGCTTGCGCGTGCTGAGTCAAAAGACGATCCTAGATTTTCTGAATTCTCTTGGGGAATCAGACCCGAAGTTGTTTGTAGAAAATGAAGGCAGCTTCGTGTACTGGCTAGGTCAGGGTGACTGTTATGAAGCTTTTAGATTGATTGTAGTCTCGTACTTGGCTTGAGCAACTTTGCAAGTATGGATGAGGAATGCCCCTGTCTGGAGGGTCTCTGGGAAGATCTAGGTCGAATAGAAGACCAGAAGATTCGTGCCACAATACGATATGAGGTGGCCTGCCCCAATCTCTTGAGTCATGAAATAAACTGCTCTTGATTACAGCTTTCTTGGAGAGATTTGTCGAATCTCGACGTAACTGCCCCAGGTCGAATGAATTCTGAATAGATCTCTCGACGTGATAGTCTCTGATTGATTGAGCTTGAAGAGATTTATCGACGTGATAGCCTCTGATTGACAGCTTTGAGGGAATGCCCTAGATTTGGCTGAGCTTGGAGAGATCGACTCTCGACTTGATTTCCCCAGATTGGCTGGATCTGCTAACTTCATCCATGAATTGTACTCAGATTGTGAAGTACCAAGATGATTTCTCTTGACAGAATCACCGGTTAACATGCTACTGGATAAGTCATTTCTCTTGTGGCAGCTGACTCTTGCTTCAACAGGGTATTCAAGCCTCTCTTCTCTGACAAGATTTAGCTCTTTACCCATTGTTCATTGTGTAAACTTACTTGATGTCGATCAGTTGTTTTGTATGCAGAAGAATGTTTATTATGAGAATGATAATTCTAATGCAACACATATGTAAGTCTTGAAGTTTGAAAAAACTTTGAATGAAATGACGTCACAACTCTGTTGTGAACGAGTCACTAGCTAGAGAGAAACATTTGCAAATTCTTTTTTATGAAAGATAATGCAAGCATATGATGCCAACACAGATATTCAAACATACCTCTTAGGAGTCAGTTAAATGTTATCTCGTTGTAGCACACTTTCGAATTGACCCATGCTTCAGTTAGGACTTTTATGGGTTGTAACGTGGCCTGGTTCACGGTTTTAGAAAAAAGGATTTAAGGCTCAAAATTATTTGGTGCCCACCTATTCTCTATGATGTTCTCCATTCCTACGTTCAGTTGACTCGATATAAGCGTTCATCTCTCGAGAAGAGTTTGTAATAATTGAGGAACCACAGTGGTTTCTTGGACACGACAGTTACTAACTTATTTTCCTTTGGTGTCTGATCAGACGACTTTGTTCTTTGATGAGGATTTTCGTTGGTAATCCTTTTCTCGCCTTTTAGGATTTTCAATTTCTTCTTGCTTTCCCTAATTTTTTCCTGGACAAATTCTTTTGAATTTCGATTTGGAAGTCCAGCGGGATGCCCCAATTTTTTGCCTAAGCGACTTGTTTTCAAGTTTTGACTTAGCGGGGATTTTTGTTTCTTTCTTATTCATATTTTTCATTTTGAACAAGTCGTTGATCTTTGCGTTATCTTTGATCTGTTGGAAGTGATCGTGACTGCCTGAGTCTTTGATAGACGAGGGATAGCCATTGTTGTATTGTCATATGTCGACCTCCTGATGTGTGAGAGATACCCATTGGGATATAGTCAAATAGACGCACATTGTTGTTAGATGAGGGTTAGGTTTTGGCTTTCCTCAACCTTTTGATGGATAACCATTGTTGTATCCTTGGATGCACACTCTTGATGAGTTCTGAATGCTTGATCAGATTAGTTGAACACTACCCGCCCCAGGGTTGAAATGAGGGTTTTTTCTGAACAGAAAAGAAACTCCTACTTCGAAGGCTCAAAGGGGTTAACGAGGGTCTATCTCCCTTATATCTCTGGTGTTTAGGAATAGAAACAAGGCATGTACATCGTCAGCAGGGTCTTACTCAAAAGCGTACCAACCAGAGATTTTTGCGTTTTCAGATTGTCATCATCCTCCTTTGAATCTTTACCTAAGCATAAGACTAGGAAATTTGGTATCAATATGCAAGTAAAATGTTTAAAGAGTGATAATGAATGGATGATTAAAAATGAAATGACACTTCAAGACAAGCATACCTATTGCATTAAGATTTTCATTCAAAAATAGACAAGTTTCTATATACAAGCAATGTTTAAACAAACAAGCAAGAATGCAAATGAAAATGAAGTAAAGAAACCAATGATGGCCACTGTTGAGGAGACTTGACTCCGTATGGACTTGCTAATTCTGACGACTTTCTGTAGTCTTGATGCTCGAGTGTGCAAGAGAATTCCCCTTTAGATTTGATGTGAACACAACAGTCTCTGAATTTATCCAGTCTTGGACTTGGTCTCTGGATGACATACCTTCTTCAATCGATTGGCCAGGTGCCCCAGTATAATATGCATCACCAAGCATATCATGTATTAAAGAAATAATAGACATCACCATCAGAGTTTCCATGACCTGGCTTATCTGAGTATTTAATCCATTATCTTCCTGCTTGAAGAAGTTTCTGACTATGAGCCAAAGCTTGCATGTACCACTCGGAGTTATTCCATAACTGATCTCTGAGCATGTGTGAAGAGAAATCAGGTTGAACCTTTGAAGAGAACCCCATGTCTGAATAAGATTCCCCAATCTTCGGGTACCTGTCATGAATGCATGAATATGCATGGGGTGTACGAATGAATGCCATGTCATGTTCTGTCATTTCCAAGGAATTTGCGTGCTTTGATTTTGATTTTGCGCAACTAAGGGATGGAAGAGTTTAGCACAAGACTTGCAAATGTGATTCCTTGGAAATAATAGAACATGTATGTTAAGCATGTGGTTAGCCATGTTATGTATGCAAAGGCATGAGATCAAAGAGGATCAGGGTTCCATCATTCCTGAATAAGATTGTTGCCCTGCTCTGAATCATGTGAGTATAATCAGATCAAAGGTCTGGCACAACTTCTGCATATATAAGAACCAAGTACCCTGTAGATCTCCCATTGTATGGGACCAAGGCTTCTGGAACATCGGATACTGTTGATAATTTTCTGAACATGCTGGGAATACCAAGATTGAAGGCTTGAATGAACCTCCAGGTAAACAAGTCAGGAACTCAGAAAATAAATCTGAGAACCATACGGTCACCAACAGGATATAGCATCTGCATAAAGCCAGAACAGAAATCCGGATCATAGCCATTAGAACCAATAGCCACTGTTTGAGCATAGTTACCATCTGAACACGAGTAACCATCTGCACATAGTCACCATCTGTACCTGTGATAGAAATTCCCTCCCCACTCACGGGTGAAAACTAGGTCAGGGTAAATAATGGTAACTCGAAAATCATTGGTTCGCCTGAAAGTGCTATGGGCTTGCCCACAGACGTGGGTGCAGATAGTAATTCGTTTGAACCTCATCTGAGCGTGGTATATGACATGACTGCACTAATCGGACCACGTCCTATAGCCGTCATGCCCCCACTCTATTCCTAGTGTCCTAGTGCACTATGGCATGGGTACTGGGCCTTTTACCTCAATAGTAGCATCCCAACCCAAACAAGAAGCAAATCCTGTACAGCAATAGTATATAGAAAATAGTAAAATGCAATGCATACGTCTACTCAAGAATGAGTGAATAAAATGAAAGCAATAAAAAATAAACACCCAAAGAAAAGAAAGCAAGAGCTGGGAGCGACTCCGGGATGGACCAGCATTTGGCCGACCGATTCCCCAGTGAAGTCGCCAGCTGAAACAACCGGCTAAAAATCATCAAAACAATGAAGTCGTCATCGAATGTCTTTTATCCCACATGTAGGGAAAGGTAAACATCGAGAAAACCTGAGAAGGGAGAAGTCACGTTCTTGCGACCGAGAGATTGGGTAAGGGAGTCTGTTACGCGAGGGGAAGGTATTAGCACCCTACACGCCCGTAGTACTCTACGGTATCCACTCTTATTATCTATCTTATGGGTGTGTGTAATCTATGCTTACTGTCTACTATACTACTGGAGGGAGAATGCATGCAAAGGAAAGGAGAAAAGAATGTAGGGAAAATAAAATTGTGCTCGATTGGGCCCTACCCCAATGCCTACGTATCCTTTTTGAGGAATCAGAGCTACCGTAGTTTGGCTCATATGTTTTTGTTTGTTTGTGTTTTTTTGTGGACGAAGTTAATTCCGCCTTCTGCCGCAGCTCGACCTTTGGAGACTTATGCGTTGGCACATAAGTAAATTAATCGTGTCCTTACCTGAAAAGGGTTTTTTAAAGAAAGGTGCTCGGGCGCACAAAAGATTCGAGTTGGTTTACATTTTGCTGTAGATGTTTTTTGTGGACGAAGTTAATTCCTCCTTCTACCGCAGCTCGACCCTTGGAGACTTATGCGTTGGCACAGAAGTAAATTAATCATGTCCTTACCTGAAAAGGGTTTTTAGAGAAAAGTGCTCGAGCGCACAAATGGTTTGAGTTGATTTGTATTTTCGTTGCAGATGATGACTGATTGACCTCAAGAGAGAGATATTAGCCATTTTTCTACTTAGTCATGAAAGGGGTCTTTGAGAATTGAACCACACCTATGCTTGAGATGAAGAACAATAAGATCGAGAAGAGACCCGCTTATCATTTCTCGTACTAAGCAAAAGCATGATTCTCATCAGTAGTTTTAAAGTGTTTTGAATTTCGAAAAGAAAAAAAGAAGTATTTATTTTAGATGCGTATGCAAAAGGAGAAGAAAAGTTAAAGAGGGATTAGCCTATTTCTAAACCTAATGTTATTGTGCGTGGTTAGACCTAAAGTTATAATTTTGAGGGAATTCTACCTAATGTTAGCATGTTTGAATTTGAAAGCCTAATGTCTAATTTTAGTTCAATTAAATCGAAGATTAAATTTGAACCAAAATCTCCTAAGGAATCATGAAATAATATACGAACAAGTAAAATTAGGCAGCAAGTATCAAAATATCGCATACAATCCATACCAAAAATCGCAAACGAAACACATGACATAAAAATAAGTAAAACTAATGATTAAAATTGAAAAGAAAAAAAAGTGAGAGAAGTGAAAAGAAATCTCTTTTATTTACCAATATCGCCAAAGAAAATAAATCACCAAAATTAATGGCAAACGCAATCGAAATAAGTATTGAAAATAAGACCCTAGGAGGTGCAAGCTGGATTCAATATATGCTGCAAAAAAATAGAATGACATTAGGCCCATCAAAAGAAACCCAAAAGAAAATATTTTTTTATAGTAAATAAACCAAAAAGCAACCAGAAAAAATTTGTTGGGTCTAGGAATCAATTGGTTCGGTCCATCCATACCCATAGCATCCCTCAACCCATTCTCAATTTCATTAATCATCAGAATATTCTATTATAATTATATTTATTTGAATTAAAAATTAAAACATATAAAAAGAAAGTAAAAAAAAGGAACTGAATGAAAATAAAAAAAGGAATTTAGGGTTAAAAGATAGATTTGGCTCTTCGTCTCCCTCACGATGCTCGAACGGCGCCGCCCCTTTTCGCCGTCTTCTTCTTCCTTTGAACAAACACTGCGGAGGCTACCAATTCCACCACCAGAAGATTCTCCTCTGATCAAGCCTTCGCCGCCATGGATGACCTCCTCGCCTTCGTTCCGGTTTCGATCCATCCATCCCAATTCATTCGACCCGCTCGGCAATTCTCATTCGTCTCTGCCGTCTTGCTCGTCGTCTTCGTCCGCTTCGATCGGCCAGTGCCTCTATCTCACTCCTCTGTCTAGATCTTCTGCTTCATGGATTCGAAGTTACCTCCACCTCAATATCTCATGGTTTTCGCTCGCTTCAACCCCCTCTCAGGTTTCCGTCTCCTCTTCTTTTTTATCTCTTATCTTCCAATTAAAATTCCTTCTGCGAACAATATGTGCTTATGTGATGTTCTATGTCGTTGATATGAGCGTTGTGTTGTTGCGGAATCATTAATGAAGACATGAGAGGAAGCAGATTTTTGCGTTGAAGATTAATATGTGATGAGGAAGATGATGAGAAAGTTATGGTGTTGCGTGCATTCTGAAGTTATAGACACAGGGAGGGATATGAGAAAGAGTATAACCTCACACGTTGGAGCATGTTATTGAAAGTTCGATGAAGATTGATGCGATGAAGATGAAGTCGTGAGAACATAATCGTGGTTACAGAGGGAGAAGATTTAGTTTAAAGGTGAAAGATTGACGGTATGGTTTAAAGATGGATGATGATAATGGAGAAAACTCAAAGAATACAGCGAGATTTTTTGATACTTTTTCTGGTGACTCTTCTGCAGAAATTGAAGAATGAAGATGAGAGGAGAAGAGATGATTTTTTATGTGATTCTTCTGCAAGTTCCAGAATGAGATGATTGAGAGGTAATTCTGTTTTTATTCTGTTAGCAAACAGTTAGAGCCTTTGAATCCGTTAGCTGTTAGTTTGAAAGTTAGTTAGGATTTGGGAAATGGAAAGTTGGTTATAGTTAGTTATGGGTTGTTAGATGTTATGGTTTTCTTGGTTATAGAATTCTGTTAGGAGTTTGAGAAGTTAGTTATGAATTGGTTATGAAAATAAATTGAAGGTGGAGTGAGGTTAGCAAGCAAATGTGATGTCATGGTATTCTTGTAATAGCAGGGTGACTTGATGTGTGCATGAACATGTTAGTTGTATGCTATATTTTTAGATTTTATGATCATGATAATGAATGTGTGTGGTGCAAGTTCAGTGGTGCAGCTTGGCATGGTGAATGAAAAGGTATATTGAACATGGTTTTAACAGCAAGTTTGGTCATAGATGATGCGAATATGACATATAAACATGGTGAAGAAATTCAAGACATAAGGGCATCAAGCATGGAGATTACTTTGAGATGTTATGGAAGCTTGAAGTTTGGTTTTTGCAACCAAAAGCATGAAGTTCATAAGTATAGAAACTTAGAATTCTTATGTTTTAGGACCAAATTCATACTGTCATGTTTAGAACTTTGTATTCTTGTCATTTTGAATGAAGTTGAACGAACTTTGATAGAACTTGTACAATATGCTTGAATATCTTTGAATTTGATGAAATTTCTCCCATTTTATTTCTTTTCAAATGATTTCCACGTAGTATCCACGCTATTTTGAATACTTAGCTTAAGTCCCTGAAACAAACATTGATGGAAGAATTGGGAATAGATCCCTAATTTTGATGGATGATAAATGAATGATGCTTCCATACTCTAATTGGACTTTGAATGAATTTGGATAAGATTTTATCGATACTTGAATAACATTTCGAATGGAACTTCAAGTTTGAAGCTTGCCATGAAAAAAAGATCCATACTTTATTTCCATCACTCAGAAATCCATGTTTATTATTCTTTAATGTTCGAATGAATAATGAGAAATTTGAACAAGCTTTTGTTGAATGATAATGATGAATGATGGATTTGGAAATGATTTAGTTTGGATAAACTTGGATAAAGGATGATGAAATTTACGGATGAAGAGTTTGAACAATGTCGAACTTTGTGCGAATGCCTTTGTGTCTTAGCCCTTATATTTTGCATCTTGCTTTCAAAAACATCCTTATGATCGAATACTTACCAAATTTTCATAATGGAACCACTTGAATCGACTTCAAATCCAAGTTATCTTGCATTCTCAATGAACCTCTAATTTTAACTCTCCAAATTCGAGCCAGACTTAACTTGCATGATAAGTAACTGATATCTAACAGAGTGATGATGTTTTGAATCCACAAACCATATCTTGTACCCTGTATCCCGAGCAACCAAAGTATCACCCAAGCATCCTCAAACTGATAGACTCCTATCAGGAATCTAACCCTTGCAACGATGAAGATAAGTACAAAAACCATAATTCAAAGCATTCTCATTTGAATCCGAGTCATTGAGAAGGTAGTAAACACTTGATGCTTTTGAAGGGACCTTAAATATGGATGTCTTATAATATCCCGATGCAAGAAATTCTCGATGAATCATGCACACAAAAACCCTAGCTCCATAAGCCAAAGATTGTTAAGTAAATAACATGAATCAGCCTTGAATGAAAGTGAGACTCTTAAAGCCAAAGAGAAACCGTACACCTCAAAATCTTTGATCCCATGCCAAGTTATGTTGTTAGCGAATGTATGCAATGTTAAATGACCTAATAGAGTCATGTACATGAGAAAAGTGCGACAATGCGTAAACCAGATAAAAGTAGAAGGGTAGGACAAATTTGGGGTATTACACACGCATCTGAGCAAGACCATGTCATGATTTCTCTTATACAACACTTTTTCACTGAGGAAGAAACTGCTTGCCAATCTTCTCAATGTCTTTCTATCTTTCTTCGAAGCACCAATCGGGTATTCCTGAGTCTGGAGAAAATGCTTGATATCATAATACCAAGGTTTCTCATCTTCTACCTCCTCTGTTATAAACACATGAACGGGCCTATCCAGTCGCTGAACCACAATTCAAGGTATATCATTTCAAGTACTCACTTGATACATAGAAGCCAAAGTTGCCAGAGCATCCGCCATCTGATTTTCTTCTCTTGGAATATGACGGAATTCAACTTTATTAAAGAAGGGTAACAATCTTCTAGCATAATCTTTGTAAGGGATCAAGTCGGGGTGATGAGTATCCCATTATCCTTTAATCTGATTTATTACCAAAGCCGAATCGCCATACACATCAAGAATTTTAATTCTGAGATCAATAGCTTCCTCGAGACCCATGATTCAAGCCTCATATTCTGCCATATTATTAGTACAATCAATTGTCAACCTTGCAGTAAAAGGAATGTGCAATCCATGTGGAGTGATAATCACAACACCAATTCCTTTACCATGAGCATTCACAGCTCCATCAAATATCATACTCCAGCGGGATTCAGGATCAGGACCTTCCTCAGTCAATGGTTCGTCACCATCTTTCTTTTTCAGGAACATCACATCCTCATCGGGGAATTCATACTTCACAGGCTGATGATCCTCAATTGGTTGGTGAGCAAGATAATCTGCCAACATGATGCTTTTAATAGCTTTTTGAGTGCGGTATTCGATGTCATATTCAGATAGCAACATCTGACAGCGGGAAATTCTCCCAGTAAGAGCAGGCTTTTCAAAAATGTACTTGATTGGATCCATTTTGGAGATCAACCAAGTAGTGTAATTCAACATATACTGCCACAAACGTCTTTCCGCCCAGGCCATAGCACAACATGTATTTTCTAGCATGGAATACCGCGACTCACAATCAGTAAACTTTTTACTGAGATAATAAATGTCATACTCTTTCTTCCCTGTTTCATCTTGTTGTCCCAGAATACAACCCATGGATTTATCTAACATTGTCAGATACATAATCAACGGTCTTCTTTCGACAGGAGGGAGAAAGATAGGAGGTTCAAGCATATATTCTTTAATACTTTCAAATTCCCTTTAGCACTCATCCGTCCACACACAACCTTGATCTTTCTTTAACAACTTAAATATCGGTTCACATGTTGCAATCATGTGGGAAATGAATCTGGAAATATAATTCAAATGCCCGAGGAACCCTCTGATTTGTTTTTCAATTCTTGGCGCTGGCTTCTCTTGAATTTCTTTGACTTTATCAGGGTCAACTTCAATTCCTTTCTGGCTAACAATGAAACCCAACAATTTTCCTGATCGAACATCGAAAGTGCATTTATTTGGATTCAAGCCAAGATGATACTTCCTCAAACGCTGAAATAACTTCAACAAATCTTCTACATGCCCTTATTACGTTTGGGATTTAGAAATCATATCATCAACATGCACTTCGATTTCCTTGTGCATCATATCATGGAATAGGGTTTTCATAGCCCTCTGGTATGTTGCACCACCGTTCTCAACCTGAATGACATCACTCTGTAACAGAATGTTCCCCAGGGTGTGATAAACATTGTTTTTTCCATGTCCTCCAGAGCCATTCTTATTTGATTATAACCGGAAAAACCAACCATGAAAGAGAAAACTTTGAATTTTGCTGTGCTATCCACTAACATATCATGTGCGGCAATGGAAAATCATCTTTTGGACTAGCATTATTTAGATCTCTGTGATCTACGCACATGCGGACTTTTCCGTCTTTTTTTCGGTACTGGGACAATATTGGAAATCCATTGAGTGTACATTGATTTCACAAGAAAACCAACATCAATCTGCTTTAGAACCTCCTCTTTGATCTTTACTGCCATATCTGGGTGAGTTCTTCTCAACTTCTGTTTGACTGGCGGACACTATGGCTTCAACGGTAAACGATGCTCCACAATATCTGTATCTAGACCAGGCATATCTTATTAAGACCAAGCAAAAATATCCACATACTCTTTCAACAGCTCAACCAACCTGCTCTTCACATTAGGATCAGCAATGCTTCAATCTTGACTTCTTTCGGATCTTCTTCTGAACCCAAATTGATCAATTCCAATGGCTCTTTATATGGATGAATGGCATTCTCCTCACGCTCAAGAAACCGTAAGACCTCTTCTGGAATCTCATCATAGTCTTCTTCTTCGGCCCCATACACAGGACATTCAAAGTTGGGAGAGGGTGTCGGGTCATTGTGTTCAACGGGTTTTTTAATTAATCTGCACATATGATTTATGATTGCATTTAGAAACTGACACATATAACAAGTGATCATGCAGGTTGTTTTTTCAGTTATTACTTATTTTGAAAGGTTTTTTTATTACCATTTTCCAAGAAAAAGCAGAAAATAAAGACACAATTTGGGAAACAAAGATAACTTTTATTATCGATTTTAAAAGTCACAGCAAACAGATAAGTGCATACAACATTAATACTTCCACCTTGGGCAGAGTGAAAGATTTTTCAAAAGATTAACAAAACAAATTACTTTGAAACATGTACGCAATAGGGAACATCAATGGTGATCCATTTTTGAACCCTAACTTCGTGCATCACGTAATTTGGCATTTCCGACTCTGCTTCATCTTCCACAATGGAATTAATCCTGGAAACAATTGGATGAAGATAACCCTCACTATAGAAAATTTCTTGGTACTTGCCTGCAGCAGACTTCGACTTCATGCTCTTACCTTTATCATTCCTCAAAGAGAACCCTAAGCCGACTCTGTTCTTGTTTACAGGTGGATCCACAATTTGTCCCCATACCTCACTATGACCCTTTCGCACAACTTATTGTGCATCCTTAAGTGAAACCATGGAATTCTCATTTCCTCTTATGTTGTCAATAGATCAACTTGGAATTGAGTTCCAATAGCAGCTTCATATGCCTCCACAATGCTGAAAGAGGATAAATGAGATATCAATAATGTTTATTCCCCATTTATGATAACTACTTTCCCTTCGCGTACAAACTTCAGTTACTGGTGTAAAGTTGAAGTCACAGACCCTGCCTCATGAATCCACGGCCGTCCCAACAAACAGCTATAAGCGGGTACAATGTCCATGACCTGGAAAGTAATCTGAAACAAGTTTGGTCCTATATGAATAGGCAAGTCCACTTCACCGATAACAGATTTCGTGGATCCATCAAAGGCTTTCACAATAATGCCACTTGGGCGTATGGGCATTCCTTGATATTTCAAATTCATAAGAGTGCTCCTCGGTATAACGTTCAAAGCGGATCCATTATCAATCAGCACATTGGATAATGAATCATTCTTACAATTCATAGAGATGTGGAGGGCCATGTTATGATTCCTTCCTTCATCTGGCAATTCACCATCGCAGAAACTCAAGTTATTACATGACGTAATGTTCCCAACTACGCTGCTGAACTGGTCTATAGGCATGTCACTCTCCACAAAGGCTTTATCTAATACCCTCATCAAGGATTCTCTATGAGCAGATGAGTTCATCAATAAAGCCAAGATAGATATTTTTGAAGGAGTCTGCAGTAGCTGATCTATAATTTTGTAGTCGCTCATCTTGATTATCTTCAAAATATCATCCACTTCTTTATCTAACGTAGCCGCACTAGTCTCACCCATAACCTTCTTGGGTTCAACATTCTCAACAATTTTCTTTCCAGCACTAACATCTCCTCGAACAACTGGTGCAAACACACGACCGCTGCGGGTACCCCTGCTATTCTCAACAATATTTCCGACATCAGGCATTGGCTGGATGGGAATTTCCACTCCATCCTCTAAGATCGTAGCATTGCATTTGTTGGGTACAACCTTATCTAACTTGTATCGAATGAGACCCGACAAACTAATCACCAATGGGGTAATAGCTGGCTTGCTATAATATTCAACTTCAAAATGGGCGGGTGCACCAAAACAAGGCATAATGACGTTTACCCCTTCTTCAACATAATCAATCATCACGGAGTCATATCTAGAAAACAACTTCTCGTTTAAGGAGAAATACTCATATGCAGAGGCATACTCTTCATCCGACTCTTCTTCATCCAAACAAACCATAACCATATCAACTTCATGGTAATCATCCCTTTGACCTGTAACCTTGATAGTTCCATTATCTAACAATAACTGAACACCTTTATTCATGATTGAACATCCTCGGGAGTCCCGGCAGTAAATTCTGCAAGATCCATACTGGTGTTCTACCTGACCAGCCATGTGGCGGAAAGTTGCATGCAATTGTACAAGATCCTCATTCATATACTCCACATCAAAAATTATGAATTCTCTAGGACATCCAGAAACCATATTCACCTCCTCTTCATACTCTTCCCTAGGCCTGATTATTTGGATGAGGCCCTCATCCATCATTTCCTACAAATTCACCTTTATCTTATCACAACCCTGTATGTCTGTACTGCAAATAACACAACCAGAATGGTCATGCGTATAGTAGCTAAATTCACAAAGGTCTGCATGAATTTTCACTAAATCTCCTCTAACCAGATTAATATCAAAAATACGAAGTCACCTGGACAACCAGCCACCATATTAACAGCATTTACTCCTCCATGCTTGGGTAGATGATTGTCTTTCACATTAGGGCCCACATCCTTGAAAGATGGAATACCATACTTCACCAACTTATGCACCTCAGTCTTAAAAGGATAAAAACTCTCAATATTATACCCTGGTGCTCCTTGATGAAAAGCACATGTTTGGTCTGCCTTGTAATACCAAGGCAATGGTGATGGTACAGAAGGAGGTGGTCGGGTCTGAACTAATTTTTTTTGAATCAATGTAGGTAGTAACTCCATATAGCTCATAGGAATAGGGTCCTAACTCTCCCTTCTCTGATTATACCCTTGATTCCCCTGCTGGGACAGTCTCTGATAAGCAACGGTAGTTGGAGCTACACCCACAACTGGAGTAACTGAGGCGACTTGCTGATGACGCTGAGAATTCCTTCTAGGAGTATTAACCCTCCTCTCTTGCATGACAGCATTTGCATCCCCTTCCTTCTTCTTGGTAAACCCATAAGATATCTTCTTCACACCTCCAGATCCTTCACTTTTCGTTAAACGACCATCGCTTACAACCTCTTCTAAACGGATACCCATGCCTACCATTTCAGTAAAGTCACTTGGCGCACTTGCTACCATCCTCTCGTAGTAGAAAGCACCCAGAGTTTTCAAGAAAATATTAGTCATCTCCTTCTCTTTCATGGGAGGAATCACTTGGCGGCTACCTCACGCCATCTCTGTGCATATTCTTTGAATGATTCCCTATCTTTCTGAACCATGGCCCTGAGTTGATCACCGTCAGGCGCCATGTCCATGTTGTACTTGTATTGTTTGATGAACGCTTCTCTCAAGTCATTGAAAGTATGGATGTTGACATTGTCCAAACTCATATACCACTTCAGTGTAGCACCGGTCAAACTATCCTGAAAAAAGTGAATCAACAAACGCTGATCATCAGTTTGGGTAGACATTCTCCTTACATACATTACCAGATGAGCACGAGGGCAAGTGTTTCCCTTGTACTTTTCAAACTCCGGGACCTTAAACTTAGCAGGTATATTAACATTATGGACCAAGCATAATTCATTCACATTCTTCCTGAATAACTCTTTTCCCCTGAGGGCCTTAATCTCCCTCTGCATCTTGTCGAACTGCTCTTGAAAATCATCCATTCTGTCATTGAGACCCAAGTCTTCACTTGGTGAAGGGAAGGGACGATACATATCATCGTTAACAAATGGAACCATATTCACCGAAGGCGGTGGAGCAGGAACAATATTCACCACATGAGGTGCAGGAGTAATAATAGTCTGAATAACTGGAGTATCTTGAGAATTGGGGTACAATAGCTGCCCTTATTTAAGTTTCTTCTATCCGGAGATACGAAGGTTGAAAATCTTTGTGTCGACGCGATCGAAGATACTTAAATATAAAAACAAACCCTATTTTTGGCCCTAATATGCCATGTAGTGCTTATGAGCATGAATGCATATGAATAAAACCAAAGAGACGCAAAACACCACTGGGGATGTAGCAAAAAAAATACATAAACAAAAGAGAAACCCGACCAGAAAAATAAATCATTGTTGGATCAAAAGACCTGACTCAGAGAGGATGGTAAAAATGATCAAAGGATACACTAACTCCTACTGAAGGCAAAACTACCAACGTTCACTGAGGGTAGAAAGAGGAAAGAAATAACAACACCGATGTTCACTGACGGTGAGCTACCAACGTTCACTGAAGGTAGAAGGAAAATAAATATCATAGCATCGTCGTTCACTGACGATGAACTACCAACGTTCACTGAAGGTAGCAAAAAGATAATAATCACCAACTTTCACTGAAGGTGGCCTACCAACATTCACTAAAGGTAGAAAGAGAAAATATCATAGCACCGCCGTTCACTGATGATGAACTACCAACGTTCACTAAAGGTAGCAAAAAGATAACAATCACCAACTTTCACTGAAGGTGACCTACCAACTTTCACTGAAGGTAGAAATAGAAAATATCATAACACTGTCGTTCACTGATGATAAACTACCAAAGTTCAATGAAGGTAGCAAAAAGATAATAATCATAAACTTTCATTGAATGTGACCTACCAACTTTCACTGAAGGTAGAAAGAGAAAATATCATAGCACTGCCGTTCACTAACGATGAACTACCAACGTTCATTGAGGGTAGCAAAAATATAACAATCACCAACTTTCACTGAAGGTGACCTACCAACTTTCACTGAAGGTAGAAAGAGAAAATATATTTCCCATAAGATCCCCTCATCATACCATGTTTATTCCATCACAACAAGATCACATTAGGATTCTTGGTTTCCCTCCCTATATTTAGCTTTGCTCTTTGAGGAATCACCAAGCACCTTGACTTGTGTTCTTTTGTGATCATGAATATCTTTTTCTTGATTTCTTCTTTTAATTAATAAAATGCAATGTTGGTTTGTCTTGCTTGTTACTTATGTAGGTAAAGGTAATGAGATTCATCAAGTTGCTACATGGGTTCATGAGTTTATTTCCATGCCCTAGTCAATAAAGCTTGAGAAGTTCAAACCTCACCATTGTATTTTTTTTAGGAGGAAATGGCATGGAAAGGTTATTTTGGTTCACCATATTTCAAGATTATCAAATTTGGTTCAAAAGTACAAGGGATTGATTGGAGAAGTTGTCATGCTTGGACAAGGCTTTGTTCCCATTGGTCACAAATGCATATTTCTTTCAAATTATCAAGATATGGAAGTGGTTTTGGTGACTATGAGTTCTCATTTTCATCCTCTACAACTTTTATTTATAAAGCATTTATGTTGGTACAAGAAGTTTGTTCAAAATTGTCAAGGTTCCTCAAAGCATTTTCTTGATCTAGGAGATAGGGTTTTGAACTTCAAAGAAGTATATCTTGCTCATCTTTTAGTATTTTAGAGTGATTCCAAATACATCCTTCTCTTCAAAGGGTTATCAACAAATCACTTCAAAATTTTAAAGATTTTTCATGTGGAAGAAGCCTGATGATGAAGAAAGATTACAAGTCCTCCAGATGAACCCCCAATTTCTCATATGTGACTTAAAATGATCATAACTTGGTAAATTTTTATCACCTTGAGCCGATTCTTTTTCCACAATGATCTTTAGGAGGGTAAATTTATTCCTTATTTTATGTGAAAAGGGAGAAAATGGATAGAAGATGCCCTAAGGATACAAAAGAGTATAGGTCATTTCATGATTTTTTGCCAACTTCATCAAATCATAACTCTCTCAATTTTTTGATATTTTGAAGGGTTCAAGTTTAAAAATTTCATTCAAGAGGTCTATTTCATTCCATCTTTTTTGGTCAAGAGCAAATTCCAAAAGAAAGGCCATGTTGGGATGCAAAACATTATAGGTCACTTTTGAATAAAAATTTGAAATATTTCTAAGTATGGAAAGTCAACGTTTTTCCCCCAAGTTTGACTAAATGAATTTTCCAGCTCAAGCATCCATTTGATTCTATTCTTTTTCCATTGCAAAGCTTGTAACCTCATCTTTCTAAAGCATCAAGAATCATGCCTTAAGACCCCTTGAGTTGAGAATGCCATTGGATTGAACTTGGTAACTTGGAACTGAAGTTTCTTTATAAGTCAGAATTTAAAATTCATGTTTTTACCTCTAAACATCAAATTAGCGCGCGTTTGTGATGTAAACATGTTTAACCAAGTTGCCAAAGTTGATTAGAGCCTTAAAACGTAAGGATTGGATGAGTTTTGATGGAAATCCGATCACACTTTGCTCGTGCATCAGGTTCACACGATTTCCCTCCAAACTTCATCATTTCACACGCTTGAACATTCCATTTGATTCCCTATAAATAAAGGGTCAGCACCCATTCATTTCCTCAAGCTTTGAGAGCCAAAAACATTATGTCAAAACCTCACACGAGCTTGAAATTTTTGAAATCAGTTTGAGATTTCAGCCTTTTCCTCCAAAATTCTTTTCACATTCATCTTTCTTAAGCATCATACAAACTCTCCAGCACTTAAACCAAGCAAAATGAGCTATAGTCCAAGCTATAGAAGTCTTGTTTCAGAGCTTCTTTCTTGAACTTCGAAAAAGGTAGAATTCTCCATCATTTGGATCCAAATAAAGCACTAACCATTTCTACTCCTTCTCCTGATTCTAGTGCTTCTGACAATTTTTAAATTCATTGATAATTGAGAGAGAAATCTCAAATTGAAGGTGCTCTCTATTTTCTGGATTTTTTATTGATATATCTTTGCATACTTAATATAAATTTGGTGCAATGGTGGTGTTAGAATCGTCTTGAAGAGACGAATCCAGTGATACTGGTCTGGGATCCTAATTTTACCATTTGAAGGATCTCACAAAATCTCCATTGCAGGGTGGCTGGAGGTTGGAGACGATGACATGTCTCGTCTCAGCCAGTGATAGTGCGCCAAGCGTTTTAATTTTATTGGTTGTCCTTTTTCTGATTCCCCGCGCTTCCCACTAAGGTCCATATCAAGCACATCACGTTTGGTCCATTGAATTAGCTTACTAACGTGTTTTGACTATGATCTGATGGCCCATATCTTTTTGGTTATATTTTATTTTCTTATTTTTATATTTTAATTGATTTCATTTTCAAAAATTCATAACTCTTTTATTTTTTATCCAAAAATTATGAAAAAAATTCTCAAAAATACTTTGAATTATGTCTGATCTCATGACTATTTTTTCACATTTTTATTTTATTTGATATTTTTTATATTTTTTGCATTATTTACTTCCTTTTAATTACTTTAAAAATGCTTTCTGACTTTTATTTAATTCTAAAAAATTTCCTAAATATCATTTTGCATATTTCTGACTTTTTGAAAATTTTATGGAATTTTATATTAATGTTTACTATTTTTGACCTATTTTATTTTTGTTTGAACAATTTTAATTAATTTTAAAATATTTTCTGACTTTCAAAAATTGCCAAAAATTTTATAAAAATATTTGAGTCCATTTCTGATTTTTCTATGGCCTTACTTAATTTTTCTTGATTCATTTTAATATAGTTGATATTTTTATTTCTTAATGTATATATTAAATGCAATATTATTTTTGTGATTATTTTCTGGATGAACTTGGGTTGAATTTTGATCATGAACTTTATTAACATCATTGGATCCATGGTGTTGAGTCTAACTCCATAAAAATGGATGAATGATTTTAATAATAGTTTGATTTAAATTTAATTCAAATGTGGTTTGTATATTATTCCCCACCCCTCTCCATCTCATCCCTTTCTTATTGCACTAAGTGTTATTGGAGCATGATCTCTATATCATGTCTCAAAATAAATGGTGTATAGATTGCTATTGACCGGCCTCAAAATAGGTGCGACTTCTATATAAGTCCACTTACGATTGCTTAACATAGCGCTAAATTTTGTCCCGATTCGAATAGATGATCATTCGTGGCCCAAACCTATGTTTGCAAGCCCAAGTATATTAATTTGATCTCATTGATCCAATAACCTTGAGATTCATTGTGTGGAGGCTTTGGTTCTACCAATCCTCTAATGGATCTACAATACTTTTGGTCAACACGGATCACTTAAACATTGTTGATCATTAAATGGCACTTGTAAGGATTCCAAATGGGTGATATACTTGACAAAAATAAATTTCAACTTGTTGTGTGGAGGCTTTGGTTCTACCAATCCTCTAATGAGTTCCAAATGAATGTTTCAAGATGATCATCCAACTAACAACTAACCACTAATCACTAATAATTGATTTTACCTTTTGTTTTTACTTTATGCCCCTTTACTTTTTATGCTTTATGCACCATTTATTTTAAGCATTTACATTTCATGCTATCTTCATCTTTGCTCACTTGAGCCCTTTTATTTTTTTCTTCTAAGACACCTAATAATCAACATAAACCATAACAAAATTTAATGGTACTTTGACTATTTGGTTACTATCCTTGGCATTATGGAGTGTGGGACTTCTTGGACTTAGGATTAGAAACCTTGGCCTATGTTGGATACCTTGTCACCTTAATTTATATTTTGTCTAGAGGTCTTGAGATTTACCTAAATACATTGGGTTGTTTGTTTGTTTTGTGTGCAGGTTATTGTGATTACATACTTTGTTCGTAGTCTGGAATTCACCCGTATACAGTCGTTACTCTGCCCTTTTTTTTTGAAGACCTAATACACTTGAAGTTTGGTTCTCACAAGAGGTCTAGTATATTTGCTTGCTTTGTTTCACTCCAAAGAATGAGAATTATATCTTGGCTCATGATGTCAAGTATTGGCTTTTTGTTGGTTAGATTGTTCTTATCCCTAGCTTTTACATTATGCTTTAGGATAGTCTCTTCTTCTCCTCTCATTTTATTTAATTTCAAAAACCTTCTCCCTCTTTTTAAAAACTCTTTTTGCTTTTAAACTTGAACCACTTTGATAATAAACTTGGACTTAGGTCCATGCATTTTCAAAAACTTTTTTCATAAATAAACTTTAATCAACTTAATAATACATTGGCATTTTTTTGTTAGAAGACTAAAAGTCAATCAATCTCATTTCAAACAATTTTTGCCACTTTGGCTTTTTATTTTAAAACCTTTCTCAAAAGATTAGACTCTTGTCAATCCTTGTAGTGATGCAAACAACTATACTTCTATGATATGTAGTGAAGTGAGATATTTTCCACTTGGGTGTTGAGTGAGGCATTGTTGATTTTAAAATCCAAGCCATATCCTCCACTTTGAGATGATGCATATTCTCCTTTCTCATGATTGTGGGTAGTAAGTATGTTCTACACACGGACAATGACAATGATGTCTTATCTCATAAAAATTAACCAACACACTTACATTTTAAAATTTTTAAAGAGGAATTACGTGTACCCTGATCCCCTATTTCACAGAAGGTGGTACGTAGGCACTAAAGGTTCACAACCGTGGCGGATGCAAAAATGAATAACAAAATACTTATTTTCTCACCTCCACCATCTATTTTTATACAATATTTTTATAGCCAAAATAGACAGATTTTAGAAAGTGGTTCCTACAGAGTGCCGTAGATGTTTAGGGTGCTGATACCTTCCCTTTACATAACCAACCCCCTTACCTTGAATCTTTCCCCATCTTTTTTGGGTTATTCGCTATTTTCTTATTCCTTTGGAAACAATAAAGCGCGGTGGCGATTTTTATTTTTGATCTGTATAAGTATAGTCAATCCAATGGCTTAGTCTTGAACATTTCTACCGCTACACAAAGCAGTAACACAGTATAATAGAACTAATAATCTAGATGCAGATCAATGCACACATATACACATATAAACATATACACAGGTAAACACATATACATATGAACAAGATGTAAAGCTAAAAGAAATGTAAACACCTAAAAGACAATACAAACAAGAGATAGGGCTGACTCACTTAGGCATTCCCCTAGTGAAGTCGCCAGCTGAAGCAACTCGAGAAAATAAATCCCTGAAACAAACAATGAAGTTGCCATCGAATATTTATTTATCATGAGGAAGGGAAAGGAAAACATCTAAGAAAACCTAAAGAGGGTGAAATCAAGGTCTTATGACCAAGATATCGATTAAGAGAGTCGATTACGCGAGGGGAAGGTATTATCACCCCTAACGTTTATGGTACTCCACAGGATCCACTATTGTTGTCTAATCTAAAGGGTGTGTCTGAAATCTAAAAGCTAAGTTGTACAGGGAATGCATGAATGCAAAGGATTATATACATAAAAAAAAGTTTTTATTAGTTGTGTTTGCCTCAGTTGTGAACCTTTGTGCCTATGTACCACCTATATTGCAATAGGGATGAAGGCACTCGTAGTTCACCTAAAAAGGTTTGGTTGATTTCATGTTTTTATGAACAATGTTATCGAAGCATATCCTTTTTGAAAAAGTTTTAAAAGAAAAAGTTTGAAGAAAAAAAGGTTTGCATTGGTTGGTGTTTTTTATCTCAAAAAAGGATTTATCAATGTTAGAGTGTTTTGATGTTTGAACAAAGAAAAAGAGTTATATTCTTAAAATGGATATCAAAAGAAAAATCTAACAAAAGGTAAATTTTAATCCTACTTGTTGTCATGCTTGTGGACCTAAAGTTGGGATCAAGGGAATTCGACCTAATGTTGGTATACATGGTTATCAATCCTAAGGTCTAATTTGTTCAAACCTTGAACAAGAATGAACTAAATATTCTATGGGGAACATGTGATCACATAATAGAAGGAACACGTAAGCAATCAAGAACTTAACCAATACATGAAAGCAATCACACAACACATGAGAAGTATCCACTTGCTCAAGTAGCACATGCCTAACCAAGATATCGTGTTATCAAGGTAGGATAGGGAGGGCGATAACACCTAACCATGATATCGAGTCATCAAGGTAGGATAAAGGAAGGAGATACCTAACCATGATATCAAGTCATCAAGGTAGGATGAGGGAAGCTCTTAACCAAGACATCATGGCATCTAGGTAAGAAGTATGAAGGAATATCGGGTCTTAACCAAGATATCAATTCATCTAGGTAAGAAATATGGGAGAGGGGTAAACTCTTAACCATGGTATCATGTCACCAAGGTAAGAAGTAAAGAAAATAGGGAAATCGACTCTTAACCAAGATATTGTGTCATCTAGGAAAGATAAGAGAAAAGGTGTATGCCCAAAGCATCTAAGCACCTAACCATGATATCATGTCATCAAGATAGGAGATAAAAGCCAATATAGAAAAACATGAAGCATCAACGTTGACCAACGTGATCTAGATAAAAATTATGGGGGTCTATTATGAACCCTTTTCCACTCGACCAACTGTTGTACCCCAATTTTTGCCCCAAAATCCCTCCATTATACCATATTGATTCAATCACAATAAGATCACATTAGGGCTTTTGGTTCTCCTCTCTATCTTTAGCTTTGCTCTTTGAGGAATCACCAAGCACCATGACTTGTTTTTCTTTTGTGATCATGCATGTTTTGTTTTGACTTTCTGTAAGTGTTTAGTTATTGGCATGTATTTTTGGTAAAACCAGGTGTGTGAATGTCATGACCGATGTCATAACATTCTGAATTATTAGGTACTTTATGCAGAAAAAGAATGGCATACAGTAGCTTCTATTTATGAGTGTGTATCTGAGCATTTTGCAAAGATCACATTTATCACTTTCTACCAAAATCAGTAAACAGGAATTCTGTTGTCATAACAAATGTTAAGACATCCTGTACTGATCTAACAGTTATGCAGTTTGGTTAATTCTGAGATTTTTCAGGAATTTGGTTCATACATTCCAGAACAGAATCTCACGTGGACTTTAGGTTAACCTAGCTCAACTCTAATCGGGTTGATAAAGTCTTGTGACCAAGTCTTGAGGTTAACCCTAATTAACCCTAGCTTTTCGTGGAAGCCCTAACTGAAGAAACAACTGCATATATATTCAACAGGAAAGCTGATTGGAATTTAACTCTTAGACAGAATATCAATTAGGAGCTGTATAGTTTTAACTGTTGTAATCTAAGCAAGTATCATTGTGATAAGTGACTTGGAATAGGTTTTGATTGTAAGGGTTTTTGTATCACTCAAAGCTTTGAAGCAAGAGTGTTTGTGTCTCTTGACTAAAGCTTTGAAGCAAAGTCAAGTTAGGTTTATATATCACTCAAAGCTGTGAAGCACGAGTGCTTGTGTTACTTGATTAAAAGCTGTGAAGCATAATCAAGTGTATGTTCTGAAGAGTGTCTTCATTATTTCATTAGTCAATTGTTTAAGTATCACTGCTGTGATTGAGGGGGAATGAGTAGGAACTCAGGTTTAAGTTGAACTTAGATTGAAGTTGCATTGGGTAGGTCTTAAGTGAAGGAGATAAACTGGTTGGTTTATTCCTGAATTAATATCTCTTATAGTGGATTTCCTCCCTGGCTTGGTATCCCCCAGAGTAGGTGTTGTTTCACACTGAACTGGGTAAACAATTGACTGTGTTCTTTACTGTTTTTATTTACTGTCTTATAGAAAGTCAGATACGGTGTCATAACATTCACTGTGACATTGAGTATCTGCTGCCAGAATTTCAATTGGCATCAGAGCAGGCACCCTGCCAGTATTACTGGGTGAGATCTAGGGATATCACTTTCTGGCACTATGGACAAAGAAGGAGTTTTTGGAAACATACCACCCATTCTGGATGGATAAAATTATGACTACTGGAAATCTCGTATGATTGCCTTCTTAAAATCACTGGACAAAAAGGCTTGGAGAGCTGCTGACAAAGGATGGAACCATCCCACCATAACTGAGAAAGATGGGACAATCAGTCTGAAGCCTGAGGAAGAATGGAGCAAAGAAGAAGATAAGTTAGCCCTGGGTAATTCCAAAGCTTTAAATGCCTTGTTCAATGGAATTGATAGAAACATATTCAGACTGGTACATCAATGTGAACTGGCCAAGGAAGTTTGGGACACTGTCAAAACTACCCATGAGGGCACATCCAAAGTAAAAATGTACAGGCTTCAGATGCTGACTACCAAGTTTGAGAACCTAAGGATGATGGAAGATGAAACCATTCATGAGTTTCACATGAACATCTTAGAGATTGCCAACACCTCAGGAGCATTGGGAGAAAAGATGTCAGAAGAAAAACTGGTGAGAAAGATTCTCAGATCCTTGCCAAAAAAATTTGCAATGAAGATAACTGCTATAGAGGAAGCCCAGGATATCAGCAAGTTGAAGGTGGATGAACTCATTGGGTCTCTTCAGACGTTTGAGATGGGGATCAGTGAAAATGTTGACAAGAAGAACAAGAGCATAGCACTTGTATCCAACACTGAAGATGAAAACAAGGAGGATGAAGAAGAAAGTATTTCAGAAGCTATAGCCATGCTTGGAAGACAATTCAACAAACTCATCAAGAGAATGGATCCAAAGTCAAGGTCAAATGTTAAGAACATTTCTTCTGACATTAACAGATCTTATGACTCCAGCAGAAAACCAAGGTCTGAAGAGAAGGGAAATCAAAGCAGAGGAATTCAATGTCATGGATGTGAAGGATATGGGCACATTCGAGCTGAATGTCCTACCTTTCTTAAGAAACAAAAGAAAGGAATGTCTGTTACCTGGTCTGACTGTGATTCAGAAAGTAATTCTGAAGAAGAATCTGCCAAACTAGTTACTGCACTAACTGGTGTTTGTACCTCTGAAAGTGACACTAGTGATGAGGAAGTGACATTTGAAGAACTGGCTGATACCTACAAGAAATTATGTATCAGAAGTGCTGACGTTTGTCTGCAAAATGAGAGACAAACAAAACTCATAATAAAGTTGGAGGCTGAAAAAAGGGCAGACATTGAAACTATAAGTCATCTAGAAGAGGAAGTTCAAATGCTGAACTCAAAACTGAACCAGATGACCAAATCTGTCAAGATGCTGACAAATGGAACTGACAAATTGGAAGAAATCCTTCAGGTTGGACAAAATGTGGGAAACAAGTCTGGTCTAGGATTTGTGGTAGCAAAGAAATCTGGTGCAGACAAGAAGATCAGACCTGATAAACAAATGTCAAAGCAGATGTCACAACACAACACTCAACATCGGGAACAGAGAAATATGAAGAAAAAATACCAAAGATGGATATGTCATCATTGTGGGAGGTTTGGTCACATAAAGCCATTCTGCTTCAGATTGTATGGATACCCTAATCAGAACCCAGGTGTCAAACCTAAGTCTAACAAGGTACCACATACTCCACAATGGAAGAAAAAGGCTACTGCCCTGATAGCCCACACTTCACTTAGAGTCTCTGCAAAGGAAGACTGGTACTTTGACAGTGGGTGCTCTAAGCACATGACTGGAATCAAGAACCTTCTCAATAATGTCAAACCTCACACCACTAGTTATGTGACCTTTGGAGATGGTGCTAGAGGAGAAATCAAAGGAGTTGGTAACTTGGACTGCCCTGGAGTTCCAAATCTAAATGAAGTACTATTGGTAAAAGGCCTGACTGCTAATCTCATTAGTATCAGTCAATTATGTGATCTAGGATTCAAGGTCAACTTCTCAAAATCTGAATGTCTTGTAACTAATGAAAAACAAGAAATTGTAATGAAAGGAGTCAGATCTAAAGACAATTGTTACTTGTGGGAACCTGAGAACACTAATTACTCCACTGTGTGTTCTATTTCCAAAGAAGAAAAAGAGGTGAAACTGTGGCACCAAAAACTTGGCCACCTTCATCTAAGAGGAATGAAAAGGATTATATCCATGGAGGCAGTCAGAGGGATTCCAAGACTGCAAATTGATGAAGGGAGAGTTTATGGTGAATGCCAGGTTGGTAAGCAGACTAGGATGTCACATCCAAAGTCAAGACATTTGACCACCTCTAAGGTTCTAGAACTTCTACATATGGATCTGATGGGACCAATGCAGGTGGAAAGTCTTGGTGGAAAAAGATATGCATATGTTGTTATGGATGATTTTTCCAGATTCACCTGGATTAACTTCATTAGGGAAAAATCTGATGTGTTTGAAGTTTTTAAAGAACTGTGCAAAAGAATTCAAAGAGAAAAAGAAGGGTGTATTGTCAGAATCAGAAGTGACATGGCAAGGAATTTGAAAACAGTAAGTTTAATGAGTTTTGTTCCTCAGAAGGAATTAGTCATGAATTATCTTCTCCTACAACTCCTCAACAAAATGGAGTTGTAGAAAGGAAAAATAGGACCATACAGGAATCTGCCAGAGCTATGATACATGCCAAAAGACTTCCTATTCATTTTTGGGCTGAAGCTATGAATACAGCCTGTTATGTCCATAACAGAGTCACTTTGATAAAGGGAACCTCATCCACCATTTATGAACTCTGGAAAGGAAGAAAGCCAACTGTGAAGTACTTCCATGTATTTGGCAGCAAATGCTATATTCTGGCAGATCGTGAACAAAGGAGAAAGTTGGACCCTAAAAGTGATGAAGGTATATTTCTAGGATACTCCTCCAACAGCAGAGCTTATAGGGTATTCAATTCTAGGACCAAAGTCATGATGGAATCAATAAATGTCATAGTTGATGATTATCATGAAGAGACAGATGTCCCTTGTAATGTTGAGACATTCTTTGAGACTCCAACTCAACAGAATGACCTTCCTAACACCACTACAGCAGACTCTGAATCCAAGGAAGCTAGAAAAATCCCTTCCATCAGAATTCAGAAAGATCATCCTAAAGAACTCATCATAGGGGATCCTAACAGTGGAGCCATTACAAGATCTAGAGAAATCATCTCAAACTCTTGCTTTGTGTCTAAAATTGAACCAAGAAATGTTAAGGAGGCTTTAACTGATGAATACTAGATTGGTGCAATGCAAGATGAATTGAACCAATTTAAGCAACATGAATTTTGGGAGTTAGTTCCTAGACCAGAGGGAACAAACATCATTGGCACAAAATGGATATACAAGAACAAATCAGATGATGAAGGAGTTGTCACTAGGAATAAGACAAGACTTGTTACCCAAGGATACACTCAAGTTTAAGGGGTTGATTTTGATGAGACCTTTGCCCCTGTAGCCAGACTGGAATCTATCAGACTCCTATTGGGAATTGCTTGTCTCCTGAAGTTCAAGCTATTTCAGATGGATGTAAAAAGTGCCTTCCTAAATGGGTACTTAAATGAGGAAGTTTATGTGGAACAGCCTAAAGGTTTTGTGGATCCAAACCACCCTGATCATGTCTACAAATTGAGGAAAGCACTATATGGCCTGAAACAAGCTCCTAGAGCATGGTATGACAGGTTAACAAAATTTATCTCAGACAAAGGATACAGAAAAGGAGGCTTGGATAAAACCCTCTTTGTCAAAAATGAAGGAGGGAAGTTAATGGTAGCTCAAATATATGTTGATGACATAGTGTTTGGGGGAATGTCTGAACAAATGGTTAAACATTTTGCTGACCAGATGCAGGCTGAATTCGAAATGAGTCTCATGGGAGAACTGACTTATTTTCTTGGACTGCAAGTCTCACAGATGGAGGACTCAATCTTTCTATATCAAAGCAAGTATGCAAAGAACATTGTCAAGAAGTTTGGTATGGAGAATGCCAGTCACAAAAGGACTTCTGCACCTACTCATTTAAAGCTATCCAAAGATTCAAGTGGGGTTAAGGTGGACCAAAGTCTGTATAGAAGCATGATAGGAAGTTTGCTGTACTTAACAGCCAGCAGACCTGACATTGCCTTTTCAGTTGGAGTTTGTGCAAGATACCAAGCTAATCCTAAAGTCAGTCATATCAACCAAGTGAAGAGAATTTTGAAGTATGTAAGTGGAACTTACAACTATGGCTTGCTATACTCTCATGGCTGTGAACCAAATCTGACTTGTTATTGTGATGCTGATTGGGCTGGAAGTGCTGATGATAGAAAAAGCACCTCTGGAGGATGTTTCTTCTTAGAAAATAATCTGGTTTCCTGGTTCAGCAAGAAACAGAACTGTGTGTCTCTCTCTACTGCTGAAGTTGAATACATTGCAGCTGGTAGTAGCTGTTCACAAATGATCTGGATGAAACAGATGCTTACTGAGTATAATGTCACACAAGATGTTATGACATTGTACTGTGACAATCTGAGTACAATCAACATTTCCAAGAATCCTATTCAGCATAGAAGAACCAAGCATATTGACATTAGACATCACTTTATCAGATACCTTGTAGAAGAGAAGACGATTAAACTGGAACATGTTGCCACTGAGCTACAGCTGGCTGACATTTTTACCAAGGCACTTGATGCAAATCAATTTTAAAACTTGAGGGGCAAGTTGGGTATTTGCCAACATGAGGAATTGTAGCAATTAATTTTTCTTAAAACAAGGGTTGAAGGAGTTGTTTTTGTTAAGTCTATTTTGATTGGGTTAATCATATGTTTTCCCTTTTCTTTCAAAATTATTAAGAAGTTGAATAGACACTCATTTGCCTCCTTCCTCTCTCGACTCTGCAACAAATCCCATTCTCTCAATCAAAGTTTTCTCTCTAGTTGCTACTGGTTTTCTAAGACTGTCAAAATGTCTCAAACATCATCCTCATCCAAGACGACCGTTTCATCCTCATCCTCTAATTGAGATTCTCGGGCAATCACATCATGCATGGATTCTGAAGTCCTGGAGATTACTCCTCTTAGAGAAATGGCAACTAACCCCTCCAAGGTCAAAAAGCTGAGAACAAGGCATGCAGGAAGGTCTCAAGCTACTTCATCCGGTAATCCCTCTCAACCTTCATCTTCTGTCCCAAATAGGGAAGGATCAGCTTATGTTCATCAAGCAATAGCGAGGCTTGGTACAAGAATTCTGAGTGAGAACCACTCTGTACCTGGGATTTCTGTTCCATTAAATCAAGAATCAGCAAGCCCAAATGTTGAAGTAAATCCAGATGTCTCTAAGAATGTTGAGACACCAAATGACAACATTCAGAAATCATCTGAAAATCTTGATGATATCCAGAACCCTTCAGAGAAGAATGTTGAACCACCAGTTATTGATATGGATGAAGAATATTCAGACAATGACCTAATTGCAAATATCAACCCTAGTATAGCTAGGAGAATGATGAACAGAAAAGGTAATCAGGATGCTGCAAAATGTTTGACCAAAGAGAAGACTGCTGATATTGCTCACAAGAAAACCAGGTCTGAAGGCAAGACTGGTGTAGAAACTGTGAAGACTGGACTGTCCAAAGGGAAGGTGAAAGCCCGAGTACATGGTGGGAGTCTCTCAAAGCATGTGAGACAACCAATAGCAAGGAAGAGGAAAGAGCTTGAACCTTCTCATTCTGATGAGGAATCAAAATTTGAAATTGATGCTGAAGACATTCCTCTCAGAAGGAAACTCCCTTCTAGGAAAATGACTAAAGTTCCTGAAGTCCCCACTGACAACATTTCATTTCACCACCCTGAAAATGCCAACAGATGGAAGTATGTTTGCTTGAAGAGAATAGCCTTGGAAAGAGAACTGAACAATGGTGCCATGGATTGTAAGGAAATCATGGACCTAATCAAAGCTGCTGGACTAATGAAAATTGTGGTAAAGTTTACCAAATGCTATGAAAATCTGGTCAAGGAATTCATAGTGAATTTGTCTGATGAATGTGCTGATGGAAGGTCAGCTGACTTTGAATGTGTCTATGTGAGAGGAAGAAAGGTTAATTTCTCTCCCTCTGAAATTAACAAATTCCTTGGAAGATCAAATGAGGCTTGCCCTGAACTAGAAGTTACTGACAATGAAGTATGCCAAACCATTACTGCAAGACAACTCAAGTGGTGGCCCTTAAAAGGCAAGCTGAATGCTAGCAAGCTAAGCATGAAATTTGCCATCCTGCACAAGATTGGTGCAGCCAACTGGGTTCCTACCAACCATAAATCAACCATCTCCACAGGATTGGGGAGATTCATTTATGCTGTTGGAACCAGGTATGAATTTGACTATGGCAGGTATATTTTTGATCAAACTTTAAAACATGCTGGAAGCTATGCTGTTAAAGGCCCTATTGCCTTTCCCTCCCTTCTATGTGGAATTGTCCTTGCTCAGTACCCTGACATCCTAGTGGAAAGAGATACTGTGTGCAAAAGAGCTCCTGCTCTTGGGTTACACTACAAGCTATTTCAGGGATCTCATGTTCCTGACATTGTCATGACATCAGCTGAGACATCAACTGTCAAAACTCAGTCCAAAAATTCTGATGTTATAGCTGTGCTGAAGGAAACCTGCAAAGAACTGGAGACAAGGAAAAGGACTCTTGAGAACCTAATTGCCAGATTAGAACAGGAGGAGACTGAAGGACACAGAAGGGAAGAGGATGCTGCTGAAGATCAGCTCAATGCTGAAGAAAGTGCCTCCTCTGAAGATGACAGTGATTGAAGCGTGGTGGAGTTGTCAAGCTTGCTGCTGGTTCCTGTTGCTGCATATGAATTCAGATTTGTTTTGTTGTTTTTCTTACTCATTTTGGATGACTGTATAACATATAAGTACATGTATCTTTGGCCTATTTGTGGCTAAAGAGGGGGAGATATTTTGTGTTAATTACTTGGTAGACATCATTTTTTTTCTGCAGACATATTATTTCTGCTGCTCTCTATTCTCTGATTGCTTAGGGGTTTTAGCCAAAAATTTGCCAAAGGGGGAGTTTGTAAGTGTTTAGTTATTGGCATGTATTTTTGGTAAAACCAGGTGTGTGAATGTCATGACTGATGTCATAACATTCTGAATTATTAGGTACTTTATGCAGAAAAAGAATGGCATACAGTAGCTGCTATTTATGAGTGTGTATCTGAGCATTTTGCAAAGATCACATTTATCACTTTCTACCAAAATCAGTAAACAGGATTTCTGTTGTCATAACAAATGTTAAGACATCCTGTACTGATCTAACAGTTATGCAGTTTGGTTAATTCTGAGATTTTTCAGGAATTTGGTTCATACATTCCAGAACAGAATCTCACGTGGACTTTAGGTTAACCTAGCTCAACCCTAATCTGGTTGATAAAGTCTTGTGACCAAGTCTTGAGGTTAACCCTAATTAACCCTAGCTTTTCGTGGAAGCCCTAACTGAAGAAACAACTGCATATATATTCAACAGGAAAGCTGATTGGAATTTAACTCTTAGACAGAAGATCAATTAGGAGCTGTATAGTTTTAACTGATGTAATCCAAGCAAGTATCATTGTGATAAGTGACTTGGAATAGGTTTTGATTGTAAGGGTTTTTGTATCACTCAAAGCTTTAAAGCAAGAGTGTTTGTGTCTCTTGACTAAAGCTTTGAAGCAAAGTCAAGTTAGGTTTATGTATCACTCAAAGCTGTGAAGCACGAGTGCTTGTGTTACTTGATTAAAAGCTGTGAAGCATAATCAAGTGTATGTTCTGAAGAGTGTCTTCATTATTTCATTAGTCAATTGTTTAAGTATCACTGCTGTGATTGAGGGGGAGTGAGTAGGAACTCAGGTTTAAGTTGAACTTAGATTGAAGTTGCATTGGGTAGGTCTTAAGTGAAGGAGATAAACTGGTTGGTTTATTCCTGAATTAATATCTCTCATAGTGGATTTCCTCCCTGGCTTGGTAGCCCCCAGAGTAGGTTTTGTTTCACACTGAACTGGGTAAACAATTGACTGTGTTCTTTATTGTTTTTATTTACTGTCTTATAGAAAGTCAGATACAGTGTCATAACATTCACTGTGACATTGAGTATCTGCTTCCAGAATTTCACTTTCCTTTTAATTAATAAAATGCAATGTTGGTTGTGTTACTTGTTAATAATGTAGGTAAAGGCAACGTGGCTTAGCAAGTTGACCCATGGGTTCATGAGTTTATTTCCATACCCTAGTCAATAAAGCTTGAGAAATTAAAACCTCACCTTTGAAGTTGTTTTGGAAGAAATGGCATGGAAAGGTTTATTTTGGTTCACCACATTTCAAAGTTATCAAGATTGATTCAAAATTACAAGGGGTTGATTGAAGAAGTTGTCATGGTTGGACAAGGCCTTGTTCCCATTGGTCACAAGTGCATATTTCTCTCAATTCTCAAGATATGGAAGTGGTTTTGGTTGATATGTGTTCTCATTATCATCCTCAACAACTTCTATCTACAAAGAAAAAGTTTTAGTACAAGAAGGTTGTTTAAAATTGTCAAAGTTCCTCAAAGCATTTTCTTGATCTAGGAGTTAGGGTTTTGAACTTCAAAGAAGTATATCTTTCTCATCTTTTGGTATTTCTGAGTGATTCCAAAAACATCCTTCTCTTCAAATGGTTATTAACAAATCACTTCAAAAGTTTCAAGGAGGTTTCATATGTAAGAAACTTGATGAAGAAGAAAGATTATAAGTCCTCCAGATAAACCCCCAATTTCCCATGTGTGACTTCAAATGATCATAACTTGGTCAATTTTTGTCCCCTTGAGCCCACTCTTTTTCCATAATCATCTTGAGGATTTGAACTTTATTCCTTCTTTTATGTGCAAAGTGAGCAAATGGATGGAAGATGCCCTAAGGATACAAAAGATTATAGGTCATTTCATGATTGTTTGCCAACTTCAACAATTCATAACTCTCTCAATTTTTGGATACTTTGAATGGTTAAATTTTCAAAATGTCATTCAAGAGGTCTATTTCATGCCATCTTTTTTGGTCAAGAGCAAATTCCAAGAGGAAGGTCATGTTTGGATGCAAAACATTATAGGTCACTTTTGAAGAAAAACTTGAAATATTTCTAAGTATGGAAAGTCAACTTCTTTTTCCCAACTTTGACTCATTGCAACTTTCATCCCAAACATCCGTTTGATTCCATTCTTTTCCCATTGCAAAGCTTGTAACCTCGTCTTTCTAAATCTTCAAGAATCAGGCCCTGAGACCCCTTGAGTTGAGAATGCCATTGATTTGAAATTGGTAACTTCAAACTGAAGTTTCATCACAAGTCAGATTTTGAAATCTTTGTTTTGGCTTCTAATCACAAGTTTTTCACGTGTTTTTGCTTCTAATCATGTTTAGCAACTTTCCAAAGGCGTTTAGCATCATGAAACGCACGATTTGGTTGAGTTTTGATGCTAAACAAGTCACACATTGTTCATGCTGCAGACTCCCCACGATTTCCCTCCAAACTTCATCATTTCACACGCTTAAGGATCCCATTTATTCACCTATAAATAGAGGGTCATCCCCCATTCATTTCCTCAAGCTTGAACAGCCAAAATCACCCTGCCAATCTCATTCCATAACTCACTTTTCTGGAACTTCGAAATCAGTGTTCAAGCCTTTTTCAATTAATTTTTTCTATTAATTCACCTTGCTTGATCTTCCCTAGAGCTAACCATACAATTAACTTCAAGAATCATGACCTATATTGATCCATAGAAATCCATTTACAAAGCTCTTCAACTGAACTTCAATAGGTAGATTTCTCCATCAATTCTTTCAAACTTTAATATTATTGTGAAGCTCTCATTGCCTTGGTTCTAATCGCAACACTTGCTTTTAACTGGAAACACGTTTTGACCATGAAATTTCAAATCCCTTTTCAAAACTTCTCTTCCAAATTGCTTGAGTTATAATTTATATAAATTTTTCGCGAAGGTGTGGTTGTCTTCGTCTTGATGAGACAAAACGAATGGCATAGGTCTGAGCTTCTGATTTTACAGTTTGAGAGACCTATATTTCACGTTGGCTGGAGGTTGAAGATGACCAACGTGTCATCTTCCAACCAATGATGGCGTGCCATTTGTTTGTTTGTTTTTTAATTTCTGATTTAATTATTGATCTAGTGTTTTATTCACTAAAGTTCATAACATGTACAGCGCGCCAGGTCCACTTGATCTGTTTACTAACGCGTTTTGAAAATGATCAGATGACCCATATTTTTTTGATTTGATATTTTATTTTCTGATTTTCATTTTAATTGATTTAAACTTCAAAAAATCATAGAAAATTCATTTTAAGTTCAAAAAATCTGAAAAACTCATGAAAAATATTTTTGAATTTTCTTTTTCTGATTTTTATTTTTTTACAATTTTATTTTGTGTTTTGATATTTTTTATAAATTTTCACTTTATTTGAATTGTTTTAAATGTTTAAAAATACTTTTATGCATTTTTAAATTCTGAAAAAAATATGGAATGATCCAATGATATTGTGACAAATATTGGTGACCACATTTATTTTTGGTTTCTGACTTTTTTATTTTTTTTAATCATTTTTGGTTTATTTTACTCGTTTCTTTTAATTTTAAAAATAGTTTCTGACTTTAAAAAATTACCAAAAATTTTATAAAAATATTTGAGTTCATTTCTGATTTTTCTATGGTTTTACTTAATATTTCTTGATTAATTTGAACATGGTTGATATTTTTCTCTTTTTTTCTATTTTAAAACAGTTTAAAATCCTTTTTAATGTATATACTAAATGTAATAATATTTTGTGATTATGTTCTGGCTGATCTTGGGTTTAATTTTTTATCATGAACTTTGTTAACATCATTGGATCCATAGTGTTGAGTCTAACTCCATAAAAATGGATGAATGATTTTAATAATAGTTTGATTAAATTTTTAATTCAAATGTGGTTTGTATATTCCTTCTCACCCTTCTTCATCTTATCCCTTTCTTATTGTACTAAGTGTTATTGGAGCATGATTTTTATATCATGTCTCAAAACAAATGGTGCATAGATTGCTATTGACCGACCTCAAAATAGGTGCAACTTCTATATAAGTCCACTTACGATTGCTTAACATAGCGCTAAATTTTATCCCGATTCGAATAAATGATCATTTGTGGCCTAAACCTATGTTTGTAATCCCAAGTATGTTAATTTGATCTCTTTGATCCGATAACCTTGAGATTCATTGTGTGGAGGCTTTGGTTCTACCAATCCTCTAATGGATCTACATCACTTTTTGTCAACGCGGATCACTTAAACATCGTTGATCATTAAATGGTACTTTTGAGAATTTCAAAATGGATGATATACTTGACAAAAAGCAAATGCAACTTGTTGTGTGGAGGCTTTGGTTCTACCAATCCTCTAATGAGTTCCAAATGCAAGTTTCAAGATGGTCATCCAACTAACCACTAATTAATAATAATTGACTTTATTTTGTGTTTTTATTTTATGCTCTTTTATTTTGTGCACCATTTACTTTAGAATTTACATTTCATGCTATTTTTCATCTTTGCTCACTTGAGCATTTACTTTCTTGTCATTTTTATTTTGCTCACTTGATCTTTTCTTTTATTTTTGAAGATACTTAATAATTAACATGAACCATAAAAAGCTTTAATGATACTTGGACTATTTGGTTACTATCCTTGACATTATGGAGTATTGTACTTCTTGAACTTAGGGTTAGAAACCTTAGCTTATGTTGGAGACCTTGTGACCTTAATTGATATTTTGTCTGGAGTTATTGAGGTTTACCTCAAGATATTGGGTTGTTTGTTTGTTTTGTGTGCAGGTTATTGTGATTACATTCTTTGTTTGCAATCTGGAATTCATCTGTATAGAACCGTTACTCTGCTCAATTTTTTTATGAAGACTTAATACATTTGAAGTTTGGTTCACTCAAGAGGTCTAGTATCTTTACTTGTTTGGTTTCAATCCAAAGAATTGGAATTCTATCTTGACTCATAATGTCAAGTATTGATTCTTGTTGGTTAGATGGTTCTTCTCCCTATCTTTTACCTTATGCTTTAGGATAGTCCCTTCTTCTCCTCCCATCTTCTTTAATTTAAAAAATCTTCTCCCTCCTTTTTAAAACTCTTCTTGTTTTTAAACTTGAATCACTTTCATAATAAACTTGGACTTATGTCCTTGCATTTTTAAAACCTTTTCATAAATAAAACTTCAATTAACTTAATAATACCTTGACATTTTTTTGAGAAGACTAAAAGTCAATCAATCTCATTTCAAACCATTTTGCCACTTTGGACTTTTCTTTTAAAACTTTTCTCAAAATATTAGACTCTTGTCAATCCTTGTAGTGATGCAAACAAGTATACTTCTACAATATATAGTAAAGTGAGATATTTTCCACTTAGGTGTTGAGTGAGGCATTGTTGATTTTAAAATCCAAGTCATATCCTCCACTTTGAGATGACGCAGATTCTCATTCCTCATAATTGTGGGTAGTAAGTATTTTTTCCACACGGACAATGACGATGATGTCTTATCTCATAAAATCAACCAACACACTTGTGTTTTAAATTTTTTAAAAGAGGAACTATGTGTGCCCTAATCCCATATTGCACGGAAGGTGGTATGTAGGCGCTAAAGGTTCGCAACTGTGGAGGGTGCAAAAATCATAAAAAAATACTTCTTTTCTCACCTCCACCATCTATTTTACATACAACATGTTATAGCCAAAATATACAGATTTTACAAAGAGGTTCCTGCAGAGTACTAGAGATGTTTAGGGTGCTAATACCTTCCCTTTGCATAAACAACCCCCTTACCTTGAATCTTTCCCCCTCTTTTTGGGTTACTCGCTCTTTTCTCATTCCATTGGAAATAATAAAGCGCGGTGACGATTTTTATTTTGATCTGTATAAGTTTAGTAAATCCAATGGCTTAGTCTTAAACATTTCTACCGCTACACCAACTAGGTAATAAGAGTAGCACAATTCATAGCATCGACATACGATGTAAACTACAAATGACCTGGGGACTTGAAATGGCGGGTGTTGTACCCCAAAATTTGCCCTCCCATATTCTTCAAAGTTTGTCAAGAGTCATCTTCAAATGGTTCAAGATTTCTCAAGGATTGCACAGTCCCAACCACCTCCTAAGCCAGTCAAAATTAGGGTTTTGATTCCTTCAATGGATTTGAGGTTTTCAGTGGTCCAATCAAGTCCCATAGGCCCATATATATTGTCAAGGATCTACATGCCAAGTCTCAAGACTCACAGAGGCAAATTGCACAGTCAAAAACCCTATTTGGTTCACAATCAACTGCATGGGCAAAATGGTCATTTGGCAGTCAAAAGTCAAATTTTTTGGTCAACATCTTATTTTGAGCACACAATCATCATTTTATCAAGTCTTGATCATGATTCCACAAGCATGGCTCAAAAAAATCATCAAGATGTCAACAGTTACTATTTTTGGACAGTAGAAAAGTAAATTGTATCTTGACCAGGGCATAACTTTTTCATGGTTCATCAGAAAAATCCCATCAATTGCTCATTTTGAAGGGGATGACATTTCCTTCAACTCATATTCACATTCCAAGTCCAATAAATTCTCTCACAAAAAGTTATCAATTTCTACATTATAGGTCAATTTCAAAAGTCAACAAAAATGCACTTTAAGTCAAAGACCATAACTTGAGATTGGTAAATCCAAATGACATGGGACCAAAGGCATTGGTTAGAGGACTTCAAGAACTTTCCAAAATGTCCAAGAACATGTTCATATGATCAAAATTGAGCAAGATATGCATTGGAGAAGTTGGGAAATTTTTGTGAATTTGCAAAAGTCAACTTTGCTCAAAACACATCATTTTTGCTAATGGGCCTCAAATTCCTTCTTGAAACTTTATCCAAGGCTTATGCACGACCCATTGAGATTAAATGGAATTATTTTCTTATTTTATATTAATTAATTGAATTTTTAATCAATATTAATTCATTTAATTCATTTAATTGTAGGAAAATATCAAGATATCGTTTTGCAATCTTTTCATGAAGCAAATATGACCTACATATGCTGGAGATTTCGTGTGCACATCAAGGGGACCAAAATCTCCAAAATTAGCAAGTTTTGTCAATCAAAAAGATTGGAAAATATTTGATTTTCAATCAAATATTGAAACCATAATTCCATGGATCTTTGACCAAGAGTGTAACCTAATTCCCTTCCATTATATATACAGAACCTAACCCTAATGCCATACACGTGAGAATTACTGCAGAAAGCCATAAACCACATTGAAAAAAATCAAGAAAAAGCCAAAACAGTTTTCCAGGTTCCAGGCCCTTTCAAAGCAATTTGAGGATTCAAACACATTGCTAGAACTCCCAGAAACGTTTTGGAATCAAAACCAAGTGCTCAGGCCTAAGAAATCGCTCCACACGAACTCACGGTTTGCATATTTATCTCATAATCGTAATTCATTATTCATGCATCATTAACGAGATTTTTTGTGTGCTTTGCATTGCTAGAACCTCTCTGAAGCTAATGGCACAGGTGAATTGCATTATGGTGTCCTGAATCACAAATCACCATTGACGAATTCTAGGTTTTCCAAGCTTCCAAATTGGGGCTTTTCAGTATAGGAAAAATCAAGCTTCATAAGACCTATGGTTAAACTCAGGAGATTTAGACGAATTGAACCCAACCATCGCGCCATATTTATATAGCCTGTAGGGCTATTCGCTATTTTTCCTCATGTTATTTTGTGGGGGTTAAAAACCCCCGCTATCTGTTTGTTATTTTGCAGGTTTCAGCGAAGAAGACAAGACGTGGAAGCATGGGAGTGGTTCATTCAAATATAACGCGTGTGATTTTATTTCCAGCATAATTCTTATGTTTTATATATTATATTTGTTTGTTGTCATAATAACAGATGCAAGCAATTGGCCTAGTGGAGCGTGCGCTGTCCAAGAACCATTGGAACCTGGGTTCGATTCCCAGGTCCACCCAAAATTCCATATTATTTTGTTTAACGTGATTGTGTGCAGGCTATCCAAAACATTCCACCATGGACTCTCACAAATCAATGCGCCATGTGTCCACTATCACAAATCCAATGGTCAAAAGATGAAGATCATGATATTCTCCAGTCAATGCGGGCGTGGATGATCCAGAAAGTCAACGAAGGCTTGATGTTAATGGGCCTTGGAAATGCTTGCAAGCCTCCATTCAGGGCCCATCGCCCCCTGGTTTAATTATTTCTCTTCTTTTTTATTTTGTTTTCTTTTAATTATTTTATTAACTACTATTATTATTATTTAACTAACAAATAATTATTTTTATAATTAATTCAGAAAACAATATTTTTTTATTATTATTAATTATTAATTTCATCTTAATTAATTATTTTGTAAATAAACACTAACATGAATTAATTTAGTTTAATTAGGTTTAATTTTAATTTTCTTTTACACTAAATAAAATAAATTAGACTTAGGGTTTTTTTTTACTAACTTTTGACCTTTTCTTTTTATTTTCATCAAAAACATAAAAAACATAAAAAATACTTTTTCTTTTAATTAATTAATTAATTAGTTATTAGGTTTAATTTGAATTAATTGCAACAAAAAGGACCAATTTCATTCTTTTCTCAAAAAAAGGGTCAAAATCCTAAGGACGTCCCAATTCAATTCTTTCGCGCACTATTATTTATTTGATCATATTGATGTATCTGCTCCGAGAATGTAATAGATAATTAGGACTTTTATCGCTTTCTTTTATCTTTTCGCATTTATTTTCAAGGGTTATGTTTTTGGCGATGTAAATACCCGACGCCTTGTAATAGCGTAGATTCAATTTTCCGCAATTTATTTCCTGCAAATTATTAACTGTTAACTATGCATGACAAGACTTGTGTGAAATAAAATCAATCCGTAGCTCACCATGAAATATGCAAAGACAATTTAACATGAAATCTGACACACGTGCACATGCCACTCTTAGGGTACGCCTCACTTGGTTTCCTCGAGGTGGTCATCAAGTATAGGGTGTTTTAGAGGTCGCCCTCCTGTCTAAAGATTCAGTTGCCTCGAAACGGTTGCCTCGGATAAAAAGGATCTAGGACATTAGGGTTACCGCTAAGGCGTCCTACTATTGTTTTGGTGACCACACATGTCCCTAATAATCGAATTGACCCGAATACCTCCAACGACGGTGCTACCTACTTCTCAATAGTGGGATAGTACTGTCTAAAGGACTCTTACACAGCCTAATTCCTTAGAGTAGGTAGATTCTCCTGGGTACTTGCTCTCTCAAAAACAAACAAAACAACTTTTCGCACCTACACTTTCTAAAAGTTTTCAAACAAAACATTTCATACACTCTTGAGGACAGATACAAGAGTTACTTAGAAATTTTTCAAACAAAACTTTTTCAAAACCCACACACACTTGAAAAGCAAACAAATTTTGAAAACATAAGAGCAAGTACCTAAGAGCCCGTGGATAACCACGGATAGAAAGGGTGCTAACACCTTCCCTTTCTATAATCTACCTCCCGAACCGAGAAACATCTTGAAAAGGAACTTTGCTGTGCTTTTGTCCTTTCCTTGTTGGAGAACATAAAAGACGGTGGTGACTTTTGCTTACCGCGACATTTTGCGAACCAGCTTTAAAATAGTCAGTTCTATTTCCACCGATCACAGAACTGGCGACTCTGCTGGGGAATATTGAATAAGTGAGGTGTACCTTAGGATTAGACCACTCTTATGTTTTCAATTGTATGTCTTGATTGCTTTTATATTTGTGGGCTTGCATCGGAGTTTCACAGATCCTAACCCGGATCTGGGGAATACCCTTTTAGGTAGCATAAGCTGTGAGGGACCTTTCCGGCGTGGACCGACACGGGTGAAGCAGTGGCTACGTTGGTGTGACACCTTGGTCTGTACCGATATCCCTTGTGTTGCAACGAGGAGAATATGGGTCTTCTGAGGAGTCGTTAAGCACCAACCGACCTTAGAACCCTAATTTGACCCAACTTGGCCATAGAATAGTAGCAGTATGCTACACTCATTGAGGCTAAACTCTCGCGATGGTTCTGGCCGCAAGAAAAGATTGCGACGCTGGAGTTATGACCGATTGAGGGTAGTCGATGATATTGAGATCCTCTAGAACCCGGTTACTTTTGATAGGACAGGTCTTAACCAACGGAACTGAAAGAGGGTAGTACCCAAACTTCATGCTGGCCTAAACTCTAAGGGTTATCTTGTGTGACTTGTGTGCCTTCAAACTTGACTTACTTGCATATTCTTGTTATCTGACACATGAGTTTCTTGCAGGTGTTTGTTTACAGTCCTTAATCTGGGCCTATAACAGGGTTTACTTACATCACTCCACGCATAGCATAACATCATGCCATCATACCATTGCATACATCCTGCATAAGAACTAACCCATTTCAAGGATCTCAAGGGTCTGTGATGCAGGTCATGATGGACCAACTGTCTAGCAAGGGGCAAAGGGGATTTATTTTCCTCTAGCCAAGGTTGATAACTTGAGTCAGGGGCTATGACCCACTCGATATGGTGAGCTTTGAATCTTGAAGAAGAACTCTCAACAACATGAAGTTCCTTCAATCAGGCTACCAGATTCAAGTTCTAACAATTTTCTTGTTTACCCCGCGAGATCCTTGAAAACATTGCATGCATATCATACATATCAGTGCACTACAAGTACACTTTTTACAGGTCACTTATCTTCTTCGCTGTTTATTTCAGCAATCATTATGTCTTCTGAACCTTCTGCTGAACAAGCTATCAAGGCCCTCCAGGCCCAGAATGCCCAGTTCTAGGAGTTGGTTATGAGCCTAGCCCAGGGTCAACAAGACTTGAAAACTCTGATTCTGAAAGAGAGGAAGAAGAAGAAGAAGAGGAATGTTCTGTTCAACACTAGACGCAGATCTGGGGATGCATTACAGATTGAGGCTGAGCTGACTACCTCATCTGTAGGCAAAGACAGTCCCCAAGAGAGAAGGGTTCCTAGTCCCGTGGTCTCCGACAACGAGACAGATTATAATGATGAACAATACCCTCCTGTTGAGGATAAGTACAAACAACTGGAAGACCGTATGAGCGCCATGGAAATATAGAAGGTTATCGGCCTGGACTTCGAAGATCTAGGTGTATCCTCTGGGGTGATGATTCCCCACAAGTTCAAGGCGCCTGCCATTGCAAAGTACGATGAAGCTTCCTGTCCTAAGCTGCACCTCCGGTCGTATGTCAGAAAGATCCAACCTTATACTGCAGACAAGAATTTATGGATCCATTTCTTCCAGGATAGTCTTTCAGGGACTCAACTCGAATGGTTCTATCAACTAGATGGAGCCAGCATTCGTAACTGGGAGGACTTGGCTACTGCGTTCTACAAGCAGTATCAGTATAATTCCGACCTCGCTCTTACGCGTGCCCAACTCCAGGGTATGTCACTGGGGACGGGTGAAGGATTTAAGGAGTATGCGCAAAAGTGGAGAGACCTTGCTGGAAGGGTGCAGCCACCTCTAACCGACCGTGAACTTGTTGATATGTTCTTGGGGACCCTGTCTGGTCCATTCTTTAATCATCTGATTGGCAACTCTTCTGCTGGGTTTACAGACCTTATCTTGACTGGGGAAAGAATTGAAGCTGGTATCAAGGCTGGGAAGATTCAAGAAGCTACACCTTCTGACACTCATAAAAAGCCTTACAGTGGGAAGAAGGAGTCCAATGCTGCGTACAGTCAAAAGAGTCATCGTGACCAACACGTAGGGGCAGTCCTGATCTCTGGTTCTACACCACGCCGACAACAGCAAAAGGGAAATCAACGAAGGCCGGACGAGCCTAAAAGACAGTTCACCAACATCAACATGCCATTGTCACAAGCATTGTAGCACATGTTGAAGATGAATCTGGTTGCGGTGATAAACCCTCATGTGAATCCTAAGACTTCTTCTCTAAACTACAATCCAGATGCAAGGTGCGCTTACCATTCCGGTAGCCCGGGGCACGATACGGATGATTGTTGGGCGCTGAAATACAAGATCCAGAATATGATCGATGCTAAGGAGATCGAATTCGAGCCTTCTGAGACTCCTAATGTGATCACTTCTCCCTTGCCAAAACATGGCTAGGATTGAAAAAAACTTTTGTTCATTCGAATGTTCAAGTTGTATTTTTCTTTGCTTATTCAAATAATTATCATGTCAAACTCTCTTATTTCATTAATGCATTACACGTGTCTGTTTTGAAGTAATTGTGTTAACTATGCTTAAAAATGCTTTCATTTCTTGATGCTCAACTCTCGATTAAAAAATTCTAAACCTTTTGAGGGAGGATAACGAAAACGATACCATGATCTTTACAGTATGCTTTTGAACAGACCCCGCTGATGAGGTACAGGCATTGTTTCAAATCCTAAACACTGGAGTTATAAGGAAGATAATCCCTCGTCAACCCCTTCGAGCCAAAGAAGTTGGAGTTTTTCTTTTCATAAAAATTAAAACCCTTAATCATAACCTGGGGCAGGGTAGTTTTCTCAGTTGATCCAGGTGCACAAAACGGCATCAAAGAAGTCCTCCTAAGACAAAAAGACAGTGATGGTTCCTATAATCATAAAGACCGGCATTCATTATCTCTTAGAAATAAAAGCCCATTAAGTCAAAACCTATGAAGGAGACTTACAAAGCTGGGGCTTCCCGCTGACTGTAATCACAAAAGAAACAGATCAGGAAAAAAACAGGGATAATAAAATAAAAAAGAAAGAGGTCCTATAAACCCTCAGCAAAAAGAAATGACTACCTATTCAAGATAAACTATCAGTATCCGAACCATCACTGGAATATCAGAGCAAAGACTCAAACAAGGTCTAACGCGCGATTAACTGAGTTTAGGATCGAAGAACATCACGAAGAGCGGGTGGGTACAAATATACTTTGAGCCTTTATCCTTTGTTTCTTAAACCGTGAACCAGGCTACGTTACAACCCTTAAAAGTCCTAGCTGAAGCATGGGTTAGTTCGAAAGCATATTGTTACAAAGGTATCCTGACTCCTGTAAGGCTCACTGTAAAATCCTGAGTTGACATCACATTTTACAAAAATTCAATTGTTTTATTAAAAATTGCATTTTCAAAAACTTTAAGACAGACATAAGCTTTGCATTCTTAAAATAATATTGTTTGCATATGACTATTTGTTCAACAGCAGAGAAATTCGCACGACGAATATCTAGTGAACAAAAATCTTCTCAAGGATCACCTCAAGTGGAAAAACACTTTCAACCAAGGGGCAGACATGATCATTGTCCAACATCTGAGGCAGTTAAGTCAAGATTCAGAGAATCTCTCAAAGTGCCAAACAGCCAGGGGCAGATCTCCTCCTGAGTCACTTGGGGCCTTGGACATGAATTCCAGCAACTAATCTGGTACGATCAGACATCTTCTGGTAGTCGGGCAACACAACACTACTGACAGTGACAACTCCCTGCACTCTGAGAGCGTGGACATAGTCAAAAAAATACTACGCATAATCACAGACCCGCTAGGTCGACTGGCCTAGGAAAAAAAGGGCTTCCCGGCGAACCAAAAGGGTTCGGGCAAAAATAAGGGATGAAAATAAAAAAAATCTGTACACCCGACAAGTCGAAAACCTGAAAAGGCGGCTTGGGCAAAAATGGGTATCCCGGTGGACTGAAAACCCGAAAGGGCGGTCCAGGAAAAAATTAGGGATCAAAAGCGTACGACTATGTCCTGGCATCTTGTCACTTGCCTACCAGAGGAAGATTTGTCGATCGGCAGTTATCAAGCACCTCCACAGGTACCTTCTCCCACAGAAGCTGGGGCAATGAGAATAGGCCGAATTGTACAAGCTGCTCTGTCCACCAAGGTATCAAGGTAGGTTCGGCTGAAGAATGTAACCAAGATTCCTTCACTCTCCGCAGAGTAAGGCAAGATTCAACAATACTCTCCCCAAGCAGAGTTGGTCTCCCATCAGCCCTGAAAAGGCACAGTATCCCTAACAAGTCAGCAACGCTCTCCCCAAGAAGAGTTAGTCTACTGTCAGCCTTAAGGAAGTTGGGTATCCCCAGAAGATCTCAATATTCTCCAGCAGAGTATACAGATATCCTCAGCAAACATCCCCGACAGTCTTGATATTCCTCGACAGAAGTATAAGATGGTTCCCCGGTGGAATACAGACACCCCAATAGAGTCATTCCCCAGTGCAGTTCAAAAGTTTCCCTGGAGAGTTGAATCATCCTCCCCAGTAGATTATGGAAGCTTATCCCCAGTAGATTCTGGAAGCTTATCCCCAGTAGATTCTGGAAGCTGGTCCCCTGCAGAGTACAAATATCTCTCCCCGACCATGCTCAAAGGTTATTCCCCACCAGGGCCTATAACTGGGTTATCCTCAGCTAATTACAACGGAAAGATCGTCCTCGGCGAAGTTCTTCTTATCCCCAGCAGAGTTCATCAAATTCCCCAACAAAACTTATCAACAGGAATCCCCAGCGGAGTTATCATCAAAACCTCAACGAAGTATCTCTCCTCCACAGAGTAATCTCTTCACCAAGTTTATTCCCCAACTGAGTCATCTTCTCCTACCGGTTTATTCTTGCAATCAGCATCCCCAGCGGAAACGAAGAACTCTACTCTTTAACATTAGCCCAGGATTCAACGAACTTCCCGTCATTCGTCAAGGATTTATTTTCCCAGACGAAAATACAGTCATAAACATTTACATGATACATGCATATACGCATCACATCATACAATCTCATTTATTCTTGAGAACATCTTGACACCATGCAGTTCATGCATCATGACATTGCATACAGCTAACGTTTTGCCTTTTCAGGAAAAGGTCAAACAAAAGATGATTACCATCTACCTTTGCAGTTCCAGATCAACACCTGTAACAAGCCAGGAAAATTCTGTGGACGACTAATCGTGGGTTAATACCTGAAACCAGACAGGACAATTATCTACGTGATCATCATGAGGCAACCCTACACCGGTTCCTTCTCAACTCCAGATGAAGTTTTACACGGACTCATCGTCAGGAAACCCTACACCGGTTCCTTCTCAACTTCAGATGTAGTTTTACACGGACTCATCGTCGGGCAACCCTACACCGGTTCCTTCTTAACTTCAGATGTAGTTTTACACTGACTCATCGTCGGGCAACCCTACACCGGTTCCTCCTCCCCTCCAAGACGAAGTTTTACACGGACTCGGCCTCAGGAAACCCTACACAGGTTCCTCCTCCTTTCCAAGACGAAGTTTTACATGGACTCGTCCTCAGGTAACCCTACACAGGTTCCTCCTCAGTTCCAAGACGAAGTTTTACACGAACTCATCGTCAAGATAACCTTACCCCGGTTCCTCCAGAAGTCTTACACAGACTTATCACAAAGTAACCTTACCCCGGTTCATCCAGAAGTCTTACACGGACTTATCACAAGGCAACCTTACCCCGGTTCCTCCAGAAGTCTTACACGGACTTATCACAAAGTAACCTTACCCCGGTTTATCCAGAAGTCTTACACGGACTTATCACAAAGTAACCCTACACCGGTTCCTCCTCAGTTCAAAGACGAAATTTTACACGAACTTATCTCACAGTAACCTTACCCTGGTTCCTCCTGAAGTTTTACACGAACTTATTCCGAAGTAACCTTACCCCGGTTCCTCCAGAAGTTTTACACGAACTTACTCCGAAGTAACCTTACATCGGTTCCTTCTCAACTCCAGACGTAGTTTTACATGGACTCGTCATCAAGAAACCCTACACAGGTTTCCTTCTTCCAAGATGCAGTTTCACACGGACTCATCATCAGTCAACCCTACACAGGTTTCCTTCCTTCAAAGATGCAGTTTCACACGGACTCGTCATCAAGAAACCCTACACAGGTTCTCTCTTTCCAAAGATGAAGTTTTACACGGGCTCACCATCAAAGTAACCCCATACAGGTTCCTTCTCCATTTCAGATGCAGTTTTACACGGACTCGTCATCAAGAAACCCTACACAGGTTTCCCTCCTTCGAAGATGCAGTTTCACACGGACTCATCATCAGTCAACCCTACACATGTTTCCTTCTCTCCAAGATGCAGTTTTACACGAGCTCATCATCAGGCAACCCTACACAGGTTCCCTCGTTCAATTTACAAGTCACAATTCAACAAACCTCCCCTGGTTCAGTTAAATCAATTCCTAAAGATTTTTCTGAGATAACCTGTCAGTAGAGACAACCCATCAACATTTTGAAGTTCCAGATTCGATACCTGTATCTAGCCAGGGCATATCTGTGAGCGATTGATTGTAGATTCGATACCTATATCTAGCCAGGGCATATCTGCATGAATAGTTTGAAGTTCCAGATTCGATACCTGTATCTAGCCAGGGCATATCTGTAGATGACTAATTCCAGATTCGATACCTGTATCTAGCCAGGGCATATCTGTGGGCGACTAATTCCAGATTCGATACCTGTATCTAGCCAGGGCATATCTGTGGATGACTAATTCTAGATTCGATACCTGTATCCAGCCAGGGCATATCTGTAGACGACCAATTCCAGATTTGATACCTGTATCTAGCCAGGGCATATCTGTGGGCGACCAATTCCAGATTCGATACCTGTATCTAGCCAGGGAATATCTGTAGGCGACTAATTCCAGATTCGATACCTGTATCTAGCCAGGGCATATCTGTGAGCGGTTGATTGTAGATTCGATACCTGTATCTAGCCAGGGCATATCTGCATGAAGATTTTGAAGATCAACACCTGTAATAGGCCAGGAAATTATCTTTCTTTCTCAGGTACGCAAGTTCTCGCTAAGGAATCTCTTACGCGATCAACATCTCTAAATGGCATCAATAAGCCCATTCCCGACAAGGTTCTGTCACATCTCCAGATGGCATCTATAAGCCCATCCTCCTATCCATCATCTCTCCAAATGGCATCTATAAGCCCATCCTCCTATCCATCATCTCTCCAAATGGCATCTATAAGCCCATTCCCGACATCACATTGCTGATATTCTACTATGCGAGTGCAAATTTCTGGGCACTCTAGTGTTCAATCATCTTCCACCTTCGGATTACGAAAGGCACGCAAGCCAATCTACATCCTCGGGTCTAAGAAGATTGAACAGGGGCAACTGTTGTACCCCAAAATTTGCCCTCCCATATTCTTCAAAGTTTGTCAAGAGTCATCTTCAAATGGTTCAAGATTTCTCAAGGATTGCACAGTCCCAACCACCTCCTAAGCCAGCCAAAATTAGGGTTTTGATTCCTTCAATGGATTTGAGGTTTTCAGTGGTCCAATCAAGTCCCATAGGCCCATATATATTGTCAAGCATCTACATGCCAAGTCTCAAGACTCACAGAGGCAAATTGCACAGTCAAAAGCCCTATTTGGTTCACAATCAACTGCAGGGGCAAAATGGTCATTTCCAGTCAAAAGTCAAAAATTTTGGTCAACATCTTATTTTGAACAGACAATCATCATTTGATCAAGTCTTGATCATGATTCCACAAACATGGCTCAAAAAAATCATCAAGATGTCAAGAGTTACTATTTTTGGACAGTAGAAAAGTCAACTGTATCTTGACCAAGGCATAACTTTTTCATGGTTCATCATAAAAATCCCATCCAATGCTCATTTTGAAGGGGATGGCATTTCCTAAACCTCATCTTCACATTCCAAGTCCAATAAATGCTCTCACAAAAAGTTATCAATTTCTACATTATAGGTCAATTTCAAAAGTCAACAAAAATGCACTTTAAGTCAAAGACCATAACTTGAGATTGGTAAATCCAAATGACATGGGACTAAAGGCATTGGTTAGAGGACTTCAAGAACTTTCCAAAATGTCCAAGAACATGTTCATATGATCAAAATTGAGCAAGATATGCATTGGAGAATTTGGGAAATTTTTGTGAATTTGCAAAAGTCAACTTTGCTCAAAACACATCATTTTTGCTAATGGGCCTCAAATTCCTTCTTGAAACTTTATCCAAGGCTTATGCACGACCCATTGAGATTAAATGGAATTATTTTCTTATTTTTTATTAATTAATTGAATTTTTAATCAATATTAATTCATTTAATTCATTTAATTGTAGGAAAATATCAAGATATGGTTTTGCAATCTTTTCATGAAGCAAATATGACCTACATATGCTGGATATTTCGTGTGCACATCAAGGGGACCAAAATCTCCAAAATTAGCAAGTTTTGTCAATCAAAAATATTGGAAAATATTTGATTTACAATCAAATATTGAAACCATAATTCCATGGATTTTTTACCAAGATTGTAACCTAATTCCCTTCCATTATATATACAGAACCTAACCCTAATGCCATACACGTGAGAATTGCTGCAGAAATCCATAAACCACATTGAAAAAAATCAAGAAAAAGCCAAAACTGTTTTCCAGGTTCCAGGCCCTTTCAAAGCAATTTGAGGATTCAAACACATTGCTAGAACTCCCAGAAACGTTTTGGAATCAAAACCAAGTGCTCAGGCCTAAGAAATCGCTCCACACGAACTCACGGTTTGCATATTTATCTCATAATCGTAATTCATTATTCATGCATCATTAACGATATTTTTTGTGTGCTTTGCATTGCTAGAACCTCTCTGAAGCTAATGGCACGGGTGAATTGCATTATGGTGTCCTGAATCACAAATCACCATTGACGAATTCTAGGTTTTCCAAGCTTCCAAATTGGGGCTTTTCAGTATAGGAAAAATCAAGCTTCATAAGACCTATGTTTAAACTCAGGAGATTTAGACGAATTGAACCCAACCATCGCGCCATATTTATATAGCCTGTAGGGCTATTCGCTATTTTTCCTCATGCTATTTTGTGGGGGTTAAAAACCCCCGCTATCTGTTTGTTATTTTGCAGGTTTCAGCGAAGAAGACAAGACGTGGAAGCATGGGAGTGGTTCATTCAAATATAACGCGCGTGATTTTATTTCCAGCATAATTCTTATGTTTTATATATTATATTTGTTTGTTGTCATAATAACAGATGCAAGCAATTGGCCTAGTGGAGCGTGCGTTGTCCAAGAACCATTGGGACCTGGGTTCGAACCTTAGGTCCACCCAAAATTCCATATTATTTTGTTTAACGTGATTGTGTGCAGGCTATCCAAAATATTCCACCATGGACTCTCACAAATCAATGCGCCATGTGTCCACTATCACAAATCCAATGGTCAAAAGATGAAGATCATGATATTCTCCAGTCAATGCAGGCGTGGATGATCCAGAAAGTCAACGAAGGCTTGATGTTAATGGGCCTTGGAACTGCTTGCAAACCTCCATTCAGGGCCCATCACCCCCTGGTTTAATTATTTCTCTTCTTTTTTATTTTGTTTTCTTTTAATTATTTTATTAACTACTATTATTATTTAACTAACAAATAATTATTTTTATAATTAATTCAGAAAACAATATTTTTTATTATTATTAATTATTAATTTCATCTTAATTCATTATTTTGTAAATAAACACTAACATGAATTAATTTAGTTTAATTAGGTTTAATTTTAATTTTCTTTTACACTAAATAAAATAAATTAGACTTAGGGTTTTTTTTTACTAACTTTTGACCTTTTCTTTTTATTTTCATCAAAAACATAAAAAACATAAAAAATACTTTTTCTTTTAATTAATTAATTAATTAGTTATTAGGTTTAATTTGAATTAATTGCAACAAAAAGGACCAATTTAATTCTTTTCTCAAAAAAAGGGTCAAAACCCTAAGGACGTCCCAATTCAATTCTTTCTCGCACTATTATTTATTTGATCATATTGATGTATCTGCTCCGAGAATGTAATAGATAATTAGGACTTTTATCGCTTTCTTTTATCTTTTCGCATTTATTTTCAAGGGTTATGTTTTTGGCGATGTAAATACCCGACGTCTTGTAATAGCGTAGATTCGATTTTCCGCAATTCATTTCCCACAAATTATTAATTGTTAACTATGCATGACAAGACTTGTATGAAATAAAATCAATCCGTAGTTCACCATGAAATATGCAAAGACAATTTAACATGAAATCAGACACACGTGCACATGCCACTCTTAAGGTACGCCTCACTTGGTTGCCTCGAGGTGGTCATTAAGTATAGGGTGTTTTAGAGGTTGCCCTCCTGTCTAAAGATCCAGTTGCCTCGAAACAGTTGCCTCGGATAAAAAGGATCTAGGACATTAGGGTTACCGCTAAGGCGTCCTATTATTGCTTTGGTGACCACACATGTCCCTAATAATCGAATTGACCCGAATACCTCCAACGACGGTGCTACCTACTTCTCAATAGTGGGATAGTACTGTCTAAAGGACTCTTACACAAACTAATTCCTTAGAGTAGGTAGATTCTCCTGGGTACTTGCTCTCTCAAAAACAAACAAAACAACTTTTCGCACCTACACTTTCTAAAAGTTTTCAAACAAAACATTTCATACACTCTTGAGGACAGATACAAGAGTTACTTAGAAATTTTTCAAACAAAACTTTTTCAAAACCCACACACACTTGAAAAGAAAACAAATTTTGAAAACATAAGAGCAAGTACCTAAGAGCCCGTGGATAACCACGGATAGAAAGGGTGCTAACACCTTCCCTTTCTATAATCTACCTCTCGAACCGAGAAACATCTCGAAAAGGAATTTTGATGTGCTTTTGTCCTTTCCTTGTTGGAGAACATAAAAGACGGTGGCGACTCTTGCTTACCGCGACATTTCGCGAACCAACTTTAAAATAGTCAGTTCTATTTCCACCGATCACAACGGGGGTTGATTACGGACCCACACTTTGCCTTATTGCCTTCTTTGAGGAATTTAATAATGCCTTCTTCGAGGTCTTTGCACAAAATAAAGGGGAACAAGATTTGCCTTCGTCGAGGTCTTTTGCACACAAATAAACACAAACATTGCCTCCTTTCAAGACTTTAAACAGATTTGTCCACCTAAAGTTGGGACTCCCATTCATGCATCTTTATTCTTACTTCTCGTGGCAAGGAAATGGAAAGACAATGCAGAAATAATATAAATGAGAAAGTACCAAATAGATGACAATCTGCCTTTATATAGCAAAGCGTAAGAAACCCAGAAAACTTTGCGAAAGCTTCACCAACAAAGAAAAGAAGTCAGAAATCAAATCGTCTAACATAAGTATCAAAGCATCATCGATGTAAAAATAAATCACAATCGGAAGGTATCAGATACATCTGAATGTCACACAATAAACCTGCACGAAAATACAAACCCAGACAAGCAACAAGCAATGTATACATCTCATGGAATGAACCAACAAGCTCAATTGCATTAGAGCTAAACTGAACCATAAAAGAAGTGGAACTAATGCTTTAATCAAATAATCAACAATTAATTAATTGATTGAAAGTTCTCTTAAATCACCTTGCAGAAGTCAACAAATGAGCTAGAAATAACAAGGAGATGTAATCGAAGTTACGCATTCACATCACAACTTAAATTGGAATCAAATCAAGAAGAAACAAGTTGCAAACATGCATTGGAACCATACAATCAATTGACGGGAAGATTCACATTAACACATGAAAATGCACATACAAAAAATCGAATCAAAATCAATCGAACTTGACACCAATGTCAAACAAATATGCTAACAAGCTCAAACGTGCATTAAGTCGAAATTAAATCACAACAAACACATACTTACCAACTCCGGGCAGCAACATTATACTTCACAAAATGCTCAAAAAGTTGGTTTAGAATCAACCAAACTTGATACCGGTATCAACCATATATGCTAACAAGCTCAAATATGCAACAAGTATGAATTAAATCACAATGTACATACAAAAACCATTTTTCGGATAGCATTAAATAACACATGAAATGCTCAAAAAGTTGGATTTAAATCAACCAAAATTGATACCGGTACGAACCAATCAACAACATAAAATCACTTATGCATCGAGCAACAATTAAAACATGGTTTACGGAGTATTTGTGAATTCTGGGAAGCAATATGCATATGTTGATGTTCACCAAAAATTGGGTTGACGTCAAAGTTTTAATGCACTAAACTTGAATATCCACACATGAAAATTCAATCAGAATTCGAAAACAAAATGCATCCATTAAATCGATACCGGTACCATAATTATCAAGCATTGAAACAAAACCAATTTACGTGTCAAAGACCATTAAACAACTTGAAATTTAATTCTGATGCACGAGTTTAAACAATTATCAAAAAGTATTGAATCAGAATCAAATTACAATGCATAAGTCTCAACAATCAATAACAATAAAATTTGACGCGTAGATCTCAACAATAAACAACCATTAAATCAACTGATTCCACATTTATCCATCATCAAGCTTCAAGAATCAATTAAAATCACACAAATCAATTCAAGCAAAATCACTTAATTACAATAAACACTTATTCCTCACAATTCAAGATTCAATTTATGCAAAATCAACACAATTCAAGAATTCAAAAATAAAATTTCAACACAACAATTGATGCAAGCAAGATCAAAGAAGTTACCGAAAATGATGCAAAGCAAATGAATCAGAGAAGGTGAGGAAGATCCACGCGAAAGAGTACCGGTCGGAGGAAGCTCGCGGAAATGACCGGTGGAGGGAGGCCGGTATTGGTCAATCGGAGATTGGAGGGAGTATGTCGAGTGCATCGGCTGGTTGGGAAGGAGGTGCAAGAGGGAGGGCGGTCCGGCGATGATGTGTCCGGAGGTGGAGGGAGGAAGAGAGGGTTTGAGTTCTTGAGAAAGGGAAGAGAGCTTGTTCTTTTGTTCTTGAGAGAATAGAGAGTGTTTTAGTGTGATTTTAGAAAAATGAGTGAATCCCCTTTTTGAAATTGAATCAAAACATTATATAGAAGTGGACTAAGGCCATGTTTGGAAAATGGCAAAACACTAGTTTTCCCTTCTTTTTTTTAATAGTGCAGAATTTTCAGCTTATTTTCATGTACAACTCGAGAACAAACCACAAGCTCGTGACTTTTGGTGCATAATCCTGACGCAAACCCTGAAGCAAAATTGTAGATGACAAAATTTATGACGTCGTGTCGAAATAATCGCCCTGATCCGATAAAAATCGAGAAACTTATGAATTTTGCAATGACAATAAACTTGATTTTCTCTACAATTCAAGGCAAGGTGGAACACGTGAGAACTTGTCATTATGAGGACTTGACTGGCCCCTGATTAAATAGCCCAGAGAACACTCTGAGCGCGTTAACTGACGAAATAAATTCTTATGTAACCCGTCGAAGCTTAAGATAAGTGCCTTGATCCCAAAATCATAGAACCAATGATATGTATGCATGCGTATGATGATGAAATATAATCCAAATAAGGGTGAAATGAAGAGGGTAAATTTTGGGGTATGAAAATGATGACTAAGCTTCTTGAACGAGTATACAGAAATTGGGAGGATTCATACAATGAAATTCCATAATATTTGGTGGCACTTAAGTATTATGCTCCAAGAACTGTTGCAATTTTGGAGACAATGCCAGAATTTTCCCCAGACAGAACTTCTGTTAGTGGAAGTTTAATATTTCATCAATCTTCTGGACATATGAACCATGCATCACAATTTTTGCATTATGTGAACCTATTATGAAAATTACTAGAACCTGCTTGTATGGGAAATATAAAAGGAACGTTACTCATGGAAGGGGCATAATATGGATACAATAATATTTTTCCAATTGTCTTTGGTCTAGTTGAAGGTGAGAATGATGGTTGCTAGAGTGTCTTTCTCATGCATCTCTGATTACACGTTTCTCTGCAACCCAACCTATATTTGATTTCAGAGAGACATCCATCTATTGAGAGTGCATACAATAACCTTGATAAAGTTTGGCAGCATACTCCTTCTACGCATATCTACTACAATAAACATATTGCACAAAAATTCATGCGGGAGATCAAAGACAAGACTCTCTAGAAAAAGTTGTGAACACATGTTATGCGTTAACAGATCCATCGTCCCAACACTATTGCAAAGAGATAAGGTTGAAAAATGCGGATGCGTTAAGGTCGATTGATAATATTCCAGTGAAGAAGTGAACCAGGGCATTGACAATGGTCAACAATGGGGTCACATGACAATAAATCTTATGGAATCAATGAACTCTGTCTTCAAAGACATCAAAAATTTATTGATAACTGCGTTGGTGAGATAAACTTATTTTAGGTTATGGTCACTGTTCAAGACAAAAAGTTCAAAATAGACTTCAGTGTTACAATCGAGGCAAATGTTTAATGAAAGTTGTGTGAAATTTATTTAGAAATGAAACTGCCAAAGCTAACACATATGCGGTTACAATGTTTGACCATCGTAAAAGTTGGTTCAGTGTACAGGAGACAATGGACATTAATGAGGGGAGGCCCAAGGGATACTATCGGTTTGAAATAGATAGAGGTTGGTGCAATTATGAAAAGTTTCAAGCCTTTTGTATGTGTTGCATCCATGTCATAGCAACATGTTCATATGCTCGCCAAGACCCTTTCAAGCATCTATCCCCCATTTACAAAGTCATAAACATATTCAATATGTACAACAATAGCTTATCGATGCTATAAAATGAGGATTATTGGCCTACATATCAAACAGACATAGTTTGGCACAACGAAAAATATGCGAAGGAAGAAAAAGGGTCGCCCTAACAGCAAGCGTGTTTGAACTGAAATGGATACGACAAACAAAATGGTAAGATTATGTAGTACATGTCATCAACCAGGAAACAATCGAAAAATTTGCCCCAATGAAGGAGCAACCTCTGCAACATAATTATTTTATGCACTCTTGATATGTAATTTATGTTTTATAACCATGAAATTTCATATTAAATACAACTTTCATTTCATATCGAATACAACTTTTGGTTACAACAAAACGAGCACAAGCATACATAAAACAACAACACGAAAAACAAATAAAACGACTAAACACTGCAACATATCTAGGAAATTACAACCATTAGGACAACATCATCTCATTCATACATCATAATACGACAATCAACGTTAATTTTAACTGACTTCCACACATGATGTAATTCATTATTGTTGAACACCGAAACAAGTCTATCAATTATTCTAATCTTTTCATCGTCTTGAATGTCTTCGTCTAACCAACGGATCAAGCTCCTCCCAAGATGCTCGAAAGTCTCAGTGTTCCAAAGTCGAATCTTCATCAGAGGTTTTAGTGGCAAATAAAAAAAGTGATCATTTCTTGTAATAATGTGAGACATTTTGAAGAAATATTTAAGAATGAAATGAGAAGGTGAATGGAAAATCGTGGAGAATGAATGACCTATTTATAAAAATATATATTACAACATAGTCGTCAGAGGGAGTGACGACTCTTCTTAGCCAACATGCATGCGCCATAGTAAATGACGCATCCTCTTAGGACAAAAATACATGTGTTAGACCATATGACTCATAAGTATTGCATGTACCACAGACCATAACACCTGAATTTATTAAGTGCATGTGATACTAATAGTGACGCCTCCTGTTGCCTGAGAATTTTTATTTATTTGAAACATGGATATTTTGATTATTATTGAATAATGTTGGTTATTATTTATTTGAAACATGGATATTTTGATTATTATTGAATAATGTTGGTTATTAAGAGATTATATTTGAATAAGTTAATTATTTTTTAAAAGAAATTCTCAAATACAAAATCCTTTATATGCACACCAGACAAATATAAATATAATTTTTATCTAACACACGAATAGTTAACTTTATTATATGTGGATATGAACATCTCATCGTTAACTTTATTAAATCAACATAATTCTAGAGTAGTGAATTGTTAATTTAGTTTTACAAATATTAGAGAGGCTATTGTAGCGCCACATTCTGCATTTAAGATGTCAAGCTCAATCAACAGTGTCTCAGCTAACCCTTAGTTACCAAACACAACACTTTAAATTCATCGTCTTTTCTACAATTGAGTTATCAATCCACACACAAAAAAAGCAGCAAAGTTTTTATTCGACATGGCTGGTTTGGTGAGACCAAGATCACAAGAAGTGGTTTTCAATATCCTAAATAATGTCCAACTTTATAACATTGTTGCAGACAACAATATTCCTCATCATCACACCTTTGTTGCTTTTGCATTATTTTTACTCCTTGGTTTCCTCCAACTAAAACACCCTCAAAACCCTACTCCATTTCAAATCCATCCTAACATCACTTTTGTATCCATTGCTAGCTCTCTTGCCTATTGCTTTCTCTTTTGGGTTAGGCTCAAGTTTGCTATACATGTTAATACTCTTATGGAAGTCTTCGGTTCGCTCTCATTGATTTCTATGGTGTTATTGTTTCTACCAAGTAAAACTCCTTGGGGAGAGTTATTGAAATACATTACCTACACAATATGGTTTATTATTCATGTTGTAGCATTTATTATCAAAGCCCTATTTGGTGAGCATATGAGGAGGAAGAGGGTGGTGTCTCCACTTTTTCCATATTAAGTATATATATGTTTGCATTGAAGGTGAATTTTTCATAATCATTCAAACATATGTTAATTAAATAAGATGTCACTTTTAAGTCTTATATTTTAAATCAAACATATTCACATATTGTATAATAAGTCATATTGTATAATAAGTCATATTGTACAATAAGTTTGAGGTCCTACTTATCCGGTAGACTTGTGGAAAATGTGCTAAAGCATGAAAACTAAAGGAAGATAGCAAAAATAGGACGTTTCATTATACATGCTGTCCTTTTCACTATTATTGTATAAAAAATTTATTCTAATGTATATATTGTTGTGTCTTAGAATGGATGTGTTAATTTGGGTTTGACTTTGTCCTCATATAGAGGCTTCAGCTGATCAAGTTGATTGTGCATCTTTAAGCCTTAGTGACAATGGTCACATCTTTTATATATATATATATATATATATATATATATATATATATATATATATATATATATATATATATATATATATATATATATATATATATATATATATATATATATATATATATATATATATATAATGTGATGTTTGATGTATATACACTGGTTACTTATAGGTTAAGCATATGAAAGGTGACTTGTACTTAGAGCATCTAATGGGATAATTTTTAGATTTTTTTTGGGTGTTTGTGTTGTAATTAATGAAGAAGTTAATAGATAATTATTGGTGTGTTCTAATAATAACAATAAAAATTCAAGTGAGTAAATTAGAATTTAATACATGGGAAATAGTCATACTTGAAAGATTAATTCAGTTTATTGTTCTTTATATAGAGTTATTTATTAATTTATTAAGGAGTTAAATAGGAGAAAGTATCACATAGATAATTGTGATCGTTTCAAATTTTATGTCATTTATCACTTACATATATCCTTTCGTCTGTGGCGACACCGACTCCGGTATCGGAGGCATGGGCATAGAGGCGACATGTGATACCTGAGAATAGTTGCAATATTTAATGTGAAGTGTTACATTACATGGTGAAATAGTGTGTTTCATTGACTTTCAGCAATATCATTCAATATATAAATAGATTGTTTCAGATTCATTGTAAATTCCAAATTTCTTTCTTTCTTACATTCGAATTTTTATATGTCTTGTGCAAACTCGAAAACAAGCTAAATTATTTTGAATATTCCAACGTGTAGACTCTAAAGACAGTTTGAGAGTACTTGAAATACTATTAAAAAATATTCATATGCATGATTCTATCCTTGATCCATTTAACTTATAGTCTCTTTCTAACAGTCTAATAGTAACTAAAATAATAGCTACCAAGACTTCTGTTTTAAGCAACAAAGTGACAAACCAACACCTTGTCAAGTTGAACTGTTTCAATAGGACAAACTTCACTCGCTAGCAAGACAAGATGATCTTCCTCCTAACTACATTGGAGATCTTCCATGTCTTGGATTCTGAATTGGCACCGATTCCAAAACCGAAATATGATGATTCTGAGGAACACAAGACAGAAGACGATAAACGAAAGAAAGATGAACAAATGTGTCATAGACACATTCTGAACACATTATCTAATAGTCTACGCGACCTCTATACGGACAATTAATCTACAACGGAAGTCTGGAAGGCACTCGAGTTCGGATTTCGTGCTTGTTAGTACCATGGTTTTAGGATTGGCATAATTTTGCTAAAATATAGTTTACAACATGATGTTATAGAAGGTGTTCTAATATGTTGTTCAGGTTCATTTGAAGGTAGATGTTCTGACATATATTATAACATCATGTACCAGAACATCAGTACAAGCTGTATTTTTCTTGACAAATTTAAATTAATCATGTGAGATTCCTTTTGGTTTTATCTTGCTGATTTTTCGCAGGTGAAGAATATTCAATATGGAAAATTTGATTTATCTCTAACTGTACACAGGTTTCCAAAATAGGGCTTTGAGACAATTTAGGAAACCTTGTGTGTTGTTACAAGATTTAAGGAAGATTCAAGGCCCGTGGATTACTGAGTAGTATTTAAAGAAATTACCTAGACCTAAATTCATCAAGAACTTTGTAAAAAATAAGAGGAAGTCTACTTTTCTTAGTCTTAGGGTTTGAGGGTTCTTCAAGGGAGTTTCTATTTTTGTACGTCCTCATGTATCTTTTGATGCATTTGAGTTGAGTGATTGTTACTTGTTTATCAAGTTATTGTTCTCCTATAAGATTTTAAGCAAAGAGTTGTTCTTAGTCAAAGCTTTTAAGCAAAACTAAGTATTTTTGAAAGAGTAATCTTATTTTTGGTTTCTTGAGACATCCCCTAGGATTGGGATTGTTGTTGATATCACTGAGGTGATTGAGAGTGAGAGGAGTTCTCATATCTAGAAGGTTCTAAGGTAAAAGTTGCACTGGGTAGTGATTAAGTGATAAGTTGTAAACTGAGACTGTTTTGGCTTAGAATTAATACTACTTGTAATACCCAAAATTTGTCCTACCCTTTTATTTTTATCTAGCTTATGCATTTTGCCCTTTTCTCATGTGCATAACTCCCTTTAGGTCATTTAACATATCATGCATCATTAATCAGTAAATTTAGCATGGGAACAAGGATTCTTGACCATCGAGAACTTCTCGCTCTTATTAAGCTACAAATTTGTTATTTTCATCAAGGGCAGGATCATTAGGGTTTCACTAAAGGTTTAAGTAAAGATTATGTGAGCTAGGGTTTAAGGCCAAAGTCATCTTGAATATTTTCTTCAAGGATCCAAGACATTGTTATTGCTCATACAATTGAAACATGGTACAAGATGCGGATTATAATCAAGGCGTCATTCTTTTAAATTGTTTGTTTCTTGTCATGCGAGTTAATATTGGATTAAGGTTGAAGTGGATTTAAATGATTCCATGGATTCAAACTTGGCTCAATTCATTAAATTTGTTGGAAGCATACATGGCATTTTGTGGAATTATTAAGGCATTAAAGAAGGAAAGTTGAATTTCAAATTTGAAAAGGAGGGAAACCTTTTATTCCATATTACTTGGTTGACAAAGTCAACACCAAAATAAGAAGGTTAACAAGTTACAAATGCAAAGTCAATGACAAGAAGATTTTACAAAAGAAGGCATGTACAGTGACTATGTTCTTAAACATATTCCAAAACACCATGGCCAATTCATCGTTGTTCATCCCTAGACCTATTTACTAAGCTATCTTCAAAACCTCTTCAGCCACCATCTTTCATACATGTACGCATACTTCATGATGCCTGCACGTGTGCTAAAATCCCCTTATTTCAAAATGTATTTTAACTTCATCCTATGCCATTTATCGTTACCATGGCCTGCCTAAACAAAACTTGCGTCTGACACAAAACTTCCAACTCCATTTCTCATATGCGCAAAACCGAAGAAAAAAACAGTTGATGTTAATACAGGAAAATAGGGACATTAATGTTACATGACACAAGCATACCAAAGTCCCAAGGCAGTTTCAAAACAATAGAAAAATTCAGCAAATGAAAATAGACCGAAACCAAGTTTACCTTGAAAGCTAAGCATCATGTTAAGACTGGTTCGAGTGTTGAAAAAGGCTAGAGTTTTGGTTTACATTCCAGAATGTTGCCTATCAAGGCCATCAAGCTCAAATCTACATAAACAGTCATGCACGTTCATCTCAGAAGATAAAATCAGGCTACTACAAAAAACCATCCCGTGCATTAACATAACGGTTGGCCTGCAGAAAATTGAGAAGGGATTAAATCAGAAAAAACAGCCATGCAATCAAGGAAATTATGTCTAAAAAACAGTTTACAGAGCCAGAAAAGAACTATCAAGCTAACAGAAAACCATAACAGAAATCCCCAGCTAATTTCCTAACCAACTCTAAAATCCTAACAGAAATTAACAGAACTGCCCCTAAATGTTTTTCCTTAACAATTCCTAACCGATTTCATAACTCCCTAACTGCTCTAAATGTCAACATAAAATCTAAACTAAACCCTAACTATCAAAACAAACTCTAACAGAAAATTCTCGGGAGATGAAGAGATAACAGAAGCATATAACATAAAGAGAAAGGGAGGGAATTTCAGTCAAGACATAACAGAAATTATCCATAGAAATTCACCATAAAATCAGAGAAACCTCTCAACATATCTCTTCCATTTTCTCTCCACAACCATATATGAATTCTATCTTCACTTTCAATCTCCATTTCTCAATCTTAAAACCATCAATCTCTCATCTTCTATCTTCATCATTCACCATTGTTCTTCGATTATGAGAGAAAGAATTAGAGAAAATCTTCAACAAGAGAATGTATTCATAATAGAGGAGGAGATTCATGACTGATTTTTTGACCAAAATCAGAATTCATGATTCATTCAAGAAGAGGACAGAAATCTCACCTTGAAATTCTCTGAAGAAATACTAGAAATCTTTATCTTTCTCTGATTCAATACAAAGTCTCTGCATAATCTTCATAATATTTACTCTCTCGGATTCAATCTTATAAATATATAGTCTCACAGAATCTCAGCGGTGAAGAGTAACTAATCAGCTTCATCACCATACTTCAATCGCCATCGCGAAGCTCCTCGATCTGTTGTTTCATCATCGCAGTTCTTCATCCTTTAACTCGTCAACAACCGCAATGCATCAGGTCCATAACATAAATGCAAGAATCGAGGAAGAAGAGAGTGAAAGCTTAAAAATGTACCTGAGTTCTTTGCGAAAGAATCACAAATCCTCATCGACTCCATCATTTTTGAAGAAGCACCAAACTTCTCTCTGGTAGGTAAGCATCGAAATTCGTCAAACCTTCAATCTCTTAGGTCCTTTCTGCATATCTGTATGGCCCGAAGTGCTCATCGAAGAGGCTGATGAACGAAAGTAAGGCGAGAGATTGAGCGAAGTCGCGACATAGTTTGGGTTGCGGAAGAATGAAATCGAACGAAGATTAAGAAACGATGGGTGGCGAGGCTGAGCGAAAGAGAAGGTGATGGTGAGGGGAACGTAATAGCCATGGTAATCAGCGTCGAGTTTTTTGCGAAAAAGAGGATTTGGTTTTCACAAATCTGAAAGGGCACAAAGCTTCAAACCCTAACTCCCTTCCCCCAAAACGAAATCCTACCACTGTCATCCTCTTTTAATTTTAATTTTTTTATTGTAAATATTGAATGAAGGATTTTGGAGGTGGAACGGGCCAGATTTCAATCCCTTAGGCCCGTTGGTTTTGTAAAAGCCTGATACACAAAAAAAAGCTTCTGGAATCAATGTTATGGGCCTAGCGCCTAGGGCCTAACACCAGGCCTGATCTATACACACCTTTGTTTTTAGGTTCAATACCTCCACTGTTTCAATTTCTTATTAAGTTTCTTTTAATGTTTCACATGGTTTTTTTCTATTAATTTTTACATGTTATTTCTTTGCACAATAAACTTGATATAAACTCAAAACTATTATAATAGAATCTTAATTCTTTTATTAATTTTTTTTGTTGTTATTTTAGCCATGTCTTTGGTAGATTTTGATGCCAATTTTGTGTGAAATTTTGAAATAAAAAAAGAGACTTGGGCTTGAGAAATCTTGAAGCTAACTAAGAACGCAGTCTCCATCAAGAGAAATTTGAGGAAGCGCTCGGTAGAGTTTTCTTATGGATTTCGTGGTTTTGAAGAGTCAACGGACCTTCTCCGTTCGGTATTATCACAACTTCGTTTTATACCTCATTTTCGCGCTTTAGCGCTTTTCTAGAAATCATGAGAAATAGGAACTTTACTGCTTTCTGATGCCATGAGAAGTAGGAATAGAGATGTATGATGGGGGTCTCCATTGCTAATCATGTCAGGAACCCCTCGGTTTATTTAAAGACCCGTTTAGGGAAATTCCACATTGTGTGCAATCTGTTTGCTACTTGTGTGTGGTTTGTTTAAAACCCTACCTTTGTGTAGGTATTCTACAGGTGTGTTTATATTTATGCCCACATTATTCCCCCATCCCTTATTGAAGTCCTCAAAAGGAGGAGATCAGGGAGGGTTAGCAATCAACCCCTGCAATTTCGTCTGTGTCATCCTTAGCTCGTGACGCACCACGAAGCTTTGGAGTTGTGCCAGCTCTTGTGTATCGAGTCGTCAAGTGGGTAAGGGTTCCACAATCGAACCCCCACATTTTGTCAGGAGTTCGCATTGGTCGATGTTGATACTTCGTGATTTTTCATATTGTCTTCTGTCGCTTACCTCGATCTCTTATATCTTGGTTAGGTGTTCAGTCGCTTTAGACATCACTTTTTGTTTTTTCATCGTACTCCCACTTGTTTGTCTCGGGTGATACGCTCTCATTGGCTAAAGCATTTCTCTTATTTTCCTTACTCTTTTATGTGTGTGCTTCTTCAAGCATTCTTTCTTTATCCTTGTACATACCATGTTCCCTTAGGATGTGCTTACTCCCTCCGGATGCAAGTTAGACCTTAGGTTGCAAACCATGTATGCTAACATTAGGTAGACGTGTCCCTTTTGATTAATCAGAACCTTAGGACTACCATTGTATGATAACATTAGGTTAGAAATCGGCTAGTATGCCTTAGAATCTTTTCTTCCCCGTTTGCATATGCATCTAAAACTAAAACTCTTTTTCTTAGCAAATCATAAAACATGCTAATCACAACTTAAACTCTTTTTGAGTGGTGCTTTAAGGACATTTCGATTTGCATTCTGAAAGACCCTTCGATTGGTGTTCTGAAGGAGCATTTCGATTGGCATTCTGTCAAGCTCTTTTGATTGGCATTCTGGACAAGCGCTTCGATTTGCATTCTGAAAGATCCTTCGATTGGTGTTCTAAAGGAGCCTTTCGATTGGCATTCTGGACAAGCGCTTTGATTTGCATTCTGAAAGATCCTTCGATTGGTGTTCTGAAGGAGCCTTTTGATTGGCATTCTGGATAAGCCTTTCGATTGGCATTATGGACAAGTACTTCGATTGGCATTATAACAGTATCCTTCGATTGGAATTCCAAAAAGGTCCATTCGAAGAAGCATTCAAAGGGTCCATTCGAAGAAGCTTTGGAAAGCATTCGAAGGAGGCCATCAGCCCATTCGAAAGGGCGCATTCGAAGGAGACCATCAGCCCATTTGAAAGGGAGCATTCGAAGGCCAGCTGCATGTCATTCAAAATTCAAAAATGGACAGGATCTCATGTGTTTAGCCAACGTTACAAACTCTCATTCATGGCTTTCAAACACATAATTAACGTTACAAATCCTCCTTCATGGTTGTCAAACACATAATCAAGGTCATTTAAACCTTTGTCTTCCTGTCCCCTCCACCCCCTCTATATAAAGAAATCACAAATGTTGCAAACACACAACAAAAAAAGATAGAGAAAAATAGAGAACTTGGAGAGACGCTGCCCAGAATTTTCCAAGCCAGAGCTGCCACCCAGCGAACACCTCCACCCTCAGAACTACAGATCGAAGCACCTCTGTCTGGTAAAGAAGGATCTAATCTCAAACTCATTTTTAAATTTATGTTGATTGCATATTCATATTATTACTGCTGTTTGTTAATGATTTAATGTGCTACATATAAGCTACAGCACAGAGTTGAGATTGTGCCATTGCTTGGGCACAATATGAGTTTCTCCTTCGAATCCCAGGATAAAACAAACTCAGACCCAGATTCAGCAGGTGCGAATGGGGGGGAGATTCGAACCAGGGGGGTAAAATCCCCCCTGGACCTTTAACATGTGTTTTGTTTTGCAGGAACTACATCATCAGATTCCTGTTCAGAGTTTTGAAGCTCAGTAGTTTAGCTTCGAGCTGGACCCAGGACTTCCAGTTCGAAGGGTGACATGTCCAGATCGAATACTCTCAGAGTGCAGCCCCTCATGCACCTTCGATCCAGCTTCTTCACTGGGTCGAAAGACAGCCTGCACCTCTTTCGACTCAGACCTCCAGAATTATATTTTTTCTTGTTTTGCTGCCTGGCCCATTTGTACTTTGTTTACTTTGATTTTGTGTATTTCTTTTAGTTTTTTTTTAATCAACATAAAAATCACAAAAAATAAGTAAATTAGAATTAGGATTTAATTTAGTTAATTATTTTAACTTATTTTCTTCAATTTTAAAATCAGTAGACTTAGGATTTATGTGAATTCAATCCTTTTCATAAATAAAAAAATGCAAAAAATATTAGGTATGTTTTAGAGTTGATTTTAATCATTTTTAATTAATTAAATTTGACTTATTTGAACATTTAGCATTTTCCCAAAAATAAAATAAAACAACAAAAAGATCATATGCTTAGGATTTTTAAGATTCACGCGCGTTTATCTTATTGTAACTGCTTATTATTCCCCTAATTTTGGACATGTAAATAATCCCCCTCCCCAAAGTCTTTTAATAGCGTAGGATTTACAATTTCCACACTTTAAATTCCTGTATATATATTAACTTCTTAGATGTATGCTAACTAGGATTGTATGACAAGATCTAAAAAAAATGGTAGAACACCTAAAAATACAAAGATAATATAAACTGAAAATTGACACACTTGCACATGCCACTCCTAAGGTACGCCTCACTTGGTTGCCTCGATTGTGGTCATTAAGTATAGGATGTTCTAGAAGTCATCCTTTTGTCCCAAGATCATAAGTTGCCTCGAAATGGTTGCCTCGATAAAAATGATCTAAGACATTAGGATTACCACTAAAGCGTCCTAACGTTGCTTTAGTGACCACACGTCCCTAAAATCGAATTGACCCGAAAAACTCCAACGACGGTGCTACCTACTCCTCAATAGTGAGATAGCACTGTCTAAAGGACATTTGCACAATTTAATTCCTTTTCGAGTAGGTAGAGGTTCTTAAGTACTTGCTCCTTTAAAAAACAAAACAAAACTTTTCGCACTTACACTTTCTTCAAAAAATAAAACCAAACTCTTTTCAAAACCCACAAACACAAAGCAAAAGCAACTTTTTTGAAAACATAGTGAGCAAGTACCTAAGAGCCCGTGGATAACCACAGATAGAAAGGGTGCTAACACCTTCCCTTTCTATAATCTACCTCCCGAACCCGAGAAAACAATCTCGAAAAGGAATTTTTCTGTGCTTTTGTCCTTTCCTTGCTGGATAAAATAAAAGATGGTGGCGACTCTTGCTTATCGCGACACTTTGCGAAAACAAACGCAAACGCGAACCAACATTAAAAAACAGTCAGTTCTCATTCCCATCGATCACAGAAATGGCGACTCTGCTGGGGACATATTATAAGTGAGGTGTACCTTAGGATTAGATCACTTGTGTTTTCAATTGTATTGCTTTGTATGCTTTTAATCTTGTGGGCTTGTATCGGAGTTCTATAAATCCTCCACCCGGATTTTGGGAAACATTCATATATAGCAATACATTGTGGAAACTGTGCGGGGTATACCGACACGGTTGAAGCAATAGCTATATTAGTGCGACATATTTGTGAGTACCGGTAGCCTTTGAGTCAATCAAAGAGAATACAGGGCCGCTGAGTGATGTCACTAAGCACTAATGACCTAGAACCTTACTTGACAATCTTGGCCTTTTTTAGGGGTAGTGAGATGACCGACTTTGGTGCAGTCTGAAGTTGGTAGATACTCGATACTACACTCATTGAGGATTGTTTTCTTGGAATATTTTGGTAGCCAGTTAAGTGGCTAAACCGAAACGATGAACATAGAAAACAATCCAATGATATTGAGCTCCTTAGAACCCGGTTACTATTTATAGGATAGGTTTTGAGCCAACTAAACTTAAGAGGGTACTTACCTATGAAACCTCCTGCAAGCCTGAAACTAGGGTTTTTGGTGTGACTTGCTTGTACATGTGTTTTTGCATACATCATAAAGCATCATATGCATCTGCTAACCATTTCAAGGGTTTAGATCATCATCTTTGTTCTTGTTTTGCAGGACATGGAGTCTCTCCGCAGGAAAACAATTCAAGTCAACCTTGTAAGGGTCCCTCTTCAACTCAAAGAGCTTACATTCAGTATTCCCGAGAATTCTCTCTTCAGCGAAAGACATGGTAGACTCCTCAGCTTGGTCAACACCAACATTGAAGAAGACATGATGAAAGTTCTCTTCCAGTTCTTTGACCCCCTTCACCACTGTTTCACATTCCCTGATTATCAATTGGTGCCTACTTTGGAGGAATTTTCTCAACTCCTGAGAATTCCTATTCTTAGTCAACTACCCTACAACGGTACGGAAAAGGAACCAAAACTTAAAGATATTGCTCAAGCATTACGCTTACAACCATCCGACATCAAGGGGCATTGGGAAACCAAAAGTGGTATCAAGGGATTCTTGGCAAAGTTTCTGTTTGAGAAGGCACGAGAATGATGGAATTCTCTTGATCTACAAGCCTTTGAAGAGATTGTGGCACTCCTTATCTATGGTTTGGTTTTGTTCCCAAATCCTAATCAACTTATAGATGTGAATGCTGTCAAGATTTTCATATCCAGGAATCCCATACCTACATTGCTTGGGGACATCCTCCACTCATTTTACACACGAACAATGAGGAAAATAGGTGTTCTCATGTGATGTACTCCTCTCCTAGCAAGGTGGTTTATTTCTCACCTTCCACAATCAGTTTTGAAGAATGAGCAGGGTTTAAGGTGGTCACAACGATTGATGACCCTCACACATTCTAATGTACATTGGTGTTCTCGGTCTAGAGAAAATGTCACCATCATTGATCGTTGTGGAGAATTTTGTAATGTTCCATTACTTGGGATTAGGGGAGGCATTACCTACAACCCCTGTCTAGCCTTGAGACAATTTGGATATGCTCGGAGGGATGGCCCTCATGACATGCTGATTCCTGACCTAGTTTTTGACTTTGACAACGATGCGCAAGGGCTTCGACAAAGGTTCATCAGAGCTTGGAGGATGCCTAATAAGGTGGATAGTAAGACACTGGGGCACAAGAATTCTATCCCCCTTGAGCCTTACCTCAAGTGGGTACGAACCCGCTCCCAAAATCTTATGATGCCGTATCCTCACATACTCCCCTTGATCAAAGAGCCTGTTATGGAAGGAGAGGTTCCATACGCCATCCTACATCCTGACATGCCAACGTCATGGGAAGAAATGCAAAAGAGTTGGATCCAACTCAAGGAAGAGCGGAATACTTTTGAAGCTAGCTTCTATGCCAGTGAAAAGAAGGTTTTGGAGCTTACCCGCCGACTTCACGAGGAGGAGACTCTCAACACTTACATCGCTCCAAAGAGGATGCGCAATGTCTTTTTACATTAAGAATTTTGTAATATTGTACTAACAAATTTCTTTTTAGTATGACGTGTGTTCTTTTTGTCTTCAACAAATTTGAACTTTTGAACCCTTGAATGCATTACATGAATAGCATCCCATTCATCATATGCTTAACAGGTACCCTTTTACAGGTCTCTTATCTTCTTCGCTGTTTATTTCAGCAATCATCATGTCTGCTGAACCTTCCACTAAACAAGCTATCAAGGCCCTCCAGGCCCAAAATGCCCAATTTCAAGAGTTGGTCATGAGCTTAGCTAAGGGTCAGCAGGACCTGAAGACCCTGATCCTGAAAGAGAGGAAGAAGAAGAAGAGGACCGTCCTGTTCAACACCGGATGCAGGTTTGGAAACAGGCTGCAAAATGAAATTGATCTGGCCACCCCGTCTGGAGAGAAAGACAGTCCACAGGAAAAGAGGGCTCCTAGCCCTGAGGTCTCCGACAACGAGACGGACTATGATGAAGAACAATATCCTCCTGCTGAGGATAAGTACAAACAACTGGAAGAGCGTTTGAATGCTATGGAAGAACAGAAGGTGCCCAGTCTGGACTTCGGAGATTTGGGTTTATCATTTGGGGTGGTGATTCCCCATAAGTTCAAGGCACCTGCCTTTGCCAAATATGACGGAGCTTCCTGTCCAAAGTTGCACCTCCGGTCATACGTGAGGAAGATCCAACCTTACACTATTGATAAGAACTTATGGATCCATTTCTTTCAAGACAGTCTCTCAGGGACTCAGCTTGAGTGGTTCTATCAGTTGGATGGAGCCAGTATCCGCAGCTGGGAGGATTTGGCTGCTGCATTCTTTAAGCATTATCAGTATAATTCCGACCTCGCTCCTACGTGTACCCAACTCCAGGGTATGTCAATAGGGACGGGCGAAGGATTTAAAGAGTATGCTCAAAAATAGAGAGACCTTGCCGGAAGGGTGCAACCACCTTTGGCTGATCGTGAACTGGTTGATATGTTTCTGGGGACCCTGTCCGGTCCATTCTTTAACCATTTGATTGGAAGCTCTTCAGTCGGGTTTACAGACCTTATCTTGACTGGTGAGAGGATTGAAGCTGGTATTAAGGCTGGAAAAATACAGAAGGGTGCCTCATCGAACACCGAGAAGAAACCATTTAAGAAAGAGTCCAATGCTGTCTACAGTTCAAGAAGACAAAGCAGACCTGAACACCGCCAAGCTGTCAATGCGGTTGTTATCTCAAAACCTGCTGGTGCTCCTAAGCATCACAACCAACAAAGGGACGAGAGACCTTGAAGGCAATTTACTCGTCTCAGCATGACTTTGTCTCAGATGTTGCCACAGTTGCTAAAGACTAATCTGGTGACTCTAAGAGAAGCTCCAAAGAATCAAAATACTGCATCACCGAAGTATAACCCTAATGCCCGTTGTGCTTATCACTCTGATAGCCCGGGGCATAATACAGATGATTGTTGGAGTCTGAAAAACAAGGTGCAAGACTTAATTGATGCAAAGGAGATTGATTTTGAGGCGCCCGAGAGGCCTAATGTTGTGACTGCTCCCATGCCCAAACATGGAGTAAATTCTATAGAGGAAGACTTGTTTGTAATGTCTGTGGATGATGTTGTTACCTCTCTAATGACTGTCAAGAGGAATCTGTTGCTAGCCGGTTTATTTCTGGGCTGTGATGGAGGTTGCCATTTGTGCTCTGTTTTACCTACTGGTTGCCCATCTTTGAAGTCAGGTATCCAAAACCTGATGGATAGTAAAGAGATTCTTTTTGAGAAGACTGCTGTTCCACCCGTTCATTCTGAAGAAGTTTCAATCATTACCATTTTCAAAAATTCTTCCAAGGCTCCCTCGAGGACGCCTGTTAGGATTACATCTGTTCTGAAGACCGCACCTATAATCATCACTGTTCCAGGGCCCATCCCCTATACATATGACAAAGCTATCCCTTGGCACTATGGGGCAGATGTTTATGTTCTTGGAATTAAGCAAGAGTTTGATGCTGATACCGGTGTCAGCAACATTACCGGGCCTGCTAAAGTTACCCGCAGCGGTAGACTTTTCTCACCTGATATTGCTCCACCAACTGTCCGAAGACATGTTGTCATTAAGCCTGCAAATGTACCTACTACTGTTCCTGATCAAATTCCTATCCTTCCCCCTGTCGCCGAGTCTTCTGACACTCGGGGCAAATGGATCGCTATTGATATGCCTGCCCAGACGGAGGCGCCAAAGACAATCAATGTTGAAGCTTCCAAACATGAGATGGAAGAGATTCTGAAGATTATTAAGAAGAGTGATTTTAATGTAGTTGAGCAACTGGGGAAAACCCCATCCAATATTTCTATGTTATCACTGCTGTTGTGTTCAGAGGCCCATGCCAAGGCTCTGATTACCTTCCTAAAGACGGCCCACGTGCCACAAGAAACATCAGCTGATCAATTTACCGATTGTGTGGCCAATTTAACTGCTGATAATGGTTTGGGTTTCTCCGATGCTGATCTGACTGCTAAAGGGAAGAACCATAATGATGCCCTGCGTGTCTCCATTGAATGCAGGGGAACTACTCTTGCACATGTGTTGGTTGACACTGGTTCCTCGCTGAACGTCTTGCCTAAGAAAGCTCTAGACAGGCTGGATTGCGAAGGTTTGGAACTAAAGCCGAGTAACATTATTTTCCGGGCCTTTGATGGGTCTAAAAGGATGGTGCACGGTGAGGTTGATATTCCAATCAAATTTGGTTCTCAGATCTTCAACTCTACATTCTACGTGATGGACATTCGGCCGTCCTATTCTTGTTTGCTGGGTCGTCCATGGATCCACAAAGCTGGAGCCGTAACCTCAACGCTCCACCAGAAGTTGAAATACCCGGTCAGAGGAAAGATTGTAACAGTTCAAGGGGAGGAGGAGTACATGGTCAGCCACCTCAACTCGTTCCGGTATGTAGAGATGGATGGGGAGTTCATTGAGACCCCATTTCAACACTTTGAAGAGGTTCCTCAGACACTGGCGTCAGCTGAGACTGTGATTGAAAATTCTCCTATGAAGATGGCTTCCTTAAAGGATGCCCGGGCTGTTATTGAGAAGGGTGAGTATGCAAACTGGGGCAGATTTCCTGACCTCACTCAGAAGACTAACAAGTTCGGTTTGGGTTTCACTGCAGAAGCTCAGAGGGCTGTTCAAAGTGCAAGGATTGGAAGACCTCATGTGTTCATCAGCAACTCGGGAGTAAATGCCATCGAAGATGATGTGGAGGAGTCTGAATTTGACAGCTGGATCTATCCTACAACCAACGGTGGACCAAACAACTGGACAGCAAAGGATTTCATCCCTATTACTTTCGTTACTCAGTAATGAACTCTTTGTTTCGAATTTGTAACAGACAATGTTTTGGAACTTTATGGTCCGGTGTCTCACCCGGGGCACCGTGGCTCCATTTGTGAGGGATTTTGTATGCCATTTTCATATATCATTAATAAAAACATTGGACGTTTTCGCATTTCAAATTTTATGCTCCTTGTCTTTCTTTATTACATATTGCAAAACAGCTATTTTACACACACTCACATATACATGTCCCAATCCACTCTGGATCTCACTGGTAACGACTCTGCTACTGCCAGTTATGACTTCAAAAATCCGATCAACTTAGCCGAAGATGAAGGTGAAGATGATTGCAAAGTGCCTGGTGAGCTTGCAAGACTACTACTCCAGGAAGAGAGGGCCATTCAGCCACATGAAGATCCAGTTGAAACGGTGAATCTGGGTACCGAGACAGACAAAAAGGAAGTCAAGATCGGTGCAAATCTGGAGCTTAGTGTGAAACAACGGTTGATTCAGATGCTGCATGACTACGTGGAGATCTTTGCCTGGTCTTACGAAGATATGCCTGGGTTGGATACCGACATTGTGGTTCATCGTCTGCCTACCAAGGAAGACTGTCCTCCAGTAACACAGAAGGTTCGCCGTATGCGTCCAGAAATGTCTGAGAAAATCAAGGCCGAAGTTATGAAATAGTTTGACGCCGGTTTTCTAGCAGTAACTTCTTACCCTCAGTGGGTCGTCAATGTGGTTCCAGTGCCGAAGAAAGACGGTAATGTCAGAATGTGTGTTGATTACAGAGATTTGAACAGGGCAAGCCCTAAGGATGACTTCCCTCTGCCTCACATCGACGTTCTGGTTGACAATACTGCTCAGCACAAAGTATTCTCCTTTATGGATGGTTTCTCCGGTTATAATTAAATCAAGATGGCTCCTGAAGACATGGAGAAGACCACTTTTGTTACTCAGTGGGGCACCTTTTGTTACAAGGTCATGCCTTTTGGGTTGAAAAATGTTGGGGCAACATATTAACGTGCCATGGTTGCTTTGTTTCATGATATGATCCATCATGAGATTGAAGTATACGTCGACGATATGATCGCGAGATCCCAAACTGAGGAGGAACACCTTGACCATCTACAGAAGCTGTTTGACAGGTTGAAGTTATACAAGCTGAGGTTGAACTCGAACAAGTGCACCTTCGGGGTGAGGTCTGGCAAACTGCTAGGTTTCGTCGTGAGCGACAAAGGTATTCAAGTGGATCCTACCAAAGTGAAAGCCATACAAGAGATGCCCGCTCCCAAGACAAAGAAGGAGGTTAGAGGCTTTCTAGGACGACTGAACTACATTGCCCGATTCATCTCGCACCTAACTGCTACTTGTGAGCCAATCTTCAAACTACTGAAGAAGGATCAAGTGGTATGTTGGAACGATGAGTGTCAGGCTGCTTTCGAAAGAATCAAAGAGTATCTCCAGGAGCCACCCATTCTGATGCCACCAGTGGAAGGGAGACCTCTAATTTTATACTTGACAGTACTTGACAACTCAATGGGGTGTGTGTTGGATCAGCATGACGAGTCTGCCGAAAAGAGCATGCTATTTATTACCTTAGCAAAAAGTTTACCGACTGTGAGACCCGATACTCACTGCTCGAGAAAACTTGTTGCGCTTTGGCATGGGCTGCTTGCCGGCTGAGACAATATATGTTGACTCACACTACTTTGTTGATTTCAAAGATGGATCCAATCAAGTATATCTTCGAAAAGCCTGCGTTGTCCGAAAGAATAGCAAGATGGCAGATGATCTTGACTGAATATGACATCCAGTACACGACTCAAAAAGCAATCAAGGGAAGTGTATTGGTAGACCATTTGGAACATCAGGCAGTGGATGATTACCAGTCTATGAACTTTGAATTTCCAGACGAGAATATCATGTTCTTAACTGATTGTGAAACACCTGGACCGGATGAAAGAACTGAGGAAGGATCGCGTTGGTCTATGCACTTTGATGGAGCTTCAAACGCTTTGGGTAATGGCATTGGCGCTGTGATCATATCTCCTAAAGGCTGTCATACTCCGTTTACCGCCCGACTATGTTTCAACTGCACCAACAACATGGCGGAGTATGAAGCATGCATTATGGGTCTTCGAGATGCAATTGACCTAAGGATTAAGTTTCTGAGTGTCTTCGGAGATTCCTCTCTCGTGATCAGCCAGATCAAAGGCGAGTGGGATACGAAACACCCAAATCTTATTCCTTACAAGGAGTATGTATTGACGTTGCTTCCCCATTTCGAGGAGATAAGCTTTGAACACTTCCTAAGAGAGGAGAATCAGTTGGCGGACGCGCTAGCTACAATGTCTTCTATGTTCAAAGTCAAGTGGGACAACGAGGCTCGCTGGATCATTATTTGGAAATTGGATGAACCTGCACATTGCTGTGATCTTGAGACTGAAGAGGTAACAGAAAAACCGTGGTATCATGAAGTAAAGAGATACATTGAAACTCAAGAATACCCCGAGGGTGCATCTGTTAACGACAAGAAGTTTCTGAGAAGGTTCGCGGCAAAGTTCTTCATCAGCAATGGCATTCTTTACAAACGTAACCATGATTCAACCTTACTGCGTTGCGTGGATAAAATTGAGGCATAAAGAATCATGGCAGAGCTGCATGAAGGTACTTTCGGAACTCATTCCAGTGGACATACCATGGCAAAGAAAATCCTTCGGGCAGGATATTACTGGTCCACAATGGAAGCCGACTGTCATCAGCATTCTCGGACATGTCACAAGTACCACCAAAGTGTCCTAACGTTGCTTTAGTGACCACACGTCCCTAAAATTGAATTGACCCGAAAAACTCCAACGACGGTGCTACCTACTCCTCAATAGTGGGATAGCACTGTCTAAAGGACGTTTGCACAATTTAATTCCTTTTCGAGTAGGTAGAGGTTCTTAAGTACTTGCTCCTTTAAAAAACAAAACAAGACTTTTCGCACTTACACTTTCTTCAAAAAATGAAACAAAACTCTTTTCAAAACCCACAACACAAAGAAAAAGCAACTTTTTTGAAAACATAGTGAGCAAGTACCTAAGAGCCCGTGGATAACCACAGATAGAAAGGGTGCTAACACCTTCCCTTTCTATAATCTACCTCTCGAACCCGAGAAAACAATCTCGAAAAGGAATTTTTCTGTGCTTTTGTCCTTTCCTTGTTGGATAAAATAAAAGACGGTGGAGACTCTTGCTTACCGCGACACTTTGCAAAAACAAACGCAAACGCGAACCAGCATTAAAAAACAGTCAGTTCTCATTCCCACCGATCACACAAGGTAACAAAAAACAAACCAATCAAATGTGGCATCTTGCCTCGAGGGCATAAATCGAAACTATTTTCAAGCAAGGAAACGATTAATTTACTTTTGTGTCGATGCATAAGTCTCCAAAGGTCGAGCTGCAGTAGAAGGCGAAATTAACATTATCCATAAAAAACATAAAACAAATAAAACATGTGAGCCGAACTACGGTAGCTCTGATTCCTTAAAAAGGATACGTAGGAATTAGGGTAGGGCCCAAGTGAGTACAACTTTATTTTCCCTACATTCTTTTCTCCTTTCTTTTGCATGCATTCTTCCTCAATAATAAACAGTACCATATATTAAACACACCCATAAGATAGATAACAAGAGTGGATACCGTAGAGTACTACGGGTGTGTGGGGTGCTAATACCTTCCCCTCGCGTAACAGACTACATTACTTGATCTTTCAACCACAAGATAGTGACTTCACCCTTATCAGGTTTTCTCGATATTTACCTTTCCCTTCATATGGGATAAAAGTCGTTCAATGGAGACTTCATTGTTTGATGACTTTCAGCATGTTGTTTCACTACTGATACTGGATTTCCTTTCTGGCTTGGTAGACCCCAAAGTAGGTGAATTGCACCGAATTGGGTTAACAATTCTTTGTATTCTTTTACCTTCCGCATTTAAATTTTGCAGAGTTTTTTATTTCGGTAAAAGTTCTGTCGTTGAGCATATGTCATAACATATGTCGTGACAATATGCTTGTGTGTTGACACATCAGTCTTGACATCTTTATTGTAATGCCATAATTTCATTTGGCATCAGAGCATGCACCTTATTCTATCTATTGAGTGAGTTCCATTGGGAATACTTTCTAGTACTATGGACAAGGAAGGTGGATACCACAACAGGCCACCTTTGTTGGATGGTTCAAGTTATGACTAGTGGAAGGTCAGAATGGTGGTTTTTTCTAAAATCTATGGATATAAAGGCATGTAAGGTTGTTCTAAAAGGATGGGATCCTCTTAGTGTGAAGGACAAAGATGGGATTATGTCCTTAAAGCCATAGGAAGACTGGTCTGAAGATGAGGATAAAAAACCTTTTAGAAATTCCAAAGCTTTGAATACTCTATTCAATGGAGTGGACAAAAATGTCTATGTGCTTATCAACACCTGTAATGTAGCCAAGGATGCTTGGGAAACTCTCAGAACAACTCATGGAGGTACATCCAAAGTAAATATAACAAAGCTTCAACTTCTCTCTACTAAATTTTTAAATCTAAGGATGAGTGATGATGAGACCATTCAGGAAAGTCAAATGAAGATTCTCGTTATTCTCAATGCTTTAAGTTCCTTGGGAGAAAAAAATCAGAACAGAGGCTTGTTAGGAAGATCCTTAGCTATTTACCCTGGAAATTTAATATGAAGGTAACAACTATTAAAGAAGCTCAAGGTATCAACATTCTGAGAGTGGGTGAAGTTGTTGGCTCACTTCAAACTTTTGAGTTTGATTTTAGAGACAAATTTGAGAATAAGAACAAGTGCATAGCCTTTACATCTAATGTTGAAGATGAAAATGATCAAGTGGATCTGGATGCTAATGATGGATTGTCTAATACCCTTGTGCTTTTTGGGAAGAAATTAAATATAGTACTAGAAATATTAGACAAAAAAGGTAGGCAAGATGTTAAGAACATCTCATCTGATATTAGGAAAAATTATGAGTCTCAAAAGGAAGACAAAACTGAGAAGGCATTAAATCAAGATAAGAGAGTTCAGTGCAATGAATGTAAAGGTTTTGGGAACATTAGAGAAGAATGTCTAACATATCTCAAGAAACAACAAAAGGGAATGTCTGCTGCTTGGGCTGGTGAAAACTCATAAATTGAACATATCAAGCATGTTAAATTCTTTTCAGGAAGATGCAAGTCCATTGAAACTCTGAGTAAGGAAAAAGAGCTTTGTACCAGAGTGTATGATCTTCAAAAAGAAGTATTACTGATGTCATCTAAACTTAAAATCATGACCAAATCTATTAGGATTGCAAACAATGTGACACTAGATAATAAATTTCAAGCTGGAAAAGGTGTGATGAATTCAAGAAGATATGGATCCAATAAGTACTTTGGACAAAAAGATACTCATCATATCAAAAAGAAGAATGTCATGATGACAGGAAAGAAGTCCGGACATTCTACAAATCACCATGGATCCTACCTAAGAACTAATCATCAGATTCTGAAGTGTCATCACTGTAGAAGATCTTTTATTATAAGACCCTTTTGTTACAAGTTATATGGATATCCTAAATGTGTAGAGAAGATTGATAGAAATTAGAAAGCTAAAATTGTGAACACTTTCCTCTTTGCCCATATCCGTTACAAAACTCCAACAAGAAAATTTTGTGATAAGCCTCAGACTGAGGGAAATCCCCGTAATGTCAGAAAAGATGTCATGACATTGGACTATGATTATTTGAGTAACACTAATATAGTGAAGCCTACTATTTAACATAATAAACAACATTATAATCCCTATAATTTCACCAGTAAAGTGATAAGTGAAAAAGAAGTTGAGGTTCAGGGTGTGGTCACAGTGAAAAGTTTTGCAAATTTTTTTGTCAAGGTCATATGTGGAGTTAGAATTTGCATTTCTAAGAGATTATGGTATCAATAATGTGGAGGTATGAAATAGATAATTTTGTCTCCCACCATTTATTGTATTACAAAAATTCATTAACATCATTGCAAAACTTTGATCTATCCAATCTGATACGCTATTTAAACCCCAATACCTACTGCATTATTCACAATTCCTATTATTTCAAGTCTTACTGCAAACACCACTCCTTAAATCCAACATTTCTATTCAAAATACCATTCTTAATATCCCTCTCTTAGGATTTCAAAAATCTAATATGTCTAACATAGAAAACATTTCCAATTACACTCCCCATACTGCTGGCATTTCTGATGGTATGACGAATGAGATAATCGATGATGTTCCTCTCTCGGTTATTCCTTGTGGAAATCTAAAGAAAATCATAACAAAGTACCTTACAGGAAGAAGAAGACCTCGCACCCTTGGTGTAAATAATCCTGCTAATCCTACCATGCCTAAACAAAATGCCTTTGAGGAAATCGCATCAGCTGGTATGGAAGAGGTTTCAACAAAACCTAATGTCGTTGAAACAATAAGGGAGTCTAGAAAAACCAACCAGGAAGATGTCTAAGTCAAATGAAGCATATGAAGGTTATTAGTTAACATTCATAGTGGCAAGACTACTTTCAATGATGCACATGATTTCCGGACATCATTAGATAAGTCTTTGGATACTGAGGTGCATGAAAACCTAGATGCATGTGAAACTGGAGCTAAAGATTTTACTAAAGCAAGTGTTGAAAGGAACAATATTTAGAATAAGATAGTCAACATTGATGACTTCCCTTCTGATGATGAACTCATCAGCAAACGATTAGCCCCTGGTCTTGCCAAAAGATTAAGAAAGAGGAAAGAAAAGGTTGATGGTACAACCAAGAGAACTTTACCAAAGAAAGGTGTCAGAGTGGGTCCAACAATGGGTGGAGCAAGGTTGTGGCTCCTGAGTCCAAGAAGAAGAACCTAAAAAGGAAGGATGTTCCTTCTAGGGAATCAGAGTGTGATGCTGGCACTGATGTCAAGGAAATCATGCATGAAGGTAAGAAAAAGACTGCAACAAAAAGAAGTCTTGTTGAAGTTCCTGATTCTTTTGGATAATGTATCGTTTCATCTTGCAAAAAATGCTGGGAATTGGAAGCTTATATTCCAGAGACATATTTCTCTGGAAAGAGAATTGGGTAAAGATGTCTTAGAGTGCAAGGAAGTCATTGACCTCATCAAGAACGCTGGATTAATGAAGACTGTGACAAAGCTGAGTAAGTGTTTTGAGAAATTGGTGAAGGAGTTTGTTGTTAACATAACTCAAGAATGTAATGAGCAGAAAAGCAAGGAGTTCAGGAAAGTGTTTGTGAGAGGTAAATGTGTGGAGTTTTCTCCACTCGTGATAAAAATGTTTTTAGGTAGGAGTGAAGAAGGAGAACCTAGGTTTAAAGAGTCTGATAACATAATTTGTGGAGAAATCACTGGGAAATAGGTTCAGGTTTGGCCTAGGAAAAAGAAATTTTATGTAAGCTCTCTAAGTTTGAAATACGACATTCTTCACAAGATTGGAGCTGCCAATTGGGTCCCCACTAACCATACTTCTTATGTTTCTACTGGTATGGGAAGGTTCATTTACATTATTGGGACCAAAATCAATTATGACATTGGAAACTATATCTTTAAGCAAATCATGAAGCAAGGAACTTCTTGTGAAGTAAAAATGCCAATTTCTTTCCCATCTTTGATTTATAGAATTATTCTTGATCAACATTTAGGAATCTTAACTGATTCAGGTGAGCTGTGAAGAAGGGATTCACCTATAAATTTCCATTATAAGATGTTTGAGGGAACACATATTCCTGACATTGTCATGACATCTGGGAAGGGAAGTGATGTCTCTACATCAAAGGCTAGCATAATTGTTGAGTTAAAAGCTACCTGTAAAGGGTTAGATGAGTCTATCAAGGCCAGCACTGCAAGAAAGATAAAGCTTGGCAGGTTGATTGAAGCTCTGATTGAAGAGGATAGCCAAGCAAGTCTTGATGATGAAAGTGTTGATGATCAAGAAGAAGAAAGTGCTAAAAGTAAAGATTAGGAGTGCAGGGAAGATGAAGGAGCTAGAAGCCCCGGTGATTAAGAAAATGTAATTCTTTTTGTGTTAATTTATTTTGATAACAATTTATGTAATGGCTTATGAACCATTTGTTTTGTATGGAACTCTTTGACATTATGGTGTAATTCCTGAACTTTCTGTTTTTGCTCTATAGCGAAAGTATAGCGGTAAAAATTTGACACTAAGCCATTAATTGACTTAACTAATATTAGTGAAAGTCACCACCGCACTTTATTGTTTCCAAAGAGAAAATGGGAAAAGAGAAAATAAAACCCAAAATGAAATAGAATAGAGTTCAAGGTATGGGGGTCGATTACGTAAAGAGAATGTATTAGCATCCTAAGCATCTACAGTACTCCGCAGGATCCACTTTGTTTGTTTTAATCAGAGAATGTGTATCTAAAACTTAAACTTGCTAAATGGAATGAATGGATGAATATTTAAAAACAAACGAAATGTTTTTTATTTATGTGCCCTCCGCGGTTGCGAACATTTGTGCCTACGTACCCTCTTCGCACAATAAGGGATCAGGGAACTCGTATTTCTTCTAAAAAAGAAAAAAATGTGTGTTGGTTGGTTTTAAATGAAAAGACAAGTTGTCATTTTCAATGAGAATTCTCGTCTAATCGCCCACAAGGTATGATAAAGAAAGACTACGCACCAACATGAGAAGGGTTTGAGAACACCTCTAGTACTCGAGTGGAAAAGTCGAAAACCATGGGGATAGAGGAATAACATCTCGTTTATAAATGAATCGTGTCTGATATGGAAAAAATGTTTTAAAGGAAAAAGGTGCTCGAGCACACAAAAAGGTTTAAATGAGTTGAAGTATTTTTGGTTTTTGAACAAAAATATTTGTGAATTAAACCGTAATAAATTTTGGAAATGAAATAAGAACAAGGTTCAGAATGCACCACCTCACTAGCCCCCCATAAGACTCAACTACATATGATTCTCATCTTTACTTATTAAGGGTTTTAAGTTTGATTAAGAAAAAAGAAGAAATTTGAAAAGAAAAGTCGCTTGACGAAGTCAAGGTTTATTATGAAAGTGATTTGAAATTAGAAAACAAAGAAGGTTTTGAAAAAGATGAGAAGGTTTTGAAAATTGAAGAATGGGAGAAGATAAAGAGAGTATCCTATGTACAGGAAGGTAAAAGATAAAGTTAAGGAAGTTCTGACCAAACAGAAGCTCATACTTTATATAAAAAAATCAATATAGAATTCCCATCCCTTTGGATTTAAAGGCACAAGCAAATAAATAAGCCAAGAGTATACCAAACCTCAGGTGAAAATAAATCACAAGCAGACATCATCAAAGAAACCCAAGGCATATGATAAAACACAGAGCAATGGATAAAGCTCACAACATTTGATAAGAATCCATGTATTAAATGAAAATCCCAACGAATAGACAAAACCAAAATAGTAGAGAAACAATTTGAGCATCTCAGTTGAAATAAAGAATCAAGTCTGAGTAGGTTAGAAACATATATCAGAGATTAAGTGAAACAAATGAAAATGGAGGCTTAATTAATTAACTTAAAAGTTTATTAAGTTAAGAAAAATTAATTAGAAAAACTAATTAATTTTTAATAATGAAATCAAATAACTAAAATGACTTTTAGTTAATTAACTAAAAGCAACAAAGTAACACTAAGACGAAGTGAACATATGAGCTATCTTGAAAGCCTTCAAAAACAATAGACAAGTTAGTAATCACAAGAGAAATTTTATACCAAATGAAACTTGAGTCGAAGTACATGAACAAACGAATATTTCTCAATCAAGAACCAAGAAAGCAAGTGTTTATTCAAGGTAAATGTTAAAAATCAGCATTTTAATCATCGTTCCAAACACATTTAAAATCAAGTAAGCACAACGATAAATGTTACTTTCCGATCACAAGTGATACAAGGACCAAAGATTCACGTTGTAACATGAGAAATCGGGTTCAAAACAAGTTCTAAACCCCTAAATCAAAATTCGGACAACAACTATGCATATGAAACAAGGCTCGAAAAAATCAATCTCAAACATATATAGCACAAATAGAACCAACAAAATAATGCCAACCAAATTACCTCTTGAGTTGAAACACGAATTATATCCAAACCCCATTAATATCCTCTTCAAATTGAATCAAAACAAGCATACACAAACTTAAACCCAATTCAAGAATAACACCAAGAATAACGTATCGCCTATTACAAATCTCAATTGGTTCTATCATGGTATTGTTCTCAAACGGATTCAAAATGAAGTAACAAATAACAACTTCGTTTAAAACCAAACAAGAGTGAATTCATCACAAATACGACATTCAAAATCAAACCTGCAACAAAGATTAATCACAATTATGCACTCTAAACCACAAAGGTTACATGATTTCAAAATCACAAATGGAAACAAAAGTCAAGAATTAGTGTTATTACTCGATTCAAGCTCAAGACAAGAGAAACCAAATTCTAAATATACTCTAGCCAACCAAATCAAATTTGGGCAGCCATGAATCGAACTATTATCGCACAAGAAAGTTCAATAAAACATGAACAAAAGCCTTACGGGAAAAACATCAATATCACGAAAAAACTTTCTCAATCGGATTCAACTCAAATGTCGATCAAATCTCTTTCAAATGAAATCAAACAAACATGATGTAATGTTACATTTCACTCAAAAATTCAAACCAAACAATATCAAAACGCAATCATAAATTCTGATTGGACCGTGAAATTCTGGTAGGTCAGAACTCAGATGTCCTATGATATGTTGGGATATCTGATTTGACTTATATAAACACATGCAAGGTAAACACATGTAAAACAGTACTGAAAAGCATAAATAACACACAGAGATTGTTAACCCAGTTTCAGAGAAACTCTCATACTCTAGGGGCATACCAAGTCAGGGACAAGTCCATTATGATAGTATCAATTCATAGACCTTACAACAAACATACCAGTTTATGATCTACTCACTTAATAACTACCCGTGCTATACTTCTATATAAGACTTACCTTGATATGAGGCCCTCATGAATCCATCATCAATCACATACAATGATTGGACAACATACAGAAAGACACACACCCATGACAGCAAAACAGAAGAGACACTTCCATGATAATACCTAGTCAAGACATAAAGTTAAACTCCAACATTTAAAACTTTACTCCTAACTAAGAACACAACTTAGAGTTGCTTAAAATATTCCTCCAAGAATAATACTCACTCTTGATTCATAGCTTCGAGGAGAACAATACCAACTCTCCTAGAGAGTGGCACAAAGACAAAGTCCTAAACTTCTACATCTTGGACCTGTGCCTTTTCTAGGTTACAAGAATTATATTTATAACCTATTCCCAACTAGATTTGGACTTCTAATCACAACACATTAGCTGTTACAAATCAGCAGAAACTTCTTCTACAAATAAGGTCTTACTTTCCTAATATATCTCCATATTTAGAAACTGCATATTCTTCAATATTCTGACTTGATTCTTTCAGACCTTTAAATCGACGCCGCATAAGATTGCATAATCTTCCCAGAATAATTTGCAACTGTTAAATCATGACCCTACATAAGATATCTTATTCGACATGTTTCTCCAGATGTTGAAATATTTCAACTCAACGTGTCCCTTTATAAGATAAGACTTCTTGTTCAACATGTTCCTGTTTAGAAAGTTAACACATGCTATGTAACATATTGCTGCTATATTTGTTTTACTAAAATTAATGCCAATCCTAAAAATAGAGAACTAACAATACCCCCTTTGGAAATTTTTGGCTAAAACAAATAATTAAAATTACAACCCATATTACAACAATAAACAAAAGTTACACCCATCAGCAGTAGTCCGCAGAAACTACTGAACACAACAACATAGCAACATGGAGTCATTTGGTGTACATGAGTTAGAAAACACCATGGTTTTAGGATTGGTATAATTTTCATAAAAACATGGTTTGCAACATGATGTTATAGAAGGTGTTCTAACATGGTGGTCAAGTTCATTTGAAGGCATATGTTCTGACATATATTGTAACATCCTGTATCAGAATATCAATACATGATGTATTTTTCTTAAAATATTTAAATTGATTATGTGAGATTCCTTTTGGTTTTATTTCACTAGTTTTTCACAGGACAATAATTTTCAATGTGAAACATTTGATTTATCTCCAACTATACATAAGTTGCCAAAATTGGACTTTGAGACAATTTAAGAAACCTTTGTTTTGTTCCAAGATTTAAGGAGATCTTTCTGCACAAATTGTTGCAGCCCTCAGCGTATGCAATAAGGAATATCTGGGCGAATATTCAAGGCCCATGGATTACTGAGGAGTATTTAAATAAATTATCTATACCTAAATTCATTAAGAACTTTGTAAAAAATAAGGGGAAACCTACTTTTCTTAGTCTTAAGGTTTGAGGGTTCTTCAAGGCAGTTTTTGTTTTTATACGTTCTCATGTATCTTTTGATGCATTTGAGTTTACTGATTATTATTTGTTTATCAAGTTATTATTCTCCTATAAGATTTTAAGCAAAGAGTTGTTCTTAGTCAAATATTTTAAACAAAACTAAGTATTCTTGAAAGAGTAATCTTATTTTTTATTTCTTGAGACATTCCATGTGATTGGGATTGTTGTTGATATCACTGCGGTGATTGGGAGTGAGAGGGGTTCTCATATCTAAGAGGTTCCTATGTATAAGTTGCATTGGATAGTGGTTAAGTGATAAGTTGTAAACTATGAATGTTTAGGCTTAGAATTAATACTACTGATAGTGGATTTCCTTCCTGGCTTAGTATCCCCTAGAGTAGGAGTTGCACCAAACAGGGTTAAAAATTCTTTGTGTTCTTTTACCTTCTTCATTTAAATTTTGCATAGTTTTTTTATTTTGGTAAAAGTTCTGTAAGTTAGGAGATGTCATAACATCTGTCGTGACATTGTGGTTGTGTGTTTAGACATCAGTCTTGACATCTTTATTGTAGTGCCAGAATTTCATTGTCGAGGAGGAAGGTACTAAAAAGTTTCTAATTTACAAGTATTTTGATTTTAAAATATTGTATTAAAAGCCTTATAATTGTGCAACTTCACGAATTATAAATTCTTGTAAACAAACCGGGGGCAATGAACATCGATATTCTTGAAGCTTTTCAAGCTGGTGCAATTATTGAATAATTTCCACGTTCATGGAAAATCTATAGGAAAAAGTTGTTTCACAATTCTGAGGACTTCTCACTTGACTAAATCCATAAATATTTTCGAATCGAGGAGGAATCAAAAGAAAACGAGAAATCCAAGGTTGTTGGATTTTCTAAAACCAATGTGGTGAGCAAAAAAGGTAAGAAGAAACAAGATGGTAAAAAGAATTATCTTGGTCCTAAGAATGATCAACATAAGTTCAAGAACTATTATGAATTAAGGGGCCTAAAGGCATGTGCTATGTGTGTGGAAACACAATTATAATGCTCGATTACAAGCACAATAAGTCCTATATAAGGAAAATGTTGTTCAAGCTGATGATAACATGATGTTATTGTCAGTGAATTTATGGCAATCAAAGGTAAGGTACAAGGATGGTGGTATGATACTTGTGCCAATGTCCATGTTTTCTGTAAAAAATGCAATTCAAAACATATTCTGAAGTCACCAGTGGGAAAGAGGTTCAAATGGGAAATACATAATGTTCGAGGGTTGTTGGAATGGGAACCATAGAAATCAACTTCACTTATGAAAAGAAAGTACTCTTATTAATGTACTTCATGTGCCTGACATGAATAAGAACCTTGTTAGTGGGACCTTTTGAGTAAATTAAGTATATATTAAATCAGTGTATGAATCGGGTAAGTTAATTTTGACACATAAGGGTGTATTTAACGGAAAGGATTATTCCGCTAAGGAAATGATTATGCTTTGTATTATTGAAAACATTATTAATAAAGTATCTATTTCTACTTATAAGATTGAATATGTTTCTTATGGTATAGTAGATTAGTTCATATTGGTAGTAGCACTATGAAAAAATTAATTAAATCTTGTTTAATTTCATGTGATGTTAATAACTTCGAAAAATGTGTAATATGTGTTAAATTGAAAGTGTAGAAAGAAATACCAATTTTCTTGATCTTATGCATTCATATTCATATGAATTTAATTACATGTTAACCCATGGGATAAATAAATATTTCATTACTATTATTGATGATTGTTATAGATTCACACATGTATATCTTTTAAAGCATAAAGATGACGTTTTAATACAATTAAAATTTATTCTTTTTCAAAAAAATACATTTAGAATTTATAAAGTGGAAGTTGAAAATCAACTAATTATAAGTATTAAAGTCCTTAGGAGTGATAGGAGAGGTGAATGTTTTTCTACTGAATTTGATGCATGTTGGAAAGATTATGATATTATACTTGAATTTTCTACACCTCGTACACCACAATAAATCAATCTAGAAAAAATAAAGAATATGACATAATAAGAGCTGATAAATGAAATGCTAATGCATTTTGAGTTTTCATTTAATTTATAAGGTGCAACTTTGTTATTTACGTCTCATATAGTGAATAGAATTCCTTTGGAGAAAACCGATATTTCTCCGTATGAGGTATGGAAAGATAGAGCGCTAAATATCAGTTATTTTAGAGTGTGGGGGTATGTATCTTATTATAAGAACAAGGATTCTAAAAGGACTAAATTGAAATTTTGAGGGATAAATTTCATTTTGTAGGCTATGCACCTAACAGTAAAGCATGTAGACTTTTGAATTTGAATTCTAATGCAAATATTGAATTCCAAGACATGAAATAATTTGAGAACCTTATCAAAAAGGATAAGGAATTTGAGATTTCCACAAATGAAAAATCTCGTGAGTAAGACTCTCCACAAATATTTGAAACATAACTCGAAAGTTCTCCGTGGATTGTTGAAACATAGCCTGAGCATGCGATAAGCAAGAGAGTCTAAGTAACTAAGGATCTAGGACAGAACGAAATTGATTCTCGACTTATTTTTTGTATCTAGTGTTAGACTATGGCAACTTGTCTAAAGGGGGATGAATATATCACCAAGCCAAAATTCCATATAAAATTTGGTTTTTAAAAATATGTTGAAAAGAGTGCACGCACATGGATTTTGATATTGATCAAAAACGTCGTCTATACGAACCTAGCTATTGGAACTCAGATATGAAAAAATTTCCTTATGGAATGAACAACATAATAACCAAAATTTATAACCTTGAATCAAGTAACACAATATTATTCGTTTATAGCAAGTTACTAGAAATACTATTTCCAATGATAACAAGCAAAAATAGTGAACTATACAGTTTGTCAAACACTTGGTGTGCGAACGAATTTTATGAATTTTCCTTGAGTTGTGTTGATATGAAAAAGTACTTGTAATCCAGTGATTATAAGCTAATAAACAAACTATTCAAAACAAAAACAGTCACGGAAAAATTCTTACGAGCCGATCGATTAATCAATGTTATTTAACAAATTGCTTAATGAAAAATAAGTAAGTAAAGAGATAAAAGAGAGACATGGGGATTTGTTTAGGAAGTTTACCAATCGTCCTTGCTATGGCTACGTCTTCCGTCAATTCCAATTTTGGAATTAGGATAAATTCTTACTATGCAAAAAATTTGTTACAAGAGAAGTGTTCCAAGAGCAACCCTAAAAACCCTAACTATTTGTTGTTGATTCAACCCCTTCCACTCCTTTGATCTTGAGCAAGACTAAAACCCCAATAGCTACCAATTAATTTATTGAATCTTGCAACCCCTTTGGGTACCAAAATCCAAAGATTTTATGTGCGTGATCAATTATACCTATTGCACACAAGACTCTTCAATTTGCAGTTCTCGCGCTACTTACTTGGGTACCAAACTCTGAAGGCTTTTCACTAGGTCGCAATCCTCTCTTGAAATTCTTTCATAAAAAACCCCAAATCTATGAAAGATCTTGTAGGACAAACTCGAGGTTTTTCCGGATGAAACCCCCTACAAATCTCAACTAAATATTCTTGGCTACACAAAAACCTAATTGGTTGTTATCAAACCTCACCTATATGGCACCCCGACAAAAGATAATTATATGTGATTTATCAGTGTGTGTGTGTGTGTGTGTGTATGCATAGGTTGGAGGTTGAAGGTGAAGAGAAATTTTAGTAAGTGTTTATATTTTCATCTAGTTGGAATGATGCATGAATGATGTATTTATACCTGTGGAAGTTTTGATGCAAAGAGGTGATTTTCAGAATTAAAAAGAATTGAAAAATTAACCCAATCAAATGGTATGTGTCGGCCTAAAATAAGTATGTGCCGACACATAAGTCAAAAACTAACAGTATGTACCGTCTTAAAAAGGCAGATGCGTTGGCCTAAACAAGTCAGTGACTATATGCTTTAGTAATGTGGTAGATGTGTCAGCCTGAAAATCATATGTGTCGGCATATAAAATTGAAAATTTGAAAGTTAAAGTATGTGTCGACCTATATGAGTGCATCTGTCGTCCTGTAGCACACATAAGTTATAAGCTTCAATATTGAGTTACATATGTCAGCCTAAAACACGTATGTGCCGGCACATGCAAGTTGTTTTTATACAGAAAGCAGATATTCAAGGTTTTGGTCAATTTCAAAGTGATTTTTAGTGACTCCTAAGACCTCAAATTCAAGGGAGGGCCACATGCATAGAGATATCGTCTAATATACAAAAATGCTATGTTTTCCTAGTTTTGACATCATACAAAATATTTAATAGTGAAGTTGCACTCACATACTCCCCCTTTATGATGATGGAAAAACTTGCGACGATGAATTTCATTTAGTTATCGAAGGACCCCCCTGACTTTGTGCTTCCCAACTTCATCTCACATATGCTTCTCCCCCTTTGACAACATTAAAAAGAAAGATAGAAAACTGTGAGAAGTATCACATTCCAATACATATACTAATATATCACTCAGAGGTGTTTTTGCATAGAAGAGCAACAATCACATATCCCAATATATATGTAATAATGCGAATTGATAATTAACTAGCAAACAACATTATAACACATGTAATTGAGTTGCTTTTGTAGCGTCACAATTATGTAACACACTATAATGGAACTCTCAATTCTGCACACGCATGTGCGTAGCATAGTGACAAGAACATGTCACTACTCAATCTAAAATGAAAATATTGTCATAACATATGACCAACTACAACAAGAAACGTATATGTAAGTAACACGCTTGCATACAATTCATGCATGAATGCAAGAAGAAATAATAATAGAAACACATGGTTGTACACTGGAGAAAAAACTTATATAAATGTGAAATAATTAATACATGAAGTTATTATAAGCATATACATTGAAAACACACACTGGTTGTCAATCAAAAATTTTGGAAATGAACATCCATGATTTTCATCATTTGAGAAAATATCAAGCATTTTTAACCAACAAATAACATACATTAAGAAAAGTCTTACTTTGAAGGAGAAATTTGAAACAATATTACCTCACTCTTGATGGAAAGAATGTTGCTCTCATATGATGTAAAATACTCAAAAAAGAGTTAAAGCAAGAGTATAAAGTGCAACCAATAAATTGAAATTAAGCAATATTGAAGATATCAATGATCCCAAATTCTCCACGTATGTTGAAAAACGGTTCAGTTGCAAAAGATTTAGTGAAAATATTGGCAAGTTGATTCTTACTATCAACATGCTCAAATACAACATCCTCTTTTTTAACATGACCACGAAGGAAATGGTGACGTATCTCAACATGTTTAGTGCGGGAATGTAGAACTATATTCTTGGTTAGATTAATGGCACTAGTGTTTGTTAGAACAAGATTTGTGTCTACAATATAATCTTGATGTTTTGATAATAACAACACACATATTTGATGAGAAACAATTTTAGTTCTAATAAGTTTCTTGATGTGCAGATAATAAATTCTAACTGATTCAGGACTGTTGTCTGGAGAATTAGAAATACACCAAGCACATCAGAAAGATTGTTCGCTTATGAAGAAACATCAGTAGTTCAGAAGAATACTGAATGTTCGCCAGAAAGAGGATTACACATGTACTTCTCAACAAGATGTATTTTTTGTAGTCACGAGTCACAAGAAGAAACAATTTATGATAAACTGTTGCTTCAAGGATCAGAAATCAAGATTGTTCAAGAAACAAGCTTCCAACGCAAAGATCAGAAGTCATGATTTGCTCATTAGAAAAGTTATTGCTTATAATTCTGAAGATAAAGTCAAGACACTGAACACATGAAGAGAAATCTTTTACTTCTAGATCAGAAGATAATACTTGTTTATTAGAAGAGTTATTGCTCACATTTCTGAAGACAAAGTCAAGATTCTGAAGACTCATATAGTTCATCGAATACGCACTTCAATTCGACATCAAAAGTATTCCATCAAAATAAAGGATAAAAGAAAGAAAGATCTTCTAGAGTCAATTCAAATTAACATCATATAGTCCCTCAGAAGTCAAGATCAAAGGATGACATCCTCTCAAGCCAATTCACTCAATAGAAGAACTATTGTGACTGTTTCTAAAAAAACATCAGCAGTTCTAAGGAATGTAGAATATTCATTAGAAAGGGAATCAAGTATGTTCTCAAGAAAGCGCCACTCTCAGATATCAAGAGAAAGAATACATGACCTAACACCAAGATATAGCTGACATAATCTATTGCTTTCAGCTCAATACAAAGATCGAAATTCAAGAGATCTGAAAAGAAGAATTCAATGTCAAAATCAGATGTACTGATATAAGTTTCTACTTCAGAAATCAGACATCTGATATGGAGCTTAAAAAAGCTGATTATCAAGAATAAAGGATCAATTCAAGAAGTCAAGATCAGAAAAGCTTTCGCTCAAATAAGACATTGTTCATCAGATAATTTGTTCCTTATATATATGAAGATAATAACTATTTGAAAGACTTTGACTCTACAACAATGAAGTATCTTCTGGATCATTTTCATCATCATATCAGAATAAATCTAGCAAGAAGACAAAGAAGACAAAGACAAGTCCAAGAGACATCTTCCGAGCTTACTACTTCAATCTAGAAATAAATCATCAGAAGATAAGATCTTAGAAAACTTAGCCACGAAGAATATATTACAATCAATACGTTTAAAATTACACTACATGCTTATGTATTGTACTATGTTGTCTCCCATAATGAAATGCTACCGTTACTGTAGCTGGCAAGTTAAAGCGACGTCTTCTTAATATCAACGGTCTTATTCTCAAGTCTATATAAGGAGACCTCATCAACATTTGAAGATTGACGAACTACTCTACATTACTGTCGTAGCCCAAATTTGCCATATCTTTTACTTTTGTCTGGCTTAGACTTTGCATCCCATTTGCATCATTTTCACTAAGTCGTCTGCATATCATGCATCTCAGGGAATCAGGCACTTTGGTTTAAAGCATTAGGGTTGTGCCATCCTTATGTTTAATTTTGGTTTGAAGTTTCTTTATCAGGTAAAAAGAAGTTCATTTGGGTCTTGAGTAGTGGATTGTGGAATGAAGTTCTGAGGTATCGTGGGTTTCCTTCTTCGTCAAGTCACAAGGATATTCTCTAAGGTCCTAGATTAGGGTTTCGATTATCTTCAACACTTCGGGATCTTTCTTCACCAATGTGCATCATCATGTTTTAGCCTGTTACATAATTCAAATTATGGTCAAAAGTTTGTGACTAATATTGTAAGTGTTCGAGCCATGAAACAAGAGATGATGTTGCGAACTCGTATGATAATCAAGGCATGTTTTTGTTGCTTCAGATACAAGTCACTTGTGGTTTGGATATCAAAGTTAAGGTTCTTATTGAAAGTGCAAGTTTGATTTGGACACGATATGAAGATTGAGGATTGGAAGACAAGGCACATGGTTTACTTGAAATACAAGTTACAAAGGTCATTTGTGATTTTTTGAAGTTCAAGTTACAAAAAAGAGGTGTATCATTCAAATCATTCAAGTAGAGAGTTTCTAATTTTAAACAAGATTCAAGAGTTGTCTAACTTCCATACAACAAGTTCATCATTCATGAGTTAAAAGAAATATCATTCAAGTTTCTTATTTCATTACATTTTTTGTGAACAATTTACAAAGCAAGTTACAAATTTGTTTCACACAAGATACACATGTTTGTTTACAAAAAAGAAAGAAATATTGGTTCTTTAAGTTTCTTTGCTTCATCTTCAAGCAACTCGTCCTCACTCTTGCCATGAATTTTTATTCAACTTTCAACCAGGCTTTTGCCATCCAATTCTCATTTTCTCATTGGTGTACTCAAAAATTTTCCCTCTCATTTCTCAAGACATTTCTCACAAAGATCTCCGAAAGCTCAAGCTTGCACCAGTATTGACTAGGTCAAGCCATCTCCTCAACACTGATACCCTAAGATTAGGGTTTGTATTTGCATAAGGACAATTGGACTTCTAATACTTAAAGTTACGTTCTTGTATCATTATGGACCTTCAAGAATGCTCATGTCAAGTTTCAAGTCTTCTCAGTCAATTGACCAAGAGACCAAAAATCAGTTGTACTGATGAAAAAGTCAACTGTAGCACCAAAAGTCAAACTTTGACTTTTTGGTCAACATTAAATCTCAAAGATCAAAATTCATCAAGACATTCAGAAATATGAAACTTGATCATCAAGAAATCAAAAAATTCAAAAGTTAATGTGAAAATTCAAACTCTTCAAGACTTAGAAATTTTTTTAAGTCTTTTTTATACATGATAATTTCATTTCTTCATACAAACTTTTCACCATGATGCAAGACGATTAAAGGAAAACTTCAAACATGAAAGTTGTAGATCTCAATGAGATCTAAAACTTTGTAGGGCCGGACTTTTTCTAGAAATGCTTGGATTTTGAGTTATAAATTCATGAAGTCGTGGCATTTTTGAATAAACACTTAGAGAAATTTTCAACAGTTTTGGTCAGGATTTTATCCCAACTTCTTGGCATTCTTTGACATAGTTACAAGATGATTTTGTCAAAACGGATAACATGAAAGTCATAGAGGGTGTTTCAAGCTTTCCAAAACATCCAAGACCATGAATTTATCATATTTGAACTAGGAGATTCAAGGATCTAAAGTTGGACATTCATTCTTGATTTACAAGGAAGATTTGTGACAAACAAGGAACCAAAATCTTAGCCATGCTGCATAATCTTCACTTTTCAGGCCTCTTGACTTGCAAATATATCCATAATCAGATGTTTACACAATTGATTGAACCATTATCCAATTGTTTCAAGTATTGTCCATTGCATCTTTCCATTTTTGGCACAAAGGCACCATTGACATTCTTGCAAAGTTCACTCTAATCATAAAGTCAATTTCTTGAGCCTATAACTTGTTATTCTAATCACACTCAACTTTTACAAGTTAGAACAAACATGTTTAAAGTGATCAACCACTTTAGATAGCTTGGTACAAGCATTGGAAACATGTTCTTCATGCTTGCTTCAAAAACAAGCAAGATAGCCATAACATGTGATTCAAAATATGAGTTGTTTGAAGACTCAAACCTTCTCTATAAATAGAGAGGCCAATTACAAGAGAAAGAGGTCAGAAAAAAGAAGGGGAAACTAACACTCAAAATCAGTTTTGCTGTCAAAAACCAGAATTGCCCACAAAACCTCCATTTTTGAGCTTTGAAGTCCAAATATTTGAATCTCATACCTAGCAAGTTTTCTCCAAACAAACCATCCAAATACTCCATATACATCATATAGAAGTTGTTCAAACACAAAAATAACTTCTGTAACATCACTATCATCACTTCCCAAGCTTAACAACAACCCATACAACAACTCAAATTCAAAGCACAAATTTCAGGTTCAAGGTAAGTTTTCTTGACTTTGAACTCTTCATACAAGCATCATTAATGGTTCATTTGTAAAGATAAAATGTAGATATCATTGACTTGAAGCTAACCATATGATTTCTTTTCAATTTCACTAACCATGTGTTGAGAACTAACTTTTACATGTAGCAAAACAGTGATAAAAGCAAAAAAAAAAAAGTTATGCATCGACACGAAATGCTATGAGTCGACACATATTATGTTCAAAACAGGTTATGAGTCGACACAAAACACGTATGCATCGACACAAAATGGTTATGAGTTAACACGAAACCAGTATGCGTCGACTCATACTGAGTTGTTTTGACTTCCAGGAACAAGAAATATATATGAGCCAATACATGAGCTGACACATGAGCCAATACGAAACATGCATGAGCCAATACATGTGCCAATACATAAGCTCATGTGTCAGCTCATAAAATCTTTTTTTAATCTTTTTTTTTAATTTTATTTTTACTTTTTCTTTATATTTTTATTATTATTATTATTTTCATATAAAAAATTCGAAAAAATATTTTTATTTATTATTTGCATTCTATATATTTTATTCCTTTAAAAACAAAAGACAAAAAACATTTTTCTTATAAAAAACTTAATTTCTTTTTCTTATTAAATTAATAATTAGATTTAGGTTTAGTTATTCTCTTTTTAATTAAAATTAACTTAGAATTTAGGTTTTCTTTTAATTAATTAATTTCCATACTATTTTTATTAAACTTAAAACCTATTCTAAAAACCTTAAAAAATGCTTTCTAACTTGATTTCTTTTAATTAATTTAGGTTTAATTTTCTTAATTTAATTAATTATTTCTTTTAGTTAATTAGGTTAAAACCAAGACCCTTTCCTCAAAAAACCAAACAAAAATCCTCTTCCTTTCCATTTATTTTCTTGTAAATTTATTCAATTCTTGTATAATATTCAATATGGTTGTAATAGATAATTAGGTTTAATTTTCTTGCAATCCCCATTTGTAAATTTGTATACCCCTTCCCCTAATGATATAATAGCATAGTAATTTTACTTTCCGCAATTTATCATTTTAATATAAATGTTAGTAATTAGGGTTTGTATGGCAAGACTAAAACCAATGATTAGCAAACCCTAATTCAAGATAAATAATGCATGTAAATAAAGCACACTTGCACACTTGCACCCTTAGGGTAATTCCACTTTGTTGCCTTACAAAAATGGCCATGGTATGCATGTGGGATATCTTAGAAAAAGAAATCTAAAATACAAGATCATAGTCCCTCGATGACGCTATCAATGTTGCCTTTCAAAATGATCTTAGTCCCTCAAAGAGAAATTCTAAGATGTCTCACAATATTGCTATCATGACTATACGATGATCCACGCCCGTCCCTTTTACATCCAAAGATAAGGCTTCTTACCAATCAATGGTAAGATAGTAATATCAAAGGAAATGAGGAAATAAACAAAAGATTTTTGAGTAGGTAGAAACGTTCTTAGTTGCTTGCTCACTTTCAAAACAAACACTTTCAAAACATGAAATATTTTTAAAAGTCCAACACTTTGTATATGTTCTTACAAAACGAGAACCATTACAAAGTTTTCCTAAACGAAGGCGTCTTTTCAAAAAATAATTTCAAAAACCCCCACAAAGCACATTTTCAAACAAAGCATATTTTCAAACAAAGCAAGTGATCTAGCAAGCAACTAAGAGCCCATAGATAACTATGGACGAAAAGGGTGCTAACACCTTCCATTTTCATAATCTACCCCCCGAAATCAAGAAATAATCTTAAAGGTCTTTCCTGTTCTTTTCCACCTTTCCTTTTGGATAAAAGAAAAGTCGATGGCGAATCTTGCTAACGGCAACAATTAGGATCAAACGCAAAACATCCCAAGTCAGTTCTCTCACTGTATCACACAACTGGTGACTCTGCTGGGGGAAGACTTAAAAGTGGGGTTACCATACGGCTAGATCACCTTTATTTGCTTTCATTGTTTGACTTGCTTTTTTTATATTTTGGTTCCTTGTTTGGGTTTGTTTTGATCCTCTACCCGGATCTGGGATACCTTATAGGTAATTAGAAATACGTTGTGGAAACTGTGTGGGGTATTCCAACATGGTCTAAGCAATAGCTATGTTAGTGTGACACATTTGTGGGTACCGGTAGCCCTTGAGTAGTCAAGGAGATTAAAGGGCCGCTATGTGGTGTCATGAAGCACTAACTGACTTTAGAACCTTTACTTAACCAACTTGGGCATTAGGAAGTAGTGAGATATCCGACTTTGGTGCAGTCCGAAGTTGGTTGATACTCGATACTACACTCATTGAGATCTGTCTTCTCGGGATATTCCGGTCGTCATGAAAGAGGCTTGCGCTGAAACAATGCCCGATAAGACAGATTAGTGATATTGAGATCCCTTAGAACCCGGTTACTATTTCTAGGACATGTTTGAGCCAACTAAACTTCAAGAGGGTACTTACCTATAAGACTCCATGCAAGCCTAAACCTAAGGACTTGTTTGCCTTGTTTGTATATACTTACTTGTACATAACATCATGACGTCATACCATAGAATTTTCAATAACCATTTCAAGGTTCTCGAGGGCCTATGATGCAGGGTCACGTTGAACCAGACGTCTATCAAGGGGCAAGAGGATTTATTTTCCTCTAACCAAACGCCGTCAAGACCAAAGCACAGTAACTTGAGTCAAGGGCTACGACCCACTTGACATGGTTAGCTTGATTCTAGTGGAAGTACATCCACCAATACAAAGTTTTCCAATCAAAGTTGTTGATCAATGTTCAAATTCTAACATCTTCTTGTGTTTACCCTGTGAGATCCTTGAAAACATTGCATCCACATATCATGCATGTCATCATAACAGGTTTTCCCCTATAGGTTTCCTTATCTTCTTACTGTTTATTTCACTAAGGATGGCCCTAGAACAGACCATCAAGAGAATTCAGATTCAAAATGTTCGACTTCAAAAGATGTTATGAAACCTATCTAAGGGACAAGAAGAGGTGAAGGCGCTCCTCACCAGGGGCATGATCATGGGAAACTCTAGGGACGATAGAGATGACCGGTTGGAGCGGCTATAAACCGAGATAGCCATAATGAAGGACCAAATGATAGGACAACTGGTGGGCCAGATGGCTCTTATCCAAAATCTAGCTCAAGGACAAGAATACCTGAGAGCCCTTGTCAACCAACTTCATCAGGACAGTTGCAACCATATGAAACAAACGGCCAAGACCGGGGATCAAGTCACTAATCAGCAGCCCATGAGACAAGAAGATGGTTCAAGGGAAAACAGAATATTCTGAATTTCTGCCACGTCATAGGCCCAATAACACCCTCGTCAACGTCAACAGGAAAATCAGCAAAAGCAAAATAAGCCCGAGAGACAGTTAACTAACATCAAAATGTCATTGGCCCAATTATTGCAACACATGTTAAAGTTGGAGTTGATTACATTGAGGGATCCTCCTCAAAATCCCAATACCTCTACTTCTAACTATCATCCTGATACAGTGTATGCATTCCATTACAATAGTCAGGGACATGATACAAATAGTTGTTGGGCATTGAAAAATAAGATTCAAGACTTAATCGACGAAGGAGTGCTGGAGTTCACACAAGATGGTCAGACTGAACTCTTCTGCCATCCCTCAAAGACTCACCACCTGAAGTGACAAGTTCAGACAAAGAGGCTTTTTATTCATTTGAATTTTCAATTGTAATTTCTTTTGCTTGTTCAAACACTTATCAATTAATGTCAAACTTTGTTTAGTTAATGCATTGCATATGTTTGTCTTGAATTCATCCATTCGTTTTCAATATATTTAAACTATGCTTTTTACTCTCAACTCTTGCTAAAAGTTACAAGCCTTTAGAGGGAGAATGACGAAAACAATGCCTTAATCCCATACAATATGCTTTTGGACAGACCTTGCTGATGATGTATAGGCATTCTTTCAAATCCTAAACACTGGAGTTATTAGGAAGATAATCCCTAGTCAACCACTTTGAGCCAAAGAAGTAGAAGTTTTCCTTTTCACACAAATTTAAACCTTTAATCAAAACTCGGGGCAGGGTAGTCTCTCAATTAATTCAAATGCGCGTTCAGTCACAAACATTCACTTCATAATACAACGAATGATGTGAAAAACATTCCTCTGGAATCAAAAGACAGTGATAGTTCCCTATCACATAGGCAGTCATTGTCTCTCAAAAAAGAAAATCCCGCTAAGTCAAAACCTATGAAGGAGACTTAAGAAAAAAAACTGGGGCATCCCGCTGACTGTAATCTCAAAACAAGAACGGTCAGGAAAAATCAGGGATAATAAATCAAAAAGAGGTCACTGCAAATCCTCACCAACATGAAAAATGTTGCAAAAAATGACTGCCTTCCGATAAACTTAACTTGTCTGAACCATCACCAAATCGTCGTTGGAGTTCGAATGTACAATTACCTGAGTTTAGGACTGAAGAACATCACGAAGAAAGGGTGGGTAAAAATAAAATTTGAGCCTTTATCCTTTGTTTCTTAAACCGTAAACAAGGCCACGCTACAACCCTTCAAAAGTCCTAATTGAAGCATGGGTTAATTAGAAAGCATATTGTTACAAAAGGTTTCCTGACTCCTGTAAGGCTTTACTCTAAACCCTGAGTTGAATTTTTCTTACAAAAATTCTTTTATCTGCTAAAACGCATTTTTAAAACTCCAAGACAAGCATAAAATTTGCATTATTTAAGCATCACTGTTTGCATAGGGCTAATTGTTTAACAACAGAGAAATTCATACAATGAATATCTAGTAAACAAAAACCCTCTCAATGAGCAAAATCATTTCAAGTGGGAAGACACTTCTAATAATAGATCTCCTATAAGAAAGGGGGCATGACGTGTCACTATCCAACACACCTGGAGCAGTCCAGTCAAGATTCCAAGAAATCTCTCAAGAAATGCTGAATATACCAGGGGAAGGTCTGTATCTGAATCACTTGGGGCATTGAACACGAATCCCAATAAAGGGTTACGTACAATCAAACATTTCCTGGCGGTGCCACAAACACATACTACTAGGGGGAAATGACAAATCCCCCCAAAGTCCTTTTCATAGGGTGACCCCCAACCAGGGTTTCAATCTATGAAAACTTCTCCCCAACTGAGTCGACCTCAAGAATCCTCGAGGATTTCTTCCAAAAGACAACTCCTCCCCGACAGACTGACGGCATGGTTTATTTCCCCAACAAACTACAGATTCCCCAGCTTGAGTTTTCCTCTCCAATTTCTACAAATCAATAGACCACAACTCCTCTTCCCCAGTAGACTTTTATACAATCCCCAGTAAGTTACTGCAAAGTCTGGATCTGACCAGATATCAGTTCAACTTCATCCTTTCTAGAAAGTCACTGCAAAGCCTGGAATCTGACCAGATAACAGTTAACTTATTTATCCCCAACAAGTTGTTGTGAATCTTGGAATCCGACCACATAACAGCTAAACTTTCTTCCTCTCCATTTAAGAGATAACTCCTCAGTAAAGCAACAGACAACTGAGACTCCTGAACTCTTTTCCCCCAAGAAGAGATCAGCACTCCCCACAGAGTCTTCCTAAGCAAAGTCAATGTTCCCTAGCGGAGTTCTCCTCAAACAACAAAATAGGATTCCCTAGTGGAAACATCCTAAAACAAGGTCTGAAGAGGAGCATACTCTTCGTCCACAGCAGCGGTCCGGGATTTCATTTCCCAAAGCTCCCCAGCATTTGTCAAAGATTTATTTTCTAGACAAAGATACATTTCAATAACATTTCACATTTCATACATCTTATTTACATACATGATAAATGCATACGGCATAATCTCATTTATTTTGAGGACACCATGCATTTCATATATCATGAGATTGCATACAACTAACGTTTTACCATTTCAGGGAAAGGTCAATCAACATATATCTATCATTAACCATTTTCAAGTTCCAGTTTAATAACTGTAACAAGCCAGGAAAACTATCTATGGACGACTAATTGTAGATAAATACCCGTAACAAGCCAGGAAAACTATCTACATGAAGAGATTTAAGATTAACACCTGTAACAAGCCAGGAAAACTATCTATCTTTCTCAGGTAAGAGATTAATACCTGAAACCAGACATGACAACTATCTCAATGACCAACCTTTTCAAGTTCTAGATTAATACTTGTAACAAGCCAGGAAAACCATTTGTGGACGACATATTATAGATTAATACCTGTAACAAGCCAGGAAAACTATCTACATGAAGAGATTGAAGATTAACACATGTAACAAGCCAAAAAAACAATATTTCTTTCTCAGGTTAGAGATTAATACCTGAAACCAAACATGACAATTATCTACACGACCAGTTGAAATTACCCTACACAGGTTCCTTCTCATTCCCAGATGAAGTTTTACATGGACTCATCATGAAGCAACCCTACCTAGGTTCCTTCTCATTCCAAGATGAAGTTTTACATGAACGCATCATGAAGCAACCCTATCAAGGTTCCTTCTCCTTTCCAGATAAAGTTTTACACTAACTCATCATGAAGCAACCCTACCTAGGTTCCTTCTTATTCCCAGATGAAATTTTACACTAACTCATCATGAAGCAACCCTACCCAGGTTCCTTCTCATTCCCAAATGAAATTTTACGCTGACTCATCATGAATCAACCTTACCCAGGTTCCTTCTCCTTTCCAGATAAAGTTTTACACGAACTCATCATGAAGCAACCCTACCAAGGTTCCTTCTCACTCCCAGATGATGTTTTACACGAACTCATCATGAAGCAAACGTACCCAGGTTCCTTCTCTTTTCCAGATAAAGTTTTACACTGACTCATCATGAAACAACCCTACCTAGGTTCCTTCTCATACATTTCCAGATATAGTTTCACACGGACTCAACATGAAGCAACCCTACCCAGGTTCCTTCTCTACATTTCCAGACGCAGTTTTACACGGGCTCGTCCTGAAGCAGCCATACCCAGATTTCCCCCTTATATGTCTCATAAAGCAGCCTTACATCGGTGACCAAAAGTCCTCTTCTGGATAGATTCATTTCTTCCAGTTAATAATAGGAGAAACCAAGGCCTCTTCTAGTTAGATTTATCTCTTCCAGTTCAAAACAGGCAAAGGACATCTATTATTTCAGTATAAATCAACCAAAAGATTTATCCTGATACCTTCAACAGTCACTCTAGATGGCATCTATAAGCCCATCTTTGTGATACGGTGGGAAGAATTGACTGTTTTTTGGAATGCTGGTTTGCGTTTTGCGTTTGTTTTTCGCAAAATGTCGCGGTAAGCAAGAGTCACCACCGACTTTTATTTTATCCAACAAGGAAAGGAAAAAAGCACAGAAAAATTCCTTTTTCGAGATTATCTCTGAGTACGGGGGGTAGACTATAGAAAGGGAAGGTATTAGCACCCTTTCTATCCATAGTTATCTACGGGCTCTTAGGTACTTGCTCATCATTTTCAAAATTGTTTTCTTTGTGCTTGTGGGTTTTGAAAAGTTTTTATTTTAACTTTGATTTAACTCTTGCTTCTGTCTTCAAGAGTGTAATGAAGCGTTTTTGAAAACTTTGTTTGTAAAGGAGTGTAAGTGTGAAAAAGTTTTGTTTTGGATGAGCAAGTATCTAAGAACTATCTACCTACTCGAAAAAGGAATCGTTCTATGCTAATTTCCTTTAGACAATACTATCCCACTATTAATGAGTAGGGAGCATCGTCGTTGGAGTTTTAGGGTCAATTCGAAAGAGGGACATATGGTCACTAACGCAATGTTAGGACACCTTAGCGGTAACCCTAATGTCTTAGATAATTTGTTTGAGGCACAATATCTGAGGCAACCGTTTCGAGGCGACTATGATCTTTTAGACAAGAGGACGACCTCTAAAACAACCTATACTCAATAACCGTGTACGAAGGCAACCAAGTGGGGTGTAGCCTAAGAGTGCGCATGTGCGAGTATGTTGATTTCAGTTATTTTTATCTTTGCACATGTTAAGGGTGATCTAATTTGATTTTAAGATTAAGCATTTAGTCTTGTCATGCAAACCCTATTATCAAACATCTAACAGTTGTATAATTTGCGGAAATTAAAGGTGCGAAAATTAAATTACAAGGCGTCGGGTATTTACATCGCCAAAAGCAACCCTTTGAAAAATAAAATAAAGCGGTAAGATAAAATAAAAGGTCCTAATTATCTATTACATACCGGAAGATGATACATCAATAATTAAATAAAAATAAAGCGTGACGCGAAATTAAATCGGATGTGAATTAGGGTTTTGACCCTTTTAAAAGAAAATTCTTTTTTTTTGTTTTTATTTTAAGAAAAGAAATTAAATCCTAAATTAAAATACTAAATTAATTATTAAATTAATTAAATGAAAAAATAATTAATGACATATTTTTAGAGTTTTTATTATTTTAAGAAGGAAAATAAAAATGTTAAATTAGTAGTTAAAACCTAATTAATTCTAATTAATTTTATTTATTTACAAAATAAATTAAAGTTTCCTAAAATTAAAAACCTAATTAATTAATTAAGATTTATTAAAGAAAAGAATTCTAAAATTTTATTGGATAAAAATATTTTTTGTGATTTTGTGATAAAAAAAGAAAATTAATCCATTGGTTAGGAATTAATTAAATAAGATAAATAAATAAACTAAAATAAATAAAAATGTGAGAGAAAGAGAGAATGGGCCTTTTTTGGAGGTGCTGAAAGCATTTTTGTAGGCCCAAATGAAGCTGATCTGTTTGGACTTTCTTGATCCAATGCATGGGCGTTGACTGAGTCCATGGTGTACCCTCAAGGCTTGGCCACCAGATCTGGCCATCTGGCCGCATGTGCACTGGAATATCTGAAAACAAATAATATTGAGAAAGGGGGGGGGGACCTGGGATTCGAACCCAGGTCCTGAAAGGATATCCAATGCCAAGCTTACCACTATGCAATGCTATTTTAATTGTTAGTATAATATGTATTAATAATAATATAAGAAAACAAACTTAATGACCAGAAAAAAGAAAAAAAATCGTGCGTGATTCGAATAGTCCAATGGGGACGTAACATGTATTGTCCCTGACCTCCCAACCGTGGCTAAAAAATGCAAACACTTATACCAACAGACAGAGGTCCGTCGTTACAAGCCTGGTCCATTCCAAAATCTTGCATAGGCCACGAAAATGCATTCTAAGAGCATGGTTGAAATCGTCATCTCCTTCTGATTGTAACCATGCCCATCATTGGGGCCAATTTTCCCTGAAACGAAAATCCCTAAAACCAAACGCAAAACCCTAACAATGGTGGTTCGTGCTACAGAGCATATAAATGAAATTGGTTGTTACAGAAAGTTTGCAAATGACATGGTGATCACAAATATGCAGTTATTTAGTATTAACAATGCCTAATTTATGAAACACAAAATCAAGAACATGGTGGTTTTGTGGACCACTTACAGCGCTCTAGGAAGCTTGAAAACGCGTTGTCTGGATTGGTTTAGCTTCTGGAGATGTCCAGGAAGAGATTGAGACCGATATCAAGCCCTGAAAATGCCTCTAGGGTGGAATTCGAAGTCACACTTCTTTCTTTGTTTTTGCAATTTTGGTTCTGCCTCTACAATTGATTTTTCACCCTTGTTTTTGTCCTGCACGCTTGCTTATGTATTTCACATTGTATTAGGGTTGAAACCTCTGTCCAAATCTCCCTCTATCAATGATTTTGATGTGGATTTGATTTGCCTTTACAAACTTTCCAAATTTGATCCAAATCATATCTTCTTGTGCATAATGACCTTGATATGAGTTTGACTGCAATGCTAGCTGTAGTTGGAGCCTGAAATAACCAGAAAATCATTTGTTATCAATGCCTTAGATTTTATGTGATTTTATTTGATTTAAAATGAATTAATTCAAATAAAAATTAAATTTAATCATAAAAATATAATATGAACACATGGCCAAGGCTAGAACACGTGGGAAATAATGCAAACTCAAAACAAGTGAAAACGAATGGGCCCATTTGGCAAAATTTTAAGTTTTGGGGATTGTTGACTTTTGGCAATTTTGCAAAAAAGTTCAACTTCAACAATGCATAACTTCTTCAATTTTGAACTTTTGGAAGTGTTCTTATACTTTTTAGAAATCTTGAGATGTCCTATAATCAACCCTTTTGGTCTCATCTCATTTTGGTATTCCATGCTCAAGTTATAAGCTTTGACAAAAAGGTGTTTTATTGACTTTTCAAAATGACCTATAATGTCCAAATTTATAACTTCTTGTGAGTGCATATTTTGATCTTGGGGTATGAAGATGGATTGTATGGAATTGCATCCTCTTCAAAATGAGCTTTGTATGGGTCATTTCCCATAAAGTATGAGAAATTTATGCTAGGTCAAAGTTGAGTTGACTTTTCCTACAAAACCCTAATTTAGCAACTTTTGAATCTTGATGAATTTTGAGCAATCCTTGATGAATCATGATCAAACCTTGATCAAATGATGAAATATCCTTCAAAATGATAATGTTGACAAAAAATATTGAAGTTTGACTGTTTGTAGGTCACAGTTGACTTTTGCCTTAGCACAGTCGATTTTTGGACCTTTGAGCAATTGACTGAGCAAACTTCCTCTGCAAGGCTTGAAACTTGACATGGATGACTTTGAGAACATATTAGGACATTGGGGAGAACTTTAGGTCATTTGTACTCAAGGATCTTTATGCAACACAAAACCCTAATTTGGGGTAGACTGCCTTAGGAGAGAGCTTGTCTGACCAACTCTTGAGCAACCCTGAGCAACTTGGAGATCTTTCTCGTAATGTTTTGAGAAATATGGGAGGGCAAATTTTGGGGTACAACAATCTCCAACAACTTTCCATCATCTCTCTAAATGGCATCTTTAAGCCCATTTCCTACACAATTAACCACCACATCATCGAGTGCAAATTTTTGGGCACTCTAGTGTTCAATCATCTTCCACCTTCAAGTCACGAATGGTAAACTCGCCAATCTAACTCTTCAGGTTTAAGAAGATTGAACAGGGGCTGTTGTTGTACTCCAAAATTTTCCCTCTCATTTCTCAAGACATTTCTCACAAAGATCTGCGAAAGCTCAAGCTTGCACCAATATTGACTAGGTCAAGCCATCTTCTTAACATTGATACCTCAAGATTAGGGTTTGAATTTGCATAAGGACAATTGAACTTCTAATACTTCAAGTGACATTCTTGGATCATTATGGACCTTCAAGAATGCTCATGTCAAGTTTCAAGTCTTCTCTGTCAGTTGACCATGAGACCAAAAATCAGCTGTACTGATGAAAAAGTCAACTGTAGAACCAAAAGTCAAACTTTGACTTTTTTGTCAACATTAAGTCTTAAAGAACAAAATTCATCAAGACATTCAGAAATATTAAACCTGATCATCAAGAAATCAAGAAAGTTAGAAGTCAATGTGAAAATTCAAACTCTTCAAGACTTAGAAATTTTTCTAAATGTTTTTTATACATGATAATTTCATTTCTTCATACAAACTTTTCACCATGATGCAAGATGATTCAAGGAAAACTACAAACATGAAAGTTGTAGATCTCAATGAGATCTTAGACATGATGCATAATCTTCACTTTGCAGACCTCTTGACTTGGAAATCTATTCATAATCAGATGTTTACACAATTGATTGAACCATTATCCAAGTGGTTCAAGTATTGTCCATTGCATCTTTCCATTTTTGGCACAAAGGCACCATTGCCATTCTTGCAAAGTTCACTTTAATCATAAAGTCAATTTCTTGAGCCTCTAACTTATTGTTCTAATCAAACTCAACTTCTACGAGTCATAACAAACATGTTTAAAGTGATCAACCACTTTAGATAGCTTGGTACAATCATTGGAAACATGTTCTTCATGCTTGCTTAAAAAACAAGCAAGATAGCCATAACATGTGATTCAAAATCTGAGTTGTTTGAAGTCTCAAAACTTCTCTATAAATAGAGAGGCCAATTGCAAGAGAAAGTGGTCAGAAAAAAAGAAGGGGAAACTAACACTCAAAATCATTTTTGCTGTCAAAAACCAGAATTGCCAACAAAACCTCCATTTTTGAGCTTTGAAGTCCAAATCTTTATATCTCATACCTTGCAAGTTTTCTCCAAACAAACCATCCAAACACTCCACATACATCATATAGAAGTTGTTCAAACACAAAAACAACTTCTATAACATTACTATCATCACTTCCCAAGCTCAACAACAGCCCATACAACAACTCAAACTCAAAGCACAAATTTCAGTTTCAAGGTAAGCTTTCTTAACTTTGAACTCTTCATACAAACATCATTAATGGTTCATTTATAAAGATAAAATGTAGATATCATTACCTTGAAGCTAACAATGTGCTTGCTTTTCATTTTCACTAACCATGTGTTGAGAACTAACTTTTACATGTAGCAAAATAGTGATAAAAGCAAAAAACAACAATTATGCGTCAACACGAAATTCTATGAGTTGAAACATATTATGTTCAAAACAGGTTATGAGTCGACACGAAACACATATGCATCAACATGAAATGGTTATGAGTCGACACGAAACCAGTATGCGCCGACTCATACTGAGTTGTTTTAACTTCTACGAGAAAGAAACATACATGAGCCAATACATGAGCCGACACATGAGTCAATACGAAACATGCATGAACCAATACATGAGCCAATACATAAGCTCGTGTGTCAGCTCATAAAACATTTTTTTAATTTTATTTTTTTTAATTTTATTTTTAATTTTTCTTTATATTTTTATTATTATTATTTTCATATAAAAAATTCCAAAAAATATTTTTATTTATTATTTGCATTCTATATATTTTATTCCTTTAAAAACAAAAGACAAAAAAGATTTTTCTTATAAAAAACTTAATTTCTTTTTCTTATTAAATTATTAATTTGATTTAGGTTTAGTTATTCTCTTGTTAATTAAAATTAACTTAGAATTTAAGTTTTCTTTTAATTAATTAATTTCCATACTATTTTTATTAAACTTAAAACCTTTTCTAAAAAACCCTAAAAAATGCTTTCTAACTTAATTTTTTTTCTTAATTAATTTAGGTTTAATTTTCTTAATTTAAATAATTATTTCTTTTATTTAATTATGTTAAAACCAAGACTCTTTCCTCAAAATACCAAACAAAAATCCTCTTCCTTTCCATTTATTTTCTTGTACATTTATTCAATTCTTGTATAATATTCAATATGGTTGTAACAGATAATTAGTTTTAATTTTCTTACAATCCCCATTTGGAAATTTGTATACCGCCTCCCCTAATGATGTAATAGCGTAGTAATTTTGCTTTCCGCAATTTATCGTTTTAATATAAATGTTAGTAATTAGGGTTTGTATGGCAAGACTAAAACCAATGATTAGCAAACCCTAATTCAAGATAAACAATGCATGTAAATCAAGCACACTTGCACACTTGCACCCTTAGGGTAATTCCACTTTGTTGCCTTACAAAAATGGCCATGTTATGCATGTGGGATATCTTAGCAAAAGCAATAAAAAATACAAGATCATAGTCCCTCGATGACCCTATAAATGTTGCCTTTCAAAATGATCTTAGTCTCTCAAAGAGAAATACTAAGATATCTCACAATATTGCTATCATGACTATACGATGACCCACGCCCATCCCTTTTACATTCAAAGATAATGCTTCTTACCAATCAATAGTAAGATAGCAATATCAAAGGAAAGGAGGAAATGAACAAAAGATTTTTGAGTAGGTTGAAACGTTCTTAGTTGATTGATCACTTTCAAAACAAACACTTTCAAAACATGAAATATTTTCAAAAGTCCAACACTTTGTATACGTTCTTACGAAACGAGAACCATTTCAAAGTTTGCCTAAACGAAGACACCTTTTCAAAAAAATACTTTCAAAAACCACCATAAAGCACATTTTAAAACAAAGCACATTTTCAAACAAAGCAAGTGATCTAGCAAGCAACTAAGATCCCATAGATAACTATGGATGAAAAGGGTTATAACACCTTCCCTTTTCATAATCTACCCCCCGAACTCAAGAAATAATCTCAAAGGTCTTTCCTGTTCTTTTCCGCCTTTCCTTTTGGATAAAAGAAAAGTCGGTGGTGACTCTTACTAACCGCAATAATTGCGATCAAACGCAAAACATACCAAGTCACTTCTCCCACCGTATCACACTCATGAAACAAGAAAGAGGGAAAAATTAGAAAACATCAACATGTGAAAAAAATTCCAAACAAGAACTAATTGTTAAGAAAGAATGTTCATTTCATCATTAGGGTTTATATTTGGAATCATAAATTAAAAGGGGTTTGTTTTCAATCATGGGCTATCTTCTCCTATTTTGCAAATTACAAAAAGTTTGGGGTTTTTTGGTTCACAAAAGGAAAAGAAATTTGAAAACATTTTTTACTGCAAAAGCAAAGCACAAAACTGCATAAAACAAAGTCAAAAACTGCCAAACAGGAAAATGGCTACTACAAGCAATGCAGCAAATATAAAATAGTCACAACATCCATAAACAAGTAAAAACTGCTAAACATCAGCAGCAAAAGGCAGGCCTGCAGTAAAATAAGCACAGTAGCCCAAAATTGCTAAACAGCAAAACCCAAAGCAGCTAAAAAACCAAAACAAAAAGCAGAGAACAAGCAATAACTAAACAAACTGAAATAGCAAGCCCAAAGCAGCAAATATAACGCAGCAAACAAAAGGAAGACTTGCAGCCAAGCTGCCAAACAAAGCAGCAAATGTAAAATAGCAAGCAACCTACAACAACAGTTGCAAGCAAAATATAGAACATCAGCAAAACTGCCCTCAACAAGCTAACAAAACAAAAACAACAACAATTCATAAAAACAGAAAGCTAGCAATAGCTCACAAAACCCTATGCATCATCATTTTCCTAAAAATGCAAATCCTTTAGGAAATTATAGGAAAAGCATAATAGCTTTACATCATAGAAAGACAAAGAGGAAAATAATAGGGTTTAGAAAGATGTCACCTAACCAAAACAGTCCAAAAGGGTTTTGCTGATGTACAACCTGCACCAAACTCTATAAACCTGTAAAACATGTTCACAGACCACCAAAATAACTTGGCAATGCTATTTGTGCCCGTCCAAATGCATTGTCTAAAACTCTGCAAAACTGTAGGAACCATCTAGTTAAAAGCCAACCCCATAAATCTGCCCACAGCCTGCTGCAAAATAGTCAAAACACTTGTTATGCTGCTATGCTATCCATACAGCAAAATGACTAAATATAGAACCTGCATTTAAAAAGTTGGAACCAGCATACCAAAATAGTTCAACTATCCATATTTCCCTCCCAAATCACAGTTGATTTTCATCTATAAAAAAAATAGTTTCATAGTAGAGAGATTCCATACAAAAACCACACAATACTCTCTTTGCAATATGCAAAACACATTACACAAAGAAACAAGGATAAAAGAGAAAGTTAGCAGGAAAAATCCTTAATCTAACATGTAAGCTCGACTATGCAACATCAAAACTTATCCCATATTTGCATTCTTCTTCTCGAGTAAACTCTAAACCAAACACAAAAATTGACCAACAACCTTAACACACCAGGAAGATCACCTTCAACGCCTCTCTGCTAAAACTCTATGCGAAACAAGTTCTCTATATAAAACCCTACATCAGCAACTCTCCAAATACCTCACAACCTTAACCTAAATCTGCATATTCCAAGTACCATGTAACCGCAATTCTTCTCATACCCTGATAGACAACCAAAACCGTAGCCCTGTAATACAAAAATAACAACATTTCAACTGGTTCATCATTTTGAACAGACTCAACAACACCACAGCTTCAACAATAAATTTCGTAAACGTAGAAAAACAAAGAAGAAATAAAAGCAGAAATACCTAGTATTTGGGCTCGATGTCCGCCAAAATTCACCTTCGTCGTCAAGGTAGGTTATGTGTTACCTTTAACTCATTTTCTGGATTCCATGATATAATTTTCGGTTTGCAAAGTTGTTTTCCCATACTGGTATTTTGAGTTTGGACACTGTTAGCGTCTAATTTCAAATTTAGGGTTTAATGTCTTTTACTATGAGATGTAGATTTAGAGAGTTTTGTAGAATCAGAAGAAGCTAGAACATGTTTGAGTAAATAAAGTGCGGGAGAGATTGAAAAATGGAAGGAAAAAGAAGTTGTGAGATTAAAGAGAATGAGGATTTGTTGTTGTATTTTTGTTAAGCAGAAGAGCAAAGTGAGGACAACGATTGAGAGAGAGAGAGACCAAGGTTGATTCGGTTCCTAGATCGCGAGAGAATGAGAGAAGAACAGAGTTGAGATTGAGGGAGAGAGAGAGAACGAAGGATGTGAGGAAGATGTGGGCTAGTTCTGTTTTGTCCTTTTAGGGTTTTACAAACCCATTTGAGAGCTTGAAGAAAGGGGGGGGGGGGGGGGTTGGGTCGACACGGTTCGGCCCAGGTCCACCATTTTTTTAATTAATTATTTTATTAATCTTAATTTAAACTATTTATAACAAACTTGGGCCTTTCACAACAAGCCCATTCTTAAATTCAGCATACTTCCACTACAGTATGTTTTACACCATTTACTTTGTTTAGTTTAATTTAAATTTTCTTAAACTTTACGATTTTTTTAAATAGTTTTAGAGTCAAATTAGTAACTTTGTAAATTTACTTATTTATTTTAATTGATCATTTCCTTACTTAATAAAAACTATGAAAATATTATAATAGTTTAGAATTAGGTATTAATATTTTATTTTCATAAAAATCACAAAAACCATTATCTTCTTCTATTTTACTTGATAAAAATGGTAAAAAAATATATATTTAGAACTAGTTTATTAATTTTATTTTAATATTTTTCTTAAATATACAAATACAAATTTGATTACTTATTTTTATAACTTATTAAACTGATTTTCTTTTTTATTAGTCATTAGAATAGTTAATTTTATAGATAATATATTTAGTTTGTTGATTAATTTTCGATTTGGTTGTATTACTTGTTTAACTGGATTCCTAATCGAACTTTCGATCCGATTCATCCCCATTCATAAAACTTGTACCCACATCCCCATATGGTTTTGTAATAGTTTAGAATTTTGTTTCTCTGCTATTTTCTTTACATGTTTAAATGTCTAATGATACATGTTTTGTCCAAAGTAGAACACTTGGGCTCATCCTCAATGAAATGGTATCCACTTACAAATGCACACTTGCACACATTTCATAGCTTGGTCCTAGGTTTCTTACAGTGACAACTATTCGATCGATTATTTCAATTGGTCATTTTGAATACTAGCAACACGCTAGTGCCACTTTCTAGGAGCATGCATATGGCCACCTTGTATGGGCTTTTGATTTTTATCTTATCCATTGAAACAACTCATATCCCCTTGATTTACATACCAAGCATCTTCTTAAAGGGTCTCATAGTTGTGTTTGGGCATGGCCATTCTCACAAGGTTAATCAAGTTTTGCCCTTAGTTAACCATAACCCGAATCAACAACTTTGGTCCAAATACCAAGTGTTTCCATGCACAAAGGGTCTCATAGTTAAGGGTATGAGCACCTAATCTCACGAGATTAATCAAGTACACCCCTTGGTTAATCATAACCTGATTCGATCCTCATACACCGAGCCTTCCATTTACTCCTTTCACGATACTACCCATTTTATCGTCACTTTTTCCATGATCACTCTTCAAAAAGGCCGTTTCCTTTTTATAAACTGCTCCCTGTTGTACCCCAAAATTTTCCCTCTTATTTATCAAATATTTCCTCCCAAAGATCTCTCTTGGTTCAAGACTGCACTAGGGTTGATCAACTCAAGACACCTCCTTAAGCACTGATGACCAAAATTAGGGTTTGAGATTGCACAACGATAATTGAACTTTCAATGCTTCATATGACTTTCATGGATCATTATGGACCCCCAATATTACTCATGTCAAGTTTCAAGCCTTGGATCACACTTTTGCTCAGTCAATTGAGCAGTTGACCTAAAATCAACTGTGTTGCACCCCAAAATTTGCCCTCTCATGTTTTACAAAGTCTTCCCCCTGCATGGTTGACAAAAAACCCTTGCCTAAGGAAAAATAAAATTTTTGAGTGGTTCTTTAAGTACCTTTCGATTGGAATTCTGAAAGGCCCTTCGATTGGTATTCTGAAGGAGCCTTCAATTGGCATTATGAAGGAGCACTTCGATTGGCATTATGTCAAGGCCTTCGATTGGCATTCTGAAAGACCCTTCAATTGGTATTCTGAAGGAGCATTTCGATTGGCATTATAGACAAGCACTTCGATTAGCATTGTGTCAAGGAAGCTTCGACAGACATGCGGACCATGTCCTTCGATTAACATGAACAACACCTTTCGATTGGCCTGTTAACAAAGCCTTTCGATTAGGATCCTTCAATTGATATTTGGACAAGGGCCATTCGAAGAACACCTCCCAGGCCATTTGGAAGAGGCCATCAAAGGGCACTCAGAAAACATGTCCAGGTACACTGAACATGAGAAAATGGCATGTTTCCCTTGCAAATATGGAAATAATTAAATGTTGATTATGGATTTAATTCCTAAGTTAAAGGCCAGATTCTTGCCTTTTCTGTTCTTAAAGAGCTGATTCGACCAGAGTGATTATGTACAACTCAAGACCATTCGAAGAAGCATTCAGAAGGCCCATTCGAAGGGTACATAAGAAGTCCATTCGAAGGAGGCAAATCAAGACCAATCGAAGAGTAAGGCCTGAAGGCATTCGAAATTCAAAAGCGTCCAGGTTCATTCAAGAGACATAAATATTTCAAAAAAGGAAATTATTTAATGTGTCTGGTTCTTGTCTCCTGGCTTTAATGGCCTGGTTAAATGCTGTCTCTTGCCGTTACTAGACCCCCCACTCCTATAAATACAAGGGCCAGTGGCACATTACAACACACGAAAATTATACAACCAAACACACGAAAAATACACAACAGGAGAACAAAAAAAACATTGGAGAGGTGTTGCCCATACAATCCTTCAAAGGTTGTCAGAATTTTCCAAGCCAAAGCAGTCCTTCAGATCAAAGGTGCCCACGCCCAGAAGCCTTCAAATCAAAAGTGCCTACAACCAGGAAGTGCCCAAATCGAAGGTGCCTACATCCAGGAAACGCCCAAATTAAAAGTCCAATCTGCTGGTAAGAAAGGGTAAACTATCCAAACTCATATTTGCATAATACATCCATACTGGTTGTTACCTTCGATTTTCTATCCTAGACAGGATCAAGAGGCCTGGGTTTGGAACCCAGGCCATGTCAATTGTTTGCTAATGTTTGCTGTAGACATAGCCTGAAGAGACCCAGCAAGCGCAGGATCGAAGGGCATGGGGTTCAATACCCAGGCCCTGCATTTTATTACGCTAACATACTTTTGCAGGTATAACATCCCAGATCGAAGGAGACACCTTCTCTGGATCGAACCCATTAGTATGCTGGATCGAAGGAGGCATCTCATTCCTGGATCGAAAGCCATGACCTCCATGATCAAAAGACAATCCTCTTCCCTGGATCGAAGGCTACTCACACCTTACTGTCTGGCCCAATCGAAAGGACCATTTCCTTCCCTGGGTCGAAACTCCTTTTCCCTGGATCGAAGGATCCCCCCTTGTATTTTATTTTTGTTTTCATTGACATCTTTTTATCTTTTTTTTAATTAACATTAAAATCAAAAAACCACAAAAAACATTAGGCTAGTTTTTTCTATTAAAATTAACTTTGTTAATTAATATCTTAATTATCTTAACATTTTCTCAAAACTAAAATTAAATAGATTTAGATCATTTTCCCAAAATAAAATAAAACAACAAAAAGATTTTATTCTTAGGATTTTTAGAGTTTATTTTCAGATTCGAGCGCATTTATCTTATTGTAACTGCCTACTGGTTTGTAATAACTTAGCTAAGACTTTTACACTTTACTGCTTTTATTCCCCCAATTTTTGGACATGTAAATAATCCCCCTCCCCGAAGCCTTGTAATAGTGTAGGATTTACAATTCCCGCACTTTAAATTCCTGTACATATATTAACTGTTTAGATGTATGCTAACTAGGATTGTATGACAAGATCTAAAAACAAATGGTAGAACACCTAAATAAACATAGATAATATAACTGAAAAACAATACACTCGCACATGCCACTCTTAAGGTACGCCTCACTTGGTTTCCTCGAACGTGGTCATTGAGTATAGGAAGTCTTAGAGGTCGCCCTCCTGTCTAAATATCAAATTTGCCTCGAAACGGTTGCCTCGATAAAAACGATCTAAGACATTAGGGTTACCGCTAAAGCATCCTAACATTGCTTTACTGACCACACGTCCCTTAAACCGAATTGACCCGAAAACTCCAACGACGGTGCTACCTACTCCTCAATAGTGGGATAGCATTGTCTAAAGGACATTAGCACAATTTAATTCCTTTTTGAGTAAGTAGAGGTTCTTAAGTACTTGCTCCTTTTAAAACAAAACAAAACTTTTCACACTTACACTTTTCGAACAAAGTTTTCAAAACACTTCATTACACTCTTAAGGACAGAAGCAAGAGTTAAATCGAAGTTTCAAACAAAAACTCTTTTCAAAACCCACAAACACAAAGAAAAGTAAACTTTTGAAAACATAGTGAGCAAGTACCTAAGAGCCCGTGGATAACCACAGATAGAAAGGGTGCTAACACCTTCCCTTTCTATAATCTACCTCCCGAACCCGAGAAACAATCTCGAAAAGGAATTTTTCTGTGCTTTTGTCCTTTCCTTGTTGGATAAAATAAAAGACGGTGGCGACTCTTGCTTACCGCGACATTTTGCAAAAACAAACGCAAACGCGAACCAGCATTCCAAAACAGTCAGTTCTCATTCCCACCGATCACAGAACTGGCGACTCTGCTGGGGAATATATAAGTGAGGTGTACCTTAGGATTAGATCACTTGTGTTTTCAATTGTGTTGCTTTGTATGCTTTTAATTTTGTGGGCTTGTATCGGAGTTCTATAGATCCTAACCCGGATCTGGGGATACCCTTTAGGTAAGTAGTAATAAACTGTGAGAGATCTGTCCGGCGTAGACCGACACGGATGAAGCAGTAGCTACATTGGTGTGGCACCTTGATCTGTACCGATATCCCTTGTGTTGAAACAAGGAGAATATGGGTCTTCTGAGGAGTCGTTAAGCACCAATTGACCTTAGAACCTTAAATTGACCAACTTGGCCATATAACAGTAGCAGTATGCTACACTCATTGAGACTAAACTCTCGCGATGATTCCGGCCGCAAGAAAAGGTTGCTAAACTGGAATTATGACCGATTGAGGGTAGTCAGTGATATTGAGATCCTCTAGAACCCGGTTACTATTTTTAGGACAGGTTTAAACCAACTAAACTGAAAGAGGGTAATACCTAAACTCTATGCCAGCCTAAACTTAAGGCTATATGTGTGACTTGTGTGCCTTCAAACTTGAACTACTTGCACATTCTTGTTATCTGACAACATGAGTTCCTTGCAGGTTTTGTTTACAGTCCTTATTCAATAATCTGGATTTATTGCAGGGCTTACTTACATCACCTCACACTTTTGCTTAAACGCATAGCATATACATCATAACATCATGCCTTAACATTTCCTTAACCATCTCAAGGATCTCAAGGGTCTGTGATGCAGGTTATGGTAAATCAAATGGCTAGCAAGGGGCAAAGGGGATTTATTTTCCTCTAGCCAAGGGTGTCTAGAAATCCAAGCACGATAACTTGAGTCAGGGGCTATGACCCACTCGATATGGTGAGCTTAACTCTTGAAGAAGGACTCTCAGCAACATGACGTTCCTTCAACCAAAGCTACAAGATTCAAATTCTAACAAGTTTCTTGTTTACCCCGCGAGATCCTTGAAAACATTGCGTACATATATCATACATATCATTGCATAACAGGTCTCCCAGTACAGGTCTCTTATCTTCTCCGCTGTTTATTTCAGTAATCATCATGTCTACTGAACCTTCCACTGAGCAAGCTATCAAGGCCCTCTAGGCCCAGAATGCCCAATTTCAAGAGCTGGTCATGAGCCTAGCTAAGGGTCAGCAGGACTTGAAGACCCTGATTCTGAAGGAGAGGAAGAAGAAGAAGAAGAAGAGGACCATCCTGTTCAACACCGGACGCAGGTTTGGAAATGGGGTGTAGAGTGAAGTTGATCTGACCACCCCATCTGGAGAGAAAGACAGTCCACAAGAAAGGAGGGCTCCTAGCCCTTTTGTCTCCAACAACGAGATAGACTATGATGAAGAACAGTATCCTCCTGCTGAGGATAAGTACAAACAACTGGAGGACCGGTTGAATGCTATGGAAGTTCAAAAGGTGCCCGGTCTGGACTTCGGGGATCTAGGTCTATCATCTGGGGTGGTGATTCCCCATAAATTCAAGCACCTGCCTTTTCCAAGTACGACGGAGCTTCCTGTTCAAAGCTACACCTCTGATCATATGTGAGGAAGATTCAACCCTATACTGCTGATAGAAATCTCTGGGTTCATTTCTTTCAAGATAGTCTGTCAGGGACTCAACTGGAATGGTTCTGTCAACTGGAAGGAGCTAACATCCGCAACTGGGAGGACCTTGCTGCTGCTTTTTACAAGAAATACCAGTATAATGCCGACCTTGCTCCCACACGTACTCAGCTTCAGGGTATGTCTATGGTTACAGGCGAAGGCTTTAAGGACTACGCTCAGAAGTGGAGAGATCTTGCTGGAAGAGTCCAACCCCCTCTGTCTGATAGGGAGTTGGTGGATATGTTTCTTGGGACTTTGTCTGGTCCCTATTTCAAACACTTGATTGGAAACTCTTCAGCCGGATTCACCGAGCTAATACTGACCGGCGAAAGGGTCGAAGCTGGCATCAAAAGTGGGAAGATTCAAGAAGCTACACCGTCTGATGCTCAGAAAAAGCCCTACAATGGGAAGAAAGAGTCCAATGCTGTGTATGGTCAAAAAAGTCGTCATGATCAACATGTAGGGGCAACCTTGATCTCCGATCCCACGCCTGTTCAACAAAGACAAAGAAATAGGCGTAGGGTAAGATATCAAGAAAGGCAGTATACTAACATCAACATGCCTTTGTCTCAAGTGTTACAACATTTGCTGAAGTTGAAGCTAATCACGCTAAAGGATCCTCCTCAAAATCCCGATACTTTCTCTTCTAAGTATAATCCGAGTGTGAGATGTGCCTACCATTCTGACAGTCCTGGACATGACACCGACGACTGTTGGACTTTGAAGAACAAGATCCAAGACTTGATTGATGCCAAGGAGATCAAGTTTGATCACTGATCCTACGCCAAATCATTGAGAATGTCTTTGTTTCATTTGAATTTTCAAGTTGTAATCTCTTTGTTATTCAAACAATTATCTATTAATGCCAAACTTTGTTTCATTAATGCATTGCATATGTTTGTCTTGATTTGATCCACTCATTTTCATTTAAACTATGCTTTTTACTCACTTTATGACATTCAACTCTTGCTAAAGTTACAAGCCTTTAGAGGGAGGATGACGAAACAATGCCATAATCTCATACAGTATGCTTTTGGACAGACCTTGATGACGATGTACATGCATTTCTTTCAAATCCTAAACACTGGAGTTATAAGGAAGATAATCCCTAGTCAACCCCTTCGAGCCAAAGAAGTAGGAGTTTTCTGTTTTAAACACAAATTGAAACCTTTAATTTAAACCTGGGGCAGGGTAGTCTCTCAGTTAATTCAAAAGATGCGCATTGAAGTCGCAAAGCTCTCAGTTCATAATACAACGAACGACATCAAAAGCATTCCTCTGGAATCAAAAGAAAGTGGTGGTTCCTTATCTCATAGGCACTCAATTTCTCAAAAGAGAAAAAGCCCACTGAGCCAAAACCTATAAAGGAGGCTTAAGAAAGCTGGGGCATCCCGCTGACTGTAATCTCGAAAACAGAAACAATCAGGCAAAAATTAGGGATAATAAATCAAAAGAACGAGGTCATTACAAATCCTCGACAACATGAAAAGTGTTGCAAAAAATGATGACTGCCTTCCAAAATCCAACTTGTGTGAACTATCACCAAAACATCGTTCCAAATTCTAATAGAGTTCGACGCACAATTAACTGAGTTTAGGATTGAAGAACATCACGAAGAGCAGTTGGGTACAAATATACTTTGAGTCTTTATCCTTTGTTTCTTAAACCGTGAACCAAGCCACGTTACAACCCTTCAAAATTCCTAACTGAAGCATGGGTTAGTTCGAAAGCATACTGTTACAAAAGGTATCCTGACTCCTGTAAGGCTTTGCCCTAAATCTTGTGTTGAATTTGTCTTATAAAAAGTTTTCTGCTAAAAAACGCATTTTTCAAAACTTCAAGACAAGCATAAACTTTGCATTATTTGAATATCACTGTTTGTATTTGGCTATTTGTTTGACAGCGGATAAATTCACACGACGAATATCCAGTGAATAAAAGCTCTCTCAGTGAACAAAATCACTTCAAAAAGGATGACACTTCCATTGACAAATCTCCTATCAACAAGGGAACTTGACATGTCACTATCCAGCACACCTGGGGCAGTCCAGTCAAGATTTCAAGAAATCTCTGAAGAAGTGCAGAGTAACCAGGGGAAAGTCTCCATCTCTGTCACTTGGGGCATTAAAAATCAATCTCAGTGGAGGGTTACGTACAATTAAACATTTTTTGGCAATGTCACAAACACTTGCTATTAGGGGCAATGACAAATCTCCCCAAAATCCTTCTCATAGGATGACTCCCAGCAAGGGTTTAATCTCTGAAAACCTTTCCCCAGCTGAATCAACCTCAAGAATCCTCGAGGACTTCCCCCAACGAAGATGTCACCTCTCTAGCGGACTGACGACAGGGTTTATTTCCCCAACAATACCAGGACTCCCCAGCTTGAGTTTGCCTCGCCGACTACTACAAATTAAAGGACCACAACTCCTCTTCCCCAGTAGACTACTCTATAATCCCTAGCATGTTACTGCGAAACCTGGACCCGACCAGATGTCAGTTTAACTTTGATTCCCCAGTAGAGCAACGGACAACCGAGACTCCTGAATGAATCAATACTCTCCACAGAGTTCACAACTTTCCCCAACGGAGTTCTCCTCAACAAAACAAGGATCCTCAGTGGAAACATTCTAAGCAAAGTTTGAAGACATACCTACTCTTCAACAGCATGTCCAGGATTTAATAACTCCCCAACACTTGTCAAGAATTTATTCTCCAAGACAAAATTACATTTCAATAACATTCATAGCATATGCATACAAAACACATATAACATGAATCTCATTTATTTTGAGAACATCATTACACAATGCATACATCATGACATTGCATACAACTAACTCTTTACCTTTTAAGGAAAGATCGATCAACAGATAAAAGTCATTACCTTTTGGAGTAGCAGTCATCAAAGATTCCTTCATCATCCCGTTGAGGTAGAAGTCATCAAAGATTCCTTCATCATCCTGCTGAGGTAGTAATCATCCAAGATTCCTTCATCATCCTGCTGAGGTAGAAGTCATCCAAGATTCCTTCATCATCCTGCTGAGGTAGTAATCGTCCAAGATTCCTTCACCATCCTACTGAGGTAGTAATCGTCCAAGATTCCTTCATCACCCTTCTGGAGTAGCAGTCATCAAAGATTCCTTCATCATCCCGTTGAGGTAGAAGTCATCCAAGATTCCTTCATCATCCTGCTAAGGTAGTAATCATCCAAGATTCCTTCATCATCCTACTGAGGTAGTAATTGTCCAAGATTCCTTCATCATCCTGCTGAGGTAGTAATCGTCCAAGATTCCTTCACCATCCTGCTGAGGTAGTAATCATCCAAGATTCCTTCATCGTCCTGCTGAGATAGTAATCATCCAAGATTCCTTCACCATCCTGCTGAGGTAGTAATCGTCCAAGATTCCTTTATCGTCCTGTTGAGGTAGTAGTCGTCCAAGATTCCTTCACCATCCCATTGAGGTAGTAATCGTCCAAGATTCCTTCACCATCCTGCTGAGGTAGTAATCATCCAAGATTCCTTCACCATCCCGTTGAGGTGGTAATCGTCCAAGATTCCTTCATCATCCTGCCGAGGTAGAAATCGTCCATATTCCTTCATCAATCTGTTGAGGTAGTAATCGTCCAAGATTCCTTAATCATCCTGCTGAGGTAGAAGTCATCCAAGATTCCTTCATCATCCTGCTGAGGTAGTGATCATCCAAGATTCCTTCATCATCTTGCTGAGGTAGAAGTCATCCCAGATTCCTTCACCATCCTGCTGAGGTAGTAATCGTCTAAGATTCCATCATCATCCTGCTGAGGTAGAAGTCATCCCAGATTCCTTCACCATCCTGCTGAGGTAGTAATCGTCCAAGATTCCTTCATCATCCTGCTGAGGTAGAAGTCATCCAAGATTCCTTCATCATCCTGCTGAGGTAGTAATCGTCCAAGATTCCTTCACCATCCTACTGAGGTAGTAATCGTCCAAGATTCCTTCATCACCCTTCTGGAGTAGCAGTCATCAAAGATTCCTTCATCATCCCGTTGAGGTAGAAGTCATCCAAGATTCCTTCATCATCCTGCTGAGGTAGTAATCATCCAAGATTCCTTCATCATCCTACTGAGGTAGTAATTGTCCAAGATTCCTTCATCATCCTGCTGAGGTAGTAATCGTCCAAGATTCCTTCACCATCCTGCTGAGGTAGTAATCATCCAAGATTCCTTCATCGTCCTGCTGAGATAGTAATCATCCAAGATTCCTTCACCATCCTGCTGAGGTAGTAATCGTCCAAGATTCCTTTATCGTCCTGTTGAGGTAGTAGTCGTCCAAGATTCCTTCACCATCCCGTTGAGGTAGTAATCGTCCAAGATTCCTTCACCATCCTGCTGAGGTAGTAATCATCCAAGATTCCTTCACCATCCCGTTGAGGTGGTAATCGTCCAAGATTCCTTCATCATCCTGCTGAGGTAGAAATCGTCCATATTCCTTCATCAATCTGTTGAGGTAGTAATCGTCCAAGATTCCTTAATCATCCTGCTGAGGTAGAAGTCATCCAAGATTCCTTCATCATCCTGCTGAGGTAGTGATCATCCAAGATTCCTTCATCATCTTGCTGAGGTAGAAGTCATCCCAGATTCCTTCACCATCCTGCTGAGGTAGTAATCGTCTAAGATTCCATCATCATCCTGCTGAGGTAGAAGTCATCCCAGATTCCTTCACCATCCTGCTGAGGTAGTAATCGTCCAAGATTTATTCATCATCCTGTTGAGGTAGAAGTCATCCAAGATTCCTTCATCATCCTGCTGAGGTAGTAATCGTCCAAGATTCCTTCATCATCCTGCTGAGGTAGTAATCGTCCAAGATTCCTTCATCATCCTGCTGAGGTAGAAGTCGTCCAAGATTCCTTCATCATCCGTTTGGAGTAGAAATCGTCTCATATTCCTTCATCACACATCATTATCAGAAAAGACCTTCTCTGGAAATCAGAGACCTTCAAATAACAGTCCAGATACGATCCAGATTCGGATGTAATTCTGTCACTCATTCAAATACAATCCAGCAATCATTTCTGGATGGCATCTTTAAGCCCATCTCCAACAACTATCCATCATCTCTCCAAATGGCATCTATAAGCCCATTCCCGACACCACAATGCTGATACTACACCATGCGAGTGCAAATTTCTGGGCACTCTAGTGTTCAATTATCTTCCTCCTTCGGATCACGAAAGGCTCGAAAGCCAATCTATATCCTCGGGTTTAAGAAAATTGAACAGGGGCAACTGTTGAACCCCAAAATTTGCCCTCTCATGTTTTCCAAAGTCTCCCCCCTGCATGGTTGACCAGAAACCCTTGCTTAAGGAAAAAGAAAATTTTTTAGTGGTGCTTTAAGTACCTTTCGATTGGCATTCTGAAAGGCCCTTTGATTGGTATTATGAAGGAGCCTTCGATTGGCATTATGAAGGAGCACTTCGATTGGCATTATGTCAAGGCCTTCGATTGGCATTCTGAAAGACCCTTCGATTGGTATTCTGAAGGAGAATTTCGATTGGCATTATGGACAAGCACTTCGATTAGCATTGTGTCAAGGCAGCTTCGACAGACATGTGGACCATGTCCTTCGATTAGCATGAACAGCACCTTTCGATTGGCCTGTTAACAAAGCCTTTCAATTGGGATCCTTCGATTGATATTTGGACAAGGGCCATTCGAAGAACACCTCCCAGGCCATTTGGAAGAGGCCATCAAAGGGCACTCAGAAAACATGTCCAGGTACACTGAACATGAGAAAATGGCATGTTTCCCTTGTAAATATGGAAATAATTAAATGCTGATTGTGGATTTAATTCCTGAGTTAAAGGCCAAATTCTTGCCTTTTCTGTTCTTAAAGAGCTGATTCGACCAGAGTGAATCTGTACAACTCAAGACCATTCAAAGAAGCATTCAGAAGGCCCATTCGAAGGGTACATAAGAAGTCCATTCGAAGGAGGCAAATCAAGACCAATCGAAGAGTAGGGCCTGAAGGCATTCGAAATTCAAAAGCGTCCAGGTTCATTCAAGAGACATAAATATTTCAAAAAAGGAAATTATTTAATCTGTCTGATTCTTGTCTCCTGGATTTAATGGCCTGGTTAAATGTTGTCTCTTCCCATTACTAGACCCCCCACTCCTATAAATACAAGGGTCAGTGGCACATTACAACACACGAAAATTATACAACCAAACACACGAAAAATACACAACAGGAGAACAAAAAAAACATTGGAGAGGCGCTGCCCATACAATCCTTCAAAGGTTGTCATAATTTTCCAAGCCAAAGCAGTCCTTCAGATCAAAGGTGCCCACGCCCAGAAGCCCTCAGATCAAAAGTGCCTACATCTAGGAAGTGCCCAGATCGAAGGTGCATACATCCAGGAAACGCCCAAATTAAAAGTCCAATCTGCTGGTAAGAAAGGGTAAACTATCCAACCTCATATTTGCATAATACATCCATACTGGTTGTTACCTTCCATTTTCTATCCTAGACAGGATCAAGAGGCCCGGGTTTGGCACCCAGGCCATGTCCATCGTTTGCTAATATTTGCTGCAGACATAGCCTGAAGAGACCCAGCAAGCGCAGGATCGAAGGGCCTGGGGTTCAATACCCAGGCACTGCATTTTATTACGCTAACATACTTTTGCAAGTATAATATCCCAGATAGAAGGAGACACCTTCTCTGGATCGAACCCATTAGTATGCTGGATCGAAGGAGGCATCTCATTCCTGGATCGAAAGCCATGACCTCCATGATCAAAAGACAATCCTCTTCCCTGGATCGAAGGCTACTCACGCCTTACTGTCTGGCCTAATCAAAAGGACCATTTCCCTCCCTGGGTCGAAACTCCTTTTCCCTGGATCAAAGGATCCCCCCTTGTATTTTATTTTTGTTTTCATTGACATCTTTTTATCTTTTTTTAATTAACATTAAAATCAAAAAACCACAAAAAAACATTAGGCTAGTTTTTTCTATTAAAATTAACTTTGTTAATTAATCTCTTAATTATCTTAACATTTTCTCAAAACTAAAATTAAGTAGATTTAGATCATTTTCCCAAAATAAAATAAAACAACAAAAAGATTTTATTCTTAGGATTTTTAGAGTTTATTTTCAGATTCGCGCGCGTTTATCTTATTGTAACTGCCTACTGGTTTGTAATAACTTATCTAAGACTTTTACACTTTACTATTTTTATACCCCCAATTTTTGGACATGTAAATAATCCCCCTCCCCGAAGCCTTGTAATAGCGTAGGATTTACAATTCCTGAACTTTAAATTCCTATACATATATTAACTGTTTAGATGTATGCTAACTAGGATTGTATGACAAGATCTAAAAACAAATGGTAGAACACCTAAATAAACAAAGATAATATAACTGAAAAACAATACACTCGCACATGCCACTCTTAGGGTACGCCTCACTTGGTTTCCTCGAACGTGGTCATTGAGTATAGGAAGTCTTAGAGGTCGCCCTCCTGTCTAAAGATCAAAGTTGCCTCGAAACGTTTGCCTCGATAAAAACGATCTAAGACATTAGGGTTACAGCTAAAGCATCCTAACATTGCTTTAATGACCACACGTCCCTTAAACCGAATTGACCCGAAAACTCCAACGACGGTGCTACCTACTCCTCAATAGTGGGATAGCATTGTCTAAAGGACATTAGCACAATTTAATTCCTTTTTGAGTAGGTAGAGGTTCTTAAGTACTTGCTCCTTTTAAAACAAAACAAAACTTTTCACACTTACACTTTTCGAACAAAGTTTTCAAAACACTTCATTACACTCTTGAGGACAGAAGCAAGAGTTAAATCGAAGTTTCAAACAAAAACTCTTTTCAAAACCCACAAACACAAATAAAAGAAAACGTTTGAAAACATAGTGAGCAAGTACCTAAGAGCCCGTGGATAACCACGGATAGAAAGGGTGCTAACACCTTCCCTTTCTATAATCTACCTCCCGAACCCGAGAAACAATCTCGAAAAGGAATTTTTCTGTGCTTTTTTCCTTTCCTTGTTGGATAAAATAAAAGACGGTGGCGACTCTTGCTTACCGCGACATTTTGCAAAAACAAACGCAAACGCGAACCAGCATTCCAAAACAGTCAGTTCTCATTCCCACCGATCACAAACTATATTGGGGAAAAAAGTCAACTCTGGCCAATTTACAGTCAAACTTCATGATTTTTGATCCACATTAACATTATAAACTCATATGTATTATTTGATCAAGTTTGGACCATAATTCTTCAAGAAATTTGATCAAATCATCAAAAAGGCAAAATAGTCAAAATTAGGGTTTTTACTGAGAAAGGGCAATTTCTGATTTATTACCTAGCAAATGGACAATTGGTTTGAGGCATGATTTCAAGAGTTCAATTGCATCATTTTAAACTAATGGCATGACCCAAAACATTGCTCAAGATCAATTGGATTGACAGTGAATTTTCAGTCAACTGATCAAAAGTCAAATGTACACTGAAAAGTCAAACTTTGACTTTTTGGTCAAAATCCAATGTCAAAGATCACAATTCATCAAAACATGTCAAAATATGAAACTTATTCATCAAGAAATCAAAAAGTCAAGATTTCATTTTGAAAAGTCAAATTTTTCTAACTTAGAAATTTTTCCAAGTGTTTAAAACTTCATGTTTTTTTCATAACTTTGAGCCATTTTTTCACCCAATGCAAGAGGATTCAGAAGAAACTTTCAACATGAAATTTTTATATCTCCATGATATCTACAACATTTATTTACACAACTTCTTCTAAAAATGATTGGATCTCAAGTTATTAATTCATAAAGTCATGGTCTTGAAATTGAACACTTAGTGAAATTTTGCCCTAGTTTTGGTCAGGATTTTGACCTAACTTCATGAAACTTTTTCATATAGTTCCAAGTGGAATTTACAAAAGTGATTCAAATAGGGGTTGTAGAGCACATTACAAGCTTTCCAAAATGTCCAAGAACTCCTTGAGATCATTCTTGAGCAGGGAGAATTAAAGAGAGGAAGTTAGGGTTTTCAAACTTGAAATACAAGTCATTTTGTGATGAACAAGAATTCAATTTCAAACCTATGCTGCACAATATTGCTTTTCAAGCCTCTAAACCTTAAAATATATCCATAATCATAAGATTACACAACTATTTGAGCTATGATCCAAGTGTTTGAGTCTTTGTCCAAGTGATTATTCCATTAATGGATCAAAGTTCACACTTCCATTTTGGAAAAGTGACTTTAATCCAAAAGTGAATGCATAGAGCTCCTAACATGTTCCTTCTGATCAAAAGCAATGTCAAAGGCAAAAGCAACATGTCTAGAGCCTCTCATAAACCCAAGTGATGCTTGTACTACACATTGAAACTTTTTTTCCCATTTTTCTTCAAAATCAAGTAACATAGCCATAACTCTATATCTCACAGTTATGTATACTTCAAACCCTCTAACCTTTTCCATATAATTATACAAGGGTATTACAATATAACACACGATTAAACAAGCTCCCAAACTCCCTCAAAACTCAGATTACACAAAACCTCCATCTTTGTGTCATTTCTGATTTTGAACTTTAATCTTCAAAATCACTCGTGCATTTCTTGGCCTTTTTGTTTCAAAAACTTCCTCATACCAAATACAAACCATCACTGTCCCTGTTTGTAAACTGTAACCTCATCTTCATCAACTTCCATAGCCAAAAATAGAGCATTGCAGTTGGACTTCTCCAGGCCATTTCATCCACCCTCAGCTCAATCCAGCCATTGCATTAGCTTTCTAGAGGTCCAAGGAAGGTAACCTGATCATCACCACTGCCTGAAACAAGCTCAAATCCATTTCATGATTTCCAGTTTTGAGGTATTTTTCTTGAACTTCTATCTTCATATTTAGGCATTGTTAAGCTTTTATTTGTGAAGATAAAATGTAGATAACATTGCCACAAAGTTGTACATGTCCATAGTTTACATTTATTTGGCCTGAGCTTAGAGAATTTTAGAGTTGAAGTTTTCTGAAATTTTTAGGTTTTAAATTAGGGCCAGAAAAATTCTCATTCATCTTTGACTGTTAGCTTAAGTTATTTATATGGTTGGATTCATGGGATGAAATGCCACAACTTTCATGTTTGAACTTTTCATTTTTGTTGAGAGATGAAGAAGATACAGGTCCTTTGGCTGGAGGTTGAAGCTGAAGTGTAATCATGGCGCATTTTGTGTTATGTATTTATTGTTTCAGTTATATTAATGGATGTATAGCTACCTCAGTGGTAAAGCGCGCGGCTATTCACCCTTAGGTCCTGGGTTCAAGCCCCAGCGTGACCTTTTACTATTTTTCACAAATTTCTGACATTTTTTGTGTTTTCTTGGTAGCACTTGGGCTCTTCATGTGGGCCTAGTTTTTTTCCTCACAATACCTCTTGCCTTACTGATTAACCCCCCCTGGCTTTTCTTTATTTTTTTATTTTTATTTTATTTTCCTTTTTCCTTATTATTATTATTATTAATATTATTTTTATTATTATCACTACTATTATTTTCATAAAATCACAAAAAATCCAAAATTCATTTTTATTTATTATTTATACTTATATATTCTTATTTTCTCCATAAAACAAAAAGATAAAAAATATTTTCTTAAAGACAAATTAATTTCTATTTTCTTAAATAATTAATTCTTAGACTTAGGATAAATTAATATTTTATTTTATTTTATTTTTAGATAAAATTAATTTAGAACTTAGGTTATTATAACTAATCTTCATTTTATTTTCATTAATTTAAAACCTTTTTTTTTCATAAAAAAACCCTAAAAATCCTTTTCAAATTAATTTCTTTTCTTAATTAGTTTAAGTTAATTTTATTTAATTTTAATTATTTTTTTTAGGTCAAGACAAAAAACTCCTTTCATAAAAATAACAAAAATCATTTCTTTTCCATTTATATTCTTGCATTTTATTTTCAATTTTGTACTATATTCAATATAGTTGTAATAGATAATTAGATTTAATTTTCTTGCAATCTCCATTTGTAAATTTGTATACCCCCTCCCCTAATGATGTAATAGCGTAGTAATTTTACTTTTCACAATTTATCGCTTCATATAAATGCTAGTAATTATGGTTTATATGGAAATACTAAAACCAATTAATTAGGAAACCCTAATCAAAGACAAATCAAGCATGAAAAATTAATACACTTGCACACAAGCATCCCTAGGGTAAAATCCACTCGGTTGCCTTATAAATGGCCATGTTATGCATGTGAGGCATCTTAGCAAAAACAAGCAAAAATACAAGATCATAGTCCCTCGATGACGCTATCTATGTTGCCTTTTCAAATGATCTTAGTCCCTAAAGAAAAATGCTAAGATACCTTGCAACATTGCTAATCATGGTTATACGATGATCCACGCCCGTCCCGTTCACATCCAAAGATAGGGTTACTTACCAAATCAATGGTAAGATAACAATGTCAAAGGAAAAAGGAAATGAACATAAAATACTTTTGAGTAGGTAAAATGTTCCTAGTTACTTGCTCACTTTCAAAACAAAACATCCTTGCTATTTTTAAAAACACACACCAATACTTTCAAAAACATCTTTCAAATTTGAAAACATTTTCAAAAATATCAACACTTTGTATACATTCTTACGAACGAGAATCATTACAATGTTTGCCTAAACGAAGGCGCCTTTTCAAAATACTTTCAAAAACCACACAAAGCACAATTTCAAACAAAAGCAAGTGATCTAGAAAGTAACTAATAGCCCATTGAAAACCATGGATAAAAAGGGTGCTAATACCTTCCCTTTTTATAATCTACCCCCCGAACTCAAGAAACAATCTCAAAGGTCGTTCCTGTGATTTTTCACCTTTCCTTTTGGATAAAATAAAACTCGGTGGCGACTCTTGCTAACCATAACATTTGCGATAAAATACAAAATACCAAGTCAGTTCTCCCACCGCTGCACAGAACTGACAACTTTGCTGGGGAATATTCTAAAAGTGGGGTTACCTTAGGGCTAAATCACATTTACTTGCTTTATTTGTTTGACTTGTATGCTTTACATTTTGGTTCTTTGTTTGGGTTTGAATCCTCTACCTGGATTTGGGATACCTTATAGGTAAGTAGCAATACGTTGTGGAAACCGTGTGAGGTATACCGACACGGTCAAAGCAATAGCTATGTTAGTGTAACATATTTGTGGGTACTGGTAGCCCTTGATTAGTCAAGGAGAATACGGGGCCGCTGAGTGATGTCATGAAGCACTAGCTAACTTTTAGAACTTTTACTTGACCAACTTGGCCTTTAGAACGTAGTGAGATGACCGACTTTGGTGCAGTCCGAAGTTGGTAGATACTCGATACTACACTCATTGAGGTTTGGTTTTTTGGAATATTTTGGTCGCCATTAAAGAGGCTTGCGCTAAAACAATGCCCAAGGAAACAAACCAGTGATATTGAGCTCCGCAGAACCCGATTAATATTACTAGGACAGGTTTGAGCCAACTAAGCTTCAAGAGGGTACTTACCTATGAGATTCCATGCAAGCCTAAACCTAAGGACTTGTTTTCTTTGTTTGTATATATTTACTTGTACATAACATCATAAACTTCATAACATCATACTCATAGTCACTAACCATTTTAAGGAATTTTGGGATTTATCTTTGTTCTGTTTTGTAGGACATGGATTCTATTCGCAGGAAAACCATTCAAGACAATCTCGTAAGGATCCCTCCTCAACTTAAAGAGCTAGCATCAAGGATTCCTGAAAATTCTCCATTTATCGAAAGACATGGTGGCCTACTAAACTTGGTCACCTCCAACACTGATGAAGACATGATGAAGGTGCTCTTTCAGTTCTTTGATCCTCTACACCATTGCTTCACATTTCCTAATTATCAACTTGTGCCAACTTTGGAAGAATTCTCCCAACTCTTGAGGATTCTCATTCTTAATCAACCACCATTCAACGGTACGGAAAGAGATCCAAATCCATAAGAGATTGCTCAAGCTCTACACTTGCAACAATCTGATATCACAACTAATTGGGAAACAAGGAGTGGTGTCAAAGGTTTCCTAGCAAAGTTCTTGTTTGAGAAAGCCCAAAATTGTTGGAACTCTTTGGATTTGCAAGTCTTTGAGGAAATTGTGGCTCTCCTCATCTATGGGATGGTTTTTTTTCCAAATCTTGACCAACTCATAGATGTGAACACCGTCAAAATCTTCATGTCTCGTAACCCGATGCCTACTTTGCTAGAAGACATCCTACATTCTTTTCACACTCGCACTATGAGGAAAAGAGGTATCCTTATGTGCTGTACTCATCTCTTGGAAAGATGGTTTATTTCGCATCTTCCCCAATATGTATTGGAGAAAAAGCAAGGTTCAAGGTGGTCACATAGGTTGATGATGCTCATACATTTAGATATTCATTGGTGTTCTCGCTATTTGCAGAATGTTACTATCGTCGACCAATGTGGAGAGTTCCCTAATGTCACTTTACTTGGCATTAGAGGAGGTATCACTTACAACCCTTGCTTATCCTTAAGACAGTTTGGTTACGCCCGAAGGGATGGTCCACACGAGGTTCTTATCCAAGTTTTGGTATTTTACTACGAGAGCGACGATCAAGGTCACTGCCAGAGATTTATTCGAGCTTGGAGGATGTTAAACAAGGTGGATAGCAAGAACTAGGACACAAGAATTCCATTCCCCTCGAGCCTTACCTTAAATGGGTGCAAACTCGTGCTCAGAAACTTGTGATGCCTTATCCCTCCATCTTACCAGTCATCGTGGAGCTTTTGGTCGAAGGAGATGTTCCCTACACTATCCTCCATCCCGACATGCCTACCTCTCTCGAAGACTTACAAAAGGGTTGGATCCAGTTGAAGGAAGAATGAGATACTTTCGAAGCTCAATTCTACGCTAGTGAGAAGAGGGTCTTGGAGCTTACAAAGCAGCTACAAGAAGAGCAAAGTGTGAACGCTTATCTCGCGCCAAAGAGGATGCGTTTAGTCTTTTTATCTTAGAAAGTTATTTTGTAAGCCCAAGAGGCATGACGTAATATTTTTTGTTTTGTCTAATGAAAATTAACGTTTGTTCATTCTTTTGTCTATACAAATTTAAATCTCATTACTCCTTGAAATCATTTGCATGTACATATTCCATGCATCATAACATGACAGGTTTTCGCATAACAGGTTTCCTTATCTTTTTGTTGTTTATTTCAGCAAGATGGATCCAGAGAAAACTGTAACGGATCTCTAAGCCCGAAATTCTCAGTTTCAGGAAGCTCTACTAGCCCTAGCCAAGCGGCAATAAGATATGATGGCTTTGTTGGTCGTTAAGAAGAAGCCAAAGAAGAAAGCTCTACTCAACACGGGTACAAGGTTCAAGGAGACAACCCGTCAAATCCCAGTAGGAGGAGACTCATCTGAAGAGGACAAGAACCAGGTCGGTGAGGTCAAGAGTACTCAAGCTGAATGTGCTAATGATCAAGAATATGATGATGATTATTTCAACGAGTAGTATCCATCCGCTGATATCAAATACAAGCAGTTAGAAGACATATTGAAAGCTGTTTAAATCCAAGCCGTCCCCGGTTTAGATTTTGATGATTTGGGTTTGATCTCTTGGGTAGTCATTCCCCACAAATTAAAAATACTTATCTTTGCAAAGTACGATGGAGTTTCTTGTCCAAAACTCCATTTGAAATCCTATATGCGCAAGATACAGCCGCACACTACCGATAAGAAGCTATGGGGTCACTTTTTCCAAGAGAGCTTGGCTGGAACATAACTTGAATGGTTTTATCAGTTATATGGTTCTCATATCAATACTTTGGAGGATAGGATCTAGCTACTTCCTTCTACCATCAGTATCAGTACAACGCCGACTTGGCGCCAACGAGGGTTCAATTGCAAGATATGACCATGGAGAAGAATGAAGGATTTAAGGAATATGCACAAAAATGGAGTGACCTTGCTAGTAGTGTCCAACCTTCCTTGACTGATAGGGAGCACATCGACATGTTCATGGGAACTTTATCTGGTCCTTTGTTTAATTTGTTGGTTGGCTGCTCTTCTTTTGGTTTCACCGAATTAATCTTAACCGGTGAAAGAATTGAAAGTGGCATTAAAAGTGGGAAGATCTCTGTGGCATCTACCTCCACTCCCAATCCTATCAAGAAACCTTTTGATGCAAATAAGGAAGTCAATGTTGTGTATGGGGCAAGGGCCCATACCAAGAAGAATGATCACCTGTCTGTCAATGTTGTTCGAATCTCCAATCCAACTCCTACTCCAAGACCATCTGCAAATCATCAACGTTTTGAAACTCCAAGAAGACAATTTACCAGGTTAGGCATGTCACTGTCTCAAGCCCTTCAACGTTATCTCAAGGTTAATTTAGTGACATTGTGCGATCCTCCCGCCAACCCTGACACCTCGTCACCAAAGTATAATATGAACGCTAAGTGTGCTTACCATTCAAACAGCCTCGGGCACGAGACTGACCAGTGTTGGGCCTTGAAGAACAAAATCCAAGATTTGATTGATAACAAAACTATTGAATTTGATCCTCCTCCAATGCCGAATGTAATTATTGCTCCAATGCCGAAGCATGACAAAGGTGTTAATGTTGTCGGAGATACACTGTTTGTTGCCTCTGTTGAAGATTTGACTACTCTGTTGAATATAATCAAGAACAATCTGTTGAAAGCTGGGATCTTCCCTGGCTGTGTAAGAGACTGTGTGTGCTATACAAGACAACTCAATGGATGTGAAGGGATGAAGAAAGGAATACAATGCCTGATGGATAGCCACGAAATTCTATTTGAAAAGACTCCACTTTCCAAGAGCTTGATTAACAAATGTGAAGACCTCTCCATTATTACCATCTCAAACAAACCTCTTAGGATCACCTCCAAAGGTCCTATTAGGATTTCAAATGAACCCACTATTGCTCCAGTAATAATTACCAATCCCTGACCGATTCCCTATTCTTCAAATAAGGCAGTACCATGGAATTACAGTGCTGAGGTGTTCTATCATGGGATTAAACAAGATGCCTAGATAGAAGAAGAAAAAGATGACAATGTTGGAAACATATCTGGCTCAAGCAAAGTAACTAGAACTGGGAGAATATTTTCACCCAATATCTCACCACCAGTGGTTACAAAGATTCACATCCGCATTACTGATGCCAAGCCAAGTACCATTACAAGAGGGAAGGAGAAGGTTGTTGTGCCAAATGTGATTGAAGTACCCTCCAAGGACGTAGCTGATGAAGAACCCTCCACCCGTGAGATGGATGAGATTTTGAAGATCATAAAAAGAAGAAACTTCAAGATTGTAGAACAGTTAGGGTAAACCCCTTCTAAGATTTCAATGTTGTCATTGCTAATTTTCTCCGATGCCCATGCTCGAACATTAATCAAGTTCCAAAAAAAGGCTCATGTCCCCCATGAGACAACAACAAACCAATTTGAGAATTGCGTGGCTAGCCTGACAGCTGATAATGGCTTGGGATTTTCAAATGCTGACTTAACACCTCTCGGGAAGAATCACAATAAAGCTTTACATGTTTCTATCGGGTGCAAAAGGGCCTACCCTAGCACATATTCTAGTCGACACTGGTTCTTCTCTGAATGTATTACCCAAGGGGGCGTTAGACCGTCTTGACTGTGAAGGTTTAATCTTGAAGCCAAGCGATATCATTGTAAGGGCATTTGACGGATCAAAAAGGACTCTTCATGGAGAGGTAGATCTTCCAATCAAAGTGGGCTCCCAAATCTTCAACTCCACCTTCTATATTATGGATATTCGTCCGGCCTATTATTGTCTGTTAGGTCTCCCGTGGATCCATAAAGTTGTGGCGGTAACCTCAACTCTCCACCAGAAACTCAAATATCCAGTCAAGGGAAGAATAGTCACCGTCTGTGGAGAAGAGGAGTTTATGGTGAGCCACCTTAAATCTTTCAAGTACGTAGAGATGGATGGAGAATTCATTGAAACCCCATGTCAAGCCTTTGAGGTTGTACCACCGATGATTGCTACTACCAAATGTTCTTCTGATGAGTATAAAGCTGTTAAGGCCACGCCAAAGATGGTTTCAGTCAAGGACGCCCGTGCGACAATTGAAGAAGGAAACTGTGATACTTGGGGGAAACTCCTCGATATCCCATTTAAAGCGGACAAGTTTGGTTTGGGCTTCACCGTCAAAGCTCAGAAGGAAGTGAGGCATGATCGTGCTGGAAAGCCACCTCTCCGCATTGGAGGCAATGAAGTCAATGCCATGGGTGATTCTAATGAAGAAGCTGCATTTAAAGAGTGGGTGTATCCAACTACAATGGAGCTGAAGAATTGGAATACAAAGGACTTTGTGCCCATCTCATTCATTGAGGAGTAATCTACTTGTTATTTCTATTCTTTCAATTCAGAAACTTGTTGTCTGTAATATTTTAACAATGACTTTTCATCCATGTGCCTGGCCCGAGGCATTTTGGTCCATTTGTCAAGGGTTTTATTTATGTTCATCTAATCATATGATCATTCAGTACATTGGACTCTTTTGCATTCAAATATTTGCGTTCATTGTCTTTCATTTCTTACAAATACATTTTTCAAAAAAAATAGCCATGTATCTTACATACACACACACACACACACACACACACACACACACTCTTGCAGGTCCACATGCACTCTGGATCCTTTTGCCAATGACTCTACTGTTGCTGACTATGACTTTGAATGTCCTATCAACCAAGCCGAAGACGAAGGCGAGGAAGATTGTGACATACCGGGAGAACTAGCCAGACTTCTATTACAAGAGGAAAAATCTATTCAACCGCACGAAGAGTCAGTTGAAGTCATTAATCTGGGTACTGAGGCAAATAAAAAGGAAATCAAGATCGGTGCTAATTTGGAAAGCAGTGTCAAGAGCAGGTTGGTTCAGATGTTGCATGACTATATGAAAGTATTTGCTTGGTCTTATGAGGATATACCTGGTTTAGATGCCGACATCGTAGTTCATCATCTGCCGACAAGAGAAGACTTCCCTCCTGTTAAACAAAAGGTTCGTCGCATGAGTCCTGATATGTCTGAAAAGATCATAGCTGAGGTGATGAAATAGTTTGATATGGGGTTTTTAGCTGTGACATCCTATACTCAATGGGTTTCCAATGTGGTTCCGGTGCCGAAAAAGGATGGAAAAGTTCGTATATGCGTAGATTATATGGATCTGAATAGGGCAAGCCCCAAGGATGACTTCCCTATACCACATATTGATATCTTAGTTGATAATACTGCTCAGCATAAAGTATTCTCTTTCATGGATGGCTTCTCATGATATAATCAAATAAGGATGGCTCCCGAAGACATGGAGAAGACTACTTTCGTTACGCAATGGGGAACCTACTACTACAAGGTCATGCCGTTCAGATTAAAGAATGCAGGGGCAACATATCAAAGGGCTATGGTAGCTTTATTTCATGACATAATTCATCATGAGATAGAGGTATATGTGGATGATATGATTGCCAGATCAAAAACCGAAGAAGAACATCTCGATCACTTGTACAAATTATTCGAGAGGCTGAAGAAGTACAAGCTAAGGTTAAACCCTAACAAGTGCACGTTTGGAGTACGATCCGGAAAGCTTCTAGGTTTTGTTGTCAGCAATAAAGGCATTGAAGTTGATCCTGCCAAGGTAAAGGCCATCCAAGAAATGCCAGTCCCTTATTCTGAAAAGGAAGTTAGAGGATTCTTGGGTCGTCTCAATTACATCGCCCGCTTCATATCACACTTAACTGCTACATGTGAGCCACTCTTCAAACTCTTGAAGAAAGATCAGGTAGTCAGATGGAATGATGAATTCCAGATTACCTTTGACAAAATCAAATAATACCTACAAGAACCTCTTATTCTCATGCCTCCAATCGAAGGAAGACCCTTGATCATGTACTTGACAGTATTAGAGAACTCTATGGGATGTGTTTTGGGCCAACATGACGAGTCTGGCCGAAAAGAGCATGCTATTTATTACCTGAGCAAAAAGTTTACCGACTGAAACCAGATATTCATTGCTCGAGAAAACTTGCTTCGCTCTGGCAATATATGTTGACTCATACCACTCTGTTGATTTCTAAGATGGAACCAATCAAATACATCTTCGAGAAACCTGCCCTTTCCGGACGGATAGCCAGATGGCAAATGATCTTGACTGAGTATGACATTCAATACACGACTCAAAAGGCCATCAATGGAAGTGTACTAGCAGATCATTTGGCCCATCAAGTTGTGGATGATTATCAGTCAATGAACTTCGACTTCCCTGATGAGAATATCATGCTGGTAACCGACTGCACGAAACCTAGACCGTATGATGGACCTGAACAAGGATCTCGATGGACTATGGTATTCGATGGGGCTTCCAACGCCTTAGGTAACAGAATTGGTGTTGTGATCATCTCTCTTGAAGGTTTCCACACTCCTTTCACTGCCAAACTATGCTTCGATTGCACAAACAATAGAGCCGAGCTTGAAGCATGCATCTTAGGTTTGAAAGCTGTTATTGACTTAAGGATCCAGCATTTGAATGTGTTTGGGGATTCTGCTCTAGTGATCAGCCAAGTAAAAGGAGATTGGGACACTAAACACCCTAATCTTATCCCTTACAAGGAACTTGTACTATCCCTAATTCCTTACTTCAAAGAGATCACTTTTGAGCACTTTCCTAGGGAAGAAAACCAGTTGGCTGGCGCTTTAGCAACCATGTCTTCAATGTTTAAGGTCAGATGGGACAACGAAGCCCCTATGATAACAATTGAAAGATTCGATGAACCTTCACATTTCTATGAGCTTGACACTGATGCGGAAAAGCCATCGTACCATGAGGTGTTGAGATACCTTGAAGCACAATAGTATCTAGAGGGGGCATCTATCAATGACAGAAAGTTCTTGCGAATATTTGCAGCCTAATTCTTCCTAAGTAACAGAATATTGTACAAGCACAACCATGATTCAACTCTACTCCGATGTGTGGACAAGAAGGAAGAGGAGGAGATCATGGAAGACATGCACGATGGTCTCTTTGGTACTCACTCAAGTGGACATACGATGGCTAAGAAAATCTTAAGAGCTGCTTACTATTGGTCAATAATGGAGGCTGATTACCATCAACATTCAAGAACTTATCACAAATGTCAAATCTATGCTGACAAGGTCAATGTGCCTCATATCCCTCTGAATTTCATGACCGCTCCGTGGCCATTTTCAATGTGGGGCATTGACATGATTGGAGAGATCAAGCCCACAGCTTCCAACGGACATCGCTTCATTCTTGTTTCTATCGACTATTTTACCAAATGGGTCGAAGCCGCCTTATTTGCCTCAGTCACCATGAATGTGGTAGCCAGATTCATCAGACACAACCTCATCTCTCATTATGGTATCCCCGAAAGGATCATCATCGACAATGGGACTAACCTCAGCAATGCTATGATCATTGAGCTTTGCACTCAATTTAAGATCAAGCATCACAATTCTTCTCCGTATATACCGAAAATGAATGGCGCAGTCGAAGCGGCCAACAAAAATATCAAGAAGATTTTGTAGAAAATGGTAGTAACCTATAAGGATTGGCATGAGATGTTTCCCTTTGCTCTACATGGCTACTGTTTTTCAGCTAGAACATCAATTGGGGCAACTCCCTTTTCTCTAGTATATGGCATGGAAGCTGTTTTGCCAGTGGAAGTTCAGATTCACTCACTAAGAATTATGAATGAGGCAGGCCTAGGTGAAGACGAGTGGATTCAAACGAGATTGGATCAGCTGAACATGATTGACAAAAAACGGTTAGATGCTGTTTTCCATGGCCAGACGTGCCAAAAACGGATGATCAAGGCTTTCAACAAAAAGGTCAAGCCTCAGGTATATCAAGTTGGTGATTTGGTGATAAAACACATCATTCTACAACAAGGTGACCCTAGAGGAAAATGGACTCCCACCTATGAAGGGCCATTTGTTGTCAAGAGAGTTTTCTCTGGCGGTGCCATGATGCTGACTACCATGGATGGTGAAGATTTACCACATCCTATAAACGCGGACATAGTTAAAAAATACTATGCATAAGAGACCCGCTAGGTTGACACACCTAGGCAAAATAAGGGCATCCCGACAAACCAAACGATTTGGGCAAAAATTAGGGATATATGCAAAAGGTTGTACACCTGGCAAGTTAAAAACCCAAAAGGGCGACTTGGGAAAACAAGGGTATCCTGGTGGGCTGAAAACCCGAAAGGGAGGTCCAGGAAAAAGTTAAGGATTAAAAGCGTATGATTATGTCCCGTGGAATCAACACAGTAAATTTTATCACCAAGGTCCAAGTTCAAACGGTGCAAGATCAATCCAATCAACTTCTATTAATAGCAAGGAACATTCGAAGACATTAGGGCAATAATAGAGTTGGAAAGCAATGAGATCATTTCACATGGCTATTCGTTTTCATTCTTAATTTTTGTTTTCCTTTCGATGATTTCCTCTTACTAGGATCTCCATCTCTTTGTACAAAAACGCCTATTCATGGGCAAAATATCAATACAAATATACTTTGAAGTGCAAAATTTCTGTCTTTATTTAGAATGAAAATTTGTCCAATGACTAAAATTGAATGAACATATGCATATGAACATAATTAAAACTATTTGGCCCATGTTTCCTGCTAAGCAGCAACAAGCATCTCTTTAATGTATATGAAATATCCCCACAGAGTTATCTCATTATCATTATCCCCACAAGGACGACTGCAATAAACCTTTCCCCAACAGGTTTTATTTCCCCAACAATAATTGAGGAACCACAAAGCTCCCCAGCCGAGTTCAAATTTCCTCAACATACAACAATCAAGACATCACGGAGTTCCCCAGTTGAGCATGTCTTCCCCAGCTGAGTATATCTTCCCCAGCCAAGGCTATTATCCCCAAACAGAGTCTACCCTCCCTAGTTGAGTGTATCCTCCCCAAGATGAGTTTGTCCTACCCGATTGAGTTTACACTCTCCAGTTTGAATTTTCCTTTCAGATTGTTGTGAATCATAGGGCCATAACCTCTGATCCCCAGTAATGTCGTCAGCAAAGCCTTTACTATTTCCAAAAAGATACTATGAAGCCTGGACCCGACCAGATATTAGCACAATTTTCAAGTTATTACTGAATCCTGGACTCGACCAGATAATAGTTTGAATTCTTCAATTGCCGAAGCCTGGGCCCGACCAGATAGCAGTTCAATTCCTATAAAATAATTAGTAAAACTCCTTTTCTCTAGTAGAGTTTGCCATTATCCCTAGTAAATCACTGAAACCTGGACCCGACCAGATAACAGTTTGAGTATCTGAAACCTGGACCCGACCAGATAACAGTTGATCTCAATTTCAAGATACTATGAAACCTGGACCCGACCAGATAATAGTCTAACTCTTCAAAGATATAGAAGAACCTGGACTCAACCCGATCAAGGTTTAACTTCTTTTCCCAAGTAGAGTTTGCCTCTGCCCTAACAAATCACTATGAAACTTGGATCTGACCAGATATCAGTTGTCATATTCATCTTTTCAAGCAAGTTATTGTGAAACATGGACCCGACCAGATAGCAATTGACCTCGTCAACCTCAGAAATTTGCAAAGCCTGGACCCGACCAGATAATAGTTTTTCAAATAGTTTATTGTGAAACCTGGAGCCCGACCAGATAACAATTAACTATGATCCCCAGAGAGACACTATGAAGCCTGGACTTGACCAGATAATAGTACAAATTTACAAAAACCATAAAACCTAGACCCGACCAGATAGTAGTTACCACTTCAACTTACTGCGAAGCCTGGATCCAACGAGATAACAGTTAAACTTATGTATCCCCAGTAAGTTGTTGAGAAGCCTGGATCCGACCAGATAACTATTCAATTTCAATAAAATTTTCTATAAAGCCTGGAATCCGACCAGATAACAGTTAATTTGTCTCTTCCCCCGATAAGTTGTCGTGAAGCCTGGATCCGACCAGATAGCAGTTGACTACTTCATCCTCAACAAATTGTGAAGCCTGGACCCGACCATATAACAACCGACATTCAAGAGATTTTCTCTAGTGAAAGCATCCTTTCAACAAAGTTTGAAGATATGCATATTCTTCATCCCCAACGGCAATTAGGGATTCAACCTCCCAGAATTTTCTCAACAGCAGTCAGGGATTTATTTTTCCAGACAAAAACATACATCTCACATTCATACATCATAGCATGTACATACCATATGCATTTAACATGATACCACATCTGATGATGCAGGCATCTGCATTCTACTAACTCTTTCTCTCACAGGTAAAACATCAAGTTTTAGTAGAAATCAACAAGAGATTTGTGCTGATACTTCTTCCAGTGTTTACCAACATTCCTCCAAATGGCATCTATAAGCCCATTCACCATCCATCTTCGAGTGCAAATTTCTGGGCACTCTAGTGTTCAATCATCTTTCACCTTCAAGTCACGAATGGCGGATCTGCCAATCTAACTCTTCAGGTTTAAGAAGATTGAACAGGGGCATATGTTGTACCCCAAAATTTTCCCTCTCATTTATCAAATATTTTCCCTAATTTGATTTTGTTAACAAATTTGAATTCAAATTTCTTTAATCTATGTGTTTTTCATATTTAATTTGATTGTACAAGGTTTTTATGTTTTCTCTGTCAGATAAACATGGTTTGATTTACGGTTAATAATTTATTGGATCGCGATTGTTAAGGTTATTTGTACAATTAGATTGTTGTAGTTATCTAGGACTAGGGATACCCTATAGTTACCAGTTAATTCTTGATAAAAGAAAGGCTTGATTTCATCATAATTCTCTAAGGACTTAGGATTTAGGATGAATATTCAAAGGTTTTCCCACAAAGGACTTGGCAGAAAATAACCTAAAGAGAGGTAATTGAATGTTATGAACTTGTTGAAGAAATCGGGATTCAAGGTTGTTACAAAGAAAATTATACACTTTACCTTAGCATGTTCCTCATATTTGAGAAAAAAGTCAATATATATTTAAGTTTATTTCACAGTAACAATAACCAAACAAACCCCAAATTAAGTTTTTGTTTAATTGAACCACAAATTGAACTCGGTACTTCTGTGTAGTCCTTAAGACCGACATTCGGGGAATTTTCCCTATTATTACAATAGGAAAAATAGTAAACTTGTTATTTTTCCCATCATTACCCCTTTTGTTATGTCACCAATAATGTTGTCAAATGGGTGATCCTTGGAGGTTCTCCACTCCAATGGAAGACCATCATATTCTTATTGACTTTCATCATTCTTCTTTTCTTGGTTGTTATATTCTTCAATCTCAATGTCCATTGCTTTAGGTTGATCAACTCCCTTTTTGGTATCCTTGAGTATGTCTTCCGTAGATGCAACTGCACCATGGAAATAAATACCTTTTCCAATACTATTTGGGCAAGACTTATCAAAAGTATAGACCGACTCTTCAACAATAGGTAGTCTCTTGTTGTAAGATCTATATGCTTTACTAGATTGGGAGCATCTAAGAAAGATACTTTCATTGGCTTTCACATCAAATTTCCCAAGGTTATCTTTCCCATTACTTAAAACAAAACATTTACATCTAAAGACATGAAGATGCGATAAATTTGGTTTTCTAACTTTTAAAAGTTCATAATGAGTTTTGTCAAGAAAGGACTAATAAGTACCCTATTCAAGACATAACATGTCGTGCTAATAGCGTCGGTCCAAAACTATTTTGTTCTTCCCAACTTCGCTAAAACATGATTTTTGTGCTCCACAACACCATTTTGTTGTGGAATTCTAGGAGCTGAAACATTTTGTTTGTAAGAACAATAAGTTTCTCTACATCTGGCCTTAAGATTTTGATGATAACTTTACATGATATCACAGAGAATGATTGTATACTCTAATGGTTTCGTTCTAGTGTGTAGCTTCTACTGTAATGTCTTAACTCTAATATCAAGGTGTGTGACGTCATCAAGTTCTAAACATACACTACTGGAAGGAAACAAGTGGTTACGTTTTACAGTTGAAGTCAAGATTTCGAATACGTCTTGTGCAATGTGTCTAAGGAACATTAGTACAAGAGATTATGATCATGACTTGGTGGTTAAGCTTTGGAGGCCTTCTAAAGCTTTGCTTTTGTGTGTTACAAGTTCTGAAGATTATGAAGACGAGGTTCTGCTGAATAATTTCTGATGATTTGAAGAAAAAAAGTTCTTACAACCAAGTGCTGAAGACTCTAAAGACAAGATTGTGACAGGACAATTTCTGAAGACTCCTAGACTTATGTTCTAAGACTTAAGGGTGATTCTTCTACAAAAATCTTCAAACAATCAAATTATCTTAAGCCTATGAAGATAAGAAGAAGTTAAAATGGTCAACGTATGATGGTGTACAACAGGTACATAAAGTGTCTGTGACCTCTACCCTCTAGGGTGGCGTAAGGGCAGTCCTTTTGCGCTGTATTATTAACCAATCTCATTATGGTGTTGGGAAGAAACGGCTGGATTTCCAGCTACCTATATTTATTTAACGATTCTTTGTTCACAAGCATATTAGAAAAACATTATTCAGAGAAAAGAGGGAAAGCTATCATTGAAAAGTGACAAGATACATAAAATATTATTTTATATTGTCTAAACTTTTACACCTTATTCTATTCGTTGGAGAACTAACCGTTGGTGTAGGAAAAGATGTTTTTATCCTCACAATGTCTCTCTATTTCAAGGCTATAAAAGAAGATCAAATATTCCAAGATTAATTCCCATGGCCACAAAGCTGAAATGTTGTGGATGCTGAAACTATCAAATCTGCAATGCTAAACATGTTGAAGACCATTATATACAAATGAGAGAAAAGAAAGAAAGATAAATAAGAAGACTACAAGATGCTACTCCAACTATCATCATATATATCTTGGTAGATCTCAGAAGAAGCAAGGAGTTGTTCCTTGTAACTTCCTCAACCAGAAACCTCTCTTGAAATACTTGTCATGTAGTGATATGCATATGCAATGTTTTCAAGGACCTTATGAGATTTAAATTTGCTAACCAAGAGGAAACAGAAGAATTTTTTTTTAATAAGTTTATGTGAATACAAATGATTTTCAAATAAATTAAAAAAACTCCCGGAGCTTTAAGTTTCTCATAGACGCCTCTTCTTCGTGTTGACATATGTGTTAAGACTCTGTTCCTCGTGAAGTTGCTACGTGAGCTCCAACACTTTCTTCTCACTTACATAGAATTGAGTCTCAAATATGTTTCGTTCTTCCTTGAGTTGAATCATTTGACAAGGTCAATAGGAATGTCTGGATGAAGGATGGTGCGAGAAACGTCTCCTTAAATAACAGGCTCCATGATTACCGGTAGGACAGCAGGATATGGCATCATAAGGTTTTGAGCACAAGTTCGTACCCATTTGAGATAGGGCTCCAGGGGGATGAATTTATTCTGTCCTAAACCCTTGTTATCAATCATGCTCACCATGCCCCAAGCATGTATAAAACTTTGACGATAACCTTGAGGATCATTCTCGTAATCGAATACAATACCCTGGATAAGTGTGTCATACGGACCATCTCTTCGAGCATAACCAAATTGACGTAGAGATAGAGAAGGGTTGTAAGTAATACCTCCCCTAATGCCAAGGAGTGGAACATTAGTGAATTCCCCACAACGGTCAATGATAGTGATATCCTCGTGAGATCGGGAATACCAGTAGATGTCTGTATGAGAGAGTGACATTATTCTTTGAGACCACCTCAAACCTTGTTCATTCTTTATTATCGAACGCAGAAGGTTCTAAATAAACTACTTGGATAGAAGAGGTATAAAACACATGAGAGTTCCTTTGCTTTTCATAGTATGAGTGTGAAGAGAATGCAAAATATCTCCCAGCAAGGTAGGCATAGGATTACGAGCAAGAAATATTTTGATGGCGCTCACATCTATGAGTTGGTATGGATTAGGGAATAGTACCAATCCATAGATTAGAAGAGCCAAGATCTCCTCGAAAGCCTGAAAACTCATAGCATCCAGAAACAGTTGAGCCTTCTCTATCAGAAATTTAGCAAGAAAGCCCTTGACCCCACTTCTCAATTCCCAGTTAGATACAATGTCGGACCGCTTTAGATATAAGGCTGCTGCAATATCTTCTAGTTTTAGAGCTTCCTCTAAACCGGTGAAGGGTGTATGATCAATAACAAGTACTCCTAGTAGTTTAGAGAACTCTTCCATCGTAGGTACCAACTCATAATCTGGAAAGGTAAAACAGTGTTGTGCAGGGTCAAAGAAATGGAATAGAACACTCATCATGTCTTTGTCAAAACCTAGGGTAACCATACTGAGTAGTCGACCATGCCTTTTGATGAATTGATAACTTTCGAGAACCCTTGAGACTAACTCCTTAAGCTGAGAAAGTACCCTTACAAAGTTGATCCGGATAGTGTTTCTGCGAGCGGAGTCCATAACCTATAACAAAGAACAAAGATAAATCCCTTGGTTCTTGAAATGGTTAGTGAAAATGATATGGTATGATGTCATGATGTTATGATGTCATGTTCGAACAATTAATCAGACAAAAACAAAACACACAAGGCCTTAGGTCCAAGGTTGCGTGGAGTTTATAGGTAAGTACCCCCCTTGAGTTTTAGTTTGCTCAACTTGTCCTAAAAGAAGTAATTGGGTTCTAGGAGCCTCAATATCACTGATCTTTCTCCCAGGCATTGTTTCAGCACAAGCATCTGATTTGCGACCAAAATATCCCGAGAGTCTGATCCCAATGAGTGTAGTATCGAGTATCAACCAACTTTAGTTTGCATCAAAGTCAGCCATATCACTACTTTCTAATGGCTAAGTTGTGTCAACTAAGGTTCTACGGTCAGTTAGTGCTTATGAAATCACGCGAAAGCCCAACATTCTCCTTGACTGACTCAAGGGACACCGACACCAACCAATGTGTCACACTAACGTAGCCATCGCTTCAACTGTATCGGTATACGCCGTACAGTTTTCACGATCTATTGCTACTTACCTAAAATTCCCCCAGATCCGGGTATAGGATCTTTACAAAAATAAACCCTAGCAAATCCCTGAAATATAAAGCATACAAATCAAGCAAGTAAAGCATTTTAAATATGATCTAGCTCTAAGGTAACCCCACTTTTAGTTTTCCCCAACACAGTCGCTAGTTCTATAATACGGTAGGAGAACTAACTTTTGGTTTTGTGTTTTATCGTAAATATTGCTGATAGCAAGAGTCGCCATCGACTTTTCTTTTATCTAATAAAGGAAAGGGTGAAAAGAACATGAAATACCTTTGAGAATTTTCTGAGTAAGGGGGTAGGTTATGAAAAGGAAAGGTGTTAGCACCCTTTTCATCCGTAGTTATCTACTGGCTCTTAATCGCTAGCTCACTTTTGAAAAATGCTTTGTGAATGTGTAAGTTTGAAAATATTTTGAAAATGCCTAAGTTTGGAAACTTCGTAATGGTTCTCGTATCAATTGAGAACGCATACAAAGTGTTTGTTTTGAAAATATTTCAGAAAAGTGTTTGTATGAAAAGATATGTTTTTGTGAGCAAGCGATTACAAGCTATGTACATACTCAAAAGTCTTTTGTTCATTTCCTTTTCCCTTAGATAGTGTTCTCCTACAATTAGTTAGTAGGAAGCCTTATTTTTGGATGTTTGAGGGATACGCACAGGTCATCATTCAGTCATAAAGGCAACATATAGGGATACCTTTAGCAATTCAAAGGGACTATCATCATGTATTCATAGGCAACATCGATGGACAAGATCATTTACTGAAGGCACCATCGAAGGGTCATCGAGGGACTATGATCTTTATGATGATTTTTGTAACCGAAGATATTTGCTAATGGTATTCCTATGTTCCAGGGACATGACTGTTTTATCCGCAGGAAATAAGTGAGGTTACCCTAGAGGTGCATGTGTGAGAAGTGATTTGTTTTCAGTTATGTTGTCTTGATTAGCTTTTCTAGCGTTTTGTTTTAACCATTGTCATACGTTCCTAGTTACTATACAGTTATAAAGAAAGCAGTAAAGGCAGAAATTAAGTGTCCTACGCTATTACAATGTCTCGGGGAAGGGGATACAAACCATAAAAACTTAGGGAAAAATAGAAAGCAAATAAAAACCTAATTAACTATTACAACCCTTTAACAAATACATAATAGTGAAAAACTAATGCGAAAATAAGTAAAGCACGAAGATAGTGGAGAAAAGCGAAGAAATTGTTTAACGGAAAATAACTGATGTTTGTCATAATGATTAATTAATTTAAATTGAGAAAAGGGGATTAATTAAAACCTAAAATAAAACCCTAAATTACATTTATAAAAGTTTAATAAAAAACCTAAAAAGGACTAAATTAATTCTAATTTAAAAAAAGGAAGTAATTTAATTATTATATAAAAAAATGATTGGTTAAATTTATAAATAAAAAAAACCTAAAGTCTAAATTAATTTTAAATTAAATTAAAAAAGGAATTAATTAATCTAATTATATTTATAAAAAAAAAAGAAATAATAGTTATAAAAATAAAAAGAGGAATTGGGCTTGGTATGAATGAATTCAGGGGGTTTGAAAAGTATGGACCACTAGGCCCATTGAACCCCAGCGTTGAATCCAGTGGGAGGTAGCTCCAGGAGGTGCATCATAAGGACTTTCTCTGGGTCCATTAGATCTAGATCTATTGAGATACAAGGAGAGTGATGAGAGGGTGTATGATGCGTGCTAGCTGATTCGTATTGGATCTGTAATCAAGAAAATATTGGAAAAAAAGATGAAAATACCATGGGCAGGGATCGAACTCGTGCCCTGGTACAATAATTCCTTTGTATCACTCGCTTCTACTACTGGGGTGGTCTTTACATCCGTTCTTATAATTGAAATAATAAACACATAATGTATGAAAAAATATGATGACAAGAGAAGTGTCGGAGCCCTAGCTCTGATCGTTTTCTTCGGAAACCTGCATGATCTGAAACTTGCAAATATCAATCATTAGTGATCAAAAACATCACGTACCCCCTAATTCGATCCTCCAGGATCCAAATCTGGACTTAGTTATAAACCCTTGGATCATGAGTCTCGACTAAAATAAAATTGATCGGGGCAAATATGGTGTTTTTCAAACTAGCATGCAATGGACCCCTGCAATCGTTCTATCTTGCATTACTAGGACGCATGAACACGTAGAAATAATTGATAAACGTCATGCAATCGTTCTTTTTTTATATATATTTTTATTATTTTCTTTTTAAAAAATAATCCAAAAAAATAATCTTTTTTTATTAAATAAAAAAATCATAAAAACCTAAAAAAATATTTTTTCATAAAAAATATTTTGTTTTCTTAATTAATTAATTAGTTTAATTATTTAGGGTAAATTAATTGTTTTTTTAATAATTTAAATCAATTAGAATTAGGGTTTTAATTTGTATATAACCTAATTATTTTTTTCTCAAAAAATGTCAATAACCGAAATATTTTTTCAATTAAATTTTTTAGGGTTCTTTAATTCTCGCATTTAAATCGCCGCACGCATTTTAATTTTTTTCTATTATTGTATCTGCTTCGGGTTGTAATATATTTAATTAGGGTTTTAAACATTCGCATTTTTATTTTCAGTCAAGATAATTATGTATCTGCAAAAGCCCTCTAATAGCTAAGACCTTTAAACTTTCCGGCATTTTAATTTTCGCAAACTATAAACTGCTTAGATGTATGTTAATAGGATTGTATGGAAAGACTAACTGAAAATTAATACGGTAGAAAACCCTAAATGTGAAAAGATAAATTAACTGAAAACATACACTCGCACATGCTCACTCCTAGGGTTTATTCCACTCCGGTTGCCTTCGGTAAACGATCATGAAGTATAGGTTTTTTTAGTGGTTGTCCTCTAGCCGCGAAAGATCTAAAATGACCCATTCGGATGTTGCCTCGGAAAAAGATATTTAAGGCTTTAGGATGATTACTAACATTGCTTTTGTGATCGTATTTGTCCCTTCGAATGTCCCTAAAACTCCAATGACAATGCTACCTATTTCTCAATAATGGAATAGAATTGTCTAAAAGGAAAACAAACAGACCTTTTTCGAGTAAGTAGATTAGTTCTTAGGTACCTGCTTAAACAAACAAACTTTTTCACACCAAACACTTTTCAAACCAAGTTTTTCAAAAACAACTTCGTAACACTCTTGAGGACAGAAACAGAGGTTAAAACAAAGTAAAACAAAACTTTTCAAAACAAGAACACACAAGCAATTTTAGAAAATGAGCAAGTACCTAAGAGCCCGTGGAAAACCACCACAGATAGAAAGGGTGATAACACCTTCCCTTTCTATAATATACCCCCATACTAAAAAAATCTCGAAAAAAAGGTTTTTTCTGTTCTTTTTCCTTTCCTTTGTTGGATGAAATAAAAGTCGATGGTGACTCTTGCTTACTGCGACATTTGCAAATACAAAATGCAAACCAGTATTAACAGTCGGTTCTGCCACCGTATCACAGAACTAGCGACTCTGCTGGGGACTATAAAGTGGGGTTTACCTTAGGATCTAGGTCATTTTAAAATTGCTTTCTTGTTTTGCCTTGCCTGCTTTAAATTCATGGGTTTTGTTTGGGTATTATTAAAGATCCTACACCCGGATCTGGGGACACTTTTTAGGTAAACAACAATAGATCGTGGAGAATGTACGGCGTAGAATGATATGGTTTAAGCGATGAATATGGGTGTGTGACACTTTGGTTGGTACCGGTATCGTTCGTATGGAAACGAGGAGAATACGGGGCCACCGCATGGTATCGTGAAGCACTAACGGACCTTAGAACCTTAGTTGAACAAACTTGGCCATTAGAAAGTAGTGAGATAGCCGACCTCGGTATAAAGCTGAGGATTGGTTGATACTCGATGCTACACTCATTGAGATCAGACTTTTGGGATATTTCTACCGCAAGAAAAGGTTGCTTGAGCTGAAACAATGCCCGATAAAGGATGATCAGTGATATTGAGAATCTTTAGAACCTGGTTACTTTTCTAAGACAGGTTTAAAACCAACTAAACTTCAAGAGGGTACTTACCTTTAACCTCATGAAAGCCTTTGAACCTAAGGTCTATTGTGTGTTTTGCTTATATGTGATTTATCCTGTTTGAACATGACATCATGCATCATAACATATCATCCATTCTTATTGCACTAATCATTTAAAGGACCAAGGGAATTTATCTTTGTTCTGTTTTGCAGATCATGGATTCTGCTCGTAGAAACACTATCCAAATCAGCTTTGTAAAAGTACCTTCCCAACTTAAGGAGCTAGTATCAGAGGTCCCTGAAACTTCTGTGTTCACTAAGAGACATGGTTGACTTCTCAACCTGGTTACTTTAAAGTTTTATGAAAAGATGATGAGTGTACTCTTTCAGTTCTTTAATCCCATGCACCACTGCTTCACCTTTCTAGACTATCAGTTGGTGCCTACCATGGAAGAGTTCTCTCAGTTATTGGATATATCCATTCTTGAACAGTTGCCTTTCACAGGTCTGAAAGAAGTTCCTAAGCCAGAAAACATTGTCTCAGCCTTGCATCTGAAACAGGTCAACGTGGTATCCAATTGGGAAACAAGAAGCGGAGTCAAGGGTTTTCTAGCCAAGTTCCTGATAGACAAGGCCCAGCTGTTTTGGGATGATATAGATTTTCAAGCTTTTGAGGAGGTCTTTGCTCTTCTAATCTATGGGTTAGTACTATTCCCTAACCCAGACTCATTCATAGATGTGAATGCTATCAAGATCTTCCTCTCTCGCAACCCCGTGCCTACCTTGCTCGGAGATATTTTGCATGCTCTCCATACTCGTACCATGAAGAGAAGAGGGATTCTTATGTGCTGCATGCCATTGCTGTCGAGGTGGTTTATTTCTCACCTCCCTAAGTCCGTACTGAAGAATGAAGAAGGTTTGGGTTGGTCACAAAATATAATGTCACTCGCTCACACGGATATTCTCTGGTGTTCCCGAGCTATGGAAAACACTGCTATTATTGACTGCTGTGGAGAGTACCCTAATGTCCCATTACTTGGCATCATAGGGGGCATAACCTACAATCCTTGTTTAGCTCTGCGACAATTTGGTTACGCTCGAAGGGATAGTCCCCATGAGTTGCTTTATGAGGGCATTATATTTAACTATGAGGATGATGTTCAAGGATATCGCCAGAGGTTCATACGAGCTTGGAGCATGGTAAACAGATATGGCGCCAAGGCTTTGGGGCCAAAGGCTTCCATTCCTATGGAACCTTATCTCCAATGGGTATGAGCTCACGCCCAGAAACTTATGATGCCCTATATGGCCGTTCTACCAGTGATTGTGGAACCCACTACTGAAGGGAGTTTTCCTTACACGATTTTCCATCCTGATATGCCCACTGATCTTGGAGAACTACAGAGGTCTTAGATTCAGTTGAAGAAAGAGCGGGATACCTACAGGGTTCAATTCTATGCCCAGGAGAAGAAGGTTTTAGAGCTCACAAAGCAGCTCCATGAGGAGAGAGGACTCAATGTCTATCTCGGCACAAAGAGCAAGCATCCATGGGAATTTTGATTTTTACTAGTTTTTAGATTTGTTTTTAATTGTAACGCCTAAAAGGAATTTGAACTTTGAATTCAACTAATAAAATCTTTGTTTCATTTTGGTTCGCAAATTTAAATTTCCCAAAGTCTTTGAAATCATTGCATACATATCATTGCATAACAGGATTCATAAGAGGTTTCTCATCTCCTCCGCTGTTTATTTCATGCAATGGCTCTTGAACAAACTGTGAAAGATCTTCAGACTCAGAACACGCAATTCCAGCAAATGATTGTGGCTTTGGCCAAAGGATAGGATGAGTTGAAGGCTCTGATTGTTATGAAGAACAAGAAGACCAAGAGGACAGCTAGTGTTTCACGTATGAGCAGAAGGTTCATAGGGCCTCCAAGATGGGTTGTTGATTTAACTTCTCCATCTAAAGAGGGAGAGAACCAAGAGGTTGAAGCCAAAGAAGAGGACCTTAATCCTAAAGAGTCTGATAATGAAACTGATTACAATGAGGAGCAGTACCCTCCGGCTGATGAAAGGTATAAGCAGTTAGAAGAGCGTCTGAGCGCTATGGAAATTCAGAAGGTTCCTGGGCTGGATTTTGAAGAGTTGGGACTGGTCTCCGGGGTTGTCATCCCCCTAAAATTCAAGGCACCGGTATTTTCTAAGTATGATGGGGTCTCTTGTCCTAAAATGCATCTCTTTTCCTATGTGAGGAAGATACAACCTCATACTACTGACAAAGACTTATGGGTTCACTTCTTCCAAGACAGTCTATCTGGAACACAACTGGATTGGTTCTATTAGCTAGAAAGAGCCAATGTTCGTAACTGGGAAGACCTTACTGCTGCATTTTATAAGCAATATCAGTATAATGCAGACCCCGCTCCCACCCGTACACAACTCCAAAATCTATCTATGGGTTCGAACCAGGGTTTCAAGGATTATGCTCAGAAGTGGAGAGATTTGGATGGAAGAGTTCAACCTCCCTTGGCTGACAGGGAGCTCGTGGATATGTTTCTAGGAACCTTGACTGGGCCATTCTTCAACCATCTGATTGGAAGTTCATCGGCGGGTTTTACTGAACTGATCTTAACGGGAGAAAGAGTGGAAGTTGGAATCAGAAGTGGAAAAATTTAGAAGGATGCCTCTTCTAGTGCTGCAAGGAAGCCGTTTACAGGAAAAAAGGAAGGTAGTGTTGTCTATAACCAAAAGAATCAGAATCAAACCAAGCGCCGTACGGCGGTAGAGGCTGTTATGATTTCCAACCCTGCACCTGCTCAACAAAGAAATAATCAGCCAAGAGCAGAAAGGCCAGCTAGACAGTTCACTCGGATCAACATGACACTGTCTCAGGTTTTACCTCAGTTGCTGAAGTCCAATCTAGTTACTCTGAGGGAAGATCCGAAGAATCTGAACACCACCTCTCCCTACTATGAACCGAATGCTTGTTGTGCTTACCATTCGGAAAGTCCAGGCCATGACACCAATGACTCCTGGACTTTGTAGAACAAAGTACAGGATTTGATTGATGCTAAGGAGATTGAATTTGATCCCCTAGAGACTCCCAATGTTATCACTGCTCCTATGCCGAAACATGGTCGGGGTGTTAATGTCGTTGAAGAAGATGTGTTTGTGACCTCTGTGGAAGAATTGGAAACCCCGCTCATGACTATCAAAGAGAATTTGTTGAAGGCCTGTTTATTTCCGGGTTGTGGTGAAGGCTGCCAATTTTGTTCATTTCTACCGACTGGGTGCCCTTCATTGAAGGCATGTGTTCAGCGTTGATGGATGACCAAGAGATTCTATTTGAGAAGACCCCTGTTCTGACTGTTTCTTGTAAAGATATTGTTATCCTAACCATTTCCGCTAATCCTCCCAGGGCCTCCGCTAAGAGACCCGTCAGAATTACATCAATTCTGAAGGTGACTCCATTGATCATAACCATTCCAGGTCCAATCCCATACTCCTCGGACAAAGTTGTTCCTTGGAACTATGGGGCCGACGTCTATTACTATGGCGTAAAGAAGGACATGCTAGCCATTAAAGACAAGATTGCTGAAAATGCTGATTCCGACATCGTCAATATTGCCGGAGCCCATAAAATAACAAGAAGTGGAAGAGTGTTCTCCCCTGAGATTTCTTCTCCAAAGACTGCTATCGGACCTATGATCATTCCAATTGTGGTTCCACCCAAGACTACTACTGCAATTCCAGTAATCACTCCTGTTGACCCTCCCATCACCGAGTCGGTTGAGACTCGAGGCAAAGACATACTGCTTGAGCCTGTCCTGACAAAGGCTAATTCAGTAACCCTACCAGAAGCTTCCAAGAAAGAAATGAAAGAAATTTTGGAGATAATAAAGAAGAGCGACTACAATATGGTCGAGCAGCTGGGGCGGACCCCATCCAAAATTTCTATGCTGGCTTTATTGTTGTGTTCCGAGGCCCATGCGAAGGCTTTGGTTAAGTTTCTGAAGACGGATCACGTGCCACAAGAGACATATGTTGATCAATTTGAAGATTGTGTGGTTAGTCTGACTGCTGATAATGTTTTGGGTTTCTCTGACGCAGATCTGACACCAAAAGGGAGGAAACATAATGATGCTCTTCATGTTTCTGTTGAATGCAGGGGCACGACTCTGGCCCATGTTTTGGTAGATATTGGCTCCTCATTTAATGTGCTACCTAAAAAGCTCTGGACAGATTGGACTGCGAAGGCTTGACCTTGAAGCCTAGCAATATAGTAGTGAGAGATTTCGATGGTTCAAAGAGGATGGTGCACGGAAAATTGGATGTCCCTATCAAAGTTGGTTCCCAGACCTTCAACTCCACTTTCTACGTAATGGATATCAAACCATCATATTCTTGCTTGTTGGGACACCCTTGGATACATGGGGCTGGCGCTATTACTTCTACCCTCCACCAGATGTTGAAGTACCCAGTAAGAGGAAATATTGTCACTGTGCATGGTGAAGAGGAGTACATGATCAGTCACTTGAACTCCTTCAGGTACGTAGAGATGGATGACGAGTTCATCGAGACTCCTTGCCAGAACATTGAAGAGGTACCTCAAATTATGTCTACAGTAGAAACTACCGATAGTCCTCTGAAGGTTACCAAACCTCCCTTAAAGATGGCTTCTATCAAGGATGCACGAGCAGTGGTTGAAGAACATAGGTCTACCATTTGGGGTCAGCTCGCGGTTATTCATTACAAGTCTGATAAATCTGGTTTGGGCTTTACTATAGGTGCTCAAAAGGCTGCTCGTCGTGCTCGGGCTGGAGGACCTCCCCTACGCATATGCAATCCTTGGGTCAATGCACTTGAAGACAGTGATGGTGATTCCGACATTGACAGCTGGATCTTCCTGACTACCAACAGTGGACTTAGTAACTGGACTGCCAAGGACTTTGTACTGATTACTTTTGTTCAAGAGTAGTTATCTTTTTGATTTTTTCGGATATGTAATTTAAAAACAATATAAACTCTATAGCCATGTGTGTCACCCGGGGCACAATGGTTCTATTTGTGAGGGTTATCATGTTTCATTTTCATATGACATTAATAAAGCATTGGACGTTTGCATACAAATTATGCGCTATTTGTCTTTCTTTTCTTTTATTCTGTCTATATAGCTATGCTCTTACACACACTCACGTATCCAAATGCAGATCCATATCCACTCTGGATCCCATTGATAACAATTCTACTACTGCTCATTATGACTTTGAAAATCTGATCAACCAAGCCGAGGACGAAGGTGAGAAAGATTGTGAGGTACCCGGAGAACTTGCTAGACTATTACAGCAGGAAGAAAGAGCCATACATCCTCATGAAGAGCCGGTTGAGACAGTGAACTTGGGCACAGAGGAAGACAGAAAAGAGGTTAAGATAGGTGCAAATCTGGAGCTTAGTGTCAAACAGCGGTTGGTACAGATGTTGCATGAGTATGTTGAAATCTTTGCCTGGTCATATGAAGACATGTCGGGATTAGACACAGATATAGTGGTTCATCGTCTGCCGACTAAAGAAGACATCCCTCCGATAAAGCAAAAGGTCCGTCGTATGCGCCCCGAGATGTCAGAGAAGATTAAAGCATGGGTTATGAAGCAATTCAACACAGGGTTCTTAGCTGTCACCTCCTATCCGTGGTGGGTTGCCAATGTGGTTCCAGTACCTAAGAAAGATGTTAAAGTACGAATGTGTATGGATTACAGAGACCTGAACAGGGCAAGCCCCAAGGATGAATTCCTACTTCCCCACATTAATGTCCTGGTTGAAAACACCGCACAACACAAAGTCTTTTCCTTCATGGATGGTTTCTCTGGCTACAATCAGATCAAGATGGCACCTAAAGACATGGAGAAGACAACCTTTGTTACACAGTGGGGCACCTTCTACTACAAATTGATGTCGTTTGGGTTGAAGAATGTTGGGGAAACTTATCAGCGAGCTATGGTAGCTATGTTCCATGACATGATTAACCATGAGATAGAGGTTTACGTCGATGAGATGATAGCCAGGTCTCAAACTTAAGAAGAACACCTTGATCATCTACAAAAGTTGTTTGATAGGTTGAAGACGTACAAGCTAAGGTTAAATCTGAACAAGTGCACCTTTGGGGTAAGGTCTGGTAAACTTCTGGGATTCATCTTCAGTGACAAAGGTATTCAAGTAGACCATGCAAAGGTGAAGGCAATACAAGAGATGTCGGCTCCCAGTACTGAGAAGGAAGTTAGAGGTTTCTTAGGACGCCTAAATTACATTGCCCGATTCATTTCAGATCTGACTGCTGCTTATGAGCCGATCTTCAAGCTTCTGAAGAAAGATCAAATGGTAAAGTGGAATGACGAATGTGAGGTAGCCTTTGACAGAATCAAACAATATCTCCAAGAGCCTCCTATTATGATGCCTCCGACTGAAGGAAAACCTTTGATAATGTACTTAACAGTGTCAGATAATTCAATGGGGTGTGTGCTGGGGCAGCATGTCGAGTCTAGTCGAAAAGAGCACGCAATATACTACCTTAGCAAAAAGTTTACCGACTGTAAGACACGATATTCACTGCTCGAGAAAACTTGTTATGCTTTGGCATGGGCTACTCGCCGACTGAGACAGTATATGTTAACCCACACTACTTTGTTGATATCTAAGATGGATCCAATCAAGTACATTTTCGAGAAGCCTGCTCTCTTCGTAAGGATAGCAATATGGAAAATGATCTTAACTGAGTACGACATCTAATACACAACCCAAAAAAGAAATAAAGGGAAGTGTGTTAGCTGATCATTTGGGGCATCAGGCAATGGACGACTACCAGCCCATGAATTTTGAGTTCCCGGATGAGAACATCATCTTAGTAACCAACTGTGAAGAACCTGGACTAGATGAAGGACCTGAGGAAGGATCCCGATGATCTATGTATTTTGAAGGAGCCTCAAACGCACTGGGTAATATTGGCGCCATAATCATATCTCCTTAGGGTTGTCATACCCCTTTCACTTCCCGATTAAGTTTCAACTGTACCAATAACATGGCGGAGTATGAAGCATGTATTATGGGTCTTAAAGATGCCATTGACCTAAGGATCAAGTTCTTGAGTGTATTTGGGGATTCCGCTTTGGTGATAAGTCATATCAAAGGTGAGTGGGATACGAAGCACCTGAACCTTATCCCTTATAGAGAACATGTACTGACAATGCTGCCACATTTTGAAGAGATCACCTTTGAACATTTCCCACGAGAAGAGAATCATTTAGCGGACGCGCTAGCTACTATTTCGTCAATGTTCAAGGTCAGGTGGGACAATGAAGCTCCCCAAATCACTATTGAGAGGTTGGATGAACCGACATACTGTTGTGAGATCGATACTGAGGAGATACCCGACAAACCATGGTTTTATGAGGTGAAAATGTATCTCGAGGCTCAAGAATACCCCGAGGGGGCATCTGTCAATGACATGAAATTTCTGAGAAGGTTTGCTGCAAATTTCTTCCTCAGCAATGGAATCCTCTATAAGCGCAATCATGACTCTACCTTACTGCGGTGTGTAGAAAAGAGAAAAGTAGAGAGGATTACGGAAGACCTACACTAAGGTACCTTTGGCACTCATTCCAGTGGGCATACCATGGCAAAGAAGATCCTACGGGCAGGATACTACTGGTCCACTATGGAAGCCGACTGTTATCAACATTCTCGAACCTGTTACAAGTGCCAAATCTACGCCGATAAGGTGCATGTACCTCCAGTTCCCTTGAATGTTTTGACGACTCTCTGGCCCTTTACAATGTGGGGAATTGACATGATCGGCGAGATCAGACCTACCGCATCCAACGGGCATCGCTTCATCCTAGTTTCCATTGATTACTTTACGAAGTGGGTTGAGGCTGCCTCCCTTGCTACGGTTACCAAGAATATGGTAGCACGGTTCATCAAGCATAACTTGATTTGTCATTATGGTATCCCTGAGAGAATCATCACGGATAACGGTACTAATCTCAACAACTCGATGATCACCGAACTCTGTAAACAGTTCAAGATTCAGCATCACAACTCTTCGCCTTACCGGTCGTAGATGAATAGGACTATTGAAGCTGCTAATAATAATATCAAAAAGATCATACAAAAGATGAAGGTGACGTACAAAGACTGGCACGAGATATTATCATTTGCTCTTCACGGGTACCGTACTTCAGCACGTACGTTGGCAGGGGCAACACCCTATTCTCTGGTATATGGCATGGAGGTTGTCCTACCCATAGAGGTCCAGATCCCTTCTCTACGGATTATGAAGGATGCGGGTTTGAGCTAAGACGATTGGATCCAGACTCGACTTGATCAATTAAACTTAATCGATGAGAAAAGACTTACTACTGTCTGCCATGGTCAAATGTATCAGAAATAGATGATCAAGGCCTTCAATAAGAAAGTCAGACAACAAGTGTATCAAGTAGGGGATCTGGTAGTCAAGCGCATTATACTTCCGCAAGGTGATCCCAGGGGAAAATGGACTCCCACCTATGAGGGACCATTTGTAGTCAAGAACATATTTTCCGGTGGAGCCATGATTCTGACAACCATGGATGGTGACGACCTCCCACACCCTGTCAACGCGGACATAGTGAAAAAATACTATGCATAATAAAGACCCTCTAGGTTGACATACCTAGGCAAAAATAAGGGCATCCCAGCGAACCAAAAGGGTTCAGGAAAAAGTTAGGGATAAAAATGAAAAGAACCTGTACACCCGGCAAGTCGAAAACCCGAAAGGTCGGCTTGGGGCAAAAAAGGGTATCCCGGTGGACTGAAAACCCGAAAGGGTGGTCCAGGAAAATGTTAGGGATCAAAGCGTATCACTATGTCCCATTGAATCACCTTGCGATCAGACCTCAATAATCAGGTATCGAGCTCAAACGGTACCGATCAATCCAGTCAACTTCGGACAAGCAGCAAAATGATGAGATGCTCAAAGACATAGGGGCAATAGCAGAATTAAAACCCAATGGGATCACTACACGTAGCTGTTTTCTTTTTGTACACAATTTCTGTAATAATTTCCATTTTTTACGGCGGAATTCTCTTACTAGAGCGTCAGCCTCTTTGTAAAAAAAACGCATGTTATAGGAAAATTTCAAATCAATACAAATCATGTTTTGAGTACAAAACTCTGTGTTTGTTTTTCCTTTTTCTGTTTTGTTGTGAAAAAAACGTCCAATGTTTTATTCTTGTCATATGCATTTGAATATGAACATTGTTCACAAATATCTGCATATAAAATAGAAAGATAGTTACTAAGAACTCAAATTAACTAGTACAAAACCTAAATATCGACAGTTACCCCGTCCATCATGTTACAAGGGGCAGAGACAGTTGGAAGCGAAGTCACTATCACGTATAAGCCAGCGATACCTATACTCCCCAGAGCCGAGACAACTAAGGTCCAACCTCAATATCCCCAAGCAGGAATTCCTTCCCCAACAGGTTCCTTTAGAAAGCTAATGTTTGCATTCCCAAGTGGAGCTTTATAACCATAAAAAGTTTATAAAGTTTTTCTTCCGAGCAGAGTTTATTTCTCTGACGGCGGAAGCTCGATCTCCAACAGAGCTCTTCTCTCCGGAAATGGAAGCTCATCCCCAGCTGAGTTTATTTCTCTAAATTAGCAGATCTTCCAACAGAGTATCTCTCTTCCCCACAAAGTCGTTCCCCGCAGGATTATCCTCAGACAGAGTCTCCTCCAACAGAATGTGCTCAAGCAGAACGGATATATATCCCCATCTAATCATCTTCGGTCACTATCCCCAGCGGAAACGAAGAACTCAACCCCTTATACTCTCCAGTAGCAGTCCAGGATTTATTTTCCCCAGCTAGAGAATATCATAATAGCATTGCATATCCATACATCATGGCATGTCCATACATATTATATAGCACAATCTCATTTATTTTGATAACACCATTACTCAATACATTTCATACATCATGACATTACGTACGAATAACTCTTTACCTTTCAGGGAAAGATGAAATCGAGTTCTCTCTGGTTTAGTCAAACTGACACCAAGGTTTCTATTCCAGTTGTAGTTATTCCAACATTTTCTCTGGTTCAGTCAAACTAACACTAAGGTTTCTATTCTAGTTGAAGATGTTCTAAGACTTTCGTCTGGGTCAGCCGAATCGCCGCTAAGATTCCCCTGATTTCTATGCCAGTCAAAGTTAATCCGAGACCTCTCCCGGGATCAGTCAAATCAATACTAAGATTTTTGTCCCAGTTGAAGTTCTCACAAGTTTTCCCTGGTTCATTCAAATCAATACTAAGATTTCTATTCCAGTTCAAGCTATGAAGCCCGGAAATCGACCGAATAATATCTTGATTTCTCCAAAATACTATGAAGCCTGGAATCGACCAGATAGTGGTATATCTCAAATTCAAGCTATGAAGCCTGGAAATCGACCGGATAATATCTTGATTTCTCCAAAATACTACGAAGCCTGGAATCAACCAGATAGTGGTATATCTCAAATTCAAGCTATGAAGCTCGGAAATCGACCGAATAATAGCTTAATTCCCCCATCATACTGTGAAGCCTGGAAATCGACCGGATAAGAGTACAAGATACTATGAAGCTTGGAATCGACCAGATAGTGGTATATCTCAAATTCAAGCTATGAAGCCCAAAAATCGACCAGATAATATCTTGATTTTCTCTAAAATACTATGAAGCCTGGAATCGACCAAATAGCGGTATAAGACACCGTGAAGCCTGGAGCACGACTAGATAATGGTATAAGACGCTGTGAAGACTGGAGCACGACCAGATAGCGGCAAGAGACACTGTGAAACCTGGAGCACGACCAGATAATAGTATGAGGTACTGTGAAGCTTGGAATTCGGCCAAATAATAGTTTACTCGGCCAATTACTATGAAGCTCGGAAATCGACCAAATATTAGTATACCTTAAACTCAAGTTGAAACCCGGATGCGACCGGATAACCACTTAAATCCTTCTGAAGCCTGGAACACAACCAAATAATAATTGAGAAATTGCAAATCTTGGAGCACGACCAGATAGCAAGTTTAATATCATCTCCACAGTAAGTCACTTTGAAACCTGGAGCACGACCAGATAGCAGTCAATCTTATCATCCACAACAAATCACTGTAAAACCTAGAGTACGACCAGATAGTAGTTCACTTTCACCTCCTCGACTAAGAGATGATTCCCTAGTAGAGTAACGGACAACTGAAACTCCTAAAATTATATTTCTCCCAAGAAAGAGACCAACATTCCTCAGAAGATTCCTCCTCAATGACAGGAACATGAATTCTCATCAAAGGAATATTTCGGGAAATAACATCCTCTAGATGGCATCTTTAAGCACATCTTCGACGATTCTCCGTCATATCTTCCGAATGGAATATTTAAGCCCATCTCCGGTGACCTTCCGTCGTCTCCTCCAAATGGCATATGTAAGCCCATTCCCGATACTACCTACACAGTCCAGCACCATCTCAAACGAGTGCAAATTTCTGGGCACTCTAGTGTTCAATCATCTTCCACCTTCAGATTACAAAAGGCAGACAACCCATCTACATCCTTAGTTTTAAGAAGATTGAATAAGGGCAGCTGTTGTACCCCAAAATTTTCCCTCTCATTTTATTCAACACATGCCCATTGAGGTCCTCAATTTGCTCAAGGATGCCCACGAGTTGACCAGACAAACTCTCTCCTAAGGCAATGTACCTCAAACTAGGGTTTCCATTTTCAGCAGAATGGTTTAAGTCCAAAGGTCCCAAAGTGCTTTCCATTGTCCTAATATGTTCTCAAGATTATCCATGTCAAGTTTCATGCCTTACACAAGAAGTTTTCTCAATCAATTGCTCAGATGCCTAAAAATCAATTGTACTAGGTCAAAAGTCAATTGTGGCCCACATACAGTCAAACTTCAAGATTTTTGGTCAACATCAACATTTTGAAGTTATATCCATCATTTGATCAAGGGTTGATCATGATTCCTCAAGGAATGCCCCAAATTCATCAAAACCCAAAAGTTGCTAAATTAGGGTTTCTCACGAAAAGTCAACCAAACTTTGACCAGGCATAACTTTTTCATACTTTATCAGAAATTTCTCATCCAAGGCTCATTTTGAAGAGAATCCAATTTCCTACAACTCATATTTAACCCTCAAGTTCAAAATATGCATTCATCAAAAGATATGAATTTCTACATTACAGGTCCTTTAAAAAAGTCAACAAAAACACCTTTTGGGTCAAAGCTTCTTACATGAACATGGAATACCCAATTGAGATGAGACCAAAAGGGTTGTTTAGAGGACATCCTAAGATTTTTAAAAGTCCAAGAACACCTCTCTAAGGTTAAAATTGGAAGAGATATTCCTTGTCAAAGTTGACCATTTTTGCAAAATTGCCAAATGTCAAATGTGCTCAAAAATGAATGTTTTGTCAAATGGGCCTAGCTTTTCATTATTGAATCTTGTTTATGACATGGCCCACAACCTAAATCAGCATCTACACTTTATTTGCTTCATTATTTATTTTATTTTTATTTTTTATTATTTAAAGTTCAAATTAAATCAAATAAATAGCAAAAAATACAAAAGATTGATTTTTGATCTGATTTTTTGTAGGAATCAAATCCAATTAGGCTGGCAAATCATATCAAATCAGATCAAGGAAAATTGAAGCAAAATTGGCATGATTATACTTGTTTTAGAAACATATAATACAAGAACAAAATCAAATCCCATTTCCATGATTGGCAAAGATTTAACTCGTTTTTGTTAACCTAATTTGTTCTAATATATATACTGAACAAAAACAATGTGCAGGGAGAGGTTTTAGAGGTCGTGAAAGCTGCAAACAAAAACTTCAAAATTGTCAAAAAGTGGTGGATAGATTTAAAGCTTAGAGGCCAATTCAAAGCATTCTAAGACTATCAATAGACTCCTAGACATCTCCAGAATGTGTTTCAATCCATTGCAAGCATTCTCACGCCCAGAATCACGAGCTACATACCCATGGTTTGCATATCCAAACTTGAACTTGATTTTACAATTTACGCATGATTAATTACTTTTGAGCATAACATTGTGTTTGTATTGACATTTGGAATGTTTTTGTTTAAGTAATTTTGTGTTTTGATGCTTGTATTCACAACTGCCATTATTAGGGCTTATCTTGTCGTTTTAGGGTTTTTTGATACAAGGAAAATTAGGGAAAAAGAAGGATACCTTGATGCTTGTGGCGTCAAGATGAGTTGATTGGTATACTTGGAATTAATTTATCTTGCTTGTTTGAGATTTTTGAAAGGTGCAGGGTTATAGCTACATAGGCAGGCTGTAGGTAAAGGTATCATACCTAAAACAACAGATTTGTGAGGAAGACGATGGCGTGTCCCAGCCTAATTGGGAAATTCAAATTTCACGCGTTTATTTACCATATTGACCCATGTTTTATTATATTATTTTTGCTTCAATATTATAACAACTAAGCATTAGAGCCCAGTAGGTTAAGCATGCGTGTGTTGAGTGGGAGGACCTGGGTTCGATCCCAGGTCCCAGTATTTTGCTATTTTCATAATATTTGATTGCATATCTTGTGCACAATGCTTCCAAACGCCTACCATGCGCTACTATAATCCAACCAATAGATCATTCACATTCCAGATCTAGCGCTCAAGCAAGCAAGGAGCATGGTGGACCATCAGGAAGGAACAACACTGAATCTCACGCATTGACTGGGCTCAGCAACTAATGGGCCTAACAATTCAGACATACACCCCCCCTTTTTCAGCTTCAATACAAGCCCATCTCAAATTCTTTTGTTTTAATTCTTATTTTTTTTTTTTTCTTTTTACAAAATAATCCAAAAAAATCATTTTTTTATTAAATAAAAAAATCACAAAAACCTAAATAAATCTTTTTTCATAAAAAATATTTTGTTTCCTTAATTAATTAATTAGTTTAATTATTTAGGGCAAGTTAATTTTTTTTTAATAATTTAAATCAATAAGAATTAGGGTTTTAATTTGTATATAACCTAATTAATTTTTTCTCAAAAAATGTTAATAACCTAAATATTTTTTCAATTAAATTTTTTAGGGTTCTTTAATTCTTGCATTTAAATCGCCGCACGCATTTTATTTTTTTTCTATTATTGTATCTGCTTCGGGTTGTAATAGATTTAATTAGGGTTTTAAACTTCCACATTTTTATTTTCAGTCAAGATAATTATGTATCTGCAAAAGCCCTGTAATAGCTAGGACCTTTAAACTTTCCCGCATTTTAATTTTCGCAAACTATAAACTGCTTAGATGTATGTTAAAAGGATTGTATGGAAAGACTAACTGAAAACTAATATGGTAGAAAACGCTAAATATGCAAAGATAAATTAACTGAAAACATACACCCGCACATGCTCACTCCTAGGGTTTATTCCACTTCGGTTGCCTTCCGTAAATGGTCATGAAGTATAGGGTTTGTTAGTGGTTTCCCTCTAGCCCCGAAAGATCTAAAATGACCCATTCGGATGTTGCCTAGGAAAAAGATCTTTAAGGCTTTAGGATGATTACTAACATTTCCTAACATTGCTTTTGTGATCGTATTTGTCCCTTCGAATGTCCCTAAAAACTCCAATGACGATGCTACCTATTTCTCAATAATGGGATAACATTATCTAAAAGGAAAATGAACAGACCTTTTTCGAGTAAGTAGATTAGTTCTCAGGTACTTGCTCAAAAAAACAACTTTTTCACACCAAACACTTTTCAAACCAAGTTTTTTAAAAACAACTTCGTAACGCTCTTGAGGACAGAAACAAGGGTTAAAACGAAGTAAAACAAAACTTTTCAAAACAAGCACACACAAGCAATTTTAGAAAATGAGAAAGTACCTAAGAGCCCGTGGAAAACCATGGATAGAAAGGGTGCTAACACCTTCCCTTTCTATAATCTACCCCCCGTACTCAGAAACTCTCGAAAAAAGGTTTTTTCTGTTCTTTTTCCTTTCCTTTGTTGGATGAAATAAAAGTCGGTAGCGACTCTTTCTTACCGCGACATTTGCGAATACAAAATTCAAACCAGTATTACCAGTCGGTTCTTCCACCGTATCACACAAGTATTTATGAACAATGATCATATTTAGATGCATATGTCAAAAATAATCATTAGACGTTTTTAGAAACAAAATAGAAACGATAAAGAAAATAGTTTTTTACTTCCAAAGAAATAATTTGTATTGATTTTTGAAGTTTGCCTATGACAGGAGAACATTGTCGTAAGAATGACAATTAACACAAAATAGTGTACAAAGAGAAAACAACTATGTATAGCAATCCCATTGAGTTTCAATTCTGCTATTTCCCCTATGTCTTCGAGCGTCTCATCACTTTGCTACTTGTCCGAAGCTAACTGGATTGATTAGTAATTTTTGAGCTTGGTAGTTTATACTGAAGTATAGTCGCAAGGTGATTCAATGGGACATAGTTGTACGCTTTAATCCCTAGCTTTTACCTGGACTGCCCTATCGGGTTTTCAGTCCACCGGGATACCCTTTTTTGCCCAAGCCGCCTTTTCAGGTTTTAGACTTGTCGGGTGTACAAATTTTATTGTTTTCATCCCTAATTTTTGCCCGAACCTTTTTGGTTTGCCGGGATACCCTTATTTTTGCCTAGGCTAACCAACCTAGATGGTCTTTATTTACACGTAGTATCTTTTCACTATGTCCGCATTAACAGGGTGAGGAAGGTCGTCACCATCCATAATGGTCAGAATCATGGCTCCACTGGAAAATATGATTTTGATTACAAATGGCCCTTCGTACGTGGGAGTCCATTTTCCCCCGGGATCACCTTGTGGCAGTATAATGCGCTTGATTACTAGATCACCCACTTGATACACTTGACGTCTGACCTTTTTGTTGAAATCCTTGATCATTCGCTTTTAGTATATTTGACCATGACAGACAGCGGAAAGCCTTTTCTCATCAATCAAATTCAGTTGATCAAGTCGGGTCTGGATCTAATCGTCTTCGTTCAAGCCTGCATCTTTCATGATCCTCAAAGAAGGGATCTAGACCTCAATAGGCAGGACAACATCCATACCATACACCAGAGAATAAGGTGTTTCCCCTATTGACGTACGTGCTGAGGTGAGGTAACCATTAAGAGAAAATGGTAACATCTCATGCTAGTCTTTGTATGTCACCGTCATCTTCTATGTGATTTTCTTAATATTCTTGTTAGCAGCCTCCACAATGCCATTCATCTCCGGCCGGTAAGGGGAAGAATTATGATGCTGGATCTTGAATTGTTTACAGAGTTCGGTGATTATTGTATTGTTGAGATTTGTACCATTGTCTATGATAATTCTCTCTGGCACACCATACCGACAAATCAGGTTATGCTTGATAAACCGCACCACAACATTCTTGGTAATAGTAGCAAAAGAGGCAGCCTCAACCCACTTCGTGAAGTAATAAATGTCCACTAGGATGAAGCAATGCCCATTGGAAGCGGTAGGTCTAATCTCTCTAATCATGTCAATGCCCAATATTGCAAAGGGCCAGGGAGCCATCAAGACATTCAAGGGAACCAGAGATATATGCACCTTATCAGCATAGATCTGGCATTTGTGACAAGTTCAGGAATGCTAATAATAGTTTTCTTCTATAGTGGACCAATAGTATCCTGCCCGTAGGATCTTTTTAGCCATGGTGTGTCCACTAGAGTGGGTGCCAAAGGTACCTTCGTGTAAATCTGCCATAATCCTCTCAGCTTCGCTCTTGTGTACACACCGAAGTAAAGTAGAGTCATGGTTGCGCTTATAGAGGATTCCATTACTGAGGAAGAACATTGTGGAGAACCTTCTCAGAAACTTCTTATCATTGACAGACGCCCCCTCAGGATATTCTTGAGTCTCGAGATACCGCTTTACTTCATGAAACCAAAGTTTGTCTGCTACTTCTTCAGTTTCAATCTCATAGCAGTATGTTGGTTCATCCAACCTCTCAATAGTGATTTGAGGAGCCTCGTTGTCCCACTTGACCTTGAACATAGATGACATAGTGGCTAGCGCGTCCTCTAACTGATTCTCTTCTCGTGTGGAAGCAATTTTAGCACATGTTCTTTGTAAGGGACAAGATTCAGGTGCTTCATTTCCCACTCGCCTTTGATTTGACTTATTACCAAGGCCGAATCCCCGAAAATGCTCAAGAACTTGATCCTCAGGTCCATAACAGCTTTGAGACCCATGATGCATGCCACATACTGTGCCATGTTATTGGTACAATTGAAACATAATCTAGAGATGAAAGGAATATGACAACCCTTGGGGGATATGATTACAGCACTGATGCCATTGTCGAGTGCGTTGGAGGCTCCACCGAAAAACATAGTCCATCGAGATCCTTCCTCAAGTCCTTCATCTTGTCCAGGTTCTTCACAGTCATTCGCTAAGATAATATTCTCATCTGGGAATTCAAAGTTCATGGACTGGTAGTCATTCATAGCCTGATGAGCCAAATGATCAGCCAGTATACTTCCCTTGATTACTTTTTAGGTTGTGTATTGGATATTGTATTCGGTCAGGATCATTTGCCATATTTCTATTCTTCCGGAGAGAGCGGGCTTCTCGAAGATGTACTTGATCGGATCCATCTCAGATATCAACAAAATAGTGTGGGTCAACATATACTGTCTTAGTCGCTGAGCAGCCCATGCCAAAGCGCAGGAAGTTTTCTCGAGCAGTGACTATCTTGTTTCACAGTCGGTAAATTTTTTGCTAAGGTAGTATATTACATGCTCTTTTTGACCAGACTCGTCATGCTGCCCTAACACACACCCCATTGAATTATCTAACACTGTTAAGTACATTATCCAAGGTCTTCCTTCGATCGGAGGCATCGGAATTGGAGGCTCTTGAAGGTATTCCTTGATTCTCTCGAAGGCGGTCTAACATTCTTCATTCTATTTTACCACTTGATCTTTCTTCAGGAGTTTGAAGATTGGCTCACAAGTAGCAGTTTGATGGGAAATGAATTTGGCAATGTAATTTAGGCGTCTCAAGAAACCTCTAACCTCCTTCTCAGTGCGAGGAGCCAGCATTTCTTGTATAGCCTTCACCTTTGCAGGGTCTACCTGAATACCCTAGTCACTGAAAATGAAACCTAGGAGTTTACTAGACCTAACCCCAAAGGTGCATTTGTTCGGATTTAACCTCAGCTTCTACGTCCTCGGCCTATCAAACAACTTTTATAGATGATCAAGGTGTTCTTCCTCAGTTTATGACTTGGCTATCATGTCATCAACATAGACCTCTATCTCATGGTGCATCATGTCATGGAACAAAGCTACCATGGCTCGCTGATAGGTTTCCCCAGCGTTCTTCAACCTAAACGGCATCACTTTGTAGCAGAAAGTGCCCCATTTTATGACAAAGGTTGTCTTCTCCATGTCTTCGGGTGCCATCTTGATTTGATTATAGCCAGAGAAATCGTCCATGAAGTAAACTACTTTGTGTTGTGCGGTTTTGTCAACCATAACGTCAATATGGCAAAGCGGAAAGTCATCATTGGGGTTTGCCCTGTTCAAATCTTGGTAGTCCACACAAATCCGTACCTTGTAGTCCTTTTTAGGCACCAGGACTACGTTAGCAACCCATTGGGGATAAGAGGTGACAACTAGGAACCCAATGTTGAACTGTTTCATAACCTATGCTTTGATCTTCTCTAACATTTCAAGGCGCATATGACGGAACTTTTGCTTTACCAGAGGGCAATCTTCTTTAGTTTGTAGGTGATGATGAACCATAATATCGGGGTCTAGTTCGGGCATGTCTTCATATGACCAGGCAAAGATCTCGACATAATCATGCAACATCTGTATTAACCGTTGTTTGACACTAAGCTTTAAATTTGAACCTATCTTGACTTCTTTCATGTCCTCTTTTGTGCCCAAATTAACTATCTCAACTATCTCTTCATGAGGCTGTATAGCCTTTTCTTCCTTTTGTAATAGCCTAGTAAGTTCTCCGGGTACCTCACAATCTTGCTCACCTTCGTCCTCGGCTTGGTTGATCAGATTCTAAAAGTCATAACCGGCAATAACAAAAATGTTATCAATGGGATCCAGAGTGGATATGGATTTGCAGTTTGATACGTGAGTGTGTGTAAGAGCATATTTGTATAGACAAAGTAAAAAGCAGAAAAGAAAAATAGAGAGCGCAAAATTTGTATGCATAAACGTCCAATGCTTTATTAATGCCATATGAAATTGAAACATGATTACCCTCACAAATAAACCATTGTGCCCCGGGTAAGACACATGGCCATAAAGTTTATATTTTCTATTACATATCCAAAAAGAAAGACAATTACTTCTGAATAAAAGTAATTCGTAGCAAGTCTTTTGTTGTCCAGTTACTGGGTCCACCGTTGGTATTAGTGAAGATCCATCTATCCATGTCACAGTCACCATCATTGTCTTCTATAGGGGAGGTCTTCTAGCACGAGCACGGCGAACAGCCCTCTGATCCCCTGAAGAGAAACCCAAACCAAACTTATCAGACTTGTATGGAATATCCGGGAGTTGGCCCCAGATGGTACACCCACCTTCTTCAATAACTGCTTTGGCGTCCTTGAGAGAAGCCATCTTCAAGGGAGGCGTGGTGATCTTTGGTAGATTTGTGACAGTTTTAGTTGCAGCCATAGTGTGAGGAACTTCTTCGAAGTTCGGACACATAGTCTCGATGAACTTGCCATCCATTTTTACATACCTGAAGGAGTTCAGGTGGCTCACCGTGTATTCTGCTTCTCCATGTACCGTGTCAATCTTTCCTTTTACCAGATACTTCATCATCTGATGCAGAGTAGATGTGACAGCTCCCGCCCAATGGATCCAAGGGTGACACGACAAACAAGAATAAGATGGTCTGATATCCATCACGTAGAAGGTGGAGTTAAAGGCCTGAGAACCAACTTTGATGGGGATGTCCACCTCCCCGTGCATCATTCTTTTCGAACCATCGAAATCCCTCACTACTATGTTACTGGGCTTCAAGGTCAAACCTTCACAGTCTAGTCTATCCAGAGCCTTCTTGGGTAGCACGTTCAATGATGAACCAGTATCTACTAGAACATGGGCCAAAGTAGCACCACTACATTCGATGGAAACATGTAGCGCATCATTGTGTTTTCTTCCTACGGGTGTCAGATCTTCATCAGAAATACCCAAACTGTTATCAACCATCAAACTGGCCACACAATCTTCAAATTGGTCAGCGGAGGTTTCCTGTGGCACATGGGCAGTTTTAAGGAACTTCACCAAAGCCTTTGCATGAGCTTCGAAGCACAACAGTAAGGCTAGCATAGAAATCTTGGAAGGGGTTTACCCCAGCTGTTCGACCATATTTTAGTCGCTCTTCTTTATAATCTTCAAAATTTCTTCCATTTCCTTCTTGGAAGCCTCTGGGATAAATTTCTGAATGCGCCTTCGTCTGGACAAGCTCAATCAATACGTCTTTGCCTCGAGTCTCGGCCGACTCGGTGATAGGGGTGTCAACAGGGATAATCACAGGAATTGCAGTAGTAGTATTAGCAGGATCAACAGTAGGAATGATTACACGACTAGTAACGACTTTTGGAGGAGAAATTTCAGGGGAGAACACTCTTCCACTTCTTGTTATTTTGCTGGTTCCAACAATGTTACCAATGTCGGGATCAGCATTTTCGGAAACTTGGTCTTCAACAGCCAACAGGTCTTGCTTGACACCGTGGTAGTAGACGTCAGCCCCATAGTTCCAAGGAACAACCTTGTCTGAGGAGTATGGGATTGGCCATGGCATGATGGTGATCAGAGGAGCCAACTTCGGAGAAGATGTAATCCTGACGGGTCTTTTGGTAGAGACCCTGGGAGGATTGGTGGAAATGGTTATGATCGAAATATCCTTGCAAGAATAAGTCGGAATGGGAGTCTTCTCAAACAAAATCTCTCTATCATCCAACAGGCGATGAACATCTGCCTTCAACAAATGACAACAAGTCGGTAGAGATAAACATAAGTGGAAACCTTCGCCACATCCCGAAAATAAACCAGCTTTCAACAAGTTGCACTTAGTGGTCATGAGGGGAGTAACAAGTTCCTCAACAACAGTAACAAACATATCATCTTCAATAGCATTAACACCACGGTCATGCTTGGGCATAGGAGCAGTGATAAAACTGGGAATCTCAGAGGCGTCAAATTCAATTTACTTTGCCTCGAGAAGGTCTTGCACCTTGTTTTTCAAAGCCCAGCAGTCGTTGGTATCATGGCCTGGACTGTCTGAATGGTAAGAACAACGAGCATATGGGTTGTAGCAAGGAGACGCGATGTTAGGACTCTTAGGAGTTTCCCGCAAAGTTTCCAGATTAGACTTCAGTAGATGAGGAAAAACATGAGATAAAGTCATATTTATCCGGGTAAACTATCTTACAAGCTTTTCTGCTCTCGGCTGATTGTTCCTTTGTTGAGTAGGTGCAAGTTTAGAGATTATAACATCCCCTACCGTTGGACGGTGTTCAGTTATGTCCTGATTCCTTTTGCTATAGGTGGAACCGACTTCCTTTTTCCCAGAAAACGACTTCCTTACTGTACTGGAGGATGCATCCTTCTGAATCTTACCACTCCTAATTCCAGCTTCCACTCTTTCTCCCGTCAAGATCAATTCGGTAAAGCTGGCTGAGGAGCTTCCAATCAGGTGATTGAAAAACGGACCAGATAAGGTACCCAAAAACATATTCACTAGCTCCCTATCAAATAGGGGAGGTTGGACTCTTCCTGCTAAGTCCCTCCACTTATGAGCATAGTCTTTAAAGCCCTCGCTCGAACCCATAGACATACTTTGGAGTTGTGTACGGGTGGGAACAAGGTCTGCATTATACTAATACTGCTTATAGAAAGCAGCAGCCAGGTCTTCCCAATTATGAATTCTGGTTCTTTCCAGCTGGTAGAACCACTCTAATTGAGTTCCAGATAGACTATCTTGAAAGAAGTGGACCCATAAGTCCTTGTCAGCAGTATGAGGCTGAATCTTCCTCACATAAGATCAGAGGTACATCTTGGGACATGAAACCCCATCATATTTGGTGAACACCAGCACCTTGAACTTCTGTGGGATGACAACCCCAGAAACCAAACCCAGCTCTTCAAAATCCAGCCCAGGCTCCTTCTGGATTTCCATTGCACTTAGACGTTCTTCCAACTGTTTGTATTTTTCGTTGGCCGGAGGATACTGCTTTTCATTATAGTCAGTCTCATTATCAGATTCCCTTGGACTGGGGTCTTCCTCTCTTGGCTCCCCTTCTTGATTATCTCCTTCTTTTGATAAAGATGGCAGCTCTACTACTTGTCTTAATGGTCCTTTGAATATCCTTCCCAAATTTACCACACCAGTTGTCTTCCTTGGCTTCTTAGTCTTTTCTTTAACAATCAGGGCTTTCAGTTCCTCTTGCCCCTAGGCCAGGGCCATGATCATCTATTGAAATTGAGCATTCTGAGTCTTTAGATCCTTCACTGTTTGTTCTAGAGCCATTGCTGAAATAAACAGCACAAAAGATGAGAAACCTGTTTTGAAACCTGCTTATGCAATGATATGTATGATATATGTATGCAATGTTTTCAAGGATTTCTAAGACTCAAGTTTGCTCAAACAGAAAAATAACAAACGTTAATTGCATTAAGAAGTTTTATCGGTCACAACGACGCCTCTTGGGCTTACAAAGGAGGTAACAAAGCAAAAATAACTCTCTAAGCAAAGAGACTCAATCTTCCCACCGGCGCATCCTCTTTGGTGCAATGTAAGCATTTATACTCTTCTCTTCATGAAGTAACCTAGTGAGCTCTAAAACCTTCTTCTCGCTGGCGTAGAATTGGGTTTTAAAGGTATCTTGTTCTTCTTTTAGTTGGATCCAGGATTTCCGTAGCTCCTCAAGATCAGTTGGCATGTCAGGATGAAGCACAATGTAAGAAGTGTCTCCATCAGCAATTGGCTCCATAATCACAGATAAGATGGAGGGATAAGGCATCATAAGACATTGAGCCCATTTGAGGTAAGGCTCAAGAGGGATGGAATTCTTGTGTCCTAGTGTCTTGCTGTCAACTCTGTTTATCATGCCCCAAGCTCGAATGAACCTCTTACGATAACCCTGAATATCATTCTCATAGTCAAATTTGATTCCTTAGACGAGTGTGTTGTGAGGACCATCCCTTATAGCATAACCAAACTGTTGCAATTCCAAATAAGGATTATAAGTGATTCCTCCCCTAATGCCTAAGAGAGGGACATTAGGGAATTCCCCACAGCGATCAATGATGGTGACACTCTCCAAGGATCGAGAACACCAATGAATATCTGAATGTGTAAGGGACATCAACCTATGAGACCATATCATACCCTACTTATTTCTTAAAACAGACCAAGTTAGGTGCGAAATAAACCACCTAGCTAATATAGGAGTGCAACATAGAAGGGTCCCTCTTCTCTTTAGTGTGCGAGTATGCAGAGAGTGTAGAATATCCCCAAGTAATTTAGGAATCGGATTATGAGACAGAAAAACCTTAACTGCATTCACATCTATGAGTTGGTCCGTGTTAGGGAATAGTACCATCCCATAGATGAGAAGGGTCAACACTTCTTCAAAAGCTTGTAAATTCAAGTTATCCCAAAAATAGTGAGCTTTCTCAAATAGAAACTTAGCTGGAAATCCTTGGACACTTCTTCTGATTTCCCAATTTGCCACTACATCAGACCGTTGTAAAGACAGAGCTTGAGCAATCTCTTCAGGCTTTAGGTCTCTTTCCATACAGTTGATTGGTAGCTGATTAAGGATAGGTACCCCTAATAACTGAGAAAACTCCTCCATAGTAGGCACTAACTGGTAATCAGGAAAAGTGAAGCAGTGGTGCAACGGGTCAAAGAACTGAAAGAGCACATTTAACATTTCTTCATCAGGGTTTGAAGTAACCAAATTGAGAATTCGACCATGTTTTTCAATGAAGGGAGAGCTTTCGGGAATCCTTGATGCTAATTCCTTGAGTTGAGGAGGTACTTTCACAAGGTTGACTTGGATAGTGTTCCTGCGAGCGGATGTCATGTCCTACAAAACAAGACAAAGATAAGCCCCAGAAAATCCTTGAAATGGTAAGTATGATATGCCATGTTATGATCTCATAATTATGCTAAGAAATCATAGATAGCAAGCACAAGAAAATCACACAAGACCTTAGGTTTAAGGCTTGCATGGGTTTTAAGGTAATACCCTCTTGAAGTTTGGATTGGTTCAACCTGTCCTATAAATAGTAACTGGGTTCTAAGGGATCTCAATATCATTGATATTTCCCACAAGTTGCGTTCGATAGGTAACTTACTTGCAACCAAACAAAACTCAGGAGTCAAATCTCAATGAGTGTAGCATCGAGTATCTGCCGACTTTGGAATACACCAAAGACGACCATCTCGCTACGTCCTAATAGCCAAGTTGTTCAATTAAAGGTTCTAAGGTCAGTTGACGCTTCATGACACCATGTAGCGACCCCGTACTCTCCTTGATTAACTCAAGGGCTACCGATACCAACCAAAGTGTCGCATCAACATAGCCATCGCTTCAACCGTGTCGGTATACTCCACACAGTTTCCACGATCTATTTCTACTTACCTAAAAGGTTTCCCCAGATCCGGGTGTAAGATCTATAATAACCCAAACAATACCCTTAAAAGTAAAGCAAACAAACATATAAAGAAGCAAAATGATCTAGACCCTAAGGTAAACCCCACTTTATAATTATCCCCAGTAGAATCGTCAGTTCTGTGATACGGTGGCAGAACCAACTGTTATACTGGTTTGCATTTTTTGTTCGAAAATGTCGCAGTAAGCAAGAGTCGCCACCGACTTTTCTTTTATCCAACAAAGGAAAGGGTGAAAAGAACAGAAAAAGACCTTTTCGAGATTTTCTGAGTAACGGAGGTAGATTATGGAAAGGGAAGGTATTAGCACCCTTTCAATATGTGGTTTTCCACGGGCTCTTAGGTACTTGCTCATTTTTTAAAACTGTTTGTGTTTGTGTTTTGAAAGATTTTGTTTACTTTATGATAACTCTTGTATCAGTCCTCAAGAGTGTGATAAAGCATTTTTTAAAAGAAATTTGAAAGGTGTGTGAGTGTAAAAAGTTGTTTTTGAGCAAGTACTTAAGAACTCTCTACCTACTCGAAAAAGGATGTTCTTTTCCTCCTACCCTTTAGATAGTGTTATCCTACTATTAGTGAGTAGGTAGCTCTATCGTCGGATGTTAAGGGACTATCGAAAGGGATGCTTATGGTCATTAAAGGCAACATGTAAGGATACCTTAGCATTTCGAAGGGACTGTCATCATATAGGCAACATCGAGGGACAAGATCATTTCTTGTAGGCAACTCGGGGGATATTTAGGGACTATAATCTTTTATGATGACTTTTAAACCGAGGGTCATTGCTAAGATATCCCTACGTTCGAGGGGCATGACCATTGTTTTCCGAGGCAACCAAGTGAGGAGTACCTTAAGGGTGCAAGTGTGCGACAGTGCTTTTTTCAGATATTTATCTTGAGGTTAATGACTTAATGATTAATTGATTTAATCTTGTCATACACGCCTAATTTCTAACAGTTCATATACAAGCATAAGGAATATAAAAGCGAGAAATAAAAGTTCATACGCTATTACAGGGCTTTGGTGAAGATACATAATTAATGACTGAAAAGTAAAAATACGAAAAATTTAAAGCCCTAATTAACTATTACAAACTTGGCGTAGTTACATGAGTAATAAAAAAATAATCGTTTGGAAAAATAATAACGCACAAAAATTATGACTAGCCTAATCTTGAAACCCTAAGGATTTAATTGCTCATTAGAAAATATTTTTGGTATTTTATGAAAAATATTTGAAATTTAACCTAATTCTCTAATTAATTTTAATTAATGAAATACGTCAAAATAATTAAATCAAATTAATTTACTGATAAAAAATTAATAATTAAATTTAATTAGAAAAAACCTAAGTCTATTATTTTTTGTGATTTTCTGATTTTTATGATTTAAAAAAGAATAAACAAAAAAAATATGAACTAATTAAAAAAAGAAATAAAATAATTAAAATAGGATAGGCCTGGGGGTGAGAAACCAAACTGAGGGGTGCAGACTGGAATTCCAAAGCCCAAATTTTGTGGCCCACAGCTTGCATGAGATCTAGTGAGGAGTCATGCTTGGGAGGTCCATCATGGTGACTGCATGTTAGGCGTTAGATACATGTCAGCTGAGATCTGATGGTGATGATGATAGAGCGTATGGTATGCGCGCTTGGTGTGGAACCACTGAATCTGCAAGGAATAATTTAGAAAAATATTATGCAAGTGGCAGGGATCGAACCTCTGCCCTTGCACACACACAAAGCCTTAAGCATGTTGTCTCTACCGTTGGGACGATTGTACTTCCATTAATCTAAACACAGACAATTAATTAAATATTAATAATGGTCTTAAATGTTGACTGTAAGACACGCGCACCCAGAGTGGGGCCCAGATATTTGAACAAATCAATCACAGCATCCTGATATGCCACACAGAGTCCTTGGCCGGTCAAACCACCATGGATGGTGGTTCTAGTCATCTTCTCCGTTTGGACAAAAACCCAATCCTGCGAAATCTCATGAAAACGAACATGAAAATAATCCTACTAGCCTAATTAGACCCTTGCAAACACAATGGCATGGTTGGTTTGCTCTGAAGAGGCATGTATCTTGAGGTACGAAGCTTGGTTGAAGCTTTTCCCTAACAATGGATAACCTTCATCCCTGCGTTAAATCTCTCATGTAATGACTCTAAACACACATAATCATTAGTATAAACACAAATATGCATATGAAAATCATTTATATTACATGAATAAAAAGCTTGAGATCGTCAAAAGTACCAAACAGAGTAATGGTGATGCGCTTGATCTGGATGTTGCACTGATTGCTTGAAGACTGAGCTGGGGTCCTGGAAGCCTCGGGGAGGTGTTTGAATGCTCGAAAGATCCTGATAGTGGCTAGAACAGGAGATATGTGTTTGCAACATCTTTTTAAATTTTGAAAATTCTTAGGATTCTGCTGAGGCCGGCTGCGCATGTGCTTTTGATCTAGGGTTCCTCTGCTTATGTAGTGTATCTTATTAGGTTTAATCACAGCCCAAAAAAATTAATTCTAATAATTTTTTTAAAGCATAAAGATTTTCTTCAAAACTTGCTAAAACAAAAAATCTCCTTCTCCTTTTGTCTTACGCGTTTTTGCTTGTTCATGCCAGCCTATCTCATCCCTTATTTGATGAGAAAAAGATTCTCAAATCATATCTCACATTATTTCTTTTATTTATTTAATTTGAATTTTAATGAATAAAAAATAAAAATAAATAATGAAAATAATGGGATAATGTATGAGTGGGATCAGAGGTCGTGGGCCATGTTAAGAACAAGTTTTAAACATGAAAACATGGGCCCATTTGGAGAAAATTCAAGTTTGTTCAATATTGGCTTCATGCATATTTCCAAAAATTTGTCAACTTTAGAAATGTTTATCTCTCTCATTTTTTACCCTAAGAGAGTGTTCTTAGACTTTTTAGAGAGCTTAGGGTGTCCCCTAAACAACCCTTTTGGTTTCATCTCAATTGGATCTTCCATGTTCAAGTAAGGAGCTTTGACCCAAAAGGTGTTTTTGTTGACTTTTTGAAAGGACCTATAATGTATGAGCTTGTATCTTTTGATTGAGGCATTTCTTGAACTTGAGGCCTGAAGTGAAGTTATAGGAATTATATTATCTTTAAAATGAGCCTTGGTGAAAAAATTTCTGATAAAGTATGAGAAAGTTATGCTTGGTCAAAGTTTAGTTGACTTTTCCTATAGAAACCCTAATTTGCCATTTTTGACTTTTGAAGAGTTAGGAGCATTTCTTGAGGAATCATGATCAACCCTTGATAAAATGATGTATATTACTTAAAAATGTTGATGTTGACCAATAATATTAAAGTTTGATTGTATTTGGGCCACAGTTGAGTTTTGACTTAGTACAATTGATTTCTAGTCATTTGAGCAGTTGACTGAGAAAACTTGTTGTTCAAGGCATGAAACATGGCATGGATGATCTTGAGGACATATTAGGACAATGGATAACATTTGGGATCCTTGGGACTCATACATCTTGTTTAAAATTGAATCCCTAGTTGAGGTTCATTGCCTTAGGAGGAGAATTTTTCTGGTCAATCCTTAGTCATCCTAGGGCAGTTGAGGACCTCTAGAAGCATCTCTTAAGTGAAAATGGGAGGGAAGATATTTTTGGTACAACACTGTCGATGTGTTGATGTTTCTAATGTTGGTTGTCTATGCGCAAATTTATGGCTAAAGGAAGAAATTATAACACGATTGCTAATGCTTTGGAAGCCATGGCTCAGGCAATGCAGAACCAGCATGGACAGCATAACCAAAATGGATGGAATGATGATGAGGCTCATGCTTAGGGAAGATTGCAGAGGAATAACCCACCGATCTACAAGGGCAGGCACGATGCTGATGGTGCACAGGCATGGATGAAGAGTATTGAAAAGATTTTTCGAGTGGTGATCTGTATGGAAGACTAAAAGTTGCAGTTCAGTACTCACATGCTGGAGGGAGAAGCTGAAGACTGGTGGAATAATGCGCGCCAGAGGATGGATATTTTGGGTACGAAGATTACTTGGGCTGTGTTCAGAGCTAATTTTCTGGATAAATACTTTCTGGAGGATGAGCGTGGTAAGAAGGAAATTGAATTCCTTGAGCTGAGGCAAGGAAATTTGACATTGGATGAGTATGCGGTTAGATTTGAGGAGCTAGTGAAATTCTGTCTGCACTATAACATTCCAACAGCTGAGGTGTCGAAGTGCATTAAGTTTGAGAATGGATTTCCTCCAGAGATCAAGCAAGGTATTAGGTATCTGCAGATCCGTCAGTTTCCTGAGCTGGCGAATAAGTGTAGGATCTTTAATCAAGATAGTAGAGAGCTTATAAGGAGAAAGGGAAGATCAAGATCGTGGTAAGCCGTATGCTGCTCCAGCTGATAAAGGGAAGCAAAGAGCTTATGAGTATAAGAAGCCAAGTGGGGGAGGAGCTCCCATTTCTAGGAAGTGCTACCGGTGTGGCGAAGCAGGCCACCTTGCTAATCCTTGTACCAATAAAGTTCTAAGATGTTAAAAGTGTGGCAAGGTTGGTCATCGTAATACTAAGTGCAAGAATGAAGGTCCAACTTGTTTCAATTATGGTGAGTAAGGTCACATCAGTACCCAGTGTCAGAAACTCAAGAAAGATGTAGCTGCTCCGATTAGTGGCAGAGTGTTTGCTTTAAATGGTGTTGAGGTTGACAAGAAAGATAATCTAATCATAGGTACTTATTTTATTAACAATACTGTGTTAATTTCTATTATAGATACTAGTGCTAGTCATTCGTTTATTTCGCTTGACTGTGCTACTATGTTGGGATTAAAATTGTTTGATATAAATGTAGGAATGGTAGTGGGGATTCCGGCTAAAGGTTCTGTTACTACTACTCTTGTTTGTTTGGAGTGTCCTTTATCTATCTATGGCAATAACTGTGATGGATTTGGTGGGTCTACCCTTACACCAAATTGATGTTATTCTGGGAATGAACTGGTTGGAATTCAATTATGTTCATATTAACTATTATAATAAGACGGTAACATTCCCCAAGTTTGGTCATAGTGGAGAGCTGATGTTTTTGTCTTCTAAACAAGTAGATGAGCTATTGGCGGATGAAGCTTTGATGTTTGCATTGTTCGCATCGTTAGAAGTTGATCATAAAACTGCAAGTGTGGATTTACCTGCTGTTTGTGAATTTCTAGAAGTATTTTTGAACAACGTCAGTGACCTGCCTCCAGAGTGAGAAGTTGAATTTGTTGTGGACTTAATACCAGGTACAAGTCTAGTTTCGATGGCTCCTTATAGGATGTCAGCTTTGGAGTTGAATGAATTGAAGAAACAATTAGAAGAATTGTTAGAGAAGAAGTTTGTTCGTCCGAGCGTCTTTCAATGGAGTGCTCTGTTGTTGTTGGTTAAAAAGAAAGAAGGTAGTATGAGCTTATGCATGGACTACAGACATTTGAAAAAAGTAACTATCAAGAATAATTATCCACTTCCGAGGATCGATGATTTGATGGATCAGTTGGTGGGCGCGAGTGTCTTTAGCAAGATCGATTTGAGGTCAGGTTATCATCAGATTCGAGTCAAGCCAGATGATATCCCAAAGACAGCTTTTAGAATAAGGTATGGACATTATGAATATATTGTGATGTCGTTTGGTGTGTCAAAGGCATCAGGTGTTTTCATGGAATAGATGAAATGCATCTTTCAGAAGTACTTGGACAAGTTTGTAGTGGTCTTCATCAACGACATTTTTATTTATTCAAAGTCAGAAGAAGAACATGTTCAGCATTTGCGATCTGTGTTGGAAATATTGAAATAGAAGGAATTATATGTGAAACTGTCAAAGTGTGAATTTTGGTTGAAGGAAGTGAGTTTCCTTGGCCATGTGATTTCTAGTGGTGGAATCGCGGTAGATCCTTCTAAAGTTGATGTAGTGTTACAGTGGGAAACTCCGAAGTCTACAACTGAGATTCAAATTTTTCTTAGATTAGCGGGTTACTACCGAAGAATCATAGAGGGATTTTCTAAGTTGGAATTACCATTGACTCAGTTGACTTGAAAGGGGAAAGCTTATGTTTGGGATGTTGCATGTGAAGAAAGTTTTGTGGAGCAGAAAAAGAGATTGACGACTGCTCTGGTATTGATTTTGCCAAATCCGAATGAATCATTTGTAGTTTATTGTGATGCTTCTAAGATGGGTCTTGGTGGTGTGCTAATTCAAAATAGAAAAGTTATTGCTTATGCTTCCAGACAATTAAAATTTCATGAGAGGAATTATCCTACGCACGATTTAGAATTCGCGGTTGTGGTGTTTGTGTTGAAAATTTGGAGACATTATCTTTTTGGGTATAAATTTGAGGTGTTTAGTGATCATAAGAGTTGAAAATACTTGTTTGATCAGAAGGAGTTTAACATGAGGCAGAGAAGATGGCTCTAGTTTCTAAAGGATTACAATTTTGATTTGAGTTGCCATTCTGGTAAAGCAAATGTAATAGCTGATGCTTTGAGTAGGAAATCTTTGCATACGTAAATGCTTATGGTTTGAGAGTTAGAGATGATCGATCAGTTTAGAGACATGAGCATGTTATGCGAAGAGACATCTAACAGTGTGAAGATGTGAATGTTGAGACTGACAAGTGGGATTCTTAAAGAGATCCGAGAAGGTCAAAAGTCTGGTTTGAGTTTGGTGGATCGGCTAATGTTGATTAACCAAGGAAAAGGAGGTGAATTCCGAGTGGAAAAAAGTGGTGTGATGAGACTTGGTAATAAGATATGTGTTCCTGATATTCTATAACTTAAGAAGAGCATTCTTTAAGAAGGGCATCAAAGAGATTTGAGTATTCATTCATGTGCTACGAAAATGTATCAAGATTTAAAGAAAATGTTTTGGTGGCCAGTTATGAAGGAAGAAATTGATAAGTTTGTGTATGCTTGCTTGACTTGTCAGAAGGAGAAGATTGAACATCAGAAACCTACAGGTCTTATGCAACCTTTGAGTATTCTAGAGTGAAAATGGGACAGTGTTTCTATGGATTTCGTGACGGGGTTACCAAGGAGTGCTAAAGGTGATGATTCAATTTGGGTAATAGTGGATAGGTTGACTAAGTTAGCTCATTTATTGCTGATGAAGATCAATTATCTTATAGAAAAGATGGCTAAGATGTATGTTGAAGAGATTGTAAAGTTTCATGGGATACCTTCGAGTATCGTGTCGGATAGAGACCCAAGGTTTACATCGAAATTCATGATAGGTTTGCAGAATGCTTTCGGTACCAAGTTGAAGTTGAGTTCCGCGTAACATCCACAGACAGGCGGTCAAACAGAGAGGATTATCCAGTCTTTGGAGGATTTTCTGAGGGCTTGTATGCTAGAACAAGGAGGATCTTGGGATAGTTACTTTCCATTGATTGAATTTACATACAATAATAGTTTCCATTCAAGTATTGGGATGGCACCGTATGAAGCATTGTATGGTAGGAGGTGTAGAACTCCATTGTGTTGGTATGAGTCGGGCGAGAGTGTTGTACTCGGACCTGAGATTATGTGAGAGACAATTGAGAAGATTAAGATGATCCAAGAGAGGATGAAAGCTTCTCAGAGTCGACAGAAAAGATATCATGATAAGAGAAGGAAGGCATTGGAATTTCAGAAAGATGATCATGTGTTCTTGAGAGTTACTCCAATAACTGGTGTTGGTAGAGCCCTGAAATCGAGGAAGCTTATGCCACGTTTCATTGGTCCATATCAGATATCTGAGAAGATAGGTGAGGTAGCCTACCGGATTACTTTACCGCCATCACTTGTGAATCTTCATGATGTGTTTCATGTATCTCAATTGAGGAGGTACATTCTAGATCATTCACATGTGATTCAGATGGATGATGTACATGTGAGAGATAACCTGACTGTTGAAGCATTACCATTGAGAATATAAGGTCGTGAAGTGAAGCAATTGTGAGGTAAGGATATTACCTTAGTGAAGGTGTTATGGGGTGGACCAGTCGTTGAAATTTTGACATGAAATTTGGATGTGACAATCGATTGCACTATTACAGCAATCGATTACACCCTATTAAACTTAGAAAAACAACATTTTAAAACGCCAAATTCTTCTTCAAACATTTCATCAAACACCTTATGATCATAGATTCAATTGAGCTAGAAAATTCCATCAAATTATGAGAAAATAGCACCAATGGAATCATAAAACAATGCTCAATGAATCAAACCCAAAGATCAACAAGAGATCACATTGTGAAAGATGAAAAATCCAACTTACCAAAGGTAGATCTAGAGAATTATCAAAACAACTTCAAGAATTTGCTTCAATTCAGCCCCAAGAATCAATTTCCCAAGCTTGGATGTAGAGAATTGATGAAGAAAAAGTGTTTGGATGAAGGTTTAGCTTAAAGATTAGTAAGCTTCAATGCAAAGCTTACTAACATTTTTTTGAAAATGGAGCTTTGAGTGAATTTGGTAGATGGAGGGAATTGAGAGATTTTTTAGCAAGGTGGAATTGGCTATCAAAAGCTTGAAATTTGAATGAAATGGGGACTCTATTTATAGAGTTTAGGCTTGGGATTAGTAGTGGTTTGGTAATTAATTCTTGGAGCCAAAGTTTGAATTAATGATATATCTTTCAAAAAATGAAAAATTGGAGCCAAAATTTGAATTAATGATATATATTTCAAAAAATGAAAAATTAGAGCCAAAATTGACAAGCTTGAAATTGCTGATTTTTTTTCAAAACTTCACATTCTGCCATCGATTGCATTCTGGGCTCAATCAATTGTATCAGTGTATTTTTTTTCAAATATTGGGAAAAATGCACTATGTGCAATCGATTGCACTATAAGAGCAATCTATTGCACAGTGAAAAAAATGAAATTTTTTTAATTATTTCTTTGCAAATAAAGATTTTAGGGAAATAATACCGGAAAACCTTATTTTTCAGATGCTTTGACTCGATACCTATAAAACACAAATATACAAATACAAAGGCAAATATTTTTTTGTATTTTGATTACAAGTTAGTCAACAACGCAGGAGCAAACTTAAAGATAGGATGCAAATGTGATGAATGAAGCTATTTGTTAATGATTGTGACCAAATGATAAAATATGATATGAAAATGAGAGTGAAAATGTTAGGAGCGAAATTTAGGGTACAACAGCTGCCCTTATTTAATTATCTTTTAGCCAGATAAGCAGAAAGTAATTAAATACAAACATACCTGAATTCCGTCCCTGGTGCGACCAGATGATAGTATATGTTATGAATGAATGCACGGACTCTTTTTTGACATATATATATATTTTTGAATGATGTATGAGATGAGACAGACTCTGTGGGAATATGGAAAGACTTGAAACTGGAAACTTACGGTAGTTCATACGAAATGACGTGGAAAGACACACTAGGGAAACAACATGATATTTCTGGATACTTGTCAGGATGACAAAGAGTAACCATCAATACTTGGAAAAATATAAAACCCGAGAAGGCAAGCAACGACATCCAAGAATTGCATTGAATGAGGCGAGTTACTCTCTGGAAAAGACAATCAGAAGCATCTAGAAGAACATTAGATATGGGATGAGACCAAATCTGGAGCTACATCAGAGTCGTCTAGGAAAGACGCTGGATGGAAAAGAAACATGACATCCAATATTGGCTTTGAATGAAGGGAACACTCAACATTTAATAATGGCTTTAGACGAGAGAAAAGATCACAACATCCAATATTGGCTTTGGATGAATGGAAAACTCAACGTCTAATAATGGCTTTAGACGAGAGAAAATATCACAACATCCAATATTGGCTTTGAATGAGGTGAGACAAATCATGGCATCCAATAATGGCTTTGGACAACAACAAAGATAACAACATCCAATATTGGCTTTGGACGGAAACAAAAGGTAGCAATATCCAATATTGGTTGTGGATGGAAGGAGAAGATCATGGCATCCAATAATGGCTTTGAACGACAAAAAAGATTGCGTCATCCAATATTTTCTTTGGATGGAAGAAAAGGTAAAAACATCCAATTTTGGTTTTGGATAGAAAAAAAGATTAAGACATCCAATATTCGCTTTGGACGGCAACAAAAGATAGCAACATCCAATATTGGCTTTGGATGGAAGAAAAGGTAAAAACATCCAATATTGGCTTTGGATGGAAACAAAAGATCCTGGCATTCAATATTGGCTTTGAATGAAAGAAAAGATGGTGGCATCCAATATTGGCTTTGGATGGAAGTAGAAGATCATGGTATCCAATATTAGCTTTGGACAGTAACAAAGATGACAACATCCAATACTGGCTTTGGACGGCAACAAAAGATGGTCGCATCCAATATTGGCTTTGGACGGTAATAAAGGTAACAACATATAATATTGGATTTGGATGGAGACAAAAGAGACAACATATCCAAGATTAGCATTGGAAGAAAGAAATAACTCATCCAAGATTAGCATTGGAAGAAAGAAAGACAATTCATCCCAGATTAGCATTGGAAGAAAGAGAGAAATAACTCATCCAAGATTAGCATTGGACAGAAGAGAGAAAACAACTCATCCAAGACTAGAATTGGAATAAAGAGAGAAACAGTTGAACTGGCATCTTTTTTGGTGGGTGCCAAGTAAGTTGGACTTTGATCTCAAGGTGACATGTCAACTATAACAAGACCTCGGAAAATGCAAATGAAGATGAAACCCTATTGTTATGCATTATGTATGAATTTTGTTATGCATGATATGTGAATGATTTATGCATGTAATGCGGATGTTTACGACAACAGAGTTTGACTCTTTTGTGGAGGTAAGATTGGAAGTTTGATTCCTCAACACGAAGAACTCTGCCAAATTTGCTTGGAAAGAAAATGTCTTGAACCCAAATTTTTCACAGTTGTAAACTGTATTGAACTGATGATTTCCTGAGGAAAGACATGGAGAGCTGCTTGGGGATTTGTCCCAGATTAGCTTACTGTTTGAGGATAAACTGATCATGGCTTCAGTCGAAAGTTGTTGGAAATGAGCTGATCATGGCTTCAGCTCTGAAATGATTGTTGAAGATAAACTGATCATGGCTTTAGTTCTGAAATGTTTGTTGGAATAAACTGATCATGGCTTCAGCTCTAAAATGATTGTTTGAGATAAACTGATCATGGCTCCATCTCTTGAAATATTTATTGGAATAAACTTATCATGGCTTGAGTTCTTGAAATGACTGTTGGTAATAAACTGATCATGGCTTCAGTTTTGAGATGATTGTTGGAAATAAAATAATCATGGCTTCAGTTCTTGAAATGACTGTTGGGAAGGAATGCCCTAGCATGAGTCTTGAAAATGATCTTCTAGCTAACCAATTTTGAGAAAACTCATACTGAAAAACAAATCTTGAATTGATTCGCAAATGGACCTGGAAGATACTTTCCCCTGATAGGGTCACTGACCAAGTTTCTCATTTTTTGAAATTCCTTGATGAGGAAAGCTTGTTTGCAAGCAAAAATTGTTTATTAAAGCATGGTAATTTTAATGCAAAAATTTCATGAAAAACTTTTTGAATTCAAAATCATTTTTGAAATGGTATTATTGATGTATAGAAAATGCATCACTGGTTAAAACACAGTGGTTTATACTTTTAAAGTGAAAGAGAAAGCAGAGGTATGAACATACAAAGACAAATGATTTGCAAAACATATTAGGAGTCAGTTTACGCAACCTTGTTGTAGTATGCTTTCAAAAGAAACCTGGCTTCAATCAGGTCTTCTGAGGGTTGTAACGTAGTCTGGTTCACAGTTTAAGAAATAAAGGATAAAGGCTAAAAGTTTATTTGTACCCAACCCAATCTTCATGATGTTCTTCAGTCCCATGTTCAGTTAATCCAGAATATGCATTCAAGTTCTAAGAGATTTTAGAATTACACTGATGGTAGCAATGATGATGGCTCGGAAGCTAATGGATTCTTGAGAATGATAGTCACTTATTCTTACATCATTTTGTTGTTTTGAGGACTTTTGTCAACTCTGGTGGAGAATTTTGAGGATTTGAAGACCTCTTTTGATTGAATTTGTTATTCCCAACTTTTTCCTGAACTGTTTCATTTGGAATTACAGTCAGCGGGATGCCCTAGTCGTTTTTTGCATAAGTCTCCTTCATAGGTTTTGACTTAGCGGGATTTTTCTTTTCATTTCATTTTTATTTTTGGAAAGATAATGACTGCCTTCCTCAATGATTACGGGGAACCATCCTTGTAATTTTTTGTTTGAGAGCATCTTTGACACTTCTTGCTGTATGCGAAGGAAAGCTTGATCGCGACCTTTATTGAAAGGTGTCTTGCACGATTTCTCTTGTAATTGAATGCACAACCAAATTAACAAAAAATTACCCATCCCCAGGTTAAGATTGTGGGTTTTTTCGTATAGAAAGAAACCCTAACTTCTAGGCTCAAAAGGGGTGAATGAGGGATTAAATTTCGTATTGCTCCGGTGTTTGTGAGTTAAAACAATGCATGTACATCCTCAACAAAGTTTATTCGAAAGCATACCAGTGAAAATTATGGATATTTCGTTTTCATCATCCTCCCTAAATCTTTGCATAAACAAAAATTTGATAAAGAAAGTAAACAAGAGAAATATATTTGAAAGCAGTAAATGAAAATGATTTGAATCAAAACAATGCAATGCTCATTTCATAAGAATTAACATGAAAGTACAAACAGAATTTGAAAGCAACAATTTTAACATAAACAAAGGGAAAAATGCAAACAGAAAAAAATATGGCCTAGTGACTAATCAGTAACAAGGATGAGTTGTCCTGTCTGAAACACTAGCTTTAGGAAGTGACTTGAGGGTACCACGACTCAGTCTTCAGCCACTTTGTTTTGGCAAAGGATTGTTGATAACATTAGGACCTGCCTCTTTGAAAGTGAGAATATTTGCTTTCACCAATTCTTGCACTCTGTTTTTCAATGTATAGTAGCTTTCTAAATCATGACCGACAACTCCCTGATGAAACTCAAAGTGAAGGTCAGGTCTGAACCCGACTGGAGGAGGATTTCGAGGAATCAGAGGCCTAGTTGTAATCAAGCCCTTCTACAACATTGCAGGATACAATTCGGTGCATGTCATAGGGATAGAATCAAATTGAGCACCATTCCCTACATAACAATTCTGATTTTGCATAATATTCTATTGTTGAGGAACCTGAGCTGGTTGAGCATTGACCGCATGAGTAACAACTGCTACTTGTGATTGATCAATGTATTTAGGCCTATGATGGGGTTCTCTTCTCTCAGTCGAGACATCGTTGGATTCTACCTCTTTCTTCTTCTGAAAGTTCCCAACATATTTCTTTGCACCATTAGAAGATTCAACAGCTTTAGACACTTTACCATACTTGATTCCTTCTAATCTTTGGCCAATAGTAACCAGGTATGTGAAGCTGGAGGACACACTACCAATTATCTTCTCCCAAAAGACATGGGAAAAAGTATCCATGAACAAACCATTTAGCTCTTTCTCTGCCAGAGGTGGTTCAGCTTGAGATGCCAGTTCCCTCCATCGTTGAGCATACTCCTTGAAAGATTCTCTCTCATTCTGAGACATAATTTGCAGTTGGCGACGATTAGGTTCCATGTCAAGGTTGTATTTGTATTGCTTTATGATAGCATCAACAAGATCTTGGAAGCATTGGATATGACCTTTCTCAAGTCCCATATACCATTTCAATGAAGCTCCACTCGGACTATCTTGGAAACAATGGATAAGCAGCTTGTCATTCTTTGTGTAAGAAGTCATCTTTCAAAAGTACATCACCAAATGACTTCTTGGACAAGTGTGCCCCAGTATTTCTCAAAATCATGAGTCTTGAACTTTGCAGGCATAACCAGATTATAAACTAGGCACATGTTGTTAGCATCAACACTGAATAACTCATTTCCTTCCATAGCTCTATGTCTCTTCTCTAAAGTCTGATATTGTTCTTTGAACTCTTCCAAATCACCAAATTCTCCCTAACTCATACTTAAAGAGAGGGTTCCAAAAAGCAGCTTGTGCATCAGGTTAACGAGAAGCAGTATGAACGATTGGCTGAGGTTCAGTGAAAACTGGAGCTTGAAAAATTGGTCAGGAATACTGGCCAACCATTAAAGTAATTGCAACAGGCGGAGAGTAGTTATGAGGCATCCCAAACTCTGGCCATGTAGTAGATGTACGCTGGATAGGTTGAGTGTTAACAACAGCAATTGGGATTTCTGATATCACAGTCCTTTGAGGTGGCTCTCCTCTGGAAATCAGAACTTACATCATCTCAGTAAGTTTGTCCATGCCTGACTTCAACTCGTCAATTTCCATTCTGACTTCCATGTTGTGTTGTTCTTGGTTTTCCATTCTTAATCTGACAGCAGCTCTAGTCCCGTAGTTGTGTTGAGGAATCAGCTTGAGGGTAGATGATTAACTGGAAGAAAGAAGCAACAGGGAATAAGATCCTGAAAAACATGGATGTATGCAGAATGATGCAGAGGATGCAAATGATATGCAATGTTATGCAATGCACTGCACAGTAAAAGGATCACATCATTCAGAGTCACGAGCCTGGAGTCAAAGATACAAACCATAAGGTATGGACTAACAGTTATCACCTGCTGAACAAGGTTCTAAGAGGTTCCCAGGGTCTACATCCTTCCTTCAGATATTACCAACGTCCCGGTTAACTCGGTAATTAGCAATATTCCCAGGAAAACCTCATCCGAGCATAGTATCGTGTGACAACTATTTCCGGATTACTCCGTCATAGCTTCCGCACTACACCTAAAAGGTCAAGATGGGTTAGGTATCTACGGTCCTCAGCTTCAACAGGCTCCTAGGTCGAAAGTAGTACGTCTTCCCGATTACTCGGTAAATGACACTACAGTCAAAGGGGCCTCCACTGAGTGGGGGATCTCATGTCTCCTTTTTTGGGATTACTCCCTCAAAGTTAACATGACTATACCACCCGTCCTATCTTAGGTTTGCCCAAAGTCTGGGTAGAAGACTTATAAGAAAACACCAAGCCCCTGAAAACCAGGAAAATCCAGACAAACATATATACAGAATAATGGGAAGTAATAAACAACAAGTAAAACAATATATAAACACTCATAGGAAAGAAACAAACAAATCTAGGATTGACCCACTTAAGAATGGACCATCAATAGGTCAATCTATCCCCAGTGAAGTTGCCACTTTCCTGTCGCGCGCGATCTCCGTTGTCAAAGACGAGAAGATGGACGAGATTGCGACATGTTTTTTTATCATTTTTGTTGCTCGCCTTAGGTCGTAAGACTTAGTGCCTACGTACTCCCTCTTGCAATGGGAAAGTCAGAGCACCGTAGTTCGGCTAGAAAAGACTTGTTTGTTGATTGATTTTAAACAAAGAGACAAGTCATCATTGTTAGGAGAGAAATCTCGAATAATGCCCACAAGGTGTGGGAAAGATGAACCCTGCGTCAGCAAGAGTGGGGGTTTGAGAATGCCTCTATTACTCAAGTGGAAAAGTAGACACCTTTATAACCAAGGGGATAGGAGAATGTTGCTCGAATATCAATGAATTATGTCTCATCTTGAAAAAAAGGTTTGATGTGTAAAAGTGCTCGAGCGCACAAAAGGGTTTGAATGAGTTGAATTGTTTTTGTTAATTTTTGAAAAATGTCGAAATATGATTAAGTGAATTGAAGTTTGTTTAAAGAAAATAAGTTTCAAAATAAAAGGCACTCGACAAGGTCGAGGTTTATTATGAAAGCAGTTCGAGTTTATAAACAAAGAAGATTTTGAAAAAAAGATGAGAAGGTTTTGAAAATTAAAGAAGATGGGAGGAGTAACGGATGTATTAAGTCTTAAAATGTATTAAGTCTTCACAAAAATTAGGCAGAGTAACGACTGTATACAGATGAATTCCAGATTACAGACTGTAGCGGTAGAAATGTGCAAGACTAAGCCATTGGATTGACTAGACTTTATACAAATCAAAATAAAAATCGCCACCGCGCTTTATTGTTTCCAAAGGAATGGGAAAAGAGAGAATAACCCAAAAAGAGGGGGAAAGATTCAAGGTAAGGGGGTTGGTTATGCAAAGGGAAGGTATTAGCACCCTAAACATCTACGGTACTCCGCAGGAACCTCTTTGTAAAATCTGTATATTTTAGCTATAAAAAATGTGTTGTATAAAAAATGGATGGTGGAGGCGAGAAGAGAAATATTTTTTTTATGATTTTTGCACCCACCGCGGTTGCGAACCTTTAGTGCCTACGTACCACCTTTCGTGCAATAGGGGATCAGGGTACACGTAGTTCCTCTTGAAAATACTTGTTTGTTGATTTTTTTTAAACAAGGAGACAAGTCATCATTGTTAGGAGAGAAATCTCGACTAACGCCCACAAGGTGTAAGAAAGATGGACCCTGCGTCAACAAGAGTGAGGGTTTGAGAACGCCTCTAGTACTCAAGTGGAAAAGTCGACACCTTTATAACCATAGGGATAGGAGAATGTTGCTCGACTATCAATGAATCATGTCTCACCTTGAAAAAAAAGTTTTAAATGGAAAAGGTGCTTGGGCGCACAAAAGAGTTTGAATGAGTTGAAGTGTTTTGTTAATTTTGAAAGAAATGTCAAAGTATGATTAAATGAATTGAAGTTTGTTTAAAGAAAATAAGTTTTAAAAGAAAAGGCACTCGACAAAGTCGAGGTTTATTATGAAAGCGGTTCGAGTTTAAAAACAAAGAAGATTTTGAAAGAAGATGAGAAGGTTTTTAAAATTAAAGAAGATGGGAGGAGATGAAGGGAATATCCTAAAGCATAAGGTAAAAGCTAAGGAAGAGAACCGTCTAACCAACATGAAGCTGATACTTGACATTATAAGCCAATGTAGAAATTCCCATTTTTTGGATTGAAACCAAGAAAGCAAAGATACTAGACCTCTTGAGAGAACCAAGCTTCAAGTGTATTAAGTCTTCGCAAAAATTGGGCAGAGTAACGGATGTATACGGGTGAATTCCAGATTACAAACAAAGATCATAATCTCAATAACCTGCACACAAAACAAACAAACAACCCAATGTCTTGAGGTAAACCTCAAGAACTCCAGACAAAATATCAAATAAAGTCACAAAGTCTCCAAGATAGGCCAAGGTCTCTAATCCTAAGTCCAAGAAGTCCATCACTCCATAATGCAAAGGATAGTAACCATGTAGTCCAAGTATCATTAATGATTTTTATGGTTCATGTTGATTATTAGGTGTCTTTAAAAAGAAAGAAAAGCTCAAGTGAGCAAAATAAAAATGACATAAAAGTAAATGCTCAAGTGAGCAAAGATGAAAATAGCATGAAATGTAAAATGCTAAAATTAAATGGTACATAAAGCATGAAAATAAAAGCGTAAAGTAAAGTAAATTGTTAGTAATTAGTGGTTAGTTGGATGACCATCTTGAAACTTGCATTTGGAACTCATTAGAGGATTGGTAGAACCAAAGCCTCCACACAACAAGTTGCATTTGCTTTTTGTCAAGTATATCATCCATTTTGGAGTTCTCACAAGGCAACATGTAATGATCAACGATGTTTAAGTGATCCGCGTTGACCAAAGGTGTTGAAGATCCATTAGAGGATTGGTAGAACCAAAGCCTCCACACAATGAATCTCAAGGTTATTGGATTAAAGATATCAAATTAACATACTTGGGCTTGCAATCATAAGTTTGGGCCACAAATGATCATTTATTCGAATCGGGACAAAATTTAGCGCTATGTTAAGCAATCGTAAGTGGACTTATGTATAAGTCGCACCTATTTTGAGGCCGGCCAATAGCAATCTATGTACTTCATGTTTGGATAAATGATATAGAGATCACCATCCCTTAACATGTAGCACAATCAAAAAAAAAGAAAGGGATAAGATGAAGAGGGAGGGGAATGATAAGTTAATTTGGATTACCATTTCAAAATTCTTTCATCTTTAAATTCAACCACTCCTCTAGATGGATTAGAGTACTAAACATATCATTAATCCAAAGCACCAAGAATGAATTAAATAATTCACTCTTTGATAGATTTGAATTGATGAACATTTATCCAACTTCATCTACATCACAAAGTTCATTGAGTTTAAAAACAAATTGGACATTTAAAATTGCAATCCAAACCAACAATCAAAAGGAGTGAGTAGAAAAAGCATTTTGGATCAAAGCTTCCCCAAAACAAGGCAAAAAAATGCATTCTGTCCCTGTGCAGTCGATTGCAGTAACTGTGCAATCGATTGCACACAGTGTTATTTTCAAAAAAATTGTGTGAAACGCTTCTGTGCAATCGATTGCACACTGTCACAGTAGCAAAAACAGCATTTTAAAAGGGCAATTTCTTGTTCAAACTTTCCATTAAACACCAAAATTTGAATTAATGACATTTTTTTTTTAAAATGAAAAATTGGCACTAAAATTTGAATTGATGATACATCTTTCAAAAATGAAGAAAAATTGGAGCCAAAATTTGACAATTTTAAAATGCTGATTTTTTTCAAATTTCACGCTGTGCAAATCGATTTGCACAGTGTATCTTTCCAAAAATTGCGCAATATTCACTTTGTGCAATCGATTGCACTCTAGGAGCAATCGATTGTACAGTGAAAAAAAATGAAATTTTTTTAATTCTTTTTCTTTGCAAATAGAGATTTTAGGGAAATAATACCGAAAAACCTTATTTGCCATATGCTTCGACTCGGTACCTACAAAACACAAATATGCAAAGACAAAGACAAATATTTTTTGCATTTTGAGTAGAAGTTAGTCAACAACACAAGAGAAAACTTAAAGATAGGATGCAAATGTGATGAATGAAGCTATTTATTAATGATTGTGACTGAATGATAAAATATGGTATAAAAGTGTGACTGAAAAAGTTAGGGGCAAAATTTAGGGTACAACACAGACAAAGTATGTAATCACAATAACTTGCATACAAAACAAACAAACAACCCAATGTCTTTAGGTAAACCTCAAGAGCTCCAGACAAAATATCAATTAAGGTCACAAGGTCTCCAACATAGGCCAAGGTCTCTAATCCTAAGTCCAAGAAGTACAATACTCCATAATGCCAAGGATAGTAACCAAATAGTTCAAGTATCATTAATGTTTTTTATGGTTTATGTTGATTATTAAGTATCTTCAAAAGGAAAAGAAAAGATCCAGTGAGCAAAATAAAAATGGCATAAAAGTAAATGCTCGTGAAAGCATAAAATAAAAGCATGAAGTAAAGTCAATTGTTAGAAGTTAATGGTTAGTTGGATAACCATCTTGAAACTTGCATTTGGAACTCATTAGAGGATAGGTAGAACCAAAGCCTCTTATAAACAAGTTGCATTTGCTTTTTATCAAGTATATCATCCATTTAAGAATCCTCAAGGCAACATTTAATGATCAATGATGTTTAAGTGATCTGCGTTGACCAAAATTGATAAAGATCCATTAGAGGATTGGTAGAACCAAAGCCTCCTAACTATGAATCTCAAGGTTATTGGATCAAAGGGTTCAAATTAATATACTTGGGCTTGAAAACATAGGTTTGGGCCACAAATGATCACTTTCTCGAATCAGGACAAAATTTAGCGCTATGTTAAGCAATCGTAAGTGGACTTATGTAGAAGTCGCACCTATTTTGAGGCCGATCAATAGCAATTTATGTACTTCATGTTTGGATAAATGATATAGAGATCATCATCCCATAACATGTAGCACAAATAAAAAAGAAAGGGATAAGATGAAGAGGGAGGGGAATGATAAGCTAATTCGGATCACTACCTTAAATTTCTTTCATCTTTAAATTCAATCACTCATCTCAATGGACTAAAGTATTAAACATATCATTAATCCAAAGCACCAAAAATGAATTAAATAATTCATTCTTTGGTAGATTTGAATCAATGAACATTTATCCAACTTCATCTACACCCAAAGTCCATTGAATTTAAAGAGAAATTGGATATTTAAAATTGCAATCCAAATCAACAATCAAAAGGAGTGAGTAGAAAAAGAGATATGGATCAAAACAGCCCCAAAACAAGGCAGGAAATGCATTTTTGTTCGGTTACAATCGATTGCACTACTGATGTAATCAACTACATCAGTGCTTTTTTCAAAAAAATGTGAAATTTTGATGTGACAATCGATTGCACTATTACATCAACCGATTACACCCTGTTAAAATCAGAAAAACAACATTTTAAAACGCTGAATTCTTCTTCAAAATATTCATGAAACACCTTATGATCATGGATTTAATTGAGCATAAAAATTCCATCAAATAATGAGAAAATAACACCAATGGAATCACAAAACAATGCTCAATGAATCAAATCCAAAGATCAACAAGAGATCACATTGTGAAAGATGAAAAGTCCAACTTACCAAAGGAAGATCTACAGAATTATCAAAACAACTTCAAGAATTTGCTTTAATTCATCCCCAAGAATGAATTTCCCAATCTTGGATGTAGAGAATTGATGAAGAAAAAGTGTTTGGGTGAAGGTTTAGCTCACTGATTAGTAAGCTTCAATGCAAAGCTTACTAACTTTTTTTGAAAATGGAGCTTTGAGTGAATTTGGTAGATGGAGGAAATTGAGAGAATTTTTAACAAGGTCAATTTGGCTATCAAAATTTTGAAATTTGAATGAAATGAGGGTTCTATTTATAGAGTTTAGGCTTGGTATTAGTGGTGGTTTGGTAATTAATTCTTAGAGCCAAAATTTGAATTAATGATATATCTTTCAAAAAATGAAAAATTGGAGCCAAAATTTGAATTAATGATATATCTTTCAAAAAATGAAAAATTGGAGACAAAATTGACAAGCTTGAAATTGCTGATTTCTTTCAAAACTTCACATTGTGTAATCGATTGCACTCTGGGCTCAATCGATTGTATCGGTGTATTTTTTTCAAATATTGCACAAAATGCACTTTGTGAAATCGATTGCACTCTAAGAGCAATCGATTGTATAGTGAAAAAAATGAATTTTTTTTAATTATTTCTTTGCAAATAAAGATTTTAGGGAAATAATTTCAAACAACCTTATTTGTCAGATGCTTTGACTCAGTACCAACAAAACACAAATATACAAAGACAAAGACAAATATTTTTTGTATTTTGATTAGAAGTTAGTCAACAACGCGGGAGGAAACTTAAAGATAGGATGAAAATGTGATGAATGAAGCTATTTGTTAATGATTATAACTAAATGATAAAATATGATATGAAAGTGCGACTGAAAAAGTTAGGGGCAAAATTTAGGGTACAACAGGGTGCAGCCACCTTTAATTGATAAAGAGTTTGTAGACATGTTTATGGGAACATTGACTGGACCATTTTTAAGTTGTTAATTGGAATTTTATCATCCAGATTTACTGAATTGATTTTAACTGGTCAGAGGGTTGAAAGCCAGATTAAAAGCAGGAAGATACATATGGCTTCCTCCTCCAATGTTGTGAAAAAGCCATTTATTGGTAAAAAAAAGTGACTAATGTTATGTATGGGTCAAGGAGTCTTGCTAGGAAAGACCATCCCGAGACAGTAAGTACAGTTCTAATCTCCAATCTAAATTCTACTCAACAGCCACAACAACGACTAATCAACAAAGGCCTGACATCCCGAGAAGGAAATTTACCAGAATCAACATGTCACTATCTTAAGCTTTGCAACACCTATTGAAAGCTAATTTGGTAACATTGTGGGATCCCCCTTCAAATCGCAATGTTTCATCACCAAAATATAACCCGAATGCCAAATGTGCTTACCACTCCAATAGTCCCGGACATGACACTGATCATTGTTGGGTGATGAAATGCAAAATCCAAGACCTTGTTGATAACAAGACAATTGAATTCGACCCTCCGCCAACTCCTAACGTAATCACCGCACCCATGCCAAATTATGGTAAGGGTGACAATTCTATTGAAGACACATATCTTGGTTTCTCCGTCAATGACTTGACCACTCCTTTGAAGACTGTTAAAGAGAATTTTTTGAAAGTCAGTGTATTCCCTGGTTGCCTTGAAGACTGTTGCTACTGTGTTGTACAAATTAATGGTTATGAATGGCTTAAGAAAGGTGTCCAACACCTGATGGATAGCCATGAGATTCTATTTGAAAAAGCTCCGTCTGTGAAAAGTTTGACCCAAAGTGCATCTCGAGAATTTGAAGATGTGCCCATCATCACTATCTCAAATAAACCTATTAGGATCACCTCCAAAGGTCCTATTAGGATTTCCGTTGAACCAAGAATATCTCCACTTTTTATCACCACACTAGGACCAGTCCCTTATTCTTTTGATAAGGCCGTGCCCTAAAATTATGGGGCGGAAATATATTACCATGGTATCAAATTAGATTCCTGGGTTGATGAAGCTGAAACTGCTGACATTATAAACATCACTGGATCAAGTAAACTTACCAGGATAGGGATGATCTTCTCTCTAGATATTTCACCCCCGACAAACACTACTACACCCATTCGTATTACTGCTGTTAAACCTATTATTGATACTCGAGGAAAGGAAAAATGATTAAGCCTGCCTTCAGGAAGGCGCCTGCAAAAGATACTACCATTGAGGACCCATCTACCCAAGATATGGAAGAGATTTTAAAAATCATCAGAAAAAGTGATTACAAGATAGTGGAACATTTGGGGAAAACACCCTCGAAGATTTCTATGTTGTCTTTGTTGTTGTTCCGAGGCACATGCCCAAGCACTGATAAAGTTCTTGAAAAATGCACATGTCCCACAAGAAACTACAGGCGACCAATTTGAAAACTGTGTAGCAAGCTTGACTGCCAACAATGGTTTAGGGTTCTCTGATGCAGATTTGACCCTGATGGGGAAGAATCATAATAAAACTCTCCACGTCTCTATAGAATGGAAGGGCACTACCATGGCACATGTATTAGTGGATATTGGATCTTCTCTCAATGTCTTACCTAAAGGAGCTTTAGATAGACTAAACTATGATGGATTGGTGTTGAAGCCTAGCGACATTGTAGTAAGGGCTTTTGATGGTTCTAAGAGGATGGTCCATGGAGATGTTGATCTCCTTGTCAAAGTTAGGTCTTAAGTCTTCAACTTAACATTCTATGTGATGGATATTCATCCTGCTTATTCTTGCCTGCTTGGATGCCCGTGGATACATAGGGAAGGTGTAGTGACTTCCACACTACATCAAAAGTTGAAATATCCAGTCAAGGGGAAAGTTGTTACCGTCTGTGGTGAAGAAGATTTTATGATTAGTCATCTAATTAATTCAAATATGTTGAAATGGATGGAAAGTTCATTAAAACTCCTTGTCAAGCCTTTGAAGTGGTCTCTCCCATGGTTGTTGTTGCCAAGGCCACTCCAGACACTCCCAAAGTTTCTAAAGATACACCAAGGATGGCATCTCTCAAAGATGTTTGTACTGTTATTGAAGAAGGAGGTTGCACCATTTGGGGGTTAACTTCCTGATTTCCCTTTCAAGTCAGACAAATTTAGATTGGGTTTCACTTCCAAAGTTCAAAAGGAGGTTCGACGTGCTCGTATAAGGAAACCACCTCTCAGCATTAGTAACCATGAGGTCAATTCTCTTGAAGACTCTGATGCTGATTGCGACTTTGATGACTGGATATACCCGACTACTGGTGGAGGGCTTGACAACTGGCAGGCCAAGGACTTCATCCTAATATCCTTCAACCAGGAGTAATTTCCATTTATTGTTTTTATTACTTTAATAACTTTGTCTGTAATTTCCATTAAAACAATGACTTTAAGCCATATGCCTTGCTCGGGGCACAGTGGTCCAATTTTAAGGGTTTGTCATTATCATATGACATATTATCATTTTAATGAAAAAACATTGGACTATTTTGAATTCAAAATTTGCGCTCTTTGCCTTTCTTTACTTTATTGCATTTTCAAAAATAGCCATGTGACCTTACATGCACACACACACACATTTGCAGATCCATATCCACTCTGGATCTCATTGACAACGACTCTACTATTCCCATCTATGACTTTGAAAATCCAATTTATCAAGTCGAAGACGAAGGTGATGAAGATTGCGAAATACATGGGGTACTCTCCAGACTTTTGTTACAATAGGAAAAGGCCATTCAACCACACGAGGACTCAGTTGAAGTGATCAACCTAGGTACTGAGGAAGACAAAAGGGAGGTCAAGATCGGCGCCAACTTAGAAGACTGTGTCAAGAGAAGATTGGTCCAAATGTTGCATGACTATGTTGAAGTGTTCGCTTGGTCATATGAAGATATGCCGGGACTTGATACTGATATTGTAGTCCATCGTCTGCCAATGAAGAAAGGTTGTCCTTCGATCAAGAAAAATGTTTGTCACATGCGGCCAAATATGTCTGAGAAGATCAAGTCTGAGGTAATGAAACAGTTCAATGCAGGTTTTCTGGAAGTGACGTCATATCCCCAGTGGGTTGCAAATGTGGTCCCGATGCTTAAGAAAGATGGGAAAGTCCATATGTGCATGTACTATAGGGATTTGAATAGGGCAAGCCCCAAAGATGATTTCCCGCTACCACATATTGACGTCTTGGTCGACAATACTGCTCAACATAAAGTGTTCTCCTTCATAGATGGTTTCTCTGGCTACAATAAGATCAAAATTGCTCCCGAAGACATGGAGAAAACCACTTTTTTCACATAGTGGGGCACCTTCTGTTACAAGGTCATGCCTTTAGGCTTGAAGAATGCAGGGGAAACTTATCAACAAGTTGTGGTAGCTCTATTTCATGACATGATCCATCATGAGATAGAAGTCTATATGGATGATATGATTGCAAGGTCACAGACTAAGGAAGAACACCTTGATCATTTACACAAGCTATTTGAAAGGTTGAAGAAATATAAGTTGAGGCTAAATCCCAACAAATGCACCTTTGGAGTAAGGTCTGGAAAACTTCTAGGGTTTGTCATCAATGGCAAAGGTATTGAGGTTGATCTAGTGAAAGTTAAATCCATACAAGAAATGCCAGCACCCTGTACTGAGAAGGAGGTCAGGAGGTCGAATCAACTATATTACCCGTTTCATATCTCACTTAACTGCTACTTGTGAGCCAATCTTCAAACTATTGAAGAAAGATTAAGTAGTCAGATGGAATGACGACTGCCAAACAGCTTTTGATAAAATCAAAGAGTACTTGCAAGAACCTCCAATCTTGATGCCTCCATTTGAAGGAAGACCTATGATTATGTACTTGACTGTATTAAATAATTCAATGGGGTGTATGTTGGGTTAACATGACGAGTCTGGCCGAAAAGAGCATGCAATATACTACCTTTGAAAAAAGTTTACCGACTGTGAAACTAGATATTCACTGCTCGAGAAAACTTTCTGCACTTTGGCATGGGTTACTCGCCAGCTAAGACAGTATATGTTGACTCACACCACTCTATTGATCTATAAGATGGATCCCATCAATTATATCTTCGAGAATCCAACTCTCTCCAGACGAATAGCTAGATGGAAAATGATTTTAACTAAATATGATATCTAATACACTACACAAAAAGAAATCAATGGAAGTGTGATGGCGGATCATTTGGACCATCAAGCTGTTGAAGACTACCAATCCATGACCTTTGAATTCTCGGACGAGAATATCATGCTGATAAGCGACTGTGAAAATCCTGAACTGTATGACGGACCTGAACAAGGATCCCGATGTACCATGGTTTTTTATGGAGCCTCTAATGCCTTGGGTAACATAATTGGTGCTGTGATCATTTCCCCTAAAGTTTTCCATACACCTTTCACTGCCAGACTTTGCTTCGACTGTGAAAACAATATGGCTGAGTATGAAGCATGTATCTTGGGTCTTAAGGGTGCTATTGACTTATGAATCAAATTCTTGAGCATGTACAGAGACTCATCTCTGGTAATCAGTCAAGTTAAAGGAGAGTGGGATACTAAACATCCAAATATGATCTCCTACAAAGAGCTTGTACTAACCTTGATCCCATACTTTGAGGAGGTCACCTTTGAACATGTCCCAAGGGAAGAAAACCAATTCGCAGACGCCTTAGCAACTATTTCGTCTATGTTCAAGGTCATTTGGGACAACGAAGATCCCATAATAATTATAGAAAGATTTGGTGAGCAGACGCACTATTGTGAGATTGACACTAACGAGGAAAAGCCTTGGTTTCATAAGGTTAAAAGATATCTTGAAGCTCAATAGTATCTTGAAGTATCATCAATAAATGATAAGAAATTCCTGCGGAGGTTCTCAGCCAAGTTCTTCCTAAGCAATGGGATTTTGTACAAATTCAACCATGATTCGACTCTGCTTCGTTGTATGGATAAGAAGGAGGCGGAAAAGGTAATGGAGGACATGCATAATGGTATATTTAGAACTCACTCTAGTGGAAACACTATGACAAAGAAAATTCTAAGGGCTGGTTACTATTGGTCAAAAATGGAAATTGATTGTCACCACCATTCGAAGACTTGCCATAAGTGTCAGATCTATGCCGACAAGGTTCATGTGCCTCCAATACCCTTAAACGTCATGACTGCTTCATGGCCGTTTGCAATGTGGGGCATTGACATGATTGGAGAGATCAAGCCCACTGCCTTTAATGGACATCGTTTCATCCTTGTAGCCATTGATTACTTCACCAAATGGGTCGAAGCTGCTTCATTTTCCTCAATCACTAAGAATGTTGTAGCCCGATTTATCAAGCATAACCTAATCTTCTGGTACGGAATTCCTAAAGGATCATCACCGATAATGGAACCATCCTCAACAATGCTATGATCACTGAACTTTGTATGCAGTTCAAAATCAAGCATCACAACTCTTCACCTTACAGACCTAAGATGAATGGTGCATTGGAAGCTGCTAATAAAAACATAAAGAATATTGTGCAAAAGATGGTGGTGACCTACAAATATTGGCATGAGATGCTATCATTTTCTCTTCATGGCTACCGTACCTCAACACGAACATCAACCGGGGTAACCCCGTTCTCCTTAGTATATGGCATGGAAGCTGTCCTATCTATCGAAATTCAGATTCCTTCCATAAGGATTATAAAAGAAGCAGACTTAGGCGAGGACGAATGGATTCAGGCTTGGTTGGATTAGTTGAACTTGATTGATGAAAAAAGGTTAGCCTCTCTCTGTCATGGTCAAATGTATCAAAAGCGTATGATCAAGGCATTCAACAAGAAGATCAATCCTCGAGTATACCAAGCCGACGACTTGGTAATAAAACACATCATTTTACCATAATTTGATCCCAGGGGAAAATGAACTCCCACTTACGAAGGGTCATTTGTTGTCAAGAAAGTACTCTCTAGATGTTCTATGATGCTAACCACTATGGACAGCGAAGAGTTCCCGCATCCTGTGAATACGAACATAGTCAAAAAATATTATGCATAAAGAATGACCTGTTAGGTTGACATACCTAGACAAAAATAAGGGCATCCCGGCGAACCAAAAGGGTTTAGGCAAAAATTAGGGATATATACAAAAGATTGCACACCCGGCAAGTCAAAAACCTGAAAGGGCGACTTGGGCAAAAATGGATATCCTGGTGGACTGAAAACCTGAAAGGGCGGTCCAGGAAAAATTTAAGGATTAAAGCATACGACTATGTCACGTCGGATCACTAACATTCAACTTTATTACCAAGGTCAAAAGTTCAAATGGTACGAGATCAATTTAATCAACTTATTTCGATGACAAGGGATGATTTTCGAAGACATAGGGGAAATAGCGGAGTTGGAACCCAATGAGATCACTTCCACATGGCTATACAATTTTTGTTTTCACTTTGTATTCTTTTCATTTTTCGACGACTTCCTTTTACTAGGATTTCTGTCTCACTGTACAAAAACGCCTGTTTTTAGGCAAGTTATCAATACAAATATACTTTGAAGTGCAAACTTTTTGTTTTTCTGTTTTGAGTACAAAAACGTCCAATGACTAAAATTGAATGAACATATGCATATAAACATGATTAATTGTTAACAAATGTACGTACCAGAATGGCAATAAGCATTTACTTAAAGAATTTAGGATATCCCCATAGAGTTACTTCAATAAAGTTATCCCCACAGAGTGAATTCATACATTCTCCATCCAGAGTGCCAATCAGTATATCTCATGGAAATTCTCTTCCGAGTTTTCCGAAAGCTGAGAAAGAAACCCTGCAAAAAAATGTCCTTAGATGAATACATTTCCCCAGTAAGGTCTTCAGAATACCTTCCTCGACATGGTTTATTTCCCCAACGAACTACAATCTCCCCAACTTTAGTTTCATTCTCAACGGACAACACCCCTTGTCCCCAGTAGGGTTGATACTATCACCAAAAAGTTGATTTGAAGCCTGGAACCCGACCAATACCAGTTACCTTCATCTTCCCCAGACGATCATAAGTCTTATAATCTCTTTTATCCCCAATCATAGCATATGAGAATTAAATTCCCCAGTAGAGAAATGGATAACCAAGATTCCTAAACTCTACTCCCCAAACAGAAATCAACATTCCCTGCAGATTTTCCTAAAAACAGCAAACATAATTTCCCAGCGGAAGCACTCTAAACAAGGTTGGAGATACACATACTCTTCATCTCCGACAGTAGCCCGGGATTTAGCTTCCTAAAGACTCCCTAATAGTAGTCAGGGATTTATTTTCCCAGACACATATACATTTTGATAACGTTACATATTCATGCATCATGACATATGCATACAAAATGCATATAGCACAATCTCATTTATTTTGAGAAGTTCATTACACAATGCATGCATCAGGACATTTCATATAAATAATTCTTTACCTTTTCAGGAAAGATCATTCGACAGATGAGTTCCATCAACAATGAACAAGTTTCTTCAAAAGACATCTTCTGGTTAGATTTATTTCTTCCAGTTAAAGACAGACGAACAAAAGACATCTTCTAGTTAGATTTATTCCTTCCAATTAAAGACAGACGGACAAAAGACCTCTTCTACTTTGGATTTACTTCTTCCAGTTAAAGACAGGAGAATCAAAGACCTCTTCTGGTTAGATTTATTTCTTCCATATAAAGATAGGCGAACGAAATACCTCTTCTGGTTAGATTTATTTCTTCCAGTTAAAGACAGACGAATCAAAGACCTCTTCTGGTTAGATTTATTTCTTCCAGTTAAAGATAGGCGAATCAAAGACCTCTTCTGGTTAGATTTATTTCTTCCAGTTAAAGACAGGGGAACAAAAGACCTCTTCTGGTTAGATATATTTCTTCTAGTTAAAGATAAGCGGACAAAAGACCTCTTCTGGTTTGGATTTTTTTCTTCCAGTTAAAGACATGCGAACAAAATACCTCTTTTGGTTAGAATTATTTCCTTCAGTTAAAGATAGGCAAATCAAAGACCTCTTTTGGTTTTATTTATTTCTTCCAGTTAAGGACATGCGAATCAAAGACCTCTTCTGGTTAGATTTATTTCTTCCAGTTAAAGACAGATGAATCAAAAATCTCTTTTGGTTAGATTTATTTCCTCCAGCTAAAAACAAGCGAGGGACATCTACTGTTTCAGTATAAATTAACCAAAGATTTATTCTGATACTTCTCCCCATCTCTATCAATAATTACTATGGATGGAATCTATAAGCCCATTTCCGACAACTCTTCATCACCTTTCCAAATGGCATCTATAAGCCCATTTCCGACAAATCTTCATCACCTTTCCAAATGGCATCTATAAGCCCATTTCTTACAACTCTTCATCATCTTTCCAAATGGCATCTTTAAGCCCATTTCCGACGCAATCAAATAACACATTACTTCGTGCATCAACAAGTGCAAATTTCTGGGTACCCTAATGTTCAATCATCTTCAACCTTCAAGTCACGAATGGCGGACCCGCCAATCTAACTCTTCAGGTTTAAGAAGATTGAACAGGGGAAGTTGTTGTACCCTAAAATTTTCCCTCTCTTTTCTCAAGACATTTCACACAAGATCCCAATAACTCAAGCTTGCACAAGTGTTGACTAGGTCAAGCCATCTCCTAAACACTAATGCCTCAAATTAGGGTTTTTCTTTTCACAAGTATAATTGGACTTCTAATGCTTCAAATGACCTTCATTAATCATTATAGACCTCCAAGAATACCCATGTCAAGTTTCAAGTCTTGAATCTCAAAATTGCTCAGTCAATTGCTCAGATGACTGAAAATCAGTTGTATTGGGTAAAAGTCAATTGTGGTCAAACTATAGTAAAAATTCAATATTTTTAATCCACATCAATATTTTGAAGTCCTATTCATCAATTGATCAAGGTCTCATCACAATTCCTCAAGAAAAACAATCAAATCATCAAAAGGGGGAAAATGGTCAAAATTAGGGTTTTAACTGAGAATGATTGAACAGTGATTTTTTACCTAGTACATGACTTAATGGCTTGAAGCATGATCTAAAGGATTCAAACATAACATGTTGACCTAATTTCATGGATCAAAACATTTCTCAAGATTATTGAATTTATAGTTGAAATTTGATCAACTGATGAAAAGTAAACTGATACACAAAAGTCAAACTTTGACTTTTTGATCAAGATTTGATTTCAAAGATCACAATTCATCAAGACATTCAAAAATATAAAGCTTGATCATCAATAAATCAATAAAGTTAAAAGACAATGTGAAAATTCAAAATTTTCAAGACTTAGAAGTTTTTATGTGTTTTATACATGACAATTTCATTACTGCATGCCAATTTTTCACCAAGATGCAAGATGATTCAAAGAAAACTTTCAACATGAAAGTTGTATATCTTAATGAGATCTATAACTTTGCTTTACTGATCAAGTCCTATAAGTTCTTGTATTTTGAGTTATAAATTCATGAAGTCATGCACTTTTACTAAAAACACTTAGTGAAAAGTTGACCTATTTTAGGCAGATTTTTTACCTAACTTCTTGGCAAATTTTCACCAAGCTCTAAGATGATTTTGTCAAAATGGTCAACATGAAGGTTGTAAAGGATGTTTCAAGCTTTCTAAAATGTCTAATAACTTGAAGAGATCATGCTTGAGCAAAGATAATCGAAGAGAAGAAGTTGAGGTTTCATTCTTGATTTTTAGGTCATTTTGATAATGAACATTCAACCAAATCTCAAACCTATGCTGCATAATCCCACTTTGCAGGCTTCTAACTTGTGTTTCACTCCTTAATTTAATGCTTATACAATTTTTTGAGCCATTATTCAAGTGATTGAGCTATTGTCTAAACCATCTTGCCATTAATGAAACAAAGTTCACACTTCCATTTTGGAAAAGTGACTTTAATCACAAAGTCCACTCTCCTTGAGCTTTGCATTTGTTCTTTCTGCACAAGCATCCTCTAAAAACTCATAGAAACATCTTTAAAGTTTCTAACGATCCTACCTTTCATTGAAACCATGTTTGTCTAGGTTACTTCAAAAACAAGCGAAAGAACCATAACATGTGATTTTGTACTTCTGATTTCTCCAAGCTTCCAAACTCTTTCCTATAAATTGAACCTCCATTCACAAGCCTAGGACACGAAATTAGAAGCCTTGAAACTCTCTCAAACTCCCTCTAACCATAAATTTCTCAAAAAACACCATTTGTATACAGTTCTGCCCTTGAACTTGTATCTTCCATTTCAAAGCTTCCATACATCAAATAGTCCATCCTTGTCCCTGTTTTGGAACTGTAACACCTCCATCACCATTGCCCAAACTCAAAATAAGCCACCTGCAACTTGACTTCTCCAGAACATTTTAGCCACTATAAACTCAAGCTAAACATTGCATTAGCTTCCTAGAGGTCCAACGGAGTTAACCAGATCATTGCAGCACCTTGAAGCAAGCTCAAACTCAAAATGCGAATTCCATTTTCAAGGTGAGTTTTTTGACTTTTGAACTCTTCATATAGGAATTATTTGGTTTCCATTTGTAAAGGTAAAATGTAGACATCATAGCCCTGAAACTAACTATGTCCTTAGAATTCATTTATATTTCCTGAGTAGTGTGAATTTTAGTTTTGAACTTTCTGGAAAAATTAGGTCAGATTTGGTACCAATAAAAATTTGTATTCATCTTTGATCTATTGTTTAAGTTAGTTACATATTTGGAATCGTGGTTAAATTTCAAGCAACTTTCATGTTTACATTTTCCATTTTGGTTGAGAAATAAGGAAGTTACAAATTTGAACAATGGTGATGAATTTTCTGGCGCGAGGAAGAATATGAAGTTGTCATCAAGAATGAGTTGGTAATATATTTATTAATTTGTGTATTAAACATCGGATGTATATCCACCCTAGTGGTAGAAAGTGCACGCGTAAGGCTTGGAACTATAGGGATCTGGGTTGGAGCCCTAGTGGTATCCTTTTGTTTTTTCATGTTTTATTTTTACAGATCTTGTGCAAGCCAAGTTCAAGCTCCTATGATGCACCTCATTTTCCAACTATCTGATCTATCTAGCCAGATCCAACATGCCACAATGCTTCCTCATGGTGAACCTCAAAGGGCCTCCCCTACTGGATACAAAAATAAACGTTGGGCTCACTGCAATGGGCTTGGATTTTTTCTATATTCTCACCCCTCTTTTCACTTTCACACATTTCCGTTTAAGCATTTTTATTTAATATCATAAAATCATAAAATCACAAAAATATTAGATTTAGGTTTTTATTTAATTAAACTAATTTTTGACATAAAAATTATTTTTTTAATCACCTCTTTGTTTTATTAATTAGAACTAGGGTTTTCATTATTATTTTTACACATTAAAATATCTTCTTAAACAAAACTCAAAAATCATTTTCCTAAAATATTTATAACATTTTAGGGTTTAAATTATTTTCATAAATAAATTAATTTATCACCCTTTTCTTTTAACAAATTTGTAAATACTTAAAATTAGATTTAAATTTCTAATTTCTTTTCATTTCAAATTTCAAACTCTTTTTCTCAAATAAAAAAACAAACAAAAATATTTAGAACCTTTTTTAGGGTTTATACTTATCCCTTTTCCCATCTTTGCACATCTATTCACTCTTTTATATTATTTTGTGATTATGCAATTGTTGTCAAAATTTGTAATAGTAATTTATGGTTTATTGCTTTCATCCCCCATTCATAAACTTGTATCCCCATCCCCTAAAATGATGTAATAGCGTAGGACTTTACTTTCCGCTATTTATCACGTTCATATTATTGCTAGTAATTAGGGTTTGTATGGCAAGATTAAAATCAATCTTAGAAAACCGTAATCTCAAGACAAAAATACACGCAATCAAAACACTTTTTACACATGCACCTCTAGGGTATACTCCACTTGTTGCCTTCAAATAAACAGTCATGTCCCTCGAACGTGGGATACTTTAGCAAAGACCCTCGAATACAAGATCGTAGTCCCTCGACGATGCTTTGACGTTGCCTTCGGTAAACGATATTAGAACCTTATGAAAAATTTCTAAAGTATCCTACAATATTGCCCTCTATGAATGTATGATGACCCACGTCTGTCCCTTCACGTCTAATGAAATGGTTGCTTATCGACTAATAGTAAGATAACACTGTCTAAAGGAGGAGGAAAAGAACTAAGACTTTTTGAGTAGATAGAACACTCGTAGTTTCTTGCTCACAAATAAAACCATATTCACACTTACACTTTCAAAAGATCTTTCCAAAACAAACACCTCTTTAAACTATTTTCAAAACCAACACTTTGTATACATTCTTATAGAGACAAGAATCATTACAAAGTTTTCCGCAACAAATGCGTTTTCAAAATATTTTCAAACTTACACAAAACCCAAAAACATTTACAAATAATTTCAAAGTAAGCTAGAAACTAAGAGCGTGTAGATAACTACGGATGAAAAGGGTGCTAACACCTTCCCTTTTCATAACCTACCCGCCGAACTCAAGAAAATTCTCAAAAGGGTCTTTCTTGTTCTTTTCACCCTTTCCTTTGTTGGATAAAAGAAAAGTTGGTGGTGACTCTTGCTATCCACAACAATTGCGATCAAACGCAAAACACCCAAGTCAGTTCTCCCACTGTATTACACTCGAGTTTGAATTATGCTCAGAAAGTTTAGGTTTATGGCTCTCTTCTCAAGTTGAACACGAAAATATGATGAAAAAGGTGCACAACCTAATTTGACATGGAAAAGAGAGAGAAATTTGGCTCCAAAAAACCATTTTTTTCCAATTCCAAATCCCCAACATGACTTAAGTATCTCTTTATATATTGTTTTTCTCTCAAATTCAAAAGGGATTTCATCATTATTACACATTCACTCTCAAATATTCAAGGAAGCTCTCAAGAGAAGAACTCTCTCTCTCTCTCAAGTTCTGGTTAACTTTTCTGGCAAAGCTCTGACCACCTCCGCACGACGACCAAAGCCATCGCACAGACAACTGACCATCGCGAAGCCATTTGCGTGATGCTCCCTCAACTGCACTGAAGCCGCACATATAACTCCCTCTATCGTACCACCGCATAGATCGCCCCTCCCCTCTGATCAAACCATTCACGAGATTTATCCCTCTGTTCGCGTCTTTGATCAACTCCTCTTCATGTCTTACGGTAGGATGATTCTTGATTTCACTTGGAATTAATTGTTGTGTTGAGTTTAATTGGTGAATTAATTAAGATTGTGTTTATTTAGCATGAATTAATTCTTGGATTGTAGAAATTATGTGATTCTTAAAAATCTTCATGTTGATGATGTTGATAATTGTTGGAATCAGTTAATTATTTGAGTTTTTTTTTTGGATCTCGTGGATTTCGAGTCAATAATTGTTGATAATTGTTGAGATTCATGTGCCAGTGTTTCATTTTGAGTTGATAATTGTTGAAAGTTATTGAATTTCATGTGTCGGTGTTTTTTTTAGTTGATTAATTATTGATAACACTTGAATAATATTCGTTTTGATGCTTGGAAGCCGTTGTGCATGTGTTGATTTATTTTTGCAATTTATTTGTGAATTCCATGTAGAGATTCAAGTTTCAGTGTTCGATTTCGCGCATTCAAAGGTTGATTTTCAATTGATTTTTGGTGAATACCGACACATGAAACATTGTTGCCCGGTATCTACAAATGTATGCAAATGGTAATTTAATTCTTGCTTGCTTCATGTTTGAATCTAACTCGATAATTATTTAATGTCAATGTTGTATTTTGTTTGTTTTAAATAACTTTTAGAGGATTTTCATGAGTCAAAATGTTGTTGTATTGTACTTACGAATGCATGCGAATTGGGATATAATTCTTGCTTGATTCATATTTGGGTTTAATTTTATGATTGCTTGATGTTGGTGTTGAGTTTTGATGATTTTAAATTGACTTTTCGAGTATTTTCATGAACTGAAATGGTGTTGTCCGATAATTGTTTTTGTTGCTACGACTCTTGTTTGGAACTTGTTTCTTCATGAATTAAACTTTATTTGAGTTATGATACGAATTCTTAACTTTAGTTGTCACTCCTTGTTATTACTAAATCATTTGTTGACTTGTGCAAGCTTTCTAAGACGGTTCAAGAGAGCGATTTATCACACCTTTGCTCGCATTTAATCGATTAATTAATTCTTGATTATTCGATTAAAGCCTTTATCCCACTTCTTTTTGGTTCGAATTTGTTTCTTACATGTTTGAACTTTGATTCTCATTTAATGAGACCCGTGGATTATCGTTTTTTGTATGGACTTATATCTTATGTAAGACTATTATTTGGTATTCGGATATGCTTGATGCACTTTCCGATTTTGTTTATTTTCACATTGATGATGCTTTAACACTTATCCTGGAATTTGATTTATGACTATTTTGTTTGTTGATGAAGCTTTTGCGAAGGTCTTCGAGTTTCTTGCGCTTTGTTAGGAAAAGGCAACAAATTTTTTTCCATTTGGTACTTTTTCTGATTTATCTTATTCCTGCATTATCTTTCAATTTCTTTTCCATGAGAAGTAGGAATAGAGATGCATGATTGGAAGTCCTACTGTTGTAGGAAATGTTTGATATAGAAGTCCTAATGTGTAGGCAATATTTTTTGGATTGTTAGCTTGTTTTCTCTTTTTACTTTGTGCTTACAATCGAGTCAATATAGTGGAAGAAGGTCTCACAATCGCCCCCCACATTTCGATTCCCTTGGTCATTCTTAGCTCGTGTGTCATGTTGATGCTTTGAATCGTGCTTCTCTTATTATCGAGCCAATAAAGTGGAAGGAGGGCTTGCAATCGGCCCCCATATCTGTGTTTGTTTTGATGATACTTAGCTCACGTTTCTTAAACATTGATGCTTCGAGTATTTACTCGATTTGTGCTTGAGCTATTCTAGTGGAAGAAGAGTCTTTCGATTCACACGCCGAAATCTACCTTGGATTCTTGTTTTTCTAGCTCATACTATGTGCTTAGGTGGTCACCTAATAGCATGGATGTTTCTTGCTTTGATACTTGCTTGGTTAAGTAAGTATGCTTTAGGTATCTTGGTTAAGTGCCTATTTTGTGAGTAAGTGGTTACTTCTCATGTGTTATGTGCTTGCTTTCATATCTTGTTTCAGTTCTTTATGACTTGCATTCTTCTCTTGCTTTCTCTTCTTGTGTGATCACATGTTCTCCACAAGGTCTTGTAATATGGTGGGAGAACTTACTTTTTGGTTTAATCCAAATGTGCGGATAACTAGAGTCACCTCTGACTTTTCTTTTATCTAATATTTAGGAAAGGTGAAAAGAACAGGAAAGACCTTTGATAGATTTTGAGTTGGGGGAGGGGGGGGGGGGGGGGGGGGTAAGATATGAAAAAGAGAAGGTATTAACACTCTTTTCATCCATAGTTATCTATGGACTCTTAATTACTTAGCTCACTTTTAAAAATCTTGCTTTGTGTGTGTCATTTGTTTGAAAATATTTTAAAATCTCTAATGTAAGGCTGACTTTGTAATGATTCTTATATCAGTCCTCAAGAATGTATACAAAGTGTTATTTTTGAAAATATTTGTTTGAAAGTGTCGTGTGAAAAAAGTTTTGCGTAAAGTTGTGAGCAATAAATTAAGAGTTTCTTACCCACTAAATTCTTTCTTATTATTTTCCTTATCCTTTAGAGATAGTACTATCCATACCATTAGTTGGTATGTATCCCTATCTATTGGATATGAAGGGACAGGCGTAGGGTCATCGTATGGTCATCGAAGACAACATGTAAGGATACTTTAGCAATTGTATCGAACGGACTATCATCATTTTGTAGGCAACTTGAGGGACATCGAGGGACTATGGTCTTTTGTATCGTATGGACTTTGATGATTTGATCGAGGGTATTTTTGCTAAAATATCCCTACTTTCAAGGGACGTGACCAATATTTTGTAAGGCAACAAGAGAGGTTACCCTAAAGGTGCAAGTGTGTGAAGTGTATTGTTTTCAGTTATTTTATCTTGAGAGTTAGGGTTTTTTAGGTTCAATTATTAGTCTTTCCATACAAACACTAACTACTAACAGTTAACAATATAATGTGTGGAATGTAAAGTGCAGAAAATTAAACCTAAGCTATTGCATCGCATGAGCAGTTACATAATAGGAAAAAATGCGAAAAGATAAATCTAAGTTATTACATTAGAAAATGCGACCTATACAATTTTCTATGAATTTAAAAAAAGAAAATATGATAGAAAAAAAAAAGAACATTAAAAAAAATTTTATGATTTTTGTGAAGAAGAATTTAAGTGATAATATTTAATAACCTAAATTCTTATTTATTTTAATATTTAAAAAATAAAGTTGTTTAATTAATTAATTTAGGGTTAGAAAAGAAAAAGGAAATAAATTAGATTAAAATAAAATAGGGCAAAAATAAACTGCATGGGGTGAATGTTGAATCCACGCCCTCCTGGCTTCACACTGCCCTGCTTGCCACTAGGCCAAGCGCATGTTGATGTATGGAAATAGGAATTGAAAAATATATATGAAACTTGCGTTAGTTTGAAAAATAGAAAAAAAAACATTGCAAGACGCAGGGATCGAACCCACGACTTAAAGTTACATGCCTTCACCTTAACCAACTGCATTGTGTTTCCATTCGGTTAGACAATACAAACAAATAAATATAATATAAACCATTGGACCGGAGAGGCGCCGGAGACCTAGCTCCGATCGTCTTCTCCGGCGAGATGATTCTTTATCCTTCAAAAATAGTGCGTGTTAGAGATCAAGAAGGATCCTATCCCCCTAAATCGATCCTTGCAAATCCGATGGTGGCATTATTTTTGGCTAATTCGACCTGTACAATGAGATATAATTAAAATAAAGCAAAACGGTTCAATAATGGTGATGGACCATTTTGGCGCCATGGGATTTATGCACATGATCAAACCTGCACTATTTTGTCTCAGGAACACATTAAAGTTCTTAGTTTCAATTAAAGCATCATAAATATTAAAATACGAATTTCATAAAACATGCAAAACCGGCTATGTATGGAATGCACATTTTAGGAACCTTTGATCATCAAGAATGACCAAAACTTACTCTATAATACCTCAGGGATCGATTTGAATGGATGGCTTGCCTTGTGGATGACTGAATGATGGATTTAGAATTCACCCTCTTCCTTGCAAATTTCAATCTCAAAACCCTAGTTTCTTGAGCATTTTTTTCATCCTCTTTTGGTATGAATATGATGAGTATATATAGTGGAAAAGATTGGGTTAAGAGGTGGGCTTGGACATCATGTAAAACATATCTTTTGTTTTTGTTTGAAAAGAGATTAAATTCATACAAAACCATGAATATTTGATTCAAGAATAGGTCTACACAGTTTTTAGTGTGACCTTGGGCCTTCAAAATATTCAAATCACAGGCTTTTTATGCCTAATGAATTTATTTAATATTTATTTGATTTAATTTTGAAGTTAAATGAATAAAAATCAAAATACATGAAATAAAAAAATTAAAATGATGCATGAATGGACTTAGAGGTCCATTATGATCTCAAGAACAAGTTAGGACTTTACAAGATATGCCCATTAGCCCAAAAACTCTAATTTGCTCAAATTGAACTTCATGCATTTTCTCAAAATTTCCCAACTTGCAAAAATCATATCTCACTCAATTTATATCACATGAAAGTGATCTTAGACTCTTTGGAAAGCTCAAGATATCCCCTACAATCTTCATTTTGGTCATTGTTTTATTTGAAGCCTTTATCTTGATGTAAATGGCTTTGACAAAAAGTGTCTTTTTGTTGACTTTTAAAATGACTGTAATGTTTTGGCATGAGGAATTTGGCATGAGGATTCTTTGAGACATATGAGAAAACATGAAATCCACTTGAGGCATTAGAAGTCCAATTTTACTTTAGAGAATAAAAACCCTAGTTGTAGGTCAACTGCTTAGGATGAGGGTTTTCCTGATCAATCCTTGAGTAGTCTTGAGTAATTGAGAACCCTAGGTGCATGAGGAGGTATCTTAAAAAATGGGAGGGAAAATTTTGGGGTACAATAGCTTCCCCTATTCAATCTTCTTAATCCTAAAGAGTTAGATTAGCATGCTCGTCATTCGTGATCTGAAGGTGGAAGAGGATTAAACACTTAAGTGCCTAGAAATTTGCACTCACATGTACACGAAGTATGTTGGTTGATTGTATTGCTTGAATGGGATTAAATATGCCATTCGGAGAGGTGATAGAGTGTCGCAAGAGATGGGCTTATAGATTCCATCCAAAGTAACTGTTGATAGGAGTATCAGAATGAGTATATGTTCGATTATATCTGAGAAGTATACTAAAATGAGTTTGTGTCCGAATGCATCTAGCAGATGTGTTTGGGAGTGTCAGAATGAATCTTATGTCTAGATTGTATTTGAGTGATGTTCTAGAATAAGTCGATGTCTTTACTGTATCTATACGACGATCAGAATGAGCCTTCGCCCGACTGTATCTGAGATCCATATTAGAATGAGTCTACACCTGACTGTATCTAAAAGATGTACTAGAATGAATATCAAAATGGATTTGTATCTTGAATGTACCTGAATTGTATCTAGAAGATGTATTGGAATGAGTATCATAATGAATCTATATCTTGATTGTATCTGAACTGTATCTAGAAGATGTACCAGAATGAGTATCAGAATGAATATATATCTTGATTGTATCTGAACTGTATCTAGAATATGTATTGGAATGAGTGTACTCCTGACAATATCTAAAGGAGTGTCAGAATGAGTCGTTGATTGATTGTATCTGAAGGATGCTAAACTGTTGATAATATTCATCTGTTTGTGAACTAACCTGGAAAAAAAAGTTACTTTTATGCAATGCCATGATGTATGAAATGCATTGTGTAATGGTGCTATCAGAATAAATGAGAATACTATATGCATTTTGTATGCATATGCTATGATATTATTTAAATGATGTATGGGTGAAATATGTCGCTGGAATGTACCGGTAGCTTCGTATAACATATTTGGCTGGGGAAAATAAATCCCTGACTGTTGTTGTGGATGAAGACGGTAGTTTCTCACGTTTGTTTAGAACGTCTTTGCTGGGGATTCCCACTTTCTGTTTGAGGACACTCCACTGGGGACGTTCGACTTCTGCTTGGGGATAGAAGAATTCTAGGAAAATTGGTCATTCATCGTTATTTTGAAGGATTTGATTCTTATTTACCCTTACTGGGGACAAAAGAGATGGATAATCCTCTGATGTGTTGTCTAACTAAGTTTCAGATATGGATGTCAACTCTTCTGGGGAGGACAAAGTTGAATGACAACTGGCCGGTGAAGAGAATCTTGTCGAGGAATTGCATTTTCAGAGAAATAAACTTTGTTGGGGAAATAAACCATGTAGATTGTGTTGAGGGAATAATCTCTTATAGGGATCAGGATTTCATAGGCTGCACTGAGGAAGTTTCCACTGTATGTTGGGGAAATGATCAAACTTCCTTATCCCCTAGGGGGCCTATTAAGGAAGACCATCATGTCAAGCTATCAATCAGGGATATATAGGTGAATCGCTTGAAGATGCCCCAATTTGTATCTGATGGCACATTAGATTTTCTGGGGAATATATCTATGTTGGGGATGAGCTTGTGAAGATAGCTCTGTAGAGATAGTTCCGTGGAGATTGCTCCGTGGAGATTTGTGGATGACTTGAATACTATCCCAACTCCTAGAGTCTTTAGTAAATGCTAATCTTGTTTTTATGCATATATTTTGTTAACATTAATCATGATCAAATGCATATGTTCATTCAATGTAATCATTGGACATTTTTGCAATCAAAACAGAGAAAGTAAAATAATTTTGAATTTTGAAATCTAATTGCATTGATTCAGAAAGTTTTCCTATAAGCAGGCACTTTTATACAAAGAGACAGAAATCCTAGTAAGATGATATTGGCGTAAGAATGAAGAAATGGTACAAAGAAAAACAAGGAAAAATAGCTATGTGGAAACCATCCCGTCAAGTTTCAACTCTGCTATTGCCCCTATGTCTTCAAGCATATTATCACTTGATATTGGAAGAAGATGATTGAATTGTTCTATATTGTTTGAACTTGAAGCCAGTAATGAAGCTGGCTATAAGTAGATGGGTGATCCAACGAGACATAGTCGTACGCTTTAATCCCTAACTTTTTCCTGGACTTTCCTTTCGGGTTTTCAGTCCATCGGGATATCCTTTTTTGCCCAAGCCGCCTTTTCAGGTTTTCGACTTTCCGGATGTACAATTTATATATATATATATATATATATATATATATATATATATATATATATATATATATATATATATATATATATATATATATATATATATATATATATATATATATATATATATATATATATATATATATATATATATATATATATATATATATATATATATATATATATCCCTAATTTTTTCTCGAACCATTTTGGTTTGTCGGGATGCCCTTACTTTTTCCTAGGCCTGTCAACCTAGCGGATCTCTTTTATGCGTAGTATTTTTTTACTATGTCTGCATTCACAGAGTGTGGAAAATATTCACCGTCCATGGTAGTAAGTATCATAGAACCACCAGAAAATATATTTTTGATCACAAATGGACCTTCGTACGTGAGAGTTTATTTGCCCCTAGGATCACCTTGTGGTAGGATAATGCACTTTATGACCAAATAACCAGCCAGGTATACCCGATGTTTGACTTTCCTGTTAAAGGATTTGATCATGCATTTCTGATACATCTGACCATGACAAACAGCCCACAAGTCTTTTTTTATCGATTAAATTTATTTGATGCAGTCGATTTTGAGTCCATTCGTCTTCATCTAAACCTGCATCTTTCATAATCCTTAGGGAAGGAATATGGACTTCAACATGTAAGACAACCTTCATACTGAAGAGAGAGAACAGAGTTGCTCCAGTTGATGTACGTACTGAAGTGCGATAACCATGAAGAGAAAATGGTAACATCTCATGCCAATCTTTGTATGTCACTGTCATCTTCTGCAAGATCTTCTTGATATTCTTGTTGGCAGCTTCGACTGCGCCATTCATCTTTGGCCGGTACGGATAGGAATTGTGATGCTTAATCCAGAATTGCGTGCAGAGTTTCGTGATTATAGTACTGTTAAGATTGGTACCATTGTCTGTGGTGATCCTTTCAGGGATTCCATACCGAAAGGTAAGGTTGTATTTAATGAACCGAGCCACAAAATTCTTAGTAACAGAAGCAAACGAGGCTGCTTCAACCCACTTCTTGAAGTAATCAATAGCGACCAGGATGAAACGATTCCCATTGGAAGCAATAGGCTTAATCTCTCTAATCATATAAATGCCCCACATTGCAAATGGCCAAGGAGAAGTCAAGACATTCAAAGGAACCAAAGGCACATGTACTTTGTCAGCATAAATCTGGCATATGTGGCAAGTTCTGGAATGATGATGGCAATCAGTTTCCATAGTAGACCAATAATAACCCTCTCTCAAAATCTTCTTAGCCATTGTATGCCCACTATAGTGAGTACCAAAGACTCGTTTGTGTATATCTTCCATAATTTTCTCATCTTCCTTTTTGTATACACAACGAACCAAAGTCGAGTCATGGTTGTGCTTGTAGAGGATTTCGTTACTCGAAAAGAAATGGCAGAGAACCTCCTTAGAAATTTCTTATCATTGATAGATGCTCCTTCTGGATATTCTCGAGTTTCGAGGTATCTTTTTACTTCGTGGTACCAAGGATTTTCCTCTACTCTATCAATATCAACTTCGTAGAAATGTGCCAATTCATTTAGTATCTCAATAGTAATTTGAGGAGCTTTATTATACCATCTGACTTTGAACATAGATGACATGGTAGCTAATGCATCTGCCAATTAACTATCTTCTCGTGGAATATGTTCGAAAGTGATTTCCTTGAAGTACGGAATAATGTCAACACATGCTCTCGATAAGGAATGAGATTTGGATGCTTCGTATCTCATTCTCCCTTAATCTGGCTGATCATTAGGGTTGAGTCCCCATATACATTAAAGAATTTAATTCTCATATTGATGCCAGCTTTGGTACCCATGATACATGCTTCGTACTCAACCATGTTGTTGGTACAATCAAAACACAACCTGGAAATGAAGGGCATATGGAAACCCCTGGGAGATATAATCACAACACTGATTCCATTACCAAGCGCGTTGGAAGCTCCATCAAAAACCATAGTCCATCGGGATTCTGATTTAGGTCCTTCATACGGTCCAGGTTTTTCATAATTAATAACTAGTATATTATTCTCATTTGGGAACTCAAAATTCATAGACTGATATTCATCTACAGGTTGATGAGCCAAATGATATGCCAATACACTTCCTTTGATTGCCTTCTGAGTATTATATTGAATGTCATATTCTGTCAAGGCCATTTGCCATCTTGCTAATCTTCCCGAGAGAGCGGGTTTCTCGAATATGTATTTCATTGGATCCATCTTAGAGATCAACAAAGTAATATGAGTCAACATATACTATCTTAGTCGGCGAGCAGCCCATGCCAAACTGCAACAAGTTTTCTCGATCATTGAGTATATTGTTTCACAGTCGGTAAAAAGTTTGCTAAGGTAGTATATTGCATGCTCTTTTCGACCAAACTTGTCATGTTGCCCCAATACACACCCCATTGACTTCTCTAATACTGTCAGGTACATAATCAGAGGTTTTCCTTCAACCGGTGGCATTAGAATTAGAGGTTCCTAGAGGTAGTCCTTGATTTTGTCGAAGGCTATCTTACAATCGTTATTCCACTTCACTACTTGATCTTTCTTCAGCAACTTGAAGACTAGCTCACAAGTAGCAGTCAAATGGGAAATAAATCTGGAAATGTAGTTCAATCGTCCCAGAAAACCTCGGACTTCCTTCTCAGTACGGGGAGATGGAATTTCTTGAATGGCTTTAACCTTGGCAGGATCAACTTTAATACCTTTACCACTGACGATGAAACCTAGGAGTTTACCGGATCTTACCCCAAAGGTTCACTTGCTTGGATTCAGCCTCAACTTGTACTTTTTCAACTTCTCGAACGGCTTGTGCAAGTGGTCGAGATGTTATTCTTTAGTCTGAGACCTGGCTATCATGTCATCAACATAAACATCTATCTCGTGATGGATCATATCATGGAACAAAGCTGCCATAGCACACTGATATGTTGCATCAGCGTTCTTCAAACCAAAAGTCATAACTTTGTAACAGAAAGTGCCCCACTGTGTGACAAAGTTAGTCTTCTCCATGTCTTTAGGTTCTATCATGATTTTATTATAACCAAAGAAACCATCTATGAAGGAAAATACTTTATGCTGAGCAGTGTTATCAACCAAAACATCAATATGCAGAAGCGAAAATTCATCTTTGGGGCTTGCCCTATTTAGATCCTTGTAGTTTATACACATACGCACCTTGACATCCTTTTTACATACTGGCACCACATTTGAAACCCATTAAGGGTAGGACGTAATAGCTAATAAACCTGCATTGAAATGCTTCATAACCTTAGCTTTGATCTTTTCAGACATCTCGGGACGCATACGACGAACCTTCTGTTTTATAGGAGGACAACCTTCCTTCATCCGTATACAATGAACCACAATGTCAGTATCGAGCCCTAACATGTCTTTATACGACCAAGCAAATATCTCAACATAGTCACGTAACTTCTGAATTAATCTCTTTTTGACATTGTCTTCTAGGTTGACACCTATCTTGACTTCTTTCTTGTCCTCATTAGTTCCCAAGTTTACAACCTCGACTGGCTCTTCATATGGTTGTATGGCTTTTTCTTCCTGCATTAACATCCTAGCAAGCTCTCCAGGTACTTCACAATCTTCCTCACCTCCATCCTCGGCTTGGTAGATCAGATTTTCGAAGTCATAATTAGCAATAGCAGAATTGTTATCAATGGGATCCAGGATGGATATGGATCTGAAATTTGTTGTGTAGGTGTGTGTAAGAACACATAGCTATTTTGAAAGTAATAAAGTAAAAGAAAGACAAAGAGCGCAAAATTTGAATGCAAATGTCCGATGATTTATTAAATGAAAATATGTAGATGAAAAATGACAACCCTAACAAATGAACGGTTGTGCCCTGGGTAAGGCATAAGGTTTAAAATTATTATTTAAATTACATAACCAAAAAAATGAAAGCAAGAAAATAGAAAATAGCATTTACTCCTGACTAAAGGAGATTGGTATAAAGTCTTCAGCCTTCCAATTTTTCAGCCCATTGTCGGTAGTAGGGAAAATCTAACTGTCTATGTCACGGTCACTATCAGCGTCTTCCATAATGTTAACTTGATTTTTTGTGAACTCCATAGTTGTTGAAGCAGAATGGCGGTCTCACAGAATTAGCACGAGCACGAAGGACATTCCTCTAAGCCTCTGAGGTGAAACCCAAACCAAATTTATCGGACTTGTAAGGGATGTTGGGAAGCTGACCCCAAAGAGTGCCACCACCTTCTTCTACCACAGCCTTAGCGTCTTTCAGAGAAGTCATTCTTGGTGGAATCCTGGTAACCTTAGGAACGATAGGAGTAGCTTTGTCAACTTGGGTTGTCTAAGGAATAACTTCAAAGGTCTGGAAAGGAGTCTCGAAGAATTCACCATCTATATCAACATACTTCAAGGAATTCAAATGGCTCACCATATATTCTTCTTCACCGCAAACTAAAACGATTTTTCCTTTTACGAGATACTTCAACTTTTGGTGAAAAGTAGAAGTAACAGCGCCTGCCCCATGAATCCAAGGGTGTCCAAGAAAACAGAAATAGGCTAGACAAATTTCCATCACATAGAAAGTAGAGTCGAAGACCTGGGAGCCCACTTTGATTGGGAGATCAACCTCTCCATGCACCATTCTCTTTGAACCATCAAAAGTTCTTACCATAAAGTCACTGGGTTTTAGGTCAATCCCTTAACAGTCAGGTTTGTCAAAACCAGCTTTTGGCAATACATTCAGTGAGGAACCTGTGTCCACCAATACATGGGATAAGGTAGTTCCCCTACACTCAATAGAGACATGTAGGGCCTTATTATGGTTCCTTCATGCGGGAGTTAAGTCAGCGTCAGAAAGGCCTAGCCCATTATCGGCTGTCAGGCTAGCAACACAATTTCCAAACTGATCAATAGAGATTTGATGCGGTACATGAGTAGATTTCAGGAACTTTACCAGAGCCTAGGCATGGGCTTCAGAGCACAACAACAGAGATAACATAGATATTTTGGAGGGAGTCTGCCTCAATTGTTCAACGATCTTATAGTCACTCTTTCGAATATTTTTCAGTACTTCTTCCATCTCTTGATTGGAAGTATCTTCAACAGTAACCTCTTTCGGTGCCTCAGTATGGGCAGGCTCAGTCATCTGTTCTTTTCCTTGAGTCTCAGTAGTTGACTCTGTAGCAGTGACACAAACTGGTGTGGTAACGGATTTTGGAGAGATCTCCGGAGAGAAAACCATTCCACTTCTGGTAACTTTACTAGTCCCATCAATATTGCCAACATTGGGATTAGTAAATTCACTATTTTTATCTTTGGTAGTCAATAGTTCTTACATGACGCCATGGTAGTAAACATCAGCTCCATAATTCCAAGGGATAGCCTTGTCATAGGAATATGGAATTAGCACAGGTGCGGTAATGATCAGAGGAGCAACGTTAGGTTCAACAGTAATCTTCACAGGACCCTTAGAAATGATCCTTACAGGAGTATCAGAAATTGCAGACACGTCTTTAAGCTTCAGGTCTTGAGATATATTCTCCACAGAAGGAGTATTCTCAAATAGAATTACATGGTCATCCATCAAACGCTGAACACCTTCTTTCAGCAGTGCACAACCATCGGATTGGGATGCACAGTAGTAGCACCTTTAAATTTAACCCGGAAATAAGCTGGCTTGCAGCAGCTTCTTCTTAATAATCATCAGAGGAGTAGTCATTCACAACATAAACATAAGAAACATCATCAATAGCATTAATTTTGTTGTCGTGATTAGGCATAGGTGCATTGATCATATTAGGAGTCTTAGGAGGCTCAAATTCAATCTCTTTAGCATCAATCATGTCTTGGATCTTATTCTTCATAGCCCAACAGTTGTTAGTGTCATGTTCGGGACTGTTGGAGTGATATGTACACCTTGTATTGGGATTGTAATGGGGAGAGGAAGTATTAGGATTCTGAGGAGGGTCCTTCAATGTGATCAGTTCCGCCTTCAACATGTGTTTCAATGCTTGAGACAACGACATGCTGATTCTTATGAACTGTCTCTTGGGTGCATCCTGCATATGCTGATTACTCTAGTGTTGTTGTTGTGCTACTGGGGCGAGATTAGAGATTAGAAATTCCCCCACAGATTGGTTGTGGTTACTCTTACTACGACCCTTCTGGCCGTACACAACATTGGATTCTTTCTTACCATTATAAGACTTCTTCACACTATTCGAAGATGTAGCCACCTGAATTTTACTGCTTCTGATTCCACTCTCAACATGTTCTCATGTTAATATCATTTCAGTGAAACCTCCTGAAGAACTTCCAAGTAGGTGATTATATAAAGGACCTGTTAGCGTGTTCACGAACATGTCAACCAATTCCCTATCAGCCAAAGGAGGTTGAACTCTGCCTGCAAAATCTCTCCATTTTTGTGCGTACTCTTTAAAGCCTTCCTCAGAACCCATGGACATACTCTATAGTTGCATGTGGGTTGGTGCCAAATCAGAATTGTATTGATACTGTTCATAGAAATTTGTAGCCAAATCTTCCCAGGTATGGATATTGGTACCTTCAAGTTGATAATACCATTCTAGTTGTGTTCCAGACAGACTCTCTTGAAAGAACTGCAACCATAATTTCTTATCAGCAGTGTGTGGTTGAATTTTCCGAACATATGATCTCAAATGCAGCTTCGGGAAAGAAACGCCATCATACTTGGCAAAGGTAGGAAATTTGAACTTAGGAGGAATGACGACTCCTAAGACTAAACCCAAATCTTCAAAGTTCAAGCCATGCACCTTCTGGATCTCCATAGCTTTCAGACACTCTTCTAACAACTTATACTTCTCGTCAGCAGGGGGATATTGTTCATCCAAATAATTATCTTCCTCTTTATTAGGAAACTTATCATAACTAAGGTTGTTTCTTTCAGTTTTAACACTTCTACCATCTTCATCTTGGTTGTCATCTTTGTCCGATGGGATATCAAGATCTTGAGCTTGCTTGACTGGACCTCTGAACCTCCTCTCCATGTTAAGGATGCCGATTGGTTTCTTTGTCTTCTTCTTCTTCCCATTGTCGATGAGCGCCTTCATTTCTTCTCGCCCTTAGGCTAAGTTTAGGAACATCTGTTGGAAATGGGTATTCTGAGCCTAGAGATCTTTGACTGTCTGTTCAATAGCCATTTTCTGCCTTAAATAAACAGCAAGAAGATGAGAAAACATGTCTTGGAAACCTGATATGTAATAATATGTATGGTATGTAGATGCATATGAAATTTTTTCAAGGACCTCATGGGATTTAAATTTGTTAATAAAAAGGAAACAACAACAGAGATTCTTGTTAGTAAGTTCAAATTATAAACGCCTTTTAGGCTTACAATGAAAACCAAAAGAAGGGTTACAAAGGAATAAATGATGACTCAAGTCTCCCATGGACGCTTCATCTTTGTGTTGACATATGCATTAAGGCTCTTCTCTTCGTGAAGGTGTTTGGTCAGTTCTAATAATTTCTTCTCACTAGCATAGAACTGAGTCTCAAAGGTGTCCCTTTCTTCTTTCAGTTGAATCCAAGACTTTTGTAGCTCTTCAAGGTCAGCAGGCATATTTGGATGAAGAATGGTATGCCGAATATCTCCTTCAGCAACAGGCTCCACAATTACTGGTAGGACAGCAGGATATGGTATTATAATATTTTGAGCACGAGATCGCACCCATCTGAGGTAAGGCTTCAGAGGGATGGAGTTTTTATGTCCCAAACTCTTGCTATCAATCTTATTCACCATGCCCCAAGTATGTATAAACCTTTGACGGTAACCTTGAGGATCATTCTCGTAATAGAATACAATACCCTAGATGAGCATATCATGAGGACCATCTCTTCAAGAATTACCAAATTGATGTAGAGCTAGGGAAGGGTTGTAAGTGATACCTCGCCTTATGCCAAGGAGTGGCACATTAGGGAATTCCTCACAGCGGTCAATAATAGTGATATCCTCCTGAGATCGGGAACACCAATAGATATATGAATGAGAGAGTGACATCATCCTTTAAGAACACCTCAAACCTTGTTCATTCTTTATCACTGATCATGGAAGGTACGAAATAAACCACCTGGATAGTAAAGATATGCAATACATAAGAGTCCCTCACTTTCTCATAGTACAAGTGTCAAGAGAATGCAAAATATCTCCAAGCAAAGTAGGCACAGGATTATGAGTAAGAAATATTTTATTGGTGTTCACATCTATGAGTTGGTCTGGATTAGGGAATAGTACTAGACCATAGATCAACAGAGCCAAGATCTCCTAGAAAGCATGAAAACTCTTAACATCCAGAAACAATTGAGCCTTCTCTATCAGAAATTTAGCAAGAAGGCCCTTGACTCCATTTCTTGTTTCCCAATTAGATACAATGTTGAATTGCCTCAGATGTAAGGTTACTGCAATATCTCCAGGTTTTGGAACTTTATCTAAACCAGCGAAGGGTGTCTGATCAAGAATAGGTACTCCGAGTAGCTTAGAGAACTCTTCCACTATGGGTGCCAACTGATAATCTGGAAAGTTAAAACAGTGATGCTCAGGATCAAAGAACTGGAATAGAACACTCATCATGTCTTCTTTAAAACTTGACGTAACCAAACTGAGTAGATAACAATGCCTTTTGGTGAACTGGGAGTTTTTGGGATCCTTTGAGACTAAATCCTTAAGCTGGGAAGGTACCCTTACAAAGTTGGTATGGATAGTGTTTCTGCGAGCAAAAGCCATAACCTACAACAAAGAACAAAGATAAATCCCTAGGTCCTTGAAATGGTTAGAGAAAATGTTATGTTATGATGATATGATGATATGATGTTATGATGCCAGGTTCATGTTAGATAAGTAGAAAACACACACAAGTCACACAAGAGCCTTAGGTTTAAAGGCCTGCATGAAGTCCATAGGTAAGTACCCTTCCTCATTGAAGTTAAGTTGGATCAACCTGTCCTAAAATAGTAACTAGGTTCTAGGAATCTTATATCACCTTTCTTTCTCGCAGGCTTTACTTTAGCATGGCAACAGGCTTGCCACCAAAACATCTTGAAATTCAAATCTCAATGAGAGTAGTTTCGAGTATTAACCAACCTTGGAATGCACCAAAGTTGGCTATCTCACTGCCTTCTAATGGCTAAGATGGGTCAATTAAGGTTCTAAAAGTAAGTTAGTTTTAATGACACCATGCGGAAGCCTAATGTCATCCTTGACCGAATAAAGAAACATCAGTACAAACCAAAGTGTCACACTAATTGTAGACATCATCTTAACCATATTGGTCTATGCCGTACAACCTTATAATATATTGCTACTAACCTAAGGCATCCCTAGATCCGAGTGTAGGGTCTTACAAGAAACTAAATTCAAATAAACCCTTGCAGTAAAGAAAGAAAAACATACAATTAAAAGCAAGTAAAGTGATCTTAAACTCTAAGGCAACCCCTCTTCTTTAAGTAGTAATTCCCAGCAGAGTCGCCAGTTCTGTAATATGGAGGGAGAAATTACTTTTTGGTTTTATCCAAATGTGCGGATAGCTAGAGTAGCCATCAACTTTTCTTTTATCCAATATTTAAGAAAGGTGAAAAGAACAGGAAAGACCTTTGATAGATTTTGAGTTCAGGGGGGTAAGATATGAAAAGGGGAGGTGTTGGCACCCTTTTCATCTGTAGTTATCTACGGGCTCTTAATTACTTATCTCACTTTTAAAATATTTCTTTATGTTGTACCCCAAAATCTTCCCTCTCATATTTCTCAAAGCATTCATTCAAGTCTCTTTAAGTAGTCAAGATACTAAAGGGTTGACTAGTCAAGATGCACCTCCTAAACCAAAGGCCTACAACTAGGGTTTAGAGTTTATCAAGGAAATGTGGTTTGAAAAGGTCCCAAGTGGTTTCCATGGTTCTTTATAGGTCCTCAAAGAGGTCCATGTCAAGTTTCAAGCCCTATATCACAAATATGCTCAGTCAATGGCTCAAATGTTTGAAAATCAACTATATTGGTCAAAAAGTCAAATATGGTCAACATACAGTCAAACTTCAAGATTTTTCATCAACATTTACAAGTGATATTCATTATTTTATCAAGGGTTGATCATGATTCCCCAAGGAAAGTCCTCAGATCATCAAAAGTCAAGAATTGCCAAATTAGGGTTTCCTTAGGAGAAGTCAACTAAACTTTGACCAGACATAACTTTCACATGCTTCATAAAATTTTCCCCAACCAAATCTCATTTGGAAGAAAACTCAATTCTATACAACTTTTCTTTTATACTTAAGTCCAAAAAATGATTCATTTGGAAGATATGACCTCATACATTATAGGTCATTTTCAAAAGTCAACAAAAGACACTTTTTGTCAAGGCAACTTACATCATGATAATGTCTTCAAAAGCAAAAATGATCAACATAGAGATTGTATACGACATCTTGAGATTTCCAAAAAGCCTATGATTATCTTTAAAATTTGAAAATTGAGCAAGTTATGAGTTGCACAAGTTGGGGAATTTTATAGAAATTCATGAAGTGCAAATTGAGCAAAATTGCAATTTTGAACTAATGAGCCTACTTTTTGGACTTAAAACATGCCCATAACATCTTATAGGACCTCTAAGTCCATTTATACATGACTTCAATTTTTATTCATATTCATCTTGATTTTATTTAATTTAAAATTGAATAAATTGAATAAAATCACAAGAAAATCATGGGTTATGCATATGGGCTGGATTTGATCTACTTTGGAGCCCATTAATTCGTGCGAGATACATACAAGCTGTCTAGGTTCATGCAAATTCAAAAATGGAAAGAGATGTCTCATTTTTGGCAATTTTTTTATGTGTTTTATCTTGTTTTATTAAGGCCATCAAAGCTTGATTCTTTACCATATTTGTTCACCTCCTCTCTTCCCTTTATAAATACACAATATTAAAAGCACAAAGGACCATGAAATTTCTACATGTAAAAGCTCTCCTAAAAAATTAATGAATTGGTGCAAGTCACATCTTAAAGTTTCAGCCTCTCTCAATTGAAACCAAGCCTCAAGCCATCCTCCTAAAGTCCCCAGGAGTTTTTACAAGGCCCAAGATCAGTCCATCACAAGCCTATAACGTCCCCATTTAATAACATCAGTTTGGTAATGTTTAAAATTTTGAATTTCTGATTTTAAACACAATTCATGGCATGCTAACATTTGTTTGAGTTTATATGAATCTATAGATTAGGTATGAGTGGGACCAAATATGCGCATCATGCACCTCCAGTTCCTGACCATCAGATTTCATCAGGCTAGATTCAAAGCCTCAAAGGCGCGTCCCCATGATGAACCCCATGAAGCGTCCCTCACTAGATCTCCAGGCTTCTAGGCCCTATTGCTAATAGGCTTGAAATTTTTTTTCTATTTCATACCCTCTAACTACTTTTTGCAGTGCTTGACCCATTTTCTTTTTCTTTTTTTTGTTGTTTTATTTATTTAGTTTTCTTTAAATGTTTTTTTTCTTTTTATGAACATAAAAAATCAGAAAATCACAAAAAAATAGTAAATTTAAGTTTTTATTAATTAAATTAATCAATCATTTAATCACCTTTTTTTAATTAAATAACTAATTAGATTTAGGTTCTCATTAATTTAATTATTATTTTTAATAAAAAAACTAAACAACAAAAATATTTCTTTTATCACTTAGAATTTTTAGGGTTTTAGATTTTACCTATTTTCCATTCTCCGCGCATTTACTTATTTTTGCATTAACATATTATTGTAACTATCAATGGGATGTAATAGCTTAACTAGGACTATTTATTCTTTATTTCCCCATTTTTGACTTGTAATTCCCCCCCATCCCGAAGCGATGTAATAGCGTAGATTCAATTTACCGCACTTGTATATATTTAACTGCTACAGGTATGCTAATAGGCTTGTATAGAAATATTAAAATAAAATGCTAGATTAATTAATTTCAAGACAAATAACTGAAAAATAACACACTTCACACACGCGCACCTCTGAGGTACTTCCACTTGTTGCCTTCATAAAAACAAACAGTCATGTCCCTCGAACGTGGGACACTTTAGCAAATATCCTCGGTTAAAAAGATCGTAGTCCCTTGATGACCCTTTTGGTGCTGCCTTCGGTAAACGATCTAGTCCCTTACGATAAAATTGCTAAAGCGTCTTACGAGCGGCCTTCGTGACTGTACGATGAACCTCGTCTGTCCCTCAAACATCCAATGTTAGGGCTACCTACCAACTAATGGTAGGGTAGCACTATCTAAAGGAAAAGACGAAACGAACAAAGACTATTCGAGTAGGTAGACTGCTTATAGTTGCTTGCTCACAAAATAAAACAATTCTTCACACATAAAATTTTCTCTAAAATACTTTCAAATGCAAAAAACATTGTGTATATGTTCTCAAAGATACGAGAAACATTACAAATTTCACCGTACTAAGGCATGTTTTCAAAAATATTTTCAAACACACAACACGAAGCATTTTCAAAAATGAGCTAGCAATTAAGAGTCTGTAGATAACTATGGATGGAAAGGGTTCTAATACCTTCCCTTTCCATAACCTACCCCTCGAACTCAAAATCTTTAAAAAAGTTATTTCCTGTTCTTTTCACCCTTTCCTTTATTGGATAAAAGAAAAGTCGGTGGCGACTCTTGCTTACCGCAACATTTGCGATAAAATGCAAAACCAGTAAAGTCAATTCTCCCACCGTATTACATAATTGGCGACTCTGCTGGAAATATTGACACTAAAAGTGGGGTTACCTTAGAGATGGTTCACATTTAAATGCTTTACCTGTTTGACCTGCTTACTTTAAATTTTGGGTTATGTTTGGTTATTCTTGTATAGATCCTATACCCGGATCTGGGGCACATTAGGTAAGTAGCAATAGATTGTGGGGACTATGTAGCGTAATACCGACATGGTTGAAGCAATGGCTACATTAGCGTGACGCATTTGCTGGTACCTGTATCCCTTGAGTCCAGTCAAGGAGAATATGGGGTCGTTGTAGGGTGTCATAAAGCACTAACTGACCGTAGAACCTTAGTTGAACAACTTAGCCATTAGAAAGTAGTGAGATAGCCGGCTTTGGTGCAAGACTAAAGTTGGTTGATACTCGATGCTACACTCATTGAGATTGGACTTTCGGGACATTTCGGTCGCTAATAAAGAAGCTTGTGCTGAAAAAATGCCCGAAAGAAAGATCGGTGATATTGACACCTATAGAACCCAGTTACTTCTTTTAGGACAAGTTGAACCAACTAAACTTCAAGAGGGTACTTACCTATAAACTTCATGCAAGCCTGAATCTAAGGCTACTTGTGTGACTTGTTTGCATTCACTATCTAACAACTTGAACTCCTTGTAGGGCTTGTTTGTATTCATTATCTAACGACGTGAGTTCCTTGCAGGACTTGTTTGTAGTCATTATCCAATAACCTAGACTTCTTGCAAGACTTACTTCTTTACGTCACCTTGCACTTTTGTTTGGTGCATAGCATACACATCATGACATCATGCTATAGCATTTTCATTATCTACTTCAAGGATCTCAAAGGGCCTTTGGTGCAGGTTATGATGAACCAGACGTCTAGCAAAGGGCAAGAGGATTTATTTTCCTCTAGCCAATGTCGTCAAAGCATAATGTCTTGAGTCAGAGGCTATGACCCACTCGACATGGTGAGCTTGATTCTCGTAGAAGGACATTCAATGATACGAAGTTCTCTAATCAAAGTTGCAATCAAAATTCAAACATCTTCTTGTGTTTACCCCACGAGATCCTTGAAAATATTGCATGCATGTCATTACATAACAGGTATTCTCAAGACAGGTTTCTCATTTTCTCGTTGTTTATTTTAGCCAGGAAGATGGCTCCCAAACAGAATGACAGAGATCTCCAAACTCAAGATGCTCAATTCAAGGAAATGTTCCTGAATCTATCCAAGGGGCAAGAAGAATTGAAAGCACTCCTCTCTGGGAACTTGACCAAGAAAAATCCTGACAATAACAAGGATGACGAGTTGGAACAACTGCTAGATGAGAAGGAAAGGATGAGAATCCAGATGAATAGTCAGATGGCTCTTATCCAAAATTTATCTCAGGGACAAGAAGAGTTGAGGATTCTCATCATCAAACTTCATCAGGACATATACGACCTTCTGGGGTAAACTGCTAGAATTTGGGGCCTAGTCAATGATCAACCTCTCTTGGTAGACATGGAATTGGGTGACATGGTCATGCAGGAACATGTTTAAAATAAACTCAGGAGCAGTGAAATTCAGGGGACTACATCTTCAAGTACTCATAAGAGATCATACAACATAAAGAAGGAGTCAGTATTGTGTACAACCAGAAGGATCGTAATAAGAGTGATCTCAACCAATCTGTAGGGGAAATGCGGACCTCTAATCCAGTACCAGTGCAACATAAATGACAAGGCAATCAGCATAAGCAGGACACACCCAAAAGGCAATTCACCAAAATCAACATGTCCTTGGCACAAGTATTGCAACACATGTTAATGATGGAGTTGATTACGTTGAAGGATCCTCCTTGGAATCCCAAGACCTCCTCTCCTCGGTACAATCCTAATGTGAGATGCGCTTATCATTCCAATAGTCCTGGGCATGACACTAATAGTTGTTGGGAATTGAAAAATAAGATTCAAGACTTGATCGAAGAAGGAGTGTTGGAGTTCACACAAGATGGTAAGACTTAATTCTTTTGTCATCTCTCAAAGGCACACTATATGAAGTGACGAGTTCAGATGAAAAGGCTTTTTGTTCATTAGAATCTTCAAATTGTAATTTTCTTTTGATTGTTCAAATACTTATTTTATGTCAAACTTGGCTATTCCATTAATGCATTGCATATGTTTGTCTTGAATTAATCCATTCATTTTCACTATACTGAAACTATGCTTTTACTTCCTTTTTGTGATATTCAACTCTCAATTGTAAGCTATAATCCTTTAGAGGGAGGATGACGAAAATAATACCATAATCTCATACAGTATGCTTTTGAACAGACCTTTCTGACAATGTACAGGTGTTGTTTCAAATCCTAAACAGTGGAGTTATAAGGAAGATAATACCTAGTCAACCCCTGTGAGCCTAAGAAGTATGAGTTTTCTTTTTCACGCAAATTGAAACCTTTAATCATAACCTTGGACAAGGTAGTTTCTCAGTTAATTCAAATGAGCATTCAGTCGTAAGCTCTACCTTCATACATGAAGAATAGTGTCGAAGATTCTCTTCTAAATCAAAAGACGGTGATGGTTCCCCGTAATCACTAAAACAGGAAGTCATTATTTTTCAAAAGAAAAGCCCGTAAAGTCAAAACCTATGAAGGAGACATAAGAAAAAAATGGGCATCCCGCTGACAGTAATCACAAAAGAAACATTTCAGGCAAAAGGTAGGGATAATAAAATAAAATAAAATAGGTGGCTACAAATCCTCAACAAAATAAAAAATGTTACAAAAAAACAGATGAATGACAGCCTTCTCAAATAAACTTTCGGTATCCGAACCATCACCGGAATATCAGGGAAAAGATTCCAGACTCAATTGGGATCTAAACACACAATTAACTTAGTATAGGACCGAAGAATATCATGAAGAACGGGTTGGGTACAAATAAAGGTTGAGCATTTATCCTTTGTTTCTTAAACTATGAACCAGGCCACGTTACAACCCTTAAAAGTCCTAACTGAAGCATGGGTTAGTTCGAAAGAATATTGTTACAAAAGGTATCCTGACAACTGTAAGGTTTACTATAAATCCAGAGTTGAATTCATATTCTTATAAAATTATGTTTGTTTACTAAAAATGCATTTTTAAAACTTCAAGACATACATAAGCTTTGCATTTTAAATGTCATTGTTTGCATATGACTAATTGTTCGACAGCAGAGAAATTCGCACGACGAATATTTAATGAATAAAATCCTCTCAATGAAAATAATCAACTCATATGGAAAGACATCTCCAGTAACATGCCTTTCATAATCAAGGGGCATGCCATGGTGTCTAACTGATCTGAGGGCAGTCGAGTCAAGATTCAAGGAATCTCTCAAAAGTGCCGAATAGCCATGGGCAGACCTCCATCTAAATCACTTGGGGCATTGAACATGAGTTCTAGAAAAGGGCCACGTACGATCAAGCAAACATTTTATGGCAGTGCTACAACACTTACTACTATGGACAATGACAATTCTCCACACCCTGTAAATGCATACATAGTCAGAAAATACTACGCATAAAAAAAGACCCGCTAGGTTGACTGGCCTAGGAAAAATAAGGGCATCCCAACGAACCAAAAAAGTTCGGGCAAATATTAGGAATATACAAATAAAATTGTACACCTGGAAAGTCGAAAACCTGAAAAGGGGGCTTGGGCAAAAGGGGTATTCCGGTGGACTGAAAATCTAAAAGGAAAGTCCAAGCAAAAGTTAGGGATTAAAATGTACGACTATGTCTTGTCATCTCGTCACTTGTCTATCAGTAGAAGACTTATCTCCCAGATCAACATTCACCAAGGGCTCTAGAAGTATAGGTATGTTCAAGTCTCCAAGGATTCCCACAGATCCACTTCCATGAGATTATCCCCACAGAGTAATCTTCACAAGTTCATACATTCCCCGAAATTGCCACGATAGATCACTCTGGCTAATAAGGAGTATGATTTTCTCCCAGAAATATCACCAACCTACGGAGTTCCAATCAGTAAAGTTCATGGAGTTTCTCTTCCCCAGCTGAGCTTGTTCCTCTAAGGTTTTAAAACCCCCTTTCAGACTTCTATTCTCCAGAAGAGTTCATTTGCTTAACAAGGGTGTTTCCTCAACAAGAGTATTTCCCCAATAGGGTTTATTTCCCCAACAGTTTATCATTTCTAGATACAGTTCAGATACAATCTAGATATAGATTCATTCTGACACTCATTCCAGATCCATTTCTAGATACAGTTCAGATACAATCTAGATATAGATTTATTCTGACACTCATTCCAGATCCACTTCGATATACAGTGCAAATACAATCAAGATACAGATTCATTCTGACACTCATTCCATATCCATTTCTAGATACAGTTTAGATACAATCTAGATACAGATTCACTCTGGCACTCATTCCAGGAACTCTTCTAGATACATTTCAGATACAATCTAGATATAGATTCATTCTGACACTCATTCTTGATTCTCTTCTAGATACAGTTCAGATACAATCTAGATACAGATTCATTCTGACATTCATTCCAGGCTCTCTTCTAGATACAGTTCAGATATAATCTAGATACAGATTCATTCTAGCACTCATTCCAGATTTCTCGTCCATATACAGTTCAGATACGATCAAGATACAGATCCATTCTGATACTCATTCAGTACATCTTTCAGATATGTTTTAGATATAGTCCAGATATGGATATCATTCTGATACTCGTCCAATACATCTTCAGATACAATCAAGGCATAGATTTATTCACAACACTCCGCAGCTTGAGTATGCTTTTACCATAAATCATCGGCTAAAATCCTCTCTCTAGTGAAGTTGCCACTATCCCTAGTGAAGCTGCCACTATCCCCAGAGAGTTGCTATGGAACCTAGAATTCAATCAAATACCAGACAACCATATCTAGTCCAGATAAGTCGGAAGGATATCCGCCTCTTTCTTCCCCAGTCAGGGTATAAACTCCCCAACAGAGCAATGAACAACCAATGTTCTTGAAATTTTCTCCCCAAGCAGGAATTAACATTCTCCAGCCGAGTTTCCTCAAAGCCAAAATCAGAAATCAATGTTCCCCAGTGGATTTTCCTCAAAACAGCAAGTAGGAATCCCCAGCGGAAACAATTCCCAGAAGATTGAAGATTACACATACTCTTCATCCCCATCAAAAGTCTGGGATTTACTTTCCCAGGAAAAGATGCTGCTCAAGTTTACAAATGCACTCCAATAACATGTCACATTCATACATCATTGACCAAATATCATAGCATATGCATATGAAACGCATATAGCAAAATCTCATTTATTTTGAGAACATCATTACACAATGCATTTCATACATCATGACATTGCATACAACTAACTCTTTACCTTTTCAGGAAAGATCAGTCAACAGACAAATATCATCAACCTCTTACATGGCCTGACAATCTTCTCAAAGGCTACATGTGACGAAGAGTTATTTCAGCAGTTTCTTCATAAGGTCATTCTCAAAAAGACTTCTTCTGATATGGGTTCATCTCATCCAGTTAATGACAGGAGAAAGACCTCTTCTGGTATGGGTTCATCTCTTCCAATTAATGACAAGCGAAAGACTTCTTCTGGTATGGGTTCATCTTTTCCAGTTAATGATAGGCGAAAGACCTCTTCTGGTATGGGTTCATCTCTTCCAGTTAATGATAGGAGAAATACCTCTTCTGGTATGGGTTCATCTCTTCCAGTTAATAACAGGCGAAAGACCTCTTCTGGTATGGCTTCATCTCTTCTAGTTAATCACAGGCGAAAGACCTCTTCTGGTATGGGTTCATCTCTTCCAATTAATGATAGGCGAAAGACCTCTTCTAGCATGGATTTATTCTTCCAATTAATCATAGGAGAAAGACCTCTTCTAGCATGGATTTATTCTTCTAGTTAATGATAGGCGAAAGACCTCTTCTAGTATGGGTTCATCTCTTCCAAGTGATGACAGTTGAAAGACCTCTTCTGGTATGGGTTCATCTCTTCCAGTTAATGACAGGCGAAAGACCTCTTCTGGTATGGGTTCATCTCTTCTAGTTAATCACATACGAAATACCTCTTCTAGTATGGGTTCATCTCTTCCAGTTAATCACAGGCGAAAGACCTCTTCTGGCATTGATTTATTCTTCCAGTTAATCACAAGCGAAAAACCTCTTCTGGCATGGATTTATTCTTCTAGTTAATGAAAAGCGAAAGATCTCTTCTGGCATGGATTTATTCTTCCAGCTAATCACACGTGAAAGACCTCTTATGGTATGGGTTCATCTATTCCAGTTAATGACAAGCGAAAGACCTCTTCTGGCATGGATTTATTATTCCAGTTAATCACAGGCGAAAGACCTCTTCTTGAATGGATTTATTCTTCCAGTTAATGACATATGAAATACCTCTTCTGGAATGGATTTATTCTTCCAGTTAATCACATGCAAAAGACATCTTATAGTATGGGTTCATCTCTTATAGTTAATGACAGGCGAAAGACCTCTTCTGGTATGGGTTCATCTCTTTCATATAATCATCAGCGAAAAACCTCTTCTGGTATAGGTTCATCTCTTCCAGTTAATGACAGGCGAAAGACATCTTCTGGCATTGATTTATTCTTCCAGTTAATCACATGCAAAAGACCTCTTCTAGTATGGGTTCATCTCTTCCATATAATGGCAAGAGAAAGACCTATTTTGGTATGTGTCCATCTCTTCCAGTTAATGACAGGCGAAAAACCTCTTCTAAAATGTGTTCATCTCTTCCAGTTAATGACAGGAGAAAGACCTCTTCTGGTATGGGTTCATCTCTTCCAGTTAATGACAGGCGAAATACCTCTTTTGGTATGGGTTCATCTATTCTAGTTAATCACATGCGAAAGACCTCTTCTGGTATGGGTACATCTCTTCTAGTTAATCAAGGGATAAAGACCTCTTCTTGTATGGGTTCATCTCTTCCAGTTAATCACACGCGAAAGACCTCTTCTGGTATGGGTTCATCTCTTCCAGTTAATTACAAGCGAAAGACCTCTTCTGGCATGGATTTATTCTTCCAGTTAATCACAGGCGAAGGACCTCTTCTGCAATGGATTTATTCTTCCAGTTAATGACTGGAGAAAGACCTCTTCTAGCATGGATTTATTCTTCCAATTAATTACAGGCGAAAGACCTCTTACGGTATGGATTCATCTCTTCCAGTTAATGACAGGCAAAAGACCTCTTCTGGTATGGGTTCATCTCTTCCAGTTAATGACATACGAATGACATCTTCTGGTACGGGTTCATCTCTTCCAGTTAATCACATGCAAAAGACCTCTTCTAGCATGGATTTATTCTTCCAGTTAATCACATGAAAAAGAACGCTTCTGGTATGGATTCATCTCTTCCAAGTAATGACAGGTGAAAGACCTCTTCTGGTATGGGTTCATCTCTTCCAGTTATTGACATGCGAAAGACCTCTTTTGGTACGGGTTCATCTCTTCCAGTTAATCACATGCAAAAGACCTCTTCTGGTATGGGTTTATCTCTTCCAGTTAATGACAGGTGAAAGACCTCTTTTGGCATGGATTTATTCTTCCAGTTAATCACAGGCGAAAGACCTCTTCTGGTATGGGTTCATCTCTTCCAGTTAATCATAGGCGAAAGACCTCTTCTGGTATGGGTTCATCTCTTCCAGTTAATGACTAGAGAAATACCTCTTCTGGTATGGGTTCATCGCTTCCAATTAATCACAGGAGAATGACCTCTTTTGATGGAGATTTATCCTTTCAGTTAAAAATAGGCAAAAGACCTCTTTTGTTTCAGATTTAATCAACCAAATATTTATTCTAATACTTCTTCCAGTTGAATTCAACACTTATTTTGTATGGCATCTATAAGCCCATCACCGAAAACTCTCTGTCACTTCTCCAAATGGCATCTAAAATCCCATTCCTGGTATACTCAACCAATAGTATTATTTCTTGCAGAAGCGAGTGCAAATTTCTGGGCACTTAGGTGTTCAATCATCTTTTACATTCAAGTCACGAATGGCGGACATGCCAATATAACCCTTCAGGTTTAAGAAGATTGAACAGGGGAAGCTATTGTACCCCAAAATTTTCCCTCTCATTTTTCTCAAAGCATTCTTTCGAAGCTCTTCAAGTCGTCAAGACACTCAAGGGTTGACTAGTCAAGATGCACCTCTTAAACCAAAGACCTACAACTAGGGTTTGGAGTTTCTCAAGGATATGTAGTTTGCAAAGGTCCAAAGTGGTTTCCATGGTTCTTCATAGGTCCTCAACAAGGTTCAAGTCAAGTTTCAAGCCCTACATCACAAGTTTGCTCAGTCAAGGGCTCAAATGTTTGAAAATCAATTGTATTGGTCAAAAAGTTAAATATGGTCAACATACAGTCAAACTTCAAGATTTTTGGTTAACATCAACATTTTGAAGAGATATTCATCATTTTATCAAGGTTTGATCATGATTCCCCAAGGTAAATCCTCAGATCATCAAAAGTCAAGAATTGCCAAATTAGGGTTTCCTTAGGAGAAGTCAACTGAACTTTGACTAGGCATAACTTTCACATGCTTCATCAACTTTTCCCCAACCAAAGCTCATTTTGAAGAAAATTCAATTCTCTACAAGTTTTCTTTTCAATTCTGGAAAATGCTTCATTTGGAAGATATGACCTCATACATTATAGGTCATTTTCAAAAGTCAACAAAAGACACTTTTTGTCAAGGCAACTTACATCAAGATAATTTCTTCAAAAGCAAAACTGATCAACATAGAGATTGTAGAGGACATCTTGAGATTTCCAAAAAGTCTAAGATCATCTTCAAAAGTTGAAAATTGAGCAAGTTGTGAGTTGCACAAGTTGTGGAATTTTGAAGAAATTTATGTGCAAATTGAGCAAAATTGCAATTTTGAACCAATGAGACTACTTTTTGGACTTCAAACATGTCCATAACATCTTAGAGGACCCCTAAGTCCATTTATACATGGCTTTGATTTTTATTCATATTTATCTTGATTTTATTTAATTTAAAATCAAATAAATTGAATAAAATCACAAGAAAATCATGGGTTATGCATATGGGCTGGATTTGATCCACTTTGGAGCCCATTAATTCGTGCCAGATACATACAAGCTGTCTAGGTTCGTGCAAATTCGAAAATGGCAAGAGATATCTCATTTTTGGTAAGTTTTGAATGTGTTTTATCTTTTTTTGTTAAGGCCATCAAAGCTTGATTCTTTACCATGTTTGTTCACCTCCTCTCTTCCCTCTATAAATGCACAAAATTACAAGCATAAAGGACCATGAAATTTCTACATGCAAAAGCTCTCCAAAAGCTATCCAAAAAAACTCTCTAAAAGCTCTCCAAAAACTCTCCAAAAAAATCAAAAAATTGGTGGAAGTCATATCTCAAAATTCCAGCCTCTCTCGATTGAAACCAAGCCTCAAGCTATCCTCCTGAAGTCCCCAGGAGTTTTTACAAGGCCTAAGATCAGTCCATCACAAGCCTAGAATGCCCCGGTTTGATAACACCGATTTGGTAAAGTTTAAAATTTCAAATCTCTGATTTTAATCACATTTCATGGCATGCTAACATTTGTTTGAGTTTATATGAATCTATAGATCAGGAATGAGTGAGACGAAATATGCGCGTCATGCACCTCCAGTTCCTGACCACCAGATTTCATTAGGCTAGATCCAAAGCCTCAAAGGCGCGTCCCCATGATGAACCCCGAGAAGCATCCCTCACTGGATCTCTAGGCGCCTGGGCCCTATTGCTAATGGGCCTAGGATTTTTTTGCTATTTCACACCGTCTAACTACTATCTGCAGTGCCTGGACCATTTTCTTTTTCTTTTTTTTTTTGTTGTTTTATTTATTTAATTTTCTTTAAGTATTTTTTTCTTTTTATGAACATAAAAAATCACAAAATCACAAAATATTGTAGATTTATGTTTTTATTAATTAAATTAATCAATCTTTTAATCATCTTTTTTCAATTAATTAACTAATTAGAATTAGGTTCTCATTAATTTAATTATTATTTTTCCTAAAAAATAAAACAACAAAAATATTTCTTTTATCACTTAGAATTTTTAGGGTTTTAGATTTTACCTATTTTCTGTTCTCCGCGTATTTACTTATTTTCGCTTTATCATATTATCGTAACTGTCAATGGGATGTAATAGCTTAACTAGGACTTTTTATTCTTTATTTCCCCATTTTGGTTTGTCATTCTCCCATCTCGAAGTTATGTAATAGAGTAGATTCAATTTTTTGAACTTTATTTTTTGCACTTGTATATATTTAACTGCTAGATGTATGCTAATAGTCTTGTATAGAAAGACTAAAAGCAAATGCTAGATAACTTGATTTCAAGAAAAATAACACACTTCACACATGCGCACCTCTAAGTACCTACACTTGTTTCCTTCGGAAAAACAAACAGTCATGTCCCTCGAACGTGGGACACTTTAGCAATGACCCGCAGTTAAAAAGATCGTATTCCCTCGATGACCCTTTTGGTTCTACCTTCGGTAAACGATCTAGTCCCTTACGATAAAATTGTTAAAGCGTCTTACGAGCTGCCTTCGTGATTGTACGATGACCCTCGCATGTCCCTCAAACATCCAATGATAGGGTTACCTACCAACTAATGGTAGGATATCACCATCTAAAGGAAAAGAGGAAAAGAATAAAGACTCTTCAAGTAGGTAGACCGCTTATAGTTACTTGCTCACAAAATAAAATAATTCTTCACACATACACAAACTTTTCTCTAAAATATTTTCAAAGACAAAAAACACTTTGTATATGTTCTCAATGATACGAAAAACATTACAAAGTTCGTCGTACTAAGGCATCTTTTAAAAACTATTTTCAAACACACAACACGAAGCATTTTCAAAAGTGAGCTAGCAACTAAGAGCCCGTAGATAACTACGGATGGAAAGGGTGCTAATATATTCCCTTTTCATAACCTACCCCCCGAGCTTAAAATCTTTAAAAAAAGTTCTTTCCTATTCTTTTCACCCTTTTCTTTGTTGGATAAAAGAAAAGTCGGTGGCGACTCTTTCTAACCACAACATTCGTGATAAAATGCAAAACCAGTAAAGTCAGTTCTCCTACCGTATTACACTTTGTGTGTGTGATTTGTTTGAAAATATTTTAAAATTGCCAATGTAAGGCTGACTTTGTAATGATTCCTGTACCAGTCCTCAAGAATGTATACAAAGTGTTATTTTTGAAAACATTTATTTGAAAGTGTAGTGTGAAAAAAAGTTTTGAGAAAAGTTGTGAGCAAACAATTAAGAGTTTCTTACCCGCTAAAGTCTTTCTTATTCTTTTCCTTCTCTTTTAGATATAGTACTATCCATACCATTAGTTGGTAGGTAGCCCTATCTATTGGATGTAAAGGGACAGACGTAGGGTCATCGTATGGTCATCGAAGGCAACATGTAAGGATACTTTAGCAATTGTGTCGAAGTGGCTACCATCATTTTGTAGGCAACTTGAAGGGACTAGATCATTTTGTATCGTAGGGACAATGATGATTTGATTGAGGGTCTATTTTCTAAAATATGCCTACTTTTGAGGGACATGACCAATATTTCGTAAGGCAACAAGAAAAGTCACCCTAAAGGTGCAAGTGTGTGAAGTGTATTGTTTTCAGTTATTTTATATTGAGAATTAGGGTTTTCTAGTTTCAATTATTAGTCTTGCCATACAAACCCTAATTATTAACAGTTAACAATATAAAGGGTGGAATGTAAAGCGCGGAAAATTAAACCTAAGCTATTACATCCTGTGAGCAGTTACATAATAGGAAAAAATGTGAAAAATATAAATCTAAGCTATTACATTAGAAAGTGCGACCTATACAATTTTCTATGAATTTAAAAAAAAAAGATAGAAAAAAAGAATATTAAAATGTTTTTTATGATTTGTTGTGAAGAATAATTTAAGTGATAATAATTAATAACCTAAATTATAATTAATTTTATCATTTAAAAAAGAAAGTTGATTAATTAATTAATTTAGGGTTAGAAAAGAAAAAGAAAAGAAATTAGATTAAAAGAAAATAGGGTAAAAATAAACTGCATGGGGTGGGTGTTGAACCCGTGCCCTCATGGTTTCACACTGCCCTGCTTGCCACTAGGCCAAGTGCTTGTTGATGTATGGAAATAGGAGTTGCACAATATATATGAAACATATGTTAGTTTGAAAAATAGCAAAAAAACATTGTAAGATGCAGGGATCAAACCCACGCCCTTAACGTTACACTCCTTTGCCTTAACCAATTGTGTTGCATTTACATTCGGTTAGACAATACAAACTGTAAGTGTTCAGTTATTGGCATGTTTTTTGGTAAAACCAGGTGTGTGAATGTCATGACTGATGTCATAACATTCCGGTTTATTAGGTACTTTATGCAAAAAAATTATGGCATACAGTAGCTACTGTTTATGACTGTGTATCTGAGCAATTTGCAATGATCACATTTATTGCCTTCTACCAAAATCAGTAAACAGGAATTCTGATGTCATAACAAATGTTAAGACATCCTGTACTGATCTAACAGTTATGCAGTTTGGTTAATTCTGAGATTTTTCAGGAAGTTGAGTCATTCTTTCCAGAACAGAATCTTGCGTGGACCTTAGGTTAACCTAGCTCAACCCTAATCTGGTTGATAAAGTCTTGTGACCAAGTCTTAAGGTTAACCCTAGATTTTTGTGGAAACCCTAACTGAAGAAACAGCTGCATATATATTCAACAGGAATGCTGGTTGCAAAGTATCTCTTTTTGATTGAAGATCAATTAGGAGCTGTATAGTTTTAACTGTTGTAATCCAAGCAATTATCATTGTGATAAGTGACTTGGAATAGGTTTTGATTGTAAGGGTTTTTGTATCACTCAAAGCTTTGAAGCAAGAGTGTTTGTGTCTCTTGACTAAAGCTTTGAAGCAAAGTCAAGTTAGGTTTATGTATCACTCAAAGCTGTGAAGCACGAGTGTTTGTGTTACTTGATTAAAAAGCTGTGAAGCATAATCAAGTGTACGTTCTGAAGAGTGTCTTCATTAATTCATTAGTCAATTGTTTTAAGTATCACTGCTGTGATTGAGGGGGAGTGAGTAGGAACTCAGGTTTAAGTTGAACTTAGATTGAAGTTGCATTGGATAGGTCTTAAGTGAAGGAGATAAACTGGTTGGTTTATTCCTGAATTAATATCTCTTATAGTGGATTTCCTCCCTGGCTTGGTAGCCCCCAGAGTAGGTGTTGTTTCACACTGAATTGGGTAAATAATTGACTGTGTTCTTTACTGTTTTTATTTACTGTCTTATAGAAAGTCAGATGGTGTCATAACATTCACTGTGACATTGAGTATCTGCTGCCAGAATTTCAATTGGTATCAGAGCAGGCACCCTGCCTGTATTACTGGGTGAGATCTAGGGATATCACTTTCTGGCACTATGGACAAAGAAGGAGTTTTTGGAAATAGACCACCCATTCTGGATGGAAAAAATTATGACTACTGGAAACCTCGTATGATTGCCTTCTTAAAATCTCTGGACAAAAAGGCTTGGAGAGCTGCTGACAAAGGATGGAACCATCCCACCATAACTGAGAAAGATGGGACAATCAGTCTGAAGCCTGAGGAAGAATGGAGCAAAGAAGAAGATGAGTTAGCCCTGGGTAATTCCAAAGCTTTAAATGCCTTGTTCAATGGAATTGATAGAAACATATTCAGACTAGTACATCAATGTGAATTGGCCAAGGAAGTGTGGGACACTCTCAAAACTACCCATGAGGGCACATCCAAAGTAAAAATGTCAAGGCTTCAGATGCTGACTACCAAGTTTGAGAACCTAAGGATGAAGGAAGATGAAACCATTCATGAGTTTCACATGAACATCTTGGAGATTGCCAACACCTCAGGAGCATTGGGAGAAAAGATGTATGAAGAAAAACTGGTGAGAAAGATTCTCAGATCCCTGCTTAAAAGATTTGCAATGAAGGTAACTGCTATAGAGGAAGCCCAGGATATCAGCAAGTTAAAGGTGGATGAACTCATTTGGTCTCTTCAGACTTTTGAAATGGGGATCAGTGACAATGTTGACAAGAAAAACAAGAGCATAGCACTTGTATCCAACACTGAAGATGAAAACAAGGAGGATGAAGAAGAAAATATTTCAGAAGCTATAGCCATGCTTGGAAGACAATTCAACAAACTCATCAAGAGAATGGATCCAAAGTCAAGGTCAAATGTTGAGAACATCCCCTCTGACATTATCAGATCTTATGACTCCAGCAGAAGACCAAGGACTGAAGAGAGGGGAAATCAAGGCAGAGGAATTCAATGCCATGGTTGTGAAGGATATGGGCATATTCGAGCTGAATGTCCTACCTTTCTTAAGAAACAAAAGAAAGTAATTACTGCTACCTGGTCTGACTGTGATTCAGAAAGTAATTCTGAAGAAGAATCTGCCAAACTAGTTACTGCACTAACTGGTGTTTGTACCTCTGAAAGTGACACTAGTGATGAGGAAGTGACATTTGAAGAACTGGATGATACTTATAAGAAATTGTGTATCAGAAGTGCTGAAGTCTGTGTGCAAAATGAGAGACAAACAAAACTCATCATGAAGTTGGAGGCTGAAAAAAGGGCAGACCTTGAAACTATAAGTCATCTAGAAGGGGAAGTTCAAGTGCTAAACTCAAAACTGAACCAGATGACCAAATCTGTCAAGATGCTGACAAATGAAACTGACAAATTGGAAGAAATCCTTCAGGTTGGACAAAATGTGGGAAACAAGTCTGGTCTAGGATTTGTGGCAGCAAAGAAATATGGTGCAGACAAGAAGAACAGGTCTGATAAACAAATGTCAAAGCAGATGTCACAACATAACACTCAACATCGGGAACAGAGAAATATGAAGAAAAAGTTCCAAAGATGGAGATGTCATCATTGTGGGAGGTTTGGTCACATAAAGCCTTTCTGCTTCAGATTATATGGATACCCTAATCAGAACCCAGGTGTCAAACCTAAGTCTAACAGGGTACCACATACTCTTCAATGGAAGAAAAAGGCTACTGCCCTGATAGCCCACACTTCCCTGAGAGTCTCTGCAAAGGAAGACTGGTACTTTGACAGTGGGTGTTCTAAGCACATGACTGGAATCAAGAACATTCTCAATAATGTTAAACCTCACACCACTAGTTATGTAACCTTTGGAGATGGTTCTAGAGGTGAAATCAAAGGAGTTGGTAATTTGGACTGCCCTGGAGTTCCAAATCTGAATGAAGTACTATTGGTAAAAGGCCTGACTGCTAATCTCATTAGTATCAGTCAATTATGTGATCTAGGATTCAAGGTCAACTTCTCAAAATCTGAATGTCTTGTAATTAATGAAAAACAAGAAGTTGTAATGAAAGGAGTCAGATCTAAAGACAACTATTACTTGTGAGAGCCTGAGAACACTAATTACTCCACTGTGTGTTCTATTGCCAAAGAAGAAAAAGAGGTGAAACTGTGGCACCAAAAACTTGGCCATCTTCATCTAAGAGGAATGAAAAGGATTATCTCCATGGAGGCAGTCAGAGGGATTCCAAGACTGCAAATTGATGAAGGGAGAGTTTGTGGTGAATGTCAAGTTGGTAAGCAGACTAGGATGTCACATCCAAAGTCAAGACATCTGACCACCTCTAAGGTTCTGGAACTTCTTCATATGGGACCAATGCAGGTGGAAAGACTTGGTGGAAAGAGATATGCCTATGTTGTGGTGGATGACCTTGAAGTTTTTAAAGAACTGTGCAAAAGAATTCAAAGAGAAGGGTGTATTGTCAGAATCAGAAGTGATCATGACAAGGAATTTGAAAACAGCAAGTTTAATAAGTTCTGTTCCTCAAAAGGAATTAGTCATGAATTCTATTCTCCTATAACTCCTCAACAAAATGGAGTTGAAAAGAGGAAAAATAGGATCATACAGGAATCTGCCAGAGCTATGATTCATGCCAAAAGAATTCCTTTTCAATTTTGTGCTGAAACTGAATACATTGCAGCTGATAGTAGCTGCTCTCAAATTATCTGGATAAAATAGATGTTCACTAAGTATAATGTCTCACAAGATGTTGTGACATTGTACTGTGACAATCTGAGTACAATCAATATTTCCAAGAACCCTATTCAGCATAGCAGGACCAAGCACATTGACCTTAAAAATTACTTTATCAGAGACCTTGTAGAGGAGAAGACAACTAAATTGGAACATGTTGCCATTAAGCTACAGCTGGCTGACATTTTTACCAAGGCTCTTGATGCAAATCAATTTGAAAACTTGAGGGGCAAGTTGGGTATTTGCCAACATGAGAAATTATAGCAATTAATTTTTCTCAAAACAAGGGTTGAAGGAGTTATTTTTGTTAAGTCTATTTTAAGTGGGTTAATCATATATTTCCCCAATTCTTTCAAAATTATTAAGAAGTTGAATAGACACACATTTGCCTCCTTCCTCTCTCGACTGTGCAACAACTCCCATTCTCTCAATCAAAGTTTTCTCTCTAGTTGGTACTGGTTTTCTAAGACTATCAAAATGTCTCAAACATCATCCTCATCCAAGACGACCGTTTCATCTTCATCATCTGATCAAGATTCTCGGGCAATCACCTCTTGCATGGATTCTGAAGTCCTGGAGATTACTCCTCTTAGAGAAATAGCAACTAACCCTTCCAAGGTCAAAAAGCTGAGAACAAGGCATGCAGGAAGGTCTCAGGCTACGTCATCCGGTAATCCCTCTCAACGTTCATCTTCTGTACCTAATAGGGAAGGATCAGCTTATGTACATCAAGCAATAGCTAGGCTTGTTACAAGAATCCTGAGTGAGAACCACTCTGTACCGGGGATTTCTGTTCCATTAAATCAAGAATCAGCAAGCCCAAATGTTGAAGCAAATCCAGATGTCTCTGAGAATGTTGAGACACCAAATGACAACATTCAAAAACCATCTGAAAACCTGGATGATATTCAGAACCCTTCAGAGAAGAATGTTGAACCACCTATTATTGATGTGGATGAGGAATACTCAGACAATGACCTAATTGCTAATATCAACCCTAACATAGCTAGGAGAATGATGAACAGGAAGGGTAATCAAGATGCTGCAAAATGTCTGACCAAAGAGAAACCTGCTGATAAGAAAACCAGGTCTGAAGGCAAGACTGGTGAAGAAACTGTGAAGACTGGACAGTCCAAAAGGAAGGTGAAAGCCCAAGTGCATACTGGGAGTCTCTCAAAGCCTTCAAGGCAACCAATAACAAAGAAGAGAAAAGAACCTGAGCCTACTGATTCTGATGAGGAATCAGAATTTGAAATTAATGCTGAAGACATTCCTCTCAGAAGGAAACTCCCTTCCAGCAAAATGGCTAGAGTTCCTGAAGTCCCCACTGACAACATTTCATTTCACCACCCTGAAAATGCCAACAGATGGAAGTATGTTTGCTTGAAGAGAATAGCCTTGGAAAGAGAACTAAACAATGGTGCCATGGATTGCAAGGAAATCATGGACCTGATCGAAGCTGCTGGACTAATGAAGACTGTGGTAAAATTTACCAAATGCTATGAAAATCTGGTCAAGGAATTCATAGTGAATTTGTCTAATGATTGTGCTGATGGAAGGTCAGCTGACTTTGAATGTGTATATGTGAGAGGTAGAAGGGTTAATTTCTCTCCATCTGAAATTAACAAATTTCTTGGAAGATCAAATGAGGCTTGCCCTGAACTGGAAGTTACTGACAATGAAGTCTGCCAAACTATCACAGCAAGACAAATCAAGTGCTGGCCCTCAAAAGGCAAGCTAAATGCTAGCAAGCTAAGCATAAAATTTGCCATCCTGCACAAGATTGGTGCAGCCAACTGGGTCCCTACAAACCATAAATCAACCATCTCTACAGGATTGGGGAGATTCATCTATGCTGTTGGTACCAGGACTGCATTTGACTATGGCAGGTATATTTTTGAACAAACTTTAAAACATGTTGGAAGCTATGCTGTTAAAGGCCCAATTGCCTTTCCCTCCCTTCTATGTGGAATCATCCTTGCTCAGTACCCTGATATCCTGGTGGAAAGAGACACTGCTTGCAAAAGAGCTCCTGCTCTTGGGTTACACTACAAGCTGTTTCAGGGATCTCATGTTCCTGACATTGTCATAACATCAGCTGAGACATCATCTGTAAAAACTCAGTCCAAGACATCTGATGTTATAGCTGTATTGAAAGAGACCTGCAAAGAGCTGGAGACAAGGAAAAAGACTCTAGAAAACCTAATTGCCAAATTAGAACAGGAGGAGACTGAAGGAAACAGAAGGGAAGAGGGTGCTGCTGAAGATCAGCTCAATGCTGAAGAAAGTAGCTCCTCTGAAGGTGACAGTGCTTAAAGTTTGGTGGAATTGACAAGCCTGATGCTGATGTTGTTGATGCAAGTGTTCTCAGATTTTATTTGTTGCTTTTCTTACTCATTTTGGATGACTGTATAACATTTAAGTACATGTATCTTTGGCCTATTTGTGGCTAAAGAGGGGGAGATATTTTGTGTTAATTTTTTGGTAGACACTATATTTTTCTGCAGTCATATTCATTCTGCTGCTCCAAATTCTCTGTTTGCTTAGGGGTTTTAGCCAAAAATCTGCCAAAGGGGGAGTTTGTAAGTGTTCAGTTATTGGCATGTTTTTTGGTAAAACCAGGTGTGTGAATGTCATGAATGATGTCATAACATTCCGGTTTATTAGGTACTTTATGCAGAAAAATTATGGCATACAGTAGCTACTGTTTATGAGTGTGTATCTGAGCAATTTGCAATGATCACATTTATTGCCTTCTACCAAAATCAGTAAACAGGAATTCTGATGTCATAACAAATGTTAAGACATCCTGTACTGATCTAACAGTTATGCAGTTTGGTTAATTCTGAGATTTTTCAGGAAGTTGAGTCATTCTTTCCAGAACAGAATCTTGCGTGGACCTTAGGTTAACCTAGCTCAACCCTAATCTGGTTGATAAAGTCTTGTGACCAAGTCTTAAGGTTAACCCTAGCTTTTTGTGGAAACCCTAACTGAAGAAACAGCTGCATATATATTCAACAGGAATGCTGGTTGCAAAGTATCTCTTTTTGACTGAAGATCAATTAGGAGCTGTATAGTTTTAACTGCTGTAATCCAAGCAATTATCATTGTGATAAGTGACTTGGAATAGGTTTTGATTGTAAGGGTTTTTGTATCACTCAAAGCTTTGAAGCAAGAGTGTTTGTGTCTCTTGACTAAAGCTTTGAAGCAAAGTCAAGTTAGGTTTATGTATCACTCAAAGCTGTGAAGCACGAGTGTTTGTGTTACTTGATTAAAAAGGTGTGAAGCATAATCAAGTGTATGTTCTGAAGAGTGTCTTCATTAATTCATTAGTCAATTTTTTTAAGTATCACTGCTGTGATTGAGGGGGAGTGAGTAGGAACTCAGGTTTAAGTTGAACTTAGATTGAAGTTGCATTGGGTAGGTCTTAAGTGAAGGAGATAAACTGGTTGGTTTATTCCTGAATTAATATCTCTTATAGTGGATTTCCTCCCTGGCTTGGTAGCCCCCAGAGCAGGTGTTGTTTCACACTGAATTGGGTAAACAATTGACTGTGTTCTTTACTGTTTTTATTTACTGTCTTATAGAAAGTCAGATACGGTGTCATAACATTCACTGTGACATTGAGTATCTGCTGCCAGAATTTCACAAACAAATAAATATAATACAAACCAATGGACCGGAGAGACGCCAGAGCCCTAGCTCCAGTCGCCTTTTTCGGCGAGATGATTCTTTATCCTGCAAAAATAACACGTGTTAGAGATCAAGAATGACCTTATCCCCCTAAATTGACCCTTGAAAATCCAATGGTGGCATTATATTTGGCTAATTCGACCTGTACAATGAGATACGATTAAAATAAAGCAAAATGGTTTAATAATGGTGATGAACCAATATGGCGTCATGGGCTTCACGTAAGGGATCAAACCTGCACTATTTTATCTCAGGAGCACATTAAAGTTGTTATTTTCAATCAAAGCATCATGAATATTAAAATACGAATTTCATAAAATGTGCAAAACCGACTATGTATGGTATGCACATTTTAGGCACCTTTGATCATCAAGAATGATCAAAACTTACTCTATAATACCTCATTAATCAATTTGAGTGGATGGCTTTCCTTGAGGATGGCTGAATGATGGATTTCGAATTCAACCTCTTCCTTGCAAATTTCAATCTCAAAACCCTTGTTTCTTGAGCAATTTTTTTATTCTCTTTTGGACATCATGTAAAATATATCTTTTGATTTTGTTTGAAAATAGATTGAAATCATACAAAACCATGAAGATTTGATTCAAGAATAGGTCTACACGACTTGTAGTGTGACCTTGGGCCTCCAAAATATTCAAATCACAAGCCTTTAATGCGTTATGCATTTATTTAATATTTATTTGATTTAATTTTGAATTTAAATGAATAAAAATCAAAATAAATGAAATAAAAATTAAAATGATGCATGAATGGACTTAGAGGTCCGTTATAAGGTCAATAACACGTTTGTACTTTAAAAGATAGGCCCATTAGCCCAAAAATTCAAATTTGCTCCAATTGAACTTCTTTTTTCTCAAAATTGTCCAACTTGCACAAATCATATCTCACTCAATTTTTATCATATGAAGGTGATCTGGACTCTTTGGAAAGCTCAAGATATCCCCTAAGATCTTTATGTTGGTCATTGTTTTATTTGAAGCTTTTATCTTGATGTAAATTGCTTTGACAAAAAGTGTCTTTTTGTTGACTTTTAAAATGACATTTAATGTTTTGGCCCATATCTCTCAAATGAAGCATTTTTGGCCTTGAGCTTAGAGAGACAAAGTTGTATAGAATTGAATTTCATTCATAATGAGCTATAGTTGAGAAATTTCTGATGAGGTGTGTGAAAGTTATGCTTGGTCAAAGTTTTGTTGACCTCTCCTTAAGAAAACCCTAATTTAGTAACTTTTGACTTTTGATGAACCTTGAGTTTTCTTGATGAATCATGACCAACCATTGATCAAATGATGAATGTGACTTCAAAATGTTGATTTTGACCAAAAATATTGTAGTTTGACTGTAAATTGGTCAAAGTTGACTTTTTTCCCAATATAGTTAATTTTCAATCATCTGACTAATTGACTGAGCAAACTTGTGCTGCAAGGCTTGGAATTGGGCACGAGGATTCTTTAAGACATATGAGAAACCATGAAATCCACCTGAGACATTATAATTCCAATTTTCCTTGAGAGAAGAAAAACCCTAGTTGTAGTTCAACTACTTAGGAGGAGGGTTTGTCTGATCGATCCTTGAGTAGTTTTGAGCAATTGAGAACCCTAGGTGCATGAGGAGGTATCTTAAAAAATTGGAGGGAAAATTTTTGGGTACAATAGGTCTTTAGTTCATTCATGGTCAAGATTGAACTAAATAGACCTTAGGATTGATATCCATGCATGACAATATTATGTAGAATTCCCTTGATCCCAACTTTAGGTCCACAAGCATGGAAACAAGTAGGATCAATATTCCCCTTTTGTTAGTATTTTCTTTTTGCATCCCTTCTAAAACTAAAACTCTTTTTTCTTAATCAAAATCATAAAACACTCTAACATTACTTAAACCCTTTCACAATTAAGAGGGAAGTACTCAGATACCCCCACCTTTTAAGGGGCCATTTGATGTATTCTCTTAACAAAACATTCAAAAAATGCAAACCATTTTTTTCTTCGGACTTTTTCTTTTAAAACCTTTTCATAATAAGGATGTGTTATTTCCTCTCCGCGCATAAGACTCGTAAAGTCCCCAAAGGTCGGGCAACCCTATGTCTATTGCTAGAGTGAGAATGTAACATTATCCTCCTAAAAAACACAAAACAAACAAAAAAAAATTAGAAGAACTATCAGTGCCTTGATCCCCTATTGCATGAAAGGTGGTACGTAGGCACAAAGGTTCGCAAACGTGGCTGGTGCATTAATAAAACCTTCTCTTTTTGTATATAATCCTTTGCATCCATTCATTACCTTTACAACCTAGATTTAGATTCAAACTCACCCTTTGATTAGAACAATAAGAGTGGATCTCATGGAGTACCACAGACGTGAGGGGTGCTAATACCTCCCCTTGTGCAACTGACTCTCGTACCATTCTCTTGCTCGCAAGACCTTGATTTCTCCCTTTCCAGGTTTTATTCAATGTTTTCCTTTTCCTTATGGAGGATAAATAAATATTCGATGGTGATTTCATTATTTTTCTCTAGTTGCTTCATCTAGAAACCTCACTGGGGACAACTAAGTGAGTCAGTACTAGCTCTTGTTTGTTTTCTTTTCTTTGGGTGTTTTTTTGTTTATTGCTTTTTCTCTTCTTATGTATATATGCGTGCATTCATCTGCATATGGATTGTTGGTCCTATTATTTTGTACTAATTTTATGATGTGATGTTTCTTTGGTGGAAGGGTGTTACTTTGAGGTAAAAGGCCCATTACCCAGGTCAGTATATACATAGGTTTAGAGTGGATACTCATGTCGAATCCTATGTTCCTTTGACACGTGTGAGTAGGCGTGTGACACATACACAAACGAGGTTATCTTGACAATGTCTTTTTCTTGCATCCTTTGTGAAAAGATGAGGTGTTCGAATAGAGGACTCCCGACTCTGGTTGCCACTAGAAACCCCTATTCTGATTATAATTTACCTGTGAGGTGGGGTGGGAATTATCCTTATAGGTACATATGTTGATCTTTATGGTACTTGGTTCTCTTGTATTTTGAAATGGTACGGACCTTTGATCCTCATACATGTGGTCTTGGTTCTGTTATCAACACAACAGTTGTTCAGATTATGGAAGCCTTGATCCCATTGCATTCATGAAACATTTTATTAATCTCATTTTGACAATATATGTTTTCTTATTTCCGGGCTTTCTAGTCTTTGAGTCTAATTTTTAGACTGCCTTTGAAGATGAATATAGATAAGAAAGACAACCACATATATCATATCGTCTACAAGTTCCTTGCGCCATTTCTTAATAATCTCCTCCTGTTAGCCAAGAGGTCTCCTCCTGATAATGTTGAAACCTTTAGAAAATATTATGAAAGGATTATGATGTGTCTAGAGTCACCTTTAAATGAATACCAGAAGGATGCCATCCAAGCACTGTTACAGTTTTATGATCGTACCCTGATATGCTTCATGTTCCCTGACCATCTGTTAGCACCTACTATGGAAGAGTACTCCACCATATTGGATATTCCTATATTGCACCAAGTACCTTTCCATAGTTCCATGAAGAAACCTGATGCTTCTCAAACTATTGTCGCCCTTTATTTGGGGGAATCTGTTATAAAGGTCAACTTTAAGAAGAAATGGACCATACATGGTTATCAATTGAGTTTTATGTTGAAGGAAGCTAATATCAAGGCTGATAAAAAATATTGGAGGGGTTTCACTGTTATATTAGCTTGTTGCATTTATGGGATGGTCCTATTTCCTAATGAAGTCAAGTTTGTTGATGAGAATGTTGTTGCTATATTCATGCAAGGGAATCATGTGCCAACTCTCCTAGGAGATGCCTATCATTCTATACATGCAAGAAGGTACAGGGGGAAAGGTGGAGTTGTTCATTGTTGCGCCCCATTGATGTATTATTGGTTTAGAGTTCATCTTCCTCGTCAAGGTGCTTTTGTTGATGCTTAACATACTCTAAAATGGACTTGAAGACTAATGGGGCTCACCTCCAAATATATTGACTGGTACAAGCGCAATTTATCCAGGACAGAGAGCATAGAAGTAATCTTCTGTTGAGGAGAATTCACTAATGTACCTCTCATGGGCATAAGGGGTGACATTAACTATAACCCAACTCTTTCTAGAAGACGGTTGGGATATGCTTTAAGAGGACTGCCTGAAGAAGAAGATGTGTGAGAAACTTTCTTCTATGATGTGCCTGATGGCACATGATGGATGGATAAAGATATCAAATCCTGGAAAAGCATTCACTTCGAAGGAGGAAAATACTTTGGTAAGAAAGATCCTACAATTTATGTGCTTTATACTCAATAGATTAAAGAAAGAAACAAAGGTCATCCTTGGCATTTTTCCAAAGAAGAGCCTTTGTACCCTAAGAGCTTGATCAACCTGATGTCATACCAAAAGGATACTATGAACGAGTGCAAGCACAAAATCAACGGATGCATAAGGAACATGAGACTATGGTGGTAAAGTGTCTTATGGCTACCTAAGAGATAACTCAACTAGACCACAAACTCAAAAAGGTTCAAGGGAGAGTGTGATACGGTGGGAGAACTGACTTGGTATTTTGCGGTTGATTACAAGTGTTGCGGATAGCAAGAGTCGCCACTGACTTTTATTTCATCCAATAAAGGAAAAGGTGAAAAGAACAGGAAAGACCTTTTGAGAATTTTCTTGAGTTCGGGGGGTAGGTTATGAAAAAGGAAGGTGTTAGCACCCTTTTCATCTGTAGTTACCTACGAGCTCTTAATTGCTAGCTCCTTTGAAATACTTTGTGTTTTGTGTATGTTTGAAAATATTTTAAAAATGCCTAAGTGTGGCAAACTTTGCAATGATTCTCATATCATTGGATGTGAGGGATGGGTGTGGGTCATCGAAGGCAACTTGTAAGATGTTTTAGCAATTTTTCGTAAGGAACTAAGATCATTTACTGAAGGAAACATTTGAAGGGTCATCGAGGGACTATGATCTTTTAATCGAGGGTCTTTGCTAAAACATCTCACATTCGAGGGACATGAGTGTTTATATCTGAGGCAACAAGTGTGGGTTACCCTAGAGATACAAGTGTGCAAGGTGTTTTATTTTCATGTATATTATCTTTGAATTACGGTTTTGCTAGGGTTTATTTTATTCTTGTCATGAAAACCCTAATTACTAACAATAATATGGAAAGCAATAAATTGTGGAATTTAAATGTCCTACGCTATTACTATACTTTTGGGTATGGGGAATACAAATTTACAAATGGGGATGACGAGTAAAAAAAACCTAATTTTTATTACAAGGCTTTGAAAATTACATAAATTGTAATGCGAAATAATAAAATGTACAAGAAATGTAAAGATGAATAAAATAAAATTGTTTTTATGGCTTTTTATGGAAAATATTTTAATTAACCTAATTAAACTAATTAATTTACAGGGGAAGTTAATTAATTATCTAAGAAAACCTAAAATCTAATTTGATTAAAAACAAACCCTAAGTCTAACTTAATTGCTTAGAAAATAATTTTTGTTAATGGTAAACAAAGAAAATGTTTTAAAATGTATAAAAAAATTAATAAAAGATCTAATTTAATTAGAAATGAAATAAAGTATTAAATTATTTTTTAATTTAATCATTTAAGAAAATATTATTTTTTATATTTTTGGTTAAGATAAAAATAGTTAAAGAAATAAAAAATAAGAAAATATTAAGGATATAAAAAATTGGGTCAGGGGGTTTAAAAAATAGAAAGAGTGTGAAAAGTAATAAACAAGTTAGGCCCAAATAGTTTTTTTGTTTAAATCAGAAAACAAAATAAAAAAACTGAATGAGATGGGCCTGTGGTTATGAGAAAAAATTAGGGCCGTGTTTGAGAAGAAAAAAAACAAGCCCAAGGCCCACGCGCGCTGAAATGACAAAAAAAATAACATGAAAAATTCAAAAGGGTACCGCTGGGGCTCGAACCCAGGTTCCTACATACCAATACCTTAATGCGCGCTTCTCTGCCACTGGGGTGGTTGTTTCATCCGATAATAATACAACTTGTACTAAATTTAAAATAAACTCAGTTCTGACTGTACTTCATCTTCTTCCTCGCGCCACATTTTTGAACTTCTTAACTTACTCATTTCTGAACCATTTCAGATATTGTATACATCAAACTTGTTAGAAATTTCTTCAGGATTTCAAATATGTAAATAACTTCAGCTAACACTCAAAGATGAACACAAATTTTGCTTGGTACTAAATCCTGACCTAATTTTTCTGTAACTTCAACTTCAAAATTTGTATCACTTAGGCAAGATAAATGAAAACTAAGGGCATGGTTAGCTTCAGGGTAATGATGTCTACATTTAACTTTACAAAATAACTATTAATAATACTTGTATGAGAAGTTCAAAGTTGAGAAAACTTACCTCAAAATTTGTTGACTTTTTGACTTTATTGATTCTTGATGATCAAGCTTGATATTTTGAATGTCTTGATGAATTTTGATATTTGAAATTCAACGTTGACCAAAAAGTCAACGTTTGATTTTTTGTGTATCAGTTGACTTTTCATCAGTTGATCATATTTAAACTATCAATTCAATGATCTTGAGAAATGATTTGAGCCATGAAATTGGGTCAACATGTTGTGTTTGAATCCTTTAGATCATGCTTCAACCCATTAGGTCATGTACTAGGTCAAAAGTCAATGATCAGTCATTCTCAATCAAAACCCTAATTTTGACAAATATTCCCCTTTGATGGTTTAAGTGTTTTTCTTGAGAAATTGTGATCAACACTTGATAAATTGATGAATGTGAATTCAAAATGTTGATGTTGGCCAAAAATCACGAAGTTTGAATGTATATTGACCATAGTAGACTTTTTACCCAATATAGTTGATTTTTAGTCATCTGAGCAATTGACTGAGAAAATTTGTGATGCAAGACTTGAAATTTTGTATGAGAAATCTTGGAGACCTATAATGAACCATGAAAGTCATTTGAGGCATCAAAAGTCCAATTTTCCTTGAGAAAACCAAAACCCTATTTTGGGGGGCTCAGTGCTTAGGAGGTGAGCCTGTCTGATCAAACACTTGTGAATTCTTGAGCGTTTGAGATCTTAGGTGAGAAATGTCTTAAGAAATGAGATTGAAAATTTTGGGTTACAAAAACTTCCCTTGTTCAATCTTCTTAAACCTGAAGAGTTAGATTGGCTTGTCCGCCATTTGTGACTTGAAGGTGGAAGATGATTGAACACTTAAGTGCCCAGAAATTTGCACTTGTTTATGCATGAAGTAAAATGGTTTTTTGATTATACCAGGAATGGGCTTAAAGATGCCATTTAGAAAGATGATAGAGAGTTATCGAAGATGGGCTTAAAGATGCCATCCAAAGTAACTGTTGATAGAAATATCATAATGAATCTATTCTCGACTATATCTGAGGAGTATCAGAATAAATATATGCTTGATTTAAACTGAGCCAGAAGATTCCTACGTTTGTCTTTAACTTGAAAATAATCAGAAAAAATATTTAGTTGATTTAAACTGAACCAGCAAATGTCTTGTGTCATCTTTAATTGCAAAAGAATCATAATAAATCTTTAGTCGATTTAAATTGAACCAGAAAAAGTATCTACTGGAAAAGTATCAGAATAAATCTTTGATCGATTTAAACGGAACCAGCAAATGTGTGTACTTGTCTTTAACTGGATAAGAATCAGAATAAATCTTTGGTCGATCTAAACTGAACCATAAAAAGTGTCTACTAGAACGAATATTTGAATAAATCTTTGGTCGATTTAAGCTGAACCAGTAGATGTTTGAAGGTAGTGTTCGTCATGTAGATAGTTGCCCCATCCTGTTTCAGGCATTAATCTGGAAAATTGTTGAGGATATTCGTCTGTTGATTGATCTTCCCTGAAAAGGTAAAGATTTAGTTTTATGCAATGTCATGATGTATGAAATGCATTGCGTAATGATGTTCTCAAAATAAATGAGATTCTGCTATATGCGTTTCGTAAGCATATGTTATGATGAATTAATGTGCAATGTTGTTGAAGTGTATTTGTCTTGGGAAATAAATCCATGACTATTGTTGGGGATGAAGAGTAGGTGTAACTTATATCTTGTCCATAATACTTCTGCTGGGGATTCCTGGTTACTTGTTTGAGGAAAATCTGCAGGGGATGTATTGATTTATCTCTGGGGAGTAGAGTTTAGGAACATTGGTCGTATGTTGCTCTATTGGGGAATTTATTTCTTATATACCCTGACTGGGGATAAAAGAGATGGTTAAGCTTATGACTTGTTTGGGGAAGATAATTCTTATATACCCTGACTGGGGATAAAAAGAGATAGACAATCTTCCGACTTGTTTGGGGAGGATAAAGTTAACTAGTATCTGGTTGAATTCCAAGCTTTGCCGCAACTTTCTAGGGATAGTGGTAATTTTTACTGGGGAAAAGAATTTTGTCAGTGATTTATAGTGATCTAAAGAATAGACTCGAGCTGGGGAATTTGTAGTCTGTTGGGGAAATATACCTTGTTGGGGAAATAAACCCTTGTTGATGGAGGAGTGCTCTGCTGAGGAAACTAACTCTCGGGGAAATTGAATTTGCTAAAGAGAAGAAACTCTACAGGGTCTGTTTCTTCATTTTCTCAGGAACAAACTCAACTGGGGAGGAAAATTTCCATGAATTGTACTGATTGGGACTCTGTGGGGATATTTAACGGGGAGGAGACTATACTCCTTTATTTGTTGGAGTGATCTGTCGGGGAGGTTGTAGGGAATGTACCCTTTTCGTGAAGACTACTCTGTTGGGGATAATTTCATAGAAGTGGCTATGGCGACTTCACTGGGGATAACCTTAAGAAAGGGATTCTGTGGGGATTTACGGACAACTTGAGTGTCATCCCAACTCCTAGGCTTTTGAGTAAATGTTTAGTCTTGTTCTTATGCATATATTTGTTAACATTTAATCATGTTCATATGCATATGCTCATTCAATTTTAGTCATTAGACGTTTTTGCAAGCAAAGCAGGAAAAAAAACAAAAAGTTTGGACTTTAAAGTATATTTGTATTGATAATTGGCCTATAAACAGGCAATTTTGTACAAAGAGACGGAAATCCTAGTAAGAGGAAGTCGTCGTGAAATTAAAAGAGTACAAAGTGAAATTAAAAGAGTACAAAGTGAAATTAAAAAGTATAGCCATGTGGAAGATATCTCATTGGGTTCCAACTCCGCTATTACCCTTATGTCTTTGAACATCTCATCCATTATCGTCGGAGGAAGTTGATTGAACCATTTGAAATTTTGAACTTGGTAATAAAGCTGGCTGTAAGTAATCCAACTGGACATAGTCGTACGCTTTAATCCCTAATTTTTTCCTGGACCGTCCTTTCAGGTTTTCAGTCCACCAGGATACCCTTTTTTGCCCAAGCTGCCTTTTCAGGTTTTCGACTTGCCAGGTGTATAATCTTTTGTATATATCCATTTTTTTTCCCGAATCCTTTTGGTTCGCCGGGATGCCCATATTTTTGCCTAGGTATGTCAACCTAGCGGGTCATTCTCATGCGTAGTATTTTTTGATTATGTCTGCATTCACAGGGTGCGATAAATCTTCGCCATCCATAGTGGTTAGAATCATAGCACCTCTCGAGAATACTTTCTTGACAACAAATGGCCCTTCGTAAGTGGGAGTCAATTTGCCCATGGGATCGCCTTGTGGTAGAATGATGTGCTTTATTACCAAGTCACCAGCCTAGTCTGAATCCATTAGTCTTCATCTAAGTCTGCTTCTTTCATAATCCTTAGAGAAGGGATTTGAACTTCAACAGGCAGGATAACTTCCATGCCATAGACCGAAGAGAAAGGGGTTTCCCCAGTTGATGTTCGTGTCAAAGTACGGTAGCCATGAAGAGTAAATGGTAGCATTTTATGCCAGTATTTATAGGTCACAACCATCTTTTGCACAATCTTCTTTATATTCTTGTTGGCAGCTTCCATTGCGCCATTCATCTTAGGTCTATGGAGATGAGTTGTGATGCTTGATCCTGAACTGCGTGCAAAGTTTAGTGATCATGGAATTGTTAAGGTTGGTTCCATTGTCGGTGATGATCCTCTCAAGGATACCATATAGGTAGATGAGGTTATGCTTGATAAACCGGGCTACGACGTTCTTGGTAATTGAGGCAAATAAAGTTGCTTCAACCCACTTGGTAAAGTAGTCAATGGCGACAAGAATGAAACAGTGTCCATTAAAGGAAGTGGGTTTGATTTATCTAATCATATCGATTCCCCACATTGCAAATGGACAAGGGGCAGTCATAACATTCAAAGGTATTTGAGGCACATGAACCTTATCATCATAAATTTGGCACTTATGGCAAGTGCTCGAGTGGTGATGACAATCGATTTCCATGGTCGACCAATAGTAACCAGCTCTCAGAATCTTCTTGGTCATAGTATGTCCACTAGAATGAGTACGAAAGATACCTTCATGCAAATCCTCCATGATATTATATGCTTCCTTCTTGTCCATACAACGAGGCAGAATTGAATCATGGTTGTGCTTGTATAAGATCCCATTGCTCTGGAAGAACTTGGCTGAGAACCTCTGCAGGAATTTCTTGTCGTTGACTGACGCCCCTTTAGGATACTCTTGAGCTTCGAGGTATCTTTTCACCTCATGAAACCCAGGCTTCTCTTCGACACCATCAGTGTCAATCTCATAGTAGTGCGCTGGTTCGTCAAATCTTTCGACAATAATTCAGGGAGCTTCGTTGTCCCATCTGACCTTAAACATAGAAGAAATGGTAGCTAAAGCATCTTCCAACTAATTTTCTTCCCTCAGAATATGTTCAAAGGTGATTTCTTCAAAGTACGGGATCAAGGTTAGCACAAGTTCTTGGTAAGGGGTAAGATTTGGATGTTTTGTATCACAATCTCCTTTAACTTGACTAATCACCAAAGCTGAGTCTCCATATACACTTAAGAATTTGATTCTTAGGTCAATAGCAGCTTTGAGACCCAAGATGCACGCTTCATATTCGGCCATATTGTTGGTATAGTCGAAGCAAAGTCTGGAAGTAAAAGGCGTATGGAAACCTTCGGGGGAAATGATCACAGCACCAATTCCGTTACCCAGTGTGTTGGAAGCTCCATCATAAACCATAGTCCATTGGGATCCATGTTCAGGTCCTTCATACGGTCCAGGCTTTTCATAGTCCACAATCAACATGATATTCTCGTCCAGGAATTCAAATTTCATAGATTGGTAATCGTCCATAGTTATATGTTCTAAATGATCTGCCAGTACACTTCATTTTATTGCTTTTTGAGTAGTGTACTTGATATCGTACTCAGTTAAGATCATTTTCCATCGGGCTATCCTTCTGGAGAGAGCTGGCTTCACAAAGATGTGCTTAATGAGATCTATCTTAGAGATCAATGGAGTAGTATGAGTCAACATGTACTATCTTATTCGGCGAGCAGCCCATGCCAGAGCGCAACAAGTTTTCTCGAGCAGTGAATATCTTGTTTCACAGTCGATAAACTTTTTGCTAGGGTAGTATATTGCATGCTCTTTTTGACCAGACTCGTCATGCTGCCCTAGCACACACCTCGTTAAATTCTCTAACTCGGTTAAGTACATGATCAGAGGTCTTCCTTCAACTGGTGGCATCAGAATTGGAGGTTCTTGAAGATACTCTTTAATTTTGTCAAAAGCTATTTGACAGTCGTCCTTCCGTCTTACCACTTGATCTTTCTTCAGTAGCTTGAAGAGTGGATCACAAGTAACAGTCAGATGAGAGATGAATCGGGCAATGTAGTTTAGTCGTCCTAGAAAACCTCTGACCTTCTTCTTAGTATGAGGAGCTGACATTTCTTGGATTGCTTTGACCTTTGCAGGATTGACTTCAATACCTTTGCCACTAACGACAAAACCTAGGAGCTTACCAGACCTTACCTCGTAGATGCATTTGTTGGGATTCAACCTCACCTTATATTTCTTCAACCTCTCAAACAGCTTATGCAAATGATCAAGGTGCTCTTCCTCAGTTTGGAACCTTGCTATCATGTCATCAACATAGACTTCTATCTCATGATGAATCGTATCATGAAATAAAGCCACCATATCCCGTTAATAAGTTGCGCCTGCATTCTTCAGCCTAAAATGCATGACTTTATAACAGAAGATGCCTTACTGTGGGACAAAAGTAGTCTTTTCCATGTCTTCGGGTGCCATTTTGATTTCATTGTAACCCGAGAAGCCATCCATGAAGGAAAACACCTTGTGTTGAGCAGTGTTGTCAACTAAGACATTAATATATGGTAGTGGGGAGTCGTTTTTGGGGCTTACCCTATTTGAATCCCTTTAGTCTACACACATACGGACCTTACCGTATTTCTTCGGCACTGGAACAACATTTGCAACCCATTAGGGATACAACGTCACTGCTAAGAAACCTGTATTGAACTATTTCATTACGTCAACCTTGATCTTCTTAGACATATCAGGGCACATGCGACGAACCTTTTGTTGGATCAGAGAACATCCTTCTTTCATTGGCAGACGATGAACCATGATATCAATATCGATCCTAGTGTGTCTTCGTATGACCAAGAAAAGACTTCAACATATTCGTGCAACATCTTAACTAATCTTCTCTTGACAGTCTTCCAGGTCGGTGCCAATCTTGATTTCTTTCTTATCTGCCTCGGCAAAATACTCATTTTGGTCCCTTAAATATATTCTTGAGTCCACATTGGTCCCGTAACTTTTTTTCGTGTCATTTTGGTCCCTTAACTTTCAAAAAGTTTCATTTTAGTCCTTTTTGTCTAATTAGCGACAGATTTAGCGACAAATTTCAAAGTTTTTCCATCGCTAATTAGACAAAAAGGACTACAATGAAACGTTTTAAAAGTTAAGGGGCCAAAATGACACGAAAAAAAAAGTTAAGGGACCAATGTGAACCCTATGGTATAGTTAAGGGACCAAAATGAGTATTTTGCCTATCTGCCTCAGTATCCAAATTTATCACATCGACCGATTCTTCGTGCGGTTGGAGGCCTTTTCATCTTGTATCAGGAGTCTTGCAATTCTCCAGGTATCTCACAATCTTCTTCACCTTCGTCTTCAGCTTGATATATTGGATTTGTTGAAGTCATAAACGGCAATAGCAGAATTGTTGTCAATAAGATCCAGAGTGGATGTGGATCTGCAAATGTGTGTATGTGTGCATGTAAGGTCACATGGCTATTTTTGAAAATGCAAGAAAATAAAAGAAAGACAAAGAACACACAATTTGAATGAAAAATCGTCCAATGTTTTCATTAAATGAGCATATGATATATGAAATGAAAAACCATTAACAAATTGACCATTGTGCCCCGGGAAAGGAACATGGTTTAAAGTCATTGTTTTGAAGGAAATTATATAGATAAAGTTCTTAAATCAATAAAAACAAGAAATAGAAATTACTCCTGGTTGAAGGAGATTGAGATGAAGTCTTTGGCCTTCCAGTTGTTGAGTCCGCCGTCAGTAGTTAGGAATATTCATTCATCCAAGTCGCCATCATCATCAGTGTCTTCCAAACCATTGACTTCATTGTTTCTAATACGGAGAGGTGGTCCACCAGCACGAGCACGTCAACCTCTTTCTGAGGCTTTGAAATAAAACCCAACCCATATGTATCATATTTGTATGGGATGTCAAGAAGTTATCCCCAGATAATGCAGCCTCCATCTTCTACAACAGCCCTGGCATCCTTTAGAGAGGCCATTCTTGGTATGCCTTTAGAGATTTTAGGAGTAGCAACGCCAATAATTGGAGGGATTACCTCAAATACTTGACGGGGGTTTCAATGAATTCGCCATCCATTTAAACGTATTTGAAAGAATTCAAATGACTGACCATATATTCTTCCTATCCAAAGATTGTGACAACCTTCCCTTTCATTGTGTATTTCAGCATTTGATGTAATGTAGAGGTAACCGCACCTACCCCATGAATCTATGGGCATTCGAGCAAGCACGAATAGGCCAGGCGGATATCCATTACATAAAAGGTTGAATTGAAGACTTGAGATCCCACTTTGATCGGGAGATCAACCTCCCCTTGGACCATCCTTTTTGAGCCATCGAAGGCTCTTACCATAGTATCGCTGGGTTTCAGCATTAACCCTTCACAGTCCAATCTATCCAAAGCACCTTTAGGTAAAACATTGAGGGAGGACCCAGTATCTACTAACACATGCGCTAGAGTCGTGCCTTTGCACTCAATAGAAATATGCAGAGCCTTGTTGTGATTCTTCCCCGCTGGATTTAAATTTGCATCAGAAAATCCCAAGCCATTGTTAGCAGTTAGGCTTGCAACACAATTTTCAAATTAATCAACAGTGGTCTCTTAAGGTACATGGGCATTCTTCAAGAATTTCAGCAGAGCTTGGGCATGTGCTTCGGAGCATAATAATAAGCACAACATGGATATTTTTGAGGGTGTTTTCCCCAGTTGTTCAACTATTTTGTAGTCACTTTTTCGGATGATCTTCATGATTTCTTCCATCTCTAGTCTAGATGGGTCTTTAATTTTCACTTCTTTGGAGGGTGCCTCCGTCAAGGAAGGCTCGGTAACTTTCTCTTTACCTCGAGCAATGGTAGTTGGCTCAGCCGCAGGAATGCAAACATGTGTTGTAGTAGTTGTTGGAGGAGAGATCTCTGGAGAAAAGATCCTTCATGTTCTAGTGACCTTAGTAGTTCCAGCAATGTTTGTAATTTCAGGCTCTTCATTTTTCAGTAATCTATGGCTCTTGCTTGACACCATGATAATAAACTTCTGCCCCATAGTTCCAAGGCACAGCTTTGTCAGAGGAATAAGGGACTGGCCCCGGTGTAGTAATAATTAGGGGAGCCACTCTTGGCTCAACAGGAATCCTTATAGGGCCTTTAGAGGTGATCCTAATAAGAGTATTGGAAATGGTGATTATGGAAATATTTTCAATTCTTAACTTTTGGAAACTACTTTCAGGAAAACTCTACACAGACGGATTTTTCTCGAACAGAATTTCATGGCTATCAATCAGGCGTTGACTACCTATCTTCAGCCACATACAACCTTTGTTTTGGGAAGCACAATGGCAACAATTTTTAAGGCAGACAGGAAATAAATCGTCTCTCAACAGATTCTTCTTATTGGTCGACAATGGAGTAGTCAAATCATCGATGGTGGAGACAAAGGAGACATCGTCAATAGCATTGACACCTTTACCATGAATGGGCATGGGAGAAATAATGACATTATGGGTTTTTGGAGAGTCAAACTCAATCACTTTGTTATCAATCAAATCTTATACCTTTCTCTTTAAGGCCCAACAATCATTGGTATCGTTCCTAGAGCTATTTGAATGATAGGCACATTTTGCATTCGGGTTGTATTTTGGAGATGAAGTATTGGGGTTTTGAGAAGGATTCGTTAGTGTTACCAAATATACCTTTAACAAATGTTGTAAATCTTGATATTGTGGCATGTTGATTCTAGTGAATTTCCTCCTCGAGGCATCTGGCCCCTTGTTGATTGTTTGATTGTTTGATTGTTGTGGTCGTTGAATTGGGGTTGGATTTGAAATTAATACAACTCTATCCGACCGATGATGATCGTTATTGACACGACTCCTTTGTCCATAAATAGAATTAGTCTCTTTCTTACCAACAAATGGTTTCTTCACAGTACTAGAGGATGCAGACATCTGAATCTTCCCGCTTTTGATTCCACTTTCAACTTATTCACCAGTCATAATCAACTCGGTAAACCCTGACGAAGAACTCCCAATCACCAAATTAAAGAATGGACCAGTCAAGGTTCCCATGAACATGTCTACTAACTCTCGGTTAGTCAACGGGGGTTGCACTCTTCCATCCAGGTCCCTCCATTTTTGAGCATACTCCTTAAAGCCTTCATTTGAACCCATAGTCATATTTTGTAATTGCACGCGGGTTAGTGCAAGGTCAGCATTGTATTGATATTGTCTGTAGAAGGCAGCAGCCAGATCCTCCCATGTATGGATATTACTTCCTTCAAGTTGATAGAACCACTCCACCAGTGTCCTAGATAAGCTTTCTTGGAAGAAGTGCACGCATAACTTCCTATGGACGGTGTGTGGTTGAATCTTGCGGACATAAGACCTCAGGTGCATCTTTGGATAGGAGACTCCATCATACTTTGTGAAGACAGGGATCTTAAACTTGTAGGGAATGACCACCCCAGGGAACAAACCTAAACCTCCAAAGTCCAAACTAGGAACTGTTTGGATCTCTACAGCCTTAAGTCGGTCTTCCGGCTTTTTGTACTTCTCATCTGCTGGTGGATACCGCTCTTTGGAATAGTCTTCGTCCTCAGTAATCTGGTTATTTCCACCCTCAGATCTGGTGCTTCTAACTTCCTCTTCTTGATTGTCTTCATCCTCAGAAGAAGCCTCTTCTATTTGAGCTAGTCGGGCGGGCCCCTTGAACATTCTTCCCATGTTGAGAATAATAACCCTCTTTCTTGGTGGCAAGGAGTTCCATCATTTATTGATGACCTTTGGCTAGGTTGAGGAGAGTCTCTTTAAACTGTGCGTGTTGAGTTTACAATCTTTGACGGTTTTCTCTAGAGCCATCTTATACTGAAATAAACGGTAAAAAGATGAGGAAACATGTATCGGAAAACCTGATTATGATATGATACATGCTATGCGGATGCAATGTTTTCAAGGACTTTAAGGAATTTAAATTTGCTACCTAAAAAGGAAACAAACACAACAATTGTATTAATAAGTTCAAGAATTACAGTTGCCCGTTGGGCTTACAATGAAAAAGCAAAAGGTGTCAAAGAGACAACAAAATAAACTCCTAAAACAAAAGACTCAAGTTTCCCACGGGTGCTTCCCCTTTGGTGAAATGTATGCATTCAGGCTCCGCTCCTCGTGAAGTTGCCATTTAAGCTCCATCACTTTCTTCTCGCTTGCATAGAATTGAGCTTCAAAGGTGTCTCGTTCTTCCTTGATTTGAATCCACAATCTCTGCAATTCTTCGAGGTCTATAGGCATGTCAGGATGAATAATGGTATAAGGAGTATCCCCCTCAGCAACAGGCTCCACGACTATTGGTAGGATAGTTGGATAAGGCATCATGAGATTTTTAGCTCGAGCTCACACCCATTTGAGATAAGGCTCTAAAGGAATAGTTCTTATGCCCCAGATTCTTGCTATCAACCTTGTTTATCATGCCCCGGGATCGAATAAACCTTTGACGGTAACCTTGGACATCGTTCTCATGGTCGAATATAATACCCTGGATTAGCGCGTCATAGGGACCATCTCTTCGAGCATAGCCAAATTGTTGTAGAGCCAGTGAAGGGTTATAAGTAATACCTCCCCTAATGCCTAAGAGTGGAACATTAGGGAACTCCCCACAATTGTTAATAATAGTAATATCCTCTATAGATCGAGAGCACCAATGGATATCTGTGTGAGAAAGCGACATTATTCTTTATGACCAATTCAGACCCAGCTCATTCTTCAAAACTGGCCGGGGAAGGTGCGAAATAAACCACCTAGACAACAATGAAATGCAACACATAAGAGCTCATCTCTTCCTTATGTTGCGAGTGTGAAGAGTAGGAAAAATGTCTCTGAGTAATATAGGGACAGGGTTACGAGAAAGGAATATCTTGACAACATTCACATCTATGAGTTGGTCTGGATTAGGGAACAGTACTAACCCATAGATTAGAAGAGCCAATACTTCTTCAAAATCTTACAAATCCATAGCCTCCCAAAACATTCGAGCTTTCTCCAAAAGAAAATTAGCTTGAAAACCCTTGATTCCACTCCTTGTTTCCCAATTATCTACAATGTCTGACTTCTTCAAATGTAAGGCCTTGGCAATAACTTCAGGTTTTGGAGTTTCCTCTAAACTAGTGAATTTCATTTGATCAAGGACTGGTACTCCTAACAGTTGAGAGAACTCTTCCATTGTGGGCACCAATTGATAATAGGGAAAAGTGAAACAATGATGTTTAGGATCAAAGAATTGAAAGAGAACACACATCATTTCTTCTTTAGAGCTCGAGGTAACCAGATTGAGAATTCGACCATGTCTTTTGGTGAACGGAGAATTCTCAGGAACCCTTGATGCTAACTCTTGGAGTTGAGGAGGCACTTTTACAAAGCTGATTTCGATGGTATTTCTGCGAGTGGAAGCCATATCCTACAAAACAGGACAAAGACAAATTCCTAGGTCCTTGAAATGGTTTAGTGAAAATGTTATGGCATGATGTCATGATGTTTATGATGTTATGAACAAATAAATCATATACACACAAAGCACACAAGGCCTTAGGTTTAGGCTTGCATGAGGTTTATAAGTAAGTACCCTCTTGAAGTTTTAGTTGGTTCAACCTGTCTTAAAAGAAAGTAGCCAGGTTCTAAGGAATCTCAATATCATAGATCTTTCTTCATCGGGCATTGTTTCAGCACAAGCAATCTTTTTTCGCGACCGAAATATCCCGAAAGTCCAATCTCAATGAGTGTAGTATCGAGTATCAACCAACTTCAGTTTTGCATAAAAGTCGGCTATCTCACTACTTCCTAATGGCCAAATTGTTCAACTAAGGTTCTACAGTCAGTTAGTGTTTTATGACACCACTCAGCGGCCCTGTATTCTCCTTGATTTAACTCAAGGGACACCGGTACCCACAAATGTGTCGCACTAACGTAGATATCGCTTCAACCATATCGGTCTACACCGTACAGTCTCCACGATCTATTGCTACTTACCTAATATGCCCCAGATCCGGGCATAGGATCTTTACAAGTAATAAACCCAAACATAACCCATAAATGTAAAGCAAACAAGGCAAACAAATAAAGCAAATAAAGGTGATCTAGCTCTTAAAGTAACCCCACTTCTAGTTTAGATCTCCCCAGCAGAGTCCCCAGTTCTGTGATACGGTGGGAGAACTGACTTGGTATTTTGCGTTTGATCGTAAATGTTGCGGATAGCAAGAGTTACCACTGACTTTTCTTTTATCCAATAAAGGAAAGGGTGAATAGAACAGGAAATACCTTTTGAGAATTTTCTTGATTTCGGGGGGTATGTTATGAAAAGGGAAGGTGTTAGCACCCTTTTCATACGTAGTTATCTACAGGCTCTTAATTTCTAGCTTACTTTGAAATGCTTTGTGTTTTGTGTATGTTCGAAAATATTTTGAAAACGCCTAACTTTGGAAAAAATTTACAATGATTCTCGTATCGTTGAGAATGTATACAAAGTGTTGATTTTGAAAATATTTGTTGAAAAGGGAATGTTTGAAAGATGTTTGAAAATGCCAGTGTAAGGCCATTTTGTAATGATTCACGTATCGTTGAGAATGTATACGAAATGTTTATTTTGAGAAGTGCTTTGAAAGTGGGAGGTGTGGAAATGGTTTTGTTTGTGAGCAAGCAATTACGAACAATCTACCTACTCAAAAAGTCTTTGTTCTTTTCTTCCTCCTTTAGATAGTGCTTGTCTACCATTAGTGGGTAGAGAGCCATATCATTGGATATGAGGGACAGATGTGGGTCATCGTACAGTCATAGAAGGCAACTTGTAATATGTTTTAGCAATTTGTCGTAAGGGACTAACATCATTTACCGAAGGAAACATTTTAAGGGTCATCGAGGGACTATGATCTTTTAATCGAGGGTCTTTGCTAAAACATCCCACATTCGAGGGACATGACTGTTTATATTCGAGGCAACAAGTGTGAGTTACTCTAGAGGTGCATGTGTGCAAGGTGTTTTGTTTCCATTTATATTATATTTGAATTAGGGTTTTGCTAGGGTTAATTTTAGTCTTGTCATGCAAACTCTAATTACTATCAATAATATGGAACGGGATAAATTGCGAAATTTAAATGTCCTATGCTATTACAATACTTTTGGGGATGGGGAATACAAATTTACAAATGGAGATGACAAGTAAAATAAACCTTAATGGCTATTACAAGGCTTTGATAGTTACATAAATTGTAATGTGAAATAATAAAATGTACAAGAATTGTAAAGATGAAGAAAAGAAAATTGTTTTTATGGCTTTTTATGGAAAAGGTTATAATTAACCTAATAAAATTAATTAATTTACAAGGGAAGTTAATTAATTATCTAACATAACTTAAAATCTAAGTTGATTAAAAATAAACCCTAAGGCTATTTAATTGCTTGGAAAATAATTTTTGTTAATGTTAAACAAAGAAAATGTTTTAAAATGTAAAAAAAAAAAGTAATAAAAGATCTAATTTAATTAGAAATGCAATAAAGTATTAAATTATTTTTTAACTTAATTATTTTAAGAAAATGATATTTTTTATATTTTTGGTTAAGATAAAAATAGTTAAAGAAATAAAAAATAAGAAAATATTAAGGATATAAAAAATTGGGCCAAGGGGTTTAAAAAGCAAAAAGAGTGTGAAAAGTAATAAACAAGTTAGGCCCAAACTCTTTTTTTGTTTAAATCAGAAAACAAAATAAAAAACAGAATGAGTTGGGCCTGTGGTTATAAGAAAAAATTGGGGGTGTGCTTGAGAAGGAAAAAAAACAAGCCCAAGGCTCATGCGCGCTGAAATGACAAAAAAAAATAACATGAAAAATTCAAAAGGGTACCGCTGGGGCTCGAACCCAGGTCCCTACATACCAATAACTTAACGCGCGTTTCTCTGCCACTAGGGTGGCTGTTTCATTCGGTAATAATACAACTTGCACTAAATTTAAAATAAACTCAGTTCTGATTGTACTTCATCTTCTTCCTCGCGCTACATTTTTGAACTTCTGAACTTACTCATTTCTCAACCATTTCAGAAATTGTAAACATCAAACTTGTTAGAAATTTCATCATGATTTCAAATATGTAAATAACTTAAGCTAACACTCAAAGATGAACACAATTTTGCTTGGTTCCAAATTATGACCTAATTTTTCTGTAACTTCAACTTCAAAATTTGCATCACTCAGGTAAGATAAATGAAAACTAAGGGCATGGTTAGCTTCAGGGAAATGATGTCTACATTTTATCTTTACAAAATAACTATTAATGATGCTTGTATGAGAAGTTCAAAGTTGAGAAAACATACCTCAAAACTGGAAATCATGTTTGAAGTTTGAGCACTCCTGGAGGTGTTGTGATGATCTAGATAGCTTCACTAGAATTCCTAGGAAGCTAAAGCAAAACTTACTGTATGTTGAGAGTGCTTGAATTTTCTTGTAGAAGTCAATGTGCATATGACTGTTTTTGGAAATGGAGGATAGTGATGGAGGTGTTACAGTTGTGTAACAGGGTCTTGGATAGGTTCTAAATGATGTATGGAAGCTTTGTGATTGATTATGAGTAAGAACTCACGAGTGAGATGTGAGTTTGGGATTCAAGGTCTGAAATGCCATAAAATGGAGTTTGAGAGCAATTCTGAGTTTGTGAGTGTTTGAGGGAGTTTCAAGGCTTATGCATTCGTGTTTCACTTGCAATATAGTGCCTCTATTTATAGGCAAGAGGTTTGAGGGCTTGAAATGATCAGATTCACAAGATCACGTGTTATGGTTTTTTGACCTGTTCTTGAAGCAATCTTGACAAACATTATCCCAATGTGAAGTACAAAGAAATATAGAGTATTTAGAGGCATTAAACATGCTTATCTGATCTTGTATGTTAAGTGTGTTCAGAACAAATAAGTTAGAGGCTCAAGACAAGTTGACATTGTGATTAAAGCAACTTTACAAGAATGACAATGTTACTTTGTGCCAAAAATGGATGAATCTCTTGGACAATGGCTCAAATGATTGGATCATAGCTCTAAAATTTGTGTAAATAATTAATTATGGAGTTATTTGCAAGTTAGAAACCTACAAATCAAGATTTATGCAACATGGCTTGAGATTTGATCAAGTGTTCATCATCAAAATGACCTATAATTTAAGAATGAAAGCTCAACTTCTTCTCTTCGATTCTCTTAGCTCAAGCATGATCTCTTCAAGTTATTTGACATTTTTTAAAGCTTGAAGTATTGTATACAACCTTCATGTTGACCACTTTGGCTAAATCATCTTAGAACTAGGTGAAAATTGGTCAAGAAGTTAGGTCAAAAATCTGCCTAAACTTGTCAAAATTTACACTAAGTGTTTTATGAAAAATGTCATGACTTTATGAGCTTATATCTTCAAATCTAAGAATTTTTTGGACATGAACCCTAAGGGAAAAAGTTGTAGAATTCATCAAGATCTACAACTTTCAATATGAAAGTTTTTCTTGAATCGTCTTGCATCTTGGTGAAAAATTGTAATGAAGTAGTGAAATTATCAAGGTTAAAAAACACTTAGAATTTTTCTAAGTATTATAAATCTTGACTTTTTGAATTTATTGATTCTTGATGATCAATTTTGATATTTTTGAATGTCTTGATGAATTTTGATCTTTGAAATTCAATGTTGACCAAAAAGTAAGTTTGACTTTTTATGTATCAGTTGACTTTTCATCAGTTGATCAAATTTCACCTATCAATCCAATGATCTTGAGAAATAATTTGAGCCATGAAATTAGGTCAAAATGTTGTGTTTGAATCCTTGATATCATGTTTCAACCCATTAGGTCATGTACTAGGTTAAAAGTCAATGATCAGTCATTCTCAATCAAAACCCTAATTTTGACAATTTTGCCCCTTTGATGATTTGAGTGTTTTTTAAGGAATTGTGATCAACACTTGATCAATTGATGAATATGACTTCAAAATGTTTATAATGGCCAAAAATCATGAAGTTTGACTGTATATTGACCATAGTTGACTTTTTACCCAATATAGTTGATTTTTAGTCATTTGAGAAATTGACTGGGAAAATTTGTGATGCAATACTCAAAATTTGGTATGAGAAATCTTGGAGACCTATATTGAACCATGAAAGTCACTTGAGGCATCAAAAGTCCAATCATCCTTGAGAAAACTAAAACCCTAATTTGGGGGGCTCGTTGCTTAGGAGGTGAGCCTGTCTGATCAAACCCTTAAGAATCCTTGAGCATTTTAGATCTTAGGTGGGAAATGTCTTGAGAAATGAGAGGGAAAATTTTGGGGTATAATACAGAGACGTCAGGGATTGTAAAGAAGAGATCAAGGGCTGAAGACGAATTTGTTTCTATTTAAGATCACCAGAAAGTTGTTGCTGAGGTTGAAAAGAAGTTCAAATAGAATTGTCGAGATTATGAGACCCTCAAAGCATCCAAAGCTAAAATGGAGAAGAGGTACAAGGCCAAGGTTGAAGAATTGGAGAAGTAACTTCTATCCAAAGATGCCCAGTTTGAAGAAGAAAATACCCAAAGACTTGCAGTAGAGACTCAGCTCAGGGGAAGTAACATTCAACTAGAACTAGCTTTAGAAGAGATTTCAAAGCTCAAAATTCAATTGGAAGACCAAGACAAGGTGCCTCTACCAGACCAACAAGCAGAGTGTGCGGGATGTAGTCACTCAATGCTAACACTCTGGGACAAAGATTTTTGAGCTATCTGGAGTTTGATGTTTAGTTGTTGTTTTTTCTCTTTTTATAAATATCACCATCAGGATTGTTGATGGTATCTCTCATTTGTTATTGTAATACTTTTGGTGCTGATGTTTGAACTACTTGTACTCCTTATTGTTCTAGTTTAATGAGAATTTGACTTATTGATGTTCACTACCTCGTCTCTTGTTCTTACCTAAAAACTTGAAAAGCTCTAGGACCCTAGAAATATTTAAACATGTCATTGCATGCATTACATGCACCCATGTATCCATATATCTTATGCATAGCATGTGTGATACGATGGCAGAACCGACTATTATACTTGTTTGCATTTTGTATTCTCAAATGTCGCAGTAAGCAAGAGTCGCCACCGACTTTTATTTCATCCAACAAAGGAAAGGGAAAAGAACAGAAAAAACCTTTTTTCGAGAGTTTATGAGTACGGGGGTAGATTATAGAAAGGGAAGGTGTTAGCAACCTTTCTATCCATGGTTTTCCACGGGCTCTTAGGTATTTTCTCATTTTGAAATTGCTTGTGTGTTTTGAAAAGTTTTTGTTTGACTTCGTGGTAACCCTTGTATCTGTCCTCAAGAGTGTGACGAAGTTGTTTTTGAAAACTATTTTGAAAGTGTTTGTGTGAAATTTGTTTGTTTGAGCGAGTACCTAGGAACTATCCACCTACTCGAAAAAAGTTTGTTCGTTTTCCTTTAGACAGCGTTATCCTACTATTAAGGAGTAGGTAGCTCCATCGTTGGAGTTTAAGGGACATTCGAAAGGGACGAAATGGTCACTGAAGGCAACAAGTAAGGATACCTTAGTATTTCGAAGGGATTGTCGTCATAGGATCATTTCTCATAGGCAACTCGAGGGACAAGGAGGGACTATGATCTTTATGACGACTTTGAATTACGGGTCATTGCTAAGATATCCCTACGTTCGAGGGACACGACCATTATTTCTAAGGCAACCAAGTGAGGCAAAACCCTAGGAGTGAGCATGTGCAAGTGTTTGATTTCAGTTTCATTTATCTTGCGCATTTAGGGTTTTCTACTGTTTTAAATTGATTTATCTTGCCATTCAATCCTATTATCCATACATTTAGGCAGTTTATAATTGCGGAAAGTAAAGTGTAAGAAATTAAAACCCTAGCTATTACAAGGCCTTGGGGGGGGGGGGAATTACATAATCATAAAATCGGGGAAAATAGTAAACCTAATTAACTTTTACAAACTCAAAGCATTTACAGTAATTAATCAAATAATAGGAAAAAAGATGCGCGCGAGAGTAAATTAAACGGGGAATTAAATTCAGAAACCATTAATTGGTGAGTAAAGAAAAGATATTTTTTTGGATTTTTATGAGAAAAAGAATAATTAACTTTTCAAATTTACCTAACTTCTATTTAATTTTAATTATGGAAAAAAGAATTTAACTTAACCTAATTAACCTAATTAATTAAGGCAAATAAATATTTTATGAAAAAACTAAACCTAATATTTTTTAGTGATTTTCTGATTTTATGATTTAATTAAAAAATAATAATTTTTTGGTAAAACAAACAAATAATTAAAACAAATAAAAGAAATTAAAAAAAAAAGAATAAAAAGTGGGCTTGATGTGATGATCAATTTGGGGGTATGCACTGAATTTGGTTTTAGGCCCAGGATGATGGCCCAGCTTGTCTAGCGCGTGATTCAATGAAGCTTCCTTATGAGGGTCCATCATGTGGCTGCAATCTTGGAGCGTTGGATCTGGCTGGAGATAGATCTGATGGTTTTGCATCTTGGGCGTATGATGGACACTAGATAGTGAGGCGCGTTGGATCTGAAATAAGAAACTCGGAAAATATAAAAGGTCTGGACCTGGGATCGAACCCAGGTCCTCCCTTTCAAACGTTCACTTCCCTTGCCAACTCTGTTGGATGTTAACTCATGAACATAGTCACTCAAAAATATTATATATTAAGCAAACCATTAAATCACAGTCAGCAAAAAATAAACGCGTGATCATTTCAAGAGCCAATCATGTTATAAGGAATTGCCACGCCAGTAGTCAAACTGCCTTCAGCCTTTAACTCACCGGAGAAGCGTCGGAGCCCTAGCTCTGGTCGTCTTCTCCGACCATCTCCTCCATCCCATTCACGCAAACCTGCAAAAACAACAATTAATTGGACGCTACCCCCCTAATTCGAGGGTTGCGGATCCAATGGTGACCTCTTTTTGCCCTGAAACGGCTTGCAAACATCGCTATAAGAAAAAACGTGAAACCATAGTCGTTAATGGCAAAGGGTGATTCCAGGTGTTAGCTTCACATGTTATACGTTCAAACACTCACAATCATTAATAAAAACACATGTATACAGTCGATATGGATTTAAATTAGGCGTTATGCAAGTTTAACATCAAAGAAATCTTACCCAAAAGTGAGGTACGAATTTGCTGATTTTTGATGTTATAGGATTGCTCAGGAGTTGGGTTGAGTCCCTTGATGCTGTCGGAGTACGATTAGAGGCTTAGAATCAATGGAGAATGGATGGATCGTGAGATCTCAAATTGCACTAAAGTTGAATATTTTTGAAACTTTGCTCTTGGTTTGGAGGCAGCCTTCTCGTGTCCTCTAGGTCTGGGATTGTTGTGGTTATATATTATAGCAAATTAGGTCAACATAAGTGGAAAAAAATCCAATGCTTTGATGAAAAATATTCTTCCTTCAATTATTTAATTTTTGTTTATTTTTGGAACAAATCCACTCTTAATCTCTCTCCACGAATTTGCCTTGATTTGCCAGCTTTTGTTGATTGTTATTTGATGAGAAAAAGATTTGCAATAAAATCTTTTATTATTTTGATTATTTATTTGATTTAATTTGATTTTTAAATGATTAAAATCAAAATAATTTAAATAAATAAATCCAATAATACATGGAAAGATGTTTGGTTCGTGGACCATGCTAGAAGTAAGATGCAAGCATAAAAAGTTAGGCCCATTTGACAAAAAATGCAATTTTGGGCATTGTTGCCTTTTGACAATTTTCCAAAAATGGCCAACTTTGACAATGCATATATCCTTCAATTTTGACCCTAAGGGGGCGTTCTTGGACTTTTTAGAAAACTCAGGATGTCCCCTAAACAACCCTTTTGGTTTCATTTCAATTGGATCCTCCATGTTCATGTAAGAAGCTTTGACCCAAAAGGTATTTTTGTTGACTTTCGAAAAGGACCTATAATGTATGAATTTATATCTTTTCATGAGTGCATTTCTTGAACTTGATGGATGAAGATGAGTTGTAGGGAATTGAATTCTCTTCAAAATGAGCCTTGGATGGGAAATTTCTGATAAAGTATGAGAAAGTTATGCCTGATCAAAGTTTAGTTGACTTTTCCCATAGAAACCCTAATTTAGCAACTTTTGAGTTTTGATGAATTTGGGGCATTCCTTGAGGAATCATGATCAACCCTTGATAAAATTATGGAAATTACTTCAAAATGTTGACGTTGACCAAAAATCTTGAAGTTTGACTGTATGTGAGTCACAGTTGACGTTTGACCTAATACAGTTGATTTTCAGGCATTTGAGCAGTTGACTGAGCAAACTTCTTGTCCAAGGCATGTAACTTGGCATGGATGATCTTGAGAACATATTAGGACCATGGAAAAGGACTGAGACCTTTGGAGTTCACCCATCTTGATGAAAATGGAAACCCTAGTTTGAGGTTCATTGTCTTAGGATAGCATTTGCCTAATCAATCCTTGGGCATCATTGGGAAAGTTGAGGATTTCAATGAACATATGTTGAGTAAAAATGGGAGGGAAAATTTTGGGGCACAACAACATGTTTTCTGGATGGTCCTCTTATTTGATTCTACTTTTATTTAGCAGAGATTGCAAATACGATGTTTCACAGTTATCCCACAAGGAGTAATCAACATCAACAAATGGAGTATGTTCAAGCTGATTTGGAAGCAATGAAGATTCAGATAGAGACGCGGATGGTCCAGTTTATGGAAGTAATTACCAACATTAATTGTGTCCAACAGGGGTTGAGGGATCTTGTTGAGAGGCCTCGTAATGAAAAGGAGCGTCTTGAGAATATGAATAAATACATCTCTATGGAACAACCACATATTGATGTTGCTCTGAACGACAGTGGATTGAATGTTAATGGTTACGCTCTTAATCAGGGTCTACATGACAATCATGGCCAGTTTCCACCACCACCACCTGAGAACATTTCATTGCTGGCAAGATGTTGGGACATCCGCATGTTAGAAGGAATCCTCGGGTACAGGATCTATAAATTGATCATAATGAAGATCATAAGTATTGTATGCTAGAGGAGAGATTGAAGGTTGTTGAATGGCAAAGGGTGTCGAGAATGGACATTACAGACCTAGGGCTGGTGCCAGGGTGAGGGTTCCACCAAATTTTAAGGTCCTCGTTTTTGACAAGTACACTGGTACTACATGCCCAAAGACCTGTGTAAAAGCTTACTACCGTAAGATATCGGTGCATTGTGAAGATGAAGGGTTGCTAATGCATTTCTTCCAAGATAGCCTGTCTGGGGAATCGTTGAAATGGTACATGCAACTCGAGAGGACTTATATCAGAAGTTGGAGAGATATAGTTGAAGAATTTCTGAAATGTTATCAATACAATATTGACATTGCACCAAACATGACTCAGATGTAAAATTTGACTCAGGGACCTAATGAGACCATTAAGGAGTATGCCTAGAAATGGCGTGAACTTGCTGCAAGGGTTCATCCGCTGATGATGGAAAGGAATATGATTGATATGTTCACTAGTACTCTCCAGGGACATTACTATGTGGCTTGCAGCATATCCTCCAGATTTGCTGAGATGGTTATGTATGGAGGATGCATTGAGAGTGGTTTGAAAACATGTAAGATTCAGTTTACTAGTACCGGTAGTTCCACAAGTGGGAACGGAAAGAAACCATTCATCATTTATCCTAGGAAGAAAGAAGTGGAACCAATGTTGTTTATTCTTAAAGAGGACGAGGAAGAACCCAACAAAAAGTAAATGTTGTAACTATACCTTATGCTCAACCACAACAAAAACAACAACAACAACAACAACGTCCTCAATACCAGAGACAGTAGAATGCCATCAGCAACCTAGGCCTGAAAGGAATATTGACCCAATTCCAATTCCATACTCTCAAATACTATAGCATCTACTCGAACTCAAATTAGTTAATCTGAGACACACGCCGCCTCCTCCTGAGAGACTCCCTGCAAATTATGATGCCAACGCCCGGTGCGATTTCCACTCGGGTGGTGTAGGCCATAATATGGAAATTTGTATGGTGTTAAATTATAAAGTACAAGATTTTTTGGACTCAAAAGCTATTCAGTTCACCCCAGACAAAGGTCCCAATGTCCTTCAAAACCCAATGCCGACCCATGCAGGGGAAGATGTTAATGCTATTGTGGAAGATATGGAAAGTTTGAATTTGATTATGGACGTGAATTTGGTAACAACTTTGTTACCATTTGTTAAGGAGTATTTGATCAAAATAGGTGTTTATCCAGGTTGTACTCCAGATTTTTATGATTGTAAAGTTTAATCAGAAGGTTGTTATGATCTAAAAGCATGCATTCAGAAGTTGATTAGTGAGGGTGATCTTCAATTTGATATAATTGTTAGAGATAAAGAGGTTGAAGAGAAGGATATTACTGTGATTTCTATCCCTTTTACTCCAACAAATATTCCAGTACCTGCTAGACCATTTCCACTGATAATTACCTTTCCTGGTCATGTTCCCTACTTCAGTGAAAAAGTTGTTCCATGGCATTATGGAGCAGATGTTTATTATTATGGGGGAAGCAAGAAGAAGGATCTTCCAAGGATAATCGGTCAGTGGGTGACAGTTTGAATATTGATAGTTTTGCAGGCATTAGTAGAATGTCAATAAGGGGTAGAGTTTTCTCACCATAAAGTGCTTAAGATAATCCTGGTGCCTTCACGAAAGTTAAGGGTAAACAAGTGGTGCTGGACAGCCAAAAGCCCGTACAGAATACTCCAGCTCAGACTCCAAGTTTGGATATAGCTAAAGATGTAGAGGAAGTAATGAGGTATATCAAGAAAAGCGACTACCGTATCATTGATCAACTGAGTCAAACCCCCATTAAAGATCTCCATTTTATTCTTGCTTTGAGATTCCGAGGCATACAACAATGCTTTAATGAAGTTGTTGAGAACAACTTTTGTCCCTTAAGATATCTCCGTAAATTAATTTGAAGGTGTTTGTGCTAGCATTAATGCCACTAATGGCCTAGGCTTTACAGACTTTGATCTCCCTTTTGAAGGAAGAAACCATAACATGATGTTACATATTTCTATGGAGTGTAAGGGAACTACTCTCTCTCTCTCTCTCTCTCTCTCTCTCTCTCTCTCTCTCTCTCTCTCTCTCTCTCTCTCTCTCTCTCTCTCTCTCTCTCGTGAGCTGGTAGATACAGGGTCATCTCTAAATGTACTTCCCAAGTCAGCATTGAAGAAGATTGATTATTCAGGTGTTGAGTTGCGCCCAAGTGACTTGGTAGTTAAGGCTTTTAATGGATCCCTATGATCGATTTTTGATGAGGTGGATTTACCTATTAAAATTGGACCCCAAATTTTAACTGCTACATTTTTTGTGATGGACATACAGCCCGCATATTTTTGTTTATTGGGACGCCCTTGGATGCATAAAGCAGGGGAAATGACTTCCACTCTTCATCAGAAGATTAAGTTCCATGTGAATGTCAAGATGGTAATTGTTTATGGCGAGGAAGAGTATGTAGTGATGAGGTTGAGGGAGAGGTGCGTAAGACTCTTTTCCAGGCTTTTAAAGTTATGCAGATGATTAAGACTCCTCACTCTAAGGAGAGGAAGAAACCTAAGACGTCCATGGCATCTTTGAAAGATGCTAGAGCAGTGGTTGAAGTCGGTCACCCTGAAGGTTTGGGTCATGTGTTGGATGTTACTCCAAAGTTCAACAAGTTTGGTTTGGGTTTTAGTACTGGTGAATAAGGGATAGCTCCCAGAGCTCCAAATTTGTCCACTACTCTGAAGTTTTCAAGTGTTGGTAACATTAGGAATGGTCAAGTTAATGATGTTGGTGATGACGATAATGATTATGATATTTATAGCTGGATTCGTCTGAGTGTTCCAGGTGTAGAACTCAATAACTAGACTTCTGAAGATGTCACTCAAGTCATGTTTTCCCAAGAGTAATTTTCTGTATGTTTCCTTATCATGAAATAAATCATGCACTATGCCCAAGGCATAGTGAATCATTTGTAGGGCCACCACGTTTTCATTTCTAATTTTTATCATTAAATAAAGGACGTCTTTTACATTCAAATATTTTGTTCCCTGTCTTTCTATTTTTATTCAGTAAAAAAATGGTTTGTTTTAGTTTTTTTTTCTTTTATCACTCACTTTCTAAAAGAAACATAAAAACATAAATCATGCAGATTCAATCTCACTATCATCACGGATCCTTTCGATAACGATTCTACTATTGCCTATTATGACTTTGATAATCTGATCTACCAAGCCCAAGAAGAAGGTGAGAAAGATTGTGAACTCCCTGGAGAGTTGGCAATATTATTGAGGCAAGAAGATAGGGTCATCCATCCGCATCAAGAGTCGATTGAGGTTGTGAATCTAGGAACTGAGGATGATGCGAATGAGGTCAAGATAGGGGTTGCTCTAGAAGATAGTGTAAAATAGATACTGATTGAAATGCTCTATGAGTATGTTGACATCTTTGTTTGGTCTTACAAAGATATACCCGGGTTGGATACCGATATTGTGGTGCATAAGTTTCCTTTAAAGGAAGAATGTCCTCTAGTTAAACATAAACTTTGAAGAACTCATCCTGAGAATGTCCTCTATAAAGTACAAAACACCGTGATGTAGGATTCTTGAATGTGATTTCTTATCCCCCCGTGGATTGCCAACATCATGCCAGTGCCCAAGAAAGATGGAAAGGTTAGAATGTTTGTTGACTATAGGGACTTGAACAAGCCAAGCCCTAAAGATGACTTTTCACTCCCCTATATTAATGTTTTAGTTGACAACACAGATCATGCTAAGGTTTTCTCATTCATGGATGGTTTTTCTGGTTACAATCAGATCAAGATGGCGCTAGAAGACATGGCGAAGACAACTTTTTTTACTCCATAGGGAACTTTCTGTTATAAGGTGATTCCTTTTGGTCTGAAGAATGCGGGGGAAACGTATCAGCATGCAATGGTGACTCTTTATCATGATATGATTCATAAAGAGATCAAAGTTTATGTTGATGACATGATTGTGAAATCTCAGACAGAAGAAGAACATCTGGTTAATTTGCAGAAATTGTTTGAAAGACTGAGGAAGTTCAAATTGAGGTTGAATCCTAATAGATGCACCTTGGGGTTGAGATCTGGAAAATTACAAGGCTTTATTGTAAGTGAAATAGGTATTGAGGTTGATCCTACCAAAGTAAAAGCAATACAAGAAATGCCTGAACTGAGAATAAAAAAAGAAGTATGTGGTTTCTTGGGGAGATTGAACTACATTTCTAGATTTATCTCTTATCTCACAGCCACGTGTGAATCGTTATTCAAATTGTTAAGAAAAGATCAAGCGGTCATATGGAATGAAAATTGACAAAAAGCATTTGATAGAGTAAAAGAATATTTGAAGGAACCTTCGATCCTCATGCCTCCAATGGAAGGCAAGCCTTTAATCATGTATTTGACAATACTTGAGAATTCGATGGGTTGTGTACTCGATCAACACAATGAGACAGGAGAGAAAGAACAAGCAATTTATTATTTGAGTAAGAAATTCACAGAATGTGAGTCGAGGTACTCTTTGCTTTAGAAAACTTATTGTGCACTGGCATGGGCTGCTAAGCGCCTGAGGCAGTATATGTTGACACATACCACTTACTTGATATCCAAAATGGACCCTATCAAGTACGTCTTTGAGAAGTCAGCTCTCATAGGCAGAGTAGCCCGATGACAAATGATTTTGACTGAATAGGATATCCAGTATACTACCCAGAAAGCCATCAACGGTAGTGTTGGCGGATTATCTTGAACATCAACTCATGGATGATTATTGTTGTACCCCAAACTTTTCCCTCTCACTCAATAAGAATTTTCTCACAAGATCTCATTGGGCTCAAGACTGCATTAGGGTTTGATCAGCTCAAGGCACCTCCTTATGCACTGAGGACCAAAATTAGGGTTTGAGTTGGCACAAGGATTTTTGAACTATAAATGCTTCATATTACTTTCATGGATCATTATGGACCCCCAAGATCACTCATGTCAAGTTTCAAGCCTTCGATCACACTTTTGATCAGTCAATTAAACAGTTGACCTAAAAATCAATTGCATTAGGGAAAAAGTCAACCATGGCCAATTTGCAGTCAAACTTCATAATTTTTATCCACATCAACATTTTAGACTCATGTATCATTTGATCAAATTTGGACCATAATTCCTCAAGAAATTTGATCAGATCTCCAAAAGGGCAAAATGGTCAAAATTAGGGTTTTGACTAGGAAAGGGCAATTTCTACTTTTTTGACCTAGAAAATGGTCAATTGGTTTAAGGCATGATCTCAAGAGTCCAATTGAACCATTTTTACCTAATGACACGATCCAAAACATTGCAAGTCCATTGGATTGACAGATGAATTTTGCAGTCAACTGATCAAAAGTCAACTGTATACTAAAAAGTCAAACTTTGACTTTTTGGTCAAATTCAAGTGCCAAAGATCACAATTTATCAAAACATGTCAAAATAGGAAACTTATTCATCAAGAAATCAAGAAATCAAGATTTCATTTTGAAAAGTCAAAATTTCTAAACTTAGAAATTTTTCTAAGTGTTGAAAATTTATTATTTTTTCATAACTTTGAGCAATTGTTTCACCATGATACAAGATGATTCAAAGGAAACTTCCAACATGAAAGTTGTAGATCTCCATGAAATCTACAACTTTTATTCACACAACTTCTCCTAAGAGTGCTTGGATCTCAAGTTATAATTTTGTGAATACATGCTCATGAACTGGAAAAAAAACTTAGTGAAATTTTTCCCTAGTTAGGCAGATTTTTGACCTAACTTCATGGAAACAATTTCCAAGGGGAATCTTCAAAAGAAATTCAAAGATTAGTTGAAGGGCATATTGCAAGCTTTCCAAAATGTCCAATAACTCCTTGAGATAATTCTTGAGCAAGGAGAATCGAAGGCAAGAAGTTAGGGTTTTCAAACTTGAATCACAAGCCATTTTGTGAAGAACACTTGATCCAATCTTCAAGCATGTTGTACAAATATTGCTTTGCAGGCTTCAAAATTGCTAATAACTCAATAATTTAATGTTTACACAACTGATAGAGCCATTGTCCAAGCATTTGAGCCATTATCTAAGTTGCATTTCCATTTTGGGAAGAAAGTCACCACTTCCATTTTGGAAAAGTGACTTTAATCACAATGTCAACTCTTCTTGAGCCCATACATTGTTGTTTCTGACTCAAAAACATTTAAAAGCAAGAAGCAACATATCTACAGCCTGCTAACCACCCTGCAAATCCTTGTACTTCACATTGAAACCATGTTTGTCAACTTTGCTTCAAAAACAAGTAACCAAGCCATAACATGTGATTTCAATTTCTGAGTTGTTTCAAGCCTCAAAACCTCTTGTCTATAAGTACATACACTATTTGCAAGATGACATACGAATGCTAGTGCCCTGAAACTGTCTCAAACATTCACAAATCATAAATCTTCTCAAAAACACCATTGATATACAGTTTTGAACCAGAACTCATCATCTTCATTTCCACTCGTGCGTTTTGAAAACCAATCATTCAAACACCTTTTATACGTCATACCAAAGCAATCCAGGCCCCTGTTTCAAGACTGTAACTCCTCCATTACTACCCACCATTTTTAAACATCAAGCTTGCAGGTTGACTTGAGTAGACAGGTTCAGGGACTTTCAAGGCAAAGTAGGAGTTGGAATACACTCAAGGAGGTACAGGCAAGCTAAACAGATCCTCAGGCCATCTCAAAAAGTTGCTCAAACTCCATTCACGACTCCAGCTGCAAGGGGTAAGTTTTCAAACTTCTATCTCTTCATACAAGCATCTTTTGATCCTGATTTGTGAAGACAAAATGTAGATATCTTTGCTCTAAAGCTGGCCATGTTCATAGTTCCAATTTATATTGACTGTGTATAGAGAATTTTGGATTTGAAATTTCTGAGAAAATTAGGTTTAAATTTAGGGCCAGCAAAATTATTTTTCATCTTTTACTTTTAGCTTACATAAGTTATATAGTTGGATTCGTGAGAAGAAACACCACAACTTTCATGTTTGAACTTTTCATTTTTGTGGAGAGATGAAGAAGATACAGGTGGTCTGGCTAGGCGCGAGATTAAAGATGAAGTGGTCTCAGGAAGCAGTTTCTAATATATATTTATGGTTTGGTTATATGACCGGATGAAACATCCACCCCAGTGGCAAGCGCCCGCGTATTAAGTCACTTATTATCTAAAGGGTGAGGGTTTGAACCAATGTGAATCCCCCTTTTGTATTTTTTTCATATTTTCTAATCCTCTAATGTTTTTTTTTTGCAGGCGCTGGGCCCTTTGGGCCTGGCATTGTTTTTTTTTATTTGCTAGCTCAACTCCCTGCCTACTTTTGGCACCCCCTGGCCCATTCATTTTTATTTACTTATTTATTTCATTTTTACTTTTAAATATATTTTCTAAAATACTAAAAATCATGAAAAATTCAAAAAAAAAATGATATATTTTATATTTTGACTTATTTTAATTTATTTTCCCATGAACAAAAATATTTTATTTACTATACTTTATTTATTTTTCTTATAAATTTAATTGATGTTATATTATCTATTTTTCTTCATACCATTTAAAAATAAATTATTTAAATACCAAAAAAGAATAAAAATATTTTTAAAGTCATATATTATTTTCAAGACAAAAATACAAAAAATACTTTTTCTTTAAACTTATTTTCTTTTAATCAACTAAATAGAATCAGGGTTTTATTCAAAAAATATTTTCTTAACTAATTTCTTTTCTTAATTAATTTAAGTTAATTTAATTTTTATTTATTTATTTTTCTCTAATTAGGTTTAGGTTAAAACCTCTTTCATATAAAAATCCAAACACAAAAATCATTTCTTTCCATTCGCATTTGTACTTTATATATTTCTTCAATTATTTGTACATATTCAATTTGGTTGTAATAGATTAATTAGGTTTATATTATTGCAATCCCCATTCATAAATTGTATACCCCCCTCCCACAAGTATCGTAATAGCGTAGTAATTTTAAATTTCGTAATTTATCGCTTTCATATATATAATGCTAGTAATTAGGTTTTGTATTGAAAGAATAAAATCAATCAAATAGAAAACCCTAATTCAAGACAAAAACAAGCATGAAAACAACACACTTGCACACAAGCACCCCTAGGGTAAAGTCCACTTGGTTGCCTTACAAAATGTCCATATTACACATGTGAGATATCTTATCAAAAACAAGAAAATACAAGATCATAGTCCCTCGATGACGCTATCTAAAGTTGCCTTAAAAATGATCTTAGTCCCTCAAAAAAGAATGCTAAGATACCTTGCAACATTGCTAATCAAGGTTATACGATGACCCACGCCCGTCCCGTTTACATCCAAAGATAGGGTTGCTTACCAAATCAATGTTAAGACAACAATGTCAAAGGAAAAGAAAATAAACAAGAAAGACATTTGAGTATGTAGATTGATCCTAATTACTTGCTCAATTTCAAAACAAAACATCCTTTCTATTTTCAAAACAAACACCTACACATTTCAAAATATTTTACAAAAAATTGAAAACATTTTCAAATGATCAAACATCTTTGTATACATTCTTATGAACGAGAATCATTACAAAGATTGCCTAAACAATGACTTCTTTACGAAATACTTTCAAAAACCACACAAAGCACAATTTCAAACAAAAGCAAGTGATCTAGAAAGTAACTAAGAGCCCATGGAAAACCATTTTAAAAAAGGGTGCTAATACCTTCCCTTTTTATAATCTACCCCCCGAACCCAAGAAACAATCTCAAAGGTCTTTCCTGTGCTTTTTCACCTTTCCTTTTGGATAAAAGAAAAGTCGGTGGCGACTCTTGCTAACCGCAATATTTGCAAACAAATGCAAAACCCTCAAGTCAGTTCTCCCACCGTATCACAGAACTGGCGACTCTGCTGGGGAATATTTTAAATGTGGGGTTACCTTAGGGATAGATCACATTTATTTTCTTACATTGTTTGACTTGTATGCTTTACATTATGGTTCTTTATTTTGGTTTGAATCCTCTACACGGATTTGGGGATACATTATAGGTAAGTAGCAATACATTGTGGAAACTGTGCGGGGTATATCGACATGGTCTAAGCAATAGCTACGTTAGTGCGACATATTTGTAGGTACCGGTGGCCTTTGAGTTAATCAAAGAGAATACGGGGCTGCTGAGTGATATCGTGAAGCACTAATGAACTTTTAGAACCTTTACTTGACCAACTTGGCCTTTAGGATGTAGTGAGATGACCAGCTTTGGTGCAGTCCGAAGTTGGTAGATACTCGATACTACGCTCATTATGGTTTGGTTTCTTGGGATATTTCAATCGCTATTAAAGAAGCATGTGCTGAAACAATGACCAAGGAAACAAACCAATGATATTGAGCTCCTTAGAACCCGGTTACTATTACTAGGACAAGTTTAAGCCAACTAAACTCCAAGCGGGTACTTATGTATAAAACCCCATGCAAGCCTAAATTAAGAACTTGTTTGCTTTGCTCGTGTATGCATACTTGTACATAACATCATGGACATCATGAACATCACATGCATCCACTAGCAAGTAACTAAGAGCCCATGGAAAACCATGGATGGAAAGGGTGCTAATACCTTCCCTTTTCATAATCTACCCCCCGAACTCAAAAAACAATCTCAAAGGTCTTTCCTTTGCTTTTTCACCTTTCCTTTTGGATAAAAGAAAAGTCGGTGGCGACTCTTGCTAAACCGCGACATTTGCAAACACAAACGCAAAATCTCAAGTCAGTTCTCCCACCGCATCACAATGGCGTTGTTATTAACATGTTTTATAGTAGTACTATTGCATACAAGACTCTTCAATTCGATTCGCCATTCTCGTGCTACTTTCTTGGGTACCAATCTCCGAAGGCTTTTCACTAGGCCGCAATCCTCTATTGAAAGTATTGCACGAAAACCCCCAAATCTACCAAAGATCATGGAGGACAAACCCGAGGTTTTTCCAGATGAAACCCCCTACAAATCTCAACCTAATATTCTCGACTACACAAGAACCTAATTGGACGTTATCAAAACTCACCTAGATGGCACCCCCAACAAAAGATGATTATGTGTGATTTATCACCGTGTATGCATAGGTTAGAGGTTGAAGGTGGAGAGAAAATGTAGTAAGTGTTTATAGTTTCATCAAATTGGAATGATGCATGAATGATGTATTTATAGTTGTAAAAATTTAGATACAAAGAGGTAATTTTCGGAATTAAAAAGAATTGAAAATTTGACCCAATCAAACAGTATGTGTCGGCCTGAAATACGTATGTATCAACACATAAGTCAAAAACTAATAGTATGTGTCGGCCTGAAATACGTATGTTTCGGTGCATAAGTAAAAAACTAATAGTATATGCCAGCCTGAAAAGGCAGATGTTCCAGCCTAAGCAATTCAGTGACTATATGCTTTAATAATGCAGTAGATGTGTTAGCCTGGAAATCGTATGTGTCGGAACATAAAATTGAAAAAGCACGTACCAATCAAACAGTATGTGTCGGCATATATGAGTGCATGTGTCGATCTATAGCACACAAAAGATATAGGCTTTAATATTGAGTTACATGTGTCGGCTTGAAACACGTATGTGCCGGCACATGTAAGCTGTGTTTATGCATAAAGCTGATTTTCAAGGTTTTGGTCAATTTCAAAGTGATTTTTAATAATTTCTAAGACCTCTAATGTAAGGGAGTGCCACATGACATAGAGATAACGTCCAATATAAATAAATTCTAAGTTTTCCTAGTTTTGGCTTCATTCAAAACATCTAATGATGAAGTTACACTCACATCAAGTAGAAGGAAATGGTTAGAATTTTATTCATAAAATTCCTATTAGTCTTCAATTGGAAGATGATTCTAAGACTTATAAGGAAACAATAGCTTCAAGAGACCCGTCCTTTTAGAAGTATGATATCCAAGACAAAATATACTCAATAATGTCAAGCCATACTTGGGAGTTTTGCAATCTACCTAAAGGGTCAAGATCCATTGGACACAAGTGGATTTTTAAAAAGACGTATCATAGTAATGGAACAGTAAACACCTACAAAGCTAGATTAGTAGCCAAGGATTTTAAACAAAAGGAAGGTGTTGATTATTTCGACACATATGCACCAGTAGCAACGACGATGACATTTACAGTATTGTTTGCATTACCTTATTTGCATGACCTTATAGTTCATCAAATGGATGTCAAAACGACATTCTTAAATGGAGATATCGATGAGGAAATTTACATGGAAAATCATAAAGTTATGTGCTTCTTGGAAATGAATAAAAGGTGTGCAAGCTTGTCATATCCTTTTATGGATTAAAACAATCACTGAAACAATGACATCAAAAGTTTGATTATGTAATGTTTCAAATGAATTTGTTCCTAATTCTTGTGACAAGCGTTTCTACACAAAGGTGTGTGAGAACATTTGATTATTCATGTCTCTATGTTAATTACATGTAGATCATTAGCAACGAGATGAATTTGATTTTAAAAATAAATAGGTTTATAACTTTCAAATTCAAGATGAAAGATCTTAAACTAGGTAACACTATTTTGGAGATCAAAGTAAAGCGAGAGAGTGAGGGTTATGAACTTAGTAAAACACACTATTGTAGTGATATATTTGTAAAGGCCTGTGACAAGGAGGCATTAGACCAAGCATCATAAGCCAATCTCCCTAGAAAATGGAGGTCGGGTATAACCCTCACTCCGCTTGCTACTGACCTTGATAAAAAACATGGGAGGGTTACATGCGCATAGCCTATAACTGCACGTGCATGAATTCTTGGTCACAATTCCTTAAGAAATAGGTAGTCAAGAGTTTTCCCAATCAAAGTGGAGCGGTTACTATGTCCTATGAATCTCCAAATTCAAACCCAAGAGTTTGTATAAATACCTTAACTCTAAGATTGAGAGGGACAATTTCAAATACACATAAAATACCCTAAAAGTACAGAGTTTTTCACCTAACGTGAGCTTACTCTCTTCCTAGCCAAACACACCACCAAATAGAGTTTCTAACCATCGTGAGAAAGCCCTAAACCAAATAAAAACTTTAAAGCCTCTGGCCATTCCTACTAGCATAGGTGTGCCACACATTTATACTTTTGACAAGTACAATGACATCCACTGTAGATCCTCGATAAAACTAATATGGAGCACACTTTCACATATCACCACCATTTTACCACTCTTCAAAATTTCCACTCTTAACCCTAATTATTCCCAATCATGGTTTCTAAAAAAGCACAATCTCCCATACAGAAGGATACTGAAGGTAGAAGCGACCCCAATGGCATAGAAGAAATGTGCGCCGCCTTGGACAACTTGCCCCCATCATAATCCAAATCTAGAGGACAACACCCTAAATATCCAACAACACCAAGAAGAAAACACCCTATTGAGAAAATGGAAGTGTTGGATCCACACCCATTTACAGACGAGATACAAGAATCACATATTCCTGAAGGTTTGAAGCATTCCTCCTTGACAAAGTTTGATGGGGTGTAGTGGCCATTACAAGCATGTCACCTCCATAACACGAATATGACCATCATTGGAGTTCCTGATTCACTAAAGTGCAAGCTTTTGTCTGGAAATTTCAGAGATGTAATCTTACAATAATATATGATCTTAACCCAAGCTTATTAACTTTTATGTATAATTTCAAAATCATTAAATTTAACTTGGATAAAATACTCCATAAATTTTTATCATTTTAACAATTCTTCATTTTTTAATCCAAACAATGAATTTTATCCAAATCAAATTAAATTCTCTTAAAACATTACATTTTAATATTAAAATGCTTCATCCAAATACACTCTAATCAATTTAACTAGTGATTTTAAAAAATTGATTTCTAAATCAGTTATTACACAATGGTCGTCCTTGTTAGACTGTTAGCAACTGGAATACCCTAAATCGCAAATATAATAATTAAAGGGAAAGAGATAATTCTAATGGAAAATAAAAGTGAAACAATGTTTCCACATATCATATTTCAGCAGCATAAATATTTCTTCATGCTTGGACCTGAAACAATGTCATTCTCCTTCAAGTGTTAGAAGTGATTCATATTTAGAAGTAGTGTTTTGACTCAGAAGAAGAAGCTTCTGAGGTTAGTGTTCTATAAGTGGTGTTTAGCTTCTGGCTAGTAGTAATAGTTAGCTTTTTTTAGCATTTTAGTATTGTCGATGTGGCATAGGTTGCTTACGCGTCACTTTGATTTTGGTGTATTTAAATATCTTGGTGTAACTAGTTTTTCATAACGGTGAATAGAGTTTCTATCTCCAAAGTTTGTTACAACCATTTTCTCTCTCTTCTTCCATCTTCATCTTCAACCTCGTGTGTTGCACCCCAAAATTTGCCCTCCCATATTCTTCAAGAAATTGCCAAGCCAAGTCACAAAATTCCTCAGGGGTTGCACAGCTCAACGGTCTCCTATACAGTCAAAACTAGGGTTTATGTTCTGATCAAGAAAATGAAGTTTTCAAAGGCCCAATCAAGTCTCATATGCCTACAAAGATGATCAAGTATCCTCATATCAAGTTTCAAGGCATTCAGCTCAAAATTGCACAGTCAAAACCCTAGATTGCACTACAGTCAACTGTAGGGGCAAAATGGTCATTTGACAGTCAAAAGTTCAAATTTTTGGTCAACATATCATTTTGAAGCCACAAACATCATTTGATCAATGCTTGATCATGATTCTCAAGATTTGGCTCAGAAATCATCAAAGATGCAAAAGTTACTATATTTGGACAGCTGAAAAAGTCAACTGAAATTGACCAGGGCATAACTTTCACATGGATTATCAGAAAAATTCCATCCAAAGCTCATTTTGAAGAGAAAGACATTTCCTACAACTCATCTTCATACTTCAAGTCCAAGAAATGCTCTCACAAAAAGTTATCAATTTCAACATTATAGGTCATTTTCAAAAGTCAACAAAAAGGGACTTTAAGTCAAAGGCCATAACTTGAGATTGGTAAATCAAAATGACATGGGACCAAAGGCATTGGTTAAAGGACTCAAAGACCTTTCCAAAATGTCCAAGAACATGTGGAAAGCTTAAAAATTGAGCAATTTATGCCTTGTGGAAGTTGGGAAATTTTTGGAAATCTTGAAAAGTCAACTTTGATCCAAATGACCTAAAAATGCAAATGGGCCCATTTTTCTTCCAAGTTTCTTCATGCCAAGCCTATGCACGACCATTAAGCCCAAGGGGAAGTATTTTCTCATTTTTTAATTATTTATTTGAATTTATATTAATATTAATTCATTTAAATTATTTAAATATGTAGAAAATATAAACTTGACCTAAAAAAATCTTTTTATGCACATTCTAGACTCAAGATTTCGTGCACATGCTAATTAGGAAAGAATTGGACTAATTGAGCTTAATTGATACAAAATACATGAGAAAAAGATTGAAAAAAGATCCTTAACAAATCAAATCTCCAATTCATAAAAGCAATGGATTTTGATCCAATTTTCTTAACCTAATTACTCACTACATATGCAGGATGAGAAACCTAATGGCATGAGACTCCAAGCTGCGCAGCAATTCCCATTACACACTTGAAAAAATTGCCATAAAACTCAAACTTGAAAACGTTATTAGAGGTGGTTTTAAGCCCTAATACTCATTCAAAAAGCTTCCTCGTGGACTCTTGATCATATTCCAACTCCAAATATCCATCAATACGCGAAGAATTGGTAATAAGGACCTCACCTGTACAGTAAAAAAATCACCATCGTGTTTTCAATTCTAAGCATCCTCATAACATTTTGGTTATTGGTTCTTGTTCCTCGTAATGATCTGATGCTAACCATACCAATTAATTTCATTTTTGTGCAATATAGGCGATTTTGCCATTGTTAAATGTTAGGGTTTGCAGGTTTCAAAATTGGGGTTTCCCAAACCAAGTAAAATTAGCCTTCCAGACCATGATAGTCATACTCAGCAAGCCTTGACGAAAAGGAAGCACTATTCGCGATGAATTTATGACCACCATAGCCCTATTCGCTATTTTCCCATAGCATGCTTAAAGCAACGCGTTAAAACCGTTGCTATTGTGTTTTATTTTTCAGGTACGCGAGGAAGAAGAAGCCGTGGCAGCCAGTGATACGTTCATTTGAATTCTCGCGCGCTTAACCACTACGCGTTGGTTTCTTCTTTTTGTTATTTGTTTACTATAATATATTAATTAAAACTTAGTGGCTCAGCTGGCAGGTGTACATGCTTGTGACTCTCATGACCTGGGTTCAAGTCCCAGGTCTTGCATATTTCGCTATTATTTTTCAATCCAATTTCCTATGCAGCGTCAGTAGTGATGTACACCATACACCATTATGATCCAAACGTCCACGCGTCCCACCAATTCAAATCAAAGGCGTGGATGTAAGGAATATGCTATACCCAGGTCAACGCGTTTGCACATAACCTGGAAAAGTCAATGGACCAAAACGTTAATGGGCCAGCATTCCAGGCCTGTACCTCCCATTTGGGGCTACCCCCCTCCCTGGTTTGCATTTTTTTCTATTTTTCTTCTTACATTTTATTTTTGTTATTTCATTTATTTTATTTGTTTTAATTAATTATTTCTTTACAAAATACAAAAACATCATAAATTCAGAAAAAGACAAAAATTTAATAATTATTTTATTTTAACTATTTTTTTTTAATAAATTAATATATAAATATTTAGTTTTAATTAGGTTGCCATTTTAATTCCTTTTAATAACTAAAAATCCAAAAAATATAGAATTAGGTTAATTAATAATTTTTATACCTTTTAAATTTTCCTTTTTTTTTATCACAATATCATTTATTTATTTATTTTATTTTTATAATTAAATGTACATAAGTAAAAATTAGGGTTTAAATTAGGATAAAACTTAATATTTTCACAATAAACTTAAAAAACATTAGAATTAGGGTTTGACGCTTCATTTTAATTTTAATTAATTATTCTTTCCATTACATCATAAAAAAACAAAATACCAAAAACATTTAACTTTAATTTTTAATTCCTCATTAATTTTGCAAAAGGGTCCAACGCTCATATTTTTAATTACTTTAATTTCGCGCATTTATTTTATGTCGTTTATTATGATTATGTAATTGTCCCAAAGCGTTGTAATTTTAACTTTTCGCACTTTTATTCGCTTTCTTTATTTTCAGTCAAATCGGGTCCGGTTTAATTTTGGCGATGTGGACCCGCGCCATTTGTAATAGTTTAGATTTATTTTCCCGCAAATATTAACTGTTAACAAAACATGCAAGAATGAAGGGACATAATAAAATCAAGCGTAGAACACAAATAAACATGACAAGACAAATATCTGAAAACGACACACGAATCGCACACACCACCCCTAGGGTACGCCTCACTGTTGCCTTGCCTCGAAAGGTGGTCGTCGAGTAGAGGATGTCTTAGTAAGTCCTCATGATCCGGGAACCTGGCATGAGGGTAGCTTCTAAGGTGTCTTCCCATTGCTCTGGTGATCACCATGTCCCTAAAACTCGAATTGACCCGAACACCTCCAACGGTGGTGCTACCTACCTCTCAATGGTGGGATGGCACTACCTAAAGGACAATTACACAGCTTTATTCCTTAGGGTAGGTAGATTCTCAAGGATACTTGCTCTAATCTCAAAACAAACTCAAAAAGACTTTTCACACCAACACATTTTCAAAAGCTTTCAAAGCAAATTTTTCAAACACTCTGACGTACGAGTCGAACTGAAATTTTTCAAAGAAACTTTTTTTTAAACCCACATTGAAAAGCAAGCAAACATTTTTTGAAAACACATTGAGCAAGTATCTAAGAGCCCATGGATAACCATGGATAGAAAGGGTGCTAACACCTTCCCTTTCTATAACCTACCTCCCGAACCGAGAACAATCTCTTTAAGGAATTTTTCTGTGCTTTTGTCCTTTCCATTTGGAGAAAATAAAAGACGGTGGCGACTCTTGCTTACCGCGACATTTCGCGAACCAGCGTTAAACAGTCAGTTCCAGATCCACCGATCACAGAACTGGCGACTCTGCTGGGGAGGTTTTGAACTTAAAGTGAGGTATACCTTAGGGCTAGGTCATAACTATGTTTTCAATTGTCTTCTTTGCTTGCTTTATTATTATGGGTTGCTTGGGAGTTCTATAGATCCTAACCCGGATCTGGGGGATACCTTCTTAGAAAGTAGCAACAAGGCTGTGAGGGAACTGTGCGGGGTATACCGACATGGTTGAAACAGTCTGCTACGTTGATGTGGCACTTTGGTGTGTACCGGTAACCCTTGAGTTCAGTCAAGGAGAGTACGGGGCCTCCGCGTGGTGTCGTGAAGCATCAACAGACCTTAGGAACCTTAATTGAACTATCTTGGCCTCTTTAGGGTAGTGAGATAACTGACTTTGGTGCAGTCCGAGGTTGGTTGATACTCGATACTACACTCAATTGAGGGTTGCTTTCCTGGAATATTTCGGTCGCCAGTTCAGTGGCTAAATCGAAACGATGAACAATGAAAGCAATCCCATGATATTGGGACCCTTAGAACCCGGTTACTTCTAATAGGACAGGTTGAGCCCACCAACTTCAAGAGGGTAATACCTAGACCCCATGCTGGCCTAAACTCTAAGGGTTTCTCTTGTGTGACTTGTGTGCCTTCGTACTTGACTACTTGCATGCTTGTTATCTGACACAGGAACTACTTGCAGGTTTTGTTTATAGTCCTTAACTAGGACTCATGACAGGGTTTACTAGATCTCTTGCAGGTTTTGTTTATAGTCCTTAACGGGGACTCATAACAGGGTTTACTAGATATCTTGCAGGTTTTGTTTATAGTCCTTAATTGGGACTCATAACAAAGTATACTGAATTTCTTGCAGGGTCTGTTTGTAGTCCTTAATAAGGGCTCATAACAGGGTTTACCTACATCACCCCATGCATAGCATGACATCATACCATTGCATACATCCTAACCCATTTCAAGGATCTCCAGGGCTTGTGATGCAGGTCATGATGAATCAACTGTCTAGCCAGGGGCAAAGAGGATTTATTTTCCTCTAGCCAAGGTTGTCAGGGGCTATGACCCACTGGATATGGTGAGCCTTTGACCCTTGAAGAAGGACTCTCCACAACATGAAGTTCCTTCAATCAAGTTACCGGTTCTCAACTCTAACAAGTTTCTCTGTTTACCCTGCGAGGTCCTTGAAATCATTGCATGCATGTCATACATCTCATTGCATTGCAGGTATCCCTTGACAGGTTGCTTACCCTTCCTCGCTGTTTATTTCAGCCGATCGCCATGAATCCTGAATCATCAGCCGAGCAGACTATCAAGGACCTCCAGGCTCAGAACGCCCAGTTCCAAGAGCTGATCATGAATTTGACCCAGGGGCAACAAGACCTGAAGGCTCTGCTTTTGAAGAAGGACAAGAAAAAGAAGAGGACTGTTTTGTTCAGCCCTAGACGCAGATCTGGGAATACACCGCAGACTGAAACTGAGAGGACTACCCCATCTGTGAGGGAAAGCAGTCACCATGAGAGGGAGGTGCCCAGTCCAGTGGCCTCTGACAATGAAACAGATTTCGACGACGAACAGTATCCTCCGGCTGAGGACAAGTACAAACAGTTGGAGGATAGGTTGAAGGCTATGGAGGTTCAACAGGTACCTGGGCTGGATTTCGGAGATCTGGGTTTGTCAACTGGTGTGGTTATTCCTCGGAAGTTCAAAGCACCCTCCTTTACTAAGTATGACGGGGCGTCTTGCCCCAAGCTGCATCTAAGGTCCTATGTTCGGAAGATTCAGCCATATACGGTGGACAAGAATTTATGGATCCACTTCTTCCAGGAGAGTCTTTCAGGGACTCATCTCGAATGGTTCTATCAGCTGGATGGGACCAAAGTTCGTAACTGGGAGGAGTTGGCTACTGCTTTCTATAAGCAGTATCAATATAATGCCGACCTTGCCCCTACGCGTACCCAACTCCAGGGTATGTCGTTAGGATCAAGTGAAGGTTTTAAAGAATATGCGCAGAAATGGAGGGATCTTGCTGGAAGGGTACAACCACCTCTGACTGATCGGGAACTTGTGGACATGTTCTTGGGGACTCTGTCTGGTCCGTTCTACAACCACCTAATTGGGAACTCGTCTGCTGGATTCACAGATCTTATCTTGACTGGAGAGCGAATAGAAGCTGGTATCCGGTCTGGGAAAATTCAAGAGGCTGCACCTTCTGATAAAAAACCTCATCATGGAAAGAAAGAATCCAATGCTGTGCACGGTAAAAAGAGCCGTCATGAGGTAGGGGCAATCCAGATCTCCAACCCTGGACCTGCTCAACAAGGACAGGGGCAGCAGCGCAAGGAGAAACGGCAGTACACCAAACTCAACATGTCGTTGGATCAAGCACTGCAACAAATGTTGAAGGCGGGGCTGATCACCTTAAGGGCTCCTCTCCGGAATCCGAACACTTCTGCACCCAACTATCATCCCAACGATAGGTGTGCATATCATTCTGATAGCCCGGGGCATACTACAGATAATTGCTGGCCTCTCAAGAATAAGATTCAAGATATGATCGACGCTGGAGAGATTCAGTTTGAAGTGCCAGAGACTCCGAACATAATCACTGCTCCGTTGCCCAATCATTGAAGCCTTTTGTTTATTTGAATTTTTGAGCTGTACTTTTCTTTGCTTATACAAACAATTAATGTCATAGCAAACTCTTTTATTCTATTAATGCATTGCATATGTCTGTTTTGGAAATTAATACAATTATTTTCATTATGTTCAAATATCTTTTCATATTTTTTCTGATGTCAACTCTGGATCTAAAATTCTAAGCCTCTTGAGGGAGGATGACGAAAACGATACCACGATCTTTACAGTATGCTTTTGAACGGACCCCGCTGATGAAGTACAGGCATTGTTTCAAATCCCTAAACACTGGAGTTATAAGGATGATAATCCCTCGTCAAACCCTCTGAGCCAAAGAAGTAGGAGTTTTTATTTTCGAAATTTAAAACCCTTAATCACAACCTGGGGCAGGGTAGTCTCTCAGTTGATCCAAGTGCATAACGAATGGCACCGAAAAGATCTTTACAAAACGAACAAAGACAGTGATGGTTCAGAACAATCAAAAGGACAGGCAGTCATTATCAAAAAAAATTTCATAAATGAAAAGCCCAAAAAGTCTAAACCTACAAAGGGGACTTATGAAACTGGGGCATCCCGCTGACTGTAATTCCAAAAAAGGAAACAGTTCAGGCAAAAAAGAAAGGGATAACAAAATCAAGAAAGAGGTCTCACAAACCCTTAACCAAAACAAAGATGACTGCCCATTCAAAATAAGTTATCAACATCTGAACCATTATTGGAACATCAAAGCAAAGACTCAAGCAAGGTCTAACGCACGGTCAACTGAGTTTAGTTTTGGAGAACATCACGAAGAGCGGGTGGGTACAAATACTTTGAGCCTTTATCCTTTGTTTCTTAAAACCGTGAACCAGGCCACGTTATAACCCTTAAAAGTCCTAGCTGAAGCATGGGTTAGTCCGAAAGCATACTGTCACGAAAGGTATCCTGACTCCTGAAGGCCTACGGTAAATACGGAGTTTGACATCACGTTTTACAAACATTCACTTGTTTTATAAAAAGAATGCATTTTCAAAATCTTCAAGACAGACATAAGCTTGGCATTTTTAACATAACTTTGGTTGCATATGACTTTTTGTTTGAACAGCAGGGAACTTCGCACGATGAATGCCTAATGAACAAAAGTACTTCTAATCAAGGGGCAGGACATGGCTATTGTCCATTATCTGGGGGCAATCCAATCAAGTTTCGGAGAATCTCTCAAAAGGCCAAAAAGCCTGGGGCAAGTCTCCGCCTGAGTTACTTGGGGCATTCCAACAACAAATCTTGCCCGATCAGACATCTTCTGGTAACATGGCAATACAAACAGCCAGGGGCACCCCCCTGCATTCTAAGAGCGTGGGCATAGTCGGAAAATACTACGCAAAAATCAAAGACCCTCTAGGTTGACATACCTAGGCAAAAATAAGGGCTTCCCGGCGAACCAAAAGGGTTCGGGCAAAATGAGGGATGAAATGAAAAAAACATGTACACCCGGCAAGTCGAAAACCTGAAAAGGCGGCTTGGGCAAAAATGGGTATCCCGGTGGACTGAAAACCCGAAAGGGCGGTTCAGGCAAAAGTTAGGGATTAAAAGCGTACGACTATGTCCCGCCGTCTGTCTACCAGAAGAAGGTTTGTCCGCCAACAACTATCAGCACCCCACAAGAAACAGGGGCAATAATGGGTGGTCTAAGCAATCCGATTGTTCTATCCTCCCAGGCATCAGGGTAAGTTCCGTCGAAGAACATAACCAATACAGTTCAAAACCTCCCCAGGAGAGTCTAACCCAGCTTCCCCAGGAAAGTTGGAATCCATCTCCCCAAGCAGTAAGCGTATCCCCAGTTGATTCTGGAAGCTTATCCCCTCGCAGAGCACGAACGCGTCGTACGGCTTGATTTAAAGAGTTATTTCCTTAACAGGATATAACTGGGTTATCCTCAGCCAAAAGCCACGGAAAGAGCGTCCTCGATACAGTCTCCTTACCCCAGCGAAGTCCATCAATACTTCCAATACAACAAGGGTATCCTCAGCAAGTTACTATCAACAGTCAGCAAGGCATCCCTCTTCCCACAGAGTATTACTTCCCAGCATGGCCGCTAGAGTATCTTTTCTCCCCGCAGAAGCCTCCATTCGCCAAGTTTATTCCCCAACGGAGTTATCTTCGCCCATTGGAATTCTTGCAACTATTCTTCAACATCAGCCCAGGATACGACTTCCCGGCACCCGTCAAGGATTTATTTTCTTAGACAAACATACATTCATAAAACGTCACATACATCATTATAGCATGCATATGCATCATATTACACGAATCTCATTGATTTTGAAAACATACAATTCATGCATCATGATTTTGCATACAATTATGTTTTACCTTTTCAGGAAAAGATCAATACAAAAATGACTACTATCAACTATCGCAATTCATTCTAGATATAGTTTCAGATATGACCCAGAGATGGTGACGTTCTGATGCTGCTTCCAGATTTCCTTCTCGATATAGTTTCGGATATGATCCAGAGATGGTGACGTTCTGATGCTGCTTCCAGATTTCCTTCTAGATATAGTTTCAGATATGATCCAGATATGGTGACGTTCTGATGCTGCTTCCAGATTTCCTTCTAGATATAGTTTCGGATATGATCCAGATATGGTGACGTTCTGATGCTGCTTCCAGATTTCCTTCTCGATATAGTTTCGGATATGATCCAGAGATGGTAACGTTCTGATGCTGCTTCCAAATTTCCTTCTAGATATAGTTTCAGATATGATCCAGATATGGTGACGTTCTGATGCTGCTTCCAGATTTCCTTCTCGATATAGTTTCGGATATGATCCAGAGATGGTGACGTTCTGATGCTGCTTCCAGATTTCCTTCTAGATATAGTTTCAGATATGATCCAGATATGGTGACGTTCTGATGCTGCTTCCAGATTTCCTTCCAGATATAGTTTCAGATGTAAACCAGATATGGTGACGTTCTGATACTGCTTCCAGAAGTCCTTTTTCAGATGTTTCCCTCTCCGACGATGAGTGTGAGGTGATATTCTCTTATGGTTCCCTCTCCGACGGTGTGTGAGGTGGTAAGTCCTTTTTCAGACGTTTCCCTCTCCGACGATGAGTGTGAGGTGATATTCTCTTATGGTTCCCTCTCCGACGGTGTGTGAGGTGGTAAGTCCTTTTTCAGACGTTTCCCTCTCCGACGATGAGTGTGAGGTGATAGTCTCCTATGGTTCCCTCTCCAACGGTGTGTGAGGTGACAATTCCTTTTCCTATGATTCCCTCTCCGACGATGAGTGAGGTGATTCCCTTTCAGATTATAATTTTCTATGGTTCTCTTCCCGATATTGCAAAGATGGTAATTCCCGTCAAGATTTTTCTCAACGAGCGTTGTTAAAGTTAAAATCAACCAAGGTTCTCTTACCATTCAGGCTAAGGCAGTAACCATCCCTGGTTCTTTCATCGCTGTTTGAAGCTCCAGACTCAACTCCTGCAACCAGTCAGGACACATCTATACCAAGCATCTAAAATCAGCTCCTGCAACGTGTCAGGTACTCATTTTTCTTTTGCAGGTAAGCAGGTTCTCGCTAAGGAATCTCTTACGCAAGCAGCATCCAGATGGCATCTATAAGCCCATCATCCTATCCAGCAATCTCCAAATGGCATCTATAAGCCCATTCCCCCCATCACTGCCACTATGTGAGCGCAAATTTCTGGGCACTCTAGTGTCCAATCATCTTTTACCATCGGATTACGAAAGGCACGTCAGCCAATCTGCATCCTCAGGTCTAAGAAGATTGAACAGGGGCAACTGTTTCACCCCAAAATTTGCCCTCCCATATTCTTCAAGAAATTGCCAAGCCAAGTCACAAAATTCCTCAGGGGTTGCACAGCTCAACTGTCTCCTATACAGTCAAAACTAGGGTTTGTGTTCTGATCAAGAAAATGAAGTTTTCAAAGGCCCAATCAAGTCTCATATGCCTACAAAGATGATCAAGTATCCTCATATCAAGTTTCAAGGCATTCAGCTCAAAATTGCACAGTCAAAACCCTAGATTGCACTACAATCAACTGTAGGGGCAAAATGGTCATTTGACAGTCAAAAGTTCAAATTTTTGGTCAACATATCATTTTGAAGCCACAAACATCATTTGATCAATGCTTGATCATGATTCTCAAGATTTGGCTCAGAAATCATCAAAGATGCAAAAGTTACTATATTTGGACAGCTGAAAAAGTCAACTGAAATTGACCAGGGCATAACTTTCACATGGATTATCAGAAAAATTCCATCCAAAGCTCATTTTGAAGAGAAAGACATTTCCTACAACTCATCTTCATACTTCAAGTCCAAGAAATGCTCTCACAAAAAGTTATCAATTTCAACATTATAGGTCATTTTCAAAAGTCAACAAAAAGGGACTTTAAGTCAAAGGCCATAACTTGAGATTGGTAAATCAAAATGACATGGGACCAAAGGCATTGGTTAAAGGACTCAAAGACCTTTCCAAAATGTCCAAGAACATGTGGAAAGCTTAAAAATTGAGCAAGTTATGCCTTGTGGAAGTTGGGAAATTTTTGGAAATCTTGAAAAGTCAACTTTGATCCAAATGACCTAAAAATGCAAATGGGCCCATTTTTCTTCCAAGTTTCTTCATGCCAAGCCTATGCACGACCATTAAGCCCAAGGGGAAGTATTTTCTCATTTTTTAATTATTTATTTGAATTTATATTAATATTAATTCATTTAAATTATTTAAATATGTAGAAAATATAAACTTGACCTAAAAAAAATCTTTTTATGCACATTCTAGACTCAAGATTTCGTGCACATGCTAATTAGGAAAGAATTGGACTAATTGAGCTTAATTGATACAAAATACATGAGAAAAAGATTGAAAAAAGATCCTTAACAAATCAAATCTCCAATTCATAAAAGCAATGGATTTTGATCCAATTTTCTTAACCTAATTACTCACTACATATGCAGGATGAGAAACCTAATGGCATGAGACTCCAAGCTGCGCAGCAATTCCCATTACACACTTGAAAAAATTTCCATAAAACTCAAACTTGAAAACGTTATTAGAGGTGGTTTTAAGCCCTAATACTCATTCAAAAAGCTTCCTCGTGGACTCTTGATCATATTCCAACTCCAAATATCCATCAATACGCGAAGAATTGGTAATAAGGACCTCACATGTACAGTAAAAAAATCACCATCGTGTTTTCAATTCTAAGCATCCTCATAACATTTTGGTTATTGGTTCTTGTTCCTCGTAATGATCTGATGCTAACCATACCAATTAATTTCATTTTTGTGCAATATAGGCGATTTTGCCATTGTTAAATGTTAGGGTTTGCAGGTTTCAAAATTGGGGTTTCCCAAACCAAGTAAAATTAGCCTTCCAGACCATGATAGTCATACTCAGCAAGCCTGGACGAAAAGGAAGCACTATTCGCGATGAATTTATGACCACCATAGCCCTATTCGCTATTTTCCCATAGCATGCTTAAAGCAACGCGTTAAAACCGTTGCTATTGTGTTTTATTTTTCAGGTACGCGAGGAAGAAGAAGTTGTGGCAGCCAGTGATACGTTCATTTGAATTCTCGCGCGCTTAACCACTACGCGTTGGTTTCTTCTTTTTGTTATTTGTTTACTATAATATATTAATTAAAACTTAGTGGCTCAGCTGGCAGGTGTACATGCTTGTGACTCTCATGACCTGGGTTCAAGTCCCAGGTCTTGCATATTTCGCTATTATTTTTCAATCCAATTTCCTATGCAGCGTCAGTAGTGATGTACACCATACACCATTATGATCCAAACGTCCACGCGTCCCACCAATTCAAATCAAAGGCGTGGATGTAAGGAATATGCTATACCCAGGTCAACGCGTTTGCACACAACCTGGAAAAGTCAATGGACCAAAACGTTAATGGGCCAGCATTCCAGGCCTGTACCTCCCATTTGGGGCTACCCCCCTCCCTGGTTTGCATTTTTTTCTATTTTTCTTCTTACATTTTATTTTTGTTATTTCATTTATTTTATTTGTTTTAATTAATTATTTCTTTACAAAATACAAAAACATCATAAATTCAGAAAAAGACAAAAATTTAATAATTATTTTATTTTAACTATTTTTTTTAATAAATTAATATATAAATATTTAGTTTTAATTAGGTTGCCATTTTAATTCCTTTTAATAACTAAAAATCCAAAAAATATAGAATTAGGTTAATTAATAATTTTTATACCTTTTAAATTTTCCTTTTTTTTTATCACAATATCATTTATTTATTTATTTTATTTTTATAATTAAATGTACATAAGTAAAAATTAGGGTTTAAATTAGGATAAAACTTAATATTTTCACAATAAACTTAAAAAACATTAGAATTAGGGTTTGACGCTTCATTTTAATTTTAATTAATTATTATTTCCATTACATCATAAAAAAACAAAATACCAAAAACATTTAACTTTAATTTTTAATTCCTCATTAATTTTGCAAAAGGGTCCAACGCCCATATTTTTAATTACTTTAATTTCGCGCATTTATTTTATGTCGTTTATTATGATTATGTAATTGTCCCAAAGCGTTGTAATTTTAACTTTTCGCACTTTTATTCGCTTTCTTTATTTTCAGTCAAATCGGGTCCGGTTTAATTTTGGCGATGTGGACCCGCGCCATTTGTAATAGTTTAGATTTATTTTCCCGCAAATATTAACTGTTAACAAAACATGCAAGAATGAATGGACATAATAAAATCAAGCGTAGAACACAAATAAACATGACAAGACAAATATCTGAAAACGACACACGAATCGCACACACCACCCCTAGGGTACGCCTCACTGTTGCCTTGCCTCGAAAGGTGGTCGTCGAGTAGAGGATGTCTTAGTAAGTCCTCATGATCTGGGAACCTGGCATGAGGGTAGCTTCTAAGGTGTCTTCCCATTGCTCTGGTGATCACCATGTCCCTAAAACTCGAATTGACCCGAACACCTCCAACGGTGGTGCTACCTACCTCTCAATGGTGGGATGGCACTACCTAAAGGACAATTACACAGCTTTATTCCTTAGGGTAGGTAGATTCTCAAGGATACTTGCTCTAATCTCAAAACAAACTCAAAAAGACTTTTCACACCAACACATTTTCAAAAGCTTTCAAAGCAAATTTTTCAAACACTCTGACGTACGAGTCGAACTGAAATTTTTCAAAGAAACTTTTTTTTAAACCCACATTGAAAAGCAAGCAAACATTTTTTGAAAACACATTGAGCAAGTATCTAAGAGCCCATGGATAACCATGGATAGAAAGGGTGCTAACACCTTCCCTTTCTATAACCTACCTCCCGAACCGAGAACAATCTCTTTAAGGAATTTTTCTGTGCTTTTGTCCTTTCCATTTGGAGAAAATAAAAGACGGTGGCGACTCTTGCTTACCGCGACATTTCGCGAACCAGCGTTAAACAGTCAGTTCCAGATCCACCGATCACATCGTGCTCCAACAATTGGTATCTAGAGCTCTGGTTTGATTCACAGGGAAACACGAGTGTACGTGAGGTGTGTGTAATTAATTTATTTTTTTGAATTCGCGTTGAATTCACGATCAAAATCATAATAGAATTGAATTTCTTGATTTTGTAGGATCGAGAAACATGAGTGTTTTGGTGAGACATGTTTATGTTTCAGTGTACAAGAACGAAGATGAATAGTGGAAACTGTTTGAATACAAAAGTGTTTGATGGAAAGATTTGGAATTGGTGGATGATTAAAATGAGTGTGTTATTCAGTGCTCAAGATGTTTTTGATCTTGTCACCGACGGTTATATTTCGATTGCAGAAGATGCGACAGAGAAACATAAAAACGCATAAATAGATACGAGAAAGTAAGATCAAAAAATGTTGTTCTACATCCATCAGTGTGTGGATGTGAATGTGTTTGAGAAAATCATTGATTCAACGGCGGCGGAGGCTACATGGGATATACTAACTCAGTTCTACGACGACAATACATCAGTGAAGAAGGTGAAGCTTTAGTCTCTACGTAAACAGTATGAAAATCTCAACATGAAGAACAATGAGAAGGTACCTTATTACATCTCTAGAGTAATTTTAATCACAAATGAGATGAAATCATATGGAGAAACTCTTTCTGACCAAGTAATCATTGAGAAGGTATTGAGATCGCTTACTCCTCAATTTAATCACATTAATGTAGCAATTTAATATTCTAAAAATCTGAGCACTATGAGAATTTAAGAGCTGCAAAGTAGTCTAAAGGCGCAAGATTCACATCTGACTGAGAGAACATTTGAAAGAGAGGTAGAACAGACTCTGAAATCTTCTTTTGTTAAGAAGGACCAGAAGAAGTCTTGGTCAGAGGCCAAGAAAAGACATAGTGGTACTCAGAAGTCAGAAGCCTTCTACTCTGATGAGTATTAACATTAGAAAGGAAATGAGAAGTTTGACAAGAGAATGGTTCAGTGTTACAATTGTAATAGGTTTGGCAACTTTGATAAGGATTGTTGGTCAAACAAGGAAAGGAAGTCAGAAGAAGCAAACATAATCAGAGGAGATTCTGATGATAAACATGTGCTATTGATGGCTTATGAATCCGATGATGAAATTGTGTGATTGAAGATTTCTGATTCTGAAGGAGACTCATAATATGAGTCAGAGTAAGAAGATGACTCTGAATCTGAAGCAACTCTGAATGTTCAGAAGATGAGTTAGAACTAGATGATGATTCTGAAGATGAAGTCAGAATCTCAGAGTTAGAAGATGATTCTGAATCTAAAGGGGATTTTATTTCTGAAGATGAGTCACAATATGAAGGTTCTAAAGATGAGTCAGAGTCTGAAAGTGACTCTGAAGATGAAGAAGACTCTGAAGGTGATTCAGACTCTGAAGATAAATTCTAAATAAGTTTAGAGGCCACAAAGAATCAGACAAATACCAATAAGATTTTTAGAGTTTGACATGTTGTAAGATACTGAAGTAAACTCTGAGAGAGAAATCGTTTAGTGTACCATGTTAGTAGACTCTGAACCAGTTAGTACTGAAGAAGCTCTCAAGAAGAAAGTGTGACTGAAGGTCATGGAAAAAGAACTCAGGGCTATAGAAAAAAACAAGACTTAGGAGTTGAATGAGATTCTAAAGGAGAAGAAAATCATCAGCGTCATATGGGTTTTCAAGGTAAAGTTAAAGCTAGATGAATCAATTTCCAAACACAAAGCAAAGTTAGTAGCAAGAGGATTTCTACAAAAACCTATATTAGATTACTTTGAAGTGTTTGCGCCTGTAGCTAGACATGAAACAATCAAATTGATGATTGCTATAACTTATAATAAAAATTAACCTCTGATGCATTTTAATGTGAAATGTGCATTTATGAACGGTCTACTACAAAAAGAGGTATATGTGTCACAACCTCCTAAATTTGTGAAGATTGATTCATTTTTTAAGCTGTAAGGATTCAGAAAGTGAGATGGAATATTCCATTTATGTTCAACATACGTCTAAAAGCAATATGATTCTGGTGTGTCTCTATGTTGACATATTGCTAACAAAAAATTATATTGATGAGATAATCAAGTTCAAGAAGATACTGATGAATGAGTTTGAAATGATTGATCTGAAAAATATGATATATTTTCTAAAAGTGGAGATTTTGTACTCTAAAAAGGGTATCATTTTGCATCAGCTGAAGCATGAAGTTGAGATTCTGAAGAGATTTGAGTTAACAAATTGAAATACTGCAATCAAACCTGCTAAGATGAATCACAAGCTAGATTTGGATGTTGAACGTGACGATGTAGATGCTACAACTTTTAAACAGTTAGTTGGCTCATTGGAATATGTCTATAACACCATACCTGACATTTGCTATGTGGTTGGAATGGTGTGTAAGTTTATGAACAAACTGAATGGTCACATTATCAAACTACTGTCAGAATATTGAGGTACATTAAACGAACTCTAAAGTATAGAGTGTTGTTTCATTCTGCTGTTAAATTTGACTCAGAACTGATATACTATTCAGACTCTGATTAGTGTGGAGACAGAGTTGACAGAAGAACTTTTAAATATTTTTTTCATGTACAATGGATACATGCTCCCTAAAGTATTTAGTTTTGATTCAGAAAAAAAGTAACACTAACTTAAAAGGAATAATTTTCTGTCAGTTTCTAACTGAATCAGAATCAGAGCAGTCTTCTAAATTAGTGTTACTTTTTTCCTGAATCAAAACTAAATACTTTAAGGAGCATGTATCCATTGTATTCACATGGTCATAAAATTTGACCCTAAATACGGCCAAAAATGTATTTATAACTCTACTTGATTTTTTCTTTTTTCCTAACTCATCCCAGTGCACTTTTGAACCTGAATAAAAAGATCATGACATACCAAACTAAAACTTAACATTATTTCATATTTTCATATCACAAACATTACAGTAGTACATAATCAATATAACATGACTCATACCACATCTCACTCTTACATACAAAACTTACACTGTTGAGAATCACTTGTAATGACTTAATTATTCAATAGAGTTATCACATGACACTTTGGAAGTTACTGATCTATGTCTCTTTGTCTTCACTTTCTTACTCTTCCTACTTTTGGCTAATTTCATCTCCAAATCTTTCACTCTCCCAGTTAAATTTGATATTACACTTAACTGTTCATTCCCAGCTTGAAGCAACTCCTTCATCATCTTCCTTAGCTTCTCATTCTCTTCCAATAACACCATGTTACCATTCAACTCTGCATTATCCTTGGTAACAGATAAATCTACAGATGGTTCAGTTTCCTCCTTGGCCCATGTTTCTGTGTTTTTATCAACACCACTGTTTGTTTTTACAGAAACATTGCCTTGAACATCAAGATGTGTTTCTTGCTGTGCAAGCTTCTCTTTTGGTTCATTTTCATTCAACATGGTGTTTGCTACATCATTTTGTTCTTCATTCTCAAGAGTTAGTAAATTAGTATCATTTTGCACCCCTTCTTTTTCTTCAACCAGTGGCTGCTCTAGTTCAGTATCTTTTTCTCTATATTCGGATCTTTCTTTTTCAGATTTCTCTGAATTCTCATCAAGCACTTCTACTGGGAGTTCTTTAACTAACACCTGATTTTCGGCAGTATTAGTCTCTTCCGCGAACACTCCCATTTGAAGCTCCTTCATTGCATCCATATCAGAATCTAACCTTTCACTTGCATAATCCTCAATGGTATCTTCATCAATAACTCCCACAGGAAGTTCTTTAAATGCATTCATATTGAGTTTATCAACCTCAATAGGAATGCCAATGAGTTCCGATGCCATTTCCTCGTCCATTTTATCGGAAAAATTACTTGTGGAATCTATCGCGTCAACAGAAACAACTGGGCTGATATCCAGATTAACTGATCCAGAACCAACATAGGACTGAGATTCATTTACACCTTCCACATCCATCATGCAGAACTGATCCTGAGGTTTTCCATCACTGATACCTTCAGATGAATCTTTTTGTGATGCCATTTTCTCTTCTTGATGCTCTTGGTTACGTTCTCCATTTTGAACATTCTGGGAAGATATTTCAAGGTGTTTTTTAGCATCTAACTCCTGCATCTCCTGCTGAGAAGGACTCTTCATCGCTATAGAATCAAGCTTTTCCTGCAAAGTCACAAGCTCTCTTGCCAGTGACTTTCTGATTTCCCTCAAACTTGGATGCAAACCCTGAAAATATATGTTGATTAGAAGCTAGTATAATATTGAAGCAGGAACAGAAACCACATCAAACATTATCTATGATAGACCAGATAAATCTATGCCAACTAGAGTGAACCTGTTAGCTATCACATACCTGTATAGTATCCAACTTCAGCAATAGTCTCATTATGATCTCTCCAATGGCAAGTTTCTCCTTGTCATCAATTTGAAGATTAGAAGAACCTTCAAAGGCCTCAATACGATCCTTAACATAAGTCACCTCTTTACTGACTTCAGCTATCTGCCTCAGTTTCTTTATAGGATCTGATTTTCTTACTAGATAACCGCGATAAACAGTCTGTATCACAACAGCAGCATCCGCATTCGACAGAACTCGTTTTTCTTTTTTACCACCTTCGTGAATTTTTGAGTTTGCAGCCATGTTTTCGTTAGTCTTGTTTTGGGATACCTGAATAGGTGAACACAGCTCAGTCTTGTCTGTCATGCTGTCCAAAGGAGTGTTGCTTGTTTCACAAGCAATTGCTTTGGAACGTTCCCTTAAAGCAGGTGGACTCAATGACCTTGATTTCCCATTGACATTTTTCTTCCTTGGTAATGGATCAACTCTTAGACAAACAGGAGGCAACTTAGATCCCTTAGTTGGAGAAGTTGGAGAAGTTGACCGTTGTTTGTTGACCGATTGCGAGTCTTTTATTGCTACATTTTCTTCAGGGACGTTCATTTCTCTCTTTTCACTTTCCATGGAGTTGTTTTTGACATGATTCGACTCAATCTGCTTCACAGGAATATTTCTTTGGTTAATCACTTTCTCTGTAACATCAAAAGCACTTCTACCTCTGGACTCAACACCATTTGAATTAGCCCCTTTTGTAACACCTTCATCAGCACAAGACTTCACAGGAACAGATTTGAATGTATGAGGCACCTCCTCAACACCTTCCTTAGCTGAACAGCTTTTCTGATTGTTTGTCCTTCCACCACCCTCTTGATTATTGTAAGAGGGAAACCAAATAAATGGAAACGGAAATTCAGATCTCTTTTGTTGTTCACTCTGATGCTTTTGATCAGTTTTTCCGTTTCCATACTCCATCACATTGTCATCAGCTTCCTTCTTAATACTTCTTATCCCATCTCCATCGCAAAACATGTTCGGCGCATCCTTTACATCAAATGGTAACCATCCATTCCATAATCTCGGCTCAACTGCTCGCTGAGCATCCGCATTGAAATCCTCCTCCACCCCAGTAGGAACTTTCATTTGTCTGTTACCATTGTACTCTGGTGGAGTCCAAACCAAAGGGTATGAAAAATTTCTAAACTCGATACCATCATTCTCTTTTTTACCAAGATTAGGTTTTCTTTCTTCAATACTCACAGTTCTATCTTCCTTTTGGTTGCATGAATGATTAGGACAACCGCAACAACGATGATCCCTTGACATACATTTATCATATTCATATCTCGGAACCTCCATACCATAATGTGATTGTGGAGAATAAGGACCAAAGAAAGAAGGACCACCACCGGGATAAAACATTGGTGATGAAGAAGGAACATGAGGATAACAAGGTACGTGACTATAGCAGAAATGTGGTGCATAACTGCTAGCATAAGGCCAAGGTTGTTCATAAGAAAAGGGTGATTTGGCCATTTGTGGGGGAACAGATTCCATTGCGGGATGATAGTAAAGAGGAAATGGTACTTGATTTTTGTGAAATGGGTATGAATCCATGTTTCTGTATGCAGGAATCATGTTTACAAACTTCGAAACTTGCTTAATCACAAACTCTGCATATTCCAAAAAAAAAAAAACACCAGTAAGAACAAGATTGATATAATGGCTGGAATTTCAACTCTCAAAGATGAATAACTGTTCTATGAAGCCAATAAGAAAGAACATGTCAGCAAGGAAAAGAATGACTTACATAAACAAAACAAGTAAAGAAAAATCCAGCCACCAGGTTCCGCGCAATCCAAATGAAAATTTATCGAAGCAAAATCGAACCACAAACCCGAGAATATAGAGTAAAAGTGTTGTTTGTTTTGCTGTAGGGGAAGAAAGGTTGAAGTTTTTGTATTTTTTGAGGAATGAAATGTGTAAGAAAACATGTTGGTTATTTATATGGGAAAATTATGACTAATTAAGGAAAGAAAGGTGAGACAGAAATGTTTGTGTTCGAGATGCTTCGCGCGTTGTGTAGTTGTATCGATGATGAATATGATGTCTCTAGATTCTTCGTAACACGTGTTGTTGGCCTACATATCTGGCCACGTGTTAAATACAATTATACTTTTCAAAGGTAAAATTCCATCACACTCTCCATCTCTCTTTTCAAGAATTTAACAAATTTACATGTTTGTTTTTTGATTTATATAGGGGTGAAAATAGGTCATACGATAAAAGAGACATACGGTTTAGTTTATATAAGTTCAAGTTACGGTCTTATTTACATATATTCAGGCCACGACCTAGTTTATATAGACTTAGGTTAGGTCTAGATTTTTTAATAAATTTATTTAGTTAAAGACTAAGTCTCAAGTCATGAAAAATGTTTTATAGACCTAATAGGTCAATCTATATAAATAAATATGTATAATTTTTTTATTATCATTATGTTATGTTATGTTTTGTACTTTAAATCAAAATATATAAATAAAATTTGATTATTTTGAAAAATTTATAAAAATAAGATGAAAATACCTTTCAATGTAATCTTGTCATTTACCATTTTTCAAACACTGTAATAATCCATGGGGTTATGCTTTTTACATACTACCATTCTATCAATAATATCCTGATTTTTGTCAATTAATTTCAATTCTTATATATTTGTTTCTTTTGCAAAGTATCATTTATGTTCGATGATAACTTTTGAATCAAAGGTTTAATAATAAATATGTTTTTGAAAATCACAAAACATTTTCTTTGACTTTTGAATAAGATAAAAGCAATGTCTGCAGTTGTTCAAAGTTGGTCAAGTCTCGAAGTGGGAAACTCAATTCTCCAAGTACAAGTAGTTCATGAGAATTCTCTTGGGAATCTCCTTGATTTGATAATCCTGATTCTCCAACAATTTTTGGTTGGGTAGTGGTTTTCCTCCAGCCAGTTTATTGTTGCAGTGTTGATTTAGCTTCTCCCATAATAAAACCAATAAAAGGCTCTACGCTCTTAGAGGACGGTTGATTTCTGAAGATTTGTCTTAAGTTTCCCCAAGGAATCTTTTTGTCTCTAGAGAAGGATCCTTTGTCTTTGAAGATATTATGGTAGACAAGCTTGGTGACAGGGTCTCCATCTAGCTGAGATTTGGCTAAGTACCTAGTTCCTTGATATTCTAGTTTCCCAATTTTTTCAGCGTGTTATTTTGTCAGCATAAACATAACATTGCGTACATTTAAAACATCCATAAAGTCATTATTATGCATAGCCGAAGTAATATTCTTGCTCATTCGAATTTCCTTATGTCTGGTAGGAGTTGCCTGTTGGTATCTTGGTGTCTCTAAATCCACTTTCCTGGTGGTACATTTCCTCAAAGAGAGTTTATTTTTTATCTCCCCATTGAGATTGTGCCTAATGGAAGAATTGTGTTTCAGTTTTCCTTCCCGGCTCATTGTCTGGATGGAATAAATCCTCATTAGAGTTCATTCCTCATTGAGTAGATTTCTGTTTGGATGTTTCTTTCCAATTTGTTTCTAGATTCAACTTTGGTCCCCTGCAGCAACTTTTTATTGATCTAGGCTGGAAACTGAGATGGCGAAGAAGGTATGCTTTATACCTTTTTGAAGTTTTATTTTCCTAATAGAGAAGACTTGTTCAATGGATGAAGAATCTTATTCCCCATTAGTTATCGCTCTAGCAATCTCTCTGAGATTTTATGCAACAACAAGTGGCAATATCTTTATTTGAGAAGCTTGTTTGTTCCTGTCATATCAAATCCTTATTTCTGCAGCAAATGACAAAATCTTTAGTCAATCCCCTATAGAGAAGTTTGTTGTGATTCAACAAATCAAAGTTAACATAGGTTCATTTTCTAACAGGTTGATATCTCTTTATTTGAGAAGCCTGTTATGGTCCTCGGTCAGAGTTAAGACTCAAATCTCCAACAAGTGAAGATCACTTCAGGTTGAGGACCAGAAGTCAAAGAAAGCTTGTTTGTTACTCTTTTCATGTGGAATATTTAGTTAAAGAAGAAATTGAGACTTGTTCCTGGTGGAAGACCAGAAGTCATGGGAGGTTTTTACCATTTCCAAGTAGAATACTTGGCTAAAGAAGAAACTGAGACTCATTCCTTGTAGAAGACAGGAAGTCAAGGGAAGTTTTTACCTTTTCCAAGTGGAATACATGGTTAAAGAAGAAGCTGAGACCCGTTCTAGGTGGAAGACTAGAAGTCATGGGAGGTTTGTTACCCTTTCTAGGTGGAATACTTGGTTAAATAAGAAGTTGAGAGTCGTTCCTGGTAGAAGACCAGAAGTCATGGGAGGTTTATTACCCTTTCCAGGTGAAATACTTGGTTAAAGAAGAAACTGAGACCCGTTCCTGGTGGAAGAATGAAATCATGGAAAGTTTGTTACCCTTTCTAAGTTGAATACTTGGTTAAAGAAGAAGTTGAGACTCGTTCCTGGTTGAAGACCAGAATTCATGGGAAGTTTGTTATCATTTCCAAGTATAAGACTGAAAGTTATGGGAAACTTATTATCAATTCAAATATTGTCACTACCTTCATCTACGAGTTGTTAGTTACCATTATCTATGAGTCAGTATTACCTGTTTCTTTACTGTCATCTATCAATCGGTATTATCCTGTCTATTTCCTTCAATTATGAGTTGATAGTATATTTAAATCTTGTCACAACCTTCATCTATGAGTTGGTAATATATCATCATCTATGAGTCGATATTACTTGTTTCTTTACAGTTATCTATGAGTCAGTATTATCTTGTTTACTACATTCAACTATGAGTTAGTAGTATGTACAAATCATTTCACTACCTTCAGCTATGAGTTAATAATGGTTTTCCTGCTGATTAATAAAGGTTTATTTACCAGCAAGTTCAACCTTCCTTTTTCCTACTGCATATTCCCCAATGGGGTCTTCCATTATGGGATAATGTCTCTTTCACCTCTGGTTGTGCTTTGAGTTATTCCTTAGAATATGCCCTAAGTGTCGTGTCATTCCCCAGTGAGTTATATCTTCTTGTCGGAATCCCTTTAAGTTTTTCTCCAACAAAATCAGAGTCCTAGTTCATTTATGCAGAGTTTGTCTCCCGCAGTATATTCCTCGTGGAGTCTGATCATTTGCATTTATATCATAATAATCATGCGACATCTTAGGACTAAATAATCGGGTCTTCTGTATTTAAGTATCTTTAATTCTGTTGATACGAAGAACTTTGATCTTCATATCTCCGGATAGAAGAAAGTTAAATAGGGGTAGTTGCCATACCCTAATTTTTACCCCTAAGATTCCACCTACCATATCATTTGCATTCAACCCAAGATCACATACATGCCATCCTCCTAACCTTTACCCCTTTTGGTTCAACCTTTGTGGGAAATCACCAAACACCCTTTGTGTTTCTTTTTGCATTTATTTCTTGTTTACTTTTTTCCACTTTGCTAACCTTATTCTAAATACAAAAATATGTGTTGCTTTCTTTTCTTATTGTATAAGGTAGGGACTTGCAATCAAAAGATCAAGCCTGGTTTCTAAATTTAGGTTTTGGTTCCCAAGGTCAAAGTTTGATCAACAAGTGGTTCACAAGAGCTTTTACTTCAAGGCTTGACCTATAATCTTAGGTCATATTCATGTCAAGCTTCATTCAACTTCATTTGGTCAAGAAAAGTTCAAGTTTGGTGCATGATTTCAAAGTTGATTCAAGAATGGTTCATGTGTTTATTTCCACGCCATATCTATCTAATTCTAAAGAAATTATCAATATTATTAAAAGGACAATCAAGATTTATTAATTTGGTATCCAAGTATTCGTTATTGAGCCTTTTGATGCTAGAAAATCTCAAAAATCACAAGTTGGTACATGTTTAGTTGACCAAAAATCAAGTAAGGCATGTCACTTGGTCCAAATACCATAACTCTCTCATTTCTCAACATTTTTTTAGTCTAGTCCGAGTCAAATGTCACATTTGAACTCCTCTACAACCTTGTTTCAAGGGTCAAATATCAAGTTTTCCTCTAGGTGCCACAATTTTGGAATTGGACAATATACCCACGTGTGCATAAAAGCTGGTCCAAAACTTGGTTTGACCTATTGCCTGACCTAGAATTCAAGTCACAACCTGAACTTGTCAATCATGCCATTTTCAAATCAAACATCCTTTTGATGTGATTCTTTTCTCATTTGATTCTTCATCATAAGGAGATCATTTGGCACGAAGACATCTCAAAACGCACAAGTGAATCTCATTTGGCCTAAGTTCTACCATGGTGCCACAGTCTCTGCATTTTTGCGCATGACCTGTAATTAGAAATCATCAAATTTACACTTGGGACCCCCAACACATGTGCAAACTTATTTTCCCTTGAAAAACTCATAGAGTGGAGTGCAAAACGACCTGATTTCATGCAAGAGTTACACATTTCACCCTCATTCTCACACAGATTACAAAACAAGGAATTCCAACTTGGCTCACACGTTCTAGATCTGAATTTGCACATACTGTAGCGGTAGAAATGTTCAAGACTAAGCCATTGGATTTACTAGACTTTATACAAATCAAAATAAAAATCGCCACCGCGCTTTATTGTTTCCAAAGGAATGGGAAAAAAACGAATAACCCAAAAAGAGGGGGAAAGATTCAAGATAAGGGGGTTGGTTATGCAAAGGGAAGGTATTAGCACCCTAAACATCTACGGTACTCCGCAGGAGCCTCTTTGTAAAATATTTATATTTTGGCTATAAAAACTGTTGTATAAAAGGGATGGTGGAGGTGAGAAAAGAAATATATATTTTATGATTTTTGCACCAGCCGCAGTTGCGAACCTTTAGTACCTACGTACCACCTTTCGTACAATAGGGGATCAGGGTACACGTAGTTCCTCTTTCAAAAAATTTAAAACACAAATGTGTTGGTTGATTTTATAAGATAAAACATCATAGTCATTATCCGTGTGGAAAAACATACTTACTACCCACAATCATGAGAAAGGAGAATTTGCATCATCTCAAAATGGAGGATATGGCTTGGATTTTAAAATCAACAATGCCTCACTCAACACCCAAGTGGAAAATATCTCTCTTCACTATATATTTTAGAAGTATAGTTGTTTGCATCACTACAAGGATTGACAAGAGTTTAATCTTTTAAGAAAAGTTTAAAGTAAAAAGCCAAAGTGGCAAAATGGTTTGAAATGAGATTGATTGACTTTTAGTCTTCTCATAAAAAATGTCAAGTATTATTAAGTTGATTGGGGTTTATTTATGAAAATGTTTTGAAAATACATGGACATAAGTCCAAGTTTATTATAAAAGTGGTTCAAGTTTAAAACAAGAAGGGTTTTCAAAAGGAGGGAGAATATTTTTGAAATTAAAGAAGATGGGAGGAGAAGAAGAGGCTATCCTAAAGCATAAGGTAAAAGCTAGGGATAAGAACCATCTAACCAACAAGAAGCCAATACTTGGCATTATGAGCCAAGATGGAGTTCCCATTATTTGGATTTAAACCAAGCAAGCAAAAATACTAGACCTCTTGAGAGAACCAAACTTCAAGTGTATTAAGTCTTCATAAAATTGGACAGAGTAACGGCTGTATACGGGTGAATTCCAGATTACAAACAAAGGGTGTAATCACAATAACCTGCAAACAAAACAAACAAATAACCCAATGTCTTGAGGTAAACCTCAATAGCTCCAGACAAAGATAATCAAATAAGATCATAAAGTTTCCAAGATAGGCCAAGGTTTTTAATCCTAAGTCCAAGAAAAGTCTCATGCTCCATAATGCCAAGGATAGTAGCCAAATAGTCCAAGTACCATTAAAGATTTTTTAGGATTTATGTTAATTATTAAGTATCTTAAGAAAGGAAAATAAAAGCTCAAGTGAGCAAAGTACAAAATGGCAAGAAAATAAATGCTCAAATGAGCAAAGATGAAAATGGCATGAAATGTAAATGTTAAAAGTAAATAGTACATAAAGCATAAAAAAGAATAAAAGCATAAGGTAAAACAAGTCAATAATTAGTGGTTAGTTGGATGACCATCTTGAAACTTGCATTTGGAACTCATTAGAGGATTGGTAGAACCAAAGCCTCCACACAACAAGTTGCATTTGCTTTTTGCCAAGTATATCATCCATTTGGAATTTTCATAAGTACCATTTAATGACCAACGATGTTTAAGTGATCCGCTTTGACCAAAGGTGTTGTAGATCCATTAGAGAATTGGTAGAACCAAAGCCTCCACACAATGAATCTCAAGGTTATTGGATCAAAGAGATCAAATTAACATACTTGGGCTTGCAATCATTAGTTTGGGCCACAAATGATCATTTATTCGAATCGGGACAAAATTTAGCGCTATGTTAAGCAATCGTAAGTGGACTTATATAGAAGTCGCACCTATTTTGAGGTCGGTCAATAGCAATTTATGCACCATTTGTTTTGAGACATGATATAGAGATCATGCTCCAATAACACCTAGTGCAATAAGAAGGGGATGAGATGAAGAGGGATAGGGAAAAAATATATAAACCACATTTGAATTAAATTTTAATCAAACTATTATTAAAACCATTCATCCTTTTTTGTGGAGTTAAACTCAACACCATGGATCCAATGATGTTAATAAAGTTCATGATCCAAAATCTAACCCAAGATCAACCAGAAAAAAGTCACAAAATAATATCACATTTTAATATATACAAAAGGGTTAAAAAATAATGTTTAAAAATAGAAAATAAAGAGAAAAATATCAACTATGTTCAAATTAATCAAGAAATAAAAAGTAAGACCATAGAAAAGTCAGAAATGGATCCAAATATTTTTATAAAATTTTTGGTAATTTTTTAAAAGTCAAAAACTATTTTTAAACTATTTAAAATTGTTCAAACAAATTGAAAATTAGTCAAAAATAGTAAACCTCAATATAAAACTCCATAAAATTTTCAGAAAGTAAAAAATATGCAAAATAATATTTATGAATTTTTTCAGAATTAAAAAAGTCAGAAAGTATTTTTTAAGTAATTAAAAGAAAGCAAATAATTCAAAAAAATACAAAAAAATATCAAATGTCAAAATAAAAATGTGAAAAAATAGTCATGAGATCATAAATAATTCAAAGTCTTTTTGTGAATTTTTTCATAATTTTTGGATAAAAAATAAAAGAGTTATGAATTTTTGAAAATTTAATCGATAAAAATATAAAATCAGAAAATAAAATAAAACCAAAAAGATGTGGACCATCAGATCAAAGTTAAAACGCGTTAGTAAGCTGATCCAGTGGACCAGACGCGTTGTGCTTGATATGGACCTTAGTGAGATACACATAGGATCAGAAAAAGGGCAACCAATGAAATTAAAACGTTTGGCACGCTATCATTGGCTGAGACGAGACATGTCACCGTCTTCAACCTCCAGACACCCTGCAATGGGGATTTTGTGAGATCCTTCAAATGGAAAAATTAGAATCCCAGGCTAGTATCATTGAACTCGTCTCTTCAAGATGATTCTAACACCACCATCGCGCCAAATTTATATAAGGTATGGAGAGAAATACGAATAAAAAATTCAAAAAATAACGAGCACCTTCAATTTGAGATTTCTCTCTCAATTCTCAATGGATTTAAAAATTGTAAGCAGCATTAGAATCAGGAGAAGGAGTAGAATAGATTAGTGTTTGATTTGGATCCAAATGGTGGAGAATTCTACCTTTTCGAAGTTCAAGGAAGAAGCTCCGAAAATGGACTTCTATAGCTTGAATTATGGCTCGTTTTGATTGGTTTAAGTGCTGGAGAGTTTGTATGATGCTTAAGGATGATGAATGCGCAAATAATTTTAGAAAAAGGAGCTTAAATCTCAGAAACTGAATTCAAAAAAGATGGGTTCGTGTGACGTTTTGGCAGGGTATTTTTGGCTCTCAGAGCTTGAAGAAATGAATGGGGGGGGGGGGGGGGGGGTGACCCTCTATTTATACGGAAGTGAATGGGAATGAAAATTGGAAGAAACAAGGAAGTTTGGAGGGAAATTGAATGAAGGTCGAGCACGAGTGAAATGTGACTTCATTTCCATCAAAACTCAACCAAATCTTGCGTTTTGGGGTGCTAATCACTTCTGGAAAGTTTGCTAATCAAGTTTAAATAAAAAACACGCATAAATCTTGTGTTTAGAAGTCACATTATGGATTTCAAAATTTTGACTTTGTGGAAAATTCAGTTTCAAGTTACCAAATTCAAATCCATGGCATTTCCAAACCAAGGGGTCTTAGGGCATGATTCTTGATGCTTTAGAAAGATGAGGTTACAAGCTTTGCAATGGAAAAATAATAGAATCAAATGGATGCTTGAGCTGAAAGTTGCATTGAGTCAAAGTTGAAGAAAAAGGGTTGACTTTCCATACTTAGAAATATTTCAAATTCTTCTTTAAAAATGACCTATAATCTTTTGCATCCAAACATGGCCTTCCACTTGAAATTTTCTCTTGACCAAAAAATATGGAATGAAGTAGATCTCTTGAAAGACATTTTGAAACTTGAACCACTCAAAATCTCCAAAAATTGAGCAAGCTATGACTTGTTGAAGTTGGCCAAAAATCATGAAATGACCTGTAATCTTTTGCATATTTAAGGCAACCTCCATCCATTTTCCCACTTTTCACATCAAAGAAAGCATAAAGTTCACATCTTCAAGATCATTATGGAAAAATAATGGACTCAAGGTAATGAAAATTGACCAAGTTATGATCAATTGAAGTTACTTATGTAAAATTGTGGATTCATCTAGATGACTTGTAATCTTTCTTCTTCACCAAGTTTCTTCCACATGAAAAATCCTTAGAACTTTTGAAGTGATTTGTTGATACCCCTTTGAAGAGAAGGATGTCTTTGGAATCACTCAAAAATACCAAAAGGTGAACAAGATATATTCCTTTGAAGTTCAAAACCCTAGCTTCTAGATCAAGAAAAATGCCTTGAGGAACTTTGACAAGTTTGAACAAACTTCTTGTACCAATATTCTTGCTTTGTGAATATAAGTTATTGAGGATGACAATGAGGACTCATATCCATGAAAACCACTTTCATATCTTGAAATTTTAGAGAACTATGCCCTTGTGGCCAATATGAACAAGGCCTTGTCCAATCATAACAGCTTCTCCAATCAACCCCTTGGACTTTTGAGTCAAATCTAATAACCTTGAAATGTGATGAACCAAAAAAACCTTGCCATGCCATTTCTTACAAAACCACTCCAATGGAGAGGTTTGAACCTCTCAAGCTTTTATTGGCTAGGGCATGGAAATAAACTCATGAACCCATGGAGTAATTTGTTAAATCTCATTGCCCTTCACCTACATGGATAACAAGAAAGACAAACCAATATTGCATTTTATTAGTTAAATGAAGAAAACAAAACAATATTAATGATCATAAAAGGAACCTAATTCCAGGTGCTTGGTAATCCCTCAAAAGGAGCAAAACTCAAAGTAGGAAGGGGAACCAAGAATCCTAATGTGATCTTGTTGTGAGAGAATCAACATGGTATGATGAAGGAATCTTAGGGGGAAAAATTGGGGTACAACACATACCATGAACTCATTGTATTTTATATAAATAAAATATCATTTTTCCTTCAATTGCAAGCTTAGAAAGCCACTGAAGTTCTGCCATTTTCACTCACGAAAAGCTTCAAAAACTAGAAACCCTCATTCCATTTTAAGATTACTTTAACCTCAAATCTCTTCCCATAATCACTCATTGCTACCATCTAAATCTAACTAAACCATTATAGAAGCTTGCAACCTTAAACTCAATTTTATCATTATTGACCTTCGAAACTTCAACTGAAAAGGTATATACGAGTTAAATTTATAAACAAACAAGTTATCGAATTCTTCATCTTGATTCACTGACTCAAAGCCCCCACTTACCTGGAACTTATTCTTCGTATTTTTCATTTAATTTTACTTTGAAGAACTAGGGTTTGTCTATGTTCTTAAGCAAATTCTCTTTGCTCAGAACCAATCAATAGATATGAAGCAAAGAGACATGAACGATGACATGAGTAGAAGCACAAACGTGTGTTGTTTTAGCTTAAAACTAAGAGTTCATGGATTTGCATAAATCATTCCAAGGTAGAAGAGGGTGGAGCTTACACGCGTTCTGGTGGGAAAGTTTAAATTCCAGCCAATGAAAACGTGACATGCAGCTAGCCATTGTGTTTTTATTTTCTTTTTAGTTTTAAATCCTTTTTAATATTTCTTTCTTTTCTAATTTCTTTTATATAGATCCTTTGACCTTTTTTACTCCAATTTTTTTCATAAATCACAAAAAGTATTTTCTATCACATATATTATTTCTAGAATTTAATTTTTTTATAGCATTTTTTGCTATTTTCTTCTTAATTTTAATTTAACAATTAATTTTCATGAATTTTGAAATATATTTCTCTCCAACTTTTGATATCTAATTACTTTGTAATATTTCTGACTTTCACAAATTTTTTTGGCAATTTATTTGAAGTTTTGATACCTTTTTAGAATTTTCCATTTAATTTCCATTTTAAATAAATTTTAAAATCATTTTTAATCATATTTTGATCTATTTTTGTTTGAAATTTTTTGACTTTGGATCATGAGTTGGTTGATCAATGTTTCATCAATTTCAATTGGTCTTTGAATGATATTTTGATTGCATGAACTTTCATCAGTTCAAACTTATCATTTAAATAATCATTGAACATTTTTGTTACTTTGGATTAATGATAAGTTTATCCCATTGTATTGTGAGATTGAATGATTGAAATTGATGATAGATGGTCCCTTGTTACATTTTAAATATGCTTGATCATCTATCCTTCATCTCCGTCTTTTTTTCTTTTGCTTTGATCATTGTGTTACATTATTTTAGGAGGATGATTTTGTATCATTCCTCTAACATATTTGACACATAAATTGTTATTGATTGGCCTCATATAGGTGTGACTTCTACATAAATCCACTTACGACTATTTAACATAGCGCTAAATTGTCCCGACTTGGTTAATTCTTCATTAATACTAACATTCATATATTAATTGTGATAGCATCTAACATTTATTTTTATACTCTTTACTTTTAATTCATTTACATTCCCGTCATTTACATTCTTGCCATATTTATTTTGCATTTTACTTTATGCTTTTTATCTTCTTGTTTTTATTGCATTATTGCTTCAAAATGAACAAAAACATTAATAAAATGGCTAAAACCCTAAAAAAAACTTGCATTCGATCTTGTGGACTTTATGTTATTATTCCTTGCTTGAGGAGTATTTTGGACTTTGGATATTATGACTTAGTGCTTTCCTTTGCCTGAAGGTTGTATCTAATACTTTATGATTCATCTGGACCTTTGAAGTTCAATTCAAGACTTGGCGTTATTTTGAGAAAAAATTTGATATTTCATTGAAGACTTGGAATTCTCTTTATGGCTTTTTAACCTTTGTTTCATCTGGAACTTTTAGTGTTCATCTGCTTCTATGGCTTGCTCCTGATGCTTCACCTACTTATGTGTTTGTTTATGTGTTTGCTCATGATATTTTCTTAACTTGTGGCTTAACTCAAAAGTAAAGGAATGTTCATTTTGACCAATGTCAAATGCTTTCTCCATCTTGTGGTTAGTACACTTGCTCACACAAAGGCTTTCTCTTAGACTACCTTACAATGAGAAATTTTATTTCATGTCATTTACTTTATACTTTAGGATAGTCTCTTCATCTCCTACCCACTTCTTCAATTTTCAAAAGTTCTCCCTATTTTCAAAACTTCTTATTTCAAACTACAAACTTTTTTTTAATAAACATTGACCTTTTCAAGTGATCCTGAAAATATTTTATCTTAATAAATGCTAAAACACTTAAGCATATTCAAACTCTTTTCAAAACTTTTAAAAAAGACAAACCTTATCAAATTTATTTTTGTGCCTTTTTGCACTTTTCTTTTTAACCTTTTCAAAGATTAGATATTATTCTATTCTAGTAGTGATGCAAACCACTATACTTCTACAATATATTGAGAAGTGTTTGACATTTTTCACTTGAATGTTAAGACGTGCTTACTTTTTTCAAAAACCCAATTTTATCATAACTTCCTTTAGAAATAATAAAGTTCATGTTATCATCGAGGTTATGAAAATTCCAAAAAAAATCCTAAATTTTGGCCCACACCCAAGATTCAAACTTAGGTCTATTTGGTTATTGGACAACAAGGTGTACCACTTAACCATGTTCAATTTTGTTATTTTATTTTCCTGCTGCAACCATTTAATTGACTACTGCAACCATTTAATTCCGTTGTCTCAAAATCATCTTCTTCTCAATAATAGTTTGAGATTATGGACCCACATCCAACAAGATACAAAGAAAATTTGTAATCATTGATAAAGAAATTGGCATCGTTTAGTTAATGTTACATTGAAATGGTGGGAATAACATATTCTTTGTACAATTTTGTCTAAATTGCCCATATAGTCTTTTAAATTATTTTATGTAGAAGATTAGTGCTTTAAATTTAATTTTCCATTTGACTTCATTGGATCTTGATGATGAAACTTCACTGGAAGCCACAACCTCCACTCTAATTGATCAAGCTCATTTTACTATCCCCAAACTATCAATTATTATGGTAAAAATTACAAACATTAAGTAAGAAGAAAAAGAATGTTGCAGATTCAAATTCGCACCACAACACATCAAATATCAAATATTTCTCTGATATTTAATAATTATTTACTACTAATTTCTTGTGTGAAGGAAAGATTTCAATATTTTACTATGTTTATCTCTAGTATTGAAATTTCTCTATGATATTTGTAAACTGATGAAACATAGCATATGAGGAAATAATGACTGCATATAACATATAAGATTTCTATATGATATTCATAAAAGGGATTGCATTGTTACCTCGGAATTTGGTGAACAATATCAAGTTAACTTTCAAGATGGAGAATAATCTTCTTACCAATTGCTTAAACCATTTTTCCAGTGTGAACTCCTTTCACATAGCTTGACTAATAAAATTTATATACATCAACAATATAAACACAACGGCAAAAGGATCCAAGGATAATATATGAAAACTAATTCATGACATATTTAGTTTATTAATATGACACTAGCTCTATTATTTTACTAACATCTTATCAAAAAACTATTTAAATAGAAGTATAGTTAACAATCAATGGATTCAATAACAAAAAATATTGTTTCTGTAGTTACCAAAATTGCAGCCTTTTTTTACACATCCAAAATATGGATCATTAGACAGAGACATGGCATTAGCTTATATAAGTTCTTCCTTATGTTGTTGCACGTATCTCACTAAATTTGGGTGTTTCAAAAAATTGGTTTGCAAAATTGATTGTTCCTGGTATATAAATGCAAGAAATTTAGCTTCACTATCAATGATGCAAAATGAAATTTAGTTAAGAAGAAGAAAATTTTGAGATAGTGGAATTAAATTGTTGCATCAATCAATTAAGTGGTTAAAGCGAGAAAATATATCAACAAAACTGAACATGGTTTAGTGGTATACAATGTTGTTCAATAACTAAGGATACTAGAGTTTGATTCGTGGGTGTGGGAAAATTTAGTGATGTTTTTAGAATTTTCTTGACCTTGGTGATAACATATGTCACTTAACGTGCCATACATGCAAAACATTGACACGTCATATTATCTAAAAATAAAGAATGTGAAATTAGGAATAAGAGAATGAAATGAAAAAAGAGGGCCCGAGGCCCATTTTATCTAAAAACCCTAGTTAGTTAACTATAAATAAATTGAAAAAATAAATTAAAAAAATGAACAAAAAGACTAAAATGTGGAGTGGCGTCTCTATTCGATCTCCATCCTATTCTTTCTATTTTTTTCTAATTTCTAAGGGACCAATTACACGTTGACACTTGACATAGGAAAAGATAAAATAAAAATAAAATAGAACAATAATGGTACTAACATAATACTCCCTCGTCCCAAAATATAAGAGAAAGCATTTAATTTATCCTTATCTCATCTTTTCTATAACCAACAACCAATTAGAATTGTTTTTACATTTTTATATGCATTGTTTTCAAAGAAAACTACAAGTCAAATCATTATACTTTTATTTTTCTTAAAAAGTGTGATTTTATTTTTTTCTCTTATATTTTTTATCTTCGATTGCGATTCACAGATGCTTTCCTTCTGGGTTGAGTGTGGTGTTGCTGTTCGTTGTACTGTGTCCGAGCATTGGGAGTAGTCAGTGTGTGGTCGGGAGTAGCCGTTGCGGTTTAGTGATGGGGTGATTTGAAATGGAATGGCGACGCTCGGAGGGCTTGCAATAGACTGATGCAGTCCACGCAGGTTTCATCGACGGATGAGGGAGAAGCTATTAGGGGCTGTCATCGGATTTGCATACGTCGTAATGGTTCGTCGAAGCTTCGAAGGTAGCTTTGAGGGAAGAGTTTCAATCTTCTATTCCGATTTCTCTCTACTACCGCTTTTGTTTCAGATTTTTTTTTGTTGGTGTTCCAATCCAAAATTTCTTGTTTTGTTGTTTTTGTTCCAATTTGCCTTGCCGTTTGGTGTTATGGTTTAGCTGACAATTGCCATGGAGTTTGAATTGAGGAAAGGATTGTGATGATGGTTCTTGAATGAACTATAGGTGGTTTTGTGAAAAACAACTTTGCAAAAAAGTTAGTGGTGACATGGACGTGAAAATAAAGAAGATGAGAATTACATGACTCGAGTATGGTTCCTTTTGGTTTTTTGTGAATGGTTAGTGAAAATTATTGTAGTGTAGAAATGTGTATAGTGAGTTTTGTTTATGTACAAAGGTTGGTCTTTTAGCAAGAAAATTGGGTTTTCTCTGCGTAAAAAAGGTGTGGTGAGTTGTGGATTATGTATAGGATTAGAAAATTATTAATGTGTAATATGAGTGTTTGTTGAAATTGTAATGTGAAGGAGTGAAAAACGTTGGCCTCTATGAAGTGAGGGTTGTTGGCCGTGGATGGGAAAATACATGGAATAGAAATTGGCTTCCTTTGAAAAGATTAAAATTATTGATATGAAATTTAATTTTAAGAAAAAAGAACCATCAATATTATCATCATCTGGTTGGATTTGTAAACAAATTAAAATAAAAAAAAGATAAAATTGAAACTAAAAGGGTGGCTTTATATTTAATTATTGGTCAGTAAGCTAATCAATCAGAAGCCGAGTATGACATAAATTGACATGAATCGACACAAATTGACCAATGAAAAACTGTTAACTAGAAAAGGAAATATTTTTGGAATTTATTATAATTTTTGCACTCCTTTTTGGTAAAAAATACATAAAATCAAATAAATAATTATTTTTAAAAATGCCTTAAAATAAAAAATGAAAGTCGAAATTAAAAAAATAAAAAATTCAATTTTGTGATTTTAAACATATAATTAGTAATAAATGAAAGGAAAAATGTTTTATAAAATTGAACAACTTAGATTCGAACTCGTGATCTTATGCTTGCAAACCGAATTTCCTTACCAATTGCACTATCTCATTTATAAAACCCATATTTAGGGCGGGAAAATTTGGGGTATGACAAGAGTCTTCACAATAGGTGCAGAGATCAGAGCATTCTTCAACGGATTGAAAGCATTCATGCATTCCTGAATGAAGACATAAGACGTATCATGTTGCAGTAGTTGGCAAAGTGGCTTGACAATTTTTGAAAATCCTTGATAAATCTCTACAAAATCCAGCATGGCCCAGAAAATTTCTAATTCCTTTGATGTTTACAGGTTTTATACCCCAATTTCCCCCCTAAGATCCCTCATCACTTCATATTATCACAAAGCATCATGATCACAAATGTGGATTGATTATCTCTTCTACTCCCTTCTATCTTTAATTTTATCCTTGAGGGATCACCAAACATTTTTACTTGTGTTATACCTTTTTTATATTTCACTAACATCTAATCAAAATGCCAAAAATATATATACTTTGTTCTTTTTGTATATTTGCATTCTAGGTATCGAGCCAAAGCATCCAACCAACAGAGCTTTTTGCTACTTTTTACCTACAGAAAACGGTTTCCCCATATGTGGAAATTGATTTTCCTCACTCACTTTGCGCCAGGATTTCAAGTTTTTACAGTGGAAATCAATTTCTCATATAGTGGAAATCGATTTCCTAGGACGAAATTGGTAAAAAAGTAGGGCAAAATTTCAAGTTTGTAGCATGTGGCTCCAATTTCATTTTTTTAGAATATTCTTGATCACCCAAAAATAATTCTCCCACCTCATCATCATTAAATTCCATCATACACATTCATTTGATGACATGTGCACCACTTGATCTTAATTTTGGCTCCAAAATCAATTACCAAGCCTAATTTTGGTTCCAAACCAAACTCCAAATAACCAATAATCGCAAGCCTAAACTCTATAAATAGAACCCTCATTTCATTCATTCATCAAGCTTTTGATAGCCAAATTCACCTTGCTAAATTTTTTTCTCAACTCTCTTCATCTACCCAAACTCACCTAAAGCTCATTTCCATTAAAGTTAGTAAGCTTTTCATTGAAGCTTACTAATCTTTGAGCTAAACCTCCATCCAAACACTTTCTCTTTATTATTTTGGTAGATCAAAGTTTTAGAGATTGATTCTTGGGTCTGATTTAAAGCATAATTCATATTTGAATAGGTAAAATTTTGGATCCACCATTTTAAAGCTTGATCTTCATCTTTCACTATGTGATCTCTTATTGATCTTTGTGATTTGACTCTTTGAGATACATTTTTTGATTCCACTGGTGCTAATTTCTCTTAATTTTATGGAATTTTCGTGCTCAATTAAATTCAAGATCATAAGGTGTTTAATTAAATGTTTGATCAAGAATCCTCTTTTTAAAATGCAGATTTCTGGTTTTTTCGTAGCAACAATCAGGTACCCATATACTCGAAATTAATTTCTCTCACTATGTTTGCGCCAGATTTGAAAACTCTGCGCATGAAATCAATTCCCCTATATGGAGAAATCGATTTCCTGAAGGCAGAATGCAATTTTTGACTTGTTTTGGGACTGTTTTTGGTTCCTTTTCTTTTTTCTACTCCTTTCTTTTGATTATTTCTATAGATTGCAATCTTGAATGCCCAATTTCTCTTGAAATTCAATGTACTTAGGATGTAGATGAAGTTGGATAAATATTTATTAATTTAAATATATCTTAGAGTGAATTATTTAATTCATTCTTGCTGCTTTGAATTAGTGATATGTTTAGTGCTCTAATCCATCAATTATGAGTGATTGAACTTGAAGATGAAAGAACTTTGAGAATGTGATCCAATGTGACTTATCATTCTCCTTTACCTTCATCTCATTCCTTTCTTGGTTCCTTTAAGTGATCATTAGTGGCCCAAGTTTTATGCTTGAAACTGTCCAAGTATGATTGATTATTGAACCATGGTTCGAGACCTTTAAAGCTTATTGTTAGGAGGCTTTGATTTTATCAATCCTCTAATAAGTCTTCATCAACATTGGCCTAAGTTCAATCTTCAATCATCATTGATCATTTATTATATATTTCCTCTCCTTCTTTTTTCCCTTTAAGTGATCATTAGTGGCCCAAACTTTATGTTTGAAAGTCCAAGTATGATTGATTATTGGACTTTGATTCAAAACCTTTAAAGCTTGTTGTTAGGAGGCTTTTAGTTTATCAATATTCTAACAAGCCTTCATCAACACTGACCTAAGTTCAATCTCTAATCATCATTTATCATTTATTATGAAATTCATCTTTCTCTTCTTATTTTTCTTTTTATTATGGCTTAGGTCTTGATCCTTGATTTTAACTTGTGCTACATGTTTTAGGAGTATGGTTTTTACCATGTCTCTAACATATATGGTACATACATTTCTATTGAACGACCTCAAAATAGGTGAGACTTATACATAAGTCTACTTATGATTGCTTAACATAGTGCTAAATTTGTCTCGATTCAGAAAATGATCATTCGTGGCTCAAACTTTATGTTTGTAAGCCCAAGTATGGTTGATTGGTTAGTTTGAGTCCAATATCCTTTGAAACATATTGTTAGGAGGCTTTGATTTTATAAATCCTCTAATAAGTGCTCATTACTTTTGGTACAATACTATCATTCAATCATCATTGATCATCTTTGTGGCCATTAACCATTAACAATTAACTTCTAACACATTAACAACTAACTTTACTTTACGCCTTTATTTTATGCCTTTACTTTTTATGCACTTTGATCTTTAGCATTTACATGTCATGCTATTTTCATTTCTCTCAATTGAGAATTTATTTTTTATGTTATTTTGTCTTTGCTCACTTGATATTTTGTTTTCTTTGAAGACACTTAATAACCAACTTCAATATTAAAAGACTCAAGCCTCTCTTTATGGATTGTTGGTTACTTTCCTTGGAATATTGGAGTTATGGACTTCTTAGACTTAGGATTAGAAGCGTTTATACTTTGAGACCTTGAGACCTTTGAACCTTATGTTACTTCATTGTTATTTTGATTGTATTGGAAAGTGTTCTGTGTGCAGGTGTTGTTATGTTGGCCTTAAGTGATCTATATGGAACATGACTCAATATCGAAGAACTTGCTTTGGTTTTTAATACCTTGGGTTTCTTTCATACTTATTTTCCTGTGATTTATTTTTACATGGATGATTGGTATGCTCTTGGTCTATTATATGCTTGTGGCTTTAATTCAAAGGGTGAGAATTCTACATTGACTTTATAATGTCAAGTGTTGGCTTCTTATTGGTTATATCTTTCCTTGCCTTAACTTTTACTTTGTGCTTTAATATATTTTCTTCATCTCCTCCCATTCTTCTTTAATTTTCAAAATCTTCTCCTTTTTTCAAAGGATACTTGTTTTCTAACTTGAACCACTTTCATAAAAAACTTGGACTTAGGTCCATGCATTTTCAAAATTCTTTTCTTAATAAAGTCATTAATCAATCTTAATCAAGATATAACTTCTTTCTTCAATACTTAAAAAATACAAAAACAAATCTAAACCTTTTTGCCACTTTGGCTTTTTCTCTTTAAAACCTTTATCTTAAAATGAATCAACACACAATGCTTTTCAATAAAATTTATAAGAACTATGAGTGTCCTGATCCTCTATTGCACGAAAGGGGTACGTAGGCACAAAAGGTTCGCAACTGCAGTGGGTGAAAAAAATTGTAAAAACCACTTCTTTTATAATATCCACAATCTCATTTTGTAAATATTTCTATAGCCAAAATACACATATTTTCAAAGAGGTTCATGTGGTGTATCATAGATGTTTAGGGTGCTAATACCTTCCCTTTGCATAACCAACCTCCTTACCTTGATCTCTTTCTTACTTTGGGTTTTATTCTCACTTTTCTCATTTCTTTTGGATAAAATAAAGTGTGGTGACGACTTTCACTTTGCGAGTTAAGTCAATAAATGGCTTAGTCTCAAATTTTTGCCACTACAGAAAAAAATTGGGGATATTACTGGGATCACATCTCTAAGTTGGTTGAGCCTATCTTTGTTTATCTGTGTATGTGCTATTATTTGTTGTTGAATATATACATGTATGTCTGTATTTTTCTGGTTTTCAGGGTGCTTGGTGATCTCTTATAAGTCCTATACTCGTACACGGGGAAACTTAAGATTAGGATGAGCGATATAGTCATGTTGAATTTAAGAGAGTAATCCTGAAAACGTTGGCATGATATTCCCCACTCAGTGGAGGCCCCCTTGACCGCGGTATTTGTGTACCGAGTAATCGGAAAGACATTGTTGCTTTCGATCTGGGAGCCAGAGAAGCTGAGAGATGTAGAACTCTTAACCCATCTTAGCCTTTCAGGTGTAATTCGGAAATCATGACAGAGTAATTTAGAAGTAGTTGTTACGCGATACTGCACTCATAAGAGTTTCTCTTGAGAATATCACTAATTACCGAGTAAATTAGGACGTTGGTAATATATGAAAGAGGATCGAAGACTCAGGAATTTCCTCAAAACCTTGTTCCGCAGATGATATAAACCATTAATCTATAAATAGGGCTCTCTTCATCCTAAATTTTTCATCAGCAACCATTTGGAGAATCAATAATATTTTGCAGATCAACGATCACTCAATTATAAACAATATTTCAATCTCTCTCTTACAAATCCTATTGACTGTTCTTGTCCTTAACAGACAATGACCACTAACTAATTAACAATTTTTATTAGCCTTAAATCTTCCGAACCAGTGAAAACCTCCACAACAACAACGGATCCAGCCACCCACACCTGTTACGCCCTCCGTTGTCGCATAAAAGTGTCATCACGGGTATTTCCATTTTTTTTCTTCTGATACGTTTTTTTGGCATAATCTAAGTTTATGTGTGATTAATATATTGCAGTGTTTTGATTGAGATTTTGATTGTTGCTTTTGAGTTTTTCTATTTGGGTTTTTCATGAGAACCATGGTTGATGAATGCTAGGAGTTAAAGAGCAGAAGTAGTAAATTGGTTTTAAAATATAGATGGTGATAGGTTGAGAACTAGTAACAGATGATTGTCTATTGTTAGATCATTATTATATTAGGTTTTATTTATATTTTATTTTAAATATTTATTCACCATGTGTCGGTTTCTCATTTTCTTGTTTGTTTATTTCTATTTTATTTTTATATTTATATTATTGTGTAAATTAATTATGATTTCTTAATTAGAGTTAAATTACGGGCCAATCCCCTTACTAGTTACACACCCAGGAATTACTATGAAGCTAAGAGTACACACCCAACTGTATTTTGGGTCCAATTCAATATTTGCACTTGGGCCCTTACTTGCCAGACACCCTATTTTACTATCTAGTTACAAAATACACCCCCAACCAATTTGGGCTCAGAATTTCTTTTGGGCCTAAATAAATTTCTACACCACCACCTAGTCTTAACGTTTACACCCTCTTAACTAAATTAATTAATTTTCAATAATCAATTTTATTATATTATTTAATTTATTTATTTTATTTTCTTATTTAATTATCATATTTTTTAGCATTTGCATTAAACAACTTTTGCATAATTATTGAGTAATTATTTTTTTATTAAAAATATTTAATATAATTTTAAATAAATTATAAAATAGTTATTTATTAATCAAAATATTTTCTAAAACACTAATCCTATTTTTCTAATTGCATTAAATCTTTTTTTCATTCAAATTTATTTTTTACATATAACATGATAAATTCTAAGATAGTTAACCCATCAAATATTAACCCCTTTTTTCTACTAACATAAAATTCAATACTATTTTCAAAAAGGATTGTGAAGATCTTTTATATTAACTGTGAACTGCGTCTACGATTGCGCTATTTTCAACCCAAACTTGGTTCAAGGATTAATTCAAAATACTTTCACAATCCATAAAAAAAAAACTAACCAAACACTACGAACTACGAATTGAGACTCTGATTCCTCATAAGAGGATACATAAGCATACGACTTAAAAATCGTGGCGAGTTCCCCTAATTAAAAAAATTAAAATCCTATCCTACCCTTTTAACCTAAACCCCAGGACTTCCTTGAGAACAAGGTATATTAAGGATGCCTAACATATTTCCTTCGTTTAAAGTGAATCAAGAACTTAGAATCTATGTACAATTAGGATTATTCCATTATTCACCTGTCATTAAGATGAAAAGTAGTGGTGGCGACTCATTATTTTTTTGCCAGTTATGACATGTGGCAACTCTACTGTAGACACACAATCCCATGGCTTATAGTTTTTTCCTCTTTTTAGGTCTAGGGTTTTGCTAGGGTTTTTCTTTCTATTTTGGGTATTTTTATTTCTATATTTGTTTATATATTGTTCATTTATACTTTGTTCATTTATATTTTTCTTATTTGTTGTATCATACTATTTTATTATAGTGGGATTCTAATTTCAAAAAAAAGTATCAAACCTTAGAAAGAAGGACTGCCAATTGGCCAAGGGGATTTATCATCCCTATGAGTTTTTGCGACAACTTCGCCTAGAGTCGATGAAATTCCTAAAAAGAAATATCTCTCAAAGGGCTAGACTCTTTGGGTGTAGGACTTTGAAATGAAACTTATGACTCTTTGTATAACCCTAAAACAAAATCTCATGGTGAGACCTTGTATGACCCATGAGACGAAAGTTTTGGTCTACAACGAGGATCCGCCTAAGGGAGGCCCTTATGCTTGTGCCCTTTGGTGTTATCCATGATAACCTTAAGGAAACCACCTTTAGGGAGGGTAGAATATCTGTAGGACGAAACTAGGAACCTACGTACTAAGGAAACTATTTTCATCATATCCTTCATAGGAAGCCTTTCCATGAGGGATATTCTTTTGTAACTTTAAACATATAGTTATTTTGTAACTTTAAACTTATTGCATTTATCAATTTCTAAAATCAAGTATAATCATATGTGCAGATTAATTAAAAAGCCGTTGAGAATAATGACCCAACGCCCTCTCCCAACTTTGAATTTCTTGTGTATGTCGCTGAAGAAGAGGAGTTTACTGAAATCCCATAAAAGGTTTCTCAGTTGCTTGAGTGCGAGGAGAATATCATTCAACCATACAAAGAGCCATTGGAGATTATTAACTTGGGTTCTGAAGAGGATTTGAAGGAAGTAAAGATTGGTGCACAACTTCATCCCAATGTGAAGAGTAGGTTGATAGAGTTATTAAAGGAATATGTTGACATATTTGCTTGGTCTTATCAAGACATGCCTGGGTTGGATACTGATATTGTGGAGCATCACCTAATGTTGAAACCTGAATGTGCACTGTTGTACCCCAAAATTTGCCCTCCCATATTCTTCAAGATTTACAAAGAGCATGCTTCAAAATCTCTCAAGGGTTGCACAGTTCAAGGGCCTCCTAATAGTCAAAAATTAGGGTTTTGGTTCTGACAAAGAAGTTGAGGTTTCCAAGGGTCCAAACAAGTCCCATATGCCTATAAACATTGTCAAGCATCCTCATGTCAAGTTTCAAGACTTACAGCACAAAATCGCACAGTCAAAAACCCTAATTGCTCAACAGTCAACTGCAGGGGCAAAATGGTCATTTGACAGTCAAAAGTTCAAATTTTTGGTCAACATCTTATTTTGAAGCCACAAACATCATTTGATCAATTCTTGATCATGATTTTCAAGGTATGGCTCAAAAAGTCTCAAGATGCAAAAGTTTCCATATTTGGACAGTTGAAAAAGTCAACTGTAACTTGACCAAGGCATAACTTCCACATGGTTTATCAGAAAAATTCCATCCAAAGCTCATTTTTAATAGAATGACATTTACTACAACTCATCTTCACACTTAAAGTCCAATAAATGCTCTCATAAAAAGTTATCAATCTCAACATTATAGGTCATTTTCAAAAGTCAATAAAAAGGCACTTTAAGTCAAAGACAATAACTTGAGATTGGTAAATAAAAATGACATGGGACCAAAGGCATTGGTTAGAGGACTTCAAGACCTTTCCAAAATGTCCAAGAACATGATCAAAGCTTAAAAATAGAGCAAGATATGCCTTGTGGAAGTTGGGAAATTTTTGGGAATTTTGAAAAGTCAACTTTACTTCAAATGCCTCAAAATTGCTAATGGGCCTCAATTTCTTTCAAGAATCATCACCCAAAAGCTATGCACGACCCATTGACCCAAAGGGGAGTTATTTTCCTATTTTTAATTAATTAATTGAATATTTAATCTATTTAATTCATTTAATTAAAATTAATTATAAGAAAAATGCTAAACACATGTTTCCAAATCTTTTTATGCAGCATATGCCCTCTTTAATCACTCAAGATTTCGTGCATCACTAAAAAGGCAAGATTTCTCATGATTGGCAATGGTTTTACATGAAAAAGATTGGAAAAGATTACATTAAAAACCAAATATTTGATTCATGAATGCAAAGGTTTTTGGTTTGGATTTTTACCCTAATTCGTTCCATATACATAGACAAACACAACCCTAATGCAAAGGACCTGAAAGCTGCGTTGCAACCTCAGAACCAAACTTGCATATTTTGCCAAAAATTTCAAAACTGAAAAGATACATAGAGCTTGTTTCAGGCCCCCATTGCTATCAAAGCACATTGCTGACATCCCAAGGAAGCTATCCCAATCAAATTCAACTCCCCACGCGCAAGGAATTGGTATATATATGTCAAACTTTCTCAAATTTTTTTCATAATCGTGTTCCAATATGCATGCATTTTTGATACATTTTGAATATGGATTTACACTAATATGAAGGTTCTGAGACTAATGGTAACCTTTAATTTAACTAACAATACCTGTAGCGAAATATGCCATTGAAATGTTTTAGGGTTTCTCAAGCTTCAAATTGGGCGTTTGCACACACTGTAAAATCAGGACATCCAATTACCCGGGTTAGAATCAGGATCTCCAGACGGATTCAACCAACTATTCGCACCCTATTTATATGTCCATATGAGCTATTCGCTATTTTTAAAAAGCCTGTGTTTTGGGGGGGTTTAAAACCCCCGCTACCTCTTTTGTTTCAGGGACGAACGGAGACGAAGATCACGTGGCGAAACCTGGTTGGAGGGTTTGAACTCCAGCGCGCCTTTTTTTTATTTCTATATCATTAACGTTGATTTTGTCTTATATTATTTGTTGTTTATTCTATGGACAACGCGCTCAAACAGATCAGTTGGTGGACAAGGGGCTTGGTAAACGTTGGGACCTGGGTTCGAATCCCAGGTCCCCTCAAATTATTTCTATTATTTTGTTTCCCATATTTCCATACAGCGCACGTTCCAGCAGTACACCATACATCCAGCGCCTGGGCTTGCCACATAATCCAGGAGATCAATCCAGTGGCCATCACCAGCAGTCCACCGTGCACGCTGTCAAACGCTCCACACACAACTCCAAAAAGTCAACAAGGCCTGGATTGCAATGGACCAAAGTGCTTCAAAAACTCCCCTTTGGGTTCATACACCCCCAGGGTTTGATCCACCTTTTACTCTTTTTTTTTCTTTTATTATATTTTTTCCCTTTTTATTCTTTTTAGTTTATTTTATTCTTTTAATTAATTTAACTAATAACTTTCATAAAACAAAAAAAATCATAAAATCATAAAAAAATAAAAATATGTTTTATTTTAATTTAATTCATCAACATTTTTTTGTAAATAAATTTCATAATCAATTTAGTTTTAATTTTAGGTTTTAACTTTAATGCATTTTTTTTAATAAATTAAAAACAATTTATAACTAGAGTTATTTAACTTTTAATTCCAATTTAATTTTCTTTAATTTCATAAATCCAAAAACATCCAAAAAAATAAGTTCTTTTCTTTATTTAATTATTAGTTAATTTCTTAATTTCAACATTTATTTCTTTAAAGGGTCCAACGCCCTCGCATTCGATTATAATTTCCTTTCGCGCGTTTATTTTATTTCTTTTATGAATGTAATGTATTTGCCCCAAAGCCCTTTAATAGTTAATTAGGCATTTACTTTCTGCATTTTATTTTAAATCGGGTCTTGGTTTAATTTGGCGATGTAGACCCGCGCCTTTGTAATAGCGTAGGACCTTTATCTTTTCCGCACTTTAAATCCCCGCACCTTTTAACTGTTAATAATCACATGAAAGAATGTATGCCCAAAAAATAAAATCAAAGTGTAGATCACCAATGCATGACAAGACAAATAATAAACTGAAAATGACACACAATTCACACACCACTCTTAGGGTATGCCTCACTGTTGCCTTGCCCCTCGAAAGGTGGTCATCAAGTATAGGACGTTTTAGTAAGTCCTTATGTCCATGAACATAGCATAAGGGTAGCTTCTAAGGTGTCCTACTATTGCTCTGGTGATCACACTGTTGCCTTGCCCCTCGAAACGTGGTCGTCGAGTACAGGACGTCTTAGTGAGTCCTTATGTTCCATTGATCCAGTTGCCTCGAATAAGTTGCCTCGGAACGGTTGCCTCGGAATAAAAAGATCAATGGCATAAGGGTAGCTTCTAAGGTATCTTACTATTTCCCGGTGACCACACTGTCCCTAACAATCAAATTGACCCGAACACCTCCAACGGTGGTGCTACCTACCTCTCAATGGTGGGATAACACTACCTTAAGGACATTTACACAGACTAATTCCTTAGGGTAGGTAGATGACTCATAAATACTTGCTCTAATTCAAAACAAATCAAAAACTTCTTTTCACACCGACACTTTGCAAAAAGCTTTCAAAACAACTTTTCAAACACTCTTGAGGACTGATACAAGAGTCGAACTGAAATTTTAAACGAAACTTTTTTTCAAACCCATTCACTTTGAAAAGCAAACAAACATTTTGAAAACACAAATGAGCAAGTATCTAAGAGCCCATGGATAACCATGGATAGAAAGGGTGCTAATACCTTCCCTTTCTATAAATCTACCTCCCGAACCGAGAACTAATCTCAATAAGGAATTTTGCTGTGCTTTTGTCCTGTCCATGTTGGAGAAAATAAAAGACGGTGGCGACTCTTGCTTCCGCGATATTTCGCGAACCAGCGTTAAACAGTCAGTTCCAGATCCACCGATCACATCCACCTATCAAAACAGAAGTTAAGAAGAACTCATCCTGACATGGCAATGAAAATTAAAGAAGAGGTTCTGAAACAAATTGATATCGGTTTTCTTGTGACATCAGTGTATCCTTAGTGGATTGCCAATATTGTCCCAGTTCCAAATAAGATGGAAAAGTCTTCATGTGCGTTGATTATAGAGATCTGAATAAAACTAGTCCAAAAGATGATTTTTCATTGCCATATATTCATATGTTGTTAGATAATACAAAAAATTCAAAGTGTTCTCGTTCATGGACGAATTTTATGGATACAGTCAAATTAAGATGGCCCTTGAGGACATGGAAAAAATAACATTTATCATACTCCGAGGAACATTCTGTTACAAAGTGATGCCCTTCGGGTTGAAGAAAGTTGGTGCAACGTACCAGAGGGCTATAACAATCATATTCCATGATCTGATGCATAAGGAAATTGAGTTATATGTTGATGGTATGATCACCAAATCTCATACTAAGGAAGGCCATTTAGAAGACTTGTTGAAATTGTTTCAGAGTTTAAGGAAGTATCGTCTCCGCTTGAATCCGAATAATACTTTTGGTGTCTGTTCTGGAAAGTTGTTAGGCTTCATTGTTAGCCAGAAAGGTATTGAGGTTGATCTCGATAAAGTTAGGGAAATTCAAGAGATGCTTGCACCAAGAACTGAAAAACAAATCAGGGGTTTCCTTGGACGTTTGAATTATATCTCCAAGTTTATTTCTCACATGACTGCCACTTGTGAGCCAATATTCAAGCTTCTAAAGAAATATCAAGGTTGTGTATGGACAAATGATTGTCAGAAGGCTTTTGAAAGCATTAAAGAGTATCTGCTTGAACCTCCTATCTTACTCCCCCCCGTTGAAGGAAAACCATTGATTATGTATCATATTGTGTTGGATATCTCTATGGGTTGTATTTTGGGACAACAATATGAAACATGAAGAAAAGAGTATGCAACTTATTATTTGAGCAAGAAGTTCACTGATTGTGAGTCATAGTATTCTATGCTAGAAAAAACATGTTGTGCTTTAGCATGGGCTGCGAAGCGTCTACAAAAATATATGTTGAATCATACTACTTGGTTGATATCCAAAATGGATCCAATTAAGTATATCTTTGAAAAGCCTTCTCTTACTAGAAGAATTGCCTGTTGGTAGATGCTGTCGTGTGAATATGACATTGAATAATGCATACAGAAGGCTATTAAAGGCAGTGTATTGGTAGAGTACCTTGCTCAATAGCTAGTTGATGGTTATCAGTCTGTTAAGTATGATTTCCCTGATGAGGATGTGATGTATTTGAAAGTTAAAGATTTTGATGAACCATTTCCCGGGGAAGGTCCGGATCCTGAATCCCGATGGGGTATTGGTATTTGATGGATTCGTGAATGCTTATGGTAAAGAAATTGGTGGTTTGATTATCACTCCTCATGGATCTCATATCCATTTGACTGCAAGGTAGGCGTTTGATTGTACCAATAACATGGCAGAATATGAAGCATGTATCATGGGTCTTGAAGAGGCTATAGATCTCAGAATCAAGATACTTGATGTATATGGTGATTCAACTTTAGTTATAAATCATATTAAAGGAGAATGGCAGACTCTTCACCCTTGTTTGATTACCTATAAATATTATGCAACAAGGTTGTTGAATTTCTTCAATAAAGTTGAGTTCCATCATATTCCTCGAGATGAGAATCAAATGGAAGATGCTTTAGCCACATTGTCTTCCATGTCCCTAGTGAACTCCTAGAATGACGCGCCTCATATTACAATCCAACGTCTTGATAGGCCATCTCATGTATTTGCTGCAAAGGTGACACCGAATGATAAAACTTAGTATTATGATACCAAGCAATTCCTTTAGAATCAAGAATACCCACTTGGAGCGTCTATCAAAGATAGGAAGACAATGAGAATATTGGCAGGTAGTTTCTTCCTCAATGAAGATGTGTTTGACAAAAGAAATTATGACATGGTCTTATTCACATGCATAGATAGACATAGAGCAAACATGTTGATGCCTGAGATCCATGAAGGTTCATTTGGTACCCATTCCAATGGACATTCGATGGAAAAGGAGTTGCTAAGAGAAGGTTATTATTGGCTAACAATGGAATATAACTGTTACAAATTTGCGAGGAAGTTCCATAACTGTCAGATTTATGCTGACAAGATTCATATGCCTCCAACTCCTCTAAATGTTATTTCCTTTACATGGCCTTTCTCTATGTGGGATATTGATATGAACATTGTTTCATCTTAGTGGAAATTTATTACTTCACCAAATGGGTGGAAGCAACTTCTTATGCTAATGTCACCAAGAAAGTGGTAGTACGGTTGACTAAGAATAATCTTATCTATCGCTATGGTGTGCCAAGAAGGATTATCATTGATAATGGATCAAATTTGAATAATAAGATGATGATAGAACTTTGTGAAGAATTCAAGATTGTTCATCACAACTTAGGGCTGTTGAAGCTGCTAATAAAAACATTAAGAAGATCATTCGAAAGATGGTTATTACATATAAGGATTGGCATGAGATGCTTCCTTTTTCTCTACATTAGTATCATAAATTTGTCCGCACTTCTATAGGGGCAACCCCTTTCTCTCTTGTTTATGGCATGGAAGCAATGCTCCCCGTCGGGGTTGAGATTCCCTCTTTATATGTAATAATTGAAACTAAATTTCCAGAAGCTAAATGGGTCTAGAACAACTTTAACCAGCTGAATTTGATTGAAGAAAAGAGAATGACTGCTTTGTGTCATGGTCAATTATACAAGAAAATAATGAAGAAAACATTTGAAAAAAAGGTCAAACCTCGTGAATTCAGAGAAGGCGACCTCGTACTAATAAAAATCATGTCTTTTAAAGCTGCTTTTAGGGGCAAGTGGACTCCCAATTATGATGGCCCGTATGTTGTCAAGAAAGCCTTCTCTGGCGGTGCAATGATTCTTGAAACTATGGATGGTGAGGAGTTTCCACATTCTGTGAATGCCGATGCAGTTAAGAAATACTCCGCCTAAAGAAATAAAAGAACAACTCGCTAAGTTGAAAACTCGAAAGGGTGGCTTAGGCAAAAACGAGCTTCTCGGTAGGAAGAAAACCTGAAAGGGCGGTCTAGGAAAAAGTTAGAGACATAAATAAAATAAATTATCCTGGAAGGTGGATAACGCACAAGGGAAATCTCGGCAAAACTTAGGGATTTCTTGGCAAGTAACTGCATTAGACAAGACTTGATCATTGAAGCAACAACCTTCTCGGGTTCTCATCACTCTTCAACTAAAGCTTAAGCACATGAATTCAAAGTTTTTAGGGAGAATGGTGGTCATTGTATTTCAATGTACATTTTCCATGTATTTACCATTTTTCAAACTTTGTAATCATCTATGGAGTCACACCATTTATGGACTACCATTCTATTAATAAAGTTTGATCTTTTATCCAATTTTTTGCAATTCTTATTTTATTCTACTTACAAAAATTTCATTTATTATTGATAGTAATTTTCGAAACAAAAAGACTTAAAGAAATTAATAATAAAACATTTTTTTGAAAGATTTGTAAAATGTTTTTACTTTGATTTTGTGAATCAAAAGGATAAAAGCAGTTGTTCCAAGAATGGATGATTTCCAAAGCGTGAAATCTTCTCCTTCTCATTCAAGGATTCTCCTCTGGTAACTCTCACAGACTATGTGCACAGTTTCCCCCACGATTATTATTTGGATAGTGGGTTTCCTCTAGATTGTTGTAAGGTGTTGGGTCTGTGATCCCATATTCCCCAGTTAAGTCTTGAATCATATTTCTTCAGCTGAGTGTGATTCTTTCCCTAGCTAGGTTGTGATCAAACGAAGATTGTGAAGTTATGAAGCCTTTGCTCAGTTGTTGGATTCTTTCTCTCTTCGTGTTGAGACTTGATAAATAATCTCCTACAGTATATTACTCCTCGCCAGTTGTGCTGTTGTTTCTTTTGTATGCTCCCCAAGTAGCCAAATAAGGGCAATATCTTTTTTAAGAAATGTTGAAACAACTGTCAACTTTTAAGTTTTCTCTCACTTGGTGTGGAGTTTGATTTAAAATCCCCAAAAAGTTGACTCATTATTGTGGTGTTAACTTCTTAGTTCCTTGTATAAACCAAGGGTGATGTTTCCGTTTGAGTTTGTTATCCCCGTTAAGTTTCTTTGATCTTCCCCATCGGAGTTTGTGCAACCCTTATGCTTAATGTCCGTGGTTTCCTCTCAACAGATATGGTATCATCTTCCCTAACAAAGTCCATGTCTTATCTCCTTGTGAAGCTTAAAGTAGTTTGTTATATCTCTGCAGCTTTATGGTTTATTGCTATAGGATTATGCTTTGAGTATTTTCAAGCCATTTTTCCTTCCCAGAGAAGTCAATCTTTGAATTAGGACGTTGTTTCCTCTGTTGATTTCTTACTCTCTTATGGGATTTCCATCTTAGATGTGATTTGGCCGAGTGTAGTCTGTACCCGAGTTAGTTTTGTCTGGTTATTCCCCAGTGTTCTATGTATGTTTTATCAGCATATGCATCATGACACCATTCATTTATACATACAACATGCATATCTGAATTAAAATTCAACGCTCATTTGCATTCATTGACGTTTCTGTTGATATTTTATCCTCTTTGTAGAGTGTGTATCCTCTCTCCAATAGAATGTCAACCTTATGCAGAAAGTGTATACCCTTTCAAGTTCCCCACTGAGTTTATTCCTCGTCAAATAATTTCGCTTCATCCTTTCTACCAAGCTCATTACCTGGACGAAATTAATCCCCATTTCGAGATTGTTCCTTATTGGGTAGAGTTTTACTTGACCGTTCCTCTCTAGTTTGTTCTAGATTGAGGTTTGGTCCATGATAGCATTTGTTTTCTTGCTTTCAAGATTGGTTTATTCATAACCTTTTTGCTTACCATTGTTAAACTATCAGACCTTTGATAGATGGCATTGTACCCCAATTTTCCCCCCTAAGATCCCTTCATCATACCATATTGATTAAATCACAACAAGATCACATTAGGGATTTTGGTTGTCCTCCCTATCTTTAGCTTTGCTCTTTGAGGAATCACCAAGCATCTTGACTTGTTTTTCTTTTGTGATCATGCATATTTTGTTTTTACTTTCCTTTTAATTAATAAAATGCAATGTTGGTTTGTCTTACTTGTTAATAATGTAGGTAAAGGCAGTGTGGCTTAATAAGTTGATCCATGGGTTCATGAGTTTATTTCCATTCCCTAGTCAATAAAGCTTGAGAAATTCAAACCTGACCATTGAATTTGTTTTGGAAGAAATGGAATGACAAGGTTTATTTTGGTTCACCACATTTCAAATTTATCAAGATTGATTCAAAAGTACAAGGGGTTGATTGAAGAAGTTGTCATGGTTGGACAAGGCCTTGTTCTCATTGGTCACAAGTGCATATTTCTCTCAATTCTCAAGATATGGAATTGGTTTTGGTTGATAAGAGTTATCATTATCATCCTCAACAACTTCTATATACAAAGCAAAAGTGTTGGTATAAGAAGGTTGTTTAAAATTGTCAAAGTTCCTCAAAGCATTTTTCTTGATCTAGGAGCTAGGGTTTTGAACTTCAAAGAAGTATATCTTGCTCATATTTTGGTACTTTTGAGTGATTACAAAAACAACTTCTCTTCAAAGGGTTATTAACAAATCACTTCAAAAGTTTCAAGGAGTTTTCATGTGGAAGAAACTTGATAATGAAGAAAGATTAAAAGTCCTCCAGATGAACCCCAACTTCCCATGTGTGACTTCAAATAATCATAACTTGGTCAATTTTTATCACCTTGGGCCCACTCTTTTTCCAAAATGATCTCGAGGATGTGAAACTTATTCCTTATTTTATGTGCAAAGTGAGAAAATGGATGGAGGATGCCTTAAGGATACAAAAGATTATAGGTCATTTCATGATATTTTGCCAACTTCAACAATTCATAACTCTCTCAATTTTTGGATATTTTGAATGCTTCAAGTTTCAAAATGTCATTCAATAGGTCTATTTCATTCCATCTTTTTTGGTCAAGAGAAAATTCCAAGAGGAAGGCCATGTTTGGATGCAAAACATTATAGGTCACTTTTGAAGAAAAGCTTGAAATATTTCTAAGTATGGAAAGTCAACCTCTTTTTCCCAACTTTGACTCATTGCAACTTTCAGCTCAAACATCCATTTGATTCTATTATTTTTCCATTGCAAAGCATGTAATCTCATCTTTCTAAAGCATCAAGAACCATGCCCTAAGACCCCTTGAGTTGAGAACGCCATTGTTTCAAAAGTGGTAACTTGGAGTTGAGATTTCTCCAATAGTCAGAATTTGAAATCCTTAATTTGGCTTTTAAAAACAAAATTACTGCATGTTTTTGCTTCTAAACATGTTTAGTGAACTTCCAGAAGTCATTAACATAACAAAACGCAAGGTTTGAATGAGTTTTGATTAAATTAATAGTCACACTTTTCTTGTTTGCAACTTTACACGATTTCCCTCCAAACTTCATCATTTCACACGCTTGGACATTCCATCAGCTTCCCTATAAATAGAGGGTCATTCCCCATTCATTTCCTTAAGATTTGAGAGCCAAAACACCATGCCACAACCTCACACGAACCCATCTTTTTTGAAATCAGTTTATGAGATTTAAGCTTCTTTCTCCAAAATTCTTTACACATTCATCATCCTTAAGCATTATACAAACTCTCCAGCACTTAAACCAAGCAAAATGAGCCATAATTCAAGCTACAGAAGTTCAGTTTCAGAGCTTCTTTCTTGAACTTCGAAAAGGTAGAATTCTCCACCATTTGGATCCAAATAAAGCACAAACCTATTCTACTCCTTCTCTCGATTCTTGTGCTTTTTACATTTTTTTAAATCCATTGAGAATTGAGAGAGAAAACTCAAATTGAAGATGCTCGCTACTTTCTGGGTTTTTGATTCATATCTCTTTGCATACCTTATATAAATTTGGCACGATGGTGATGTTAGGATCGTCTTGAAGAGACGAATCCAATGATACTAGTATGAGACCCTAATTTTTCCATTTGAAGGATCTCACAAACTCTCCATTGCAAGGCGTCTGGAGGTTGAAGGCGATGATATGTCTCGTCTCAGCCAATGATAGCGTGCCAAACGTTTTAATTTCATTGGTTGCCTTTTTTCTGATCCTATGCGTATCTCACCGAGGTCCATATCAAGCACAACGCGTCTGGTCCATTAGATCAACTTAATAACGCATTTTGACTATGATCTGATGACCCACATCTTTTTGGTTTTATTTTATTTTCTGATTTTATATTTTAATTGATTTAATTTTCAAAAATTCATAACTCTTTTATTTTTTATCCAAAAATTATGAAAAAATTCACAAAAATACTTTGAATTATTTCTGATCTCATGACTATTTTTTCAAATTTTTATTTTGAGATTTGATATTTTTTTATATTTTTTTGCATTATTTGCTTTCTTTTAATTACATTAAAAATAATTTCTGACATTTTTTAATTCTAAAAAAAAATCATAAATATCATTTTACATATTTCTGAATTTTTTAGAAAATTTTATGGAATTTTATATTGATGTTTACTATTTTTTGATCTATTTTATATTTGTTTGAGTAATTTTAATTAGTTTAAAAATAGTTTCTGACTTTAAAAAATTACCAAAAATTTCATAAAAATATTTGAGTCTATTTGTGATTTTTCTATGAGCTTATTTATTTTTTATGAATCAATTTGAATACAGTTGATATTTTTTTCTTTTCCTTTATTTTCATTTTTATTCATTTTTTAAACCCTTTTCAACATATATATATATATATATATATATATATATATATATATATATATATATATATATATATATATATATATATATATATATATATATATATATATATATATATATATATATATATATATATATATATATATATATATATATATATATATATATATATATATATATATATATATATATATATATATATATATATTAAATGTAATATTATTTTGTGATTATTTTCTGGCTGATCTTGTGTTGAATATTTGATCATGACCTTTGTTAACATCATTGAATTCATGGTGTTGAGTCTAACTCCATAAAAATGGATGAATGATTTTAATAATAGTTTGATAAGTTTTAATTCAAATGTGGTTTATATATTCTTTCTCACCCTTCTTCATCTCATCCCTTTCTTATTACGCTAAGTGTTATTGGAGCATGATCTCTATATCATGTCTCAAAATAAATGGTGCATAGATTGGTATTGAACAACCTCAAAATAGGTGCAACTTCTATATAAGTCCACTTACGATTGCTTAACATAGCGCTGAATTTTGTCACGATTAGAGAAAATGATCATTTATGGCCCAAACTTATGATTGCAAGCCCAAGATGTTAATTTGAACCCTTTGATCCAATAACCTTGAGATTCATTGTGTAGAGGCTTTGGTTCTACCAATCTTCTGATGGATCTTTATCAATTTTGGTCAACGCGGATCACTTAAACATCAATGATCATTATATGTTACATTGAGGATTCTTAAATGGATGATATACTTGACATAAAGCAAATGCAATTCATTGTGTAGAGGCTTTGGTTCTACCAATCCTCTAATGAATTCCAAATGCAAGATTCAAGATGGTCATCCAAATAACCACTAATTATTGACAATTGATTTTATTTTATGCTTTATTTTATTCTCTTTACTTTATGCACCATTTACTTTAGCATTTAAATTTCATGCTATTTTTCATCTTTGCTCACTTGAGCCCCTTTATATTCTTGTCATTTTTATTTTTCTCACTTGAGCTTTTCTTTTCTTTTTTAAGATACTTAATGATCAACATGAACCATAAAGAACTTTAATGATACTTGGACTATTTGGTTACTATCCTTGGCATTATAGAGTATTGAACTTCTTGGAGTTAGGATTAGAAACCTTGGCCTATGTTGGAGACCTTGTGACCTTAATTGATATTTTGTCTGGAGTTCTTGAGGTTTACCTCAAGACATTGGGTTGTTTGTTTATTTTGTGTGGAGGTTATTTTGATTACATACTTTGTTTATAATCTGGAATTCACCCGTATACAGCCGTTACTCTGTCCAATTTTTGCAAAGACTTAATACAAATGATGTTTGGTTCTCTCAAGAGGTCTAGTATCTTTGCTTGTTTGGTTTCAATCTAAAGAATGGGAATTCTATCTTGACTCATAATGTCAAGTATTGGCTTCTTGTTGGTTATATGGTTCTTCTCCCTAGCTTTTATCTCATGCTTTAGGATAGTCTCTTCTTCTCCTCCCATCTTCTTTAATTTCAAAAATCTCCTCTCTCCTTTTGAAAACTCTTCTTGTTTTTAAACTTGAACCACTTTCATTATAAACTTGAACCTAGGTCCATGAATTTTAAAAACCTTTTCATAAATAAACTTTAATCAACTTAAATAATACATTGACATTTTTGTGAGAAGACTAAAAGTCAATCAATCTCATTTCAAACCATTTTGCCACTTTGGCTTTTTACTTTAAAAACTTTTCTAAAAAGATTAGACTCCTGTCAATCCTTGTAGTGATGCAAACAACTACACTTATACAATATGTTAATACCTTCCCTTTTCATAACTAACCCTCTTACCTAGAATCTTTCCCCCTCTTTTTGGGTTACTTTCTTGTTTCCCATTCCTTTAGAAACAATAAAACGCGGTGGCGATTTTTAATTTGATCTGTGAAAGTCTAGTCAATCCAATGGCTTAGTCTTAAACATTTCTACCGCTACAGAAAAAAATGGCGACTTCACTGGGGAGAGATTGACCTCTTGCTGGTCCATCCCTAAGTGGCTTAAAACTATCTTTGTTTATATATGTATATGTGCTATTGTTGTTTATATGTTATATGTTATATATATGTCTGCCTGGACTTTCCTGGTTTTCGGGGTGCTTGGTGATTACTTATGAGTCCTATACCCAGACTTGGGAAAACTTTAAGATAGGACGGTCGATATAGTCATGTTAAATTTGAGGGATTCATCCCAAAAAAGGAGGCATGAGATCCCCCACTCAGTGGAGGCCCCTTTGACTGTAGTGTCATTTACCAAGTAATCGGGAAGACGTACTGCTTTCAACCTGGGAGCCTGCTGAAGCTGAGGACCGTAGAATACCTAACCCATCTTGGCCTTTTAGGTGTAGTGCAGAAGCTATGACGGAGTAATCTGGAAATAGTTGTCACGCGATACTACGTTCGGACGAGTTTTTCTTGAGAATATTACTAATTACCGAGTTAATTAGAATGTTGGTAATATCCGAAGGAAGGATGTAGACTATGGGAACCTCTAGAACCTTGTTTGACATGTGATAACTTTTAGACCATACCTTATGGGTAGTACCTTTGGCCTCATGCTCGTGACGTTGAACCTATGAACCCTATGTTTGTGATCTTGTGTGTGATTGTTGCATCATGCATCCGTGCACTCATAAGCATCTTTTGAAGAAATTTTATTTCAAGGGACTTGAAAGTTGACCTTTTGTGAATATCTCATGTAACTTTTGACCATGGATTCTGGAAAAAGAAAGACCAGAAAATATAGTTTCAAAGATCCCAAGATAGATGAGTTGATCAGTCTAATTCCCGAGATTGAGTGTTCTGCAGATTTTTGGAAGAAGTATGGATCCATCATTCCTCTCATGAAGCTTAGGATGAAGGAGGGTATTCTCTCGACCTTGGTCTAGTTCTATGATCTGATGTATCATTGCTTTAATTTCCCTGACTATCAGTTGATGCCTACACTAGAGGAGTATTCTTATCTGTTGGATTTACCTATTACTGTTCGTGTTCCTTTTACTGGTTTGGAGGGTGAGCCAAAACCACATGAGATTGCTGCTTTGGTCCATCTGGGGAAGTCTGAGGTTGAAGCCCATATGACTACTAAAGGAGGGATTAGAGGATTACCAGCTCAGTTCTTATTAGAGAAAGCTTGTTACTTTTCCAGGATGAAGAGTACAATCGCTTTTGAGGCCATCTTTGCTCTACTTGCTTACGGGTTGTTTTTATTTCCTAATGTGGATACGTTTGTTGACGTTAATGCTATCATGATCTTCATGATTGGAAACCCAGTTCCCACATTGTTGGGTGATACTTATTACTCTATTCATCTTTGGAATTATTATCATGGGGGGATGATTATCTGTTGCACGCCTCTGTTGTACCGGTGGTTTATTTCTCATATGCCTCAATCTGATGCTTTCTGGGATGTCAGGAAGGAACCCCGTTGGGATCCTAAGATCATGGCACTTACTCACTCAGATATTGATTGGTATTATCGGGCTTACTATGATGTAGAGATTGCCAAATTTTTTGGTAGTTTCCCCAATGTACCTCTTCTTGGTACAAAGGGAGAAATTAACTACAACCCTGTTCTTGCACGACGATAGCTTGGTTATCCGATGAGGAATAAACCAAATAGTCTTCATTTGAGTAGTTTCTTCCTGAAGGAGGGAGAAGACCATAAGGAAGCTAGGGAGCAGATTGCGAAGGCCTGACGTCACATTCATAGGAAGAGTAGGAAATACTTGGGACCTAGGGGGACTGTTTCTTTGGAGCCTTATGTCCAGTGGGTCCAAACGAAAGTTATTTAGTTGAATATGTGGTATTCCCGAGAAGCACCTATGCCTGATCTGTTTGTGAAGACCACACCTCCCTTATTGGATAATGTGGAAGAGATACAACTTGCTTTAGTCAAGATGCAACAATAAAAGGATGCTTGAAAGAATAAGTGCCAAAATTTAGAGATTTCCTATAGAGCAAACTTGAAGGAGAAAGATGACTTGATTGAGATTCTTGAGAGTCAGGCTGTAGAGACCATGGAGAGGCAAGGGGATTTATTTTCCTCTAAGCCTCAGTCATATGCTAGTTGCTCACTTCATGATTCAGGTGATTGGAAGGAGGTTGCCACCAGATATGCGGAAGAAAACCAGAGGTTGAAGGCTCAGATTGCCAGGCTTACAGGGAAACACCATCGTATAGAGTGATCTCCATCAGCTTTACTTCTTTGGGTTTTAGACTTTCTTTTCATCTTGTACTTGGGATTATTGAAACTTGTAATCCATTTTGAATTTATTATAATAAATTTTTTCAGTATTTCAAATGTGTTATTACTTTGATATTTGCAATGTGTCTATAAATCTTTAAGTCCCTTGAAATATTAATAATAAAGTAAATCATGTGCATTGCATATCATGCATCATATTGCACATATTTATTACATTTGTTATGCATATCCAGGTGTCTTACCAAGCTTCTTTACTTTGTTCAGCAAGTTGTCTCACCACTACAATACTCAAGCTAATTTCAGAAGGAAGATTGATAACTTAGAACAAGAGAATCGTGAGCTGCATGAGGAAGTTTCTGCTCTAAAGGCTGGCATGGCCAATCTCACTGCTCTGATGGAATCTCTGGTGGCTGCTCAGGATCAGCCACCGAGTGTTTAACCTCAAAAAACAAAGGCTACCACTGAAGCTTCGATTGTTCCTGTGTCTGCTACTCCAAATGTTGTTCAGAACCGCATGCCTCAAGGTTGTACATAAGGAATGCCAGAGAACTTTGTGCCTGAAGGTTTCAATCTTGGTCCTCAAGATACTCTAGATGTTCAAACTACTGTTACTCCTGCACCTCCTATGGTGCATGTTTCTCCTGCTTCACCTCCTTCGATGAATATGCTTCCATTTGCTAATGATGATATGTATCGTCCTTTTCCTCCACCAAGTGAAGACTTGGGTCTCAATGATAGAATGGATGATTTTCAAGAGCAGTTTGACAAGATGCAGAGGGAGATGAAAGCCATCAGGGGAAAGGAATTGTTCGGGCAGAATGTGAATGATTTATTTTTGGTCCCGAATGTCAAGATACCTGTAAATTTTAAAGTCCTTGAATTTGAGAAGCACAAGGGTAACACTTTTCCCCGTGCATATCTTGTGATGTATGTAAGAAGAATATCTACCCATACTGATGATCAACGTCTGTTGATTCACTTTTTTCAGGATAGTTTGACTGGTGCTGCATTGAAGTGGGATATGAGTTTAGACAGTGCCAATATCCATACTTTCAACGACATGGGAGAAGCATTTATCAGAAAATAAAAATACAACGTGGACATGGCGCCTGACCGTGATCAACTCAGGGCCATGGTCCAGAAGGACAGAGAATCATTTAAAGAATATACACAGAGATGGCGTGAGGTAGCCGCCCAAATGATTCCTCCCATGGAAGAAAAGGAGATGACAAAGATTTTCCTGAAGACTCTGGGTGCTTTCTACTATGAGAGGATGGTAGCGAGTGCGCCAAGTGACTTTACTGAAATGGTGGGCATGGGTATCCGTTTGGAAGAGGCTGTAAGAGAGGGTCGTTTATTAAAAAGTGAAAGTTCCGGAAGTACGAAGAAGCCATCCTATGGGTTTTCCAAAAAGAAGAAAGGATATACAAATGCTGTTATGCAAGAGAGGAGGGTTAATCCTCCTAGAAGAAATTATCAGCGTCATCAACAAGTCGCATCAGTGACTCCAGTTGTTGGTGTAGCTCTAACCACCGCTGCTTATCAGAGACCATCCCATCAGGGGAATCAAGGGTATAATCAGATAAGGGAGAGTTATGACTCTATCCCTATGAGCTATGTAGAATTACTCCCAACGTTAATTCAAAAGAAGTTGGTTCAGACCAGACCATCTCCCACTATACCATCACCATTGCCTTGGCGTTATAAGTCAGACCAAACATGTGCTTTTCATTAGGGAGCACCAAGGCACAATGTTGAGAACTGCTATCCTTTGAAAACTGAAGTACAAAAATTGGTGAGGTCTGGTATCTTATCCTTCAAAGATGTTGGCCCTAATGTGAAAGATAATCCTTTGCCAAAGCATGGAGGAGCAAATGCTGTGAACATGGGGGCCAATTATCCAGGAGACTTCCGGATTTTTGATATTAAATTGGTTAGAGGAGATTTGGTAAAAATGCATGCAAACCTCTATGAATTTAAATATTATATGCATGACCATGCTGGTTGTACTATTTGCAGTATGGATATACAAGGTTCTGACAAGATAAAGGATGATTTGCAAGGGATGATGGATGAGGGCCTCATCCACCTAATCAGGCCTAGGGTAGAGTATGAAGAGGAAGTAAACATGGTTTATGGATGTCCTGGAGAGTTCAGAATCTTTGTTGTGGAACATATGAATGAGGATCTTGTACAATTGCATGCTACTTTCTACCACATGGCTGGTCAGGTAGAACATCAGTATGGATCTTGCCGAATTTGCTGCCAGGACTCCCGAGGATGTTTAATTGTAAGGAAAGGTATTCAGTTGTTATTGGATAATGCAAATATCAAGGTTAATGGCCAAAGGGATGATTACCATGAGGTTAATGAGATTGAGGTTTATTTGGCTGAAGAAGAGTCATATGATGAGTATGCTTCTGCGGATGAGTTCTTCTCCTCAGATGAAGATATGTTTTCCAGAAATGACTCTGTAACGACTAAATGTGTTGAAGAGGGAGTAAATGTTATTATGCCTTGTTTTGGTGCACCCACCCCTTTTGAAGTTGAATATCATAGGAAGCCAGCTATTACTCCATTGGTGATTAGCTTACTGGGTCCTGTCCCCTACAAGTCAGACAAGATTGTACCCTAATTTTAGAGGATGGTGTGGAAGTTCCCGTCCAGCCAATGCCTAATGTTGGAAATATTGCTGAGACTAGAATAGTTACCCACAGTGGTCGTGTATTTGCACCAGTTGTTCGTGGAGATGTTGATGTTGGAAATAAAACCGTTGAAGATGTTGAACCCAAGAAGGCTGCATGTGAATCTAGTGGAGCTACGCTAGAAAAAGAGGTGGATGATATTTTGAAGATTATCAAGATGAGCGACTACAGGATCGTAGATTAGTTTCTACAAACTCCTTCAAAAATATCTATCTTGGATTTATTGATGAACTCTGCTGCTCATAGAGAATATTTGATGAGGGTATTGGACCAAGCTTTCGTTGAAAGTGATATGCCAGTAGGCCAACTCAGCAGTGTGGTAGGGAATATTATATCATGTAATAACCTGAGTTTTTGCAACGATGAACTTCCCGATGAAGGAAGGAATCACAACCTGGCTCTCCACATCTCTATGAACTGCAAGAATGATTCATTATCCAATGTGCTGATTGATAATGGGTCCTCATTGAACGTCATACAAAGGAGCACACTTATGAAGTTGAAATGTCAAGGAGCGCCCATGCGCCCAAGTGGCATTATTGTGAAAGCGTTTGATGGATCAAGGAAATCTATTATTGGTGAAGTGTACTTGCCTATTCATATAGGCCCACATTTGTTTCAAATTACTTTCCAGGTCATGGATATTATACCCACTTACAGCTGTTTGTTGGGACGGTCGTGGATACATGAGGCAGGGGCTGTCACTTCGACTTTACCCCAGAAGTTGAAGTTTGTGCGTGAAGGAAAAGTGGTAATTATAAATGGAGAACATGCATTATTAATATCTCATTTATCCTCTTTCAGCATTGTGGAGGCGGACGAAGTTGCTGTTGGAACCCAGTTCCAAGCTTTATCCATTGATAATATAAGAGGAAATGAGAATTCTATAGCTTAGTGTAAGGATGCTCAGCAGGTTGTGCATAATGGCCATAGTGAAGTATGGGGACAAACTGTTTACCCACCTGTAAACAAGAATAGAGTTGGCTTAGGGTTCTCTGTGAAGAATGATAAAGGTAAGAGCATGAAGCCGAAGTCTGCTGCAGGAAAATATCAAGACATCTTTCGTAGTGGGGGTTATCTTCATCCAACTGTTTCCGGGATTAATGCCATTATGGAAGATGAAGCAGAGCCAAAAATGCCAAATTATGTGACGCACGGAGTTAGGGTTCAGAACTGGATCACCATTGATGTTCCCTCTTGCATACATGTTTCGAAGTAATTTGTTTTTGTTAATATTTTTGAAAAGCTTTTACTCTGCCCAAGGTGAAAGTATTAATATTGTATGGGCTTATCGGTTTGCTTTAATTTTTAAAATCAATAATAAAAGTTGTCTTTGTTTCCAAAATTGTGTCTTTATTTTTTGCTTTTTCTTGGAAAATGATAATCAGAAAAAACCTTTCAAAATAAATAATAACTGAAATTCAATCTGCATGATCACTTGTTATATGTGTCAGTTTCTAAAAGCAATCATAAATCATATATACAGATTAATTAAAAAACCCGTTGAATACAATGACCCTGCACCCTCTCCCAACTTTGAATGTCCTGTGTATGGGGCCGAAGAAGAAGACTATGATGAGATTCCAGAATAGGTCTCACGGTTGCTTGAGCGTGGGGAGAATTCCATTCAGCCATATAAAGATCCATTGGAAGTAATCAATTTGGGTTCAGAAGAAGATCCGAAGGAAGTCAAGATTGGAGCATTACTGCATCCTGATGTGAAAAGCAGGTTGATTGAGATGTTGAAAGAGTATGTGGATATTTTTGCTTGGTCTTACCAAGATATTCCTGGTCTAGATACAGATATTGTAGAGAACCATTTGCCGCTGAAGCCAGAGTGCCCTCCAATCAAACAGAAGTTGCGAAGAACTCACCCAGATATGGCAGTGAAGATCAATGAAGAAGTTCTAAAGCAGATTAATTTCGGTTTTCTTGTGACATCAGTGTACCCTCAATGGATTGCCAATATTATCCTAGTACCAAAGAAAGATGGAAAAGTTCGCATGTGCGTAGATTACAGAGATCTAAATAAAGCTAGTCCAAAAGATGATTTTCCATTGCCACACAATGATATGTTAGTGGATAGCACATCATCATTCAAAGTTTTCTCGTTCATGGACGGATTTTCCGGGTATAATCAAATAAGGATGGCTCCTGAAGACATGGAAAAAACAACGTTTATCACACCCTGGGGAACATTCTGTTACAGAGTGATGCCCTTCGGGTTGAAGAACGCTGGTGCAACGTACCAGAGGGCTATGATAACCCTATCACATGATCTGATGCACAAGGAAATTGAGGTATATGTTGATGATATGATTGCTAAATCTAAGACTGAAGAAGGGCATGTAAAAGATTTGTTGAAGTTGTTTCAGCGTTTGAGGAAGTATCGTCTCCGCTTGAATCCAAATAAATGTACCTTCGATGTTCAGTAAGGGAAATTGTTGGGTTTCATTATTAACCAGAGAGGGATTGAAGTTTACCCTGATAAAGTCAAATCAATTCAAGAAATGCCAGCATCGAGAACTGAAAAGCAAGTCAGAGGGTTCCTCGGGTGTTTGAATTATATTTCCAGATTCATTTCCCACATGACCGTAATGTATGAACCGATATTTAAGTTGTTAAAGAAATATCAAGGCTGTGTGTTGATAGATGTCTGCCAAAGGGCATTTGAAAGTATTAAAGAATATCTGCTTGAACCTCCTATCTTGATCCCTCCCGTTGAAGGAAGACCATTGATTATGTATCTGACAGTGTTAGATAATTCCATGGGCTATATTCTGGGACAACAAGATAAAACAGGGAAGAAAGAGTACAACATTTATTATCTTAGTAAAAAGTTTACTGATTGCGAGTCACGGTATTCCATGCTGGAAAAGACATGTTATGCTCTGGCCTGGGCGGCAAAACGTTTGCGGCAGTATATGTTGAATCACACTACTTGGTTGATCTCCAAAATGGATCTAATCAAGTACATTTTTGAAAAGCATGCTCTTACTGGGAGAATTTCCCGCTGGAAGATGCTGTTATCTGAATATGACATCGAATACCACACCCAAAAAGCTATTAAAAGCAGCGTGTTGGCAGATTATCTTGCTCACCGACCATTTGACGATTATCAGTCCATGATGTATGATTTCCCCGATTAGGGTGTGATGTTTTTGAAAGTGAAAGATTGTGATGAACCATTGCCTGAGGAAGGTCCTGATCCCGAATCTCGCTGGAGCATGATATTTGATGGAGCTGTGAATGCTTATGGTAAAGGAATTGGTGTTGTGATTGTCACTCCACATGTATCACACATTCCTTTTACTGAAAGGTTGACATTTGATTGTACTAATAATATGGAAGAATATGAGGCTTGCATCATGGATCTCGAGGAAACTATTGATCTCAGAATTAAAATTATAGATGTGTATGGTGATTCAACTTTGGTAATAAATAAGATTAAAGGAGAGTGGGATACTCGTCACCCCGGCTTGATCCCTTACAAAGATTATGCTAGAAAATTATTACCCTTCTTTAATAAAGTTGACTTCCATCACATCCCCAGAGACGAAAATCAAATGGCAAATGCTTTAGCAACTCTGGCTTCTATGTATCAAGTGAATACTTGGAATGATATACCTCGAATTATAGTTCAGCAACTAGATAGGCCCGCTCATGTGTTTATAACAGAAGAGGTAGCAGATGAGAAACCTTGGTATTACGATATCAAGCATTTTCTCCAGACTCAGTAATACCCGATTGGTGCTTCGAATAAGGATAGAAAGACATTGAGAAGATTGGCTGGCAGCTTTTTCATTAGTGAAAATGTGTTGTACAAAAGAAATTATGACATGGTCTTGCTCAGATGCGTGGATATACACGAAGCATACATGTTGATGCATGAGATTCATGAAGGTTCATTTGGCACTCATACCAATGGACATTTGATGGCTAAAAAGACGCTAAGGGCAGGTTACTATTCACTGACAATGGAATCGGACTGTTACAGACTTGTAAAGAAGTGCCATAAATGCCAGATTTATGCGGATAAGATTCATGTGCCTCCGACACTTCTAAATGTTATTTCTTCCCCGTGGCCTTTCTCTATGTGGGGTATTGACATGATTGGAATGATAGAACCCAAAGCTTCGAATGGGCACCGTTTTATCTTGGTAGCAATTGATTACTTCACCAAATGGGTTGAAGCTGCTTCATATGCTAATGTTACTAAGAAGGTGGTAGTGAGCTTCATTAAGAATAATCTTATATGTCGGTATGGTGTGCCGAGTAGAATCATCACCGACAATGGCTTGAATCTGAACAACAAGATGATGACAGAACTTTGTGAAGAATTCAAGATTATCCATCATAATTCATCTCCGTACAGGACGAATATGAATGAGGCTGTTAAAGCTGCTGATAAGAATATCAAGAAGATCATCCATAAGATGGTTGTTACTTATAAAGATTGGCATGAAATTCTCCCTTTTTCTTTACATGATTATCAGACATATGTCCGCACTTCAACAGGAGCAACCCCATTGTCCCTTGTGTATGGAATGGAAGCGGTGCTCCCAATCGAGGTTGAGATTCCCTCTTTGCGTGTGATAATGGAAACCAAGTTGTCAGAGGCTGAATGGGTCCAGAACAGGTTTGACCAATTGAATTTGATCGAAGAGAAGAGAATGACGGCTTTGTGTCATGGGCAGTTATATCAGAAGAGAATGAAGAAAGCTTTTGATAAGAAGGTCAAACCTCGTGAATTTAGAGAAGGCGACCTCGTGCTTAGAAAGATCATGTCTTTTAATGCTGATTCTAGGGGCAAGTGGACTCATAATTTTGAAGACCCATGTGTTGTCAAGAAAGACTTCTCTGGTGGTACATTAATTCTTGAAACTATGGACGACGAGGAGTTCCCACGTCCCATGAATGTTGATGTAGTCAAGAAATACTTCGCCTAAAGAAATAAAAGAACAACTCGCTAAGTTGAAAACCCAAAATGGAGGCTTAGGCAAAAAGGAGCATCTCGGTAGGCCGAAAACCCGAAAGGGCGGTCTAGGCAAAAATTAGAGACATAAACAGAATAAATTTTCCCGCTAAGTTGAAAACCTGCAAGGGAAGCTTAGGAAAAAGTTAGGGACTTTCTTGGCAAGTAGCTGCATCAGACAAGACTCGATCATTGAAGCAACAATCTTCTTGGATCCTCACCATACTTCAACGGAAGCTGCTGCTCAGAATTTCAAAGTTGTTAGAGGGAATAGTGGTCATTGTATCTCAATGTATCTTTTCCATTATATATTACCATTTTCCAAACTTTGTAATCATCCATGGAGTCTCACCATTCGCAGACTACCATTCTATCAATAAAATTTGAGCTTTTACCCAAGTCTTTGTAATTCTTATTTTATTCAGCTTACAAAGAATCCATTTATTATTGATAATAATTTTCAAAGAAAAAAGATTAAATAACAAAATTATTTTTCAAAAAGAATTTACAACTTACTTTTACTTTAGATTTTATGATTCAAGAGGAAAACAAAAGTGGTGATCCCAGGAATGGACGAACTAAAGTAATTTTGGGAAGTTTTGTTTCCCCATGAAGGTTTTCTCAGTTCGTTTTCGCTGGTATACACATGATTTTTGTATATTGAAGACGGTGCCAATTGGCGTAAGGTGCAGTATTGGGTTTGTGATCCCATTGTCCCCAGTCAAGTCTTGGTTCATTTTTTTATTTTGGGTTTGCATGGTCAGAGGCCTCTATCCCAGTTTCCCCAACGAAGTCTTCCCTCATATGAAGAAAGGTCTTTTTCCCTTGGTGTGCTGAGATGGAACTATTTGCAAAATGTCACTCTTTCTGCAGTATTGGCATTATTGTTGGTATTTATTTCTCAGGCAACTAGACCAGGGCAGTATATTTTCTAAGAAGTGTTGAGACAGTTGTCAACCCTTTGGGTTTTCACCCGCCAAGTTTTGGGTTTGATTTAAAATCCCCATAAGTTTGACCTTTTTCTATAATGTTGACTTCTTGATTCCCCAAGAAGGCTATCCCAGGGCATCTTTTGTTGGAATAAGTTTGCATGATATGAAGACTCAATCCAATATTCCCTAGTGAAGGCTTCGCTATTTGATAGAAGTCTTTTCTCCCCGTGCATGTTGAGATTTGACTCATTTATGAAGCATCTCCCTTTCGGTAGTAATTGCATTTTGTTTGATTGCCCGATAATCAGGCAAGGACAATGTTTTATTTAAGAAGTGTTGAGGCATTTGTCAGTTTTTTTTGGGTTTTCACCCGCCAAGTGTTGGTTTTGATTTAAAATCCCCATAAGATTGATTTCTTGCTATAATTTCTGACTTGTTAACTCCCCAAGTTGTTATCCGCATAAGGTTTCATACTTTTTCCCCAGAGAAGTTGGTGCAATAATTACTCTCAATATTGAAGAACATATCTTGGTTTCCCCTCTTCGATGTGGTGTTGGCCTCCCCAATAAAGTCATCACAAGGTCCCCTGTCGATATCTTGATGATGAGGCACTTTCTCCCTTAGTGAAGTCTATATGATATTTCCCCAATGAAGTCAGCGCGAGATCCTCAGTTGGTGTGTTGACAATATGGTTTCCATCTGCCTTATTTGAAATCAGTATTGCAATCCCCAGTAGAAGTACGGACCGTGAAATCTTTGTTTTCCCCATTGAAGTCTGTGTGCTATGTCTCGGTGAAGCCTGAAGGAGGATGTTATATCCCTGTATCTGTACTTATATATTGATATGATATGATTATTTTTGGATTATGTTCTTTCCCAGTGAAGTTAAGTCGTGAAATAGGAATTTGTCTACTCAGCTGGTGCTTATTTTTTCTTATGGAATTTTTCATCTTGGATGTGATTTAGCCGAGTATTGACATTACCGGAGTTGGTTTTGTTTGGTTATTCCCAATGTTATATGTCTGTTTTATCAGCATATACGTAATAACACTCATACATTCATACATACATCATACACAGTTGAATTTAGCAAATCTTTGCTCATTTGCACTCATTATTATTTTGTTGACATATTACCCTATTTTGTAGAGTTATGTTGTCCTCTCTCCAATAGAGTGTCAGCCTTAAGCAGAAAGTGTATATTCTTTCAATTTCCCAACTGAGTTATCCCTCGTGGAAGCTTTTTTCTTTAGCCTTCCTGTACAGCTCTTTGTCTGGATAGATTGGGTTTCCCTCTTGAGTTTATTTCTCAAAATATGTATTTTGGTTGACTGTTTCACTCTAGTTTATTTCGGGTTTGAATCTTTATTTCCCTTTATATTATTACTTTGGATTTCTACAAGCTTCGAGCATTATTTTTAGAATGTGCATTTATTTTGGCACGAGAAAACTTTTATCTCCTCAGCAGGAATAAGTTGGAATTTCCCTAGGAAGCTGTATTTCATTCCCCAGGAAGTCATGATTTATTCCCCAGGAAGTCATATTTCTTTCCCCAGGAAACCATATTGCTTTCCCCAGGAAGTCATATTTCTTTCCCCAGGAAGCCATATTGCTTTCCCCAGAAAGTCTTTTTTACAATCCTTCCTATAACAGCAAGTGGTAGTCTCTTTATTTGAGACAACTTATATATTACCCTTTCCAGGCGGAATACCTTGGTTAAAGAAGTTGAGACCCGTTCTAGGTGAAACGCCCAAATTTTGGAGAAAATTGTTATTGTTTTTGCTACCTTCAGTGAACATTGGTAGTTCACCATTAGTGAATGTCAGTGCTATGATATTTTTTCTCTTACTATCTTTAGTGAAAGTTGGTAGTTCACCACCAGTGAACGTTGGTGATTGTTATCTTTTTGCTACCTTCAGTGAACGTTGGTATTTCACCGTCAGTGAACAACAGTGCTATGATATTTCTTTTCTCTCTACCTTCAGTGAAAGTTGGTAGTTCACCATCAGTGAATGTTGGTTATTATTATGTTTTTGCTACCTTCAGTGAACATTGGTAGTTCACCGTTAGTGAACGTCAATGCTATGATATATTTTCTCTTACTACCTTCAGTGAAAGTTGGTAGTTCACCATCAGTGAATGTTGGTGATTGTTATATTTTTTCTACCTTCAGTGAATGTTTGTAGTTCACCGTTAGTGAACGTCGCTGCTATGATATTTCTTTTCTCTCCACCTTCAGTGAAAGTTAGTAGTTCACCATCAGTGAACATTGGTTATTATTATCTTTTTGCTACCTTTAGTGAAAGTTGGTAGTTCACCATCAGTGAACATCGATGCTATACTATTTCTTTTCTCTCTACCTTCAGTGAAAGTTGATAGTTCACCATCAGTGAACGTTGGTGATTGTTATCTTTTTGCTACCTTCGGTGAAATTTGGTAGTTCATTGTCAGTGAACGTCGGTGCTATGATATTTCTTTTCTCTCTACCTTCAATGAATGTTGGTAGCTCATCGTCAGTGAACATCGGTGTTGTTATTATTTTCTCTTTCTACCTTTAGTGAATGTTGGTAGTTTCGCCTTTAGTAAAAGTTGGTGTATCCTTTGATCTTTTACCATCCTCTATGAGTCGATATCCTTTTGATCTTCTACCTCAATTATGAGTTGGTAGTTTACTGTCATTTATGAGTCATTATCTTTTTGATCTTCTACCTCCGACTATTGAGTTTGGTATCTCACAATTGGTTGTCAATCACTTTTATCCTGTACTATCTCCTCTTTAGCTGAGTTGATGCTACCTTATCTCTTCTTTGGGTGTTACACCAATAGAGTCGGGTCTTTTTGATTCACCAGTGATTTATTTTCCTGGTCAGGTTTCTCTTTTGATCCTTATTTCCTTTGCTACATCCCCAGTGGTGTTTTTCGTCCCTTTGAAGTTGTTCACATGCATTCATACTCATAAGCATTGCATGGCATCTTAGGGCCAAAAATAGGGTTTGTTTTATATTTAAGTATCTTCGATCATGTGGACACGAAAATTTTTAACCTTCGTATCTCCGGATAGAAGAAACTTAAATAAGGGCAACTGTTGTACCCCAATTTCCCCCCCTAAGATCCCTTCATCATACCATATTGATTCAATCACAACAATATCACATTAGGGCTTTTGGTTCTCCTCCCTATCTTTAGCTTTTCTCTTTGAGGAATCACCAAGCACCTTAACTTGTTTTTCTTTTATGATCATGCATGTTTTTTTACTTTCCTTTTAATTAATAAAATGCAATGTTGGTTAGTCTTACTTGTTAATAATGTAGGTAAAAGCAATGTGGCTTAGCAAGTTGATCCATAGGTTCATGAGTTTATTTCCATGCCCTAGTCAATAAAGCTTGAGAAATTAAAACATCACCACTGAAGTTGTTTTGGAAGAAATGGCATGGAAAGGTTTATTTTGGTTCACCATATTTCAAAGTTATCAAGATTGATTCAAAAGTACAAGGGGTGTATTGAAGAAGTTGTCATGGTTGGACAAGGCCTTGTTCCCATTGGTCACAAGTGCATATTTCTCTCAATTCTCAAGATATGGAAGTAGTTTTGGTTGCTATGAGTTATCATTATCACCCTGAATAACTTCTACCTACAAAGCAAAAGTTTTGGTACAAGAAGGTTGTTTAAAATTGTCAAAGTTCCTCAAAGCATTTTCTTGATCTAGGAGCTAGGGTTTTGAACTTCAAAGAAGTATATCTTTCTAATCTTTTGGTATTTTTGAGTGATTCCAAAAACATCCTTATCTTCAAAGGGTTATTAACAAATCACTTCAAAATTTTCAAGGAGTTTTCATGTGGAATAAACTTGATGATGAAGAAATATTACAAGTCCTCTAGATGAACCCCCAACTTCCCACGTGTGACTTTAAATGATCATAACTTGAACAATTTTTATCACCTTGGGCCCACTCATTTTCCACAATGATCTTGAGGATGTGAAATTTGTTCCTTCTTTTATGTGCAAAGTAAAAAAAAGGATGGAGGATGCCTTAAGGATACAAAATATTATAGGTCATTTCATGATTTTTTGTCAACTTCAACAATTCATAACTCTCTCAATTTTTGGAGATTTTGAATGGTTCAAGTTTCAAAATGTCATTCAAGAGGTCTATTTCATGCCATCTCTTTTGTCAAGAGAAAATTCTAAGAGGAAGGCCATTTTTGGATGCAAAATATTATAGGTCACTTTTGAAGAAAAACTTGAAATATTTCTTAGTATGGAAAGTCAACCTCTTTTTCCCAACTTTGACTCATTGCAACTTTCAGCTCAAACATACATTTGATTCTATTCTTTTTCCATTGCAAAGCTTGTAATCTCATCTTTATAAAGCATCAAGAACCATGCCCTAAGACCCATTGAGCTGAGAATGCCATTGTTTTAAAAGTGGTAACTTGGAGTTGAGATTTCTCCAAAATTCAGAATTTGAAATCCTTAATTTGGCTTTTAAACACAAAATTGCTACACAAAATTGCTTCTAAACATGTTTAGTGAACTTCCAGAAGTGATTAGCGTAGCAAAATGCAAGGTTTGCATGAGTTTTGATTAAAATAGAAGTCACGCTTTTCTTGTTTGCAACTTCACACGATTTCCCTCCAAACTTCATCATTTCACACGCTTGGACATTCCATCAGCTTCCCTATAAATAGAGGGTCATTCCCTATTCATTTCCTTAAGCTTTGAGAGTCAAAAATACCCTGCCAAAACCACACACGAACCCATCTTTTTTTAAATCAGATTCTGAGATTTAAGCTTCTTTCTCCAAAATTCTTTGCACATTCATCATCCTTAAGCATCATAAAAACTCTCCAGCACTTAAACCAAGCAAAACGAGCCATAATTCAAGCTACAAAAGTCCAGTTTAAAGCTTCTTTCTTGAACTTCGAAAAGGTAGAATTCTCCATCATTTGGATCCAAATAAAGCACCAACCTATTCTACTCCTTCTCCTGATTCTTGTGTTTCTTACATTTTTTAAATCCATTAAGAATTGAGAGAGAAATCTCAAATTGAAGGTGCTCGCAATTTTCTAGGTTTTTGATTCATATCTCTTTGCATACCTTATATAAATTTGGCGCAATGGTGATGTTAGGATCGTCTTAAAGAGACGAATCCAATGATACTGGTCTGGGATCCTAATTTTTCCATTTGAAGGATCTCACAAAATCTCTATTGCAGGGCGTCTGGAGGTTGAAGACGATGACATGTCTCGTCTCAGGCAATGATAGCGTGTCAAATGATTTAATTTCATTGGTTGCATTTTTTCTGATCCTATACGTATCTCACTAAGGTCCATATCAAGCATAACGTGTCTGGTCCATTGGATCAGCTTACTAACGCGTTTTGACGATGATCTGATGGCCCACATCTTTTTGGTTCTATTTTATTTTCTGATTTTATATTTTAATTGATTTAATTTTCAAAAATTCATAACTCTTTTATTTTTTATCCAAAAATTATGAAAAAATTCACAAAAATACTTTGAATTATTTTGATCTCATGACTATATTTTCACATTTTTATTTTGACATTTGATATTTTTTTATATTTTTTTGCATTATTTGCTTTCTTTTAATTACTTTAAAAATAATTTCTGACACTTTTTATTTCTAAGAAAATTCATAAATATCATTATACATATTTCTGACTTTTTTTGAAAATATTATGGAATTTTATATTGATGTTTACTATTTTTTGATCTATTTTCTATTTGTTTGAGCAATTTTAATTAGTTTAAAAATAGTTCCTGCTTTAAAAATTACCAAAAATTTTATAAAAATATTTGAGTCTATTTATGATTTTTTATGACCTTATTTCTTTTTTTATGAATCAATTTGAATATATTTGATATTTTTTCTTTTCCTTTATTTTCATTTTTATTCATTTTTTAAACCCTTTTCAACACACACACACACACATACACACACATACACACACATGTGTATATATATATATATATATATATATATATATATATATATATATATATATATATATATATATATATATATATATATATATATATATATATATATATATATATATATATATATTAAATGTAATATTATTTTGTGATTATTTTCTGGCTGATCTTGGATTGAATTTTTGATCATGAACTTTGTTAACATCATTGGATCCATGGTGTTGAGTCTAACTCCATAAAAATGGATGAATGATTTTAATAATAGTTTGATTAAATTTTAATTCAAACGTGGTTTATATATTCTTTCCCACCCTTCTTCATCTCATCCCTTTCTTATTGTACTAAGTGTTATTGGAGCATGATCTCTATATCATGTCTCAAAATAAATGGTGCATAGATTGCTATTGACCAGCCTTAAAATAGATGCGACTTCTATATAAGTCCACTTACGATTGCTTAACATAGTGCTAAATCTTGTCCCGATTAGAGAAAATGATCATTCGTGGCCTAAACTTATGATTGCAAGCCCAAGATGCTAATTTTAATCCTTTGATCCAATAACCTTGAGATTCATTGTGTAGAGGCTTTGGTTCTAATAATCTTCTGATGGATCTTCATCAATTTTGGTCAACACGGATCACTTAAACATCATTGATAATTATATGTTACATTGAGGATTCTTAAATGGATGATATACTTGACATAAAGAAAATGCAATTCATTGTGTAGAGGCTTTGGTTCTACCAATCCTCTAATGAATTCTAAATGCAAGATTCAAGATGGTCATCCAACTAATCACTAATTATTGACAATTGATTTTATTTTATGCTTTTACTTTATGCTTTATTTTATGTTCTTTACTTTATGCACCATTTACTTTAGCATTTACATTTCATTCTATTTTTCATCTTTGCTCACTTGACCCCTTTATATTCTTGTCATTTTTATTTTGCTCACTTGAGCTTTTCGTTTCTTTTTTAAGATACTTAATAATCAACATGAACTATAAAAAACTTTAATGATACTTGGACTATTTGGTTATTATCCTTGGTATTATGGAGTATTGGACTTCTTGGAGTTAGGATTAGAAACCTTGGCCTATGTTGGAGACCTTGTGACCTTAATTAATATTTTGTCTAGAGTTCTTGAGGTTTACCTCAAGACATTGGGTTGTTTGTTTGTTTTGTATGCAGGTTATTGTGATTACATACTTTGCTTGTAATATGGAATTCACCCGTATACAGCCGTTACTCTGCCCAATTTTTGCAAAGACTTCATACACTTGAAGTATGGTTCTCTCAAGAGGTCTAGTATCTTTGCTTGCTTGGTTTTAATCCAAAGAATAGGAATTCTATCTTGACTCATAATGTCAAGTATTGGCTTCTTGTTAGTTAGATGGTTTTTATCCCCAGCTTTTACCTCATGCTTTAGGATAGTCTCTTCTTCTCCTCCCATCTTCTTTAATTTCAAAAATATTCTCTCTCCTTTTGAAAAATCTTCTTGTTTTTAAACTTGAACCACTTTCATAATAAACTTGGACCTAGGTCCACACATTTTTAAAACCTTTTCATAAATAAACTTCAATCAACTTAAATAATACCTTGACATTTTTTTGTGAGAAGACTAACAGTCAATCAATCTCATTTCAAACTATTTTTCCACTTTGGCTTTTTACTTTAAATTTTTTTCTCAAAAGACTGGACTCTTGTCAATCCTTGTAGTGATGCAAACAACTATACTTCTACAATATGTAGCGAAGTGATATATTTTCCACTTGGGTGTTGAGTGAGGCATTATTGATTTTAAAGTCCAAGCCATATCCTCCACTTTGAGATGATACAAATTATCCTTTCTCATGATTGTGGGTAGTAAGTATGTTTTCCACACGGACAATGACGATGTTGTCTTATCTCATAAAGTTAACCAACACACTTGTGTTTTAAATTTTTTTAAAAAGGTGAACTACGTGTACCCTGATCCCCTATTGCACGAAAGGTGGTACGTAGGCACTAAAGGTTCATAACCGTGGTGGGTGCAAAAAAATCATATAAATAATACTTCTTTTCTCACCTCCACCATCTATTTTTTTATACAACATTTTATAGCCAAAATATACAGATTTTACAAAGAGGTTCATGTGGAGTACCTTAGATGTTTAGGGTGCTAATACATTCCCTTTGCATAACCAAACCCTTTACCTAGAATCTTTCCCCCTCTTTTTGGAAACAATAAAGTGCAGTGGCGATTTTTATTTTGATCTGTGTAAGTCTAGTCAATCCAATGGCTTAGTCTTAAACATTTCAACCGCTACAGATGTTATTCACCTCCTTTGACTGTTTCACTCTGGTTTATTCCTTGTTTGAACTTTGGTCCCTTATAGAAATATCATTCAGATATATCTGAGCACTAAGCCCTAGATTGAGAGTGCATTTATTTTGCGCGTGAAGACTTTATATCCATAGTAGGAATGTGTTTTTATTTCCCCATGAAGTCAAAATTCATTTCCCAGCAGCGTTATTGTAATACTTTTCATAATGGCAACTGGCGGTCTCTTTATTTGAACAACTTATATTTCCCCAGTAATTTTGTTATCAGTTTTCCTCCATCCAATGGTAGTCTATTTTGAACAGTTTGTTAGTTCCCAAATATGATTATATTAAGGTTTTACTCTGATGGATGGTTGGTCTCTTCAATATGATAAAGATAGTTTTTTGAGAGATCCTTACAACAGATTATTACCCTTTCCAAGTGATATCTTGGTCAAAGAAGAAACTGTTACAGTTCTTGGTGAAATCCAGAAGTCAGGTGAAGTTTACCCTTTCCAGGTGGAATGCCTTACTTAAAGAAGAAGTTGAGACCCGTCTAGGTGGAACGCCATAATTTTGGGAAATTTGTTATTGTTAATACCTATTCTACCTTCAGTGGAAGTTGGTAGTTTACCTTAAGTAAATATTGGTGTATCACTCTTATATCCTTTGGTTGTTTACCATAATTAGACTATCAGACCTTTGATAGATGATACTCAGTCCACCTCTTGGTGTTTATCATTGTTATCCTATCATACCTTTGATAGATGATATCCATTCTTATAACCTTTGGTTGTTTACCATCATTAGCCTATCTTACCTTTGATAGATGATACTCAGTCCATCTCTTGGTGTTTATCATCATTAGCCTATTAGACATTTGATAGATGATATTCACTCTTATTACCCTGGGTTGTTTACCATTATTAAGCTCTCAGACCATTGATATATGGTACTTAGTCCACCCCTTGGTGTTTATCATTGTTATCCTATCATACCTTTGATAGATGATATCCACTCTTATAACCTTTGGTTGTTTACCATCGTTAGTCTATTAGACCTTTTATAGATGGTACTCAGTCCACCTTTTTGTTGTTCACCATCGTTATCCTATCAGACCTTTGATAGATGGTGTTCTTTCCACTTCTTACTGTTTACCAACATTATACTATCAGATCTTTAATAGTTGGTATTCATTCGTATGTCCTTGTGTTGTCTACCATCGTTAGTCTATCAGATCTTTGATAGACGGTACACACCTCCTGTGGCATATACTGCCCCTCTAGGCTTACATTCTCAATATGGTTTGTATTATCTTCTCCTCATTGGACTTTACCCCAATAGAGTTGAGCTTTTACCAGTCTCTACACTGATATAAATCTTTTCATTCTCCAACCTCAGTGCTGATGTTTACCGTTGTCTGTTGAGTCGGTATATCTCTTGTTTTTCTACCTTCATTTATGAGTTGGTAGATCACCATTATCTGTTAATCGATGTGTTCCTTTAATTTATCCTCATTTATTGAGTTGATGTTACCTTATCTCCTCTTTAGGCTTTACCCTACTCGAGTTGAGTTCCCTCTTTCCCAGTAGAATTGAGTCATCTTTCCCCCTAGCGGAGTTGATTTTCCTCCAATGGAGTTGATTTTCTTTCCCTTGTCGAGTTGGTAATCCTTTCTTAAAGATTACTTCCTTGCTGGCTAGTTATTTGCATTGTTAAGAGTTTCCCCATTTAATTCCTCCTTTGCATTTTGATTCTTTAACTCTGGTTTTATTTTTTTCCTATTCATAGTTATCCCCAAAGTTGTGTTGTTCCCGAGTGATTTATTTTCCTGGTACAACTTTCTTTCTTAGTCTTCCTTGTGTTGTAGCTTTGTCTATATTATTTTGTTATTCCCAATGGTGTCTGGTTTCCCCTGTGGAGTTTATCTTTTACATTCGTAATCATAGGCATTGCATGGATCTTAGGTCTAAAAATAGGATTTGTTTTGTATTGAAGTATCTTCAATCGCGTCGAAACAAAGATTTTAACCTTTGTTTTTTGTACATTTGTGTTTTGTAGGTATCGAGCCAAAGCATCCAACCAACATAGCTTTTTGCTACTTTTTCCCTTTAGAAATTGATTTCCCCATATGTGGAAATCGATTTCCCCCACTCATTTTGTGCTAGGATTTCAAGTTTTTACAGTGGAAATCGATTTCTCCTATAGTGGAAATCAATTTCCTGGGACGAAATTGGAAAAAAAAAAGGGCAAATTTTCAAGTTTGTAGCATGTGGCTCCAATTTCATTTTTTTATAGAATATTCTTGATCACCAAAAAATAATTCCCCAACCTCATCATAATTAAATTCCACCATAAACCTTCATTTGATGACATGTGCACCACTTGATCTTATTTTGGCTCTAAAATCAATTACCAAACATAATTTTGGTTCCAAACCAAACTCCAAACCACCAATAATCCCAAGCCTAAACTCTATAAATAGATCCCTCATTTCATTCATTCATCAAGATTTTGATAGCCAAATTCACCTTGTTAAATTTTTTCTCAACTCTCTTAATCTACCAAAACTCACCTAAAGCTTATTTTCCATTAAAGTTAGTAAGCTTTTATTTAAAGCTTACTAATCTTTGAGCTAAAATTGCACCCAAACACTTTCTCTTCATTAATTTGGTAGATCAAAGCTTTGGAGATTGATTCTTGGGGCTGATTTATAGCATAATTCATATTTGAATAGGTAAATATTTGGATCCACCATTGTTAAACTTGATCTTCATCTTTCACAATGTGATCTCTTATTGATATTTATGGTTTGATTCTTTGAGATGCATTCTTTGATTCCATTGGTACTAATTTCTCATAACTTGATGGAGTTTTCATGCTCAATTAAATCCAAGATCATAAGGTGTTTGATGAAATGTTTGATCAAGAATCCTCTTTTTAAAATGCAGATTTCTGGTTTTTTTGCAGCAGGAATCGATTTCCCATATACTGGAAATCGATTTCTCTCACTGTTTTTGCGCCAAATTTGTAAAATTTGTGTAGGAAATAGATTCCCCTATATGAAGAGATCGATTTCCGGAAGGCAAAATGTAATATTTTGACTTGTTTTGGGACTGTTTTTGTTCCTTTTCTTTTTCCTACTCCTTTCTTTTGATTATTGCTTTGGATTGTAATTTTGAATGTCCAATTTCTCTTCAAATTCAATCGACTTAGGATGTAGATGAGTTGGATAGACATTTATTAATTCAAATCTATCTTAGAGTGAATTATATAATTCATTCTTGATGCTTTGAATTAGTGATATGTTTAGTGCTCTAATCCATCAATTATGAGTGATTGAACTTGAAGATGAAAGAATTTTGAGGATGTGATCCAATGTGACTTCTCATTCCCCTTTCCCTATTTATCTCATCCCTTTGTTGATTCCTTTAAGTGATCATTAGTGGCCCAAGCTTTATGCTTGAAATTGTCAAGTATGATTTATTATTGAACCATTGTTCAAGACCTTTTAAGCTTATTATTAGGAGGCTTTGATTTTATCAATCCTATATTAAGTCTTCATGAACCTTGGCCTAAGTTCAATCTTTAATCATCATTGTTAGTTCTCTATTTTTAGGATTGTCATTAATTTTTATAAAACAAATAAGTCAGCAATATGTTAAATAGGTTGTGTTAACTTGTTGGGAAGAACATGTTGAACCAGAAGTCCTATTTTATGAAAAGCATGTTGAGTTGAAACGTTTCAACATCTGGATCAACATGTCGGATAAAGATGTCCTATGCAGGGTCATTCGACATTGCACCTGAACTAAGCTGGACAATTGGATTCTATTATGATTTAATAGATGCAGAATATTCTAGGAATATTATGATATCCTATGTGGCGCTGTTTTATAGGTCTGGAATATTCAAGTCAGAGTTAAGAAGAATATTAACTTTCTGATTATGGAGATAAATTAGGAAAGATTTTCTTGAAGACCTATTTTGTAGCAGAAGTTTCTGCAGATTTGTTATACCTGATATGCTGTGATTTGAAGCCCAAATCCAGTTGAGAAAGAGGTTATAAATTTAAACATTATAACCTAGGAAAGGCACTAGCCATGAATGTAAAGATGTAGTCATTTGGGCTGAGTCTGTACCACTCTCTAGGAGAGTTACTTGTGTGTTTCACTCGGTTGTGAGTTGGACTGATGTTATAGAGTTGTAGTATCTATTATTTTTCTCCTCGAAGTTGTGAAGCAAAATTGAGTATATTTCTTGGAGGAAGCTTTTAAGTAACTACAAAATATGTTCTTAGTCAACAGACTTGGCTAGGTATTGTTTTAGAAGTGAGACATCTAATATTGTCATGGAAGTGTGTCTTCTGGTTTTACGTCATGGAAGTGTGTCTTCCTATTTTGATTTAATCGTTGTCTATGATTAATGAGGGAGTTGAGAAGGGCCTCATATCTAGGTGAGTCTTAGATAGAAAGTTAGCACGGGTAGTTATTAAGTGAGAAGTTGTAAACAAGGGAGTTTAGCTTCGAATTGATACTATTATAATGGACTTTATCCCTGACTTGGTATGCCCTCAGATTAGGTGTTGTTGTCACCGAACTGGGTTAACAATTTTGTGTGTCGTTTATGCTATTCAGTACTGTTTTGTATGTTTATACATTTCTTGTGTGATTTGTTTTGATCAGATGTCTCGATATGTCATAAGACATCTGAAGTCTAATATACCAAAATTTTAATCATTGATCATTTATTATGGATTTCCTCTCCTTTTTTTTCCTTTAAGTGATCAGTAGTGGCCCAAACTTTATGTTTGAAAGTCCAAGTATGACTGATTATTGGACTTTGGTTCAAAACCTTTGAAGCTTGTTGTTAGGAGGCTTTGAATTTATCAATCCTCTAACAAGCCTTCATCAACATTGACCTAAGTTCAATCTTAAATCATCATTGATCATTTATTACAGAATTCATCTTTCTCTTCTTATTTTTCTTTTTATTATGACTTAGGTCTTGATCCTTGTTTTTAACTTGTGCTACATGTTTTAGGAGTATGGATTTTACTATGTCTCTAACATATATGGTACATACAATGCTATTGAACGACCTCAAAATAGGTGTCACTTCTACATAAGTCCACTTACGATTGCTTAACATAGCGATACATTTGTCCCGATTCTGAAAATGATCATTCGTGGCTCAAACTTTATGTTTGTAAACCCAAGTATTATTGATTGGTTAGCTTGAGTCCAATATCCTTTGAGACTTGTTATTAGGAGGCTTTGATTTTATCAATCCTCTAATAAGTGCTCATTACTTTTGGTCCAAGACTATCATTCAATCATCATTGATTATCTTTGTGGCCATTAAGCATTAATAATTAACTTCTAACTTCTAACACATTAATAACTAACTTTACTTTACGCCTTTATTTTATGTCTTTACGTTTTATGCACTTTTATCTTTAGCATTTACATCTCATGCTATTTGCCTTTTGCTTACTTTAGCATTTATTTTTTGTCATTTTATATTTTCTCATTTGAGCTTTTGTTTTCTTTGAAGACACTTAATAACCAACTTGAACATTAAAATAAATAATCCTCTCTTTATGGACTATTGGTTACTATCCTTGGCATATTGGAGTTGTGGACTTCTTGGACTTAGGATTAGAATCTTTGATACTTTGAGACCTTGAGACCGTCAGACCTTTCAAACTTGTGTTACTTCATTGTTATTTTGCTTGTACTGGGAAATCTTCTTTGTGTATGTATTGTTATATTGGTTTTAAGTGATCTATATTGCACATGACTCAATATTAAATACCTTGCTTTGGTTTTTAATACCTTGGGTTTATTTGATACTTCTTTGCTTGTGATTTATTTTCACACGGATGATTGGTATGCTCTTGTCTATCATATGCTTGTGGCTTTAATCCAAAGGGTGGGAATTCTACATTGACTTCATAATGTCAAGTGTTGGCTTCTTGTTGGTTAGACCTTTCCTTACCTTAGCTTTTACTTTGTTCTTTAAGATATTCTCTTAATCCGCTCCCATTCTTCTTTAATTTTTCAAAATCTTCTCCCTTTTTCAAAGGATTATTATTTTCTAACTTGAACGACTTTCATAACAAACTTGGACTTAGGTCCATGCATTTTCAAAATTATTTTCTTAATAAAGTCATGAATCAATCTTAATCAAGATATGGCTTCTTTCTTCAGTACTTAAAAAATAGAAAAACAAATCAAACCTTTTTATCGCTTTGGTTTTTTCTCTTTAAAACCTTTTTCTTAAAATGAATTAACACACAATGCTTTTCAAAATTTTTTGGAAGAAATATGAGTGCCCTGATCCTCTATTGCACGAAGGGGGTACATAGGAACAAAAGGTTTGCAACCGCGGCGGGTGCAAAAATTGTAAAAACCACTTCTTTTCTTATCTCCACAATCTTATTTTGTAAATTTTTCTATAGTCAAAACACATAGATTTTCAAAGAGGTTCCTGTGGAGTACCGTAGATGTTTAGGGTGCTAATACCTCACCTTTGCATAACCAACTCCCTTTACCTTGATCTCTTTCTTACTCTGGGTTTTATTCTCTTTTTTCTCATTTCCTTTGGATAAAATAAAATGTGGTGGCAATTTTCACTTTGCGAGTTAACTCAATCAATGATTTAGTCTAAATTTTTTCCGCTATAATTGTAGAAGGTAACTTATCTATCACTTCCACCTTTGATTGATCCACTTCTAAGTATTTATTTTAATTTTTTTGCCCAAGAATACTACCTTCATTCACCATAAAATGGAATTTCTCCCAATTCAACACAAGATTATTTTCTTCACACCTGGTTAGTACCAAATGAAAGTTGCTAAGGCAATTCTTGAATGATTCTCCAAAAGTAGAAAAATCATCCATGAAAACCTCCATGGAATTCTCAATGGTCTCAAAAAATATTACCACCACATAATTTTGGAATGTGGCTGGAGCATTACACGGTCTAAAGTTCATACTTTTGAAAGCAAAAGTACCATAAGGACAAATGAATGTTGCTTTCTCTTGATCTTTAGGCGTAATGGCTATTTAGTTGTAACCATAATATCCATCTAAGAAGCAATAACACTCTTTACTAGCCAGCCTATCCAACATCTGATCAATAAATGGAAGGGGGAATGATTCTTCTTTTGCCTTGTTCAACTTCCTATAATCAACATAAACCCTCCATCCCGTGACGGTTCTTGTAGGAATTAGTTCATCTATATCATTTTTGACCATTGTTGTTCCACCCTTCTTTGGCACATATTGAATTGGACTTACTATTGTACCCCAATTTTCTCCCTAAGATTCCTCTATTATCTCATATCAAATAAATCACAACAAGATCACAATAGGGCTTTGTTCTTCTCCCTATCTTTAGGTTTGCTCATGAGGAATCACAAAGCACCTTGATTTGTATATTGTTATCATATATGTTTTGTATTGATTAACTTTTAACTAACAAATGCAATGAATGTTTGCTCTAATTGATGATACTATAGGTGAGGGCATAACACAATTCATCAGGTTAATTCATAGGTTCATGAGTTTATTTCGTGCCTTCTTCAACAAAAATTAATTAATATTCAAGCTTCATCATTGAGGTTTATTTAAAGTACATCATGATGAGGTCTACTATGATTCACTGTGCCTTAATTTGTCAAAGAAAGTCAAAAGATTTAATGGTTAGTTGAAGAGGTTTGACCTAATTGGACAAGCTCTTGATTCCTTGATCGCAAGTGCATAACTCTCTCATTCTTTAATATTTGGAGGTGGTTATTGTTGCTATGGGTTCTTATTATCATTCACAAAAAATTATATTCACATGGAAAAATTTATTGTGCAAGAAAGTTTGTCAAAATTGAAAAGGGTTTCCAAGTCATTTTGGTGCTTGAGGAGCTAGGATTTTGAACTTCTAAGAGTTATATCTTGTTCATTTTTTTGAGATTTTTATGTGATTCCAAAGACATGCTTCTCTTTAAAGGGTTATCAACTAATAACTTCAAGGGTTTGAAGAAATTTTGGTGTGGAAGATTCCTAGTGATGAAGAAAGATTACAAGTCCTCTAGATAGGCCATCAAATCCCCTTATGTGATTTCAAAGGATCATAACTTGTTCAATTTTTATCTCCTTGAGCCAATTATTTTTCACAATTATCTTAAGTATGTGAAATTCAACACTTATTTTATGTGCAAAGCTTTAAAATAAGTGGAAGATGCCCTAAGAACTCAAAAGATTATAGGTCACCTCATTAATTTTCACCAATTTTACAAGGCCATAACTTTTTCAATAATTGGTATTTTTGAGTGATTCAAGTTTCACAATACTCTTTGGGAAGTCTACTTTAAGCTATCCTCAATTAGCAAAGCTCAATTTTGGAGGAATACCTTGTTTGAACTCAAAACATTATAAGTCACTTTTAAAGAAAAACTTAGAATTTTTCTAAGTACAAAATGTCAACATCTTTTTCTCAACTTTGACTCATCACGACTTTTATCCCAAACATCCAATTGATCTCACTCTTTGGATGTTGTAAAATTTGTGAACTTACTTTCAAATGCTTCAAGAATCATGCCCTAAGACTCCTTGAGCTGTGAACACCATGAATTCAAAGATGGTACCTTAAAACTGAAGTTTTCTCCAAAGTCAGAATTTGAAATTCATAATTTGGCTTCTAATCACCATTTTAGCATGCATTTTTGATTTAAACATGTTTAACAAAGTTTCCAAAGTTGAATTAAGGATCAAAACACGTGAATTGATTAAGTTTTGATGCATATATGGTCACACCTTTTTCACTTTCGAGCTTGATTAAATTTCCCTCCAAACTTCAAATTTCCTCTTAAATCTTTGCACCACCCGCTCTCCTATAAATAGAGGGACATATTGCATTCATTTTCTCAAGCTTGAACAACCAGAATTACCCTGCCAAACTCTCATAAACCCATTTTTTTACAACTTCGAATTTGGTTTTACAACCTTCCTCATTCCATTTTCTTTGCTAATTCTTCATCCTTGAACTTCACTGAAGCTAACAGAAGAAGAACCAAGCCCTAAAGCATCATAAATCATTCTAGCTAAGTCAAGTTTCAGAGCTCTGAATTTGAACTTCAATAGGTAGATTCCTTCATCAATTCTCTTAAAATTGTTACTACAATGAAGCTCTCATCATTCTGATACTAGTCGCAACAATTGTTTTCAACTGGAAGTGAATTTTGGGCATGAATTTTCAAATCCCTATTCAAATGTTTCCTTTTGGTTTTTTGCAAATCGACTGAGCTACACCTTAAATAAATTTTTCGTGAGGGTACGATTGTCTTTCTCTTGATGAGACAAAGCGAATGACATAGGTCTGAGCTTATGATTTTATAGTATGAGAGACCTGCAACTCGCGTGGATGGAGGTTGAAGATGACCAACGTGTCATCTCTCAACCAATGATAATGTGCCACTTCTTTTTTTCAAAATCTGATTTACTATTTGATCCAGTTGTTTATTCACTAAGGACCATCATATGCACAGTGCGCCAGATCCCTTGGATCTGATTACTAACGCGTTTTGACATTCATCCAATGGTCTATATCTTTTTGTTTTATTTATAATTTATAATTTTTATATTTTAATTCATTTAAACTTCAAAAAATCATAGAAAATTCATTTTTGACTCAAAAATTATGAAAAAATTCACAAAAATATTTTCAAATATTCTCTTCTTGATTTTTTATTTTTTCATGATTTTATTTTCAGATTTGATATTTTTTATAATTTTTTGTTTATTTTGATTTCTTTCTAATTATTAAAAAAATACTTTTCGATATATTTAAATTCTAAATTTTTTTATAAAAATCATTTTTCTTATTTCTGACTTTTCTGAAATTTTTCTATAATTTTATTGGCTTCTACTATTTTTGATCTTTTTTTCACTTATTTGAGTGATTATAATTAGTTTAAAAATACTTTTCTATTTTAAAAAATTACCAAAAAATTTATAAAAATATTTGAGATCATTTCTGACTTTGCTATGGTTTCTTCTAATTTTTCTTTGACACTTTGAATATAGTTTTCTATTTTGCCATTTATTTACATTAAAAATCAATTTAAAAATCATTTTTCTTCTTTTTATTTTGTTCATTAAATTTATTTATTTATTTAATATATTCTGACTATGTGATAGTTGATCATGAACTTCATTAACATCATTGAATCTTGGGTGTTGAGTTTAACTCCACCAAAATGGATGGATAATTTTAATGATAGTTTGAACAAAACATTTGATTCAAATACATCCCCTCCCTCTTCATCTTATCCCTTTCTTACTTGTACTACATGTTGTTATAGAATAATCTACATATCATTTCTCTAAACATATGGTACATAGATTGCTATTGACCGACTTCAAAATAGGTGCGACTTCTACATGTGTTCACTTACGATTGCTTAACACAATGCTAAATTTTGTCCCAATTCGAGAAATGATCATTCGTTTCCCAAACCTATGTTTGAAAGCCCAAGTATGTTTAAATTGAAACCTTTGATCCAATAACCTTGAGGTTCATTGTTAGGAGGCTTTGGTCTTATCAATCCACTAATGGACTTTCATAAAATTTGGTCTAAGTGAATCATTTAAACATCGTTGATCATTTGTTGTTTCCTTGAGAATTTGAAATGAATTATATACTTGACATAAAGCAAATGAAACTTTTTGTTGAGAGGCTTTGATTTTATCAATCTTCTAATGAGTTTTTAAATACAAGATTCGAGATGGTCATTCAACTAACCTCTAATTTCTAACCAATTAATAATTGACTTTTATGTTTATGCTTTTACTTTACGCCTTTATCTTTGCGCACCATTTATTTTAGCATTTACATTTCATGCTATTTCCATCTTTGCCCACTTGAGCTTTTCATTTTCTTTTTGAAGATACCTAATAACCAACTTGAACAATAAAAAAATTTAAGGTTACTTGGACTATTTGGTTACTATCCTTGGCAATTTGGAGTTATGGACTTCTTGGAGTTAGGATTAGAGACCTTGACCTAACTTGAGACCTTGTGACTTCTATTTCTATTTTGTCTGGAGTTATTGGGGTTTACCCCAAGACATTGGGTTGTTTTTTTTCTTTGTGTGTAGGTTATTCTGATTATGTGATTTGTCTATGATCGGGAAATCATCTATATACAGCTGTTACTCTGCCCAATTTTGGTGAAGACCTAATGAATTTGAAGTTTGGTTTTCTTAAGAGGTTTATTATCTTTGTTTGTTTAGTTTCAATCCAAAGGATGAAAATTCTACATTACCTCATTATGTCAAGTGTTGGCTTCTTGTTGGTTAGACGATTCTTTTCCCTAGCTTTTACCTTATGCTTTAGGATAGTCTCTTCATCTGCTCCTATTTTATTTAATTTTAAAAATCTTCTCCCTCCCTTTGAAAACTCTTCTTGTTTTTAAACTTGAACCACTTTCACGATAAACTTGGACTTAGGTCCATGCACTTTCAAAATATTTTCTTAATCAAACTTTAACCAATTTAATAATACTTTGACATTTTTTGGCGAGAAGACTAAAAGTAAATCAATCTCATTCAAACCATTTTTCCACTTTGGCTTTTTAACTTAAATTTTTTCTTAAAAGGTTAGACTCTTGTCAATCCTTGTAGTGGTGTGAACTACTATACTTCTACGATATATAGTGAAGTAAGATATTTTCCACTTGGGTGTTGAGTGAGGCTTTGTTGATTTTAAAATCCAAGCTATATCCTCCATGTTGAGATGACGTAAATTCTTCTTTCTCATAATTGTGGGTAGTAAGTATGTTCTTCCACTCGGATATAGCAATGATGTCTCGTCTCTTAAAATTAACCAACACACTTGTGTTTTAAAATTTTTAAAGGTGAACTACGAGTACCCTGATCCTCTATTGCACGGAAGGTGGTACGTAGGCACTAAAGGTCCACAACCGTGGCGGCTGAAAAAAATTGTAAAATATACTTCTTTTCTCATCTTCACCATCTATTTTTGTATACAACATTTATAGCCAAAATACACAAATTTTCAAAGAGGTTCCTGCGGAGTACCGTAGATGTTTAGGGTGCTAATACCTTCCCTTTGCATAACCAACCCCCAAACTTATATTCTCTCCCCCTCTTTTTGGGTTATTCGCTCTTTTCCCATTCCTTTGGAAATAATAAAGTGTGGTGGCAATTTTTATTTGATTTGTGTGAGTCCAGTCAATCCAATGGCTTAGTCTCAACTTTTCTACCGCTACATAAAAAATGGAGACCCTGGTTGGGAAAGATTAACCAAATGCTGGTCCATTCCTAAGTGGGTTGAGCCTATCTTTTTTTATCTTTATATGTGCTTTTATTTGTTGTATATATATATATATATATATATATATATATATATATATATATATATATATATATATATATATATATATATATATATATATATATATATATATATATATATATATATATATATATATATATATATATATATATATATATATATATATATTTATCTGGATTTTCCTAGTTTTCAGGGTGCTTGGTGATTTCTCATAACTCCTATACCTGAACTTGGGAAAACTTAAGATAGGACGGGCGGTATAGTCATGTTAACTTTGAGGGATTGATCCTAAAAAGGAGGCATGAGATTCCCCACTCAGTGGAGGCCCCTTTGACTGTAGTGTCGTTTACCAAGTAATCGGGAAGACGTGCTGTTTTTGACCTGGGAGCCTGCTGAAGCTGAGGACCAAAGAACCCTTAACCAATCTTGGCCTTTTAGGTGTAGTGTGGAAGCTATTGCGGAGTAATTTAGAAGTGGTTGTCATGCGATACTACACTCAGACGAGTTTTTCTTGAGAATATTACTAATTACCGAGTCAATCGGGACATTGGTAATATCCGAAGGAAGGATGTAGACTCTGGGAACCTTTTAGAACCTTGTTCGGCAAATGTTAAACTATTAGATCATACCTTATGGATAGTACCTTTGACTTCATGCTCGTGATGTCGAACCTATGAACCCCATGTTTGTGATCTTGTGTGAGATTGTTGCATCATGCATTCATGCACCCATGAGCGTCCTTTAAAAAACATTTTGTTTCAAGGGACACTTGAAGTTGACTTTTTACGAATATCCCAGGTACCTTTTACCATGGATTCTGGAAAAAGAAAGACTCAGAAGTACAGTTTCTAGGATCCTAAGATAGATGATTTGATGATCTGATTCCCGAGATCGAGAGTTCTACAAATTTTCAGAAGAAATATGGATCCATTGTGTCTCTTATGAAGCTCAGGATGAAGGAGGGTATTCTCTCGAATTTGGTCCTGTTCTATGATCTGATGTATCAGTTTTTTACTTTCCCTGATTATTAGTTGATGCCTACATTGGAGGAGTGTTCTTACCTACTTGGTTTACCAGTTACCGATCATGTTCCTTTTACTAGTTTGGAGGGGGAACCCAAGTCTCATGAGATCGCTGCTATGGTTCATTTGGGGAAGTATGAGATTGAGGCCCACATGACTACCAAAGGGGGAATCCGTGGATTACCCGCTCGGTTTTTATTGGAGAAAGATTGCTACTTTGCTAGGATGAAGAGTATGGTTGCTTTTAAGACCATTTTTGCTCTGCTTGCTTATGGGTTGTTCTTATTTCCTAACATCGATAAATTTATAGATATCAACGCCATCAGGATCTTTTTGATCGGGAATCCAGTTCCTACATTATTAGGAGATGCTTATTACTCCAGTCATCTTCAAGATTATTATCATGGATGTATGTTCCTTTTTTGCACACCTTTGTTATATCAGTGGTTTATTTCTCACTTACCTCAGTTTGATGCTTTCTGGGATGTCAAGAAGAACCTCGTTGGGCTCCAAAGATAATGGCTCTTGCTCATTTAGACATTGTTTGGTATCATCAGGCTTACTATGATATGGAGATTGTCGATAGTTGTGGTAGTTTTCCCAATGTACCTCTTCTTGGTACAAAGGGAGGAATTAACTACAATCCTGTTCTTGCATGACATCAGCTTAGGTATCCGATGAGAGATAAGCCAAATAGTATTCATCTGGGTGGTTTATTTCTCAAAGAGGGATAAGATCATAAGGAAGCTAAAGAGGAGATTGCAAAGGCTTGGCGCCATATTCACAGGAAGAATAGAAAGGACTTGGGACCTAGAGGAGTTGTTGCTTTGGAGCCTTATCTCTGGTGGGTACAAGCAAGGGCAATTCAGTTGAAGATGCTATATTCCCGTGAATAACTTATGCATGATATGTTTGTGAAGACCACTCTTCCCCTTTTAGATGATATGGAAGAGCTTCATCTTTCCCTAGTTAGGATGCAGCAGGAGAAGGAGGCCTGGAAGAATAAGTGTCATAATTTAGAGGGTCCTACCGAGCAGACCTGAAAGAGAAGGATGACTTTATCGATATTCTTGAGAGTCGTACTGTAAAGATGATGGAGAGGCAAGAGGATTTATTTTCCTCTAGAGCTTGATCAGAACTTAGACACTCATTTCCCGACTCTGGTGATTGGAAAAAGGTTGCTCACAGATATGCAGAAGAGAACAAGCAATTGAAGGCTCAGATTGCAAGAATCACAGGAAGGCGTTAGTGTGTGGAGTGATATTCATGAGCTTTTCTTTCTTAGGATTTTAGATTCTATCTTCTTTTATACTTGGGATTGTTGAAACTTGTACTAAAAAGTTGTAATCCATTTTGAATTTATTATAATGAGATTTTTTGTATTTTAAAATGTGTTAGTACTTTAGTATTTTCAAATTGTCTATAATTCTTTGAGTCCCTTGGAATATTAATAACAATAATAATATAAATCAAGTGCATTGCATATCATGTATCATCTTGTACATATTTCTTGCATTTATGTTCATACCCAGGTGTCTTACTGTGTTTCTCTGACTTTGCTCAACAAGTTGTCTCACTGGTACAATACTTGAGCTAATTCCAGGAAGAAAATGGAGAATCGTTGGTGGTTCCTCAGAATCAGCCACCACTTGCTCAGCCATAACAAACAACAATTTCTTCTGAAGGACCATTAGTTCTCGTTTCTGTTACTCCATTTACTACTGCACAGAACCGTATGCCTCAGGGTTACCCGTGGGGGATGCCAAAAATTTTCATGCCAGAAGGGTATAATCTTGATACTCAAGTAGCTCCAGTTGTTCAAGCTGATATTACTCTTACACCTCATGTGGTGTATGTTACTCCTGCTTCTAGAAAAGATATCCACTATGCTGCACCTCCTTCGGTGAATGCTATGCCATTTGTTAATGATGAAGTTTATCATCCTGTTCCACCACCGAGTGAAAGTGTGGGTTTCTATGACCGGCTGTATGACTTTCAAGACCAGTTCAATGAGATGCAGAAGGAAATGAAGGCCATTCGAGGAAAATATATTTGGACAGAATGTCAGTGAACTCTTCCTAGTTCCTAACGTGAAGGTTCCAGCAAAGTTTAAAGTGCCGAAATTTGAGAGGTATAAGGGAAATTCTTGTCCTCGTGACCACCTCGTAATATATATCAGGAAAATGTCTACCCATACTGATGATCAGTGTTTACTCATTCATTTCTTCCAAGATAGTTTAAGTGGTGCTTCTCTGAAGTGGTATATGAGTCTGGAGAGTAGTAGTATCCGTACCTTTATTGATCTGGGAGAATCCTTCATCAAACAATATAAGTATAATATGTTCATGGCACCTTGCCGTGAATAGTTGAGGGAAATGGCTCAGAGAGACAAGGAGTCATTCAAAGAATATGCGCAACATTGGCGTGAGGTAGCTTCCCAGGTGGTGCCACCTATGGGAGAACAAGAAATGACCAAGGTGTTAGAACATAATTCAGTTCTACATCCCAGTTATAGTTTTGATGATAAAAAACACATGATATAAAGAACCAATATGCTCGCTAAAAAAGTATCTTTACTTGCAGGAAGTTCTGATGTGAAAAAGATGTTCTGATGCAACTGGAAGTTTTTCCAGAACATCACTAGAAGTTCTGATTATGAGAGCATAGAAGCTGAGAGTACCATGATAGATTCAGACGTATCAAATCTGTGTGACATGCTTATATGAAGAATTTATGTTACAACTTCTGAATGCACAAACGCTATGAAACAGGATCTCTGATACTCTAATTTGTAAAGTTCTGATACAATCTGTAAAGGACTCCCAATGATAATATTCATCCTCTGACGTGAGAAGCTCTGAAAACAATTCCATCAATGAAATATCATAAGTAACGACTGCAAATAGACAAGGATCTCCTGGTTTGGAAAGTTCATTAACGCGTATTATGGACATAACAAAATTATCTTCTTATGTCACTATTGCATGGCCTATATAAAGCAAACAAGAAGAAGATTTCTGGTGATGAATCACTGTGTACAAAAGAAGAAATCACGTGTGTTGTGCCCCAATTTTTGCCCCTAAGATCCCTTCATCATACCATATTGTTTCAATCACAACAAGATCACATTAGGGCTTTTGGTTCTCCTCCCTATCTCTATCTTTGCTCTTTGGGGAATCACCAAGCACCTTGACTTATTTTTCTTTTGTGATCATGCATGTTTTGTTTTGACTTTCCTTTTAATTAATAAAATGCAATGTTGGTTTGTCTTACTTGTTAATAATGTAGGTAAAGGCAATATGGCTTAGCAAGTTGATCCATGGGTTCATGAGTTTATTTCCATGCCCTAGTCAATAAAGCTTGAGAAGTTCAAACCTCACCATTGAAGTTATGTTAGAATAAATGGAATGGAAAGGTTTATCTTGGTTCACCATATTTCAAAGTTATCAAGATTGATTTAAAGGTACAAGGGGGTGATTGAAGAAGTTGTCATGTTTGGACAAGGCCTTGTTCCCATTGGTCACAAGTGCATATTTCTCTCAATTCTAAAGATATGGAAGTATTTTTGGTTGCTATGAGTTCTCATTATCACCCTCAAAAAATTCTATCTACAAAGCAAAAGTGTTGGTACAAGAAGGTTGTTTAAAATTGTCAAAGTTCCTCAAAGCATTTTCTTGATCTAAGAGCTAGGGTTTTGAACTTCAAAGAAGTATATCTTTCTAATCTTTTGGTATTCTTGAGTGATTCCAAAAACATCCTTCTATTCAAAGGGTTATTAACAAATCACTTCAAAATTTTCAAGGAGTTTTCATGTGGAAGAAACTTGATGATGAAAAAAGATTACAAGTCCTCTAGATGAACCCCCAATTTCCCATGTGTGATTTTAAATGATCATAACTTGGTCAATTTTTATCACCTTGAGCCCACTATGTTTCCATAATGATCTGGAGAATGTGAACTTTATTCCTTCTTTTATGTACAAAGTGAGAAAATGGATGGAAGATGCCCTAAGGATACAAAAGATTATAGGTCATTTCATGATTTTTTGCCAACTTCAACAATTCAGAACTCTCTCAATTTTAGGAGATTTTGAATGGTTCAAGTTTCAAAATGTCATTCAAGAGGTCTATTTCATTCCATCTTTTTTGGTCGAGAGCAAATTCCAAGAGGAAGACCATGTTTGGATGCAAAACATTATAGGTCACTTTTGAAGAAAAACTTGAAATATTTCTAAGTATGGAAAGTCAACCCTTTTCTACCAACTTTGACTCAACAGAACTTCTTTCTCAAACATTCAATTGATCTCACTCCTTGCAAATTGTAAATCTTGTGACTTCATCTTTCAAACACTTCAAAAATCACATCATATGGTGCCCTACATTGTTGGCACCATGGTTATGAAAGTAGCATCATAAAATGGAAATTCCAAGTTTAGTCAGATTTGAAAATTGGTTTAAATCCAATTACAAGCCTGTTTAAAGATCAATTTCGTGTCTAATCATGTTTAGGAACTTGCCATAACAAGAAATGACCCTTAAACCATTCATTTTTCTACATTTTGAGCCATGTGAAGTCACACTTTTCACACTTAGTAGGTCCACACGATTTCATTAATTTTGCCTCCAATTCACATGCTTGAGCCTTGCATCATGATCAGCTATAAATAAGGATCACCCCTCACTCATTTGGGCAAGCTTTTGAGAGCCAATTGACCACCGTTCAGATCCCACACAAACTCTGAATTTGAAATTATGATTTCTTATATTCTCACCTTAAAACACCAAAAGCTCCATTCAGTTAGCTTCATTGAACTTCTATGAAGCTAACCATACAGTTACCTTCAAGAATTGTGACCTATATTGATCTGTAGAAGTCCAGATTCTGAGCAACTTCTCACTACTTCGTTCAGGTAGATTTCTTGGCCAAATTGATTCACACAAAAGACTAATCCACTCCTTGTATTCTTCTGATCCTCGTGCTTTTTATAGTTTGCAATTTCATTGAGAATTGAGTAGGATATCACAGATTTTCGTGCTCGCTATTTTTTCTGGTTTTCTTCAAACACAGCCTTGCATAATTTATATAAATTTGGCACGATGGTACCATTAGAATCGTCTTGAAGATACGAATCTAATGGTACCAGTCTATTTTGCTAATTTTACAGTTTGTAAGATTTAATTTGGGGATGGCTGGAGGTTGAAGACGATGACATGTCCGTCTTCAACCAATAACATGAGGCCACGTTTTTTTTAAATGGATACAATATACTTGCCTTACCATGCGCGTGCCTCAGGAGCCCTTGGATCTGATTACTTTTGTGAGTCAGACTCCATCCAACGCGCCACATTTTAAGTTGTTTTATTTTTAAAATGTTGGATCCGATGTGATATTTAGTAATGACCATGATATGCACATCGCGCCAGATCCCTTAGATTTGACTACTAACGCGTTTTGACTGTCATTCATTGTTCCACAACTTTTTGGTTTTTATTTTCTTTTCTGATTTTTATATTTAATTGTTTTAAATTTCAAAAAATCATAGAAAATTCATTTTAAGTCCAAAAAATCTGAAAAAATTATGAAAAATATTTTTGATTTTTCTCTTTCTGATTTTTATTTTTTCACAATTTTATTGTGTTTGGATATTTTTTATAAATTTTCACTTTATTTGAATTGTTTTAAATGTTTAAAAATACTTTTATGCATTTTTAAATTCAAAAAAAATTATGGAATGATCCAATGATATTGTGACAAATATTGGTGACCTCATTTATTTTTTATTTCCGACATTAGTATTTTTTTAATCATTTTTGGTTATTTTACTTATTTCTTTTAATTTTAAAAATAGTTTCTGACTTTAAAAAATTACCAAAAATTTTATAAAAATATTGGAGTTCATTTCTGATTTTTCTATGGTCTTACCTAATATTTCTTGATTAATTTGAACATAGTTGATATTTTTATCCCTTATTTCTATTTTAAAACATTTTTAAACCCTTTTTAATATGTATAGATTAAATGAAATATTATTTTGTGATTATTTTCTGGCTGATCTTGGGTTGAATTTTTGATCATGAACTTTATTAACATCATTGAATCCATGATGTTGAGTCAAACTCCATAAAAAGGGATGAATGATTTTAATAATAGTTTGATTAAATTTTAATTCAAATGTGGTTTATATTCTTTCCCACCCCTCTTCATCTTGTCCCTTTCTTATTGCACTAAGTGTTATTGGAGCATGATCTCTATATCATGTCTCAAAACAAATGGTGCATAGATTGCGATTGACCGACCTCAAAATAGGTGCGACTTCTATATAAGTTCACTTACGATTGCTTAACATAGCGCTAAATTTTGTCCCGATTTGAATAAATGATCATTCGTGGCCCAAACCTATGTTTGTAAGCCAGAGTATGTTGATTTGATCTCTTTGATCTAATAACCATAAGATTCATTGTGTGGAGGCTTTGGTTCTACCAATCCTCTAATGGATCTACAAAACTTTTGGTCAACGCGGATCACTTAAACATCGTTGATCATTAAATGGTACTTTTGAGTATTCCAAATGGATGATATACTTGACAAAAAGCAAATGCAACATGTTGTGTGGAGGATTTGGTTCTACCAATCCTCTAATGAGTTCCAAATGCAATTTTCAAGATGGTCATCCAACTAACCACTAATTATTAAATTGTTTTTACTTTATGCTTTTATTTTTATGCTTTATGTACCATTTACTTTAAGCATTACATTTCATGCCATTTTTATTTTGCTCACTTAAGCATTTATATTCTTGTTATTTTTATTTTGCTCACTTGAGCTTTTCTTTTCTCTTTTAAGACACCTAATAATGAACATGAACCCTAAAAACCTTTAATGATATTTGGTCTATTTGGTTACTATCCTTGGCATTATGGAGTTTTGGACTTCTTGGACTTAGGATTAGAAACCTTGGCCTATGTTGGAGACCTTGTGACCTTAATTGATATTTTGTCTGGAGTTCTTGAGGTTTACCTCAAGACATTGGGTTGTTTGTTTATTTTGTGTCAGGTTATTGTGATTACATTCTTTGTTTATAATCTAGAATTCACCTGTATACAGCCGTTACTCTGCCCAATTTTTGTAAAGACTTAATACACTTGAAGTCTGGTTCTCTCAAGAGGTCTAAGTATCTTTGCTTGTTTAGTTTTAATCCAAAGAATGGGAATTCTATCTTGACTCAATGTCAAGTATTGGCTACTTGTTGGTTAGATGGTTCTTATCCATAGCTTTTACCTTATGCTTTAGGATATTCTCTTCTTCTCCTCTCACCTTCTTTAATTTAAAAAATCTTCTCCCTCCTTTTGAAAACCTTACTTGTTTTTAAACTTGAACCACTTTCATAATAAACTTGGACCTAGGTCCATGCATTTTCAAAACCTTTTCATAAATAAACTAAAATCAATTTAATAATACCTTCACATTTTTTGTGAGAAGACTAAAAGTCAATCAATCTTATTTAAAACTATTTTGCTACTTTGGCTTCTACTTTATAACTTTTCTCAAAAGATTGGACTCTTGTCAACCCTTGTAGTGATGCAAATAATTATACTTCTACAATGTATAGTGAAGAGAGATATTTTCCACTTGGGTGTTGAGTGAGGCATTGTTGATTTTAAAATCCAAGCCATATCCTCCACTTTGAGATTATGAAAATTCTCATTTCTCATGATTGTGGGTAGTAAGTATGTTTTCCACACAGACAATGACAATGATGTCTTATCTCATAAAATTAACCAACACACTTGTGTATTAAATTCTTTAAATAGGAACTACGTGTACCCTGATCCCCTATTGCACGGAAGGTGGTACGTAGGCACTAAAGGTTCGCAACCGCGGCTGGTGCAAAAATCATAAAAATATATTTCTTTTCTCACCTCCACCATCTATTTTACATACAACATTTTATAGCTAAAACATACAGATTTTACAAAGAAGTTCCTGAGGAATACCGTAGATGTTTAGGGTGCCAATACCATCCCTTTGCATAACCAACCCCCTTACCTAGAATATTTCCCCCTCTTTTTGGGTTATTCTCTCTTTTCCCATTCCTTTGGAAACAATAAAGCACGGTGGCGATTTTTATTTTGATCTGTGCAAGTCTAGTCAATCCAATGGCTTAGTCTTAAGAATTTCTACCGCTACAACATGAAGCTACAACAATGCAACAAATCATTAATCCTTAAACACTCATACTTAAACTGTGTAAAACATCACTGTTAGTGATACTGTTTATTAGAAACACCATTGTACACATTTATTCAATTAAATGTTTAGTGAATTTCTTTGAGAAAATCGGGGTGTGGTTTTGGAATCAAGAAGACTTTGGAAGTTGTCAAAGTAGATTTGTAATCAAGATTAATTATTGAATTAAGACCTCGTTGGAGAGAGGCGAAATCACTTTGGCGGGTGGACTGGAGTAGTTTGAGTTCAAACGAACCATGACAAAAATAAACGTGTTCTTTACTCCATTAATTTTTAAGATTCCAATTCAACACCCCCCCTTCTTGTGTTTATCACTTCTTCAATTGACTTTAGAGCACCTGAATCTGGGTGCAAACACTTAACCGTGTCAGAAAAAGATCCAAGGAGGAAAAACACTATGATGGGAACAAGTCAGAACATCAGCAGCAACCCTCCAATATTTGACGGTGAAAATTTTGACTACTGGAAAGATATGATCAGAAGTTTCTTCCTAGCCTATGACGCTGACCTCTGGGATATGGTAATTGATGGGTACATGCATACTGTGGATGAAAGTGGTCAGAGGATTGATAGAAAAAGAATGTCTGATCATCAAAAGCGTGACTTCAGAAATCATCACAAGGCAATAACTATTCTCTTGAGTGCCATCTCATATTCAGAGTATGAGAAGATCACAAACAGAGAGATAGCTAATAACATGTTTGATTCTCTGAAAATGATGCATGAAGGAAACATGCAAGTAAAAGAAACCAAAGCCCCTGTGCTCATTCAGAAGTATGAAGCCTTCAAGATGGAAGAAAGTGAAACCATTGAAGCAATGTTCTCAAGATTCTGAATTCTGGTTGCTGGGCTGAAAGTTCTGGACAAAGGGTATTCAACTGCTAATCATGTAAAGAAGATCATCAGAGTTCTACCAAAGAAATGGAGGCCCATGGTCACTGCTCTCAAACTAGCAAAAGATCTCAACAAGATATCTCTAGAAGAACTTATCAGCTCACTCAGAAGTCATGAGATAGAGTTAGAAGATGATGATCTCCAAAAGAAAGGTAAGCCGTTAGCTCTTAAATCTAACAAAAAATACGATTCTAAAGTTTTGCAAGCTATGGAAGAAACCTCTGGTGGATCTTCATCAGAAGAAGATGAATTGTCTCTTCTCTCTAGAAGAGTCAATCAGTTGTGGAAGCAGAGGCAAAGGAAGTTCATAAATTCCAGAAGATCAGGGAATCAGAATGAATCATCTTCTGGATATAGAAAGTTTGAATCTTCTTCTGGACACAGAAAGTCAAGCAACAGGGACATTGTCTGCTACAGGTGCAATGAACAAGGGCACTACAAAAGCGATTTTCCAAGGCTTCAGAAGGAGAAACCTAAAGAGAAGTTCTTCAAGGAGAAGAAGAAAAGTCTCATGGCAACATGGGATGACTCAGATACTTGTGACACAAACACAAAATCATAGGATGAAAGAGCCAACATTACTCTTATGGCCAACATGATAGAAGATACTGAATCATCTGGGTCAGAATCAGAATCAGACACTGAAGAGGTATTTCCTGACTTTACTATAAACTTTACTAAAGCTAAATTAGGAGAAAGTCTGAGTGAAATTATTTAAAGATATCAACAGCTTCGAGTCAAATTCAAGAACCTGAAAAAGGATCTAGTTTCTGACTCTGAAGAAACTGAGAATCTGAGATTAGAAAATTCTGAGCTAAAATAAAATATTTCAAAACTTGAAAATGATTTACAAAACACTCAGAAGGAAACAGTCTCAGAGGTTCCCAGTAACTCTGATAAGATCATAAAGGAATATGATCATATCTTTCAGAAGTTCCTTGCTAAAAACATAGATAGAAGCAAGATGACTTCAATGATCTATGGAGTTAGCAGAAATGGATGAAAAGGTATAGGATACAAAGGTAAAGTATCCCAACCTAATAAAGTCATGTACTTAGTTATTAAACACACTCCTCTTTATTTTACTTCACAACTGGGCAAACACATGATATAAAACATACTGGTAAGGCGTCTTATGATAAACCAAAATTCAAACAGAATTTTGGAAACTCTAACAGTCATGGACCCAAAAAGATATGGGTACTAAAAGACAAAATCATCTATGTTGCAGATATTTTTAACAACAAGGTTGAAACACCAGTATTAACACCTGGGCTCTGGATGCTCTCTACACATGGAGGAAAAAAAGCTTATGTTCCAAAGCCCTGAATTTAAAAGATTCGTAGGTTTCAGAGGCAATCAGAAACAATAGGTTATTGGCTCTGAAACTATTGGAAACCGGAATGAAAACACAACATAAAAAGCTCTCTATAGAATCTCAGATGTATCTAGAAGAGGATGTCACGACTTTTCAAGCAACTTTTGTCAGAGCAAGCCAAATAAAGTCTTTACCACTTTTTGATTCTTGACAAAAAGGGGGAGAATGCACAATATTTTGACTCTATCAGAAGCCATATCAAAAGATCTTCAGGGAAGTATTTTATTTTCTCGTTAGCTGAGTATTATACTCAGGGGGAGCCTTTTAATTTTTGTTCTTTATATTCCATTAAAATATATTAGTTTTTGTCATAATCAAAAAGGGGGAGATTGTTAGAACATAATTCAGTTCTACATCCCAGTTAGAGTTTTGATGATAACAAACACATGATATAAAGAACAAATATGCTCGCTAATAAAAGTATCTTTACTTGTAGGAAGTTCTGATGTGAAAAAGATGTTCTTATGCAACTGGAAGTTCTGCCACAACATCACTAGAAGTTCTGATTATGCGAGCATAGAAGTTGAGAGTATCGTGATAAATTCAGACGCATCAAATCTGTGTGACACGCTTATATGAAGAAGTTCTATTACAACTTCTGAATGCACCAGCACTGTGAAACAAGATCTCTGATACTCTGATTTGCAAAGTTCTGATACAAGTTGTAAAGGACTCTCAACGGTAATATTCATCCTCTGATGTGAGAAGCTCTAAAGCGTTACAATTCCATCAATACAATATCATAAGCAACGGCTACAAACAGACAAGGATCTCCTAGTTTGGAAAGTTCATTAACGCGTATTATGGACATACCAAAAGTATCTTCTTATGTCACTATTGCATGGCCTATATAAAGCAGACAAGAAGAAGATTTCTGGTGATGAACCACTGCGTACAAAAGAAGAAATCATGTGAAGCTACAGCAACGCAACAACTCATTCATCCTTAAACACTCATACTTAAACTGTGTAAAACATCACTGCTAGTGATACTGTTTATTAGAAACCCCATTGTACACATTTATTCAATTAACTATTTAGTGAATTTCCTTGAGAAAACCGGGTTGTGGTTTTGGACTCAAGAAGACTTTGGCAGTTGTCAAAGTAGATTTGTAATCAAGATTGATTAGTGAATTAAGACCTCGTTGGAGAGAGGCGAAATCACCTTGGCGGGTGGACTAGAGTAGTTTGAGTTCAAACGAACCAGGATAAAAATAAACGTGTTCTTTACTGCATTGATTTTTAAGATTCCAATTCAAACCCCCTTCTTGTGTTTTTCACTTCTTCACAAGGTCTTCCTGAAAACCCTTAGATCATTTTATTATTAAAGGATGGTCGCCAGTACGCTGAGTAATTTCACCAAAATGGTAAGCATGGGTGTTTTCTTTGAAGAGGCTGTCAGAGAAGAACGCTTGACAAAAGATGAAGGGACAAAGAAATTGTCATATGGGTTTTCTCAGAAGAAAGAAAGTGAGACAAATGTTGTTATTGGGGAAAGCAAGATTAGGCCACCTAGAAGACATCATTGATACTAGAAACAGGTTGCTCCTGTGACTCTAGTCGTTAATGTAGCACCATCCACTATTTCCTATCAAAGACCATCTCCTCAGGGAAATCAAGGGAAAATTCAGAAGATAAAGGCTTTTGACTCTATTCCAATGAGATATGCAGAGTTACTTCCGGATTTGATTCATAAGAAGTTAGTTCAGACCAGGCCTCTCCCTGATATACCATCACCCTTACCCTGGCATTATAAGGCAGGCCAGACGTGTGCTTTCTATCAAGGAGCCCCAGGATACAACATCGAGAACTATTATCCTTTGAATTTTGAAGTACAAAAGATGGTAAGATCTGGCCTCCTATCCTTTAAAGATGTTGGCCCTAACATGAAAGATAATCCTTTGCCTAAGAATGGATGAGAGAATGCTACAAACATGGTTGCTGGTTGTCCTGGGGACTTCCGGATATTTGATATCAACCGGGTTAGAGGGTGAAACAACAGGATGAAAATCATGAAACAATGAAGTCTCCGTCGAACGTCTTTTATCCCACATGAAGGGAAAGGTAAACATCGAGAAAACATGAGAAGGGAGAAGTCACGGTCTTGCAACCGAGAGATCGAGTAAGGGAGTCTATTACGCGAGGGGAAGGTACTAGCACCCTACACGCCTGTATTACTCTACGGTATCCACTCTTATTGTCTATCTTATGGGTGTGTTCAAACTATGCTTACTGTTTACTATTGATAAGGAATGCATGCAAAAGAAAGGAGAAAAGAATGTAGGGAAAATAAAGTTCTACTCGCTTGGGCCCTACCCCAATGCCTACGTATCCTTTTTGAGGAATCAGAGCTACCGTTGTTCGGCTAACATGTTTTTGTTTGTTTTTTGTTTTTTATGAACAATGTTAATTCCGCCTTCTACCGCAACTCGACCTTTGGAGACTTATGCGTTGGCACATAAGTAAACTAATCATGTCCTTACCTGAAAATGGTTTTAGAGAAAAGGTTCTTGGGCGCACAAAAAGGTTTGAATTTGTTTGTATTTTGTTACCTTTAAAAAGGGTTTAAGTGTGATTAGCATGTTTTATGATTTGCTAAGAAAAAGAGTTTTAGTTTTAGATGCATATGCAAAAGGGGAAGAAAAGAGTCTAAGGGAGACTAGCCTATTTCTAACCTAATGTTATCATATAATGGTAGTCCTAAGGTTTTGATTAATCAAAAGAGATACGTCTACCTAATGTTAGCATGCATGGTTTGCAACCTAAGGTTTAACTTGCGTCCGGGGGGAGCAAGCACGTTCTAAGGGAACATGGTATGTACAAGGATAAAGCAAACAAGATTGAAGAATCACACACATAAAAGAGTAAGGAAAAGAAGAGAAATGCTTTAGCCAAGGGGAGCGTATCACCCGAAACAAACAAGCAGGAGTGGGATTTAAAACAAAAATGTGATGTTCAAAACGACTGAACACCTAACCAAGATATAGGAGATCGAGGTAGGCGACAAAAGACAATATGAACAATCATAGAGTATTAACATCGGCCGATGCAAACTCCTGACAAAGAATGGGGGTTCGATTGCAGAACCATTACCCACTTGACGACTCGATACACAAGAGCTGGCACAACTCCAAAGCTTCATGGTGCGTCACGAGCTAAGGATAACACAGACGAAATTGCGGGGGTTGATTGCTAACCCTCCCTGCTCGCCTCCTTTTGAGGACTTCAATAAGTGATATGGAAAAGTGCAGGAACAAATATAAACACACCTGCAGGATACCTACTCAAAGGTAGGGTTTTAAACAAACCACACACAAGTAGCAAACAAAATACACGCAATGCAGAATTTCCCAAAACGGGTCTTTAAATAAACCAGAGGGGTTCCTGACATGATCAGCAACAGAGACCCCCGTCATACACCTCTATTCCTACTTCTCATAGCATCAGAAAGCAGTAGATCCCTAATTCTCGTGATCTCTAGAAAAACAATAAAGAAGTATGATAAATTACGAAAATGAGGCACAAAATAAAGTTGCGATGATAACGAACGGAGAAGGTCCGTTGCCTCTTCAAAATCACGCAATAGATAAGAAAACTCTACCAAAGATTCTTTACGTGAGTGATCAAAGAATTAGTCTCCAAGCATTCCATATTGCAAAAGTTGTATCAACATACTATCACAAAATATTAGCTAAAAATGACAATGAAAATGACTATTAAACATAAAATAATAGAAAAATCTAACAAAATTCTAAAGAAATCTAAAACATTCTACTATTTTCTAGGATTTTTCACATAAGGAATATAAAAAAGAAATCAAATTCTATTCTAATATATTCCCAATTGGTATTTTTTTTGTTATCTCCTAAAATTCACTAATTCTATTAGCTAAAAAATTGATAAAAAGGAATTAAAGAATAACCTAAAGACTATGAACAAGGGGGTGTAGAATCAGGGGTAATAATACAAATAACTCAATTGATGCTAACCCAATCTGAATGAGTCCATTAGCCATTTTTTGTTCCATTGTAATTCAGGCTTCCAAAAATCCCGTGGTATGGGGTTGAGAAGAATGAATTTTGGCCCATCCTCAACTGCATCAACAAGCTAATCACAATTTTTATTATTGAATAAAAAAATATAGTATTGAAAAAATAACACGTTATTTAGAAAAGGGTTAGGGTCCGTGTAACACGGTGGGAGAACTGACTTGGGTGTTTTGCGTTTGATCGCAATTGTTGCGGATAGCAAGAGTCGCCACCGAATTTTCTTTTATCCAATAAAAGAAAGGGTGAAAATAACAAGAAATACCTTTGAGATTATTTTCTTGAGTTCGGAGGGTAGATTATGAAAAGGGAAGGTGTTAGCACCCTTTTCATCCATAGTTATCTTTGGGCTCTTAGTTTCTTGCTAGATCATTACTTTTTCTTGAAAATGTGCTTGTGGTGTGGGTTTTGAAAGTATTTTAAAAACGTCTTTGTAATGGTTCTCGTATCTATAAGAATGCGTACAAAGTTTTGTTTGGAAAATAGTTCAAAGATGTGTTTGTGGAATGTGTTTTTGAAAAGTGTCTTTGTAATGGTTCTCGTCTCTATAAGAACGCATACAAAATCTTTGTCTTTTGGAAATGTTTCAAAATGAAAGTGTGAGTGTATAAAAATATTTTTTTTTGTGAGCAAGCGAGCAACTAGGAGCATCCTACCTAATCAAAAGGTCTTAAACGTTCTTTTCCTCCCCATTTAAATGTTGCTATCTTATCATTGATTTGGTAAGAAGCCCCATCATTGGATGTGAAGGGACGGGTGTGGGTCATCGTATAGTCATGATAGCAATATTGTGATATATCTTAGCATTTCTCTTGAGGGACTAAGATCATTTGTAAGGCAACATTCGAAGCGTCATCGAGGGACTATGATCTTGTATTTTTTATATTGTTTTTGCTAAGACACCTCACATGCATAACATGACCATTTTTCATAAGGCAACAAGTGGAGTTAACCCTAGAGATGCAAGTGTGCAAGTGTTTGAATTTCATGCTTGGTTTATCTTGGATTAGTATTTTCTAAGATTGATTTTATCTTCCCATACAAATCCTACTCTTTAGAATTTATATTAAAGCGATAAACTGTGGAAAGTAAATATCCTACACTATTACAATCACTTGGGGATGGGGTGTACAAATTTACGAATGGAGGTTGCAAGAAATTAAAATCCTAATTATCTATTACAGCCATATTGAAATAATGTACAAGAATTGTAATGTAAAAATAGATTTGTTTTGTTTTGTTAAGAGAAGAAATACATTTTCTTAAGGAAATGTTTTTAGTCTTTTTGTTTTTTTCTTAAAGAAATAAAGAAAAGCATATAAAGTATTTTTTGGTGTTTTTGATTAATGAAAATAAAGGTGATGATAAAAATAATAAAAGAATAAGAGTTAAAGTCAGCGTGTTGCCAAAATAAGAGAGAGCAGAAGTTCTAACTCGGGCACGCTGCAAATCAGAAAGAAAATGTTAGCAGAAATGGGGAAGGCCAAAAGTTATGGATCCGGACGCCCTAAAGTTCTGGGGTTACTGAAAACAAAAGAAAGCCTAGAAGTTCTGATTGCTGAGAGAGCCTAGAAGTTCTGATGCAATTGGAAACCTAGAAGTTCTAGTGTTACTGGAAGGCTAGAAGTTCTGGTTGTTGACATAGCCTAAAAGTTCTTATGCAGCTGGAAACCTAGAAGTTCTAGTGTTACTGGAAGGCTAGAAGTTCTATTAATGGGTAAGTGAAGTGACGCTGCTGTTGGATGAGAATATCTAGAAGTTCTGGTCTAGGAGTACTGTTTTGACAAACAAAGGGGGTAAAAATGTTAAGAAATAAACATAAAAGATGCTTCTGGGGCTAGAACCCAGGACCCTTAACACTAATGCCTTGTGTGCGCGCTCACTACCACTGGGGTGGCTGTACATCCGATATTAGAAGAAAAAACATAAACATATATTACAAAGTAAGTTTTGATGATGAACTTCATCTTCTTCTTCATGCTAGCCAGAGTATCTGCAACTTAGTCATTTCTCAACAAAAAAATGGAAAATGAAAACATAGAAGTTATGGCAAATTTCATCATGGTTTCAGAAATATAAAGCATCAAAACTATAAACCAGAAGCAAGCATGAATTTTGCTAATCCTAATTCTGAACCTTAATTTTCTTAAGAAGTTCTGATCTAAAATTCTCTCTACTTAGACCATATAAATGAAATATATAAATATGTACAGATTCAGAGCCATGATGTCTACATTGTGTCTTTGAAATTGCAAGCCTAACAATGCCTAAGTAATGCGATGAAAATCAGAAGAAACTTACCTTGCTGCTAGAAATTGTGCTGTGAGTTAGAGCCTGGTTCAGATTGATGTGATGTTCTGGTCAGCTTCCTCAAGTTCTCAGAAAAGCTAAAGAAACCCTTTGCTTGAGTTATGGATGGTTGGAATGCTCTAGATCAGTCAAGATGCAAAGTTCTGATTTTTGGAATGGAGATTGGTGGAGATTGTATTACAGTTTGAAAATAGAAGTTGGTAAAGCTTCTACGTGTATACCACAAACTGTGTGGATGATTTGGCCAAGAAACTCACAAGAAGAATTAGAGTTTTGATGCAAAAATCAGAACTAGCAGGTTTTGTGTTTGTATGGCAGTTTCAGGTTCTTGGGAATTTTCAACAAGGTTTCAGGGCTTTTTTCAATCCTTTCTCAGTTTGCAAATGAGGTTTAATTTATAGGAAAATGATTTAGAAGCTTGGAGAAGTCAGGAGTACAACCATCATGTGTTAGATTGTTGACTTGTTTTTTAAGCAAGTTTAGACAAGCATGGTTTCAAGGCAAGCTAGGGTGGTTAGCAGCTTTAAACACGCCTAATCTGAGTTTGTAGGCATGATTTATGGGTAAGTACACTCAGAAACTAAGTAAAGTATGGGCTCTAAATAAACTTTGTACAAAAGTTTGCTTTTCAAGGACAACAGTGGTACTTTTACGCCACACGTGGGAAGATCTTTTAGATAAAGGCTTAAACACTAGGATAAAGACTCAAAAGTTGGTGTAAGCATTAAATTGTGATGAGATTTAACAAACAAGAAGGCATGCAACAGTTACCTGTGATACAGTTGCAGAACCGACAGTTTAATACTGGTTTTTGTTTTGTGTTCGCAAATTTCGCGGTAAGTAAGAGTCGCCACCGACTTTTATTTCATCCAACAAAGGAAAGGAAAAAAGAACAGAAAAAACCTTTTCGAGAGTTTGAGTAAGGGGGGTAGATTATAGAAAGGGAAGCTGATAGGACCCTTTCTATCCATGGTTTTCCATGGGCTCTTAGGTACTTGCTCATTTTGAAATTGCTTGTGTATGCTTTGCGAAAAGTTTTATTTAACTTCGTGATAACTCTTGTATCGGTCCTCAAGAGTGTGACGAAGTTGTTTTGAAAAGTGTTTGTGTGAAAGAATTTTTGTTTTGAGAAAGTACTTAAGATGTTCTACCAACTCGAAAAAAATATTGTTCGTTCTCGTGTCTTTTAGACAGCGCTATCCCACTATTAAGGAGTAGGTAGCCCTATCGTTGGAGTTTTAAGGGACATTCGAAGGGACGAAATTGTCACTGAAGGGACTATCATCATAAGATCATTTCTCGTGGGCAACTCGAGGGACAATGAGGGACTATGATCTTTATGACGACTTTGAATTGCGGGTCTTTGCTAAGATATCCCTATGTTCGAGGGACATGACCATTGTTTCCGAGGCAACCAAGTAAGGCAAACCCTAGGAGTGAGCATGTGCATATGTGCTTTTTTCCAGTTAATTATCGTTGCATAATTAGGGTCATCTACCTTTTTTATCATTTTATCTTTCGCATACAATCCTAATGTCCATACATCTAGCAGTTTAATAGTTGCGGAAATTAAAAGCGAAAAATAAAATCTACGCTATTACAAGGCTTTTGGGCAGATACACAAATATTTGACTGAAACAATTGTGAAAATTCGAAATCCTAATTAATCTATTACAAACTTGAAACAGTTACAATAATTTGAATTAAAAGAAACTAAAGGCGCGCGCGACGAATTAAATACGAGAATAAAGTGTAAGTCCTAAAAAATCTAATCAATTAAAGAGAAAATATTTTTTGTATTTTATTGAGAAAATTAAATATTTGTGAATTAAACCTAATTTTTCTAATTAATTTTAATTATGAAAACAATTAGGTCAATATCATTAAATTAATTAATTTCCCAAAAAAACTAATTATAATAAAAAAAACCTAATTCTACATTTTCGTGATTTTATATTTTTAATAAAAAAAACAATGATTTTTTTATGTTGTCAAATGATTAAATAAATAAAACAAATAAAATAATAAGTAATAAAAAAAGAAAATAAAACTGGGCCTGATGTTGTTAGCACTCCAGGGGGGTGTATGGCTGAATTGCTAAAGCCCTGAAGGATAGGCCCAATTGTCCAACGCCTGATTTAGTGGGGCTTCCTTCTGAGGGTGCACCATGCGCTGCTCTCCACTGAGTGCTAGATCTGGATCTGAGGATGATCCACTGGCTGGATTTGTAGGGTGTATGTGTTGTACCCCAATTTTTGCCCTTAAGATTCCCCTATCATATCATGTCAACTTGATCATAACAAAATCACATTAGGGTTGGTTCTTGCTCTTTTTTCTATCTCCTATCTTTAAGTTTGCTCTTGAGGAATCTCTAAGCACCTTAGTTGTGTATTTTGTATATGCATTGATAATTAACCTCTAACCAAAATACAAAAAATATTTGTCTTTGTCTTTGCAAAATTGTGTTTTGTAGGTACCGAGTCGAAGCATCCAACAAATAAGGTTTTCCGGTATTATTTCCCTAAAAATCTCTTTTTGCAAAGAAAAATAAAAATAATTAAAATTTTTTTTCTTTCATTTTTTTTTTGTTTTCCTGTACAATTTATTGCTCCCATAGTGCAATCAATTGCACAGTGTATTGTGCACAACCTTTGAAAAAAACTTTGTTTTCAGCCTTCAAAAATAAAAAAAATTTCAATATGTGTCGACACATACGTGTTATGTGTCGACTCATCCTGCTTTGTATAACTAGCATGTGTCTACACATACATGTTATATATCGACTCATGCAAATTGATTGATTCTGTATTGTGTCGAAAAGCAGCTTGTATCAATCCATAGAGGCTTGTGTCGAACCCATGCAAAGCAATCAATTTTGTATTGTGTCGAAAGGCAGCTTGTATTGATCCATAGAGGCTTGTGTCGAACTCATGCAAATTGATTAATTCTGTATTGTGTCGAAAGGCAGCTTGTATCAATCCATAGAGGCTTGTGTCGAACTCATGCAAATTGATTGATTCTGTATTGTGTCGAAAGGCAGCTTGCATCGACCCATAAAGGCATGTATCGACTCATCCTGTTTTGTATAACTAGCATGTGTCGACACATACGTGTTATGTGTCGACTCATGCAAACTGTTTGATTCTGTATTGTGTTGAGATAGTAGAATGTGTCGATACATAGAGGCTTGCGTCGAATCATGCTGTGTTATACAACTAGGATGTGTCGATGCATACGACTCTTGTGTCGACACATAGCAGCAAAATACATGTGTTTTTTTGAAAAAAGCCAGCAATTTCAAAACTGTCATCTTTTTGGCTCCAATTTTTCTGCATAATTTGAAAATTACATCATTAATTCAATTTTTGGCTCCAAGAATCAATTACCAAATTACCACTAATCCCAATCCTAAACTCTATAAATAGAACCCTCATCTCATTCAAATTTCAAGCTTTTGATAGCCAAATCCACCTTGCTAAAAAATCTCTCAATTCTCTCCATCTACCAAATTCACTCAAAGCTCCATTTTCAAAAAGTTAGTAAGCTTTACATTGAAGTTTACTAATCTTTGAGCTAAACCTTCATCCAAACACTTTTTCTTCATCAATTCTCTACATCCAAGCTTTAGTAATTGATTCTTGTGGTTGAATTGAAGCAAATTCTAGAAGTTGTTTGATAATTCTCTAATTCTACCTTTGGTAAGTTGGATCATCATCTTTCACAATGTGATCTTATGTGGATTTCTGGTTTTGATTCATTGAGCACTGTTTTATGATTCCATTAGTGCTATTTTCTCATAATTTGATGTAATTTTCACGCTCAGTTGGATCCATGATCATAAGGTGTTTGATGAAAAGTTGGAACAAGAATTTGATCCTTGAGATGCTGTTTTTGACTGATTTTAACAGGTTGCAATCAATTGTTGTAACATTGCAATTGTTTGTCACAGAAAGTTGATTTGAAAAAAAACTGCACTGATGCAATTGGTAGCTGTTGAAGCACAATTGATTGCAACAATGTCGAAAATACTTTTTCTGCCTTATTTTGGGGCTGTTTCGACTCAAATACTTTTTTCTGCCTTATTTTGGGGCTGTTTTGACTCAAATATTTTTTCTGCTCACTCTCTTTGATGGATAATTTGGATTGCAATTTTAAATTTCCAATTTGTCTTTAAACTCAATGGACTTTTTGATGTAGATGAAGTTGGATAAATGTTCATCAATTCAAATCTACCTAAGAGTGAATTATTTAATTCATTTTTGGTGCTTTGGATTAATGATATGTTTAGTGCTTTAATCTATCTAGAGGAGTGGTTGAATTTAAAGATGAAAGAATTTTGAAATGGTGATCCAAATTAGCTTATCATTCCTCTCCCTCTTCATCTTATCCCTTTCTTTTTTAATTGTGCTACATGTTAAGGGATGGTGATCCCTATATCATTTATCCAAACATGAAGTACATGGATTGCTATTGACCGACCTCAAAATAGGTGCGACTTCTACATAAGTCCACTTACGATTGCTTAACATAACGCTAAATTTTTGTCCCGATTCGAATAAATGATCATTCGTGGCCCAAACTTATGATTACAAGCCCAAGTATGTTAATTTGATATCTTTGATCCAATAACCTTGAGATTCATTGTGTGGAGGCTTTGGTTCTACCAATCCTCTAATGGATCTACAACACTTTTGGTCAACGCGGATCACTTAAACATCGTTGATCATTAAATGTTACTTTTGAGGATTCTAAAATGGATGATATACTTGACAAAAAGCAAATGCAACATGTTGTGTGGAGGCTTTGGTTCTACCAATCCTCTAGTGAGTTCCAAATGCAAGTTTCAAGATGGTCATCCAACTAACCACTAATTTCTAACAATTGACTTTACTTTATGCTTTTATTTTCTATGCTTTATGTACCATTTAATTTAAGCATTTACATTTCATGCCATTTATTATTTTTGCTCACTTGAGCATTTACTTTTATGTAATTTTTATTTTGCTCACTTTATATTTTGTTTTCCTTTTAAAGACACCTAATAATCAACATGAACCATAAAAATCTTTAATGATACTTGGACTATTTGGTTACTATCCTTGGCATTATGGATTATTGGACTTCTTGGACTTAGGATTAGAGACCTTGGCCTATCTTGGAGACTTTGTGACTTTATTTGATATTTTGTTTGGAGTTCTTGAGGTTTACCTCAAGACATTGGGTTGTTTGTTTGTTTTGTGTGCAAGTTATTATGATTACATACTTTGTTTGTAATCTGGAATTCACCCGTATACAGCCGTTACTCTGCCCAATTTTTGTGAAGACTTAATACACTTGAAGTTTGGTTCTCTCAAGAGGTCTAGTATCTTTGCTTTGCTTGGTTTCAATCCGAAGAATGAGAATTCTATATTGACTCATAATGTCAAGTATTGGCTTCTTGTTGGTTAGATGGTTCTTATCCCTAGCTTTTACCTTATGCTTTAGGATAGTCTCTTCATCTCCTCCCATCTTCTTTAATTTCAAAAATCTTCTCCCTCCTTTTAAAAGCTCTTCTTATTTCTAAACTTGAAACACTTTCATAATAAACTTGGACTTAGGTCCATGCATTTTCAAAACATCTTCATAAATAAATTTCAATCAATATATTAATACCTTGACATTTTTGTGAGAAGACTAAAAGTCAATCAATCTCATTTCAAACCATTTTTGCCACTTTGGCTTTTTACTTTAAAAACTTTTCTTAAAAGATTAGACTCTTGTCAATCCTTGTAGTGATGCAAACAACTATAGTTCTACAATATGTAGTAAAGAGAGATATTTTCCACTTGGGTGTCGAGTGAGGCATTGTTGATTTTAAAATCCAAGCCATATCCTCCACTTTGAGATGATGCAAATTCTCCTTTCTCATGATTGTGGGTAGTAAGTATGTTTTCCACACGGACAATGACGATGATGTCTTATCTCATAAAATTAACCAACACACTTGTGTTTCAAATTTTTAAAAGAGGAACTACGTGTACCCTGATCCCCTATTGCACGAAAGGTGGTACGTAGGCACTAAAGGTTCGCAACCGCGGCGGGTGCAAAAATCATAAAAATATTTCTTTTCTCACCTCCACCATCCATTTTATATACAACACATTTTTATAACCAAAATATACAGATTTTTGAAAGAGGTTCTTGCGGAGTACCGTAGATGTTTAGGGTTCTAATACCTTCCCTTTGCATAAACAACCCCCTTACCTTGAATATTTCCCCCTTTTTTGGGTTATTCGCTCTTTTCCCAGTCCTTTGGAAACAATAAAGCGCGGTGGATATTTTTATTTTGATTTGTATAAAGTCTAGTCAATCCAATGACTTAGTCTTGAACATTTCTACCGCTACAGAAAAATGGCGACTTCACTAGGGAATCAAGATTGATCTCTTGCTGGTCCATCCCTAAGTGGGTTGAGCCTATCTTTGTTTATATATGTATATGTGTTATTGTGTTTATGTGTTATATTTTGTATATATGTTTGTCTGGATTTTCCTGGTTTACAGGGTGCTTGGTGATTACTCATAAGTCCTATACCCGGACTTGGGCAAACTTTAAGATAGGACGGGTGGTATAGTCATGTTAACTTTGACGGAGTAATCCCAAAAAAGGAGGCATGAGATCCCTCACTCAGTGGAGGCCCCTTTGACTGTAGTGCCGTTTACCGAGTAATCGAGAAGACGTACTGCTTTCGACCTGGGAGCCTGCTGAAGCTGAGGACCGTAGATTACCTAACCCATCTTGGCCTTTTAGGTGTAGTGCGGAAGCTATGACGGAGTAATCCGGAAATAGTTGTCACGCGATACTATGCTCGGACGAGTCTTTCTTGAGAATATTACTAATTACCGAGTTAATCGAGAAGTTGGTAATATCCGAAGGAAGGATGTAGACTCTGGGAACCTCTTAGAACTTTGTTCGGCAGGTGATAAATTTTTAGACCAATACCTTATGGGTAGTACCTTCGGCCTCATGCTCGTGACGTTGAACCTATGAACCCTATATGTGTTATCTTGTGTGTGATTGTTGCATCATGCATCCATGCACTCATAAGCATCTTTTGAAGAAAACGATATTTCAAGGGATTTAAAGGTTGACTATTTGTGAATATCTCAGGTACTTTTAAACCATGGATTCTGGAAAGAGAAAGACCGGGAAATACAGTTTCAAGGATCCTAAGATAGATGAGTTGATCAGTCTAATTCCCGAGATCGAGTGTTCTGCAGACTTTCGGAAGAAGTATGGATCTATTATTCCTCTCATGAAGCTGAAGATGAAGGATGGTTTTCTCTCAACTTTGGTCCAATTCTATGATCCGGTGTATCACTGCTTTACTTTTCCCGATTATCAGTTGATGCCTACACTGGAGGAGTATTCTCATCTATTGGATTTACCTGTTACCGATCGTGTTCCTTTTATCTAGAAGAGATGCAGCTTGCTTTGGTTAGGATGCAACAGGAAAGGGATGTTTGGAAGAACAAGTTCCAGACTTTAGAGAGTTCCTACAGAGTAGACCTGAAGGAGAAAGATGATTTGATCGAGATCCTTGAGAGTCGAGTTGTGGAGTTTATGGAGAGGCAAGGAGATTTATTTTCTCCTAAGCCTCAAACAGGTGTTGATTATTCACTTCCTGCTTCAGATGATTGGAAGGAGGTTGACATCAGACATGTGGAAGAAAACCAGAGGTTGAGGGCTCAGATTGTCAGGCTCATAGGGAAACGCCAGTGTACAAATTGATTTCCATTAGTTCCTCTTCTCAGGATTTTAGATTGTATTTTCATCTTGTACTTGGGATCATTGAAACTTGTAACCCATTTTGAAGTTATTATAATAAAAGTTTTCAGTATTTCAAATGCGTTCTTATTTTGATGTTTGCAATATGTCTATAAACGTTAAATCCCTTGAAATATTAAATGATAAAGTAAAAATAATCATATGCATTGCATATCATGCATCATATTATACATATTTCTTGTATTTGTTATGCATATCCAGGTGTCTTACCCAGCTTCTTTACTTCACTCAACAAGCTGACTCATCACTACAACACTCAGACTAATTTCAAAAAGACGATGGACAACTTAGAACAGGAGAATCACGAGCTACGCGAAGAAGTTTCTACTTTGAAGGCTGGCTTGGCTAACTTGACTACTCTGATGGAAGCTCTGGTGGTTGCTCAAAATCAGCCACCGAGTGTTCAACCTCAACCTACAAGGGCAAATGTTGAAGTTCCTACTGTTCCTGTATCCGCTACTCCGACTGTTGTTCAAAACCGTATGCCTCAGGGTTATCCATGGGGAATGGCAGAGAATTTTGCACCTGAAGGTTTCAATCTTGGCCCTCAAGATGCTCCAGTGGTTCAAAATGTTGTTACTCCTGCACCTCCTGTGGTGCATACTGTTCCTGCTGCACCTCCTTCGGTGAATTTGGTTTCGTTTGTTAATGAAGATATGTGTCGTCCTTTCCCTCCGCCGAGTGAAGACTTGGGTCTTTATGACATAATGGATGATTTCCAAGAGCAGTTTGATAGAATGCAAAGAGAGATGAAGGCTCTTAGGGGAAAAGAGATATTTGGGAAGAATGTGAATGAGCTGTGTTTGGTCCCGAATGTTCAAGTGCCTGCTAAGTTCAAGGTCCTGGAATTTGGGAAGTACAAGGGCAACACTTGCCCTCATGCTCACTTGGTGATGTACGTGAGGAGAATGTCTACCCACACTGATGATCAGCGTCTGCTGATTCACTTTTTTCAGGATAGTTTGGCTGGTGCTGTTTTGAAGTGGTATATGAGTTTGGACAGCGCCAACATCCATACTTTTAATGATTTGGGAGAAGCATTCATTAAACAATACAAGTACAATATGGATATGGCGCCTGATCGTGACCAACTTAGGGCCATGGTTCAGAAAGACAGAGAATCGTTCAAAGAGTATGCACAGAGATGGTGCGAAGTGGCTGCACAAGTGATTCCTCCCATGGAGGAGAAAGAAATGACTAAGATTTTTCTGAAGACGCTAGGCGCTTTCTACTACGAAAGGATGGTGGCGAGTGCGCCAAGTGACTTTACTGAAATGGTGGGAATGGGTGTCCGTTTAGAGGAAGCTGTCCGTGAAGGTCATTTATCTAAAGACGGGGACTCTTCAAATGGTTCTAAGAAGTATGGTGATAATTGTTCCTAAAAGAAAGAGCAAGACTCCTACGCTATACTTCGTGGTAGGAAAGGAAGATATCATAATAGGAATCAAAAAGTTGCTTCTGTGACTCCAGCCGTCAATGTGAATCCAACCGCTGTTGCATATCAGAGGGAACCTCAACAAGGAAATCAAGGGCAATGTCATCAGAGGAAAATGAGCTTTGATCCAATTCCAATGACATACATAGAGCTGTATCCTTCTTTGTTGAAGAAGAATCTGGTTCAAACTCGAGCTCGACCAATTGTTCCTGAAAAATTTCCAAGAGGATATAAGGCTGACGCTTCCTGTGCCTTTAACCAGGATGCTCCTGGGAACGACTTAGAAGATTGCTTTGCTTTGAAGGTCGAAGTTCAGAGGTTGGTCCGAAGCGGTATCTTGTCATTTGAGGACATTGGCCCTAATGTTCAAAACAATTCGTTAGCAGGGCATGAATGAATTTCTGTCATCGATAGTTCCAAAGCTTGGGAAATGTTTCCTTCAGCGCAAGTCCAGATAAGAGAGTCATCTTATTTTATTAGCATTTTTACTGATTTCTCATTTGTAATTTTTCTTGTTTATCATTGCACTGTTTGCATGTAAGAACTTGTTTACATTTGAATGTTTAATCTTAATATGATGAGTATGTTTGTCTTGAAGAAATTAATTCGTTTCACTCATATTTGTTTTCAATTTTAAATTGATTTATGATACCAACTTGTTACCCATTATCTTTCCTAGGCAGAGATTGGGAGGAGGATGATGATATTAAAACACAAATTTTCTTGTTGTATGCTTTTGGATAAAACCCTGTTGACGATGTACAGGCATTGTTTCAAATCCACAAACACCGGAGATATAAGGGAGTGAAACCTTTGTTAACCCCTTTGAGCCTTGAAGTAGGAGTTTCTTTTTCTATTCAGAAAAAACCCTCATTTTTTTAACCCGGGGCAGGGTAGTGTTCAGTTAATCTGATTGAGTATTCAGATCTCATCAAGAGTGCGCATCTAAGGATACAACAATGGTTATCCCTCAAAAGTTTGAGAAAAATTCAAAACTACAATGTTTAATCTCCGCATATCAGTAGTGTGCATCAAAAGAAGATGTTATCTTAATGGCTATCTCTCGCACACCAGGAGATCAGCAGATGACGATACAACAATGGTTATCTTCCATCTACCCAGAAATAGGGCAGTCACAATTCTTCCAACTAGTCACAAGTGACTCGAAGTCACGCGACATGTTCAAAAGAAAAAAAGATGACATGAATAAAAAAATCATGATGAAAAAGAAAGAGACAAAAGCCCCGCTAAGTCGGGACTTGAAAAAACAAGTCGCTTAGGCAAAAGTCAGGGCATCCCGCTTCACTTCAGAGTCAAAGTCAAAAGGAATTTGTCCATAAGGAAAGGAAGAAATAGAAATACTAAAATGCGATAAAGGATTACAATGTGAAATCCTCAGCAAATAATAGAGTCGCGTGACAAGAAACCTAAAAGAAGCAGGAATGAGTGACTTGCATGTCCAAAGAAAACCTTGTTTTATTCCTCAACCATCTCGAAATTTCTTTTGAGAGATGAATGTTCGTGTCAAGTTAACTGAACTTAGGACTGAAGAACATCATGAAGGGGGTGGGCACCAAATATTTTTGAGCCTTAAATCTTTTTTTTCTAAAACTATGAACCAGGCCACGTTACAACCCTCAAAATTCCTAATTGAAACATGGTTTATTTCGAAAGCATACTCCAATGAGATAGTGTTTCCTGACTCCCATTAATTTTGATAAATTATCGTGATTGGTATCATATTTCTTTTGTTATCTTTCGTACAAAAAATCCATGTCGCATCCTGGCCAGTGATTCGTTCACAAGATTTTGCGACATCTTTTCAAATAAAATCTTCAAGACTTACATAATTGTTGCATTAGAATTTTCATTCTTAGAATAAACATTTTCTGCTTGTAAAACAACTGCTTGATATCATGAAAGTTTACATTTGAGTATCAACAAAAGGCATGTTGCCTAGAAGAGTTGTGGAGAAAATAGGATGCAACATTCAGCCAATCTAGGGAAGTTACGTCAAGATTCTACAAATCTCTAGAAGTCATTTGATCAGAAATGTTATCCTAAAAGCACATAGCTAAGGACAAGTTATGAAAGTTACCTTGATCAACCCGATAAGCTTGGGACACCAGATTTGTTTCCAAGGGCATATCCAGATTTTGTCAAGATAACTGCTATGTCTACCCCAAGCTGAGAACCTTCCTCAAGTTGTGTTATGGTGTTGGGTTCATAAATCCCATTTTTTTCAATCTTGCTGCAGACTTCTTCAGCTGAGTGTGATTCTTTACCCAGCCAGGTGGTGATCAAACGGAGATTAAAAAGAGCTATGAAGCCTTTTCTCATTTGATGGAGTTCTTTCTCCATTTTTATTGATATGGAATATCTTGTAGAGCAGTGCTTTCTCCTGTTATGACATTATTGTTGTTATGTGCTCTCTGAGCAGCTAGACAAGGGAAATATTTAAGAAATGTTAAAATGGTTATCAACTTTTTGGGTTTTCTCCCCCCAAGTGTTGGGTTTGATTTAAAATCCCCATAATTTTGACTTCTATGATGTTAACTTCTTGATTCCCCATGAAGGTTTTTCTCACGTATTTTGCTAGTATGCGCATGATCTTTGTATGTTTCTCAGGTAGTTAAAGACGACACCAATTGGTGTAAGGTGCAGTATTGGGTTTGTGATCCCATTGTCCCCAGTCAAGTCTTGGTTCATTTTTGATTTTGGGTTTGCATGGTCAGAAGCCTCCGTCCCAGATTCCCCAGCGAAGTTTCCCTCATATGATGAAAGGTTTTATTCCCTTGGTGTGCTAAGATATCGCTCTTTTTGCAGTATTGGCATTAGTGTTGACTTCTTGATTTCCCAGGAAGACTATAACAGGGCATATTTTGTTGGAATAGGTTTGTATGATATGAAGACTCAATCCAATATTCTCCAGTGAAGGCCTCGTTTATTTGATAGAAGTCCTTTATCCCCAAAGAAGTTGGTGCAATAATTACTCTCGAAGAACACGTATCTCCGGTTTCCCCAATGAAGAACGTATCTTGGTTTCCCCTTGATGATGTGGTTTTGACCTCCCCAATGAAGTCAGCATAAAGTCCCCAGTAGATGTCTTGATGATGAAGCATTGTCTCCCTTAGTGAAGTCTGTATGTTTTTCCTCCTTCAAAGTGGGTCTGAATTCCCCAGTGAGGTTTGATTGTCTCGGCGTCAGTCTGCTTTAATTGAGGCTGGTCTTGCAATCTCCAGTAGGCATGTTGCTTTTGAAAAACTGGTTTCTCCGATGAAACCGGAAGAAAGATGTTCTATCTCGATATCTGTTTGATTTAGCTACTTCCGGATTATGTTTCTCCTCAGTGAAGTTATGACAGGAAATAGGTTTGGTTTCCGTAGTTGCTTTTACCTTTCTTGGATTGATCTTTCTGGTTGAAGTTTAGCCCAATGTTGTTGGTACATAAGGCGGTTTTGTTTGTTTGTACTGATTATGTATCCTTTTACCAGCATATGCACGATATCACTCATACATTCATACATGTATCATGCATTGCTACAAATCATTTTTTATTGACATTGTGTTCTAACCTTCCTGCAGCGCTCCTTGCTTAGGTGGATTTGGTTTTCCCTCTTGAGTTTATTTCTCAAAGGATGTATCTTCATTGGCCGTCTTGCTCCAGTTTGTTTCTAATTGGATTCGTGGTTGCATGACGATATTATTTACTTTGGATTTCTGAGAACCTTGAGTTTTGGTTTGTGCATTTATTTTGCACGAGAAGATTTTATCTCCTCAGTAGGAATAACGTGGCATTTCCCCAGGAAGTCATATCTCTTTCCCCAAGAAGTCATATCTCTTTCCCAGGAAGTCATATCTCTTTCCCCAAGAAGTCATATCTCTTTCCCAGGAAGTCATATCTCTTTCCCCAGGAAGCCATATTTCTATCCCCAGGAAGTATTTTCTCTTTGTAATTCCCCTTGACAATGAGTGGAAGTCTCTTTATTTGAGATAAGCTTACATATTACCCTTTCCAGGCAGAGTGCCTTGGTTAAAGAAGAAATTGAAACCCGTTCTAGGTGAAACACCAGAATTTTGGGGAAAACTTGATATATTTTCTTTCTACCTTCAGTGAATGTTGGTAGTACATCGGCAGTGAACATCGGTGTTTCTTATCTTTTTGCTATCATCAGTGAATGTTGATAGTTCATCATCAGTGAACGGCGGTGGTATGATATTCTCTTTCTACATTCAGTGAATGTTGGTAGTACATCGGCAGTGAACGTTAGTATTTCTTATCTTTTTTCTATCATCAGTGAACGTTGATAGTTCATTGTCAGTGAACAGCGGTGGTATGATATTTTCTCTCTACCTTCAGTGAACGTTGGTAGTACATCGGCAGTGAATGTCGGTGTTTCTTATCTTTTTGCTATCATCAGTGAACGTTGATAGTTCATCGTCAGTGAACGGCGGTGGTATGATATTTTCTCTCTACCTTCACTGAACGGCGGTGGTATGATATATTCTCTTTTTACCTTTAGTGAATGTTGGTAGTACATCGGCAGTGAACATCGATGTTTGTTATCTTTTTGCTATCTTCAGTGAACGTTGATAGTTCATCATCAGTGAACAGCGATGACATGATATATTTTCTTCTACCTTCAACTATTGAGTTGGTAGTTTACCGTCATCTGTGAGTCGGTATATCTTTATCTTCTACCTTCAACTATTGAGTTGGTATTTCACCGTCATCTGTGAGTCGGTATCTTTTTGATCTTTTACCTTTAACTATTGAGTTGGTAGTTTACCATCATCTGTGAGTCGGTATATCTTTATCTTCTACCTTCAACTATTGAGTTGGTATTTCACTGTCATCTTTGAGTCGGTATATCTTAATCTTTTACCTTCAACTATTGAGTTGGTATTTCACCGTCATCTGTGAGTCAGTATCTTCTTTATCTTCTACCTTCAACTATTGAGTTGGTATTTCATCGTCATCTGTGAGTCGGTATCTTTTTGATCTTCTACCTTCAACTATTGAGTTGGTAGTTTACCGTCATCTGTGAGCCAATATCTTATTACTTTTCTACCTTCATCCATTGAGTTGGTAGTTCCAAGTTATCTGTCGATCGTTATCATTCTTTACTTTTTCCTAAATATTTGAGCTGGTGCTACCTTATCTCTTCTTTGGGTTTTACACCAATAGAGTCATGTCTTTTGTTCACCAGTGATTTATTTTCCTGGTGGGGAAGCTCCTTTGTTTCTTCATTTTTGTTGAATCCCTAGTGGTGTCTTGCGTCTCTTTAGATTTGTCCATTTGCATTCATAATCATAAGCATTGCATGGCATCTTAGGGACAAAAATAGGGCTTGTTTTATATTTAAGTATCTTCAATCGCGTCGACACGAAGGTTTTTAACCTTCGTATCTCCGGATAGAAGACACTTAAATAAGGGCAGCTGTTGTACCCCAATTTTTGCCCCTAAGATTCCTCTATCATACCATATCAACTCGATCATAACAAGATCACATGAGGGTTGGTTCTTCCTCTTTTTCTATCTCCTATATTTAAGTTTGCTCTTGAGGAATTTCCAATCACCTTGGTTTTGTATTTTGTATATGTGTTGTTTACTAACTTCTAATCAAAATACAAAAAAAATTTGTCTTTGTCTTTGCAAAATTGTGTTTTGTAGGTACGGAGTCAAAGCATCCGACATATAAGGATTTTTGGTATTATTTTCCTAAAATCTCTATTTGCAAAAAAAAAAAAACTCTGTTTTCAGCCTTCAAAAATAAAAAATATTCAATATGTGTCGACACATACGTGTTATGTGTTGACTCATCTTGCTTTGTCTAACTAGCATGTGTCGACACATACATGTTATGTATTGACTCATGCAAAGCAATCAATTCTGTATTGTGTCGAAAGACAACTTGTATCAATCCATAGAGGCTTGTGTCGAACTCATGCAAATTGATTGATTCTATATTGTGTCAAAAGGCAGCTTACATCGACCTATAAAGGCATGTATCGACTCATCCTGCTTTGTATAACTAGCATGTATCGACACATACGTGTTATATGTCGACTCATGCAAATTGTTTGATTCTGTATTGTGTTGAGATAGCAGAATGTGTCGATACATAGAAGCTTGCATCGACTCATGTTGTGTTATACAACTAGGATGTGTCGATGCATACGACTCTTGTGTCGACTCATAGCAGCAAAACACACGTGATTTTTGAAAAAAGCCAGCAATTTCAAAACTGTCATCTTTTTGGCTCCAATTTTTCTGCATAATTTGAAAACTACATCATTAATTTAATTTTTGGCTCCAAGAATCAATTACCAAATTACCATTAATCCCAATCCTAAACTCTATAAATAGAACCCTCACCTCATTCAAATTTCAAACTTTTGATAGCCAAATCCACCTTTCTAAAAAATCTCTCAATTCTCTCCATCTACCAAATTCACTCAAAGCTCCATTTTCAAAAAGTTAGTAAGCTTTGCATTGAAGTTTACTAATCTTTGAGCTAAACTTTCATCCAAACATTTTTTCTTCATCAATTCTCCACATCCATGCTTTGGTAATTGATTCTTGTGGTTGAATTGAAGCAAATTCTGGAAGTTGTTTGATAATTCTCTAATTCTACCTTTGGTAAGTTGGATCATCATCTTTCACAATGTGATCTCTTATGGATTTCTGGTTTTGATTCATTGAGCACTATTTTATGATTCCATTAGTGCTATTTTCTCATAATTTGATGGAATTTTCACGCTCAATTGGATCCATGATCATAAGGTGTTTGATGAAAAGTTGGAACAGGTTGCAATCAATGGTTGTAACATTGCAATTGTTTGTCACAGAAAGTTGATTTGAAAAAAACTGCACTGGTGCAATTGGTAGCTGTCGAAGCACAATTGATTGCAACAGTGTCGAAAATACTTTTTCTACCTTATTTTGGGGCTGTTTTGACTCAAATATTTTTCTGCTCACTCTCTTTGATGGATAATTTGGATTGCAATTTTAAAATGTCCAATTTGTCTTTAAACTCAATGGACTTTGTGATGTAAATGAAGTTGGATAAATGTTCATCAATTCAAATCTACCTAAGAATGAATTATTTAATTCATTTTTGGTGCTTTGGATTAATGATATTTTAGTGCTTTAATCCATCTAGAGGAGTGGTTGAATTTAAAGATGAAAGAATTTTGAAATGGTAATCCAAATTAGCTTATCATTCCTCTCCATCTTCATCTTATCCCTTTATTTTTTAATTATGCTACATGTTAAGGGATGGTGATCTCTATATCATTTATCCAAACATGAAGTACATAGATTGCTATTGACCAGCCTCAAAATAGGTGCGACTTCTACATAAGTCCACTTACGATTGCTTAACATAGCGCTAAATTTTGTCCCGATTCGAATAAATGATCATTCGTGGCCCAAACTTATGATTGCAAGCCTAAGTATGTTAATTTGATCTCTTTGATCCAATAACCTTGAGATTCATTGTGTGGAGGCTTTGGTTCTACCAATCCTCTAATAGATCTACAACACCTTTGGTCAACATGGATCACTTAAACATTGTTGATCATTAAATGTTACTTTTGAGGATTCCAAAATGGATGATATACTTGACAAAAAGCAAATGCAACTTGTTGTGTGGAGGCTTTGGTTCTACCAATCCTCTAATGAGTTCCAAATGCAAGTTTCAAGATGTTTATCTAACTAACCACTAATTTCTAACAATTGACTTTACTTTATGCTTTTATTTTTTATGCTTTATATACCATTTAATTTAAGTATTTTCATTTCATGCCATTTTTTATTTTGCTCACTTGAGCATTTACTTTTATGTCATTTTTATTTTGCTCACTTGAGCTTTTCTTTTTCTTTTAAAGACACCTAATAATCAACATGAACCATAAAAATATTTAATGATACTTGGACTATTTGGTTACTATCCTTGGCATTATGGAGTATTGGACTTCTTGGACTTAGGATTAAAGACCTTGGCCTATCTTGGAGACTTTGTGACTTTATTTGATATTTTGTCTAGGGTTCTTGAGGTTTACCTCAAGACATTCAGTTGTTTATTTATTTTGTGTGCAAGTTATTATGATTACGTACTTTGTTTGTAATCTGAAATTCACCCGTATACAGCCGTTACTCTGCCCAATTTTTACGAAGACTTAATACACTTGAAGTTTGGTTCTTTCAAGAGGTCTAATATCTTTGCTTGCTTGGTTTCATTCCGAAGAATGGGAATTCTATATTGACTCATAATGTCAAGTATTGGCTTCTTGTTGGTTAGATGGTTCTTATCCCTAGCTTTTACCTTATGCTTTAGGATAGTCTCTTCTTCTCCTCCCATCTTCTTTAATTTCAAAAATGTTCTCCCTCTTTTTAAAAACTCTTCTTATTTCTAAACTTGAAACACTTTCATAATAAACTTGGACTTAGGTCCATGCATTTTCAAAACATTTTCATAAATAAATTTCAATCAATTTAATAATACCTTGACATTTTTGTGAGAAGACTAAAAGTCAATCAATCTCATTTCAAACTATTTTTGCCTCTTTGGCTTTTTATTTTAAAACTTTTCTTAAAAGATTAGACTCTTGTCAATCCTTGTAGTGATGCAAACAACTATAATTCTACAATATATAGTAAAGAGATATATTTTCCACTTGGGTGTTGAGTGAGGCATTGTTGATTTTAAAATCCAAGGCATATCCTCCACTTTGAGATGATGCAAATTCTCCTTTCTCATGATTGTGGGTAGTAAGTATGTTTTCCACACGGACAATGACGATGATGTCTTATCTTATAAAATTAACCAACACACTTGTGTTTGAAATTTTTAAAAGAGGAACTACGTGTACCCTGATCCCCTATTGCACGAAAGGTGGTACGTAGGCACTAAAGGTTCGCAACCGCGGCGGGTGAAAAAATCGTAAAAATATTTCTTTTCTGACCTCCACCATCCATTTCATATACAACACATTCTTATAGCCAAAATATACAGATTTTTCAAAGAGGTTCCTGCGGAGTACGTAGATGTTTAGGGTGCTAATACCTTCCCTTTGCATAACCAACCCCCTTACCTTGAATCTTTCCCCCTTTTTTTTGGGTTATTCTCTCTTTTCCCATTCCTTTGGAAACAATAAAGCGAGATGGTGATTTTTATTTTGATTTGTCTAAAGTCTAGTCAATCCAATGGCTTAGTCTTGAACATTTCTACCGCTACAGAAAAATGGCGACTTCACTAGGGAATTCATATCCTGTAGATTGATGATCTTCCACCGGCTGGTGAGCAAGATAATCTGCCAACACACTACTTTTGATAGTTTTTTGAGTGCCGTATTCAATATCATATTCAGATAACAACATCTGCCAGCGGGCAATTCTCCCAGTAAGAGCATGCTTTTCAAAAATATACTTGATTGGATCCATTTTAGAGATCAACCAAGTAGTATAATTTAACATATACTGCCGCAAACGCTTTGCCGCCTAGGCCAAAGCACAACATGTCTTTTCTAGCATGGAATACCGCGACTCACAATCAGTGAAATTTTTGCTGAGATAATAAATGGCGAACTCTTTCTTCCCTATTTCATCCTGTTGTCCCAGAATACAATCCCTGGATTTATCTACCACTGTTAGATACATAATCAACGGTCTTTCTTCTACGGGAGGGAGCAAGATAGGAGGTTCAAGCAGATACTCTTTAATACTCTCAAATTCCCTTTGGCAGTCATCTGTCCACACACAACCTTGATCTTTCTTTAACAACTTAAAGATCGATTCACACTTTGCAGTCATGTGGGAAATGAATCTGGAAATATAATTCAAACGCCCGAGGAAACCCCTGACTTGATTTTCAGTTCTTGGTGCTGGCATTTCTTGAATTGCTTTGACTTTATCAGGGTCAACTTCAATTATTTTTTGGCTAACGATAAAACCCAACAATTTCCCCGATCTAACTCCGAAGGTGCATTTATTTGGATTCAAGCGGAGACGATACTTCCTCAAACGCGGAAACAACTTCAATAAATCTTTATATGCCCTTCTTCAGTTTGGGATTTTGCAATCATATCATCAACATATACTTCAATTTCCTTATGCATCAAATCATGGAATAGGGTTGTCATAGCCCTCTGGTACGTTGCACCAGCGTTCTTCAACCCGAAGGGCATCACTCTGTAACAGAATGTTCCCTAGGGAGTGATAAACGTTGTTTTTTCCATGTCCTCTGGAGCCATTCTTATTTGATTATACCCAGAAAATCCGTCCATGAACGAGAATACCTTGAATGTTACTGTGCTATCCACTAACATGTCAATGTGAGGCAATGGAAAATCATCTTTCGGACTAACTTTATTTAGATCTATGTAATCTACGCACATGCGGACTTTTCCATCTTTTTTCGGTACTGGGACAATATTAGCAATCCATTGAGGATACACTGACGTCACAAGAAAACCAACATTAATCTGTTTTAGGACCTCCTCTTTGATCTTTACTGCCATATATGGGTGGGTTCTTCTAAACTTTTGTTTAACTGGCGGACACTCTGGCTTCAACGGTAAACAATGCTCGAAAATGTATGTATCTAGACCAGGCATATCTTGATAAGACCAAGCAAAAATATCCACATACTCTTTCAACAGCTCGATCAACCTGCTTTTTACATCAGGATGCCACGATGCTCCAATCTTAACTTCCTTCGGATCTTCTTCTGAACCCATATTAATCACCTCCAAAGGCTCTTTATATGGCTGAATGGTATTTTCCTCGTGCTCAAGCAACCGTGAGACCTCTTCTGGAATCTCATCATAATCTTCTTCTTCAACCCCAAACACAGGACATTCAAAGTTGGGAGAGGGTGCAAGGTCATTGTATTCAACGGGTTTTTTAATTAATCTGCACATATGATTTATGATTGCTTTTAGAAACTGACACATATAACAAGTGATAATGCAGATTAATTATCAGTTATTATTTATTTTGAAAGGGTTTTTTTATTTGATTACCACTTCCCAAGAAAAAGTAGAAAATAAAGAAATATTTTTAGAAGCAAAGACAACTTTTATTAATGATCTTAAAAATCAAAGCAAACAGATAAGCCCATACAATACTTTCACCTTGGGCAGAGTGAAAGCTTTTCAAAAGAAAGAAACAGATTAACAAAACAAATTACTTTGAAACATGTATGCAAGAAGGAACATCAATGGTGACCCAGTTCTGAACTCGGACTCCATGCGTCACAGAATTCGGTACTTCCTGCTCTGCTTCATCCTCTTCAACAACATTAATTCCAGAACCAATTGGATGGAGGTAGCCTCCGCTGCGGAAAACATCATGATAACTGTTCACAGAAGACTTTGACTTCAAACTTTCGCCTTTGCCATTCTTCGAAGAGAAACCTAAACCAGTTCTGTTTTTGTTCACGGGTGGATCCATAAGTTGTCCCCAAACTGCATTATGACCATTGCGCACAACCTGCTGCGCGTCCTTCAGCGAAACCACAAAATTCTCATTCCTCCTTATGTTGTCAATAGATAGGGCTTGGAACTGGGTTCCAACAGCAGCCTCATCCGCTTCTACAATACTGAAAGAGGATAGATGGGATATCAACAACGCCTTCTCCCTATTTATGATCACCACCTTCCTTTCACGCACAAACATAGATGATATATTCTCTTTCTACCTTCAGTGAACGTTGGTAGTACATCGGCAGTGAACATCGATGTTTGTTATCTTTTTGCTATCTTCAGTGAACGTTGATAGTTCATCGTCAGTGAACGGCGGTGACATGATATATTTTCTTCTACCTTCAACTATTGAGTTGGTATTTTACCCTCATCTATGAGTCGGTATATCTTTATCTTCTACCTTCAACTATTGAGTTGGTATTTCACCGTCATCTGTGATTCGGTATCTTTTATATCTTCTACCTTCAACTATTGAGTTGGTAGTTTACCGTCATCTGTGAGTCGGTATATCTTTATCTTCTACCTTTAACTATTGAGTTGGTATTTCACCATCATCTGTGAGTCGGTATATCTTTATCATTTACCTTCATCTATTGAGTTGGTATTTCACCGTCATCTGTGAGTCGGTATCTTCTTTATCTTCTACCTTTAACTATTGAGTTGGTATTTCACCGACATCTGTGAGTCGGTATCTTTTTGATATTCTACCTTCAACTATTGAGTTGGTAGTTTACCGTCATCTGTGAGCCGGTATTTTATTACTTTTCTACCTTCATCCATTGAGTTGGTAGTTCACAATTATCTGTCGATCGTTATCATTCTTTACTTTTTCCTCAATATTTGAGCTGATGCTACCTTATCTCTTCTTTGGGTTTTACACCAATAAAGTCATGTCTTTTGATCCACCAGTGATTTATTTTCCTGGTGGGGTTGCTCCTTTGTTTCTTCATTTTTGTGGCATCCCCAGTGATATCTTACGTCTCTTTAGATTTGTCCATCTGCATTCATAATCATAAGCATTGCATGGCATCTTAGGGACAAAATAGGGCTTGTTTTATATTTAAGTATCTTCAATCGCGTCGACATGAAGATTTTTAACCTTCGTATCTCCGGATAGAAGACACTTAAATAAGGGCAGCTGTTGTACCCCAACTTTTTCCCCTAAGATTCCCCTATCATATCATGTCAACTTGATCATAACAAAATCACATTAGGGTTGGTTCTTCCTCTTTTTTCTATCTCCTATCTTTAAGTTTTCTCTTGAGGAATCTCCAAGCACCTTAGTTGTGTATTTTGTATATGCATTGATAATTAACCTCTAACCAAAATACAAAAAATATCTGTCTTTGTCTTTGCAAAATTGTGTTTTGTAGGTACTTAGTCGAAGCATCCAACAAATAAGGTTTTCCGGTATTATTTCCCTAAAAATCTCTTTTTGCAAAGAAAAATAAAAATAATTAATTTTTTTTTTAATTTTTTTCATTTTTTTTCATTTTTTTTTTGTTTTCCTATACAATCGATTGCTCCCATAGTGCAATCGACTGCACAATGTATTGTGCACAACCTTTGAAAAAACTGTGTTTTCAGCCTTCAAAAATAAAAAAAAAATTCAATATGTGTCGACACATACGTGTTATGTGTCGACTCATCCTGCTTTGTATAACTAGCATGTGTCGACACATACATGTTATGTATTGACTCATGGAAATTGATTGATTCTGTATTGTGTCGAAAGGTAGCTTGTATCAATCCATAGAGGTTTGTGTCGAACCCATGCAAAGCAATCAATTCTGTATTGTGTCGAAAGACAGCTTGTATTGATCCATAGAGGCTTGTGTCGAGCTCATGCAAATTGATTGATTCTGTATTATGTCGAAAGGCAGTTTGTATCAATCCATAGAGGCTTGTGTCGAACTCATGCAAATTGATTGATTCTGTATTATGTTGAAAGGAAGCTTACATCGACCCATAAAGGCATGTACCGACTCATTCTGTTTTGTATAACTAACATGTGTCGACACATACGTGTTATGTGTCGACTCATGTAAATTGTTTGATTCTGTATTGTGTTGAGATTGCAGAATGTGTCGATACATAGAGGCTTGCGTTGACTCATGCTGTATTATACAACTAGGATGTGTCGATGCATACGACTCTTGTGTCGACATATAGCAGCAAAATACACATGTTTTTTTGAAAAAAGCCAGCAATTTCAAAACTGTCATCTTTTTGGCTCCAATTTTTCTGCATAATGTGAAAATTACATCATTAATTCAATTTTTGGCTCCAAGAATCAATTACCAAATTACCATTAATCCCAATCCTAAACTCTATAAAAGAACCCTCATCTCATTCAAATTTCAAGCTTTTGATAGCCAAATCCACCTTGCTAAAAAATCTCTCAATTTTCTCCATCTACCAAATTCACTCAAAGCTCCATTTTCAAAAAGTTAGTAAGCTTTGCATTGAAGTTTACTAATCTTTGAGCTAAACCTTCATCCAAACACTTTTTCTTCATCAATTCTCTACATCCAAGCTTTAGTAATTGATTCTTGTGGTTGAATTGAAGCAAATTCTGGAAGTTGTTTGATAATTCTCTAATTCTACCTTTGGTAAGTTGGATCATCATCTTTCACAATGTTATCTCTTGTGGATTTCTGGTTTTGATTCATTGAGCACTGTATTATGATTCCATTAGTGCTATTTTCTCATAATTTGATGGAATTTTCACGCTCAATTGGATCCATGATCATAAGGTGTTTGATGAAAAGTTGGAACAAGAATTTGATCCTTGAGATGTCGTTTTCGACTGATTTTAATAGGTTGCAATCAATTGTTGTAACATTGCAATTGTTTGTCACAGAAAGTTAATTTGAAAAAAAAACTGCACTGATGCAATTGGTAGCTGTCGAAGCACAATTGATTGCAACAGTGTCGAAAATACTTTTTCTGCCTTATTTTGGGGCTGTTTCGACTCAAATACTTTTTTCTGCCTTATTTTAGGGCTGTTGTAACTCAAATATTTTTTCTGCTCACTCTCTTTGATGGATAATTTGGATTGCAATTTTAAATGCCCAATTTGTCTTTAAACTCAATGGACTTTGTGATGTAGATGAAGTTGGATAAATGTTCATCAATTCAAATCTACCTAAGAGTGAATTATTTAATTCATTTTTGGTGCTTTGGATTAATGATATGTTTAGTGCTTTAATCCATCTAGAGGAGTGGTTGAATTTAAGATGAAAGAATTTTGAAATGGTGATCCAAATTAGCTTATCATTCCTCTCCCTCTTCATCTTATCCCTTTCTTTTTTAATTGTGCTACATGGTAAGGGATGGTGATCCCTATATCATTTATCCAAACATGAAGTACATAGATTGCTATTGACCGGCCTCAAAATAGGTGTGACTTCTACATAAGTCCACTTACGATTGCTTAACATAGCGCTAAATTTTTGTCCCGATTCGAATAAATGATCATTCGTGGCCCAAACTTATGATTGCAAGCCAAAGTATGTTAATTTGATCTCTTTGATACAATAACCTTGAGATTCATTGTGTGGAGGCTTTGGTTCTACCAATCCTCTAATGGATCTACAATACCTTTGGTCAACTCAGATCACTTAAACATAGTTGATCATTAAATGTTACTTTTGAGGATTCCAAAATGGATGATATACTTGACAAAAAGCAAATGCAACTTGTTGTGTGGAGGCTTTGGTTCTACCAATCCTCTAATGAGTTCCAAATGCAAGTTTCAAGATGGTCATCCAACTAACCACTAATTTCTAACAATTGACTTTACTTTATGCTTTTATTTTTTATGCTTTATATACCATTTAATTTAAGCATTTACATTTCATGCCATTTTTTATTTTTGCTCACTTGAGCATTTACTTTTATATCATTTTTATTTTGCTCACTTGAGCTTTTCTTTTCCTTTTAAAGACACCTAATAATCAACATGAACCATAAAAATCTTTAATGTTACTTGGACTATTTGGTTACTATCCTTGGCATTATGGAGTATTGGACTTCTTGGACTTAGGATTAGAGACCTTGGCCTATCTTGGAGACTTTGTGACTTTATTTGATATTTTGTCTGGAGTTCTTGAGGTTTACGTCAAGACATTGGGTTGTATGTTTGTTTTGTGTGCAGGTTATTGTGATTACATAGTTTGTTTGTAATCTGGAATTCACTCGTATACAACCATTACTCTGCCCAATTTTTGCGAAGACTTAATACACTTGAAGTTTGGTTCTCTCAAGAGGTCTAGTATCTTTGCTTTGCTTGGTTTCAATCTGAAGAATGGGAATTCTATATTGACACATAATGTCAAGTATTGGCTTCTTGTTGGTTAGATGGTTCTTATCCCTAGCTTTTACCTTATGCTTTAGGATAGTCTCTTCATCTCCTCCCATCTTCTTTAATTTCAAAAATCTTCTCCCTCCTTTTAAAAACTCTTCTTAGTTCTAAACTTGAAACACTTTCATAATAAACTTGGACTTAGGTCCATGCATTTTCAAAACATTTTCATAAATAAATTTCAATCAATTTAATAATACCTTGACATTTTTGTGAGAAGACTAAAAGTCAATCAATCTCATTTCAAACCATTTTTGCCACTTTGGCTTTTTATTTTAAAAACTTTTCTTAAAAGATTAGACTCTTGTCAATCCTTGTAGTGATGCAAACAACTATACTTCTGCAATATGTAGTAAAGAGAGATATTTTCCACTAGGGTGTCGAGTGAGGCATTGTTGATTTTAAAATCTAAGCCATATCCTCCACTTTGAGATGATGCAAATTCTCCTTTCTCATGATTGTGGGTAGTTAGTATGTTTTCCACACAGACAATGACGATGATGTCTTATCTCATAAAATTAACCAACACACTTGTGTTTCAAATTTTTAAAAGAGGAACTACGTGTACTCTGATCCCCTATTGCACAAAAGGTGGTACGTAGGCACTAAAGGTTCGCAACCGCGGCGGGTGCAAAAATCATAAAAATATTTCTTTTCTCACCTCCACCATCCATTTTTTATACAACACATTTTTATAACCAAAATATACAAATTTTTCAAAGAGGTTTCTGCGGAGTACCGTAGATGTTTAGGGTGCTAATACCTTCCCTTTGCATAACCAACCTCGTTACCTTGAATCTTTCCCCATTTTTTGGGTTATTCGCTCTTTTCCCATTCCTTTGGAAACAATAAAGCGTGGTGGCGATTTTGATTTTGATTTGTATAAAGTCTAGTCAATCCAATGGCTTAGTCTTGAACATTTCTACCGCTACAGTATGATAGCTTTCCTGGGTAGCGCATGCTGGATCCTGTGAAGAAATATTAGAAAAATGCAAAAGCTCGCGCCTGGGATCAAACCCAGAACATGAGCTTCATACCTCTCTCCCTTGACCAACTGCACTGGTTATTCAATTGTGAATATAAATAAGTATAATAATGCATATATAAAACAAGTGGATTATGATGATGTGTCAAAGCGCGCGCTGAAATGGGCCTCTGGATATTTAACACAACCAATCACATGATGCTAACATGCCACGCCAGCCTTCGCCCAAGTCAACTGGGTCAACGACGCCGGAGCTGTGATCCGATCGTCTTCTCCGACCCACCTTAATATTTAAACCTGCAAAACATGAGGATTAAGAGGAACCAAAAGACCCTATCCCCATGAAATTTTTTCAGGAATCCAATGGTGGTATTTGTGTGATCTAAAAGTCCCTGTATCCCTAAAACCGAAACTTCCTTCTCTCCAAGCCCTAACAATGGTGATTTGCAACCCTGGCCTTGTTTCTTGCATGTAATACGTCAGAAAATTCACAAATAATCATAGTAACATGAACGTGTATTAAAAAAGGATTGATGTCAAGAATTAAATGAGTTTGAAATCCAAATTCTTACCACAAGAGAGAGGATCATACTGGAGTGATGCAGCGTGCTTTGACCTTTGCAAATGGACAGATTCACCTCCTGGAATCCTCAAAAGGATGATGGAATGGCTGGAGGTGATTGAAGGAGGCTGGATCATGCCCTTTTGAAAATTGCACTTTCTTTGAATTTTGGAATTTTTTTCTTCTCTTCTTGAGGGAGGCCGCGCCTTTTTTTTTTCTCTTTCCCTAAGGGTTGGAGAACCTTTGCTTATGTATGAGAATCAGATTAGTGTAACATTTATGGAAGGAATCCAAAGAATAATGGAGTTTTATTTTTGCTTCAAATCTTTCCAATTTTGCATATTTTCTTACCCATTCCAAGCTTGCACGAATCTTTTGGCATTATACAACATATTTGGATTGTGATTCACTTCAAAATCCAATCAAAACAAATCTTTACTATTTTCATATCATTTATTTGATTTAATTTGGATTTTAAATGATTAAAAATAAAAATAAATCAAATAAATAAACAAATGATGTATGGAGTAGTTCATGGGTCGTGGACCATGTTAGGAACAAGATACAAGCATAAAAAGTTGGGCCCATTTGAAGAAAAATGCATTTTGGGCATTGTTGACTTTTGACAATTTTACAAAAATGGCCAACTTTGACAATGCATACCTCCTTCAATTTTGACCCTAAGATGGTGTTATTAGACTTTATAGAAATCTTAGGATGTCCCTTAAACAACCCTCTTGGTTTCATCTCAATTGGATCCTCCATGTTCATGTAAGAAGCTTTGACCCAAAAGGTGTTTTTGTTGACTTTTGAAAAGGACCCATAATGTATGAATTTATATCTTTTAATGAGTGCATTTGTTGAACTTGAGGGATGAAGATGAGTTGTATGGAATTGGATTCTATTCAAAATGAGCACTGGATGAGAAATTTTTTATAAAGTATGAGAAAGTTATGCTTGGTCAAAGTTTGGTTGACTTTTCCTAAGAAACCCTAATTTAGCAAATTTTCAGTTTTGATGAATTAGGAGCATTTCTTGGGGAATCATGATCAACCCTTGGTCAAATGATGGGTATTAATTCAAAATGTTGATTTTGACAAAAAATCTTGAAGTTTGACTATATGTGAGTCACAGTTGACCTTTGACCTAACACAGTTGATTTTCAGACATTTGAGCAGTTGATTGAGCAAACTTCTTGTGCAAGGCATGAAACTTGGCATGGTTGATCTTGAGAACAAATTAGGACCATGGAAAAGGTTTGACACCTTTGGATTTCACCCATCTTGATGAAAATTAAAACCCTAGTTTGAGGTTCATTGTCTTAGGAGAGCATTTGCTTGATCAATCCTTGGGCATCCTTGGGCAAGTTGAGGACTTCAATGAACATATGTTGAGTAAAATGGGAGGGAAAATTTTGGGGTACAACAGCTGCCCCTGTTCAATCTTATTAAACTTGAGGATGTAGATTGGCTGGTCCGTCTTTTGTGATCTGAAGGTAGAAGATGATTGAACATTAAAGTGCCCATAAATTTGCACTCGCATGAAGTAACACTGATCGGTGATATTGGGAATGGGCTTACATATTCCATTTGGAAGTTGACTAGGAACCGTCAGAGATGGGCTTAAAGATGCCATCTAGAGAAGGTATCGGTTGCATAAGAGATTCCTTTGTGAGAATTCATGTACTTGCCGTTGAGATGGGCTTTACCGGGGAATGTCGGTTTACGTCCTAGGAGATAGAGTATAGGAGCTTCAATTGTCCACTACTCTACTGGGGAATTAACTCCTGATTGAGGAGGTGGGGAGTAAGCTGCACATCTGGCTAGTGTCCAGGCTGCACCACGACTTACTAGGGAAATGTGAGATCGACCATATCTGGTCAGGTCCAGGTTTTACAGTGTTATAAACTATTGTCTGGAGATAAGAGAGAAGGAACCTGGATAGTAGGGTTGCTTTGAAATGAAAGCCTGGATAGTAGGGCTATGAGAAGGAACCTGGATAGTAGGGTTACTTCGAAATGAAAGCCGAGATGGTAGGGCTATGAGAAGGAACCTGGATGGTAGGGTTACTTCGAAATGAAAGACGGGATGGTAGGGCTATGAGAAGGAACCTGGATAGTAGGGTTACATTGAAATGAAAGCCTGGATGGTAGGGCTATGACAAGGAACCTGGATTGTAGGGTTACTTTGAGATGAAAGCCTGTATAGTAGGGCTATGAGAAGGAACCTGGGTCGTAGGGTTAGTACGAGATAAAATCCTAGATAGTAGGGCTATGAGAAGGAACCTGGATAGTAGAGTTACTTCAAAATGAAAGGTTAGATAGTAGGGCTTATTGGAAGGAACCTGGATAGTAGGGTTACTTCGAAACGAAAGCTTGGATGGTAGGCTATGAGAAGGAACCTGGATAGTAGGGTTACTTCAAAATGAAAACCTAGATAGTAGGGTTTATGGGAAGGAACCTGGATAGTAGGGTTACTTCGGGATGAAATCCTTGATAGTAGGGCTTATGGGAAGGAACCTGGGTCGTAGGGTTGCTTCGAAATAAAAACCTGGATAGTAGGGCTTATGGGAAGGAACCTGGATAGTAGGGTTACTTCAAGGTGGAAGCCTGGATAGTAGGGCTTATGGGAAGGAACCTGGTCGTAGGGTTACTTAATTTGGTCGCGTAGCTTAGTTGACCCGTTTGGTTTCAGGAACTGGTTTTTGATTAGCTGTCTGTAGATATGACCTGTATAACTGCTGGGATTGTTGGTGATAATTGTCTTTCCTAAAAAGATAACATGTTTGATTATATGTGATGCATGAAATGAATTGTGAAATGATGTTCTCAAAATAAATGTGACTATGTTGTATGTAATATGTATGCGCATGTCATGATGTATGAACATGAAATGCTATTATGACATGTCCGAATCTGGGAAAATAAATCCCTGACTGCTGCTGGTGAGTATAGCATTCCTGATTGTTGTAGAGGACTGCGGTTCTTCTACTTCTGTTGGGGATGGTGAACGGAGATGACTATACTAGAGATTTACTCCTTGTTATTTGTGAATATTCTGCCAGAGAGAGACTCTGTTTGAGAATAACTCTGCGGGGGAATAATTTTGTTGGAAAGTGAACTTCCGTAACTGGAGGGATAAACTCTGTCAGGGATTGAGTTTCCGCATTTAGGGAGGTAAACTCTGCTTGGGAGGAAAATTTTTATGACCCACTTGCGATTATGAAATTCGGATGGGGGAATATAACTGGAAGCTCTCTGAAGGGAATCGGTTGGGGAAAGTACCTCCTGCTTTGGGGAAGCTGAGATCAATGCTTTGATCACCTCTTTACTCTGTGGGGAGTACAAATGTCACAAGGTCGTACGCACTGATGACTATGTTTCAAAGCTGTCTCTGCCCTGGTACCTGTTGGACAGAGTAACTATCGGGTTTGGACAATTTTTGTTTTTACCCCTGTTTCTTAAGTTACGAGCAATTGTCTTTCCGTTTCTTATGTAAATATTTATGAACAACAATCATATTCAAATGCATATGTCAAGAATAAATCATTGGACGTTCTTTCAAAACAAAACAGAAAAATAAAAACAAATAGTTTTGTAAAAATTATTTGTATTGCTTTTCGAAGTTGGCCTATAACAGGCGTTTTTGTACAAGGGAGCTGACGCTCTAGTAAGAGAACACCGCAGAAAAATGGAAATTATACAATATTGTGTAAAAAGAACACAACTATGTACAATAATCCCATTGGGTTCCAATTCTTCTATTTCCGCTCTGTCTTCGAGCGTCTCATCACTTTGCTACTTGTCCGAAACTGATTAGATTGATCGGTGCTGTTCGAGCTTGATAGTTGATACTGAGGTCCGATCGCAAGGTGATCCAATGGGACATAGTGATATGCTTTACATCCCTAACTTTTTCCTGGACTGCCCTTTCGGGTTTTCAGTCCACCGGGATACCCCTTTTTTCCCAAGCCGCCTTTTCAGGTTTTTGACTTGCCGGGTGTACAAATTGTTTTCATTTTCATCCCTTATTTTTCCCCGAACCCTTTTGGTTCGCCGGGAAGCCCTTATTTTTGCCTAGGCCAGTCAACCTAGCGATTCTTTTATAGTATATTTTCACTATGTCCGCATTGATAGGGTGAGGAAGGTCGTCACCGTCCATGGTGGTTAGAATCATGGCTCCACCTGAGAAGATGTTTTTAATTACAAACGGCCCTTCATATGTGGGAGTCCATTTTCCCCTGGGTTCACCTTGCGACAGTATGATGCGCTTGATCACTAAATCCCCGACTTGATACTCTTGGCGTCTGACCTTTTTGTCGAAAGCCTTGATCATCCTTTTTTGATACATTTGACCATGACAGACAATAGTAAGTCTCTTCTCATCGATCAGATTCAGTTGGTCAAGTTGAGTCTGGATGCTGTCATCTTCGTTTAAACCCGCATATCTCATAATCCTCAGAGAAGGGATCTGGACCTCAATGGGTAGGACTGCCTCCATGCCTATACCAGAGAGTAGGTTGTTTCCCCTGTTGACATTCGTGCTGAGGTACGGTGTCCATGAAGAGAGAATGGTAACATCTCATGCCAGTCTTTGTATGTCACCGTCATCTTTTGTATAATCTTCTTGATGTTCTTGTTAGATGCTTCAACAGCGCCATTCATCTTTGTTCGGTAGGGAGATGAGTTATGATGTTGTATCCTGCATTGCTTACAGAGCTCGGTGATCATCGTGTTATTGAGATTCGTATCATTGTCAGTGATGATTCTCTCTGGCACACCATACCGACAGATCCGGTTATTCCTGATAAACCACGCCACAACATTCTTGTTCACAGTAGCAAAGGAGGCAACTTCAACCCACTTTGTGAAGTAATCGAAGGCTACCAGGATGAAGCGATACCCATTGGAAGCAGTAGGCCTGATTTCTCCGATCATGTCAATGCCCCACATTTTAAAAGGCCAGGGAGCCGTCAAAACATTTAAAGGAACCATAGGCACATACACCTTATCAACATAGATTTGGCACTTATGACAGGTTTGGAAGTGCTGATAACAATCTGCTTGTATAGTGGACCAGTAGTATCATGCCTGTAGGATCTTCTTAGCCATGGTATGTCCACTTGAATGGGTTCCCAAGGTACCTTCAAGTAGATCTTTCATAATCCTCCCTGCTTCGCTCTTGTCTACACACCGCAGTAAGGTAGAGTCATGATTGCGCTTGTAGAGGATTCCATTGCCAAGGAATAATTTCGCAGCCAGCCTTCTCAGAAACTTCTTATCATTGACAGATGCTCCCTCAGGGTACTCTTGAGTCTCGAGGTACCTTTTTACTTCGTGAAACCAGGGATTGTCTGATACCTCTTAAGTATCAATCTCACAACAGTGCGCTGGTTCATCCAACCTTTCGATGGTGATTCGGGGAGCCTAGTTGTCCCACATGACCTTGAACATATAAGACATGGTGGCTAACGCGTTTTCTAACTGAATCTCCTCTCTTGAGAAATGTTCAAAGGTTACCTCCTAAAAGTGTGGGAGCAACGTCACTACATGTTCTTTGTACGGGATGAGATTCAGATGTTTCGTATCCCATTTGCCTTTGATCTGACTTATCACTACGGCTGAATCCTCGAAGAAATTGAAGAACTTGATCCTGAGGTCGATAGCGACTTTGAGATCCATGATGCAAGCTTCATACTCTGCCATATTGTTAGTGCAGTTTAAACATAGTCGGGAAGTGAAAGGAGTATGACAGCCCTCAGGAGATATGATTATGGTGCCAATTCCATTACCGAGTGCGTTCGAAGTTTTGTCAAAAACCATAATCCATCGGGATACCTCCTCGGGTCCTTCATCTGGTCCAGGTTCTTCCTAGTCAGTCACCAGCATAATATTCTCGTCTGGGAACTCAAAATTCATGGACTGGTAGTCATCCACGGCCTGATGAGCCAAATGATCAACCAATACACTTCCCTTGATTGCTTTCTGGGTTGTATATTGTATATCGTATTCAGTTAAGATCATCTGCCATCTCGCTATTCTTCCGGAGAGTGCAGGCTTCTCTAAGATGTATTTGATTGGATCCATCTTAGAAAACAACAGAGTGGTGTGGGTCAACATATATTATCTTAGTCAGCGAGAAACCCATGCCAAAGCGCAATAAGTTTTCTCGAGCAGTTAGTATCTTGTCTCACAGTTAGTAAATTTTTTGCTAAGGTAGTATATTGCATGCTCTTTTCGACCAGACTTGTCATGCTGGCCCGGCACACACCCCATTGATTTGTCTAGAATTTTTAAGTATAATATCAAAGGTCTTCCTTCCACTGGAGGCATCAGAATTGGTGGTTCTTGAAGGTATTCCTTGATTCTTTCAAAAGCAATCTGGAATTCATCATTCCATTTTACCACTTGATATTTTGTCAGGAGTTTGAAGATTGGCTCACAAGTAGCAGTTAGATGTGAAATGAACCTGACGATATAATTCAAGCATCCTAAGAAACCTCTAACTTCCTTCTCAGTACGGGGAGTCAGGATCTCTTGTATGGCCTTTACCTTTGTGGGGTCTACCTAAATACCTTTGTCACTAACGATGAAACCTAGAAGCTTACCAGACCTTACCCCGAAGATGCACTTGTTTGGATTCAACCTTAGCTTGTATGTCTTCAACCTGTCAAACAACTTTTGTAGATGATCAATGTGTTCCTCTTTGGTTTGAGACCTGGCTATCATGTCATCAACATAAACCTCGATCTCATGGTGAATCATATCGTTGAACAAGGCGACCATGGCTCGCTGATAAGTTACCCCAACATTATTCAACCCAAAAGGCATCACCTTGTAATAGAAGGTGCCCCACTGTGTGACGAAGGTTGTCTTCTCCATGTCTTCAGGAGCCATCTTGATCTGGTTGTAGCCAGAGAAACCATCCATGAAGGAGAAGATTTTATGCTGCGCGGTGTTGTCAACCAGAACGTCAATATGGGGAAGCTGGAATTCATCCTCGGGGCTCGCCCTGTTCGGGTCTCTGTAGTCTACACACATCCGTACCTTTCCGTCCTTTTTAGGTACCAGAACGAAGTTAGCAACCCACTGCGGATAGGAGGTGACAGCCAAGAACCCATCATTAAACTGTTTCACAACCTCTGTCATGATCTTCTATGACATTTCAGGGCGCATACGGTGGACCTTCTATTTAATCAGAGTTCAATCTTCTTTAGTCGACAGACAAGGTACCAAGATATTAGTGTCTAAACTAGGCATGTGTTCATATGACCAGGCGAAGATCTCAACATAGTCGTGCACCATCTGTATCAACTGTTGTTTGATCCTAGTCTCCAGATTTGCGCCGATCTTGACTTCTTTTCTATCCACCTCCGTGCCCAAGTTTATCGTCTCAACTGGCTCTTCATGAGGCTGTATAGCCCTCTCTTCCTGTTGTAACAGTCTAGCAAGTTCTCCAGGCACTCACAATCTTGCTCACCTTCTTCCTCATCTTGGTTTATCGGATTTTCGAAGTCATAACTGGCAATAGCAGAACTGTTATCAATGGGATCCAGAGTGGATATGGATCTGCAGTTTAATACGTGAGTGTGTGTAAGAGCATAGCTGTATTGATAAAGTAAAAGCAGGAAAAAAAACAGAGAGCGCAAAATTTGTATGCAAGGAACATCCAATGTTTTATTGATGATATATGAAATGACATATAATAACCCTAAAAAATAGAACCATTATGCCTCGGGTAAGACACAAGGTCATGAATTTTAAATTATTTATTACAAACTCGGAAAACAAGTAAGACAATTACTACGGAATAAAAGAAACTAGTATAAAACCTCTGGCCGTCCAATTACTCGGTCCACCGTTGGTAGTCAGGTAGATCCAACTGTCAATATCAGAGTCTTCCTCACTGTCTTCAATAACATTGACCCCACGATTGTTGATGTGTGGGGGAGGTCCTCCAGCCCGAGCGTGTTGAACAACCCTTTGATCTCTTGAAGTAAAGCCAAAACCAAATTTGTCAGTTTTGTAAATAAACTCGGGAAGCTGTCCCCAATTGGTACACCCACCTTCTTCAACTACTGCTCTGGCGTCCTTGAGAGAAGCCATCTTCAGAGGAGGTTTGGTGTTGGTGGTAGTCTTGGTTGACACCAAAATCTGGGGAACTTCTTCAAAGTTTTGACAAGGAGTCTCTCTGAATTCCCCGTCCATCTCCATATACCTGAAGGAGTTCAGGTGGCTCACCATATATTCCTCTTCTCCATGCACAGTGATAATCTTCCCCTTCACCGGATATTTTAACATTTTATGCAGTGTATTGTTAGAACAAAGTTTGAATCTACTACCCTAAGTTTAAGTTTTGATGATAACAAAATGAAAAGATATATTAATTATGTGATTCATGTAAGAACTATTTGATACCTAAAAATTACTTTCTACTTTACAGAAACTCTGATGGGTATCAGCAAGAGTACATCATAATCAGCATCAGAAAATTAGATATCAACACCAGCATCAGAAGATGCTATATCAGATACCAGAATCAGAAGAACAGCTTACGCTTATGCTGAAGCTTGATGAACAGAACTGCGCTCAACACTCTGAACTCTGATAAAGACAACAACAGTTCATCAGCACTTAGCCAGAACACGCGTAAGTGGCAACGGTACTGTGCATTCAAGATGAGTTATTACCAACGGCATCATTCCAGACAAGATCTGCTTAATAAGGAAAGATTGTTATTGGCATTGAATCAGAATTATTGCTCCAACATACACTAATTCCAATGCTATATAAACAAGTCAATGAAGATTGAATTGGCTAATGCTCTACAACAATCTACACACCTAAAAGCTATTCATCATCTTCCTCACTCTAAGTTTGCTAAAATCTCCAAAATTTATTACTCAATTATTTTAGCAATCTAGTTTCCATAAGCTTAAATTGTGTAGTATCACAGTTGTGATAAACAGTTTTGTAGAAAACATTCACACACCTAGATTTCAATTCTTTGTAAGAAAGTGATTCCTTGAGAAACCGGTTTGTGGTTTGCATCAAGAAGGCTTTAGCAGTTGTTAAAGCAGATTGTAATATTCAGTTGAATATAGTGGATTAAGACCTCGTTGGAGAGAGGCGAAATCACCTTGACGGGTGGACTAGAGTAGTTTGAGATCAAACGAACCAGGATAAAAATATCGTGTTCATTGCATTGTTTTTCAGTTTTACAATTCAACCCCCCTTCTTGTGTTTTTCACTTCTTCAATTGGCATCAGAGCGCCTGGTTCTGAGCTAAAACACTTAACCGTGTCAGTACAAGATCCAGCGTCAGAAAAACACAATGGCAGGAACTTATCATCACACCAGCAATGACAACAATGAAGATAGAGACAGATTCATCGGCAAACCTCCAGTCTTTGATGGAGAGAATTTTGATTACTGGAAAGACATAATTGAAAGCTTCTTTCTGGAACATGATGCTGATCTGTGGGACATGGTGACAGATGGATACACGCACCCTGTGAATGCAAGCAGTCAGAAGATTGATAGGAAAGTAATGTCTGACCAACAAAAGCGTGACTTCAAAAATCACCACAAGGCCAGAACCATCCTTCTCAGCGCCATCTCTTATGCTGAATATGAAAAGATCTCTAACAGGGACACAGCAAAGAACATGTTTGACTCACTCAGAATGACGCATGAGGGCAACGTTCAGGTCAAGAAAACTAAAGCTCTTGCGCTCATTCAGAAGTATGAGGCATTCAAAATGGAAGAAAGTGAATCCATTGAAACAATGTTCTCAAGATTCCAAATTCTGGTAGCTGGTCTCAAGGTTCTGGACAAAGGATACTCTACTGCTGATCACGTCAAGAAGATCATCAGAAGCTTACCAAAGCAGTGGAGGCCAATGGTTACAGCTCTGAAGCTAGCAAAAGATCTCAACAAAATTTCTCTGGAGGAACTTATCAGCTCCCTCAGAAGTCATGAGATAGAGGTAGAAGCTGATGAACCTCAGAAGCAAGGTAAGCCTTTAGCATTAAAATCTAACAAAAATCTGAGTCTAAAGTTTTGCAGGCAGTAGAAGAAACATCTGATGGATCCTCATCAGAAGAAGACGAACTTTCTCTCCTCTCCAGAAGAGTGAATCAATTGTGGAAGCAGAGGCAAAGGAAGTTCAGGAATCCCAGAAGATCTGATCAGAACGAGTCTTCTTCCAGATACAGAAGGACAAATTCTTCCTCTGGATACAGAAGATCTGAAGGCTCCTCAAGAAGCAGAAAGCCTAACACCAAGGACATCATCTGCTATGAGTGCAATGAGCAAGGACACTACAAGAGTGACTGCCCAAAGCTTCAGAGGGAAAAGCCCAAAAAGAAGTTTGGAAGAGAAAAGAAGAAAAGTCTCATGGCTACATGGGATGACTCTGACTCATCTGAAGCTGACTCAGAATCAGATGATGAGAGAGCAAACATAGCTCTCATGGCCAACATTTCAGAAGACAGTGAAGCTTCTGAATCAGACTCAGAATCAGATACTGAAGAGGTATTTCCTGACTTTGCAATTAATTTTACTAAGGCTGAGCTTGCTGAAAGCCTTAATGAAATTCTGGAAAGGTACCAGCAGATTAGAGTTAAATTCAGAAACCTGAAAAGGAATCTTGAATCTTACTCTGATAAGACTGAGAGTCTTAAATTGGAAAATTCTGAGCTGAGAAATAAAATTTCAAAATTAGAAGATGCTTTACAAAACTCTCAGAAGGAACCAATTTCTGAAACTCCCAGCAGTGCTGATGAGATCATCAAGGAGTATGATCACAGTTTCCAGAAGTTCCTTGCTAAAAGCATAGATAGAAGCAAAATGGCTTCAATGATCTATGGAGTTAGCAGAAACGGCAGGAAGGGAATAAGATACCAAGGTAAGGTTCCTACACCAAAGAATGTCATGGATTTAACCATTAAACACACTCCTCTGAACTCACATTTTGTGTATGGTCACACACATGATATTAAATACACTAGCAGTAAGTATTCTGTGAAACCAAAATTCAATCAGAGTTTTGGTAAATCTAACAAATCAGGACCCAAGAAAATCTGGGTACCTAAGGATAAAATAATACATGTTGCAGATATCTTTAGCAGCAAATCAGAAACACCAGTCATGGTACCTGGACTCTGGCTGCTCGTGACACATGACGGGAAGAAGGCATATGTTCCAAAGCCTGGAACTTAAGCCTGGAGGCCACGTTGGCTTTGGAGGCAATCAGAGGGGAAAGATCATTGACTATGGAACTGTAGGTAATGGAAATCTTCCCTCCATAAATAATGTTCTGCTAGTAGATGGATTAATGCATAATCTGTTATCCATAAGTCAATTAAGTGATAACGGTTATGATATAATCTTTAATCAAAAATCATGTAAAGCTGTTAGTCAGAAAGATGGGACTATCCTGTTTAATGGAAAGAGGAAAAACAACATCTATAAAATCAAACTTTCTGAACTGAAAAGTCAGAATGTAAAGTGTCTTCTGTCTGTTAACAACGAGCAGTGGATCTGGCACAGAAGATTGGGGCATGTTAGTATGAGAAGAATATCTCAGATTAACAAACTCAATCTGGTCAGAGGACTTCCTAATTTGAAGTTCAATTCAGATGCTCTGTGTGAAGCATGTCAGAAAGGCAAATTTGCAAAACCTTCTTTCAAATCTAAAAATGTTGTTTCTACCTCTAAGCCATTAGAACTTCTGCACATTGACTTATTTGGACCAGTTAAAACTGCTCCAGTCAGTGGCAAGAAGTATGGGTTAGTAATCGTAGATGACTATAGAAGATGGACATGGGTAAAGTTCTTAAGACACAAGGACGAGTCACACTCTGTGTTTGTTACCTTCTGTAACCAAGTTCAGAATGAAAAGGATCTTAGAATCGTTAAAGTCAGAAGTGATCATGGTGGAGAGTTTGAAAACAAATATTTTGAGTCATTCTTTAATGACAGAGGCATTCTGCATGATTTCTCTTGTCCTAGAACTCCCCAACAAAATGGAGTTGTAGAACGAAAGAACAGAACATTGCAAGAAATGGCCAGAACCATGATCAATGAGACAAACGTTGCTAAGATCTTCTGGGCAGAGGCAATAAACACAGCGTGCTATATTCAGAATAGAATCTCAATAAGACCTATTCTGGAAAAGACTCCATATGAATTGTGGAAGAACAGAAAGCCCAACATTTCATATTTTCATCCATTTGGATGTACTTGCTTTATGTTAAATACAAAGAATTATTTGAACAAGTTTGACTCTAAAGCACAGAAGTGTATTATGTTAGGATACTCTGAACGCTCAAGAGGGTACAGAGTATACAATACAGAAACACAGATTGTGGAAGAATCAATCAATGTTCGTTTTGATGATAAGCTTGACTCTGAAAAGTCAAAGGAAAATGAAGTTTTTGCAGGTATGGAAATTGAATTTACAGGTTCTGAAGACAAGTCATCAGAAGCTCTCAACACAGACACTCCTTCAACATCTGAAAGGAGCACTGCTAGCAATCCTACAACAGCTGCTGATCAACCTCATAAGAGATTACCCAGAAGCAACTTGGATCATCTAGAAGAAACCATCTTAGGATGAAAGGAAGATCCAATCAGAACAAGAGCAAGCTTCAGAAACTCTGAAGAATCCCTCATGGGACTTATGTCTCTGATTGAACCTGCTTCTATTGATGAAGCACTTCTGGACAATGACTGGATTCTAGCAATGCAAGAAGAGCTGAATCAATTCACCAGAAATGACGTATGGGATCTTGTTCCCAGACCAAAAGGATTCAACGTCATTGGAACAAGATGGGTGTTCAGAAACAAGCTAAATGAACAAGGAGAAGTCATCAGAAACAAAGCACGACTGGTAGCACAAGGTTATAGTCAGCAAGAGGGGATAGACTATACAGAAACCTTTGCTCCAGTCGCCAGGTTAGAATCTATCAGACTTTTAATTTCATTTGCTGTTAATAGAGGCATCACTCTGTATCAGATGGACGTCAAGAGTGAATTTTTAAATGGCTATATAGAAGAAGAGGTTTATGTGCACCAACCCCCTGGTTTTGAAAATACAAAACATCCAGAACATGTTTTCAAACTAAAGAAGTCACTATATGGTCTGAAACAAGCTCCCAGAGCTTGGTATGAAAGACTAAGTAACTTTATGTTAGAAAATGAATTCACCAGAGGGAAGGTGGACACTATCTTATTCTGTAAGTCAGTTAAGAATGACATCTTAGTCTGTCAAATTTATGTTGATGATATTATTTTTGGATCTACTAATCCTTCTCTTGGAAGAAAATTTGCTAAGTGTATGCAGGCAGAATTTGAGATGAGCCTCATGGGGGAACTGAAATTCTTTCTAGGAATTCAGATCAATCAAACTCCAGAGGGAACTTACATTCATCAGAGCAAATATGTCAGAGATCTTCTGAAGAAATTTGACCTCTCAGAATGTAAGCCATCAAAGATTCCAATGCATCCCACGTGCATTCTGGAAAGAGAAGAGGTAAGCAAAAAGGTAGAACAGAAGGTCTACAGAGGTATGATTGGTTCTCTCCTTTATCTGACTGCTTCAAGGCCTGATATCTTATTCAGCGTATGTATTTGTGCTAGATTTCAATCAGATCCTAGAGAATCTCACTTAACAGCTGTTAAGCGAATTTTCAAGTATCTGAAAGGTACTACTAATCTGGGTTTATTTTATAGAAAATCTAGTGATTATAGCTTAGTAGGCTACTGCGATGCTGACTTTGCTGGAGACAGAGTAGAGCGTAAAAGTACTTCTGGAAGCTGCCAGTTTCTGGGAGAAAATCTGATCTCTTGGTCCAGCAAAAGGCAATCCACAATTGCGCTATCAACAGCAGAAGCTGAGTACATAGCAGCAGCAGGATGTAGCACACAAATGCTCTGGATGAAAAGTCAGCTTGAAGACTTCCAGATTTTTGAGAGTAACATCCCTATACTCTGTGACAATACTTCTGCTATTTGCTTAAGTAAGAATCCCATTTTACATTCTAGAGCTAAGCATATAGAAATAAAACATCACTTCATTAGGGACTACATTCAGAAAGGAATTTTGAACTTAAAATTTATAGATACAGACCATCAATGGGCTGATATCTTCACTAAACCCCTTTCTGAAGATAGGTTCAATTTCATTCTGAAACATCTCAGCATGAAAATCTGCCCAGAGTGAAAATGCTTTAATTCTATATATTTATCTTCAGAACGTATTTGTTTTACTGTGAACTTCTGATCAATCTCTTTTCAGAAAGATAGAACATGCAGATTGTATCAGATGCTATTTTTAAAGATCTGAGCGTTTCAGCTAAAGGATAGACGCGCTGCTCACTAAATCAAACAAGTGTCATCCAATCATCAGCAAATCTCTGAAGCAGAACGCATGCACGCTTCTGAGAAGGCAAAACGCTGATTGGGTGCATTGAGACACATGTCTGGTAACCGTTTCAAGTATCTTTCTCAAATCCCTCAAAATCAGCAAGCATTAAATGAAAGTAATCATGTTTTAAAACGTAATCATGATTTTATTTCTCTTTCTTGAAACCGTTTACACTTTCAAAAATTATTTTGAAATCTATTTAAGCACTTTAACTTCTCACATTAATCCTTTACCGTTTCTTACAATCTCTCAAATATTTTTCTGCATTTTCTCTGTGTGTTCATCTCTCTCAAAAGAAACCCAGTTTTCAGTTTTTCTCAGAAAAACCCTAAGTGTGAACATGGCAACCTCCAGCAATGTCTCTGCAGGTTCTCAGAAGAAGGCTTCTTCTGAACAGTACCAAGTTCCCTTCAGAACACTCCTTACACCAGTGAAGAATTTGGAAGTGTTGTCTGAACTGATTATTGACTTCTCCAGTCTGAAAGAAAATGGTTTTGACTTGACAGAAGAAGTTAGGGCACAGGGATGGGAGAGATATTTTGATAGGTTGGTTGGACCAACGTTCCCAGTCTTGGTCAAGGAGTTCTGGATTCATGCGTCCTCATCAATGCATCAAGTCACCTCCTACATAATGGGAAAGAAGATTGTGATCACTGAGGATCACATAGCAAGATTGATTGGATACAGTGGCGGTGGTGTCCGCTGTATCGATATGGCTGAAAGATGCTCTGACGTTGGTGTCATTGCAGAGCAGATTTTCACCCATGGGGTTCCCAGCAGCAAGATCAGAGACTTAAAGGATCACCACAGAGTATAGGCGAAGATCATTCTGGGGTGCTTTAATCACAGGAAGCCAACAAGCTCCCCTGATTATATAAATATAGATCAGCAGTTTCTGATCTATTTTATTAATCAGAAGGTAAAAATCAACATGGCTCATCTTCTGTTTAATCACCTCAGAACCAGCGTCAAGGAGACCAGGGAAGAAGAAAGAACAAAGAGGGATTGGATACCCTTTGGCAGGTTAATATCAGATATTCTGACTGAGAATAGGCTGATAGAGCACCTCACAGAATCTCAAGAACTAAGTTCTATTGAACCAACTGTTGGCAAGCCTCTGAACGCCAAGAATCTGAAGAAAATGAAACTGATAGAGAATATCAGAAAGGAGCCCAGCGTTACTCCTCTTGCTGACATCACCAGAAGAAGAGTCCCTCTGGACGACTTTCCATTATTTTCTGAGATAGAATCTAAACCAGTGGTGGTTCTCAGATACTTGGACGCTTGCAAGGCTGATGGTACAGATCCCAAACTGAATATCAAAGATCTGCACCAACCACAACCAGAAGTTTCTCTGAAGAAGACGAAGAAAAGGAAGGCCACTTCAGAAGGATCATCCCAGCAGACCCCCAAGAAAAGAGGTAATTTATCTGCTGCTTCTGTTTTAAATTCTTCTGCTATTCCAACATCAATTCCAACTCCAGCTTCACATGAAATTCCAATCCCCATACCAACTATTGATGAAACCGAACCAGAAGATGACCCTTCTGAGTCACTGACTCTCAGGAGACCCCGCACCAAACATCCAAAACCCATAACATCAACAACATCAGAACTTGACAAAGTTCTGTCTGACATTGATCAACGTGTTTCTGATCACCTCTCAACAAATCCAAACACTGAACCAGAAATTGCCCACTCTCCCCAACCAGAACAACCTCTCTCACCCATACCAGAAGAACCACAAATTCCACAACAACCAGAAATTCAACTAGAAATTCCTACTCCTTCTCCACAACCAGCAATTCCTCCTCCCTCTCCTCAACCAGAAATTTATCCACCATCACCTCAACCATCACCTCCACAATCACCTCCTCAACCTGAGTTTCATCATTCTGAAACTCCATCACCTGAACCTCATTCTCCTCAATCCTCTGAGCCACAACCCTTGGCAATTCAGTTGCCATGTGGAACAACTGTAACCATGGCCCAACTGCCATCCTCGCCAGAAACTACCCCTCTAAATACTCCAAAAACTCCAAACAGTCCAATTATTATTTCTGATTCTCCCACTCCATCTCCCAAACAAACATCTCCCAAATAAACTACAGAAGACCCCAACAGGACCTTCATCGATTTAACAATCCTTGACCGTCTTGCTGATCTCAAACACAAAATAGCCATTCCCAAACCAAAACAGCCAGATGTTGGCTCTGGCATTGTGAATTTTGAAACAGGTTTGCAGCAATGGATTGCTTCTCTGAAGCAAGTTTACCCTGAAATGATTGATCCTGCTGCCTCAGACCAGATCTAGACACGCTTCAGAATATGGGTACGTGCTGAAGCCCTCAAATTGCAAGACATCAATTATGAGCAGGCACAACAGAACTTCAGCAAGCTGCTGAAGGAAGTTGAAAGTCAGCTGCCACAGGAAGACGTGCTCCTTCTGGATAGTGAGCCATGGTCTGAGAAGCGCCCAACTTCAAAAGTACATCCAGAAGAAGATCAGAAAATTCAAGCTGAAGAGGTTAGACAAGCTGAAGATGTTGCAGAAAGCTCTCAGAAGCTTCCTGCTTCTGACGTTTCTCAAGCTGCCTTGGACAGGCAGACTCTGGAAGAGCTGAAGCTGAATGATATGCGTCTGCAACAAAGAATGGATGAAAGTGATCAGAAGATGAAGGAAAGGATGGATGTGCAAGACAGCAAGATAGATACAGTAGTCAGCATGGTGCACAAGCAGACTGAGACTGCTTATCAGATTAAGGCAATGCTGGAGACTCTGTTCACATGCTTTCCTCCCTAACCTTAGTTTCTCATTCATGATATTTTCAATGTTTTCTTTGCATATCATCTGTACTGTTTTGTCTGGCTCTGAATATTTTAATATAACAAGTTTTTCTGCTCTGATCGTTTTAGCACATCACTTACACTTTTTGATTGCTGACAAAAAGGGGGAGAACAAGAATGATATTTTTCAATAACGGATTACTGAGACAAAAAGTCTCAAACATTATAACTCTTATATACTTGAATATTTTTTATGTTTTTGCATAAGTCTACAGGTACAAGAAGGTAATCACCTCTGATACACTGAAGCTCTGAAGCTCTGATATTCTGATCTGAAGTTCTGATAGTCAAAGCTCTGATATTATGATCTGAAGCTCTAATATTCTGATGTTCATAAATTCAATAAAGATCTGATCCTGAAGACTCTCAGAATTAAAAAGGGAAGTAATAAATTCAGGGGGAGTATCTCCGATCCCAACTCTGATATCTCTTTATCCCTTATCTTTGATAACTTCTTATTTAATTCTGATGCAACTTATCATTTAGTTATCTCTGATACTTTTCACGCTAATTTTCAATTAAAAATATCAAGTTTTTGTCATCATCAAAAAGGGGGAGATTGTTAGAACAAAGTTTGAATCTACTACCCTAAGTTTAAGTTTTGATGATAACAAAATGAAAAGATATATTAATTATGTGATTCATGTAAGAACTATTTGCTACCTAAAAATTACTTTCTGCTTTACAGAAACTCTGATGGGTATCAGCAAGAGTACATCATAATCAGCATCAAAAAATTAGATATCAACATCAGCATCAGAAGATGCTATATCAGATACCAGAATCAGAAGAACAACTTACGCTTATGCTGAAGCTTGATGAACAAAACTGCGCTCAACACTCTGAACTCTGATAAAGACAACAACAGTTCATCAGCACTTAAGCAGCGTCAGAATGAGCCTAAGCCAGAACACGCGTAAGTGGTAACAGTATTGTGCATTCAAGATGAGTTATTACCAACGACATCATTCCAGACAAGATCTACTTAATAAGGAAAGATTGTTATTGGCATTGAATCAGAATTATTGCTCCAACGTACACTAATTCCAATGCTATATAAACAAGTCAATGAAGATTGAATTGGCTAATGCTCTACAACAATCTACACGCCTAAAAGCTATTCATCATCTTCCTCACTCTAAGTTTGCTAAAAGTTCCAAAATTCCTTACTCAATTATTTTAGCAATCTAGTTTCCATAAGCTTAAATTGTGTAGTATCACAGTTATGATAAACAGTTTTGTAGAAAACATTCACACACCTAGATTTCAATTCTTTGTAAGAAAGTGATTCCTTGAGAAACCGGTTTGTGGTTTGCATCAAGAAGGCTTTAGCAGTTGTTAAAGCAGATTGTAATATTCAGTTGAATATAGTGGATTAAGACCTCGTTGGAGAGAGGCGAAATCACCTTGACGGGTGGACTGGAGTAGTTTGAGATCAAACGAACCAGGATAAAAATATCGTGTTCATTGCATTGTTTTTCAGTTTTACAATTCAACCCCCCTTCTTGTGTTTTTCACTTCTTCATGTAGAAGTAACAGCCCCAACTTCATGGATCTAAGGACGACCCAACAAACAAGAGTACGATGGCCTGATGTCCATCACGTAGAAGATAGACCCAAATGTATGAGAGCCTACTTTGACAGGGATGTCCACCTCCCCATGCACCATTCTCTTCGAACCGTCAAAAGACCTCACCACAATGTTATTGGGTTTTAGGGTCAAGCTATCACTATCTAGCCAATCGAGAGCCTTCTTAGGCAGGACATTCAGTGAAGATCCAGTTTCTACCAGGACATGAGCCATATTAGTGCCCTTGCATTCGATCGAGACATGTAGAGCATCATTATGCTTCCTCCCTTTCAGTGTCAAGTCGGCATCTGAAAAACCCAGCCCATTGTCAGCAGTCAAGTTGGCCACATCTTTGAATTGAGCGGGTGAGGTTTCTTGCGGCACATGTGCATCCTTGAGGAATGCAATCAAAGCCTTTTCATGGGCTTTGGAACATAACAACAGAGGTAACATCGATATTTTCGAAGGGGTCTGCCCCAGCTGCTCGACCACATTGTAGTCTCTCTTCTTGGTTATTTTTAAGATTTCCTCTATCTCTTTCTTAGAGGATTCCACAACAATCTTTCTAGGTGCCTCCGTCTAGGCAAGCTCACCTATAGCTTCTTTTCCCCGAGTCCCAGATGACTCAACGACAGGAGTAACAATTGGAGTAAGAACGGGAGTAGTGATGGAAGTACCGGTAGGAACAGTAGATGAAATAACAACCAGCTTAGTAACAGTCTTTGGGGAGATCTCGGGAGAGAAAACCCTTCCACTTCTGGTGATCTTGTTGGTCCCGACAATGTTTCTGACCTCGGGATCAGCCTCTTCAGTCTTTAAATCTTGTTTAACGCCATGATAGTAAACATCGGCACCATAATTCCAAGGTACAAATTTGTCCGAAGAGTACGGTACAGGACCAGGAAAAGTGATTATTAACGAATAAATTCTTAGAGAAGGTGTAATCCTAACAGGTCTTTTAGAGGAGACCTTGGAAGGATTGGCGGAAATGGTTATAATGACAACATCTTCAAATGAAACAGTTGGAATCAAATTCTTTTCAAACAAAATCTCTCTGCTGTCCATCAGGAGTTGAACACCTTCTTTCAACAAAAATAAACCAGAGGGCAGAGATGAACACATGTTGCAACCTTCACCACAACCCGGAAATAAACCGGCCGACAACAAATTTTCTTAACAGTCATAAGAGGAGTGGAAACTTCATCAATAGAGGTAATGAACAGATCAATATCAATGACATTAACTCCACGATTATGCTTAGGCATGGGAGCAATTATAACATTGGATTTCTCCGGAGCTTCAAACTCAATATCCTTGGCTTCAATCAGATCTTGTACTTTATTTCTTAGAGTGTAACAGTCATTTGTATCATGGCCAGGACTCTCATAATGGTATGCACACTAAGCGTTTGGATTGTACAGAGGAGATGTGGTGTTAGGATTCTTGGGAGCCTCTTTCAAGGTTGCCAAGTTGGATCTTAGCATATGGGGTATAACCTCAGTCAACATCATGTTAATTTGAGTAAACTGCCTTTGCGGTCTTTCTACCCTTTGCTGATTGTTTCATGGTGGGGTAGCCGCGGGCCTAGGTGTAATCACAACACCTACCTTTGGGCGGCGTTCAACTCAGTTTTGACCTCTTGGGCTATAGATAGCACTGACTTCCTTCTTACCTGCAAAAGGCTTCTTTACTGAGCTCGAAGAGGTTTCTTTCTGTATTTTTCCACTCCGGATCCCAGCTTCTACCCTCTCTCCTGTTAATATCAGCTCGGTGAAACCAGCTGATGAGCTACCAATCAAATGATTGAAGAATGACCAGACAACGTCCCAAGAAACATGCCAACCAACTCCCTATCAGACAAAAGGGGTTGAACTCTCCCAGACAGATCTCTCCACTTCTGCGTATAGTCCTTAAAGCCTTCACCTGCACTCATGGACATACTCTGGAGTTGAGTACGAGTGGGGGCAAGGTCAACATTATATTGATACTGCTTATAAAAAGCAGCATCCCAATCCTCCCAGTTCCAGACATTGGTTCCCTCTAGTTGGTAGAACCATTCAAGCTGAGTCCCTGACAGACTGTCTTGAAAGAAGTGAACCCACAAGTTCCTATCAGCAGTGTGAGGCTGAATCTTCCTCACATAGGAACAGAGATGAAGCTTGGGACAAGACACCCCATCGTACTTTGTGAAAACCGGAACTTTAAACTATTGTGGGATGACTACCCCAGAACCAATCCCAGCTCTTCAAAATCCAGCCCTTGTATTCTCTGGATCTCCATAGCGCTCAGCCGATCCTCTAATTGTTTGAACTTATCCTCAGTGGGAGGATACTGCTCATCATTGTAGTCCGTTTCATTATCAGAGACTTTAGGGCTAGGATCATTATCCCTTGTCTCCCTCTCATGATTCTCCCCTTCTTTGGATGAGGAGGTCAGATCAACTAGTTGCTTTAACGGCTCCCTGAACCTTCTGCCCAGATTCAGAACACCAGATACCTTCTTCTTCTTCTTCTTCTTTTCCTTCAGGATGAGGGCCTTCAGATCTTCCTGCCCTTTTGCCAAAGTTATGAATATCTGTTGAAATTGGGCATTTTGTGCCTGAAGATCTTTGATGCTTTGTTCAGAAGACATTTTTGCTGAAATAAACAGCGAAGAAGATGAGAAACCTGTAATGGTACCTGTTTATGCAATGTCATGGATGGTATGCGTATGCAATGATTTCAAGGACTTTGTAAAGGTTAAAATTTGTTTAACCAAAATAAACACACGTTAATTGTATTCATAAGTTCAAATTGTTACAAAGAATTCCCTTTAGGCTTACAATCAAATAAACAAAACTTAAAACAAAAAGAAAACTAGGTCTCCCAAGAGTGCGTCCTCTTTGGTGCAATGTAGGCGTTTATGTTCCTTTCTTCGTGAAGTAGCCTAGTGAGCTCCAGGACCTTCTTCTTGCTGGCATAGAATTGAGCTTCAAACGTATCCCGCTCCTCTTTAAGTTGAACCTAGGATTTCTGTAACTCCTCATGATCAGTTGGTATATCAGGATGATGAACAAGATAAGGAGTGTCTCCTTCAGCAACTGGTTCCTTAATCATTGGTAGGACAACAGGGTAAGGCATCATAAGACTTTGGGCGCGGGCTCGTACCCATCCGAGATAGGGCTCAAGAGGGATGAAATTCTTGTACCCCAGTGTCTTGCTATCAATTTTATGTACCATGCCCCAAGCTTTCATGAACCTTTTATGGTAACCCTGAGCATCATTCTCATAGTTGAAGGCGATTCCTTGGATAAGCGTATCGTGAGAACCATCCCTTCTCGCATAACCGAACTGTAGTAGTGCTAAATAAGGGTTATAAGTGATTCCTCCCCTAATGCCTAAGAGAGGGACATTACGGAATTCACCACAGCGATCGATGATGGTAACATCTTCCGAGGACCATGAACACCAATGAATGTCTGAATGTGTAAGGGATATCAGCCTATGATACCATTTCATACCCTGCTCATTCTTCAAAATAGACCTGGGTAAGGGCGAAATAAACCACCTAGCCAATAGAGGAGTGCAACACAAGAGGGTCGCCCTTCTCTTTAGAGTACGAGCATATAGAGAGTGTAGAACATCCCCAAGTAATGTAGGTACCAGATTATGGGACAGAAACACCTTAATAGTATTCACATCTACGAGTTGTTCCATTTTAGGGAAAAGTACCATCTCGTAGATGTGAAGTGCCAATACCTCTTCGAAAGCTTGTAAATCCAGGGTATCCCAAAAACAATAAGCCTTCTTGAATAGAAATTTAATCGGGATTCCTTGGACATTTCCTCTAGTTTCCCAATTTGTCACTATGTCGGACCGTTGTAACGACAAAGCTCGAACAATCTCTTCAGGCTTTGGATGTTCTTCCATACCGCTGAAAGGCAACTGATCAAGAATATGTACCCCTAACAACCGAGAAAATTCCTCCATAGTAGGCACTAGTTGGTAATCCGGGAAGGTGAAGCAGTGGTGCAAAGGATCAAAGAACTGAAATAACACTTTTAACAATTCTTCATCAGGTTTTGAAGTGACCAAGTTGAGCAACCGACCATGTTTCTCAGTGAAGGGAGAGCTTTCAGGAATCCTTAATGCCAAGTCCTTTAGTTGGAAAGGCACTTTCACAAGGTTAATCTGGATAGTGTTCCTACGGGTGGATGCCATGTCCTACAAAACAAAGCAAAGATGAGCCCTAGAAAAATCCTTGAAATGGTTAATATGATATGCTGTGCTTATGATGTCATGATTATCACATGTATAGCATGCAACAAATAAGTCACACCAAGTCCTTAGGTTTAAGGCCTGCATGAGTTTTAAAGTCATACCCTCTTGAAGCTGGATTGGTTCAACCTATCCTATAAATATTAACCGGGTTCTAAGGGATCTCAATATCACCTATCTTTCCCCCAAGCTTCGTTCAATAGGCGATTGACTCACAACCAAACAAAACTCAAGATTCAAACCTCAATGAGTGTAGCATCGAGTATCTATCGACCTTGGGAAGACACCAAAGTCGGCCATCTCGCTACGTCCTACTGGCCAAGTTGTGCAATTAAAGGTTCTAAGGTCAGTTGATGCTTTATGACACCACGCGGCGGCCCCGTACTCTCCCTAATTGACTTAAGGGTTACCGATACCAACTAAAGTTCCACATCAATGTAGCTACTACCTTAACCGTGTCGGTATACCACGCACAGTTCCCTCACAATTTATTTCTACTTACCTAAAAGGTGTCCCCAGATCTGAGTGTAGGATCTACATAACCCCAACAAAACCCTTAAATATAAAGCAGACAAAGAAAAACAAGAAAGCAATTTTTAGAAATGACCTAAATCCTAAGGTATACCCCACTTATTAACTCCCAAGCAGAGTCGCCAGTTCTGTGATACGGTGGCAGAACCAACAGTTTAATACTGGTTTGCATTTTGTGTTCACAAATGTCGCGGTAAGCAAGAGTCGCCGCCGAATTTTATTTAATCCAACAAATGAAAGGAAAAAAGAACACTAAAATCCTTTTTCGAGAGTTTCTGAGTACAGGGGGTATATTATAGAAAGGGAAGGTGTTAGAACCCTTTCTATCCATGGTTTTCCATGGGCTCTTAGGTACTTGCTCATTTTGAAATTGGTTGTGTATGCTTTGCGAAGAGTTTTGTTTAACTTCGCGATAACTCTTGTATCGGTCCTCAAGAGTGTGATGAAGTTGTTTTGAAAACTGTTTTGAAAAGTGTTAGTGTGAAAGAGTTTTTGTTTTGATCAAGTACTTAAGATGTTATACCTACTCGAAAAAAAGATTGTTCGTTCTCATTTCTTTTAGACAGCGCTATCCTACTATTAAGGAGTAGGTAGCCCTATCGTTGGCGTTTTAAGGGACATTCGAAGGGACGAAATGGTCACTGAAGGCAACAAGCAAGGATACCTTAGCATTTCGAAGGGACTATCATCATAAGATCATTTCTAGTGGGCAAATCAAGGGACAACGAGGGACTATGATCTTTATGACGACTTTGAATTGCGGGTCTTTGCTAAGATATCCCCATGTTCGAGGGACGTGACCATTATTTCCGAGGCAACCAAGTGAGGCAAATCCTAGGAGTGAGCATGTGCATATGTGCTTTTTTTCCAGTTAATTATCTTTGAACAATTAGGGTCATATACCTTTTTTATCATTTTATCTTTCGCATACAATCCTAATGTCCATACATCTAGAAGTTTAATAGTTGCGGAAATTAAAAGCGGAAAAGAAAATCTACGCTATTATAATGCTTTTGGGCAGATACACAAATATTTGACTGAAACAAATGCAGAAATTAGAAATCCTAATTAATCTATTACAAACTTGAAATAGTTACAATAATTTGAATTAAAAGAATGTAAAGGCGCGCACGATGAATTAAATACGAGAGTAAAGTCTAAGTCCTAAAAAATCTAATCAATTAAAGAGAAAATATTTTTTGTATTTTATTGAGAAAATTAAATATTTGTGAATTAAACCTAATTTGTCTAATTAATTTTAATTATGAGAACAATTAGGTCAATATCATTAAATTAATTAATTTCCCAAAAAAACTAATTTTAATATAAAAAAAAACCTAATTCTACATTTTTGTGATTTTATATTTTTAATAAAAAAACAATGATTTTTTTATGTTGTCAAATGATTAAATAAATAAAACAAATAAAACAATAATTAATCAAAAAAGAAAATAAAATTGGGCTTGATGTTGTTAGCACTCCAGGGGGGTGTATGGCTGAATTGCTAAAGCCCAGAAGGATAGGCCCAATTGTCCAACGCCTGATTCAGTGGAGCTTCCTTCTGAGGGTGCACCATGCGCTGCTCTCCACTGAGCGCTAGATCTGGATCTGAGGATGATCCACTGGCTGGATTTGGAGGGTGTATGATAGCTTTCCTGGGTATCGCACGCTGGATCTTGTGAAGAAATATTGGAAAAATGAAAAAGTTCACGCCTAGGATCGAACCCAGGACATGAGCTTCATACCTCTCTCCCTTGACCAACTGTGCTGATTATTCAATTATGAATATACCTCTCTCCCTTGTCCAACTGTACTGATTATTCAATTATGAATATAAATAAGTATAATAATACATATATAAAACAAGTGGATTATGATGATGTGTCAAAGCGCGCGCTGACATTGGCCCCTGGATATTTAAAACAACCAATCACATGATGCTAACATGCCACGCCAGCCGTCACCCGAGTCAACTGGTTCAACTACGCCGAAGCTATGCTCCGGTCGTCTTATCCGACCCACCTTAATATTCAAACCTGCAAAACATGAGGATTAAGAGGAACCAACAGACCCTATCCCCTCTAAAATTTTCCCAGGAATCTAATGGTGGTATTTGTGTGATCTAAAAGTCATTGTATCACTAAAACTGAAACTTCCTTCTCTCCAAGCCCTAACAATGGTGATTTGCAACCCTGGCCTTGTTTCTTGCATTTAATATGTCAGAAAATTCACAAATAATCATAGTAACATGAATGTGTATTCAAAAAGCATTGATGTCAAGAATTAAGTTAGTTTGAAATCCAAATTCTTACCACAAGTGGGAGGATCAGACTGGAGTGATGCAGCGTGCTTTGGTCTTTGCAAATGGACCGATTCTCCTCCTGGAATACTCAGAAGGATGATGGAATGGCTGAAGGTGATTGAAGGAGGCTGGATCGTTCCCTTTTGAAAATTGAACTTTCTTTGAATTTTGGAATTTTTGTTTTCTCTTCTTGAGGGAGGCTGCGCCTTTTTTTTTCTGTCCCTTAGGGTTGGAGACCCTTTGCTTATGTATGAGAATCAGATTAGGGTAACGATTGTGGAAGGAATCCAAAGAATAATGGAGTTTTATTTTTTCTTCAAATCTTTCCAATTTTTCTTATTTTCTTACCCATTCCAAGCTTGCATGAATTTTTTGGCATTATACAACATATTTGGATTGTGATTCACTTCAAAATCCAATCAAAACAAATCTTTACTATTTTCATATAATTTTTTTGATTTAATTTGGATTTTAAATGATTAAAAATAAAAATAAATCAAATAAATAAACAAATGATGCATGGAGTAGTTCATGGGTCGTGGACCATGTTAGGAACAAGATACAAGCATAAAAAGTTGGGCCCATTTGAAGAAAAATGCATTTTGGGTATTGGTGACTTTTGACAATTTTCCAAAAATGGCCAACTTTGACAATGCATATCGCCTTCAATTTTGACCCTAAGAGGGTGTTCTTTGACTTTTTAGAGAGGTTAGGATGTCCCCTAAACAACCCTTTTTGTTTCCTCTCAATTGTATCCTCCATGTTCATGTATGAAACTTTGACCCAAAAGGTGTTTTTGTTGACTTTTGAAAAGGACCCATAATGTATGAATTTATATCTTTTAATGAGTTCATTTCTTGAACTTTATGGATGTAGATGAGCTGTAGGGAATTGGATTCTCTTCAAAATGAGCCTTGGATGAGAAATTTCTGATAAAGTATGAGAAAGTTATGCTTGGTCAAAGTTTGGTTGACTTTTCCTGAGAAACCCTAATTTAGCACCTTTTAAGTTTTGATGAATTAAGAGCATTTCTTGGGAAATCATGATCAAATGACGGGTATTACTTCAAAATGTTGATGTTGACCAAAAATCTTGAAGTTTGACTGTATGTGAGTCACAGTTGACCTTTGACCTAACACAGTTAATTTTCAAGCATTTGAGCAGTTGACTGAGCAAACTTCTTGTGCAAGGCATGAAACTTGGTATGGATGATCTTGAGAACATATTAGGACCATGGAAAAGGTTTGAGACATTTTGAGTTCACCCATCTTGATGAAAATGAAACCCTAGTTTGAGGTTCATTGTCTTAGGAGAGCGTTTGCCTGATCAATCCTTGTGCATCCTTGGGCAAGTTGAGGACTTCAATGAACATATGTTAAGTAAAATGGGAGGGAAAATTTCGGGGTACAAAAGTCATCAACTGGGTATTTGGGAATGATATCCTCTTTTGGGGATGTATTGTTGTCCTTGAATGATTCAGGTCTTTCATGTAAGGTACCTGATCTGGCTTATGCTTCGTATGCATGTTTGAATTTCTTTTGCCGCAAAGATCCATTCTGATGGATCGGCTATGCGCTTTTGAGGATACAATGTTATGCAATGATAACTATATGAAATAAAAAGAAATAGACTTCATTGGGATAAGTAGAGGCTCATTGGAAACGATTTCTCATCACTTGGGATGCCAATACATATCGGCGCTGGAAGCGGGCAGTACCGAGGATAGTTAGGTATACTGGTAAGAATTTGCATTGGGGAGCTCATGATACTAAAGATCATCGGTGACTCTGCTGAAGATTGAATTGATGGCTCAACAAGTCTTCAGGTATGCCACTAAATTTTGAATTGTGTTGGGGAAGATATAATCTGGCCCAACTTCTCTACATCCTGAACCGCTGAGAGGATGATAGAACTGAATATGTCGATAATGGATACTGAACCAATGCCGTACACAAGTGAAAAAGGAGTTGCGCCTATTGATGTGCGTACAGAAGTGCGATATCCGTGCAGAGAGAAGGGAAGCATTTCATGCCAATCTTTGTATGTCCTCACCATTTTCTGGATGATTTTCTTAATATTTTTGTTGGCTGCTTCAACGGCCCCGTTCATCTTTGGCCTGTATGGTGAAGAATTGTGATGCGCGATTTTGAAGTCGTCGCATAATTCCTTCATCATCTTGTTGTTTAAATTAGACCCGTTGTCTATAATTATCCGGCTTGGGACACCATATCTGCATATGATATTCTGTTTGGTAAAGCGTGCAACCACTTGGCTTGTTACGTTGGCGTAGGATGCTGCCTCTACCCACTTGGTAAAGTAGTCAATGGCTACTAATATAAAGCGGTGTCCGTTTGATGCTTTCGGCTCGATCATACCAATCATATCAATTTCCCACATCGAGAATGGCCAAGGGGAGCTCATGACGTTCAAAGGAGTCGGTTGTACATTTATCCTGTCGGTGTAGATCTAACACTTATGGCATGTCTTCGTGTAGTGATAACAATCAACTTCCATTGTTAACCAGTAATACCCCGCTCGCAGAATCTTTCTAGCCTTGGCGTTCCCTTTTGTATGAGTCCCGAAGGTGCCTTCGTGGATTTCTCTCTTGATTGTATCTGCCTCTTTCTTTTCCACACATTTGAGTAATACAATATCGTAATTTCTTTTGTATACCACTCCATTACTTAGAAAGAACTTAGAAGCTAACCTGCGCAAGGTTCGTTTGTCAATGATAGAGGCATTTCTGGGTATTCCTACCTTTCCAAGTACTTCTTGATGTCATAAAACCAAGGTTTAGTGTCAGGTCCTTCCTCAATAGCGAGGAAATGTGTAGGTTCTTCGAAATGTCTGATCGTAATACGCGGTTCGTGATTCAGCCAAGTCACTTTGAACATGGCTGATAGGGTTGCCAGGGCGTCTTCCATTTGATTTTCTTCTCGTGGGATATGACTGAAAGTGATTTTTGTAAATTCTGCAGCTAACTTTAAAACATGATCCCAATATGGAATCAGTTTAGGGTGTTTAGTATCCCAATCTCCATTAACTTGGTATATGACTAACGCAGAATCCCCAAACACTTCCAGGTGCTTTATTCTTAAATCAATGGCAGCTTCTAGCCCTAGTATATAGGCTTCGTATTCAGCAATGTTGTTGGTGCAGTCAAAACATAACCTGGCCGTATAAGGGTGGTGGTGATTCTTGGGAAATGTTAACACTACCCCTACACCGTGACCTAGTGCATTTGAAGCCCCGTCGAACGTGAGTGTCCAATGTGCCCCTGGCTCGAGCCCTTCATCTGGTCCTGGTATTTCGTAGTCAGCTATAAATATGACATCTTCTTCAGGAAAGTCGAACTTTATGGGTTGATATTCCATTAGAGGTTGGTGAGCTAGATGATCAGCTAGTACAATACCTTTGATGGCTTTTTGTGTGACATATTGGATTTCATATTCTGATAGTAACATTTGCGATCATGCGATTCTTCTGGTGAGGGCTGGTTTTTCAAACGTGTATTTTAGAAGATCCATTCTTTCTATCAACCATGTAGTATGGGTTATTATATATTGTCTCAACCTCTTGGTAGCCCAAGCCAATAACAAGTCTTCTCCAGGAGTGAGTATTAGGTCTCGCAATCGGTGAATTTCTTAATGAGGTAGTAGATTGCGTGCTCTTTTCTACCAGTTTCATCCTGTTGTCCCAAAACACAACCCATCGACCCTTCGAGCACTGTCAAGTACATGATGAGTGGCCTTCCGAGGACTGGTTGTATTAATACTGGTGGCTCTTGCAGATACTATTTTATTGCTTCGAAGGCGGTATGACAATCATCATTCCATACTACTGTCTGATCCTTCTGCAACAACTTGAATATTGGTCCGCACGTAGCTGTTAGATGCAATGTGGACCTTGAGATGTAGTTCAATCGCCCTAAGAAACCACACACTTCTTTTTCTGTCCTAGGATCGGGCATTTCTTGTATGGCTTTTACCTTGTCTGGATCCACCTCAATGCCTCGTTAGCTTACGATAAAATCTAGCAATTTGCCTGATCTGACGCCGAAGGTGCATTTATTCGAGTTCAACCTTAGTGTGAACTTACGTATCCTCTCAAATAACTTTTGCAGATGTGTGATATGTTCCTCCTTTGTATGGGATTTGGCAATCATATCATCGAAGTATACTTCAACCTCTTTGTGGATCATGTCGTGGAATAATGTGACCATTACCCTCTGATAAGTTGCCCCTGCATTCTTGAGACCGAATGGCATTACTTTGTAACAGAAAGTTCCCCATGGTGTCATGAAGGTAGTATTTTCCATGTCCTCAGGCGCCATTTTGATTTGGTTATAGCCTGAGAAACCGTCCATAAATGAGAATATTGAGGCTTGAGCTGTATTGTCCACTAAGACATCTATGTGAGGCAACAGAAAATCGTATTTGGGACTTGCCTTGTTTAGGTCCCGGTAATCTAGGCACATGCATACTTTTCCATCCTTCTTGGGTACTGGTACAATGTTAGCTATCCAAGGTGGATAGTCTACCACCGCTAGGAACCCTGCGTTAAATTGTTTCAGAACCTCTTCCCTGATTTTGCTGGACATATCTGGACGGGTTCTTCTGAGCTTTTGCCTGACTTGAGAACAGACTTCCTTGAGAGGTAATCTATGCACCACGATGTTTGTATCTAACCCTGGCATGTCCCTGTAGGACCAAGCGAATATATCCACATACTCGTGCAATAACTTGATTAGCCTGTCTTTGACGCTCTGCTCCAACATTGCCCCTAGCTTGATTTCTTTTGGATCCCCTTCCGTGCCCAGGTTAATAGTCTCAATAGGATTTTGACACGGTTGTATGCTATTAGTCTTTTGCTCTATTTCTCTCGCCATTTCCTCGGAGAGTTCAAGATCTTCATCATCTTCCTCTTTGGCTTGGTGGATAGGAACATCAAAATCATATTGAGTCGTAGCAGTAGTGTTATCGGTAATTTTAGGCATGGATCTGCACATTTATCATGTTTTGGTGCATATTTTAGCGCTTGTAATTTGAAAAATGTATATGCAAAGAAAGTATTGCCATTTTTATATTTTAATAGATAAATGCAAAAGAAAGACGAGGATCTTAATTGAAAACATAATATAACTTTATTAATTATAAATATTGTCTGAAATAAGAAACAAAGAAAACCCTTACAAACAACCCCTATGCCTCGGGTTTGACATAGGTTCTTTTAAAACAAGAAAAATTACTTAGAAAAGAAAGATATCCCGGGAATCTCCATAACAGTCCATCCTTTAAGCTCTTCTCCTGGGGCGCCCTCCCTGATGAGGTCAGTTGCCCTTTTAGTATTGGTCTTGCTTGATATCATTGCCACGTGTCCGCCATGCTCCGTTCCTTTACCGATGAACGTTTCTCGGATCGGAGGGAAACATGTTTTTCCTCTTGGGGTAGCCTTTGACGATTCGTAACCCAAACCAAATCGATTCTTTTTCTCATGAATTTCTGGGAGTTTTCCCCAGTGTTTTGAGGCATCATCCCCCATAGTCATTTGCAGATCTCTCCATCACGTCACTTTAGTCTTGTTACATTTCTCAACCGGTAATGTTACCATCGAAGCAATTTCCAAAGCCTGGAATGGGGTAGCTATGCAATCTTTGTCAGCACTGATATATCTGTACGATTCAATATGGCTTACGAAAATGTCTTCTTCGTCGTCAATTATGATCAACTTCCCTTCTACTAGGAACTTCAACTTTTGGTGCAGGGTCGAGGTTACTGCCCCTTCCGCATGGATCCAAGGTCTCCCCAGTAAACAAGTGTATGCTGGTTTGATGTCCATGACCTGAAAAGTGATATTGAAGATGTGCGGCCCAATATTGACTGGAAGGTCCACCTCCCCTAGTACCGAACTTCGAGAACCGTCAAATGCCTTTATTATCGTAGAAGTTGGTCTCATTGTCATGACGTCTATTGTTAACTTTACAAGACTTGATTTTGGCAACACATTAAGAGCAGAACCAATATTAGTAAGAACCCTGGACAAATGGGTAGTGCCTATCTGCATAGTAATTTGGAGTGCCTTGTTATGGGCCCGTCCCTGTGGCGGTAGTTCATTGTTGCTGAAACCCAGGTAGGATCCGGATGTGAGATTGGCTACGACATTGTCAAATTGATTTACCGAAATTTCTTTTGCGACATGAGCTGAACTTAACACCTTCATCAAAGAATCCTAGTGCGTTTCAGAATTGATTAGTAAAGAGAGTATGGAGATTTTTGCCGGAGTCTGATGGAGCTGATCCACCACTCTATAGTCACTCTTTTTGATTATTTTTTATAAACTCCTCCGCCTCTTGATCAGTAAAGTTTTTGTTCGGAGATTCTGTTTCCTGATTTGTATCTACCACTGTCTTTCCTTTATCTTTCGTTGGAACCAAATCTGTATTTTTTTATGGTTCGGCCCCGTAGATTCGCCCACTTCGAGTCATACCTCATGTTCCTGCTATGTTTGAAATTGAAGGTCCTTGACTTACGGATGACCCGCTCTCCTGTTTCACTCCATTGATGTATACAGCTGAGTCATAACTCCAAGGTACCACTTTATCATTCTCGTAAGGGATAGGTGACGGTCCCTTAGTTACCATCGTAGCTTTTGGAGTAGTAGGTATTAAGAGGGTCTTCTTAGGTACCCCTTTAGTAACCTCTACTGATTCTCCCCATGGAATGACTAGAGACTTCTTGGTAATACTTGGAGCTTAGCAAGGGATTACCAGTGGCTTTTTCCCTCTGATTGTGGCTATATATTTTTCTTTAGGGTATAGTCTGAATTGGACTATCCCCTGATCCACCAAACTTTCCAAAGTTGTTTCAAAAGCTTTATTATGCTCTAACAAGAACCCACATTCGAACAAATATTCCTTCAACAAGTTGATAGGGGTTTTTGCCTTTATGGTTTCCCCAAAGTCGGTGACGACCTCGATTGCATTTATTGTCGGTCCACCATGTGGAGGCATGGGGTTTGATTTGATATTAAGCTTGTCGAAGGTGATGTCTTGAGACTCTAGCAAATCCTGAACCTTATGCTTGAAGGCCCAACATTGGTCTACGGTATGCCCAGGAGAATTTTCATGATACTCACACCTAGCGTCGACATTGTATCTTTGCGGGAGTGGCCCGACCGGAGGTGCTAAAGGCTTGATTTCACCAGGGATGCCTTAACCAAATGTTGTAATAATTGGCTTGGTGGCATGGGTAGTGGATCAAAATTTCTAGGCGGCCTTTTAAACCTGTCTTGCCTTTGTCCTTGCGGGATCACCAATTGTTGTGTTGTCCTTTGTTGTGAGGACACAATGTTGACTTCTCCCTCTTTCGTTCTTGGAAATTTTGGAGCTGTTCTTTTCGAATTGTAAGGGGAGCTTGACGATCCCCCTGATATCTTTCCGCTCTTCAAACCAGTTTCAATTCTTTCACCAATAGTCACTAAGTCTGAAAATCCCGACGTGACGCTTCCCACCATTTTATCATAATAAAGCCCTTCTAGGGTTACCATGAACATATCTACGAGCTCCTTTTCCAGCAGTGGGGGTTGCACAGGCGATGCCATTTCCCTCCACCTTTGAGCGTACTCTTTGAAGGATTATTCTTTCTTCTGGGACAGGTTTTGGAGTTGCAGGCATGTAGGCGCCATGTCCAAGTTATACTTGTAATGCTTTAAGAAAGCATTAGCGAGATCCACCCAAGTTCATATATGTGTTCGTTCCAACTGCATGTACCAGTCCAAAGATGCTCCACTTAGACTGTCTTGGAAACAGTGGATCGTCAGTTTCTGATCATGGGCGTGGGCATGCATCTTTCTGCAGTACACACGAAGGTGATTCCTCGGACAAGTGAGCCCTTTATACTTTCTAAAGTCGGGTACTTTGAATTTTGGTGGTATCACCACCTCAGGGACTAAGCCCATTTCCAGAGCGTCTACCTCGAAAGCTTTGAAGCCCTCCACAACCTTCAGTCTTTCTTCCAATGCTTTATACTGATTCATTACCAGTAGGTTATCTGCAGCTTGAGCACCCGTTTCTTTCAAAGGTGCCTGGGGAGCATCCTCTGGGTCATGATCTCTGTACTGCAAGTCTAGGTAATTATCAGCGTTATTAGTTGGAATTTGTAGGGTGTGTGATGCCCTTACTTTTAACGGTGGTGGGATGAATCCTTCAGTATCGACCTCTTGCTGGGCCATGGCGGACTTTTGGGGTCCTACTTCCATCTCTTTCCTCAATTGGTGACCGCTCGATGCACCAACGGTTTGGGCTACCTCTTCAAAGGCTACTTTGGGGATTTGATCCTGCCTGTTGATAATGTTCTTCAAAGCTATAAGAACCTTGCTCAAATCTCCTTTCATTGAGCTTACGTCACCCTTCACATGATCAAGATCCTCTTTAAACACAGATTGAGTCTCCTTGATTTATTCCATTGTTTTCTGTTGATGGGCCCTTGTTTGATATGGGGGCCAAGGAGGTGGATGTCTTCTTTTACCAATGGCTTAACTGGAGAGATTTTCAAAGAGAATGAGTTTTTTCTTTAAAATGACATGCGAGTGTTTTATAAATGCATGCGTGCAGATGAAGATGTATGATTATGAAATGATTTTTATTTTAACTGTCTTATTTGTTAGGGTACGTATTTGTATCCACTTATTATTTTATTTGGTGACCAGCTTAAAAATAGATACGCCTTCGAGATAGGGAAAAAATGCCTTTATTAAGAGTAACATAATCTAGATATTGAAAAATATTACAAACTGAAATCGAAACTTTTTTGCGTAAACATAATTAAAAAAAATAACTAAATCTCCTAAGCGCACTTGTGGATGTGTGCTTTAAAGCCATCAACCATTGCCCGACATAGCTGTAGAAAGTCTTCAACATCCATCGAATTAGGAACCATCATATTATCTGCATCCCTTAAACTTCTAGGGATGTCCTCTATGAGATTGTTGGCTAATAATACTAGCTTTTCATGTTTGTCTTTGTAGTGCTTGTATTCCTGGTAAAGATGTGGGATTATTTTATGGTTATCCCTCCTAGCTTGGGCGATCTTAGTGTAATGCTCTTCCCAATACATCTTTTTGAAGACCCTGCAGCTCTAAACATACATGTTCATATTCTCGAGTCCTCTGAGTCAAAAGTTTTTCTGCTTCTATCCTTGCAAGGCATGTATTGACCTATGATTCTTGGTTGTCTTGGAGTTCGGTAGCGAGGTATTTTATTTGCTCCTCTTGATCTAAGGAAACTTGTGCCAGACTTTGAATTTGGGCTCTCAAACTTTCCTCTAACGCCTTTTTGTCATGTGTCGCCTTTTCATACCACCTAGTCAACCTCTCGATTTCAGCATCGGCCTCTTCTATCCTTTGGTTGTGGGAATCTAGGTTGAACGTTGCACTTAACAACCCTTCAGTTGTACGCTTTCGCTTGATACTTTCTTTCTCCAGTTCCTTTTGACTTTTATCAATTTGCTCGTCCTTTGACTCAAGTATAAGCTGCATCTGTTTCTTTTCTTTGGTCAGATTGAGGAGGTCGACTTCCAGTGCTTCTTTCTCTCTTTGAGCTTGCTTTAAGGCATTTTTCAGATTGTCGACTTCTTCCAAAGATATAGGTGTTATCTCTGGGACCTCTGACTTGTACTCTGGATCCTTCTCGAATGGCAGCTTGATAATTCGTGCCCTATCCTGGACCCATTTGGTGTAGGGTTTTGTTGCTATGGTATTCTTTCTTTCAGCCTTCCTTTTGTTAACCTTATTCCAAGCCCGAATAACCTTGTTGAGCAACCCTTAATCTTCCATACCCATATTATGGATGATAAATGGTCGGAGTTGTCCGTCCGAAGGTTTGTCCTCCAAAGGATACCCTAGATGTCGTAGGGCTAGAGTAAGGTTATAGTTAATCCAGCCTCGCGATCCAATAAAAGGGACGTTAGGAAAATCCCAGCATCTAATAGTGATGTCACCAATATCCAACTTTCTTGCATACCATAATATTGAATTTGTAGTGAGAGACCTTAATTTATGTGGCCACTCACATCTGGTCAGTTCTGGGATCATATAGTCTTCCTTGTAGAGGTGAGTCATGAACCAAGTATATAGAAGCAGGATACAACAACTCAACGTATCTCTTCTTTTTTCATACATCATATGCAAAGTGTAATAAATGTCTGCAAGCAAGGTGGGAGTAGGATCCGTATTAAAGACTTTCGCTCCCCAAAATATGCTAATGGCTTCGGGGTCAATATAGTCCACAGTCCAAGGAAATAAGATTACACCTAATACCAACAGCCTTAAACAGTCAACACAAGATTCCCACTCCTTATAATTAGCAAACTCTAGTGCCTTAACTTCCAGGTATATCCTTTTGATTCCTTGTATCAGGCCCTCTCTTCGGTAACTCTTCATCAACTCAGGATAGGGGATTCCTAGGCCTTTTTCCAAAGCTTTGACTTCAATAGTTTGCCCAATACCCACATACGACTTTTCTTTGGAGAAATTCAGGATTCTGTCAAATTCTTCCAGAGCTGGTGCTAACTGGAAGTCTTGGAAAGTGAAACATCTTAATGGAGGGTCATAAAACTGAATTAGGGCAGAGACTGCATCCATCTGTACTTATACTTTAGTCAAATCAAGGGTATCCCCATAATGACGAGTGTACATCTTCATATCTCTTTAGGACAATTTACCTTTTATCGTTTTGATTTCAAAAAAGTCAGGCTTGTAAGCATTGATGCAGACAAGTTATTTCCCTTTGGCATCCATTTTTAAGACAGTCACCAAAAATCTTGATTTTGTTATCTTTTATTTTGTACCCTGTGAATAAGACAGATAAAAGGAACAAATGATGAACATGAGATATACATGAATGCAATGAATGTATAGGTGAGTAACAGGATTTTGTGATAAGTACCCTTAGAAGGTAGGTTCCTTAATTTTGACCTGTGGTTAGTCTACCCTCCCAGAAGGTGGTTTCCTTAAGGGTATCATGAATAACACCAGAGGGACAAGGCACAAGGGCCTCCCTTAGGTAGAGCCTCTTTATAGACTGAAACTTTCGTCTCAAAGTCGTGAAAGGTCTCGTCATGAGATTTTGGGTTAAGGTCGTTACAAAGAGTCATGGGTGACCTTCCAAAGTCCTACTCGTCAAGAGGATATCTCTTGATAAGTATTCCTTTTTCAAAAGTCCACCGACTCTAGGTGAAGTCGTCACATAAACTCGCAAGGATGATATACCCCCTAAGATAATAGACGAACCTTATTTTTAAGGTTTATTGGGAATATATTTTTTTGAGATAATAAACCCGCCACATAGCAAACATATAATAAAAAATAGACAAGGAAATATAAAAGGCAATAAATAAATTAATGAAAATGAATAAACAAAAAAATATAACCCAAAAGAGACCTAGAACCTAGGGTTTAAGGAGAGTCCCCAGCAGAGTCGCCAGTTGTAGCAACTGTTTTTTAAATCGAGAGTCGCCACTATTAGTTTTTATCCTAAGGAAGGGCATCTAATAGGAAAACCTAATGCACGGACAGAGATTCTAGGTTACAGACTCAATTAGACGAAAGGAAGGTGTTAGGCACCTTTCATCCACCTTGTTCACAAGGATATTACCCTAGGTTTAGGTTTGGGGAAAATAGTGTTTTAAGTTTTAATTAGCAAGACTCTCAAGATTTAAGATCGCATGCCTACGTATCCTCTTAGGAGGAATCAGAGTCCCAATTCGTAGTTCATATGGGTTGGTATCTTTTAGGGGTTTACGAACATATTTGCAAAAAGGAATTGTTAATTAGCTTAATTTGTTCGCGAAAATATTTTGAAGTTTGTTTGTGTTTTTTATTTGTATTAATTGCGAAAACGTCTTGATTAATGCATGCACAAATATTTTAATGCCAATAATATAGAAAATAACATATGCATTTTATTTATGAGAATAATTTATTTTTGGTAATATTATAATATTTACAAATAAGTCATTATTAATATATAGTAACAAAATTAATAAAAATAATTATAATTATTAATAAATAATTAATAAACATAATATAAATAATATAATATACAAAATATAATATATAAAATGTAATATATAAAAAACTATAAAAGAAATAAAAAGAAAAAAAATATTTAAGCAAAAACTAGGGGGGTGTATTATTAGTTCAATAGCAAAAGCAGGAGGTGTGAAAAGTTGATTGGCTAAGCCCAAAACATGTCTGGATAAGGGAGAGGTGCATTGCTAACCTTTGTTCAGTAATTATGTTAACAAGAGGTGTCTATAGCATTAGGCTCAGGCCCACTATGCGCTTGGGAAGGAGCCTGACCGATTGAGTGCATGAGGGTGCGTAGCGCTTATGGTGAGACTTAGCCTTACGACCGTCTGATGATGACCGTACAGATATAATTGAGGGAACATACTATTATAGTAATCACGCAAGCACTGAATGGCAACAGAGCATAACATATTTTTTTCAATTTTCATCTCATTTTTCATTTTACAATCTTTCTTCGTCTCTCTCTCTCTCTCTCTCTCTCTCTCTCTCTCTCTCTCTCTCTCTCTCTCTCTCTCTCTCTCTCTCTCTCTCTCTCTCTCTCTCTCTCTCCTTCCTTACAACCCTTTCTTACTCTCTAGCCCTAACGACGACAATCATCGCGGCTGCGCTCCACCGTGCGAAATCAAATAAACCCCACAAACAAAATTGGAACAATCAAAGAGAAGCTAAGTTCATTACCCTTTCGCGTTGTATTCTGACTTTGAACTTCTGTCTGATTTAACGCTAATCCCTCTTTTACCTTCCTTGTTTCGCAGATTTGCAGCGGCAATTAAAGTTTTACGGATGATGGTGTAAGTTTAGCGAATACACGGTCACACGGTTAGGGTTTCAGGCTTCGAAACTCTAATTGCCTCTTCAAGATTGACTCGGTAACGTCCTTCTTTTCAAGGGTTCTTCTCTCCGTTCGCCTTCCCCAAAAACCTCCCCTCACTGTTCTTCTTCTTCTCTATTTATAGCCTGATTTAGATCTAGGGTTTTTTTATTTTAGGGATTGAATGAATTTTCGATTATAATTAGAAGAGATCTAGGATTTAGAGCCAATTACGAATTTAAACTTTTATTGATTGACTTTAAACATCTTTGTAATGGATTTGATTATATCGTAATTATGGGCTTGAGATTGTGTAGATTCTACGGATTTGATTGAATATATTATAATTTTCTATATTTAGATTTGATTTTGTAACAGGGAAATATATGATATTGAGATTGTTTTTTCTGAGATTGCTTTTGTACAAGACTAGATTCGCTCTTAATTCAGTAACTCCAGATTTGGGCTGTAATGAGATTTTCTGAGATTGCTTTAATCTTTTTTTCAAGATTATGAGGTTTTTGTAATTTTGTAATATTTGATTCTGTAATATATATATTGTTCTGTTATAGATCTGGACCGATTTTATTGATTTGCATATTTTTGTTTTAAACTGCAATTCGAGATTGGATTTGATTTTGGTTTTGATTTAGTTTTCTACATAATCTTGGATTCTGTTTGTAATACTTGCAATTTGGGATTTAATATATTTGAATCTTTCATTCAATATGTAGATTTTCCTAGACATGGATTGATAGGGGTTACTTGATTTGGCTCTGTTTTACTGATGACAGTATATGTTTGCAGCAAAATTGACTAATTTCTTGTAACAAATTTGATTGAAAAAAAATGATTTGCACAATACTCGTTGTTAGTTTAAATATGGGCCTGCGCTGTATTTTGAACTGGACTTTTATTGTAAATATCCAACATATTATTTTTTTCAAAAAACTCTTAATAATAATAAAGTTTTTTTTGGAGCTAAAACCAGTAAATAAATGAAAACGTCCAACGGGCTCGTATCAAAGGGCCTGCATCAATTCTTCTTTTGCCCAACGTTTTGAATAACAGGTGTTGTACCCCAAAATTTGCCCTCCCATATTTCATAAAACATTTCAATAAAGATCCTCAAGCTGCTCAAAGAAGTCCAAGGGTTGACCAGACAAGCTCTCTCCTAAGGCAGTCTACCTCAAATTAGGGTTTCATGTTGCATCAAGATACTTGAGTCTAAGGGATACCAAATGCTCACAATTGTCCTAATATTTTCTCAAGATCATCCATGTCAAGTTTTAAGCCTTGCAGAGGAAATTTGCTCAGTCAATTGCTCAAAGGCCTGAAAATCGAGTGTGCTAGGGCAAAAGTCAATTGTGGCCCACATACAGTCAAACTTCAATATTTTTGGTCAACATCCTCATTTTAAAGTATTATTCATCATTTTATAAAGGGTTGATCATGATTCCCCAAGGATTGCTCATAATTCATCAAGAACCAAAAGTTGTTAAATTAGGGTTTTGCAGGAAAAGTCAACTCAACTTTGACCAAGCATAACTTTCTCATACTTTATGAGAAATGACCCATACAAATCTCATTTTGAATACGATGCAATGCTATACAATCCATATTCATCTCCCAATTTCAAAATATGCACTCACAAGAAGTTATGAATTTGGACATTATAGGTCATTTTGAAAAGTCAACAAAAACACCTTTTTTGTCAAAGCTTCATACATGAACATGGAATACCAAATTGAGATGATACCAAAAGGGTTGCTTATAGGACATCTCAAGCATTCTAAAAAGTCTAAGAACACCTTCAAAGACTCAAAATTGAGGAAGTTATGCATTGGTGAAGTTGACCTTTTTTGCAAAATTGTCAAAAGTCAATTATGCCTCAAATTGCAATTTTTGCTAAATGGGCCTAATCTTTTGCATTTGTTTTGATTTGGTAGCATGGTCCACGATCCCTAGACCTTCCCACTTGTCTTTATCTTATTTTTATTATTTATTTTGATTTTTATTTGAATTAAATCAATTTAAATCAAAACAAATCATAGAAAATCCAAATCATTTAAACCTCAAGATATTATGCATGTTTCAGGTTCTATATCGAGCTAGCAAAAGATTCAAATTATGCAAAGCCTTTGTGTGCACAAAAAGATTGGTTTTGACCTATTTTTAGAAAGACTTTAAAGTGAATCAAATCCAAATCAAAAGCTGTAATAGAGGAAGATTGAGAGCATAATTGTAAACCTAATTCAGTCCTTGGTATATAATATACAATTGCATACCTAAAACACAAGGCTAGAGAGGCGCACAAAGTCAGAACAAACTTGAAAAAATCAAAGAAAAGTGGTGATTCCATTTTGCACTTCTAGGCAATTTCAAGGTCCCCTAACCATCTCATTCGATTCCTGGGATCACAAGCAAGCTGTACCAATAAAAAACAAGGACTTTCCAGCGCCAAAACCCAATGTAAGTCAGCCACGACTTTGACTTGTTCTTGAAATCGAATTGAATGATTCTGGCACTTATAGCATGAAATACTTATATATTCTTGCTCCTTGAAACATTTATAAGCTATCTATATCATTTAATTGTGTTTTTGTGGACTGTATCAAAGTTTACCATTGTTAGGGTTTTTTTGCTTCGATTTAGGATCTTTGTGGACAGGTAAAATTAGCTCTCAAGAAGAGCACCATCGTGCTCAACAGACCAAGACGAATCAAACCACAACCTTAGAATTCATTGATCATGCCCATGGGAGGTTTTGAAATAAGCCAGGGTTGTAGCTACAGACATATGTCCGTAGGTAAAAGTCTATGACTTTTACCAACGGAGCGAGGTTGGGGATGACTGGCGTCGCATCATCTGATTCACTTATTTGAATTATGGCACAATTTTATTTTTTCTCTCTCCACTAACTCCCATTATTGTATATTATCAATTATTATTATTTTATATACAAAGCAAGCTTGCAGCGCAGTTGGCATTGGAGCGTTTGGAAAAAGTTTCAGGACCTGGGTTCGAATCCCAGGTCCCCCCCAATTATTTCATATTGCTTTTATTTCAATGATCAGACGCGTGCACAGGTGGGATGACCACCATGGTCCATCATTATCCAGCCAACCAAGTGTCCAGATGGCCAGATCTAAAGGCCATCAGATGAAGGAGCAGCAAAGGCCTTGGTCAAAACAAAGCATGGGATCTTGGAAGTCAAACGTGGGTCATTTTATTTTGGGCCCAGAGTTGCTATTCACGCCCCCCCCCCCCCCCAATTACTTTCACAGGCCCAATCCTTCTTTCTTTCTTTTTATTTTTCTTTATTTAATTTATTTATTTATATTTACTAACACAAATTAATTTTCTTTTATTCAAAAAATCACAAAAAATAATATTTTCATCCAATTAGATTTAGGTTTATTTTTTTATTAAAAAAATTAATTAATTAAATTAGTTTATTTAATTTTAGGGTAACTTTAATAATTTTGTAAATAAATTAAAATCAATTAGGACAATTAGGGTTTTTATTTCTAACTTAATTCTATTTTCTTTTTCCTAAAATAACCAAAAATACAAAAATAGGTTAAATTTAGTCATGTTCTTTAATTAATTTAATTACTAATTAATTTTTTATTTAATTTAAAAACCTAATTCTTTTTCTTAAAAATAATTAAAAACAACAAAAAACAATTTTTTCTTTCGATTAGGTTAGACGGGGTCAAAACCCTAATTCTCTCTCGTTCTCGATTCATCGCGCTTTATTTATTTTTACCATATTAATATAATTGCTCACAAGTTGTAATAGATTAATTAGGACCTTTACTTTCATTTATCATTTTTTTACGGGTTGTTTTTGGCTATATATTTAATACCCGAAGCCTTGTAATGGCGTAGCTTTACTTTCCGCACTTTAAATTCCACAAAATATTAACTGTTAGATGTATGAATAATAGGGATGCATGACAAGAATGTATGATTAACTTTAAAACGGTTAGCAAACCCTAAATGTGCAAAGATAATAAACTTGAAACTGAATCACTCTCACATGCGCACTTCTAGGGTATACTCCCACTTTGGTTGCCTTCGGTAAACGGTCATTAAGTATAGGGTATTTTAGTGGTCGCTCTTTTGTCTCAAAGATCAAAGTTTCCTCGGAAAGGTTGCCTCGAATATTGTTTCCTCGAATACGATCTTAAGACATTAGAGTTACTACTAAGACGCCCTAACATTGCTTTAGTGATCGTACGTCCCTTTCGAATTGACCCTTAAAACTCCGACGATGGTGCTACCTACTCACTAATAGTAGAATAACACTGTCTAAAGGAAATGAACATAGAAAAATTCTTTTTTTGAGTAGGTAGATTAACTCTTAAGTACTTTCTCAAAACAAATAAACTTTTTCACACTTACACTCCTTTTCAATCAAAGTTTTCAAAAACACTTCGTAACTCTCTTGAAGACATAAGCAAGGGTTAAATCGAAGTCAAAACAAAAACTTTTCAAATCACACCAACATACAGAAGAAATTTTGAAAATAATGAGCAAGTACCTAAGAGCCCGTGGAAAACCACGGATAGAAAGGGTGCTAATACCTTCCCTTTCTATAACCTACCCCCCGTACTCAAAATCTCGAAAAAAGGAATTTTTCTGTGCTTTTTTCCTTTCCAGTTGGATAAAATAAAAGTCGATGGCGACTCTTGCTTACCGCGAAATTTTGCAAACACAAACACAAAACGCAAACCAACATTTCAAAACAGCCTGGTTCTGGCCACCGTATCACAGAACTGGAGACTCTGCTGGGGATAATTATAAGTGGGGTATACCTTAGGATTAGTTCATCATATTCCTTCTATTGTTTGATTTGATTGCTTTATCTTTGTGGGCTTTGTATTGGAGTTACTATAGATCATAACCCGGATCTGGGGGACACCTTTTAGGTAAGTAGCAATAAACTGTGAGGGAACTATACGGCATAGACTGATACGGTTGAAGCAGTAGCTATGTTAATGTGGCACATTAGTTGGTACCGATATCCCTCGTGGAGGAACGAGGAGAATACGGGGCTGCTATATGAGTCGTTAAGCATCAACTGACCTTAGAACATATAATTGACCAACTTGGCCATAGGAAGTAGTGAGATAGTCGGCCTCGGTATAGAGATGAGAACTGGTTGATACTCGATACTACACTCATTGAGACCATACTCTCGAGATAGTTTCGGCTGCAAGAAAAGATTGCGTGAGCTGAAACCATGACCGATGGAGGATAGTCAGTGATATTGAGAACCTCTAGAACCCAGTTACTATTATTAGGACAGGTTGAACCATCTGAACTTCAAGAGGGTAGTACCTAGACTCCATGTAAGCCTGAAACTTAAGTGCTCTTGTGTGACTTGTTTGCCTTTACCATGTTTGTTACCTGCTATACCTGCTGTATGATTTATCATGACATCATGCATCATGACATAGCATGGATACTTCATTAGACTAACCATTTCAAAGGCTGAGGGGATTTATCTTTGTTCTGTTTTGCAAATTATGGCTTCAGTACGCAGAAACACCATTCGAGTTAGCTTCGTGCAAATCCATGCTCAGCTCAGAGAGTTGGTCTCAAAAGTTCCTGATACTTCTTCATTTGTTAGAAGACATGGTCATCTCCTTAGCCTGGTCACTTCAAAGTTGGATGAGTAGATGGTGAGCTTCCTTTTCCAGTTCTTTGATCTGGTGCATCATTGTTTCACCTTCCCGGATTATCAGCTAGTCCCTACTTTGGAGGAGTTTTCTGATTTATTAGACATATCTATCCTCGAGCAGACACCCTTCACAGGTTTGGAGGAGGTTCCTAGACCTGAGAACATTGCTTCAGCCTTACATCTAAAAAGGGCTGATGTAGTATCCAACTGGGAGACACATAGCGGGGTTAAAGGTTTCTTGGCCAAGTTTCTAATTGATCAAGCTCAACAGTTCTGGGATAACTTGGATTTTCAAGCATTTGAAGACATCTTGGCTCTCCTCAACTACGGCTTGGTTCTTTTCCCAAATCCAGATTCCTTCATAGATGCGAACACAATTAAGATCTTCTTGTCTCGTAATCCAGTGCCTACTCTTCTGGGTGATATCTTACATGCTCTCTATACTCTTACTGTGCAAAGAAGGGGGACCCTCATGTGTTGCATTCCGCTGTTGGCGAGGTGGTTTATTTCGCACCTCCCCAAGTCTGTATTAAAGAATGAGGAAGGTGTAGGTTCGGCTTACAGAATCATGTCCCTTGCTCATACGGACATCCTTTGGAGTTCTAAGGATATGGAAAGAGTAGCTGTCATTGATCGATGTGGGAAATACCCTAATGTCCCGTTTCTTGGAATTCGAGGGGGTATAACCTAAAGTCCTTATTTGGCTTTACGATAGTTTGGACGCGCTCGGAGAGACGGTCCCCATGAGATGCTTCTTACAGATATTGTCTTTGACTACAAGGGGGATGTTGATGGGCATCGTCGCAGGTTTATATGAGCTTGGGGCATGGTGAACAGGTCTGACCCTCAAGAGCTAGGACTAAAGACTTTTCTCCCTATGCAACCTTATCTCCAGTGGGTTCGAGCCCGTGCTCAAAAGCTGGGAATGCCTTATGAAGTTGTTTTACCAGTGATTGTGGAGCATACTAATGAAGAAGGGATTCCCTACACAGTCCTTCATCCCTACATGCCTACAGATCTTAGGGAATTGAAGAGATCCTGGATTCAGCTAAAAGAGGAGAGGGATACCTACAGGGAAAAGTATCATGAGCAAGAGAGGAAGATCTTGAAGCTCACGAGGCATCATGAGAATGAAAGGACAATCAATGATTATGTCAGCGCGAAGGGAAAGCGACCATGGGATTTCTGATATCTCTTATTGTTTCTAGTTTAGATTTGCTTTTCATCTTATTTCTTTTGTAACGCCTTAAGGGCATTGTTAAACATTGTTACAAGTTTGAATCTAATAAAGTTTGTTTCATTTTTTTGGTTTACAAATTTAAATCTCCCAAATTATTTGAAATAATTTCATACGCATTCCATTATCATGCACCTCATCACAGGTACCATTACAGGTTTCTTATCTTCTTCGCTGTTTATTTCAGCACATAATGTCTTCTGAAATGCCTACCGATCAAGCCATTAAAGCTCTTCAGGCTCAGAATTCTCAATTCCAGGAGATGTTCTTGAACTTGGCCAAAGGGCAGCAGGATTTGAAGGCTCTCATCTTGAAGGACAAGAAGAAGAAGAAGAAGAAGAAGAAGAAGAAGGTGGTTCTTCTGAACATGGGTCACAGATTTGGGAACAGGTTGCGACAGGAAGCTGATCTGTCTCATTCATCCGGAGGAGAGAATCAAGAGGAAGGAAAGGGTCCTAGTCCTGTGGTCTCTGATAATGATACTGATTTTGATGATGAAAAGTACCCTCCTGCTGAGGATAGGTACAAACAGCTTGAAGACCATCTAAGTGCTATGGAGATTCTAAACTGGATTTTGTATTGTAGAGTGGTATGGACATGTTCTTAATAATGCAGGATCATGGCTTCTATTTTTTTTTATGAATGATTATATGCATATTTTTCATAACAAGCTTTTGAGAACTAATTCGGTGAACTGATTTCTTGAACAAATGCATGGCTACCCATTTAATTGAATAAAAATCAGGTCTGATTTTATGGTATTAGGGAAGGGATAAAGAACGAAATATCCAAGGCATATGCATTGCTAGAAGGTTGAGAAGTGAGCAAGGGTTGAAGATACAATAGCATGAAGATTGAAGATGAACGACATAAGTTTAGGATAGTTTTTTTTTATGAAATTTGTAATCCTTCTTGTTGATGTAATGAATGGTTCTTGAATAAACATTTCATTCAATATGTATTTGAATACCAAGTTTTCCTTAATTTTTTTTCATATAAAATGAACCATGACGCAGGATAGATGACTTGAACTCCAAATTTGAAAGTTTTTCTCTTCTTTTATTTGAACTTGAAAATGGTGATTTAAACCATGATAAATGATAACCAATTTGAATCACTACGCTAAACAAGACTTTAGACATAGCTTTTTTTGGCTTTAGACAGCGCTTTAAAGCGCTGTCTATTCCGGCGTTGTTGTAGGAAAAGACAGGGCTTTGTTAAAAGTAAAAGCACTACTAAATCCCCCCTTTAGGAAGCCCTTTTACTTTGAAAGCGCTGCTAAAGCCCCCTTTAGCCAGCACTTTAAAGGTAAAAGGGTTGCTAAAGGCCCCGTTTAGCCAATGCTTTTACTTTTAAAGCGTTGCTAAAGCCCCCTTTAGCCAGCGCTTTAAAGGTAAAAGCGCTGCTAAAGGCCCCCTTTAGCCAGCGCTTTTACCTTTAAAGCACAGCTAAAGGCCCCCTTTAGCCGGCGCTTTTTCTGAAACAAAAATTAAAAAAAAAAACCTTTTAGGCAGCGCTTTTAATGTTAAAGCGTTGTCTAAAGCCTCTTTTAGGCAGCACTTTTTTTAAAAGCGCTGCTAAAGGCCCCCTTTAGCCAGCGTTTTTTCTGAAATAAAAATAAATTAAAAAAATCCCCTTTAGGAAGCGCTTTTACAGTAAAAGCGTTGTCTAATGGGGGCTTTAGGCAGCATTTTTTAAAGCGCTGTCTAATGTCAACGAAATTTTTTTATATAACCTTTTTGAAAAAAAAAAGCGCTGTTTGATATATACAATTTTATATGCACAGATTTTAACCATATTTGCACCAGGTTTTCACCATATTTTGCACCTGTATATACCATTATAAATTTCACCAGATTTTCACTAATATTGGAGCTTTAATCCAATAAAAAATAATACCAAAAGATACTATGATACTTTTACAAATTACATATTACCCTAAACCATTATAAATTACTATGATACTATGGTACAAATTCATACCAAAGATACTATGATACCTGTATATACCATTACAAATTACAAATTTTGCACTTGTATATACTTTTACAAAAAAACAACACCAAAACAACACCATTATATACCAATACAAAATCTATTCATCTCTATCTTCTACATATGCACATATAACCTGAAACAACACCAAAATATCGTAATTCATACCATGATACAAACAAAATATATATAATTTACCACATGACAAACAACAACGAAATTGCAACACTTGAATATATATACTCAAAATTCTCATCAATTAAAGTAAGATTACCTTATATAACTTTCGTCTCGATAATGTATTGACACCAATCCTCCTTAAGTTCATCCAACTGATAACTTGAGTAATAAGCACACTTGAATTCATCAAAGTACTACATAATAATATAACATAGTATGTCTAAGTTAAAACTGTTTAATTATATGAGAAATATGTGTTAAATATTAAAATAACTCCTAAGTTAAAAATCCGTACCTTAGATGGAATCTCTATTCGATCCAAAATAAGGATTTCTCTCATAAACCTCAACATGTAAAAACTGCAATCTACTTCATTACGCTGCCGAGGACACTACACATGAAAAGAAAATATGGATAAAGCCTAAGTTTTATCAAGTATCATCACTATTAATATAATCAAAATTGTGATAATTAATTAATATACCTCCACTATAATCCATGTAATGTTGTTGGATTTACTCTTTGGTAGTTGAACACCTCTTTGTGCTCGAAAAACTTGTATAATGCTGATAAAATATAAACGCGTATTTAGAACAATTCACATAAATAAATAAATAAATATACACACGAATATTTAGAACAATATCACTTACGTATCAACCATATTCTTCATATCTTGGTATGTACTTGGATCATTGCGTAAAGAATCTAGATAATATACAACTTCTCTGATAGGATTAATCGCGACCAACAACCAATGTCCACTGTAAGATTAAACAAATATGAGATGAAAACTTTCTACACAACGTCAAAATATGAAAAATTATAATAGATGAATTTAGAATGAAAATCTAACCCGTTGCCAATATTAAGCAGTAAAAAGAATAACTTTTCGGTATCTTTGTCGGCCATAAAGCGTTCGAGTACATACGCCATGACTTCATCTAGTTTATGAATGATTAATCCTAAGTTGGTATTGAAAGGAGATAAGAAAGCGAATCTTTTCTCCATTTCACTCGGGCGCATCAATTTTTCATACAAAAACCTTAAATAAAAGACATCATTAACATTTGAAATGAGTAAATGAATTGATCAATTAATTAGACAAAGTAGATCGGATATACCTTATGTATGTATTAACAACATTGATGCCTAATTGCGTATGTTGTAAAAGTTGATCAAAATTCGCCATACCAATTGTTTCGGAATATTCAAAACCAAAAATACCAAACTCCATAGGTACAAGACGAGTATTTCCTTCCGGAATATCAGAAATTTCTAAAAATGTCCCAAGGCACGACCTAAACTTGGAAGTAGGTTTTTTTTAGCCGCGGTATTCTTAGCAACAACCTTTTTTATGTGGAAATGTTGCTAATTTCAAGATTCTTACCCTTACCGACATCTTAATTCTCTTTATCATGAATCTAAAGATCATATAATTAGTTATGTGAAGTATAAGATCACAAATTAAAATTTAATTAGTTACATGCATAAATATCATATAATTGTGATGTACCTCTTTTATTGATGCCACTGACTCGGTTTGCCACGGAATCCCCTTGTCTTTTGCTTTGGATTTTGTTGGAATCTAATTAACATAACCATGTAAAAACAAATGTAAGTAAAATGCGCGTAAAAACTTTGATTACTCAAAGGTTCATATATATGGTTTTAAGCATACCTCATCATCTACACTAATGAGGCTTGATGGCCATGCAATAAACAAACCAATTGTATCTCCCATAAGTGTGGCATCCGAAACATCATCAGGATGTGGTAATAATGCATCCTTCTCCAAAGCAATGTCAATCGATACTTTCAAACAACCAGTAGGGAGCGGTTTAGTGTGAAGTAATTATCCCAAAGTGTTATGCACTTTTCCCTTGCCAACCATCCGATAAGTCGGTGATGATAAGTAGAGATGACAAGGTGAAATGCCCTAAAACCAATAATAAATTTCAAATTGTTATTGTGTATATATTTCAATTAAATAAATTAAGCTAATTTAATTTCATAATGATATATATAATTACCTCTGGAAGATTCGGTTGAAAATTACAACTGATACTACCTTTGTCACTAGTAGCTTTAAAACCTGAAGCTTGCTCTCTTAATTCTTTTTCCCTTCTCAATTCAAAGACTTCAGCTTGTAGTGCTTCCAAGGTTTCTTGCAGTTCTTTATTGCTAGGAGCCTTTTGTGTTTTCATCTTCAAGGATTTTGGAGTGATTCCAAATCCCTTGCCCCTCAACCGACCAGAATACTCACGAACATCTAATGCTCGACTAAGTATGCTTCTACAATCATTGTCTTCATCTGGACATATAGACTGAGATAGAGTCTCCTGAAATTCATATGAATATTGAAAATTTTTCTTAATTATATGTTACTAAACTTTTGATTTAATTAAAGAAATAATTCTATACTTACACATTTCTCAAAAAATTTTGGAACATCTTCTTTGACAACTCCATCCTTACCCACACTGGCTTCCTTCCACAAAACATGTGCAAGAAGACATGTTTCAGAACTATTCTCCTTTGTTAACTAGAAATAAAGCCAAATAATATGATCAAATATAATTCATGATGAACAAGTATATCATTGGAACTTATAGATACTTATGATTAACTGTTCTAAGCGTCCTTATCCAATACACCCTTTTTTGTATGGATACGCGGGACTTGATGCTCTTTGCCGATTTGTTTCACTTACACTCTGAAATTCTTGGGTTTTCGTTTGGCTTTAAACGTTTCTCATTCTTTAGGTGAAACCAAACTTGTATATTTAGATGGAAGATATGCATCAACAAAAAATTTATCTACATCCCTAAGAAACTTGATATTTAAAATAGTCATAAACCTTCTTAGTAGTTTTCCGGCCAATCAGAGACAGTTTTTCTAGTATCATCAATGTTGTTGAAAGACCTCTACGAAAAACATACACAGAGTGCATTAGTACAAGTAATTTAAAGACATAATCGTCATAAAAAACAAATTGGAACTTCATTAAATATGGTACCTGTATCTCACTCCAAAATTTTTCTTTAGCTTCTTTCAACTCTATTTTTCTCCAATCATCACAAGTAATTGGAACTTCATTCCTTACAAGTGCACCAATAAAACTTGTCACCGTTGAACCGTTAGGCTTAATTATTTGGCCATTTTGGCTCCAATACGCATATAATTTTATGCCTCGTTCTCTATCACGAATGACTTTCTTCATAACTGTTATTCCCCGTCTAATTTCCACTTCCTGGTCAGTAACGGTCACATCATCATGTGGGCAATCCTCGTTACTAGCCACTTAACCTGTAATAAAGAAAAACATAAACCCAATATAAAAATCCATAATCAATTGAATATATAACAAATGACAAATAAATAATAGCATATAAATTTATTGAAAATGACATAATATATAACATTTTACTATATTACCACTTCGCTAACATCTCTTTATTTTCTTAATTGGAATATGAATTACTTGTTTCTTAGCAATGCAGACGTCAGAATTGATCCAAATTCCCTCGTTATGATCGTTTCTAATATATGATTCATCCGCTATAATATTCTCATCTTGATCATTCTGTCTAATACATGACTGATTCTTAACATCAATATCACCTTGATCTACAGCAGTATCATCAACCACTTTGTTAGATAAATGCACTATAGACCATTTTGTACTCGCCGGGTCAGTGACATACACACTTGTTTAGCTTGACATGCTAGAATAAAAAGCTCGTCTTTGTACCCCATCCTATTAAGATCAACTTGCAGAAATCCTGACTTATCCATTCGTATGCCACTACTATTTACCCACTTGCAACCAAAGATAGGAATATGAAATTTCTCGTAATCAAACACGTAAATGTGCTCAATAACCCAAAAATATGACATATTTGCATATTTGGGTTTTAAGTCCTTCTTACTTGATATGTGCATTGCTTCACCTAGCACGATGACACCACTATTTTGCATAGTACTTTTATCATCTTATTCTTTGGTATAAAATGTGTATCCATTTATTCCGTATGCGCTATGAGAAAACACATGCAAACTTGGACCATATGCCAAACATCTCAACCTTTTTGTTATTGAAGTGGGATCTGAAGAGCATTTTGAATAAATATGATCCTTAAACCATTGTATAAAACTTTAATTGTGCTCTCGTACTATCCAATTTTCATTTCTATTCTGATTTAACCCTCGGAGTACAACCTTGTGCATTTCAACATATGGCTCAACCTCAATGTCATTGTGCAGAACATACAAATGCACTTGCTCCCGTTCATTCCTTGATACTGTCTCAATTTTATTTCCAATTAATTTTTTACCTTCCTTTTTTTCAAAAATATGAGTTTTGGGGAGCCCAACGGATTGAACATTGGACAAATATTCAGTATAAAACTCAACCGCTTCTTCAACAATGTATCATTCAACAATACAACCCTATGGGCGACTTCGGTTTTTCACCTACCCTTTTAATATTTTCATATAATGTTCAATATGGTACATCCATCTCATATAAGCTGGTCTACACAATTGTGTCTCTTTCACAATATGAACAACTAGATGTACCATTATATCAAAAAAAGAGGGAGGAAAATACATCTCAAGTTCACACAAGGTAATAACTATTTCTTTTTGCACTGTTGGTAAGACCTCGGGATCGATCACCTTAATACAAATTGACCTAAAGAAAAAACACAATTTAGTTATGGCGCTTCTTACTTTTTCTGGAAAAATAGAACATATACTTATTGGTAGAAAATGCTCCATTATAATATGACAATCATGTGCCTTTAAACTCTTCAACTTGAGGTCTTTCATAGAAACTTGCACAATATTTTTTCTCCTTTCTAGATAGAGTAAAAGCAGTAGGTGGTAGATGTGTTCGTCTTCCTTTCTTCACAGGTCCTAATTCACAAGCCATGTGGTATGTGAGATAATTTGAAGACCATGTGGGTTCATTCCATCAGTAGATAATACCAAACGAAGGTTTCTTGCTTCTTCTCCAAAATCAGGATAATCATCATCAATTTTCGACCACTGTGGTGAATCTGCCGGATGTCGATACCTTCCATCAATAATTCTTTCACCTGCATGCCAAGTCAAGTGTCTTGCATCAGTTTCACTATGAAACATGCGCCTAAATCTTGGAATTATAGGAAAATACCATAAGACTTTTGTTGGAGACAATTTTTTTCTTATATCGAGATAAACCGCATTTAGGGCACTCATTTAACGATGCATATTCGTTTCAAAATAAAACACAATCGTTTGGACAAGCATGTATCTTATCATAGCTCATGCCAATAGAGCACAACATTTTTTTGTCCTCATAGGTTCGATTAGGAAGAATATTATCCTCCGGAAGCATATCTATCATAAGGGCTAATAACTCTGAAACTTTTATCTGACCATCCATTGCTTGCCTTTAAGTTATATAACTTTAATACCGCAGACAATCTTGTGATTTTAGTGCAACATTTATACAAAGGTTTCTCTACATCACTTACCAATCTCTCAAACATTTTGGGACAATCTTTAAGATCTTCTTCAAGTGCATCTGAAATCTCTTCGACTCGATCAAAATTGTATGTATATGTGTCCTTGTCATCTGAAGCATAGGTCCTACTACTTTTCTCCCCCGATTCAACATTGTCGTTACTTTTTTCACTGTGAAATATCCAACACGTATAACTTCTATCAATTCCACACATTAATAAATGTGATTTCAATCCATCTGTGTCAACCCGACCCATATAACAATAACCCAAGCAAGCACACTTCATTCGACTAGGGTCTTTGGCGTGTTCAACATCAAACTTAACGAATTCCAATACCATATTCTGGTACTCTTTTGAAAATCGATCGGCAGACATCCATTATTTATCCATTTTTTTCTACTAATTAAAGTAAACAAAAACACTATAAACGGATTATTCCCTTTTTGTATGAATTAAACTAATTATTTCTAGAAATTTATTTCTAGAGTTATTAATATGGACCAAAAATAAATATAGGAAGGAGATAGTAAATAAATAAAAGAATCAGCAATGTTAAATTTGAACTTACTTACTAAAGAAATAAAAGGGGTTATTGGTGTCGACAACTGATGATGCGGCTTTGATGTTCTTCGAATTGGTGATGGTCTTCGACTAACTACCCAATACAAATGGATCATCAAAAACAAACAAAAATAGTCCATTTAGGAGGCTAATGAATTTAGGTGTCAATGCACATGAACAAAATAGGGAAAATAGTATATACACTATACGAAGATTAATAAAAACTTTTAGAAATTTTATATGATTTAAACGGATTTTTTCTAGAAATTTAGTACCTATATATCTCATAACTAAACTATACTAATTAACTATATATATATATATATATATATATATATATATATATATATATATATATATATATATATATATATATATATATATATATATATATATATATATATATATATATATATATATATATATTATTCTACTATATATGAAGTGAAGTAACTAGTCCTTATGTTATAGTTATGCTATTAAAATCATGAAAATTTGGATATTTACTATAATTGAATGTCTAATGAGATGAAATAATTTAGACTAACACCCTATATGATTAAACAAATTATTTCTGCGTTTATCATATGATTACTTATATTATAAGTAATTCATATGAAACAAAGAAGAAGAGGCAATAAGTTACTACCTTTGAGTTTTGGATGTCAACAAAGCTTCTTAGCAATAATACTTTTTCCCAAAACCACACAAACCAGTCAAATAATGATCCACACCATAAAAGAAATAGAATCCGACAAACCAGTCATAAACTTATGCCAACAAGAATCATTCTACAAATAACTTCTCTATTAGCTTGATCTTAGCCATGTTAATGCACTCTAACAGATAAAAACACTTCCCAAATTGATTTTACACAGAACAACATTGAGCATTTTAGTTTATCGTGATTTTAGTAAAATTCGGATTCAAGAAAGAACCTACCTTGAGAAAGGGCCGGTCGGGGTGGAGGAAAACTGAGAGAGACGGTGGAGGACGGAGGGAAAGGGCTGGTCAGATGAAGGACGGTGAATGGAGCTTGGACGATGGCGGAAGGAGCTTGGGCGACGGCGGAAGAAGGTTGGGCATCGACAATTTTGTGAGAGGGAAAGGGTTTTCGTTCATGAGTCTGAGAGGGAAACGAGTATGTGAAAAGAGAAACAATAATGATTCTATTTTTTAATTTTAATTTATATGCCTTTAGACAACACTTTTTAGAAAGAGCTGGCTAATGTGGTCCTTTAGCAGTGCTTTTGAGATTTTTTTTTAAAACTTTATATGACTTTAGACAGCACTTTCTAAAAGTGTTGTCTAAAGTGGTCCTTTATCAGCGCTTTCGATAAAGCATTTTCTAAAGCAACACCTTTAGCAGCGCTTTTTAAAAGCGTTCTCTAAGTTCACATTTTTAGCAGCGCTTTTAATTATTATTGTATACAGTTTCCGTGTTTTTTTCTTAAATTCATTTATAGCAGCGCTTTTGTATAAAATCACTGTCTAATGTGCGCTGTTAAAAGTCCTTTTTGGCGTAATGAGTGGAGTTTGAATCCATGCTTGGATGATACTTGAATTAAGACTTAAACAAACCTTACTACTTGTTTCAGGTGAACAAAACCTCCAAACTTGCATGCTTTAGCCAAATTTAAATCCATTGAATGAATCGACTTGAATCCATGACGTGAATCCATACCAATTCAATTCATTAATTCCCATCAATCTTGTGTAACAAAAAATAAGAGAATCAACATGACTTGATCTTAATGAATTCACAACACCATCCTTATATCACACCTTGCTATCCAATGAACATCCAGTGAAAATGTTGACAAACCCAAGTATGATAGGATATAAACCCAAATCTTCCTGAGGTATATGTTGGATGAAGACACAACTTATCATTAAAGCCATAGTTCACAGTCTTCTCAGTCATAATCATTGGTGAGAAAGAAATAAGTCTTCAATGGTCACCATCACAAACCCTAGCTCCTCAGACCAAGGTTGATGAATGAATATGTTGATGACCCTTGAACGGAAAGGGAAACCTCAAAGCCAGAGAAACCCTAATCTTCCAATTTAATGCTTGGAGGAGAAACAAACGAATCGGCCTTATTCGATATGTGCATCTCAAAACACTATGAAACCCTTAGCTTGCATGATCATTGAACTTTTGAACCTCAAGTGCCTTATTAAATGTAAATGTATGCCATGTTAGTGACCTAATAGAATATATGCAGATGAATGCAAAAGCTTAAGCCAAATAAAAGTTAAAGGGGTAGGACAAATTTGGGGTATTATAGAGGGGATCTGGTGAAAATGCATGTTGGCCTCTGAATTCAGCTACTAGACGCACGACCATGCTGGTTGTGGTATTTGCGATACAGATATCCAGGGATGTGATAAGATAAAATCTAATATTCATGAAATCATGGATGAGGGCCTCATTCATATAATCAGGCTTAAGGAAGAGTACGAAGAAGATGTGAATATGGTATTTGGATGTCCTGGAGAATTCAGGATTTTTGATGTGAATCATACGAATGATGATTTGGTGCAATTGCACACTACCTTCTGTCACATGGATGGTCAAGAAGAACACCATTATGGGTCTTGCCAGATCTACTGCAGAGATTTTTGTGGTTGTTCCATTGTGAAAAAGGGTGTTCAATTGTTATTGGACAATGGTACTATCAAAGTTTTAAGTGATAGAGATAATTACAGTGGGATTAACGTGATTGAAGATTGCTTAGCTGAGATAGTGTTAGATGATGAGTATGCTTCTGCATATGAATTATTTCCCTCAGATGAAGATATGTTCTCCAACAATGATTTTGTGATGTCTAAGTATTCTGAAGAAGGGGTAAATGTTATTGTGGCTGGTTTTGGTGTTCCCTCCCCTATAGAGATTGAGTACCATAGCAAGCCAGCTGTTGCTCCAGTGGTGATTTCCTTGCCAGGTCCTGTTCCTTATGAATCAGACAAAGTCGTGCCATATAAATACAATGCTACAATCTTGGAGGATGGTGTGGAAGTCCCCATCCAACCTTTTTCTCATGTCAAGAATATTGCTGAAGCCAGCTGAGTGACCCGCAGTGGCCGTGTTTTCGCACTTGTCATTCGAGAGAATGTTAATGTTGATAAAAAGGTTATTGAAAGTACTGAACCTAAGAAAGCAATGGGGGAATCTAGTGGTACTACTCTGGAAAATGATGTGGATGATATATTGAAGTTTATCAAGATGAATGACTACAAGATCGTAGATCAATTGTTATAGACTCCATCAAAGATATCTATTCTAGCCTTGCTAATGAAATCTACTTCCCACAGGGAATCTTTGATGAGAGTATTGGATCAAACTTTCATGGAAAGTGATATTCCTTTGGACCAATTCAGTAGTGTTGTCGGGAATATTACATCCTATAATAACCTGAGTTTCTGTGATGACGAATTGCCCGATGAAGGAAGGAATCATAAATTGGCTCTCCATATCTCCATGAATTGTAAGAACGATTCATTGTCCAATGTGCTGATTGACAATGGGTCCGCTTTAAATGTCATACTGAGGAGCACGCTCATGAAGTTGAAGTACCAGGGAACTCCCATGCGGCCGAGTGGTATAATTGTGAAAGCTTTTGATGGATCGAGGAAGTCTGTCATCAAGGAAGTATATTTGCCTATTCATATAGACCCGCACTTATTTCAGATTACTTTCCAGGTTATGCATATTGTGCCTGCTTACAGCTGTTTACTGGGGCGACCGCGGATCCACGAGGCAGGGGCTGTTACTTCAACTTTGCACCAGAAGTTGAAGTTTGTTTGTGAAAGAAAGGTGGTCATTATAAATGGAGAGTAGGCTTTGTTAATATCTCATTTATTCTCTTTCAATGTTATGGAAGCGGATGAAGTTGATGTTGGAACTCAATTCCAAGCTTTATCCATTGATAATGTGAGGAAAAATGAGGATTATATCGCCTCATTTAAATATGCTCAATAGGTAGTACATAACGGCACTAGTAAGGTATATGGGTAGATTGTTGATCCACCTGTGAATAAGAATAGAGCTGATTTAGGATTCTCTGTGAATAATGGTAAAGGTGAGATTATGAAGCCGAAGTCTGCTTTGGGCAAATATCAAGACATCTTTCGTAGCAGAGGTTATCTTCATCCAACTGTTCCTAGGATCAATGCTATTCTGGAAGGTGAATCAGAGCAAGAGATGTCGAACTATGTGACACATGGAGTCATATTCTAAAACTGAATCACTATTGATGTTCCCTCTTGCATTCATATTTCAAAGTAATTTGTTTTTTGTTAATCTTTTAAAAATACTTTCACTATGCCCAAGGTGAAATTATTGATATTGTATGGGCTTATTTGTTGCTTTGATCTTTAAAATCAATAATAAAAGTTGTCTTTGATTCCCAAATTGTGTTTATATTTTCTTCTTTTTTCTTGGAAAATGGTAATCAGAAAAATCCTTTTAAAATAAATAATAAACTGTAATTAAATCTGCATAATCACTTGTTGTATGTGTCTATTTCTAAAAAGCAATCATAAATCATATGTGAAGATTAATTAAAAAACCCGTTGAATACAATGACCATGCACCCTCTCCCAACTTTGAATATCCTGCATACATGGTTGAAGAAGAGGAATATAATGAAATGCCAGAATTGGTTTCATGGTTTCTTGAGTGCGAGGAAAGTACCATTCATCCATATAAAGAGTCATTAGAGACGATTAATTTGGGTTCAGAGGAAGACCCGAAAGAAGTCAGGATAGGAGTATTTCTTCATTCCAACGTGAAGAGAAGTTTGATTGAATTGTTGAAAGAGTACATATGTTTTACCCTTAAATTTTCCCTCTCTTTTCTCAATAAATTTCTCACAAGACCTTCAATGGCTCAAGCTTGCAACACTGATACATCAAATTAGGGTTTAAGTTTTCATAAGGACAATTTGACTTTTAATGCCTCAAAAGACTTTCATGGATCATTATGGACCTCCAGGAATGCTCATGACAAGTTTCAAGCCTTGGATCACCAAAATTACTCAGTCAATTGATCAAATGACCTAAAAATCAACTGTATTGATGAAAAAGTCAACTATAGCACCAAAAGTCAAACATTGACATTTTTGGTCAACATTAAGTTTCAAAGATCACAATTAATCAATACATTCAAAAATACAAAGATTGATCATCAATAAATCAAGAAAGTCAAAAGTCAAAAGTCAATGTGAAAAGTCAAACTTTTCAAGACTTAGAAATTTTTTCTAAGTGTTTTTGTACGTGATAATTTCATTACTTCATGCCATTCTTTCACCAAGATACAAGATGATTAAAAGGAAACTTTCAACATGAAAGTTGTAGATATTGATGATATCTACAACATCGCTTTGTTGATCAAGTCCTAGAAGTGCTTGGATTTTGAGTTATAAATTCATGAAGTCGTGGCATATTTGTATAAACACTTAGAGAAATTTTCAGCGGGGTTGGTCAGGTTTTTATCCCAACTTCTTGACCAATTTTCATCAAGTTCTAATTAGATTCTTCAAAAATAGAAAATATGAAGGTTGTATAGGATGTTACAAGATTTACAAAATGTCAAAGAACTCATTGAGATCATACTTGAGCTAAGAGATTCAAGGGCCTGAAGTTGGGCATTCATTCTTGATTTACAAGATAGATTTGTGATGAACAAGGAACCAAAATCTTAGCTATGCTGCATAATCTTCACTTTACAGGACTCAAACTTGTATATCACTCCTTAATTGAATTCTTACACAATTTGTTAGACTATGATCCAAGTGTTTGAGCCTTTGTCCAAGTGATCATTCCATTTTTGGAAGAAAGCGACATATCCATTCTTGAAAAGTTTACTTTAATCACAAAGTCATTTTTTTGAGCCTCTAACTTGTTATTGTGATCAAACTCAACTCCTATAAGTCAGAACAAACATGTTTAAAGTGATCAATAACTTTAGATAGCTGGGTACAAACATTGGAAACATGTTCTTCATGCTTGCTTCAATAACAAGCAAGATAGCCATAACATGTGATTCAAAATCTGAGTTGTTTCAAGTCTCAAACCTTCTCTATAAATAGAGAGGCCATTTTAAAGATAAAGAGGTGAGAAAAAAAGGGAGAGAAAAGTCAGAAGTTTGTTATTTACTAGATCGTAGTCCCTCGATGACTCTTCGATGTTGCCTTCGGTAAATGATCTTAGACCCTTAAGACAAATTGCTAAGGTATCCTACAATTTTGCTTTATATTACTATACGATGACCCACGCCTGTCCCTTTACATCTAAAGACAGGGCTTCTTACCAATCAATGGTAAGATAGCAATGTCAAAGGAAGAGAGAAATGAACAAAAGACTTTTGAATAGGTAGAACATTCTTAGTTGCTTGCTCACAATCCATCTTCAAAAATAAACATCTTTTAAAACACACCAACAATTTCAAATGAAACATTTTCAAAAGTCAACACATTGTATGCATTCTTATAGAGACGAGAATCATTACAAAGTTCCCCTAAACGAAGGCACTTTTCAAAAATGCTTTCAAAACCCATCACAAACACATTTCAAACAAAGAATTTCAAAGTGAGCTAGAAACTAAGAGCCCATAGATAACTATGGATGAAAATGGTGCAAACACCTTCCCTTTTCATAACCTACCCCTAAACTCAAGAAAATATCTCAAAGGTCATTCCTGTTCTTTTCACCCTTTCCTTATTGGATTAAATAAAAGTCGGTTGCGACTCTTGCTATCCGCAATAATTGCGATAAAACGCAAAACACCCAAGTCAGTTCTCCCACCGTATTACAACATGGATATCTTTTCTTGGTCATACCAAGACATGTCGAGATTAGATATTGATATTCTGGAACATCATTTGTCGCTAAAGCCAGAATGCCCACCAATCAAGCAGAAATTGCGAAGAACTCACCCTGATATGGCTATGAAAATTAAAGAAGAAGTTTTAAAGCAGATTAATAATGGTTTTCTTATGACATCAGTGTACTCTCAGTGGATTTCCAATATTTCCCTCTACCAAAAAAGATGGAAAAGTTCACATGTGCGTAGATTATAGAGATTTAAACAAAGCTAGTCTAACAGATGACTTTGCATTGCCACATACTGATATGTTAGTTGACAGTACATTAAAATTAAAAGTATTCTTGTTCATGGACGTATTTTACATATATAATCAAATTAGAATGGCTCTCGAGGACATGGAAAAAACAACATTTATCACACCTTGGGGAATATTCTGTTACAGAGTGATGCCCTTCCGGTTGAAGAACGCTGGGGCAACGTACTAGAGGGCTATGACAGCCATATTCCATGATCTGACGCACAAGGAAATTGAGGTATATGTTGATGTTATGATTTCTAAGTCACAGACTGAAGAAGGGCATATAGAGGATTTGTTGAAATTGTTTCAACGTTTGAGGAAGTATCGTCTCTGCTTGAATCCAAATAAATGCACTTTTGGTGTTCGATCAGGGAAATTGTAAGGTTTCATTGTCAGCCAAAAAGGAATTTAAGTTGATCCTGATAAAGTTAAGGAAATTCAAGAAATTCCTGCACCAAGAACTGAAAAGCAAGTTAGAGGCTTCCTTGGACGGTTGAATTACATTTCGAGATTTATCTCCTTTGTGACTGTAACGTATGAACCAATCTTTAAGTTGTTAAAGAAATATCACGGTTTTGGGTGGACAGATGATTGCCAAAGGGTATTTGAAAGCATTAAAGAGTATCTCCTTGAACCTCCTATCTTTCTCCCTCCTGTCGAAGGAAGACCATTGATTATGTATCTGACAATGTTAGATAATTCTATGGGCTGTATTTTGGGACAACAAGATGAAACAAGGAGAAAGGAATATGCCATTTAATATCTCAGCAAGAAGTTTACTGACTGTGAGTCACGATATTCCATGCTGGAAAAAACTTGTTGTGCTCTGGCTTGGGCAACAAAACGGTTGCGGCAATATAAGTTGAATCATACTACTTGGTTGATTTCCAAAATAGATCCAATTAAGTATATTTTTGAAAAGCCTGCTCTTACTGGGAGAATTTCCTGTTTGCAGAAGTTGTTGTCTGAATGTGATATTGAATACCGTACTCAAAAGGCTATAAAAAGTAGCGTGTTAGCAGATTATCTTGCTCACCAACCGGTTGATGATTATTAGTTTGTTAAATATGATTTCCCTGATGAAGATGTGATGTTTTTGAAGATAAAAGATTGTGATGAACCTTTTCCTCGAGGAGGCTATTGATCTCAAAATCAATATTCTAGATGTGTATGGTGATTCAGCTTTGGTAATAAATCAGATCAAAGGAGAATGGGATACTCATCACCCTTGCTTGATTCCCTACAAAGACTATTCTAGAATATTGTTAACTTCTTTAATAAAGTTGAATTCCATCATATTCCCAGAGATGAAAATCAAATGGCAGATGCTTTGGCCACTTTGGCTTCTATGTATCAAGTAAATACTTGGAACGATGTGCCTTACATCATAGTGTGACGTATGTATAGGCCGTCTCATGTGTTTGTAGCAGGGGAAACGTCAAATGAAAAACATTGGTATTATGATATCAAGCATTTGCTCCAGACTCTTGAATACTCGGTTGCTGCATCAAACAAAGTTAGAAAGACATTGAAAAGGTTGTCAGGTAGCTTTTTCCTCAATGAAGATGTGTTATATAAAATAAATTATGACATGGTCTTGCTCAGATGCGTGGATAGACACGAAGCAGACATATTGATGCATGGAATTCATGAAGGCACCTTTGGCACTCATTCCAATCGACATTCGATGGCAAAAAGGATGCTTAAGGTAGGTTACTATTAGCTGACAATGTTATATGTGTGTTACAAATTTTCAAATAAGTGCCATAAGTGCCAGATTTATGCTGACAAAATTCATGTTCCTCCGACACTTCTCAATTTTATTTCTTCCCCGTGGCCTTTCTCTATGTAGGGTATTCACATGATTGGAATAATTGAACCTAAGGCTTCGAATGGACATCGTCTTATTTTGGTGGCAATAGACTACTTCACCAAATGGGTGGAAGCAGCTTCATATGCTAACGTTACTAAGCAGGTGGTAGTACGTTTTATCAAGAACAATCTTATATGTCTGTATAGGGTGCCAAGCAGGATTATCACTGACAATGGCTCGAATCTGAATAACAAGATGATGACAGAACTTTGTGAAGAATTCAATATTGTCCATCATAATTCATCTCCTTACAGACCAAAGATGAATGGGGTTGTTGAAGTTGCTAATAAAAACATCAAGAAGATCATCTAGAAAATGGTTGTTACCTATAAAGATTGGCATGAGATGCTCCCTTTTGCTTTGCATGGATATCATATATTTGTCTGCATTTCAACAGGGGTAACCCCGTTCTCTCTTGTGTATGGTATGGATGTAGTGATCCCCGTTGAGGTTGATATTCCCTCTTTACGTGTGATAATGGAAACCAAGTTGCCAGAGGCTGAATGGGTCCAAAACAGGTTTGACTAGTTGAATTTTATTGAATAGAAAATAATGACAGCCTTGTGTCATTGTCAGTTATACCAGAAGAGAATGAAGAGAGCTTTTTATAAGAAGGTCAGTCCTCGTGAATTCAGAGAAGGCGACCTCGTGCTCAGGAAGATCATGTCTTTTAACGCTGATTTTAGGGGCAAGTGGACTCCCAATTTTGAAGGCCCATATGTTGTCAAGAAAGCCTTCTCTGGCAGTGCATTGATTCTTGAAACTATGGATGGCTAGGAGTTCCCACGTCCTATGAATGTTGATGCAGTCAAGAAATACTTTGCCTTAAAGAAATAAAAGAACAACTCGCTAAGTAGAAAACCCGAAAGGGTGGCTTAGGCAAAAAAAAGAGTCTCGATAAGCTGAAAACCCGAAAGGGCAGTGTTGTACCCCAAAATTTTCCCTCCCATTTTCTCAATATTTTCTCATCACAAGGCCCTTGGAGCTCAAGATCCAGTTAGGGTTTCCTCTGCTCAAAACTTCTCCTAGAACTGTTGACCCAAATTAGGGTTTGTGTTGACACAAAGATGTTTTGACCTAAAATGCCTAAGATGACTTTCATTCTTCATGTTGGACTCCCAATTTTATCCATACCAAGTTTCAAGCCTTGATTCCAACCTTTGCCCAATCAACTGGACAGTTGACCTGGAAATCAGCTGTATTGGGGAAAAAGTCAACTGTGGCCAATTGACAGTCAAACCTCATGAAAATTGACCCACATCAACATTATGAACTCATATGGACCATTTGATCAAGTTTGGATCACAATTCCACAAGAAATTTGATCAGATCACCAAAAGGGCAAAATGGTCATTCTTAGGGTTTTGGCTGCTCAAAGGCAATTTTTGACTGTTTAACCTAGCCAATGGTAAACCAAGCTCACATATGGATTCAAGGACCCCATGGAATTGTCCTGACATACCCAACAAGTCCAAAAGATCCCAAGTGCACAAGATTGACAGTTGAATTTTCCAGTCAATTGATCAATTTTGACTGTATACTGAAAAGTCAAACTTTGACTTTTTGGTCAAAATCAAGTGTCAAGATTCATTTTTCATCAAAACATGCCAAATCATGAAACTTGTTCATCAAGAAATCAAGAATCACAAATTAGGGTTTGAAATGAAGATTTTTCATAACTTAGAATTTTTCTAAGTTATGAAAAAACCCTAATTTTTTCCTAACTTTGTCCCACTTTCTCATCAAGATGCATTTGGATTCAAGGAAAAGTCAAAACATGAAAGTTGTAGTCCATTGCAAAATCTACAACTTTGATTCACAAAGTTTCCTCAAAAGAAGCTTGTAGCTCAAGTTACAATTTTTGGAACAAGGGTACCAAACCATTCTTAACTTAGAGAAATTTTGACCAATTTTAGGCAGGATTTTTGCCTAACTTCAAGACCACTTTTCACATACTTCCACTTGGAATTTAAATTTACATTACAAATATGGATTGTAGTACACATTCCAATCTTTCCAAAATGTCCAAGAACTCATCAAACAACCTCATGGTTAGAGAGAATCGAATTTGGCAAGTTTGGAAAAAGTCACTTTGATTCATGGCCATGTACATGTTCATAACTTGTGCAATTTTTCAAATCAGCTTGCACAACTTGATTACAGGTCCTATATCCCATTTGCACTCATAAATTAAATTCAAACCCTTTGTATTCAAGCCTTGCATTATGTGTTTAAGCATTACATGAAGGTTTAGTCCTAAAATAGAAAAAGCATTATGTCCATTTTTGAGAAAGTGAAGCTTTATGTCAATTTGCAAATCAAAAGGTACACAACAAATCTCCTTGGGACAAGTTATTGAGCTAATCCCATTGATCAAGGGCAAGCTTAGCAGCACATTAGGGGGGGCCTCCATCAGGCAAAAACACAATTTGGCATTTTGTTGGTTAAGTAAGAAGAAACTTGACATAACAACTACCAACTCTCATCTCAGCCAACACAACCTTAAGCAAAGTTATTGTACTCATTCTAAACATTAAACCTAAGCTGAAACACAAGCCAACCAAGTTCCAAACATCCTCAAACTCAGAATCACCATTAAACTGCACAAAAACAGGGCATTTTGCACTTGGACTTGGCTAGCTCATTTCCCTCGTGCATCTTGGCCAAAAACACTTCAAATACATCCCACACCATCCCTTGAAACTGTTCCAAACCCTAAACACGACCTGTAACACCCCTAGCTAACATCACCATTTTCATATTTTCTGTTTTGCAGTTGAAGTGCCATAACACGATTCACTTGGTTTTAAAGCAAACTAAAGGTTGGAATAGCATCCCTGGACCTCAAGCAAGCTATACCAATCCTCACTTTGCACTGAAAGCATCTCCATTACCAGATACGATTCAAGCTGAACAGGTAAGTTCATGAACTCTTATCTCTCTATCCAGGCATAGTTAGGTTTAGATTTGTGAAGAAATTATGTCACATTCATGGCCCTGAACATGCCCATATCTTTACTTTCCATTTATTTTGCATCTGCTATGAGAATTTTAAGTCTGAACATTGAATAAAAACTAGGTCAGGAATTGGGGGAGAAGAAATTCTCTCTCATTTCTGAGAGTTAGGATGAGTTCTTTATATGTCCAGAATCGTGGTTTGATGCTTAACATTTTTCATGTTATGAGTTTGTGCTAAAAGTTCAGGAATCAAGATGTTTGAATCAGTGTAGGAGGCGCGCGTTTTTTGACAAATTTCTGGCCAGAGGTTGAAGAAGGTCTTTTGGGCTGGGCTTGTTTTATTTTTCTTATTTGCACCACATTTTCACTTTTGAACCCCCTTGGCCCATTGTGCTTATTTGAAACATTTTTTGATTTTTTCTTGTTATTTCTGACTTATTTATTTTTTCTCATAATATTAAAAATATAAAAAATATTTTTCAAACCATTTTTGTATTTATTAGGCATTTATTGGTTTAAATTAGCATTTGTACATATAAATAATACATAAACACTCATTTATTTTAAATACAAAAAAAAATAATACAAACATATTTCATTTCTATTTTATGTTATCTCTTGAAAACATTGTATAAAAAAATATATACTTTTTTTTTATTAAATATTTTTATTTTTGTACATATAATAAATATTCAATAAATAATGTAAATGTATATATGTTTATTAATATATTTAGAAAAATACAAAGAATTAACACATTTTTGTTTTTATTAATATTTTGACCTCAAAAATACTTTTTATATAAAATACCTTCTTTTATTTATTTTGTGTATATAATTGATAAATATTGCATATATTATACAATAAATACTTTTATTTGTAAAATTAGGGTTTTTGCCCTAAATGCATAAAATACCAAAAATTAATTAATTTTATTTTTTATTTGGTACATGATAAATACTTTTTACATACATATGAAAAACCCTTTTTTGCATTTTTGCATATTTATTTTATTTGAATATTGTGTAATTAAATACCTTGCAAAATTCCAAGATTGGATGTAATAGTTTAGGATTTAATTTCTTGCTAAAATACCCCCATTTGAACATTTGTACCCCCCATCCCATATATTGTGTTGTAATAACTTAGGAACTTTATTTTTTTTCGCACTTTAAAGCTTTCTAATTATGCCATGTTAGAATTAGGGTTTTGTATGCAAATCAATTAACCAAAAAATAGTTTGACCTAAATTCAAGATAAACATGCATGAAAATGGACAACACTAATTACACTTGCACCCCTAGGGTATTCCACTTGTTGCCTTCAATAAATGGGCCATATTGCATGTTAGGTCTCTTTGGGCAAAACAACACAATTCAAATGATCATAGTCCCTCAATGACGCTTTCGAAAGTTGCCTAAAAATGATCAAGTCCCTTAAAGAAAATTGCCCAAAGATACTTGGCACCATTGCAATTATGGTCTAAACGATGACCCACGCCCGTCCCATTCACATCCTAACACAAGATTGTCCACCAAATGCAATGGTGGAACAAAATTGTTAAAAGGGTTAAAACATAGCAAAAATCTTTGAGAACTTTAGGGTAGATAGCTCTTGAGTACTTGTCAACTTGCAAAACAAAAACACTTGCCTATTTTTCAAACCACACATCACTACACTTCCAAAACAACTTTCAAAAACCATGAAACATCTTTTCAAAAAGACAAACACCTTTTGTAAAACATTCGAGTAAAGAATTGTTACAAGGGTTGCCTAGACAAGGCATCTTTTTCAAAACATTTTCAAAACCACGCACAAAGCACCATTTCAAACAATTGAAAATCAAGGCAAGTTGATCTAAGCAAGTAACTAAGAGCCCATGGATAACCATGGATAGAAAGGGTGCTAATACCTCCCCTTTCTATAATCTACTCCCCGAACCCAAGAAAACATCTCAAAGGTTTTTGCTGTGCTTTTTAACCTTTCCTTAGGATAAAATAAAAAGTCGGTGGCGACTCTTGCTCAACCGAAACATTTGCGAAAACAAACGCAAAACCTCAAGTCAGTTCTCCCACCGTATCACAGAACTGGCGACTCTGCTGGGGATTTCTTTTTAAGTGGAGTAACCTTAGGGCTTAGATCACCCTCGTGCATGACTAATTGTTTGATTTGATTGCTTTATATCTTGGCTCTCTTGTTTGGGTTTGCAATCCTACACCCGAATTTGGGGAACATTCATAGATAGCAATACGTTGTGGAAACTGTGCGGGGTATACCGACACGGTTGAAGAAATAGCTATATTAGTGCGACATATTTGTGAGTACCGGTAACCCTTGAGTTCAATCAAGGAGAGTACGGGGCCGCTGAGTGATGTCACTAAGCACTAATGACCTAGAACCTTACTTGACTATCTTGGCCTTTTATTAGGGGTAGTGAGATGACCAGCTTTGGTGCAGTCCGAAGTTGGTAGATACTCGATACTACACTCATTGAGGGTTGTTTTCTTGGAATATTTTGGTCGCTAGTTAAGTGGCTAAACCAAAACAATGAACAATGAAAACAATCCAATGATATTGAGCTCCTTAGAACCCAGTTACTATTTATAGGACAAGTTTTTAGGCCAACTACATTCAAGAGGGTACTTACCTATGAAACCTCATGCAAGCCTAAAACTAGGGTTTGGTGTCATTTGCTTGTACATATGTTTGTGCATACATCATAAACATCATAAAACATCATATGCATTCGCTAACCATTTCAAGGGTTTAGATCTTCATCTTTGTTCTTGTTTTGTAGGTCATGGAAATTCTTCGAAGAAAAACCATCCAAGTCAACCTTGTGAGAATCCCTCCTCAACTCAAGGAGCTCACATCAAGGATTCCGGAAAGCTCATCCTTCAGTGAAAGACATGGTAGACTGCTCAGCCTAGTCAACACCAACATTGAAGAGGACATGATGAAAGTGCTATTCCAGTTCTTTGACCCTCTTCACCACTGTTTCACTTTCCCCGACTACCAGTTGGTGCCCACTTTGGAGGAGTTTTCTCAACTCCTGAGAATTCCTATCCTTAATCAACTACCCTACAACGGTACGGAAAAGTAACCAAAGCCTGAAGATGTTGCTCGAGCACTACATCTACATCCATCTGACATTAAGGGGCATTGGGAAACTAGAAGCGGCGTCAAAGGTTTCTTAGCAAAATTCTTGTTTGAGAAGGCACAAGAATGTTGGTATTCATTGGACCTGCAAGCCTTTGAAGAAATTGTGGCACTCCTTATCTATGGGTTGGTCTTGTTCCCAAATCCTGACCAGCTTGTAGATGTCAACATCGTCAAAATCTTCTTATCCAGAAATCTAATACCAACATTGCTTGGGGACATTCTTCACTCATTTTACACACGAACAATGAGAAAGAGGGGTGTTCTCATGTGTTGTACTCCTCTCCTTGCAAGGTGGTTTATTTCGCACCTTCCACAATCTGTCTTGAAGAATGACCAAGGGTCAAGGTGGTCCCAACGGTTGATGACTCTTACTCACTCTGATGTACATTGGTGTTCTCGGTCCAGAGAAAATGTCATCATCATCGATCGTTGTGGAGAGTTCCCTAATGTTCCATTACTTGGCATTAGAGGGGGCATTACCTACAACCCTTGTATAGCTTTGAGGCAATTTGGATATGCACGGAGGGATGGCCCTCACGACATGTTGATTCCTGACCTAGTTTTTAACTTCGACAACGATGCGCAAGGACTTATCCAAAGGAGGATGCCCAACAAGGTTGATAGCAAGACATTAGGGCACAAGAACTCCATCCCTCTTGAGCCTTATCTCAAGTGGGTACGAGCCCGAGCCCAGAGTCTTTTGATGCCTTATCCTCATGTTCTCCCTGTGATTAAAGAGCCCTTCAAGGAAGGAGAGGTTCCCTACACCATCCTATATCCTGACATGCCTACATCGTAGGAGGAAATGCAGAAGAGTTGGATCCAACTCAAGGAGGAACATAACACTTTTGAAGCCAGCTTCTACGCCAGCGAGAAGAAGGTTCTAGAGCTTACCCGCTGACTCCACGAGGAAGAGACCCTCAACACCTACATCGCACCAAAGAGGATGCGCAACGTCTTTTTACCTTGAGAAGTTTTGTAATATTTGGCCCATGGGGCATTTATGTACTGACAAATTTCTTCTTATTAATATGACGTGCGTTCTTTTTTGTTTGCAACAATTTTGAATATTCTAAATCCTTGAATGCATTGCATACATAAGCATACCATTCATCATGTGCATAAGCAGGTCTCACACCAGGTTTCCTTATCTGTCTGCTATTTATTTCAGTAAGATGGATCTCGAGCAAACAGTCAAGGACTTGCAGGCTCAAAATGCACAGTTTCAACAACTCCTGATGACCTTGGCTAAGGGTCAGGAGGATCTAAAGGCCCTACTGGGGAATAAAGACCCAGTGAAAAAGAAGAAAAAGAGACTCGGGGTGGCTACTTTAGGGAGAAGATTTGAAGGAGAAGCCAGAAGAGTGCTTGAATTCCCTCCTACTTCTGAGGAGGGAACCATTAAAGGGGGTGCGGCTGCAGTACCTTCCGAGTCCGATATGGAAGAAGAGGAGGCTGAAGAGGACGAAGACTACTCTGATCAACAATACCCTCCGGCTGATGACAAGTACAAAGGTTTAGAAGATAGGTTGGCAGCTATGGAGCTGCAGAGAGTGCCGGGTTTGGATTTCGAAGACTTGGGTTTAGTTGCCGGAATTGTGATTCCCCCAAAGTTCAAAGTGCCAGTTTTTGTGAGGTATGACGGGCTGTCCTGTCCAAAAATGCATCTCAGGTCCTATGTAAGGAAGATCCAACCTTACACCGCGGACAAAAACCTTTGGATTCACTTCTTTCAGGATAGCCTTTCTGGGGCTCAACTTGAGTGGTTCTATCAACTGGATGGAGCCAGTATCCGAAACTGGGAAGACTTGGCCACCGCTTTTTATAAACAATATCAGTACAATTCTCACCTTGCTCCTACGCGTACCCAACTTCAGGGTATGTCACTAGGAACATGCGAAGGATTCAAAGAGTATGCACAAAAATGGAGAGACTTGGCTGGAAGGGTGCAGCCGCCTTTGACTGACCGCGAGCTGGTTGACATGTTCCTAGGGACCCTGTCTGGTCCATTCTTCAACCATCTGGTTGGTAATTCTTCCGCGGGGTTTACAGATTTGATCTTAACTGGGGAGAGGATAGAAGCCGACATCAAGTCAGGAAAGATACAGAAGGGTGCCGCTGCAAGTGTTGAGAAGAAACCTTTCAAGAAGGAAACGACTGTGGTGTACTCTCAGAGAAGAGAAGGGAAAATTGAGCGCCGGCCGACTGTGGGGGCCGTAATGATCCAAAACCCTTCAAGTGAGTAGCCTCTCTATAACTAGTCCAGACCAAATCAACAACAGGTGGAACGGCTACAACGGCAGTTCACCCGCATTAATATGACGCCAGAGGCACAAAAAAATGTGAATACGTCCTCTCCGCATTACCATCCTAATGCTAAATGCGCCTACCATTATGACAGTGTCGGGCACGACACCAACGATTTTTGGGCACTCAAGCATAAAATCCAAGACCTGATAGAGGCGAAAGAGGTGGAATTCGACGCTCCAGAGAAGCCGAACGTGATATCTGCTCTGATGCCGAAGCACGGTCGAAATGTCAATGCTATTGAAGAAGATTTGTATGTTGCTGATGTAAATGATCTGATGACTCCGTTGTTAACCATCAAGTTGAATCTGTTAAAGGCCGGGATTTTCCCGGGATGTAAGGAAGATTTCTACTGTTGTTACTCTCTGCCGTTTGACTGTCCGTTACTGAAGAAAGGCATCCAAGGCCTAATGGACAGTCGACAAATTTTGTTTGAAAAAGTTTATGTTATTCCAACCCACATTGAAGAAGTCTCAATTATAACCATTCACGCCAATCTTTCCAAGGCCGTCAGAAAGCCTGTTAAGATTACACCAGCTACGAAGTCTGTTCCTCTAAAGATAACAATGCCAGGGCATGTCCCCTATATTTCTGAGAAGTCAATACCATGGAACTACGGCGGTGACGTCTACTACCATGGTATTAAACAAGTTGAAGTAACTGAAGGAAGCTCGGATGAAGAAGAAGCCAGCATTGGAAACATTATGGGCACAAGCAAGATCACCCGGAGCGGGAGAATATTTTCTCCAGAGATTGCCCCTCCAAAAGCAATCTTTGGACCCTCATCTGCTGCCAAAGTTATTCCTGCACCAATAAAACTCTCCGCTAGAACCCCATTGATTGAGGAGGTTGTTGTTCCTAGTATTGTCCCTCCTACCTCTGCTGATAAAGGTAAGGGAACCCAAGATGAGCTCGTCAGGACGAGGGCTCAACCCTTGGTCATCCCGGAAACCTCCAAGAAAGAAATGGAAGAGATCTTGAAGATAATTAAAAGGAGTGATTACGACGTGGTAGAACAACTGGGGCAAACCCCCTCGAAGATCTCCATGTTGGCACTACTACTTTGCTCAGAAGCGCACGCCAAGGCTTTGATAAAATTCCTAAAGGCAGCCCATGTGCCCCAGGAAACCTCTGCAGACCAATTCCAAAATTGCGTGGCCAGCCTTACTGCTGAAAATGGATTAGGTTTCTCTGATGCCGACCTAACTCCTAAAGGTAGAAACCACAATGATGCTTTGCACATTTCAGTCGAGTGCCGAGGAACTACTCTCGCACATGTCTTGGTCGACACTGGTTCTTCGCTGAATGTACTGCCTAAGAAAGCTTTGGACCGACTAGATTGTGAAGGTTTAGAGCTGAAGCCGAGTGATATTGTTGTCAGAGCTTTCGATGGTTCGAAGAGGATGGTCCATGGGGAAGTTGATATTCCCATCAAGGTAGGCACTGAGGTGTTTAAATCTACTTTCTATGTGATGGACATCCGTCCGTCATACTCTTGCTTGTTGGGTAGGCCTTGGATACACAATGTCGGGGCAGTCACCTCTTCCTTACATCAAATGTTGAAGTATCCTGTCAAGGGAAAGATCATAACCGTCCATGGTGAAGAGGAATATATGATCAGCCACCTGAACTCCTTTCGGTATGTGGAGGTAGAGGGTGAGTTCATTGAGACACCATTCCAGCATTTCGAAGAAGTCCCTCCTGAAATAACAGTAGCAAAGTTGGTAGCTGAAGTACCAAAGCAGATGGCCAGGATGGCATCTCTGGAAGACGCGAAGGCCGCAATAAAGGAGGGGAAGAATTCAGCATGGGGGCAGTTGCCTGATATTCCACATAAAACAGACAAATTTGGATTAGGATTCACTGCCGCGGGCCAGAAAGCTATGCGCCATTCAAAGATTGAAAGAGCGCCAATCAAGATTTCTCCTTACGGGATCAACGCTTTGGAGGGTGAAGACGAAGAGGACAACATTGAAGAGTGGATCTACCCAACTATCAAAGGGGGACTATGCAACTGGGAGGCAAAGGACTTTGTCCCTATTACTTTTATTAATCAGTAATTTATCTGCCAAACATTTCCTGTGGTCTGTAATAATTACTTTTGAACAATCCGCACACTACTTTTTACCTCATGCCTTTCCCGGGGCATGTAGGTCCATTTGTAAGGGTTTTGATTATCTTCATATCCATATGCCATGTTTAATGATTCATTGGACGTTTTTCATTTGATAAACTGCTGTGTTCATTTTCTTTCCTTTTGCATTTTTTGTTTAAGGATGGCTATCCCTTACACACACCCACACTCACAAATGCAGGTACCCATCCACTCTGGATTCCATGGGTGACTATTCTGCTATATCCTTCAATAACTCTGAAGATCTAGTCAATCAAGCCGAGTATGAAGATGACGAAGGTTGTGGAGTACCAGGGGAACTATCCAGACTTCTACAGCAAGAGGAAAGGGCCATCTTACCTCACAAAGAGTCATTGGAAACTGTCAACTTAGGAACCGAGGAAGACCGGAAGGAGGTACAAGTGGGTGCCAATCTGGAACCAAGTATCAAGGAACGCCTGATACAATTGTTAAATGAGTACGTTGAAATCTTCGCTTGGTCTTATGAAGACATGCCGGGTTTAGACACAGACATCGTGGTTCACCGTCTCCCCACAAGAGAGGATTGTCCACCGATCAAACAAAAAGTCCGCCGAATGAGGCCTGACATGTCTGAAAAGATCAAAGCAGAAGTGATGAAGAAATTCGACGTTGGATTTCTGGCTGTTACATCTTATCCTCAATGGGTCGCTAATATCGTGCCAGTACCTAAAAAAGATGGCAAAGTCAGGATGTGTGTGGACTACCGGGATTTGAATAGGGCCAACCCCAAAGATGATTTTCCGCTACCACACATTGACATTTTGATCGACAATACAGCTCAGCATAAAGTGTTTTCCTTCATGGATGGATTCTCGGGCTACAATCAAATCAAAATGGCCCCCGAGGATATGGAGAAAACAACCTTTGTCACACAATGGGGTACTTTCTGTTACAAGGTGATGCCGTTCGGACTGAAGAACGCCGGGGCAACTTATCAACGCGCCATGGTAGCTTTGTTTCATGATATGATACATCATGAGATTGAAGTTTACGTAGACGATATGATAGCTCGATCACAAACAGAGGAGGAGCACCTTGAACATCTAGAAAAGCTGTTTGCTAGGTTGAAAGAATACAAACTCAGGCTGAATCCAAGTAAGTGTACTTTTGGAGTTAGGTCTGGTAAACTCCTAGGATTCATTGTAAGCAACAAAGGCATTGAAGTCGATCCAGCAAAAGTGAAAGCAATACAAGAGATGCCTGCTCCCCGTACTGAAAAGGAGGTTAGAGGTTTCCTGGGGCGCTTGAACTATATTGCCAGATTCATCTCTCATCTGACTTCTACCTGTGAGCCAATTTTCAAACTATTAAAGAAAGATCACGTAGTAGAATGGAACGACGATTGCCAAACTGCTTTTGATAAGATCAAGGAGTATTTTCTAGAACATCCTATTCTGATGCCACCCGTCGAAGGAAGACCATTGATCATGTATCTGACCGTCTTGGATAACTCAATGGGGTGTGTTTTGGGCCAGCATGACGAGTCTGGTCGAAAAGAGCATGCTATTTATTACCTTAGCAAAAAGTTTACCGACTGTGAGACTCGCTACTCACTGCTCGAGAAAACTTGTTGCGCTTTGGTATGGGCTGCTCGCCGACTAAGGCAGTATATGTTGACTCATACTACCCTGTTGATTTCCAAAATGGATCCTATCAAGTATATCTTCGAGAAGCCTGCTTTATCTGGAAGAATAGCCAGATGGCAAATGATCCTAACTGAGTATGACATCCAGTACACCACTCAAAAAGATATAAAAGGGAGTGTACTAGCTGACCATCTGGCTCATCAAGCTATCGAAGATTATCAACCCATGAGATTTGACTTCCCAGACGAGGACATCATGAATCTGGACAACATTGAAATTAACGGACCGTATGACGGACCCGAAAAGGGATCCCGATGGACCCTGTACTTTGATGGTGCTTCAAATGCACTTGGAAACGGTATCGGCGCGGTACTCATTTCCCTTGAAGGTTGTCACACACCTTTCACGGCCCGACTTTTCTTCAGCTGCACAAACAACATGGCTGAATATGAGGCTTGCATCTTTGGTCTCGAGGCTGCTATAGACTTGGGGATCAAATCTTTGATTGTATTCGGGGACTCGGCTTTGGTTATCAGTCAAATCAAAGGAGAGTGGGATACCAAGCATCCTAATCTTATCCCCTACAAAGAACATGTCTTGACATTGTTGCCTCATTTCGAGCAAATTACCTTCGAGCATTTCCCGCGAGAAGAGAATCAGCTAGCAGATGCTCTAGCTACAATGTCCTCTATGTTTAAACTCAACTGGGATAATGAGGCTCCCCAAATCACCATCAAGCAAATGGATGAACCTGCACATTGTCACGAGATTAATACCGAAGAAGTAGTGGAACAACCCTGGTTCCATGAAATCAAAAGGTATCTCCAGACTAGAGATAATCCCGAAGGAGCTTCCGTAAATGACAAAAAGTTCCTAAGGAAATTTGCTGCCAAGTTCTTCCTGAGAAACGACATCCTTTACAAACGAAACCATGATTGTGTTTTACTCCGATGCATAGACAAAGCTGAGGCAGAGTTAATCATGACCGAGATACACAGCGGCACGTTTGGCACCCACTTGAGCGGGCATACAATGGCTAAGAAGATCCTAAGGGCAGGCTATTACTGGTCTACCATGGAAGCTGACTGCCATCAACATTCCCGTACTTGCCACAAGTGTCAAGTCTATGCTGACAAAGTTCATATCCCTTCGGTTCCTCTCAACGTTCTGACTTCTCCTTGGCCATTTGCAATGTGGGGCATCGACGTGATTGGAGTGATCAAGCCCACGGCATCCAACGGACATCGTTTCATCCTGATCGCCATTGACTATTTCACCAAATGGGTCGAAGCAGCTTCCTTCGCCTCTGTTACTAAAAATGTGGTTGCCCGCTTCATCAAGCAAAATCTCATATGCCGGTATGGTGTTCCAGACAGGATCATCACAGACAATGGTACAAATCTGAATAACATGATGATTACCGCATTATGCGAACAGTTCAAGATTTATCATCACAATTCATCTCCCTATCGGCCGAAGATGAACGGTGCTGTTGAAGCTGCGAACAAAAACATTAAGAAGATCATTCAGAAAATGACAGTCACTTACAAAGACTGGCATGAGATGTTACTGTTCGCTCTACATGGATACCGTACGACGACACGTACTTCAACCGGGGCAACCCCATTTTCTTTGGTATATGGCATGGAAGTTGTCCTGCCTATGGAAGTTCAGATTCCTTCTCTAAGGATTATGAAGGACGCAGGTTTGAATGAAGATGATTGGATTCAGACCCGACTTGATCAACTCAATTTGATCGACGAGAAGCGACTCGCGGCTGTATGCCATGGTCAGACGTATCAAAAGCGGATGATCAAGGCCTTCAATAAGAAAGTCAGACGTCATGTATATCAAGTCAGAGATCTCGTAATCAAGCGGATTATCTTGCCGCAAAGTGATCCCAGGGGAAAATGGACTCCTACATACGAAGGACCATTTGTGATCAAGAGCATATTTTCTGGTGGTGCAATGATTCTGACCACCATGGACGGCGACGATTTGCCGCACCCTGCGAACGCAGACATAGTCAAAAGATACTACGCATAAAATAACCCGACAAGTCGAAAACCCGAAAGGGCGGCTTGGGCAAAAATGGGCATCCCGGTGAACCGAAAACCCGAAAGGGCGGTTCAGGCAAAAGTTAGGGATAAAAAACAAAAAAAATTTGTACACCCGACAAGTCGAAAACCCGAAAGGGCGGCTTGGGCAAAAAGGGGTTTCCTGGTGGATCGAAAACCCGAAAGGGCGATTCAGGCAAAAGTTAGGGAATTAAAGCGTATGACTATGTCTCGTCGGATCACTTTAAGGACAATCTCTTCATCAACCAGTTCCAAGCTTCTGATCAATCCAGCCATCGGCAGACGAAGCATTGAATGGACAGATATTCAGAGTTGTGAAGGCTATAGCGGAATGGAATCCCATGGAATTATTTCACATAGCCATCTTTCTTTTGTATAAACTTTTCAATATTTACGACGAAATCCTCTTACTAGGATGATTGTCTCCTTTGTACAAATATACTCATAGAAAGTTAATACAAATACTTTTCCAGAAATTTGCGTCGTTCCTTTTCTCTTTTCTTTTGCACTTATGTTTTATTTGAGAAACGTCCAATGTTTTGTTAAATAGGCATATGCATTTGAACATAATCATTTCCTTATGAATCAAGAAAGATGATTACTAGCAAGTTAAAGGTATGGTTAGATATCTTGATACCCTTTCAAAGGAAATCCCGAGCAAATTTGAAATCCACATTCCTCAGTCAGAACTTAATTCCCTAAATAGGGTCAGACTACAGGATCCTCATCAGGAAAAGCTCTCCCAATACTGATTTCTCCCGTCAAAGAGCCTTTCAGAACTCGTTTCCCCTCAAGAGTCAAGTTTCAGTATCCCCAGCTGAACCAAGCTAGTGAACCTTTTCCCCACCGAGGTACTTCCCACCAAGCTGAGGATGCCCAGCCCTACCTTCCCATCAAGAGTCTACCAGGTTCTGAACTCCCCAGTAGAAATCATCAGAAACTCTCTTACCCTGGAAGTCACCAAGGAAATTCCAATTCCCCGCGGTGGTCATGAGGCCCCTCAATGATTGAAGATCTGGTATTCTCCAGCAACAGCCAAGGAATTATTCTTCCCGACAGCAGTCAAGATGCTTTTATCTTCAGCCATCTAGGATTCATTTATCCTCCGCAAGACAGCTCTCCAGCCTACATGCACATTCATTTACATTCATATCATATAACATACATCGCATCATGCATCATGACATTGCATATAACTAACTCTTTACCTTTTCAGGTAAGATCAGTCGATAGACAAAAATCATTATTTTCCGAGATTCTTTCTAGAAATAGTTCAGATGTGACCCAGACATGGCAACATTCTGATGCTTATTCCAGAGGCATCCAGATGCAGTTTTACACGAACTCATCATCAGGAAACCCTACACCGGTTCCTCCTCCACCTTCAAGACTTCTGAAAACAGTTCACGGGTTCTCCAGTAACGGATGTTAACATATCGCTTGTTCAGATTCTTCTCAAGACTTCTGAAAACAGTTTATGGATTCTTCCCAACAACGGGTGTTAATCTATCACTTGTTCAGTTGCAATTTTTGAAAACAGTTTACGGACGCTTCCCAACAACGGATGTTGCTCTATTGCTTATTCAACTTCAAGACTTCTGAAAACAGTTCACGGGTTCTCCAGTAACGGATGTTAACCTATCGCTTGTTCAGATTCTTATCAAGACTTATGAATACAGTTTATGGATTCTTCCCAACAATGGATGTTAATCTATCACTTGTTCAGATGCAATTTTTGAAAAAAGTTTACGGACGCTTCCCAACAACGGATGCTGCTCTATTGCTTATTCAACTTCAAGACTTCTGAAAATAGTTCACAGGTTCTCCAATAACGGATGTTAACCTATCGCTTGTTCAGATTCTTCTTCAGACTTCTGAAAACAGTTTACGGATTCCTCCCAACAATGGATGTTAATCTATCGCTTGTTCAGACTCTTATCAAATTCTGAAAACAGTTTACGGATTCCTCCCAACAATGGATGTTAATCTATCACTTGTTCAGACTCTTATCAACTTCTGAAAACAGTTTACGAATTCCTCCCAACAACGAATGTTAATCTATCGCTTGTTCAGACTCTTCTCAACTTTTGAAAATAGTTTACGGATGCCTCCAGATACGGATGTCAATCTATTGCTTATTCAGACCCCCAGTTCAGAGATGGTCCAAAACATGGACACCTTTCCGATACTCATTCTAGATGGCATCCTTAAGCCCATCCCCTACAAGATTCTGTCACCCCTCCAGATGGCATCTTTAAGCCCATCTCCAAATGGAATCTCTAAGCCCATTCCCACATCCATTGTTGTGACGAGTGCAAATTTAAGGGCACTCTAGTGTCCAATCTCCTTTTACCCTTGAGTCGCGAAAGGCAAACTTGCCAATCTAACTCTTCGGATTCAAGAAGATTGAACAGGGGAAACTGTTGTACCCCAAAATTTGCCCTCCCATTTTCTCAATATTTTCTCATCACAAGGCCCTTGGAGCTCAAGATCTAGTTAGGGTTTCCTCTGCTCAAAACTTCTCATAGCACTGTTGACCCAAATTAGGGTTTGAGTTTGCACAAAGATGTTTTGACCTGAAATGCCCAAAGTGACTTTCATGCTTCATGTTGGACCCATAAGTTTATCCATACCAAGTTTCAAGCCTTGATTCCAATCTTTGCCCAGTCAATTAGACAATTGACCTGGAAATCAGTTGTATTGGGGAAAAAGTCAACTGTGGTCAATTGACCGTCAAACCTCATGATTTTTGACCCACATCAACATTATGAACTCATATGAACCATTTGGTCAAGTTTGGATCACAATTCCACAAGAAATTTGATCAGATCACCAAAAGGGCAAAATGGTCATTTTTAGGGTTTTGACTGCACAAAGGCAATTTTTGACTGTTTAACCTAGCCAATGGTAAACCAAGATCACATATGGATTCAAGGACCCCATGGAATTGTCCTGACATACCCAACAAGTCCAAAAGATCCCAAATGCACAAGATTGACAGATGAATTTTCCAGTCAACTGATCAAAATTTGACTGTATACTGAAAAGTCAAACTTTGACTTTTTGGTCAAAATCAAGTGCCAAGATTCATTTTTCATCAATACATGTCAAATTATGAAACTTGTTCATCATGAAATCAAAAATTACAAATTAGGGTTTGAAATGAAGAAATTTCATAACTTAGAAATTTTCTAAGTTATGAAATTTCCTAATTTTTTCCTAACTTTGTCCCATTTTTTCTTCAAGATACATTTGGATTCAAACAAAACTCAAAACATGAATGTTGTAGTCTATTGCAAAATCTACAACCTTGATTCACAAAGTTTCCTCAAAAGAAGCTTTTAGCTCAAGTTATAATTTTTGGAATAGGGGTGCAAAACATTCTTAACTTAGAATTTTTTGACCTATTTTAGGCAGGATTTTTGCCTAACTTCATGGCCACTTTTCACATGCTTCCACTTGGAATTTCAACTTGCATTACAAAGATGGATTGTATTACACATTCCAAGCTTTCCAAATTGTCCAAGAACTCATCAAACACCCTTGTGGTTAGAGAGATTCGAATTTGTCAAGATGGGCAAAAGTCACTTTGTTCATAGGCCAATTTCATGTTCATACACCATGCATTTTCAAACTCAGCTTGCACAAGCTAGGTTACAGGCCTCTAATCCCATTAACACTCAATAATTCAATGCTAAACCATTGTTCCAAGATGTTATTTTGTGCATTTGGTCATTACATGAAGGATTAGTCTTAAAATGGAAAAAGCATTTTAGCCATTTTTGAAAAGGTGCACTTTATGTCAATTTCACAAATCAAAGAGGTACAAGGAAATCTCTGAGGCACAAATGTATGGGCATATCTCACTGATCAAGAACAAACTTTGCAGCATGTTTGAGGGGCCTGTATGAGCCTGTAGCCTAGGTTGACAACTTTTGCTTAAGAAGGAAGAAAACTTGCATTATGAAGAAGAACACACATTCCTGTCAAGAGGAGCCTAAACAAACTTCATGAGCACTTTCCAAACATCCAACCAAGTTTGAAACACGACCAAACCATCTCTCAAACCTCCATATACTGAAAAACACAGTTTGTGGCAAGAAACAGGGCATTCTGCATTTTAACTTGGCCAACATCATTCTCTCGCGCGTTTTTGTCCAAACCACTTCAAACATATCCTACATCATCCATACAAACTATCCCAAGCCCTAGCTACAGACTGTAACACCTCTAACCAAGTTCACCATTTTCATTTTTTCAGCTGTGCAGGTTGAGTTACATAGCTCGTTTCAGTTAGTTTCAAAGCAAGCTAGAGGTTGGAAGAGCATCCTTGGACCTCAAGCAAGTTGTACAAGTCCTCACACTGCATTGAAAGTACCTCCTTTGTTGTACACGACTCAAGCTGAACAGGTAAAAGTTTGCACTTCTATCTCTCTATCCAAGCATATCTAGGCTTAGGTTTGTGAAGAAAGTATGTCATATTCATGGCCCTGAAGCTACCCATATCCTCACTTTTCATTTATGTTATGTGTGCTGAGAGAATTTTGAACCTGAACATTGAAAAAAACTTAGGTCAGGAATTGGGGGAGAAGAAATTCTCTCTCATTTCTGAGAGTTAGAACGACTTTTTTATATATTTGGAATCGTGACAAGATGCTCTACACTTTTGATGTTGTAAGTTTTTGATAAAAATCAAGGAATCAGAAGTTAGCAGGTTGAGAAGGAAACGCGCGTTTTCTTTGTTTCAAAGTTGCTGGAGGTTGAAGACAACTTCCTTTGGGCTGGGCCTGAGTTTTTTTCTATTTGCACCACTTTTTTTCACATACACCCCCTTGGCCCATTGTGTGTTATTTTTATCATTTTTCATTTTTTCTTTTTGTTTCTGACTTATTATTTTTTGTCAAAATATAAAAAACATTAAAAATATTTTTTCACCTATTTTTGCATTTATTTTGGATTTTTATTTGCTTTATTTGAACTTGTACATATAAATAAACATATATACTTTTATTTAAAATACTAAAAAATAATACAAATACATTTTATTTTCTGATTTTATTTTATTTTATCTTTTGAAAACATTTTCTTAAAATATACTTTTTTATATAAATAATAAATATTTTATTTTTTATATATTTAATATATTTAATACATAATATAAATACTTATATATTTATTAGAATATTTAGGGTAAAAATACAAAAATATTACATTTTTATTTTTATTAATATTTGACCTCAAAAATTACTTTTTCATAATATACTTCTCTTTTATTTATTTTTGTATATAATTAATAAATATTGTATACAATACATAATAAATACTTTGTTATTTACAAAATTAGGATTTTGCCCTAAACCATGAAAATATCCAAAATTAACCTTTTTTTTATTTTTATTTCACTTGTAAATAAATCACATACACTTACACAAATACATTTACACATACACATTTGCTTATTCCTATACATTGATACATATTACATTTGCGATTGATTCGATTTGGTTGTAAATTTATTTGGACACTACTCTCTTACTAAAGTCTCATCCCCATTTGAACATTTGTACCCCCACCCCCATGATTATTTTGTAATAATTTAGGACTTTTAATTCCGCATTTTAAAGCTTTCTAAATATACCATGGTTATACCTAGGGTTTGTATGTACATAAAATCAAACCCTAGATAACCTAATACAAGGCAAATACATGAAATCAATACACAATTCACACTTGCACCCCTAGGGTAATCCCGCTTGTTGCCTTCCGAAATGGGCCATGCTTGCACGTTGAGTATCTTTGGCAAAACAAAATGAATCAAATGATCATAGTCCCTCGCTGACGCTTTCGAAAGTTTCCTATCAAAATGATCATAGTCCCTTCAAGCAAAATTGCCAAAGACACTTGGCACCATTTTATTCATGGTCCATACGATGACTCGCGCCTGTCCCGTTAACATCCTAACGCAAGATTGTCCACCAAATACAATGGTGAAACAAAATTATTAAAAGGGTTAAAACATGAGAAAAACCTTTGAGTACAATAGGGTAGACAAACTCTTATTTACTTGATCAAACTTGCAAAGCACACTTGCCTACTTTTCAAAACCCACTCCACAAACACTTTCAAAACAAACTTTCAAAAACATTTGAAACATCTTTTCGAAAAGATACACACCTTTGTATATACTCAAACATGAGTCATTATAATGGTTGCCTAGAAAAGGCCTCTTTTTTTTCAAAACATTTTCAAAACACACACACACACACCACCATTTCAAGCAATTGAAAATCAAAGGCAAGTGATCTAAACAAGTAACTAAGAGCCCATGGATAACCATGGATGAAAAGGGTGCTAATACCTTCCCTTTTCATAATCTACCCCCCGAACCCACGAAAAATCTCAAAAGGTTTTTCCTGTGCTTTTTAACCTTTCCTTTAGGATAAAATAAAAAGTCGGTGGCGACTCTTGCTAAACCGAACAAGTGCGAATACAAACGCAAAACCTCAAGTCAGTTCTCCCACCGTATCACACACATGATAGGAAGTGCTTCAGCAGGATTTGCAGAATTGGTAATGGTTGGTGAAAGGATTGAAGTAGGTTTGAAATTAGGAAAGATTCAAGTTGGCAATTCTAGTGGTTTATCAGGAGTGGTGGTAAGAAGTAATTCAATGTTTACGCTAAGAAGAGAGAGGGTGATACAAGTGAAGCTTATTCTCATAGAGGAAAAATCATAGATCATCAACACCAACAATTCAATGTTGTTTCTATTCCTTTTCCTCAGTAGCAAAAACAAAATTATATTCCTCAGCAGCATAGACAGCAAGACGCTCCTTGTTAATACAATAACAATCAACAGTAAAGACAACAAAGGAAGTTTGATCCCTTTCCAGTATCTCATATTGAAGAGCTACATTACTTGCTTGACTTAAAGTTAATCAGTTTGAGAAATCCACCCGCACCCATTGGAAGGCTCCCTGTTAATTATGATGCTAACATAAGATGTGAATTCCATTCTGGCGGAATTTGTCATTTTACTGACAACTGTTATGCGTTGAAGTGAAAAGTGCAAGACTTGTTGGACGCTAAGGCAAACGAGTTTACTCTGATGAATGGTCCGAATATTCTTCAAGAGGCCTAATCATGGAGGGGTTGTTGTTAATATGATTGATGATAGTGGTGAGATTTTGAATTTAGTAAGGAATGTAGAACAAGTGACCACTTAATTGATATATGTCACAAGGTGTTTGCTCGACAATGCTATCTTTCCGAGTTATGCTTCAGAATGTGTTAAATTCAAAGAGAAACCAAATGGATGCGATGGTTTAAAAGCTGGCATCCAATTTCTGATGAATGAGGGTTCCCTACAGTTCCATAGAAGGCCAAAATTCCAAAAATTTACTGAAGAAGATATCATTGTGGTATCCATTCCTTACACTCATGCGTTCATTCCTACTCCATCTAGGACGCCTTCTATGATGATTACAGTACCTGGTCCCATACCATATACTAGTGAGAAGGCCATCCCATGGCATTATGGTGTTGATGTCTATTATCATAGGGTAAAGCAAGAGACAAATCCCTGTCTTTCTGAAGAATAACTTATTGAAAGTAATGAAGCAGATGTTCATAGTTTCTCTGGTATTGGTCAAATAACCAGAAGCGAAAGAGAGTTTGGTCCCTCCAATGTATAAGATGCTACAGATGCTTTATCAAGGGAAAAAGGCAAGTAACGGGTGACGATTGGTAATCTGAAAGTTACTCTAGTTAATGTGACTCAGTCAATTCCTGTACCAGGAACCTCTTTAGCTCCTGATGAAGTTGAAGAGTTGATGTGAATTATCAGGAAGAATTATTACAGTATAATTGATCAGTTGAGTCATACCCTTTCCAAGATATATATCTTGTCCTTGTTGATTTGTTCAGAACCCCATATAAATGCTTTGATGAAACTGTTAAAAATGTGTTTGTGCCACAAGAGATAACGGTTAATCAGGTTGAGAATGTCTATGCTAACATATCTGCTTGGAATGGTTTAGGATTTACGGATTTCGATATCCCTCCTAAGGGGCGTGATCATAACAAGGCATTGCATATTTCTATGGAGTGTAGAGGAACTACTTTATCCTGGGTTTTGGTGGACACCGGGTCATCTTTGAATGTGTTGCCTAAATCATCTTTAATGAAAATTGATTATTCTGGTCTTGAGTTGCATCCTAGTGACTTGATGGTGAAATAATTTGATGTGTCCCGGAGATCAGTGCTTGGAGAGGTGGAGTTACCTATCAAGGTTGGTTCTCACACCTTCACTGCTATATTTTTCGTTATGGGTATACAATCGGAATATTGTTGTTTGTTGGGGAATTTGTGGATTCATAAAGCAGGGAAAGTCACTTTCACTCTTCAACAGAAACTCAAGTACCCGGCAAATGGAAAAGTGATAATTGTGTGTGGTGAAGAAGAGTATATTGTAATTCATTTGACGTCATTTCGCTACGTTGAAGTGGAGGGTGAAATACATGAGACTCTGTTCCAAGTTTTCGAGACAGTTCACACAATCAATATTCCTCCTCCATAATAGAAAAGGAGGTCGGAGACCTCTATGTCTTCTCTCAAGGACGCTAGAGCCGTGGTGGAAAATGGTAACCCTAAAGGTTATGGACAGGTGTTGGATGTCATCCCTAAGTTCAACAGGTTTGGTCTTGGTTTTAGCCCAGGTCAGCAGAGTGCAACTCTCAGAGCACCCAGTCTATCTACTCCCGTGAAGTTTTCCCGTCCTAATGCTGCTCTAGAAGGATACACCAATACAGTTAGTGATGATGGGGGTGGTAGCTACAACATTGAAGATTAGATTCAACCAAGTATTTCAGGCCAAGAACTTAACAATTGGACTTTTGTAGATGTTGTCCAAGTTTAAAGTGTTAAGGAGTAATTTTCTTGTTTTCTTTTATTATCATGTCATAACTCCTGCGCTCTAACCAAAGCATAGTGGATCATTTGTGTAGGGCCACCATGTTTGTTTTCAAAAATTTATCATGATTAAATGACATTTTTGCATTAAAAAATTTTGTTCCATTTCTTTCCTTTTAAATTTTACTTTTCTTTCAATGGCGATGTTTCCTTTATACACATTATCATTAAAACACCAAAATTTCATTTGTGCATATGCACTTTCACCATGTATTCCATTGATAACGACTCTGCTATCACTCACCATGACTTTAATAATCCGATATATCAAGTTGAAGAGGAGGTATGAGAGAATTGTGACCTCCCTGAGGAATTATCAAGATTGTTGAAACAAGAGGAGAAGATTATCCAGTCGAATCAAGAATCAATTGAGGTGGTGAATATTGTCACAGAATAAGTAAGGAGAGAAGTCGAGATAAGGGCAGATCTCAAAGAAAGTATGAAGGCCAGATTGATTGAGCTTCTTTGAGAGTATTCTGATATTTTTGCTTGGTCTTATGAAGACATGCCAGGGCTAGATATAGATATCATGGTACATCATTTGCCGGTAAAGGAAGGGTGTTCTTTTATCAAGCAAAAGCTCCAAATAACTCATCCAGATATGTCCAAAAAGATAAAAGAAGAAGTTCATAAATAGTTGGATGTAAATTTCTTGAAGGTCATCAATTATCCTTTGTGGATTGCAAATATTGTGCATGTGCCTAAGAAAGATGGTAAAATTAGGATGTGTGTGGATTATAGGGACTTGAATAGAGCAAGCCCTAAATATGACTTTCCTTTTCCACACATTGATGTGTTGGTCGATAACACAACTCATTCCAAGGTGTTCTCCTTCATGAATGGTTTTTTGGGCTATAATCAGATTGAGATGGCGCCAGAGGACATGGAGAAGACAACATTTATCACACCATAGGGAACCTTTTGTTATACAGTGATGCCATTTGGGTTGAAGAACGTAGGGGAAACGTATCAGCATGCCATGGTCACTCTCTTTCATGATATGATTTACAAGGAGATCGATGTCTATGTGGATGATATGATTGCTAAGTGTGATACTGAAGAAGAACACCTTCTTCATCTAGAAAAGTTGTTCGAATGACTGAGGAAGTTCCTTTTGAGGTTGAATCTAAATAAGTGCACCTTTGGGGTGAGATCCGGCAAGTTATTGGGATTTATTGTAAGTGAAAAAGGTATCGAGGTTGATCTTGCTAAAGTAAAAGCAATACAAGAAATGCCTGGACCGAAAATAGAAAAAGAAGTCAGTGGTTTTTTGGGGAGGTTAAACTACATTTCTAGATTTATCTCTCATTTTACAGCCATGTGTGAACCTTTGTTTAAATTGTTAAAGAAAGATCAAACGGCCAGGTGGAATGAAAATTGTCAAAAGGCATTTGATAAAATAAAAGAATATTTGCAGGAACCTCCGATACTCATTCCCCCATTAGAAGGGAAGCCATTTATTATGTATCTAATTATACTGGAAAACTCTATGGTTTGTGTTCTCGGTCAACACGACAAGACAGGAAAGAAAGGACATGCCATTTATTACTTGAGTAAAATGTTTACAGAATGCAAGTCAAGGTACTCCTTGCTTGAGAAGACTTGTTTTGAACTTCCTTGGGCTTCCAAAATCTTGAGACATTATATTTTGACCCGCACCACCTACTTGATATTCAAAATGGATCTAATCAAGTACATTTTTGAGAAGCCAGCTCTCACCCGCAAGGTAGCCCGTTGGCAGATGATACTAAATGAATATGATATTCAGTACACTATATAGAAAGCAATTAAAGGTAGTATATTAGTTGATCATCTTGCTCATCAACCTATGGATGATTATGAGCCAATGAAGTTTGAGTTCCCAGATGAGGAAATCATGTATATTAGGGATTACAATATTCATGGCCCAGATGAAGCACCCGAACCAGGATCACGGTGGACGCTCATGTTCGACAGTGCCTTTAATTCTATGGGAAATGGTGTTGGAGATGTTACTACCTCTCCCAAAGGATTTCACATTCCTTTCACAACTCGTATTTGTTTCGGTTGTACCAACACCATGGCCAAATATGAAGCTTGCATCTATGGTATTTAAATGAAAATTGATTTACGAATCAAATACTTGAAAGTGTATGGAGACTCCAATATTGTTATTAGTCATATTAATGGAGATTGAGAGACTCGGCATCAGAACCTGATTCACTATCGTGAGAATGTTATGAAGTTGATTCCATACTTCGAAGAGATCACGTTTGAACATATTTCTAGAGAATAGAACAATCAAGTTGATGCAGTAGCAATGTTGTCATCCATGTTCAAAGTTAAGTGGGATAACTATGCACCTTCCAATACCATTAGAAGGTTGGACGAGCCAACATTTTATTTTGAAGCCGAGTTGGAATTAGACAGTAACCCTTAGTTTCATGATATCAAATGATACCTTGAAACACAAGAGTATCCTGAAGAAGCGTTTGTCACAGATAAGAAGTTTTTGAGAAGGTTTTCGGCCAAGTTCTTCCTCAATGATGGCGTGTTTTATAAAAGGAATCACGATGGTTCACTGCTCAAATGTGTTGACAAGAATGAAGCCGCAAGAATCATTGAAGGGATACAAGAAGGTGCCTTCGAGACTCATTCCAGTGGACATACCATGGCCAAAAAGATTTTTAGAGCTGGCTACTATTGGTCCACCATGGAAACTAATTGTTATAACCATGCAAGAATTTGTCACAAATGCCAAATTTATGCTGACAAAGTTCATGGGCCGCTCGTGCCTTTGAATGTCTTGACTTTTCCTTGGCGATTCGCGATGTAGGGGATTGATATGATTGGTGGGATTAAACCAAATGCTTTCAACGAATATCGTTTCATTCTGGTTACCATTGATTTCACCAAATGGGTTGAAGTCGCATCTTATGCAAATGTTACCAAGCAGGTGGTGGCTCGTTTCATCAAGCACAACATAATTTGTCGTCATGTGATTCCTGAGAAGATCATTACTGATAATGGATCAAATCTTAATAAAAAAATGATGAAGGAACTTTGCGAATCTTTCAAAATCAAGCACCATAATTCTTCACTGTATCGCCCAAAGATGAATGGCGCTGTTGAAGCCACTATAAGAATATTAAGAAGATTGTGCAGAAAATGATGGTGACGTATAGAGATTGGCATGAGATGCTGCCTTTCGCTTTGCATGGTTATCGTACCATTGTGCGTACTTCAACTGGGGCAACCACATTCTCGCTTGTTTATGGAATGGAAGCAGTTTTTCCTATGGAAGTCGAAATTCCTTCTATAAGGATCATGAAAGATGTTGAGCTTGATGAAAGTGAATGGGTACATAATCAACTGAATCAATTGGAACTCATTAACGAGAAAAGGTTGATGGCTTTGTGTCATGGGCAAGTAAATCAGCAGAGGATGAGGAAAGCCTTTGACAAGAGGGTGCGGCCTCGATATTATAAATCAGGTGACCTTGTGCTAAAGAGAATAGTTCTTCCTCAGAGCGATCCCAGGCGCAAGTAGACTCTGACTTATGAAGGACCGTTTATGGTCAAAAAAGTCTTCTCTAGTGGGGCAATGATGCTTGCAACCATGTATGGTGAAGACTTCTCACTCCCTGTGAATGCTGGCGTAGTTAAAAAATATTTCGCATAAAATAGACCCACTGGGTTGACCGGCTCAGGCAAAAAAGGGCATCCCAACGAAACCACAAAAAGGAATAAAAGGTTCGGAAAAAAGTTAGGGATAAAGAAGAAGATATGAAAAGAATGAAAAAGAAAATAAGTACACCCGCTAAGTTCAAAACATGAAAGGGGAGCTTAGGCAAAAAAAGGTATCTCGGTGGATCGAAACCCAAAAGGGCGATCCGGGCAAAAGTTAGGAATTTGGAGTGAATGACTATGTTCAGCGTTGGATCCCAAAATTCAATTTCATCTACTATTACCATTTGTCACCTGGAAGGGGTTTGGAATCAGTTCAAATGTGTTTCGTCAAAAAGTAAGGAGATGAGGGCGTTGAAGTTATAAGAGTTATAGCAGAGTTGGAACTTGATGGATATTCATATTCACGTTGCCATTTGTAAACACTCTTTTAAATTTGCAATTACCTCTTTTTTGGAATTGCTTCCTTATGTAAATGTCATTTCACAGGCTAATTTTCAAATCAATAAAGATCCTTCTTTATCCAAATATGTGCTCCTAACTTTCTTTTACTGTTTTGTTTACAAAAGCGTCCAATATTTTGATAAACATTTGCATATAAACCTTGGTGGCTTTGCACAAACATGATAATTTAAGTTGAAGTTTATTGATTTTAAAGTTTGTTTGATGTTTAGATAATAACTCTAGTCGTCATACTATGCCTGGGGAACGTTTGATGTTCTTCTTGATAAAACAAACATTTACTCGTTTGAGAGGGTTTTCTTTTCCCTGAATTGTTTCATTGCCTTGGATAATGGCGAAGTTTTGTTTATCCCCACTGAGTTCCCATTTCACCAGGAGGAGAATCTAAAAAGTGTTTAATGAACTTTTTCCTAAGATTTACTCATATCCCCATTAAGTTTTCCTTGGGGATATCTTTGGTTCAAAAATTCTCACTCCCTCATCAAAGCCATTTATTTGAAAATGCTGATTTAGACTCTCTCCTTATTTAGTATATTTTAATCTCAAATATTGATAAAAGTAGAGTATTCCATTCTGATCTCTTAAACCAATGATAAAAACTCCGACAAGTTTCATTCTGATTGAAGTACTTCCTTAATCCCCGGTAGAGCTAAAGATTCTTGCATTTCCAGCGGGAGCAAATTTTGTTGAGAATATCTCATCTCATTCCCGACTATGGTTCGGTTTATAAGATCTCTTACCCTTAGCATGGACCTTCATATCCTTGGCATTATAAGGTTTTATTATCTCCAGTAAGAAATGGACAAGTTATCCAATAAAAAAGTCAGGTGAATTTTGATTTCTCACAGGCCCCATTTTATTAGTGCTCTCTCCAGCAACGTCGAATTTCTATTTGATGTTTCCTCGCAGATATTATAGATTTGATCGGATCTTCTCCAGCAAATTTTTGCAATTTATTTTTGTGAATCCTGTCAGGTTTTGACATATTGGTTGTTGGCTTCTCAATTGACCATTCCCCGGTGGAATTTCTAACATGCATCATCGCATTGCATCATCAAAGAATAGTGTTTCCATTCTCCTTTGAAATACTATTCCGTAGAAAAATAATTCAAACATGCATCGGAACATAAGCCATTACTATTTTGTTTTCCCAATGAATTTGCTACGGAATATATCCCCAGCAAGGTCTTCATCCTCAATATTTCAGTTTCCCCCCATACAAATATCCTATTAATATTAATCATTTGAATGATTGATTGTCTACTATTGATTGTAGTTTAGTTTTACCCTGACGCAGTTTTCTCGAGTTTAGTCTTTATTACCATTGTTGGCTCATTCCAAAGTCTATTGATGTACCTTTTGAATATCAGTTTCGTCCTGATACTTACTTTCAGCAGGTTTTAGTAGTACGCCCTAATCACCCTACTTTGGGTCGAGTTTGGAGTTTTGTCTCCTCACCCGCGCATGAAATTCAGTTTTCTTTCTGGTACTCATCTGGTTTAGTTTTGTCTAACTAGTTATAATGAGTCGTGTGTTACCTCGTTTTTTTCTTACCTTGGACATTCATCAGTGTTTGATTACTGAATCCTTTATCGGTTTTTGTTTACCGAGTCTTTTTTCAGTGTTCTTTTAACTGTACCCTTTGTTGAAATCAGTCTCCTTTGTTCCTTGGTTTCTTCTATCAGTTTTCATTTACTGTTTATCCATGATCTGAGACTAGCAAGTGCTCTGAGAAACATGTGCTCTCATCACTTTGCTTTGGGTTGAGTTTTGATCTCATCGCCTGTGCATGAAATCCAGTTTGTTTTTCCTTGGTACTCATCTATTTTGTCTTGCCTAACTAGTTATTATGAGTTGAGTGTTGTCTCGTTTTGTTTCTTTCCCTGAACTATTATATCGGTGTTCATTTACCGTGTCCTTGGTCGAAACCCCTATCTCTCCTTTTGGATGTCAATCAGTTTTTGATTACTGAACCTTTGACAGTGTTTGTTTACTATATTATGTCTTTCGTTTGATGTGTCCATCGACTTGAGATGTCTCTTTTATACTTATTCGGGTTCTAGTCAGTTTTCGATTACTGTTTACCCATGGTTAGAGACCAGCAAGTGCTCTGAGAAACATGCACTCTCATCACTTCTCTATGGATCGAGTTTTTCCTCGTAACTCGTGCGTGAAATCCAGTTTGTTTTTCCCTGGTACTCATCTCTAGTTCGTTTTTATCTAACTAGTCTTTATGAGTCGAGTTTTATCTTGTTTTATTTCTTACTTCTGGGATTCTTTCAGTTCCTTCATACTGTCTATCTTGGGTTGAAACTTGTCTCTTTTATAACTTTTGGGATCTTTCAGTTCCATCTCATTGTCTTCCCATGGTTGATACTAGCAGGTGCTCCTAGAATCACGCACTCTAGCCGCTTTTCCCTGCGTACTTTTCCAGAGTTTATTTTTGTCTATTCTTTGTGGTTTGAGTCTTATCTCACCCCTTTTATGGTCTGATATTATCCTGACACATTTTTCAGAAGTTTAGTTTCATCTACTCTTCTAAGTTTGATTTTTGTCTCAACTTTTTTAAAGTCTGTGTTACAGTTTCATTCTGACACATGTCGCCAATTTTCATTATACCCTTGCTAAATCCAATTTCGTTTTGTATCTTCTAAGTCTCGCGTCTGCTAGTGCTATTAGTTTTAGGGAGATTTTATTTCTTTTTCAAGAGTGTAAATTTGTGGGTTCTTTTGTATTCAATCATCTTAACCTTTGAACGTTCGAAAGTTGTCACTTTTCTCACTTATCAAGCCTAAGATTCTTGAATAGGGGCAGCTATTGCACCCCAAAATTTACCCTCTTGTTTTAGGCTTATGTTCCATCACATTCATCATATTTCATTGAATTCATTTATTTGTGATGGGATTAAGGTGCTTTGGCTGTCAAGTACTCCTCAAGTTGTGGAAGTTGAATATATTGATAAATTGTTCAAGAAGAGCCTCATTACCTCAACCATTGGATATTTCAAGTCCCATTGACCTCTCATGGACAAGAATATCTCATTTGTCTCATTGGTTTATCAAGAGTTGAAGTTATGCAAAGTATTGGAGAAACTCATCTGTCTCCACCATTTGATGCAGACTTTGTTCAAAAGGCTCAGTGGAATTGGGTTTTTTAAGTTTGATCATCATGCTTCTAACACAAGGTGCAAAATTAAGGTTTGGGTTTTAGTCAGGAGTTCTTCAACTTTTTTATTCAAATTGGATTCCATGTGTTTCCTTATGTTATTGAGCATATTTGATTGAAAGATTGAGGTTAAATTTTGATTGGAAAGGATTCAATTGATCACAAGGGGAAAATGGTCATTTTGGTCAATTCAGTCAGAGTCAAAATTGAATGAGTGAACTTTTGGTCAAACATCAATTTAAGCATCCTCATTTCATAACTAATTTCATCATTGAATCAAAGGAATTAAAGAAATTAGGGTTTACTTGTTCATAAAGTTACTTGAATGTTGAAAAGTTTCTAAGTGTCTATAGTACACAACTTTGGCCAATCACAACTTGAGTTTGGTTAATTGGATTGAGGAAAATGATACATATTCAGAAATCTTGAGAAAAATCCTAAAAGTTTGTCAATGAGGGTGAAAATCTCAAAAGTGAACCATTTAAGAGAAAATTAAGTCAAAAGTTCTAGCCACATGGAGATGTCAAGTTGCCTTCTCAAAGGCAAGCCAGACACACATTTTAACAAACACATGGTGTGCCAAATGTGTAAGCTTATTTCTTCTTGCTCAAGTTTCAATTTGAAAATTTAAAAGGAGCATCTTAAAGATAGCTATGAAAACGTCCTAATGAGCTTTGAATCATACCAAATGGCCAAATATTAATTGAGATATTAACTCTCAAAGTTGGTGTTCCAAACTGATCATCATGCATGCCATGCACGTGCATGCCGTAAGCCTTGCCAGATCTTAATTTTCCCAAACTTACCATATCAATATCTTTATCATGCAAGCTTCAAATCACGAAATTCAAAGCACCATGTTGAAGTTCATCATGCAAGCTCTCCATAGGCCCCAAGAACTCACAAAACGTACATGTTGATTTTGAGATATTTGAAGTACAAATGAGATGACCATGAATGTGGACCTATAGCCTGCATTTTTCAAATTTGTTGTAGTTCAGTTTTGATTTGTTCCAGGTCATGATTGCACATGCTTTGCACGAAATCATGCACTCTTATCTTGCCTAAATAAGCTAAACAAGGATAATAACCTCTCCCCTGAATTTTGCTTAAAATATCAATTTTCTCTCTAACTTATTTCCCCTCCAGATGTGTGCACATGGCAGCTCATCTCACACACCCTTTACACCTATTTTCCACTCACCATGAGCTCAGCAAAATGTAGAAAGTAGCATGACTTCTCAACACAAAACGCATAGAAGATGTCATTTTTCTGATTTTTATCAATTCACTCCCAACGGATATTTTCTTGAGCAAAGACCGTTGTACCCTCCTTATTCATACTATTTATAATCCTTTGAATTCTATCATTCAAGGGGACGAGCCTCATTGCTAAAAAAATCAGATCTGAAATTGATTCTCTCACCAAGAATTTTCTGCTTTGAAGCTTTGTTTCCCTCCATTCCAGAAATCCATTCATCATCATTATCACTTCATTGGAGCATTAGAAGCAAGAAGCGAGGGTTTCAGATCGTTTCAGAGGCATTTGGTTGGATCTATTTTCTAACTGTGAAGGTATGTTCAGACCGGAATCCACACGTTTATAACTTGTTTTTGTTTAATTTTGAACTTGAAATCATGTTGTTAGATGGCCAGGTACTAGACCTGATGTATAGTTTGGCTTGATTTGAATCGTGAAGAGTGATATAAACTTCTGAGTTTTCTAGTTTTTTTTTGTTTTTATGATTTTCTAGCCTTGATTTCTTGCTCTATAGTTGACGATCTGGGAATCTATGGTTATCACGATGTAGATTGTCACTTGAACTTTAATTTGCGCTATGAATCTCAAGATTTGGTTGAGAATTGAGTACTTAGAAAGATCAGGAAGTTTGGCTCATGAAACTGATCTTTACGTATTGTTAGGACTTCATGAAGTCATGGACGAAGTGAGGTGGCAGCGCGTGATTGGACCGTTTGAATTTTATTACATTTCATTTTATTTTCTTTTAATTGTTTTGTTTGATTTTATTTCTTGATCAAAAGTTTTCTTAAAATTCTGGAAAAAAATGTCATAGGTAGATTTTGATTTCTAATATTTGATTTTGATTTTTCTAAAATTTTTAAAAATGGTTTGATCAATAAGAAATATTCGTGAATTAATTAGGTCTAATTAAATGTTTTATTCTTGTTAATTGTTGTTTCTGATTTTTTTTCTTTACAAAAAAATTATACTAAAAATATTTTAGGTATTTTAAATGGTCTAATTTGAATTTATAAATTTTACTTTAGAATTTTATTATTTTTGGTTAAACAAATAATTAGTTAGACTTTATTGCTTTTGTTGCATTTTCACAATTATTTTGGGACTTTTCCTTAATACAAAAATTCCAAAAAAAAAAATATTACACTGTATTAATAGCATAGTTTCATATTCTGGAATTGGTTTCATAATTTTTATATTTTTGTTTCATTAAGAAATTCACATAAAAATATATTCCTTATTTTAATCATAGTTTTCACATTTTAGTTTTATTTGCTATTTTCCTTGAACATAAAAATTGCCAAAAAATATTTTCTAATATCCTCATGGTTTAGTCTTGAATGAAAGATTTTTATTGTAATTTTAGAATGCTTAAATATCTAATTTCATAATTGATAAAATTTGTGAATCACTTTGAATGATTTTTTCTTCCTTATACTACAAGTTTGATTTAATTTACTAATTCTTGAAGCTTGTAAAGGAGATATAATGTTTGATTGGAATTCTTGAATGAGTTAGGTCCCTGGAAATTGATTTTGTTTGAATTTACTCTTTTAAATTCCATTTTCCCAAATTATGTGGTTAAAAGTGTCTAGTTGAAGTGTTATCTCAACTAATTGAGAAAGATGAATTTTGTTTCACATTTTCCTTATACATTCATGGATCTAAATCAATTGATTCTTACTTTTTTAAGTTTTGAATACCTTTAAAAAATTCTCATTTGATTTTTAGTAGCTTCTTTCTTTTCTTTTTTTACTTGATTTAAGTTTGTGAGCTTAGTCTTTGAGCTTCACCTCAACAATTTGACATATTTGGACATTGTCCATGTTCTAAATGACTAATTGAACTCATTCTTAGCCATTGATAGAGGAAAAATGTATGACATGTCTATATTCACATTTATTTTCTTCACATTACTTTGTTAATACTAACTATTTTGTTAATATGTGCAAGGTATTTCATGAGCTTTCATTGCTTTGTATTCCACTTTATTTGTGGGATCCAAACTTCGATTTTGAAGCAATATTTATTGTTTCTCAAATCTGTGGGATGCATATGCTTTCACTATTGTGTGCTTTATCTATTTGTATTTCTTTACAGGATTTTTATTAGTTATGTCTGCTACACTGCTTGTGATCTATTTTCACATCAAGTCCTTTATGTTTATATATGATGACACGACTCCTGACTCGTTTCTTTGTTGATGCTAGCTTGTTAGAAGATCTCTGGGTTTCGTTATTGTTTAGTTGCTTTACTACAGATTTATATTTGTTAGGTACTTTCTAATCTGATTTACTTTTCCTGCATTTGACTGCTTCCTTAGGATTTGGAGTCCTTGTCACTTGGCAGGCAATTCTGGAAGTCCTCACTAGGAGGCCATGTATTTGTTTGATTATTATTTATGCTTGCATAGCTGGATGATGGTTTAGGGTCCTTATATGGAAACCATTCCTAAGTCCTCATAAAGTAGGTAAGTGGAGAGGGTTAGTAACCAACCCTTGCAGTCCTTCGTCTGTGTTGTTCCTATGCTCACTTTCTACAAGTAGATGCTCTGAACATGTGCCCAAAATTTGAATAAGTCTAAGCCCTATAAAGGCAAGTGAAAAGGATTCCTACAATCGGATCCCCACGCTTTATTTAGCTCGTGTTGACCAATATCGATGCTTTGTGTATGCATACACTGTATTTTCCCCCAGATCTTTCTTTCCTTGGTAATTGATACCACGATTAAGGACCTTTTATATTCCCATAATTTTATGGCTTAATTGACTCGGGTGATTATATCCCCTTGGCTATAGCTTGAACCTTGCTCTAATGTTTGGTTGCTTGTCTATGGTGGGACCTCCCATTTTACTATTGGGCTTGTGCTTTGTAGGTGTTTGATATTCGAGTGATGCTCGAGCTTTTGTTTGTTCAGATGTTTTGCCATCTGTTTATTTGATTCTTATCATAGGATCAGTGATGTTTTGCCATCCATTCTCGTACTTTCTATTATGACAGTATGAATGCTCTTGCGTCTCTTTTATGAGATATTTGCCATGCTCCCTTAGGATTTCTCGGATAGGATTAGTCCTTGAGATAGACATTAGGATAGTTATCCATGCATGTTCATTTAAGTAGATATTTCCCTTTCAAAACTCAACCATAGGGCCATCATTGTATGATAACAGTAAGAATTAGATTCTAGATAGTCTCCCTTAGATGATTTCTTTCTTTTTGCATCCTTGCATTTAAAACTAAAACTTTCTTTTCTCTTAAACTAATAAAAACACTCTCTAACAACTTGAACCCATTCTTAAAGTACAAAACACTAACCAATTACTTACTTTTTTTGCCAACCGGCTTTTCTCTTCTAAGAGCATGTTAGTTCCTTTCCACTACATGTCGTAAGTCTTCAAAGGTTGAGCAACGATGGAATGATTGAATTTAACATTGTTCAACTAAAAAACACGAACAAACCAAAACATGTGAGCTGAACTACAATTGCTCTGATTCCTTAAAAGGGATACGTAGACGGAGGCTTTTGTGGGGCCTAATCGAGCACAACTTTTTAAAATCTTCCTTCTTTTCCCCATATTTTCTTTCACATGCATTCCCTTTTAGCTTTTATACTTTAAACGTAGATTTTACACACCCTTAAATTAGAACAACAAGAGTGGATACCGTAGAGTGTTACAGGCGTGTGGGATGTTAATACCTTCCTGTTGTACCCCAAAATTTTCCTTCTCATGTTTTCCAAAATTATTTCTTATATGGGTGGAAAACATTCCTTCATTATCTGTTGAGGTAGAAATCCTTAAAGATTTCCTTCATTATCTATTGAGGTAGCAATCGTCCAAGATTCCTTCATTACTTATAGAGGTAGCAATCGTCAAAGATTCCTTCATTATCTATTGAGGTAGCAATCGTTAAAGATTCCTTCATTATGTATTGAGGTAGCAATCATCCAAGATTCCTTCATTACCTATTGAGGTAGTAATCGTCCAAGATTCCTTCATTATCTATTGAGGTAGAAATCGTCCAAGATTCCTTCACTATCTATTGAGGTAGCAATCGTCCAAGATTCCTTCACTGTCTATTGAAGTAGCAATCGTCTAAGATTCCTTCATTATCTATTGAGGTAGAAATCGTCTAAGATTCCTTCATTATTTGTTGAGGTAGCAATCGTCCAAGATTCCTTCATTATCTATTGAGTTAGCAATCGTCCAAGATTCCTTCATTATCTGTTGAGGTAGCAATCGTCCAAGATTCCTTCATTATCTATTGAGGTAGCAATCATCCGAAATTCCTTTATTATCTATTGAGGTAGAAATTGTCTAAGATTCCTTCATTATCTGTCGAGGTAGCAATCGTCAAAGATTCCTTTGTTATCTATTGAGATAACAATCATCAAAGATTACTCCAGAGGAAGTCCAACACGGACTCATCTTGAAACAACTCTACACATGCTCTTTCTAATACAAATTTAGGTAACGGTTAATTCCATTATCCCCAACAAGTTATTGTGAAGCCTGGACTTCAACCAGAAAATCGCAAAGTTTCATCTCTCCAGTCAAGAGATAGCTTCCCCAGTAGAGTAATGGAAAACTGAAGTTCCTAGACTTTATTTACCATAAAGTTTCCTCAAGCAGGAGAACTCCAGAAACACACATTCCCAAGAGGACTCCTCCTCAGACAGTAGGAACAGGAACCCCCAAAGGGACCATGTGTGAAATCAGCATCTACATTAGATGACATCTTTAAGCCCATCTCCGACGTATCTCCGTCATCTTCTCCAAATGGCATATGTAAGCCCATTCCCGCCATCATCAACCATCAGTTTTACTTCATACGAGTGCAAATTTCTAGGCACTCTAGTGTTCAATCATCTTCCACCTCTATATCACGAAAGGCAAACAAGCCAATCTAAATCTTCAAGTTTAAGAAGATTGAACAGGGGCAGCTATTGTACCCCAAAATTTTCTCTCTCATGTTTTCCAAGATTTTTTCTTATATGGGTGGTCACAAACACTTAATTAAAGAAAAATAAAATTTTGAAGATGAACAAGGTGTCTTTCCATTGGCATTTTGACAAGCTTCGATTGGGCATCTAGATCCTTTGAATAAGCTCGATTTCAAAGTCTTCTATTAGGCATTTGGCACTCTTCGTTGCAGGTCTGATTCAAAAGCTTCGAATGGGCGTCGGGTCCCTCTTTGATCACATTCAAATCACAAGGCTTCGACTGCACATTGGTTACTTCAGGCTTGACTTCAATTCACAAGGCTAACGGTCTCTACAAGTTCCTTTTGATTCGCAAGGCTAAAGGCTTCTCCAATTTCCCTTTGATTCACTAGGTCAAAGGCCTCTTCATGCTTTCCTTGGATTCTCTAAGTTAAAATCTTCCCCCAACTGGCCTTAAATCCACAATGTAGATACTTCCTCCGTGCTTTCTTTCAATGCATAGGGCCAAGACCCCTCAACACAGTTTCTGCACTATGACACACAATATGACCCTTTCGAAAAAGCACTCCAAAGGTCCATTCGAAGGACATACATCAGAGTCATTCGAAGGAGACATATAGTTACTCAATACAAGCTTATCTTATGATGGGTCTTGGTCCTACATGTGGCCAGGCCCAGACCTTTTATGCATTAGCATTCGAAGGTGGTAACAAAAGAGGTTTTCGATTGGCCAGATTGAAGTTTTCATTTGAGTTTGTTTGAATCAAGAAGCTAGGGCAAGTAGACTCAATCGAAGAAGCCCTGATGAAGGAAACTATGAACAGATTCGAATCCAGAGTCATCAAAAATCAAAGCCATTCGAAGGAGGAAATCAGAGTCATTCGAATGAGAAAATCAGAGTTATTCGAAGGAGGCAATAAGAGCCATTCGAAGGAGGCAATCAGAGTCATTCGAAGGAGAGCATTCGAAAGTCATTTGTGTCCACATTCATTCAAATTCAAAAAGAGACAAGAATTCCACATCTTTGGCAAAGTTTCAAAATGATATTTGTGGCCTTTAAAACACCAACTTAATGATTGTTTATTCCTTTGTCCTCTTGTCCCCTCCATCCCCTCTATATAAGAAGCACACTAGCAAGCTCCAAAAGGGGACGAAAAAAGAGAGGAGACCACATACATACGCACACACTGCCTCACAAGATCATACCAAACTTGCCTCTTTCCTTTTGAATCCAAGAGCATCCAGCAACTCTAGTCCCCCCCACAAGTTCTAGTTTCAAGCAAGGTAAGTCCCCTTGACCTTGCATCTTTCGTTTCAACATGGCATGTAAATAGCCTTTACTTACTTTTCATTTCAGCATAATATAGATAGCCTCTTAGTTATGTTCTTCGTTTCTGCCCTTTTGGTTTGTTTTCTTTTCTTGTTGGAACTAACCTGTACAAATTCAAACGAAAGCCAAAAAGATTGTGAATGAAGGATATGCACTCATGCTGCTCCATAGGTCCATGTTACTTCATATTCTAAATTAAAAGAAGTAGAGAAGGTGCAAATTGAAGGTTGCCCATACCACTCCCTGGCTCAATCTAAAGAGGCAAGAAAAGGTGCAAATCAAAGCTTGCTCACGTCAACTCTTAAGCCCAATTGAAATAAGGCCAAAGGAGGTTGAATCGAAGGAGTCCTTCCTCTGGATAAAAAAAAAGCCTCTATACAATTTTCTTATTTTATTTATTTATTTTTACTTATTTATTTTATTTTCTTGCCTCATGTTTTATTAACATTAAAACCAAAATCACAAAAAATATTAAGCTAATATTTTTTTTTAAATAAACTAATTTTGTAAACAAATTAATTAATTATTTTAACCTTTTCTTTCAATTAAAATTAAATAGACTTAAGTTATATTTTCTTTTATAAATAAAAACAAAACAAAAAGATTTCCTATTACCTTAGGATTTTTAGACATTATTCTCAATTCGCGCGCATTTATTTACTTTCATACTTTTTATCTTATTGTAACTGATTTCCAATTTGTAATTGTAATTAGGACTTTACTTTTTGCATTTCTATAATGTACCTCTCACAAAGTCATGTAATAGCGTAAAATTTACATTTCCGCACTTTTCATTTTTGCACTTTAAATTTCTGTACATATTAACTGTTAGTAATTAGGCTTGTATGGAAAGACTAATGACAAAAGGTTAGCAAACCTAACACAAAAGATAAAAAATAATTGAACATAACACGCATTGCACATATACACTTCTAGGGTACCCCACTTGGGTTGCCTTCGGAAAAATAGTCACAATTCTCGAAACGTGAGAAGTTTTAGTGGATGTCCTCTACTTTGAAAGATCACAAGTCCCTCGATGACCCTCTCGATGTTGCCTCGGTTAAAAGTGATCTTAGAACTTTAGGATAGTTACTAAAATTGATTTCCAAGTTGCCTTCGTGACCGTAACATCCCTTCGAATGTCCCTCAAACATCCAACGATAGGGCTATCTACTCACTAATAGTAGGATAGCACTGTCTAAAGGATAGGAGGAAAAGAACAAACCTTTTCGAGTATAATTAGATAGCTGTTAGATGCTTGCTCAAGCAAAAACAAAATTTCGCACATAAACATTTCAAAACACTTTCAAAAACAGTTGCTTTGTCAACACTCTTGAGGACTGATACGAGAGTTATCACAAAGCGAATCGCCCCACTAAGGCATTTTAAAACATTTTTCAAAACACAAAGCACAAGCAATTTTGAAAACATGAGCTAGCATATAAGAGCACATAGATAACTACGGATGGAAAGGGTTCTAACACCTTCCATTTCCATAATCTACCCCCCTTACTCAAAAAATTCTCGAAAAGGTCTTTTTCTGTTCTTTTCACCCTTTACTTAATTTGGATAAAAGAAAAGTCGGTGACGACTCATGCTTACCATAACATTTGTGAATACAAATGCAAAACCATTATTAACAGTCAGTTCTTCCACCGTATCACAAAACTGGAGAATCTGTTGGGGAAAATTAAAAAGTGGGGTTACCTTATAGTTCAGTTCATTCTTTATTGCTTTACATTGTGTGTTTTGTATGCTTTACCTTTGAGGGTTTGTTGGGGTATACTTGTAAAGATCCTACACCCGGATCTGGGGCACCTTACTAGGTAAGTAGAAAAAAATCATGGAAGTTGTACGGCGTAGACCGATATGGACGAAGTGATAGCTACATTAGCGTGATACTTTGGTTTGTACTAATGTTCCTTGAGTCAGTCAAGGATAACATTAGGATTCCTTAGTGTCATTAAGCGTTAACTGACCTTTAGAACCTTTAATTGACTCATCCTAAGCCATTAGGAAGTAGTGAGATGACCGTTTTTGGTTCTGACCGAAGATTGGTTGATACTTGATGCTACACTCATTGAGACTAGACTTTTTGGATATTTCTGGCCACAATACTTTGGTGTTTGAGCTAGAATAATGCCAAAAAGAAAGGTCAGTGATATGAGGCTCCTTAGAACCTGGTTACTATTACTAGGACAGGTTGAGCCAACTAAACTTAAAGAGGGTACTTACATGTGAAATTCATGCAAGCCTAAACCTAAGGCTACTTGTGTGATTTGTTTGCTTTCATTATCTAACGACTTGAACTCTTTGCGGGGTATTGTTTATTATCTGATGATATGATTCATTATCCAATAAATTGGTTTTCTTACAAGACATACTTGTCTTCATCACCCTGCATTTTTTCTTGATGCATAGCATACACATCATAGCATCATACCGTAGAATTTCCTTAACCATTTCAAGGATCTCAAGGGCTTGTGATGCAGGTTATAACGAACCAGACGTCTAACAAGGGGAAATGGGATTTATTTTCCTCTAACCAATGCCTCTAAGAGATCAAAACACGACAACTAGAGTCAAGGGCGATGACCCGCTAGATATGGTGAGCTTGAGTCTCGTAGAAGGACCTGCAACGATACGAAGTTCTTGAATTAAAGCTGCAAAATTCAACTTCCAACATTTTCTTGTTTAACCCACGACATCCTTGAAAATATTTACATATCATACATGTCATTGCATAACAGGTCTCAGGACAGTCTTCTTATCATCTTCGCTGTTTATTTCAGTAATGACTCTTGAACAAACAGTTAAGGAGCTTCAGGCACAAAATACTCAATTCCAAGAAATGTTCTTAAATCTGGCTAAGGGACAAGAAGAGTTGAAAGCACTCTTCAACGAGAATCTGACCAAGAAATATCCTGATAACAACAAGGATGACCAGTTGGAACAACTGCAAGCTGAGATAGAAGCAATGAGAATCCAGATGCTGTGGCAGATGGCTCTTATCCAAAACATAGCTCGAGGACAAGAAGAGGTGAGAGCCTTAGTCAGCAAGTTTCATCAAGATGGATGCAATCATATAGAGCAAACAACGAGAATTGGGGATCGAGTCTTTAATCAGCCTCAGTTGAAATAAGAGGATTTGATTGAAAAAACACCTTTCAAAATGGATGATACGCCAAAGGTCCAACAACGACCTCGCCAACCACAACAGGGTAATCGGCAAAGGCAAGACAAGCCCAAGAGGCAGTTTACCAAAATCAACTTGTCATTGTCTCAGGCATTGCAACATATGTTGAGGGTGAATTTGGTTACATTGATAAGACCTCATCCAAACCCTAAAACTCATTCCCCTAACTACAATCCTGATGCAATATGTGCCTACCATTCCAATAGTCCTGGACATGATACGAATGGCTGTTGGGCATTGAAAAATAAGATTCGAGAATTGATCAATGAAGGAGTGATGGAGTTCACACAAGATGGCCAGACTGAATTCTTCTGTCATCCCTCAAAGGCACACCATCTGAAGTGACAAGTCCAAGACAAAAAGGCTTTTATTCCTTAGAATTTTCAATTTGTGATTTTCTTTTGATTGTTCGAACATTTGTTTCATGTAAAAATTTGTTATTTTATCAATGCATTGATGTATATCTATTTTGAATCAATTCATTCATATTCATTATATTTAAACTGCTTTCCTATTTCCTTTTGTGATATTCAACTCTTGTCAAAAGCTCTAAGCCTTTAGAGGGAGGATGACGAAAATGATACCACAGTCTCTACAATATGTTTTTGAACAGACCCCGCTGACGATGTCCGGGCGTTGTTTCAAATCCTAAACATTAGAGTTATAAGAAAGATAATCCCTAGTCAACCCCTTTGAGCCTAAGAAGTAGGAGTTTTTCTTTTCACACGAATTAAAAACCTTAATCATAACCTGGGGAAGGGTAGTTTTTCTTAGTTAATTCTGATGTGCATTCAATCGCAAGCTCATCCTTCATACACGACAAATAGTGTAGAAGATGCTCTCCAAAAGATGGTGATGGGTCCACATGATCGTCAAGGCAGACAATCATTGCCTCTTAAAATAAAATCTCGTTAAATCAAAACCTATGAAGGAGACTTAAGAGAAAAATAACTGGGGCATCCCGCTGACTGTAATCATAAAAGAAATAGTTCAGGCAAAAGTAGGGATAACAAAAGAGGTCCTAAAAATCCTTAACACAAAAAAAAGGTTACCAAAATGTCTGCCTTCTCAAACGAACGTTCAATTCTATAACCATCACCAAGTATCAAAACAAATATTCCAGACTCAATTAGGATCTAAACGCATAATTAGCCGAGCATAGGATTGAAGAACATCACAAAGAACGGGTTGGGTACAAATAAATTTTGAGCCTTTATCCTTTGTTTCTTAAACCATGAACCAGGCTATGTTATAACCCTCAAAAGTCCTAACTGAAGCACAAGTTATTTCGAAAGCATACTGTTACAAAAGTTATCCTGACTCCTATAGGGTTCACTATAAATCCTGAGTTGATATCCCACTCTTACAAAATTTGTTTGTTTTACTAAAAGATGAATTTTTAAAACTTCAAGGCAGACATAAGCTTTGCATTCTTAAAATACCATTGTTTTCATATGACTATTTGTTCAACAGCAGAGAAATTCGCACGACAGATATTCGATGAACAAAAATCCTCTCAATGGACATAATCACCTCAGATAGAAAGACATTCCAGTGATTGGCCTTTCATAATCAAGGGGCATAGAATGGTGTCCAGCTGATCTGGGGCAGTCAAGTCAAGGTTCAAGGAATCTCTCAAAAATGCCAAATAGCCAGGGGCAGATCTCCATCTAAATCACTTTGGGCATTGGACATGAATTCTAGCAACGAATCATGTACGATCAAACAAACATCTTCTAGAAGTGTGGCAACACTTACTACTATGGACCGTGACAGTTCTCCGTACCCGGTGAATATGGACATAGTAGGAAAATATTACGCATGAACAAAGACCCGCTAGGTTGACTAGCCTAGGCAAAAATAAGGGCATCCCAGTGAACCAAAAGGGTTCGGGAAAAATTAGGGATATATACAAAAAATTTACACTCAGAAAGTCGAAAACCTAAAAAGGCGACTTGGGCAAAAAAGGGTATCTCGATGAACTGAAAATCTGAAAGGACAGTCTAGGTATAAGTTAAGGATCAAAGAGTATGAGTATATCTCGTAATCTGTTTACTTGTCTATCAGTAGAAGGTTTATTACCCTGATCTGCATTCACCAAGGACTCCAAGAGTTGGGATAATAGTTAAACCATCCACAAAATCCCAACAGATATTTTCTCCAACAGGTACTGAGGCAGGGGCATTCTACTACCAGGTCACTGCCATATTCTTAGCATGCAGCCTAATGATGCAAGGTGTTCTCATACCCTCGACAGAGTAAGAATCTCCAACTACTTCTCCGACATCTAAAAATTTCTCGGTGAAGTCACCAAGCTTCTCAGGATTTCCCAGCAGGATCTCACAAAATCCCCAAGCGGATTATGGAGTTTACCTTCCCCAACAAATTTCTTCTCAAAACAAGAAAACAGGAATCCCCAGCGGAAACATTCTGAATAAAGCGGATTGTCATCTAGAAACGGTGCAGATACAATCCATAGACAGATGTATTTCTGACACTTATTCTAGATTCTCTTCTATAAACAGTGCAAATACGATTCAGAGACAGATGTCATTCTGACACTTATTCCAGACTATTAACTAGAAACGGTTCAGGTACGATCCAGAAACGGATGTCATCCTGACACTTACTCAAGATTCTCTCCTAGAAACAGTGAATATACGATCTAAAGACGGATGTCATTCTGACACTTATTCCAGACTATCTTCTAGCAACAGTTCAGGTACGATCCAGAGACTAATGTCATCCTGATACTTATTCTAATCATCTTCTAGAAGCGGTTTAGGTACGATCTAGAGACGAATGTTATCCTGATACTTATTCCAGACTATCTTCTAGCAATTGTTCGATTCACGGAGTTTACCTTCCCCAACAGAGTTTATTTCTCTAACAACGGAAGTCCATCTCCCAGCATTTCAACTTCAAACAAAATCTGAAGACCTACATTTTTCACCCCTAGCCACAGTTAGGGATTTATTTTCCCTAGTTCAACAATACAACAATGGAACAAATAAAACGTTCATACATTGCATGCATACGTCATTTCTACAAACATCATAACATATGCAATACAAATGCATATATCACAATCTCATTTATTTTGAGAACATCATGACATTGCATGAAATTGATTTTACCTTTTCAGGTAAAATTTAAAAACAGACAGACACCATCAACTAATACATCAGGTCTAAGATTAATTCCTGAAACCAGACGGGGAAACTATCTCAACGACCAACAAAAACAAGTTCCATATTAATACCTGTAACAAGACAGGACAACTATCTACATGACCAGACGAATTTGTGGTACTCTATCGAGGTAGAAATCGTTAAAGATTCCTTCATTATCTATTATGGTAGCAATCGTCAAATATTCCTTCTTTATCTATTGAGGTAGAAATCATCCAAGATTCCTTCATTATCCGTTGAGGTAGCAATCGTCAAAGATTCCTTCATTATCTGTTGAGGTAGAAATCATCAAATATTCCTTCATTATCTATTGAGGTAGTATTCGTAAAAGATTCTTTCATTATTTGTTGAGGTAGCAATCGTCAAAGATTGCTTCATTATCTATTAAGGTAGAAATCGTCAAAGATTCCTTCATTATCTGTTGAGGTAGCAATCGTTAAAGATTTCCTTCATTATCTATTAAGGTAGCAATCGTCTAAGATTCCTTCATTACCTATTGAGGTAGCAATCGTCAAAGATTCCTTCATTATCTATTAAAGTAGCAATCGTTAAAGATTCCTTCATTATCTATTTAGGTAGAAATCATCCAAGATTCCTTCATTACCTATTGTAGTAGCAGTCGCCCAAGATTCCTTCATTATCTATTGAGGTAGCAATCGACCAAGATTCCTTCATTATCTGTTGAGGTAGCAATCGCCCAACATTCCTTCATTATCTATTGAAGTAGAAATCGTCCATGATTCCTTTATTATCTATTGAGGTAGAAATCATTCAAGATTCCTCCATTATTTGTTGAGGTAAGAATTGTCCATGATTCCTTCATTATCTATTGAGGTAGCAATCATCCAATATTCCTTCATAACTATTGAGGTAGCAATCGTCCAAGATTCCTTCATTATTTATTGAGGTAGTAATCATCATAGATTCCTTCATTATCTATTGAGGTAGCAATCGTCCAAGATTCCTTCATTATATGTTGAGGTAACAATCGTCCAAGATTCCTTCATTATCTATCGAGGTAGCAATCGTCAAAGGTTCCTTCATTATCTGTTGAGGTAGAAATCGTCAAAGATTACTCCAGAGCAAGTCCAACATAGACTCATCCTGAAACAGCCTTGCACAGGCTCTTTCTAATACATTTTTAGGTAACGGTTAATTCCATTATCCCCAAAAATTTACTGTGAAGCCTGGACTTCAACCAGAAAAGAGTAAACTTTCATCTCTCCAATCAAGAGATAGCTTCCCCGGTAGAGTAATGGACAACTGAAGTTCTTAGGCTCTATTCCCCACAGAGTTTCCTCAAGCAGTAGAACTCCAGAAACCCACATTCCCAAGAGGACTCTATAAATCAGTGGGAGAACTGACTTGGTTGTTTTGTGTTTGATCGCAAATGTTGCGGTTTAGAAAGAGACTCCACAGACATTTCTTTTATGCAAAAGAAAAAGCTGAAAAGAACAGGAAAGACCTTTGAGATGTTTTCTTGAGTTCGGGGGGTAGATTATGAAAAGGAAAGGTATTAGCACCCTTTTCATCCATAGTTATCTACAGGCTCTTAGTTTCTTTCTAGATCACTTACTTTTGTTTGAAAATGTGCTTGTGGTGTGGGTTTTGAAAGTATTTTGAAAATGTCTTTGTAATGGTTCTCATTTCTATAAGAACGCGTACAAAGTGTTGTTTTGAAAATAGTTCAAAGAGGTGTTTGTAAAATGTGTTTTTGAAAGTGATTTTGAAAATGTGTCTTTGTAATGGTTCTCGTTTCTATAAGAACGCGTACAAAGTGTTTATCTTTTGAAAATGTTTCAAGTTTGTAAGATGTTTTGAAAGTGTTGGTGTTTGTTTTTGAAAATACCTAGGATTCTTTGGTTTGAAAATGAGAAAGCAACTAGGAACATTCTACCACTAAAAAGTCTTTCTTGTTTATTTCCTCTTTCCTTTGACATTGTTATTTTACCATGAATTGGTAAGTAACCTTATCTTTAGATGTAGAAAGGTACGGGCGTGGGTCATCGTATAGCCATGATTAGCAATGTTGTGAAATATCTTATAAATTCTCTTTGAGGGACTAAGATCATTTTGAAAGGAAACTTAGATAGCGTCATCGAGGGACTATGATCTTGTATTTTTATTGCTTTTACTAACATACTCCACATGCATAACATGGCCATTTTTCATAAGGTAACATAGTGGATTTACCCTAAGGGTGTAAGTGCGCAAGTTTGTTGATTTACATGCATTATTTTGTCTTTGAATTAGGGTTTTCTAATTTGTTGATTTTTATCTTCCCATACAAATCCTAATTACTAGAATTTATATGAAAGCGATAAATTACGGAAAGTAAATATTCTACGCTATTAAAACCATTAGGGGGATCGGGTGTACAAATTTACAAATGGGGATTGCAAGAAACTTAAAGTCCTAATTATCTATTACAACCATATTGAAATAATGTGCAAGAAATGTAAAATGGATTTGTGTTGTTTTTGTTAAGAGAAGAAAATAAGTTTGCTTAAGAAAATATTTTTAGTCTTTTGGTTTTGAAAGAAATAAAAATAAAGTATGTGATGTACAAAAATATTTTCGGTGTTTTTGATTATTGAAAATAAAAGTGATATTAAAAATAATAAGAGGAAGGGGGTCAGAATCAGCGAATAGCTGAAATAAGTGAGAGCAGAAGTAAGGTGCAGAAACTCTGACTCTGATGCATTGTAAGAAAGAGAATTTAGCAGAAAAGGGGGTGGTCAGAAGTTCTGTCCGGGTACATTAAAATTCTGGGGTTGCTGGGAACAAAGGAAATCCTAGAAGTTCTGATGTAACTGGCTGCCTAGAAGTTCTGATCATGAGTATTTGAGGTGTCAATGTTGTTGGATGGGAATGTCTAGAAGTTCTAGTTCAGGGTCACTGTTTTGACAAACAAGCTAGGGGGATTGAACTAGATGTTCTGATCCATCTATTGGGGTAAAAATGTTAAGAAATAAACACAAAAAAGGTGTTTCTGGGGCTTGAACTCAGGACTCTTGGCACTAATGTTTTATGCATGCGCTCTCTACCACTGGGGTGGCTATACATCTGGTGTTAGAAGAAAAAACACAAACATATAACACAAGGTAAGTTCTGATGATGTACTTCATCTCCTTCTCCATACTAATCAGAGCATCTACAGCTTAGTCACTTCTTAACAAAAAAGAAAATGCAAACATAGCAGTTCTGGCAGGTTTCATCATGGTTTCAGAAACATAAAAATATCAAGACTGTAAATCAGAAACAAGCATATATCTGCTAATCCTAATTTCCTAAAGAAGTTTTGAACTGATATTCTCCCTACTTAGGCAAAAAATACATGAAATCTCAGAACATGTACATCATCAGAGTTATGACGTCTACATTGTATTTTTGAATATGCAAGCCTATCAATGCCTAAGTAATGTGATGAGAGTCAACAGGAACCTACCTTGCAGCTGAAAAATGTTCTGTGAATAAGAGTCTGGTTCTGACTGTTGTGATGTTCTGGTAAACTTTCTCACGTGCTTAGAAGGCTGGAACAATCTTTAACTTGAACTACGAATGACTGGAAAATTCTGGAACAACCAAGAAGCAATGTTCTGATTTTGAAATGGAAGCTGGTGGAAATGGAAGTGAAGTCTGAAAACAGAAGTTAGGATGACTTCTAAATGTGTATCAGAAACTATGTTGATAGTTGGGTCGAGAAACACTTGAGGAAAATTGGAATTTGAATGCAAAAAATCAAAGGCTAGAAGGTTTTATATTTGGACTGCAGCTTCAAATTCCTGGAATTTTTAGCAAGGTTTCAAGGCTTTTCATTTCAATTTTTCGACCTCTTTACATTTGTCAATGAAGTTCAATTTATAGGCAAGGATTTTGTAGCTTGGAGAAGTCAAGAGTACAACCATCATGCTATGGCGCTGACTTATTCTTGAAGCAAGTTAAACAAGTATGGTGGTTAGCAGCTTTTAGCCGTGCCTAAGATGGATTTGTGAGCATGAATTATGGAAAAGTACCCTCAGGAAAAAGCAAAGCATGGGCCCAGTGTAAACTTGTACAAAATTTTGCTTTTCAAAGACAACAATGGTACTTCTATCTCACACGTGGGGAAATCCTTTGGATAAAAACTCAAAAGTGGTTGTGAGAATTAAATGGTGAAGAGATTTATCAAACCATAAATCCTGCAATATGAGATTATGCATCATAGCTTAATTCTGGGTAAGAAGTTCAGCTTCAGCGTAACTTAGAATAAATATCCAACTTCTGATCTTTGAATCTCCTTGCTCCAGCATGTTCTAAAGGAGTTCTCAGACTTTCTAGAAAGCTTGTAACACGCTTTGTAAATCCTCTTTGAATTGCTCTTGAAAATTCTGACTAGACCTACATGAAAACTGGTCCAAAAGTTCTAACTAAATCCTGTTTTGGGAAGATCAAGAATTTACTGAATGTTTCAGTTTCAATGTCGTGTCTTTTAAGATGTATAACTTGAAATCCTAGAATTTCTAGGAGAACTTATATTCTGCAATGTTTTAGATCTCATTGAAATCTACAACTCTTATGTTATAAGTTCTTCCAGAATCAACTTTCATTTTGGTGAAAATCTGGCCAGAAGATATGAACTCAACATATTTCCTAAACACTTAGAAAAATTTCTAAAGTATTTAGAATTTTGACTTTTTCAACATAATCTTGACTTTTGATTTTTCTTGATGAAACAAACTTCATATTCCAACATGTCTTAATGAAATGTGATTCTTGGAACTTGATTTTGATCCAAAAATCAAAGTTTGACTTTTCAGTGCAATTGACCATTTTTCCCTTGTGCCAATTCCAAACCTAAATTGATGTATCAGGGTTGCAAATTTGATGTCATGGGAGATCTAGTGAAAGAATCCTTGATAAATGAGAGGGCAGATTTTTGGGTATAACAGCTGCCCCTGTTCAATCTTTTTAAACCTGAAGAGTTATATTGGCACGCCTGCCATTTGTGACTTGAAGGTGGAAGATGATTGAACACTAGAGTGCTCAGAAATTTGACTCGATGGTGTGTTAGTTAACTGTGTAGCGAATGGGCTTAGAGATGCTGTTTGGAAGAATGGGGGAGATTTGCTGGAGATGGGCTTGTAGATGCCATCCAAAGGTGATTGTTGACAGAAAATGGACTAAGTCTGAACTTGATTTCAACTGGAAAAGAATCAGAATAAATATTTGGAGCAATTTATCTGAAACTAGCAGAAGTCTTGTATGTTGTTTAACTGGGAAGAATCAGAATAAATCTTGGAGCGATTTATCTGAACCATAAATGTTCATTTGGAAAGTATCAGGATAAAGCATTGAGAGGTTTAAACTTAACCAAAAGTATTCTTGAATATTCTTTAACTGGAGAGAATCAGAGTACATCTTTGAGTGATTTATCTGAACCAGAGAAAGTGCCTACTAGGAAAGAATCAGAATAAATTGTTGAGAGATTTATCTGAACCATCAGGGATTTTGAGAAGAATCAGAATAAATCGTTGAGAGATTTATCTGATCCATAGAAAGCATCTGCGAGAAAGAATCAGAATAAACCGTTGAGAGATATAAGCTGAACCGGAAGGGATCTAGCGAAGAATCAGAACAAATCATTGAGAAATTTATCTGAACCAGAGAAAACATCTTCGGGAAAGAATTAGAATAAACCGTTGAGAGATTTAAACTGAACCGACAGGGATCTGGAGAAGAATCAGAACAAATCATTGAGGGATTTATCTGAACCAGAGAAAACATCTGTGGGAAAGAATCAGAATAAACCATTGAGAGATTTAAACTGATCCGGCAGGGATCTGGAGAAGAACCAGAACAAATCATTGAGAGATTTATCTGAAACAGAGAAGACGTATGCGGGAGAGAATCAGAATAAACCGTTGAGAGATTTAAATTGAACCGAGAGGGATCTGGAGAAGAATCGGAACAAATCATTGAGATATTTATCTGAACTAGAGAAGACGTCTGCGGGAAAGAATCAAAATAAACCATTGAGAGATTTAAACTGAACTGGAAGGGGTCTGAAAGAAATATTTTTTATGTAGATGGTTGACCAGTCCTTTATTGGGAATTGATCTGTAATTGACTTGTTGAAAATTTGACGATAGTTTTCTATTGATTGATCTTTCCTGAAAAGATGAAAGGTTACTTGCATGCAATGTCATGATGTATGAAATGCATGGTATAATGTCGTTTCTAAAAATAAATGAGATTGCGCTGTATGCATTTGTGTTGTCAATGCTATGACATATGAATGTAATGTATGGATACGTTAATTGTTATGCCGCAGTGCTGCCGGAGTCGGGGGAAATAAATCCCTGAGTACCGCTGAGAATGAGGAGTGTAAGTCTTCATATTTTGAAGTTGAAGTTTTGGTGAATTTCCATTTGTTAAAGAGATAAACTCTGTTGTGGAAGGGAAATGCCGTGCATTGCTTGTGGACCTTGTGAAATCCTGCTAGGAAATCCTAAGAAACTGGGCGACTTTCACTGGGGAACCTTTGGAGCGGTAACCAGAAGTTTTGTTCCGTCGAGGGTGTGAGAGCACTTGATACCATTAGGCTGCATACCGGAGATATGATAGCGATCCTATAGTGGGATGTCCCTTTTTCCGCTCTTGTTGGAAAAATTACTTGCGGGGAATTTTATGGAATAATCTAAAGATATTATCCTATTTCTTAAAGCCATTAGTGATTGTCTTTCTATTTTCTGTTCCTCTTTTTTTTGCTCATTTGTAAACAGTAGTCACGTTCACATGCATATGTTCAAAAATAATCATTGGACATTTTTGCAAACAAAACACAGAAATAAAAGAAAGACAAATAGTTTTGCACTTTTAAAGGAATATCTTTGTATTAACTTGAATAAGTATTTTTTGTACAACAAGACGAACATTCTAGTAAGAGAGTGTCATCGTAGAAAATGAAAATTGATACAAAGAAAAGATAGCCATGTGAAATAATCCCATGGGGTTCCCATTCTGCTATAGCCTTCGTGTCTTTGAGCGTCTTGTCCACTTGCTGCCTTGTCCGAAGTTGATTGGATTGATTAGACCCGTTTGAGTTTGTCAGTCGATGCTAAAGGTTGTCAGTTAGGTGATCCAACGGGACATAGTCATAAGCTTTAATTCCCTAACTTTTTCCTGGACTGCCCTTTCAGGTTTTCAGTCCACCGGGATACCCTTTTTCTGCCCAAGCCTCCCTTTTGGGTTTTCAACTTGCCGGGTGTATAAATTTTTTTATTTTATCCCTAATTTTTGCCCGAACCTTTGTGGTTCGCCGGGATGCCCTAATTTTTACCTAGGCCAGTCGACCTAGCGGGTCTTTATTCATGCGTAGTATCTTTTGACTATGTCCGCGTTCACAGGGTGTAGAAGGTCGTCGCCATCCATAGTGGTTAAGATCATTGCTCCACCAGAGAATATGCTTTTGATCACAAATGGTCCCTCGTATGTAGGAGTCCATTTTCCCCTAGGATTACCTTGTGGCAATATGATACGCTTGATTACCAAATCACTGACCTGATATACCTAACGTCTGACCTTCTTGTTAAAATCCTTGATCATACGTTTTTGGTAAATCTGACCATGACAGACAGCCGTAAGCCTCTTCTCATCAATCAAATTCAACTGTTCAAGTCGATTTTGAATCCATTCATCTTCATTCAGCCCTGCATCCTTTATGATTCTCAGAGAAGGTATTTGGACTTCAACCGGTAGAACAACTTCCATGCCATATACCAAGGAGAAGGGAGTTGCCCCTGTTGATGTACGCGTCGTGGTACAATAATCGTGGATAGAAAATCGTAACATTTCATGCCAGTCCTTCTAGGTCACTGTCATTTTTTGTATGATCTTCTTGATGTTCTTATTTGCGGCTTCGACAACAACATTCATCTCTGGCCAGTAAGGAGAAGAATTATGGTGTTGGATCTTGAATTGTACGCATAATGCAGTGATCATAGTATTGTTGAGATTCATACTATTGTATGTGATGATTCTCTCCGGGATATCGTACCGACATATGAGATTCTGTTAACATTATTGGTAACAGAAGCGAAAGGAGCTGCCTCAACCCACTTTGTGAAATAGTCAATGGCCACCAAGATGAAGCGGTGTCCATTAGAAGCTGTAGGTTTGACTTCTCCAATCATATCGACGCCCCACATCACGAATGGCCAGGGAGCAGTTAGGACGTTTAGAGGAACTAGAGGCACATGTACCTTATTGGCATAGATCTGGAAATTATGATAGGTTCGTGAGTGCTGATAAAAATCTACTTCCATGGTAGACCAGTAGTACCCTGCCCGTAGGTTCTTTTTAGCCATCGTATGCCCACTAGAATGGGTGCCAAAAGTGCCGTCATGCAGATCAACCATGATCTTGTCTGCCTCAATCTTGTCTATGCAACAAAGCAAAGTAGAGTCGTCGTTGCGCTTGTAGAGAATGCCATTACTAAGGAAGAACTTAGCAGAGAATCGCCACAAGAACTTCTTATCATTGACTAAAGCTTCCTCCGAATACTCTTGGGCCTCGAGATACCTCTTAACTTCATGGAACCAAGGCTTGTCCATTATCTCTTCAGTATCGATCTCGTGACAGTAAGATGGTTCATACATCCGCTCAATGGTGATCTGGGGAGCCTCATTACCTCACTTGAGTTTAAACATGGATGACATAATGTCTAGCGCGTCTGCTAGTTGATTTTCCTCTCGTCGAAAATGCTCAAAGGTAATTTCCTTAAAATGTGGGATTAATGTCAACATATGTTCTTTGTAGGGGATGAGATTAGGGTGCTTCGTTTCCCATTCTCCTTTGATCTGACTGATAACTAAGGTTGAATTTCCAAATACACTTAAGGACTTGATTCCCAAATCTATGGCAGCTTTGAGACCAAAAATACACGCTTCATATTCTGCCATATTATTGGTACAATTGAAACAAAGTCTTGCAGTGAAGGGAGTATGATATCCTTTAGGGAATATGATTACAACACCTATGCCATTGTCGAGTGCGTTGGAGGCTCCGTCAAAAACTAAGGTCCATCGGGATCCTTGTTCAGGTCCGCCATATGGTCTGAATTCTTCACGATTGTTTACCAACACGATGTCTTCATCTGGGAACTCGAATTTCATGGACTGGTAACCACCCACAGCTTAATGTGCAAGGTGATCGGCTAGCACACTTCCTTTTATTGCTTTTTGGGTAGTGTATTGAATGTCGTATTCATTCAGGATCATCTGCCACCTTGCTATTCTCCCAGAGAGGGCAGGCTTCTCGGATATGTATTTAATTGTATCCATCTTGGATATCAATAAGGTAGTATGGTTCAACATATATTGTCTTAGCCTACGAACAGCCCATGCCAGAGCGCAACAAGTTTTCTCGAGCAGTGAATATCTGGTTTCACAGTCAGTAAACTATTTGCTCAGGTAGTATATAACATGCTCTTTTCAGCAAGACTCGTCATGCTGCCCCAACACACACCCCATTGAATTTTCCAAAACAGTTAGATACATGATCAAAGGTCTTCCTTCGACTGGCGGAATCAAAACAGGAGGCTCTTGAAGGTACTCTTTGATCTTGTCGAAGGAAGTTTGGCATTCATCATTCCATCTGACTACTTGATCTTTCTTCAGTAATTCGAAGATTGGTTCACTAGTAGCGGTTAGGTGAGAAATGAATATGGCGATGTAGTTTAGCCATCTTAAGAATCCTCTTACTTCTTTCTCGGTGCGAGGAGCAGGCATTTATTGTATTGCTTTCACCTTGGCAGGGTCCACTTCGATACCTTTACCGCTGAAGATGAAGCCTAGGAGTTTACCGGACCTCACTCAAAATGTGCATTTTTTCAGGTTCAACCTTAGCTTGTATTTCTTTAACCTTTCAAACAGTTTCTGCAAATGGTCAAGATGTTCCTCTTCAGTTTGAGATCTGGCTATCATTTCATCCCTGTAGACCTCTATTTCTTGATGGATCATATCGTGAAATAGAGCTACCATGGCGCGCTAATAAGTTGCCCCAACATTTTTCAATCCAAATGGCATAACCTTGTAACAAAAAGTGCCCACTGTGTGACAAAGGTCATTTTCTCCATGTCCTCAGGTGCAATTTTGATTTGATTGTAGCCTGAGAAACCATCCATAAATGAGAACACTTTATGTTGTGCGGTATTGTCAATCAGAATATCAATATGGGGAAGTGGGAAATCATTCTTAGGGCTTGCCCTATTCAAATCTCGGTAATCCAGACACATGCGTACTTTACGGTCCTTTTTAGGCACCGAAACAACATTGGCGACTCATTGTGGATAGGAGGTGACGGCTAAGAATCTGGCGTTGAATTGTTCCATGACTTCAGTCTTGATCTTCTGTAACATGTTTGGCCGCATGCGACGGGCTTTCTGTTTTACCGGAGGACAATCTTCTTTTGTCGGTAGACGATGGACCATGATATCAGTATCAAGTCCTGGCATGTCTTCATATGACCAAGCAAAGACCTCAACATAGTCATGTAGTAACTGAGTTAAACTCTTCTTGACACTGGGTTCCAGATTGGTTCCTACCTTGACTTCTTTCTTGTCCTCTTCGGTACCTAAGTTAACTGTGTCAACTAGTTCTTCGTGGGGCTGTATGGTCCTTTCTTCCTGTTGTAGCAACCTGGCTAGTTCTCCTGACACTTCACAATCTTCCCCACCTTCGTCTTCGGCTTGGTAGATCGTATTTTCAATGTCACAAAAGGCCATAGCAGAATCGTTACCCATGGGATCCTGAGTGGATGTGGATTTGCATTTTAATATGTGAGTGTGTGTAAGAGCATAACTATCATTGAAAAAATAAAATGTAGAAAAAGAAGAACAAAGAGTGTAAAGTTTGCATGCAAAAACGTCCATGATTCATTGGTGACATATGAGAATGAATTAACAACTCTTACAAATGGACCGTTGTGCCTCGGGTAAGACACAAGGTTTTAAAAGTCTAAATTGTTTAATTATTACAAGTCCGACAAAAATTTAAAGACAATTACTATTGGATAAAAGTAATAGGGACAAATTCGTTGGCTTCCCAGTTGTTGGTTCCTCGGTTGATAGTTGGGAAAATCCCTTCTTCCAGGTCACAACTCTCATCACTATCCTCCACTATGTTGACTCCATGGTTGCTGATCCTCAAAGGTGGTCCCCCGGCACGAACACGAGGAATAGCTTTCTGGCCTCCTGAAGTGAAACCCAAACCAAATTTATCAGATTTGTAAGGGATGTCCGGGAGTTGACCCCAAATAGTACACCCACCTTCTTCGATTAAAGCCTTGGAATCTTTTAGTGAAGCCATCTTTAGTGGAGATCTGGTAATCTTCGGGACTTGGGAAACAATCTTGGTTGTTGCCACCGTTTGTGGGATTTCCTCGAAATGCTGAAACGGAGTTTTGATGAATTCACCATCCATTTCTACGTATCTGAAGGAGTTCCAGTGACTGACCATATTTTCCTCCTCTTCATGGATAGTGATGATTTTTCCCTTGGTTGGGTATTTCGCCATCTGATGTAATGTAGAGGTGACAGCACCAGCGTTATGAATCCAAGGCCCGCCCAATAAACAAGAATAGGAAGGGATAATATCCATTACATAGAAATTTGAATCAAAGATTTGAGTTCCAACTTTAATGGGGATGTCCACCTCCCCATGCACCATTCTCTTCGAACCGTCGAAGGCCCTTACCACTATGTTGTTGGGTTTTAAGGTAAAACCTTCATAGTCTAGTCTATCCAGAGCTTTCTTAAGCAACATATTCAATGATGAACCAATATCAACCAAGACGGGGCCAAAGTAGTGCCCCTGCATTCGACAGAGACATGCAACGCCTTGTTGTGTTTCCTACCTCTAGGTGTCAAGTCAGCCTCAGAAAAGCCTAAACCGTTATCAACGGTCAAAATGGCCACACAATCTTTGAATTGGTCAGCAAAGGTTTCATGTGGCACATGGGAAGTTTTAAGAAAATTTACCACGGCCTTCGCATGAGCCTCGGAGCACAAAAGTAAAGCTAGCATAGAAATCTTTGATGGAGTCTGCCCTAGCTGTTCGACTACGTTGTAGTCACTTCTCTTTATAATTTTCAAAATTTCTTCCATCTCCTTCTTGGAGGCCTCTGGGATAGATAATTATTGCGCCTTCATCTGTACAGGTTCAACCAAAATACCTTTGCCCCGAGTCTCGGTCGACTCAATGATAGAGGCGTCAGCAGGGGTATGCAGAAGAACTGTAGTAGTAGTATCAAAAGGAACAAAAGCAGGGATGATCGCAGGACACGTAATAGGTTTTGGAGGAGCAATCTCAGGAGAGAACACTCTTCCACTTCGGGTTATTTTGTTGGTTCCCACAATGTTTCCGATGTCGGAGTCAGCCTTCTCAAAAATGGAGTCTTCATCAGCCAGCGTATCTTGTTTGACACCATGGTAGTAGATGTCACCCCCATAGTTCCAGGGGACAGTTTTATCTGATTAATACGGGATTGGTCCTAGAATAGTAATTATCAGTGGAGTCACCTTCAGAATAGATGTAATCCTAACGGGTCTTTTGGTGGACACCCTGGAAGGATTGGCGAAAATGGTTACTATTGAAACATCTTCGTAAGAAATGGTTGGAACGGGAGTCATTTCAAACAAAATTTCTTTGTCGTCCATCAGGCGCTGGACACCTGCTTTCAATAAATGACAACCACTCGGTAGAGATAAACAGAGGTGGAAGCCTTCACCACAACCCAGAAATAAACCGCCCTTCAACAGGTTCCTCTTGGCGGTCAGAAGAGGGGTAACAAGCTCATTAACAATAGTAACAAACACATCATCTTCAACAGTGTTAATACCACGACCGTGCTTGGGCATAGGAGCAGTGATTACATTTGGGATCTCAGGAGCATCAAATTCAATTTCTTTTTCCTTGAGAAGGTCTTGCACCTTATTTTTCAAAACCCAATAGTCATTTGTATCATGACCTAGACTGCCTGAATGGTAAGCACAACGGGTGTTTGGGTTGTAATGGGGAGAGGCAGTGTTGGGATTCTTTGGAGCTTCCCGCAAGGTTACCAGATTAGATCTCAGCAAATGTGGCAAGACTTGAGACAACATCATATTTATCCGGGTAAATTTTCTTACTGGTCTTTTTGTTCTAGGCTGGTTGTTCCTTTGTTAAATAGGTGCAGGCTTAGGGATCATGACAACCCCTATTGTTGGACGGCGTTCAATTCTGTCTTGATTCCGTTGAGGGTACACAACACCAACTTCTTTCTTCCCAATAAATGGTTTTCTTACGGCACTAAAGGATGCGTCCTTTTGGATCTTCCCACTCTTGATCCCAGCTTCCACTCTTTCCCTGGTCAAGATTAATTCAGTGAAGCCGGCTGAGGAGTTTCCAATTAGATGATTAAAGAAAGGGCCGGACAGGGTACCCTGAAACATGTCCATTAACTCTCTGTCTGACATGGGAGGCTGGACTCTTCCTGCTAAGTTCTTCCATTTCTGAGCGTAGTGTTTGAAACCCTCGCTTGAACCCATAGCCAAACTCTGGAGTTGAGTATGGGTGGGAGCAAGGTCTGCGTTATACTGATATTGTTTATAAAAAGTTATGGCAAGGTCTTCCCAATTATGGATATTGGCCCTTTCCAGTTGATAGAACCAATCTAGCTGAGTCCCGAATAGACTATCCTGAAATAAGTGGACCCACAAATCTATGTCAGCAGTGTGAGGTTATATCTTCCTCACATAAGATCGGAGGTGCATCTTGGGACATGAAACCCCGTCGTACTTAGAAAACACTGGTGCCTTGAACTTTGCTGGAATAACAATCCCAGACACCAAACCCAACTCTTCAAAGTCCAGCCCGGGCACTTTCTAAATCTCCATTGCACTTAGATGTTCTTCCAAATGTTTGTACTTCTCATCAGCTGGAGGATATTGCTCTTCAGAGTAGTTATCCTCTTCTTTCTCTTCAGATTCTGGATGGTCAGTCACATCTTTCCCTTCTTGATTATCCTTTTCACCCGACGATGTTGTGAAGTCTAGAGTCCGTCTGGCTTGTCCTTGGAACCTTCTTCCCAGATTTAAAACACCGGTTGATTTCTTTGCCTTCTTCTTCTTTTCTTTGATCAGAAGAGTTTTCAAATCCTCTTGTCCTTTGGCCAGAGTTAAGAACATTTTTTGAAACTGAGCATTATGCGCCTGGAGATCTTTTACTGTCTGTTCAAGATCCATGTTACTGAAATAAACAGTAGAAAGATAAGGATACCTATTTGTAAGATACTTGTTTGTGTTATGATGAATGAAGATGCGTATGCAATGATTTCAAGGAAATTAGAGATTCAAATTTGCTTTAGACAAAAAGGAACATGCGTTATATTAATAAATCAAAGTTTGAGTACATCATGCCTCTTTTGGCTTACAATGAAATAAATGAAAAATACAAAACTCTAAGATAAAAAAGTTGAGCGCATCCTCTTTGGTGCGATGTAGGCGTTCAGACTCCGCTCCTCATGAAGCTGCTTGGTGAGTTCCAAAACCTTCTTCCTGCTGGCGCAGAATTGGGCTTCAAAAGTGTCTCGCTCCCCCTTAAGTTGTATCCAATCCCTTTGCAAGTCTTCGAGAGAGGTGGGCATGTTAGGATGAAGGATAGTGTATGGGACATCTCCTTCCACAACAGGCTCTATGATAACTGGGAGAATAGAGGGATAAGGCATCATAAGACTTTGAGCACGAGCTCGTACCCATTTGAGATAAGGCTCAAGAGGGATGGAATTCTTGTGGCCCAGTGTCTTGCTATCAACTCTATGTACCATGCCCCAAGCTCGCATGAACCTTTTGCGGTAATCCTGACCATCATTCTCATAGTCGAAGACTATTCCTTGAATAAGTGAATCATGAGGACCATCCCTTCTTGCATATCCAAACTATCGCAGTGCCAAACAAGGATTGTAAGTGATTCCTCCTATAATGCCTAAGATAGGAACATTAGGGAATTCTCCGCATCGATCAATGATGGTAACATTCTCCGAGACTCGGGGACACCAATGAATGCCTGAATGTGTAAGAGTCATTAGCCTATGAGACCATCTCAAACCCTGTTTGTTCTTCAAGACAGATCAGGGTAGGTGCAAAATAAACCACCTATCCAAAAGAGGTGTGAAACACGGAAGGGTTCCTCTCTTCTTTATAGTGCGAGTATGCAACGAATGTAGGATATCTCCAAGCAGAGTAGGTACTGGATTGCGTGCCAGGAAAACCTTAACAACATTCACATTTATGAGTTGGTCTAGATTAGGAAACAGTACCAACCCATAGATGAGAAGGACTAACACCTCTTCAAAATCTTGTAAGTCTAAGGTATCCCAAAAGTGATGAGCTTTCTCGAACACGAATTTAGCCAAAAAAAACCTTGACACCTCTCTTGTTTTCCCAATTGGCTACTATGTCAGACCGTTGTAAGGACAGATCTTTGGCAATATCTTCAGGTTTAGGGTCTCTTTCCATACCATTGAAAGGTACCTCATTAAGGATAGGCACCCCTAACAGCAGAGATAACTCCTCCATAGTAGGCACTAACTGGTAATCCGGAAAAGTGAAGCAGTGATGTAGAGGGTCAAAGAATTGAAAGAGCACTTTTAACATCTCTTCATCAGGGTTTGAGGTGACCAAGCTAAGAAGTTGACCATATCTTTCGGTGAATGGAGAGCTTTATGGAACCCTTGATACCAAATCCTTAAGTTGAGGAGGTACTTTTACCAGATTGACTTGGATAGTGAATCCGCGGGCGAGAGCCATGTCCTACAAAACAAGACAAAAATAAACCCTAAGAATCCTTGAAATGGTTAGTATGACATGCTATGTTATGATGTCATGATTATGCTCAGATATAGCAGATGTAGCAAGCACAAGCAAATCACACAGATACCTTAGGTTTAAGGCTTGCATGGATTTTAAGGTGATACCCTCTTGAAGTTGGGTTGGTTCAACTTGTCCTAAATATAGTAATCGGGTTCTAAGGGTTCTCAATATCACCGGTCTTTCCCCCAAATCTCGTTCTGATAGACAATTAACTTGCCACCAAAAAAAAACTCAAGGGTCAAACCTCAATGAGTGTAGCATCGAGTATCAACCGACTTTGGGTTTGACGGCTATCTCACTACGTCCTAAAAGTCATGTTGGTCAATTAAGGTGCTAAGGTCAATTGATGCTTTATGACGCCACGCAGCGGTCCCGTATTCTCCTTGATTACTCATGGGATACCGGTACACACCAAAGTATCGCATCAACATAGCTACTATTTCAACCGTGTTCGTATACCCCGCATAGTTCCCTCACAGTTTATTGCTACTTACCTAAAAGGTATCCCCAAATCCGGGTGTAGGATCAAAGAAAACCCAAACAAGGAACCATAATGTAAAGCATGCAAGTCAAACAAAGAAAGCAAGTAAATGTGATCTAGCCTTAAGATAACCCCACTTTTAAGTAATTCCTCAGCAGAGTCGCCAGTTCTGTAACACTGTGGGAGAACTGACTTGGTTTTTTTTGTGTTTGATCGCAAATGTTGCTGTTTAGCAAGAGTCTCCACTGATTTTTCTTTTATCCAAAAGAAAAGGCTGAAAAGAATAAGAAAGACCTTTGAGATGTTTTCTTGAGTTCGGGGGGTAGATTATGAAAAGCAAAGGTATTAGCACCCTTTCATCCGTAGTTATCTACGAGCTCTTAGTTGCTTGTTAGATCACTTACTTTTGTTTGAAAATGTGCTTGTAGTGTGGGTTTTGAAAGTATTTTGAAAATGTCTTTGTAATGGTTCTCATTTCTATAAGAACGCGTACAAAGTGTTGTTTTGAAAATAGTTCAAAGAGGTGTTTGTAGAATATGTTTTTGAAAGTGATTTTGAAAAGGTGTCTTTGTAATGGTTTTCGTTTCTATAAGAACGCGTACAAAGTGTTTATCTTTTGAAAATATTTCAAGTTTGTAAGATGTTTTGAAAGTGTTGGTGTTTGTTTTTGAAAATAGCAAGGATGTTTAGGTTTGAAAATGAGCAAGCAACTAGGAACATTCTACCTACTCAAAAGTCTTTCTTATTTATTTCCTCTTTCCTTTGACATTGTTATTTTACCATGGATTGGTAAGTAACCTTATCTTTGGATATAGAAAGGGACGGGCGTGGGTCATCGTATAGCCATGATTAGCAATGTTGTGAAATATCTTAGCAAATCTCTTTGAGGGACTAAGATCATTTTGAAAGGCAACTTTGATTGCATCATCGAGGGACTATGATCTTGTATTTTTTATTGCTTTTGCTAAGATACTCCACATACATAACATGGCCATTTTTCATAAGGTAACAAAGTGGATTTACCCTAAGGGTGTTAGCGTGAAATTGTGTTGATTTACATGCATTGTTTTGTCTTTGAATTAGGGTTTTCTAATTTGTTGATTTTTATCTTCCCGTACAAATCCTAATTACTATCATTTATATGAAAGCGATAAATTACGGAAAGTAAATATTCTATGCTATTACAACCTTTAGGGGGATGGGGTGTGCAAATTTACAAATGGGGATTGCAAGAAATTTAAAGTCCTAATTATCTATTACAAACATATTGAAATAATGTGCAAGAAATGTAAAATGGATTTGTTTTGTTTTTGTTAAGAGAAGAAAATAAGTTTGCTTAAGAAAATATTTTTAGTATTTTGGTTTTGAGAGAAATAAAAATAAAGTATGTGATGTATAAAAATATTTTCAGTGTTTTTGATTATTGAAAATAAAAGTGATATTAAAAATAATAAGAGGAAATGGGGTAAGAATCAGCGCATTGCTGAAGTAAGTAAGAGCAGAAGTAAGGTGCAGAAACTCTGACTCTGATGCACTGCAAGAAAGAGAATGTTAGCAGAAAATAGGGTGGTCAGAAGTTATGAGTCTGAGTACATTAAAATTCTGGGGTTGCTGGGAACAAGGGAAATCCTAAAAGTTTAATGTAACTTGCTGCCTAGAAGTTCTGATCATGAGTATATGAGGTGTCAATGCTGTTGGATGGGAATGTCTAAAAGTTCTGGTTCAGGGTCACTGTTTTGAAAAACAAGCTAGGGGGATTGACCTAGAAGTTCTGATCCATCTAATGGGGTAAAAAGGTTAATAAATAAACAAAAAAGGTGTTTATGGGGCTAGAACTCAGGACCCTTGGCACTAATGTTTTATGCATGCGCTCTCTACCACTAGGGTGGCTATAAATCTGGTGTTAGAAGCAAAAACAAAAACATATAACACAAGGTAAGTTATGATGATGAACATCATCTCCTTCTCCATACTAATTAGAGCATTTGCAACTTAGTCACTTCTTAACAAAAAATAAAATGAACACATAGCAGTTATGGCAGGTTTCATCATGGTTTCAGAAACATAAAAATATCAAGACTGTAAATCAGAAACAAGCATGTATCTGCTAATCCTAATTTCCTAAAGAAGTTCTGAACTGATATTCTCCCTACTTAGGCAAAAACTACATGAAATCTCAGAATATGTACAGCATCAGAGTCAGGACATCTATATTGTATTTTTGAATATGCAAGCCTAGAAATGCCTAAGTAATGTGATGAAAGTCAATAGGAACCAACCTTGCAGCTGAAAAATGTTATGTGAACTAGAGTCTGGTTCTGACTGTTGTGATGTTTTGGTCAGCTTTCTCACGTGCTTATAAGGCTGGAACAATCTTTAACTTGAACTATGAATGACTGGAAATTTCTGGAACGGCCAGGAAGAAATGTTCGAATTTTGAAATGGAAGCTGGTGGAAATGGAAGTGCAGTCTGAAAATAGAAGTTCGGATGACTTCTAAATGTGTATCAGAAACTATGTTGATAGTTGGGTCGAGAAACACTTGAGGAAAATTGGAATTTGAATGCAAAAAATCAAAGGCTAGCAGGTTTTGTATTTGGGCTGCAGCTTCGAATTCCTGAAATTTTTAGCAAGGTTTCAACGCTTTTCTTTCCAATTTTTTGACCTCTTTGCAGTTGTCAATGAAGTTCAACTTATAGGCAAGGATTTTGTAGCTTGGAGAAGTCAAGAGTACAACCATCATGCTAGGGCACTGACTTATTCTTGAAGTAAGTTAAACAGGTATGGTGGTTAGCAGCTTTTATCCGTGCCTAAGCTGGATTTGTAAGCATGAATTAAGGAATAGTACCCTCAGAGGTAAAAGCAATGCATGGGCCCAGCATAAACTTGTACAAAAGTTTGCTTTTCACAAACAACAATGGTACTTCTGTCTCACATGTGGGGAAATCCTTTGGATAAAAACTCAAAAGTGGTTGTGAGCATTAAATGATGATGAGATTTATCAAACCATAAATCCTACAATATGAGATTATGAATCATAGCTTAATTCTGGGTCAGAAGTTCAGCATCAGCGTAACTTAGAATAAACATCCAACTTCTGATCTTTGAATCTCCTTGCTCCAGCATGTTCTAAAGGAGTTCTCAAACATTCTAGAAAGCTTGTAACACGCTTTGTAAATCCTCTTTGAATTGCTCTTGCAAATTCTGACTGGACCTACATGAAAACTGGTTCATTAGTTCTAACCAAATCATGTTTTGTGAAGATCCAGAATTTACTAAATGTTTCAGTTTCAATATCGTGTCTTTGAAGATGTATAACTTGAAATCCCAGCATTTCTAGGAGAAGTTCTACTCTGCAATGTTTTAGATCTCATTAAAATCTACAACTCTTGTGTTAGAAGTTCTTCCAGAATCAACTTGCATTATGGTGAAAATCTGGTCAGAAGCTCTGAACTCAACATATTTCCTAAACACTTAGAAAAATTTCTAAGAATTTAGAATTTTGACTTTTTCAACATAATCTTGACTTTTGATTTTTCTTGATAAAACAAACTTCATATTCCAACATTTCTTGATGAAATATGATTCTTGGAACTTGATTTTGATCCAAAAATCAAAGTTTGACTTTTCAGTGTGCAATTGATCATTTTGCCCTTGTGCCAATTCCAAACCTAAATTGATGTATCAGGGTTGCAAATTTGATGTCATGGGAGATCTGGTGAAAGAATCCTTGATAAATGAGAGGGAAAATTATGGGTTATAACGGAATCCTCCTCAGACAGTAGGAACAGGAACCCCCAAAGGGACCACGTGTGAAATCAACATCTACTTTGGATGGCATCTTTAAGCCCATCTCCGACGTCTCTCCGTCATATTCTCTAAATGGCATCTGTAAGCCCATTCCCGCCATCATCAACCATCAGCGTTACTTCATGCGAGTGCAAATTTATGGGCACTCTAGTGTTCAATCATCTACTACCTTCAGATCACGAAAGGAAAACAATCCAATCTAAATCTTCAGGTTTAAGAAGATTGAACAGGGGCAGCTGTTGTACTCCAAAATTTACCCCCTGATGTTTTCCAAGATTTTTTCTTATATGGGTGGTCACAAACACTTGATTAAAGAAAAATAAAAATTTTATAGATGAACAAGGTGTCTTTCGAATGGCATTTTGACAGGCTTCGATTGGGCATCTAGATCCTTCAAACAAGCTTGGTTTCAAAGTCTTCGATTAGGCATTTGGCACTCTTCACTGTAGGTCTGATTCACAAGCTTCGAATGGGCGCTAGGTCCCTCTTCGATCATGTTCAAATCACAAGGCTTCGACTGCACATTGGTTACTTCACGCTTGCCTTTGATTCACAAGGCTAACAGTCTCTACAAGTTCCTTTCAATTCTCAAGGCTAAAAGCCTCTTCAATTTCCCTTTGATTCACTAGGACAAAGGCCTCTTCATGCATGCCTTAGATTTGCTAAGTCAAAAGCTTCCCCCAACTGGCCTTCGATTCACAAGGCAGAGACTTCCTCTGTGCTTGCTTTCAATGCATAGGGCCAAGACCCGTCAACACAGTTTCTGCACTATGACACACAATATGACGCCTTCAAAAAATCACTCCAAAGGTCCACTCGAAGGACACACATCAGAGTCATTCGAAGGAGACATATAATTACTAAATACAAGCTTGTCTTATGATGGGTCTTGGTCCTACAAGTGGCCAGGCCCAAGCCTTTTATGCATTAGCATTCGAAGGTGGTGACAAAAGAGGTTTTCGATTGGCCAGATTGAAGTTTTCATTTGAGTTCGTTTGAATCAAGCAGCTAGGGCAAGTAGACCCAATCAAAGATGCACTGATGAAGGAAACTCTGAACAAATTCGAATCCAGAGTCATCAAAAATCAGATTTATTCAAAGGAGGCTATCAGAGCTATTCTAAGGAGGCAATCAGAGCCATTCGAAGGAGGCAGTCAGAGTCATTCGAAGGAGAGCATTCGAAAGTCATTTGTGTCCACATTCATTCAATATCAAAAAGAGACAAGAATTCCACATCTTTGGCAAAGTTTCAAAATGATATTCATGGCCTTTAAAACACCAACTTAATGTTTATTTATTCCTTTTTCCTCTTGTCCCCTCTATATAAGAAGCACACTAGCAAGCTCCAAAGGGGGGAGAAAAAAGAGAGGAGACCATATACATACGTACACGCAACCTCACAAGATCATACCAAACTTTCCTATTTCCTTTCGAATCCAAGAGCATCCAATAACTATAGTCCCCCACACAAGTTCCAGTTTCAAGCAAGGTAATTCCCCTTGACCTTGCATCTTTCGTTTCAGCATGGCATGTAAATAGCCTTTACTTACTTTTCGTTTTAGCATAATGTAGATAGCCCCTTAGTTATGTTCTTCGTTTCTGCCCTTTTGGTTTGTTTGCTTTTCTTGTTGAAACTAACCTATACAGATTCAAACGAAAGACAAAAAGAGCGTGAATGAAGGATATGCACTCATGTTGCTCCGCATGTCCATGTTACTTCATATTCTAAATTGAAAGAAGCAGAGAAGATGCAAATTGAAGTTTGTCTATACCACCCTCTGGCTCAATCGAAAGAGGCAGGAAAAGGTGAAAATTAAAGCTTGCTCACGTCAACTCTTAAGCCCAATTGAAAGAAGGCCAAAGGAGGGTGTATCGAGGGAGTCCTTCCTCTAGATCGAAAACAAAAGCTTCTATATCATTTTCTTATTTTTTTTTGGTTTTTACTTAATTCTTTTATTTTCTTGCCTCATGTTTTATTAACATTAAAACCAAAATCACAAAAAATATTAAGTTAATATTTTTTTAAATTAAAATAAATAGACTTATGTTTTATTTTCTTTTATAAATAAAAACAAAACAAAAAGATTTCCTCTTACCTTAGGATTTTTAGACGTTATTCTCAATTCGCGTGCATTTATTTACTTTCGCATTTTTTATCTTATTGTAACTGCTTCCCAGTTTGTAATAGTAATTAGGACTTTACTTTTCGCATTTCTATAAGGTACCTCTCACAAAGCCATGTAATAGCGTGGGATTTACATTCCCGCACTTTACATTTCTGTACTTTAAATTTCTGTACATATTAACTGCTAGTAATTAGGCTTGTATAGAAAGACTAATGACAAAAGGTTAGCAAACCTAACACAAAAGATAAAAAATAACTGAATATAACACATATTGCACATATACACTTCTAGGGTACCCCACTTTGGTTTCCTTCGGAAAAACGATCACAATTCTCGAAACGTGAGAAGTTTTAGTGGCTGTCCTCTAGTTTGAAAGATCACAAGTACCTCGATGACCCTCTCGATATTGCCTAGGTTAAAAGTGATCTTAGAACTTTAGGATTGTTACTAAAATTCCTTGCTAAGTTTCCTTCGTGACCGTAACGTCTCTTCGAATGTCCCTCAAACATCCAACGATAGGGCTACCTACTCACTAATAGTAGGATAGCATTGTCTAAAGGATAGGAGGAAAAGAACAAACCTTTTCGAGTATAGGTAGATAGTTGTTAGATGCTTGCTCAAGCAAAATAAACTTTCGCACATAAACATTTCAAAACACTTTCAAAAACAGTCGGTTTGTCAACACTTTTGAGGACTGATACAAGAGTTATCACAAAGAGAATCTCCGCACTAAGGCATTTCAAAACATTTTTCAAAACACAAAGCACAAGTAATTTTCAAAACATGAGCTAGCATCTAAGAGCCCTTAGATAACTATGAATGGAAAGGGTGCTAACACCTTCACTTTCCATAATATACCCCCCTTACTCAGAAAATTCTCGAAAATGTCTTTTTCTCTTCTTTTCACCCTTTCCTTAAGTTGGATAAAAGAAAAGTCGGTGGCGAATCTTGCTTACCGCAACATTTGTGAATACAAATGCAAAACCAGTATTAACAGTCGGTTCTGCCACCGTATCACACTTCCCCTCGCGTAACAGACTCCCTTACCCGTATCTCTTAGTCGAAAGACCGTGATTTCTCCCTCTTCATGTTTACTCGATGTTTACCTTTCCCTTTCGGCGAGATAAAAAACGTTCGATGGTGACTTCATTGATTTTGTATCCGATGACTTTTGGCCGGTTGTTTCAGTGTAGACTAGGCCTCCCCTTGCTATACCTCAAACTTTACCATGGTATTATAAGGCTGATCAGATTTTTACTTTTCATCAAGGAGCCCTTAAGCACAGTATTGAAAAGTGTTATCCCTTGAAGTTTGAGGTATAGAAAATGGTAAGATCTGGTCTCCTGTCTTTTAAAGATATTGGTCCCAATGTGAAGGATAATCCATTACCCAAACATGGAGATGCTAATGTTGTAAATATGGTTGTTGGTTGTCCTGGGGACTTCAGGATTTTTGATATCAATCTGGTAAGAGGTGATTTAGTGAAGATGCATGCTCATCATTGTGAGTTCAGCTATTACACATACGATCATGCCGCTTGTAGTATTTGCAGTACAGATGTCCATGGATCTGATAAAGTGAGAGCTGATCTTCAAGAAATGATGGATGAAGGTCTTATCCACATAATCAAACCAAGGGTTGAATATGAATAAGATGTGAATATGGTTTATGGATGTCCCGATGAATTCTGGATTTTTGATGTGAATTACATGAATGATGATCTGGTGCAGTTGCATGCCACATTTTGTCACATGGATGGCTAGGAGGTACATCATTATGGGTCATGTCAGACCTGTTGCAGGGATTCCATGGTTGTTCTGTTGTAAAAAGAGGTGTTCAATTTCTTTTAGATAACGGTACTATCAAAATCACATAAAACAAAGATGATCCTAATGGGGTTGATATGATTGAATACTACTCCGTTGAGACCATGTCTAATGATGAATATGTTTCCGCTGATGAATCATTTTCTTCTGACGAAGATATGTTTCCTGAATATGCTGAAGAGACAGAAGTGAATGTCATTGTGTCATATTTTGGTGTTCCCCTCCTATAGAAATTACGTACCACATCAAGGCTATTCTTGCTCCCGTACTTATCTGTCATCCAGGTCCTATCCCATATGAATCAGATAGAGTTGTGCCTTGTAAGTATAATGCAACTATCCTGGAAGATGGTGTTTAAATTCCTATCCAACCTTTGTCCTATGTTGAGAATATTGTTGAAGCTAGTCGGGTAACTCGTAATGGTCGTGTCTTTTCCCCTACCTTTCGAGGAGATGTGAATTCTGGTAAGAAGGTTGTTTAGAATGCTGAACCTAAGAAAGTGGTAAGAGAATATAGTGGAGCCGCCTTGGAAAAGGATGTTGATGTTATGTTGAAAATCATCAAGATGAGCGATTACAAGATTGTGGATCAGTTGTTGCAAACTCCATCTAAGATTTCCATTTTATCCTTGTTAATGAACTCCTCTGCTCATCGAGAATCTCTGATGAGGGTGTTGGATCAGACTTTTGTTGAAAGGGATATGTCTCTGGATCATTTCAACAATGTTTTGGGGAATATTAGGTCTTGTAACAATCTGGGCTTTTGTGATGACGAGTTTCCTGATGAAAAGAGAAACCATAACATGGCTCTGCATATATCTATGAATTGTAAGAATGACTCTTTGTCCAATATGCTGATAGATAATGGATCTGCTTTAAATGTCATACCATAAAGCACTCTCATGAAGCTCAAGTACCAAAGGACTCATATGCGTCCAAGTGGCATTATAGTAAAAGCTTTTGATGGTTCAAGAAAATTTGTCATTGGAGATGTGGATTTACCTATTCACATAGGTCAACACTTATTCCAAATTACCTTTCAGGTTATGGATATTGTCTCAGCCTATAGCTATTTATTGGGACGACCATGGATCCGTGAGGCAGGAGTTGTTACTTCAACCTTGCATCAGAAGCTGAAATTTATCTGTGAAGGAAAGGTAGTTATTGTGAATGGTGAGCAAGCTCTATTGGTATCTCATTTGTCTTCCTTTAGCATTATATAAGTTGATGAAGTCGTTGTTAGAACTCATTTCAAAGCTCTGTCTATTTATAATATAACGAAGAATGAAGATTTTATCACCTCATTTAAGGATGTGCAACAGGTAGTGCATAAAGGTTCTATCAAGGTGTGGGGGCAGGTTATTAATCCACCTGTGAATAGGAATGGGGCTAGTTTGGGTTTCTCCATGAAAAAGGAAGTTGTGAAGCGGAAATCCTCTTTGAGTAAATATCAATACATCTTTCATAGTGTAGGATATCTCTATCCTACTACTCCAAAGATCAATGTTATTCTCGAAGATGAGTCAGAGCAAGTGATGTCAAACTTTGTGACACATGGAGTCAGAATCCAGAATCGTACCATTGTTGATGTTCCTTCTTGCATTCACATTTCAAATTAATTTTTTTTTATTGTGTTTTAAAAATCTTTCACTCTGCCCAAGGTGAAAGTAATGTTGTATAGGCGTGTCTGTTGTTTTGATTTTTAAAATCATTAACAAAAAGTTGTTTTTGATTTCTAAAATCGTGTCTTTATTTTCTGTTTTTTTTCTTTCTTAGAAAATGGTAATCAGAAAAAACCTTTCGAAATAAATAATAATTTTAAATAAATATGCATAATCACTTGTTACATGTGTCAGTTTCTAAAATCAATCATAAATCATATGTGTTGTTTAATTAAAAAACTCGTTGAGTGAAATGGCCCTTCACCCTCTCCCAACTTTTAATATCCTATGTATGTGGCTGAAGAAGAAGAAAATGATGAAATCCCAGAAGAGGTTTCGCGGTTTCTTAAGCACGGGGAGAATACCATTCAGCCGTATAAGAGCCGTTGGAAATGATTAACTTGGGTTCAGAAGAAGATCCAAAAGAAGTCAAGATCGGGGCACTGCTTATCCCGAGGTTAAGAGTAGGTTGATTGAGTTGCTGAAAGAGTATGTGGATATCTTTGCTTGTTCTTATCAAGACATGCCTGGTTTAGATACTGATATTGTAGAACATTATTTTCCGCTAAATCCAGAATGTCCACCAATCAAGCAGAAACTACGAAGAACTCATCCTGATATGGCAATGAAGATTAAAGAAGAGGTTTTGAAGCAGATTGATGTTGGTTTTCTTGTAACATCAGTGTACCCTCAGTGGATTGCCAATATTGTTCCAGTACCAAAGAACGATGGAAAAGTCTACATGTGTGTTGATTATAGATATTTAAATAAAGCAAGTCTGAAATATGACTTCCCATTACCACATATTGATATGTTGGTTCATAGTACAGCAAAATTTAAAGTGTTCTCATTCATGGATGGATTTTCCAAATACAATCAAATTAGGATGGCTCCTGAGGACATGGAAAAAACAATGTTTATCAATCCCTGGGGAACATTCTATTAGAGTGATGCCCTTTTGGTTGAAGAACGTTGGTGCAATGTGCCAGAGGGCTATGACAACCTTATTTCATGATCTAATGCATAAGGAAATTGAAGTATATGTTTATGATATGATCATTAAATCCCAGACCGAGGAAGGGCACATAAAAGACTTGTTGAAATTGTTTCAGCGTTTGAGGAAGTATCATCTCCGCATGAATCCAAATAAGTGTACTTTTGGTGTTCGTTCAGGAAAGTTGTTAGGTTTCATTGTGAGCCAAAAATGAATTGAAGTTGATCCTGATAAAGTTAAGGCAATTCAAGAAATGCCTGCACCAAGAGCTGAAAATAAAGTTAGAGGGTTCCTTGGAAGTTTGAATTACATTTCCAGATTTATCTCCCATATGACTGCAACATGTGAACTAATCCTCAAGCTGTTGAAGAAATATCAAGGTTATGTATGGACATATGATTTCCAAAGGGCATTTGAAAGCATTAATGAGTATTTGCTTGAGCCTTCTATCTTTCTCCCTCATGTTGAAGGAAGACTATTGATTGTGTATCTTATTGTGTTGGATGACTCTATGGGCTGTATTTGGGATAGCAAGATGAAACGGGAAGAAGTTCATCTCAGCAAGAAGCTCACTGATTGAGAGTCATGGTATTACATGCTTGAAAAAGCATGTTGTGCTTTGGCCTGGGCGGCAAAGCGATTGCGATAATATATGTTAAATCATACTACTTGGTTGATTTCCAAAATGGATCTAGTTAAGTATATTTTTGAAAAGTATGCTCTTACTGGAAGAATTTCCCATTGGCAAATGTTGTTGTCTAAATATGATATTGAATACCATACTCAAAAGGCTATTAAAGGCAGTATGTTGGCGGAGTACCTTGCTCACCAACCAGTTGATGATTATCAGTCTGTTAAATATGATTTCCCTGATGAGGATGTGATGTATTTGAAAGTAAAATATTTTGATGAACCTTTTCTTGAGGAAGGTCCTAATCCTGAATCCCGATGGGGTATGGTGTTTGATAGAGCTATAAATGCTTATGGAAAAGGAATTTGTGTTGTGATTATCACTCCCCATGGGTCACATATCCCTTTTACTATAAGGTTGACATTTGATTCTACCAATAACATGGCGGAGTATGAAGCCTGTATCATGGGTCTTAAAGAGGCTATAGATCTCAGAATCAAAATTCTCAATGTATATGGTGATTTAGCTTTGCTAGTAAATTAGATCAAAGGAGAATGGGGGACTCATCACATTGGCTTGATTCCCTACACAGATTATGCAAGAAGATTACTACCTTTCTTCAATAAAGTTGAATTCCATCATATTCCCATAGATGAGAATCAGATGGAAAATTCTTTAGCCACTTTGGTTTCCATGTACCAAGTAAATTCTTGGAACCATGTACCTCATATTACAGTTTGACGTCTTGATAGACCATCTCATGTGTCTGCTATAGAGGGGACGTCACATGAAAAACCTTGTTATTATGATATCAAGCACTTCCTCCAGACTCAAGAATACCCGTATGGTGTGTCAAACAAAGATAGGAAGACATTGAGAAGGTTGGTAGGTAGATTTTTTCCTCAATGAAGATGTGTTATACAAGAAAAATTATGACATGGTCTTGCTCAGATGCATGGATAGACACGAAGCAGACATGTTAATGCATGAGATCCATGAAGGTTCCTTTGGTACCCATGCCAATGGATATTCGATGGCAAAGAAGATTCTTAGGTCATGTTACTATTGGCTAACAATGGAATCCGACTGTTACAAATTTACAAAGAAGTGCCATAAATGTCAAATTTATGCTGACAAGATTCATGTGCCTCAAACGCTTCTCAATGTTATTTCTTCCCCATGGAATTTTTCTATGTGGGGTATTGATATGATTGGAATGATTGAACCCAAGGCATCTAATGGACATCGTTTCATTTTGTTGGTAATTGACTACTTCACCAAATGGGTGGAAGCAGCTTCCTATGCTAATGTCATCAAGCATGTGGTAGTATGCTTTATCAAGAACAATCTTATATGTCGGTATGGTGTGCCAAGTAAAAGTATCACTAATAACGGCTCAAATGTAAATAATAAGATGATGAAGGAACTTTGTGAAGAATTCAAGATTGTCCATCACAATTCGTCTCCTTACATGCCTAAGATGAATGGGGTTGTTGAAAGCTGCTAATAAAAACATTAAGAAGATCATCCAGAAGATGTTTGTTACCTATAAGGATTGTCATGGGATGCTCCCTTTTTATTTTCATGGGTATCGTACATTCGTCTACACTTCAACAGGGGCAACCCCGTTCTCTCTTGTGTATGGTATGGAAACAGTGCTCCCCGTTGAGGTTGAGATTCCCTCTTTGTAATAATAGAAACAAAGTTGTCAGAGTCTGAATGGGTCCAGAATAGGTTTGACCAGTTGAATTTAATTGAAGAAAAGAGAATGACGACCTTGTGTCATGGTCATTTATATCAGAAAAGAATGAAGAAAGCTTTTGATAAGAAGGTCAACCCTCGTGAATTCAGAGAAGGCGACCTCGTGCTCAAAAAGATCATTTCATTTAACGCTGATTTTAAGGGAAAATGGACTCCCAATTATGAAGGCTCATTTGTTGTCAAGAAAGTCTTCTCTAGAGGTGCATTGATTCTTAAAACTATGGATGGTGAGGAGTTCACCGGTCCCATGAATGCTGATGCAATCAAGAAATACTTCGCCCAAAGGAATAACAGAACAACTCGCTGAGTTGAAAACCCGAAAGGGCAGCTTAGGCGAAAAAGAGTGTCTCGGTACACTGAAAACCCGAAAGGGTGGTCTAGGAAAAAGTTAGAGACATAAACAGGATAAATTTTCTCGGTAGGTTTCAAACTCGCAAGGGAAACCTAGGCAAAAGTTAGGAATTTCCTGGTAAGTAACTGCATTAGACAAGACATGATCATTGAAGCAACAATCTTCTTGAATTCACATCACACTTCAATTGAAGCCTCTGCTCATGAGTTCAAAGTTGTTAGGGAGAGTAGTGGTCATTGTATTTCAATGTATCTTTTCCATGTATCTACCATTTTCTAAAATTTTGTAATCATCCATGGAGTCACGCCATTTGCGGACTACCATTCTATTAATAAAGTTTGAGCCTTTTTACAATTCCTTGTAGTTCTTATTTTATTCTGTTTACAAAAGTTTCATTTATTATTGATAGTAATTTTCGAAACAAAAAGACTTAATACTAAAAACACGTTTTTGAAAATAATTTTCAGTTTTGTGATTCAAGTGAGAGAAAAGTAGTGGTTCCAAGGATGGATGAACTCCGAAGTTTTAAAAAGATTCCCCAAGAGGTGTCCCGGATTACTCTTGCTAATATGCGCATAGTCCACATGTGATTGCTTCTTGGATAAGTTGAATTTCATACCAATTGTTATGTGGTGTGGTGTTGGGTTTGTGATCCCATTTTCCCCAGTTAAGTCTTGGTTCAGATTTTCTCCAAGTTGTTATATGATTTTGGGTTTATGTGGTTTGATACCTTTATCTCATATTCCATAGTCAGGTCCTTTTGCGGATTTCTCTAGTTGGGTGTGATTCTTTCCCCTAGCTAGGTTATGATTAAGCGGAGATTGTAAAGTTATGAAGCCTTTTCTAATTTGTTGGATTCTCCCTTTGTGTGTTGAGAATTGATGTAGAACCTCTTGCAGAGCATTGTTCTCTCCAGTTATGACATTTTTGTTGTTGTGTGCTCCCCGAGTAGCCAGACAAGGGAAGTATCTTTTCTAAGAAGTGTTGAGACAACTGTCAACTTTTTAGGTTTTCTCTCTCCAAGTGTTGCGTTTGATTTAAAATCCCCATAATTTTGATTTCTTGCTGTGTTTTTAACTTCTTAATTCCCCAGATGAATCTAAGATGATGCTTAAGTTGTTATCCCCGTGGAGTTTCGTAATTTCTCCCCAGAGAAGTTTATGCAACCACTACTCTTGGTATTGAAGAATTTATTTGGGCTCTGTAATAAGGTAGGAGAACTGACTTAGTTGTTTTGTGTTTGATCGCAATTGTTGCAGATAGCAAGAGTCGCCACCGACTTTTCCTTTATCCAATAAAGGAAAGGGTGAAAAGAACAGGAAAGACCTTTGAGATTTTTTTCTTGAGTTCGGGGGGTAGGTTATGAAAAGGGAAGGTGTTAGCACCCTTTTCATCCGTAGTTATCTACGGGCTCTTAGTTGCTTGCTAGATCACTTGTTTGTTTGAAAATATGCTTTGTGGTATTGGTTTGAAAATATTTTGAAAACGTCTTTGTAACGATTCTCGTTTCTATAAGAATGCGTACAAAGTGTTGGTTTTGAAAATAGTTCAAAAAGGTGTTTGTGGAAGATGTTTTTGAAAGGGATTTTTAAAAAATTGCCTTTGTAATGATTCTCTTATTCCCAGCCATAAGTGTTGATGTCAATCTTTGTTCCTAGCCATAAGTGTTGATGTCAACCCCTTGTTCCAAGCCATAAGTGTTAATGTCAATCCCTTGTTCCCAACCATTAGTGTTGATGTCAACCCTTGTTCCAACCCATAAGAGTTGATGTCAACCTTTGTCCCCAGCCGTAAGTGTTGATGTCAAACCTTTGTTCCCAGCCATAAGTGTTTATGTCAATTTTTGTTCCCAGCCATAAGTGTTGATGTCAAATCTTTGTTCCCATCCATAAGTGTTGATGTCAACTTTTATTTCTAGTCATAAGTGCTGATGTCAATCATTCTTTACCTACCTCAATATTGATGTTTATCATCATCTCTGAGCTGCTATTATCTTACCGTTTCTATTCGTGTTCTTCGGGTTTCTAATTTATGATCCCCTGTGAATCGATGTTACTCTCTTTTTGTTATCTCCTCTATGAATGGATAGTTTATAGTTATCTATCGGTCGTTGTTACCCTTTGATTTTTCCTTATTTGTTGAGTTGATGATACTTTGTCTCCTATCTGGGCTTTACCCTAGTAGAGTTGAGTCTTCTATTCCCCAGCGGAGTTGATTTTCCTCCAATGGAGTTAAGTTTCTTTCCCCAGTCGAACCGGTAATTCTTTCTTTATGGTTACCTCCTTGATAGTTTGTTTCTTGCATTGTTAAGAGTTTTCATCCTTGAAATCTAACTGTGCATTGGGTTTCTTTGATCGTGGTTTTGGCTTTACCTGTTTATAGCCTTCCCTAGAGTTGTTTTGTTCCCCAGCGGTTTATTTTCTTGGTCGAACTCTCTTTTTGGTTCGTTGGTTTTATTTTCTGCTTCCCCAAGTGGTGTTTTGTGTCACCTTTGGAGTTGGTCATTTGCATTCATAATCATAAGCATTACATGGCATCTTAGGGCCAAAAATAGGGTTTGTTTTGTATTTAAGTATCTTCAATTACATCGAGATGGAGATTTTAGCCTTCGTATCTCCGGATAGAAGACACTTAAATAAGGGCAGCTGTTATACCCTGATTTTTGCCCCTAAATCTCTCATCATCTCATTTTATCAATACATTAAGATCACACATTAGGGTTGATTCTCTGTTTCTACATTATCCTTGTTGTACCCCAATTTTGCCCCTAAGATCCCTTCATCATACCATATTGATTCAATCACAACAAGATCATATTAGCGCTTTTGGTTCTCCTCCCTATCTTTAGCTTTTCTCTTTGAGGAATCACCAAGCACCTTGACTTATTTTTCTTTTGTGATCATGCATGTTTTTGTTTTGACTTTCCTTTTAATTAATAAAATGCAATGTTGGTTTGTCTTACTTGTTAATAATGTAGGTAAAAGCAATGTGGCTTAGCAAGTTCATCCATGGGTTCATGAGTTTATATCCATGCCCTAGTCAATAAAGCTTGAAAAGTTAAAACCTCACCATTTTAGTTGTTTTAGAAGAAATGGAATGGCAAGGTTTATTTTGGTTCACCACATTTCAAAGTTATCAAGATTGATAAAAAATTACAAGGGGTTGATTGAAGAAGTTGTCATGATTGGACAAGGCCTTGTTCCCATTGGTCACAAGTGCATATTTCTATCAATTCTCAAGATATGGAAGTGGCTTTGGTTGCTATTAGTTCTCACTATCATCCTCAACAACTTCTATCTACAAATAAAAAGTGTTGGTACAAGAAGGTTGTTTAAAATTGTCAAAAATCCTCAAAGCATTTTCTTGATCTAGGAGCTAGGGTTTTGAACTTAAAAGAAGTATATCTTGCTCATATTTTGGTATTTTTGAGTGATTCCAAAAACACCCTTATCTTAAAAAGGTTATTAACAAATAACTTCAAAAGTTTCAAGGAGTTTTCATGTGGAAGAAGCTTGATGATGAAGAAAGATTACAAGTCCTCCAGATGAACCCCTAACTTCCCATGTGTGACTTCAAATGATCATAGCTTGGTCAATTTGTATCACCTTGAGCCCATTATTTTTCCACAATGATCTTAAGGATGTTAAATTTATTCCTTCTTTTATGTGCAAAGTGATAAAATAGATGGAAAATTCCCTAAGGATACAAAAGATTATAGGTCATTTCATGATTTTTTGCCCACTTCAACAATTTATAACTCTCTCAATTTTTGGAGATTTTGAATCGTTCAAGTTTCAAAATGTCATTCAAGAGGTCTATTTCATGCCATCTTTTCTGATCAAGAGAAAATTCTAAGAGGAAGGCCATGTTTGGATGCAAAACATTATAGGTCCCTTTTAAAGAAAAACTTGAAATATTTCTAAGTATGGAAAGTCAACTTCTTTTTCCCAACTTTGACTCATTGCAATTTTCAGCTATAACATCAATTTGATTCCATTATTTTCCCATTGCAAAGATTGTAATCTTGTCTTCCTAAAGTATCAAGAACTATGCCTTAAGACCCCTTGAGCTGAGAATGTCATTGTTTCAAAAGTGGTAACATGGAGTTGAGATTTCTCCAAAGGTCAGAATTTGAAATCCTTAATTTGGCTTCTAAACACAAAATTGCTGCGCGTTTTTGCTTCTAAACATTTTTAGTGAACTTCCAGAAGTGATTAGCATAGCAAAACGCGTGTGTTGTACCCCAAAATTTTCCCTCCCATATTCTTCAAGAAATTGCCAAGTCAAGCTTCAAAATCTCCCCAAGGGTTGCACAGTTCAAGGGCCTCCTAAGCAGTCAAAATTAGGGTTTTGGTTCTGATCAAGAAAATGAAGTTTCCAAGGGTCCAATCAAGTCTCACATGCCTATAAATATGGTCAAGAATCCTCATACCAAGTTTCAAGACTTTCAGCACAAAATTGCACAGTCAAAAACCCTAATTGCACTACAGTCAACTGTAGGGGCAAAATGGTCATTTGACAGTCAAAAGTTCAAATTTTTGGTCAACATCTCATTTTGAAGCCACAAACATCATTTGATCAATGCTTGATCATGATTCTCAAAGCTTGGCTCAAAAATCATCAAGATGCAAAAGTTTCCTTATTTGGACAGTTGAAAAAGTCAACTGTAAATTGAACAGGGCATAACTTTCACATGGATTATCAGAAAAATTCCATCCAAAGCTCATTTTGAAGAGAAAGACATTTCCTACAACTCCTCTTCACACTTCAAGTCCAAGAAATGCTCTCATAAAAAGTTATCAATTTCAACATTATAGGTCATTTTCATAAGTCAACAAAAAGGGACTTTAAGTCAAAGGCCATAACTTGAGATTGGTAAATCAAAATGACATGGGACCAAAGGCATTGGTTAGAGGACTCAAAGAACTTTCCAAAATGTCCAAGAACATGAGCAAAGCTTAAAAATTGAGCAAGTTATGCCTTGTGGACGTTGGGAAATTTTTGGATATTTTGAAAAGTCAACATTGATTCAAATGACCTAAAATTGCTAATGGGCCTCTTTTTCTTCCACAATTCATCATCCAAGGCATGTGCACGACCACTTGGCCCAAAGGGAAGTTTTTCTTCATTTTTAATTTATTTATTTGAATTTTTATTAATAATAATTCATTTAAATCAATTAAATACATGAAAAATACTTAACCTAAGTTTTTCAATCTTTTTGTGCATGAAATATACTCAATAATTCGTGCATGATCAGATATGGAAGGAATTGAATTGATTGGATATGATTAGGGTCAAAATAGCATGAAAAAATATTGAAAAAAGATCTTTGAAAATCAAATCTTCCAAACCATGAATGCAAAGGTTTTGGATCAAGTTTTCAACCCTAAATCATTCATACATAAGTATCAAACGCAACCCTAATGCCATTAACCAAAAAATCCGCGCAGAAAAGCATACACAAACTTGAAATTTTTGCTTGAAAATCCAAATCTGAAAACCAGGTTAGAGGACGATTCCAGGAAAAAGACTTGTGCCATCACCTTCCTGAAGCTTCAAGGAAGGATTTCCAATCGAATTCAATCATTCCAACACCCAGAATTGGTATACAGAAATCAAGTTTTCTCATTTTTTTTTCAAAATCGTATTTCAAGATTTAGACATTTTCATGGCATTTTGATTGTGTATTCATACTGAGTAATGTATTCTGAAGCTAACCATATGGATTAATTGTATTTTTATACACTATATGCAAATATGCCATTGTTGTTTATTAGGGTTCATGAAGCTCCGAATTGGGGGTTTTTGAATATGTAAAAATTGGAGCTTGAAACCAAGGCCATTCAACTCAGTGCGTTTAGACGATCACAAGACCACCCTCGCGCTCAATTTATGAGCATCCCTGGGTTAATCTCTATTTTTTAATAGGGTGCCTAAGGGAACGATGTGAAAACCGTGGCCTATGTTCTTGATGTTTCAGAAAAAAATAAACAATGGAGAAGATGACTAGGTGGCAAGGGACAATTGGTTGGTTTAAACTTTCGCGCGGAAAACAAAGCATTAACATGTTTTTGTTTTATTATATTTATTTGCTATATTATTTACAGATAAGCAAGACAGCAGGGTTGGCAAGCGCGTTGGTTGGTAATGTTCAGGACCTGGGTTCGAGCCCCAGGTCCTCACCCCCTTTCATATTATTTTCTATTTAATGTTTCTATGCAGTGTCAACGCTGAAGACACACCATACACCTTCAAAATCAAGCCGTCCACGCGTTCAATTACGTCAATCCAAAGGCACAGATTTGGAGAACATGATGCACTCCGGTCAACGCGTATGCATGCTGGCATGAAAGTCTTACAGGCCAAGGTTGATGGGCCCAGATTGCTAAAAGAAAACCTCACAATTAGGGGCAGACCCCCTAGGTTTGCCATTATTTTTTATTCTTTCTTTTGCATTATTATTATTTTCTTTTAATTATTGTCTTTTAATTCAATTATTTTCATAAACAATACAAAAAACAAAAAAATCAGAAAAGAGAAAAAATAATAAATATTTTTATTTTAGTATTTTTGTAAATAAATTCATTAATTAACTAGTTTTAAATTAGGTTTTAATCTTAACTTTTTTTAATAAAAAATCTAAAAAATATAGAATTAGGATTTAATTAATTTTTTATCCCTTTTTATTTTCTTTCATAATAATTAAATATTTATTATTACTTATTTTTATAAATTAAATTGCGTGTAAATTAATTAGGGTTAATTTTAGGTTAAAACTTTTTCATTAAAACCAAAAAAATACCAAAAACAATTTCTTTTCTTTTTTAATTAATTAATTCCATCATTTAATTTAATTTTGCAAAAAGGGTCCAACGCCCTCGTCTTAATTCTCATTTAATTCGCGTGTTTATTTCTTTTTTCGTTTAATATTTATGTATCTCTCCCAAAGCCTTGTAAACTCGGACATTTTAAGTTCTCGCACTTTTACTTTTACTTTATTTCTTTACTTTCTGTCAAATCGGGTCCTGGAAATTTTGGCGATGTGGACCCGCGCCTTTGTAATAGTTTAGGAACTTTAATTTCCGCAACTTTTTTAACTGTTAAATAGTGGCATGCAAGAATGAATGGACAAAAATAAAAACAAACGCGTAGATCATCCTTGACATGAATAAGACAAAATATCTGAAAACGACACACAAATCACACACCACCCCTAGGGTACGCCTCACTGTTGCCTTGCCTCGAAAGGTGATCGTCGAGTAGAGGATGTCTTAGTAAGTCCTCATGATCCGGGAACCTGGCATGAGGGTAGCTTCTAAGGTGTCTTCCTATTGCTCTGGTGATCACCATGTCCCGAACCTCGAATTGACCCGAACACCTCCAACGGTGGTGCTACCTACCTCTCAATGGTGGGATGGCACTACTTTAAAGGACATTTACACAGACGAATTCCTTAGGGTAGGTAGACGACTCTAGATACTTGCTCTAATTTCAAAAAAAAACAAATCAAAAATACTTTTCACACCGACACCTTTTCAAAAGCTTTCGAAAGCAACTTTTCAAACACTCTTGAGGACCGATACAAGAGTCGAACTGAAATTTTCAAAGAAACTTTTTAAAACCCGCAGTTGAAAAGCAAACAAACCATTTTTGAAAACACAAGTGAGCAAGTATCTAAGAGCCCATGGATAACCATGGATAGAAAGGGTGCTAACACCTTCCCTTTCTATAATCTACCTCCCGAACCGAGAGCAATCTCAATAAGGAATTTTTCTGTGCTTTTGTCCTTTCCATTTGGAGAAAATAAAAGACGGTGGCGACTCTTGCTTCCGCGACATTTCGCGAACCAGCGTTAAACAGTCAGTTCCAGATCCACCGATCACAGCGTGTTTTGGATGAGTTTTGACAAAAGAGAAGTCACAATTTCTTCATTATGCAGACCCATATGAATTCCCTCCAAATTGCATCATTCACCCTTCCTCTTGATCCCATTTGCTTCTCCTATAAATACATGAGCTATCCCATTAATTTTCTCAAGCTTGAATAGCCAAAATCACCTTGTCAAACTTGCTCCATAACTTACTTTTCTGCAACTTCGAAATCATTGTTCAAGCCTTTTTCAATCCATTTTTTCTATCAATTCACCTTCCTTGATCTTCCCTGAAGCTAACAGAAGAAGAATTGAGCCTTGAAACCTTCTGAATTGGTCTGACCAAGTCCATTTATAAAGCTCTGCAACTGAACTTCAATAGGTAGATTTCTCCATCAATTCTTCCAAACTCTGATATAATTGTGAAGCTTTCATTTTCCTGGTTCTAGTTGCAACACTTTCTTTTAACTTGAAACACGTTTTGGCCTTGGATTTTCAAATTCCTTTTCAAAACTTTCCTTCCAAATTGCTTGAGCTACAGTTTATATAAATATTTCGCGAAGGTGTGGTTGTCTTTGTCTAGATGTGACGAAGCGAATGGTATATGTCTGAGCTTCTGATTTTACAGTTTGAGAGACCTGTATTTCATGATGGCTGGACGTTGAAGATGACCAACGTGTCATCTTCCAACTAATGATGGCGTGCTATTTGTATTTTAAAAAAAATCTGATTTATATTTGATTCAGTGTTTTATTCAGTAATGACCATGATATGCACAGCGCACCAGCTCCCTTGGATTTGATTACTAATGCGTTTTAACTCTCATCCATTGGTCCACATCTTTTTGGTTTTTATTTTATTTTCTGATTTTTATATTTAATTGTTTTAAACTTCAAAAAATCATAGAAAATTATTTTTAGTCCAAAAAATCTGAAAAAATAATGAAAAATATTTTTGATTTTTCTCTTTCTGATTTTTATTTTTTTACAATTTTATTTTGTGTTTTGATGTTTTTTATAAATTTTCACTTTACTTGAATTGTTTTAAATGTTTAAAAATACTTTTATGCATTTCTAAATTCTGAAGAAAAAAAATATTGAATGATCCAATGATATTGTGACAAATATTAGTAACCTCATTTATTTTTTATTTCTGAACTTGTTATTTTTTATCATTTTTGGTTTATTTTACTCATTTCTTTTAATTTTAAAAATAGTTTGTGACTTTAAAAAATTACCAAAAATTTTATAAAAATATTTGAGTCTATTTTTGATTTTTCTATGACCTTATTTCTTTTTTTATTAATCAATTTGAATATAGTTTATATTTTTTCCTTTATTTTCATTTTTATTCATTTTAAAACCCCTTTTAATGCATATATTAAATGTAATATTATTTTGTGATTATTTTCTGGCTGATCTTGGGTTGTATTTTTCATCATGAACTTTGTTAACATCATTGGATCCACGTGTTGAGTCTAACTCCATAAAAATGGATGAATGATTTTAATAATAGTTTGATTAAATTTTAATTCAAATGTGGTTTGTATATTCTTTCCCATCCCTCTTCATCTTATCCCTTTCTTATTGCACTAAGTGTTATTGGAGTATGATCTCTATATCATGTCTCAAAACAAATGGTACATAGATTGCTATTAATCGGTCTCAAAATATGTGCGACTTCTATATAAGTCCACTTACGATTGCTTAACATAGCGCTAAATATTGTCCCGATTCAAGTAAATGATCATTCATGGACCAAACCTATGTTTGCAAGCCCAAGTATGTTAATTTGTTCTCTTTGGTCCAATAACCTTGAGATTCATTGTGTGGAGGCCTTGGTTCTACCAATCCTCTAATGCATCTACATCACTTTTGGTCAACGCGGATCACTTAAACATCGTTGATCATTAAATGGTACTTTTGTGGATTCCAAAATGGATGATATACTGACAAAAAGAAAATGCAACTTATTGTGTAGAGGCTTTGGTTCTACCAATCCTCTAATGAGTTCCAAATGTAAGATTCAAGATGGTCATCCAACTAACCTCTAATAATTGACTTTATTTTGTGTTTTTATTTTATGCTCTTTTATTTTATGCACCATTTATCTTTAGCATTTACATTTCATGCTATTTTTCATCTTTGCTCACTTGTGCATTTACTTTCTTGTCATTTTTATTCTGCTCACTTGAGATTTTCTTTTTTTAAGACACCTAATAATCAACATGAACCATAAAAAGCTTTAATGATACTTGACTATTTGGTTACTATCCTTGGCATTATGGAGTATTGGACTTCTTGGACTTAGGATTAGAAACCTTGGCCTATGTTGGAGACCTTGTAACCTTAATTGATATTTTATATGGAGTTATTGGGGTTTAACTCAAGACATTGGGTTGTTTGTTTATTTTATGTGCAGGTTATTGTGATTACATACTTTGTTTGTAATATGGAATTCACTCGTATACAATCGTTACTCTGCCTAATTTTTGTGAAGACTTAATACACTTGAAGTTTGGTTTTCTCAAGAGGTCTAGTATCTTTGCTTGCTTGGTTTCAATCCAAATAATGAGAATTCTATCTTGACTCATAATGTCAAGTATTGGCTTCTTGTTGGTTAGATGGTTCTTCTCCTTATCTTTTACCTTATGCTTCAGGATATTCTCTTCTTCTCCTTCCATCTTCTTTAATTTCAAAAAAGCTTCTCTCTCCTTTTGAAAACCCTTCTTGTTTTTAAACTTAAACTACTTTCATAATAAACTTTGAATTATGTCCATGCATTTTCAAAACATTTTCATAAATAAACTTCAATCAATTTAATAATATATTGACATTTTTTTGTGAGAAGACTAAAAGTCAATCAATCTCATTAGAAACCATTTTGTCACTTTGGATTTTTATTTTAATTTAAAACCTTTCTCAAAAGATTAGACTCTTGTCAATCCTTGTAGTGATGCAAACAACTATACTTCTACAATATATAGTGAAGTGAGATATTTTCCACTTGGGTATTGAGTGAGGCATTGTTGATTTTTAAAATCCAAGCCATATCCTCCATTTTTAGATGATGCAAATTCTCCTTTCTCATGATTGTGGGTAGTAAGTATGTTTTCCACACGGACAATGACGATGATGTCTTATCTCATAAAATTAACCAACACATTTGTGTTTTAAAAAAATTTAAAAGGTGAACTACATATACTCTGATCCCCTATTGCACGAAAGATGGTACGTAGGCACTAAAGGTTCGCAACTGCGGCAGGTACAAAATCATAAAAAATACTTCTCTTCTCACCTCTACCATCTATTTTTTATGCAACATTTTATAACCAAAATATACATATTTTTTCAAAGAGGTTCCTGCGGAGTACCGTAGATGTTTAGGGTGCTAATACCTTCCCTTTGCATAACCAACCCCCTTACCTTGAATCTTCCCCCCTCTTTTGGGTTATTCACTCTTTTCCCATTCCTTTGGAAACAATAAAGAGCGGTGGCAATTTTTATTTTTGATCTGTATAAGTCTAGTCAATCCAATAGCTTAGTCTTAAACATTTCTACCGCTAGAGAAAAAAATGGTGACTTCACTGGGGACAGATTGACCTCTTGCTGGTCCATCCCTAAATGGGTTAAACCTATCTTTATCTATATCTGTATATGTGCTATTGTTGTTTATGTGTTATATTATTTGTTGTATATATGTTTGCCTGGATTTTCCTAGTTTTCAGGGTGCTCGGTGATTACTTATAAGTCCTATACCTGGACTTGGGCAAACTTTAAGATAGGACGGGCGGTATAGTCATGCTAACTTTAAGGGAGTAATCCCAAAAAAGGAGGCATGAGATCCCCCACTCGGTGGAGGCCCCTTTGATTGTAGTGTCGTTTACTGAGTAATCGGGAAGACATACTGCTTTAGACCTAGGAGCCTACTGAAGCTGAGGACCGTAGAATACCTAACCCATCTTGGCCTTTTAGGTGTAGTTTGGAAGCTATGACGGAGTAATCCGGAAATACTTGTCCATGATACTACACTCGGACGAGTTTTTCTTAAGAATATTTCTAATTACCAAGTTAATCGGGAAGTTCGTAATATCCGAAGGAAGGATGTAGACTCTGGGAACCTCTAGAACCTTGTTTGGTAGGTGATAACTTTTAGACCATACCTTATGGGTAGTAGCTTCGACCTCATGCTCGTGACGTTGAACCTATGAACCCTATGTTTGTGATATTGTGTGTGATTGGTGCATCATGCATCCATGCACTCATAAGCATCTTTTGAAGAAATTTTATTTCAAGGGACTTGAAAGTGGACCATTTGTGAATATCTCAGGTACTTTTTAACCATGGATTCTGGAAAAAGAAAGACCAGAAAATACATTTTCAAAGATCCCAAGATAGATGAGTTAATCAGTCTAATTCCCGATATTGAGTGTTCTGCAGATTTTCAGAAGAAGTATGGATCCATCATTCCTCTCATGAAGCTTAGGATGAAGGAGGGTATTCTCTCGACCTTGGTCAAGTTCTATGATCCGATGTATCATTGCTTTACTTTCCCTGATTATCAGTTGATGCCTACACTAGAGGAGTATTCTTATCTGTTGGATTTATTATTACTGATCGTGTTCCTTTTATTGGTTTGGAGGGTGAGCCAAAACCACATGAGGTTGCTGCTTTGATTCATCTGGGAAAGTCTGAGGTTGAAGCCCATATTACTACTAAAGGAGGGATTAGAGGATTACCAGTTCAGTTCTTATTTGCGAAGGCTCGTTACTTTTCCAGGATGAAGAGTACAATCGCTTTTGAGGCAATCTTTTCTCTACTTGCTTACGGGTTATTTTCATTTCCTAATGTGGATAAGTTTGTTGACGTTAATGCTATCAGGATCTTCATGATTGGAAACCCAGTTCCTACATTATTGGGTGATGCTTATTACTCTATTCATCTTCGGAATTCTTATTATGGGGGGATGATTATTTGTTGCACGTGTCTATTGTACCAGTTGTTTGTTTCTCATATGCCTCAGTATGATGCTTTCTGGGATGTCAGGAAGGAACCTCGTTGGGATACTAAGATCATGGCACTTACTCACTTAGATATTGATTGGTATCATCAGGCTTACCATGATATAAATATTGTCAACAGTTGTGGTAGTTTCCCCAATGTACCTCTTCTTGGTACAAAGGGGGGAATTAACTACAACCTTGTTCTTTCACGACGACAACTTGGTTATCTGATGAGGGATAAACCAAATAGTATTCATTTAAGTAATTTCTTCCTGAAGGAGGGAGAAGACCATAAGGAAGATAGGGAGCAGATTGTGAAGGCCTGGCGTCACGTTCATAGGAAGAGTAGGAAAGACTTGGGACCTAGGGGGTTATTTCTTTGGAGCCTTATCTTCAGTGGGTCCAAACGAGAGCTATTTAGTTAAAGATTATGTATTCCCGGGAAGCACCTATTCCTGATTTGTTTGTGAAGACCACTCCTCCCTTATTGGATTATGTGGAAGAGCTACATCTTGCTTTGGTTAGGATGCATCAGGAAAAGGATTCTTGGAAGAATAAGTTTCAAACTTTAGAGATTTCCTATAGAGCAGACTTGAAGGAGAAAGATGACTTGATTGAGATTCTTGAGAGTCGGGCTATAGAGACCATGGAGAGGCAAGGGGATTTATTTTCCTCTAAGCCTCAGTAAGATGCTAGTTGCTCACTTCATGATTCAGGTGATTGGAAGGAGGTTGCCACCAGATATGCGGAAGAAAACCAGAGGTTTAAGGCTCAGATTGCAAGACTTATAGGGAAGCGTCAGCGTATAGAGTGATCTCCATCAGTTTACTTCTTAGGATTTTAGACTTTATTTTCATATTGTACTTGGGATTATTGAAACTTGTAATCCATTTTGAAGTTATTATAATAAAAAAATTCAGTATTGTGTTATTACTTTGATATTTGCAATGTGTCTATAAATCTTTAAGTCCCTTGAAATATAAATAAAATAAATCATGCGCATTGCATATCATGCATCATATTGCACATATTTATTGCATTTATTATGCATATGCAGGTGTATTACCAAGCTTCTTTACTTCATTCAGCAAGCTATCTCACCACTATAATTCTCTGGTGGTTGCTCAGAATTAGCCACCGAGTGTTCAGCCTCAACAAGCAATGGTTACTACTGAAGCTCCGACTATTCTGGTGTCTGCTACTCCAACTGTTATTCTGAATCGCATGCCTCAAGGTTATCCATGAGTAATTCCAGAGAACTTTGTGCCTGAAGGTTTCAATCTTGATCCTCAAGTTATTCCAGTTGTTTAGACTACTGTTACTCTTGCACCTCCTGTGGTGCATGCTACTCCTGCTGCACCTCCTTCGGTGAATATGGCCCCATTTGCTAGTGATGATATGTATTGTCCTTTTCCTGCACCAAGTGAAGGCTTGGATCTCTATGATAGAATGGATGATTTTCAAGATCAGTTTGACAAGATGCAGAAGGAGATGAAGGCCCTCAGGGGAAAGGAATTGTTTGGGCAGAATGTGAATAATTTATGCTTGGTCCCGAATGTCAGGATACCTGCGAAGTTTAAAGTCCAGGAATTCGATAAGTACAAGGGAAACACTTGTCCTCGTGCTCATCTTGTGATGTATGTAAGAAGAATGTCTACCCATACTGATGATCAACATCTATTGATTCACTTTTTTCAGGATAGTTTGACTGGTGCTGCGTTGAAGTGGTATATGAGTTTGGACAGTGTCAATATCCATACTTTCAACGACTTGGGAGAAGCATTTATCAGACAATACAAATACAACATGGACATGGCGCCTGACCGTGATCAACTCAGGGCCATGTTCCAGAAGGACAAGGAATCATTAAAAGAATATGCAGAGAGATGGCGTGAGGTAGCCACCTAAGTAATTCCTCCCATGGAAGAGAAGGAGATGACCAAGATTTTTGTGAAAACTCTGGGTGCTTTCTACTACGAGAGGATGGTACCGAGTGCACCAAGTGACTTTACTGAAATGGTGCGCATGGGTATCCGTTTGGAAGAGGCTGTAAGAGGCTGTAAGAGAGGTCCGTTTAACAAAAAGTGAAAGTTCCGGAAATATGAAGAAGCCATCCTATGGGTTTTCCAACTAGAAGGAAGGAGATACAAATGATGTTATGCAAGAGAGGAGGTTTAATCCTCCTAGAATAAGTTATCAGCATCATCAACAAGTCGCCTTAGTAACTCATGTTGTTGGTGTAGCTCCAACCACCATTGGTTAGAGGAGATTTGGTAAAAATTCATGCAGGCCTCTATGAATTTAGCTATTATACACATGACCATGCCGGTTGTTCTATTTTCAGTATGGATATACAGGGTTGTGATAAGATAAAGGCTGATTTTCAGGAGATGATGGATGAGGGCCTCATCTATATAATCAGGCCTAGGGCAGAGTATGAAGAGGAAGTAAACATGGTTTCTGGATGTTTTAGAGAGTTTAGAATCTTTGATGTGGAATATATGAATGAGGATCTTGTACAATTGCATGCTACTTTCTGCCACATGGCTGGTCAGGTAGAACATCAGTATGGATCTTACCGAATTTTCTGCTGGGACTCCCGAGGATGCTTAATTGTAAGTAAAGGTGTTTAGTTGTTATTGGATAATGGAACTATCAAGGTTACAGACCAAAGGGATGATTATAATGAGGTTAATGAGATTGAGGTTTGTTTGGCTGAAGAAGAGTAAGATGATGAGTATGCCTTTACGGATGAGTTCTTCTCCTCAGATGAAGATATGTTTTCCAGAGATGACTCTGTAATGACTGAATGTGTTGAAGAGGGAGTAAATGTTATTGTGCCTTGTTTTGGTGCACCCATCCATTTTGAAGTTGAATATCATCGCAAGATAGCTATTACTCCATTGGTGATTAGTTTGCCGGGTCATGTCCCCTACGAGTCAGACAAGGTTGTACCCTACAAATATAATGCTACAATTTTAGAGGATGGTGTGGAAGTTCCCATCCATCCAATGCCTAATGTTATAAATATTGCTGAGACTAGCAGAGTGACCCGTAGTGGTCGTGTATTTGCACCAGTTGTTCGTGGAGATGTTAGTACTGGAAAGAAAGTTGTGGAAAGTGTTGAAACCAAGAAGGAAGTGGGTGAATCTAGTGGAGCTACGCTAGAAAAGGAGGTAGATGATATTTTGAAGATAAACAAGATGAGAGACTACATAATTGTAGATCATCTACAGTAAACTCCTTAAAAAATATCTATCTTGGCTTTATTGATGAACTCCTCTACTCACAGAGAATCTTTGATGAGGGTATTGGACCAAGCTTTCGTGGAAAGTGATATGCATGTAGACCAATTCAAAAGTGTGGTAGGGAACATTACATCATGTAATAACCTGAGTTTCTGTGACGATGAACTGCCCGATGAAGGAAGGAATCAGAACATAGCCCTCCACATCTCTATGAAGTGCAAGAATGATTCATTATCCAATGTGCTGATTGATAATGCATCCGCATTGAACGTTATACCAAGGAGCACAATTATGAAGTTGAAATATCAAAGAACTCCCATGTGCTCGAGTGGCATTATTGTGAAAGTGTTTGATGGATCAAGGAAGTCTGTTATTAGTGAAGTGGACTTGCTTATTCATATAGGCCCATATTTGTTTCAGATTACTTTCCAGGTCATGGATATTATACCCGCTTACAGCTGTTTGTTGGGATGGCCGTGGATACATGAGGTAGGGGCTGTCACTTCGACTTTATACCAGAAGTTGAAGTTTATGCGTGAAGGAAAAGTGGTAATTATAAATGGAGAACAAGCATTATTAATATCTCATCTGTCCTCTTTCAGCATTGTGGAGGAAGATGAAGCTAATGTTGGAACCCAGTTCCAAGCTTTATCCATTGATAATATAAAAGGAAATGAGAACTTTATGGCTTCGTTTAAGGATGCTCATCAAGTTGTGCATAATGGCCATAGTGAGGTATGGGGACAAATTGTTGATCCACCTGTAAACAAGAATAGAGCTGGCTTGGGGTTCTCTGTGAAGAAGGATAAAGGTAAGAGCATGAAGCCAAAGTCTGCTGCAGGCAAGTATCAAGACATCTTTTGTAGCGGGGGTTATCTTCATCCAACTGTTTCCAAGATTAGTGCCATTATGGAAGATGAAGCAGAGCCAGAAATGCCAAATTATGTGATGCACGGAGTTAGGGTTCAGAACTGGATCACCATTGATGTTCCCTCTTGCATACATGTTTCAAAGTAATTTGTTTTATGTTAATCTTTTTGAAAGAAAAGCTTTCGCTCTGCCCAAGTTGAAAGTATTGATATTGTATGGGCTTATCTATTTGCTTTGACTTTTAAAATCAATAATAAAAGTTGTCTTTGTTTCCCAATTTGTGTCTTTATTTTTTGCTTTTTCTTGGAAAATGGTAATAAAAAAAACCTTTCAAAATAAATAATAACTGAAAGTCAATTTGTATGATCACTTGTTATGTGTGTCAGTTTCTAAAAGCAATCATAAATCATATGTGCAGATTAATTAAAAAACTCGTTGAATACAATGACCCTGCACCCTCTCCCAACTTTGAATGTCCTGTGTATGGGGCCGAAGAAGAAGACTATGATGAGATTCCAGAAGAGGTCTCACGGTTGCTTGAGCGCGAGGAGAATGCCATTCAGCCATATAAAGAGCCATTGGAAGTAATCAATTTGGGTTCAGAAGAAGATCCGAAAGAAGTCAAGATTGGGGCATTACTACATCCTGATGTGAAGAGCAGGTTGATTGAGATGTTGAAAGAGTATGTGGATATTTTTGCTTGGTCTTACCAAGATATGCCTGATCTAGATACATATATTGTTGAGCATCGTTTGCCTCTGAAGCCAGAGTGCCCGCCAATTAAACAGAAGTTGCGAAGAACTCACCCAGATATGGAAGTGAAGATCAAAGAAGAAGTTCTAAAGCAGATTAATGTTGGTTTTCTTGTGACATCAGTGTACCCTCAGTGGATTTCCAATATTGTCCCAATAACGAAGAAAGACGAAAAAGTTCACATGTGCGTAAATTAAAGAGATCTAAATAAAGCTAGTCCAAAAGATGATTTTCCATTACCACACATTGATATGATAGTGAATAGAACAGCAAAATTCAAAGTTATCTCGTTCATGGACGGATTTTCCGAGTATAATCGAATAAGGATGGCCCCTGAGGACATGGAAAAAACAACGTTTATCACACCCTGGGGAACATTCTGTTACAGAGTGATGCCCTTCGGGTATAAGAACACTGGTGCAATGTACCAGAGGGCTATGAAAACTATATTCCATGATTTGATACATAAGGAAATTGAGGTATATGTTGATGATATGATTGCTAAATCCCAGACTAAAGAAGGGTGTGTAGAAGATTTTTTGAAGTTGTTTCATCGTTTGAGGAAGTATCATCTCCGCTTGAATCCAAATAAATGTACTTTCGATGTTTGATTAGGGAAATTGTTGGGTTTCATTGCTAGCCAAAGAGGGATTGAAGTTGGCCCTGATAAAGTTAAAGCAATTCAAGAAATGCCAGCGTTGAGAACTTAAAAGCAAGTCAGAGGTTTCCTCGGGCGTTTGAATTATATTTCCAGATTCATTTCCCACATTACTGCAACGTGTGAACCGATCTTTAAGTTGTTAAAGAAAGATCAAGGTTGTGTGTGGACAGATGAATGTTGTGATACGGTGGCAGAACCGACTGTTATACTGGTTTGCATTTTTTGTTTGCAAATGTTGCGGTAAGCAAGAGTCAACGCCGACTTTTATTTCATCTAACAAAGGAAAAGGAAAAAGAACAGAAAAACGTTTTTCGAGAGTTTTCTGAGTACGGGGGGTAGATTATAGAAAGGGAAGGTGTTAGCACCCTTTCTATCCATGGTATTCCATGGGCTCTTAGGTACTTTCTCATTTTGAAATTGCTTGTGCGTGTTTTGAAAAGTTTTTGTTTAACTTCATGGTAACCCTTGTATCTGTCCTCAAGAGTGTGACAAAGTTTTTTTTGAAAACTGTTTTGAAAGTGTTTGTGTGAAAGAATTTTTGTTGTTTTGAGCAAGTACTTAAGAGTTTCTACCTACTCGAAAAAGACTGTTCGTTTTCTCGTTTCCTTTAGACAGCGTTATCCTACTATTAAGGAGTAGGTAGCCCCATCGTTGGAGTTTTAAGGGACTATCGAAATGAACGTTTTTACGGTCACAAAAGCAATGGTTAGGAAACCTTAGTAATTACCCTAGAGTCTTAAAGATCTTTCCGAGGCAACGTTCGAATGGGTCATTTTTTATCTTTTGGGACTAGAGGGCGACCACTAAAATTCCCTATACTTCATGACCGTTTACCGAAGGCAACCGAAGTGGGGAAAACCCTAGGAGTAAGCATGTGCAAGTGTTTATTTTTCAGTTTCATTTATCTTGCGCATTTAGGGTGTTCTACTGTTTTAATCGTTATTCTTTCCATACAAGCCTATTAGTCTAAGCAGTTAATAATAGCGGAAAGTAAAGTGCGAGAATAAAAACCTAGCTATTACAAGACTTTGGGGAGGGGATTACATGACCAAACTTGGGGAATTGAAATAGTAAATGAAAGCAATAATAAACCTAAGTTAAAAGCTATTACAAACTCAGAGCAATTACAACAATTGGAAAATAAAGTGAAAATAAATAAATGCGCGAAAGTTAAGACAAGAACAAATTAGAAGGCTAAATAATCTAATTAATTAAAAAATATTTTTGTATTTTTTATTGAGAAAAATAGTTGAAATTTGCAAGTTAAACCTAGTTTTCTAATTAATTTTATTTAACAAAATAATCAATGTTGAAATAATTAAAATAATTTATTTTCAAAAATTAATTTTAATTATAAAAATCCTAATTCTATTTTTGTGATTTTATGATTTTATGATTTTTTTATAAATAATAAAAAAAATGATTAAAAGGTCATTAAACTAAATAATGAAAATAAAATAAGAAAAATCAAAAGAATTTAGAAAATGGGCCTGCTGCTGTTGTTAGCAATATGGGGGTGTGAAGCTGAATTGTTAGGCCCAAGTTGTGTTGGACCAGTTGCCTGCGTGTGGATTTAGTGTAGCTGGCTTTCAGGAGGTTCACCATGCACTGCCTTTGCTGGACCTTAGATCTGGACATGATGAGATCTCGTGGTATGCATCTTGGGTAAATTATAGGCGCTTGGTTGTGAGGCACATGGAATCTGTAGTTAAACATTGAGAAAAACATTATGTAGGAGGGAGGGATCGAACCCCTGACCTCCTACACACACGCGTCCTGAAACTCTTCCTATTTGCCACTGGGCCAATTGGCCTTTTGTTAATAAGAATGAACAAAACGTGATATATTTAATAATTGGCAGTTATCATAATAAAATGCGTGCGCTATTTAAACCAGCCAGTCAGCCCTTACCACGCAGTCATCTTCCCCAATAGCTGTCGTGTTAGGTATCAGCTTTTACCTACGGATTGCATCCATTACTATAGCTTATAGCAACGGATCAAGCGTCGCTAAATCCCCTACAAAAATCAAAATTCTTAAAATATGCAATATAAATTAATGGTGAGGCTATGAATCAACTCATTTTGGTCCCCTGAACACAATGATGGCATTGGTTTATCCCAATTATGTCTGAATCAGAAAGCCCCGATTTGAAGCTTGGAACCCTAGCAATGGTATCTTTTGATTCCTGCACTTAAAACTCAATCAAACAAACCAGAAAGCATCGAAACCTTTTGATAAACAACAATGCATAGTTAAATTTCATTGAAAACGCATGTATGCATGTAATCAAAAATAAAAAAAGGTTGGAGAACCGAGTTATGGATTTTACGATTCTGAATGTTGTGGTCACTTGTAAAGGTCTGGAATTGATCAGAGGAACTCACTGAAGCTGTTTGTGATCTTGGAATGGCTTGAATCATCCTATGGGGGAATATAGGATCAGCAGTTTTCATCCAAAATTTGCAACTTTGTTCTTCAGTTTTTACGACCCAATCCTTCTTCTCTTGCTCTGGGAATGTTGTGGACATATAAGAGACTGATTTTGGTTAACAAAATTGGACTGTATCTTCACACATTATTGAGATTTGATTTGATTTTGTTCTTTGCATTATTTGTTTCTAAAACAAGCCAAATTATGATATTTTCAAATCAATTAGATCTTGCACGATTTGGATGATTTGCTAGTTGTTCACTGACCCATAATATGCTCACAAAATCAAATCTTGGATTTTATTTAATTATTTTACTATTTAAATTAATTTATTTTGATTTAAATGGATAAAAAATCAAAATAAATAATAAAAATAATAAAATTATAAGTGGATAAGCTCAGGGGTCGTGGACCATCTTAGGAATAAGTTTCAAACAAGAAAACATGGGCCCATTTGGAAAAAAGTCATTTTGATCAATGTTGACTTTATGCACATTTCCAAAAATTTGTCACCCTTGACAATACATATCTCTCTCAATTTTAACCTTAATAGGGTGTTCTTCGAATTTTTAGAAATCATAGGATGTCCCCTAAGCAACACTTTTTGGTTTCATATCAATCGGATCTTCCATGTTCATGTAAGGAGCCTTGACCCAAAAGGTGTTTTTGTTGACTTTTTGAAATGACCTATAATGTCTGAATTTATATCTTTTCATGAGTGAATTTCTTGAACTTGAGGGCTGAATATGAGTTGTAGGGAATTGAATCCTGTTCAAAATGAGCCTTGGATGGGAAATGTTTTATAAAGTATGAGAAAGTTATGCTTGGTCAAAGTTTAGTTGACTTTTCCTATAGAAACCCTAATTTAGCATTTTTTACTTTTGATGACTTAGGAGCATTTCTTGAGGAATCATGATCAACCTTTGATCAAATGATGGATATCACTTCAAAATGTTGATGTTGACCAAAAATCTTGAATTTTGACTGTATGTGGGCCACAGTTGATTTTGACCTAGTACAATTGCTTTTCAGGCATTTGAGTAATTGACTGAGCCAACTTCTTGTGCAAGGCATGAAACTTGACATGGATGATTTTGATAACATATTAGGGAAATGGAAGTCATTTAGGACCCTTGGAACTCAAACATCTTGATGAGGAGTGAAACCCTAGTTTAAGGCTCATTGTCTTAGGAGGAGGATTTGTCTGGTCAATCCTTAGGCATCCTTGGGAAATTTGAGGACCTATAGGAGTATGTTTTGTGTAAAATGAGAGGGAAAATTTTGGGGTACAAAAGCTGCCCGTGTTCAATCTTCTTACACCTGAGGATGTAGATTGGCTTGTCTGCCTTTCGTGATCTGAGGGTGGAAGATGATTGAACACTATAGTGCCTAGAAATTTGCACTCGCATGAAGTGAATGTTGATCGATAATATCGGGAATGGGCTTACATATGCCATTTGGAAGGTGACAGAGAATCTTCGGAGATGGTCTTAAAGATGCCATCCAGAAAAGATATCGGTTGCATAAGAGATTCCTTTGCGAGAATTCCTGTACCTGCCATTGAGGAGGACTTCGTTAGGGAATGTTGACTTATGTCTTAGGAAATAGAGGCTAGTAGCTTTGGTTGTCCGCTTCTCTACTGGGGAATTAACTCTTGATTGAGGAGGTTGAAGTAAACTACATATTTGGTTAGGGTCCAGGCTGCACAATGACTTACTGGGGAAATGTGAAATCGACCGTATCTGGTCGGGTCCAGGTCATAGAAATGTTGTAAACTGTTGTCTGGAGATAAAAGAGAAGGAACCTGGATAATAGGTGTGATACGGTGGGAGAACTGACTTGGGTGTTTTGCGTTTTATCGCAAATGTTGCGGTTAGCAAGAGTCGCCACCGACTTTTCTTACATCCAAAAGGAAAGGTGAAAAAACACAATAAAGACCTTTGAGATTGTTTCTTGAGTTCAGGGGGTAGATTATGAAAAGGGAAGGTATTAGCACCATTTTCATCCATGGTTTTCCATGGGCTCTTAGTTACTTGCTAGATCACTTTCTTTTATTTGAAATTGTGCTTTGTGTGGTGTTTTGAAAGTCTTTTGTAAAGAGGCCATTGTTTAGGCAAACTTTGTAATGATTCTCGTTCGTAAGAATGTATACAAAGTGGGTGATCTTTTGAAAATGTTTTCAAGTTTGTAAGATGTTTTGAAAGTGTTGGTGTTCGTTTTGAAAATAGCAAGGATGTTTTGTTTTGAAATGGAGCAAGTAATTAGGAGCATTCTACCTACTCAAAAGTCTTTCATGTTCATTTCCTCTTTCCTTTGAAATTGTTGTCTTACCATTGATTTGGTAAGTAACCCTATCTTTGGATGTAAACAGGACGGACGTGGGTCATCATATAACCATGATCACCAATGTTGCAAGGTATCTTAGCATTCTCTTTTAGGGACTAGGATCATTTGAAAGGCAACATAGATAGCACCATCGAGGGACTATGATCTTATATTTTGCTTGTTTTTGCTAAGATACCTCACATGCATACTATGGCCATTTTGTAAGGCAACCAAGTGGATTTTACCCTAAGGGTGCTTCTGTGCAAGTGCATTATTTTTCATGCTTGGTTTTGTCTTTGATTAGGGTCTTCTAGTTGATTGGTTTTAGTCTTTCCATACAAACCCTAAGTACTAGCATTTGTATATAAAGCGATAAATTGCGGAATTTAAAATTACTACGCTATTACAATATTTGTGGGAGGGGTGTATAAATTACAAATGGGGATTGCTAGAAAATAAACCTAATTATCTATTACAACCATATTGAATTTGGATAAATAATGTATAAAAATAAGTAAATATACAAGAATGTAAAATGGAAAGAAAATGGATTTTTATTTGGATTTTTTAGGGAAAATGGGTTTTGTTTTAACCTAATATTTTTATATTTTTTCTGATTTTTTTAGTATTAGATAAAATATTTAAGAAAACAAATAAATAAAAATGAGAAAAAGAAAATAAAATGGGCCAGGGTGTGAATAGCCAGCAAGGGGGGTCAGAAGTAAAAAAAAATATAAGGCCCAAGGGGATGAGGCCCAGCGCTGCAAACAAATGACAAAAATAGGAGAAAATGTGAGAAAACAAGTAAAAGGGTACCACTCGGGTTCGAACCCAGGTCCCTATAGTCACAGGCGCATGCTTCTACCACTGGGGTGGCTATACATCCGTTTATTAATATCAAACCATAAATATATATGGTTTCTGAAGACAACTACATCTTCAACCTCACGCCCAGCCTGAACCCCTGTATCTTATTCAATTATCAACCAAAATGAAAAATGTAAACAAGAAACTTGTGGCAAATTTTCTCACGATTTCAGAAATGCAAAGCAATAAAATTATAGATCAAAGACAAGCAAGAATTTTAATGTCCCTAATTTGAACCCTAAAAAATTCAGAAACTTCAATCTTAAAATTTTCTAAGCTCAAGCAACATAAATGAAAACTAGGGACATGGTTAGCTTCAGGACAATGATAACTACATTTCTTATTCACAAATAAACCATTAATGATGCTTGTTTGAAGAGTTCAAAAATCAGAAAACTCACCTTGCAAGAGGGTATCGTGTTTTGAGTTGGAGTAGCTTTTAGTGAGTTCCAATGATTGGATTAGCTTCCTCAAGTTCCTAGGAAGCTAATGTGATGCTTAGCTTGAGATGAAAATGCCTGAGGAGTTCTGGAGAAGTCAAGGTTCAAGGTGCTGTTTTTGAAAATGGTGGATGATGATGGAGGTGTTGCAGGTGTTGGAATTGTTTGTGTATGTTATTTAGAAGCTTTTGAAAGTAAAAGGCCAAGAAACGCACGAGCAAATTTGGAGATTGGATTCAAAACTCAGAAATGGCAAGTTTTGAGGTGTTTTTGGTGATTATGTATTCTTAGTATTTGGAGATTAGATTCAAAACTCAAAAATGGCAAGTTTTTAGGTGTTTTTGGTGATTCTGTGTTCTTGGTTTTTCAGGGCTCAAGAATGCATGGGATTTGTGGCAAATAACTTGTGTATGTATAAGAAAGAGGTCTTAGTGCTTGAGAGAGTCAGGGGTACAAGTTATAGGCTGATTGCTATGTTACTTGATTTAGAAGAAAAGTGGGAAAACAAGTTTCAATGTGTAGTACAAGCATGGGCTGGGTGATTGTAAGTGTTGAGATCAACATCTTTTGAGTTATAAGACATGTATGATCATAATAGAGCAAGTGCAAGGCTCAAGAACAAGTTTTATGCAAAAAGCTACTTTATCAAAATGACATTGTGCACTTTCTTCCCAAAATGGATATAAAGCATGGCATTGCATTGAATGCTTGAATTAATACTTCTAACAGTTGTGCAAGCAATTAATTATGGAGTGCCTAACAATTTTGAGGCCTATAAAGTAGAGATTATGCAGCATAGGTTTGAAATTTGAATCTTGTTCATCACAAAATGACTTCTAATTCAAGTTTGAAAACCCTAACTTCATCTCTTCGATTCTCCCTACTCAAAAATGATCTCAAGGAGTTATTAGACATTTTGGAAACCTTGTAATGTTCTATACAACCCCTCTTTGAATCACTTTTGAAAATTCCCTTTGGAACTATGTGAAAAAGTGTCATGAATTTAGGTCAAAATCCTGACCAAATTAGGGCAAAATTTCACTAAGTGTTTTGTTTCATGACCATGTGTTCTTAAAATTATAACTTGAGATCCAAGCACTTTTGGAAGGAGTTGTGTAAAAAAATGTTGTAGATTTCATGGAGATCTACAACTTTCATGTTGAAAGTTTCTTTTGAATCATCTTGCATCATGGTGAAAATTTTGCTCAAAGTTGTGAAAAAATAAGAAATTTTCAACACTTAGAAAAAATTTCTAAGTTTAGAAATTTTAACTTTTCAAAATGAAATCTTGAATTTTTTATTTCTTGATGAATAAGTTTCAGATTTTGGAATTCTTTGATGAATTGTGATCTTTGACATTTGATTTTGACCAAAAAGTCAAAGTTTGACTTTTCAGTGTACAATTGACTTTTGATCAGTTGACTGAAAATTCATCTGTCAATCCATTGGACTTGAGAAATGTTTTGAGCCATGTCATTAGGTTAAAGTGATGCAATTAGAATCTTGAGATCATGCCTTAAACTAATTGATCATTTTCTAGGTCAAAAATCAGAAATTGCCCTTTCCTAGTCAAAACCCTATTTTTGACTATTTTGCCCTTTTGAAGATTTGATCAAATTTATTGAGGAATTATGATCCAAACTTGATCAAATGGTACATATGAGTTTAAAATTTTGATGTGGTTAAAAAATTATGAAGTTTGACTGTAAATTGGCCACAGTTGATTTTTTCCCCAATACAACTGATTTTTAGGTCAACTGCTCAATTGACTGAGCAAAAGTGTGATCCAAAGCTTGAAACTTGACATGAGTAATCTTGAGGGTCCATAATGTTCTATGAAAGTCACATGGGGCATTGGAAGTTTAAATATCCTTGTGCAATCTCAAACCCTAATTTTGGTCATCAGTGTTTAATCAGATGTCTTGAGTTGCTCAACCCTAGTGCAGTCTTGAGCCAAAGGAGATCTTGTGAGCAAATTCATGATAAATGAGAGGGAAAATTGTTGGGTATAATAATAGGGTTACTTAGAAATGAAAGTCTGGGTAGTATGGCTACTTCACTATGAGTTCGAGTAAAATCGCATCTGAACAGAGAAGGAACCTGGGTAAGGTTGCTTCGTGAGGAGTTTGGGTAAAACTGCATCTAGATCGAGAAGGAACCTGGGTAAGGTTGCTTCGTGCTGAGTTTGGGTAAAAATGCATCTGAACCGAGAAGGAACCTGGGTATGGTGGCTTCGTGATGAGTTTGGGTGAAACTACATCTGAACCGAGAAGGAACCCGGGTAAGGTTGCTTCGTGAGGAGTTTGTGTAAAACTGCATCTGGACCGAGAAGGAACCTGGGTAAGGTTGCTTCATGCTGAGTTTGGGTAAAACTACATCTGAATTGAGAAGGAACCTGGGTAAGGTTGCTTCGTGCTGAGTTTGGGTAAAACTGCATCTGAATTGAGAAGGAACCTGGGTAAGGTTGCTTCGTGAGGAGTTTGGGTAAAACTGCGTCTGAACCGAGCAAGAACCTGGGTAAGGTTGCATCGTAAGGAGTTTGGGTAAAACTGCATCTGAACCAAGAAGGAACCTGGGTAAGGTTGCTTCGTGAGGAGTTTGGGTAAAACTGCATCTGAACCAAGAAGGAACCTAGGTAAGATGGCTTCGTGATGAGCTTGGGTAAAACTACATCAGGAACAAGAAGGAACCTGGGTAAGGTTACTTCGGGATAAGTCTGAGTAAAACTTCAGAAGGAACCTGGGTAAGGTCACTTCAGGCTAAGTCCGTGTAAAACTTCAGGAGGAACCTGGGTAAGGTTACTTCGGGATAAGTCCGCGTAAGGCTATGGGAATGAACCTGGATTGTAGGGTTACTTTGTGATGAGTTCGTGTGAAACTTTATTTGGAAATGTATGAGAAGGGACCCGTGTGAGATTTTTTCGAGATAAGCCCGTGTGAAGCTGCATTTAGGAGAAACCCGTGTAAGATTGCTTCGTGACGAACTCGTGTAAAGCTGCATTTGGTCGCGCAGATAATTACTTTGTTTAGTTTCAGGAGCTAATCTTGGACCTGTTGGAAATTGTTGATGATAACCATCTTTCTTGAAAAGGTACATGATTAGTTATATGTGATGCATGAAATGCATTGTGTGATGATGCTCTCAAAATAAATGAGGTTATGCTGTATGCAATATGTGTGCGCACATCATGATGTATGAACATGAAATGCTATTGTGACATATCCGAGTCTGGGAAAATAAATCGCGGACTACTACTGAAGAGTTGGAAATTGAATTCTTGACAGTCGTAGAAAAAGTGGTTCTTGTACTCCCGCTGGGGATGGCAAACAAAGATGATTATGTCGTGGATTTATTCATTTCTGTTTGTGAATATTCTTCCGGGAAGAGACACTGCTTGAGAATAACTCTGAGGGAATATCTCTATTCGAGAGAGGAGATGCTTTGATGGAAGATTTTTCCGATTCAAAGAAATAAACTCCACAGGGGGATGAACTTCCATAGCTGGGGGAATAAACTCTGTTGGGGATTGAGCTTCTGTATTCAGAGGAGTAAACTCTGCTCGGGAGAAAACTATATGAACCGCCTGCGATTATAAAAATTGGCTGGGGAACATAGACATCGGCTCTCTGAAGGAGCTTTGCTTGGGAAAGCATATCCTATTTAGGGAAGCCGATGTCAAATCTTTAGTTGCCTCTACTATGTGGGGAGTTGTCACTGTCCATAGTGTTGTGTTGTAGTACTGTCAAAAATATTTTCTTGATGGCACATGATTCGTTGCTGAAATGCGTGCATAATGCCCCAAGTGATTCAGATGGAGATCTGCCCCTGGTTATTTGGCACTTTTGTGGAGACTTCCCCAGGTGTTTTAGAAATCATGTCATGCCCTTGCTTATGGAAGAGCTATTATTGGAAGTGTCTTTCCCGCTGTGGTGATTCTGTCCATTGAGAGGATGTCTGTTCATTGAATATCCATTATGCAGATTTCTCTACTGTCAAACAATTAGTCATATGCAAACAATGTCATTTAAAGAATGCAAAACTCATGTCTGTCTTTAAAAAAATTTTAAAATGTGTTTTATGTAGTAAAACAAAATTTGCTAGAATGTGATATCAACTCAGGATTCGTAATAAGTCCTACAAGAGTCGGGATATCTTTGTAACAATATGCTCTCAAACTAACCCATGCTTCAGCTAGGACTGTTAAGGGTTATAACGTGGCCTGGTTCAAGATTTAATAAACAAAGGATAAAGGCTCAAAATTTATTTGAACCCACCCGTTCTTCGTGATGTCCTTTAGTCCTATCCTCAGTTAATTGCGCGTTTAGAATCTCAGTTGGGTCCTGAAGTACTATCCTTGATGTTCCGGTGATGGTTCAGATACTGAAAGTTTATTTTGAATAGAAAGTCATTTTTGTAATCTTCTTTCTGTTGAGGATTTGTAGGACCTGTTTCTTTTTTGATTTTGTTATCCCTTCTTTTGCCTGAACTATTTCTTTTTGTGATTACAGTCAGCGGGATGCCCCAGTTTTTTCTTAAGTCCCTTTCATGGGTTTTGACTTAACAGGCTTTTATTTTGAGAGATAATGACTGCCTGTCTTGACGATTATGCGGAACCATCACCTTATTTTGATTTGGAAGGACGCCTTCGATGCCATTCATTATGTATGAAGTAGAATGTTGCGACTGAATGCACATCTGAATTAACTAAGAAAACTACCTTGTCCCAGGTTACGATTAAGGGTTTTAATTTGTATGAAAGAAAAACTCCTACTTCTTTGACTCAAAGGGGTTGACTAGGGATTATCTTCCTTATAACTCCACCGTTTCGGATTTGAAACAATGTCCGTACATCGTCAGCGGGGTCTGTTCAAAAGCATATTGTAGAAATTACGATATCATTTTCAACATCCTCCCTCTAAGGCTTAGAGCTTTTAATCCATAGTTAAATATCACGAAAAGGAAGTATAAAGCAGTTTAAGCATAGTGAAAACAAATTAATTCAAGACAAACATGTGTAATGCATTAATGAAATAACAAAGTTTTGACATGACAATAATTGTTCGAATAAACAAAGAAAATACAACTTGATAATTCAAATGAACAAAAATGCTTTAAATCCTAGCCATGTTTTAGCAAGGGAGCAATGATCACGTTGGGAGTCTCAGGAGGGTCGAATTCAATCTCCTTGACGTCAATCATATTCTGAATCTTGTATTCCATCGCCCAACAATTGTTAGTATCGTGCCCCGGCTGCCAGAATGATAAGCACACCTTGCCTCCGGATTGTAGTTAGGAGAGGAAATCTTAGGGTTTGTATGAGGGTCTATCACCATGATCAGATTCATCTTCAACATGTGTTGCAATGCTTGTGACAATGGCATGTTGATTTAGGTGAACTGCCTTTGAGGTCTTTCTACCCTTGGCCTGATTATTCCGTTGTTGTGGTAGTTGTGCGCGTGCCGAATTAGATACCAGCACTGCCCCCACAGATTGGTGGTAGTCTGCCTTACTATGCCCCTTCTGGCCGTGCACAGCATTGGCTTCCCTCTTACCACCAAATGGCTTCTTCTCACCACTAGAGGATGCAATTGTCGGGATCTTCCCGCTCCTAATACCATTTTAGATCCTCTCTCCTTTCAGAACCATCTTTGTGAACCCGGATGAGGAATTCCCAATTAGCAAATTGAAGAATGGTCCTGTCAGAGTGCCCATGAACATGTCTACCATTTCACGATCAGTCAGAGAAGGTTGCACTCTGCCAGCTAGATCCCTCCATTTTTGTGCATATTCCTTGAACCCTTCTTTCGAGCCCATGGACATATTCTGCAGTTGCATTCGAGTTAGTGCTAAGTCAGCATTGTATTGGTAATGCTTGTAGAAATCAGTAGCCAAGTCTTCCCAGGTATGGATGTTGGTTTCTTCCAACTGATAAACCCAATCCAATTGAGTGTCGGCTAAACTTTCTTGGAAGAAATGGACCCATAACTTTCGGTCAGCGGTGTGAGGCTGGATCTTCCTGACATAGGATCTTATATGCAACTTAGGGCAGGAGACCCCGTCGTAGTTAGAAAATGTGGGGACCTTGAATTTTGGTGGGATGACCACTCCAGGAACCATCCCTAATTCTTCAAATTCTAATCCAGGTACTCTTTGGATCTCCATTGTGCTCAGAAGATCCTCTAACTCTTTGTATTTATCCTCAATAGGAGGATATTGTTCATCATTGTAGTCAGATTCATCCTCGGAAACTCTTGGACTAGGGTTTTTCTCCCTTGTTTTACCCTCTTGGTTCTCCCCTTCTTTGGACAAGGAGGTCAGATCAACCGGTTGTTTCAACGGTCCCTTGAATCTTCTGCCAAGATTCAGGACACCAGCGGTCTTCTTCTTCTTCTTCTTTTTCCCTTTCAGAATAAGGGCCTTCAGATCATCCTTCCCTTTAGCCAAGGCTACGAACATTTGCTGAAATTGGGAATTTTGTGCCTGGAGATCCTTGATACTTTGTTCAGAATTCATTATTGCTGAAATAAATAGCAAACAAGATGAGAAGCCTGTTATGAAACATGTTTATGCAATGTCATGGATGATATGCGTATGCAATGATTTCAAGGATTCTTAAAGGATCAAATTTGTTTAACCAAAATAAACACACGTTAATTGTATTAATAAGCTCGAATTGTTACAAAGGGTGCCTTTTAGGCTTACAGTCAAACAAAACAAATCTTTAAAGCAAAAAGAAAATTAGGTCTCCCATGAGCACATCCCTTTTGGTGCAATGTAGGCATTTATATTCCTCTCTTCATGAAGTAACCTAGTGAGTTCCAGGACCTTCTTCTCGCTGGCGTAGAATTAAGTTTCAAATGTATCCCACTGCTCCTTAAGTTGAACCCAGGATTTTTGTAACTCCTCATGATCATTTGGCATGTCAGAATGGAGAACAAGATAAGAAGTGTCTCCTTCAGCAACCGGTTCCACTATTGTTGGTAGGACAGCAGGGTAAGGCATCATAAGACTTTGAGCACGGGCTCGTAACCATTTGAGATAAGGCTTAAGAGGGATTGAGTTCTTGTGCCCCAGTGTCTTGCTATCAACTCTATGTACCATGCCCCAACCTCACATGAACCTTTTACAGTAACCCTGAGCATCATTCTCGTAGTCGAAGATGATTCCTTGGATAAGTGTATCATGAGGACCATCCCTTCTTGCATATCTAAATTTTCACAGTGCCAAACAAGGATTGTAAGTGATTCCTCCCCTAATGCCTAAGAGATGTACATTAAGGAATTCTCCGCATCGATCAATGATGGTAACATTCTTCGAGGATCGAGGACACCAATGAATACCTAAATGTGTAAGAGTCATTAGCCTATGAGACCATCTTGAACCCTGTTCATTCTTCAAGATGGATCGGGGTAGGTGCAAAATAAACCACCTAGCCAAAAGAGGAGTGCAATACAGAAGGGTCCATCTTCTCTTTATAGTGCGAGTATGCAGAGAATGTAGGATATCTCAAAGCAGAGTAGGTACCGGATTGCGTGACAAGAAAACCTTAACTGCATTCACGTCTATGAGTTGGTCTGGATTGGGGAACATTACCAACCCATAGATGAGAAGGGCTAATACCTCTTCAAAATCTTGTAAGTCCAGGGTATCCCAAAAATGATGAGCTTTCTCAAACAAGAACTTAGCCAAAAAAACCTTGACACCTCTCCTGGTCTCCTAATTTGCTACTACGTCAAACCGTTATAAGGACAGAGCTTTAGCAATATCTTCAGGTTTAGGGTCTCTTTCCATGCCATTGAAAGGTATCTTGTTAAGGATATGCACCCCCAATAACAGAGAAAACTCCTCCATAGCAGGCACTAACTGGTAATCCGGAAAAGTGAAGCAGTGATGTAGAGGTTCAAAGAACTGGAAGATAACTTTTAGCATTTATTCATCATGGTTTGAGGTGACCAAGCTGAGAATTCAACCATGCCTTTCAGTGAAGGGAGAGCTTTCGGTAACCCTTGATACTAACTCCTTAAGCTGAGGAGGTACCTTTACCAGACTGACATGGATAGTGAATCTGCGGGCGAAGGTGATGTCCTACAAAACAAGACAAAAATAAACCCTAAGAATCCTTGAAATGGTTAATATGATATGCTATGTTATGATGTCATGATTGTGCTCAGATATAGCAGATATAGAAAACACAATCAAATCACACAAGAAACTTAGGTTTAAGGCTTGCATGGATTTTAAGGTATACCCTCTTGAAGTTGGATTGGTTCAACCTGTCCTAAATATAGTAATCGGGTTCTAAGGGATCTAAATATCACCGATCTTTCTCCCAAATTTCATTCCGATAGACAATTGACTTGCCACCAAACAAAACTCGAGAGTCAAACTTCAATGAGTGTAGCATCGAGTATTCTGATACGGTGGGAGAATTGACTTGAAGGTTTTGCGTTTTATCGCAAATGTTGCGGTTAGCAAGAGTCGCTGCCAACTTTTATTTTATCCAAAGAGGAAAGGTAAAAAAGCACAGGAGAGACCTTTGAGATTGTTTCTTCAGTTCGGGGGGTAGATTATGAAAAGGGGAGGTATTAGCACCCTTTTCATCCATGGTTTTCCATGGGCTCTTAGTTACTTACTAGATCACTTGCTTTTGTTTGAAATTGTGCTTTGTGTGGTTTTGAAAGTATTTTTGTAAAAAGAGGTCATTGTTTAGGCAATCTTTGTAATGATTCTCATTCGTAAGAATGTATACAAAGATGTTGATCTTTTTTGAAAATGTTTTTAATTTTGTAAGATGTTTGGAAATGTGTGTGTTTGTTTTGAGAATTGCAAGGATATTTGTTTTGAAATGTAGCAAGTAACTAAAAGTAATCTACCTACTCAAATGTCTTCCTTGTTCATTTTCTTTTCCTTTGATATTGTTGTCTTACCATTGATTTGGTAAGCAACCCTATCTTTAGATGTAAACGGGACGGGCGTGGGTCATCGTATAGCCATGATTAGCAATGTTGCAAAGTATCTTAGCATTTTTGAGGGACTAAGATCATTTCTGTAAGGCAACTTTGAATAGCGTCATCGAGGGACTATGGTCTTGTATTTGTTTGTTTTGCTAAAATACTTTACATGCATAATGTGGCTATTTTTGTATAAGGCAACCAAGTGAGATAACCCTAGGGGTGTTTAGTGTGAAAGTGTGCTATTTTCATGCTTGATTTTGTCTTGGATTAGGGTTTTCTATTTGGTTGATTTTATCTTGCCATAAAAACCCTAATTACTAGCATGTTATATAAAAGCGATAAATTGCGAAATTTAAATGTCCTACGCTATTACAACATTTGTGGGAGGGGGTATACAATTTATAAATGGGGATTGCAATAATATAAACATAATTAATCTATTACAACCAAATTGAATATGTACAAATATTGGAATAAATAATATACAAGATAAATTAAATATGCAAAGATGTATGAATGTAAAGAAGATTTTGTTTGGTTTTTTTTATGTGGAAAAAGTTTTAACCTAAACCTAATAAATAAATCAAGATTAAACTCAAATTAATTAGGAAAGGAAATTATTTTTTAGAAATGGTTTTGATTAAACCCTAGTTCTATTTTATTAAAAGGAAATAAATTTCTTTAGAAAAAGGTAAACATTTTTATATTTTTATCTTGAAAATAAAATATGGCATCATGAGATATTTTTGTCCTTTTTATGTTAAAAATAATATGCTTAATGAGTGTGAAGAAAGATAAATAAATACTAAACTAATTTTAAATTAATTTACAAAGTTATTTAATAAAATAGATAATATATATAACTAAAGAAAATATTTTTATTGGAAAAACTGAAATAAAATAAGTCAAAATAAAATCTATCATTTTTATATTTTTTGTTATTTTTAATATTAAGAAAATATATTTAATAAAATAAAATGAAAGGTAATATAAATAAATAAAATTAATATGGGCCAGGGGTGCTGCAAGAAAATAGGAGGCGGGAGGTTAGCAAAAAAAAACACAAAGCCCAACAATCAGAAGCCTACGCTGCAAGCTAGCAAAAAAATGGAAAAAATGAGAAAAATTGCAAAAGGCAGCGCCAAGGCTCGAACCCATGACCTATGGCATTTTTGTGTGTTGCCTTACCACTGGGGTGGCTGTACATCCGTTTATAGAAACACAAAGATAAATACATATTAGATAACGCCTCCTGAAGGAAACTTCATCTTCAACCTTGAGCCATGGCCGGGGACCACCTGTATCTCTCTCATTTCTCCATAAAAATGGAAAATTCAAACATGAAAGTGATAGTATTTCTTCCTACGATTTCAACCATATAATTCATGTAAACTAAAAGTCAAAGATCAAAGCTAATTTTACTAGCCCTAATTTGAAACCTAATTTTACAGAAATTTCAAATCCAAAATTCTCTATGCACAATGAATATAAATGAAATCTATGAACATGGTTGGCTTTAGTGCAAGGATATCTACATTTTTTTCGCAAATCAAGACCAAAGGATGCTTGTATGAAGAGATAGAAGTATGAGTTTTTACCTCTTCCAGTTGAGATCGTGAATGGAGTTTGAGCAAGTTTTGAGAAGGCCTGAGGATCTGTTTAGCTTGCTTGGACCTTCCTGAGTGTATTCCAATCCTTACTTTGTCCTGAAAGTCTCTGAATCTCCCTACTCAAGTCAACCTGCAAGCTTGAAACTTGAAAATGGTGGATGGAGGAGTAGGAGTTACAATGAGGGAACAGGGGTCTGGAACACTTAGATATGATGTATATTAAGTGTTTAGGTGGTTAAAATTCAAAACGCACGAGTGGTTCTTGAGATTGCTATGTAAGGTGCAAAACTGCAAGTTATGGCAGATTTTCAGTGGTAGAGTGTTTGGGAGAGTTTCTGAACCTTAGCAATTGTGTGTTAGGTTGCAATACATTTGTGTATAAGTATAGAGAAGGTTTTTACATCAAGCTTCCTCAATATTTCTAAGTTATAGCCTTTTGGCTCTATAATTTGCTTTTGAAGAAAAGTGAGGGGACAAGGCTCTATGTGTTTGTACAAGCCTGATCTGAGTTGGTAAAGGTTCTAGACACATTGATTTTTGTTTATAGGATTTGTGTATGCAGAAAGAACCAGTGCAAAGCTCAAGGAGTTGACAATTGCAAAAGTTGTGCTTTATCAAAATGGAAATGGCACCTTTGTGCCATAAATGGAATTGTAGCTTGGACAAAGGCTCTAATGCTTCGATTAAAGCTCTATCAGTTGTGTAAACATTTAATTATGGAGTGAGAAACAAGTTTGAGGCCTGAAAAGCAAAGATTATGCAGCCTAGGCTTGAATTTGAATTTTGGTTCATCATGAAATGGCTTGAAATCAAAGTGAGAAATTGGCAACTTCATCTCTTCGATTCTCCCTACTCAAGAGTGATCTCAAGGAGTTCATGGACATTTTGGAAATCTTGCAATGTGCTCTACAACCCATCTTTGAAATGATTTTAGAAATTCCATTTGGAACTATGTGAAAAAATTTCATGAAGTTAGGTCAAAAAAACTACCTAACTAGGGCAAAATTTCACTAAGTTATTTTAGTTCATTAGCATGTATTCAGAAAATTATATCTTGAGATCCAATCATTTTTAGGAGAAATCGTGTAAAGAAAAGTTGTAGATTTCATGGAGATCTACAACTTTCGTGTTGGGAACTTCCTTTGAATCATCTTGCATCATGATGAAAATTTGGCTCAAAGTTGAGAAAAAATAAGAAATTTTCTATACTTAGAAAATTTTCTAAGTTAAATTTTTTCAACTTTTTCAAAACCAAATCTTAAGTCCTTGGTTTCTTGATGAACAAGTTTTACATTTTGACATTTTTTGATGAATTATGATCTTTGGCACTTAATTTTGACCAAAGAGTTAAAGTTTGACTTTTCAGTATACAGTTGACTTTTGATCAGTTGACTGAAAAAATCATCTGTCAATCCATTGGATTTGTAATGTTTTGAATCATGCTATTAGGTTAAAATGATGTGATTGAACTATTGAAATCATTATTCAAACCAATTGATCATTTGCTAGGTCAAAAATCAGAAATTACCCCTTCTTAGTCAAAAACCCTAATTTTGACCATTTTGCCCTTTTGATGATTTGATCAAATTTCTTGAGGAATTATGGTCCAAACTTGATCAAATGATACATATGAGTCTAAAATGTTGATGTGGATCCAAAATTATTAAGTTTGACTATAAATTGGCCATGGTTGACTTTTTCCCCAATACAGCTGATTTTTAGGTCAACTGTCTAATTGACTGATAAAAAATGTGATTCAATGCTTGAAACTTGACATGAGTAATATTGGGGGTCCATAATGATCCTTGAAAGTAATATGAAGCATTGATAGTCCAAAAATCCTTTTGCAAACTCAAACCCTAATTTTGGTCATCAGTGCTTGAGGAGGTGTCTTGAGTTGGTCAAACCCTAATGCAGTCTTGAGTCCAAGAGATCTTGTGAGGAAATCCTTGATAAGTGAGAGGGAAAATTTTGGGGTACAACAGCTTCCCCTATTCAATCTTCTTAAACCTGAAGAGTTAGACTGGCGAGTCTTGCCATTCGTGACTCGAAGGTGGAAGATGATTGGACACTAGAGTGCCTATAAATTTGCACTCGATGATGTGATGATAGAAGGAATAGGCTTACAGATGCCATTTGGAGAGGTGATAGAAAGTTATGGGAAATGGGCTTAAAAGATGTCATCTGAGAGTGATTGTTGAATTGTAATTTATAAGCGGAAAGAATGAGTACCAGAATGGCGTCCGTCTCTGGAGCGTATCGGTACTGTATCTGGAAGAGGCTTTGATTAAATATTAGAATGGCATCCGTGTCTGAAGCGTATCTGAATTGTAGCTGAGAGTTAATTTTGAATGAGTATCGGGATGGCATCCGCGTCTAGAGTGTATCTGAACTGTATCTAAAAGTTGAGTCTGAATGAGTATCAGAATGGCATCCATGTCTGGAGCGTATCTGAACTATACCTTGAAGTTGATTCTGAATGAGTATCATAATGGAATCCGTGTCTGGAGCGTATCTGAAATGTATCTTGAAGTTGAATCTGAATGAGTATCAGAATGGCATCCATGTCTGGAGCGTATCTGAACTGTATCAAAAGTTGAATCTGAATGATTATCATGATGGCATCTGCGTTTGGAGCGTATTTGAACTGTATCAAAAGTTGAATCTGAATGAGTATCAAGATGGCATCCGCGTCTGGAGCGTATCTGAACTGTATCAATTTGTGAATATTGTAAATGGTAGTGTTAATCTTATCCTGAAAAGGGTAAAATGTTAGCTAAAACATAATGTTTATGTTGTATGAAATGCCTAGTATAATGCATTTGTGTTATCAATGTTCATGATATATGGATGCAGTGTATGCGTATATGAGCTAGTTTGCTGCACTGCTGTTAGATTGGGGAAAATAAATCCCTGGCTGCTACTGAGGATATGGCGTATAAGTCTTCATGTTGTGAAGTCTAAGTATTGATGAATTTCTGTCGAGAGAAATAAACTTTGTTGTAAGGGCAATGTTATGTACTGCTTGTAAAATCATACTGGGGAATCCTGAGAAGTTTGATGACTTCTATTGGGGATTCACAATTTGAAACTTTGCTCTGCTGGGGATTTAAATGGTGTACTGTAGGGGTTTACTTATGGAATAGATTAGAGATATTTTCCTATCCTTTCAATCTATCAGTACTTGTCTCTTTTCATTTCGTTTATTTGTAAACAATAATTATGATCAAATGCATATGCTCAACAATGAATCATTGGACGTTTTTGTAAACAAAACACAAGTGTAAAGAAAAGACAAATAGTTTTTTTACTTTCAAAGGAATATTTTTGTATTGATTTGAGTAAGTATTTTAGTACAAGGAGACAAACATTCTAGTAAGAGAATGTTGTCATAAAGAAGAAAATTTTGATAGAAAGAAAAGATAGCTATGCATGACAATCCCATGGGGTTTCCATTCTGCTATAGCCTTCTTATCTCCGAGCGTCTTGTCTATTTGTTGCCTTGTCCGAAGCTGATTGAATTGATCAGAAACTCTGAGTTTGTCAGTGGAAGCCAAAGTTTGTCCATAAAGTGATCCGACGGGACAAAGTCATACGCTTTAATTCCCTAACTTTTGCCTGGACCGCCCTTTCGGGTTTTCAGTCCACCGGGAAACCCTTTTTTGCCCAAGTCTCCCTTTCGGGTTTTCAACTTGCCAGGTGTACAGATTTTTTTTGTTTTATCCCTAATTTTTGCCTGAACCTTTTTGGTTCGCCGGGATGCCGTTGTTTTACCTAGGTGTGTCAACCTAGCGGGTCTCTTATGCGTAGTATCTTTTTACTATGTCCTTGTTCGCAGGATGTGGCAGGTCGTCACCTCCATAGTGGTCAAGATCATTGCCCCACCAGAGAAAATGTTTTTGATTACAAATGGTCCTTCATAGGTAGGAGTCCATTTGCCCATGGGATCACCTTGTGGCAAGATGATGTGTTTGATCACTAGATCCCCAACTTGATACACTTGGTATCTGACCTTCTTGTTGAAAGCCTTGATCATCTGTTTTTGATACATTTGACCATGGGAAACAGCAGTAAGTCTCTTTTCATCAATCAAATTCAGCTGATCAAGTCGAGTCTGGATCCAATCATCATCGTTCAACCCTGCATCCTTCATAATCCTCAGAGAGGGGATCTGAACCTCGATAAGCAAGACAACTTCCATGCCGTATACCAAAGAATAGGGTGTTTCCCCGGTTGATGTGCGAGCCATGGTACGATACCCGTGGAGAGCGAATGGTAGCATCTCATGCCAGTCTTTGTATGTGACTGTCATATTTTGTATGATATTTTTAATGTTTTTATTTGCAGCTTCTACAACACCATTCATCTTTAGCCGATAAGGAGAAGAATTATGATGTTGAATCTTGAATTGCTCGCACAATGCGGTGATCATAGTGTTGTTGAGATTTGTACCGTTGTCAGTGATGATCCTTTCTGGGATACTGTATCGGCAAATAAGGTTTTGTTTGATGAAACGGGCAACAACGTTCTTGGTGACGGAAGCGAAGTAAGCTGCTTCCACCCACTTTGTAAAATAGTCAATGGCCACTAGGATGAAGCGGTGTCCATTGGAGGCTGTCAGCTTGATTTCCCCAATCATATCTATTCTCCACATAGCAAAGGGCCAAGGAGCCTTCAAGACATTCATAGGAACCGGAGGTACGTGCACCTTATCTGCATAAATTTGACACTTATGGCAGCTTCGAGAGTGTTGATAACAATCTGCTTCCATGGTATACCAGTAATAGCCTGCCCGTAGGATTTTTTATGCCATCGTATGCCCACTAGAATGGGTGCCAAAAGTGCCTTCATGTAATTCATCCATGATCCTTTCAGCTTCAACCTTATCTATGCACCGAAGTAACACAGAGTCATGATTGCCTTTGTACAGGATGACATTACTAAGGAAGAACTTAGCAGAAAATCTCCTTAAGAACTTCTTATCATTTATTGAAGCTCCTTCTGGATACTCTTGAGCCTCGAGATACCTCTTGACTTCGTGAAACCAAGGCTGGTCCACTACTTCTTCAGTATTAATCTCGTGACAATGTGTTGGTTCATCCATTCGCTCTATGGTGATCTGGGGAGCCTCATTATCCCATTTAAGTTTAAACATAGATGACATTGTGGCTAGTGCGTCTGCTAGCTGATTTTCTTCTCGCGAGAAATGCTCGAAGGTAATCTTCTCAAAGTATGGTAGCAATGTCAAAACATGTTCTTTGTAAGTGTGATCGGTGGAAATAGAACTGACTGTTTAAAGCTGGATCGCGTATGTCACGGAAGCAAGAGTCGCCACCGTCTTTTATTTTCTCCAACATGGACAGGACAAAAGCACAGCAAAATTCCTTATGAGATTGTTTCTCGGTTCGGGAGGTAGATTTATAGAAAGGGAAGGTGTTAGCACCCTTTCTATCCGTGGTTATCCACGGGCTCTTAGGTACTTGCTCTTATGTTTTCAAAATATTTGCTTTTCAAATGTGTGTGGGTTTTGAAAAAGTTCGTTTAGAAAACTTCTAAGTAACTCTTGTATCAGTCCTCAAGAGTGTATGAAGTGTTTTGTTTGAAAACTTTTTGAAAGTGTAGGGTGCGAAAAGTTATTTTTGTTTGTTTTTGAAAAGAGCAAGTACCCATAAGTCATCTACCTACCCTAAGGAATTAGGCTGTGTAAAAGTCCTTAAGGTAGTGCCATCCCACAATTGAGAGGTAGGTAGCACCACCGTTGGAAGTGTTCAGGTCAAATCGATTGTAGGGACAGTGTGGTCACCGAAGCAATGGTAGGACATCTTAGTGGTAACCCTAATGTCCTAGATCCTTTGTATCCGAGGCAACCGTTTCGAGGCGACCGAATCTTTAGACAAAAGGGCGACCTCTAAGACACCCTATACTTGATGACCACGTTTCGAAGGCAACGAGTGAGGCGTACCCTAGAAGTGGTGTGTGCATTGCGTGTTGTATTCAGTTAATGTTTTGACTTTGTAATTAGTGAGCTACAAGTTGTTTTTATTTACATACATTCTTTCATGCAAGTTTAGCAGTTAAGGGGTGCGGAAAGTAAATTGCAGAAACATAAATCCTAAGCTATTACAAGGCGCGGGTCCATACATCGCCGAAAAATACAAAGACCCGTTTTTGGTAAATAAGTACGGAAAGTAAATAAAAACAGTAAGAATCCTAATTACTATTACATCCGGAGGCAGTTACATAATAATCAGAAATAAGGAATTAAAACTGAAACGCGCGCGAAAGAAAGAATCGGGAATGTTCTAAGGGTGTTGACCCTTTTTAGAAAAGAAATTGATTTTTTTTGGCTTTTTGCAATTAAAATGAAATTAAAACTAACTAATGACTAATTAATTAATTTAATTAAAAGAAATTATAATTTTTGTGTTTTTTATGTTTTTTTATGAAATAAAATAAAATAGTTAAAATTCTAAGTTAACCTAATTCTAAATTATTTTAATTGTTAAAAGAAAAGTCAAAATTGCCTAATTAAACTATTTCAATTAATGTTTATTTACAAAATAAAATGAAATTAATAATGTTAATAAATTTTAATTCTATTTTTTTGATTTTTTATGAAAATATTAGTTGGTTGATTATGTTAATAAGAAATAAAATAAAAAGGTTAGAAATTAAATTGGAAAATAAAAAGTGAAAAGAAAATAATAAACCAATGGAAGGGGGTATTGGGCCAAGAAGGAGGGTGCATTGTTGGAATTATGGCCCATTGAAGCTTCAGCCACGTTGACTTTTCCTGGTGGCCTACGCATGCGCTGACTCCAGAGTACCATGGTCCTCATGTTTGGCCCTTGGATCTGCATTGATGGACGCTTGGCAGGCAGAGATGTGAGGCTTATGGTGCGCCTCAGTTTGGAATCTGCACAGGAAAGCACTTGGAAAAATAACATGAGAATTATAGGGGGACCTGGGAATCGAACCCAGGTCCCAGTGGTGAACCAACACATCACCAACCACTCCACCACTTATGCGCGTTTGTAAGTGAAATAGAAAAGAAATATTAAATAAAACAAATGCGTTATATGCTGGAAATAAGAAAAAGCGCGCGCCCAGTTTGAACTGACCACTCACACGCTGCCACGACCTTCGTCTTCATCGTTCCTGCAAAACATGAAAACACATAGCGGGGGTTTTAAACCCCCACAAAACGCAAGCCTGTAAAAAATAGCGATTAGACGCTCATTGAATATAAATTAGGCGCGATATGTCCATTCAATCCGTCTTAAGCTTCTGAGTTTAACTGTATGTGTTTGGAGGATTAATTTTGCACTATGTGAGAAACCCCAAATTTCAAGTTCTGAAAACCTAGAAATCAACAATGGCACTTTGCGTTTTACAACATCATAATCAAATTAAAGTACACAGAAAGCTTTGTAACAATGTCAACAATGCATAACCATGATCAAAATGGATTAATGAGGCATAAAAATGGAATTTCGATTCTCAAAATTTGGACAAACCGTGTGACTTGTGTAGCGTGATTCCTTGAGTGATTTGGCTTAATTCTGATTGCAAAAGATTCCTGGAAGGGTCAGGAATGTGTTTGGATCGAAGGAGAGGTTTGAATGATGCTGCAAAGTCGTTTTCAGTTTGTGAATTTTCTCTTGAAAATTTGAAATTTGTTTGGCCGTTTCTCAGTGTTCTAGGTCGTGTAATGTATTGGGAAAGCTTGCATATGTATCCTTGAATGAGAATCAAACAATATAATGCACCTTTAACCCTTGCACTTATGTTTGAGATTTTGCCATAAACTCCATTAAAGCAACTTACCATTCTTGTCAAAATTTGAATTTTTATGCTTGGAATAGGCCTTGCACGAATTTGGAAGGTGTTTCAAGGTGTATCAAAGCTATTCAACACAAAATATATCCCTTAATTAATTTTCTTGATTTTTATTTGAATTTTAAAGATTTAAAATGAATTAAATCAAATAAAATTAAATAAAAATAGAAAAATCAATTTTTAATCTTGAAATAAATTGTGGGACACGTGGGAGGCATGGCCAAGCTGAATCAAGTGGAAAAAGTGGGACCCTTTTTGTCAAAAATGAAATTTCAAGGATAGTTGACTTTGGCCATTTCACAAAACTTTCCCAACTTCTCCAATGCATATCTTGCTCAATTTTGAAGCTATGAACATGTTCTTGGACATTTTGGAAAGGTCTTGAAGTCCTCTAACCAATGTATTTATTCCCATGTCATTTTTATTTACCAATCTCAAGTTATGGTCTTTGACTTAAAGTGCCTTTTTGTTGACTTTTGAAAATGACCTATAATGTTGAAATTGATAACTTTTTGTGAGAGCATTTCTTGGACTTGGAGTGTGAAGATGATTTGTAGGAAATGTCATCCTCTTCAAGATGAGCATTGGATGGGATTTTTCTGATGAACCATGAAAAAGTTATGCCTTGGTCAAGTTACAGTTGACTTTTCAGCTGTCCAAAAATGGAAACTTTTGCATCTTGATGATTTTTGAGCCATTCTTGTGGAATCATGATCAAGATTTGATCCAATGATGATTGTGGCTTCAAAATAAGATGTTGACCAAAAATTTTGACTTTTGACTGCCAAATGACCATTTTGCCCCTGTAGTTGATTGTGAGGCAATTAGGGTTTTTGACTGTGCAACTTGACCTTGTGAGCCTTGAAACTTGACATGTAGGTGCTTGACAATGTATATGAGCATATGGGACTTGATTGAGCCCTTGAAAACCTCAACTTCCTTGCAGGAACCAAACCCCTAATTTTGACTGGCTTAGGAGGATGGTTTGACTGTGCAACCCTTGAGTAGACTTGAGCAAATTGAGATGATGCTTGTCAAAACTTTAAAGAATATGGGAGGGCAAATTTTGGGGTACAACAGTTGCCCCTGTTTAATCTTCTTAGACCTGAGGATGTAGATTGGCTTGTGTGCCTTTCGTGATCCGAATGTGGAAGATGATTGAACACTAGAGTGCCCAGAAATTTGCACTCGCATAGTAGAGTACCAGCAGTGTGATGTCGGGAATGGGCTTACAGATGCCATTTGGAGAGATGGTGGATGAGAGGATGGGCTTATAGATGCCATCTGGAAGTGTGACAGAACCTTGTCGGGAATGGGCTTATAGATGCCATTTGGAACTGTAATGGATAGTTGAATCTGAATAAGAAATAGAATAGCTTCCGTGTCTGGGGCATATCTAGTCTATATCTAATTGCTGACGTCTGAATGAGTAGTAGAATGACCGCCGGGTCTGGGGTATATCCATACTGCATCTGAATGAGTGGCAGAATGTCATCCGAATCTGGATCGTATCTGGACTGAACAATAGAATAGCATCCGGGATGGAGCATCTCTAAGTTGTCTTAAGAAGTTTGAATCTGAATAAGCAATAGAATAGCGTCCGGATCTGGAGCATCTCTAGGCCATCTCCGGAGAGAAATCTGAATAAGCAGTAAAATAACATCCGGGTCAGGAGCATCTCTAAGCTATATCTGAAAGGAAATCTAAATAAGTATCAAAATGTCGCCATGTCTGGGTTGCATCTGAACTATCTCTGGACGGAATCTGGAATAAGTATCATAATGTCGCCATGCCTGGGTTGCATCTGAACTATCTCTAGAAGGAAATCTGAATAAGCAATAGAATAGCATCCGGATCTGGAGCATATCTAGGCCATCTCTGAAAGGAATCTCTGAATAAGCAATAGAATAACAGCCGGGTCCGGAGCATCTCTGAGCTATTACTGGAGAGAAAATCTGAATAAGCAAAAGAATAGCATCCGGGTCAGGAGCATCTCTAAGCTATATCTAAAAGGAAATCTGAATAAGTATCAAAATGTCGCCATGTCTGGGTCGCATCTGAACCATCTCTAGAAGGGAATCTGGAATAAGCAATAGAATAGCATCCGTGTCCGGAGCATTTTTAAGCTATCTCTAGAAGGGAGTCTGGAATAAGTATCAGAATGTAGCCATGTCTGGATCGCATTTGAACCATCTCTAGAAAGAATCTCTGAATAAACAATAGAATAGCATCCATGGTTGGAGCATCTCTAAGTTATCTCTGAAAAGAAGCCCTGAATAAGCAACAGAATAGCGTCCGGTTCTGGAGCATATCTGAACTATTTCTGAACAAGCAACTCTGAATAAGCAATAGAATAACGTCCATTTCTGGAGCATTTCTAAGCCATCTCTGAAGAGAAAATCTGAATAAGCAAAAGAATAGCGTCCATCTCTAGAGCATTTCCCAGCTATATCTGAAAGGAAACTCTTGAATAAGCAAAAGAATAACGTCCATCTCTGGAGAATTTCTAAGCCATCTCTGAAGAGAAAATCTGAATAAGCAAAAGAATAGCATCCATATCTGGAGCATTTCCCAGCTATATCTGAAAGGAAACTCTTGAATAAGCAAAAGAATAACGTCCATCTCTGGAGCATTTCCCAGCCATATCTGAAAGGAAACTCTTGAATAAGAAAAAGAATAATGTCCATCTCTGGAGCATTTCTAAGCCATCTCTGAAGAGAAAATATGAATAAGCAAAAGAATAGAACCCATATCTGGAGCATCTCTAGGCCATCTCTGAAAGGAATCTCTGAATAAGCAAAAGAATAACATCCATGTCTGGAGCATTTCCCAGCTATCTCTTTAATCTCTTTAATGTAGATATGCCCTGGATGGATACAGGTGTCGAATCTACTCACAGATATGCCCTGGCTGAATACAGGAATTGAATATGGAATTGCGACAGTTGATAGTAATCATCTTTGGGATTGACCTTTTTCCTGAAAAGGCGAAACATCAGTTGTATGCAATGTCATGATGTATGAAATGCATGATGTCATGATGTCCCAAAATAAATGAGATAGTGTGTTATGATGCGTATATGCATATGTCATGATGTATGTCAATGTGATATTTATGAATGCATTTTCGTCTAGGAAAATAAATCCTTGACGAATGCCGGGAAGCTGAATCCTGGGCTGATGTTTGAAGAGTAGAGTTCTTCATTTCCGCTGGGGATGATGGTTGCAAGAATAAACCGGTAGGAAAAGATTACTCCATTGGGGAAAAAACTTGTTGGATAGATTACTCTGCGGGGAATTGCTCTGTGGGAAGAGATACTTCGCTGAGATTTAATGATAACTCTGCTGGGGATACCGTTGATATGTTCTGTTGGGGAATTTTGATGAACTCCGCTGGGGGATAGGAAGAACTTTGCCGAGGACGATCCTTCTGTGGCAATTAGCTAAGGATAACCCAGTTATAAGCCCTGGTGAGGAATAACCTTTGAATAAAGTCGGGGAGATGCGTTCGTACTCTGCAGGGGATAAGCTTCCAGAATCTACTGGGGATAAGCTTCCAGAGTCTACTGGGGAGGTTGATTCAACTTTCCTGGGGAAACTTTGGACTGCACTGGGGAAGTGGCTCCACTGGGATGTCTGGTGTTCTGCCGGGGAACAATCTTATATTAAGACTGCCAGGGACGCTTGCTTAGGAATATTTTCATACTCCGCTGGGGAATATTGAGATCTTCTGGGGATATCCAACTTCCTTAAGGCTGATAGTAGACTAACTCTGCTTGGGGAGAGTGTTGCTGACTTGCTGGAGATACAGTGCCTTGTTAGGGCTGCTGGGAGATCAACTCTGCTCGGGGGAGAGTATGGCTGAATCTGGTCTTACTCTTAGGGAGTGGAGGTATCTTGGTTACGTTCTTCAGTCGAGCCTGCCTTGGTACCTTGGTGGACAGAGCAACTAGATTGCTTGGACAACTCATTATTGCCCCTGTTTCTGATGTGAGAGAAGAAGATACCTTGTGAGGTGTTAGACGACTGCCGATTCGACAAATCTTCTTTTGGTAGGCGAGTAACGAGATGACGGGACATAGTCGTACGCTTTTGATCCCTAATTTTTGCCTGGACCGCCCTTTCGGGTTTTCAGTCCACCGGGATACCCATTTTTGCCCAAGCCGCCTTTTCAGGTTTTCGACTTGCCGGGTGTACAGATTTTTTCATTTTATCCCTTATTTTTGCCCGAACCCTTTTGATTCGCCGAGAAGCCCTTATTTTTGCCTAGGTGTGTCAGCCTAGCGGGTCTTTGATTATGCGCATTATTTTTTCGACTATGTCCGCGCTCTCATGATGTAGGGGGTGCCCCTGTTGTTGTATTGCCATGCCACCAGAAGATCTTCGTTTGATCGTCCAATGCCCCAAGTGACTCAGACGGAGATTTACCCCAAGCTGGTTGGCCTTTTGAGAGATTCTCTGAATCTTGACTTAACTGCCCCAGGTGATGGACAATGATCATGCCATGCCCCTTGATTGGAGGTGCTTTTGTTCATTAGACATTCGTCGTGCGAACTTCTATGCTGTTCAAACAAATAGTCATATGCAAGCAATGTTATATTAAAATGCAAAGCTCATATCTGTCTTGAAGTTTTTGAAAATGTGTTTTTCAGTAAAACAAGCAAATTTTGTAAAATGTGATGTCAACTCAGGATTTTACAGCGAGCCTTAAGGAGTCAGGATACCTTTGTAACAGTATGCTTTCGAACCAACCCATGCTTCAGCTAGGACTTTTAAGGGTTGTAACGTGGTCTGGCTCACCGGTTTAAGAAACAAAGGATAAAGGCTCAAAATTTATTTGTACCACCCGCTCCTCATGATGTTCTTCAAACCTAAACTCAGCTAATTGTGCGTTAGACCTTGTTTGAGTCTTTTCTTTGATATACCAGTGATGGTTCGGATACTGACAGTTTATTTTGAATAGGCAGTCATTTCGTTTTATGTTGAGGGTTTGTAGGACCTCTTTTTTTTATTTTATTATCCCTATTTTGCCTGAACTGTTTCTTTTGTGATTACAGTCAGCGGGATGCCCCAGTTTTGTAAGTCTCCTTCATAGGTTTTGACTTAATGGGCATTTATTATGAGGGATAATGACTGTCTGTCTTTATGATTATTTGGGACCATCACTGTCTTTTGTTTTGTGAGGACCTCTTTGGTTCTATTCGTTGTGCACTTGGATCAATTGAGAGAACTACCCTGCCCCAGGTTATGATTAAGGGTTTTAATTTTCGAAAAGAAAAACTCCTACTTCTTTGGCTCGAAGGGGTTGACGAGGGATTATCTTCCTTATAACTCCAGTGTTTAGGAATTGAAACAATGCCTGTACCTCATCAGCGGGGTCTGTTCAAAAGCATACTGTAGATTATGGTATCGTTTTCGTCATCCTCCCTCAAGAGGCTTAGAGTTCTTAATCGAGAGTTGATCATCATAAAAATATGAAAACAGTTTGCATATAGCGAATGCGAATATATTGATTCAAAACAGACATATGCGATGCATTGATAAAGTAATAAAGTTTGCTATGACAATAATTGTTTGAATAATCAAAAGAAAATTACAACTTGAAAAATCTAATGAACAAAAGTCTTCTAATTTGAACTAGTCACTTCAAGTGATGAATCTTGCAGGGATAGTAGAAGAACTCAGCCTGGCCATCTTGGGTGAATTCCACTGCTCCTTCATCAATCAGATCCTGGATCTTGTTCTTCAGAGACCAGCAGTCATTTGTGGTATGCCCCGGGCTGTCCGAATGATAAGCGCAGTGGGCGTTGGGGTTATACCTTGAAGGTGTCTTGTTGGGGTTCTTAGGAGGGTCCCTTAGAGTTACCAAATTCAACCTCAACAGATGTTGTAAAGCTTGAGACAGCGACGTGTTAATCTTGGTAAATTTCCTCCTAGGCTTGTCTGGCTTGCTCTGATCAACCCGTTGCTCTGGGCGAGGTTGCGGTTGGACCTGTGAAGTGGTAGCAATTTGGAGAGGTCCAATCTTCACCATGCCAGACTCTTGTCCTCTCGGAAGCTGATCAATGAACTGGTCCCTGACTTGGACTGTTTGCTTCATGTTGTATCTGTCTTGATGAAGCTGACTGATCATGGTCCTCAACTCTTCTTGCTCCCGAGCTAAGCCTTGGATGAGAGCCATTTGCCCCAGCATCTGGGTTCTCATTGTATCTACCTCAGCTTGCAGACGTTTCAGTCGTTCGTCCTTATCATCTTCGGGACTTTTGTTGGCCAAATTCCCCATGAGGAGTGTCCTCAACTCTTCCTGTCCCTTGGATAGGCTTAGGAAGATCTCCCTGAACTGAGTCTCTTGAGCATGAAGACCCTGGTTATCTTGTTGGGAAGCCATTGCTGAAATAAACAGCAAAAAAGGGTAAGTGACCTGCAACAAGGGTGCCTGTTATGCAATGATGTGTATGTATGCAGGCAATGTTTTCAAGGATCTCGCGGGGTAAACACGAAAATTGTTAGAATTTGAATCTGGTAGCTTGATTGAAGGAACTTCATGTTGATGAGAGTCCTTCTTCAAGAGTCAAGGCTCACCATATCCAGTGGGTTATAGCCCCTGACTCAAGTCATTAACCTTGGCTAGAGGAAAATAAATCCCCTTTGCCCCTTGCTAGACAGTTGGTTCATCATGACCTGCATTGCAAACCCTTGAGATCCTTGGAATGGATTAGTCCTTATGCAGGATGTATGCAATGGTATGATGTTATGATGTTATGCTATGCATGGAGTAATGTAGGTAAACCCTGTTATGAGCCCAGATTAAGGACTGTAAACAAACCCTGCAAGAAACTCATGTGTTAGACAACAAGCATGCAAGTAGTCAAGTTTAAGAGCACACAAGTCACACAAGACAACCCTTAGAGTTTAGGCCAGCATGAAGTTTAGGGTACTACCCTCTTGAAGTTGGTGGGCTCAAAAACCTGTCCTATCAAAAGTAACTGGGTTCTAAGGATCTCAATATCATTGGGTTGTTTTCTATGTTCATTGTTTTGATTTAGCCACTGAACTGGCGATCAAAATATTCCAAGAAAGCAACCCTCAATGAGTGTAGTATCGAGAATCAACCAACTTCGGACTGCACCAAAGTCAGTCATTTCACTACCCCTAAAGAAGTCAGGATGGTTCAAGTAAGGTTCCTAAGGTCAGTTGATGCTTCACGACACCATGCGGCGGCCCCGTACTCTCCTTGACTTGACTCAAGGGTTACCGGTACTCACCAAAGTGCCACATCAATGTAGCAAACTGCTTCAACCGTGTCAGTATACCCCGTACAGTTCCCTCACAGTTTGTTGCTACTTTCTAAGAGGGTATCCCCCAGATCCAGGTTAGGATCTATGAAACTCCCAAAACAGGCCCACAATATTAAAGCAAACAGATCAAGCAATTGAAAACATGATGATGAACTATTCCTAAGGTACACCCCACTTATTATTATCCCCAGCAGAGTCGCCAGTTCTGTGATCGGTGGAAATAGAACTGACTGTTTAAAGCTGGATAGCGTATGTCGCGAAAGCAAGAGTCGCCACCGTCTTTTATTTTCTCCAACATGGACAGGACAAAAGCATAGCAAAATTCCTTATGAGATTGTTTCTCGGTTCGGGAGGTAGATTTATATAAAGGGAAGGTGTTAGCACCCTTTCTATCCATGGTTATCCACGGGCTCTTAGGTACTTGCTCTTATGTTTTCAAAATGTTTGCTTTTCAAATGTGTGTGGGTTTTGAAAAAGTTCGTTTAGAAAACTTCTAAGTAACTCTTGTATCAATCCTCAAGAGTGTATGAAGTGTTTTGTTTGAAAACTTTTTGAAAGTGTGGGGTGCGAAAAGTTATTTTTGTTTGTTTTTGAAAAGAGCAAGTACCCATGATTCATCTACCTACCCTAAGGAATTAGGCTGTGTAAAAGTCCTTAAGGTAGTGCCATCCCACCATTGAGAGGTAGGTAGCACCACCGTTGGAGGTGTTCGGGTCAATTCGATTGTAGGGACAGTGTGGTCACCGAAGCAATGGTAGGACATCTTAGTGGTAACCCTAATGTCCTAGATCCTTTGTATCCGAGGCAACCGTTTCGAGGCGAACGAATCTTTAGACAAAAGGGCGACCTCTAAGACACCCTATACTTGATGACCACGTTTCAAAGGCAACGAGTGAGGCGTACCCTAGAAGTGGTGTGTGCATTGCGTGTTGTATTCAGTTAATGTTTTGTCTTTGTAATTAGTGAGCTACGAGTTGTTTTTCTTTACATACATTCTTTCATGCAAGTTTAGCAGTTAAGGGGTGCGGAAAGTAAATTGCGGAAACATAAATCCTACACTATTACAAGGCGCGGGTCCATACATCGCCAAAAAATACAAAGACCCGTTTTTGGTAAATAAGTACGGAAAGTAAATAAAAACAGTAAAAATCCTAATTACTATTACATCCGGAGGCAGTTACATAATAATCAGAAATAAGGAATTAAAACTGAAACGCGCGCGAAAGAAAGAATCGGGAATGTTCTAAGGGTGTTGACCCTTTTTAGAAAAGAAATTGATTTTTTTTGGCTTTTTGCAATTAAAATGAAATTAAAACTAACTAATGACTAATTAATTAATTTAATTAAAAGAAAATATAATTTTTGTGTTTTTTATGTTTTTATGAAATAAAATAAAAGAATTAAAATTCTAAGTTAACCTAATTATAAATTATTTTAATTGTTAAAAGAAAAATCAAAATTGCCTAATTAAACTATTTCAATTAATGTTTATTTACAAAATAAAATGAAATTAATAATGTTAATAAATGTTAATTCTATTTTTTTGATTTTTTATGAAAATATTAGTTGGTTGATTATGTTAATAAGAAATAAAATAAAAAGGTTAGAAATTAAATTAGAAAATAAAAAGTGAAAAGAAAATAATAAACCAATGGAAGGGGGTATTGGGCCAAGAAGGAGGGTGCATGGTTGGAATTATGGCCCATTGAAGCTTCAGCCACGTTGACTTTTCCTGGTGGCCTACGCATGCGCTGACTCCAGAGTACCATGGTCCTCATGTTTGGCCCTTGGATCTGCATTGATGGACGCTTGGCAGGAAGAGATGTGAGGCTTATGGTGCGCCTCAGTTTGGAATCTGCACAGGAAAGCACTTGGAAAAATAACATGAGAATTATAGGGGGACCTGGGAATCGAACCCAGGTCCCAGTGGTGAACCAACACATCACCAACCACTCCACCACTTATGCGCGTTTGTAAGTGAAATAGAAAAGAAATATTAAATAAAACAAATGCGTTATATGCTGGAAATAAGAAAAAGCGCGCGCCCAGTTTGAACTGACCACTCACACGCTGCCACGACCTTCGTCTTCATCGTTCCTGCAAAATATAAAAACACATAGCGGGGGTTTTAAACCCCCACAAAACGCAAGCCTGTAAAAAATAGTGATTAGACGCTCATTGAATATAAATTAGGCGCGATATGTCCATTCAATCCGTCTTGAGCTTATGAGTTTGACTGTATGTGTTTGGAGGATTAATTTTGCACTATGTGAGAAACCCCAAATTTCAAGTTCTGAAAACCTAGAAATCAACAATGGCACTTTGCGTTTTACAACATCATAATCAAATTAAAGTACACAGAAAGCTTTGTAATAATGTCAGCAATGCATAACCATGATCAAAATGGATTAATGAGGCATAAAAATGGAATTTCGATTCTCAAAATTTGGACAAACCGTGTGACTTGTGTAGCGTGATTCCTTGAGTGATTTGGCTTAATTCTGATTGCAAAAGATTCCTGGAAGGGTCAGGAATGTGTTTGGATCGAAGGAGAGGTTTGAATGATGTTGCAAAGTCGTTTTCAGTTTGTGAATTTTCTCTTGAAAATTTGAAATTTGTTTGGCCGTTTCTCAGTGTTCTAGGTCGTGTAATGTATTGGGAAAGCTTGCATATGTATCCTTGAATGAGAATCAAACAATATAATGCACCTTTAACCCTTGCACTTATGTTTGAGATTTTGCCATAAACTCCATTAAAGCAACTTACCATTCTTGTCAAAATTTGAATTTTTATGCTTGGAATAGGCCTTGCACGAATTTGGAAGGTGTTTCAAGGTGTATCAAAGCTATTCAACACAAAATATATCCCTTAATTAATTTTCTTGATTTTTATTTGAATTTTAAAGATTTAAAATGAATTAAATCAAATAAAATTAAATAAAAATAGAAAAATCAATTTTTAATCTTGAAATAAATTGTGGGACACGTGGGAGGCATGGCCAAGCTGAATCAAGTGGAAAAAGTGGGACCCTTTTTGTCAAAAATGAAATTTCAAGGATAGTTGACTTTGGCCATTTCACAAAACTTTCCCAACTTCTCCAATGCATATCTTGCTCAATTTTGAAGCTATGAACATGTTCTTGGACATTTTGGAAAGGTCTTGAAGTCCTTTAACCAATGTCTTTGGTCTCATGTCATTTTGATTTACCAATCTCAAGTTATGGTCTTTGATTTAAAGTGCCTTTTTGTTGACTTTTGAAAATGACCTATAATGTTGAAATTGATAACTTTTTGTGAGAGCATTTCTTGGACTTGGAGTGTGCAGATGAGTTGTAGGAAATGTCCTCCTATTCAAGATGAGCATTGGATGGGATTTTTCTGATGAACCATGAAAAAGTTATGCCTTGGTCAAGTTACAGTTGACTTTTCAACTGTCCAAAAATGGAAATTTTTGCATCTTGATGATTTTTGAGCCATTCTTGTGGAATCATGATCAAGATTTGATCCAATGATGATTGTGGCTTCAAAATAAGATGTTGACCAAAAATTTTGACTTTTGACTGCCAAATGACCATTTTGCCCCTATAGTTGATTGTGAGGCAATTAGGGTTTTTGACTGTGCAACTTGACCTTGTGAGCCTTAAAACTTGACATGTAGGTGCTTGACAATGTATATGAGCATATGGGACTTGATTGAGCCCTTGAAAACCTCAACTTCCTTGTAGGAACCAAAACCCTAATTTTGACTGGCTTAGGAGGATGGTTTGACTGTGCAACCCTTGAGTAGACTTGAGCAAATTGAGATGATGCTTGTCAAAACTTTAAAGAATATGGGAGGGCAAATTTTGGGGTACAACAGTAAGGGATAAGGTTAGGGTGTTTGGTGTCCCATTCCCCTTTTATCTGACTGATGACCAAAGCTGAATCTCCAAATACATTTAACGATTTGATCCCCAAGTCTATGGCAGCTCTGAGACCAAAGATGTACGCTCTGTATTCCGCCATGTTGTTTGTACAATTGAAGCAAAGTCTGGAAGTAAAGGGAATATGACAACCTTCTAGAGATATGAGTACATCACCAATACCATTGTTGAGTGCGTTAGACACCCCATCAAAGAACAGGGTCCATCGGGATCCTTGTTCAGGTCTGTCATATGGCCTGAATTCGTCACAGTTGTCTAATGTCATGATGTCTTCATCCGGAAATTCGAATTTCATGGACTGGTAGTTTTCTACAACTTGGTGAGCGAGGTGATCAGCTAATACACTACCCTTTATAGCTTTCTGGGTAGTATAATGTATGTCATATTCTGTCAGGATCATTTGCCATCTTGCTATTCTCCCAAAAAGAGCAGGATTCTCGAAGATGTATTTTATCAGATCCATCTTAGATAGCAATAAGGTAGTCTGAGTCAGCATATACTGTCTTAGCTGGCGAGCAGCCCATGCCAGAGCGCAACAAGTTTTCTCGAGCAGTGAATATCTGGTTTCACAGTCGGTAAACTTTTTGCTCAGGTAGTAAATAGCGTGCTCTTTTCGGCCAGACTCGTCATGCTGCCCTAATACACACCCCATTGAGTTTTCTAAAACAGTCAGATATATGATCAACGGTCTTCCCTCGACTGGTGGCATCAATACAGGAGGCTATTGTAAGTACTATTTGATTTTGTCAAAATCAACCTAGCATTCATCATTCCATTTGACTACTTGATCTTTCTTCAATAGTTTGAAGATTGGCTCACAAGTAGTTGTTATATGAGAAATGAATCTGGAAATATAGTTCAAACGTCCCAAGAACCCCCTGACTTCCTTCTCAGTACGAGGAGCAGGAATCTCTTGTATTGCTTTTACCTTGGCGGGATCTACTTCAATACCTTTATTGCTGACGATAAAGCCTAGGAGTTTACCATACCGTACCCCAAATGTGCATTTGTTTGGATTCAACCTCAGCTTGTACTTCTCTAGTCTCTCAAACAGCTTTCGTAAGTGATCAAGATGCTCTTCTTCTATTTCTGATCTGGCTATCATATCATCCACATAGACTTCTATTTCATGATGTATCATGTCGTGAAATAAAGCTACCATGGCACGCTGATAGGTTTCCCCAGCGTTCTTCAGTCCGAATGGCATTACCTTGTAGCAGAATGTGCCCCACTGTGTGACAAATGTTGTTTTCTCCATGTCCTCAGGTTCCATTTTGATTTGGTTGTAACCTGAGAATCTGTCCATGAAGGAAAACAATTTGTGTTGTACCGTATTGTCAACTAGGATATCAATGTGGGGGAGTGGAAAGTCATCCTTAGGGCTTGCCCTATTCAAATCTCGGTAGTCCACACACATTCGCACTTTTCCGTCCTTTTTGGGCACGGGAACAACATTGGCAACCCATTGGGGGTAAGAGGTCATAGCCAAGAATCCAGCGTTGAATTGCTTCATGGCCTCTGCTTTAATCTTTTCTGACATATCAGGCCTCATGCGACGAACCTTTTTCTTTACTGGCGGACAATCCTCTCTTGTAGGCAGACAATGTACCACAATATCTTCATCAAGTCCTGGCATGTCTTCACATGACCAGGAAAAGACTTCGACATAATCTTCAAACAACTGAATCAGACGCTTCTTGACACTGGGTTCCAGATTGGCACCCACTTTGACCTCTTTTTTATCTTCTTCGGTACCTAGGTTGATCGTATCCATGGATTCCTCGTGAAGTTAAATGGTTCTTTCTTCTTACTGTAATAGTCTGGAAAGTTCCCCTGGTACTTCACAATCTTCCTCACCTTCGTCTTTGGCTTTGTAGATCAGATTCTCAGAGTCACAAAAGGCCATAGCAGTATCGTTACCCATGGGATCCAGAATGGATATATACCTGCATTGTGAGTGTGGGTGTGTGTAAGGGTATAGCTATCTTTGAAAATAAGTAAAATGTAAGAGAAAAATAATGAGCACAAAAGTTTGAATGTGAAAACGTCCATGATTCATTGATGTCATATGAAAAGTGAGATAATAACCCTTACAAATGGACAATTGTGCCTCGGGTAAGACACAAGGTTTTAAGAGTGGGAATTGTTTTGAATATTACAGATCCAACAAAATGTAAAGATAAATTATTGAGGGATGAAAGTGATTGGGATGAAGTCTCTGGCCTCCCAATTGCTGAGCCCTCCATTGACATTCGGAAAGATCCATTCCTGCAAGTTGCAGCCATCTTCACCATCTTCTACCGCGTTGAACTCACGGTGGCTGATCTTCAAGGGTGGCCCTCCAGCACGGGTACGGCGTACAACCTTTTGAGCACTTGAAGTGAAACCTAAGCCAAACTTGTCAGATTTATACGGGATATCTGGGAGTTGTCCCCAGATAGTGCATCCACTTTCTTCCACCACTGCTTTGACATCCTTCAGAGATGACATTTGGAATGGAGGCCTTGTAATCTTGGGAGTAGCCTTAGTCACTGACACCTCTTGGGGGACCTCATCAAAGTGTTGAAATGGAGTTTCAATGAATTCTCCGTCCAATTCCATGTATCTGAAGGAATTGAGATGGTTGATCACGTATTCTTCCTCTCCATGTATGGTGATAATCTTCCCTTGAACCGGATACTTCAGCATCTGGTACAGTGTAGAGGTAACAGCGCCAGCATTATGGATCCATGGCCGGCCTAGCAAGCAGGAGTATAAAGGGAGGATGTCCATCACATAAAAAGTTGAATCGAAGGTTTGGGTTCCAACATTTATGAGAATGTCCACCTTCCCATGTACCATCCTCTTCGAGCCATCAAAAGCTCTTACCACTATGTTGCTCGGCTTCAAAGTCAACCCCTCACAGTCAAGTCTGTCAAGAGCTTTTTTGGGTAATACATTCAGGGATGAACCAGTATCCACCAAAACTTGTTCCAGAGTGGTGCCCCTATATTCCACTGAGACATGCAACGCCTCATTATGCTTTCTTCCCCTCGGCGTCAGATCAGCATCTGAAAAACCTAAACCATTGTCCGCAGTTAGGCTGGCCACGCAGTCTTGAAATTGATCAGTAGATATCTCTTGCGGTACATAGGTTGTTTTTAAGAACTTCACCAAGGCTTTTGCATGCGCCTCGGAACACAGTAGTAATGCAAGCATGGAGATTTTAGAGGGAGTTTGCCCCAATTATTCAACTACATCGTAGTCGCTTTTCTTTATAATTTTTAAGATCTCCTCCATTTCCTTCTTGGAGGTCTCAGGGATAGTCAATGACTGAGCCTTCGTCCGGACAGGCTCAACCATAGCACGTTTTACTCGAGCCTCGGTTAACTCGGCAGCAGGAGTGTCAGTAAGAATGATTACAGGGGTTGTAACAGCTTTGTCAATTGGAGTACTTGTAGAGATGATTATGGGTGTAGGAGCAACCTTTGGAGCAGCCACAGGGATAATTACTGGTCCAGAAACTGCTTTTGGGGGAGCAATTTCTGGAGAAAAGATCCTACCACTTCGGGTAATTTTGCTAGTTCTGGCAATGTTACTGACGTCGGAGTCTTCTTTCTTGAAATTTATCTCTTTGGCGGTCGGCCAATCTTGCTTAATACCATGATAATAGACATCCCATCCATAATTCCATGGTATGGTTTTGTCTGATGTATATGGGACTGGCCCAAGCATTATGATTATTAGAGGATCTGCTTTCAGAACTGATGTAATTCTAACGGGTCTTTTAGTGGAGACCCTGGAAGAATTGGCGGAAATGGTAATGGTAGAAACATCTTCAACAGGAATAGGTGGAACATGAGTCTTCTTAAACAAAATATATTTGTTATCTATCAGTCATTGAATGCCTGCCTTTAACAAAGGACATCTAGTTGGTGAGGATAAGCAGAGATGGCAAACTTTATTACAACCCGGGAAAACACCGGCTTTCAACAAGTTTATCTTAATAGTCGAAAGTGGGGTCATGGACTCGTCAATTGAGGTAACAAACAAATCTTCTTCAAGGGCATTGGTATTGTGGCCATGTCTGGGCATAGGAGCAGAAATGACATTTGGATTCTCGGGCGCATCAAACTCAATTACTTTTGCTTCAATGAGGTCTTGTATTTTGTTCTTCAAGGCCCAACAGTTATTAGTATTGTGACCAGGACTTTCAGAGTGATATGCGCAACAGGCATTGGGATGATAATGAGGGGATGCTGTGTTGGGGTTTTTCAGAGCTTCTTTCAAGGTTGCCAGGTTGGATCTCAGTAGATGAGGTAATACTTGAGACAGAGTCATGTTAATTCTGGTAAATTGTCTGACTGGCCTTTCTACCCTTGGTTGATTATTTCTTTGTTGATCAGATGTAGGCTTTGGGATCATAACAGCCCCCACCATTGGTCGGTGTTTGGCCCTATCTTGGTTTCTTTACGGATATACAGCAGCTACCTCTTTCTTCCCAATGAAAGGCTTCCTTACAGCTGTAGAAGAAGATGTGTCTTTCTGGATTTTTCCATTCTTAATACCGACTTCTATCCTCTCTCCGGTTAATATTAGTTCAGCAAACCCTGCAGATGAACTTCCTATCAAATGATTGGAGAAGGGACCAGATAAGGTACCTAAGAACATGTCTACCAATTCTCTCTCAGACAGAGGGGGTTGAACTCTTCCATCCAAATCTCTCCCTTTTTGTGCATAGTCCTTGAAACCTTTATTGGACACCATGGCCATACTATGGAGTTGAGTACGGGTAGGCGCCAAATCAGCATTGTACTGGTATTGCTTGTAGAAAGCTGCAGCAAGATCTTCCCAATTGTGAACATTAGCCCTTTCTAGTTGGTAGGACCAGTCAAGTTGAGTCCCGGACAAACTGTCTTGGAAGAAGTGCACCCATAAGTCTTTATCAGTGGTATGGGGTTGAATTTTCCTCACATATGATCGGAGATGCATTTTAGGGCATGACACTCCATCATATTTGGCAAATATAGGCACTTTGAATTTCGGAGGAATCACGATCCCTGACACTAGTCCCAATTCCTCAAAGTCCAAACCTGGTACCTTTTGGATTTCCATCGCGCTCAACCGCTCTTCAAGATGTTTATACTTATCATCAACTGGAGGGTAATGTTCCTCAGAGTAGTCCTCTTCTTCTTCCTCTTCTTCTGATTCTGACGGGACAACTATTTCCTTGCCTTTCCCCTCTCCTTCACCGAATGTTATTGTAAAGTCCAAAGTCCTTCTTGTCTTCCCATGAAATATTCTTCCCATTTTTAAGACTCTGGTCACCTTCTTTGTTTTCTTCTTCCTCTCTTCAGCCAGCAAAGTCTTCAACTCTTCTTGCCCCTTGGCTAGGGTTACGAGCAACTGCTAAAACTGCGTATTTTGAGCTTGGAGATCTTTCACTATTTGCTCGAGATCCATCTTACTGAAATAAACAGTAGAGAGATGAGGAGACTTGTTGCAAAAGACTTGTTTATGTTATGATGAATGGTATATGCATATGCAATGTTTTCAAGGATTTCAAAGATTCAGATTTGTTTTAGACAAAAAATAAACACACGTTATATTAATAAGATAAAGTTTGAGTACATCAATGCCCCTCGGGCAAAATAATACAAAACTCTAAGATAGAAAAGTAGTGTGCATCCTCTTTGGTGCAATGTAGGCATTCGGATTCTGCTCCTCATGAAGTAGCCTAGTGAGTTCCAAAACCTTCTTCTCACTTGTGTAGAATTGGGCTTCGAAAGTATCTCGCTTTACTTTGAGTTGTATCCAATCCCTTTGGAGGTCTTCAAGAGATGTGGGCATGTCAGGATGTAGGATAGTGTATGAAACATCTCCTTCCTTAACAGGCTCAATGATTACCGGGAGAATGGAGGGGTAAGGCATCATAAGACTCTGAGCGCGAGTTCGTACCCATTTGAGGTAAGGCTCAAGAGGGATGGAATTTTTGTGTCCCAAAGTCTTGCTATCAACCTTGTTTAGAATCCTCCAAGCTCGGATAAATCTCTAGCGAAGACCTTGATTGTCGTTGTCGTAGTCAAATACCAAACCTTGAATCAGCATCTCGTGCGGGCCATCCCTTCAGGCATAACCAAACTGCGTTAAGGCTAAGAATGGGTTGTAGGTGATTCCTCCCCTAATGCCGAGTAAAGGGACATTAGGAAATTCTCCATAACGGTTGACAATGATAACATTTTCTTTGGAGCGGGAGCACCAATGAATGTCTGAATGTTTGAGCATCATCAACCTTTGTGACCACCTTGAACCTTGCTCATTCTTTAAGATTGATTGGGGAAGATGAGAAATAAACCATCTTGCCAAGAGAGGAGTGCAACACATAAGTACACCTCTTTTCCTCATTGTGCGAGTGTGAAAAAAGTGTAGGATATCCCCTAGTAATGTAGGCACCGGGTTGCGTGATATGAAGATTCTGACGGTGTTCACATCTATGAGTTGGTCAGGATTTGGAAACAAAACCATCCCATAGATAAGGAGAGCCACAATTTCCTCAAAGGCTTGCAAGTCTAAGGAATTCCAACAACTTTGGGCTTTCTCAAACAGGAACTTTGCTAAGAAACCTTTGACACCACTCCTTGTTTCCCAATGAGTTGTGACATCAGAGGAGTGCAAGTGTAGAGCTTGAGCAATCTCTTTTGGCTTTGGATCTCTTTCTGTACCGTTGAAAGGTAGTTGATTGAGAATGGGAATCCTCAAGAGTTGGGAGAATTCTTCCAAAGTAGGCACAGGTTGATAGTCGGGAAATGTGAAGCAATGGTGCAAAGGGTCAAAGAACTGAAAGAGCACCTTCATCATATCTTCATCTGTGTTGGAGGTGACCAAGTTGAGTAGACGACCATGTCTCTCGGTGAATGGAGAATTTTCAGGAATCCTTGAAGCTAGCTCCTTAAGCTGTGGAGGGATTCTCACAAGGTTGACTTGAATAGTTTTCCTGCGAAGTGAGTCCATATCATACAAAACAAGAACAAAGATGAATCCAAAAATCCTTGAAATGGTTAGTGGATGTATATGATGTTCATGATATCCATGATGTTATGTACAAGTATGCATATACAAACAAAGCAAACAAGTCCTAGGTTTAGGCTTGCATGGATTTTTATAGGTAAGTACCCTCTTGAAGTTTAGTTGGCTTAAACCTGTCATAGCAATAGTAACCGGGTTCTAAGGAGCTCAATATCACTGGATTGTTTCCTTGGTCATTGTTTTAGCTCAAGCCTCTTTAATGGCAACCAAAATATCCCAAGAAACCAAACCTCAATGAGTGTAGTATCAAGTATCTACCAACTTCAGACTGCACTAAAGCCGGTCATCTCACTACATCCTAAAGGCCAAGTTGGTCAAGTAAAGGTTCTAGAAGTTCATTAGTGCTTCATGACATCACTCAACGGCCCTATATTCTCTTTGATTAACTCAAAGGCTACCGATACCCACAAATATGTCGCACTAACATAGCTATTGCTTAGACCATGTTGGTATACCCCGCACAGTTTCCACAATGTATTGCTACTTACCTATAATGTATCCCAAATTCGGGTAGAGGATTCAAACCCAAACAAAGAACCATAATGTAAAGCAAACAAGTCAAACAATGTAAGCAAGTAAATGTGATCTAATCCCTAAGGTAACCCCACTTTTAGAATTTTCCCCAGCAAAGTCGCCAGTTCTGTGATACGGTGGGAGAACTGACTTGAAGGTATTGCGTTTTATCGCAAATGTTGCGGTTAGCAAGAGTCGCCACCGACTTTTCTTTTATCCAAAGAGGAAAGGTAAAAAAGCACAGTAAAGACCTTTGAGATTGTTTCTTGAGTTCGGGGAGTAGATTATTAAAAGGGAAGGTATTAGCACCCTTTTCATTCATGATTTTCCATGGGCTCTTAGTTACTTGCTAGATCACTTGCTTTTGTTTGAAATTATGCTTTGTGTGGTTTTGAAAGTATTTTTGTAAAAAGAGGCCATTGTTTAGGCAATCTTTGTAATGATTCTCGTTCTTAAGAATGTATACAAAGATGTTGATCTTTTTTGAAAATGTTTTCAATTTTGTAAGATGTTTGGAAATGTGTGTTTGTTTTGAGAATTGCAAGGATATTTGTTTTGAAATGGAGCAAGTAACTAAACATAATCTACCTACTCAAATGTCTTCCTTGTTCATTTTCTTTTCCTTTGATATTGTGGTCTTACCATTGATTTGGTAAGAAACCCTATCTTTGGATGTAAACGGGACGGACGTGGGTCATCGTATAGCTATGATTAGCAATGTTGCAAAGTATCTTAGCATTTTTGAGGGACTAAGATCATTTTTGTAAGGCAACTTTGAATAGCGTCATCGAGTGACTATGATCTTGTACTTGTTTGTTTTGCTAAGATACTTTACATGCATAATGTGGCCATTTTTGTATAAGGGAACCAAGTGAGATAACCCTAGGGGTGTTTAGTGTGCAAGTGTACCATTTTCATGCTTGATTTTGTCTTGGATTAGGGTTTTCTATTTGGTTTATTTTATCTTGCCATACAAACCCTAATTACTAGCATGTTATATAAAAGCGATAAATTGCGAAATTTAAATGTCCTACGTTATTACAACATTTGTGGGAGGGGGGTATACAATTTATAACTGGGGATTGCAATAATATAAACCTAATTAATCTATTACAACTAAATTGAATATGTACAAATATTGGAATAAATAATATACAAGATAAATTAAATATGCAAAGATATATGAATGTATAGAAGATTTTGTTTGGTTTTTTTTATTTGGAAAAAGTTTTAACCTAAACCTAATAAATAAATCAAGATTAAACTCAAATTAATTAGGAAAGGAAATTATTTTTTAGAAAAGATTTTGATTAAACCCTAGTTCTATTTTATCAAAAGGAAATAAATTTCTTTAGGAAAAGGTAAATATTTTTATATTTTTATCTTGAAAATAAAATATGGCATCATGAAATATTTTTGGTCTTTTTATGTTAAAAATAATATGCTTAATGAGTGTGAAGAAAGATAAATAAATACTAAACTAATTTTAAATTAATTTACAAAGTTATTTAATAAAATAGATAATATTTATAACTAAAGAAAATATTTTTTATTGGGAAAAATGAAATAAAATAAGTCAAAATAAAATTATCATTTTTATATTTTTTTGTGATTTTTAATATTAAGAAAATATATTTAATAAAATAAAATGAAAGGTAAAATAAATAAATAAAATTAATATGGGCCAGGGGTGTTGCAACCAAATAAGAGGCAGAAGGTTAGCAAAAAAAACACAAAGCTCAACAATCAGAAGCCCGCCCCGCAAGCTTGCAAAAAGAATGGAAAAAATGAGAAAAATTGCAAAAGACAGTGCCAAGGCTCGAACCCATGACCTATGGCATTTTTGCGCGCTGCCTTACCACTAGGGTGGTTGTACATCCGTTTATAGAAACACAAAGATAAATATATATATATTAGAAAACGCCCCCTGATGGCAACTTCATCTTCAACCTTGAGCCATGGTCGGACCACCTGTATCTCTCTCATTTCTCCATAAAAATGGAAAATTCAAACATGAAAGTGATAGTATTTCTTCCCACGATTTCAACCATATAGTTCATGTAAACTAAAAGTCAAAGATCAAAGTTAATTTTACTGGCCCTAATTTGAAACCTAATTTTTACAGAAATTTCAAATCCAAAATTCTCTATACACAATGAATATAAATGAAATCTATGAACATGGTTGGCTTTAGTGCAAGGATATCTACATTTTGTTTTCACAAATCAAGACCAAAGGATGCTTATATGAAGAGATAGAAGTTTGAGTTTTTACCTCTTCCAGTTGAGATTGTGAATGGAGTTTGAGCAAGTTTTGAGAAGGCTTGAGGATCTGATTAGCTCTCTTGGACCTCCCTGAGTGTATTCCAATCCTTACTTTGTCCTGAAAGTCTCTGAATCTCCCTACTCAAGTCAACCTGCAAGCTTGAAACTTGAAAATGGTGGATGGAGGAGGAGGAGTTAAAGTTAGGGAACATGGGTATGGAACACTTAGATATGATGTATATTAAGTGTTTAGGTGGTTAAAATTCAAAATGCACGAGTGGTTCTTGAGATTGCTATGTAAGGTGCAAAACTGCAAGTTATGGCAGATTTTCAGTGGTAGAGTGATTGGGAGAGTTTCTAAGCCTTAGAAATCATGTGTTAGGTTGCAATACATTTGTGTATAAGTATAGAGAAGGTTTTTACATCAAGCTTCCCCAAGATTTCTGAGTTATAGCCTTTTGGCTCTATAATTTGCTTTTGAAGAAAAGTGAGGGGACAAGCCTCTATGTGTTTGTACAAGCCTGATATGAGTTGGTAGAGGTTCTAGACACATTTCTTTAGGTTTATAGGGTTTGTGTGTGAAGAAAGAACAAGTGCAAAGCTCAAGGAGTTAACAATTGCAAAAGTTGTGCTTTATCAAAATGGAAATGGCACCTTTGTGCCATAAATGGAATTGTAGCTTGGATAAAGGCTATAATGCTTGGATTAAAGCTCTATCAGCTGTGTAAAAATTTAATTATGGATAGAGAAACAAGTTTGAGGCCTACAAAGCAAAGATTATTCATCCTATACTTGAATTTGAATTTTGGTTCATCATGAAATGGCTTGAAATCAAAGTGAGAAATTGCCAATTTCATCTCTTCGATTCTCCCTACTCAAGAGTGATATCAAGGAGTTCTTTGACATTTTAGAAAGCTTACAATATTATCTACAACCAATCATTGAAATGATTTTGTAAATTCCCTTTGGAACTATGTGAAAAATTGTCATGAAGTTAGGTCAAAAAAACTGCCTAACTAGGGCAAATTTTCACTAAGTTATTTTAGTTCATGAGCATGTATTCACAAATTTATATCTTGAGATACAAGCATTTTTAGGAGAAATTGTGTGAATAATAAATTTATATTTCATGGAGATCTACATCTTTCATTTTGGAAACTTCCTTTGAATCATCTTGCATCATGATGAAAATTTGGCTCAAAGTTGAGAAAAAATAAGAAATTTTCTATACTTAGAAAATTTTCCAAGTTAAATTTTTTCAACTTTTTCAAAACCAAATCTTAAGTCCTTGGTTTATTGATGAACAAGTATCACATTTTGACATTTTTTGATGAATTATGATCTTTGGCACTTAATTTTGACCAAAAAGTCAAAGTTTAACTTTTCAGTATACAATTGACTTTTGATCAGTTGACTGAAAAAAATCATTTGTCAATCCATTGGATTTGTAATGTTTTGAATCATGCTATTAGGTTAAAATGATGTGATTGAACTCTTGAAATAATGATTCAAACTAATTGATCATTTGCTAGGTCAAAAATCAGAAATTACCCCTTCTCAGTCAAATACCCTAATTTTGACAATTTTGCCCTTTTGATGATTTGATCAAATTTATTGAGGAATTATGGTCCAAACTTGATCAAATGATACATATGAGTCTAAAATGTTTATGTGGATCAAAAATTATGAAGTTTGACTATATATTGACCATGGTTGACTTTTCCCCCAAAACAGCTGATTTTTAGGTCAATTGTCCAATTGACTAATCAAAAATGTGATTCAAGGCTTGAAACTTGACATGAGTAATCTTGGGGGTCCATAATGATCCTTGAAAGTCATATGAAGCATTGATAGTCCAAAAATCCTTGTGAAAACTCAAACCCTAATTTTGGTCATCAGTGCATGAGGAGGTGTCTTGAGCTGGTCAAACCCTAATGCAGTCTTGAGTCCAAGAGATATTGTGAGGAAATCCTAGATAAGTGAGAGGGAAAATTTTGGGGTACAAAAAGTATCAACCGACTTTTGGTTTACACCAAAGACGGCTATCTCACTACGTCCTAAAATCCAAGTTGGTCAATTAAGGTGCTAAGGTCAGTTGTCGCTTTATGATACCACGTGGCGGCCCCGTATTCTCCTTAATTACTCAAGGGCTACCAGTAAACACCAAAGTATCGCATCAACATAGCTACTATTTCAACTGTGTCAGTATACCTCGCACATCTTCCTCACAATTTATTGCTACTTACCTAAAAGGAATTCCCCGATCCGGGTTTAGGATCCAAACAACCCAAACAGATACCCTTAAAAATAAATCAAGAAATACAAACCAAAGAAGAAATTAAGAATGACCTAGATCCTAAGGTGAACCCCACTTTATTGTTAGTCCCCATCAGAGTCTCCAGTTCTGTGATACGGTGGCAGAACCGACTGTTATACTGGTTTGCGTTTTTTGTTTGAAAATGTTGCGGTAAGCAAGAGTAGCCACCGAATTTTATTTCATCCAACAAAGGAAAAGTAAAAAGAACAGAAAAACCTTTTTTGAGAGTTTTCTAAATACGGGGGGTAGATTATAGAAAGGGAAGGTGTTAGCATCCTTTCTATCCATGGTTTTCCATGGGCTCTTAGGTACTTGCTCATTTTGAAATTGCTTGTGCATGTTTTGAAAAGTTTTTGTTTATCTTTGTGGTAACTCTTGTATTTGTCCTCAAGAGTGTGACGAAATTGTTTTTGAAAACTGTTTTGAAAGTGTTTGTGTGAAAGAATTTTTTTTTTTAGCAAGTACTTAAGAGTTTCTACCTACTCAAAAAAGATTGTTCGTTTTCTCGTTTCCTTTAGATAATATTATCCTACTATTAAGGAGTTGGTAGCCCCATCGTTGGAGTTTTAAGGGACAATCGAATGGGACGATTTTACGGTCACAAAAGCAATGGTTAGGAAACCTTAGTAATTACCCTAGAGTCTTAAAGATCTTTCAGAGGCAACATTCGAATGGGTAATTTTTTATCTTTTGGGACTAGAGGGCGACCACTAAAATTCCCTATACTTCATGATCGTTTATCGAAGGCAACCGAAGTGGGGAAAACCCTAGTAGTGAGCATGTGCAAGTGTTTATTTTTCAGTTTCATTTATCTTGCACATTTAGGGTGTTCTACTGTTTTAATCGTTATTCTTTCCATACAAGCCTATTAGTCTAAGCAGTTAATAATAGTGGAAATTAAAGTGCGAGAATAAAAACCTAGCTATTACAAGACTTTGGGGAGGGGATTACATGACCAAACTTGGGGAATTGAAACAGTAAATGAAAGCAATAATAAACCTAAGTTAAAAGCTATTACAAACTCTGAGCAATTACAACAATTGGAAAATAAAGTGAAAATAAATAAACGCGCGAAAGTTAAGACATGAACAAATTAATAGCCTAAATAATCTAATTAATTAAAAAATATTTTTGTATTTTTTATTGATAAAAATAGTTTAAATTTGCAAGTTAAACCTAATTTTCTAATTAATTTTATTTAACAAAATAATCAATGTTGAAATAATTAAAATAATCAATTTTCAAAAATTAATTTTAATTATAAAAACCCAAATTCTATTTTTGTGATTTTTTGATTTTATGATTTTTTTATAAATAATAAGAAAAATGATTAAAAGGTCATTAAACTAAATAATGAAAATAAAATAATAAAAATCAAAAGAATTTAGAAAATGGGCCTGCTGTTGTTGTTAGCAATCTGAGGGTGTGAAGCTGAATTGTTAGGCCCAAGTTGTGTTGGCCTAGTTGGCTGCGTGTGGATTCAGTGTAGCTAGCTTTCAGGAGGTTCACCACGCACTGCCTTTGTTGGACGTTAGATCTGGACATGATGAGATCTCGTGGTATAGATCTTGGGTGCATGATAGGCGTTTGGTTGTGAGGCGCATGGAATCTGCAGTTAAACATTGAGAAAAACATTATGTAGGAGGCAGGGATCGAACCCCTGACCTCCTACACACGCGCATCCTGAAACTCTTCCTGTTTTCCACTGGGCCAATTGGCCTTTTGTTAATAACAATGAACAAAATGTAATATATTGAATAATTGGCAGTTATCATGACAAAATGTGTGCGCTATGTAAACCAGCCATCCAGCCCTTGCCACATAGTCATCTTCCCCAATGGTTGTCGTTTTAGGTATCAGCTTTTACCTACGGACTACATCCGTTACTATAGCTTATAGCAACGGATCAAGCGTCACTAAAACCCCTGTAAAAATCAAAATTCTAAAAATATGCAATATAAATTAATGGTGAGGCTATGAATCAACTCGTTTTGGTCCCCTGAACACAATGATGGCATTGGTTTGTCCCAATTATGTCTGAATCAGAAAGCCCTGATTTAAAGCTTGGAACCCTAGCAATGGTATCTTTTGATTCCTGCACTTAAAACTCAATCAAACAAACCCGAAAGCATCGAAACCTTTTGATAAACAACAATGCATGGTTAAATTTCATTGAAAACGCATGTATGCATGTAATCGAAAATCATAAAAGGTTGGAGAACCGAGTTATGGATTTTATGATTCTGAATGTTGTGGTCACTTGTGAAGTTAAGGAATTGATCAGAGGAACTCACTGAAGTTGTTTGTGATCTTGGAATGGCTTGAATCAGCATGTGGAGGAATATATGATCAGCACGTTTCTTCCAAAATTTGCAACTTTGTTCTTCAGTTTTTATGACCCAATCCTTCTTCTCTTGCTCTGGGAATGTTGTGGACATATAAGAGACTGATTTAGGTTAAAAAAATTAGACTGTATCTTCACACATTATTGAGATTTGATTTGATTTTGTTCCTTGCATTTTTTACTTCTAAAACAAGCCAAATTATGATATTTTCCAATCAATTAGCTCTTGCATGATTTGGATGATTTGCTAGCTATTCACTGACCCATAATATGCTCATAAAATCAAATCTTGGATTTTATTTCATTATTCTACTATTTAAATTGATTTATTTTGATTTAAATGGATACAAAATCAAAATAAATAATAAAAATAATAAAATAATAAGTGGATAAGCTCAGGGGTCGTGGGCCATCTTAGGAACAAGTTTCAAACAATAAAACATGGTCCCATTTGGAAAAAAGTCATTTTGATCAATGTTGACTTTATGCACATTTCCAAAATTTGGTCAACTTTGACAATATATATCTCCCTCAATTTTAACCCTAAGAGGGTGTTCTTTGACTTTTTAGAAAGCTTAGGATGTCCCCTAAGCAACCTCTTTTGTTTCATCTCAATCGGATCTTCCATGTTCATGTAAGGAGCCTTGACCCAAAAGGTTTTTTGTTGACTTTTTGAAATGACCTATAAAGTCTGAATTTATATCTTTTCATGAGTGCATTTCTTGAACTTGAGGGATGAAGATAAGTTATAGGTAATTTAATTCTATTCAAAATGAGCCTTGGATGGGAAATTTATGATAAAGTATGAGAAAGTTATGCTTGGTCAAAGTTTGGTTGACTTTTCTTATAGAAACCCTAATTTAGCATTTTTTTTTTACTTTTGATGAGATAGGAGCATTTCTTGAGGAATCATGATCAACCTTTGATAAAATGATGGATATAACTTCAAATTGTTGATGTTGACCAAAAATCTTGAAGTTTGACTGTATGTGGGTCACGGTTGACTTTTGACCTAGTACAATTGATTTTCCGGCATCTGAGCAATTGACTGAGCCAACTTCTTGTGCAAGGCATGAAACTTGACATGGATGATTTTGAGAACATATTCGGGAAATGGAAGTCATTTAGGACCCTTGTAACTCAAACATCTTAATGAGGAGTGAAACCCTAGTTTGAGGCTCATTGTCTTAGGAGGAGGATTTGTCTGGTCAATTCTTAGGCATCCTTGGGCAAGTTGAGGACCTCTAGGAGTATGTATTGTGTAAAATGAGAGGGAAAATTTTTGGGTAAAACAACTTCCAAAGGGAATTTGAAAGTATTAAAGAATATCTGCTTGAACCTCCTATCATGCTCCCCCCCATTGAAGGAAGACCATTGATTATGTATCAGACAGTATTAGATAATTCCATGGGCTGTATTCTGGAACAACAAGATGAAATAGGGAAGAAAGAGTATGCCATTTATTATCTCAGTAAAAAGTTTACTGATTGTGAGTCGTGGTATTCCATGCTAGAAAAGAAATGTTATTCTCTGGCCTGGGTGGAAAAACGTTTGCGACAGTATATTTTGAATCACACTACTTGTTTGATCTCCAAAATGGATCCAATCAAGTACATTTTTGAAAAGCCTACTCTTACTGGGAGAATTTCCCGCTAGAAGATGTTGTTATCTGAATATGATATCAAATGTCGCACCTAAAAAGCTATTAAAAGCAGTGTGTTGGCAGATTATCTTGCTCACCAACCAGTTGATGATTATCAGACTGTGATGTATGATTTCCCCGATGAGGATGTGATTTTTCTGAAAGTAAAAGATTGTGATGAACCATTGCCTGAGGAAGGTCCTGATCCTGAATCTCGTTGGGGCATGATATTTGATGGAGCTGTGAATGCTCATGGTAAAGGAATTGGTGTTGTGATTGTCACTCCACATGGATCACACATTCCTTTTACTGCAAAGTTGACATTTGATTATACTAATAATATGGAAGAATATGAGGCTTGCATCATGGGTCTCGAGGAAGTTATTGATCTCAGAATTAAAGTTCTAGATGTGTATGGCGATTCAACTTTGGTAATAAATCAGATTAAATGAGAGTGGGATACTCGTCACCCCGGCTTGATCCCTTAAAAAGATTATGCTAGAAGATTGTTACCCTTCTTTAATAAAGTTGAATTCCATCACATCCCTAGAGACGAAAATCAAATGGCGGATGCTCTGGCAACTCTGGCTTCTATGTATCAAGTGAATACTTGGAATGATATACCTCGAATTACAGTTCGACGACTGGATAGGCCCGCTCATGTGTTTACAACAGAAGAGGTAGCAGATGAGAAACCTTGGTATTATGATATCAAGCATTTTCTCCAGACTTAGGAATATCCGATTGGTGCTTCGAATAAAGATAGAAAGACATTGAGAAGATTGGCTGGCAACTTCTTCCTCTGAAAATGTGTTGTACAAGAGAAATTATGACATGGTCTTGCTCATATGAGTGGATAGACACAAAGTAGACATGTTGATACATGATATTTATGAAGGTTCATTCGGCACTCATGCCAATGGATATTCGATGGCTAAAACAATGCTAAGGGTAGGTTACTATTGGCTGACAATAGAATCCGACTGTTACAGATTTGCAAAGAAGTACCATAAATGCCAGATTTATGCAGACAAGATTCATGTTCCTCCGACACTTCTCAATGTTATTTCTTCCCCGTGGCCTTTTTCTATGTGGGGTATCGACATGATTGGAATGATAGAACCCAAAGCTTCGAATGGACACCGTTTTATCTTGGTAGCAATTGATTACTTCACCAAATGGATGGAAGCTGCTTCATATGCTAATGTTACTAACAGGTGGTAGTGCTCTTCATTAAGAATAATCTCATATGTCGGTATGGTGTGCCGAGCAGAATCATCACCGACAATGGCTCGAATCTGAACAACAAGATGAGGACATAACTTTGCAAAGAATTCAAGATTGTCCATCACAATTCATCTTCGTACAGGCCGAAGATGAATGGGGTTGTTGAAGCTGCTAATAAGAATATCAACAAGATCATCTAGAATATGGTTGTTACATATAAAGATTGGCATGAAATGCTCCCTTTTGCTTTACATGGATATCAGACATCTGTCCGCACTTCAACAGGACAACCCCGTTCTCCCTTGTGTATGGAATGGAAGTTGTGCTCCCAATCGAGGTTGAGATTCCCTCTTTGAGTGTGATAATGGAAACCAAGTTGTCATAGGTTAAATGGGTCCAGAGCAGGTTTGACCAATTGAATTTGATCGAAGAGAAGAGAATGACGACTTTGTGTCATGGGAAGTTATATCAGAAGAGAATGAAGAAAGCTTTTGATAAGAAGGTCAAACCTCGTGAATTCAGAGAAGGCGACCTCGTGCTTAGGAAGATCATGTCTTTTAACGCTGATTCTAGGGGCAAGTGGACTCCCAATTTTGAAGGCCCATATGTTGTCAAGAAAGCCTTCTCTGGCGGTGCATTAATTCTTGAAACTATGGATGGCGATGAGTTCCCACGTCCCATTAATGTTGATGCAGTCAAGAAATACTTCGCCTAAAGAAATAAAAGAATAGCTCGCTAAGTTGAAAAACTGAAAGGGCGACTTAGGCAAAAAGGAGCGTCTCGATAGGCCGAAAACCTGAAAGGGTGGTCTAGGAAAAAATTATAGACATAAACAGAATAAAATTTCCCGCTAAGTTGAAAACCCGCAAGGGAAGCTTAGGAAAAAGTTAGGGACTTTCATGGCAAGTAACTGCATCAGACAAGACTTAATCATTGAAGCAACAATCTTCTTGGATCCTCACCATACTTCAACGGAATTTGCTGCTAAGAATTTCAAAGTTGTTAGAGGGAACAGTGGTCATTATATCTTAACGTATCTTTTCCATTATATATTACCATTTTCCGAACTTTGTAATCATCCGTGGAGTCTCGTCATTCACAGACTACCATTCTATCAATAAAATTTGAGGTTTTACCCAATTCTTTGTAATTCTTATTTTTTTCAGCTTACAAAGACTCTGTTTATTATTGATAATAATTTTCAAAGAAAAAAGATTAAATAACAAAATTGTGTTTCAAAAATAATTTACAATTTACTTTTACTTTAGATTTTATGATTCAAGAGGAAAACAAAAGTGGTGATCCCAGGAATGGACGAACTCCAGTAATTTTGGGAAGTTTTGGTTCCCCCATGAAGGTTTTCTAAGGTCATTTTCGCTGGTATGCACATGATTTTTGTATATTGAAGATGATACCAATTGGCGTAAGATGAAGTATTGGGTTTGTGATCCTATTGTCCCAAGTTAAGTCTTGGTTCATTTTTTTATTTTAGGTTTGCATGGTCTGAGGCCTCTATCCCAGATTCCCCAGCAGAGTCTTCCCTCATATGACGAAAGGTCTTTTTCCCTTGGTGTGCTGAGATGGAACTATTTGCAAAATGTCGCTCTTTCTGCAGTATTTGCATTATTGTTTGTATTTATTTCCCAGGCAACTAGATCGGGGAAGTATATTTTCTAAGAAGCATTTAGACAGTTGTCAACTCTTTGGGTTTTCACCCGCCAAGTGCTGGGTTTGATTTAAAATCCCCATGAGTTTGACCTTTTTCTATAATATAGACTTCTTGATTCCCCATGAAGGTTATCCTAGGGAATCTTTTGTTGGAATAAGTTTGCATGATATGAAGACTCAAACCAAGATTCCCCAGTGAATACTTCACTTATTTGATAGAAGTCTTTTCTCCCCGTGCATGCTAAAATTTGACTCATTTACAAAGCATCTCCCTTTCGCTAGTACCTGCATTTTGTTTGATTGCCCGATAATTAGGCAAGGGCAATGTTTTATTTAATAAGTGTTGAGGCATTTGTCAATTTTTTTTGGATTTTCACCCACCAAGTGTTGGGTTTGATTTAAAATCCCCATAAGATTGATTTCTTGTTGTAATGTTTGAGTTCTTAACTCCCTAAGTTTTTATCCCCATGAGGCTTCATACTTTTTCCCCAGAGAAGTTGGTGCAATACTTACTCTCAATATTGAAGAACGTACCTTGGTTTCCCCTCTTCGATATGGTGTTGGCCTCCCTAATGAAGTCAGTACGAGGTCTCTAGTTGATATCTCGATGATGAGGCATTATTTCCCCTAGTGAAGTCTGTATGATATTTCCCCAATGAAGTCAACTCGAAATCCTCAGTTAATGTTTTCCCGATATGGTTTCCATATGCCTTATTTGAAATCAGTATTGTAAGCCCCAATAGAAGTGCGGACTGTGAAAACATTTGTTTCCCAATTGAGTTCGGAGTGCTATTCCCCGATGAAGTCTAGAGAAGGATGTTATATCCCTGTATCTGTACTGTTTTGTCGCTATGATTTGTTTACTTCGGATTATGTTCCTTCCCAGTGAAGTTAAGCCGCGAAATAGGATTATTTTTCCTCGTTTGGTGCTTATTTTCTTATGGAATGTTCATCTTGGATGTGATTTAGTCGAGTGTTGATTGTTCCTGAGTTGGTTTTGCCTGGTTATTCCCAGTGTTATATGTCTGTTTTGTCAGCATATACATGATAACATTCATATATTCATACATACATCATGCATAGTTAAATTTAGAAAATCATTGCTCATTCACATTCATTGATATTTTGTTGACATATTACCCTATTTTGCAGAGTTGTGTTGTCCTCTCTCCAATAGAGTGTCAACCTTAATCATAAAGTGTATATTCTTTCAATTTCCCCATTGAGTTATCCCCCGTGGAAGATTTTTGCTTTAGCCTTCCCGTACAGCTCTTTGTCTGGATAGATTGGGTTTCCCTCTTGAGTTTATTTCTCAAAGGATATATTTTGGTTGACTGTTTAACTCCAATTTATTTCTGGTTTTAATCTTTGTTTCCCAACAATATTATTACTTTGAATTTTTGTAAGCTTCGAGCATTGGTTTGAGAATGTGCATTTATTTTTCACGAGAAGACTTTATCTCCTCAGCAGGAATATATTGGCATTTCCCCAGGAAGTCATATTTCTTTCCCCAGGAAGTCATATTTCTTTCCCCAAGAAGTCATATTTCTTTCCCCAGGAAGCCATATTGCATTCCCCAGGAAGTCATATTTCTTTCCCCAGGAAGCCATATTGCTTTCTCCAGAAAGTCATTTTTACAATCCTTCCTATAACAGCAAGTAGTAGGTCTCTTTATTTGAGAAACTTATACTTCCCCGTAAAAGTCGACGTTACTTTTTTTGCTATCTTCTCTAGTAGTGGATAGTTTGCAGTTCATTGTCAAATTACTCTAGTGGATGGAAAGTCTTCCAATATGGCAGAGAAAATTCATTAAGAAATATTTGCACGTGGTAGTCTCTTTATTTGAGACATATTATATATTACCCTTTCCAGGTGGAATGCCTTGGTTAAATAAGAAGTTGAGATCTGTTCTAGGTGAAACGCCAGAATTTTGGAGAAACTTGTTATCTTTTTGCTACCTTCAGTGAACGCTGGTAGTTCACCGTCAGTGGACGTCGGTGCTATGATATTTCTCTTCTCTATACCTTCAGTGATAGTTGGTAGTTCACCATCAGTGAATGTTGGTGATTGTTATCTTTTTCTACCCTCAGTGAATGTTGGTAGTTCACCGTCAGTGGACGTCGGTGCTATGATATTTATTCTCTCTCTACCTTCAGTGAAAGTTGGTAGTTCACCATCAGTGAACGTTGTTGATTGTTATCTTTTTGCTACCCTCAGTGAACATTGGTAGTTCACCGCCAGTGAACGTCGGTGCTATGATATTTCTTCTCTCTCTACCTCCAGTGAAAGTTGGTAGTTCACCATCAGTGAACATCAATGTTTATCTCTCTACCTTCAGTAAAAGTTGGTAGTTCATCGTCAGTGAACGTCAGTGTTGTTATTCTTTTCTCTTTCTACCTTCAGTGAACGTTTGTAGTTTCACGTTCAGTTAAAGTGGGTGTATCCTTTTATCCTGTACTATCTCCTCTTTAGCCGAGTTGATGCTACTTTTATCTCTTCTTTGGGTGTTACACCAATAGAGTCGGGTCCTTTTTGATTCACCGGTGATTTATTTTCCTGGTCGGGTTTCTCTTTTGTTCCTTATTTCCTTTGCTACATCCCCAGTGCTGTTTTACGTCCCTTTGAAGTTGTTCATATGCATTCATACTCATAAGCATTTCATGGCATCTTAGGGTCAAAAATAGGGTTTGTTTTATATTTAAGTATCTTTGATCACGTCGACACGAAGATTTTTAACCTTCGTATCTCCGGATAGAAGAAACTTAAATAAGGGCAGTTGTTGTACCCTAATTTTTGCCCCTAAGATCCCTTCATCATACCATATTGATTCAATCACAACAAGATCATATTAGGGCTTTTAGTTCTCCTCCCTATATTTAGTTTGCTCTTTGAGGAATCACCAAGCACCTTGACTTGTAGTTCTTTTGTGATCATGCATGTTTTTGTTTTGACTTTCCTTTTAATTAATAAAATGCAATGTTGGTTTGTCTTACTTGTTAATAATGTAGGTAAAGGCAATGTGGCTTAGCAAGTTGACCCATGGTTTCATGAGTTTATTTCCATGCCCTAGTCAATAAACCTTGAGAAATTCAAACCTCACCATTGGAGTTGTTTTGGAATAAATGGCATGGTAAGGTTTATTTAGGTTCACCATATTTCAAAGTTATCAAGATTTATTCAAAAGTACAAGGGGTTGATTGAAGAAGTTGTCATGGTTGGACAAGGCCTTGTTCCCATTTGTCACAAGTGCATATTTCTCTCAATTCTCAAGATATGGAAGTGGTTTTGGTTGCTATGAGTTCTCATTATCATCCTCAACAACTTCTATCTACAAAGAAAAAGTGTTGGTACAAGAAGTTTGTTTAAAATTGTCAAAGTTCCTCAAAGCATTTTCTTGATCTATGAGCTAGGGTTTTGAACTTCAAAGAAGTATATCTTCCTCATATTTTGGTATTTTTGAGTGATTCCAAAACATCCTTCACTTTAAAATGTTATTAACAAATCACTTTAAAAGTTTCAAGGAGTTTTCATGTGGAAGAAGCTTGATAATGAAGAAAGATTACAAGTCCTCTAGATGAACCCCCAACTTCCCATGTGTGACTTCAACTTATCATAACTTGTTCAATTTTTATCACCTTGAGCCCATTATTTTTCTACAACGATCTTGAGAATGTGAACCTTATTCCTTCTTTTATGTGCAAAGTGAGAAAATGGATGAAAGATGCCCTAAGGATACAAAAGATTATAAGTCATTTCATGATTTTTTTACAACTTCAACAATTCATAACTCTCTCAATTTTTGGAGATTTTGAATGGTTCAACTTTCAAAATTTTATTTAAGAGGTCTATTTCATGCCATCTTTTTTGGTCAAGAGAAAATTCCAAGAGGAAGGCCATGTTTGGATGCAAAACATTATAGGTCACTTTTGAAGAAAAACTCGAAATATTTCTAAGTATGGAAAGTCAACTTCTTTTTCCCAGCTTTGACTCATTGCAATTTTCAGCTCAAACATCCATTTGATTCCATTATTTTCCCATTACAAAGCTTGTAATCTCATTTTTCTAAAGCATCAAGAACGATGCCTTAAGACCCCTTGAGGTGAGAATGTCATTGTTTCAAAAGTGGTAATTTGGAGTTGAGATTTCTCCAAAGGTCCGAATTTGAAATCCTTAATTTGGCTTCTAAACACAAAATTGTTGCGTGTTTTTGCTTCTAAACATGTTTAGTGAACTTCCAGAACTGATTAGCATAGCAAAATGCGTGTTTTAGATGAGTTTTAACAAAAGAGAAGTCACACTTTCTTCATGATGCAGACCCACATGAATTCCCTCCAAATTTCATCATTCACCCTTCCTTTTGATCCCATTTTCTTCTCCTATAAATACATGAGCTATCCCATTCGTTTTCTCAAGCTTGAACAACCAAAATTACCCTGCCAAACTTGCTCCATAACTCACTTTTTTGTAACTTCGAAATCATTGTTCAAGCCTTTTTCAATCCATTTTTTCTATCAGTTCACCTTCCTTGATCTTCCCTGAAGCTAACAGAAGAAGACTTGAGCCTTGGAACCTTCAGAATTGATTTGACCAAGTCCATTTACAGAGCTCTGTAACTGCACTTCAATAGGTAGATTTCTCCATCAATTCTTCCAATCTCTGATATCATTATAAAGCTCTCATTGCCCTGATTCTAGTTGCAACACTTTCTTTTAACTGGAAACTCATTTTGGCCATGAATTTTCAAATTCCTTTTCAAAATTCCCTTCCAAATTGCTTGAGCTATAGTTTATATAAATTTTTTGCGAAGGCGTGGTTGTCTTCGTCTTGATGAGACGAAGCGAATGACATAGGTCTGAGCTTCTGATTTTACAGTTTGAGAGACATGTATTTCACGTTGGCTAGAGGTTCAAGATGACCAACGTATCATCTTCCAACCAATGATGGCATGCCATTTGTATTTTTTAAAAATCTGATTTATATTTGATTTAGTGTTTTATTCAGTAATGACCATGATATGCACAGCGCGCCAGTTCCCTTGGATTTGATTACTAACGCGTTTTAATTCTCATCCATTGGTACACATCTTTTTGATTTATTTTCTGATTTTTATATTTAATTGTTTTAAACTTCAAAAAATCATAGAAAATTCATTTTAAGTCCAAAAGATTTGAAAAAATTATGAAAAATATTTTTGATTTTTCTCTTTCTGATTTATGTTTTTTACAATTTTATTTTTTGTTTTGATATTTTTTTTATAAATTTTCACTTTATTTGAATTGTTTTAAATGTTTAAAAATACTTTTATGCATTTTTAAATTTTGGAAAAAAATATGGAATGATCCAATGATATTGTGACAAATATTGGTGACCTCATTTATTTTTTATTTCTGACTTTGTTATTTTTTATCATATTTGGTTTGTTTCACTCTTTTTTTTTAATTTTAAAAATAGTTTCTGACTTTAAAAAATTAACAAAAATTTTATAAAAATATTTGAGATTATTTCTGATTTTTCTATGACCTTATTTCTTTTTTATTAATCAATTTGAATATAGTTGATATTTTTTCCTTTATTTTTATTTTTATTCATTTTAAAACCCTTTTTAATGCATATATTAAATGTAATATTATTTTGTGATTATTTTCTGGCTGATCTTGGGTTGAATTTTTAATCATGAACTTTGTTAATATCATCTGATCCATGGTGTTGAGTCTAACTCCATAAAAATGGATGAATGATTTTAATAATTGTTTGATTAAATTTTAATTCAAAAGTGGTTTGTATATTCTTTCCCATCCCTCTTCATCTTATCCCTTTCTTATTGCACTAAGTGTTATTGGAGCATGATCTCTATATCATGTCTCAAAACAAATGGTTCATAGATTTCTATTGACCGGCCTCAAAATAGGTGCGACTTCTATATAAGTCCACTTACGATTGCTTAACATAGCGCTAAATTTTGACCCGATTCGAATAAATGATCATTCGTGGCCCAAACCTATGTTTGCAAGCCCAAGTATGTTAATTTGATCTCTTTGATCCAATAACCTTGAGATTCATTGTGTGGAGGCTTCAGTTCTACCAATCATGTAATGGATCTACATCATTTTTGGTCAACACGGATCACTTAAACATCGTTGATCATTAAATTGTACTTTTGAGGATTCCAAAATGGATGGCATACTTGACAAAAAGCAAATGCAACTTGTTATGTGGAGGATTTTGTTCTACCAATCCTCTAATGAGTTCCAAATGAAAGATTCAAGATGGTCATACAACTAACCACTAATAATTGACTTTATTTTGTGTTTTTATTTTATGCTCTTTTATTTTATGCACCATTTATCTTTAGCATTTACATTTCATTCTATTTTTAATCTTTGCTCACTTGAGCATTTACTTTCTTGTTATTTTTATTTTGCTCACTTGAGCTTTTATTTTTTTAAGACACCTAATAATCAACATGAACCATAAAAAGCTTTAATGATACTTGAACTATTTGGTTACTATCCTTGGCATTATGGAGTATTGGACTTCTTGGATTTAGAAACCTTGGCCTATGTTGGAGACCTTGTGACCTTAATTGATATTTTGTTTGGGGTTCTTAAGGTTTACCTCAAGACATTCGGTTTTTTATTTGTTTTGTATGCAGGTTATTGTGATTACATACTTTGTTTGTAATCTGGAATTCACCCGTATACAACCGTTACTCAGCCCAACTTTTGTGAAGACTTAATACACTTGAAGTTTGGTTCTCTCAAGAGGTCTAGTATCTTTGCTTGCTTGGTTTCAATCCAGAGAATGGGAATTCTATCTTGACTCATAATGTCAAGTATTGGCTTCTTGTTGGTTAGATGGTTCTTCTCCTTATCTTTTACCTTATGCTTCTGGATAGTCTCTTCTTATCCTCTCATCTTATTTAATTTCAAAAAATTTTCTCTCTCCTTTTGAAAACCCTTCTTGTTTTTAAACTTGAACTACTTTCATAATAAACTTGGACTTATGTCCATGTACTTCCAAAACATTTTCATAAATAAACTTCAATCAATTTAATAATATCTTGATATTTTTTTGTGAGAAGACTAAAAGTCAATCAATCTCATTCCAAACCATTTTGCCACTTTGGATTTTTTTTTATTTTAAAAACTTTCTCAAAAGATTAGACTCTTGTCAATCCTTGTAGTAATGCAAACAACTATACTTCTACAATATATAGTGAAGTGAGATATTTTCCACTTGGGTGTTGAGTGAGGCATTGTTTATTTTTAAAATCCAAGCCATATCCTCCACTTTGAGATGATGCAAATTCTCCTTTGTCATGATTGTGGGTAGTAAGCATGTTTTCCACACGGACAATGACGATGATGTCTTATGTCATAAAATTAACCAACACATTTGTGTTTTAAAATTTTTTAAAAGGTGAACTACGTGTACCCTGATCCCCTATTGCATGAAAGGTGGTACGTAGGCACTAAAGGTTCACAACCGCGGGGGGTGAAAAATCGTAAAAAATACTTCTCTTCTCACCTTCACCATCTATTTTTTATACAATATTTTATAGCCAAAATATACAGATTTTTCAAAGAGGTTCCTGCGGAGTACCGTAGATGTTTAGGGTGCTAATATCTTCCCTTTGCATAACCAACCCCCTTACCTTGAATATTTCCTCCTCTTTTGGGTTATTCGCTCTTCTCCCATTCCTTTAAAACCAATAAAGCGCGGTGGAAATTTTTATTTTTGATTTTTATAAGTCTAGTCAATCCAATGGCTTAGTCTTAAACATTTATACCGCTACAATCCTATCTTTAAGTTTTCTCTTGAGGGATCACCAAACACCTTAAAGTGTGTATCTTTTACACTTGTTCTATTAACTAACATCAAAGTATGTATATATGTTTCTTTGAATGTTCATATTATAGGTGATGACACAATTGTATTCATCCCACCATTTAACCTAAGGTTTGAGGGGTGATCCTTTGTCAAATGTTTCTTCAATGGATTGCAAGAGCTCAAGCTTCAAGGCTATGTCTATGATATCAAATATTTGCAGTCCAAAGAGTACTCTCACTTTATTTAGGTCAGACTTTCCTCAAACTTGTTGGTGACATTCATCAAAAAGATTCATAGGTTCATGTGCTTATTTTTATGTCTTCTTTAACAAGTTTTATTAATACTTAAGCTCCATCTTTGAGTATTCTTCATGACAACATCATTTTAAGGCTTATTTTGATTCATCATGCTTTATTTTTCCAAGAAAGTTCAAAAAGATTCAAGGTTGATTCAACAAGTTTGACCTAGTTAAGGAAGTGCTTGATTCAGTGGTCATAAGTGCATAAGTCTCTCAATTTTCAACATTTTGAGTTAATTATTTTTTCTATAGATGCTTATCATCATATATTACAACTCCTCATTGTTGTACCCCAATTTTTGCCCCTAAGATTCCTTCATCATGCCATATTGTTTCAATCACAACAAGATCACATTAGGGTTTTTGGTTCTTCTCCCTATCTTTAGCCTTGCTCTTTTGAGGAGTTACCAAACACCTTGACTTGTTTTCTTTTGTGATCATGGATATTTTGCTTTGATTTTCTCTCTAATTAATAAAATAGAATATTGGTTTGTCTTACTTGTTAATAATGTAGGTAAAGGCAATGAGGTTTAGCAAGTTACTTCATGGGTTCATGAGTTTATTTCCATGCCCTAGTCAATAGCTTTAGAAATTCAAACTTCATTATTGGAGTGATTTTATAATAAATGGAATGACAAGGCTCATTTTGGTTCAACATATTTCAAAGTTATCAAATTTGATTCAAAATTACAAAGGGTTAAGGGAAGAAGTTGTCATGATTGGACAAGGTCTTGTTCCTATTGGTCACAAGAGCATATTTCTCTCTAATTTCTAGATATGGAAGTGGTTTTGGTGGCTATGAGTCCTCATCATCATCCTCAACAAATTATGTTCACAAAGGAAGAATATTGGCACAAAAAGCTTGTTCAAACTTGGCAAATTTCCTCAAAGCATTCTCTTGATCTAGAGGCTAGGGCTTTGGACTTCAAAGGAGTATATCTTGCTCATCTTTTGGTATTTTTGAGTGATTCCAAAAACAACCTTCTCTTCAAAGAGTTACCAACAAATCACTTCAAAATTTCCAAGGAGTTTTCATGTGGAAGGAACTTGGTGAAGAAGAAAGATTATAAGTCACCCAGATGAATCCCCAATTTTCCATATGTGACTTCAAATGGTCATAACTTGGTCAATTTTTATCACCTTGAGCCCATTCTTTTTTCATGATAATCTTAAGGATGTGTAATTCATGCCTTCTTTTATGTGCAAAGTAAGAAAATGGATAGAAGTTGCCTTAAGGATGCAAAAGTTTATAGGTCATTTCATGATTTTTGACCAACTTCAACAAGTCATAACTTGCTTAATTTTTGGAGATTTTGAGTGGTTAAAATTGCAAAATTTCATTCAATAGATCTACTTCATTCCATCGTTTTTGGTCAAGTGTAAATTCTAAGTGGAAGGCCATGTTTGGATGCAAAAGATTATAGGTCATTTTTAAAGAAGAATTTGAAATATTTCTAAGTATGGAAAGTCAACTCTTTTTCTTCAACTTTGACTCCATGTAGCTTTCAGCTTAAGCATCCATTTGATCCCATTCTTTTTCCATTGCAAATCTTGTAACCTCATCTTTCCAAAGCATCAAGAATTATGCCCTAAGACCCCTTGAGGTGGAAATGCCATGGATTTGAATTGGGTAGTTTGAAGCTGAATTTTTCACAAAGTCAGGATTTTGAAATCTTTGTTTTGGCTTCTAATCACAAGATTTCCACGTGTTTTTGGTTCTAGTCATGTTTAGCAACTTGCCAGAAGTGATTACCATCATGAATAGCACGATTTGGCTGAGTTTTGATCAAGTTTGAGTCACACTTTCTTCATGATGCAAACCCACACGAATTCCCTCCAAAAACGCATCATTTGCTATTCCTTTTGATCCCATTTGCTTCCCTACAAATAGAGGGTCATCCCCCATTCAATTTCCCAAGCTTAGATGGCCAAAATCACCCTGCCAAACTTGCTTCACAACCCAGAATTCAGCAACTTCAAAATCTATTTTCAAGCCTTTTTCAATCCATTTTTCCCTCAATTCACCTTCCTTGATCTTCCCTAAAGCTAACCATATAATTACATTCAAGAATCATGCTCTATACTGCTCCATAGAAGTCTAGTTTCAGAGCTCTACAACTCAACTTCAATAGGTAGACTCCTTCATCAATTCTTCAAAACTCTTATATTATTGTGTTGCTCTCATTGCCCTGGTTCTAGTTGCAACACTTACATTTCACTGGGATCACGTTTTAACCATGAATTTTCAAATCCCTTTTCAAAACTTTCCTTCCAAATTGCTTGAGCTACAGTTTATATAAATTTGGCGTGAGGGTGTGGTTGTTTTCATCTTGAAGAGACGAAGTGATTGGTATAGGTCAGAGCTTCTGATTTTACAGTTTGAGAGACCTGTAAATCACGTTGGCTGGAGGTTAAAGATGACCTATGTGTCATATTCCAACCAATGATGGCGTGCCATTTGTGTTTTTCAAAAATCTGATTTATTGTTGATTTTATACATTATTCATTAATGACCATGATATGCACAGCGCGCCAGATCCTTTAGATTTGATTACTAACGCATTTTGACTCTCATACAATGGTGCTAATCTTTTACTTTTATTTTCTTTTTCTGATTTTTATATTTTAATTGTTTTAAATTTAAAAAAAAATCATAGAAAATTCATTTTTAGTCCAAAAAATCTGAAAAAATTATGAAAAATATTTTTGATTATTCTCTTTCTGATCTTTAATTTTTCACAATTTAATTTTGTGTTTTGGTATTTTTTATGAATTTTACACTTATTTGATTTGTTTAAAATGTTTAAAAATACTTTTATACATTTTTAAATTTTGAAAAAATTATGGAATGATCCAATGATATTGTGACAAATATTGGTGACCTTATTTCATTTTTGTTTCTGAATTTACTATTTTTGTTTATTTTACCAATTTATTTTAACTTTTAAAAATAGTTTCTGACTTTTAAAAATTACCAAAATTTTTGAAAATTACTTGGCCTCTTTTATGATTTTTCTATGGTGTTATTTTTCATTTCTTGATTAATTTGAATATAATTGATATTTTCCTCATTATTTTCCCTTTTTTTTTAAACATTTTTAAACCTTTTAACGTATATATTAAATACATTATTATTTTGTGATTATTTTCTGGTTGTCTTGGGTTGATTTTTTGATCATGACTTTATTAACATCATTGGATCCATGGTGTTGAGTTTAACTCCACAAAAATGGATGAATGATTTTAATAATAGTTTGATTAAATTTTTAATTCAAAAGTGGTTTATTCATCTTTTGCCCTAATCCTCTTCATCTCATCCCCTTCCCATTGCACTAAATGTTGTTGGAGCATGATCTCTATATCATGTCTCAAAACAAATGTTGCATAGATTGTAATTGACCGGCCTCAAAATAGGTGTGACTTCTATATAAGTCTGTTGTACCCCAAAATTTGCCCTCCCATTTTTCATAGAAAGCACAACCCTATGGTTTCTCAGATATTCAAGTTGGCTCAGGAATCGATCAGACAGGTTTTCTCCTGTGGCAGTAAACCAGCAATTAGGGTTTTTCTTGCAATTCTCAAAAGAAATGAATTCTCAAAGATCCAATTGGCTTTCACATGTTTTCATGCTTTCTCAAGTTTAACGAAAAGACAGTGTTTATTCTCAAGGCATGGTTGTTTGGGACGAGAGATGGAATTTAAGATTGTCATGTAAGATACTCATTATTGTTTGATCCAGGTTAACCAGATAATTTGCGTCTTTTAAAACATTTGCTTGTTTAGGAAATGGAATAGACAATGCGTGTTTTCATTGGAATGCAGTTGCAAGATTACAGAATTATTGGATTACTTGGAATTTAAGTTATCAGATTGGAGCATTTTGTTTCAATTATCTTGATTAGGAATCTTTAAGAATTAGTTAGGATGCAAAGAGAAGATTACAAGTTACTGTTGATCAAAGAGTTCAATGGAAACCCAGAATATCTCATAAGACTTTCTCCAATTTTTCAAATGTTGTTACAAAACAATTTATTATTTAAATGCTTTAGGTTTTACAACTTATCGTATTCGAAAAATAAATTAGTACAATTGTTGAATGTTTCTCTCTAAATTACAAATAAAATAAAATGAATCTATGTCTAAGGTTGACTGAGGTTCCTTTGCTTCCATGCTTGCCACAAAGTCTTTTGCTTCTATGCTTTGCCCTCTCCATGTTCTCACATGAAATGAAAGAAAGAAAAAGATAGTACAAATTAATTGGACATGAGCAAGAATTTTCAAAAGAAAAAAAGTGTTCATCATTAAAGTCTGCAATTTGGAATCAGAAGGCTATTTTTAATTCATCACATTTTTATTTTCTCTATTTGCAAATCACAAGAGAATTGTTCTTCTTGGTTCACAAAAGGAAGAAATAAGAAATGCAAGCAAGCTGTCCAAACAAAAAAAATGCAGCAAACTTATCCAAACAAACAGAATTATACAAACTCAATGCAAGCAAGCTGCACAAGCTAGGCAACAAACAACAAAGTTGTCCAAACAAGTAAAATATTGCAAACAGCAGTGCATCACCAAACAAACAAGCAGCAAATTGGACAAAATACAAACAGCATCAATGCAAACAAGGCAGCAGCATAGCAGTAGAAAGCAGGCAGCAAAGAAGTATAGCAATATGGTAAACTAAGTCAAATAAGCAAGAGGCTTGTTCAATAGCCATTTCATCATTTTCCATTTATTGCAAACTTTTCAGAAAAAGTTAAAAGAGCAATTGACTCTTAGGTTCATTGAGAGAGAAGAGAGGAAAGAAGTCACCTAGGGATGCACAACCCTGCTACCTTGATTGTCACAATTGCATAAGAGTTGCTAGAAAACAAAAACTGCAAGAAAAAGAGCATGAGAACAATATGCCAAAGTATTCAAAATTTGGTGGTTTTCCCACCATTTTGAATAAGAATTCAACCAAAGCAACTTGAATATAACAATAGACAACTCTCAAGCAAAAGGGGGAGAGAAAACATTTTATCAAAATCCAAAAAACTGTCAAAGCCTCCAAGCATCAAAACTGTCAAACATACAAACCAAAACCCCAAAATTGTCAAGCAGTTCAAAAACCAAATGGCCTCAAACCATCAAACAAAACCTGCTGAAACATCAAACAGAACCTGCTAAAACATCAACAAATCCTCAAACCATCTTCCATCAAACCTATAACCAAAACCTCGTTAACTCAATATTAACAAAGTCTCAAATCAGAACCATCATCAAACCAAAACTGATAAACCATCTCAATATCAATAAACCAAAAAGTCCAAAACCTGTAACAATACCAAACATTGTAACAAAAACCCAGAAAAAATCCCAAATTGTCAAACCCAAAGTCTGAATCATAACCAAAGCAAACTGTCAAACCTGTCAACAGAATCACCAACCTTCAAACCATCATTAAACAACCATCTCAAAGCTGTAACAAAGCCAAATATCAATTCATCACAAAACTCAAAAAACTCTCAAAAGGTCCAAACTCATCAAACCTGTTGAAACACCAACATGAAAAACATAAGCCAAAAATGCCCAGACCTGTCAAACTTTCAATAACAAAAACCTGTTGAAACACCAACAAGTCCAAAACCAGAAAAACATACTCAACCAAAACAGTGGCAAATCACAAAGCCTCAAACAACCCAGAAGACAACCAACAATCCTCATCACAACAAAATAAAACACAATAAACAATCAAAAATCACAAAATCCAAGAGTACTGCATCATCATCATTCATAGCACAGAAAATTGAATAAGGTTACCAGAAGCACGCCTTCAATCATCTTCATTTCTCTCCCCCTCCCCCCCCCCCCCCCCGTTTCCGGCCACCAAGGAGCGCTACACTCAGTCTCACCATTCCTTTCCATTTCACAGAAAAAATTCCAAACAGGTATGATCTCTTTACCTTCCTTATAACATTTCCTGCATCTCAATGGATAATACAGTAGGTTAACAGAAAAAACATAACAAGACAAAACAAATAACAAAATCGTTCAAAGCTTTAATAACCACAAAATCTCACCCTTTTCAAAGAAAACCGTTAGAGTTTGGTTAGGAGGTGAGAGAGAGCGCTCCGGCAACAGAAATATGGGGAGGGAGGATCAGATAAACAATTTTGAACCCTTTAGACATAAATCTCTTTTCAGAATTTAGGGTTTCAAAGAAAACGCGAATCACGGTGAGATGAGGAGAGATCATGTTGTTAATAGGGTGTTTTGGCCATGAGCCTAGGAGGAGAGGAGTTCAGAGATGAAAAGATGAAGGGATGAATGAAAGAGGTAACGAGAGTGCCGCTGTAAACCAAAGGGTTCAAGAACCCTAATTCGTTTTCCATCCCTAATCAAACAGCTAACACAGTTTAAGAGCATTGGGCTTGTTTTGCTACAAACTCCTTAAGCCCATCTGCCATGCGTTTTACACCCCCATCTGGCTTGTTTTATTAACAGCAATAGCATACACTAGTTTGGGCCTCACCCCAAATCAATTTTCTTAAAGCCCATATTACTTCTTTCTTTTTCATTTGTTCTTCTTCCTATATTTTATTTATTAAAAAATTTACTAATATAATTTAAAATATTTTATTAAACTGATTTAAGTTTTTTTTGTAAATTAATTTTTTTCATTTGGTTTCTTTTTAATTTTTGCTTTAATTTTAATTGACATGATAAAACACCAAAAACAATGAATTAGTTTAGTTTCTTTCTTTAAATTTACACAATTAATAAAATACAAAAAAATAATAATAATAAAGATTTTAATTTAATCACTTTTTTTAGAATAGGTTTATTTTTTCTCTTTTCAAGTAAATACATTTCATTTCATATTTTTTTGACTTTATTTCATAAAGTGTCATAGCTTTATATTAAATCGCACAACAATTTAATTTGGTTGTATTGTTTGATATTTGGACATTGCTATTTTCATTTTATTCATCCCCATTTGTAACAATTGTACCCCCATTCCCGAATACTTTTGTAATAGCGTAGAATATCAATTCCCGCAATTTACTGTTTTCCATATATTGTATAGTAACTAGGCATGTATGGCAAGATTCAAAAATCAATCGCTAGATGACCTAATCAAAGAATAAATAACTTGAAACCAACACACTTTCTCACACGCGCACCTCTAGGGTAACCTCGCTCGTTGCCTCAGAAATACAATCATGTCCCTCGAATATGAGACGCTCTAGCAATGACTCTTCGATAAACAAAGATCGTAGTCCCTCGATGACCCTCGATGTTGCCTTCGATAAAAGGATCTCGTCCCTTACAAAAATTGCTAAAGTGTCTCACAAGTTGCCTTCAATGATTGTAAACTTGACCTGCGTCTGTCCCTTCACATCCAATGGTGGGGCTTCTTACCAAATCAATGGTAAGATAACACCACTAAAAGGAAGAAGAAAAGAACAACTTAAGACCTTTCGAGTAGATAGATTCGCTCTCAGTTACTCGCTTGCTCACGACAAAAACCTTTACACCTACACTCCCATTTCAAAAACATTTTCAAAAAGACAAAAACGTTCTGTATACGTTCTTATAGAGACGAGAACCATTGCAAAACTTCTTTTCAAAATACTTTTCAAAACACGATTCACAAACACATCTTCAAACCATTTTTCGAAACAAAACTTTGTATACGTTCTTATAGAGACGAGAACCATTACAGAGAAATTTTCTAAAATACTTTCAAAACCCACACCACAAGCACACAATCAAACAAAAGCTTGTGATCTAAACGAGTAACTAAGAGCCCATGGAAAACCATGGATGAAAAGGGTGTTAATACCTTCCCTTTTCATAATCTACCCCCCGATCCCAAGAAAATTCTCGAAAGGTCTTTCCTGTGCTTTTTTACCTTTCCTTTTGGATAAAAGAAAAGTCGGTGGCGACTCTTGCTAACCGCACAAGTGCGAACAAAACGCAAAACATCTAGTCAGTTCTACCACCGTATCACAGAACTGGCGACTCTGCTGGGGATCTTTATATAAAAGTGGGGTTACCTTAGGGTTTTTAGATCACCTTTACATGCTTATCTTGCTTGACTTGTTTGCTTTACACTTTGGTTCAATTGTTTGGGTTTGAATCCTCTACCCGGATTTGGGAAACATTCATAGGTAAATAGCAATACGTTGTGGAAACTATGCAGGGTATACCGACACGGTCCTAAGCAATAGTTATGTTAGTGTGACATATTTGTGGGTACCGGTAGCCTTTGAGTCAATCAAAGAGAATACGGGGCCGCTGAGTGATGTCATGAAGCACTAATGAACTTTTAGAACCTTTACTTGACCAACTTGGCCTTTTAGGATGTAGTGAGATGACCGGCTTTGGTGCAGTCCGAAGTTGGTAGATATACGATACTACACTTATTGAGGGTTGTTTCCTTGGAATATTTCGGTCGCCGGTAAGAGGCTAAATTGAAACAATGAACAAGGAAACAATCCAGTGATATTGAGCTCCTTAGAACCCGGTTACTATTTCTAGGATAGGTTGAGCCAACTAAACTTCAAGAGGGTACTTACCTATGAAACCCCATGCAAGCCTAAACTAGGAACTTGTATGATTTTGTTGAACATACATACTTGTGCATAACATCATGGACATCATGAAGCATCATATGCATCCTGTTGTACCCCAAAATTTGCCCTCCCATATTCTTTAAAATTTTCCAAATCAAAGCTTCAAAATCTCCTCCAAGGTTGCACAGTTCAAGGGCCTCCTAACAGTCAAAAATCAGGGTTTTGGTTCTGACAAAGAAAATAAAGTTTCCAAGGGTCCAATCAAGTCCCACATGCCTATAAACATGGTCAAGCATCCTCATACCAGGTTTCAAGACTTATAGCACAAAATTGTACAGTCAAAAACCCTAATTGCACTACAGTCAACTGTAGGGGCAAAATGGTCATTTGACAGTCAAAAGTCCAAATTTTTGGTAAACATCTCATTTTGAAGCCACAAACATCATTTGATCAATGCTTGATCATGATTCTCAAAGCTTGGCTCAAAAATCATCAAGATGCAAAAGTTTCCATATTTGGACAGTTGAAAAAAGTCAACTGTAAATTGACCAGGGCATGACTTCCACATGGTTTATCATAAAATTTCCATCCAAAGCTCATTTTGAAGAGAAATACATTCCCTACAACTCCTCTTCACACTTCAAGTCCAAGAAATGCTCTCACAAAAAGTTATCAATTTCAACATTATAGGTCATTTTCAAAAGTCAACAAAAAGGGACTTTAAGTCAAAGGCCATAACTTGAGATTGGTAAATCAAAATGACATGGGACCAAAGACATTGGTTAGAGGACTCAAAGACCTTTCCAAAATGTCCACGAACATGAGCAAATCTTAAATATTGAGCAAGATATGCCTTGTGGAAGTTGGGAAATTTTTGGATATTTTGAAAAGTTAACATTGCTTCAAATGACCTAAAAATGCTAATGGGCCTCTTTTTCTTCCACAATTCATCATCCAAGGCATGTGCACGACCATGTGGCCCAAAGGGAAGTTTTTTATCATTTTTATTTATTTATTTGGATTTTTTATTATTAATAATTCATTTAATTAATTAAAATACATAAAAAATACCAAACCAATACAATCAAATCTTTTTGTGCATGGAATAGGTTTAAAATTTCGTGCATGATCATATATGGAAGGAATTGAAGTGATTGGCCATGATTTGTACCAAATAGGCATGAAAAAATATTTGAAAAGATCCTTAAGAATCAAATCTTGAAAATCATGAATGCAAAGGTTTTGATTTGTTTTCTTTGACCTAAATCACTCACACATATATACATATGCTAACCCTACTCCTCAGGACCTCTCAGCTGCGCCAGAAATCCCTAAACAAACTTGAATTTTTTCAAGAGAAGTCTAATACTGAAAACTAAGTTCTAGATCGATTCAAGCCAATATACTTGTTCCATTACCTTCCTGAGGCTTCAAGGAAGGTTTTCAGATCAAAACCAACCATCCTAACGCAGAGAAACGGTAGAACAACTTCGTCCTGTTCATGTTTTCTTTCAAATGCTTGCATCATGAATCATACGTTTTTAGCAATTTTTAACATTTAATTTATGTTCATTGTTTAATTCTGAAGCTAACTGTATAATTCAATTGAGTTTTCATGTGCTATACGCGATTCCACCATTGATACAGGCTAGGGTTTTGCAAGCTTTGAATTAGGTGTTTCTAAACGCTGTAAAATTGGATCACCATGATACCATGACCACACTCAGCGTGTTTGGACGATCAGAATAGCACCCTCGCGCCTAATTTATGCTCAAAGATGGCTTAATCGCTATTATTGGATATGGCCTGTTTTGGGGGGGTTCAAAACCCCCGCTAACCCTTTTGTATTTTCAGGAAGAAACAAAGCCAAGGAAGAAGATGGTTATGTGGCCAGCAGTGATTGGGTCATTTAAAAATTCGCGCTAAAAAGTCCACTAGCGCTTAGTTTATATCATATTATTTGTTTTCCATATAATAACCAAAAGGCGCGTGTGGAGCAGTTGGCAGAGTGTATCACTGGTAATCCCTGGGACCTGGGTTCGAACCCCAGGTCCCTCACCCTTTCCATATTATTTTTCAATTAATACTTACGTGTAGTTTCAGTGCTAGCGTCCACCATACAACTCACGGTCCAGTTCGCCACGCACATGCCAAGATCAATCAAAAGGCCATAGTTTGAGGAACATGGTAAACCTCAGTCAACGCACTCACACGCATCCTGAAAAGTCCACAAGGCCAGGGACAATTGGGCCCAAATTGCTAAGCAAAAACCTCCTATTTGGGGACAGACCCCCCTAGGTTTGCAATGTTCTTTTCATTATTTTTTTTATTTTGATTCAATTATTTCTTTTATTTATTAATTCCTTTAACTTAATATTTCTATAAAAAAATATAAAAACAATATAAAATCAAAAAAGACAAAAATAAGTATTCTTATTTAATATCTTAATATTTTGTAAATAAACATCATTAATTGATTTTAGTGTTAATTTAGGTTTAAATCTTAATGTTTTTTTTCAATAAAACCTAAAATTGGTAGAATTAGGGTTTCAAGCATTTTTCATCCTTTTTTATTTTACTATATTAATTATTAATTCTTAATTAGTTATTTTTATAAATCAAGTTGCAATTAATTAATTAGGCTTAATTTTAGATAATTGTCATATTTTCTTAATAAATAAAAAAATTGTAGAATTAGGTTTTTAATTTCATTAAATTCTCATAAATACAAAAATACCAAAAATAATTCCCTTTCATTTTAATTTTCATTAATTTAATCATTTAATTTAATTTCATTAAAAAAGGGGTCCAATGCCCTCGCTTTCGACTATTAATTTGTTTCGCGCATTTTTTTGGTTTCTTATCATATTTATGTACCTCTCCCAAAGCCATGTAAATATTTATCTCTCGCACTTTTACTTTAATTCTTTATTTTTCTGTCAAATCGGGTCCGGGAAATTTTGGCGATGTGGACCCGCGCCTGTTGTAATAGTTTAGAACTTTACCTTTTTCGCACTTTTTAACTGTTAAATAAATGCATGCAAGAATGAATGACAAAAAAAATAAAAACAAGCGTAGATCACCATGATACATGTACAAGATAAAACATAACATGAAAATAACACACAAATTCACACACCACTCTTAGGGTACGCCTCACTGATGCCTTGCCTCGAAAGGTGATCGTCGAGTAGAGGATGTCTTAGTAAGTCCTCATGATCCGGGAACCTGGCATGAGGGTAGATTCTAAGGTGTCTTCCTATTGCTCCGGTGATCACCATGTCCCGAACCTCGAATTGACCCGAACACCTCCAACGGTGGTGCTACCTACCTCTCAGTGGTGGGATGGCACTACTTTAAAGGACATTTACACAGAAGAATTCCTTAGGGTAGGTAGACGACTCTAGATACTTGCTCTAATTTCAAAACAAATTCAAAAATACTTTTCACACTAACACATTTTCATAAAGCTTTCGAAAGCATTTTTTCAAACACTCTTGAGGACCGATACAAGAGTCGAACTGAAATTTTCAAAGAAACTTTTTAAAACCCACAATTGAAAAGCAAACAAACCATTTTTGAAAACACAATGAGAAAGTATCTAAGAGCCCATGGATAACCATGGATAGAAAGGATGCTAACACCTTCCCTTTCTATAACCTACCTCCCGAACCGAGAGCAATCTCTTTAAGGAATTTTTCTGTGCTTTTGTCCTTTCCATTTGGAGAAAATAAAAGACGGTGGCGACTCTTGCTTCCGCGACATTTCGCGAACCAACGTTAAACAGTCAGTTCCAGATCCACCGATCACAGAACTGGCGACTCTGCTGGGGATACTTATAAAGTGATGTGTACCTTAGGAATAAGATCACTTATGTTTTCAATTGTTGTGTTTGTTTGCTTTATTATTGTGGGTTGTTTTGGAGTTACATAGATCCTAACCCGGATCTGGGGATACCCTGTTAGGTAGCATAAGCTGTGAGGGACCTGTCCGGCGTAGACCGACATGGGTGAAGCAGTGGCTACGTTGGTGTGGCGCCTTGGTCTGTACCGATATCCCTTGTGTTGCAACGAGGAGAATATGGGTCTTCTAAGGAGTCATTAAGCACGAACAACCTTAGAACCTTAAATGACACAACTTGGCCATTAGAACAGTAGCAGTATGCTACGCCCATTGAGGCTAAACTCTCGTGATGGTTCTGGCCGCAAGAAAAGATTGCGATGCTGGAGTTATGACCGATTGAGGGTAGTCAATGATATTGGGATCCTCTAAGAACCCGGTTACTTTGATAGGACAGATATGTACCAACAAACTGAAAGAGGGTAGTACCTAGACCTCATGCTGGCCTTAAACCCTAAGGACTTGTCTTGTGTGACTTGCGTGCCTTCCAACTTGACTATTTGCATGCTTGTTATCTGACACTTGAGTTTCTTGCAGGTTTTGTTTATAGTCCTTAATAGGGACTCATAACAGGGTATACTAAGTTTCTTACAGGTTTTGGTTTGCAGTCCTTAATTAGGACTCATAACAGGGTTTACCGAGTTTCTTGCAGGTTTTGTTTTTTAGTCCTTAACTGGGACTCATGACAGGTTTTACTTGAGTTTCTTGTAGATTTCTGTTTATAGTCCTTAATAAGGGCTCATAACAGGGTTTATTCATATTACCCCATGCATCATGACATCATACCATTGCATACATCCTAACCCATTTCAAGGATCTCAAGGGCTTGTGATGCAGGTCATGATGAATCAAACATCTAGCAAGGGGCAAAGAGGATTTATTTTCCTCTAGCCAAAGTTGTCAGAGGCTATGACCCACTTGATATGGTGAGCTTTGACTCCTGAAGAAGGTTCCCCTAGCCAAGGTTGTTTGGAAAGCAAAATAAGGTTGATGACTTGAGTCAGGGGCTATGACCCACTTGATATGGTGAGCCTTTGACCCTTGGAAGAAAGACTCTCAACAAATATGAAGTTCTTTCAATCAAGCTACCGGATCCAGATGCTAACAAATTTTCTTGTTTACCCCGCGAGGTCCTTGAAAACATTACATGCATGTCATACTCATCATTGCATAACAGGTATCCTTGTTGCAGGTCACTTACCTTTCTCGCTGTTTATTTCAGCAATGGCCTCACAACAAGATAACCAGGACCTTCACGCTCAAGAGACTCAGTTCAGGGAAATCTTCCTAGGCCTATCCAAGGGGCAGGAAGAGTTGAGGACACTCCTCATGGGGAATCTGATCAGAAAGAGTCCCGAAGATGACAAGGACGAACAGCTGAAACATCTACAAGCTGAGGTAGACACATTGAAAACCTAGATGTTGGGGCAAAGGGCCCTCATTCAAGGTTTAGCTCAGGAACAAGGAGAGCTGAGAGCCATGATCAGCCAACTTCCTCAAGGCATGAAGCAACCAGCCCAAATCAGGGACCAGGTCATAGAACAGCTTCCAAGAAGTCAAAGGTCGGGTCCAATTAAAAGACCTCTCCGAGTTGCTACTACTTCTCAGGTCCAACAACGACCGCGCCAAGAACAGCGGGTTGATCAGAACAGGTCGGACGAGCCTAAGAGACAATTCACCTACATCAACATGTCATGGTCACGAGCTTTGCAGCACATGTTAAGGATGAACCTGATTGCGGTGATCAACCCTCCTGCAAATCCAAAGACTTCCTCTCCAAATTACAACCCAGAAGCAAGGTGCGCTTACCATTCTGGTAGCCCGGGGCACGATACTGAAGACTGTTGGGCATTGAAGTACAAGATTCAGAATATGATCGATGCTAAAGAGATCGAGTTCGAGCCCGCCGAGACTCCCAATGTGATCATTGCTCCCTTGCCAAAACATGGCTAGGATTGAGAAATTTTTGTTCATTAGAATCTTTCAAGTTGTAATTTTCTTTTGATTGTTCAAACATTCCATTCATATCAAACGTTGTTATTTCATTAATGCATCACATATGTCTGTTTTGAAACAATATATTCATATTCACTAAATGCAAATTATTCTCATATTTTTTTTGATGATCAACTCTTAATTAATAATTCTAAGCCTCTTGAGGGAGGATGACGAAAATGATACCACGATCATTACAGTATGCTTTTGAACAGACCCTGCTGATGAGGTACAGGCATTGTTTCAATCCCTAAACACTGGAGTTATAAGGAAGATAATCCCTCGTCAACCCCTCTGAGCCAAAGAAGTAGGAGTTTTTCTTTTCGAAATTTAAAACCCTTAATCATAACCTGGGGCAGGGTAGTCTCTCAGTTGATCCAAGTACATAACGAACGGCACCGAAGGAGGTCCTTACAAAACAAAATCAAAGACAATGATGATCCCGAACAATCACAAAGATAGGCAGTCATTATCTCAAAAAATAAAAAACCCATTAAGTCAAAACCCATGAAGGAGACTTACAAAACTGGGGCATCCCGCTGACTGTAATTCCAAAAAAGGAAACAGGTCAGGCAAAAAAGAATAGGGATCATAAAATCAAAAAGAAAGAGGTCCTATAAACCCTCAACAAAAAAAGGAATGACTGCCTATTCAAAATAAGTTATCAACATCTGAATCATCACCGGAAAATCAGAGGAAAGACTCAAACAAGGCCTAACGTATGATCAACTGAGTTTAGGTTTGGAGAACATCACGAAGAGCGGGTGGGTACAAATAAAATTTGAGCCTTTATCCTTTGTTTCTTAAACCGTGAACCAGGCCACGTTATAACCCTTAAAAGTCCTAGCTGAAGCATGGGTTAGTTCGAAAGCATATTGTTACGAAAGGTATCCTGACTCCTTAAGGCCTACGGTAAATACGGAGTTGACTTCACGTTTTACAAACATTCACTTGTTTTATGAAAAAGAATGCATTTTTAAAATCTTCAAGACAGACATGAGCTTTGCATTTTTAACATAACTTTTTTTGCATATGACTTTTTGTTTGAACAGCACAGAAATTCGCACGATGAATACCTAGTGAACAAAAGCACGTCCAATCAAGGGGCAGGTATGACTATGGTCCATCATCTGGGGCAGTCCAATCAAGATTCGGAGAATCTCTCAAAGGCCAAATAGCCTGGGGCAAATCTCCACCTGAGTCACTTGGGAACGAATCTTGCCTGATCAAACATCTCCTGGTGGCGTGGCAAAATACTCCCAACAGGGGCAACTCCCCATATTCCCTGAACGTGGACATAGTCGAAAAAATACTACGCATAATCAAAGACCCGCTAGGTTGTCATGCCTAGGCAAAAATTAGGGCTTCCCGGCGAACCAAAAGGGTTTGGGCAAAATGAAGGGATGAAATGAAAAATCTGTACACCCGGCAAGTCGAAAACCTGAAAAGGCGGCTTAGGCAAAAATGGGTATCCCGGTGGACTGAAAACCCGAAAGGGAGGTCCAGGCAAAAGTTAGGGATCAAAGCGTACGACTATGTCCTGTCATCTTGTCACCTGCCTACCTGAAGAAGGTTTGACCCTCAACAATTATCAGCATCCCACAGGTGCCTCCCTCATAGAAACAGGGGCAATAATGGGTGGTCTAAGCAATCTGATTGTTCTGTCCTCCAAGGTATCAAGGTAAGTTCCGTTGAAGAACATAACCAATACAGTTCAATACTTCCCCAGGAGAGTCTAATCCAGTTTCCCCAAGAAAGTTGGGATCCATCTCTCCAAGCAGTAAGCTTATCCCCAGTAGATTATGGAAGCTTATCCTCGCAGAGCACAAACGTGTTCCCCGGCTTTATTCAAAGAGTTATTTCCTTACCAGGATATAATTGGGTTATCCTCAGCCAAAAGCCACGGAGAGATCATCCTCGGCGAAGTCTTCTTATCCCCAACGAAGTCTATTAACACTTCCAACACAACAATGGTATCCCCAGTGAAGTTACCATCAACATTTCAGCAAAGTACCCCTCTTCCCACAGAGTATTGCTCCCCAGCAAGATCATGAGAGTACTTTTCTCCCCGCAGAGTAATTCATTCGCCAAGTTCATTCCCCAACGGAGTCATCTTCTCCTACCGGTATTCTTGCAACTATCATCCAGCGGAAGCAAAATCTGTTCTTCAACACCAGCCCAGGAGTTAACTTCCTGGCACCCGTCAAGGATTTATTTTCTTAGACAAAAATACATTCATGAACATTATATCTTCATACATTATAGCATGCATATGCATCATACTACACGAATCTCATCAATTTTGAGGACATCCTGAAATCATGCGGTTCATGCATCATGATCTTGCATACAACTGATGCTTTACCTTTTCAGAAAAGGTTAATACAAAGACGATTACTATCAACTATCGCAACTCTTTCTAGATATAGTTCAGATGTGAACCAGATATGGCGATGTTCTGACACTGCTTCCAGATTTCCTTCTAGATATAGTTCATATGTGAACCAGATATGGAAACGTTCTGATACTTCTTCCAGATTTCCTTCTAGATATAGTTCAGATGTGAACCAGATATGGCGACGTTCTGATACTTCTTCCAGATTTCCTGCTAGATATAGTTCAGATGTGAACCAGATATGGCAACGTTCTGATACTTCTTCCAGATTTCCTTCTAGATATAGTTCAGATGTGAACCAGATATGGCAACGTTCTGATACTTCTTCCAGATTTCCTTCTAGATATAGTTCAGATGTGAACCAGATATGGAGACGTTCTGATACTTCTTCCAGATTTCATTCTAGATATAGTTCATATGTGAACCAGGTATGGCGACGTTCTGATACTCCTTCCAGATTCCCTTCTAGATATAGCTCGGATGTGACCCAGGCATGGCGACGTTCTGACACTTATTCCAGTTGAAGACATTTCAAGACCTAGACCGGTTCAGTTAATCGACCCTAAGGTTTTCTGTTTCTTATCCAGTCCAAGGCCTTCTCTAGTCCAGCTAAATCGACCCCAAACAGATTTTCCTGATAAAGACTCAGTAGAAGTTATCCAAGATTCTCTCAATGATTGCTGTTGAGGTTGTAGTCGCCTATGGTTCTCTCCCCGATACTGCGGAGGTAGTAATCATCTCAAGATTCGCTCAACGATTGCTGTTGAGGTTGAAGTTATCCAAGATTCTCTCAATGATTGCTGTTGAGGTTGTAGTCGCCTATGGTTCTCTCCCCGATACTGCGGAGGTAGTAATCATCCCATGATTCTCTCAACGATTGCTGTTGATGTTGAAGTTATCCAAGATTCTCTCAATGATTGTTGTTGAGGTTGTAGTCGCCTATGGTTCTCTCCCCGATACTGCGGAGGTAGTAATCATCTCAAGATTCGCTCAACGATTGCTGTTGAGGTTGAAGTTATCCAAGATTCTCTCAATGATTGCTGTTGAGGTTGTAGTCGCCTATGGTTCTCTCCCCGATACTGCGGAGGTAGTAATCATCCCAAGATTCGCTCAACGATTGCTGTTGAGGTTGAAGTTATCCAAGATTCTCTCAATGATTGCTGTTGAGGTTGTAATCGTCCAAGGTTCTCTCACCGTTCCTGTTGAGGTAGTAACCATCCCTGGTTCATTCATCACCATTTGAAGCTCCAGATTCAGCTCCTGTAACCAGTCAGGACACATCTATACAAAGAGTTTGAAGACCAGCTCCTGTAACAGGCCAGGTAATCATTTTTTCTTTTGCAGGTACGCAGGTTCTCGCTAAGGAATCTCTTACGCGATCAACATCCAGATGGCATCTATAAGCCCATCCACCTTCCATCATCTCTCATCATGGCATCTATAAGCCCATCATCCTATCCATCAATCTCCAAATGGCATCTATAAGCCCATTCCACCATCACACTGCTACTATGTGAGCGCAAATTTCTGGGCACTCTAGTGTTCAATCATCTTCCACCTTCGGATTACGAAAGGCACGTCAGCCAATCTGCATCCTCAGGTCTAAGAAGATTGAACAGGGGCAACTGTTGTACCCCAAAATTTGCCCTCCCATATTCTTCAAAATTTGCCAAATCAAAGCTTCAAAATCTCCTCCAAGGTTGCATAGTTCAAGGGCCTCCTAACAGTCAAAAATCAGGGTTTTGGTTCTGACAAAGAAAATGAAGTTTCCAAGGGTCCAATCAAGTCCCACATGCCTATAAACATGGTCAAGCATCCTCATACCAGGTTTCAAGACTTATAGCACAAAATTGTACAGTTAAAAACCCTAATTGCACTACAGTCAACTGTAGGGGCAAAATGGTCATTTGACAGTCAAAAGTCCAAATTTTTGGTAAACATCTCATTTTGAAGCCACAAACATCATTTGATCAATGCTTGATCATGATTCTCAAAGCTTGGCTCAAAAATCATCAAGATGCAAAAGTTTCCATATTTGGACAGTTGAAAAAAGTCAACTGTAAATTGACCAGGGCATGACTTCCACATGGTTTATCAGAAAATTTCCATCCAAAGCTCATTTTGAAGAGAAAGACATTCCCTACAACTCCTCTTCACACTTCAAGTCCAAGAAATGCTCTCACAAAAAGTTATCAATTTCAACATTATAGGTCATTTTCAAAAGTCAACAAAAAGGGACTTTAAGTCAAAGGCCATAACTTGAGATTGGTAAATCAAAATGACATGGGACCAAAGACATTGGTTAGAGGACTCAAAGACCTTTCCAAAATGTCCACGAACATGAGCAAAGCTTAAAAATTGAGCAAGATATGCCTTGTGGAAGTTGGGAAATTTTTGGATATTTTGAAAAGTCAACATTGCTTCAAATGACCTAAAAATGCTAATGGGCCTCTTTTTCTTCCACAATTCATCATCCAAGGCATGTGCACGACCATGTGGCCCAAAGGGAAGTTTTTTATCATTTTTATTTATTTATTTGGATTTTTTATTATTAATAATTCATTTAATTAATTAAAATACATAAAAAATACCAAACCAATACAATCAAATCTTTTTGTGCATGGAATAGGTTTAAAATTTCGTGCATGATCATATATGGAAGGAATTGAAGTGATTGGCCATGATTTGTACCAAATAGGCATGAAAAAATATTTGAAAAGATCCTTAAGAATCAAATCTTGAAAATCATGAATGCAAAGGTTTTGATTTGTTTTCTTTGACCTAAATCACTCACACATATATACATATGCTAACCCTACTCCTCAGGACCTCTCAGCTGCGCCAGAAATCCCTAAACAAACTTGAATTTTTTCAAGAGAAGTCTAATACTGAAAACTAAGTTCTAGATCGATTCAAGCCAATATACTTGTTCCATTACCTTCCTGAGGCTTTAAGGAAGGTTTTCAGATCAAAACCAACCATCCTAACGCAGAGAAACGGTAGAACAACTTCGTCCTGTTCATGTTTTCTTTCAAATGCTTGCATCATGAATCATACGTTTTTAGCAATTTTTAACATTTGATTTATGTTCATTGTTTAATTCTGAAGCTAACTGTATAATTCAATTGAGTTTTCATGTGCTATACACGATTCCACCATTGATACAGGCTAGGGTTTTGCAAGCTTTGAATTAGGCGTTTCTAAACGCTGTAAAATTGGATCACCATGATACCATGACCATACTCAGCGTGTTTGGACGATCAGAATAGCACCCTCGCGCCTAATTTATGCTCAAAGATGGCTTAATCGCTATTATTGGATATGGCCTGTTTTGGGGGGGTTCAAAACCCCCGCTAACCCTTTTGTATTTTCAGGAAGAAACAAAGCCAAGGAAGAAGATGGTTATGTGGCCAGCAGTGATTGGGTCATTTAAAAATTCGCGCTAAAAAGTCCACAAGCGCTTAGTTTATATCATATTATTTGTTTTCCATATAATAACCAAAAGGCGCGTGTGGAGCAGTTGGCAGAGTGTATCACTGGTAATCCCTGGGACCTGGGTTCGAACCCCAGGTCCCTCACCCTTTCCATATTATTTTTCAATTAATACTTACGTGTAGTTTCAGTGCTAGCGTCCACCATACAACTCACGGTCCAGTTCGCCACGCACATGCCAAGATCAATCAAAAGGCCATAGTTTGAGGAACATGGTAAACCTCAGTCAACGCACTCACACGCATCCTGAAAAGTCCACAAGGCCAGGGACAATTGGGCCCAAATTGCTAAGCAAAAACCTCCTATTTGGGGACAGACCCCCCTAGGTTTGCAATGTTCTTTTCATTATTTTTTTATTTTGATTCAATTATTTCTTTTATTTATTAATTCCTTTAACTTAATATTTCTATAAAAAAATATAAAAACAATATAAAATCAAAAAAGACAAAAATAAGTATTCTTATTTAACATATTAATATTTTGTAAATAAACATCATTAATTGATTTTAGTGTTAATTTAGGTTTAAATCTTAATGTTTTTTTTTCAGTAAAACCTAAAATTGGTAGAATTAGGGTTTCAAGCATTTTTCATCCTTTTTTATTTTACTATATTAATTATTAATTCTTAATTAGTTATTTTTATAAATCAAGTTGCAATTAATTAATAAGGCTTAATTTTAGATAATTGTCATATTTTCTTAATAAATAAAAAATTGTAGAATTAGGTTTTTAATTTCATTAAATTCTCATAAATACAAAAATACCAAAAATAATTCCCTTTCATTTTAATTTTCATTAATTTAATCATTTAATTTAATTTCATTAAAAAAGGGGTCCAATGCCCTCGCTTTCGACTATTAATTTGTTTCGCGCATTTTTTTGGTTTCTTATCATATTTATGTACCTCTCCCAAAGCCATGTAAATATTTATCTCTCGCACTTTTACTTTAATTCTTTATTTTTCTGTCAAATCGGGTCCGGGAAATTATGGCGATGTGGACCCGCGCCTGTTGTAATAGTTTAGAACTTTACCTTTTTCGCACTTTTTAACTGTTAAATAAATGCATGCAAGAATGAATGACAAAAAAAATAAAAACAAGCGTAGATCACCATGATACATGTACAAGATAAAACATAACATGAAAATAACACATAAATTCACACACCACTCTTAGGGTACGCCTCACTGTTGCCTTGCCTCGAAAGGTGATCGTCGAGTAGAGGATGTCTTAGTAAGTCCTCATGATCCGGGAACCTGGCATGAGGGTAGATTCTAAGGTGTCTTCCTATTGCTCCGGTGATCACCATGTCCCGAACCTCGAATTGACCCGAACACCTCCAACGGTGGTGCTACCTACCTCTCAGTGGTGGGATGGCACTACTTTAAAGGACATTTACACAGACGAATTCCTTAGGGTAGGTAGACGACTCTAGATACTTGCTCTAATTTCAAAACAAATTCAAAAATACTTTTCACACCAACACATTTTCAAAAAGCTTTCGAAAGCATTTTTTCAAACACTCTTGAGGACCGATACAAGAGTCGAACTGAAATTTTCAAAGAAACTTTTTAAAACCCACAATTGAAAAGCAAACAAACCATTTTTGAAAACACAATGAGCAAGTATCTAAGAGCCCATGGATAACCATGGATAGAAAGGGTGCTAACACCTTCCCTTTCTATAACCTACCTCCCGAACCGAGAGCAATCTCTTTAAGGAATTTTTCTGTGCTTTTGTCCTTTCCATTTGGAGAAAATAAAAGACGGTGGCGACTCTTGCTTCCGCGACATTTCGCGAACCAACGTTAAACAGTCAGTTCCAGATCCACCGATCACAGAACTGGCGACTCTGCTGGGGATACTTATAAAGTGAGGTGTACCTTAGGAATAAGATCACTTGTGTTTTCAATCGTTGTGTTTGTTTGCTTTATTATTGTGGGCTGTTTTGGAGTTACATAGATCCTAACCCGGATCTGGGGATACCCTGTTAGGTAGCATAAGCTGTGAGGGACCTGTCCGGCGTAGACCGACATGGGTGAAGCAGTGGCTACGTTGGTGTGGCGCCTTGGTCTGTACCGATATCCCTTGTATTGCAACGAGGAGAATATGGGTCTTCTAAGGAGTCATTAAGCACCAACAACCTTAGAACCTTAAATGACACAACTTGGCCATTAGAACAGTAGCAGTATGCTACGCCCATTGAGGCTAAACTCTCGTGATGGTTCTGGCCGCAAGAAAAGATTGCGATGCTGGAGTTATGACTGATTGAGGGTAGTCAATGATATTGGGATCCTCTAAGAACCCGGTTACTTTGATAGGACAGATATGTACCAACAAACTGAAAGAGGGTAGCACCTAGACCTCATGCTGGCCTTAAACCCTAAGGACTTGTCTTGTGTGACTTGCGTGCCTTCCAACTTGACTATTTGCATGCTTGTTATCTGACACTTGAGTTTCTTGCAGGTTTTGTTTATAGTCCTTAATAGGGACTCATAACAGGGTATACTAAGTTTCTTACAGGTTTTGGTTTGCAGTCCTTAATTAGGACTCATAACAGGGTTTACCGAGTTTCTTGCAGGTTTTGTTTTTTAGTCCTTAACTGGGACTCATGACAGGTTTTACTTGAGTTTCTTGCAGATTTCTGTTTATAGTCCTTAATAAGGGCTCATAACAGGGTTTATTCATATTACCCCATGCATCATGACATCATACCATTGCATACATCCTAACCCATTTCAAGGATCTCAAGGGCTTGTGATGCAGGTCATGATGAATCAAACATCTAGCAAGGGGCAAAGAGGATTTATTTTCCTCTAGCCAAAGTTGTCAGAGGCTATGACCCACTTGATATGGTGAGCTTTGACTCCTGAAGAAGGTTCCCCTAGCCAAGGTTGTTTGGAAAGCAAAATAAGGTTGATGACTTGAGTCAGGGGCTATGACCCACTTGATATGGTGAGCCTTTGACCCTTGGAAGAAAGACTCTCAACAAATATGAAGTTCTTTCAATCAAGCTACCGGATCCAGATGCTAACAAATTTTCTTGTTTACCCCGCGAGGTCCTTGAAAACATTACATGCATGTCATACTCATCATTGCATAACAGGTATCCTTGTTGCAGGTCACTTACCTTTAACGCTGTTTACTTCAGCAATGGCTTCACAACAAGATAACCAGGACCTTCACGCTCAAGAGACTCAGTTCAGGGAAATCTTCCTAGGCCTATCCAAGGGGCAGGAAGAGTTGAGGACACTCCTCATGGGGAATCTCATCAGAAAGAGTCCCGAAGATGACAAGGACGAACAGCTGAAACGTCTACAAGCTGAGGTAGACACATTGAAAACCTAGATGTTGGGGCAAAGGGCCCTCATTCAAGGTTTAGCTCAGGAACAAGGAGAGCTGAGAGCCATGATCAGCCAACTTCCTCAAGGCATGAAGCAACCATCCCAAATCAGGGACCAGGTCATAGAACAGCTTCCAAGAAGGAAAAGGTCGGGTCCAATGAATAGACCTCTCCGAGTTGCTACTACTTCTCAGGTCCAACAACGACCGCGCCAAGAACAGCGGGTTGATCAGAACAGGTCGGACGAGCCTAAGAGACAATTCACCTACATCAACATGTCATGGTCACGAGCTTTGCAGCACATGTTAAGGATGAACCTGATTGCGGTGATCAACCCTCCTGCAAATCCAAATACTTCCTCTCCAAATTACAACCCAGAAGCAAGGTGCGCTTACCATTCTGGTAGCCCGGGGCACGATACTGAGGACTGTTGGGCATTGAAGTACAAGATTCAGAATATGATCGATGCTAAAGAGATCGAGTTCGAGCCCGCCGAGACTCCCAATGTGATCATTGCTCCCTTGCCAAAACATGGCTAGGATTGAGAAATTTTTGTTCATTAGAATCTTTCAAGTTGTAATTTTCTTTTGATTGTTCAAACATTCCATTCATATCAAACGTTGTTATTTCATTAATGCATCGCATATGTCTGTTTCGAAACAATATATTCATATTCACTAAATGCAAATTATTCTCATATTTTTTCTGATGATCAACTCTTAATTAATAATTCTAAGCCTCTTGAGGGAGGATGACGAAAACGATACCACGATCATTACAGTATGCTTTTGAACAGACCCTGCTGATGAGGTACAGGCATTGTTTCAATCCCTAAACACTGGAGTTATAAGGAAGATAATCCCTCGTCAACCCCTCTGAGCCAAAGAAGTAGGAGTTTTTCTTTTCGAAATTTAAAACCCTTAATCATAACCTGGGGCAGGGTAGTCTCTCAGTTGATCCAAGTGCATAACGAACGGCACCGAAGGAGGTCCTTACAAAACAAAAGCAAAGACAATGATGATCCCGAACAATCACAAAGATAGGCAGTCATTATCTAAAAAAATAAAAAACCCATTAAGTCAAAACCCATGAAGGAGACTTACAAAACTGGGGCATCCCGCTGACTGTAATTCCAAAAAAGGAAATAGGTCAGGCAAAAAAGAATAGGGATCATAAAATCAAAAAGAAAGAGGTCCTATAAACCCTCAACAAAAAAGGAATGATTGCCTATTCAAAATAAGTTATCAACATCTGAATCATCACCGGAAAATCAGAGGAAAGACTCAAACAAGGCCTAACGTATGATCAACTGAGTTTAGGTTTGGAGAACATCACGAAGAGCGGGTGGGTACAAATAAAATTTGAGCCTTTATCCTTTGTTTCTTAAACCGTGAACCAGGCCACGTTATAACCCTTAAAAGTCCTAGTTGAAGCATGGGTTAGTTCGAAAGCATATTGTTACGAAAGGTATCCTGACTCCTTAAGGCCTACGGTAAATACGGAGTTGACTTCACGTTTTACAAATATTCACTTGTTTTATGAAAAAGAATGCATTTTTAAAATCTTCAAGACAGACATGAGCTTTGAATTTTTAACATAACTTTGTTTGCATATGACTTTTTGTTTGAACAGCACAGAAATTCGCACGATGAATACCTAGTGAACAAAAGCACGTCCAATCAAGGGGCAGGTATGACTATGGTCCATCATCTGGGGCAGTCCAATCAAGATTCGGAGAATCTCTCAAAGGCCAAATAGCCTGGGGCAAATCTCCACCTGAGTCACTTGGGGCATTCCAACAACGAATCTTGCCTGATCAAACATCTCCTGGTGGCGTGGCAAAATACTCCCAACAGGGGCAACTCCCCATATTCCCTGAATGTGGACATAGTCGAAAAAATACTACGCATAATCAAAGACCCGCTAGGTTGACATGCCTAGGCAAAAATTAGGGCTTCCCGGCGAACCAAAAGGGTTCGGGCAAAATGAAGGGATGAAATGAAAAATCTGTACACCCGGCAAGTCGAAAACCTGAAAAGGCGGCTTAGGCAAAAATGGGTATCCCGGTGGACTGAAAACCCGAAAGGGCGGTCCAGGCAAAAGTTAGGGATCAAAGCGTACGACTATGTCCTGTCATCTTGTCACCTGCCTACCTGAAGAAGGTTTGACCCTCAACAATTATCAGCATCCCACAGGTGCCTCCCCCATAGAAACAGGGGCAATAATGGGTGGTCTAAGCAATCTGATTGTTCTGTCCTCCAAGGTATCAAGGTAAGTTCCATTGAAGAACATAACCAATACAGTTCAATACTTCCCCAGGAGAGTCTAATCCAGTTTCCCCAAGAAAGTTGGGATCTATCTCTCCAAGCAGTAAGCTTATCCCCAGTAGATTCTGGAAGCTTATCCTCGCAGAGCACAAACGCGTTCCCCGGCTTTATTCAAAGAGTTATTTCCTTACCAGGACATAACTGGGTTATCCTCAGCCAAAAGCCACGGAGAGATCGTCCTCGGCGAAGTCTTCTTATCCCCAACGAAGTCTATTAACACTTCCAACACAACAATGGTATCCCCAGTGAAGTTACCATCAACATTTCAGCAAAGTACCCCTCTTCCCACAGAGTATTGCTCCCCAGCAAGATCGTGAGAGTACTTTTCTCCCCGCAGAGTAATTCATTCGCCAAGTTCATTCCCCAACGGAGTCATCTTCTCCTACCGATATTCTTACAACTATCATCCAGCGGAAGCAAAATCTGTTCTTCAACACCAGCCCAGGAGTTAACTTCCTGGCACCCGTCAAGGATTTATTTTCTTAGACAAAAATACATTCATGAACATTACATCTTCATACATTATAGCATGCATATGCATCATACTACACGAATCTCATCAATTTTTAGGACATCCTGAAATCATGCGGTTCATGCATCATGATCTTGCATACAACTGATGCTTTACCTTTTCAGGAAAGGTTAATACAAAGACGATTACTATCAACTATCGCAACTCTTCCTAGATATAGTTCAGATGTGAACCAGATATGGCGACGTTCTGACACTGCTTCCAGATTTCCTTCTAGATATAGTTCATATGTGAACCAGATATGGCAACGTTCTGATACTTCTTCCAGATTTCCTTCTAGATATAGTTCAGATGTGAACCAGATATGGCGACGCTCTGATACTTCTTCCAGATTTCCTGCTAGATATAGTTCAGATGTGAACCAGATATGGCAACGTTCTGATACTTCTTCCAGATTTCCTTCTAGATATAGTTCAGATGTGAACCAGATATGGCAACGTTCTGATACTTCTTCCAGATTTCCTTCTAGATATAGTTCAGATGTGAACCAGATATGGCGATGTTCTGATACTTCTTCCAGATTTCCTTCTAGATATAGTTCAGATGTGAACCAGGTATGGCGACGTTTTGATACTCCTTCCAGATTCCCTTCTAGATATAGCTCGGATGTGACCCAGGCATGGCGACGTTCTGACACTTATTCCAGTTGAAGACATTTCAAGACCTAGACCGGTTCAGTTAATCGACCCTAAGGTTTTCTGTTTCTTATCCAGTCCAAGGCCTTCTCTAGTCCAGCTAAATCGACCCCAAACAGATTTTCCTGATAAAGACTCAGTAGAAGTTATCCAAGATTCTCTCAATGATTGTTATTGAGGTTGTAGTCGCCTATGGTTCTCTCCCCGATACTGCGGAGGTAGTTATCATCTCAAGATTCGCTCAACAATTGCTGTTGAGGTTGAAGTTATCCAAGATTCTCTCAATGATTGCTGTTGAGGTTGTAGTCGCCTATGGTTCTCTCCCCGATACTGCGGAGGTAGTAATCATCCCAAGATTCTCTCAACGATTGTTGTTGATGTTGAAGTTATCCAAGATTCTCTCAATGATTTCTGTTGAGGTTATAGTCGCCTATGGTTCTCTCCCCGATACTGCGGAGGTAGTAATCATTACAAGATTCGCTCAACGATTGCTGTTGAGGTTGAAGTTATCCAAGATTCTCTCAATGATTGTTGTTGAGGTTGTAGTCGCCTATGGTTCTCTCCCCGATACTGCGGAGGTAGTAATCATCCCAAGATTTGCTCAACGATTGCTGTTGAGGTTGAAGTTATCCAAGATTCTCTCAATGATTGTTGTTGAGGTTGTAATCGTCCAAGGTTCTCTCACCGTTCCTGTTGAGGTAGTAACCATCCCTGGTTCATTCATCACCATTTGAAGCTCCAGATTCAGCTCCTGTAACCAGTCAGGACACATCTATACAAAGAGTTTGAAGACCAGCTCCTGTAACAGGCCAGATAATCATTTTTTCTTTTGCAGGTACGCAGGTTCTCGCTAAGGAATCTCTTACGCGATCAACATCCAGATGGCATCTATAAGCCCATCCACCTTCCATCATCTCTCAGCATGGCATCTATAAGCCCATCATCCTATCCATCAATCTCCAAATGGCATCTATAAGCCCATTCCACCATCACACTGCTACTATGTGAGCGCAAATTTCTGGGCACTCTAGTGTTCAATCATCTTCCACCTTCGGATTACGAAAGGCACGTCAGCCAATCTGCATCCTCAGGTCTAAGAAGATTGAACAGGGGCAACTGTTGTACCCCAAAATTTGCCCTCCCATATTCTTCAAAATTTGCCAAATCAAAGCTTCAAAATCTCCTCCAAGGTTGCACAGTTCAAGGGCCTCCTAACAGTCAAAAATCAGGGTTTTGGTTCTGACAAAGAAAATGAAGTTTCCAAGGGTCCAATCAAGTCCCACATGCCTATAAACATGGTCAAGCATCCTCATACCAGGTTTCAAGACTTATAGCACAAAATTGTACAGTCAAAAACCCTAATTGCACTACAGTCAACTGTAGGGGCAAAATAGTCATTTGACAATCAAAAGTCCAAATTTTTTGGTAAACATCTCATTTTGAAGCCACAAACATCATTTGATCAATGCTTGATCATGATTCTCAAAGCTTGGCTCAAAAATCATCAAGATGCAAAAGTTTCCATATTTGGACAGTTGAAAAAAGTCAACTGTAAATTGACCAGGGCATGACTTCCACATGGTTTATCAGAAAATTTCCATCCAAAGCTCATTTTGAAGAGAAAGACATTCCCTACAACTCCTCTTCACACTTCAAGTCCAAGAAATGCTCTCACAAAAAGTTATCAATTTCAACATTATAGGTCATTTTCAAAAGTCAACAAAAAGGGACTTTAAGTCAAAGGCCATAACTTGAGATTGGTCAATCAAAATGACATGGGACCAAATAAATTGGTTAGAGGACTCAAAGACCTTTCCAAAATGTCCACGAACATGAGCAAAGCTTAAAAATTGAGCAAGATATGCCTTGTGGAAGTTGGGAAATTTTTGGATATTTTGAAAAGTCAACATTGCTTCAAATGACCTAAAAATGCTAATGGGCCTCTTTTTCTTCCACGATTCATCATCCAAGGCATGTGCACGACCATGTGGCCCAAAGGGAAGTTTTTTATCATTTTTATATATTTATTTGGATTTTTTATTATTAATAATTCATTTAATTAATTAAAATACATAAAAAATACCAAACCAATACAATCAAATCTTTTTGTGCATGGAATAGGTTTAAAATTTCGTGCATGATCATATATGGAAGGAATTGAAGTGATTGGCCATGATTTGTACCAAATAGGCATGAAAAAATATTTGAAAAGATCCTTAAGAATCAAATCTTGAAAATCATGAATGCAAAGGTTTTGATTTGTTTTCTTTGACCTAAATCACTCACACATATATACATATGCTAACCCTACTCCTCAGGACCTCTCAGCTACGCCAGAAATCCCTAAACAAACTTGAATTTTTTCAAGAGAAGTCTAATACTGAAAACTAAGTTCTAGATCGATTCAAGCCAATATACTTGTTCCATTACCTTCCTGAGGCTTCAAGGAAGGTTTTCAGATCAAAACCAACCATCCTAACGCAGAGAAACGGTAGAACAACTTCGTCCTGTTCATGTTTTCTTTCAAATGCTTGCATCATGAATCATACGTTTTTAGCAATTTTTAACATTTGATTTATGTTCATTGTTTAATTCTGAAGCTAACTGTATAATTCAATTGAGTTTTCATGTGCTATACACGATTCCACCATTGATACAGGCTAGGGTTTTGCAAGCTTTGAATTAGGCGTTTCTAAACGCTGTAAAATTGGATCACCATGATACCATGACCATACTCAGCGTGTTTGGATGATCAGAATAGCACCCTCGCGCCTAATTTATGCTCAAAGATGGCTTAATAGCTATTATTGGATATGGCCTGTTTTGGGGGGGTTCAAAACCCCCGCTAACCCTTTTGTATTTTCAGGAAGAAACAAAGCCAAGGAAGAAGATGGTTATGTGGCCAGCAGTGATTGGGTCATTTAAAAATTCGCGCTAAAAAGTCCACTAGCGCTTAGTTTATATCATATTATTTGTTTTCCATATAATAACCAAAAGGCGCGTGTGGAGCAGTTGGCAGAGTGTATCACTGGTAATCCCTGGGACCTGGGTTCGAACCCCAGGTCCCTCACCCTTTCCATATTATTTTTCAATTAATACTTACGTGTAGTTTCAGTGCTAGCGTCCACCATACAACTCACGGTCCAGTTCGCCACGCACATGCCAAGATCAATCAAAAGGCCATAGTTTGAGGAACATGGTAAACCTCAGTCAACGCACTCACACGCATCCTGAAAAGTCCACAAGGCCAGGGACAATTGGGCCCAAATTGCTAAGCAAAAACCTCCTATTTGGGGACAGACCCCCCTAGGTTTGCAATGTTCTTTTCATTATTTTTTTATTTTGATTCAATTATTTCTTTTATTTATTAATTCCTTTAACTTAATATTTCTATAAAAAATATAAAAACAATATAAAATCAAAAAATACAAAAATAAGTATTCTTATTTAATATATTAATATTTTGTAAATAAACATCATTAATTGATTTTAGTGTTAATTTAGGTTTAAATCTTAATGTTTTTTTTTCAGTAAAACCTAAAATTGGTAGAATTAGGGTTTCAAGCATTTTTCATCCTTTTTTATTTTACTATATTAATTATTAATTATTAATTAGTTATTTTTATAAATCAAGTTGCAATTAATTAATTAGGCTTAATTTTAGATAATTGTCATATTTTCTTAATAAATAAAAAAATTGTAGAATTAGGTTTTTAATTTCATTAAATTCTCATAAATACAAAAATACCAAAAATAATTCCCTTTCATTTTAATTTTCATTAATTTAATCATTTAATTTAATTTCATTTAAAAAGGGGTCCAATGCCCTCGCTTTCGACTATTAATTTGTTTCGCGCATTTTTTTGGTTTCTTATCATATTTATGTACCTCTCCCAAAGCCATGTAAATATTTATCTCTCGCACTTTTACTTTAATTCTTTATTTTTTTGTCAAATCGGGTCTGGGAAATTTTGGCGATGTGGACCCGCGCCTGTTGTAATAGTTTAGAACTTTACCTTTTTCGCACTTTTTAACTGTTAAATAAATGCATGCAAGAATGAATGACAAAAAAAATAAAAACAAGCGTAGATCACCATGATACATGTACAAGATAAAACATAACATGAAAATAACACACAAATTCACACACCACTCTTAGGGTACGCCTCACTGTTGCCTTGCCTCGAAAGGTGATCGTCGAGTAGAGGATGTCTTAGTAAGTCCTCATGATCCGGGAACCTGGCATGAGGGTAGATTCTAAGGTGTCTTCCTATTGCTCCGGTGATCACCATGTCCCGAACCTCGAATTGACCCGAACACCTCCAACGGTGGTGCTACCTACCTCTCAGTGGTGGGATGGCACTACTTTAAAGGACATTTACACAGACGAATTCCTTAGGGTAGGTAGACGACTCTAGATACTTGCTCTAATTTCAAAACAAATTCAAAAATACTTTTCACACCAACACATTTTCAAAAAGCTTTCGAAAGCATTTTTTCAAACACTCTTGAGGACCGATACAAGAGTCGAACTGAAATTTTCAAAGAAACTTTTTAAAACCCACAATTGAAAAGCAAACAAACCATTTTTGAAAACACAATGAGCAAGTATCTAAGAGCCCATGGATAACCATGGATAGAAAGGGTGCTAACACCTTCCCTTTCTATAACCTACCTCCCGAACCGAGAGCAATATCTTTAAGGAATTTTTCTGTGCTTTTGTCCTTTCCATTTGGAGAAAATAAAAGACGGTGGCGACTTTTGCTTCTGCGACATTTCGCGAACCAGCGTTAAACAGTCAGTTCCAGATCCACCGATCACGGAACTGGCGACTCTGCTGGGGATACTTATAAAGTGAGGTGTACCTTAGGAATAAGATCACTTGTGTTTTCAATTGTTGTGTTTGTTTGGTTTATTATTGTGGGCTGTTTTGGAGTTACATAGATCCTAACCCGGATCTGGGGATACCCTGTTAGGTAGCATAAGCTGTGAGGGACCTGTCCGGCGTAGACCGACATGGGTGAAGCAGTGGCTACGTTGGTGTGGCGCCTTGGTCTGTACCGATATCCCTTGTGTTGCAACAAGGAGAATATGGGTCTTCTAAGGAGTCATTAAGCACCAACAACCTTAGAACCTTAAATGACACAACTTGGCCATTAGAACAGTAGCAGTATGCTACGCCCATTGAGGCTAAACTCTCGTGATGGTTCTGGCTGCAAGAAAAGATTGCGATGCTGGAGTTATGACCGATTGAGGGTAGTCAATGATATTGGGATCCTCTAAGAACCCGGTTACTTTGATAGGACAGATATGTACCAACAAACTGAAAGAGGGTAGTACCTAGACCTCATGCTGGCCTTAAACCCTAAGGACTTGTCTTGTGTGACTTGCGTGCCTTCCAACTTGACTATTTGCATGCTTGTTATCTGACACTTGAGTTTCTTGCAGGTTTTGTTTATAGTCCTTAATAGGGACTCATAACAGGGTATACTAAGTTTCTTACAGGTTTTGGTTTGCAGTCCTTAATTAGGACTCATAACAGGGTTTACCGAGTTTCTTGCAGGTTTTGTTTTTTAGTCCTTAACTGGGACTCATGACAGGTTTTACTTGAGTTTCTTGCAGATTTCTGTTTATAGTCCTTAATAAGGGCTCATAACAGGGTTTATTCATATTACCCCATGCATCATGACATCATACCATTGCATACATCCTAACCCATTTCAAGGATCTCAAGGGCTTGTGATGCAGGTCATGATGAATCAAACATCTAGCAAGGGGCAAAGAGGATTTATTTTCCTCTAGCCAAAGTTGTCAGAGGCTATGACCCACTTGATATGGTGAGCTTTGACTCCTGAAGAAGGTTCCCCTAGCCAAGGTTGTTTGGAAAGCAAAATAAGGTTGATGACTTGAGTCAGGGGCTATGACCCACTTGATATGGTGAGCCTTTGACCCTTGGAAGAAAGACTCTCAACAAATATGAATTTCTTTCAATCAAGCTACCGGATCCAGATGCTAACAAATTTTCTTGTTTACCCCGCGAGGTCTTGAAAACATTACATGCATGTCATACTCATCATTGCATAACAGGTATCCTTGTTGCAGGTCACTTACCTTTGTCGCTGTTTATTTCAGCAATGGCTTCACAACAAGATAACCAGGACCTTCATGCTCAAGAGACTCAGTTCAGGGAAATCTTCCTAGGCCTATCCAAGGGGCAGGAAGAGTTGAGGACACTCCTCATGGGGAATCTGATCAGAAAGAGTCCCGAAGATGACAAGGACGAACAGCTGAAACGTCTACAAGCTGAGGTAGACACATTGAAAACCTAGATGCTGGGGCAAAGGGCCCTCATTCAAGGTTTAGCTCAGGAACAAGGAGAGCTGAGAGCCATGATCAGCCAACTTCCTCAAGGCATGAAGCAACCAGCCCAAATCAGGGACCAGGTCATAGAACAGCTTCCAAGAAGGCAAAGGTCGGGTCCAATGAATAGACCTCTCCGAGTTGCTACTACTTCTCAGGTCCAACAACGACCGCGCCAAGAACAGCAGGTTGATCAGAACAGGTCGGGCGAGCCTAAGAGACAATTCACCTACATCAACATGTCATGGTCACGAGCTTTGCAGCACATGTTAAGGATGAACCTGATTGCGGTGATCAACCCTCCTGCAAATCCAAAGACTTCCTCTCCAAATTACAACCCAGAAGCAAGGTGCGCTTACCATTCTGGTAGCCCGGGGCACGATACTGAGGACTGTTGGGCATTGAAGTACAAGATTCAGAATATGATCGATGCTAAAGAGATCGAGTTCGAGCCCGCCGAGACTCCCAATGTGATCATTGCTCCCTTGCCAAAACATGGCTAGGATTGAGAAATTTTTGTTCATTAGAATCTTTCAAGTTGTAATTTTCTTTTGATTGTTCAAACATTCCATTCATATCAAACGTTGTTATTTCATTAATGCATCGCATATGTCTGTTTTGAAACAATATATTCATATTCACTAAATGCAAATTATTATCATATTTTTACTGATGATCAACTCTTAATTAATAATTCTAAGCCTCTTGAGGGAGGATGACGAAAACGATACCACGATCATTACAGTATGATTTTGAACAGACCCTGCTGATGAGGTACAGGCATTGTTTCAATCCCTAAACACTGGAGTTATAAGGAAGATAATCCCTCGTCAACCCCTCTGAGCCAAAGAAGTAGGAGTTTTTCTTTTCGAAATTTAAAACCCTTAATCATAACCTGGGGCAGGATAGTCTCTCAGTTGATCCAAGTGCATAACGAACGGCACCGAAGGAGGTCCTTACAAAACAAAAGCAAAGACAATGATGATCCCGAACAATCACAAAGATAGGCAGTCATTATCTCAAAAAATAAAAAACCCATTAAGTCAAAACCCATGAAGGAGACTTACAAAACTGGGGCATCCCGCTGACTGTAATTCCAAAAAAGGAAACAGGTCAGGAAAAAAAGAATAGGGATCATAAAATCAAAAAGAAAGAGGTCCTATAAACCCTCAACAAAAAAGGAATGACTGCCTATTCAAAATAAGTTATCAACATCTGAATCATCACCGGAAAATCAGAGGAAAGACTCAAACAAGGCCTAACGTATGATCAACTGAGTTTAGGTTTGGAGAACATCACGAAGAGCGGGTGGGTACAAATAAAATTTGAGCCTCTATCCTTTGTTTCTTAAACTGTGAACCAGGCCACGTTATAACCCTTAAAAGTCCTAGCTGAAGCATGGGTTAGTTCGAAAGCATACTGTTACGAAAGGTATCCTGACTCCTTAAGGCCTACGGTAAATACGGAGTTGACTTCACGTTTTACAAACATTCACTTGTTTTATGAAAAAGAATGCATTTTTAAAATCTTCAAGACAGACATGAGCTTTGAATTTTTAACATAACTTTGTTTGCATATGACTTTTTGTTTGAACAGCACAGAAATTCGCACGATGAATACCTAGTGAACAAAAGCACGTCCAATCAAGGGGCAGGTATGACTATGGTCCATCATCTGGGGCAGTCCAATCAAGATTCGGAGAATCTCTCAAAGGCCAAATAGCCTGGGGCAAATCTCCACCTGAGTCACTTGGGGCATTCCAACAACGAATCTTGCCTGATCAAACATCTCCTGGTGGCGTGGCAAAATACTCCCAACAGGGGCAACTCCCCATATTCCCTGAATGTGGACATAGTCGAAAAAATACTACGCATAATCAAAGACCCGCTAGGTTGACATGCCTAGGCAAAAATTAGGGCTTCCCGCCGAACCAAAAGGGTTCGGGCAAAATGAAGGGATGAAATGAAAAATCTGTACACCCGGCAAGTCGAAAACCTGAAAAGGCGGCTTAGGCAAAAATGGGTATCCCGGTGGACTGAAAACCCGAAAGGTCGGTCCAGGCAAAAGTTAGGGATCAAAGCGTACGACTATGTCCTGTCATCTTGTCACCTGCCTACCTGAAGAAGGTTTGACCCTCAACAATTATCAGCATCCCACAGGTGCCTCCCCCATAGAAACAGGGGCAATAATTGGTGGTCTAAGCAATCTGATTGTTCTGTCCTCCAAGGTATCAAGGTAAGTTCCGTTGAAGAACATAACCAATACAGTTCAATACTTCCCCAGGAGAGTCTAATCCAGTTTCCCCAAGAAAGTTGGGATCCATCTCTCCAAGCAGTAAGCTTATCCCCAGTAGATTCTGGAAGCTTATCCTCGCAGAGCACAAACGCGTTCCCCGGCTTTATTCAAAGAGTTATTTCCTTACCAAGATATAACTGGGTTATCCTCAGCCAAAAGCCACGGAGAGATCATCCTCGGCGAAGTCTTCTTATCCCCGACGAAGTCTATTAACACTTCCAACACAACAATGGTATCCCCAGTGAAGTTACCATCAACATTTCAGCAAAGTACCCCTCTTACCACAGAGTATTGCTCCCCAGCAAGATCGTGAGAGTACTTTTCTCCCCGCAGAGTAATTCATTCGCCAAGTTCATTCCCCAACGGAGTCATCTTCTCCTACCGGTATTCTTGCAACTATCATCCAGCGGAAGCAAAATCTGTTCTTCAACACCAGCCCAGGAGTTAACTTCCTGGCACCCGTCAAGGATTTATTTTCTTAGGAAAAAATACATTCATGAACATTACATCTTCATACAGTATAGCATGCATATGCATCATACTACACGAATCTCATCAATTTTGAGGACATCCTGAAATCATGCGGTTCATGCATCATGATCTTGCATACAACTGATGCTTTACCTTTTCAGGAAAGGTTAATACAAAGACGATTACTATCAACTACCGCAACTCTTTCTAGATATAGTTCAGATGTGAACCAGATATGGCGACGTTCTGACACTGCTTCCAGATTTCCTTCTAGATATAGTTCAGATGTGAACCAGATATGGCAACGTTCTGATACTTCTTCCAGATTTCCTTCTAGATATAGTTCAGATGTGAACCAGATATGGCGACGTTCTGATACTTCTTCCAGATTTCCTGCTAGATATAGTTCAGATGTGAACCAGATATGGCAACGTTCTGATACTTCTTCCAGATTTCCTTCTAGATATAGTTCAGATGTGAACCAGATATGGCAACGTTCTGATACTTCTTCCAGATTTCCTTCTAGATATAGTTCAGATGTGAACCAGATATGGCGACGTTCTGATACTTCTTCCAGATTTCCTTCTAGATATAGTTCAGATGTGAACCAGGTATGGCGACGTTCTGATACTCCTTCCAGATTCCCTTCTAGATATAGCTCGGATGTGACCCAGGCATGGCGACGTTCTGACACTTATTCCAGTTGAAGACATTTCAAGACCTAGACCGGTTCAGTTAATCGACCCTAAGGTTTTCTGATTCTTATCCAGTCCAAGGCCTTCTCTAGTCCAGCTAAATCGACGCCAAACAGATTTTCCTGATAAAGACTCAGTAGAAGTTATCCAAGATTCTCTCAAAGATTGCTGTTGAGGTTGTAGTCGCCTATGGTTCTCTCCCTGATACTGCGGAGGTAGTAATCATCTCAAGATTCGCTCAACGATTGCTGTTGAGGTTGAAGTTATCCAAGATTCTCTCAATGATTGCTGTTGAGGTTGTAGTCGCCTATGGTTCTCTCCCCGATACTACGGAGGTAGTAATCATCCCAAGATTCTCTCAACGATTGCTGTTGATGTTGAAGTTATCCAAGATTCTCTCAGTGATTGCTATTGAGGTTGTAGTCGCCTATGGTTCTCTCCCCGATACTGCGGAGGTAGTAATCATCTCAAGATTCGCTCAACGATTGCTGTTGAGGTTGAAGTTATCCAAGATTCTCTCAATGATTGCTGTTGAGGTTGTAGTCGCCTATGGTTCTCTCCCCGATACTGCGGAGGTAGTAATCATCCCAAGATTCGCTCAACGATTGTTGTTGAGGTTGAAGTTATCCAAGATTCTCTCAATGATTGTTGTTGAGGTTGTAATCGTCCAAGGTTCTCTCACCGTTCCTGTTGAGGTAGTAACCATCCCTGGTTCATTCATCACCATTTGAAGCTCCAGATTCAGCTCCTGTAACCAGTCAGGACACATCTATACAAAGATTTTGAAGACCAGCTCCTGTAACAGGCCAGGTAATCATTTTTTCTTTTGCAGGTACGCAGGTTCTCGCTAAGGAATCTCTTACGCGATCAACATCCAGATGGCATCTATAAGCCCATCCACCTTCCATCATCTCTCAGCATGGCATCTATAAGCCCATCATCCTATCCATCAATCTCCAAATGGCATCTATAAGCCCATTCCACCATCACACTGCTACTATTTGAGCGCAAATTTCTGGGCACTCTAGTGTTCAATCATCTTCCACCTTCGGATTACGAAAGGCACGTCAGCCAATCTGCATCCTCAAGTCTAAGAAGATTGAACAGGGGCAACTGTTGTACCACAAAATTTGCCCTCCCATATTCTTCAAAATTTGCCAAATCAAAGCTTCAAAATCTCCTCCAAGGTTGCACAGTTCAAGGGCCTCCTAACAGTCAAAAATCAGGGTTTTGGTTCTGACAAAGAAAATGAAGTTTCCAAGGGTCCAATCAAGTCCCACATGCCTATAAACATGGTCAAGCATCCTCATACCAGGTTTCAAGACTTATAGCACAAAATTGTACAGTCAAAAACCCTAATTGCACTACAGTCAACTGTAGGGGCAAAATGGTCATTTGACAGTCAAAAGTCCAAATTTTTGGTAAACATCTCATTTTGAAGCCACAAACATCATTTGATCAATGCTTGATCATGATTCTCAAAGCTTGGCTCAAAAATCATCAAGATGCAAAAGTTTCCATATTTGGACAGTTGAAAAAAGTCAACTGTAAATTGACCAGGGCATGACTTCCACATGGTTTATCAGAAAATTTCCATCCAAAGCTCATTTTGAAGAGAAATACATTCCCTACAACTCCTCTTCACACTTCAAGTCCAAGAAATGCTCTCACAAAAAGTTATCAATTTCAACATTATAGGTCATTTTCAAAAGTCAACAAAAAGGGACTTTAAGTCAAAGGCCATAACTTGAGATTGGTAAATCAAAATGACATGGGACCAAAGACATTGGTTAGAGGACTCAAAGACCTTTCCAAAATGTCAAAGAACATGAGCAAAGCTTAAAAATTTAGCAAGATACGCCTTGTGGAAGTTGGGAAATTTTTGGATATTTTGAAAAGTCAACATTGCTTCAAATGACCTAAAAATGTTAATGGGCCTCTTTTTCTTCCACAATTCATCATCCAAGGCATGTGCACGACCATGTGGCCCAAAGGGAAGTTTTTTATCATTTTTATTTATTTATTTGGATTTTTTATTATTAATAATTCATTTAATTAATTAAAATACATAAAAAATACCAAACCAATACAATCAAATCTTTTTGTGCATGGAATAGGTTTAAAATTTCGTGCATGATCATATATGGAAGGAATTGAAGTGATTGGCCATGATTTGTACCAAATAGGCATGAAAAAATATTTGAAAAGATCCTTAAGAATCAAATCTTGAAAATCATGAATGCAAAGGTTTTGATTTGTTTTCTTTGACCTAAATCACTCACACATATATACATATGCTAACCCTACTCCTCAGGACCTCTCAGCTGCGCCAGAAATCCCTAAACAAACTTGAATTTTTTCAAGAGAAGTCTAATACTGAAAACTAAGTTCTAGATCGATTCAAGCCAATATACTTGTTCCATTACCTTCCTGAGGCTTTAAGGAAGGTTTTCAGATCAAAACCAACCATCCTAACGCAAAGAAACGGTAGAACAACTTCGTCCTGTTCATGTTTTCTTTCAAATGCTTGCATCATGAATCATACGTTTTTAGCAATTTTTAACATTTGATTTATGTTCATTGTTTAATTCTGAAGCTAACTGTATAATTCAATTGAGTTTTCATGTGCTATACGCGATTCCACCATTGATACAGGCTAGGGTTTTGCAAGCTTTGAATTAGGCGTTTCTAAACGCTGTAAAATTGGATCACCATGATACCATGACCATACTCAGCGTGTTTGGACGATCAGAATAGCACCCTCGCGCCTAATTTATGCTCAAAGATGGCTTAATCGCTATTATTGGATATGGCCTGTTTTGGGGGGGTTCAAAACCCCCGCTAACCCTTTTGTATTTTCAGGAAGAAACAAAGCCAAGGAAGAAGATGGTTATGTGGCGAGCAGTGATTGGGTCATTTAAAAATTCGCGCTAAAAAGTCCACTAGCGCTTAGTTTATATCATATTATTTGTTTTCCATATAATAACCAAAAGGCGCGTGTGGAGCAGTTGGCAGAGTGTATCACTGGTAATCCCTGGGACCTGGGTTCGAACCCCAGGTCCCTCACCCTTTCCATATTATTTTTCAATTAATACTTACGTGTAGTTTCAGTGCTAGCGTCCACCATACAACTCACGGTCCAGTTCGCCACGCACATGCCAAGATCAATCAAAAGGCCATAGTTTGAGGAACATGGTAAACCTCAGTCAACGCACTCACACGCATCCTGAAAAGTCCACAAGGCCAGGGACAATTGGGCCCAAATTGCTAAGCAAAAACTTCCTATTTGGGGACAGACCCCCCTAGGTTTGCAATGTTCTTTTCATTATTTTTTTATTTTGATTCAATTATTTCTTTTATTTATTAATTCCTTTAACTTAATATTTCTATAAAAAAATATAAAAACAATATAAAATCAAAAAAGACAAAAATAAGTATTCTTATTTAACATATTAATATTTTGTAAATAAACATCATTAATTGATTTTAGTGTTAATTTAGGTTTAAATCTTAATGTTTTTTTTCCAGTAAAACCTAAAATTGGTAGAATTAGGGTTTCAAGCATTTTTCATCCTTTTTTATTTTACTATATTAATTATTAATTCTTAATTAGTTATTTTTATAAATCAAGTTGCAATTAATTAATTAGGCTTAATTTTAGATAATTGTCATATTTTCTTAATAAATAAAAAAATTGTAGAATTAGGTTTTTAATTTCATTAAATTCTCATAAATACAAAAATACCAAAAATAATTCCCTTTCATTTTAATTTTCATTAATTTAATCATTTAATTTAATTTCATTAAAAAAGGGGTCCAATGCCCTCGCTTTCGACTATTAATTTGTTTAGCGCATTTTTTTGGTTTCTTATCATATTTATGTACCTCTCCCAAAGCCATGTAAATATTTAACTCTCGCACTTTTACTTTAATTCTTTATTTTTCTGTCAAATCGGGTCCGGGAAATTTTGGCGATGTGGACCCGCGCCTGTTGTAATAGTTTAGAACTTTACCTTTTTCGCACTTTTTAACTGTTAAATAAATGCATGCAAGAATGAATGACAAAAAAAATAAAAACAAGCGTAGATCACCATGATACATGTACAAGATAAAACATAACATGAAAATAACACACATATTCACACACCACTCTTAGGGTACGCCTCACTGTTGCCTTGCCTCGAAAGGTGATCGTCGAGTAGAGGATGTCTTAGTAAGTCCTCATGATCCGGGAACCTGGCATGAGGGTAGCTTCTAAGGTGTCTTCCTATTGCTCCGGTGATCACCATGTCCTGAACCTCGAATTGACCCGAACACCTCCAACGGTGGTGCTACCTACCTCTCAGTGGTGGGATGGCACTACTTTAAAGGACATTTACACAGACGAATTCCTTAGGGTAGGTAGATGACTCTAGATACTTGCTCTAATTTCAAAACAAATTCAAAAATACTTTTCACACCAACACATTTTCAAAAAGCTTTCGAAAGCATTTTTTCAAACACTCTTGAGGACCGATACAAGAGTCGAACTGAAATTTTCAAAGAAACTTTTTAAAACCCACAATTGAAAAGCAAACAAACCATTTTTGAAAACACAATGAGAAAGTATCTAAGAGCCCATGGATAACCATGGATAGAAAGGATGCTAACACCTTCCCTTTCTATAACCTACCTCCCGAACCGAGAGCAATCTCTTTAAGGAATTTTTCTGTGCTTTTGTCCTTTCCATTTGGAGAAAATAAAAGACGGTGGCGACTCTTGCTTCCGCGACATTTCGCGAACCAACGTTAAACAGTCAGTTCTAGATCCACCGATCACACATCCACTAACCATTTCAAGGATTTTTGGAAGTTCATCTTTGTTCTTGTTTTGTAGGCTATGGATTCACTTCGCAGGAAAACTATCCAAGTCAACCTTGTAAGAATTCCTCCACAACTCAAGGAGCTAGCTTCAAGGATTCCTGAGAACTCTCCATTCACCGAGAGACATGGTCGTATTCTCAACTTAGTCACTTCCAACACAGAGGAAGACATGATGAAAGTTCTTTTCCAGTTCTTTGACCCCCTGCATCACTGCTTCACATTCCCTGACTACCAGTTGGTGCCTACTTTGGAGGAATTTTCTCAACTCTTGAGGATTCCTATTCTCAATCAACTACCCTTCAAAGGTATAGAAAGATATCCAAAGCCTGAAGATGTTGCTCAAGCCCTGTACTTGCAACCATCATATGTCACAACACATTGGGAAACTAGAAGTGGTGTCAAAGGCTTCTTGGCAAAGTTCTTGTTTGAGAAGGCCCAAAGCTGCTAGAATTACTTAGACTTACAAGCTTTTGAGGAGATTGTAGCTCTTCTCATCTATGGGATGGTCTTGTTCCCAAACCCTGACCAGCTTATAGATGTAAGTGCTGTCAATATTTTCATGTCACGCAATATGGTGCCTACATTACTTGGAGATATCTTACACTCTTTTCACACTCGAACAATGAGGAAAAGAGGTGTTCTCATGTGTTGAACTCCTCTTCTAGAAAGATGGCTTATTTCTCATCTTCCCCGGTCAGTCTTGAAGAATGAACAAGGTTTGAGGTGGTCACAACGATTGATGACTCTTACACATTCAGATATTCATTGGTGTTCTCAAACCAAAGAGAATGTTATCATCGTCGACCGTTGTGGGGAATTCCCTAATGTCCCTCTACTTGGCATTAGGGGAGGCATCACCTACAACCCCTTCTTGGTTCTGAGACAGTTTGGTTATGCCCGAAGGGATGGCCCACATGACATGCTGATTCAAGGCTTGGTTTTCGACTTCGACAACGACAATCAAGGACTCCGGCAAAGGTTCATCCGAGCTTGGAGGATGCCTAACAAGGTAGACAGTAAGACCTTGGGACACAAGAATTCCATCCCCCTTGAGCCTTATCTCAAGTGGGTACGAACCCGCGCCCAAAGTCTTATGATGCCCTACCCCTCCATTCTCCCAGTTATTATAGAGCCAGTTAAGGAAGGAGAGGTTCCATACACCCTCCTACATCCTGACATGCCAACATCACTCAAAGATCTACAAAGGAGTTGGATACAGCTCAAGGGAGAGCGTGATACTTTTGAAGCCCAATTCTACGCAAGCGAGAAGAAGGTTTTAGAACTCACTCGGTTACTTCACGAAGAGCAGACTCTCAACACCTACATTGCGCCAAAGAGGATGCGCAACGTCTTTTTACCTTAAAACTTTGTATTATTTGCCCAAGGGGCATTGATGTACTAACAAATTCTATCTTATTAATATGACGTGTGTTTCTTTTTTGTTTAAAACATATTTGAATTTCTGAATCCTTGAAAGCATTACATGAATACATATCATTCATCATATGCATAAACAGGTCTTCACACCAAGTTTCCTCATCCCTGTGCTGTTTATTTCAGCAACATGGATCTTGAACAAACGGTTAAAGACTTGCAAGCTCAGAATTCACAATTTCAACAGCTACTCTTGACCTTGGCCAAGGGGCAGGAGGAGCTCAAGACTCTGCTAGAGAAAGGAAAAGAGAAAGAGAAAAAGAAGAAGAAGCGAGTCGGCGTGGCTATCATGGGCATAAGGTTTGAAGGACAAGCCAGAAGGGCCTTGGATTTTCCATCAACCTCTGAGGAAGGGGAATGAAAAGGTAAAGAGACTGCAGTGCCTTCAGATTCTAAAGCTGAAGAAGAGGAAGAAGAGGACTACTCTGAACAACAGTACCCTCCGGCCGATGACAAATACAAAAACTTGGAAGAGCGTCTAACTGCTATGGAAGTATAGAGAGTACCGAGGCTGGACTTCGAGGAGTTAGGGCTGGTATCTGGAATAGTAATCCCTCTGAAGTTTAAGGTGACACTATTTGCCAAGTACGACGGGGTGTCTTGTCCCAAGATGCACCTACGATCTTATGTCAGGAAAATTCAACCACATTCTTCTGACAAAGACTTGTAGGTTCACTTTTTCCAGGACAGTTTGTCAGGAACACAGGTTGATTGGTTCTACCAGTTGGAGAGGTCTGATGTGTATAATTGGGAAGATTCGGCAGTCGCCTTCTATAAAAAGTATCAATACAACGCCGACTTGGCACCAACCCGTACTCAGCTACAGAGTATGGTTATGGCTACCAATGAGGGCTTCAAAGGCTACGCCTAAAAGTGGAGGGACTTAGCTGGAAGGGTGCAACCACCATTTTCAGAAAGAGAGCTAGTGGACATGTTCCTGGGTACCCTGTCAGGTCCTTTCTTCAATCACCTGATTGGAAGTTCGTCCGATGGGTTCACTGATTTGATTCTAACCGGAGAAAGAGTGGAGGCCGGTATAAAAAGCAGGAAAATTTAAAAAGATGCATCTATTTCTGCTGCCATCAGAAAACCTTTCACGGGAAAGAAGGAAGTGTCAGTTGTCTACTCTCAGAGGGTTCAAGGAAGATTTGAGTGCCCGCCAGCGGTGAGGGTCGTTATGATTCAGAAGCCTGCATCAGACCAGCCAAGAAACAATCAGTCGAGGAATGATCAGCCTAGAAACAATCAGCAAAGGGTGGAAAGGCCTGTAAGGCAATTCACCAAGATAAACATGACTGCTGCTCAAGTCCTACCACATCTTTTGAAGTTGAATTTGGCCATGCTGAAAGAGGCCCCTAAAAATCCTAACACTGCTTCTCCATATTACCATCCGAACTCTAGGTGCGCTTACCATTCGGAGAGCCCAGGGCACGACACTGATAATTGTTGGGCCTTGAAGAATAAAATTCAGGATTTGATAGATGCTAAAGAAGTTGAATTCGACACACCTGAAAAACCCAATGTTATCTCTGCTCCAATGCCAAGGCACGGCCACAATGCCCATGTTGTTGAGGAGGATCTGTTTGTTGCTACTGTAGATGATTTGATAACTCCGCTCCCTATAATCAAGTCAAATTTGTTGAAGGCTGGGGTTTTCCCAAGTTGTGAAGAAGATTGTCACCTTTGTTCATCCTCACTAACCCACTGTCCATTGTTGAAGATAGGCATCCAACGCCTAATCGATAACCAAGAAATCCTATTTGAGAAGACTCCTATTTTATCAACTCATGTTAATGATGTCTCAATAATAACCATATCCGTCAATCCTTCCAAGGTCCCTAAATGACCTGTTAGGATTACACCCGCTCTGAAGGCTGCACCTTTGAAGATAACCATGCCCGGGCCAGTCCCGTACAAGTCCAACAAATCAATACCATGGACTATGGTGGAGAAATCTACTACCATGGTGTTAAACAGATTGAACAGACTGCCGAGGAAGAGAGTTCTGAAGAAGACAATTCTGACATCGATAACATTGTCGGAACAAGCAAAGTTACCCGTAGTGGAATAATCTTTTCTCCAAAGATTGCTCCTCCAAAGGCAATTCTTGGACCCTCAGCTGCTCCTAAGGTTATCTCTACACCGGTAAACATATCTGCAAGTACACCATTTATGAAGAAGTCACAACCCCTGTGGTTATCCCCTCTGCTACTACTGATGTTCGAGGGAAAGGGATCCAAGAAGAGCCCGTCAGGACGAGGGCTCAGCCGTTGATCATCCCTGAAACCTATCAAAAAGAAATGCAGGAAATTTTGAAAATAATCAAGAAAAGCGATTATGATGTGGTGGAATAGCTGGGGCAAACCCCCTCAAAGATCTCCATGTTGGCCCTGTTTCTTTGTTCAGAAGCTCATGCTAAGGCTCTGATAAGATTTTTGAAGACGGCCCACGTGCCACAAGAAACCTCCGCTGATCAGTTCCAGGAATGTGTGGCTAGTTTAACAGTTGGAAATGGTCTAGGATTCTCCGATGCATATTTAACTTCGAAAGGGAGAAAACATAATGATGCTTTGCATGTCTCGATGGAATGCAGAGGGACAACCCTGGCACACGTACTAGTAGACACTGGTTCGTCTTTGAACGTCTTGCTGAAGAAAGCCTTGGATAGACTGGATTGTGAAGGCTTAACCCTGAAACCCAGCAACATAATTGTCAGAGCCTTTGATGGTTCTAAAAGGATGGTCCACGGGGAGGTGGACATCCCGATTAAGCTGGGAATTGAAACCTTCAACTCCACATTCTATGTGATAGACATCCATCCTTCTTACTCTTGCCTGTTGGGAAGACCTTGGATCCACCATGCTGGAGCTGTCACTTCTACTCTGCATCAAATGCTCAAGTACCCTATTCAGGGGAAGTCATAATTGTTCATGGCGAAGAGGAATACATGATCAGTCATCTGAATTCTTTCCATTATGTAGAATTGGATGGCGAATTCATCGAAACTCCCTTCCAGCATTTTGAGGAGGTAGCTCAGGAGATAGCGGCGACCAAGACAGTATCCTCTGTACCCACGATTACCAGACCTCCGCCTCGGATGTCATCCCTCAAGGATGCAAAGGCGGTGGTTGACGAGGGAGGATCCATAATCTGGGGGCAGCTTCCAGACTTTCCTTTCAAATCAGACAAGTTCGGCTTGGGGTTCACCTCAACTGCTCAGAAGGCCGTGCGCCGCGCCCATTCCGGAGGGCCACCTGTGAAGATCAGTCATCATGGAGTCAATTCTCTAGAGGACAGTGAAGAAGAGGGCTGCCCGGAAGACTGGATATTCCCTACCGTTGGCGGAGGACTGTGCAACTGGGAAGCAAAAGACTTCGTTCCGATTATTTTCATACCGCAGTAATTTATCTTTTCCTTTTCTGTTGGATCTATAATAATTCTCAAACAATTCGTACTTTTTCAACCTTGTGTCTTACCCGAGGCACAACGGTCCATTTGTAAGGGTTCTTAATTCATTTTCATATGTCATTTCAATGAATCATGGACGTTTTTCATACAAACTTTTGTGTTCATTGTCTTTCTTTTTACATTTTATTTGTTTAAAGGTGGCTATACCCTTACGCACACCCACACTCACGAATGCAGGTACTCTTCCATTCCGGATCCCATGGGTAACGATACTGCTATAGCCTTCAGTGACTCTGAAGATCTGATCTACCAAGCCGAATATGAAGGTAAGGAAGATTGTGAGGTGCCAGGGGAATTGGCCAGACTTCTACAACAAGAGGAAAGGGCTATTCTGCCTCATGAAGAGCAGTTGGATATAATCAACTTGGGAACTGAGGATGACAGAAAGGAAATCAAGATAGGTGCCAATCTAGAGCCGAGTGTCAAGGAGCGCTTAATTCAGCTGTTGCATGATTATGTTGAGATCTTTGCCTGGTCATATGAAGACATGTCGGGACTTGATACAGACATTGTGGTACACCGTATACCCACAAGAGAAGACTGTCTACCAGTTAAACAAAAGGTCCGCCACATGAGACCTGACATGTCTGAAAAGATCAAAGCCAAAGTTATGAAGCAGTTCAATGCTGGATTTCTTGATGTTACTTCCTATCCTCAATGGGTTGCTAACATTGTGCCCATGCCTAAAAAGGACGGAAAAGTGCGAATGTGCATGGATTATAGAGACTTAAACAGGGCCAGCCCTAAAGATGATTTTCCCCTTCCATATATCGACATCTTGGTCGACAACACAGCCCAGCATAAAGTATTTCATGGACGGATTTTCAGGTTACAACCAGATTAAAATGGCACCTAAAGACATGGAGAAAACTACTTTCGTTACACAGTGGGGTACGTTCTGCTACAAAGTGATGCCATTCAGACTGAAGAATGTCGGGGAAACCTATCAGCGCGCCATGGTAGCTTTGTTTTATGATATGATACATCATGAGATAGAGGTCTACATAGATGACATGATAGCCCGATCACAAACTGAATAAGAACACCTTGATCACTTGCAAAAGCTGTTTGTCAGGTTGAAGGAGTACAAGCTCAGATTGAATCCAAACAAGTGCACATTCGGAGTCCGATCCGGTAAACTCTTAGGTTTCATTGTCAGTAACAAAGGCATCGAGGTTGATCCTGCCAAAGTCAAAGCTATACAAGAAATGCCTTCTCCTTGCACTGAGAAGGAGGTCAGAGTTTTCTTGGGATGCCTAAACTACATTGCTAGGTTCATTTCTCACCTAACATCTACTTGTGAACCAATCTTCAAGCTGTTGAAGAAAGATCAGGTAGTTAAATGGAATGATGACTGTCAAATTGCTTTCGATAAAATCAAGGAGTATTTTCTAGAGCCTCCTATCTTGATGCCACTCGTCGAAGGAAGACCACTAATCATGTATCTGACCGTCCTAGAGAATTCAAGGGGGTGCGTATTGGGGTAGCATGACGAGTCTGGCCGAAAAGAGCATGCCATTTATTACCTTAGAAAAAAGTTTACCGACTGTGAAACAAGATATTCACTGCTCGAGAAAACTTGTTGCACTTTGGTATGGGCTGCTCGCCGGCTAAGGCAGTATATGTTGACTCATACCACTTTACTGATATCTAAGATGGATCCGATTAAATACATCTTCGAAAAGCCTACTTTGTCTGGAAAAATAGCTAGATGGCAGATGATCCTGACCGAGTATGATATACAATACACGACCCAAAAAGCTATAAAGGGGAGTGTGTTAGCTGACCATCTGGCCCATCAAGCTGTCGAAGATTATCAATCCATTAAGTTTGACTTCCCCGACGAAGACATCATGACATTGGACAACATTTAAGATATCAGACCATATGACGGACCTGAACAAGGATCTCGATGGACCCTGTACTTTGATGGGGCCTCCAATGCACTTGGAAACGGTATCGGCGCGATACTCATATCCCCAGAAGGTTGCCATACTCCTTTCACTTCCAGACTTTGCTTCAACTGTACGAACAACATGGCAGAGTATGAAGCATGCATCTTTGGACTCAAGGCTGCCATCGACTTGGGAATCAAATCTTTGATTGTAATTGGGGACTCAGCTTTGGTTATCATTCAAATCAAAGGAGAGTGGGACACTAGGCATCCAAACCTCATCCCTTACAAAGAACATGTTCTGACATTGCTACCACATTTCGAGCAGATTACCTTCGAGCACTTTCCGCGAGAAGAAAATCAGCTAGCAGATGCTCTAGCTACAATGTCATCCATGTTTAAACTTAATTGGGATGACGAGGCTCCCCAGATCACTATTGAACGGATGGACGAACTCGCACACTGTCACGAGATTAATACCGAAGAAGTAGTGAGCCAACCTTGGTTTCATGAAGTCAAAAGGTATCTCGAGACTCAAGAATATCCTGAAGGAGCTTCAGTCAATGACAAAAAGTTCTTAAGAAGATTCTCTGCTAAGTTCTTCCTAAGTAATGGCATCCTGTACAAGCGCAATCATGATTCTATTCTGCTCCATTGTGTGGATAAGATTGAAGCTGAAAAGATCATGGTGAATTGCATGAAGGTACCTTTAGCACTCACTCTAGCGGGCATACGATGGCTAAGAAGATTCTAAGGGCAGGCTATTATTGGTCCTCCATGGAAGCAGACTGCTATCAACACTCCCGTACCTGTCATAAATGTCAAAACTATGCAGACAAGGTACACGTACCTCTAGTTCCTCTCAATGTCTTAACAGCTCCTTGGCCATTCGCTATGTGGGGAATCGATATGATTGGAGAGATCAAGCCTACAACATCCAATGGGAACCGCTTCTTTCTGGTGTCCATTGATTACTTCACCAAGTGGGTCAAAGCAGCTTCCTTCGCATCCGTCACTAAGAATGTGGTCGCCCGCTTCATCAAGCAGAACCTTATTTGTCAGTACGGTATCCCCGAAAGGATCATCACTGATAATGGTACAAACCTTAACAATACTATGATCACCGCTTTGTGCGAGCAGTTCAAGATTCAACATCACAATTCATCCCTCTACCGATCAAAGATGGATGGTGTTGTCAAAGCTGCTAACAAAAATATCAAAAAGATCATACAAAAAATGACAGTCACCTACAAAAACTGGCATGAGATGCTACCATTTGCTCTCCACGGGTACCATACCACGGCTCGCACTTCAACTGGGGCAACACCTTATTCCTTGGTATATGGCATGGAAGCTGTTTTACCTATCGAGGTTCAGATTCCCTCCTTGAGAATCATGAAAGATGTTGGTTTGAGTGAAGACGATTAGATCCAAACCCGGCTTGATCAGTTAAACTTAATTGACGAGAAGAGACTTACTGCTGTTTGCCATGGTCAGACGTATCAAAAATGGATGATCAAAGCTTTCAACAAGAAAGTCAGACGCCAAGTGTATCAAGTTGGAGATCTTGTGATCAAGCGCATCATCTTGCCGCAAAGTGATCCCAGGGGCAAATGGACTCCTACCTATGAAGGACCATTTGTAGTCAAGAACATCTTTTCTGGTGGGGCAATGATCTTAACCACCATAGACGGTGACGATCTGCCACACCCTGCGAATGCAGACATAGTCAAAAGATACTACACATAAGAGACCCACTAGGTTGAAACACCTAGGCAAAACAAGGGCATCTCAGTGAATCGAAAACCCGAAAGGGAGGTTCAGGAAAAAATTAGGGATAAAACAAAAATCTATACACCCGGCAAGTTGAAAACCTGAAAAGGCGACTTGGGCAAAAAAGGGTTTCCTGGTGGACTAAAAACCCGAAAGGGTGGTCCAGGCAAAAATTAGAGAATTAAAACGTATGACTATGTCTCGTCGGATCACTTTAAAGATAATCTCTTCACGGATGAACTCGGAGCTTCTGATCAATTCAATCATCTTCGGACGAAGCAACGAATGGACAAGATATTCGGAGTTACGAAGGCTATAGCAGAATGGGAACCCCATGGGATTTTTCACATATAGCTATCTTTCTTTGTATAAAATTTTCTCATTTTTATGATACCATCCTCTTACTAGGATGTCTGTCTCCTTTGTACAAAACACTTATTCAAAGTAAATACAAAGATATCTCTTTCAAAGTACAGAAAACTATTTGCCTTTTTCTTTACACATGTCTTTTATTTGCAAAAACGTCCAATGATTCATTAATGAACATATGCATTTGAACATAATTACTGTTTACAAATAAACATGATGAAAAAGAGTAATTACTGACATGTAGAAAGATTAGGAAAATGTCTTTAGGCTATTCCATGAGCAATCTCTACAACACGTCATTTAGATCCCCAATGGAGCCAAAACTTTGAACTACAGATCCCCAGTGATGGTGAGACTACCAACCACCAATCCCCAGCGGAGCTGAAACTTCAAACTTTCAACCCACGACGGAAATTATCCAGTTTCTCCAGGTTTCCCCAGCAAGTTGTATTGAAGCCTGAAAATCAACCAGATAACGGTTAACTTCTGTTTCTCCCCAAAGTAGGGTAACTCCCCAGGATAAACTTTTTCCCCGCAGAGTTTTTATTACTTCTCGACAAAACAAAGACTCCCGTCAGTAATCCCCAGTAAAAGTCATTAAAATTCTCTGGATTCCCCAAGCAGATTCCTCAAGAAGCATATGGCATTACTCTCACAACGCAATCCTCAGCAGTCAAGGATTTCTTTTCCCCGGCAGCAGTCAAGGATTTATTTTCCTCAGCAATACAGCGAATCAACTTACATGCTCATACATTACATTCATATATCATAAACATGAATAAAACACATTTATTGCATCATACATTTCATGCAACATAACTTTGTATTTCAGCTAACATTTTACCCTTTTCAGGATGAGATTAACAGCTATCTTTAACAAATATTCAAAGATTTCAGATACAGTACATATACACTCTAGACACGGAAGTCATTCTGTTACTCATTCAGATTTAAATTTTAGATACAGTCCAGATACACTCCAGACACGGAAGTCATTATGTCATTCATTTAGATCTCAACTTCAGATACAGTTCAGATACGCTCCAGACAAGGATGCCATCCTGATACTTATTCAAACTCCAAGTACTGATGCAGTACAGATACACTCCAGACACGGAAGTCATTCTATCACTCATTCAGATTCCAAGTACCGATACAGTACAGATACACTCCAGACACGGAAGTCATTCTGTTACTCATTCAGACTTAATTTCAAGATACATCTCAGATACAGTTCAGATACGCTCCAGGCACGGAAGCCATTCTGTCGTTTATTCAGTTTCATCCTACAGATACAGTACAAATACACTCCAGACACGGAAGTCGTTCTGTTACTCATTCAGACTTAGTTTCAAGATACAGTTCAGATACGCTTCAGACACGGAAGCCATTCTGTCGCTTATTCGGATTCAAGTACAGATACAATTTAGATACGTTCCAAATACGGACACCATTCTGATGCTTATTCTTTTGATTTACAAACAAACATTCTTGGATGGCATCTACAAGCCCAACTCCAACAAGATTCTAACATCTCTCCAAATGGCATCTTTAAGCCCATTCCCTCAATTACACTTTTATCGAGCGTAAATTTATGGGCACTCTAGTGTCCAATCATCTTTTACCTTCGAGTCACGAATGGCAAAACTCGCCGATCTAACTCTTCAGGTTCAAGAAGATTGAACAGGGGCAGCTGGTATACCCCAAAATTTGCCCTCCCATTTTTCATAGAAAGCACAACCCTAGGGTTTCTTAGATATTCAAGTTGGCTCAGGAATCGATCAGAAAGGTTTTCTCCTGTGGAAGTAAACCAACAATTAGGGTTTTTCTTACAATTTTCAAAAGAAATGAATTCTCAAAGATCCAATTGGCTTTCACATGTTTTCATGCTTTCTCAAGTTTAATGAAAAGACAGTGTTTGTTCTCAAGGCATGGTTGTTTGGGACAAGAGATGGAATTTAAGACTGTCATGTAAGATACTCATGATTGTTTGATCCAGGTTAACCAGATAATTTGCGTCTTTTAAAACATTTTCTTGTTTAGGAAATGGAATAGACAGTGCGTGTTTTCATTGGAATGCAGTTGCAAGATTACAGAATTATTGGATTACTTGGAGTTTAAGTTATCAGATTGGAGCATTTTATTTCAATTATCTTGATTGGGAATCTTTAAGAATTAGTTAGGATGCAAAGAGAAGATTACAAGTTACTGTTGATCAAAGACTTCAATGGACACCAGAATATCTCATAAGACTTTCTCCAATTTTTCAAACGTTGTTACAAAACAATTTATTATTTAAATGCTTTAGGTTTTACAACTTATCGTATTTGAAAAATAAATTAGTACAATTGTTGAATGTTTCTCTCGAAATTACAAAGAAAAGAAAATGAATCTATGCCTAAGGTTGACTGAGGTTCCTTTGCTTCCATGCTTGCCACAGAGTCTTTTGCTTCCATGCTTTGCCCTCTCCATGTGCTCACATGAAAATGAAAGAAAGAAAAAGTTAGTACAAATTAATTGGACATGAGCAAGAATTTTCAAAAGAAAAAAAGTGTTCATCATTAAAGTCTGCAATTTGGAATCAGAAGGCTATTTTTAATTCATCACATTTTTATTTTCTCTATTTGCAAATCACAAGATAATTATTCTTCTTGGTTCACAAAAGGAAGAAATAAGAAATTCAAGCAAGTTGTCCAAACAAAACAAATGTAGCAAACTTATCCAAACAAACTGAATAATACAAACTAAATGCAAGCAAGCTGCACAAGCTAGGCAACAAACAACAAAGCTGTCCAAACAAGTAAAATATTGCAAACAACAGCGCATCACCAAACAAACAAGCAGAAAATTTGACAAAATACAAACAGCATCAATGCAAACGAGGCAGCAGCATAGCAGTAGAAAGCAGGCAGCAAAGAAGTATAGCAATATGGTAAACTAAGTCAAACAAGCAAGAGGCTTGTTCAATAGCCATTTCATCATTTTCCATTTATTGCAAACTTTTCAGAAAAAGGTAAAAGAGCAATTGACTCTTAGGGTCATTGAGAGAGAAGAGAGGAAAGAAGTCACCTAGGGATGCACAGCCCTGCTGCCCTTATTGTCACAATTGCATAAGAGTTGCTAGAAAACAAAAACTGCAAGAAAAAGAGCATGAGAACAATATGCCAAAGTATTCAAAATTTGGTGGTTTTCCCACCATTTTGAATAAGAATTCAACCAAAGCAACTTGAATATAACAATAGATAACTCTCAGGCAAAAGGGGGAGAGAAAACATTTTATCAAAATCCAAAAAATTGTCAAAGCCTCCAAGCATCAAAACTGTCAAACATACAAACCAAAACCCCAAAACTATCAAGCAGTTCAAAAACCAAATGGCCTCAAACCATCAAACAAAACCTACTGAAACATCAAACTGAACCTGCTAAAACATCAACAAATCCTCAAACCATCTTCCATCAAACATATAACCAAAACCATGTTAACTCAACATTAACAAAGTCTCAAATCAGAACCATCATCAAACCAAACATGATAAACCATCTCAATATCAAAAAACCAAAAAGTCCAAAACCTGTAATAATACCAAACATTGTAACCAAAACCCAGAAAAAATCCCAAACAGTCAAACCCAAAGTCTGAATCATAACCAAAGCAAACTGTCAAACCTGTCAACAGAATCACCAACCTTCAAACCATCATTAAACAACCATCTCAAAGCTGTAACAAAGCCAAATATCAATTCATCACAAAACTCAAAAAACTCTCAAAAGGGCCAAACTCATCAAACCTATTGAAACACCAACATCAAAAACATAAGCCAAAAATGCCCAGACCTGTCAAACTTTCAATAACAAAAACCTATTGAAACACCAACAAGTCCAAAACCAGAAAAACATACTCAACCAAACCAGTGGCAAATCACAAAGCCTCAAACAACCCAGAAGACAACCAACAATCCCATCACAACAAAAGAAAACACAGTAAACAATCAAAAATCACAAAATCCAGGAGCACTGCATCATCATCAATTAAAGCACATAAAACTGAAGAAGGTTACCAGAAGCACGCCTTCAATCATCTTCATTTATTCCCCCCCGTTTCCGGCCACCAAGGAGCACTACTCTCAGTCTCACTATTCCTTTCCATTTCACAGAAAAAATTCCAAACAGGTATGATCTCTTTACCTTCCTCATAACATTTCCTGCATCTCAATGGATAATACAGTAGGTTAACAAAAAAAACGTAACAAGACAAAACAAATAACAAAATCGTTCAAAGCTTTAATAACCATAAAATCTCACCCTTTTCAAATAAAACCATTAGAGTTTGGTTAGGAGGTGAGAGAGAGCGCTCCGAAAACAGAAATCTGGGGAGGGAGGATCAGATAAACATTTTTGAACCCTTTAGACATAAATCTCTTTTCAGAATTTAGGGTTTCACTGGAAACGCGAATCACGATGAGATGAGGAGAGATCATGTTGTTAATAGGGTGTTTCGGCCATGAGCCTAGGAGGAGAGGAGTTCAGAGATGAAAAGATGAAGGGATGAACGAAAGAGGTAACGAGAGCACCGCTGTAAACCAAAGGGTTCAAGAACCCTAATTCGTTTTCCATCCCTAATCAAACAGCTAACACAGTTTAAGAGCATTGGGCTTGTTTTTCTACAAACTCCTTAAGCCCATCTGCCATGTGTTTTACACCCCCATCTGGCTTGTTTTATTAACAGCAATAGCATACACTGGTTTGGGCCTCACCCCAAATTAATTTTCTTAAAGCCCATATTACTTCTTTCTTTTTCATTTGTTCTTCTTCCTATATTTTATTTATTAACAAATTTACTAATATAATTTAAAATATTTTATTAAACTGATTTAAGTTTTTTTTGTAAATTATTTTTTATCATTTGGTTTCTTTTTAATTTTTGCTTTAATTTTAATTGACATGATAAAACACCAAAAACAATGAATTAGATTAGTTTCTTTCTTTAAATTTACACAATTAATAAAATACAAAATAATAATAATAATAAAGATTTTAATTTAATCATTTTTTTTAGAATATGTTTATTTTTTCTCTTTTCAAGTAAATACATTTCATTTCATATTTTGTTGACTTTATTTCATCAAGTTTCATAGCTTTATATTAAATCGCACAACAATTCAATTTGGTTGTATTGTTTGATATTTGGAAATTGCTATTTTCATTTGATTCATCCCCATTTGTAACAATTATACTCCCATTCTCGAATACTTTTGTAATAGCGTAGAATTTCAATTCCCGCAATTTACTGTTTTCCATATATTGTATAGTAACTAGGCATGTATGGCAAGATTCAAAAATCAGTCGCTAGATGACCTAATCAAAGAATAAATAACTTGAAACCAACACACTTTCTCACACGCGCACCTCTAGGGTAACCTCGCTCGTTGCCTCAGAAATACAATCATGTCCCTCGAATATGAGACGCTCTAGCAATGACCCTTCAATAAACAAAGATCATAGTCCCTCGATGACCCTCGATGTTGCCTTTGATAAAACGATCTCGTCCCTTACAAAAATTGCTAAAGCGTCTCACAAGTTGCCTTCAATGATTGTAAAATTGACCCACGCCTGTCCCTTCACATCCAATGGTGGGGATTTTTACCAAATCAATGGTTAGATAGCACCACTAAAAGGAAGAAGAAAAGAACAACTTAAGACCTTTCGAGTAGATAGATTCGCTCTTAGTTACTCGCTTTCTCACGACAAAAACCTTTACACCTACACTCCCATTTCAAAAACATTTTCAAAAAGACAAAAACGTTTTGTATACGTTCTTATAAAGACGAGAACCATTGCAAAACCTCTTTTCAAAATACTTTTCAAAACATGATTCACAAACACATCTTTGAACCATTTTTTGAAACAAAACTTTGTATACGTTCTTATAGAGACGAGAACCATTACAAAGAAATTTTCTAAAATACTTTCAAAACCCACACCACAAGCACACAATCAAACAAAAGCAAGTGATCTAAACGAGTAACTAAGAGCCCATGGAAAACCATAGATGAAAAGGGTGCTAATACCTTCCCTTTTCTTAATCTACCCCCCGAACCCGAGAAAATTCTCGAAAGGTCTTTCTTGTGCTTTTTTACCTTTCCTTTTGGATAAAAGAAAAGTCGGTGGCGAGTCTTGATAACCTCACAAGTGCGAACGAAATGCAAAACATCTAGTCAGTTCTCCAACCGTATCACAAAGTCCACTTACGATTGCTTAACATAGCGCTAAATTTTGTCCTGATTCGAATAAATGATCATTCGTGGCCCAAACTTATGATTGCAAGCCCAAGTATGTTAATTTGATCTCTTTAATCCAATAACCTTGATATTCATTGTGTGGAGGCTTTGGTTCTACCAATCCTCTAATGGATCTACAACACCTTTGGTCAACGCGGATCACTTAAACATCGTTGATCATTAAATGGTACTTATGAGAATTCCAAATGGATGATATACTTGACAAAAAGCAAATGCAACTTGTTGTGTGGAGGCTTTGGTTCTACCAATCCTCTAATGAGTTCCAAATGCAAGTTTCAAGATGGTCATCCAACTAACCACTAATTATTGACTTGTTTATTTTATGCTTTTATTCTTTTATGCTTTATGTTCTATTTATTTTTTAGCATTTTTCATTTCATGCCATTTTCATCTTTGCTCATTTGAGCATTTATCTTCTTGCCATTTTTATTTTTGCTCACTTGAGCTTTTCTTTTTCTTTGCCTAAGATACTTAATAATCAACATAAACCCTAAAAAACTCTTAATGGTACTTGGACTATTTGGTTACTATCCTTGGCATCATGGAGCATGGGACTTTTTCTTGGACTTAGGATTAGAAGCCTTGGCCTATCTTGGAGACCTTGTGATCCTATCTGATTATTTTGTCTGAAGCTTTTGAGGTTTACCTTAAGACATTGGGTTGCTTGTTTGTTTTTGTGTACAGGTTTTTGTGATTACATCCTTTGTTTGTAATCTGGAATTCACCCGTCTACAACCGTTACTCTGACCAATTTTTGTGAAGACTTAATACATTTGAAGAGGTTACTTTCTTGGTTTCAATCCAAAGAATGGGAATTCTATTATGGCTCATAATGTCATGTTTTGGCTTCTTGTTGGTTAGATGGTCCTTATCCTTAGCTTTTACGTTATGCTTTAGGATAACCTCTTCTACTCCTCCCATCTTCTTTAATTTCAAAAATCTTCTCCCTCCTTTTTAAACTCTTCTTGTTTCTAAACTTGAAACACTTTCATAATAAACTTGGACTTAGGTCCATGCATTTTCAAAACATTTTCATCAATAAACTTCAATCAATTTAATAATACTTTGACACTTTTTGTGAGAAGACTAAAAGTCAATCAATCTCATTTCAAACCATTTTGCCACTTTGGATTTTATCTTTAAACTTTTCTCAAAAGGTTAGACTCTTGTCAATCCTTGTAGTGATGCAAACAACTATACTTTTACAATATGTAGTGAAGTGAGATATTTTCCACTTGGGTGTTGAGTGAGGCATTGTTGATTTTAGAATCCAAGCCATTATCCTCCACTTTGAGATGATGAAAATTCTCCTTTCTCATGATTGTGGGTAGTAAATATGTTTTCCACACGGACAATAACGATGATGTCTTATCTCATAAAATTAACAAACACACTTGTGTTTCAAATTTTTAAAAGAGGAACTATGTGTACCCTGATCCCCTATTGCACAAAAGGTGGTACATAGGCACTAAAGGTTCGCAACCGCGTCGGGTGGTTGGTGATTACTCATAAGTCTTATACCCGAACTTGGGAAAACTTTAAGATAGGACGGGCGGTATAGTCATGTTAACTTTGAGGGAGTAATCCCAAAAAAGGAGGCATGAGATCCCTTACTCAGTGGAGGCCCCTTTGACTGTAGTGTCGTTTACCAAGTAATCGGGAAGACGTACTGCTTTCCACCTGGGAGCCTGCTGAAACTGAGGATCGTAGAATACCTAACCCATCTTGGCCATTTAGGTGTAGTGCAGAAGCTATGACGGAGTAATCCGGAAATAGTTGTCACGCGATACTACGCTCGGATGAGTCTTTCTTGAGAATATTACTAATTACCGAGTTAATCAGGAAGTTGGTTATATCCAAAGGAAGGATGTAGACTCTGGGAACCTCTAGAACCTTGTTCGATAGGTGATAAATTTTAGACCAACACCTTATGGGTAGTACCTTCGACCTCGTGCTCGTGACGTTGAACCTATGAAACTTATATGTGTGATCTTGTGTGTGATTGTTGCATCATGCATCCATGCACTCATAAGCATCTTTTGAAGAAAACAATATTTTAAGGGATTTAAAGGTTGACTATTTGTGAATATTTTAGGTACTGTTAACCATGGATTCTGGAAAGAGAAAGACTGGGAAATACAGTTTCAAGGATCCCAAGATAGATGAGTTGATCAGTCTAATTCCAGAGATCGAGTGTTCTGCAGACTTTCGCAAGAAGTATGGATCCATTATTCCTCTCATGAAGTTGAAGATGAAGGAGGGTATTCTGTAACGCCCGTAATTTAATTAATTATTTAATTAAATTATTTTTGGAATATTTGTGAAGTTGTGTTATAATTAATTGGATTTATTTTATTAAGTGGAGAAATAATATTAGAGATATAATATTATGTGTTGAAATAATATTAGAAGTGAAATATTATTTAATGTGGGCTTATTTTGAAGAAATAGAAGTAATAAGGGGGTGTGCTGGTTTCAAGCCCAATAAGGAGTAATAGAATAATAGGGTTATTTTGTTATTTGTTATTTGGAATATAAAGAAGAGGCATTAGAAGAAATAAGGATTGAGAAGAACGTGCAAGCTGCGTGAGAAGGAGGAATAACGGCAAGAACGAGAATTCAACCGGAAATTGTAGAGCGACCTTCAATCCAAGGTAAGGGTGGGGTTCTGACTCTATAATTGGGTTTATGATGATTGGTATGTGGGATTAGAGGTGATTGTTGTCTCGTTCTTTAAATTGAAAATATATGATTGTTGTGTGATGGGAATCGATGAATTTTTGGATGAATAATGATGTCTTGATGTTGATTAATTGCTGTAGAATTATAAGGTAATTTATGGGTGATAATTTGTCACGATTAGAGTAGGTTTAAGGCTTTATGTATGAATATGTAAGGTTAACAGGGAAGAAGAAACGTTGAATATTGCAGTACAGAAAACACAGAATTTAGTAATTGAAAATAGGCGTTGCTGCATTAGAATAATGAATTAATTGGAGAATAGAATTTGTTAGTGTTGTTCTTAGTTAGATTGATGGCATGCAAATAATTAGAACAACTGGATGAATAGAAAGCATCAGTTCTGGCAGTAGAGGTATGTTGACTAGAGCTGCGTTAGATTAGTGCAAGATAGAAGTTCTGAAGTTAGACGTAAGCTGTTAGGAGATGCGTGGCATAGTGAAAGGTAGTAGTTCTGATATTAGGAGTTGCATTAGTCAGAGGTTGAGTGGTCAGAAGATGAGATGATCAGAAGTTGTATCTGGTCAGAGGTTGAGTCGTCAGAAGATGAGATGATCAGAAGATGAGATGATCAGAAGTTGTATCTGATCAGAGGTTGAGTGGTCAGAAGATGTGGCTGGTCAGAAGTTGCACTAGCCAGAAGATATGGCTGATCAGAAGATGTAACTAGGAAGGAGTTGCATTAGTTAGAATTTGTACTAGTCAGAAGATGGCGTTAGTCAGAAACTGTGATGGTTAGAGGTTGTATCTGGTCAGAGGTTGAGTCAGCTAGGAACTGTGATGATTAGAACTTGTAGTGGTCAGAAGATTGTGTCGCCCAGAGGTTGCGCCATTAGAAGCTGTGTTATTAGAAACTGTGTTGGCCTATGCTGCTTGTGCAGAACGATGAACGTTAGATGCTTAGAAGCTGTTGTTTGAACCATAATAGTAGGAAAGTGACGGTCTTGACGTTAGAGTTACAGAATGACAATGTTGATTTTACTGTGGAATTAAAATACAGCTGAGTTATTAATGAGAAGTTATTTATAAATAAATGATGTTTGATGAATTATTTTGATTATTTTGAGATGTATTTTGAGATGTTATATTGATATGTTTTGAGATGATAAATTGAGATGTTTTGAGATGTTAAATTGAGATGTTTTGAGATGATTTGAGATGTTGTTAACTTGGGTGTTAACATTACATTCATGGTTGTGTCTCATACATTGCATTCCTGAGATGGAGCTTATGCTCGTTGAGACGGCCTGGATTGGAAAATTTTGAGATGAAGGCTATGCCTTGTTGATGCCTCTATTAATTAGCAAATTTTTGAGATGGGAGTTCTTCTCCAATGGTACCACATGCATTTGCATAGTATTGAGTTGCATTATATGATTTCATAAAGAAGTGTATTTTGATGTGGATGAATGTATATTATTGCTGAGATTGATGTTGATTATGAGATGATAAGTGGTGATGTTGTTGATCTAATTTAATATATTAATTATCATGCGCTTTATTATATTGTTAGATATCTCACCCCTTTTGTTTGAATGTTGCCCCTATGTTGGTAACGTGCAGGTAATCGAGAGTGAAGGCCGTATACCTTCAATAGTTCGAGTCAGTGTCATTGCTCTGATATGTAACACTCGGGGGGATGAACGCTTGTTGTTTGGATTGATGATTTTTAGTTGTTGAATTTTAATTTGATTATGATTTATGAGATGATTTGAAGTTGCTGTTTGTTAGAGATGTTATTAAGAATTCCGCTGCGTAGATGTTAATTTACTTAATTAAAGATGTTATATCGATGGTTCATCCGATGTTTGAAAAAGTGTAATATATCCACGATGAATGCAATGAATTTGTTAGAAGAATTTGTGACGTCTCGATTCATTTGTATGATTGAAATTTTATAACTCTGATTTATTTTGCATAATTGCTTGGGGTAGAATTGGGGTGTTACATATTCTCTCGACCTTGTACCAGTTTTATGATCCGATGTATCACTACTTTACTTTTCCCGATTATCAGTGGATACTTACACTGGAGGAGTATTCCTATCTATTTGATTTACCTGTTACCAATCATGTTCCTTTTACTGGGTTAGAGGGTGAGCCAAAACCACATGAGATAGCTGCTTTGATTCATCTGGGGAAGTCTGAGGTGGAAGCCCATATGACTACCAAAGGAGGGATTAGAGGATTACCAGCTCAGTTCTTATTGGAGAAAGCTTGTTACTTTGCCAGGATGAAGAGTACGGTTGATTTCGAGGCCATCTTTGCTTTACTTGCTTATGGATTATTATTATTTCCTAATATGGACAAGTTTGTCGACATTAATGCTATCAGGATTTTCATGATTGGAAACTCAGTTCCTACACTGTTGGGTGATGTTTATTACTCTGTTCATCTTTGGAGTTCTTATCATGGGGGAATGATTATCTGTTGCACGCCTCTGTTGTACCGGTGGTTCATCTTTCATATGCCTCAGTCTGATGCTTTTTGGGATGTCAAGAAGGAACCCCGTTGGGCTCCTAAGATCATGGCACTTACTCACTCGGATATTGATTGGTATCATCGAGCTTATCAGGATATAGAGATTATTGACAGTTGTGGTAGTTTCCCTAATGTACCTCTTCTTGGTACAAAGGGAGGAATTAACTATAACCCTGTTCTTGCACGGCGACAGCTTGGTTATCCGATGAGGGATAAACCAAACAGTATTCATTTGAGTAGTTTTTTTCTGAAGGAAGGAGAAGACCATAGGGAAGCTAGGGAGAAGATTGCAAAGGCCTAGCATCACATTCATAAGAAGAGTAGGAAGGATTTGGGACCTAGAGGTGTTGTTTCTTTGGAGCCATACCTTCAGTGGGTCCGATCGAGAGCCATTCAGTTGAAGATGTCGTATACTCGGGAGACACCCATACCTGATCTATTTGTAAAGACCACTCCTCCCTTATTAGATGATCTAGAAGATCTGCAGCTTGCTTTGGTCAGGATGCAACAGGAAAGGGATGCTTGGAAGAATAAGTTCCAGACTTTAGAGAGTTCCTACAGAGCATACCTGAAGGAGAAAGATAATTTGATCGAGATCCTTGAGAGTCGAGCAGTGGAGTCTATGGAGAGACAAGGGGATTTATTTTCCCCTAAGCCTCAAACAGGTGTTGATTACTCATTTCCTGATCCAGATAATTGGAAGGAGGTTTCCATCAGACATGTGGAAAAAAACCAGAGGTTGAGGGCTCAGATTTCCAGGCTCACAGGGAAGCGCCAGCGTATAGATTGATCTCTATCAGTTCTTTTTCTCAGGATTTTTAGATTGTATTTTCATCTTGTACTTGGGATCATTGAAACTTGTAATCTATTTTAAAGTTATTATAATAAATAAAAAATAGTATTTCAAAAGCTTTATTACTTTGATGTTTGCAATATGTCTATAAATCTTAAATCCCTTGAAATATTAAATGATAAAGTAAAAAATAATCATATGCATTGCATATCATGCATCATATTGCACATATTTCTTGCATTAATTATGCATATCCAGGTGCCTTACCCAGCTTATTTACTTTGTTCAGCAAGCTGACTCATCACTACAACACTCGGGCTAATTTCAAAAAGAAGATGGACAACTTGGAATAGGATAATCGCGAGCTACGCGAAGAAGTTTCTGCTTTGAAGGATGGGTTGGCCAACTTGACTACTCTGATGGAAGATTTGGTGGTTGCTCAGAATCAGCCACCGAGTGTTCAACCTCAACCAACAAGGGCAAATGCTGAAGTTCTGACTATTCCTGTATCCGCTACTCCGACTATTGTTCAAAACTGTATGCCTCAGGGTTATCCGTGGGGAATGCCAGAGAATTTTGCACCTGAAAGTTTCAATTTGGGCCCCCAAGATGCTCCAGTGGTTCAAACTGTTGTTACTCTAGCACCTCCTGTGGTGCATACTGTTCCTGCTGCACCTCCTTCGGTGAATTTGGTTTCGTTTGTTAATGAAGATGTGTGTCGTCCTTTCCCTCCGCCGAGTGAAGACTTGGGTCTTTATGACAGAATGGATGATTTCCAAGAGCAGTTTGATAGAATGCAAAGAGAGATGAAGGCTCTTAGGGGAAAAGAGCTATTTGGGCATAATGTGAATGAGTTGTGTTTGGTCCCGAATGTTAAAGTGGCTACTAAGTTCAAGGTCCTGGAGTTTGAGATGTACAAGGGCAACACTTGCCCTCGTGCTCACTTGGTGATGTACGTGAGGAGAATGTCTACCCACACCGATGATCAGCGTCTGCTGATTCACTTTTTCCAGGATAGTCTGACCGACGCAGCGTTGAAATGGTACATGAGTTTAGATAGTGCCAACATCCATACTTTTAATGATTTGGGAGAAGCATTCATTAAACAATACAAGTATAATGTGGACATGGAGCCCGACCGTGACCAGCTTAGGGCCATGGTTCAGAAAGACAGAGAATCGTTCAAAGAGTATGTACAGAGATGGCGCGAAGTGGTTGCACAAGTGATTCCTCCCATGGAGGAGAAGGAAATGACTAAAAAATTTCTGAAGACGTTGGGCGCTTTCTACTACGAAAGAATGGTAGCAAGTGCCCCAAGTGATTTTACAGAGATGGTAGGAATGGGTGTCCGCCTAGAAGAGGCAGTAAGAGAAGGCCGTTTGACAAAGGATGAAGGATCTGGAGGTGTGAAAAAGCCAGCTTATGGGTTTACAAAGAAGAAAGAGGGGGATACAAATGATGTCATACAAGAGAGGAAAGTGAATGCTCCTAGAAGGAATTATCAGCGTCACCAACAAGTTGCCTCAGTTACTCCTGTTACGAATGCCGCTTCGACTACCATTGCTTATCAAAGACAGTCCCAACAGAGGAACCAAGGGAATAATCAGAGAAGGGAGAACTATGACCCTATTCCCATGAGCTATGCAGAACTACTACCAGCATTGATTCAGAAGAAGTTGGTCCAGACACGACCACCTCCCGTCGTACCATCACCATTGCCTTGGTATTACAAAGCAGACCGGACGTGTGCCTTTCATCAAGGAGCACCAGGGCATAGTGTTGAAAATTGTTATCCTTTGAGGACCTAAGTGCAAAGGTTGGTGAAGTATGGAATTCTATCTTTCAGGGACATGGGACCTAATGTGAAAGACAATCCTCTACCCAAGCACGGGGGAGTGAATGCTGTAAATATGGTGGCTGGTTGTCCAGGCGACTTCGGATTTTTGACATTAATCTGGTTAGAGGATATTTGGTGAAAATGCACGCAGACCTCTGTGAATTCAGTTATTATACGCATGACCATGCCAGTTGTGCTATTTGTAGTACAGACATACAGGGTTGCGAGAAGATAAAGGCTGATTTATAGGAGATGATGGATGAAGGTTTAATCCATATAATCAGGCCTAGGGCAGAATATGAAGAGGAAGTCAATATGGTTTCTGGATGTTCGGTGAATTCAGAATTTTTGATGTGGAGCATTTGAATGAGGATCTCGTGCAGTTGCATGCTACCTTCAGTCGTACTGCTGGTCAGGTGGAACACCAATATGTATCTTGCATAGTTTGCTGTCGAGACCCCCGAGGATGTTCTATTGTGAGATAGGGTGTTCAATTGTTGTTAGACAATGGAACTATCAAGATCATAGGTCAGAGAGATGATTATCATGAGATTGATATGGTTGAAGTTTGTTTGATGGAAGAAGAGTCAGAGGAAGAGTATGCCTCCGCGGATGAGTATTTCTTTTCAGACAAAGATTTGTTTGGCGGAAATGACCTTTTGATGGATGATTGTGTTGAGGAAGGGGTAAACATCATTGTACCTTGTTTTGGTGCACCCGCTCATCTTGAGGTAGAGTACCATAGCAAACCAGTTATTACCCCATTGATAGTCTGCCAGGTCTTGTTCCCTATAAATCAGATAAGGTTGTGCCTTACAAATACAACGCTACAATCTTAGAAGATAGAGTGGAAGTTCCCATCCAGCCAATGCTAGATGTTGGAAATATAGCTAATAATAGAAGGGTGACTCGTAGTGGTCGTGTGTTTATGCCGGCTGTACGAAGGGATGTTGTTACTGGAAAGAAAATTGTTGAGAACGATGAGCCTAAGAAGGCTGGAGGAGAGACTAGCGGAGCCACATTAGAGAAAGAAGTGGATGATATCTTGAAGATAATAAGATGAACGACTACAGAATTGTAGATAAGCTATTACAGACTCCTTCAAAGATATTCATCCTAGCTTTATTAATGAATTCCTCTTCTCATAGAGAATCACTGATGAGAGTACTAGACCAAGCTTTTGTGGAGAGTGACATGCCGTTAGATTAATTCAGCAGCGTAATTGGAAACATTATATCATGTAACAACTTGAGTTTCTGCGATGATGAGTTACCAGATGAAGGGAGGAATCACAACTTGGCCCTCCACATATCTATGAACTGCAAGAATTACTCTCTATCCAATGTGCTAATTGATAATGGATTCGCATTGAATGTTATACCGAGGAGTACCCTCATGAAGTTCAAGTATCAGGGAACACCTATGCGCCCGAGTGGCATCATTGTGAAGGATTTTGATGGGTCGAGGAAATCTGTAATCGGTGAAGTGGACTTGCCCATCCATATAGGACCACATTTGTTCTTGATAACCTTCCAGGTCATGGACATTATTCCCACGTATAGTTGTTTTCTAGGACGACCATGGATACACGAAGCAGGGGCTGTCACTTCAACTCTGCATCAGAAGCTAAAATTTGTGCGTGAAGGGAAGGTAATGATTATAAATGGGGAGCAGGCATTGTTGATATCTCATCTATCCTCTTTCAGTATCGTAGAAGCGGATGAGGCTGTTGTTGGAACCCAGTTCCAAGCCCTATCCATTGACAACGTAAGGAGGAATGGGAATTTTGTGGTTTCCATGAAGGAAGCGCAGCAGGTTGTGCGCAATGGTCATAATGCAGTTTGGGGACGACTTGTGGATCCACCCGTGAACAAAAACAAAGTTGGTTTGGGTTTCTCTTCGAGGAATGGCAAAGGCAAAAATTTGAAGTCAAAGTCTTCTGTGAACAGTTATCATGATATTTTCCGCAGCAGAGGCTACCTCCATCCAATTGGTTCTGGAATTAAAGTTGTTGAAGAGGATGAAGCAGAGCAGGAAGTACTGAATTATGTGACGCATGGAGTCCGAGTTCAGAACTGGGTCACCATTGACGTTCCTTCTTGCATACATGTTTCAAAGTAATTTGTTTTGTTAATCTGTTTATTTCTTTTGAAAAGCTTTCACTCTTCCCAAGGTGGAAGTATTAATGTTGCAGGGATTATTTGTTTGCTATAACTTTTAAAATCATTAATAAAAGTTGTCTTTGCTTCCAAAATTATGTCTTTTATTTTCTACTTTTTTCTTGGGAAATGGTAAAAAAATAACCCTTTCAAAATAAATAATAACTGAAAATTAATCTGCATGATCACTTGTTATATGTGTCAGTTTCTAAAAGCAATCATAAATCATATGTGCAGATTAATTAAAAAACCCGTTGAATACAATGACCTTGCACCCTCTCCCAACTTTGATTGTCCAATGTTTGGGGCTGAAGAAAAAGATTATGATGAGATTCTAGAAGAGGTCTCACGGTTTCTTGAGCACGAGGAAAATACCATTCAGCCATATAAGGAGCCTTTGGAAGTGAATAATTTGGGTTCAAAAGAAGATCCGAAGGAAGTCAAGATTGGAGCATCGTTGCATCCTGATGTAAAGAGCGGGTTGATTGATCTGTTAGAAGAGTATGTGGATATTTTTGCTTGGTCTTATCAAGATATGCCTGGTCTAGATACAGACATTGTCGAGCATCGTTTTCCGTTGAAGCCAGAGTGTCCGCCAGTTAAACAAATGTTGAGAAGAACCCACCCGGATATGGCAGTAAAGATTAAAGAGGAGGTCCTAAAGCAGATTAATGTTGGTTTTCTTGTGACATCAGTGTATACTCAATGGATTGCCAATATTGTCCCAGTACCAAAAAAAGACGGAAAAGTCCGCATGTGCGTAGGTTACAGAGATCTAAATAAAGCTAGTCCAAAAGATGATTTTCCATTGCCTCACATCGACATGTTAGTGGATAGCATAACAATATTCAAAGTATTCTCGTTCATGGACGGGTTTTCTGGGTATAATCAAATAAGAATGGCTCCATAGGACATGGAAAAAACAACGTTTATCACACCCTGGGGAACATTCTGTTACAGAGTGATGCCCTTCAGGTTGAAAAACGCTGGTGCAACGTACCAGAGGGCTATGACAACCTTATTCCATGATCTGATGCACAAAGAAATCGAAGTATATGTTGATGATATGATTTCCAAATCCCAAACTGAAGAGGGGCATATAGAAGGTTTGTTGAAGTTGTTTCAGGGTTTGAGGAAGTAACATATCCGCTTAAATCCAAATAAATGCACCTTCGGAGTTAGATCGGGGAAATTGTTGGGTTTTATTGTTAGCCAAAAAGGAATTGAATTTGACCCTGATAAAGCCAAAGCAATTCAAGAAATTCCAGCACCAAGAGCTGAAAAGCAAGTCAGGGGTTTCCTCGGGCGTTTGAATTATATCTCCAGATTTATTTCCCACATGACTGCAACGTGTGAACCGATCTTTAAGTTTTTAAAGAAAGATCAAGGTTGTGTGTGGACGGATGACTGCCAAAGGGCATTTGAGAGTATTAAAGAATATCTGCTTGAACCTCATATCTTGCTCCCTCCCGTAGAAGGAAGACCGTTAATTATGTATCTAACAGTGTTAGATAAATCCATGGGTTGTATTCTGGGACAACAAGACAAAATAGGAAAGAAAGAGTTCGTTATTTATTATCTCAGCAAAAAGTTCACTGATTGTGAGTCGCGGTATTCCATGCTAGAAAAGACATGTTATGCTTTGGCCTGGGCGGAAAAGTGTTTGCGGCAGTATATGTTGAATCATACCACTTGGTTGATCTCCAAAATGGATCCAATCAAGTATATTTTTGAAAAGCCTGCTCTTACTGGAAGAATTGCCCGCTTGCATATGTTATTATCTGAATATGATATCGAATACCGCACTCAAAAGGCTATTAAAAGTAGTGTGTTGGCAGATTACCTTGCTCACTAGTCGGTGGAGGATCATCAGTCTGCAGAGTATGAATTCCCCGATGAGGATGTGATGTTACTGAAAGTGAAAGATTATGATGAACCATTTCCTGAGGAGGGCCCTGACCCTGAATCTCGTTGGAGTATGATATTTGATGGAGCTGTGAATGCTTATGGTAAAGGAATTGGTGTTGTGATTGTTACTCCTCATGGATCACATATTCCTTTTACCGCGAGGTTAACATTTGATTGCACTAATAATATGGCAGGATGTGAGGCTTGCATCATGGGTCTTGAGGAAGCTATTGATCTCTGAATCAAAATTCTAGATGTGTATGGCGATTCAGCTTTGGTAATAAATCAGATTAAAGGAGAATGGGACACTCGTCACCCTGGCTCGATCCCTTACAAAGATTATGCTAGAAGATTACTATCCTTCTTCAATAAAGTTGAATTCCATCATATTCCTAGAGATGAAAATCAAATGGAGGATGCTCTGGCAACTCTGGCTTCCATGTACCAAGTGAATACTTGGAATGATATACCCCGAATTACAATCCGACGACTAGATAGGCTCGCTCATGTGTTTGCGACAGAGGAGGTAGAAGTTGAAAAACCTTGGTATTATGATATCAAGCATTTTCTTCAGACTCAAGAATACCCGATTGGCAGGCAATTTCTTCCTCAGTGAAAATGTGTTATATAAGAGAAATTATGACATGGTCCTGCTCAGATGTGTGGATAGACACGAAGCGGACATGTTGATGCATGAAATTCATGAAGGTTCATTTGGCACTCATGTTAATGGACATTCGATGGCTAAAAAGATGCTAAGGGCAGGTTATTATTGGTTGACAATGGAATCTGACTGTTACAAATTTGCAAAGAAGTTCCATAAATGCCATATTTATGCAGATAAGATCCATGTGCCTCCGACACTTCTCAATGTGATTTCCTCCCCATGGCCTTTCTCTATGTGGGGTATTGACATGATCGGGATGATATAACCCAAAGCTTCGAATGGACACTATTTCATCTTGGTAGCAATTGACTACTTTACCAAATGGGTAGAGGCTGCTTCATATGCCAATGTTACCAAACAGATGGTCGTGCGTTTCATCAAAAATAATCTTATATGCCGGTATGGTGTGCCGAGCAGAATCATCACTGACAATGGCTCAAATTTGAACAACTAGATGATGATAGAATTGTGCGAAGAATTCAAGATTGTCCATCACAATTCATCTCCATACAGGCCAAAGATGAATGGGGCTGTTGAAGCTGCTAATAAGAATATCAAGAGAATTATCCAGAAAATGGTTGTCACTTATAAGGATTGGCATGAAATTCTCCCTTTTGCTCTGCATGGATATCGAACATCTGTTCGCACTTCAATAGGAGCAACCCCGTTCTCCCTAGTGTATGGAATGGAAACTGTACTCCCTATCGAGGTAGAGATTCCCTCGTTGCGTGTGATAATGGAAACCAAGTTGACAGAGGATGAATGGGTCCAGAACAGGTTTGACCAATTGAATTTGATTGAAGAGAAGAGGATGACAACTTTATGTCATGGGCAGTTATATCAGAAAAGAATGAAGAAAGTATTTGTTAAAAAGGTCAAACCTCGTGAATTCAGAGAAGGCGACCTCGTGCTCAGGAAGATCATGTCTTTCAACATTGATTCTAGGGGAAAGTGGACTCCCAATTTTGAAGGCTCGTATGTTGTCAAGAAAGCCTTCTCTGGTGGTGCATTAATTCTTGAAAATATGGATGGCGAGGAGTTCCCACGTCCTATGAATGCTGACGCAGTCAAGAAATACTTCGCCTAAAGAAATAAAAGAACAGCTCGATAAGTTGAAAACCCGAAAGGGTGGCTTAGGCAAAAAAGGAGCATCTCGGTAGGCCGAAAACCCGAAAGGGCGGTCTAGGCAAAAATTAGAGACATAAATAGAATAAATTTCCCGTTAAGTTGAAAACCCGCAAGGGCAGCTGTGATACGGTGGGAGAACTGACTTAAAGGTTTTGCGTTTGTGTTTGCAAATGTTGCGATTTAGCAAGAGTCACCACCGACTTTTCTTTTATCCAAAAGAAAAGGTAAAAAAGCACAGGAAAGACCTTTCGAGATTATTTCTCGGGTTTGGGGGGTAGATTATGAAAAGGGAAGGTATTAGCTCCCTTTTCATCCATGGTTTTTCATTGGCTCTTAGTTACTTGCTAGATCACTTGCTTTTGTTTGAAATTGTGCTTTGTGTGTAGTTTTTGAAAGTATTTTTTAAAATGGAACTTTGTAATGGTTCTCGTTTCTATAAGAACGCCTACAAAGTGTTTGTTTTAAAAATAGTTCAAAGGTGTGTTTGTGAGATGTGTTTTTGAAAGTATTTTTATAATGGAACTTCGTAATGGTTCTCGTTTCTATAAGAACGCCTACAAAGTGTTTGTTTCGAAAATAGTTCAAAGATGAGAGTGTGGGTGTATAAAAATGTTTTTGTTGTGAGCAAGCGAGTAACTGAGAGCAAACCTACCTACTCGAAAGGTCTTAGATATGCTTTTCCTCCTCCTTTAGATGTGGCTATCTTACCATTGATTTGGTAAGAAGCCCCATTATTGGATGTGAAGGGACGGGTGTAGGGACGTTTGGATAGTCATAGAAGGCAACTTATGAGACGTTTTAGCAATATTGTTTAGGGACTAGATCGTTTACCGAAGGAAACATCGAGGGTCATCGAGGGACTACGATCTTTTATCGAGGGTCTTTTTCTAAAACGCCCATGCTCAAGGGACATGACTATTTTTCGATAGGCAACAAGTGGAATTACCCTAGAGGTGCATTTGTGAATAATGTGTTTGGTTTGCATGCATTTAGTCTTGGTTAAGGGTTGTCTACTTGTTGTTTTTATTTTTCCATACACACCTAATTACTAGTAATATATGAAAGCAAGTAAACATGCAGAAAATAAATCATAAGCTATTACATCACTTTAGGGGGATGGGGGTACAAATTTACAATGGGGATGAAGTGGAGACTAAAAAGGGAGCATGTATATATCAGTCGAGTCAATTTCTTCCTACTAGTTCCTTTACTTTGTGGTCTATTTGATTTGAATCCTAATCCAATTTTATTAAAGAAAGGCCTTTGATTTGATATAACCAAACCTAGATTTTCTTTCCCCTTAGTAAATATACTTAGAGTTTCATGCAGACCTTCCACTTCCTTTTCCTTGAGACACATGTCTCACATTTATTATCCTGGTTCCTAAGATTAGTCATTTCATATCTTAGCATTTCATGGTTATTCTCTAGAAAATCTATATAACTTTAATATATAATTTACTCTTTTCAATCTTATCATGTTCCTCAATTAACTTAGCATTCAATTTAAACAATTTCTTGTACTATAAGATTTTTATCTCACAAGTATCTTATTCACTTGAGACCTTCAATCAAATGTGGTCAACTTCTTCATCAAATAAAGAATCTCTGGCAATTCTCGATATATTCTTTAAGATTTCATTTTGATATTGAGTCTCTAAAGAATTTGCTTGTTGAGACTTCGCCATTATTTCTTAATTCAAAGATTCCACTAAATGAAGCTTGTTCATCTTCCTTATTTATTGAAGCAAATATTCTTGATGGATTTTTTCCATTATCAGACGATGAATATTCTAATGATTGTTCATCTACTGAAATTTTTCTTTCAACTAAAACTGTCAAAGTTGACTTTTCTTCTTCTTATTCAAAAGATTTCTTTGATGAAGTGGATAGTGATCTTTCAAGGTTCCTTAAGCCTATTCCTTCATCTTTGAATATGTTAATAATTTTATTAAGTTTCTCGACGATTTAGTCCTTCTTATATTTTTTCAGAAAATTCCAAACGGTGTCATCTCTCGATTTAAGGATTGCATCAAATTTCTGATTCCAATTCTTAACTCTTAGATATATGTTAGCGACAAAGGTTCTAACATGAGTTCCAAGATTTCTAATGGTTGAACACCAACTACGAGGATAACATTCACATTCATATGGTGTTTCAAATTCTTCGCCTCATGTGTTTATTTCCTCTTATTCAATGCTTGGAGAAACTCCATACATCATTTCAAGAATGTCCCACATTTTCTTGGAGAATTTATAATGAAGTACATAAATAATTTGATTTTCACTTAAATACACAACCAAAAGGGTTTTAGCTTTAAAAAAAATTCAAACTTTCTCTTGTCATCTTCGGTCCAAATGAAATCAGGTTTATCCACTACTTCACCATGAACATATTGAGTAGAGATAAATGGACTATTTTTTATTATTTCCCACAATTCAAGATTAATAATTTGAATGAAAATATCAATTCTAGCTTTCCACAAGTCAAACTTGTCATCATTAAACGGTGGGAATGTGTTTAGGAAATTACTATTGTTAGAAGAAGTGTTAGAAGTCATCTTCTTCTTGAGACGACTATTCTTTAAACATGACTTCAATCCCAAAAAAAAAACTTGGAAAGTTATTTATCAGTGTCACCCTAGCAGTGCCTAATACACCTACTTTCTTCTAGGTTAAGAAAAGTCATCTCATCCTGTAACTAGCCCTAGCTTGCTAAGCACAATGCCCATCTTCGCTTAGCATGCACACCCTTCCTATAACATGAAGTTACTTAGCCAAAAATTCTTCTCTCGCATGTGCTCGCTTAGCGCGTCAATGAATGTGACGTAGCGAGCCTTGTTTGTAGAAAGTTGGTCATGACACAATCTTTATGTGTTGCTTGGTATTTTTTCAGTCTTTTTCATATCTTTTTTATTAATATGCAAGTAGAAAGTCAAAATGTTTTATCACTTTTCATAGATAAATAAGGGGTTTTTGTATCGATTGTGTGTAAAATATGTAAATAAATGTCTACATATTTTACATAATTTTGGCACTTATCAGATTTTGGCTAGAAAAAGGAATTAGAACTCATTGGCCACCTACAACTTCATGGAGTTCATTGGTAAAAATTCTGTGGGGGAATTTTTTTTGGGAATACATCATTGACTCATTAGTTAGTTCAATTTTGTCATCTAAAACCGTTAAGATTGACTTACATTCAGGCTTGAAATGCCATAAAAGGGATTTAATGAATATATCCCAACTTGATTTGTGATGAACGCGAGACTACCCTATCCACCATTTGAGAAAACGACCACTCAATACTCCAATAGCTTTCAACACCTTCCTTCATTGTGTATGGTATTCCTTGCTCCTTGAAAAAAATTTCAGTGCAAAAAATCAATAGGAGGCATCTTCTTCTCCATCAAACAATAAATTATCATGGATTTAACTGAAAATGACATCGAAAATGAGAACAAAAATTAATAGAAATATTTTCTTATCAAAACTATAAAATAGGGAAAAAAGATTATCTAAAAAAAATTACATTTTCTTTCATTGGACCTCAAATCTCTCAATGAGTCTCAATGAGGTGTTACTAGTGGGTAGTAAAATAAAAGGCTAAAAAGCTCAATTAAATAATAATTATAAAATAGAGACCTTAAATATTTAATTTTTCTAAAAATTAATTTTATGATCCTATCACACAATATCATAATCATATTAAAGAATTTAATGAAATCTGTAAATAGATATTAATATGCCTAAGCATATTAAAATATAGAGTTTAAATATAATACATCGGAAGTGTAAAATAATTTTATATATACGACCAATCGGAACTCTTATATTTATCATGTTATTTCAATAATTTAAAAATAAAATTTAAAATTTATTGTGATACAGATCTTTCATTAATTAACACTGTAATTTAAAAATAAAATTTAAAATTTAATGTAAAAATATTTTACATTATTGTCATATCATTTTCTTTTTTTCTCAAATATTTAATCTTTGGTGTTAGTGAATTCAAATTCTTAATAATTTTTTTCTCAATAATGAACAATTAATAATATTATTGTAAATCTATAATTATTACAAATAACTAGTAAAAAGTATTAAAAAATTTAATTGAAAAACTAAAAGATATCATTTAAAAATAAACTATTAAACTTAAAATAAAGAATTTAAAAAAAATTGTTTACCAACTCTCATAAGATTTACTTGAATTTCAAACAAAAAAAATGTCATCAAATATAACAAATCAAGATAATAATAAATACAGTAAAAAATAGCATGTAAATCAATTTCATAGTGAGAGTTAAGTTGAAATGGATCATGTAATGCAAGGACAAAAACAATAAATACGAAAAGAAGAGAACTAAGAAAATGGAAAAGACTCATAATGGTGAAAGGAAAGAGGAAACTGCAGAGTAACAGAGTTGTATATTGCTGTCAATGAGCGCAGTGTTTGTGTACTACACTTGGTTAGGTGAGAGGTTGATGAGAAAGAAATCAGCACAGAACACGATGAGAGTGATTGATTGATTGAAATACAATGAATAACAAAAATTTTGTAGGGTTAATCCAATGAGAAGAAAACACGTAACATGGATTACGTAACAGTTTCATGGGACCGATGCATTGTGATTTCACGTCTGACGCAACGGCGCTGGAACAATGCAACTAGGAAACCACACTCTTTCGCTTACGTTAACATCTTCTCATGATTTATTATCATCTCTGCTCTGTTGCTGTTTTTGGGTTTCAATATCCAATGAAGAAAGTTGCGACTAGATACTAACTCATTCAGTCACAATCTATGTCATGTCATGTAGAAGAAGAAAATTTATGTAGGTTTTTCTTGGGAACAGATCCTCTCCAGTAAAATCAATAAAAAAAATTGGGTTTGAAAATTGGAAAAATTCATTGAGGGAATCACAATAGGGCCAACAAATCTAATGTGGTTCAAAAGATCATTTGAAAGATTACTTTGGCTAAAAGAATCCAAAAACTTAATTCATTAGGCGAGTCATCCTTCGCCCAACAAATGAAGACAAATCTTGAAATATATTTGGTTACTTTAGTTTTATATTTTAATAATAATTTCAATGATAGATAGTTTAATTTTTTATCAAATTGAAGGCTTATTGAAGTGGAGTCTATTGAGGATTGAGAGATCATCGAATAAGGTTTTACATCTACACTTTATATTTAGATATCATTGTTATGAGTAACTAAGTTCTTCCTGTTAAGGTTATATTTATACATTATTATGATTTATATGTATTTAATGTGGTCATGGCGTTATGTTTATTTTAATTAATCAAATATTTTATATTTTTATATTTTGTCTAATACAAGTTATATTTGTATTATGTTTGTGAATCTATCTTATGCTAATAGGTGCTCTTAGATTTAGACTAATGATAATACTTTATTGCCTAAATTTAACTTGGTCGCTTATAACATGGTTTGTGGATCTATTTGATGCAAATAGGTATTTTTAGGTTTAGACCTAAATAATCATCTATCAATAGGTAGATCTTAGATATAGTCTTAGATTTGGTATTCTCACATATTTAAGCTTAATAATATCATATTATTTATTAGGATGAGAGATCGTCGAATAAATAATATAATTGATATCGCGACATTATTTCATACACGAATAGTGTTGAATAATAGGGGATATTATGTATTGATAGCTAAAATATTTATAACTCGTCATTTTATGAATGTAGTTATATTACTTGCACACGAATGCCAAGAATAAGTCAACTTTGTTGGGCAAAATAATGTTCGACCAATAAAACCAGAACATATGAAATGACTTGAAAATTAATGCAAACTTGATTGGGAAAATGGTCATAACCAACGAATCAAGATCAAAAATTTTGGATTTGAAAAACAGGAAAATTTTATTGAACAAATCAAAATTGACCCAACAAATCCAAGGTGGTTCAAGAGGCCATTTTAAAGATTACTTTGGCGTTAAAAAATCCAAAAACTTAATTCTTTGGGCGAGCCATCCTTCTCCCAACAAATGAAGATAGATCTTAAAATCTATAAATAAGGGTCTTTGGCCATTGTTTGAAAATACATTTGGTTACTTTATTTTTATATTTTAGTTATAATTTCAGTGAGAGATATCTTAATTTTTTATCAGGATGAAGGCTTGTCCAAGTTGAGTCTACTGAGGATTGAGAGATCATTGAATAAGGTTCTACTTCTACACTGTTTGTCTAGCTATCATTGTTATGAGTAAATAAGTTCTCTCATATTAAGGCTATATTTATACATTATTATGACTTATATGTATTTAATGTGGTCATGGCCTTATGTTTGTTTTAACTAACTAAATATATTTGATCTTTACATTTTTGTCTAATGCTTGTTATATTTGTATTATGTTTGTGAATCTATCTGATGCCAATAAGTGCTCTTAGGTTTAGACCAAGGGTAATAAATTTATGCCTAAACTTAACTTGATCGCTTATAACATGGTTTGTGGATCTATTTGATTCCAAGAGGTGTTTTTAGGTTTATACCTAAATAACCATCTATCAAAAGCTAGATCCTAGATATAGTCCTATATTTGATATTCATACATACTATTGAAGTTTAATGATATCATATTATTTATTAGGCTGAGAGACCGTCGAATAAATAATACAGTTGATATCACGATATTATTTCATACATGAATAATGTTATCGAGTAATAGGGAATATTATATATTGATAGCTAAAAGATTTATAACTGATCATTTGTATGCACGTAGTTATAGTAGTTGTAACTTAACTGTAACATCTATATCTCATTTTTATTCTCTTATTTTACTTTCATTATTACTTTATGTTCTTAAACAAAACTGCTTGCAATGGGTTGTACTATAACACCGAGTCTTATGGATACAATAATTTTATTCACTACATTGTGATATTTGTTGCTACAAAATATTATTCCTCTACATGGGAATTTACAAATCGTTAATTGAAAATGATCAACATGAAGGCTTGAATGTTTCAATAAAAAGAAATGAGAGTAGACAAAAATATAAGTAGAAGAAACCTATATCAAGAACCATGTCCAGAGGTGGTGAAAAATCATAGTATACGTGCTTTAATTGTCATAAGACCAATCATTTCAAGAAGAAGTCTCCAAACAATAATATCGACGACAGTTCCATTTAATTTGCAGTAGTCTATAATGAGGGTTATGAAAGTGTGATTGCACTATTGGTGATAAGTAAGGATAGTAAATAATGTTGGGGTTATGGGTTTTGAATATTCTTATCACATGTGTTTGTGGAAGGAGTACTTTGAGACCCTAGAGTTGAAAAAAAGGTGGAGTTATTCATATTAGAAATAATAAAGCTTATAAAGTCCAAAGTATGGGTTATTTTGTTTAAAGATATTTGATAATTGTGAGATTCTTTTACACGATGTGAGGGATGTCTCTGAACTTAGGCGGAATTACTTTCTATAAGCATGTTTAATGGATTAGGTTATTAGACTAGAACTGACTATGGCATATTTTGAATTTTGGGGAGTACATTTGCTAATTCTAAGGGATAAAAATGTTTTATTTATGTATTTTGGATTGTTCCATTGTTACATGTTATGCATTATTATTTAGACGAGGCTTTCCTTATTAAATTAAACTATGACATTTGAGGTTAGGGAATGTTAGTGAAAAGAGGCTACTTAGGATAGCTAAATGTTTTTCTACGAGGTGATAAAATAAATAATCTAAAATTTTGGACAGGTGCGTATTCGACAAACAACATAGGGCTAAGTTTTGGGGTGACATGCATAGTTCTATAAGACCCTTTGAGTACATTTACTTGGGCCTTTGAGGTCCAACAAGAGTTAGTAATCATAAAGTTGATTCTTATTTTCTCACAATAATTGATGATTTATGTATAATACTATTGATTCATGTAACATCTTAGATTTTGATCCAAGATATTGCTTAAAATTTTGTATGTTTTTTTTTTAAATATGACTATTTTTATTTTTCTTATTTTATATATATTTTTCCTAGATGGTCGAAAGTGCAATGCTCTGCTGTAGTTGGATAAAGTAAGGATCTAATTATACCTTGATACTTACCTATGTCGATCTCCTTTCCTATTTCATCTTTATCAATGAGAATTTTTGAAGACATTGGTTTAGATATGGACTTAGTATCCTTTATACCATACTTCTTAAGGACTCTTAAGAAATATTTGGTTTGACTTATAAGGTTTCCCTTGTCAGTTTTCTTGATTTTGAGGCCCAAGAAGTACACGAGTTCACCCATTAAGAATAAAGTTCAAGTAAATCTAGTGAACATACACTATTACAAATCTATAGTAATTTCCTCCTAAACCTTTAGTCATTAAGGGACCAAAGAGATCTAGATGGAGAAGCTAAATATGTTTTGATGTAGTAACAATTTTTTTTGGCTTAAAAGACATTCTTGTTTGTTTTCTCATTTGTATTGATTCTCTTTTGAAAAAATAATTTTGGATAGACCAATTACTAGATTATTGGATGCTATGTTATTTGTTATGTCAAAACTAACATGGCCCAAACGTCATCCATAGCCAAGAGTCTTCACTTCGAGTGACTAAACATTTGGTACCATTATTTGATACATCATATAGGTTCAACATATAGACTTTATCAACTCTACAACCTATAAACACTCTCTCCTTATAAATTTTATGCATAATTAGGGAAATTAAGGTGTCAAAAATTATGGTATACCCTTTGTCACATAATTGACTAATGCTTAAGAGGATATGTTTAATCTCTTTGACTAATAGAACAAGATCTATTGTGATTGTGAAGGGATTTCTCATAATAAATTAATCTAAAATGTTACTCCAAATATTGTCTCCATATGTGATGTAGTCGCGCTCTTTCTTGACGAAGTTAATAAACATAGGCATGTATTCCATCATATGCCTTGAACAACCCCTATCTAGGAACCACGTCCTATTTGTAGGTGTAAGACGTTTCTACAAGAAAGATCAACAAGATAATTTAGGTACCCTACTTGTGTTGGGTCATTGGGGGCTACTACTAGGACTCTTAGGTATCAATGTCATGAGACCATTGGGAACTTTACATTGCTAATGTGACATTGAGGCCTAATATATTCCTTTTTACTACAATAATGACATATCACTTTAGGAGAAATGTTCTTTCTATTAGTCATAATAGAATGGGAATTTTTCTTAATAGGTTTTCTGTAATGCCACAATTTTATTTAAATTATTTTTCATAATTTAATTATGTGATGTTGTGCATTTATATGCGTTGATGAGTGTTTTAGTGTGTCGTGATGTCCTTGGTGTGTGATAGTTGCCTTAGAAATATAGAGAATTAAAGTGTTGGTAATGTGTGAGTAATTGTGGCGGGAGTAACTAGTTACTGGCATTATTTAATTAAAATTAGAGGAATTAAATAATATTAGTAATAGTTAAATAATTATTTAGTGAGGCTGATATTAGTGTAGAGATAATGATGGTCTTTTGGTAATTTTAAGGGGTTAAGTGAGGGCATAAACGGAATGTAATATAAAGGGTCTAAGGCTAAGATTGACAAAAAGAGAATTAGAGAGTTTTGTTTTCATTGTCACGATCATCGTATTAGATAAAAGCCGTGGAGAAAAGGCTAGGGCATAGAGAACCAAAGGGAATTTTCAATAGGAACATGAAGGGATAAGATTATTGCTAGAAGTTGAGGTAAGGGTAGGATTCTAACTATCTAATGGGTTGTGTAATGATTGGTGGATATGGATCAATTACTTATTAGAACCTAATTCTACTCCATGTGCAAAACCCTCAATGGTGAAATTATGTTTTGGTGATGATGTTGGGTGCAATTGATAATGGTGAATTGTGTGTTTATGTTAATGTGAATATTTATGAATTGATGATGATAATTGATGTTGGGATGTGTTTAAATTAATTTCTTCATTTATCATATGATATGATGTGTTTTGGGTATGTTGGATGTTAAAACTTGTGGTTTAGGGTCTATCGGAAGACTGAAAAACAAGAGAGATCGCACAAAATAACGCAAAAAAGTGATTTTCTTGGCTCCTCTACGGGTCGTAGCAGCTGCTACAGGTGGCTGTAGTATCCCTCTAGATTTTGGTACCAGAAACAAGCAAAATATAAAATTCTAGGCTGGGAGCGCTACGAGCCATAGTAGCCATTACGGATGGCCGTAGCAGCTCCCTAGTTTTTGTACTATGAAATCGTTTGGCCATAACGTTTGAACCGTAAGTCCAAATCGAGTACCGCTCAAAGCGTTAGAAAGCTAATGCAATTTAATTTGCTATAAAATTACATTTGGATGCTGTAAATAATTATTTGATTGCATGATGGTGATGTTTGGTGTGTAGCTGAATGTTGTGTTGTGATAACTATGTATAAATTGCTTGTTGATGCCTAGTGTGTTAACTGATCGCAATTCTTTAAAAATTCACATCTTAAGCTGTGAGTGTTTGATTGACACGTGCTTCTAATCATTGGGAATCTGGTCTAGTATACTTAAACTAAAAATTATTTTTGGTACTAGAATTTCAATTATTCGACGCGTGGACATGTGTTTGATGTGTAAAGAGTTATGTTATTTTGTGGAACATGTGCAAATGCATTGCAATTTCTTTCTATATTATTGGTTTGTTGTTGCTGGTTTTTTTTCTAGGTGTTTCGTGCATAGTTACCAGTAGTGGCGAGGTACATAGACTATGGTAAATGTCTTTGTGTGTATTGTTGTGTTGTATGCATAATATGCGCGGATTTGGTGTGTAATGAATTATGTTGTTTTCTAGAATTTGTGTAAGGGCATTACAATTGCTTGCTATATCACTGTGTGGTTGTTGTTGCATGTTTTGGCATGTGTTTGGTGTGTGGTGGCTGATATCGGCGAAGTGCACTGATTATGGTGAAGGGCAATGTGCATATTGTTATTTTTGCATGTAGAATGTTGCATGCATTCATGGTATTGGATGGAGGTCCGTATTTGGTGAGCCTTAATCCCATTATGCGAATTTGGTGTGAGTAGCTAATTCCAATGGTGATGGATTAGTGAAGCATTACATTGGTAACGATTTTGGTGGAGGTCCGTTTGGAGAGCTTTGATCCTAGTTTTGGACATGTTCTTGCTTACACTTCTAGGCAACTGAAATTTCATGAGAGGAATTATCCTAAGCATGATTTAAAGCTAGCAGATGTGGTGATTGTGTTGAAGATTTGGAGACATTAACTTTTTGGCTCTAAATTTGAAGTGTTCGGTGATCATAAGAGTTTAAAGTACTTATTCGATCAGAAGGAATTGAGTATGAGGCAGAGAAGGTGGCTTGAGTTGTTAAAAGATTTTGACTTTGATTTGAATTACCATCCCGGTAAAGCAAATATGGTAGTTGATAGATTGAGTAGGAAGTTATTTCATATGTTGATGTTTATGGTTCGAGAGTTAGAAATGATCGAACAATTCAGAGATATGAGCTTGGTGTGTGAAGAGACTCATGATAGTGTGAAGTTGGGAATGTTGAAACTGACTATTGGAATTCTTGAAGAAATTCAAGAAGGTTAGAAGTCTGATTTGAAGTTGGTTGATCAATTGACCTTGATTAACTGAGGTAATGGCAGTGAATTTAGAGTTGATGAGAATGGTGTGATAAGGTTCAAAAATAAAGTTTGTGTTCCAGATGTGCCAGAACTTAAGAAGAGTATTCTTGAGGAAGGACATAGAAGTGGGTTAAGTATTCACCCCTGTTCTACAAAGATGTACCAAGATTTGAAGAAATTGTTTTGGTGGCCTGGTAAAAAGAAAGAATTTTCTGAATTTGTATATGCTTGTTTGACTTGTCAAAAGTCGAAGATTGAACATTAAAAGCTTTTAGATCTAATGCAATCGTTGAACATTCCTAAATGGAAATGGGTAAGTATTTATATGTATTTTATGTCGGGTTTGCCGAAGACTTCTAAGGGAAATTATTTGATTTGGGTGATAGTGAATAAATTGACTAAGTCGGCCCATTTCTTACCGATGAAGATGAATCATCCTATGAAGAAACTAGCTGAGATGTACATTGAGGAGATTGTGAGATTGCATGGGACACCTTTGAGTATCATATCAGATAGAGATCTAAGGTTTACATCGAAGTTCTGGGAAGGTTTATAGAATGCTTTTGGTACTAAGTTGAGGTTGAGTTCCACATATCATCCCCAGACTGACGGTCAGACAAAGATGACTATTCAGTCTTTGGAGGATTTGTTGAGGCCTTGTGTGTTGGAACAAGGAGGTGCTTAGGATAATCACTTACCATTGATTGAGTTTACATACAATAATAGTTTTCATTCTATCATTGGAATGGCATTGTATGAAGCATCATATGGTAGAAGGTGTAGAACTCCATTGTGTTGGTATGAGTCAGGCGAGAGTGTTGTGCTCGGACCTGAGATTGTACAAGAAACGACTGAGAAGATCAAGATGATCCAAGAGAGGATGAAAGCGTCTCAGACTCGTCAGAAGAGTTATCATGATAAGAGGAGAAAGGCACTTGAATTCCAAAAGGATGATCACGTGTTTTTTAGAGTTACTCCAGTAACCGGTGTTGGTAGAGCTTTGAAGTTGAGAAAGCTTACACCTCGTTTTGTTGGTCCATATCAGATATAATAGAAGATATGTGATGTGGCTTATCATATTACTTTACTGACATCACTTGTGAATCTTCATGATGCGTTTCATGTATCTCAATTGAAGAGATACATTCCTGATCCTTCGCAAATAATCCAAATGGATGATATACATGTGAGAGATGACCTGAATGTTGGAGCATCACCCATACAGATAGAAGGTAGGGAAGTAATGCAATTGAGGGTTAAAGACATCGCCTTGGTGAAGGTATTATGGGGTGGACCAACTGGTGAAAGTTGGACTTGGGAACGTGAGGATCAGATGAGAGAGTCTTATGCGATTTTGTTTTCTCCGGGTAATTTTCGAGGGAGGAAATTCTTTTAGTGGGGGAGAGTTGTAACACCCCAAAAATAATTAGATTATTTATTTAATTATTTAATTGATTTATGATGAGTATATGTGATGTCTTAGTGAATATGATGTGTGATGTGATGCTATGTGTGGTATAGTAGAAATTAAGTGATATTGGGTGTTTTAATAATTTTAGATAATTAATTTTAATTATTTAGAATTATTATTAATAAAATTAATAGAATAAATGGTGTAGAAGTTTTAAAGGCAAGGTGGTAATGTTATGAGGATTAGTGAGGCTAAGATGGGAAGACCATAGAAAGGGTCCGAGGGTTAAACAAGGAAAAGTGAGTGTCAGTATTCATTCTATGCAATTGTGAAAGAGAGAAAAATGTCATGAAGAAAGATAGGGCACGAGGAAACAAAGGAGATCATTGTATAACGCAAAGAGAAAGGTCAATCTCTAGGAATCTAAGGTAAGTGGGTGATATGTCATTAGAATTGATATATAGTTTAGATGTATGTAGGGATTTGTTGGGGTTTATGATGAATTTGATGACATGTTGAATGTGATGAGTGTTATGATTAAATTAATGAAAATACCATGTTATTTTGCCATGATTTGTTGCACATGATGCCTATAAGGTTGTATTGTGGTTGTGTAATGAAAACATGTTGTATTGGGATGAATTTGAATTGTCATTGGTATGAAATCACAAGAGAATTTGGGACTGAATAGGCACAAAATCACAACAGGGAGATGATGTCTGGTACGTGTCATCAGGAGAGCCAAGCATCGCATGGCAAAGAATTTTCGTCAGGTCTTCGCTGGGCAAGACAAAAAGAGAAGGAATGGGTGGAAATGGGTGCTCCTGGAAAATGTATGGGAGGAGGAGCTTCGCTCCAGCCTCGTCGGGAAAGAGAGAAGCGAGAGCCTATTGCCTCTACATTGTTGGGCGAGCATCATGCGAACAAACCCATTCATCGGGCGAGGTAATAGTAAGTATGACTGCTTGCGAAATTTTTTTAAATGCCATAACTTGAGTTTCCTAACTTTGTTTGACGCGTCGTTCAAAGTGTTGGATAGCTAACGCGATAAACCATAATTAGACAGAATAAAATTAGTAAAAGGATGTATATTTCCAGTACCTTGATATGATTAAATTAGACCTTTGAATGATGAACTATGATGATACTATGATAAATTGATGTGATTATACAATTGATGTAACTCGATGTATGGTTGTATGATGGATTGATGTTGTTTTGATGATGTCATGTGTATTATGGTGTATGTGATGATATTATGTTGAATTCATGGATGATGATGTGTTTTGACTAGTAGTGGTCACGTGTATTATGTTGTTGTGCATCATGCATTCATGGCATATGTTAGGACGTTGGTCCAGTGATGTTGATAGAACATTGGTCCAGTGACGGATGCAGTCCCATAGTGTGGATTGAGTGAAATATTATGAAGTGCTCTGGTTCTAAGCGGGAAACAATCTTATGGTGGGGATCCTTAGAGGAAGATGACTAGGTCATCAGTGAAGTTTTGGTACCACATACATGAGTCAATAATGTGCATTACATTTTTTTTGAAATTGCATTATGAATGGTTAAGTGATATTTTGATGATGTGTGACTTAATGATGCCTTGGTGATGATTGTTGATTTGATGATATGATAATGATGTATTATAATGATATGAAAGCGTGAGTATAATAGGTGAAGCATGATGTTATGTGGTATGTAGATCATATGATAATGTTGTTTGAACTACTATGTCTATTCCGTATATCTTTTGTAATGAATGTGATTACTCACCCTTTTTGTTTGAATGTTGCCTCCACATGGGTAACGCGCAGGTGATCAGGAGTAGTTTGTAGAAGCTTAAAGGATAGCTTCATAGTGCATTGTTTATTTGTGTTGATTTAGAAGGTCTTTCTCTAATATGTAACATAGGGGTCACGAACGTTTGAAGTGAAACTTTGTTTCTTTGATTGAATAATTTATAAGTTGTTTATGCTGTTTGAGGAGTTTTAAAACCATAACTCATGAAATATGAGACTTAATGATATTTTGATGGATATTATTTCATGAAGTTGTTTGAGACTATGAAATCTGTTGCGTAATAAATGAGTTATATGTTAATGCTCCTAAAGGAAATGATTTTTAATCGTTGAGAGCCTGAGTTATGGAGCAAGATATGTATGTGTGATGTTTTTATGAAGCAAGTGACACTTTTGGTGCATTACTCTGATTTATTAATTATAATATTCATGAGGTTTTAGAAGGGTGTTACAACTTTGGTCAAGATGCAACAAGATAAGGATGCTTGGAAGAAGAAGTATCAGGTTATTGATATGTAAATGAATTGATCACTCGGTTAGGAAATAATGTTGACCATATAATCACTCACAATAAGATGCTTGAAACCCAGATCTCACAGGTAGCTCAAACACAAGCCCCTAGACTACACTTGGAGGGTAGTTTCCTGGACAACCTCAACCCAATCCTCGAGGGCAAGCTAACATCGTTACCTTACGAAGTGGGACCACTTACGATGAACCTGTTAACCCAGCACCAAATGAATCTGAAGCTTCTAAGAAAAATGACGTGCCCACGGACCAATCAGAAGAATCAGTAGAACCAGAAAAACCAAGAAGTGAAAGCTAAAGATAAAACTTATACACCACCTCCCCCATATAAACCTCCGATTCCATATTCACAAAGACTTAAACAAAACAAAATTGAAAATCAATATGAAAAATTCATAAAGATAATAGAGAAACTCCATGTAGAGATTCCTTTCACCGAAGCCATCACCCAGATTCCCTCTTATGCAAAATTCCTCAAAGACATCCTGACTAATAAACATAGTCTTGATGATCCCAAACCCTTATAATGCAACTCCATTTCCGAAAATAAACTTTCTAAGAAGGAGAGAGACCCTGGAAATTTTTCCATACCTTGTGTTTTAGGGAGTCATGTTATCGACAAAGCATTTTTAGACTTAGGTGCTAGCGTAAGCCTAATGTCTTTAGCAGTTTATAAGAAGTTAAACTTAGGAGAATTACAGCCGACTAAGATGTCTCTTCAATTAGCCGACATATCTGTTAAATATCCAATAGGTATATTAGAAGACATCCCAATTAAAATCGAGCAACTCTACATCCCAATGGACTTTTTGGTCATGGACATTAAAGAAGATGACGAAATACCAATCCTCCTAAGTAGACCATTCTTATCAACAACCGAAGTTATAATAGATGTTAAAAGAGGAAAATTAACTTTTGAAGTAGGTGATAAAAAGACATAATTTATTCTTTCAAAATTCCTAATGGAACCAGCCATAGGAGACACATGTTATGCTATCGATATTATTGATGAATGCATAACGGAAATAGACAAAGAAGGAATTACAAAAACAATCAAATTACCTTCGACCCCCATAATTGAGGACGATGGATTTAAAGAAAACGAACCCTACATTGATGACAACCTCTATGAATGTTTAACCCTTACCCCAGATCCCATACCATGCCATAAGAGACCATCTCTAAAACTTAAAGAACTACCAAAGAATCTAAGATATGAGTTTTTAGATTAAGGAATGAACCATCCAGTTATAGTCAGTTCTACCTGAAACCAAGATGAAACAAATTAACTCTTAGATGTCTTACGAAAATATCCCTCAGCCTTAAGGTATAACATCCCTGATCTAAAAGGGATAAGCCCATCCGTATGTATGCATCAGATATTATTAGAGGAAGATTATAAACCCTCCAGAGAGCATCAAAGAAGGACAAACCCTATAATGAGTGATGTTGTTAAGAGAGAAGTGATTAAGTTACTAGAGGCTGGTATAATTTATCAAATTTCAGACAGTAAGTGGGCAATCCTTGTGCATGTAGTACCAAAAAAGGGAGGTATCACATTCGTGCAAAATGAGAAAGGTGAACATGTAGCTAAATGCGTAGAAGGCAGTTGGTGTATGTGCACAGATTACAGAAAACTAAACAAGCCAACTAGGAAGGATCATTTCCCTATTCCATTCATAGATCTAATGCTTGAATGTATTGCTAGATACTCTTATTTTTGTTATCTAAATGGATACTCATGATTTTTTGAAATCCCTATACACCTTGAGGACCAAGAAAAGACAACCTTTACATGCCCTTATGGAACATTTGCCTATCGATGAATGCCATTCAGACTCTGTAATGCCCCAACTACCTTTCAGCGTTGCATGATTTCAATCTTTGCAGATTATCTTGATGGAATTATGGAAATATTTATGGATGATTTCTCGGTATGCGGGTTTGATTTTAAAGACTGTCTCGCTAACCTTGAGAAGATTCTAGAAAGATGTGTAGAAGTAACCCTTGTGTTAAACTGGGAGAAGTGTCATTTTATGGTTAATGAAGGTATAATATTAGGGAACATCATTCTGAAAAAGGAATTGAAGTTGGTAGAGCCAAAATAGAGGTGATAGAAAACCTCAAACCACATAAAACCATTAGGGAAGTCCGAAGTTTTCTTGGACATGCTGATTTTTGCCGACGCTTTATCAAAGACTTCTCTAAAATAACCAAACCTTTAACTGGACTTCTAATGAAAGAAGTTGAATTTATTTTTGACGAAAAATGTATTAAAGCTTTTAACCTTTTTAAACAAGCACTAATTTCACCACCTACTATGCAACCCCTAGATTGGACCCAACCTTTCGAAATCATGTGTGATGTTAGCGATTATGTTGTTGGTGCAGTTCTAGGGAAAACAAAGGATAACAAATTACATTTAATTTGATATGATAGTAGAATCTTAGATTCCACTTGTTGTACCCTAAAATTTTCCCTCCCTTTTTCTCAAGACATTTCTCATAAAGTTCTTCAATGGCTCAAGCTTGCACAAGTGTTGACTGGGCCAAATCACCTCCTAGCACTGAGGCCACCAATTAGGGTTTTGATTTTCACAAGGAAAATTGGAATTATAAGGCTTCAAATTAATTCCATGTTTCATTATAGACCTCCAAGAATACTCATGCCAAGTTTCAAGTCTAGGATCACAAATTTACTCAGTCAATTGATCAGATGACTGAAACTCAACTGTATTGGGTAAAGAGTCAATTGTGGCCAACCCACAGTCAAACTTCAATATTTTTGATCAATATTAACATTTTGAAGTCATATTCATCAATTGATCAAATTTGGATCATAATTTCTCAAGAAAAGTGTCCAAATCATCAAAGGGGCAAAATGGTCAAAAATAGGGTTTTAACTATAATTAATTGATCAGTGACTTTTGACCTAATACATGATCTAATGGTTTGAAGCTAAATCTCAAGGATTCTAATACAACATGTTGACCTAATTTCATGGCTCAAATCATCTTTTAGGACAAATGGTTTGATAGTTGAAATTTGGTCAGCTGGTGAAAAAAGTCAACTGATACACCAAAAGTAAAACTTTGACTTTTTAGTCAAAATTGAGTTTCAAAAGTTAAGATTCATCAAGACATTCAAAAATATTTAGCTTGATCATCAAGAAACCAAAAAGTCAAAAAAGTCATCAAAAAGTTAAACTTTTTAAGACTTAGGAAAATTTCTAAGTGTTTTAAACATGATAATTTCACTACTTCATGACATTTTTCACCAAGATACAAGATGATTCAAATAAAACATTCAACATGAAATTTGTAGATATTGATGAGATCTACAAATTTTCTTTTCTGATCAACTCATATAAGATCTTGTATTTTTAGTTATAAATTCATAAAATCATGATCTCTTTCTAAAAACACAGTGAAATTTTTGACAAGTTTAGGCAGATTTTTTACCTAACTTCTTGGTCATTTTTCATATAGTTCCAAGTTAATTTAGCCAAAATGGAAAACATGAATATTGTAGATAATGTTTCAAGCTTTCCAAAATGTCCCAGAACTTGAAGGGATCATGCTTGAACAAAGAGAATCGAAGACAAGAAGTTAGGCATCTATTCTTGAATGATAAGTCATCTTTGTGATGAACACTTAGCCAAAACCCTAACCTATGCTTCATAATCTCACTTTGCAGGCTTCTAAATTGTGTTTCACTCCATAATTAATTGATTACACAACATATTAAGCCATTTTCCAATAATTTGAACCATTTTCCAAGTTGCATTTCCATTTATGGCACAAAGGCACCATTGCCATTCTTGAAAATGTGCTTTAATCACAAAGTCAACTTGCATTGAGCTTTGCACTTGTTACTTCCGCATAAGATTTATCTAAAAAGTTAGATAAACATGTTTAAAGTTTGTAACCACTCTAGATAGCCTTATACCATGCCTTGGAAAGATTTTTGTCAAGCTTGCTTCAAAAACAAGCCAAAGATCCATAACATATGAACCTTTGATTCTGACCACCTCAAGCCTTAAAAACTCTTCCTATAAATTAAGACACTATTATACAACCAAGGACACGAATTAGAAATCATTGAAACTCCCTCAAAGTCTCTCAAACTCAGAATTGCATCAAAACACCATTTTTGTGCCATTTCTGACCTTACACATCAAACTCTCAAACCACTTGTGCGTTCTTCCTCAAAACCAATCATAAAGCATCTATATATCATTTAGAAGCTAACCAAACACCTGTTGCACTTCTATTACTCCATATTCATCATCCTCTATTTTCAAAAATAGAGGCTTGCATCTTGACTTCTCCAACACGATTCAGGAACTCTCAGCTCAAAGTAACTATTGTAATAGCTTCCTGGTGGTTCAAGCAAGCTAACTAGATGATCACAACACCTTGAAAGGTGTTCTAACTCAAAGCACGATCTCCATCTACAAGGTGAGTTTTATGATCTTCTATCTCTTCATACAAGTATCATTTGGCTTCCATTTTCAAAGATAAAATATAGACATCATAGCCCTTAATCTAACCATGTCCTTAGAATTCATTTATGTTGCATGAGTAGTGTGAATTTTGAGTTTGAACTTCCTAAAAAATTAGGTCAGGATTTGGTACCAGTTAAAATTCGTGCTCATTTTTGATCCATTGTTTAAGTTATTTACATATTTGAAATCATGGTAAAATTTCTAACAAGTTTGATGTTTACACTTTTGAGAATGGTTGATGTGATCGGTGGATCTGGAACTGACTGTTTAACGCTGGTTCGCGAAATGTCGCGGAAGCAAGAGTCGCCACCGTCTTTTATTTTCTCCAAATGGAAAGGACAAAAGCACAGAAAAATTCCTTAAAGAGATTGCTCTCGGTTCGGGAGGTAGGTTATAGAAAGGGAAGGTATTAGCACCCTTTCTATCCATGGTTATCCATGGGCTCTTAGATACTTGCTCAATGTGTTTTCAAAATGTTTGCTTGCATTTCAATGTGGGTTTAAAAAAGTTTCTTTGAAAAATTTCAGATCGACTCGTACGTCAGAGTGTTTGAAAAATTTGCTTTGAAAGCTTTTGAAAATGTGTTGGTGAAAAGATGTTTTTGATTTGTTTTAGAAGAGAGCAAGTATCCTTGAGAACCTACCTACCCTAAGGAATTCGTCTGTGTAGATGTCCTTAAAAGTAGTGCCATCCCACCATTGAGAGGTAGGTAGCACCACCGTTGGAGGTGTTCGGGTCAATTCGAGTTTTAGGGACGTGGTGATCGCCGGAGCAATGGGAAGACACCTTAGAAGCTACCCTCATGCCAGGTTCCCGGATCATGAGGACTTACTAAGACATCCTCTACTCGACGACCACCTTTCGAAAGGCAACAGTGAGGCGTACCCTAGGGGTGGTGTGTGCGAATTTGTGTGTCAGTTTCAGTTATTTGTCTTGTCATGATTGTTGTGTTCTACGCTTGATTTTAATTAGGACATTCATTCTTGCATGCTTTTTAACAGTTAAAATTTGCGAGGAAATAAATCTAAGGCTATTACAAATGGCGCGGGTCCACATCGCCAAAATTAAACCGGACCCGATTTGACTGAAAAATAAATAAAGCGAATAAAAGTGCGAGAAATAAAATTGTTACAAGGCTTTGGGGACATGTACAAAATTATAATAAGCGACAAAGTAAATGTGCGAAATAAAATAATTAAAGCGACGGGCGTTGGACCCTTTTGCAAAATATTAAAAGTTAATGAGAATTAAAATTAAAAAATTAAATGTTTTTGGTATTTTGTGTTTTTTAGATTTAAAAGAAAAAAAAAGAAGGAATTAATTATAATTGACTAACCCTAATTCTATTGTTTTTTTTAAGTTTATTGTGAAAATATTATATTAACCTAAATTAAACCCTAATTTTTATTTATGTACATTTAATTATAAAAATAAAATAAATAAATAAATAATATTGTGATAAAAAAGGGAAAATTAAAAGGTATAAAAATTATTAATTAACCTAATTCTATATTTTTGGATTTTATTAAAAAGGAATTAAAGTTAAAAACCTAATTAAACTAAATAATTACATGTAATTTATTTATAAAAGTAATTAAAATAAAAATTATATTTTTTGCCTTTTTCTGATTTTTATGATATTTTTCATATTTTTTGTAAAAATAATTAATTAATTAAAACAAATAAAATAAATAAATAACATAGCAATTGAGAAAATGAAATATAAAAAGAAAATCAAACCAGGGGGGGGGTAGCCCCAAAATTGGAGGTAAGGCCTAGCATTCTGGCCCATTAACATTGAAATCCATTTGACTTTTCAGTTCACGTGCCAATGCGTTGACCATAGTGTATCATGTGCCTTGAATCTGAGCCCTTTGATTGATCTACTGGGACGCGTGGACGATGAGTTTTGAGTGTGCATGATGCGTCTTAGGATTGTGCCTGCATATGATTATCAATGAAAAAATAGTAACGAAATTACTCAGACCTGGGATTCGAACCCAGGTCTTGGACCATGCAAAGGAACACACCTGCCACTGAAGCACTTGAGTTATTTTTAATATATAATAAACGACAAATATTATAAGAAGAAAACGTCAATGCCCTTGGAAATTCGCGCGAAATTTGAACTGGCCTATCCCCATGTGACACGACTTTGTCTTCTCCACCATCCCTGTAAAACAAAACATATAGGCAACGGTTTATGTTGCGTTTTCTTAGGCTAGCTACGCGAAAATAGCGATTAAGCCTATGAGGTCAATAAATTGATCGCGAGGGTCGATCTTTGTTCGTTTGGGCATGATGATTCCAATGGTGATACTCAGGAATCCTGATTTTGCCTTGGCTGGAAAGCCCCAAAATGAAAGACCTGCAAACCCTAGAAACTGGCCATGGCAGAATCTTATACACAGCACGATAATTCAATTAAATGCAATGGTTAGCTCTAGAAATTCATAAGGAACATAAATCCACAGTTAGAATGTCATGATAATGCTTAGAATTTAAAATACGATTGTCACTTTTTTGTTGTACAGGGGAGGTCCTCGTTACCAATTCTTTGCGTTTGGATTGATGTTTTTGATTGACACACGTTCAGTGAAGCTTGAGGATGCTGATAGAACAAGAATTGAAGCTTGAATCGACCTAAAAACTAGTTTTAAGTATTGGGTTTCTTGGAGAATTTTTCAAGTTTGTATATGGTTTCTGAGCGCAGCTGAGAGTTGTCTAGCATTAGGGTTATCATCCTGAATATGTAGTGAGATGATTAGGTCAAGAAAACTGAACAAAATCCATGGCATTGATGATTTGATTTCTTCATATCTTTTCCATATCTTTTTCAAGTGTATTTGCTCTCAATTATGCCAATCAGCTCCAAATCTTTCCCCATTTGCATTTACACGAAATATTGAGTATCAAACATGCATAAAAAGATTTGTTTTCATTAGGTTTATATTTTTCATGCATTTTATTTAATTAAATGAATTATAAATGATCAAAAATCCAAATAAATAAATAAAAATGGAGAAAAACTTCCTTTTGGGCTTAATGGTCGTGCATAGGCTTGGCATGAAGAAACTTGGAAGAAAAATGGGCCCATTTGCATTTTTGGATCATTTGAAGTAAAGTTGACTTTCAAAAATTTCCAAAACTTTCCCAACTTCCACAAGGCATAACTTGCTCAATTTTTAAGCTTTTCACATGTTCTTTGACATTTTGGAAAGGTCTTTGAGTCCTTTAACCAATGCCTTTGGTCCCATGTCATTTTGATTTACCAATCTCAAGTTATGGCCTTTGACTTAAAGTCCCTTTTTGTTGACTTTTGAAAATGACCTATAATGTTGAAATTGATAACTTTTTGTGAGAGCATTTCTTGGACTTGAAGTATGAAGATGAGTTGTAGGAAATGTCTTTCTCTTCAAAATGAGATTTGTATGGAATTTTTCTGATAATCCATGTGAAAGTTATGCCCTGGTCAATTTCAGTTGACTTTTTCAGCTGTCCAAATATAGTAACTTTTGCATCTTTGATGATTTCTGAGCCAAATTTTGAGAATCATGATCAAGCATTGATCAAATGATGTTTGTGGCTTCAAAATGATATGTTGACCAAAATTTGAACTTTTGACTGTCAAATGACCATTTTGCCCCTACAGTTGACTGTAGTGCAATCTAGGGTTTTGACTGTGCAATTTTGAGCTGAATGCCTTGAAACTTGATATGAGGATACTTGACCATTTTTGTAGGCATGTGAGACTTGATTGGGTCTTTGAAAACTTCCTTTTCTTGATCAGAACACAAACCCTAGTTTTGACTGTATAGGAGACAGTTGAACTGCATGACCCTTGGGGAATTTTGTGACTTGGCTTGACAAATCTTGGAGAATATGGGAGGGCAAATTTTGGGGTGCAACAGTTGCCCCTGTTCAATCTTCTTAGACCTGAGGATGCAGATTGGCAGACATGCCTTTCGTAATCCGAGGGTAAAAGATGATTGGACACTAGAGTGCCCAGAAATTTGCGCTCACATAGTAGCAGTGATGATGGGGGAATGGGCTTATAGATGCCATTTATAGGTTGCTGGATAGGGTGATGGGCTTATAGATGCCATCTGGATGTTGATCGCGTAGGAGATTCCTTAGCGAGAACCTGCATACCTGCAAAACAGAAAAAATGAGTACCTGACACGTTGCAGGAGCTGATTTTAGATGCTTGGTATAGATATGTCCTGACTGGTTACAGGAGCTGAGTTTGGAGCTTCAAACGTTGATGAAAGAACCAGGGATGGTTACTGCCTTAGCCCGAATGATAAGAGAACCTTGGGTGACTTTAATCTCAACAACGCTCGTTGAGAAAAATCTTGATGGGAGTTATTATCTTCGCAGTATTGGGCAGAGAACCATAAGCAATTATAATCTGAAAGGAATGATCACCTCACACTCATCGTCGGAGAGGGAAACATCTTGAAAAAGGAATTACTACCTCACACGCCGTTGGAGAGGGGACCATAGGAGAATATCACCTCACACTCATCGTCGGAGAGGGAAACATCTGAAAAAGGGATTACTACCTCACACACCGTCGGAGAGGGAACCATAGGAGAATATCACCTCACACTCATCGTCGGAGAGGGAAACATCTGAAAAAGGGATTACTACCTCACACACCGTCGGAGAGGGAACCATAGGAGATTTTTTTTTGATAAGGATGTGATGAAGGAATCTGAGACGATTGCTACTCCAAATATACGATGAAGGAATCGGGGACGATTACTACCTCAGCAGGACGATGAAGGAATCTGAGACGATTGCTACTCCAAATATATGATGAAGGAATCTGGGACGATTACTACCTCAGCAGGACGATGAAGGAATCTGAGACGATTGCTACTCCAAATATATGATGAAGGAATCTGGGACGATTACTACCTCAGCAGGACGATGAAGGAATCTGGGACGATTACTACTTCAGCGGGGTGATGAAGGAATCTGGGACGATTACTACCTCAGCGGGGTGATGAAGGAATCTGGGACGATTACTACCTCAGCGGGATGATGAAGGAATCTGGGACGATTGCTACTCCAAATATATGATGAAGGAATCTGGGACGATTACTACCTCAGCAGGACGATGAAGGAATCTGGGACGATTACTACTTCAGCGGGGTGATGAAGGAATCTGGGACGATTACTACCTCAGCGGGGTGATGAAGGAATCTGGGACGATTACTACCTCAGCGGGATGATGAAGGAATCTGGGACGATTACTACCTCAGCAGGGTGATGAAGGAATCTGGGACGATTACTACCTCAGCAGGATAATGAAGGAATCTGAGACGATTGCTACTCCAAATATATGATGAAGGAATCTGGGACGATTACTACCTCAGCAAGACGATGAAGGAATCTGGGACGATTACTACCTCAGCGGGGTGATGAAGGAATCTGGGACGATTACTACCTCAACAGGGTGATGAAGGAATCTGGGACGATTACTACCTCAACGGGTAAAGACTTTTATCTGTTGATCGTTCTTTCCTGAAAAGTAACGAATTAGTTGTATGCGATGTCATAATGCATGAATTGCATGATTTTAAGATGTTCTCAAAAATGAATGAGATCGGGGTGATATGATGCGTCTATGCATGCTATAATGATGTATGTGACGTTTTATGAATGTATGTTTGTCTAAGAAAATAAATCCTTGACGGGTGCCGGGAAGTCGTATCCTGGGCTGATGTTGCAGAATAGTTGCAAGAATTCCAATAGACGAAGATAACTCCGTTGGGGAATAAACTTGGCGAATGGAGGATTCTGCGGGGAGAAAAAGATATTCTAGCGACCATGCTGGGAAGAAATACTCTGTGGGGAGATGCTTTTGCTGAATTGTTGAGGATGACTCGATGAGGATACCTTGCTGTATTGGAAGTATGAATGGACTTCGCTGGGGATAAGAAGATTCTGTCGACGACGCTCTTTCCGTGGCTTTTGGCTGGGGATAACCCAGTTATATCCTGTTGAGGACATAACTCTTTAAATCAAGCCGGACGACACGTTCGCGTTCGACGAGGTGATAAGCTTCTTGCTTGGGGAGATGTATTCCAACTTTCCTGGGGAACTGGATTGGACTCTCCTGGGGAAGTATTGAACTGTATTGGTTAAGTTCTTCAACGGAACATACCTTGATACCTTGGAGGGTAGAACAGTCAGACTGCTTAGACCACTCTTCATTGCCCCTGTTTCTTGTAGGGTGCTGATGGTTGTTAATGGACAAACCTTCTTCTGGTAGACAGATGACAAGATGACAGGACATAGTCGTACGCTTTGATCCCTAACTTTTGCCTGGACCGCCCTTTCGGGTTTTCAGTCCACCGGGATACCCATTTTTGCCCAAGCCGCCTTTTCAGGTTTTCGACTTGCCGGGTGTACAGTTTTTTCATTTCATCCCTTATTTTGCCCGAACCCTTTTGGTTCGCCGGGAAGCCCTTATTTTTGCCTAGGTGTGTCAACCTAGCGGGTCTTTTGATTATGCGTAGTATTTTTCCGACTATGTCCATGCTCTTAGAATGCAGGGAGTTGCCCTTGGCTGCTTGTGTTGCCATATTACCAGAAGATGTCTGATCGGGCAAGATTTGTTGTCGGAATGCCCCAAGTAACTCAGGAGGAGACTTGCCCCAGGCTATTTGGCCTTTTGAGAGATTTTCCGAATCTTGATTGGACTGCCCCAGATAATGGACAATAGCCATGTCCTGCCCCTTGATTGGAAGTACTTTTGTTCATTAGGCATTCATCGTGCGAAGTTCCCTGCTGTTCAAACAAAAAGTCATATGCAAACAAAGTTATGTTAAAAATGCCAAGCTTATGTCTGTCTTGAAGATTTTGAAAATGCATTCTTTTTTCATAAAACAAGTGATTGTTTGTAAAACGTGATGTCAACTCCGTATTTACTGTAGGCCTTAAGGAGTCAGGATACCTTTCGTAACAGTATGCTTTCGAACTAACCCATGCTTCAGCTAGGACTTTTGAGGGTTATAACGTGGCCTGGTTCACGGTTTAAGAAACAAAGGATAAAGGCTCAAATTTTATTTGTACCCACCCGCTCTTCGTGATGTTCTCCAAACCTAAACTCAGTTGATCGTGCGTTAGACCTTGCTTGAGTCTTTGCTTTGATGTTCCAATAATGGTTCGGATGTTGATAGCTTATTTTGAATAGGCAGTCCTTCTTTGTTTTTGTTGAGGGTTTGTGAGACCTCTTTTTTTTTGATTTCGTTATCCCTATTTTTGCCTGAACTGTTTCCTTTTTGGAATTACAGTCAGCGGGATGCCCCAGTTTCATAAGTCCCTTTTCATAGGTTTAGACTTTTCGGGCTTTTCATTTATGAATTTTGATGATGACTGCCTGTCCTTTTGATTGTTCTGAACCATCACTGTCTTTGTTCGTTTTGTAAAGATCTCTTCGGTGCCATTCGTTATGCACTTGGATCAACTGAGAGACTACCCTGCCCCAGGTTGTGATTAAGGGTTTTAAATTTCGAAAATAAAAACTCCTATTTCTTTGGCTCTGATGGGTTTGACGAGGGATTATCATCCTTATAACTCCAGTGTTTAGGGATTTGAAATAATGCCTGTACTTCATCAGCGGGGTCTGTTCAAAAGCATACTGTAAAGATCGTGGTATCGTTTTCGTCATCCTCCCTCAAGAGGCTTAGAATTTTAGATCCAGCGTTGACATCAGAAAAAATATGAAAAGATATTTGAACATAATGAAAATAATTGTATTAATTTCCAAAACAGACATATGCGATGCATTAATAGAATAAAAGAGTTTGCTATGACATTAATTGTTTGTATAAGCAAAGAAAAGTACAACTCAAAAATTCAAATAAACAAAAGGCTTCAATGATTGGGCAACGGAGCAGTGATTATGTTCGGAGTCTCTGGCGCTTCAAACTGAATCTCTCCAGCGTCGATCATATCTTGAATCTTATTCTTGAGAGGCCAGCAATTGTCTGTAGTATGCCCCGGGCTATCTGAATGATATGCGCACCTATCGTTGGGATGATAGTTGGGTGCAGAAGTGTTTGGATTCCGAAGAGGAGCCCTTAAGGTGATCAGCCCTGCCTTCAACATTTGTTGCAGTGCTTGATCCAGCGACATGTTGAGTTTGGTATACTGTCGTTTCTCCTTGCGCTGCTGCCCCTGTCCTTGTTGAGCAGGTCCGGGATTGGAGATTTGGATTGCCCCTGCCTCATGACGGCTCTTTTTACCGTGCACGGGATTGGATTCCTTCTTTCCATGATGAGGCTTTTTATCAGCAGGTGCAGCCTCTTGAATTTTCTCAGACCGGATACCAGCTTCTATTCGCTCTCCTGTCAAGATAAGATCTGTGAATCCAGCAGATGAATTCCCAATCAGGTGGTTATAAAATGGACCAGACAAGGTCCCCAAGAACATATCCACAAGTTCCCGATCAGTCAGAGGTGGTTGTACCCTTCCAGCAAGATCCCTCCATTTCTGCGCATATTCTTTAAAACCTTCACTTGATCCTAACGACATACCCTGGAGTTGGGTACGCGTAGGGGCAAGGTCGGCATTGTATTGATACTGCTTATAGAAAGCAGTAGCCAACTCCTCCCAGTTACGAACTTTGGTCCCATCTAGCTGATAGAACCATTCGAGATGAGTCCCTGAAAGACTCTCCTGGAAGAAGTGGATCCATAAATTCTTGTCCACCGTATATGGCTGAATCTTCCGAACATAGGACCTTAAGTGCAGCTTGGGACAAGACGCCCCGTCATACTTAGTAAAGGATGGTGCTTTGAACTTCCGAGGAATAACCACACCAGTTGACAAACCCAAATCTCCAAGATCCAGCCCAGGTACCTGTTGGCTCTCCATAGCATTCAGCCTATCCTCCAACTGTTTGTACTTGTCCTCAGCCGGAGGGTACTGTTCGTCGTCGAAATCTGTTTCATTGTCGGAGACCACTGGACTAGGCACCTCTCTCTCATGGTGACTTCTTTCCCTCACAGATGGGGTTGTCCTCTCAGTTTCAATTTGCGGTGTATTCCCAGATCTGCGTCTAGGGCTGAACAGAACAGTCCTCTTCTTCTTCTTGTCCTTCTTCAAGAGCAGAGCTTTCAGATCTTGTTGCCCTTGGGTCAAATTCATGATCAGCTCTTGGAACTGGGCGTTCTGAGCCTGGAGGTCCTTGATAGTCTGCTCGGCTGATGATTCAGGATTCATGACGATCGGCTGAAATAAACAGCGGAGAAGGGTAAGCAACCTGTCAAAGGGACACCTGCAATGCAATGAGATGTATGACATGCATGTAATGTTTTCAAGGACCTCACGGGGTAAACAGAAAATTTGTTAGCATTTGGAACCGGTAGCTTGATTGTAAGAACTTCATTTTGTTGAGAGTCCTTCATCAAGGGTCAAAGGCTCACCATGTCCAGTGGGTCATAGCCCCTGACAACCTTGGCTAGAGGAAAATAAATCCTCTTTGCCCCTGGCTAGACAGTTGGTTCATCATGACCTGCATCACAAGCCCTTGAGATCCTTGAAATGGGTTAGGATGTATGCAATGGTATGCAATGGTATGATGTCATGCTATGCATGGAGTAATGTAGGTAAACCCTGTTATAAGTCCCAATTAAGGACTATAAACAGACCCTGCAAGAAATTCAGTATACTTTGTTATGAGTCCCAATTAAGGGCTATAAACAAAACCTGCAAGAGATCTAGTAAACCCTGTTATGAGTCCCAATTAAGGACTATAAACAACACCTGCAAGCAATTTGGTAAACCCTGTCATGAGTCCTAGCCAAGGACTATAAACAAGACCTGCAAGAAATTTGGTAAACCCTGTCATGAGTCCTAGTTGAGGACTATAAACAAGACCTGCAAGAAACTTAGTACCCTGTTATGAGTCCCAATTAAGGACTATAAACAAGACCTGCAAGAAACAAGTGTCAGGTAACAAGCACGCAGATAGTCAAATACGAAGGCACGCAAGTCACACAAGAGAAACCCTTAGGGTTTAGGCCAGCATGGGGTCTAGGTATTACCCTCTTGAAGTTGGTGGGTTCAACCTGTCCTATTAGAAGTAACCGGGTTCTAAGGGTCCCAATATCACTGGATTGCTTTCATTGTTCATCGTTTCGGTTTAGCCACTGAACTAGCGACCGAAATATTCCAGGAAAGCAACCCTCAATTGAGTGTAGTATCGAGTATCAACCAACCTCGGACTGCACCAAAGTCAGTTATCTCACTACCCTAAAGAGGCCAAGATAGTTCAATTAAGGTTCCTAAGGTCTGTTGATGCTTCACGACACCACGCGGAGGCCCCGTACTCTCCTTGACTGAACTCAAGGGTTACCGGTACACACCAAAGTGCCACATCAACGTAGCAGACTCTTTCAACCATGTCGGTATACCCCGCACAGTTCCCTCACAGCCTTGTTGCTACTTTCTAAGAAGGGTATCCCCCAGATCCGGGTTTAGGATCTATAGAACTCCCAAGCAACCCATAATTTAAAGCACACAAAGCAATACAATTGAAAACATAGTTATGACCTAGCCCTAAGGTACACCTCACTTTAAGTTTCCCCAGCAGAGTCGCCAGTTCTGTGATCGGTGGATCTGGAACTGACTGTTTAACGCTGGTTCGCGAAATGTCGCGGAAGCAAGAGTCGCCACCGTCTTTTATTTTCTCCAAATGGAAAGGACAAAAGCACAGAAAAATTCCTTAAAGAGATTGCTCTCGGTTTGGGAGGTAGGTTATAGAAAGGGAAGGTATTAGCACCCTTTCTATCCATGGTTATCCATGGGCTCTTAGATACTTGCTCAATGTGTTTTCAAAATGTTTGCTTGCATTTCAATGTGGGTTTAAAAAAGTTTCTTTGAAAAATTTCAGATCGACTCGTACGTCAGAGTGTTTGAAAAATTTGCTTTGAAAGCTTTTGAAAATGTGTTGGTGAAAAGATGTTTTTGATTTGTTTTAGAAGAGAGCAAGTATCCTTGAGAACCTACCTACCCTAAGGAATTCGTCTGTGTAGATGTCCTTAAAAGTAGTGCCATCCCACCATTGAGAGGTAGGTAGCACCACCGTTGGAGGTGTTCGGGTCAATTCGAGTTTTAGGGACGTGGTGATCGGCGGAGCAATGGGAAGACACCTTAGAAGCTACCCTCATGCCAGGTTCCCGGATCATGAGGACTTACTAAGACATCCTCTACTCGACGACCACCTTTCGAAAGGCAACAGTGAGGCGTACCCTAGGGGTGGTGTGTGCGAATTTGTGTGTCAGTTTCAGTTATTTGTTTTGTCATGTTTGTTGTGTTCTACGCTTGATTTTAATTAGGACATTCATTCTTGCATGCTTTTTAACAGTTAAAATTTGCGAGGAAATAAATCTAAGGCTATTACAAATGGCACGGGTCCACATCGCCAAAATTAAACCGGACCCGATTTGACTGAAAAATAAATAAAGCGAATAAAAGTGCGAGAAATAAAATTGTTACAAGGCTTTGGGGACATGTACAAAATTATAATAAGCGACAAAGTAAATGTGCGAAATAAAATAATTAAAGCGACGGGCGTTGGACCCTTTTGCAAAATATTAAAAGTTAATGAGAATTAAAATTAAAAAATTAAATGTTTTTGGTATTTTGTGTTTTTTAGATTTAAAAGAAAAAAAAAGAAGGAATTAATTATAATTGACTAACCCTAATTCTATTGTTTTTTTTAAGTTTATTGTGAAAATATTATATTAACCTAAATTAAACCCTAATTTTTATTTATGTACATTTAATTATAAAAATAAAATAAATAAATAAATAATATTGTGATAAAAAAGGGAAAATTAAAAGGTATAAAAATTATTAATTAACCTAATTCTATATTTTTGGATTTTATTAAAAAGGAATTAAAGTTAAAAACCTAATTAAACTAAATAATTACATGTAATTTATTTATAAAAGTAATTAAAATAAAAATTATATTTTTTGCCTTTTTCTGATTTTTATGATATTTTTCATATTTTTTGTAAAAATAATTAATTAATTAAAACAAATAAAATAAATAAATAACATAGCAATTGAGAAAATGAAATATAAAAAGAAAATCAAACCAGGGGGGGGGGTAGCCCCAAAATTGGAGGTAAGGCCTAGCATTCTGGCCCATTAACATTGAAATCCATTTGACTTTTCAGTTCACGTGCCAATGCGTTGACCATAGTGTATCATGTGCCTTGAATCTGAGCCCTTTGATTGATCTACTGGGACGCGTGGACGATGAGTTTTGAGTGTGCATGATGCGTCTTAGGATTGTGCCTGCATATGATTATCAATGAAAAAATAGTAACGAAATTACTCAGACCTGGGATTCGAACCCAGGTCTTGGACCATGCAAAGGAACACACCTGCCACTGAAGCACTTGAGTTATTTTTAATATATAATAAACGACAAATATTATAAGAAGAAAACGTCAATGCCCTTGGAAATTCGCGCGAAATTTGAACTGGCCTATCCCCATGTGACACGACTTTGTCTTCTCCACCATCCCTGTAAAACAAAACATATAGGCAACGGTTTATGTTGCGTTTTCTTAGGCTAGCTACGCGAAAATAACGATTAAGCCTATGAGGTCAATAAATTGATCGCGAGGGTCGATCTTTGTTCGTTTGGGCATGATGATTCCAATGGTGATACTCAGGAATCCTGATTTTGCCTTGGCTGGAAAGCCCCAAAATGAAAGACCTGCAAACCCTAGAAACTGGCCATGGCAGAATCTTATACACAGCACGATAATTCAATTAAATGCAATGGTTAGCTCTAGAAATTCATAAGGAACATAAATCCACAGTTAGAATGTCATGATAATGCTTAGAATTTAAAATACGATTGTCACTTTTTTGTTGTACAGGGGAGGTCCTCGTTACCAATTCTTTGCGTTTGGATTGATGTTTTTGATTGACACACGTTCAGTGAAGCTTGAGGATGCTGATAGAACAAGAATTGAAGCTTGAATCGACCTAAAAACTAGTTTTAAGTATTGGGTTTCTTGGAGAATTTTTCAAGTTTGTATATGGTTTCTGAGCGCAGCTGAGAGTTGTCTAGCATTAGGGTTATCATCCTGAATATGTAGTGAGATGATTAGGTCAAGAAAACTGAACAAAATCCATGGCATTGATGATTTGATTTCTTCATATCTTTTCCATATCTTTTTCAAGTGTATTTGCTCTCAATTATGCCAATCAGCTCCAAATCTTTCCCCATTTGCATTTACACGAAATATTGAGTATCAAACATGCATAAAAAGATTTGTTTTCATTAGGTTTATATTTTTCATGCATTTTATTTAATTAAATGAATTATAAATGATCAAAAATCCAAATAAATAAATAAAAATGGAGAAAAACTTCCTTTTGGGCTTAATGGTCGTGCATAGGCTTGGCATGAAGAAACTTGGAAGAAAAATGGGCCCATTTGCATTTTTGGATCATTTGAAGTAAAGTTGACTTTCAAAAATTTCCAAAAAATTCCCAACTTCCACAAGGCATAACTTGCTCAATTTTTAAGCTTTTCACATGTTCTTGGACATTTTGGAAAGGTCTTTGAGTCCTTTAACCAATGCCTTTGGTCCCATGTCATTTTGATTTACCAATCTCAAGTTATGGCCTTTGACTTAAAGTCCCTTTTTGTTGACTTTTGAAAATGACCTATAATGTTGAAATTGATAACTTTTTGTGAGAGCATTTCTTGGACTTGAAGTATGAAGATGAGTTGTAGGAAATGTCTTTATCTTCAAAATGAGATTTGGATGGAATTTTTCTGATAATCCATGTGAAAGTTATGCCCTGGTCAATTTCAGTTGACTTTTTCAGCTGTCCAAATATAGTAACTTTTGCATCTTTGATGATTTCTGAGCCAAATTTTGAGAATCATGATCAAGCATTGATCAAATGATGTTTGTGGCTTCAAAATGATATGTTGACCAAAATTTGAACTTTTGACTGTCAAATGACCATTTTGCCCCTACAGTTGACTGTAGTGCAATCTAGGGTTTTGACTGTGCAATTTTGAGCTGAATACCTTGAAACTTGATATGAGGATACTTGACCATTTTTGTAGGCATGTGAGACTTGATTGGGTCTTTGAAAACTTCCTTTTCTTGATCAGAACACAAACCCTAGTTTTGACTGTATAGGAGACAGTTGAACTGCATGACCCTTGGGGAATTTTGTGACTTGGCTTGACAAATCTTGGAGAATATGGGAGGGCAAATTTTGGGGTGCAACAGTTGAGAAACGATAAAGTTACAGAGTTCTAGTTATGGCGCGAGGAAGAAGATGAAGTTGTCACTAGAATTTGTTTTATAATATAATGTGATGGTTTTGTATAAACCAATGGATGTATTAGTACCCCAGTGGTAGAAAGCGCGTGCGTAAGGCATTACTATAGAAGGTCCTGGGTTCGAGCCCCAGCGAGACCTTTTGTCATTTTTACAATATTTTTTTGTTTCTTTTTGTTCAAACACGCGCATGGGCCTCTTTCCTGATGGTCCTGATCATTTTACTCAATAACACCCTCCACTTCACTTTTACCATGCAGGCCCAACAACATTTCTTTTTATTTCTTATTTTCTGATTCCAAAAACAGCTTTGGGCTTAAATCAACAAAAATTGTTTTACTTACTAACCCCTTAATTCATTTTCAAACACCCTGAACCTTTAATTTATATTTCTATTTTTGTTTTCTTTTCTTTATTTTATTTTATTTTATCATTATTATTTTTAATCAAAGATACCAAAAATATTTTATTAAATACTTAGACTAAATTTTTTATTTCCTTTTTTTATTTCATTTCTTTATAAATAACAAAAATAACCTAAAAACATTTTCTTTCTTAAATTAATTAAAACTAATCTAGATTTAGGTTTTGATTTTATCTTTTAATTTAACTTAGACTATAATTAATTAACTTCTTTCTTTTCATTAGTTTAATTAGGTTAAAAACCTTTAAAACAATTTTATTTTCTTTTACATTATCTTTATATTCTCGTACATTCTATTTTGTATTATTCAATTTGGTTGTAATAGTAATTAGGTTTTAATTTCTTTCATCACCATTTGTAAATTTGTATCCCCCATTCCCTAAAGTGATGTAATTGCGTAAGACTCTTAATTTCCGCAATTTATAATTTTTCGTATTATTGTTAGTAATTAGGGTTTGTATGGCAAGACTTAAAATCAAACCAGTAGACAATCCTAATTCAAGACAAATGCATGAAACCAAAAACACTTTGCATACTTGCACATCTAGGGTTAACCCACACTTGTTGCCTTAGATGAAAACATTCATGTCCCTCGAACGTGGGAGACTTTAGCAAAGACCCTCGATTACAAGATCATAGTCCCTCGATAACCCTTCTATGTTGCCTTCCGTAAACGATATGAGTCCCTTATGAAAAATTGCTAAGGTATCCTACAATGTTGCCTTCTACGACTGTACGATGACCCAGGCTTATCCCTTCACACTCAATGATAAGGCTTTCTACTAACTAATGGTAGAATATCACTATCTAGAGGAGGAGGAAAAGAACAAAGACTTTCTTTTGAGTAGGTAGAACGCTCGTAGTTGCTTGCTCACAAACATTTCAAAACAAACATCTTTCAATACACTAACACTTTCTTGAAATATTTTCAAAGTCAACACTTAGTATGCATTCTTATAGAGACGAGAATCATTACAAAGTTTTCCCAACAACAGAACTTTTCAAAATATTTTCGAACAAACACATTCACAAAAGCATTTCAAAAGTGAGATAGCAACTAAGAGCCCGTAGATAACTACAGATGAAAAGGGTGCTAACACCTTCCCTTTTCATAACCTACCCCCTAAACTCAAGAAAATTCTCAAAAGGTCTTTCCTGTTCTTTTCCCTATTTCCTTAATTGGATAAAAGAAAAGTGAGTGGTGACTCTTGCTATCCACAACAATTGCGATAAAACACAAAACACCCAAGTCAGTTCTCCCACCGTATTACACCGACCAACTTAACTATGCAGCAATCGAAAAAGAACTCCTAGCTATAGTTTTTGCAATTGATAAATTTTGATCTTATCTGGTCAGAGCCAAAATTATTGTTTATACAGATCATGCAGTTATTCGATACCTGATAAGCAAACAGGATGTTAAGTCTAGATTACTTTGATGGATCCTTTTACTACAAGAGTTTGATCTAGATATTCGAGACAAGAAAGGGACAAAAAATATAGTTACTGATCACCTTTCTAGGCTTGAATACCTAAAACCAGATTCAATACCTATAAATGATGACTTTACCTATGACAAACTGATAGCTAAAATTGACACCATTAAAGATAATGACCACGATACTTATGAGAACTTTGAAAAAAACTTAGCAGTAAGCAATGTACCTTTGTATGCTGACTTTTTAAACTATCTAGCTGCTGATATCATACCCCCTGACCTTGACTATTAATGGATAAATAAATTATTTAGGGATGTAAGACATTTTTATTGGGACGTACCACTTCTTTTCAAAAGAGGAACATAAAACATTTTATGTCATTGTGTCCCAGAAGAAGAGGTAAGAAACATCATAGAACATTGTCACTCTACACCCTATGGTGGACATGCAAGCACATCTAAAACATGTGCTAAAATTCTCCAAGATGGGCTTTACTTTCCTACTTTATGGTGTAATGTTCATGCTTACATTGTCAGATGCGATCGGTGCCAGCATACTGGGAACATCTCAAGACATGACGGAATTCCCTTAAGGAATATTCAAGAAGTAGAACTTTTCGATGTTTGGGGAATTGATTTTATGGGACCATTTCCATTCTCAATGGGAAAAAATATATCTTAGTAGCTGTCGACCACGTGTCTAAATGGATTGAAGCGATAACCTCACACACAAATGACACGCGAGTAGTGATTAAGTTATTTAAGAATAACATATTCCCCAGATTTGGAGTGCCCCGTCTTATTATAAGCGACGATGGATCACATTTTATATCCAAGATTTTTGACAAACTCTTAAATAAATATGGAGTTAAGCATAGAGTAGTAACACCATTGCACCCGTAAACTAATGGTCAAGTAGAAGTATCTAATAGGGAGATTAAACAGATCCTAGAAAAGACAATTTCAATATCTAGGAAGGATTGGTCTCAAAAGCTTAAAGAAGCATTATGGGCTTATAGAAATGCTTATAAATCCCCTATTGGAACCATACTTTACCAATTTGTTTATAGAAAATCCTGTCACTTACTCTTTGAGCTAGAACATAAAGCCTATTAGGCCATCAAAACCCTGAATTTAGATTACTTAGCAGTAGGTGAGAAGTGCATCCTTGAAATTCATAAACTAGAAGAACTCCGTCAAAGTTCCTATGAGAATGCCATAATATATAAAGAAATAACTAAAGCATGGAATGATAAAATAATTGTAACAAGAGACTTCAATATAGGCGACCATGTTCTCCTTTTTAACTCCAGGTTGCAACTTTTTCTTGGTAAGCTGCGTTCAAGATGGACTGGCCCTTATGAGGTCTCTAAAATTCTGAAATCTGGAGCAGTTGAAATCAGGAACAACTCCTGTAATACCTTTATAGTAAATGGGAAAAGGTTAAAGCACTATCAAGGAGGTGACATTCCTTCTGACTACTCCAGCCATATTCTGATAGATCCACTGATCCCTAATTCCGAGATAGGAGTTCTATTCGACAAGCTAACGATGTTAAACAAGCGTTGTATCGGAGGCAACCCATGGTATTCTTGCATTTATATTTATAAGTTAATTTTATTTTATTTTATACTAACTTTCATAATGTTTATGTTTTCATGTCCCACCACTCTCGATAGCATTCTCCTCTAACCTTATTTTTCAAGATGCAGAGTTTCGATGATATGCACGTTATTTTCAGAGATGAAATGCAAAGAAAGTGATATGTGGTCCTATCTCAACGCTCCATGTTTCCTACCCGATACCCCGACCAAAATTGCATGGAAACCTTGGGACTCGAGCCAAGTGTGAGGTACCTATGTAGTCAACTTCATTGGGAAGAATATGATGATTCCATAAATGTCACCTACAAAAACCTTACCCTAAAATTCCTAAGCTTACTCAATTGTGAACCATACATTGGTAGAGGTTTTCATAGAGGCCATATAAACTTCATACTGTTTGGAATTGAGTACACCTTTAATCATAAGAAGTTTGTTGATTTACTAGGTTTTCAATGTGGCTTTCACGCTATGCCTGAACTCCCTGTAGGATATTTTATGCAGGATGAGATAGATAAATTCTGGAGTGATATGCCCGATGGAGGAAGCCTTGATCCTTCCACCCAACTGTGAAACAAAATCTACAACCCTTCCATTCAATACTTCCACATGATCCTTGCCCATATTTTCCTTGGAAAGAGTAACACTGATGACCATGTTAGTGAGGAGGAGATCTTCTCTAAGTTTTGTACTACCCAGTCACGCCCTGTAGCCTCTAGAAATTTTCTGATTGAGAACCTTCACTGTATCGCCTTATCCTCTGAAGGACTTACTCATGTGGGCGGAACAGTAACATATATAACATCTACCCTGGATCTTGACAGCAAATTATTTCACCTGACTTCTTACTGTGGCTACACCCTGATAGATATCGACTTCTGTTTAGACGATGGCCTGATAAGGAGAGTCTCCTTTGACCCAAACTAGTTTAGCCTCCTGAGAGATGATGAGACCATCCATTCCTGCTTTAGAGGGCCAGGGAGAGACGCTTGATGAGTCTATACCTCCTTCAGTCCTGGAGTACCACCCTCTTCCACCTTCAACTAGGACCATAATGCTTTCTAACAATTTCAGTCTGCAGTGACTAGATGTCTACACAAAGCTTGCTGAGTTACACAGAGAGATGGCCAGGCTTCACCAAGAGGTGGATGATCTCTCTATGCAGCTTGAGGTGTCTGATACTACTCATGCAATAGAGGCTGATTGCCTATACTAGGAAATCGCCAATCTCTGCCGTCAGTTAGTAGAGGCACGAGGTTCCAGACACACTGAGGAGCCTCCAGCTCACTGATGACTCTATTTACACTATTTGACAGAGAGGTGCCATTTTTACCTCTTTTTTTATTTCCATTTCAGACTTCTTATCTATTGCATTCTCTTTATTTGTTTCCTGCATTCTAGATTTTCACATAGATTTGTCTTTCCCGCATCTCCTTGTACTTAGCTTATTGCTAATATATATATATATATATATATATATATATATATATATATATATATATATATATATATATATATATATAATGTCTTGGCTTTATTTATTTATTTATTTACTTAATTATTATCTTAACCATATCATGCATGTACCAATTGGAATAAGAACATGTAAAAAATTCTATATACACCCCAAGAAAGAAATCCAAGGCCCAAAAGAAAATAAACAATTTTCGGCCCAGCGGACCTAACACAGATGGCAGGCACATCCCTTGTCCGACAGGCGCCATGGCATCTGATGTATTTCGAGACAACAACTTTAAACTCCCATTTTTGTCTCTTCAACCCTCTAAAACCCCCATTTTCTCCATTCTTGACCACCATTAAAACCCACTAAAGCTCATAGATTTCTTATTCAAATAAAAACCCACTATACTTTCCAACTTCCATCTTAAATTTCCTCCACTAAAAACCCATTAAAAATCCATTACACCACAATTCCTATAAAACCCATTTTTCCTTCTTTCAATATCAATGGCATCAATGGAGTATAATGGCATTCTGCTTCACAGAGGACAACCTGGAGATAGGCAAAAGAAGATACTCAACAAGTTGCACTCACGAGAAATTCTCTCCACCAGGTGTATCGATAAAGATTGTCTGTACGCTTTAGGAATTTATCATAGTGTTTTCTACATGTTGGATAAAATAGGATTGGATGATATTTTTGGTCATAACGAACCTACCAATGAGAGGCTAACTCGGGAATTTTTTAGTTCCTTAATCTATAATGTCATTCCTAACACTTCTAGCACGTCTGGTTCAACAAGTTTTAGAATGTTCAATGTCGAGTATCAATACTCTACCGACGAGCTAGTAAGTTTGTTAGAAATGCCTCATAGGGAAGGTGTCATTTGTGAGGCACCCTTGGATTCAGAATGGTCACTTGAGGCATTTTCATTTTGGAACAAATTGTAAAACTTAAATACTAGTTCTTTTGAAGGAAACCTTGCCTCAAGTATCCATAACCAGACCATACGCATTTTTGCTATCTTCTGGCTTGCATAATTTTTGGCCGGGAGAATCCGAATAAAGTCAATGCTAAAGAATTACTATTTTTGCAGAGTAGTCTCACAAATGCAAAAATTAACCATGTCCCCTTTATGCTTGCACATATGAGTACAATTATTAAAAAAGGAGGGACTATTTCTTTTGGAGGGTTAATTACCTCTATTGTTAGAGCTTTGAAGCTTGACAATGAGCTAGCTACACTAGATCCACTACCTCACCGCATCATAAATTTGAAAATTTTAAAAGATATGAAATTGTGCAAAGTGAGGAGAGAGGGTGGTTAAAACCTAATGGTCAATGGTGTAGCTATCTCTAGTGTATTTTTTCCTTGCTCTAGACGTACATATGTGTGGTTTGAGAGGAAATGGACGTGTGATATGGAAGCTCCACCTTTTACCGGCTCAATTCCACCTAATGTTCCTTTAGCTAATGGGCACGGGACCGATGATGAGTATGACCAGCCAGACCAGTCTTCTGCTCATAATGTATCCCCACACCATGCATCACATGCACACACTGCACCATCTTTTACTCTCCCTTCTGCAGGTTCAACCTTTTCTTTCCATATTACTGAAGATATGTGGCGATAGCATCTAGCTTGGAAAGAAAGGCGAGATGGCCTCATTTTCGCCATGAACCAACAAAAGGAGGACAACATGGGCCTTCATGCACGAATCACAACAAAAAACCGATTGTTCTATCTACTTCATCATGGAATCTCAGCAATCCATCCTTTCTGCACAGTAGTAACAACAAGCCCATTTTAAGAGGCATTTTACCCTAATGGAAGCTACTCAAGGCTCCGTTCTAGGTAACCTTCGCCATTTGCAAGATTCTCATACCGAGCTATCTGCTAGGTTTGAGCAATTTGAGCTTTCTTAGAGTGATCTTTGTTGCAGCAGAAGTCGTCGCCCCAAACATCTGGACCAGGGAGGTGAGGGTACCAGTGGTCACCAGTAGCGTCATTCAGGTTACTCCTTCTTCATCTTTTATCGAAACATTGTGGACACTATTCGGTTTAAGTGTGGGAGGAGATTTATATCGTTTTTCTTTTTCTTTGCTTTTAGTTTTTATTGCTTTTTTGTTTATTTTAGTTGTTTTGTATATTTTCAATAAATTGCATATGTTTGACGGGTCATTTATGTAGTGTACCCTTATTCCCCACTTCTTGAGCCTCACCAATTTTTTTTCCAAAGTAAAAAGTATTCTTTAAAAATTTGGGCTATAAGATAGGATGTAAATGTCTTTGGAAATCTTTGAAAAAATGGTATCGTTTTAACACTGTATGCTTCGTGATTATATGAACTAATCCCATCACCCCCTATGTTGTGGCCTTAATCATCATTTCAAAATAAGCCCTTAAGTAGTTTAATTTAGCATTCATCTCCGGCTTAAGCATGCTCTACGTAGGGGACCGATGAAAATAAGTGACTGATCCTAAATTGTTCTCTATGTTATGCTTTTAAAATATAGAAATGCTACTCCGAGCTAGGGGACTCTCGTGCAGTCATTTAACCCAAACTGTTGTAAAATTTGCAAAAAAAAAAAAGAAATAATTTTACTCATTGTTGGTTGGTTCAGAGGTTTTTGGTGTTGGACCCGGTAGGGAGGATTATGATCCGATACCTCACAAATACAATTGGGTTGATAAAGGGGTTACACCAATTTATGTACTAGAGCCCCACGCTTGAAATCATAATCACTAACCGATCATGTTACTATGAGTATGTATGGATAGCAGGCTTAATGTGATTGTGCCAGAATGAAAAGGACTTATTAGAGATGGAGAGGTAGGCCTAGGCATAATGGGTTGATGTGGATTAGTTTGTATAGGAATGAAATTTATGACCGTAATAACGGAAAGTGTCACCACGATATCCTTGGTTCAAATAGTTAGTACCTATCAATACATCCTAAATTGAACTTAGAAGCCCTTTTTTCCCAAATCTTTTTTATGTTGTTTTTCTTTCATGAACTATAAAGAGATTTGTTTGAGGACAAGCAAAGATTTAAATGTGGGAGGATTTGATAACACTGAAACACACTATATATTTGACTCGGATTACACATGTTTATTAGAATATTAGTGTTTTATTTCATTTTTATCTTATTTTCAGATACTTTGCTTACCTAGAGCCCTTCTAGAATATACAAAACCAAAAGTCCAAGAAATTAAGTTTTTTGGTGAAAATGTGCACATGGCGTTCAACATGGTGGCCGCCATATAAGTCTCCATGACGTGTCTGCTTGCAACCACCAGGAAACTGCCACAATCCCACGATCTTCTACATGAGTTAAGACGACGGGCGCCATGGCAGGGATGGCGGGCGCCATCTTTGTTATTTTTGTCCCGCTCAAAAGGAGGTAGGGGGTGGTTTTGTAATTCTAAGGTTTTCGTTTTTTCTATAAATAGGTGTTTCTAGTTTCTTTTCAAATCATCCAACTTAGTTTACAACACTAAGCCTAAATTGACCATTTGTAAAAGCGATAATTCGTCACATCGGGGGATTATCGCACCGTAGTTGTGATTAGGTTAGAGCACTTATACATTTAATCTTTCTTCCATTTTCTTTACAAGTCAAAGTTTACTTTCCAATTTGTACCAGATTTAAGTCTTCGATTTGGAGCAGGTTTTATTCAGTTTTTGCATTACCTTTATTTACTTCACACTTGCCTTATTTTGTTTATTTTCTCGCACTTGCCTTTATTTACTTTCCTATTTTTTTCCTTGTCTACTTGTTTATTACTTTCATAATTTACTCACCTTTTAAGTTTTACAATCTATTTTAACATGATCAATTTCAACATGTCAGTTTCTTTTTCCATGTCTGGATAAGTCTTTTAAGGTTAGAATGTAAGGAGCACATGTATGATAATAATTTATATATATTGTATCTGTAGGAATACTTTAGGGGTTGTTTTGATTTTTAACACAAGTTTTCAGTACTAAATTTCATTGGGTAAGATCTAAAGTCATCCAATTCTCAAAGTTAGACTTGGTTAGTTTTAACTGTCCAAAGAGGGAGAAATCACTTTGTCCAATTAGTTAGGAGTTTTTAACACTATTAGAAAATGATTTTGAAACTATCTTAAACATTCCAAATCAAAATTATTTTCTTAACTAAGTCAAGAGTCCAATTTCTTAAAAATAGGTTTACTACTTTAACGCAATATACACCTTTTATAAGTGACAATAGAAGGCATTAATTAGAGGGTAAACTCAGTTCTAAATACACGAAAGTGACAGTTCTCATTAAATTGATTCTTTTCATAAGTAAAAAAATATTGCCCCATAAGTCGTTCTATTTAGAAACGATCGGAGTATTAACTAATTAATGTGAATTACATTCGAGCCTATCTTTTTATTCTGAATTTACATATCTTTTTACTATTTCATTTTAGTGTTCACTCTCGAACATTGATTTGATCCGCCTTAGATAAACATCGTGACAATAGAATTTGATAGATTGGCATTTAGTCTCAATGGGAACGATAATCTTTTGTATTACTCTGACATGATTCGCACACTTGCGAAAACCCAACATCAAGTTGTTGTCAAGCTTATGATGGAGAATACTTAGTTGAATTCTTGTTATGAGAGTCATATTAGGAAGGTCAAAAGGAAGTATCGGCATGGAGTGGATCGTCCTCGGATGTGGTTCCTTAGGATCCTTTGATTATAGCTTTCCTTTCTCTCTTAGGAAACTTTGAAACTGTTGTACTTCAAAATGTAATCCTTTCAAATTATTAATGAAATAAGATTTTCAGTATTTCGAAATGTGTTATTCCTTTTGATATTTGCAATTGTTATAATTTCTTATGATCCTTGAAAACTGAATAAATGATTAAATCATTTGCATTGCATATCATGCATCATTCATAATTGATTTTTCATTTCACTAGTTTTTTAGGGAGTCCTATTAATTTCTCTTGGTCTTCATTTAGTCAAGCTGTCTCATTCATACAATACACGAGCGAATAACAAGAGAAGGATGGAGAATATTGAGCAAGAGAACATGTAACTAAGAGAAGAAGTCACCACTTTGAGAACTGGTATGGCCCATTTTACTGCTCTGGTTGAGTCTTTGATTGCGGCCCAAGCTCAAAATCAAGCTCCTCCACCACCTCCTCAGACTCAGAATGTTTCCCAACCTCAAGTCATTGTTATCTCCGAAGATGTTTCTACTCCAGTCCATGCTTCTCTTGCCAGTACTGCTACATAATACCATATGCCTTGTGGATTTCTATGGGGTATGCCTAAGAATTTTTTCCCCGAAGGATATAACTCAGCTGCAGAGGTTCTTTCTCCTGTTCAACCTGTTATGGTTATCGCACCTCCTGTTGTGAACACTACTCCTTTAGTTGATAATCAGATCTACCACGTTGCTGATACACCAAGTGAGAGTTTGGGTATTTATGACCGAATGGATAATTTCCAAGACTAGTTTCAAGAATTGCAGAAAGAAATGAAGGCTCTTCGAGGAAAAGAGCTATTTGGTAAGAACATCAATGATCTTTGCCTTGTCCCCAATGTCAATGTACCAGTTAAATTCAAAGTTTTTGAATTCGAGAAATACAATGGAAACTCCTGTCCACAGAGTCACCTTGTGATTTATGTGAGGAAAATGTCTACCCACACTGATGATCAGTGTATGTTGATCCATTACTTCCAAGATAGTCTAACTGAAGCTGCATTGAAATGGTGTATGGGTTTGGACACCGCCAATGTTCACACTTTCAATGACCTTGGTGAAGCAGTTGTCAAACAATACAATGTAGATATGGCGCTTGGCCGTGATTAACTCAGGGTTATGACTATGAAGGATAAAGAGTCATTTTTTAAGGAGTATGTGCAATGTTGGCGCGGGATTCAACTCAAGTTATTTCCCCATGGAGGAGAAAGAAATTACCAAAGTTTTCCTAAAGACTCTTGTTTCATTTATTATGAGAATATGGTGTCCAGTGCGCCTAGTGATTTTACAGAGATGGTCGAAATGGGTATTCGTCTTGAGGAAGTTGTTCGTGAAGGCCGGTTGACAAGATATGAAAGTTCTGGTAGTGGTGCTAAGAAGCATGCCTATGTATTTTCTAAGAAGAGAGAAGGAGACGCTAATGCAATCTCTCAGGAAAGCCAGGGTAGGTCCCGTGGAAGAAATCATCGTCATCGGCAGCACATGGCTTCAGTTACTCTAGTTGTTAGTATAGCTCCTGCATAAGTTGCTTATCAACCTCCCAAAAGGACACATCATAAGTCTTACCAACATAACAATCAAGGGTAGAATCAAAAGAGAAACCCATTTTATCTCATTCCTATGAGTTATGTTGAGTTGTTCCATGCGTTGGTTTAAAATAAACTAGTTCAGACTAGGTCTCTTACTACTATTCTTGAGAAACTTCCATGGTGTTACAAAGTTGATGTTACTCGTGCTTTTCATCAAGGTGCTCCAAAGAATTATATAGAAAACTATTATCCATTGAAGTTTAAGGTTCAAAAATTAGTGAGGATTGGTATTATGTCTTTCAAATACATGGGGCCGAATGTGCAACAAAACCCTTTTCCCAACCATGGGGAGGTGTAGTTGATACCGTATCATAACGTGAAACCGATAAGGGGTAATCTAGTAAAGATGTATGATACTCTCTATGAACTCATTTACTATGAACATAATCATGCAACTTGCAGAATTTTTGGAAAATCCTCGTGGGTATTCTGTGGTGAAAAGAGACCTCCAAGATATGTTGGATAAGGGTCTTATTCAAGTATGCAGAAAAAGAAAAGATGACCATGGACCTCATATGATTGATGATGATTCTAGAACTTTCAAGATTTTTGATGTGAATCTTATAAAAAGATCCTTGGTAGAACTTCATGCTGAACTGTGTGTCTTGAAATACTTTTAACACGACCATTTGTCTTGTCAAGTTTGCTCTAAGGATCCTAGAGGATATGATGTTGTCAAAAAAGATCTCCAAGATATGATAAATCAAGAATCTCTTTGCGTTACTAGATAAAGAAAGAATGATGATGATCATGGTGTGAATGTCATAGTGTTTCACTTTTATATTCCCAAGCTAGTGGAAATTACGTATCACAGTAAGCCTTCCATGACTTCTTTTGTTATTTGCTTTCCTGGATCCGTTTCGTATGAGTAAAAAAAAGTTGTGCCTTATAAGTATAATGCAACCATGTTGGAGGAAGGAAATAAGTGGCAATTGATCCCTTATCTTATATCATGAATATTGCAGAGACTAGTCAGGTGACCTGCAGTGGTCGAGTGTTTGCTCTGACACCTCGGAAAGTTGTTGATCTTGGAAAGAAATCTGTTAAAGCTAGTGTTGAACCTAAGAAGGTGGAAGGTCAACCTAGTAGTGTTTCCTTAGAAAAAGATGTTGATGATTTGTTAAATATTATAAAAATGAGTGATTACAGAATTGTTGATCAGTTGTTATAAACTCCCTCAAAGATTTCTATCTTATCCCTGTTAATAAACTCTGCTCCTCATAGAGATTCCCTTATGAGGGTCTTGGATCATGCTTTTGTTGAACAATATATGAAAATTGATCAATTCATAGGGGTGAGGGGTAATATTACAACTTGTAATAACCCCATCTTCTGTGATGACGAGTTTTCGGATGAAAGAAGAAACCATAATTTGGTGTTACATATCTCTTTGAATTGTAAAGAAGATGCCTTATCCAATGTGTTAGTTGATAATGGCTCAACTTTGAATGTTATTCTGAAATGTACATTGTCAAAGCTTGTCTACCGAGGAACCCCTATGAGATATAGTGGTGTTGTAGTGAAAGCTTTTGACGGTTCCAAGAAGTCCATTGTTGGAGAAGTGGATTTGCCTATATTGTTGGTGCCACATATGTTTCCTATTATGTTTCAAGTCATGGATACATTTCCCGTGTATAGATGTTTGTTAGGTCACCCTTAGATCTCTGAGGCACGTGTTGTTACATCTATCCAACACCAAAAGTTGAAAATTTTCATAAATGGAAAGGTGGTAATCGTTAATGGTGAGAAATCTATGCTAGTATCTCATTTATCCTCCTTCAGTTTTATGGAAACAGATGAAACTGCTGTTGGAAAGTCATTCCAAGCTTTATCCATTGATGATGTTAAGAAGAAGGTGCTTTCATCTCATCATTTAAATATGCTCAGCAGGTTGTACATAAAGGTCCCAGTGGTCTTTGGGGATAGGTTATTGATCTACCAAAGAATAAGAACAGGGTTGGTTTGGGTTTCTCTCATCAGAAATCTGAAGCTGTAAGGTCGAAGTATGCTTTTATACACATTTATGTTTTACAGTGGAGGCTTTATCAATCTGACTCCTCCAGAAGTTGATGTTATTCTTGAAGATGAGCCAGAGTTGGAAAGGCCAAACTATGTAAGGCGTGAAAGAAGAGTTCAAAATTGGACCTCTGTTGATATTCCTAGTTGTGTTCACATCTCGAAGTAATTTTTTTTGCTTTTAAAAAAAATCCTTTCACTCTGCCCAAGGTGAAAGTGATGTTGTTTGGGTTTATCTTTGTTTCAGATTTTAAAATCATTAATAAAAGTTATTTTTTTTATCAAATTTGTTTATATTTCCTGCTTTTTCTTGGAAAATGGTAATCTGAAAAGAACCCTTAAAAATAACTGTCAATAAATCTGCATAATCACATGTTGCATTTATATGTTTCTAAAATCAAGCATAATCATATATGCAAATTAATTAATAAAACTGTTGAAAACAATGACCCTACACCCTCTCCCAAATTTGAATATTTTATGTATGAAGCTGAAGAAGACGAGTAGATTGAAATTCCATAAGAGGTATCTCAGTTGCTTGAGCACAAGGAAAATACTATTCAACCATACAAAGAGTCGTTAAAGACGATTAATTTGGGTTCCGAAGAAGATCAAAAGGAAGTCAAGATTGGGGCACTGCTTCATCAAGATGTGAAGAATATGTTGACTAATTTTTTGAAGGAATATGCTGATATCTTTGCTTGGTCCTAAAAAGACATGCTTGGGTATGTATTGATATTGTGGGACATCATTTTCCATTAAAGCCAAAGTGTCCACCTATCAAGCATAAGTTAAGAAGAACTCACCCAGATATGGCAGTTAAATTTAAAGAAGAAGTCTTAATACATATTGATGCCAATTTTCTTGTGACATCAATTTATCCTCAATGGGTCACCAATATTGTCCCTGTTCTGAAGAAAGATGGAAAAGTATGCATGTGCGTTGATCATAGAGATTTGAACAAATCCAGTTCGGAAGATGTTTTCCTCTGCCACATATTGACATGTTGGTAGTTAACACATAAAAGTTCAGTGTCTTCTCATTTATGGACGATTTTTTTTGATATAATCAAATTACGATGGCATCTGAGGACACGAAAAAAAACGTTTATCACACCCTGGGGAACATTCTATTACAGAGTGATGCTCTTAGGGTTGAAGAGCGTTGGTGCAACATACTAGAGGGCTATGAAAACCTTATTCCACGATCTGATGCATAAGAAAATTGAGGTCTATTTTGATGATACAATTTCAAAATCTCAGACTGAAGAGGTTCATATAGAATATTTGTTGAAGTTATTTCAGCGTTAGAAGAACTATCGTCTCAGCTTGAATCCAAAAAAGTGCATATTTGGTGTCCATTATGGAAAGCTATTTGGCTTCATTATTATCTAGAAAGTAATTGAAGTTGACCCTGATAAAGTTAGGGAAATTTAAGAAATGCATGCACCAAGAACTGAATAGCAAGTCAATGGTTTCCTCGAATGTTTGAATTACATCTCCAAATTTATTTCTCATATGACTGCTACTTGTGAGCCGATCTTCAAGCTTCCGTAGAAGGATCAGGGTTATGTGTGGACTAATGATTACCAGAAGGCTTTTGATAGTATCAAAGGATACCTTTTACAACATCCTATATTTCTCCCTTATATTGAGGGAAGACCGTTGATTATGTATCCTACTGAGTTGGATAATTCCATGGGTTGTATTTTGCATCAGCAAGATGAAACAGGAAGGAAAGAATATGCCATTTATTATCTCTGATTGTGAGTCACAATATTCATTGCTTGAAAAGACATGTTGTGCTTTAGCTTGGGCTGCTAAGAGTTTGCAAAAATATATGTTGAATCATACTACTTGGTTGATATCCAAAATGGATCCAACTAAGTACTCTTTTGATAAACCTACTCTTACCGGAAGAATTTCCCATTGGAAGATGCTGCTATCTGAATATAATATTGAACACCATACTCAGAAGGTTGTTAAAGGTAGTGTGTTGGTAGAGTACCTTGCTCACCAACTAGTTGATGATTAACAGTCCATCAGGTTTGACTTCCCTGATGAAGATGTAATGTATTTGAAAGCTAAAGATTGCGATGAGCCTTTGCCCAAAGAAGGGCCAAAGCCTGGTGTTAGAACAAGATTTGGACCTGTGTTTAATTCTCTATGCTTTTATGATAACATCAAATATATTTTATGAAGAACAATTTTAGTTCTAATGGTTTCATTGAGTGTGTAGATAAGAAAGTCTAATTGATTCAGGGTTGTTGTCTAGAGAATCAGAAATACACCAAGCACATCAGAAAGAATGTTCGCTTCTAAATAAGCATCAGTAGTTCGGAAGAATGTTGAAAGTTCACCAGAAAAAATTATAAATCAAGATTGTTCAAGAAACAAGCTCCAAATGCAAAGATCAGAAGTCAATATTTGTTCATCAAAAGAGTTGCTGCTCATATTTTTGAAGATGAAGTCTAGCTTCTAAAGACTCGGAGAATTCATAGAATACACACTTTCATTCAACATCAGAAGTATTCCATCATAAGAAAGGATCAAAGAAAGAAAGATCTTCTGGACTCATTTCTAAACAATATCACAAAGTCCATCAAAAGATAAGATCAAAGCATGATATCTTCTCAAGATAATCTATTCAGCTGAAGTAATATTCGTTAGAAGACAAATATAATCAGAAGTACCATTGCACTCAGAGAAAGAAATATTGTGACCATTTCTAAAGAAACATCAGCAGTTCTAAGGAATGCTGAATATTCATCAGAAAGGGAATTAAGTATGTTCTCAGGAAAGCGCCACTATCAAGATCTAAGATATACACGAAAAGAATTCAAGATCAAACAACAATATATAGTTGACATAAGTTGTTTCTTTGAGCTCAATCCAAAGATCAGGATTCAAGAGATCAGAAAGAAGATAGTCAATGTTAAAATCAGATATACTGATATAAGCTTCTACTTCAGAAATCAGACATCAGATATGCAACTAAAAAAAGATGATTATCAAAGATCAAGACAAAATAAAGACAAAGTGGATCAGAAGAGCTCTCACTCAATGAAGTTGTTCCTCATATAAGTTGTTGCTTGTATATATGGGGACAATGTTTAAATATCTAAAAGACTCTGACTCTACAACAAAGAAGAATCTTCTGGATCATTATCACTCCTCAATCATAATCAATCTAGCCAGAAGAAAAAAATCAAAGCTCAAGAATTCAAAGAACTAAGAATCAGATAGGCTAGTATCACAATATTTGGTTTGAAGATCCATCTTCAGAAAAGCTTTTGATATCTTCATAAAAAAAGCTTGCACGTACAACAAAAAGACTTGTTCCTTAAATAGGTTATTATCGATAATTCTGAAGACAAGATTTGGTTATGACCACTCTGGTGTTCCTGCGCTACAACAACAAATTAGTTTTTGAACAACTCATTTATGAATCATCAGAAGAACGAAGACAAGTGATTGATCTCTTCAAATCTAATACTTCAGAATCAGAAGTGCATCATCATAAGATAAAGATCAAGAAACATAGTTAAGAATAATACAGTACACCACAAATACCACTGTCATGATATTAGTTGTAGTGTTCATTAAAGTTTTCTCCTATTGTCATACGCTAACTACTGCAAGCAGCAAGTATAGGAAAGTGGCGTTCCGTACTGTTCCAAACCTCTCTTAAATATATTCATTGGGAATTATCCGTTGGAAGGAGAAAAGACTTCTCTACCCTTACAATGACTCTTTTCATCTAAAGGCTTAATAAGAATACTAAAGCTTCAAATTCAAATTGACAAAGACAAAGACGATAATGTTGAAGTCCATATAACGTTATTTATCCCATTAGAAAATATCTTACAACGTTAAAGAGATGAATGAAGAAGAATGGAGTTATTGCTCGTAACTTTCCCAAGAAAGAAAAATTATGGAGATGAAGAATTATACAAGATGCTAATTAAAATCTCATCAAATACATCTTGGCAGAATCATGAAGAAGCGAGGAGTTATTGCTCATATCTTGCTCAATGAAGAAGAATAAGACAAGAAGACTACAAGATGTTGCATTCAAATTTAGATTATAGTCATCTTTGTAGAAACATGTAAACACGATAGTTGTTGCTCATATTATGTTATATCTTAAGATCTTCATTTAAATTGTTTGGACATAAGAGTTATTGTCAGAATTGTGTCAAACAATATGTACTTAAAGTAGGAATAATCTGCTTGATAAGAAGCACTCATGTAATCTCCAGAAAAACATTTATGTTTAGAATTGGTGGTTCCTCAAGTAATCCAGTGAAGATCAGAAGACTTTAGAAGACGAGTAGTTGCGGTCATCATGGATGAAATCCTTTCTAGGAGACCATGTTGGTCAGATTCTAGGTGGGTCAATGATTGTTATATCTCGTGGAGATCACTAAACATATCATTGTGATGTTCCTTGAGAGACTCGGTTGAGTCAGGATTCTAAAGAAGGCATAGGTTGCGGCCTTTGCAGAATTGGAAATAAGGATCAGCTGGACTTGTTGGAGTTGTCAGCAAGGTTGAACAAACTTATTATGGTAAATTGTAATCAGATTTGGTTATAATGGATTAAGTCCTTGTTGAAGGCAAAGTCACCTGAAGAGGGTGGACAAAAGTAGCCTAGTTAGAGGTGAACCTGAATAATTGAACGTGTCTCTTTATATTTCTAGCATTCTATATTCTTTCATAGTTCAATTGAATAGTTTTCTAAAGGGGAATAAGTTAACCAAATTCAAACCCCCCCTTTCTTGTGTTTCTCTCTACCTTCACCTAGATCTCATTGGGTTTTAGTATTTTATGGAGCTATTAATGCTTATGGAATTGGTGCCGTGATTATTCTCTTCAAGGTTCCCACATACCTTTCACTGTAAGGTTAATGTTTGATTATACGAACAATATAGCGAAATATAGAGCTTGTATCATGGGTCTCGAGGAAGCCATTTATTTAAGAATCAAGTTCCTTGATGTGTATGGAGACTCAACTTTCGTAATCAATTAGATTAAAAGAAAATGGGAGACTCATCATCCTGGCCTGATTTCCTACAAGGATTATGCAAGGAGGCTATTACCTTTCTTCAATAAAGTTGAATTTCATCATATTCCTCGAGATGAAAATCAGACGGCAGATACTTTGGCCATTTTGTCTTCCATGTACAAGGTGAATCTGTTGAATGAGGTAACTCAAATTACAATTAGGAGTCTTGATAGACCTGCCCATGTGTTTACAGCAGAAGAGGCTTCAGATGGCAAACCTTGGTATCATAATATCAAGCATTTTCTCCAAACTCAAGAGTACCCACTTGGGGAATCCAATAAAGATAAGAAGACATTGAGAATATTGGTTGGCAGTTTCTTCCTCAATGAAGATGTGTTATACAAGAGAAATCATGACATGGTCTTGCTCAGATGTGTGGATAGACATGAAGCAAACATGTTAATGCATGAAGTTCATGAAGGTTTCTTTGGTACCCATGACAATGGACATTCAATGGCTAAGAAGGTGCTTAGGGAATGTTACTATTGGTTGACAATGGAATCTGACTGCTAAAAATTTGTGAAGAAGTGCCACAAGTGTCAGATTTATGCTGATAAGATTCATGTGCCTCCAACTCTTCTGAATGTTATCTTCTCTCCATTGCCTTTCTCAATGTGGGGAATTGATATGATTGGAATGATTGAGCCTAAAGCTTCGAATGAGCATCATTACATCTTATGGGCTATTGATTATTTTACCAAGTGGGTGGAAGCAACATCCTATGCAAATGTGACCAACCAGGTTGTGGTCCAGTTTATTAAGAATCATATCATCTGTCGTTATGATGTGCCAAGAAAAATTATCACTGGCAATGGCTCGAATGTGAATAAAAAGATGATGAAAGAGCTTTGTGAAAATTTCAAAAGTGCACATCACAAATCTTTTCCTTACATCCCTGAGATAAATAGGGTTGTTGAAGCTACTAATAAGAATATTAAGAAGAACATTCAGAAGATGGTTGTTACATACAAAGACTGGCATAAGATGCTCCAGTTTGATTTACATGGATATCGTACATCCGTTTTCACTTCAAAAGGGGAAACCCCTTTCTCTCTTGTTTATGGTATGGAAGCAGTACTCCCCATCGAGTTTGAGATTTCCTCTCTGTGCATCTTAATGGAAACCAAGTTATCTGAGGCTGAATGGGTCTAGGACATGTTTGAGCAACTGAATTTGATTGAAGAAAAGAGAATGAATGGCTTGTGTCATGGTTAGTTATACCAGAAAAGAATGAAACAAGCTTTTGATAAGAAAGTTAGACCTCATGAATTCAGAGAAGGTGACCTCGTACTCAGAAAGATCTTGTCTTTCAATCCTGATTCTAGGGGTAAGGATACTCCTAATTATGAAGGCCTGTGTGCTGTAAAGAAATCCTTCTCTAGCAGTGCATTAATTCTTGAAACTATGCATGTTCAGGAGTTCCCGTGTTTCGTGAATGTTGATGCAGTCAAGAAATTCTTCACCTAGAGAATAAAAAAAACAACTTGTTAAGTTGAAAACCCGGAAGGGTGGCTTAGGAAAAAATGAGCGTCTCTATGGGATAAAACCCCGAAAGGGAGATCCAGGAAAAAATTAGAGTTATAAATAGAATAAATTATCCTAGTAGATTGAAAACCCTCAAGAGCAATCTAATAAAAAGTTAGGGATTCTTGGCAAGCAACTACATCTGATAAAACTAGATCATTTGAAACAACAATCCTCATCAGATTCTCATCACTTCTCGACTAAAGCCTAATCACAGGAGTTCAATGTTGTTAGGGAGAATAGTGGTCATTGTATTGTAATGTACATTTTCCATGTATTTACAATTTTTCAAACTTTGTAATCATCTATGGAGTCATGCCATTTGCAGACTACCATTCTATTAATAAAGTTTAAGCTTTTATCCAATTCTTTGCAATACCTATTTTATTCTGCTTACAAATTTTTTATTTATTATTGATAGTAAGTTTCAAAACAAAAAAAAGGGTTTAAATAATAAAATATGTTTTTGAAATTACAAAAACATTTTACTTGTTTTCAAGTTTTATGACATAGCGGGATATCCTAAATTTTGCACAAGTCACTTGTTTTCAAGTTTTTTGATTTAGCGGGCTTTCTCTTTTTTCTTTTTTATTTTATTTTGATTTAAACGAATCGTGTGACCCTGAGTTTTTTGACTTGTTGAATGTGTGGTGACTGCCTCGTTCCTTGGTTGATATGCGAAGGATAACTATTGTGATTGATCTTTGGATACATACTCCTTTTGAATTTTGAACACTTTGTCAACGTTAGCTGAAGACTACCCTACCCTAGGTTAAAATGAAAGGTTTTTATGTATAGAAACAAAACTCCTACTTCAAGGCTCAAAGGGTTAACGAGATTCTATCATCCATATACCTCCAGTATTTGGGGATTTTAAACAGTGCATATACATCATCAACAGAGTTTTATTCAAAAGCATATAACAAGAGATTTTACGTTTTTTAGTTATCATCATCATCCCACCAATATTTGCTTTAGCAAGAGATTTTAAATAAATTTTGGTATTATAATGCGAAACAATTATGAGTGAAGCGAATGGATTTCTTCAAGATAAATATACCCATTGTATTAAGATTTTCATTAAAAAACAAACAAGTTACTACAAGAAAACAAGGCAAAATAGACAAGAAAAATTACGCATTAAAATACAATAATGAAAACTAATTATTGCCAAAGTTGACAAGGCTTGGTTCCGTCTGGACGTATTGCTCCTGGCTACTTTCGAAATCTTCAATTTATGCAGAAACCACCTTCAGTGAATGTGATAACCTCTAAATCAATAAAGTCTTGCACAGTTTTCTTCAAAGCTTGGCAGTTATCAATTGAGTGGTCAGGTGCCCCTCAATGAAACTCACATCTTGCATCCACATCACATCCTAGAGGAAGATGTGATGAAGGAGGAACAAACTCTCATATTTCAATCATTTGATGATGTAGCAAGTGAGGAAGAAGCTGACAGTATGGCACAGGAATTGGATCCGTCATTCTTTTAGGCTTCCTTAGTCTCTACTGTTTCTTTTGAGAGCGGTTATGTTAATTCAGGCACCATATTTGTTCATGTGCCTTCTTCTTTTGATTTGACTGAGAAGTAAGCAAAGATTGATAGAGTGGACACTTAGGGACCCAATATTGTGGAGCATTTGGAGTATAATTTCTTTTCATGACTTTGGGCATGAACTTAATGGCCTTTGAATCAATGATGTCATGAACCTTTTGTTTTAAAGCTGTGAAATTCTCAATATTATGCCCATGTGCCCCAGAGTGGAATTCACATATGAAGTTTACATCATAACTAGGGGGCCATTTTGCGTGTGGAAGTGGAGCAAGAGTCTGGAGCTTAACAAGTTGAAGCTTGAGCAATATGGAAGAAAATGAACATAGAGCATTAGAATAGGATCAAACGACTTCTCAGGACCCTTCTATCTTAGTTGATACGTCTTACACTTTGGCTTCACTTTGGGAATAGGAGGTGACTAGTGACATTGACGGGAAGCTTCAAGAACCCAAGTTTGTAGAAGTATTTCATGATTTAAAGGAGATCTTGATGGATGGGAAGCGATAACGACTCCTATTCAGCACCATCCTATTAATTTGCATGACCAAGCTCATCTGAGTCTTCAATTGATTAACTTCCTCCTTGAGAAGTTCCTTCCCACGGACCACAACTTGAATGTCTACCATAAACAGTCCCATTTGGACCTTCATCGCAGTCAAATCCTTATGAAGTTGTTCCATAGCTAGCCTCTGATTGCAGTGAGTTGTGTAGTGGTGAGAAGTTAGAATATCGTTTCTGAAGAGCAAACTAAGATCAAAACAAGAATCTCCACCTATGAATATCTATTATGAATGCATGCATGAAAAGGCATAAATGTATGCAATGACATGTTCAATTGTTTCCAAGGAATCCATGTACTTTCATTGAGGTGCTTTAAGCAATAAGATATTCAATATGGAAAAGTTTCATAAGATTCAAAGACAGTCTTCCTTGAAAATGGACGGGACGTGTTTGTTACAAGCATGATAATGTTATGAATGCAAAGGCATGGGATCACAACTTGGCACAATCTGGATAACCATTGAAATGAATCTCTAAATAGGGTGAAAATCACAGGTTCAAAAGATTTCCTGTTGTAAGAAAACCAGAAGAGACAGGGTAGGATGAAGGCCAAAGCTTCCTGTCAAAAGCCTAAACCCTCTCACATGTGAGTTCTAGTCTTGAACAGAGGTTCCTAAAAGGATTTTCCAGAGTCGACAACCCTCTATGAAAATACCTTATCTTGTACATAGGCATGTAGGACAAAGGTATCCCAAGAGGTCCTCGTCTAGCCGTGGGTCTTATGTTAACCCTTACGTGTCAAGAACCACTGTAGTCAACATATCCATCCACTCTAATCTTAACTTATAGTAAAACTCAAGCCTGTGTAGTGGCATTATCTCTCAAAGTATCCTCTCAAAGTACCCTTTTACATTGTTGTTTTACCATTGCATTTGGTAAACAATATTGTATTTGGATGTTAAACGGGACAGGCGCGGGTCATCGTATTGGCCATGATAGCAATTGTGCTAAGTATCTTTAGCAATTTTTCTGAGGGACTAGACCATTTTTTGTATAGGCAACCAAGATAGCGTCATCGAGGGACTATGATCTTTTGTTTTGTTTTTGTTTTGCCAAGATACTCAACATGCATACCATGGCCATTTTAAAGGCAACAAGTGGATTGGAACCCTAGGGGTGCATGTGTGTATTGTGTTGTCATTTTCATGCATTTAGGTCTTGTATTAGGTCTAGCTATTTGTTTTGATTTTGAATATTTCATACAAACCCTAATCTCTATCATGGCATATTTGAAAGCATAAATGCGTAAAAGTAATCTAGGCTATTACAACATTAATATGAGGAGGGGGATACAATTTTAAATAGGGGATTATTTTGCAAGAAATTAAAACCCTAAGTTATTACAACCAAATTGAATTTCTTTGTACAAATGATAAATAAGCAATATTTAAATAGACAATTAAATAAATATGCAATACATTATAAATATGAAAAAATGTTCTTTTATTTATTTTTATGTATGTAAAAATAAAATATTTAATGTATTAAACATAATAAAATAAAAGATTATTTTTATTAAGGGTGGAAACCCTAATTTGTTTTAAGAATATATATATATATATATATATATATATATATATATATATATATATATATATATATATATATATATATATATATATATATATATATATATATATATATATATATATATATATATATATATATATATATATATATATATATATATATATATATATATATATATATATATATATATATATATATATATATATATATATATATATATATATATATATATATATATATATATATATATATATATATATATATATATATATATATATATATATATATATATATATATATATATATATATATATATATATATATATATATATATATATATATATATTATGTATTATTTTATGTACAAGAAAATAAATATATACAAAGATATTAAGAAATAAAACATGTGAAAAAAATGATTTTATATGTATAAATAATAAAAATAAAAATATATAATATTTCTATAATATTTATAAGTTTTTTATTAAAGAAAATAAAGGTATATACTATTTAATAATTATTTTTATGTCTAAAAAATAGTAAAAAATAATAAAATAAAATGTGAAAATTTATGAAAATATTTTTGGTAATTTTTTATGTTTAGAATAAATAAAATAAAATCAGAAATGAAAAATAAATAGAAAAATATAAAAATATAAAACAATGGGCCAGGGGGTGCAATCAGCAAAGAGGGGGGTGCCAAAAACAGAAACAAGCCAGCCCAACCCATTTCCACTTCATTTTCAACCTTTGAACAAAAAAAATGCGCGTTCTGATATACAACCCGTATCTCCTGCATTTGTGCTTAAAAACGAAAACTTGCAACATGAAAATTATAGAGCATGATCATACAATTCTAACCATATAAAAAACTTAATCTAACTCTCAAAGACCAGAGAGAATTTCTCTGGCCCTAATTTCTAACCTAACTTTTTTAGGAAGTTCATCAATCAAATTCTCTCAGCACACTTAACTTAAATGAAAACTAAGTATATGAACAGCTTAAGGGCTATGAGTACTACATTTTTTATTCACAAACCTAAGCCTAATGATTCCTAAATAGAGAGATAGAAAGTTGACAAATACCTGTTTCAAATGAACTCGTGTATGGCAATGTGGAGGTTTTCAATGAGGCCTGAGATGTTTGTGAGCTTGCCTGAACTTCCTCTGACCTTCCCCAATGCTTTGTTTGCTTTGAGCTTGCTTAAATAAGCCTATAGAAGTCAACCTGCACAAGCTGAAATCAGAAATGGTGAAGCTTGCAAATGGAGTTACAGTCAATGGCCAGTGGTTGGGATAGTTTAGATGGGCTGTATGGAATGTATTGGAACTGGTTTGGGACAAAACGCACGAGTGGTTTGTGAGATGGAAGTGAAACTGCTGAGAGTGCCATGTTTTTGCAAGTTTTTGGTGTTTTAATGTTCAAGAGTGTTTGAGGAATGGATGGCTCGTGTTTCTGGCTCAAGACAATGTGCAAAACTTGTTTGGAATGGTCACCAAGCTTGGTTATAACAGATTTCAAAGATATGGATCTTTTGCAAGTTTACTTGGTTTTGAAGTAAAAGTGTGAAGTGATACAAGATAGGCCTGTACAGGCTATCTCCAAGCATGCACAAGATTGCTGTACTTTTTCCTAAGTTTATGGAACTTGTTTGCTGCAAAGAGAGAGGTCCAAGGCTCAAGGGAAGCAAGTTGACATAAAGTTGCCTTTATCAGAATGGAAATGCTACCTTTTTGCCATTTTAAGATTAATTCAATGTGTAAACCTCTATTGATCAGAATAAAGCTTTAAACTAATGAGTTTGCATTCAATTTTTGAGTGTGGAAGGGTTTAGATACCTGTAATCAAGTACAAAGCAAGTTTGGACATATTTTGCAACTTGTGTCAACATGAAAATGCCATGAATCAAAGTGAGTTTTTTCCAAATTCAAACCTTTGATTCTCTCTAACCATAAATGATTTTGGAAATCTTGTAAGATTCTCTACAATCCATCTTTGAAATTCATTTTGAGATTCTAAGTGGAACTATGTGAAAAATGGTCATGAAGATAGGTCAAAATCCTGCCTAAACTAGGGCAAAATTTCACTAAGTTAAAAGTTTCATGGACCCTTGTTCCAAAAATCATAACTTGAGATCCAAGCTTATTTTGGGAAAACTTTGTGAATCAATGTTGTAGAATTTATGGAGGACTACAACTTTCATGTTGGAAGTTTTGTTTTAATCCAATTGCATCATGGTGAAAATGTTGGGCAAAGTTTGGAAAAAATAAGAAAATTTCATAACTTAGAAAAATTCTAAGTTATGAAAAATTTTCAATCTTAAACCCTAATTTGCAAAATTAGGTTTCTTGATGAACAAGTTTCATGTTTTGACACATCTTGATGAAATATGACCCTTGGCACTTGATTTTGACCAAAAAGTCAAAGTTTGACTTTTAAGTGTACAATCAAATTTTGATCAGTTGACTGAAAAATTCATCTGTCAACTCAATGCATTTGAGATCTTTTGAACCTTGTGAATAGGTCAAGATGATGCCATTGAGTCCTTGAATCCATGCTTGAACCCAATTTTCCATTGGCTAGGTTAAAAAAAATCAGAAATTGCCCTTGTGCAGTCAAAACCCTAAAAATGACCATTTTGCCCTTTTGATGATCTGATCAAATTTCTTGAGGAGTTGTGGTCCAAACTTGATCAAATGGTTCATATGAGCCTATAATGTTGACGTGTATAAAAAATTATGAGGTTTGACTGTAAATTGGCCATAATTGACTTTTTCCCCAATACAGTTGATTTTTAGGTCAACTGTCCAATTGATTGGGCAAAAATTTGATTCAAGGCTTGAAACATGGTGGGGGAAATCTTATAAGTCCAACATGAAGTATGAAAGCCACTTTGAGCATTGAAAGTCCAAAAATCCCTGTGAAAACTCAAACCCTAATTTAGGTCATCAGTGCAATGAGATGTCTTGAGCAGAGCAAACCCTAATCCTATCTGGAGTTCAAAGAGTCTTGTAAGGGGAAATCTTGATAAAATGAGAGGGAAAATTTTGGGGTACAACAACTTCCCCTGTTCAATCTTCTTGAACCTGAAGAGTTAGATTGACGAGTTTGCCTTTCGTGACTCAAAGGTAAAAGATGATTGGACACTAGAGTGCCCGTAAATTTGCACTCATCAAAATGTTGAGGGAATGGGCTTAAAGATGCCATTTGGAGATGATAGAATCTTGCTGGAGATGGGCTTAAAGATGCCATCCAGGACTGTTTGTTGAAAATCAAGAGAATAAACACCAGAATGGTATCCGTATCTGGAACGTATCAGAGTTGTATCTGGAGATTGAATTTGTATGAGCAAAGGAATGGCGTCCGTTTCTGGAGCATATCCAAGCATTAACTGTATTTGGTTCTTGAATGAATATCAGAATGACTGCTGTGTCTGGAGTGTATCTGTATTGTATCTGAAGTCTGAATGGGCGACAGAAAAACATCAGTGTATGGAGCATCTCTGGGCTGGGGATAAATTCTGAATGAGTGGGAGGATGGCTACCGTGTCTGGTGCGTATCTGGATTGTATCTAAAGTTGAGACCTATATGAGTAGTAGAATGACTTCCGTGTCTGGAGTGTATCTGTACTGTAACTGGGATCTGAATAAGTGACAGAATGACTTCCGTGTCTGGAGTGTATCTGGACTTAAATTTGATAGTTGAATCTGAATGAGAAATAGAATGGCCTCCGTGTCTAGAGCGTATCTAGTCTGTATCTGATTGATGAAGTATGAATGAGTAGTAGAATGACCTCCGCGTCTGGGGTGTATCTATATTGTATCTGGACAAGAGATCCGAATGAATAGCAGAATGACTTCCATGTCTTGGAGTGTATCCGTACTGTATCTGAAATCTTTGCATAGTTGTTAAATATAGCTTTTAATCTTATCCTGAAATGGGTAAAATGTTAGCTGAAATACAAACTTATGTTGCATGACATGTATGATGCAATAAAATATGTTCTATCAGTGTTTATGATATATGAATGTAATGGATGCGTATGTAAGCTGATTAGCTGTCTTGCTGAGGAAAACATATCCTTGATAGCTAGAGATAATAAAATCTTTGACTGCTGTAGGGGAAAATAAATCCTTGACCAATGTCGGGAATTCCACAACCTTTGATTTCTGAGAATGAGAACTCCTTGGACCACAGTTGGGGATAGAAAATCTTTGGCAACTTGTGGGGATGTTATAATCCTTCATGACTTTCCTGGGGAATAAGGAAAACTCTGACGATCTCTACTGGGGAATTGAAACCTGGGAGGCTTCAACTGGAGAAATGAGAATGAGAATCTTCGATCTGTTGGGAAATAACTCTGTGGGGAGAGTGTTTATTCTGTTGAAGAGTTTTCAAGAGCTTGGGTTGTATGCCAATTGTTGCACCCCAAAATTTTCCCTGTCATATCTCTCAAAACATTTCAAGAAAAATCTCCAAGTGGTTCAAGATTGCTCAAGAGTTGGACAGTCAAATCATCTCCTAAGGCAGTCAACCCCAAATTAGGGTTTTGTGTTGCATCAAGAAACTTGAGTCCAAATGACCTCAAGTTCTCCCCAATGTCCTAATATTCTCTCAAGATCATCCATGCCAAATTTCAAGCCTTGCAGAGGAAGTTTGCTCAGTCAATTGCTCAAAGGGTCCAAAAATCGACTGTGTTAGGGCAAAAGTCAATTGTGACCTACAAACAGTCAAACCTCAAGATTTTTTGTCAAAATTCTCGTTTTGAAAGATATTTCATCATTTTATCAAGGGTTGATCATGATTCATCAAGGATTGCTCAAAATTCATCAAGACTCAAAAGTTGCTAAATTAGGGTTTTGTAGGAAAAGTCAACTCAACTTTGACCAAGCATAACTTTCTCATACTTTATTAGAAATGACCCATCCAAAGTTCATTTTGAAGAGGTTGTAATTTCCTAAAATCCATATTCATACCCCAAGATCAAAAAATAAACTCACAAGAAGTTATGAATTTGGACATTATAGGTCATTTTTGAAAGTCAACAAAAACACCTTTTGTTTCCAAAGCTTATAACTTGAGCATGAAACATCAAAATACGATGATACCAAAAGGGTTGGTTAAAGGAAATCTCAAACTTTCTAAAAAGTCCAAATACACCTCCAAAAGTTCAAAATTGAAGAAGTTATGCATTGTTGAAGTTGGACTTTTTTGCAAAATTACCAAAAGTCAACTATCCCCAAAACTTCAAATTTTGTCAAATGGGCCCATTCTTTTCCACTTGATTTAACCTTGCATAGTTTCCCATGTGTCCTAACTTCAGCCATGAGCCCATATTTCATTTTTATTATTTAATTTTATTTTTAATTGAATTTATTCATTTTAAATCAAATAAAATCATAGAAAATCCAAATAATTAATAACTCTTGATTTTTTGATTTTTTTAGGCTTTGTTTACAGATAGCACCACCATCAAATTCGTATCAAGACTAATCATGTGCAAAAAGATTGAATCAAATCAAATTTGGAAGGTTTAATAATGGAGAATCATCAAATATGGCATTTTTTTCAAATCTTGATCATGGTCTTAAAACACAACATTATGAGGGAGATTCTTTCCATGCTTTCTTGTCTCCTCATTCCCCTCTATAAATCTAGAGCCATACAAGCTTGAAAGGGACGAAAATCCTCTCTAAAAAGCTCTCAAAAAGCTCTTTAAAAAGTTCTCTAAAAGCTATTCAAAAAGCTCTCCAGAAATCAAAGAATTGTTGCAAGTCATATCTCGAGGTTCCGGCCTCTCGCAATTGACATAAAGCCTCAAACCATCCTCTTAAAGTCCTCATGAGTCTTACAAGTTCCAAGAGCAATCCATCACACGCCTATCACGCCCACCGGTTTGGTAAAATTTTAAATTTTGAATCTCTAATTTTAATCACATTTTATGGTATGCTAACGTTTGTTTGAGTTTATATAGAACAGTTATGGATGGTTGAATCATAGGTACCACGCAAGAATCAAAAAACACCATAGTTAGAGCATGAAGCTTTCGAAGATCCGGGCTCAGGAATGCTCTTTACACCTCCCAAAAGTGTTGTTTCAGGCCCATTTCTCACTCTTTATTTTTTTTTTATATTTTCAATTTATTTATTTTTTATTTATTTAATAACCAAATAATTAATCTTCTTTTCATCGAAAAAATCAAAAAAATATTTTATGGCCAATTAAATTTCAGAATTTTATTTTTTATTAATAAATATTAATTAATTTAATTAGGATATTAATGTTAGATAACTTTAAATGATTTTTACAAATATTTAAAGTTAATTAGAAATCAATAGGTTTTTAACACTAATTTAATCATTTTATTTTCTTTCTTAAATTAACAAAACTCCAAAAATATGTCATTTAATATTTTTCATTAATTAATTTATTTAATAATTAATTTAGCATTTAATTTTTAGGACTTAATTTCTTTTCTTAAAAAAAGAATAAATAAAAACAATAAAACATTTTCTTTATCAAATTAAATTCTAACTTTTATTTTTGTTAATAAACATTAATTAATTGATTTAGAGTTTTAATTAGAATAACTTTCACATTTTCGTAAAATAATTAAAATTAACTTAGACATAATTAGGTTTTTATTAACATTGATTAATTTTATTTTCTTTCTTTAAATATCAAATATCCAAAAAATATTTATTTTCATTAATTAATTAATTAATTTATTAATTTAATAATTAATTTAGGATAGTTTCTTTCTTAATTCAAAAATAACAAAAAAATATACTTTCTTTCAAAAAATGGTCAAAACCCTAAACTTGCACCCGATTTAATTTCCGCACGCGATTTATTTTCTTTTATCCAATATTGTATTTGTTCTCGGAATGTAATAGATAATTAGGACCATTTAATTATTTTATCTCTTTATTTATTTTCCGCATTTAAATTTCAAAGGGTTGTTTTTGGCGATGTAAATACCCGACGCCTTGTAATAGTTAGTTAAATTTCCGCAATTTAATTTCCGCAACTTATATAACTGTTAGATGATTGATAATAGGTATGCATGACAAGATTGAATGTTTAACCTAAAATCAACATAGATAACCATTGACATGTACAAAGACAAAATAACTGAAAACAACACACTCGCACATGCGCGCTCTTAGGGTACACCCTACTTGGTTGCCTTCGTAACGTGGTCATTGAGTATAGCTCACTTTAGAGGTCGCCCTCTTGTCCAAAGATCATAGTTGCCTCGGATAAAATGATCTAAGACATTAGGGTTACCGCTAAGGCATCCTAACATTGCTTTAGTGGCCGCACGTGCCTAAAATCGAATTGACCCTTAAACTCCAACGACGGTGCTACCCACTCATCAATAGTAGGATAGCATTGTCTAAAGGAAGATAGTATAGAACAATTCTTTTTTCGAGTAGGTAGATGGTTCTTAAGTACTTGATCTTTCAAAAACAAAATCTTTTTCACACTTACACCTTTCAAACAAAAACTTCTTCAAACCCACAAACACAAAGAAATGCAATTTTGAAAACAATTGAGCAAGTACCTAAGAGGCCGTGGATAACGACAGATAGAAAGGGTGCTAACACCTTCCCTTTCTATAATCTACCCCCCGAACCCGAGAAATATCTCGAAAAAGGAATTTTTCTGTGCTTTTTTCCTTTCCTTGTTGGATAAAATAAAAGACAGTGGCGACTCTTGCTTACCGCGACATTTTGCGAAAACAAACACAAAACGCAAACCAGCATTCCAAAAACAGTCAGTTCTTTCCCACCGTATCACAGAACTGGCGACTCTACTAGGGAAGCTTATAAGTGGGGTGTACCTTAGGATCAGTTCATTGTGTTTTCAATTGTTTGCTTTGTATGCTTTATATTTGTGGGCTTGAATCGGAGTTACTATAGATCCTAACCCGGATCTGGGGGATACCCTTTAGGTAAGTAGCAATAAACTATGAGGGAACTGTACGGCATAGACCGATACGGTTGAAGCAGTAGCTACGTTGGTGTGGCACTTTAGTTTGTACCGATATCCCTTGTGGCACAATGAGGAGAATATGGGTCTTCTAAGGGGTCATTAAGCACCAACTGACCTTAGAACCTATAATTGACCAACTTGGCCATAGAACAGTAGCATTATGCTACACTCATTGAGACTAAAATCTCGCGATGATTCCGGCCGCAAGAAAAGGTTGTTAAACTGGAATTATGACCGATCGAGGGTAGTCAGTGATATTGAGATCCTCTAGAACCCGGTTACTATTTTTAGGACAGGTTTGAACCAACTAAACTGAAAGAGGGTAATACCTAAACTCCATGCAAGCCTAAACTTAAGGTTGTTTGTGTGACTTGTGTGCCTTTCGAACTTGAACTACTTGCACTTTCTTGTTATCTGACAACATGAGTTCCTTGCAGGTTTTGTTTACAGTCCTTATCCAATAATTTGGATTTATTGCAGGGTTTACTTACATCACTTCACACTTTTTCTAAAACGCATAGCATACACATCATAACATCATGCCTTAACATTTCCTTAACCATTTCAAGGATCTCGAGGGTTTGCGATGCAGGTTATGGTAAATCAAATATCTAGCAAGGGGCAAATGGGTTTTATTTTCCTCTAGCCAAGGTTGTATTGAAATCAAAACACGATAACTTGAGTCAGGGGCTATGACCCACTCGATATGGTGAGCTTGACTCTTGAAGAAGGACTCTTAACAACATGAAGTTTCTTCAATCAAAGCTGCAAAATTCAAATTCTAACAAGTTTCTTGTTTACCCCGCGGGATCATTGAAAACATTGCATACATACATATCATTGCATAACAGGTCTCCCAGTACAGGTCTCTCATGTTCTCGCTGTTTAAATCAGCAATGGCTTTCCAACCAGACAACCAAGATCTTCAAACTCGAGAAGCTCAGTTCAAGGACGTATTCCTAAACCTATCCAAGGGGCAGGAAGAGTTGAAAACACTCCTCGTTGGGAACTTGGTCAAGAAAAGTCCTGAAGACAATAAGGACGAACGGCTGGAACAACTGCAAGCTGAGTTCAGTGCCATAAAAACCCAGATGCTGGGGCAGATGGCTCTTATCCAAGGCTTAGCTCGGGAACAAGAAGAGTTGAGAACCATTACCAACCAGCTTCATCAAGACAGATACAACAACATGAAGCCAACAGTCAAGGCCGGGGACCAAGTCATTAATCAACTTCCGAGAAGTCAAAGGTTTGGTTTGATGAAGAATAGACCTCTCCAAGTTGCTACTACCTCAAGGGTCCAACAACAACCTTGCCATAAACAACGGGTAGATCGGAGTAAGCCAAATATGCCCAAGCGGCAATTTACCAAGCTCAACATGTCATTGTCTCAGGCTTTACAACACCTGTTGAGATTGAATCTGGTGACGTTGGTAGGACCTCATCTGAATCCTAAGACTTCTTCACCCAACTACAATCCTGATGCAAGGTGTGCATACCATTCTAACATCCCGGGGCATGACACTGACGACTGTTGGAAGTTGAAGTACAAAATTTAAAACCTGATTGATGAAGGAGCATTGGAATTCGCACAAGATGGTCAGGCTAAGTTCTTCTACCATCCCTCCATGGTTCACCATTTGAAGTGACAAGTACTGAGACGAGAAGACTTTTGTTCATTAGAATTTTCAATTTGTAATTTTCTTTTGATTGTTCGAACATTTATTCTTGTCAAGCTTTATTACTTTATCAATACATTGCATATGTCTATTTTGAATCAATCCATTTGTATTCACTATATTTAAATTGCTTTCATTTTTTGTGATGATCAACTCTCGAAAAAAAAATTCTAAGCCTTTAGAGGGAGGATGACAAAAATGATATCAAAATCTCTACAATATGCTTTTGAACAGACCCCGCTGACGAGGTACAAGCATTGTTTCAAATCCTAAACAGTGGAGTTATAAGGAAGATAATCCCTAGTCAACCCCTTTGAGCCAAAGAAGTTGGAGTTTTTCTTTTCACAAATAAAACCCTTAATTATAACCTGGGGCAGGGTAGTTTTCTCAGTTCATCCAGGTGCACAATGAATGGCATCAAAGAAGTCCTTCCGAAACAAAAGATGGTGTTGGTTCCGTATAATCGTAAGGATAGGCAATCATTATCTCTCAAAATAAAAGCCCAATATGTCAAAACCTGTGAAGGAGACTTAAGAAAAACTGGGGCATCCCGCTGACTGTAATCACAAAAAGAAATAGTTCATGCAAAAAAAAGGGATAATAAAAACCAAAAGGAAAGAGATCCTGCAAACTCTCAACAAAATGACTGCCTATTCAAAAATAAACTGTCATTATCCGAACCATCACTAGTATATCAAAGCAAAGACTCAAACAAGATCTAATGCACGATTAGCTGAGTTTAGGATCGAAGAACATCACGAAGAACGAGTAGGTACAAATAAAATTTGAGCCTTTATCCTTTGTTTCTTAAACTGTGAACTAGGCCACGTTATAACCCTTAAAAGTCCTAGCTGAAGCATGGGTTAGTTCGAAAGCATATTGTTACAAAATGTATCCTGACTCCTGTAGGGCTTGCTGTAAATCCTGAGTTGACGTCACATTTTACAAAATTTTCCTATCTTACTGAAAAAATGCATTTTTCAAAAACTTCAAGACAGACATAAGCTTTGCATTCTTAAAATAACATTGTTTGCATATGACTATTTGTTCAAATAGTAGAGAAGTTCGCACGAAGAATATCTAGTGAACAAAAACCTTCTCAATAAAAAGGATCACCTCAAGTGGAAAAACACTTCCAATCAAGGGGCACAGCATGATCATTGTCCATCATCTGGGGCAGTCAAGTCAAGATTCAAGGAATCTCTCAAAATGCCAAATAGCCAGGGGAAAATCTCCATTTGAATCAATTGGGGCATTGGACATGAATTCCAGCAACGAATCTTGCATGATCAAACGAAGATCTTCTGGTAGTATAGAAACACAACACTACCGACAGTGACACCTCCCTACACTCTGAGAGCGTGGACATAGTAAAAAAAAAGTACTACGCATAATGAAAGACCCGCTAGGTTGACTGGCCTATGTAAAAATAAGGGCTTCCCGGCGAACCAAAAGGGTTCGGGAAAAAATAAGGGATGAAAATGAAAAATTGTACACCCGGCAAGTAGAAAACCTGAAAAGGCGGCTTGGGAAAAAAAGGGTATCCCGGTGGACTGAAAACCCGAAAGGGAGGTCCAGGAAAAAATTAGGGATCAAAGCGTATGACTATGTCTCGTCATCTCGTCACTGGCCTACCAGAAGAAGACTTGTCATTTTGACCAAAAGATACCAAGCACCTCATAAGTAGGGATAATACTCGATCCACAGGGCCTCCGCAGGCACCTTCTCCCGCAGAAACAGGGGAAAAAAAGTCTCGATGTAAAGCCATCGTCATGTCCTTAGCATGCGTCCCAGTAACATTCACTCCCCGCAGAGTAAAAGAAAAAGACAATAATGATAGCTCTCCCCAGCTGAGACTTGCAACTGTGAATGAATGAATCGGTAATATTCTTCCCCAAGCAGATTTTATCTACCATCAACACTGAAAAGGCTTGAATCCCCGACAGTCTTAATATTCCCCAACAAAATATAAGAATGCTCCCCGGCAGGGTACAAGATATCCCCAGTGGAGTTAAAATTCTCCCAGCGCAGTCTGAAAAAGCTTCCCCAACGGAGTTGAAGCATCATCCCCAGTAGACTCTGGAAGTTTATCCCTCGCAGAGTACAAAATAAATCTCCCCAGCCGAGTTCAAAGGATCATTCCCAGCAGAATTCAGAGGATTATCCCCACAAAAGTCTAAAAAGTTATCCCCAGTAACGTCTCCACTGAGAGATCGTCTCCAGCGGAAGTTCTTCCCTTTCACAAACAGGAATTCAATCCTCAACAGATTCAGCATCACCAGCAACGATAATTCATCCCGACGGAATTTATCAGGGGAATCCTCAGTAGAGCATCTCTTCCCCACAGAGTAATCTCCTCATAAGTATATTCCCCAACGGAGTCATCCTCTTCTGCAGGCTTATTCTCTTTGTTCGCCATCCCCAGCAGAAGCGAAGAATTCAACTCTTGTTTCCAGCAGCTGTCCGGGATTTATTTTCCCCAGGTAAAACATTACACTTCCATACATCATGATACATGCATATGTGCATCATACCACACAATCTCATTTATGTTGAGAGCATCAGTGCTTGATATATATCATGCATTTCATACATCATGACATTGCATATGACTGACTCTTTACCGTTTCAGGGAAAGACGAATCAGTAAACACCGCTGACTACTCATATGACCTAGTAGTCCCATCAAAAGAAAAACTACATCTATGGAAGACTTTTGTCTGGTTCAGTTAAATCGATCCTAAGATTTTTCTGATTCTTATCCAGTCAAAGTTAATCCAAGACCTTCTCTGGTTCAGTCAGATCGATGTTAAGATATCCCTGATTCGTATTCCAGTTGAAGATATTCCAAGACTTTTGTCTGGTTCAGTTAAATCGATCTTAAGATTTTTCTGATTCTTATCCAGTCAAAGTTAATCCAAGACCTTCTCTGGTTCAGTCAGATCGGCGCTAAGATCTCCCTGATTCGTATTCCAGTTGAAGATATTCCAAGACTTTTTTCTGGTTCAGTTAAATCGATCATAAGATTTTTCTGATTCTTATTCCAGTCAAAGTTAATCCAAGACCTCCTCTGGTTCAGTCAGATCGACGCTAAGATCTCCCTGATTCGTATTCCAGTTGAAGATATTCCAAGACTTTTGTCTGGTTCATTTAAATCGATCCTAAGATCTCCCTGATTCGTATTCCAGTCAAAGTTAATCCAAGACTTTTGTCTGGTTCACTTAAATCGATCCTAAGATTTTTCTGATTCTTATCTAGTCAAAGTTAATCCAAGACCTTCTCTGGTTCATTCAGATCGACCCTAAGATCTCCCTGATTCGTATTCCAGTTAAAGATATTCCAAGACTTTTGTATGGTTCAGCTAAATCGATCCTAAGATTTTTCTGATTCTTATCCAGTCAAAGTTAATCCAAGACCTTCTCTGGTTCAGTCAGATCAACGCTAAGATCTCTCTGATTCGTATTCCAGTTAAAGATATTCCAAGACTTTTGTCTGGTTCAGTTAAATCGATCCTAAGATTTTTCTTATTCTTATCCAGTCAAAGTTAATCTAAGACCTTCAATGGTTCAGTCAGATCGATGCTAAGATCTCCCTGATTCGTATTCCAGTTGAAGATATTCCAAGACTTTTGTCTGGTTCAGTTAAATCGATCCTAAGATTTTTCTGATTCTTATCCAGTCAAAGTTAATCCAAGACCTTCTCTGGTTCAGTCAGATCGACGCTAAGATCTCCCTGATTCGTATTCCAGTTGAAGATATTCCAAGACTTTTGTCTGGTTCAGTTAAATCGATCCTAAGATTTTTCTGATTCTTATCCAGTCAAAGTTAATCTAAGACCTTCTCTGGTTCAGTCAGATCGATGCTAAGATCTCCCTGATTCGTATTCCAATTGAAGATATTCCAAGACTTTTGTCTGGTTTAGTTAAATCGATCCTAAGACTTTTCTGATTCTTATCCAGTCAAAGTTAATCCAAGACCTTCTCTGGTTCAGTCAGATCGACGCTAAGATCTCCCTGATTCGTATTCCAGTTGAAGATATTTCAAGACTTTTATCTGGTTCAATTAAATCGATCCTAAGATTTTTCTGATTCTTATCCAGTCAAAGTTAATCCATGACCTTCTCTGGTTCAGTCAGATCGATGCTAAGATCTCCCTGATTCGTATTCCAGTTGAAGATATTCCAAGACTTTTGTCTGGTTCAGTTAAATCGATCCTAAGATTTTTCTTATTCTTATCCAGTCAAAGTTAATCCAAGATTTTTGTCTGGTTCAGTTAAATCGATCCTAAGATTTTTCTAATTCTTATCCAGTCAAAGTTAATCCAAGACCTTCTCTGGTTCAGTCAGATCGACGCTAAGATCTCCATGATTCGTATTCCAGTTGAAGATATTCCAAGACTTTTGTCTGGTTTAGTTAAATCGATCGTAAGATTTTTCTGATTCTTATCCAGTCAAAGTTAATCTAAGACCTTCTCTGGTTCAGTCAGATCGATGCTAAGATATCCCTGATTCGTATTCCAGTTGGAGATATTCCAAGACTTTTATCTGGTTCAGTTAAATCGATCCTAAGATTTTTATGATTCTTATCCAGTCAAAGTTAATCCAAGACCTTCTCTGGTTCAGTCAGATCGACACTAAGATCTCCCTGATTCGTATTCCAGTTGAAGATATTCTAAGACTTTTGTCTGGTTCAGTTAAATCGATCCTAATATTTTTCTGATTCTTATTCCAGTCAAAGTTAATCTAAGACCTTCTCTTGTTTAGTCAGATCGACGCTAAGATCTCCCTGATTCGTATTCCAGTTGAAGATATTCCAAGACTTTTGTCTGGTTCAGTTAAATCGATCCTAAGATCTCCCTGATTCGTATTCCAGTCAAAGTTAATCCAAGACTTTTGTCTGGTTCAGTTAAATCGATCCTAAGATTTTTCTGATTCTTATCTAGTCAAAGTTAATCCAAGACCTTCTCTGGTTCATTCAGATCGACCCTAAGATCTCCCTGATTCGTTTTTTCCAGTTGAAGATATTCCAAGACTTTTGTATGGTTCAGTTAAATCGATCCTAAGATTTTTCTGATTCTTATCCAGTCAATGTTAATCCAAGACCTTCTCTGGTTCAGTCAGATCGACGCTAAGATCTCCCTAATTCGTATTCCAGTTAAAGATATTCCAAGACTTTTGTCTGGTTCAGTTAAATCGATCCTAAGATTTTTCATATTCTTATCCAGTCAAAGTTAATCCAAGACCTTCTATGGTTCAGTCAGATCGACGCTAAGATCTCCCTGATTCGTATTCCAGTTGAAGATATTCCAAGACTTTTATCTGGTTCAGTTAAATCAATCCTAAGATTTTTCTGATTCTTATCCAGTCAAAGTTAATGCAAGACCTTCTCTGGTTCAGTTAGATCGATGCTAATATCTCCCTGATTCGTATTCCAGTTGAAGATATTCCAAGACTTTTGTCTGGTTCAGTTAAATCGATCCTAAGATTTTTCTGATTCTTATCCAGTCAAAGTTAATCCAAGACCTTCTCTAGTTCAGTCAGATCGACGCTAAGATCTACCTGATTCGTATTCCAGTTGAAGATATTCCAAGACTTTTGTTTGGTTCAGTTAAATCGATCCTAACATTTTTCTGATTCTTATCCAGTCAAAGTTAATCCAAGACCTTCTCTGGTTCAGTCAGATCAACGCTAAGATCTCCCTGATTCGTATTCCAATTGAAGATATTTCAAGACTTTTATCTGGTTCAGTTAAATCGATCCTAAGATTTTTCTGATTCTTATCCAGTCAAAGTTAATCCAAGACCTTCTCTGGTTCAGTCAGATCGACGCTAAGATCTCCCTGATTCGTATTCCAGTTGAAGATATTCCAAGACTTTTGTCTGGTTCAATTAAATCGATTCTAAGATTTTTCTAATTCTTATCCAGTCAAAGTTAATCCAAGACCTTCTCTGGTTCAGTCAGATCAACGCTAAGATCTCTCTGATTCGTATTCCAGTTGAAGATATTCCAAGACTTTTGTCTGGTTCAGTTAAATCGATCCTAAGATTTTTTGTGATTCTTATCCAGTCAAAGTTAATCCAAGACCTTCTCTGGTTCAGTCCGATCGATGCTAAGATCTCCCTGATTCGTATTCCAGTTGAAGATATTCTAAGACCTTTGTCTGGTTCAGCTAAATCGATTCGAAGATTTTTCTGATTCATATCAAGCCAAAGTTAATCCAAGATCTTCTCTGGTTCAGTTAGATCGACGCTAAGATCTCCCTGATTCCTATTCCAGTCAAAGCCCATACCACCTATCAACATTCTCCAGATGGCATATGTAAGCCCATTCCCGATATCACAAGGCTGATACCACTTCATGCGAGTGCAAATTTCTGGGCACTCTAGTGTTCAATCATCTTCCACCTTCGGATCCCGAAAAGCACGAAAGCCAATCTACATCTTCAGGTTTAAGAAAATTAAACAGGGGCAGCTATTGCACCCCAAAATTTTCCCTCTCATATCTCTCAAAACATTTCAAGAAAAATCTCCAAGTGGTTCAAGATTGCTCAAGAGTTGGACAGTTAAATCATCTCCTAAGGCAGTGAAACCCAAATTAGGGTTTTGTGTTGCATCAAGATCCTTGAGTCCAAGTGACCTAAAGTGCTCCCCAATGTCCTAATATGCTCTAAAGACCATCCGTGCCAAATTTCAAGCCTTGTAGTGGAAGTTTGCTCAGTCAATTGCTCAAAGGGTCCAAAAATCGACTGTGTTAGGGCAAAAGTCAACTGTGACCTACAAACAGTCAAACCTCAAGATGTTTTGTCAACATTCTCATTTTGAAGGATATTTCATCATTTGATCAAGGGTTGATCATGATTCATCAAGGATTGCTCAAAATTCATCAAGACTCAAAAGTTGCTAAATTAGGGTTTTGCAGGAAAAGTCAACTCAACTTTGACCAAGCATTACTTTCTCATACTTTATGAGAAATGACCCATCAAAATATCATTTTAAAGAGGATGCAATTTCCAGCAATCCATATTCATACCCCAAGATCAAAAAATGCACTCACAAGAAGTTATGAATTTGGACATTATAGGTCATTTTTGAAAGTCAACAAAAACACCTTTTTTGCAAAATCTTATAACTTGAGCATGGAATAAAAATGAGATGATACCAAAAGGTTTGGTTAGAGGACATCTCAAGATTTCTAAAAAGTCCAAATACACATCCAAAAGTTCAAAATTAAAGAAGTTATGCATTGTCGAAATTGGACTTTTTTGCAAAATTACTAAAAGTCAACTATCCCCAAAACTTCAAATTTTGTCAAATGGGCCCATTCTTTTCCACTTGATTTGAGCTTGCATAGTTTCCCACGTGTCCTAGCTTCAGCCATGAGCCCATATTTCATTTTTATTATTTAATTTGATTTTTAATTGAATTTATTCATTTTAAATCAAATAAAATTATAGAAAATCCAAATAATTAATAACTCTTGATTTTTTGATTGTTTTAGGCTTTGTTTACAGCTAGCACCACCATCAAATTCGTATCAAGACTAATCATGTGGAAAAAGATTGAATCAAATCAAATTTGGAAGGTTTAATAATGGAGAATCATCAAATATGGCATTTTTTTCAATCTTGATCATGGTCTTAAAACACAACATTATGAGGGAGATTCTTTCCGTACTTTCTTGTCTCCTCATTCCCCTCTATAAATATAGAGCCATACAATCTTGAAAGGGACGAAAATCCTCTCTAAAAATCTCTCAAAAAGCTCTTCAAAAAGTTCTCTAAAAGCTCTTCAAAAAGCTCTCCAGAAATCAAAGAATTGGTGCAAGTCATATCTCGAGGTTCCGGTCTCTCGCAATTGACATCAAGCCTCAAACCATCCTCTTGAAGTCCTCATGAGTCTTACAAGTTCCAAGAGCAATCCATCACACGCCTAGCACGCCCACCAGTTTGGTAAAATTTTAAATTTCGAATCTCTAATTTTAATCACATTTTATGGTATGCTAACGTTTGTTTGAGTTTATATAGAACAGTTATGGATGGTTGAATCATAGGTACCACGCAAGAATAAAAAAACACCATAGTTAGAGCATGAAGCTTTCGAAGATCCGGGCTCAAGAATGCTCTTTACACCTCCCAAAAGTGTTGTTTCAGGCCCATTTCTCACTCTTTATTTTTTTTTTTTTATATTTTCAATTTATTTATTTCTTATTCATTTTACTAACCAAATAATTAATCTTCTTTTCATCGAAAAAATCACAAAAATATTTTATGTCCAATTAAATTTCAGAATTTTATTTTTTATTAATAAATATTAATTAATTTAATTAGGATATTAATGTTAGATAACTTTAAATGATTTTTACAAATATTTAAAATTAATTAGAAATCAATAGGTTTTTAACACTAATTTAATCATTTTATTTTCTTTCCTAAATTAACAAAACTCCAAAAATATGTCATTTAATATTTTTCATTAATTAATTTATTTAATAATTAATTTAGCATTTAATTTTTAGGACTTAATTTCTTTTCTTAAAAAAAAAGAATAAATAAAAACAACAAAACATTTTCTTTATCAAATTAAATTCTAACTTTTATTTTTGTTAATAAACATTAATTAATTGATTTAGAATTTTAATTAGAATAACTTTCACATTTTCGTAAAATAATTAAAATTAACTTAGACATAATTAGGTTTTTATTAACATTGATTAATTTTATTTTCTTTCTTTAAATATCAAAAATCCAAAAAATATTTATTCTCATTAATTAATTAATTTATTTATTAATTTAATAATTAATTTAGGATGGTTTCTTTCTTAATTAAAAAATAACAAAAAAAATACTTTCTTTCAAAAAAGGGTCAAAACCCTAAACTTGCACCCGATTTAATTTCCGCACGCGATTTATTTTCTTTTATCCAATATTGTATTTGTTCCCGGAATGTAATAGATAATTAGGACCATTTAATTATTTTATCGCTTTATTTATTTTCGGCATTTAAATTTCAAAGGGTTGTTTTTGGCGATGTAAATACCCGACGCCTTGTAATAGTTAGTTAAATTTCCGCAATTTAATTTCCGCAACTTATATAACTGTTAGATGATTGATAATAGGTATGCATGACAAGATTGAATGTTTAACCTAAAATCAACATAGATAACCATTGACATGTACAAAGACAAAATAACTGAAAACAACACACTCGCACATGCGCGCTCTTAGGGTACACCCTACTTGGTTGCCTTCGTAACGTGGTCATTGAGTATAGCTCACTTTAGAGGTCGCCCTCTTGTCCAAAGATCATAGTTGCCTCGAAACGGTTGCCTCGGATAAAATGATCTAAGACATTAGGGTTACCGCTAAGGCATCCTAACATTGCTTTAGTGACCGCACGTCCCTAAAATCGAATTGACCCTTAAACTCCAACGACGGTGCTACCCACTCATCAATAGTAGGATAGCATTGTCTAAAGGAAGATAGTATAGAACGATTCTTTTTTCGAGTAGGTAGATGGTTCTTAAGTACTTGCTCTTTCAAAAAAAAAATCTTTTTCACACTTACACCTTTCAAACAAAAACTTCTTCAAACCCACAAACACAAAGAAAAGCAATTTTGAAAACAATTGAGCAAGTACCAAAGAGCCCGTGGATAACCACGGATAGAAAGGGTGCTAACACCTTCCCTTTCTATAATCTACCCCCCGAACCCGAGAAATATCTCGAAAAAGGAATTTTTTTGTGCTTTTTTCCTTTCCTTGTTGGATAAAATAAAAGACGATGGCGACTCTTGCTTACCGCGACATTTTGCAAAAAAAAACGCAAAACGCAAACCAGCATTCCAAAAACAGTCAGTTCCTTCCCACTGTATCACACCAATCTACTGAGGAATTATCCGAAGCTGTTGTCCGGTGTCTAAGATAACTTGCAGGGGAACTTTCTGGCTTTAAGACAAATCCTTCGGGAATTGGAGAAAACTGGATGGTCTTCCACCAAGGTTTAAGGGTTGAAGTTTTAGACTCCGTTGGGGAAGAAAGTTTCATCTTCACTGAGGGTCTGTAGTTCAAAGTTTTGCTCCGTTGGGGATTGGGAGTTTGGAAACTTAGATCTGATAGGGATTTTGAAACTTAACTCCGCTGGGGATATGTATTTCAAGGCTTTAGCTCTACTGGGGATTTTTCCTGGAATAGCCTAAAGACTTTTTCCCATACTTTCAATCTCTCAGTAATTATTCTTTCTCATTTTCGTTTTATTTGTAAACAGTGATTATATTTAAATGCATATGCTTATTTAATAAATCATTGGACATTTTCAAATAAAACACAAGCGTAAAGAAAAATAAATGGAAAATAGTTTTCTGCACTTTGAAGTATCTTTGTAAGTATTTTGTACAAAGGAGACAGACATCCTAGTAAGAGAATGTTGTCATAAAATTGAGAAGAATTTATACAAAGAAAGATGGCTATGTGTAACAATTCCATGGGGTTCCCATTCTGCTATAGCCTTCATAACTTTGAGTATCTTGTCCATTCGTTGCTTCATCCGCAAATGATTGGATTGATCAGAAGCTTGGAGCTTGTCCGCGAAGAGATTTTCCTTAAAGTGATCTGACGAGACATAGTCATACGCTTTAATTCCCTAACTTTTGCCTAGATGGACCTTTCGGGTTTTCGATCCACCGGGAAACCCCTTTTTTCCCAAGTTGCCCTTTCGGGTTTTCAACTTGTCGGGTGTACAGATTTTTTGTTTATCCCTAATTTTTGCCTGAACCGCCCTTTCGGGTTTTCGATTCACCAGGATGCCTATTTTTTACCCAAGTCGTCCTTTCGGGTTTTCAACTTGTCGGGTCGTTTATGCGTAATATCTTTTGACTATGTCTGTGTTCACAGGGTGCGGCAGGTCATCGCCGTCCATGGTGGTCAGGATCATTGCCCCACCAGAAAAGATGTTTTTGATCATAAATGGTTCTTCGTAAGTAGGAGTCCATTTGCCCCTGGGATCACTTTGCGGCAAGATGATCCGCTTGACTACAAGGTCCCCGACTTGATATACTTTTCTCTTGACTATCTTGTTGAAGGCCTTGATCATACGTTTTTGATACGCCTGACCATGGCAAACAACAATAAGTCACTTTTCGTCAATCAAGTTAAATTGATCAAGTCGGGTGTGAATCCAATCGTCTTCACTCAAACCAGCATCCTTCATGATTCTCAAGGAGGGAATCTGAACCTCGATAGGTAAAACAGCTTCCATGCTGTATACCAAAGAAAAGAGTGTTGCCCCAGTTGAAGTGCGCACCGTGGTACGGTACACATGCAGAGAAAACGGTAACATCTCATGCCAGTCCTTGTAGGTGACTGTCATCTTTTGAATGATCTTCTTGATATTTTTGTTCGCGGCTTCGACAACACAATTCATCTTAGGCCGATAGGGAGATGAATTGTGATGTTGAATCTTGAACTGTTCGCATAGAGCGGTGATCATAGTATTGTTCAAATTTGTACCGTTGTCAGTGATGATCTTGTCGGGGATACCATACCGGCATATGAGGTTCTGCTTGATGAAGCGGGCAACCACATTCTTTGTAACAGAGGCGAAGGAAGCTGCTTCGACCCACTTGGTAAAGTAATCAATGGCCACCAGGATGAAACGGTGTCCATTGGATGTTGTAGGCTTGATCTCTCCAATCATGTCGATTCCCCACATCGCGAATGGCCAAGGAGCTGTTAAGACATTGAGAGGAACTAGAGGAATATGTACCTTATCAGCATAGATTTGGCATTTGTGATAAGTACGGGAATGTTGATGACAATCAGCTTCCATGGTAGACCAGTAGTAGCCTGCCCGTAGAATCTTCTTACCCATCATATGACCGCTTGAGTGGGTGCCAAAGGTGCCATTATGTAGTTCAGCCATGATCTGCTCAGCTTCAATCTTTTCCACACAACGGAGTAGGACATAATCAAGATTGCGCTTGTATAGGATACCATTGCTCAGAAAGAACTTGGCCGCGAACCTCCTTAAGAACTTTTTGTTGTTGACTGAAGCTCCTTCAGGGTATTCTTGTGCTTTGAGATACCTTTTGACATCATGAAACCAAGGTCGGTCCACTACTTCTTCGGTATTAATCTCATGACAATGTGCAGGTTCGTCCATCCGTTCAACGGTGATTTGGGGAGCCTTATTATCCCAATTAAGTTTAAACATGGATGACATTGTAGCTAGAGCATCTGCTAGCTGATTCTCTTCTCGCGGGAAGTGCTCGAAGGTAATCTGCTCGAAATGTGGTAACAATGTTAGGACATGTTCTTTGTAAGGGATGAGGTTAAGGTGTTTAGTATCCCATTCTCCTTTGATTTGACTGATAACCAAAGCTGAGTCCCCAAATACAATCAAAGATTTGATTCCCAAGTCAATAGCATCCTTGAGACCAAAGATACAAGCTTCATACTCGGCCATGTTGTTGGTGCAGCTGAAGCAGAGTCTAGCAGTGAAAGGCGTATGGAAACCTTTTCGAGAGATAAGTACAACACCAATACTGTTTCCAAATGCGTTGGAGGCACCATCAAAGTACATGGTCCATCGGGATCCTTGTTCAGGTACGTCATACGGTGGGTTTTCTTCAATGTTGCTCAAAGTCATGATATCCTCGTCGGGGAAGTCAAACCTCATGGATTGGTAATCTTCGACAGCTTGATGGGCCAGATGATCGGCTAGCACACTCCCTTTTATGGCTTTTTAGGTCATGTACTGTATATCATATTCGGTGAGGATCATCTGCCATCTAGCGATTCTTCTGGATAAAGCAGGCTTCTCGAAGATATACTTGATCAGATCCATCTTAGAGATCAATAAAGTGGTATGTGTCAACATATACTGCCTTAGCCGGCGAGCAGCCCATACCAAAGCGCAACAAGTTTTCTCGAGCAGTGAGTAGCGAGTCTCACAGTCGGTAAACTTTTTTCTAAGGTAATAAATGTCATGCTCTTTTCGGCCAGACTCGTCATGTTGGCCCAATATGCACCCTATTGAATTCTACAGGACAGTCAGATACATGATTAACAGCCTTCCTTCGACAGGTGGCATAAAGATAGGAGGTTCCAGCAAATACTCCTTGATTTTATCGAAAGCAACTTGGCAGTCATTATTCCATTTAACCACCTGATCTTTCTTCAATAGCTTGAAGATTGGTTCACAGGTAGATGTTAGGTGAGAAATGAACCTTGCAATGTAGTTTAGGCGTCCCAAGAAACCTCTGACCTCCTTCTCAGTACGAGGGGCAGGCATTTCTTGTATAGCTTTGACTTTGGCAGGATCAACCTCGATGCCTTTGTTACTGACGATGAATCCCAAGAGTTTACCGGACCTGACTCCGAAAGTGCACTTGTTAGAGTTCAGTCTGAGCTTGTACTCTTTCAATCTGACAAACAACTTTTGCAGATGGTCGAGGTGTTCTTCTTCTGTCTGTGAACGAGCTATCATATCGTCTACGTAGACTTCAATCTCATGATGTATCATGTCATGAAACAAAGCTACCATGGCGCGCTGATAGGTTGCCCCGGCATTCTTCAGTCCGAATGGCATTACTTTATAGCAGAAGGTACCCCACTACGTAACAAAAGTAGTCTTCTCCATGTCTTCAGGGGCCATTTTGATCTGGTTGTACCCTGAAAATCCATCCATGAAAGAGAATACCTTATGTTGAGCTGTATTGTCAACCAAGATGTCAATGTGCGGTAGTGGAAAGTCTTCTTTAGGGCTAGCCCTATTTAAGTCTCTATAATCCACACACATTCTGACTTTGCCGTCCTTCTTAGGCACGGGGCACAATGTTAGCAACCCATTGTGGATAGGAAGTAACAGCAACAAAGCTAGCATTGAACTGCTTCATCACTTCAGCTTTTATCTTTTCGGACATTTCGGGCCTCATTCGGTGGACTTTCTGTTTGATTGGTGGACAGTCTTCTCTTGTAGGGAGATGGTGAACCACAATATCTGTATCAAGTCCAGGCATGTCTTCCATAGTACCAGGAGAAGATCTCAACATATTCATTCAACAACTGAACTAAACGCTCTTTGACACTTGGCTCTAGGTTGGCACCCAATTTAACCTCTTTTTTGTCTTCCTCTGTTCCCAAGTTGATAGTCTCTAACAATTCCTCGTGAGGTAGAATAACCCTTTCTTCCTGTTGCAAAAGTCTAGCCAATTCTCCAGGCACTTCACAGTCTTCATCACCTTCGTATTCGGCATGATTGACCAGATCTTCAGAGTCACTGAAGGCCATAACAGAATTGTTACCCATGGAATCCGAAGTGGATGGGTACTTGCATTTGTGAGCGTGGGTGTGTGTAAGGGATAGCCACTTTAAACAAATAAAATGTAAAAATAAAGACAATGAACACAAAAGTTTATATATGAAAACGTCCATGATTCATCAAAAATGGCATATGAATATGAAAAATCAAGCCCTTACAAATGGACCTATATGCCTCGGGTAAGGCACAAGGCTAAAAGTATACGAATTGTTCAAGAATTATTACAAACCAACATAAATGTTTGAAAGATAAATTACTGATTGATGAAAGTAATGGGAATAAAGTCCTTTGCCTCCCAATTGCACAAGCCTCCTTCAACGGTAGGGAAAATCCAGTCTTCAAGATTGCTCTCCTCTTCACCATCCTCTAAAGCACTGACTCCATGATGAGTGATCTTTGCTAGTGGTCCTCCAGCCCGGGAGCGACGCACAGCCTTCTGACTAGTAGCAGTGAAACCCAAGCCGAACTTATCAGACTTGAAAGGAAAATCGGGAAGTTGCCCCCAGATTGTACTTCCTCCTTCTTCAATCACAACCTTTGCATCTTTGAGTGACGACATCAGAGGCGGAGGTTGGGTAATCATGGGTACAGAAGGCACTACCGCTATCTCCTGAGCTACCTCTTCAAAATGCTGAAAGGGGTTTTTGATGAATTCACCATCCAATTCCACATAGCGGAAAGAATTAAGATGGCTTATCATGTATTCCTCCTCACCGTGAACTGTCACAATTTTCCCCTGGACAGGGTACTTGAGCTTCTTATGCAAAGTTGAAGTGACGACTCCAGCACGATGAATCCAGGGTCTTCCCAACAAGCAAGAATAGGAGGGTAGGATGTCCATGACATAGAATGTGGAGTGGAAAGTTTCAGTACCCACTTTAATTGGGATGTCCACCTCCCCGTGGACCATCCGCTTAGAACCATCAAAGGCTCTTACAATGATATTGCTGGGCTTTAAGGTCAAACCTTCACAGTCTAATCTGTCCAATGCTTTCTTAGGCAAGACATTTAAAGACGACCCGGTATCAACCAGAACATGAGCAAGAGTAGTCCCTCTGCATTCCACCGAGACATGCAGCGCGTCGTTAAGCTTTCTCCCCTTAGATGTTAGATCGACATCGGAGAATCAAAGACCATTGTCGGCGTTTAGGCTGGCTACACACTCCTGGAACTGGTCCGCGGAGGTTTCTTGAGGCACATGGGCCATCATTAGGAATTTGATTAAGGCTTTGGCATGAGCTTAGGAACAGAGCAATAGGGCCAGCATGGAGATTTTTGAAGGGGTTTGCCCCAGTTGTTCTACGACATCATAGTCGCTTTTCTTAATTATTTTTAAAATCTCCTCCATTTCCTTTTGAGTGGTCTTGGGGATGACCATAGGCTGAGCCCTCATCCTGACGGGCACTTCTTGGATCCCCTTACATTTATCAGTAGTAACAGCAGAGGGTACAACTTCGGGAGTAACAATTTCTTCAATAACTGGACTTCGCATAGATATCTTGACTGGCACAGGAGTAACCTTAGGAGCATTTGAGGGTCCGAAGATTGCCCTTGGAGGAGCAATCTCCGGAGAGAAGATTCTTCCGCTGCGGGTGATCTTACTTGTCCCCGTAGTATTTCCTATGTCAGGAGTCTCTTCATTGAAACTTTCTTCAACTGATTCGATCTGCTTAACACCGTGGTAGAAGATCTCTCCTCCATAATTCCACGGTATTTTCTTGTTGGACTTGTATGGGATAGGCCCCGACATTGTTATCTTCAGAGGTACAAACTTTGGATCGGGTGTAATCTTAACAGGTCTTTTGGAGACCTTGGAAAGATTGTCAGAAATGGTGATTATAGCAACATCATTGATTGGAGTAACAGGAGTAACATGAGTTTTCTTGAAGAAGATTTCTTGATTATCCATTAGGCGTTGGATGCTTAACTTCAATAACGGACAGTCGGATTGCAAGGTCGAACAAAGGTAACAATCTTTTTCACAGCCCGGGAAAATCCCGACATTCAACAGATTCATCTTGATCATTGGTAATGGAGTCATTAAGTCATCAACAACAGCAACATAAAGATCTTCTACAACAGCATGGACATTATGAACATGTTTTGGCATTGGAGCGGATATCACATTAGGTTTTTCAGGTGCGTCAAACTCCACCTCCTTGGCATCTATAAAATCCTGGATCTTATTTTTGAGGGCCCAACAATTATTGGTGTCGTGCCCCACGCTGTCCGAATGATAGGCACACTTTGCATTTGAATGGTAGTAGGGAGAAGAGGTATTTGGGTTCTTCGGTGCCTCTTTCAAGTTTGTAAGGTTTAACTTCAACAGATGAGGGAGAACCTGAGCAGGTGTCATAATGATCCAGGTGAATTACCGTGCAGGCCTTTCCACCCTGGCTTGGTTGGTTCTGGGTTGATTGTTTCGAGGTTGATCGGCTGCGGAATTCTGAATCATTACAGCCCCCACCGCTGGCCGGCGCTCGACTTCTCTTTGACTTCTCTGGGAGTAAACAGCTGAGACTTCTTTCTTGGCTGGAAAAGTTTTCTTGATAGCAGCGGAAGCAGATGCATCCTTTTGAATTTTACCGCTCTTAATGCCAGCTTCGACTCTTTCACCAGTCAGAATTAACTCAGTGAACCCTGCAGATGTGCTCCCGATCAAGTGATTAAAGAATGGACCTTATAGGGTCCCCAAAAACATATCCACAAGCTCTCTCTCAGACAATGGTGGCTGCACCCTTCCATCTAAGTCCCGCCACTTCTGGGCATACTCCTCAAAGCCTTCATTAGAGACCATACCCATACTCTGTAATTGAGTACGAGTAGGTGCTAAATATGCATTATATTGATATTGTCTGTAGAAGAAAGCAGCCAAATCCTCCTAGTTGTGTACATCAGATCTCTCAAGCTGATAGAACCAATCCAATTGCGTCCCCGAAAGACTATCTTGAAAAAAGTGGATCCACAGATCCTTATCAGAAGAATGAGGTTAGATCTTTATGACGTAAGACCGTAGGTGCATCTTCGGACAAGACAAACCATCATATTTAGAAAATGTAGGCACCTTAAATTTAGGGGGAATCACAATCCCAGCAACCAACCCTAGCTCTTCGAAATCAAGCCCAGGCACTCTTTGTACTTCCATGGCTGCCAAAAGCTCTTCCAGATTCTTATACTTATCGTCTGCAGGAGGGTACTACTGCTCAGAGTAATCTTCATCCTCTTCTTCTTCTTCTTCTTCTTCAGCGTCAGACTCGGAGGGTACTGCAGCTCCCTTTCCTTTGCCAACCCCTTCATCAGATGTCGAGAGGAAATTCAGGACCCTTCTAGCTTGGTTCTCAAATCTTCTTCCCATAGTGGCCACACCAACTCTTTTCTTTTTCTTTTTCTCCTTCTCTTTCTATAAATGCCCCATGGGAAAAAATAATACAAAATTCTAATGTAAAAAGACGTTGTGCATCCTCTTTGGTGCTATGTAGGTGTTGAGAGTCTGCTCTTTGTGGAGTCGACAAGTAAGTTCTAAAACCTTCTTCTCACTGGCGTAGAAGTTGGCTTCAAAAGTGTTCTGTTCTTCCTTGAGCTGTATCCAACTCTTTTGCAAATCTTCCAATGATGTTGGCATGTCAGGATGTAGGAGGGTGTATGGAACTTCTCCTTCCATAACAGTCTCTTTGATCATGGGCAGAATGTAGGGATAAGGAATCATAAGACTCTGGGCGCGGGTTCGTACCCACTTGAGGTAAGGCTCAAGGGGGATGGAATTCTTGTGCCCCAGTGTCTTACTGTCCACTTTGTTGGGCATCCTCCAAGCTCGGATAAACCTTTGTCGAAGTCCTTGAGCATTGTTGTCGAAGTCAAAAACCAAGTCCGGAATCAGCATGTCATGAGGGCCATCCCTCCGGGCATACCCAAATTGTCTCAGAGCCAAGAAGGGGTTGTAGGTAATGCCTCCCCTAATGCCAAGTAGTGGGACATTAGGTAATTCCCCACAACGATCAATGATGATGACATTTTCTCTGGACCGAGAACACCATTGAACATTAGAATGTGTAAGAGTCATCAATCGTTGTGACCACCTCAAGCCTTGCTCATTCTTTAAGACTGATTGGGGAAGGTGAGAAATAAACCACCTTGCTAGAAGAGGAGTACAACACATGAGAACACCTCTTTTCCTCATTGTTCGTGTGTGAAATGAGTGTAGGATGTCCCCAAGCAATGTAGGCACAGGATTCCGAGATATGAAAATTTTGACAGCATTCACATCTATAAGATGATCAGGGTTTGGGAACAAGACCAACCCATAGATGAAAAGTGCTACAATCTCCTCAAAAGCTTCCAGACTAGAGAATTCCAGCAGTCTTGTTCCTTCTCAAAGATAAACTTTGCCAAGAAACCCTTGACACCACTTCTGGTTTCCCAATGACCTTTGATGTCAGATGGTTGCAAGTGTAGGGCTTGAGCAACATCTTCAGGCTTCGGTTCTCTTTCCGTACCGTTGTAGGGTAGTTGATGGAGAATAGGAATCCTTAGGAGATGAGAAAATTCCTCCAAAGTAGGCACTAGTTGGTAATTAGGAAATGTAAAGTAATGGTATAGGGGGTCAAAGAACTGGAAGATAACTTTCACCATGTCTTCTTCAATGTTGGAGCTGACCAAGTTGAGAAGTCTACCATGTCTTTCACTGAAGGAAGAATTCTCTGAAATCTTGGAAACAAGCTCCTTGAGTTGAGGAGGAATTATCACAAGGTTGACTTGAATTGTTTTCCTGCGAAGTGAATCCATTACCTAAAAAACAAGAACAAAGATGAAGATCAAAACCCTTGAAATGGTTAGTGGATGCATATGATGCTTTATGATGTTCATGATGTATGCACAAGTATATGTACAAACAAATCACACAAGTTCCTAGTTTCAGGCTTGCATGGGGTTTCATAGGTAAGTACCCTTTTGAAAATAGTTGGCTCAACCTGTCCTATATAAATAGTAACCGGGTTCTAAGGAGTTCAATATCATCGGATTATTTTCTGTGTTCATTGTTTCAGTTTAGCCACTTAACTGGCGACCGAAATATTCCAAGAAAACAACCCTCAATGAGTGTAGTATCGAGTATCTACCAACTTCGGACTGCACCAAAGCCGGTCATCTCACTACCCTTAAAAAAGGCCAAGATGGTCAAGTAAAGGTTCTAAAAGTCCATTAGTGCTTCATGACATCACTCAGCGGCCCCGTATTCTCTTTGATTGACTCAAAGGCTACCGGTACCCACAAATATGTCGCACTAATATATCTATTGCTTCAACCATGTCGGTATACCCCGCACAGTTTCCACAATGTATTGCTATTTACCTATGAATGTTTCCCAAATCCGGGTAGAGGATTTCAAACCCAAACAATAGAACCAAGTGTAAAGCAAACAAGTCAAGCAAGATAAACATGTAAAGGTGATCTAAAACCCTAAGGTAACCCCACTTTTAGATTATTCCCCAGCAGAGTCGCCAATTCTGTGATGCGATGGGAGAACTGACTTGAGGTTTTGCGTTTGTGTTCGCAAATGTTTCGGTTCAGCAAGAGTCGCCATCGACTTTTTATTTTATCCAAAGGAAAGGTCAAAAAGCACAGGAAAGACCTTTGAGATGTTTTCTTGGGTTCAGGGGGTAGATTATGAAAAGGGAAGGTGCAAGCACCCTTTTCATCCATGGTTATCCATGGGCTCTTAGTTACCTGTTTAGATCACTTGCTTTTGCTTTTCAATTGTTTGAAATGGTGCTTTGTGTGTGGTTTTGAAAATGTTTTGAAAAGAGGCCATCGTTATGACAACCTTTGTAATGATTCTTGTTTGAATGTATACAAAGGTGTTTGTCTTTTCAAAAGATGTTTCAATGTTTGAAAGTTTATTTTGGGAAAATGTTTTGAAATTGTGTTGTGAGGTGTGTTTGAAAATAGCAAGGATGTTTTTGTAAGTTTTGATCAAGTAACTAAGAGTTGTCTACCCTATCTACTCAAAGATCTTTCCTACACATTTTTAACCCTTTTACATTGTTGTTTTACCAATGAATTTGGTAAACAATCTTGTATTTGGATGTTAAACGGGATAAGCGTGGGTCATCGCATTGACCATGATAGCAATTGTGCTAAATATCTTTAGCAATTTTTCTGAGGGACTAGACCATTTTTTGTATAGGCAACCAAGATAGCGTCGTCGAGGGACTATGATCTTTTGTTTTGTTTTTGTTTTGCCAAGATGCTCAACATGCATACCATGGCTATTTTAAAGGCAACAAGTGGATTGGAACCCTAGGGGTGCATGTGTGCATTGTGTTGTCATTTTTATGCATTTCGGTCTTGTATTAGGTCTAGCTATTTGTTTTGATTTTGGATATTGCATACAAACCCTAATCTCTATCATGGCATATTTGAAAGCATTAATGCGTAAAAGTAATTTAGGCTATTACAACATTGATATGGGGAGGGGGATACAATTTTGAATAGGGGATTATTTTGCAAGAAATTAAAACCCTAAGTTATTACAACCAAATTTAATTTCTTTGTACAAATGATAAATAAGCAATATTTAAATAGACAATAAAATAAATATGCAATACATTATAAATATGCAAAAATGTTCTTTTATTTATTTTTATGTATGTAAAAATAAAATGTTTAATGTATTAAACATAATAAAATAAAAGATTATTTTTATTAAGGATGGAAACCCTAATTTGTTTTAAGAAAATATATATATATATATATATATATATATATATATATATATATATATATATATATATATATATATATATATATATATATATATATATATATTATGTATTATTTTATGTACAAGAAAATAAATATAAATATATACAAAGATATTAAGAAATAAAACATGTGAAAAAATATTATTTTATATGTATAAATAATAAAAATAAAAATATATAATATTTCTATAATATTTATAAGTTTTTTTTAAAGAAAATAAAGGTATATACTATTTAATAATTATTTTTATGTCTAAAAAATAGTATAAAATAATAAAATAAAATGTGAAAATTTATGAAAATATTTTTGGTAATTTTTTATGTTTAGAACAAATAAAATAAAATCAGAAATGAAAAATAAATAGAAAAATATAAAAATATAAAACAATGGGCCAGGGGGGTGCAATCAGCAAAGAGGGGGTGCCAAAAACAGAAACAAGCCAGCCCAGCCCATTTCCACTTCATCTTCAACCTTTGAACAAAAAAAAAATGCGCGTTTTGATATACAACTCGTATCTTCTGCATCTGTGCTTAAAAACGAAAACTTGCAACATGAAAGTTATAGAGCATGATCATACGATTCTAACCATATAAAAAACTTAATCTAACTCTCAAAGACCAGAGAGAATTTCTCTGGCCCTAATTTCTAACCTAACTTTTTCAGGAAATTCATCAATCAAATTCTCTCAGCACACTTAACTTAAATGAAAACTAAGCATATGTACAGCTTAAGGGCTATGAGTACTACATTTTTTAGTCACAAACCTAAGCCTAATGATTCCTAAATAGAGAGATAGAAAGTTTACAAATACATGTTTCAGATGAACTCGTGTATGGCAATGTGGAGGTTTTCAATGAGGCCTGAGATGTTTGTGAACTTGCCTGAACTTCCTCTGACCTTCCCCAATGCTTTGTTTGCTTTGAGCTTGCTTGAATAAGCCTATAGAAGTCAACCTACACAAGCTGAAATCAGAAATGGTGAAGCTTGCAAATGGAGTTACAGTCAATGGCCAGTGGTTGGGATAGTTAAGATGGGTTGTATGGAATGTATTGGAACTGGTTTGGGACAAAACACACGAGTGGTTTGTGAGATGGAAGTGAAACTGCAGAGAGTGCCCTGTTTTGCAAGTTTTTGGTGTTTTGATGTTCAAGAGTGTTTGAGGGATGGATGGCTCGTGTTTCTGGCTCAAGACAATGTGCAAAACTTGTTTGGAATGGTCACCAAGCTTGGTTATAACAGATTTCAAAGATATGGATCTTTTGCAAGTTTACTTGGTTTTGAAGTAAAAGTGTGAAGTGATACAAGATAGGACTGTACAGGCTATCTCCAAGCATGCATAAGATTGATGTACTTTTTCCTAAGTTTATGGAACTTATTTGCTGCAAAGAGAGAGGTCCAAGGCTCAAGGGAAGCAAGTTGACATAAAGTTGCCTTTATCAAAATGGAAATGCTACCTTTTTGCCATTTTAAGATTAATTCAATGTGTAAACCTCTATTGATCAGAATAAAGCTTTAAAACAATGAGTTTTCATTCAATTTTTGAGTGTGTAAGGGTTTAGAGACCTGTAATCAAGTACAAAGTAAGTTTGGACAGATTTTGCAACTTGTGTCAACATGAAAATGCCATGGATCAAAGTGACTTTTTTCAAAATTCAAATCTTCGATTCTCTCTAACCATAAATGATTTTGGAGAGTTCTTTGACATTTTAGAAATCTTGTAACATGCTCTACAATCCATCTTTGAAATGCATTTTGAGATTCTAAGTGGAACTATGTTAAAAATGGTCATGAAGATAGGTCAAAATTCTGGCCTAAACTAGGGTAAAATTTCACTAAGTTAAAAGTTTCATGGACCCTTGTTCCAAAAATCATAACTTGAGATCCAAGCTACTTTTGGGAAAACTTTGTGAATCAAAGTTGTATACTTTGTGGAGGAATATAACTTTCATGTTAAAAGTTTTGTTTGAATCCAATTGCATCATGGTGAAAATGTTGGGCAAAGTTTGGAAAAAATAAGAAAATTTCATAACTTAGAAAAATTCTAAGTTATGAAATTTTTTCAATGTTAAGCCCTAATTTGCAAAATTAGGTTTCTTGATGAACAAGTTTCATGTTTTGACACATCTTGATGAAAAATGACCCTTGGCACTTGATTTTGACCTAAAAGTCAAAGTTTGACTTTTCAATGTATAGTCAAATTTTGATCAGTTGACTGAAAAATTCATCTGTCAACTCAATGCATTTGAGATCTTTTGAACCTTGTGAATAGGTCAAGATGATGCCATTGAGTCCTTGAATCCATTCTTGAACCCAATTTGCCATTGGCTAGGTTAAAAAATCAGAAATTGCCCTTGTGTAGTCAAAACCCTAAAAATGACCATTTTGCCCTTTTGATGATCTGATCAAATTTCTTGAGGAGTTGTGGTCCAAACTTGATCAAATGGTTCATATGAGCCTATAATGTTGACGTGGATAAAAAATTATGAGGTTTGACTGTAAATTGGCCACAATTGACTTTTTCCCCAATACAACTGATTTTTAGGTCAACTGTCCAATTGACTGGGCAAAAATTTGAATTTCAAGGCTTGAAACTTGGTAGGGGAAATCTTATAAGTACAAAATGAAGTATGAAAGGCACTTTGAGCATTGAAAGTCTAAAAATCCCTGTGCAAACTCAAACCCTAATTTAGGTCATCAGTGCAAGGAGATGTCTTGAGCAGAGCAAACCCTAATCCTGTCTGGAGTTCAAAGAGTCTTGTGAGGGGAAATCTTGATAATATGAGAGGGAAAATTTAGGGGTACAACAGCTGCCCCTGTTTAATCTTCTTGAACCTGAAGAGTTAGATTGGCGAGTTTGCCTTTCGCGACTCGAAGGTAAAAGATGATTGGACACTAGAGTGCCCGTAAATTTGCACTCGTAAAAATGTTGAGGGAATGGGCTTAAAGATGCCATTTGGAGATGATAGAATCTTTCTGGAGATGAGCTTAAAGATGCCATCCAGGATTGTTTGTTGAAAATCAGGAGAATGAACACCAGAATGGTATCCGTATCTGGAACGTATCTGAGTTGTATCTGGAGATTGGATTTGTATAAGCAAAGGAATGGCGTCTGTGCTTGGAGGGTATCCAAGATGTAACTGTATTTGATTATTGAATGAATATCAGAATGATTGTTGTGTCTGGAGTGTATCTGTATTGTATCTGAAGTCTGAATGGGCGACAGAAAAACATCTGTGTATGGAGCATCTCTGGGCTGGGGATAAATTCTGAATGAGTGACAGGATGGCAACCGTGTCTGGTGCGTATCTGGATTGTATCTGAAGTTGAGACCTGTATGAGTAGCAGAATGACTTCCGTGTCTGGAGTGTATCCGTACTGTAACTGGGATCTGAATAAGTGACAGAATGACTTCCGTGTCTGGAGCGTATCTAGTATGTATCTGATTGATGAAGTCTGAATGAGTAGTAGAATGACCTTCGTGTCTGGGGTGTATCTATACTGTATCTGGACAAGAGATCTGAATGAATAGGAGAATGACTTCCATTTCTTGGAGTGTATCCGTACTGTATCTGAAATCTTTGCATAGTTGTTAAAGATAGCTTTTAATCTTATCCTGAAAAGGGTAAAATGTTAGCTGAAACACAAAGTTATGTTGCATGACATGTATAATGCAATAAAATATGTTCTATCAGTGTTTATGATATATGAATGTAATGGATGCGTATGTAAGCTGATTAGCTGTCTTGCTGAGGAAAGCAAATCCTTGATAGCTGGAGATAATGAAATATTTAACTGCTGTCGGGGAAAATAAATCCTTGACCGATGCCGGGAATTCCATAACCTTTGATTGCTGAGAATGAGAACTCCTTGGACCACAGTTGGGGATAGAAAATCTTTGGCAACTTGTAGGGATGTGAGAATCCTTCATGACTTTCCTGGGGAATAAGGAAAACTCTGACGATCTCTACTGGGGAATTGAAACCTGGGAGGCTTCAACTGGAGAAATGAGAATGAGAATCTTCGATCTGCTGGGAAATAACTCTGTGGGGAGAGTGTTTATTCTGTTGAAGAGTTTTCAAGAGTTTGGGTTGTATGCCAATCTACTGAGGAATTATCCGAAGCTGTTGTCCGGTGTCTAAGATAACTTACAGGGGAACTTTCTGGCTTTAAGACAAATCCTTGGGGAATTGGAGAAAACTGGATGGTCTTCCACCGGGGTTTAAGGGTTGAAGTTTTGGACTCCGTTGGGGAAGAAAGTTTCATCTTCATTGAGGGCCTGTAGTTCATAGTTTTGCTCCGCTGGGGATTGGGAGTTTGGAAACTTAGATATGATGGGGATTTTGAAACTTAACTCCGCTGGGGATATGTATTTCAAGGCTTTAGCTCTGCTGGGGATTTTTCCTGGAATAGCCTAAAGACTTTTTCCCATACTTTCAATCTCTCAGTAATTATTCTATCTCATTTTCGTTTTATTTGTAAACAGTGATTATATTCAAATGCATATGCTCATTTAATAAATCATTGGACGTTTTCAAATAAAACACAAGCGTAAAGAAAAATAAATGGCAAATAGTTTTCTGCACTTTGAAGTATCTTTGTAAGTATTTTGTACAAAGGAGACAGACATCCTAGTAAGAGAATGTTGTCATAAAATTGAGAAGAATTTATACAAAGAAAGATGGCTATGTGTAACAATTCCATGGGGTTCCCATTCTGCTATAGCCTTCGTAACTCTGAGTATTTTGTCCATTCGTTGCTTCATCCGCAGATGATTGGATTGATCAGAAGCTTGGAGCTTGTCCGTGAAGAGATTGTCCTTAAAGTGATCCGACGAGACATAGTCATACGCTTTAATTCCCTAACTTTTGCCTAGATGGCCCTTTCGGGTTTTTGATCCACCGGGAAACCCCTTTTTGCCCAAGTTGCCCTTTCGGGTTTTCAACTTGTCGGGTGTACAGATTTTTTGTTTATCCCTAATTTTTGCCTGAACCGCCCTTTCGGGTTTTCGATTCACCGGGATGCCCATTTTTTGCCCAAGTCTCCCTTTCGGGATTTCAACTTGTCGGGTCGTTTATGCGTAGTATCTTTTGACTATGTCTGCGTTCGCAAGGTGCAGCAGGTCATCACCGTCCATGGTGGTCAGGATCATTGCCCCACCAGAAAATATGTTTTTCATCACAAATGGTCCTTCATAAGTAGGAGTCCATTTGCCCCTGGGATCACTTTGCGGCAAGATGATTCGCTTGACTACAAGGTCCCCGACTTGATATACTTGTGTCTTGACTTTCTTGTTGAAGGCCTTGATCACACGTTTTTGATACGCCTGACCATGGCAAACAGCAGTAAGTCGCTTTTCGTCAATCAAGTTAAGTTGATCAAGCCGGGTCTGAATCCAATCGTCTTCACTCAAATCAGCATCCTTCATGATTCTCAAGGAGGGAATCTGAACCTCGATAGGTAAAACAACTTCCATGCCGTATACCAAAGAAAAAGGTGTTTCCCCAGTTGAAGTGCGCGCCGTGGTACGGTACCCATGCAGAGCAAACGGTAACATCTCATGCCAGTCCTTGTAGGTGACTGTCATCTTTTGAATGATCTTCTTGATATTTTTGTCCGCGGCTTCGACAACACCGTTCATCTTAGGCCGATAGGGAGATGAATTTTAATGTTGAATCTTGAACTGTTTGCATAGAGCGGTGATCATAGTTGTTGTACCCCAAAATTTGCCCTCGCATTTTTCCACAAGAAATCACAGCTTCAGGCGTCTCCTGATTTTTCAAACTGGCTCAAGAATCGGTCAAACAGACTTTTCTCGTCAGTCAGACAAAATTAGGGTTTTCATTGATTTTCTCTAGAACAGTTCATACAGTTGCTTAGGGTTTTGGTTGATTTTGGCTCAACTTCGATCAGGAGAACGCTTCTTTGGCATTTAATCAGGAATTAGGGTTGTTCATGCGCGGTTCTTCAGAAAGATTTAATTCTACGGTGCTTTGCAAGTTATTCCGAGATTTGGTTTGAATTCGCATTGTTTGACTTAATCAGTAAAAGAATGCATTTGGATTGAATTCATGTTTGTTTGACTGAATCAGTAAAAGGTTGCATTGGGTTTGAATTTGCAATGTTTGATTAAAGTCATAAGGGAAAAAGCGTCTGGAAAATTGTTGTGATTAACTGTTGTTTTGCTCTGGATGTTTGAAACGCCAGGTTTAACTGATCAAATGCTGAAGCATTGTTTATTTAATTATTTATTATTCTAAGATTAAATGATTGGAATTTATTTTCAATTATTATAATTAAAGAATTATAAATAATAAAACGAACAATTAAAAAAGAAGAGGAAAAGAATTAATTGGATAAAGAAACTTTTTATTTATTTTTAAATTATTTGTACAATTGTTTTTTGTTTACAAAATGTTTACAATAACAATATTACATTTATTTAAATTTAAATAAAAACTATCCTAAGTATTTTTCTAAATCTTCAATTCTTCATCTTTTATCCCTTGCTCCAGTACTCCATGGAATTTTATCTGCAAAACAAAGAACAGAAGAAAAGTTAGAAGCAGATAAATAAATAAAAGACATACAGATAAAAATAAAGTTCATCATTAAGGGCAACTGACTGGGATCAGTTAGCCCTCTTTGCAAATCACGGGATTTCTCCCGGTTCACAAAGAGGGATGAATATTTGCTTGCTAATTTGGGATGCACAAAGTTGAAATTCACAAGTCAAAATTGGCAAACCACTACATACTGCATATTTCAAAACAAACTGGACTAGGCCTAACCACAAAGTCCAAACTGAATCACAAAGTCCAAACTGTCCACAAACTGTCAAAGATGTCAAACAAGTACAAGGCTACTCAAAGCTGTCAAAAAGAAGATATGGAAAGATAACAAGAAGCAAAAAATCTGGAAGAAAAGAGACAAATGTGCAGAGTAAGCATGTTATGCAAGCTAGCTAATTCATTTTCATCATTTCCCAGTGCTGCCCTTTCAGAAAAAAGTACAAAGCATAAACATTTTTTAATGCTAAAGTTGTACTAAAGAGAGAGAAAAGAGAAAAGAAGTGCAGGTTTTGCAGGCTTAGGCTTTAGGCATGAGAAAAAAATATAAAACAACTGTAATAACACAGTACCAGGGGAGAGGAACCACAAAAAAGGAGAAGCCAAAACAAATATACAAAACTGCAACAGCATGTCCAAGCCATAAGATAGCCTGAAGCAAAGCTCCCAAGCCATAAACCAGTAAAAAGCCACAAGGCCACCAACCAGTATAACCTGCCTGAAGCAAATCTAAGAAAGCCCCATAACCTGTCATAAAGCCTCCAGTCTCAAAACCTTCAATCTGTTTTACCTGCCTAAGCATTAGAAAAATAAAAAAAAAACAAAAAGAGAACTAAGAGATACATCATAACCACAAAAATTGTCAAGCTTTTCAAACCTCAAAGCCAGTTTACAAAACCATACAAACTGTCAAACTCAACCATCAAGAAACCTGCATAAACCTCCCAATCCTCAAACCTGCTTGAAGCCTCACCAAACCAACAACCTGAAAAGACTAAAAAGCCTGATATCCAAGCCTAAACTAGAATATCAAACCTACAAACCCTTTTCAAGACAGTGCTAAGCCTAAAACCTGCTGAATGTCAACCTGTCAAAGGCCAAAACCATTCCAACAGCACAAAGCCAAAACAGGGGCAAGCATCAATATCAACTCAAGCATACTCAGAGCATATCATCATCAAAAATCATCGAGGCAACCCAAATTCTCAGTTGGAATCCTCACAGGATAACTAACACATACAAAGCATTCAAAGTCAAACATCACAAGCCCTCAGTAAACACCATCATTGGGAAAACACATTAACAAGCCAAAATCATTCAATCTCAGCATACAACAAGCGTCCAGGCAACAGAAGAAGGAGATAAAAAAAAGCATACGAAGCATGTAAACAGGGCGACAAGAAGAAGAAGACAAAAAAAGGCTTTCAGATATATCGTCATAATAAAACCTAGCAAAGGAATAATACTAAGGTACCAGGAAGCACAGCCTCATCAAGTTCCCCTCACGGTCAAAGCCTCCGGAGCACCTCCGACCCCACCTCTCCTCCATATCCAGAAAACGAAGGTAGTATGTCTTTCTCTCTTTCCTTCCACCACCTCAACAGAAAACCAAGTTTAATCAAGATCAATAATCACAAAATCATAACATGCAAAATCGTAAAAAACGTATAAAATCTCAAAATCAAACCTTGCTTCGTAAAACCACTGGGCTCGATTTATGGAGGAAGGAGAGATTAGGTGATGGCGCTGGTGGCTAAGCAGAGGGAGTCGTATTCAGAAGATAATCGGAGAAGGTGAAGTGAAGTAAACGAACAGCGCCGCTGCAAAGTTCTCAAACCCTAAGTCCTCTTCTGAAAACAAAATATGAGAACCCTAAGAACATTTTGTGTTAAACCCGGGCCTTGCCCTTTCTACACCTAAGCCCAAACGTTTTCCTAATTGGTACCCCCCCCCCCCCCCCCCCCCCTTTTTTGAACTCTACTTCTGATTAAGCCCTTTAGGCCCATTCCCTCTTGTTACACTTAAGCTAACCCTCCTTTTTACTTATCCTTTTTCCTACATTTTAAACCAACCTAATTTTGTTTGTAAATCAAATTACCTTAATTCTTTTTCATTATAAAAATTTTCTTTTTACATAAACCTTAGGTTTAATTAGATTAAAAGAATTTTTACCTTAATTTTCTTTTTTCTTTGAATCCCTTTATACACAAATTATGAAAATAAAAATATATTTGTACATAATAAATGAAAATACATCTTTTTACTTAATACAATTAAAATTGAAAAACATTCTTTCTTTCTTTTAATTAAAATACCTCTTTTGTACATATTAAAGAAAAATACAAGATTACTAAAATTAATTAAATAAACATTTAATTCTTTTCATTTAGGTTAAACAATACTTAAATAATACACACTTAAATTCACATCTTAACTTGTAAATAATTCTCATATACGTACACGTACACTTACACAATATACTTACATTTGATATATTATACATTTGATTATTTTGTATATTCGTTACATTTACACTTTTATCACAATTCGATTTGGTTGTAAATTATTGGGCACTACATTCCTAAAGTCTCACCCCCATTTGTAAATTTGTACCCCCACTCCTGGATACTATTTGTAATAGCGTAGACTTTAAATTCTTGCAATTTATCGCTTTCCAATTATACCATGGTTAGACCTAGGGTTTGCATGTATATAAAATCAAACGCTAGATAACCTAATACAAGACAATTACATGAAATCAACACACAATCACACTTGCACCCCCTAGGGTAATCCCACATGTTGCCTTCCAAAATGGGCCATGCTTGCACGTCGAGTTTCTTTGGCAAAACAAATTCAAATGATCATAAGTCCCTCGATGACGCTTTCGAAAGTTGCCTAAATAGAATGATCATAGTCCCTTCAAAGCAAATTGCCAAAGACACTTGGCACCATTGCATTCATGGTCCATACGATGACCCGCGCCAGTCCCGTTCACATCCTAAACGCAAGACTGCCCACCAAATTCAATGGTGGAACAAAATTGTTAAAAGGGGTTGAAAACATAGAGAAAACCTTTGAGTACAATAGGGGTAGACAAAACTCTTAGTTACTTGAGATCAACTTGCAAAAACACTTGCCTTCTTTTCAAAAACCACACTTCACAAACACTTTCAAAACAAACTCTCAAAAACATTTGAAACATCTTTTCGAAAAGATACACACTTTTGTAAAACACTCAAACACGAGTCAATTGCATTGGTTGCCTAAAACAAGGCATCTCTTCAAAAACATTTTCAAAACACACACACACACACACCACAATTTCAAAGCAATCGAAAATCAAGGCAAGTGATCTAAAAACCAAGTAACTAAGAGCCCATGGATAACCATGGATGAAAAGGGTGCTAATACCTTCCCTTTTCATAATCTACCCCCCGAACCCACGAAATATCTCAAAAGGTTTTTGCTGTGCTTTTTTAACCCTTCCTTTAGGATAAAATAAAAAGTCGGTGGCGACTCTTGCTCAACCGAACAAGTGCGAATACAAACGCAAACCTCTAGTCAGTTCTCCCACCGTATCACAGAACTGGCGACTCTGCTGGGGATGTACTTAAAAGTGGGGTTACCTTAGGGTTTAGATCACCTTTGTTTTCAATTGATTGCTTTGTTTGCTTTTACATTTGTGGGCTTTGCATCGGAGTTTCATAGATCCTAACCCGGATCTGGGGGAAGCCTTTTTTAGGTAGCATAATCTGCGAGGGACTTGTCCGGGGTATACCGACATGGGTGAAGCAGTGGCTACGTTGGTGTGGCACCTTGGTCTGTACCGATATCCCTTGTGTTGAAACGGGGAGAATATGGGTCTTCCAAGGAGTCATTAAGCACCAACCGACCTTAGAACCCTAAATTGACCCAACTTGGCCATTAGAACAGTAGCAGTATGCTACACTCATTGAGCCTAAACTCTCGCGATGGTTCCGGCCGCAAGAAAAGATAGCGATGCTGGAGTTATGACCGATTGAGGGTAGCCAATGATTTGAGATCCTCTAGAACCCGGTTACTTTCGATAGGACAGGTTTTAACCAACGAAACTGAAAGAGGGTAGTACCTGAACTTCATGCGAGCCTAAACCTAAGGACTTGTTTGCTTTGTGTGAATATGTTTGTCTGTATATACACTCACTTGCTTTTTGCATACATGTACATCATAACATCATACCATAGCATTTTCAATAACCATTTCAAGGATCTCGAAGGTTCTTTTGATGCAGGGTTATGTTGAACCAGATGTCTACCAAGGGGGCAAGAGGTTTCTCCTCTAACCAATGCCAACCAAAGATCAAGTGCAACAACTTGAATCAGGGGCTATGACCCACTCGACATGGTGAGCTTGATTCTCGTGGAAAGACATCCACCAGTGCACAGTTCTTCAGTCAAAGTTCAAGTGCAACAACTTGAATCAGTGGCTATGAACCACTCGACATGGTGAGCTTGATTCTCGTGGAAAGACATCCACCGATACAAAGTTCTCCAAATCAAAGATCAAGTGAAACAACTTGAATCAGTGGCTATGACCCACTCGACATGGTGAGCTTGATTCTCGTGGAAAGACATCCACCGATACAAAGTTCTCCAAATCAAAGATCAAGTGCAACAACTTGAATCAGTGGCGATGACCCACTTGACATGGTGAGCTTGATTCTCATGGAAAGACATCCACCGGTGCGAAGTTCTCCAATCCAAAGAGCAAAGTTCAACCTCTAACATTTTCTTGTGTTTACCCCAGAGATCCTTGAAAGCATGCATCCACATATCATGCATTGCATCTTGACAATCTTTCCTTTTTCAGGTTTCCTTACTCTCCTGCTGTTTATTTCAGTAAGGGATGGCTCTGGAAAGGTCCGTCAAAGACATCCAAGACCAGACTGCTCAGCTGCAGGAAATGTTCCTGAACTTATCTCTGGGGCAAGAAGAAATGAAAGCTCTCCTCACAAAGGGCTTGGAGAATTCAAACAATGCCAGGAGTGATCAGCTTGCGGAGCTGCAGTTTGATCTGACAACATTGAGGATCCAAGTGATGGGACAGTTGGTGGGCCAGATGGCTCTCATCCAAGACCTATCTCAAAGACAAGAGGAACTCAGAGTTCTCGTCCGCCAACTGCTTCAAAACAACCAATTGGGGCAAACATATGACGTTGAAGAGCAAGTCACCGCTCAGCCTCCATCCACTCAAGAAGACAAGGGGAAGGCTCCTTCGCTTGCTTCAGGGTCACAAGCCCATCAACAACCTCGCCAGCGTCAACAGGGTAATCGGCGTAAGCAAGAAACGTCGGGAAGACAGTTCACGGAAACTGAGATACCATCATTCTTCATACTGAAGCGCCTGTTGAAGGTCAACCTGCTTACCCTAAGGGATCCTCCTCAGAAGCTCAATACCTCCTCTCCTAACTATCGTCCCGACGCATTTTGTGTTTACCACTCCTACAGCCCGGGACACGACACCAACGACTGTTGGGCCTTGAAGAACAAGATTCAAGATCTGATCGACATTGGAGTGCTGGAATTCATGCCAGACGGCGAGATGAAAATCTTCCGTTAAAGGGTTCTCCACCTGAAGTGACGAAGCTCAAACTGAAAGACTTTTGCTTCATTTTGAATTTTCAAAGTTGTAATTTCTTTTATTGTCAAACAATTATCTGTTGATGTTAAACTCTGTTTTCATTAATGCATTGCATATGTTTGTCTTGAAATCATCCATTCGTTTCACTACTCTTATGCTTTTCTTTATGATATTTGACTCTTGATAAAAAGCTGTAAGCCTTTAGAGGGAGGATGACGAAACAATACCATGATCTTATACAATATGCTTTTGAACAGACCTTGCTGATGATGTACAGGCATTTCTTTCAATTCCCAAACACTGGAGATATAAGGAAGTTAATCCCTAGTCAACCCCTTCGAGCCAAAGAAGTAGGAGTTTTCTGTTTCTAAACAATCAAAACCTTTGATATAAACCCGGGGCAGGGTAGTATCTCAGTTAATTCAAGAGAAAACGTGCATTGAAGTCGCAAACTCTCAGTTCGTAATACAATGAACGACGTCGAAAAAGAAAGCATTCCTTTGGAATCAAAAGACAAGGGTGGTTCCCTATCACATAGGCAGTCAATCTCTCAAAAGAGAAAAGCTCACTGAGCCAAAACCTATAAAGGAGGCTTAAGAAAGCTGGGGCATCCCGCTGACTGTAATCTCGAAAAATGGGAACAGTCAGGCAAAAGTTAGGGATAACAAATCAAAATCAAAATAGTGAGGTCATTACAAAATCCTCAACAACATGAAAAATGTTGAAAAAGAAAAAAGGAGATGATGACTGTCTCCCCAAATTCAACTGGTGAACCATCACCCAAAAAGTCGTTCCAAACTCAAAACAGAGTGCGACGCACAATTAACTGAGCTTAGGTGTGAAGAACATCACGAAGAGCGGGTGGGTACAAATATACTTTGAGCCTTTATCCTTTGTTTCTTAAACCGTGAACTAAGCCACGTTACAACCCTTCAAAAGTCCTAATTGAAGCATGGGTTAGTTCGAAAGCATACTGTTACAAAAGGTATCCTGACTCCTGTAAGGCTTTGCTCTAAATCTTGTGTTGATCTGTCTTATAAAAAAGTTTTCTGCTAAAAACGCATTTTTCAAAACTTTGAGACAAACATAAACTTTGCATTGTTTGAATATCACTGTTCGCATTTGGCTTTTGTTTGACAGCGAAGAAATTCATACAGCGAATGTTCAGAGGAACGAAAACTCTCTCAGTGAACAGAATCACTTCAAAAGGATAACACTTCCAACGACAAATCTCCTATCAACAAGGGGCATGACATGGCACCATCCAGTTAACCTGGGGCAGTCCAGTCAAGGTTTCAACAGATCTTTCAAAGTTCAGTTAACCTGAGGCAGTCCAGTCAAGATTTCAAGAAATCTCTCAATTCGCAGATTAATCTGGTTCAAAACTCATCATCACTTGGGGCATTCGAATGTCAAAAGTGTTCAATCATTCCTTCACCACCTGCTGGAATTTACAACCACCAACAAATCAACCATCACTATTTCCAGACTCGATTCCTGTATCTAGCCAGGGCACGTCTGAAGAGTTTGAAGATTCGATTCCTGTATCTAGCCAGGGCATATCTGTTGACGACTATTTCCAGACTCGATTCCTGTATCTAGCCAGGGCACATCTGAAGAGTTTGAAGATTCGATTCCTGTATCCAGCCAGGGCATATCTGTTGACGACTATTTCCAGATTCGATTCCTGTATCCAGCCAGGGCATATTTGTTGATGACTATTTCCAGACTCGATTCCTATATCTAGCCAGGGCACGTCTGAAGAGTTTGAAGATTCGATTCCTGTATCCAGCCAGGGCATATCTGTTGACGACTATTTCCAGACTCGATTCTTGTATCTAGCCAGGGCACGTCTGAAGAGTTTGAAGATTCGATTCCTGTATCCAGCCAGGGCATATCTGTTGACGACTATTTCCAGATTCGATTCCTGTATCCAGCCAGGGCATATCTGTTGACGACTATTTCCAGACTCGATTCCTGTATCTAGCCAGGGCATGACTGAAGAGTTTGAAGATTTGATTCCTGTATCCAGCCAGGGCATATCTGTTGACGACTATTTCCATATTCGATTCCTGTATCCAGCCAGGGCATATCTGAAGAGATTGAAGATCAACACCTGTAACAAGCCAGGGAACCATCTTTCTTTCTCAGGTCAGAGATCAACACCTGTAACAAGCCAGGACAATATCTCCTTGACCAACTTTTCTTAAGTTCCAGATCAACACCTGTAACAAGCCAGGAAAATATCTGTGAATGACCGATTGTGGATTAACACCTGTAACAAGCCAGGAAATTATCTACATCACCATTTGGGGCATTTGAATGTCAAAAGTGTTCAAAAACCCGATGCAGTTTTACACGGACTCATCGTCAGGAAACCCTACACCGGTTCCCTTTCAACCCCCAATGTAGTTTTACACGGACTCATCATCAGGAAATCCTACACAGATCTCCTCAAGACAGGAATTCCCCAGTAGTTTGGCATACAACCCAAGCTTCTGATTCCCCCAACAGTGGTCCCAAGACTTCTCATTTTTCAACAATCAAGAGATTCTTGCCCTCCACAGCAGCAGCCAAAGAATTATTTTCCCCGGCAGCAGTCAAGATTCTTTTATCTTCAGCCATCCAGGATTCATTTATCCTCAGCAAGATAGCTCATCAGCTTACATGCGCATTCATCACATTCATGTCATAAACATTGATGTCACATACATTGCATCATGCATCATGACATTGCATACAACTAACCCTTTACCTTTTCAGGTAAGATCAGTCGACAGACAAAGATCATCTTCCGAGATTCATCTAGAAATAGTTCAGATGTGACCCGGACATGGCGACATTCTGATACCTATTCCAGATTCACTCAGAGACAGTTCAGATGTGACCCGGACACGACGACATTCTGATGCTTATTCCAAATTCATCCAGATGCAGTTTTACACGAACTCATCATCAGGAAACCCTACACCGGTTCCTCTTCAACTTCAAGACTTCTGAAAACAGTTCACGGGTTCTCCAGTAACGGATGTTAACCTATCGCTTGTTCAGATTCTTCTCAAGACTTCTGAAAACAGTTTATGGATTCTTCCCAACAACGGATGTTAATCTATCACTTGTTCAGATGCAATTTTTGAAAACAGTTTACGGACGCTTCCCAACAACGGATGCTGCTCTATTGCTTATTCAACTTCAAGACTTCTGAAAACAGTTTATGGATTCTTCCCAACAACGGATGTTAATCTATCACTTGTTCAGATGCAACCTTTGAAAACAGTTTACGGACGCTTCCCAACAACGGATGCTGCTCTATTGCTTATTCAACTTCAAGACTTCTGAAAACAGTTCACGGGTTCTCCAGTAACGGATGTTAACCTATCACTTGTTCAGACTCTTCTCAACCTTTGAAAACAGTTTACAGACGCTTCCCAACAACGGATGCTGCTCTATTGCTTATTCAACTTCAAGACTTCTGAAAACAGTTCACGGGTTCTCCAGTAACGGATGTTAACCTATCACTTGTTCAGACTCTTCTCAACTTTGGAAAACAGTTTACGGACGCTTCCCAACAACGGATGTGGCTCTATTACTTATTCAACTTCAAGACCTTCAAAAATAGTTTACGGATTCTCCAAACATGGATGTCAATCTATTGCTTGTTCGGACCCCCAATTCGGAGATGTTCCAAAAACACGGGTGCCTTTCTGATACTCGTCCACTCACCATTGACATACAGTTCAACATTTCTAAATGGCATCTTTAAGCCCATTTCCAGATGGCATCTATAAGCCCATCCTCCTACCAGCAGTCACCAAATGGCATCTTTAAGCCCATTCTCAGATGGCATCTCTAAGCCCATCCCCCGACAAGATTCTATCGCATCAGATGGCATCTTTAAGCCCATCACCAAATGGCATCTTTAAGCCCATTCACCTCTACCATCACATCGCCGAGTGCAAATTTTCTGGGCACTTTAGTGTCCAATCTCCTTTTACCCTCGAGTTGCGAAAGGCAAACTTGCCAATCTAACTCTTCAGGTTCAAGAAGATTGAACAGGGGCAACTGTTGTACCCCAAAATTTGCCCTCGCATTTTTCCACAAGAAATCACAGCTTCAGGCGTCTCCTGATTTTTCAAACTGGCTCAAGAATCGGTCAAACAGACTTTTCTCGTCAGTCAGATAAAATTAGGGTTTTCATTGATTTTCATGGCTCTAGAACAGTTCATACAGTTGCTTAGGGTTTTGGTTGATTTTGGCTCAACTTCGATCAGGCGAACGCTTCTTTGGCATTTAATCAGGAATTAGGGTTGTTCATGCGCGGTTCTTCAGAAAGATTTAATTCTACGGTGCTTTGCAAGTTATTCCGAGATTTGGTTTGAATTCGCATTGTTTGACTTAATCAGTAAAAGAATGCATTTGGATTGAATTCACGTTTGTTTGACTGAATCAATAAAAGGTTGCATTGGGTTTGAATTTGCAATGTTTGATTAAAGTCATAAGGGAAAAAGCGTCTGGACAATTGCTGTGATTAACTGTTGTTTTGCTCTGGATGTTTGAAACGCCAGGTTTAACTGATCAAATGCTGAAGCATTGTTTATTTAATTATTTATTATTCTAAGATTAAATGATTGGAATTTATTTTCAATTATTATAATTAAAGAATTATAAATAATAAAACGAACAATTAATAAAGAAGAGGAAAAGAATTAATTGGATAAAGAAACTTTTTATTTATTTTTAAATTATTTGTACAATTGTTTTTTGTTTACAAAATGTTTACAATAACAATATTACATTTATTTAAATTTAAATAAAAACTATCCTAAGTATTTTTCTAAATCTTCAATTCTTCATCTTCTATCCCTTGCTCCAGTGCTCCATGGAATTTTATCTGCAAAACAAAGAACAGAAGAAAAGTTAGAAGCAGATAAATAAATAAAAGACAGACAGATAAAAATAAAGTTCATCATTAAGGGCAACTGACTGGGATCAGTTAGCCCTCTTTGCAAATCACGGGATTTCTCCCGGTTCACAAAGAGGGATGAATATTTGCTTGCTAATTTGGGATGCACAAAGTTGAAATTCACAAGTCAAAATTGTCAAACCACTACATACTGCATATTTCAAAACAAACTGAACTAGGCCTAACCACAAAGTCCAAACTGAATCACAAATTCCAAACTGTCCACAAACTGTCAAAGATGTCAAACAAGTACAAGGCTACTCAAAGCTGTCAAAAAGAAGATATGGAAAGATAACAAGAAGCACAAAATCTGGAAGAAAAGAGACAAATGTGCAGAGTAAGCATGTTATGCAAGCAAGCTAATTCATTTTCATCATTTCCCAGTGCTTCCCTTTCAGAAAAAAGTACAAAGCATAAACTTTTTTTAATGCTAAAGCTGTACTAAAGAGAGAGAGAAGAGAAAAGAAGTGCAGGTTTTGCAGGCTTAGGCTTTAGGCATGAGAAAAAAATATAAAACAACTGTAATAACACAGTACCAGGGGAGAGGAACCACAAAAAAGGAGAAGACAAAACAAATATACAAAACTGCAACAGCATGTCCAAGCCATAAGATAGCCTGAAGCAAAGCTCCCAAGCCATAAACCAGTAAAAAGCCACAAGGCCACCAACCAGTATAACCTGCCTGAAGCAAATCTAAGAAAGCCCCATAACCTGTCATAAAGCCTCCAGTCTCAAAACCTTCAATCTGTTTTACCTGCCTAAGCATTAGAAAAATAAAAAAAAAACAAAAAGAGAACTAAGAGATACATCATAACCACAATAACTGTCAAGCTTTTCAAACCTCAAAGCCAGTTTACAAAACCATACAAACTGTCAAACTCAACCATCAAGAAACCTGCATAAACCTCCCAATCCTCAAACCTGCTTGAAGCCTCACCAAACCAACAACCTGAAAAGACTAAAAAGCCTGATATACAAGCCTAAACCAGAATATCAAACCTACAAACCCTTTTCAAGACAGTGCTAAGCCTAAAACCTGCTGAATGTCAACCTGTCAAAGGCCAAAACCATTCCAACAGCACAAAGCCAAAACAGGGGCAAGCATCAATATCAACTCAAGCATACTCAGAGCATATCATCATCAAAAATCATCGAGGAAACCCAAATTCTCAGTTGGAATCCTCACAGGATAACTAACACATACAAAGCATTCAAAGTCAAACATCACAAGCCCTCAGTAAAAACCATCATTGGGCAAATACATTAACAAGCCAAAATCATTCAATCTCAGCATACAACAAGCGTCCAGGCAACAGAAGAAGGAGATAAAAAAAAGCATACGAAGCATGTAAACAGGGCGACAAGAAGAAGAAGACAAAAAAAGGCTTTCAGATATATCGTCATCATAAAACCTAGCAAAGGAAGAATACTAAGGTACCAGGAAGCACAACCTCATCAAGTTCCCCTCACCGTCAAAGCCTCCGGAGCACCTCCGACCCCACCTCTCCTCCATATCCAGAAAACGAAGGTAGTATGTATTTCTCTCTTTCCTTCCACCACCTCAACAGAAAACCAAGTTTAATCAAGATCAATAATCACAAAATCATAACATGCAAAATCGTAAAAAACGTATAAAATGTCAAAATCAAACCTTGCTTCATAAAACCACTGAGCTCGATTTATGGAGGAAAGAGAGATTAGGTGATGGCGCTGGTGGCTAAGCAGAGGGAGTCGTATTCAGAAGATAATCGGAGAAGGTGAAGTGAAGTAAACGAACGACGCCGCTGCAAAGTTCTCAAACCCTAAGTCCTCTTCTGAAAACAAAATATGAGAACCCTAAGAACATTTTGTGTCAAACCTGGGCCTTACCCTTTCTACACCTAAGCCCAAACGTTTTCCTAATTGGTACCCCCCCTTTTTTGAACTCTACTTCTGATTAAGCCCTTTAGGCCCATTCCCTCTTGTTACACTTAAGCTAACCCTCCTTTTTACTTATCCTTTTTCCTACATTTTAAACCAACCTAATTTTGTTTGTAAATCAAATTACCTTAATTCTTTTTCATTATAAAAATTTTCTTTTTACATAAACCTTAGGTTTAATTAGATTAAAAGAATTTTTACCTTAATTTTCTTTTTTCTTTGAATCCCTTTATACACAAATTATGAAAATAAAAATATATTTGTACATAATAAATGAAAATACATCTTTTTACATAATACAATTAAAATTGAAAAACATTCTTTCTTTCTTTTAATTAAAATACCTCTTTTGTACATATTAAAGAAAAATACAAGATTACTAAAATTAATTAAATAAACATTTAATTCTTTTCATTTAGGTTAAACAATACTTAAATAATACACACTTAAATTCACATCTTAACTTGTAAATAATTCTCATATACGTACACGTACACTTACACAATATACTTACATTTGATATATTATACATTTTCTTATTTTGTATATTCGTTACATTTACACTTTTATCGCAATTCGATTTGGTTGTAAATTATTGGGCACTACATTCCTAAAGTCTCACCCCCATTTGTAAATTTGTACCCCCACTCCCGGATACTATTTGTAATAGCGTAGACTTTAAATTCTTGCAATTTATCGCTTTCCAATTATACCATGGTTAGACCTAGGGTTTGCATGTACATAAAATCAAACGCTAGATAACCTAATACAAGACAATTACATGAAATCAACACACAATCACACTTGCACCCCCTAGGGTAATCCCACATGTTGCCTTCCAAAATGGGCCATGCTTGCACGTCGAGTTTCTTTGGCAAAACAAATTCAAATGATCATAAGTCCCTCGATGATGCTTTCGAAAGTTGCCTAAATAGAATGATCATAGTCCCTTCAAAGCAAATTGCCAAAGACACTTGGCACCATTGCATTCATGGTCCATACGATGACCCGCGCCCGTCCCGTTCACATCCTAAACGCAAGATTGCCCACCAAATTCAATGGTGGAACAAAATTGTTAAAAGGGGTTGAAAACATAGAGAAAACCTTTGAGTACAATAGGGGTAGACAAAACTCTTAGTTACTTGAGATCAACTTGCAAAAACACTTGCCTTCTTTTCAAAAACCACACTTCACAAACACTTTCAAAACAAACTCTCAAAAACATTTGAAACATCTTTTCGAAAAGAATCACACACTTTTGTAAAACACTCAAACACGAGTCAATTGCATTGGTTGCCTAAAACAAGGCATCTCTTCAAAAACATTTTCAAAACACACACACACACACCACAATTTCAAAGCAATCGAAAATCAAGGCAAGTGATCTAAAAACCAAGTAACTAAGAGCCCATGGATAACCATGGATGAAAAGGGTGCTAATACCTTCCCTTTTCATAATCTACCCCCCGAACCCACGAAATATCTCAAAAGGTTTTTGCTGTGCTTTTTTAACCCTTCCTTTAGGATAAAATAAAAAGTCGGTGGCGACTCTTGCTCAACCGAACAAGAGCGAAAACAAACGCAAACCTCTAGTCAGTTCTCCCACCGTATCACAATAGTATTGTTCAAATTTGTACCGTTTTCAGTGATGATCCTGTCAGGGATACCATACCGACATATGAGGTTCTGCTTGATGAAACGGGCAACCACATTCTTTGTAACGGAGGCGAAGGAAGCTGCTTCGACCCACTTAGTAAAGTAATCAATGGCCACCAGGATGACACGATGTCCATTGGATGCTGTAGGCTTGATCTCTCCAACAATGTTGATTCCCCACATCGCGAATGGCCAAGGAGCTGTTAAGACATTGAGAGGAACTGGAGGAATATGTACCTTGTCAGCATAGATTTGGCATTTGTGACAAGTACGGGAATGTTGATGACAATCAGCTTCCATGGTAGACCAGTAGTAGCCTGCCCGTAGAATCTTCTTAGCCATCGTATGACCGCTTGAGTGGGTGCCAAAGGTTCCATTATGTAGTTCAGCCATGATCTGCTCAGCTTCAATCTTGTCCACACAACGGAGTAGGACACAATCAAGATTGTGCTTGTATAAGATACCATTGCTCAGAAAGAACTTGGCCGCGAACCTCCTTAAGAACTTTTTGTCATTGACTGAAGCTCCTTCAGGGTATTCTTGTGCTTCGAGATACCTTTTGACGTCATGAAACCAAGGTCGGTCCACTACTTCTTCGGTATTAATCTCATGACAATGTGCAGGTTCGTCCATCCGTTCAACGGTGATTTGGGGAGCCTTATTATCCCAGTTAAGTTTAAACATGGATGACATTGTAGCTAGGGCATCTGCTAGCTGATTCTCTTCTCGCGGGAAGTGCTCGAAGGTAATCTTCTCGAAATGTGGTAACAATGTCAGGACACATTCTTTGTAAGGGATGAGGTTAAGGTGTTTAGTATCCCACTCTCCTTTGATTTGACTGATAACCAAAGCTGAGTCCCCAAATACAATCAAATATTAGATTCCCAAGTCAATAGCAGCCTTGAGACCAAAGATACAAGCTTCATACTCGGCCATGTTGTTGGTGCAGCTGAAGCAGAGTCTAGCAGTGAAAAGCGTATGGTAACCTTTTGGAGAGATTAGTACAACACCAATACCGTTTCCAAGTGCGTTGGAGGCACCATCAAAGTAAAGGGTCCATCGGGATCCTTGTTCAGGTCCGTCATACGGTCTGTTTTCTTCAATGTTGCTCAAAGTCATGATATCCTCGTCGGGGAAGTCGAATCTCATGGATTGGTAATCTTCGACAGCTTGATGGGCCGAATGATCGGCTAGCACGCTCCCCTTTATGGCTTTTTGGGTCGTGTACTGTATATAATATTCAGTGAGGATCATCTGCCATCTAGCGATTCTTTCGGATAAAGCAGGATTCTCGAAGATATACTTGATCGGATCCATCTTAGAGATCAATAAAGTGGTATGTGTCAACATATACTGCCTTAGCCGGCGAGCAGCCCATACCAAAGCACAACAAGTTTTCTCGAGCAGTGAGTAGCGAGTCTCACAGTCGGTAAACTTTTTGCTAAGGTAAATAATGGCATGCTCTTTTTGGCCAGACTCGTCATGTTGGCCCAGTATGCACCCCATTGAATTCTGCAGGACAGTCAGATACATGATTAACAGCCTTCCTTCGAAGGGTGGCATCAAGATAGAAGGTTCCGGCAAATACTCCTTGATTTTATCGAAAGCAACTTGGCAGTCATCATTCCATTTAACCACCTGATCTTTCTTCAATAGCTTGAAGATTGGTTCACAGGTAGATGTTAGGTGAGAAATGAACCTTGCAATGTAGTTTAGGCGTCCTAAGAAACCTCTAACCTCCTTCTCAGTGTGACGGGCAGGGATTTCTTGTATAGCTTTGACTTTGGCAGGATCAACCTCGATGCCTTTGTTATTGACGATGAATCCGAAGAGTTTACCGGACCTGACTCCGAAAGTGCACTTGTTAGGGTTCAGTCTGAGCTTGTACTCTTTCAATCTGACAAACAACTTTTGCAGAAGGTCGAGGTGTTCTTCTTTTGTCAGTGAACGGGCTATCATATCGTTTACGTAGACTTCAATCTCATGATGTATCATGTCATGAAACAAAGCTACCATGGCGCGCTGATAGGTTGCCCCGACATTCTTTAGTCTGAATGGCATTACTTTATAGCAGAAGGTACCCCACTGCCTAACAAAAGTAGTCTTATCCATGTCTTCAGGGGCCATTTTGATCTGGTTGTACCCTGAAAATCCATCCATGAAAGAGAATACCTTATGTTGAGCTGTATTGTCAACCAAGATGTCAATGTGCGATAGTGGAAAGTCATCTTTAGGGCTAGCCCTGTTTAAGTCTCTGTAATCCACGCACATTCTGACTTTTCCGTCCTTCTTAGGCACGGGAACAATGTTAGCAACCCATTATGGATAGGAAGTAACAGCAAGAAAGCCAGCATTGAACTGCTTCATCACTTCAGCTTTGATCTTTTCGGACATGTCGGGCCTCATTCAACAGACTTTCTGTTTGATTGGTGGACAGTCTTCTTTTGTAGGGAGACGGTGAACCACAATATCTGTATCAAGTCCAGGCATGTCTTCATAGGACCAGGCGAAGATCTCAACATATTCATTCAACAGCTGAACTAAAAGCTCTTTGACACTTGGCTCTAGGTTGGCACCCACTTTAACCTCTTTTCTGTCTTCCTCTGTTCCCAAGTTGATAGTCTCTAACAATTCCTCGTGAGGTAGAATATCCCTTTCTTCCTGTTGCAAAAGTCTAGCCAATTCTCCAGGTACTTCACAGTCTTCATCACCTTCGTATTCGACATGATTGACCAGATTTTCAGAGTCACTGAAGGCCATAGCAGAATTGTTACCCATGGAATCCGTAGTGGATGGGTACCTGTATTTGTGAGCATGGGTGTGTGTAAGGGATAGCCACCTTTAAACAAAAAAATTGTAAAAAGAAAGACAATGAACACAAAAGTTTATATATGAAAACGTCCATGATTCATCAAAAATGGCATATAAAGATGAAAAATCAAGCCCTTACAAATGGACCTATATGCCTCGGGTAAGGCACAAGGCTAAAAGTGTACGAATTGTTCAAGAATTTTTACAAACCAACAGAAATGTTTGAAAGATAAATTACTGATTGATGAAAGTAATGGGAATAAAGTCCTTTGCCTCCCAATTGCACAAGCCTCCTTCAACGGTAGGGAAAATCCAGTCTTCAAGATTGCTCTCCTCTTCACCATCCTCCAAAGCACTGACTCCATGATGAGTGATCTTCGCTGGTGGTCCTCCAGCCCGGGAGCGACGCACAGCCTTCTGACTAGAAGCAGTGAAACCCAAGCCTAACTTATCAGACTTGAAAGGAAAATCGGGAAGTTTCCCCTAGATTGTACTTCCTCCTTCTTCAATCACAGCCTTTGCATCTTTGAGTGATGACATCCGAGGTGGAAGTCGGGTAATCATGGGTACAGAAGGCACTATCGCTATCTCCTGAGCTACCTCTTCAAAATGCTGAAAGGGGGTTTCGATGAATTCACCATCCAATTCCATATAGTGGAAATAATTAAGATGGCTTATCATGTATTCCTCCTCACCGTGAACTGTCACAATTTTCCCCTGGACAGGGTACTTGAGCTTCTGATGCAAAGTTGAAGTGATGGCTCCAGCATGATGAATCCAGGGTCTTCCCAACAAGCAAGAATAGGAGGGACGGATGTCCATGACATAGAATGTGGAGTGGAAAGTTTCAGTACCCACTTTAATTGGGATGTCCACTTCCCCGTGGACCATCCGCTTAGAACCATCAAAGGCTGTTACAATGATATTGCTGGGCTTTAAGGTCAAACCTTCACAGTCCAATCTGTCCAATGCTTTCTTAGGCAAGACATTTAAAGATGACCCGGTATCAACCAGAACGTGAGCAAGAGTAGTCCCTCTCCATTCCATCGAGACATGCAGCGCGTCGTTATGCTTTCTCCCCTTAGATGTTAGATAGGCATCGGAGAAGCCAAGACCATTGTCGGCGGTTAGGCTGGCTACACACTCCTGGAACTGGTCCGCGGAGGTTTCTTGAGGCACATGGGCCGTTTTTAGGAATTTGATTAAGGCTTTGGCATGAGCTTCAGAACAGAGGAATAGGGCCAGCATAGAGATTTTTGAAGGGGTTTGCTCCAGTTGTTCTACGACATCATAGTCGCTTTTCTTAATTATTTTTAAAATCTCCTCCATTTCCTTTTGAGTGGTCTCGGGGATGACCACAGGATGAGCCCTCGTCTTGACGGGCACTTCTTGGATCCCCTTACCTTTATCAGAAGTAACAGCAGAGGGTACAACTTCAGGAGTAACAATTTCTTTAATAACTGGACTTCGCACAGATATCTTGACTGGCACAGGAGTAACCTTAGGAGCATTTGAGGGTTCGAAGATTTCCCTTGGAGGAGAAATCTCTGGAGAGAAGATTCTTCCGCTGCGAGTGATCTTACTTGTCCCCGCAATATTTACTATGTCAGGAGTCTCTTCATCGGAACTTTCTTCAACTGATTCGATCTGCTTAACACCGTGGTAGAAGATCTCTCCTCCATAATTCCACGGTATTGTCTTGTTGGACTTGTATGGGATAGGCCCTGGCATTGTTATCTTCAGAGGTATAAACTTTGGATCGGGTGTAATCTTAACAGGTCTTTTGGAGACCTTAGAAAGATTGTCGGAAATGGTGATTATAGCAACATCGTTGATTGGAGTAACATGAGTTTTCTTGAAGAGGATTTCTTGATTATCCATTAGGCATTGGATGCCTAAATTCAATAACGGATAGTCAGATTGAAAGGTCAAACAAAGGTAACAATCTTTTTCTCAGCCGGGAAAATCCCAGCTTTCAACATATTCATCTTGATCATTGGTAATGGAGTCATTAAGTCATCAACAACAGCAACATAAAGATCTTTTACAACAGCATGGACATTATGACCATGTTTTGGTTTTGGAGCGGATATCACATTAGGTTTTTCAGGTGCGTCAAACTCCACCTCCTTGGCATCTATTAAATCCTAGATCTTATTTTTGAGGGCCTAACAATTATTGGTGTCGTGCCCCACGTTATCCGAATGATAGGCACACTTTGCATTTGAATGGTAGTAGGGAGAAGAGGTATTTGGGTTCTTCGGCGCCTCTTTCAAGTTTGTAAGGTTTAAGTTCAACAGATGAGGGAGAACCTGAGCAGGTGTCATATTGATCCGGGTGAATTGTCGTGCAGGCCTTTCCACCCTGGCTTGGTTGGTTCTGGGTTGACCGTTTCGAGGTTGATCGACTGCGGAATTCTAAATTATTACAGCTCCCACCGCTGGCCGGCGCTCGACTCCTCTTTGACTTCTCTGGGAGTAAACAGCTGAAACTTCTTTCTTGGCTGGAAAAGTTTTCTTGATAGCAGCGGAAGCAGATGCATCCTTTTGAATTTTACCGCTCTTAATGCCAGCTTCGACTCTTTCACCAGTCAGAATTAACTCAGTGAACCCTGCAGATGAGCTCCCGATCAAGTGATTAAATAATGGACCTGATAGGGTCCCCAAAAACATATCCACAAGCTCTCTCTCAGACAATGGTGGCTGCACCCTTCCAGCCAAGTCCCGCCACTTCTGGGCATACTCCTCAAAGCCTTCATTAGAGACCATACCCATACTCTGTAATTGAGTACGAGTAGGTGCTAAATATGCATTATATTGATATTGTCTGTAGAAGAAAGCAGCCAAATCCTCCTAGTTGTGTACATCAGATCTCTCAAGCTGATAGAACCAATCCAATTGCGTCCCCGAAAGACTATCTTGAAAAAAGTGGATCCACAGATCCTTATCAGAAGAATGAGGTTAGATCTTTATGACGTAAGACCGTAGGTGCATCTTCGGACAAGACAAACCATCATATTTAGAAAATGTAGGCACCTTAAATTTAGGGGGAATCACAATCCCAGCAACCAACCCTAGCTCTTCGAAATCAAGCCCAGGCACTCTTTGTACTTCCATGGCTGCCAAACGCTCTTCCAGATTCTTATACTTATCGTCTGCAGGAGGGTACTACTGCTCAGAGTAATCTTCATCCTCTTCTTCTTCTTCTTCAGCCTCAGACTCGGAGGGTACTGCAGCTCCCTTTCCTTTGCCAACCCCTTCATCAGATGTCGAGAGGAAATTCAGGACCCTTCTAGCTTGGTTCTCAAATCTTCTTCCCATAGTGGCCACACCAACTCTTTTCTTTTTCTTTTTCTCCTTCTCTTTCTATAACAGTGATTTAAGATCCTCCTGACCCTTTGCCAAGGTCATGAGGAGTTGTTGGAACTGTGAATTCTGCGCTTATAGATCTTTGACCGTCTGCTCTATATCCATCTTGCTGAAATAAACAGCAGAGAGATAAGGAAACCTAGTTTGAAGACCTGTTTATGCATATGATGAATGATATGTATTCATGTAATGCATTCAAGGATTCAAAAATTCAAATTTGTTGTAAATAAAAAAGAACACACGTCATATTAAGAAGAATTTGTTAGTACATAAATGCCCCATGGGAAAAAATAATACAAAATTCTAATGTAAAAAGACGTTGTGCATCCTCTTTGGTGCTATGTAGGTGTTGAGAGTCTGCTCTTTATGGAGTCGACAAGTAAGTTCTAAAACCTTCTTCTCACTGGCGTAGAAGCTGGCTTCAAAAGTGTCCCGTTCTTCCTTGAGCTGTATCCAACTCTTTTGCAAATCTTCCAATGATGTTGGCATGTCAGGATGTAGGAGGGTGTATGGAACCTCTGCTTCCATAACAGGCTCTTTGATCATGGGAAGAATGTAGGGATAAGGCATCATAAGACTCTGGGCGCGGGTTCGTACCCACTTGAGGTAAGGCTCAAGGGGGATGGAATTCTTGTGCCCCAGTGTCTTACTGTCCACTTTGTTGGGCATCCTCCAAGCTCGGCTAAACCTTTGTCGAAGTCCTTAAGCGTCGTTGTCGAAGTCAAAAACCAAGTCCTAAATCAGCATATCATGAGGGCCATCCCTCCGGGCATACCCAAATTGTCTCAGAGCCAAGCAGGGGTTGTAGGTAATGCCTCCCCTAATGCCAAGTAGTGGGACATTAGGTAATTCCCCACAACGATCAATGATGAAGACATTTTCTCTAGACCGAGAATACCAATGAACATCAGAATGTGTAAGAGTCATCAATCGTTGTGACCACCTCAAGCCTTGCTCATTCTTTAAGACTGATTGGGGAAGGTGAGAAATAAACCACCTTGCTAGAAGATGAGTACAGCACATGAGAACACCTCTTTTCCTCATTGTTCGTGTGTGAAATGAGTGTAGGATGTCCCCAAGCAATACAGGCACATGATTCAGAGATATGGAAATTTTGGCAGCATTCACATCTATAAGCTGATCAGGGTTTGGGAACAAGACCAACCCATAGATGAGAAGTGCTACAATCTCCTCAAAAGCTTGCAGATCTAGAGAATTCCAACAGTCTTGTCCCTTCTAAACAGAAACTTTGCCAAGAAACCCTTGACACCACTTCTGGTTTCCCAATGACCTTTGATGTCAGATGGTTGCAAGTGTAGGGCTTGAGCAACATCTTCGGGCTTTGGTTCTTTTTCCGTACCGTTGTAGGGTAGTTGATGGAGAATAGGAATCCTCAGGAGTTGAGAAAATTCCTCTAAAGTAGGCACTAGTTGGTAATCAGGAAATGTAAAGCAATGGTGTAGAGGGTCAAAGAACTGGAAGAGAACTTTTACCATGTCTTCTTCAATGTTGGAGTTGAAAAAGTTGAGAAGTCTACCATGTCTTTCACTGAAGGAAGAATTCTCTGGAATCTTGGAAGCAAGCTCCTTGAGTTGAGGAGGAATTCTCACAAGGTTGACTTGAATTGTTTTCCTGCGAAGTGAATCCATTACCTACAAAACAAGAACAAAGATGAAGATCCAAATCCTTGAAATGGTTAGTGGATGCATATGATGCTTTATGATGTTCATGATGTATGCACAAGTATATGTACAAACAAATCACACAAGTTCCTAGTTTCAGGCTTGCATGGGGTTTCATAGGTAAGTACCCTCTTGAAGTTAGTTGGCTCAACCTGTCCTATATAAATAGTAACCGGGTTCTAAGGAGCTCAATATCACCGGATTATTTTCTGTGTTCATTGTTTCAGTTTAGCCACTTAACGAGCGACCGAAATATTCCAAGAAAACAATCCTCAATGAGTTTAGTATCGAGTATTTACCAACTTCGGACTGCACCAGAGCCGGTCATCTCACTACCCCTAAAAAAGGCCAAGATGGTCAAGTAAAGGTTCTAAAAGTCCATTAGTGCTTCATGACATCACTCAGCAGCCCCGTATTCTCTTTGATTGACTCAAAGGCTACCGATACCCACAAATATGTCGCACTAATATAGCTATTGCTTCAACCATGTCGGTATACCCCGCACAGTTTCCACAATGTATTGCTATTTACCTATGAATGTTTCCCAAATCTGGGTAGAGAATTTCAAACCCAAACAATAGAACCAAGTGTAAAGCAAACAAGTCAAGCAAGATAAACATGTAAAGGTGATCTAAAACCCTAAGGTAACCCCACTTTTAGATTATTCCCCAGCAGAGTCGCCAGTTCTGTGATGCGGTGGGAGAACTGACTTGAGGTTTTGCGTTTGTGTTCGCAAATGTTTCGGTTTAGCAAGAGTCACCACCAACTTTTTATTTTATCTAAAGGAAAGGTCAAAAAGCAAAGGAAAGACCTTTGAGATGTTTTCTTGGGTTCGAGGGGTAGATTATGAAAAAGGAAGGTGCAAGCACCCTTTTCATCCATGGTTTTTCATGGGCTCTTAGTTACTTGTTTAGATCACTTGCTTTTGCTTTTCAATTGTTTCAAATGGTGCTTTGTGTGTGGTTTTGAAAATGTTTTGAAAAGAGGCCATCGTTGTGGCAACCTTTGTAATGATTCTTGTTTGAATGTATACAAAGGTGTTTGTATTTTGAAAAGATGTTTCAATGTTTGAAAGTTTGTTTTGGGAAAATGTTTTGAAATTGTGTTGTGAGGTGTGTTTGAAAATAGCAAGGATGTTTTTGCAAGTTTTGATCAAGTAACTAAGAGTTGTCTACCCTATCTACTCAAAGATATTTCCTACACATTTTTAACCCTTTTACATTGTTGTTTTACCATTGCATTTGGTAAACAATATTGTATTTGGATGTTAAACGGGACAAGCGCAGGTCATCCTATTGACCATGATAGCAATTGTGCTAAGTATCTTTAACAATTTTTCTGATGGACTAGACCATTTTTTGTATAGGCAACCAAGATAGCGTCATCGAGGGACTATGATCTTTTTTTTTGTTTTTGTTTTACCAAGATACTCAACATGCATACCATGGCCATTTTAAAGGCAACAAGTGGATTGGAACCCTAGGGGTGCATGTGTGCATTGTGTTGTCATTTTCATGCATTTAGGTCTTGAATTAGGTCTAGCTATTTGTTTTGATTTTGGATATTGCATACAAACCCTAATCTCTATCATGGCATATTTGAAAGCATAAATGCGTAAAAGTAATCTAGGCTATTACAACATTGATATGGGGAGGGGGATACAATTTTGAATAGGGGATTATTTTGCAAGAAATTAAAACCCTAAGTTATTACAACCAAATTGAATTTCTTTGTACAAATGATAAATAAGCAATATTTGAATAGACAATTAAATAAATATGCAATACATAATAAATATGCAAAAATGTCCTTTTATTTATTTTTATGTATGTAAAAATAAAATATTTAATGTATTAAACATAATAAAATAAAAGATTATTTTTATTAAGGGTGGAAACCCTAATTTGTTTTAAGAAAAAATATATATATTATGTATTATTTTATATACAAGAAAATAAATATAAATATTACAAAGATATTAAGAAATAAAACATGTGGAAAAAAATTATTTTATATGTATAAATTATAAAATTAAAAATATATAATATTTCTATAATATTTATAAGTTTTTTATTAAAGAAAATAAAGGTATATACTATTTAATAATTATTTTTATGTCTAAAAAATAGTAAAAAATAATAAAATAAAATGTGAAAATTTATGAAAATATTTTTGGTAATTTTTTATATTTAGAACAAATAAAATAAAATCAGAAATGAAAAATAAATATAAAAATATAAAAATATAAAACAATGGGCCAGGGGGGTGCAATCAGCAAAGAGGGGGGTGCCAAAAACAGAAACAAGCCAGCCCAGCCCCCATTTCCACTTCATCTTCAACCTTTGAACAAAAAAAAACGCGCGTTCTGATATACAACTCGCATCTCCTGCATTTGTGCTTAAAAACGAAAACTTGCAACATAAAAGTTATAGAGCATGATCATACGATTCTAACCATATAAAAAACTTAATCTAACTCTCAAAGACCAGAGAGAATTTCTCTAGCCCTAATTTCTAACCTAACTTTTTCAGGAAGTTCACCAATCAAATTCTCTCAGCGCACTTAACTTAAATGAAAACTAAGCATATGTACAGCTTAAGGGCTATGAGTACTACATTTTTTATTCACAAACCTAAGCCTAATGATTCCTAAATAGAAAGATAGAAAGTTAACAAATACATGTTTCAGATGAACTCGTGTATGGAAATGTGGAGGTTTTCAATGAGGCCTGAGATGTTTGTGAGCTTGCCTGAACTTCCTCTGACCTTTCCCAATGCTTTGTTTGCTTTGAGCTTGCTTGAATAAGCCTATAGAAGTCAACCTGCACAAGCTGAAATCAGAAATGGTGAAGCTTACAAATGGAGTTACAGTCAATGGCCAGTGGTTGGGATAGTTCAGATGGGTTGTATGGAATGTATTGGAACTGGTTTGGGACAAAACGCACGAGTGGTTTGTGAGATGGAAGTGAAACTGCAGAGAGTGCCCTGTTTTTGCAAGTTTTTTGTGTTTTGATGTTCAAGAGTGTTTGAGGGATGGATGGCTCGTGTTTATAGCTCAAGACAATGTGCAAAACTTGTTTGGAATGGTCACTAAGCTTGGTTATAACATATTTCAAAGATATGGATCTTTTGCAAGTTTACTTGGTTTTGAAGTAAAAGTGTGAAGTGATACAAGATAGGCCTGTACAGGCTATCTCCAAGCATGCACAAGATTGCTATACTTTTGCCTAAGTTTATGGAACTTGTTTTCTGCAAAGAGAGAGGTCCAAGGCTCAAGGGAAGAAAGTTGACATAAAGTTGCCTTTATTAAAATGGAAATGCTACCTTTTTACCATTTTAAGATTAATTCAATGTGTAAACCTCAATTGATCAGAATAAAGCTTTAAACCAATGAGTTTGCATTCAATTTTTGAGTGTGGAAGGGTTTATAGACCTGTAATCAAGTACAAATCAAGTTTGGACAGATTTTGCAACTTGTGTCAACATGAAAATGCCATGGATCAAAGTGAGTTTTTGCCAAATTCAAACCTTCGATTCTCTCTAACCATAAATGATTTTAGAGAGTTCTTGGACATTTTGGAAATCTTGTAACATGCTCTACAATCCATCTTTCAAATGAATTTTGAGATTCCAAGTGGAACTATGTGAAAAATGGTCATGAAGATAGGTCAAAATCTTGCCTAAACTAGGGCAAAATTTCACTAAGTTAAAAGTTTCATGGACCCTTGTTCCAAAAATCCTAACTTGAGATCCAAGCTTCTTTTGGGAAAACTTTGTGAATCAAAGTTGCAGACTTTGTGGAGGACTACAACTTTCATGTGGGAATTTTTGTTTGAATCCAATTTCATCATGGTGAAAATGTTGGGCAAAGTTTGGAAAAAATAAGAAAATTTCATAACTTAGAAAAATTCTAAGTTATGAAAATTTTTCAATCTTAAACCCTAATTTGCAAAATTAGGTTTCTTGATGAACAAGTTTCATGTTTTGACACATCTTGATGAAAAATGACCATTGGCACTTGATTTTGACTAAAAAGTCAAAGTTTGACTTTTCAGTGTACAGTCAAATTTTGATCAGTTGACTGAAAAATTCATCTGTCAACTCAATGCATTTGAGATCTTTTGAACCTTGTGAATAGGTCAAGATGATTCCATTGAGTCCTTGAATCCATGCTTGAACCCAATTTGCCATTGGCTAGGTTAAAAAAATCAGAAATTGCCCTTGTGCAGTCAAAACCCTAAAAATGACCATTTTGCCCTTTTGATGATATGATCAAATTTCTTGAGGAGTTATGGTCCAAACTTGATCAAATGGTTCATATGAGCCTATAATGTTGACGTGGATCAAAAATTATGAGGTTTGACTGTAAATTGGCCACAATTGACTTTTTCCCCAATATAGCTGATTTTTAGGTCAACTGTCCAATTAACTGGGCAAAAATTTGATTCAAGGCATGAAACTTGGTGGGGGCAATCTTATAAGTCCAACATGAAGTATGAAAGCCACTTTTAGCATTGAAAGTCCAAAAATCCCTGTGAAAACTCAAACCCTAATTTAGGTCATTAGTGCAAGGAGATGTCTTGAGCAGAGCAAACCCTAATCCTGTCTGGAGTTCAAAGAGTCTTGTGAGGGGAAATCTTGATAAAATGAGAGGGAAAATTTTGGGGTACAACAACAGGGTAGGATGAAGGCCAAAGCTTCCTGTCAAAAGCCTAAACCCTCTCACATGTGAGTTCTAGTCTTGAATAGAGGTTCCTAAAAGGATTTTCCAGAGTCGACAACCCTCTATGAAAATACCTTATCTTGTACATAGGCATGTAGGACAAAGGTATCCCAAGAGGTCCTCATCTAGACGTGGGTCTTATGTCAACCCTTACGTGTCAAGCACCACTGTAGTCAACATATCCATCCACTCTAATCTTAACTTATAGTAAAACTCAAGCCTGTGTAGTGGGATCATCTCTCAAAGTATCCTCACAACCCAACAGAAAAACATAACAACAATAACCAAATATATATAAAATAAAAAATAAAAAATGCGATGAATGCAAAATATAAAGCAAGTAACACATGTAGATAAACACCCAAAGAAAAAAAAAAGACTAGGACTGACTTTCTTAGTTGTCCCCAGTGAAGTGTCCAACTGAAGTACCTCTAAAAAATACTAAGACAATAAAGTCGCCACTGAACTTTATTCATCCCAAAGAGGGAAAGAAAAATATCAATAAAACCTCTAAAATGGGAAATAACATGGTCTCGTGACCAAGAGAAAGGTACAAAAGTTGACTATGCAAGGGGAAGTTATTAGAACCCCTTACATCCGTTATACTCAATAGGATCCACGCTTATTTGTTAAATTATAAGGGTGTGTATATCTAAAGGCTTTAATTTCTAAGGGAAATGCATGAATGAGTTATTTTGAAAAGGAAAATATTTTATTATTGCATTCATTTGAGTTTAGCAATTCGACGCCTACGTATCCTCGGAAGGAATCAGAACATTGTAGTTTTTCTAAAAACGTTTTTTTGTTGTGTGTGTTTTTATGGGTAACGAACCCCTTTTCAAAAGGTTAAAGAGAAAATCCCTAATGAAAAATGATTTGAATTTGTTTGAGTGTTTTTGTAAGTAGAAATATCTTAAGTGGTTCCCTTAAGTAAGGGATACTTAAGTCTTTTCTCCTTTAATTTTGAAAGTGTTTGAAAAGCATTAAGTGTTTTTGGATTTTTTTGGTTTGAGAAAGGAGCTCTTTGTTTTAAGAGGATGCAAAAGAAAATTCTAAGGAAGACTAAAAAAGCTAATTGTTGTCATGCAAAAAAATGGTCCTAAAGTTGATATTAAAAGGGAAATTTTATCCTAAGATGTTATCATGTATGGATTCATTCTAAAGGTCTAATTCAACACCAAAAGATCAAAATGGAGTTAATCGATTAGTGGAATTCCTAAAGGGGCATGCTAATCAAACAAACCATTTAACAAGATAAAAGAAAATAATATCTACTATTCTTGAGATTTTCAGGTAAATAAATATGAAAATCAAAAAGAGAAATTGAAATCCTAATTCTAATATTATTTTTGTATTTTTTCATATTAGGAGAAATATTGAAACAAACAACTAATAGATTATTTTATAAAAAAATTACATTGCAGAGGGGGGGGGGGGGGGGGGGGGGTGGAAGCTGGTATTCAGAAGGTATGCTTTAGCAATTAGGTGCTAAGCCCATCCAGGAATGGTCTAACAACTGTTTTTTGTTACAAGGATTCAACTACAAAAAAAAAACTCATGGGCTTCAGGGGTGAGGGACGGTTCAACAACATGACAAAGTCCAATTTGATTTTTGTTCAGATTTATTATTATATTACTTCAAATTTAATAAAAAAAACAAAGTGAAATCAAATAAAAAGAAGCAAAATGGATCAGTACTTTTGAAAGGGGAAATTAGGGTTCATATTATGACTCTTCAACTTATTTCAAAACAAAATTCTCCCTCCTCTCTCCGGAGGCGACTCAATCTACACAAACCTATTCTTCTCCATGCTTAGCCTACTGAACTCACGTTGCCGTGGTCACACCGCAGCAACCGCTTCTCGCTGAATCTACCGGCAAAAAACACAAAGCCGCCACTAAACTTTATTTATCCCGAAGGAAGAGGAAATATCGAGAAAACCACAAGAGGATGGATAAGATGTTCTTGCGACCAATAGAAAGGGTAAGGGAGTCGGTTATGCGAGGGGAAGGTATTAGCACCCCTCACATCCGTTATACTCAACGGGATCCATTTTATTTATTGGCTTCTAAGGATGTGTTTATCTACAACTATACTTTCTAAGGGGAAAATGATTTTTTATTAATGCGTTCGTGAGGGTCTCACAACCCTTTGCCTACGTATCCAGTAAAGGAATCAGAACACCGTAGTTCTTCTAGAAAATGTTGGTTTGTTGGTGTTTTTTAGTGTGCGACATTAACGCACGCATTCTAGCAATAGGCACGACCGGTATCACAGTAGAACAGAGATAACATGCCTTTTTTTGGGAGTTTTGATTGGTTGAGTGTTTTTGCAAGTTTTAGAATGAATTCCAGTAATGATTAAATGTTTAGGATTTTTTTGATTTGTGAATGATAAGTTTTAAAAGAAGAAAAAGTTTTAAGATGGAGACTAGGAAAACCCCTAATGTTGTCATGCATGGGTTCCAACCTAAGGTATAATTAGTTCGTATCCTAAAGAAGATGAAACTATCATCCTAAGGGAGCATGTTATGAGCATAAAGTAAAAGGGGAAAATGTTTGTGAAGAGTGCTCATGTAGGGTGATCATGGAAAAAATGACGACAAAATGAGTAGTATTATGAAAGGCGTAAATGAAATGCTTGGTGTATGGGAATTGAATCAAGTTATGATTAACCAAGGGGTGCACTTGATTAATCTCGTGAGAATAGATGCTCCTACCCTCAACCATGAGACCCTTTGTGCATGAAAACACTTGGTATATGGACCAAAGTGGTTGATTCGAGTTATGGTTAACCAAGGGTAAGACTTGATTAACCTCGTGAGAATGGCCATGCCCAAACTCAACTATGAGACCTGTTGTACCCCAAAATTTGTCCTCTCATTTCACAAGGGATCACCCTGGATCCCAGGTTTGCTTCTATCAAGTTTCCAGGCCTTGAACTTTCAATTTTTGCAAGCAAGTCATTCACAAGGGAAAAATGGTCATTTGCACACTAAGAAGTCTAACTTTGTCTTTTAGATCAAAATCAAATCTCAAAAATCATATTTCATCAAGACATGTTGGAATATGAAGTCTGTTTCATTAGGATATTTAAAAGTTAAATTTTACTTTGGAAAAGTCAAATTCTAAAGTACTTAGAAATTTTTCTAAGTGTTTAAGGATTATGGCAATTTTAGAACTTCTAACCAGATTATCACTAAAGCACTCAACGAATTCTGGATATTCTCAAGACAGAGTTTGGTCAGAACTTCTGGGCAAGTGTTCACAAAAGCTTCAGTCAAAGTTTGCCAGAGTAATTCAAAGAAGGTTAAGAGGCGTGTTGCAAGCTTTCCAGAAAGTCTAAAAGCTCCTTCAGAACATGCTGGAGCCAGAAGATAAGAGGCTCAGAAGATGAGATGCTACGCTGAAGCAGAACTTCTAATCCAGAGTTAAGCAAGGACGCAGAGTTTCACATGGCAGGATTTCTGATCATCATTTAATGCTCACAACCACTGATGAGTTATTATCCAAACGATTTCCCCCACGTGTACCCCTACTGTCTTGGGAAGACCAACTGTTGTGCAAAAGTATACTAGGCCCATGCGCTGCTTCTATTTTACCTTAATTCGGGCTTCCAAATCCATCTTAGGCGCTGTTAACCATCCAACTTGATGCATTGACCTACTTTTTAAAGCTTACTTCAAGAGTAAGTCAGCATCTAAGCGTATGATGTTGGTGCCACTTGACCTCCTCAAACTGCAAAAACTTTTCCTATAAATAGAACACCTTTGGCCATTGAAAAGAGGTCGAAAAAATTTGAGAAAGGTGTGGAATTTGAGAAAGAAAAGCCTTGAACCCCTGCAAAAATTCCAAGAGTCCAAAAGATTGCAAACACAAAAAATACAAAACCTTAGCATTTGATTCTTGCATTAAGGATCATAAAGGATCAGAATTTTATCCTTTGGTTTTTCCAAAATCTTCTAATCATTTACAATCCAAGCTGAAAGTTTCCAACCTGCTGAAAACGTGAGGAAGTTGTTCAGAACACCATAACTAGTTAGAATCAGATTCCAGCTCCCATAATATTTCCCAGCTGCAAGGTAAGTTCCTGCTGACTCTCATCACATTATGTAGGCATTGTCAGATTTTTGCATATTTAGCACAATGTAGATATTGTGATTCTGATGGTGTACATATTCTGAGATTTCATGCATCTTCCTGCCTAAATAGAGGGAATGCCAGTTCAGAGTTTCATAAAGAAATTAGGACTCAGAATTAGGATTAGCAAATTCATGTTGCTTCTAATTTGTGTTTATGATATTTCTTGAAACTTGTCATAACTGTCATGTATGCAACTTCTATTCTGCTAAGAAATTACTAAGCTGGAGATTTTCTGACTAGCAAGGAGAGAGACAAAGTTCTGACGGTTGCATCAGAACTTTTGAAAACTGCTGAGTTCTCAGAAGATCCAGAACTTCTGAACTTCCATATTTTTACTAACGTTGTTTCTGTTTGTGCAATAAGCCAGAGTCAGAACTTCTGACTTCTTTTTATTTTCAGCATTTTCGCTGGTTCTTTTTTTTCTCTTTTATTATTTTGACATCATCTCTATTTTTCATTACCCAAAAATATCAAAAATATTTCATATTCACATATTATATTTTATTTTCTTTTAACATAAAAAGACAAAAAATATTTTCTTAAACAAAACTCATTTCTTTTCTCAAGAAAATAAGCATTTTACATTTCCTGTACATTCTTATCTATTTTAATATGGTTGTAATAGATAATTAGGACTTAAATTCCTTGCAATCCCCATTCATAAATATGTACCCCCATCCCAAAATATTGTAATTGCATAGGACTTTACATTCCCGCACGGTTGTTGCTTTCATAAATGCTAGTAATTAGGGTGTGTATGGCAAGACATGAAATTGACAAATAGATCACCCTAATCAAGTTTAAATGCATGCAATCAAACACTATTCACACATACACCCTTAAGGTTAATTCCACTTGTTGCCTTACGAAAATGGCCATGTTATGCATGTGGGATGTCTTAGCACAAACAAAATAAAAAATACAAGATCATAGTCCCTCGATGATGCTATCAAAGTTGCCTTTCAAAATTATCTTAGTCCCTAAAAGAAAAGTGCTATGTCATCTCACAATATTGCTAACATGGTCATACGATGACCCAATGCGCGTCCCTTCACATCCAACGATGGGGCTTCTTGCCAAAACAATGGTAAGGTAGAAACATCTAAAGGAGGAGGAAAAGAACATCTAAGACCTTTTGAGTAATTAGATTACTTTTAGTTGCTTGCTCAATTTCAAAACAAACATCCTTTCTATTTTTAAAAAACAATCACATACACTTTCAAAAACACCTTCCAAACGTGAAATATTTTCAAAAGCTCAACACTTTGTATACGTTCTTACGAACGAGAACTATTACAAAGTTTGCCTAAATGATGGCACCTTTTCAAAATACTTTCAAAACCACACAAAAGCATATTTTTCAAACAAAAGCAAGTAATCTAGAAAGCAACTAAGAGCCCATGGAAAAACATGGATGAAAAGGGTGCTAATACCTTCCCTTTTCATAATCTACCCCCCGAACTCAAGAAAAGATCTCGAAAGGTCTTTCTTGTGCTTTTTCACATTTCCTTATTGGACAAAAGAAAATTCGGTGGCAACTCTTTCTAAACCGCAACATTTGCAAACACAAACGCAAAACAAAAGGTCAGTTCTCCCACCATATCACAGAACTGGAGAATCTGCTGGGGATGATGTCTAAAAGTGGGGTTACCTTAGGTTTAGATCATATTTACTTGCTTACATTGTTTTATTTGTTTGCTTTACATTTTGGTTCCTTGTTTGGGTTTGTTTTAAAATCCTACATTCGGATTTGGGGACACCTTTTAGGCAAGTAGCAATAAACTATGAGGGAACTGTGCGGGGTATACCGAAACGGTTGAAGCAGTAGCTACGTTGATGTGGCACTTTGGTTGGTACCGGTAACCCTTGAATCAGTCAAGGAGAGTACGGGGCCACTGCGTGGTATCGTGAAGCATCAACTGACCTTAGAACCTTACTTGGCCAACTTGGCCATTAGGAAGTAGCGAGATAACTGGATTTGGTGCAGTCCAGAGTTGGTTGATACTCGATGCTACACTCATTGAGGTTTGACTCTTGAGTTTTGTTTGGTTACGAGTCAATCGCTTATTGAATGAAACTTGGGGGAAAGATCAGTGATATTGAGATCCTTTAGAACCCGGTTACTATTAACTAGGACAAGTTTGAGCCAACTAAACTTCAAGAGGGTACTTACCTACAAATTCCATGCAAGCCTAAACCTAAGGACTTGTTTGCTTTATATATACTTGTACATAACATCATAACATCATAAGCATCATAAACATCATACTCATACTCACTAACCATTTCAAGGATTTTTGGATTTATCTTTGTTCTATTTTATAGGACAAGGATTCTCTTCACAGGAAGACCATTCAAGTCAGCCTCGTGAGGATACCTCCACAACTCAAGGATTTAGTATCAAGGGTCCCTGAAGATTCCCCATTCACCAAAAGACATGGTCGACTCCTTAGTTTGGTTACCTCAAGTATTGAAGAAGATAAGATAAAGGTGCTTGTCCAATTCTTCGACCTTTTGCATCATTGTTTCACTTTTCCCGATTACCAACTTATGCCCACTTTGGAAGAATTTTCTCAACTCATAGGGGTCCCTATTCTTGATCAGTTACCTTTCAACGGTATTGAAAGAAACCCTAAACCTGAGGAAATTACTCAAGCTCTACATTTGCAACCATCTGACATAGTAGCAAATTGGGTAACAAGGAGTTGTATCAAAGGGTTCCTAGCAAAGTTTTTGTTGGAGAAGGCTCAAGAGTGTTAGAATATTTTGGATCTACAAGCCTTTGAGGAAATTTTGGCTCTTCTTGTCTATGGGTTGGTACTATTTCCCAATCCTGACCAACTTATAGATATAAATGCGATCAAGGTTTTCATATCTCGTAATCCGGTGCCTACATTGCTTGGAGACATCTTGCATTCTCTTCACTCTCGCACCTTGAAGAAAAGAGGGACTTTGATGTGTTGCACTCCCCTTTTGGCTAGGTGGTTTATTTCACACCTACCTCGATCCGTGGTGAGGAATGAACAAGGTATGAGGTGGTCTAAAAGATTGATGTCACTTTCACATGCTGATATCCGTCGGTATTATTGCTCTTTGGAAGACATTACCATCATTAATCGCTGTGGGGAATTCCCTAATTTCCCTCTACTTGGCATTAGGGGAGGCATTACTTACAACCCTTGTTTAGCTTTGCGACAATTTGGATACTCTAGGAGAGATGGCCCTCATGAGGTACTCATCCAAGGGATTGCGTTTGACTACGAAAGTGATACCCAAGGTTACCGTCAAAGATTTATACGAGCTTGGGGTATGGTTAACAGGATTGATAGAAAGACGTTGGGGCGTAAGAATTCCATTCCTTTGGTACCTTGTCTTAAATGGGTGCGGGCTCATGCTCAAAGTCTTAAGATGCCGTATGAAGCCGTCTTACCTGTTATCATGGAGCTAGTAGTTGAGGGAGACGTTCCACATACTATCCTCTATCCTGATATGCCTACTTCTCTGGAAGATTTGCAAAATGCTTGGATTCAGTTAAGAAGAGAGTGAGACACCTTTGAAGCTAAGTTCTATGAGGGAGAGAAGAAGATATTAGAGCTTACAAGGGATCTTCATGAAGAAAGGAGTTTAAACACTTACATTGCGCCAAAGAGGATGCGCACAACTTTTTTGTCTTAGGAGTTTACTTATTTCTGTTGTTGTAAGCCCAAGAGGCATGTTTGTATTCAAATCAGAACTCTTTAATGCAAGTCAACATTTGTTCACTCTTTTTCTATACAAATTTAAATTCTTTAAATCCTTGAAATCATTTTCATATACATATTCATGCATCATATCATAAGCAAGCTTTTCACAAAAGGTTTCCTCATCTTTCTACTATTTATTTCAGTAAGAATGGATCTCGAACAAATAGTGAAGGACTTGCAAGCTCAGAACATTCAGTTCCAAGTCACCTTGATGACCTTGGCCAAAGGGCAACAAGAGCTAATGACAACATTGACAACCAAAAAGAAGAAAAAGAAGGCCCTCATCAACATGGGGAAAAGATTCAAAGAACCGATTCGCTAAGTGCCAGTAGTCAAAGACTCATCTGAGGAAGATGAGAACCAAGTAGAAGAGGCAAGAAGCACCCGTGATGAGGGTGTGAATGATCAAGCTTCTGAAGATGAGGATCACTTTGATGAACAATACCCACCTGTAGGTGAGGAAAAGTACAAAGAATTAGAGGATAGGCTAAAGGCAGTTGAAATACAAGTTGTGCTTGGCTTGGATTTTAGTGATTTGGGCCTAGTTCCTGGGGTCGTCATTCCTTATAATTTCAAGGCACCAGTCTTTGCCAAATATGATGGGGTCTCCTGTCCCAAACTACATCTAATAGCTTATGTGCGCAAAATACAACCACACACTGCTGACAGAAAACTGTGGATTCACTTTTTCCAAGAGAGTCTAGTTGGAACTCAGCTAGAGTGGTTTTATCAATTAGAAGGTTCTCGCATCCATACGTGGGAGAATTTGGCCACTGCCTTCTATCACCAGTATCAATACAACATCAACTTGGCACCAACGAGAGTTCAGATTCTGAATATGACCATGGGAAGTAACGAAGGATTTAAAATATATGCCCAAAAGTGGAGGGACCTTGCCAGTAGAGTCCAGCCACCTTTGACCGAAAGAGAGCTAGTTGATATGTTTATGGGTACGTTAACTGGTCCATTCTTCAACCTGTTAATTGGAAGTTCTTTGTCCGAATTCGCCAAGTTGATTTTAATTGGTGAAAGGATTGAAAGCGGTATTAGAAGCGGCAAAATTCCTATGGCATCGGGTTCCACATCCTACTCCGTCAAAAGGCCCTTCAATGGAAAAGGAAACAAATGTTGTGTATGGGGCAAGAGCCCATACCAAGAAGGACTATAATTCATCTTTAAATGTTGTGTTAATTTCCACCCCTCAACCTACTCAAAGGCAACCCTCCAACAATCAGAGACTTGAAGTTCCCCGAAAGCAATTTAAAAGAATAAGCATGTCATTATCACAAGCCTTACAACATCTGCTAAAGGCCAATTTGGTGACTCTGCGCAATCTACCATCCAACCCTGATGTTTCCTCACATAATTATAAAGAGAATGTGAAATGCGCATACCATTCCAATAGCCCCGTCCATGAGACCGATCAGTGTTGGGCCTTGAAGAACAAAATTCAAGATTTGATAGATAACCAAACAATTGAGTTTGATCCACCCACTACTCCGAACGTGATAACTACGCCAATGCCGAAACATGGCAAAGGGGTTAATGTCATTGATGATGTTACTTTTATCGCCTTTATCGAAGATTTAACAACTCCCTTGACCACTGTGAAAGCTAATTTGATAAAATCCTGTATGTTTCCTGGATGTTCCGAAAATTGTGCCTGTTGCAATCAACGAGAAAATGGATGCGAGCTACTGAAGAAAGGTGTGAAACACCTGATAAATAGCCGCGAGATTCTACTCGAAAAGATTCCCATCATCAGAAATTCAATCGACAAAGCTGAAGATCTAGCCATCATAACAATTTCAAACACACCTCTTAGGATCTCATCCAAAGGTCATATCAGGATTTCGAACGAACCGATCATTGCTCCTCTCATAATCACTACTGTCGGACCTGTTCCATACATCTCTGATAAAGCGGTACCATGGAATTACGGTGCCGAGGTTTATTACCATAGGGTGAAAAAAGATTCTTAGATTGATGATAATGAAGCTGGTGTTACTAATATTACTGGTTCTGGTAAAGTCACAAGAACAAGAAGGGTCTTTTCTCCTGTTATCTCACTGCCAACCACTACCACAGTTCCAGTCTGCATAACCAACGGTAATTCTGGTGCCAGTACTAAAGGGAAAGGGAAAGAAGGTAAGCCTGCTAGGGAAGAGGCACCTGCTAAAAAGTTTGGAAAAACCATCTACTCAACAAATGGAGGAGATTCTGAAGATCATCAAGAAAAGCGACTTCAAAATAGTAGAACAGTTGGGGAAAACCCCTTCTAAAATATCAATGTTGTCCTTATTGCTATGTTCTGATGCCCATGCATAAGCTTTGATTAAGTTTTTGAAAAAGGCTCATGTGCCTCAAGAAACCACAGCCGACCAATTTGAGAATTGCGTAGTAAGTCTGACAGTTGACAACAGTCAGGGGTTCTCCGATGCAGATTTAACTCCCATGGGAAAGAATCACAATAAAGCCTTACTTGTTTCTGATAAATGTAAGGGGACCACTCTGGAACATGTTTTGGTTGACACAGGCTCATCTCTAAATGTGTTACCTAAAGGCGCTTTAGATCGGCTAGACTGTAAAGGTTTGGTTTTGAAGCCAAGTGATATTATCATGAGGGCATTTGATGGATCGAAAAGGACGATTCATGGAGAGGTGGATCTCCCAATTAAGGTTGGTTCACAGATTTTCAATTCCACATTATATATAATGGACATACAACCTGTGTATTCTTGCTTGCTTGGGCGCCCATGGATCCATGGGGCAGGTGCGGTCACTTCCACTCTCCACCAGAAGTTAAAATATCCAGTTCAAGGGAAGGTCGTTACTGTTTGCGGCGAGGAAGAATTTATGTTAAGCCATCTCAATTCTTTCAAGTATGTAGAAATGGATGGAGAATTCATAGAAACTCCTTGCCAGGCGTTTGAAGTTGTAGCCGCCACCAAAATCTCCTCTGACACTCCAAGAGTTGATAAGGTTATCCCTAAGATGGTTTCTCTTAAGGATGGCCGTGCTGTGGTAGAAGAAGGAAACAATGTGATGTGGGGTCAATTCCTCGATATCTCGTTCAAGGCAGACAAGTTTGGGTTAGGTTTCACCTCCCAAGCTCAGAAAGAAGTTAGAAGGGCTCGTGCTGAAAAGCCGCCTCTCCACCTTAAAAATCATGAAGTAAACAGTGTAGAAGACTCCAACGATGAGTGTGCTTTTGAAGACTGGATCTACCCAACAACCAAAGGGAAACTCAACAATTGGCATGCAAAGGATTTCACTCCTGTTTCTTTCATTGAGGAGTAATTACTGTTTACTTTTTCTGTCAATTCAAGAAATCCATGTCTGTAATATTATTTCCAAACAACGACTTTTAAGCCATGTGCCTTTCCCGAGGCACTTTGGTCCATTTGTTAAGGGTTTTGCTCATGTTTCATCTATCATTTGATCATTTAATATAAACCATTGGACCTATTTGCATTCAAATTTTATGTTCATTGTCTTTCATTTCCTTTATTACATTTTTCAATAGCGATGTATCTTACATGCACACACACACACATTTGCAGATCATCATCCACTCTGGATCTTATTGTTAACAACTCTACTATTGCCAAAAATGATTTCGAACATCCAATTCACCAAGCCAAAGACGAAGGCGAGGAAGATTGTGATATACCAGGAGAACTAGCCATACTTCTATTACAAGAGGAAAACTCTATTCAACCACATGAAGAGTCAGTAGAGGTTATCAACTTGGGTACTGAGTCAGATAAGAAGGAAATCAGGATCGGTGCTAATTTGGAAAGCAGTGTTAAGAACAGATTGGTTCAGATTTTGTGCAATTATGTGGAAGTATTTGCTTGGTCTTATGAAGATATGCCTGGGTTGGATACTGACATCGTGGTTCATCGTCTGCTAACTAAAGAAGACTGCCCTTCTGTTAAACAAAAGGTCCGTCGCATGAGGCCTGATATGTATGAAAAGATCAAAGCCGAAGTAATGAAACAGTTTGATGCAGGATTCCTAGCTGTAACGTCTTATCCTCAATGGGTTGCCAATATAGTACCAGTGCCAAAGAAAGACGGGAAAGTTCGCATGTGCGTAGACTATAGGGATCTGAATAGGGAAAGCCCCAAGGATGATTTCCCTCTACCACACATTGACGTCTTAGTCAATAATACTACTCAACATAAGGTTTTCTCATTCATGGATGGCTTCTCAGGCTATAACCAAATAAGGATGGCTCCCGAAGATATGGGAAAGACTACTTTCGTTACACAATGGGGCACCTTCTGCTACAAGGTCATGCCCTTCGGATTAAAGAATGTAGGGGCAACATATCAAAGGGCTATGGTTGCTTTATTTCATGACATGATTCATCATGAGATAGAGGTATATGTGGATGATATGATTGCAAGATCACAAACCGAAGAAGAACATCTCGATCACCTGCACAAACTATTTGAAAGATTGAAGAAGTACAAGCTGAGGTTAAACCCTAACAAGTGCACATTCAGAGTACGCTCTGGAAAGCTTCTAGGTTATATGGTCAGCGATAAAGGCATTGAAGTTGATCCGGCCAAGGTAAAGGCCATCCAAGAAATGCCAGTCCCCCATTCTGAAAAAGAAGTCAGAGGATTCTTGGTCTCAATTACATTTCCCGTTTCATATCACACTTAAATGCTACTTGTGAGCCACTCTTCAAACTCTGGAAGAAAGATCAGGTAGTCAGGTGGAACTATGAATGCCATATTGCCTTTGACAAAATCAAAGAATACCTACAAGAACCTCCTATTCTCATGCCTCCAGTTGAAGGAAGACCCTTGATCATGTACTTGACAGTACCGGTGAATCCTATGGGGTGTGTTTTGGGCCAATATGACAAGTCTGGCCGAAAAGAGCATGCTATTTATTACCTGAGCAAAATGTTTACCGACTGTGAAACCAGATATTCACTACTCGAGAAAACTTGCTGCACTCTGGCATGGGCTGCTCGCCGGCTGAGATAGTATATGTTGACTCATACCACTTTGTTGATTTCTAAAATGGACCCAATCAAGTACATCTTCGAGAAACCTTCCCTTTCCGGACGGATAGCCAGATGGAAAATGATCTTGACTGAGTATGACATTCAATACACGACTAAAAAAGCCATCAAAGGAAGTGTACTAGTAGATCATTTGGACCATCAGGCTGTGGATGATTATCAGTCAATGAACTTCGACTTCTCTGATGAGAACATCATGCTGGAAACCGACTGTGCGAAATCTGGACCGTATGACGGACCTGAATAAGGATCCCGATGGACTATGATATTCGATTGGACTTCCAACGCTTTAGGTAACGGGATTGGTGTTGTGATCATCTCTCCTGAAGGTTGCGACACTCCTTTCACTACCAGACTATGTTTCGATTGCACAAACAACATGGCCGAGTACGAAGCTTGCATCCTAGGTCTGAAAGCTGCTATTGACTTAAGGATCAAGAATTTGAATGTGTTTGGGGACTCTGCCCTAGTGATCAACAAAGTAAAAGGAGACTGGGACACTAAACAACCCAATCTTATCCCTTACAAGGAACTTGTGCTATCCCTGATTCCTCACTTTGAAGAAATCACTTTTGAGCACTTCTCTAGGGAAGAAAATCAGTTGGCTGACGCTTTGGCAACCATGTCTTCAATGTTCAAGGTCAGATGGGATAACGAAGCCCCTATGATTACAATTGAAATATTCGATGAACCTACGCATTGCTATGAACTTGACACCGATGCGGAAAAGCCATGGTACCATGATGTGATAAGATACCTTAAAGCTCAAGAATATCTAGAAGGGGCATCTATCAATGACAAAAGGTTCTTGCGAAGATTTGCAGCCAAATTCTTCCTAAGTAACAAGATATTGTACAAGCGCAACCATGATTCAACTCTACTCCGATGTGTGGACAAGAAAGAGGCAGAGGAGATTATGGAAGACATGCATGAGGGTCTTTTCAGTAATCACTCGAGTGGACATACGATGGCTAAGAAAATCTTAAGAGCAGGTTACTATTGGTCAACAATGGAGACTGATTGCCATCAAGATTCAAGGACTTGTCATAAATGCCAAATCTTTGCTGACAAGGTCCATGTGCCTCCTATCCCTCTAAATGTCATGACCGCTCCATGGCCATTTTCAATGTGGGGCATTGACATGATCGGAGAGATCAAACCTACAACTTCCAACGAACATCGCTTCATTCTTGTCTCCATTGACTACTTTACCAAATGGGTCGAAGCTGCCTCATTTTCCTCAGTCACCAAGAATTTGGTAGCCAGATTCATCAGACACAACCTCATCTATCGTTATGGTATCCCCGAAAGGATCATCACCGACAATGGGACTAACCTCAACAATGCCATGATCAGAGAGTTGTGCACTCAATTTAAGATCAAGCATCACAATTCTTCTCCATATAGACCGAAAATGAATGGTGCAGTCGAAGCGGCCAACAAAAATATCAAGAAGATTGTGATGAAAATGGTAGTAACCTATAAAGATTGGCATGAGATGTTGCCGTTTGCTCTACATGGCTATCGTACTTCAGCTAGAACATCAACTGGGGCAACTCCCTTCTCTCTAGTCTATAGCATGAAAGATGTTTTGCCAGTGGTAGTTCAGATTCCCTCGTTGAGGATTATGATCGAGGCAGGCTTAGGCGAAGACGAGTGGATTCAAATGAGATTGCCAAAGTTATTTCCAAAGTTGACGAGGCTTGGTTTCGTCTGGACGTATTGCTCCTGGCTACTTTCAAAATATTCAATTTATGCAGAAACCATTTTCAGTGAATGTGATAACCTCTAAATCAATAAAGTCTTGCACATTTTTCTTCAAAGCTTGGCAGTTATCAATTGAGTGGTCAGGTGCCCCTTAATGAAACTTACATCTTGCATCCACATCATATCCTAGAGGATGATGTGATGAAGGAGGCACAAACTCCCATATTTCAATCATTTAATGATGTAGCAAGTGAGGAAGAAGCTGACAGTATGGCATAGGAATTGGATCTGTCATTGTGATGCGGTGGGAGAACTGACTCTAGGTTTTGCGTTTGTGTTCGCAAATGTTGCGGTTTAGCAAGAGTTGCCACCGACTTTTATTTTATCCAAAAGGAAAGGTAAAAAAGCACAGGAAAGATCTTTGAGATTGTTTTTGGGTTTGGGGGGTAGATTATGAAAATGGAAGGTGATAACACCCTTTTCATCCATGGTTTTCCATGGGCTCTTAGTTACTTGTTTTAGATCACTTGCTTTGCTTTTTCAATTGTTTGAAATGGTGCTTTTGTGTGTGGTTTTGAAAGTATTTTGAAAAGAGGCCTTTGTTTTGGCAACCTTTGTAATGATTCTTGTTTGAAAGTATACAAAGGTGTTTGTCTTTTGAAAAATGTTTCAATGTTTGAAAGTTTGTTTGGAAAAATATTTTGAAATTGTGTGTGTGTTTGTTTGAAAATAGCAAGGATGGTTTGTAAATTGATCAAGTAACTAGGAGTTGTCTACCCTACTCAAAGATCTTTCCTACACATCTTTATTCCTTTGATGTTGTTGTTTTACCATTGCATTTGGTAAACAACCCTATCTTTGGATGTTAAACGGGACAGGCGTGAGTCATCGTATGACCATGATAGAAATGGTGCTAAGTATCCTTAGCAAGTTTTTGAGGGACTAGATCATTTTTGTTTAGGCAACCAAGATAGCGTCATCGAGGGACTATAATCTTTTTGTTTTTATTTTTATTTTGCCAAGATACCTAGCATGCATACCATGGCAATTTTAAGGCAACAAAGTGGATGAAACCCTAGGGGTGCTTGTGTGCATTGTGTTGTCATTTTCATGCCTTTTATCTTGTATTTAGGTCATGCTATTTGTTTGATTTTGGTCTTTCCATACAAAACCCTAATTTACTAATCATGCATATAAAAGCAATAAAATGCGTAAAGTAAATCTAGACTATTACAACATTATTATGGGAAGGGGGTACAAGTTTGAATAGGGGATATTGCTCAAAATAATACCCTAATTCAACTATTACAACCAAATTGAACTTATTGTACAAATAAATAAACAAAGCAAATATTTAAATATGGAATAAATTGTAAATATGCAAAAAATGTTTTGTATTTATTTTATGTATGTAAAATAAAATTATTTAAGTATTAAAAATAAGAAAATAAAAAATGTTTATTTTTGAAAGGGTGAAGAAACCCTAATTTTTGTTTTAAGAAAATAATGTTTTCTAATTATTTATTTATCCTTTTTTATGTACAAGAAAATAAATAAAAATATATACAGAAATGTTAAAAAATAAAATATGTGAGAAAATATTATTTTATATGTATAATATAATAAAATAAAATATGTAAGTATTTTAAAATTGTTTACAATTTTATTTAGAAAAATAAGTCATATTAACCTACTAAACTAATTTTATGCCATAAAAAATAAATAAAAAAATAAAAAAAATGCAAAAATTAAGAAAATATTTTTTTGGTTTTTTAATGTTCAAGAAAAAAATAAATAAGTCAGAAATCACAAAAGAAATGAAAAATAATACAAAATATAAATAATGGGCCAAGGGAGTGCCAAAAATAAAATGGGAGGTGTGAAAAGAACCAAGCCCAAGGCGCCCAGGCCCAAGGCAACTTCATCCCTGTCCTTCATCCAAAACGCGCGTGCCCCTGCACTTCAAATCTGTTCTCTCCATTCTTTGTATGAAATCAAAAACTCACAACATGAAACTTATAGAGCTTTAAACCACGATTCTAATGATATAAAAAACTTGATCTAACTCTCAAAGACCAGAGAGAATTTCAATGCCCCTAATTTATGACCTAAAATTTTCAGCAAGTTCAACATCTAAATTCTCCTAGCTCAGTTAATATAAATACAAGCTATGCATATGTACAACTCAAGAAACTTAAAGACTACATTTTTACTTCACAAACTTAAGCCTAAGGATGTCTAAATAAGGAGATAGAAAGTTAGAAATTACCTTGTTTAGTCAAGTTCGAATATGGCAATGTAGCAACTTCGAATGAGGCCTGAAGGACTTTTGAGCTTGCTTGAGGTTCCCTTGACCTTTCCCAATGCTTAGCTTTCTTTGAAATGATCTGAAACTCCTTGTAGAACTCAACCTGCAAAGCTTCAAAATGAAAATGGTGAAGTGTGAAAATGGAGTTACAGTTGCTGAACAATGGCTTGGATAGCTCAGGTGTGTTGTAGGGAATGTGTCTGAAGTGATTCAAGACAAAACACACGAGTGAAATATGTTTTGGCTTGTGGTTTGCAGAGATGGCCTTGTTTTGGGCAGAAGTTGGTGTTTTTTGTGCTTAAGGGTGTTTGAGATGCTATGAGATCGTGTTTTAGGCTTGGTACAAAATGCTGAGATTATTTGAAATGATACAAAGACTTGGTTTTATCAAATGCACAAGTTCTGTTCACTTTTGCAAGTTGGCTTGTTTTTGAAGAAAAGGTTGAGTTGACAAAGCCAAAGCCTGTACAGGCTAGCTCAAGGCCTGCACATAGTTGGTGAGCTTTTCCTGATGTTTGTGGATGTTGTTTGTATCAAGAGATCAGGTCCAATGCTCAAGATAAACAAAATTGCAAAAAGTGTGCTTTATGGAAATGGTATTGTAACCTTTTTGCCATTTTTGGAATAGTTCTTTGTGTAATGCTCCACAGCTCAGAATAAGACCAATGTCCAATGTATTTGCATTAAATTAAGGAGTGTGGAAAGGATTAAGACCTGTAAAACATGTACAAGCATGATCCAAACTGATTTGCAACTTGTGCCAATGTGAAAAATGCCATGGACAAAAGTGAGAAATGGCCATTTTCTTTCCTTCGATTCTCCCTAACCATAAAAGATCTTGGAGAGTTCTTGGACATTTTGTAAATCTTGTAACATGCTCTACAATCCATCTTTGAAATGCATTTTGATATTCCAATTGGAATTAGGTGAAAAGTTGCCATGAAGATAGGTCAAAAATCTGCCTAAACTAGGGCAAAATTTCATTAAGTTAAAAAGTTTTTGGACCCTTATTCACAAAATCATAAATTGATATCCAAGCATCTTTTGGAAAAACTTTATGAATCAAATTTGTATATTTCATGGAGGACTACAACTTTCATGTTGGAAGTTTTCTTTGAATCCAATTGCATCATGGTGAAAAAGTTGGGAAAAGTTGGGGAAAAATAAGAACTTTTCATAACAGAGAAAATTTCTAAGTTATGAAAAATTTCAAACTTAAACCCTAATTTTCAAAATTAGGTTTCTTGGTCAAAAAGTTTCATGTTTTGACACATCTTGATGAAAAATGACCCTTGGCACTTGATTTTGACCAAAAAGTCAAAGTTTGACTTTTCAGTGTACAGTTGATTTTTGATCAGTTGACTGGAAACTTCATATGTCAATCCAATGCATTTGAGATCTTTTGAACCTTGTGATTAGGTAAATATGATGCCATGGAGTCCTTGAAATCATGATTGAACCCAATTTGCCATTGGCTAGGTTAAAAATCAGAAATTGCCCTTCTATAGTCAAAACCCTAAAAATGACCATTTTGCCCTTTTGATGATCTGATCAAATTTCTCGAGGAGTTGTGGTCCAAATTTGATCAAATGGTTCCTATGAGTCTATAATGTTGATGTGGATCAAAAATTATGAGGTTTGACTGTAAATTGGCCACAATTGACTTTTTCCCCAATACAGTTGATTTTTAGATCAACTGTCCAATTGACTAGGCAAAAATTTGATTCAAAGCTTGAAACTTGGTATGAGCAATCTTAAGGGTCCAACATGAAGCATGAAAGTCACATGAGGCATTGAAAGTCCAAAAATTCCTGTGCAAACTCAAACCCTAATTTCAGGTCATCAGTGTAAGGAGATGTATTGAGCTGAGCAAACCCTAATCCTGTCTTGAGTCCAAAGAGTCTTGTGAGGAGAATCTTGATAAAATGAGAGGGAAAACTTTGGGGGTACAACAGTCATTATTTTAGGCTTCCTTAGTCTCTACTGTTTCTTTTGAGAGCGGTTATGTTGATTCGGGCACCATATTTGTTCATGTGCCTTCTTCTTTTGATTTGGATGAGGAGTAAGCAAAGATTGATAGAGTGGACACTTCGGGACCCAATATTGTGGAGCATTTGGAGTATAATTTCTTTTCATGACATTGGGCATGAACTTAATGGCCTTTGAATCAATGAGGTCATGAACCTTTTGTTTCAAAGTTGTGCAATTCTCAATATTATGCCCATGTGCCCCAGAGTGGAATTCACATATGAAGTTTACATCATAACTAGGGGGCCATTTTGCGGGTGGAAGTGGAGCAAGAGTCTGGAGCTTAACCAGTTGAAGCTTGAGCAATATGGAAGAAAATGAGCATAGAGCATTGGAATAGGATCAAACGACTTCTCAGGCCCCTTCTGTCTTAGTTGATACGTCTTACACTTTGGCTTCGCTTTGGGAATAGGAGGTGATTAGTGACATTGACGGGAAGATTCAGGAACCCAAGTTTGTAGAAGTATTTCATGATTTAAAGGAGATCTTGATGGATGGGAAGCGATAACGACTCTTATTCAGCACCATCCTATTAATTTGCATGACCAAGCTCATCTGAGTCTTCAATTGATTAACTTCCTCCTTGAGAAGTTCCTGCCCACGGACCACAACTTGCATGTCCACCATAAACAGTCCCATTTGGACCTTCATCACAGTCAAATCCTTATGAAGTTGTTCCATAGCTAGCCTCTTATTGCATGGAGTTGTGTAGTGGTGAGAAGTCAGATTGTCATTTCTGAAGAGCAAACTAAGATCAGAACAAGAATCTCCACCTATGAACATCTATTATGAATGCATGCATGAAAAGGCATGAATGTATGCAATGACATGTTCAATTGTTTCCAAGAAATCCATGTACTTTCATTGAGGTGCTTTAAGCAATAAGATATTCAATATGGAAAAGTTTCATAAGATTCAAAGACAGTATTCGTTGGAAATGGACGGGACGTGTTTGTTACAAGCATGATAATGTTATGAATGCAAAGGCATGGGATCACAAATTGGCACAATCTGGATAACCATTAAAATGAATCTCTAAATAGGGTGAAAATCACAGGTTCAAAAGATTTCCTGTTGTAAGAAAACCAAAAGAGACAGGGTAGGATGAAGGCCAAAGCTTCCTGTCAAAAGCCCAAACCCTCTCACATGTGAGTTCTAGTCTTGAACAGAGGTTCTTAAAAGGATTTTCTAGAGTCGGTAACCCTCTATGAAAATACCTTATCTTGTACATAGGCATGTAGGACAAAGGTATCCCAAGAGGTCCTCGTCTAGCCGTGGGTCTTATGTCAACCCTTATGTTTCAAGCACCACTGTAGTCAACATATCCATCCACTCTAATCTTAACTTATATTAAAATTCAAGCCTGTGTAGTGGGCTTATCTATCAAAGTATCCTCCCAACCCAACAGAAAAACATAACAACAATAACCAAATATATATAAAATAAAAAATAAAAAATGCGATGAATGCAAAATATAAAGCAAGTAAAACATGTAGATAAACACCCAAAGAAAAAAAACAAACATGACTAGGACTGACTTTCTTAGTTGCCCCCAGTGAAGTCTCCAATTGAAGTACCTCTAAAAAATATTAAGACAATGAAGTCGCCACTGAACTTTATTCATCCCAAAGAGGGAAAGCAAAATATCAATAAAACCTCTAAGATGGGAAATAACATGGTCTCGTGACCAAGAGAAAGGTACAAAAGTTGAATACGCAAGGGGAAGGTATTAGAACCCCTTACATCTGTTATACTCAATAGGATCCACGCTTATTTGTTAAATTCTAAGGGTGTGTATATCTAAAGGCTTTAATTTCTAAGGGAAATGCATGAATGAGTTATTTGGAAAAAGAAAATATTTTATTATTGCATTCATTTGAGTTTAGCAACTCGACGCCTACGTATCCCCGGAAGGAATCAGAACATTGTAGTTCTTCTAAAAATGTTTTTTTGTTGTGTGTGTTTTTATGGGTAACGAACCCCTTTTCAAAAGGTTAAATAGAAAATCCCTAAGGAAAAATGATTTGAATTTGTTTTAGTGTTTTTGTAAGCATAAATATCTTAAGTCGTTCCCTTAAGTAAGGGATACTTAAGTCTTTTCTCCTTTAATTTTGAAAGTGTTTGAAAAGCATTAAGTGTTTTTGGATTTTTTTGGTTTGAGAAAGGAGCTCTTTGTTTTAAGAGGATGCAAAAGAAAATTCTAAGGAAGACTAAAAAACCTAATTGTTGTCATGCAAAAAAATGGTCCTAAAGTTGAGATTAAAAGGGATATTTTATCCTAAGATGTTATCATGTATGGATTCATTCTAAAGGTCTAATTCAACACCAAAAGATCAAAATGGAGTTAATCGATTAGTGGAATTCCTAAAGGGGCATTCTAATCAAACAAACCATTTAACAAGATAAAAGAAAATAATATCTACTATTCTTGAGATTTTCAGGTAAATAAATATGAAAATCAAAAAGCGAAATTGAAATCCTAATTCTAATATTATTTTTGTATTTTTTCACATTAGGAGAAATATTGAAACAAACAACTAATAGATTTTTTTTATAAAAAAATTACATTGCAGAGGGGGGGTGCAAGCTGGTATTCAAGAGGTATGCTTTAGCAATTAGGCGCTAAGCCCATCCAGGAATGGTCCAACAATTGTTTTTTCTTACAAGGATTCAACTACAAAAAAAAACTCATGGGCTTCAGGGGTGAGGGACAGTTCAACAACATGACAAAGTCCAATTTGATTTTTGTTCAGATTTAATATTATATTACTTCAAATTTAATAAAAAAACAAAGTGAAATTAAATAAAAAGAAGAAAAATGGATCAGTACTTTTGAAAGGGGAAATTAGGGTTCACATTATGACTCTTCAACTTATTTCAAAAAAAATTCTCCCTCCTCTCTCCGGAGGTGACTCAATCTACACAAACCTATTCTTCTCTAATCTTAGCCCACTGAACTCACGTTGCCGTGGTCACACCGCAGCCACCGCTTTTCGCCGAAGCTACCGGCAAAAAACACAAAGCCGCCACCGAACTTTATTTATCCCGAAAGAAGAGAAAATATCGTGAAAACCACAAGAGAATGGATAAGATGTTCTTGCGGCCAAGAGAAAGGGTAAGGGAGTCGGTTATGTGAGGGGAAGGTATTAACACCCCTCACATCCGTTATACTCAACGGGATCCATTTTGTTTATTTGCTTCAAAGGATGTGTTTATCTACAACTATACTTTCTAATGGGAAAATGATTTTTTATTAGTGCGTTCGTGAGGGTCTCACTACACTTTGCCTACGTATCCAGTAAAGGAATAAGAACGCCGTAGTTCTTCTAGAAAATGTTGGTTTGTTTGTGTTTTTTAGTGTGCGACATTAACGCACGCATTCTAGCAATAGGCACAGCCTATGTCACGGTAGAACAGAGATAACATACCCTTTTGGGGGAGTTTTGATTGGTTGAGTGTTTTTGCAAGTTTTAGAATGAATTCGAGTAATGATTAAATGTTTTGGATTTTTTTGATTTGTGAATAATAAGTTTTAAAAAGAATAAAAAGTTTTAAGATGGAGACTAGGAAAACCCCTATTGTTGTCATGCATGGGTTCCAACCTAAGATCTAATTAGTCTGTATCCTAAAGAAGAGGAAACTATCATCCTAAGGGAGCATGTTATGAGCATAAATTAAAAGGAGAAAATGTTTGTGAAGAGTGCTCATGTAGGGTGATCATGGCAAAAATGACGACAAAATGAGTAGTATTATGAAAGGTGTAAATGAAATGCTTGGTGTATGGGAATTGAATCAAGTTATGATTAACCAAGGGGTGCACTTGATTAATCTCGTGAGAATAGGTGCTCCTACCCTCAACCATGAGACCCTTTGTGCATGGAAACAATTGGTATATGGACCAAAGTGGTTGATTCAGGTTATGGTTAACCAAGGGTAAGATTTGATTAACCTCGTGAGAATGGCCATGCCCAAACTCAACTATGAGTCCCGTTGTACCCCAAAATTTGCCCTCTCATTTCACAAGGGATCACCCTAGATCCCAGGTTTGCTTCTATCAAGTTTCCAGGCCTTGAACTATCAATTTTTCCAAGCAAGTCATTCACAAGGGCAAAATGGTCATTTGCATACTGAGAAGTCTAACTTTGTCTTTTAGATCAAAATCAAATCTCAAAAATCATATTTCATCAAGACATGTTGGAATATGAAGTTTGTTTCATCAGGATATTTAAAAGTCAAATTTTACTTTGGAAAAGTCAAATTCTAAAGTACTTAGAAATTTTTATAAGTGTTTAAGGATTATGGCAATTTCAGAACTTCTAACCAGATTATCATTAAAGCACTCAGCGAATTCTGGATATTCTCAAGACAGAATTTGGTCAGAACTTCTGGGCAAGTGTTCACAAAAGCTTCAGTTAGAGTTTGCCAGAGTAATTCAAAGAAGGTTAAGAAACGTGTTGCAAGCTTTCCAGAAAGTCTGAAAGCTCCTTCAGAACATACTAGAGCCAGAAGATAAGAGGCTCAGAAGATGAGATGCTACGCTGAAGCAGAACTTCTAATCCAGAGTTAAGCAAGGACGCAAAGTTTCACATGGCAGGATTTCTGATCATCATTTAATGCTCACAACCACTGATGAGTTGTTATCCAAACAATTTCCCCCACGTGTACCCCTACTATCTTGGGAAGACCAACTGTTGTGCAAAAGTATACTAGGCCCATGCGCTGCTTCTACTTTTCCTTAATTCACGCTGCCAAATCCAGCTTAGGCGCTGTTAACCATCCAACTTGATGCATTGAACCACTTCTTTAAGCTTACTTCAAGAGTAAGTCAACATCTAAGCGTATGATGTTGGTGCCACTTGACCTCCTCAAACTGTAAAACCTTTGCCTATAAATAGAACACCTTTGGCCATTGAAAAGAGATCGGAAAAATTTGAGAAAGGTGTGGAATTTGAGAAAGAAAAGCCTTGAACCCCTGCAAAAATTCCAAGAGTTCAAAAGATTGCAAACACAAAAAATACAAAACCTTAGCATTTGATTCTTGCATTAAGGTTCCATTTTTTTCTCAAGTTGTTTCCCTTCCAAAATTCTGTAATCAAACAGTAACACATCCTCCACTAATATCCACTTCAAAAGGATCAGAAATTTATCCTTTGGTTGTTCCAGAATCTTCTAATCATTTACAATCCAAGCTGAAAGTTTCCAACCTACTGCAAACGTGAGGTAGCTGTTCAGAACACCACAAGTGGTCAGAATCAGATTCCAACTCCCATAATATTTCCCAGCTGCAAGGTAAGTTCCTGCTGACACTCATCATATTATGTAGGCATTGTCAGATTTTTGCATATTTAGCACAATGTAGATATTGTGATTCTGATGGTGTACATATTCTCAGATTTCATGCATCTGCCTGCCTAAATAGAGGGAATTCCAGTTCAGAGTTTCATAAAGAAATTAGGGCTCAGAATTAGGATTAGCAAATTCATGTTGCTTCTGATTTGTGTTTATGATATTTCTTGAAACTTGTCATAACTGTCATGTATACAACTTCTATTCTATTAAGAAATGACTAAGCTGCAGATGTTCTGACTAGCAAGGAGAGAGGCAAAGTTTTGACAGTTGCATCAGAACTTCTGAAAACTGCTGAGTTCTCAGAAGATCCAGAACTTCTGAACTTCCATATTTTTACTAATGTTGTTTCTGTTTGTGCAGTAAGCCAGAGTCAGAACTTCTGACTTCTTCTATTTTCAGCATTTTCGCTGATTATTTTTTCTCTCTTTTATTATTTTTCCATGATCTCTATTTTTCATTACCCAAAAATACCAAAAATATTTCATATTCACATATTATATTTTATTTTCTTTTAACATAAAAAGACAAAAAATATTTTCTTAAACAAAACTCATTTCTTTTCTCAAGCAAATAAGCATTGTACATTTCCTGTACATTCTTATATATTTTAATATGGTTGTGTTGTACCCCAAAATTTTCCCTCCCATTTCCTCAACATTTTCTCATCACAAGACCCTTGGAGCTCAAGAACAAGTTAGGGTTTACTCTGCTCAAGACCCCTCCTTGCACTATTGACCCAAATTAGGGTTTGTGTTTGCACAAAGATGTTTTGACCTAAAAGGCCCAAGATGACTTTCATGCTTCATGTTGGACTCACAAGTTTATCCATACCAAGTTTCAAGCCTTGATTCCAATCTTTGCCCAGTCAATTGGACAGTTGACCTAGAAATCAGCTGTATTGGGGAAAAAGTCAACTGTGGTCAATTGACAGTCAAACCTCATGATTTTTGACCCACATCAACATTATGAACTCATATGGACCATTTGATCAAGTTTGGATCACAATTCCACAAGAATTTGATCAGATCACCAAAAGGGCAAAATGGTCATTTTTAGGGTTTTGACTACACAAAGGCAATTTTTGACTGTTTGACCTAGCCAATGGCAAACCAAGCTCACATATAGACCCAAGGACTCAATGACATTGTCTTGACATGTTCAACAAGTTCAAAAGATCCCAAATGCACAAGATTGACAGATGAATTTTCCAGTCAACTGAGCCAAATTTGACTGTATACTGAAAAGTCAAACTTTGACTTTTTGGTCAAAATCAAGTGTCAAGATACATTTGGATTCAAACAAAACTCAAAACATGAAAGTTGTAGTCCATTGCAAAATATACAACTTTGATTCACAAAGTTTCCTCAAAAGAAGCTTGTAGCTCAAGTTATGATTTTTGGAACAAGGGTGCAAAACATTCTTAACTTAGAAATTTTTTGACCTATTTTAGGCAGGATTTTTGCTTAACTTCATGGCCACTTTTCACATGCTTCCACTTGGAATTTCAATTTGCATTACAAAGATGGATTGTAGTAAACATTCCAAGCTTTCCAAATTGTCCAAGAACTCATCAAACAACCTTGTGGTTAGGGAGAATCGAATTTGTCAATATGGGAAAAAGTCACTTTGTTCATGGCCATTTTCATGTTCATAACTTAGGCATTTTTGAACTCAGCATGTGCAAGCTACATTACAGGCCTTTTATCTCATCCACACTCAATAATTTAATGCAAATCCTTTGTGTTCAAGCCTTATCTTATGTGTTTAACCATTACATGCCAATTTAATCCATAATTAGAAAAAGTAACTTAGCCATTTTTGAAAAGGTGAACTTTATGTCAAGTTTACAATCTATGAGGTACAATGCAGATCTTTGAGGCACAAGTTCATGAGCAAAGTCCACTGATCAAGAGTGATTTTAGCAGCATACTTGAGGGGCCTATGGTAGCCTAGAAACCAACTTGACAACTTTTGCTTACATTAGAAGAAACTTGCATTTTAAAAGACAACATTGAGTTCCTGTCAACACAAGCCTAAGAAAACATTGTGAACACATTCCATACTCCTCAACTGACCTGAAACACGATCCAACTACCTTCAATACCTCCCTAAACATCAAAACACCATTTTGCTGCACAAAACAGGGCATCCCTGTAGATTGAGTTGCACAACTCAGTTTGCTCGTGCGTTTTGGCCAAAGCTGGTTCATACACACTCCCTACCATCCATTGAAGCTATCCCAAGCCCTAGCTGCAGACTGTAACACCCCTAACCAAGCTTGCCATTTTCACTTTTTCTGTTTTGCAGGTTGACTTCTATAGCTCGATTCATTTGGTTTCAAAGCAAACTAAAGGTTGGAGAAGCATCCCTGAACTTCAAGCAAGCTGTACAAGTCCTCAAGTTCCATTGAAAGTACCTCCATTGTCATACACGTATAAAGCTGAAACAGGTAAAACTTTGGACTTCTATCTCTCAATCTAGGAAGAGTTAGCCTTAGGTTTATGAATGAAAAATGCTCTACTCATGGCCCTGAAACTACACATATAATTACTTTCCATTTATATTGCATGTGCTGAGAGAATTTGGAACCTGAACATTAGAAAAAACTTAGGTCAGGAATTAGGGATGAAGAAATTCTCCTTCATTTCTTAGAGTTAAGTTAAGTTCTTTATATGTCTGGATTCGTCTCTTGATGCTCTACATTTTTGGTGTTATGAGTTTTGCTTGAAAGTCTAAGAATCAGGATGTTTGAATCAGCATGAGAAACGCGCGTTTTTGGAACAAACTGGCTGGAGGTTGAAGAAGATGGACTTGGGCTGAGCCTGAGTTTTGTTTTCCTTTTTGCACCATCTTTTTGCACATACACCCCCTGGCCCATTTTGAGATATATTTGTCATTTTTGATTTTTTTTCCTTTTGATTTTGATTTTATATTTTTATCCAAACATGAAAAAACATTAAAAATATTTTTCTCACATTTTTGCATTTTATTTGGTATTTATTTTGTTTCATTTAGTTTATATGTAAATAAATAGGTATTTACTTTTTACTTAAAATACTTAAAAATAATACAAATATATTTTGTTTTTCGAAATTTATTTTATTTTATCTTTTGAAAACATTTTTCTAAAAAAATATACTTTTTTTTTTGTTTGTAAATAATAAATATTTTATTTTTGTATGTATTTAATATATTTAGTAAATAATATAAATACTTATCTATATTTATTAGAATATTGAAGAAAAAAATACAAATTTTTATTAATATTTAACCTCAAAAATACTATTTTTGCAATATACTTCCTTTTATTTATTTTTTGTACATAATTAATAAATGTTGTATATAATAAATAATTAATACCTTTTATTTAGCAAAATTAGGGTTTGCCCTAAAATGTAAAAATATCCAAATTTATTCCTTTTTATTTTTGTTTATTTGTCACATAAAAAGCACCTTTTACATACATATAAAAATCATTTTTTGCATCTTGCATATTTATTGTATTTTATTTAATTATTGTGCAATTAATTAATTTGTATAATTCAATTTGGATGTAATAGTTTAGATTTAATTTTTCTTGCTAAATATCCCCCATTTGAACATTTGTACCCCCCATCCCATAATTATGTTATAATAGTTTAGAACTTTAAATTTCACATTTAAAAGCTTTCTAAATATGCCATGATAGACTTAGGGTTTGTATGCAAAAATCAACCAAACAAATAGCTTGACCTAATTCAAAGATAACAAAGCATGAAAATGGACAACACCAATCACACTTGCACCCCTAGGGTTACTCCACTTGTTGCCTTCAATAATGGGCCATGTTGCATGTTAGGTATCTTTGGCAAAACAAAACAAATTCAAATGATCATAGTCCCTCGATGACGCTTTCGAAAGTTGCCTAAAAATGATCAAGTCCCTTAAAGGAAAAATTGCCCAAAGATACTTGGCACCATTGCAATCATGGTCTAAACGATGACCCGCGCCCGTCCCGTTCACATCCTAACACAATATTGTCCACCAAATACAATGGTGGAACAAAATTGTTAAAAGGGTTAAACCATAGAGAAAACCTTTGAGTAAATTTAGGGGTAGACAAACTCTTAGTTACTTGCCAACTTGCAAAACAAAAACACTTGCCTATTTTTCAAAACACACATCACAACACACTTTCAAAACAACTTTCAAAAACATTGAAAACTTTTCAAAAGATATACACCTTTGCATACATCCCAACATGGATCATTACAAAGGTTGCCACCACATTGGCCTCTTTTCAAAACATTTTCAAAACCACACACAAAGCACCATTTCAAACAATTGAAAGCACCATTTCAAACAATTGAAAGTGCAAGGCAAGTTGATCTAAGTAAGTAACTAAGAGCCCATGGATAACCATGGATAGAAAGGGTGCTAATACCTTCCCTTTCTATAATCTACTCCTCGAACCCAAGAAAACATCTCAAAGGTTTTTGCTGTGCTTTTTAACCTTTCCTTAGGATAAAATAAAAAGTCGGTGGCGACTCTTGCTCAACCGAAACATTTGCGAAAATAAATGCAAAACCTTGAATGCATTGCATACATAAGCATATCATTCATCATGCGCATAAGCAGGTCTCCACACCAGGTTTCCTTATCTTTCTGCTATTTATTTCAGTAAGATGGATCTCGAACAGACGGTCAAGGACTTGCAGTCTCAAAACTCACAGTTTCAACAACTCCTGATGACCTTGGCAAAGGGTCAGGAGGATCTAAAAGCCCTGCTTGGGAATAAAGAGCAAGTGAAAAAGAAGAAGAAGAGAATCGGGGTGGCTACCCTAGGAAGAAGGTTTGAGGGTGAAACCAGAAGAGTTCTTGAATTTCCCCCTACATCTGAAGAGGGAACCGGTAAAGGGAATGCGGCTGCAGTACCTTCCGAATCCGAAGCTGAAGAAGGAGAGGCTGAAGAAGACGAAGACTACTCTGAGCAACAATACCAGCCCGCCGATGATAAGTACAAAGGCTTGGAAGACAGGTTGGCAGCTATGGAGCTGCAGAGAGTTCCCGGCTTAGATTTCGAAGATTTGGGATTAGTTGCTGGAATTGTGATCCCCCCGAAGTTCAAAGTGCCAGTTTTTGCAAGATATGACGGGCTGTCCTGCCCGAAAATGCATCTCAGATCATATGTAAGGAAGATCCAACTTTACACTACAGACAAGAACCTTTGGATCCATTTCTTTCAGGATAGCCTTTCAGGGGCTCAACTCGAGTGGTTCTATCAGCTGGATGGAGCCAGTATCCGAAACTGGGAGGACTTGGCTACTGCATTTTATAAACAGTATCAGTACAATTCTGACCTCTCTCCCACGCGTACCCAACTTCAAGGTATGTCACTGGGGACGGGCGAAGGATTCAAGGAGTATGCGCAAAAGTGGAGAGACCTGGCTGGCAGGGTGCAACCACCTTTGACTGACCGTGAACTTATTGACATGTTCTTGGGGACCCTGTCTGGTCGGTTCTTCAACCATCTGATTGGTAATTCTTCTGCTGGGTTTACAGATTTGATCTTGACTGGTGAGAGAATAGAAGCTAGTATCAAGTCAGGGAAGATACAAAAAGGTGCCTCCGCGAGTACTGAAAAGAAGCCCTTCAAGAAGGAAGCCAATGCTGTTTACGGTCCCAGAAGACAAATTAAGCCGGAACTCCGCCAAGCTGTCAATGCATTGGTAATTTCAAAGCCTGTTGCTTCTCCTCAGCAATTTAACCAACCAAGGGGTGAGAGACCCAAAAGGTAGTACACTCGGCTCAGTATGACCCTGTCTCAGATATTTCCGCAACTACTGTCAACCAATCTGGTAACTGTCAAAGAAGCTCTGAAGGTAGTGAACACAGCTTCTCCAAAGTACAACCCCAATTCCCGTTGCGCTTATCACTCTGATAGCCCGTGGCATACTATTGATGATTGCTGGGCTCTGAGGAATAAGGTTCAAGACCTTATTGATGCTAAAGAAATACAGTTTGAGGCGCCCGAAAGGCCCAATGTTGTGACTGCCCCCATGCCCCAGCATGGAGTGAATGTTGTGGAAGAAGACCGGTATATAGCCTCCGTGGAAGAGATTGTTACTCCGTTATTGACTGTCAAGAGGAACCTGTTGCTAGCCGGTTTATTTTCGGGATGTAGCAAAGGTTGCCTTCTTTATGCTGTTTCACCTGTTGGTTGTCCCTTGCTGAAATCAGTATCCAAATCCTGATGGATAGCAAAGAGATCTTGTTCGAGAAGATTGTTGTTCCTGCTGTCCCTACTGAAGAAGTTTCTATCGTCACTATTTTCAACAAACCTCCTAAGGCTCTCTCAAAGAAGCCTGTCAAAATCATGTCCACTCAGAAGATTGCTACTATCATCATCACTGTTCCGGGGCCTCTCCCTTATACATCCGACAAAGCTGTCCCGTGGCACTATGGGGAAGATGTTTATGTTCTTGGAGTTAAGCAAGAGTTTGATACAAGTACCGGCGTCAGTAACATAACCGGGCCTGCCAAAATTAATCGCAGTTGTAGGCTGTTCTCACCAGATATTGCGCCACCAGCTATTCAGAAACCTCTTATCATCACACCTGCAAGTGTGCCTGTTCCCCTTCCTAATCAAGTTCTTGTTTCTACCCCTGCTGCCGAGTCATCTGACGCTCGGGGAAAAGGGATTGCTACTGATTTGCCTGCCCTGACGGAGGCGCCGAAGACAACCACTGTTGAAGCCTCCCAGCAAGAGATGGAGGAGATCCTCAAGATTATCAAGAAAAGTGATTTCAACGTAGTTGAGTAGCTGGGGCACACCCCATCAAAGATTTCTATGCTATCACTGTTGTTGTGTTCAGAGGCCCATGCCAAGGCCCTTATTTCCTTCCTGAAGACGGCCCATGTGCCACAAGAAACATCTGCTGATCAATTTACCGATTGCGTGGCCAACTTGACTGCCGATAATGGGTTGGGCTTCTCTGACGCCGATCTGACCGCCAAAGGAAAGAACCATAACGACGCCCTGCATGTCTCCATTGAATGCAGGGGCACTACTCTTGCCCATGTGTTGGTAGACACCGGTTCTTCATTAAACGTATTACTAAAGAAGGCCCTAGACAGGTTGGATTGTGAGGGTCTGGAGCTCAAGCCCAGTAACATTGTTGTCCGAGCCTTTGACGGGTACATGGTGAAGTTAACATTCCAATCAGGGTTGGTTCTCAATTTTTTGATTCAACTTTCTATGTGATGGACATCCGTCCATCCTACTCTTGTTTGCTGGGTCGTCCATGGATCCACAAGGCTGGAGCGGTGACCTCCACACTACATCATAAGCTTAAGTACCCAGTTAGAGGGAAAATTGTTACAGTTCAGGGGGAGGAAGAGTATATGGTCAGCCACCTCAACTCGTTCCGGTACATAGAAATGGATGGGGAATTCATTAAGACTCCATTCCAGCACTTTGAAGAGGTGCCTCAGACATTGGCATCAGCTGAAACTGTGATTGAAGACCCTCCTTTGAAGATGGCTTCCTTAAAGGATGCCCGGGCTATGATTGAGAAGGGTGAGTGTGCAAACTGGGGCCGACTTCCTGATTTTACTCCGAAGACTGACAAGTTTGGTTTGGGTTTCACTGCAGAAGCTCAGAGGGCTGTTCGTAAGGCAAGGATTGGAAAACCTCCTGTGTTCATCACCAACCCGGGAGTGAATGCTATTGAAGACGAAGTGGAGGAATCTGAATTTGACAGCTGGATCTACCCAACAACCGACAGTGGACCAAGCAACTGGACTGCCAAAGACTTCACACCTATTACTTTTGTCACTCAGTAATGAACTCTTTTGTTTTCAATTTGTAACAAACAATATGTTGAAACTTTTATGGCTCGGTGTCCTACCCGGGGCACCGCGGCTTCATTTGTGAGGGCTTTTGTATGTCATTTTCATATATCATTAATCAAAACATTGGACGTTTGTTGCATTTCAAAATCTTGCGCTCCTTTTCTTTCTTTATTATATATTGCAAAACAGCTATATTTACACACACTCACCTATACAGGTTCCAATCCACTCTGGATCTCACTGGTAACGACTCTGCTACCGCCAGTTATGACTTCGAAAATCTGATCAACTTAGCCGAAGACGAAGGTGAAGATGATTGCGAAGTGCCTGGTGAACTTGCAAGACTGCTACTCCAGGAAGAGAGGACCATTCAGCCACATGAAGAGCCAGTGGAAATGGTAAATCTGGTCATTTTCATATATCATTAATCAAAACATTGGACGTTTGTATTCAAACAAAACTCAAAACATGAAAGTTGTAGTCCATTGCAAAATCTACAACTTTTATTCACAAAGTTTCCTCAAAAGAAGCTTGTAGCTCAAGTTATGATTTTTGGAACAAGGGTGCAAAACATTCTTAACTTAGAAATTTTTTGACCTATTTTAGGCAGGATTTTTGCTTAACTTCATGGCCACTTTTCACATGCTTCCACTTGGAATTTCAATTTGAATTACGAAGATGGATTGTAGTACACATTCCAAGCTTTCCAAATTGTCAAAGAACTCATCAAACTACCTTGTCGTTAGGGAGAATCGAATTTGTCAATATGGGCAAAAGTCACTTTGTTCATGGCCATTTTCATGTTCATAACTTAGGCATTTTTGAACTCAGCATGTGCAAGCTACATTACAGGACTTTTATCTCATCCACACTCAATAATTTAATGCAAATCCTTTGTGTTCAAGCCTTATCTTATGTGTTTAACCATTACATGCCAATTTAATCCATAATTAGAAAAAGTAACTTAGCCATTTTTGAAAAGGTGAACTTTATGTCAAGTTTACAATCTATGAGGTACAATGCAGATCTTTGAGGCACAAGTTCATGAGCAAAGTCCACTGATCAAGAGTGATTTGTGCAGCATACTTGAGGGGCCTGTGGTAGCCTAGAAACCAACTTGACAACTTTTGCTTACATTAGAAGAAACTTGCATTTTGAAAGACAACATTGAGTTCCTGTCAACACAAGCCTAAGCAAACATTGTGAACACATTCCATACTCCTCAACTGACCTGAAACACGAGCCAACTACCTTCAATACCTCCCTAAACATCAAAACACCATTTTGCTGCACAAAACAGGGCATCCCTGCAGATTGAGTTGCACAACTCAGTTTGCTCGTGCGTTTTGGCCAAAGCTGGTTCATACACACTCCCTACCATCCATTGAAGTTATCCCAAGCCCTAGCTGCAGACTGTAACACCCCTAACCAAGCTTGCCATTTTCACTTTTTCTGTTTTGCAGGTTGACTTCTATAGCTCGATTCATTTGGTTTCAAAGAAAACTAAAGGTTGGAGAAGCATCCCTGAACTTCAAGCAAGCTGTACAATTCCTCAAGTTCCATTGAAAGTACCTCCATTGCCATACACGTATCAAGTTGAAACAGGTAAAACTTTGGAATTCTATCTCTCAATCTAGGAAGAGTTAGCCTTAGGTTTATGAATGAAAAATGCTCTACTCATGGCCCTGAAATTACACATATAATTACTTTCCATTTATATTGCATGTGCTGAGAGAATTTGGAACCTGAACAATAGAAAAAACTTAGATCAGGAATTAGGGATGAAGAAATTCTCCTTCGTTTCTTAGAGTTAAGTTAAGTTCTTTATATGTCTGGATTCGTCTCTTGATGCTCTACATTTTTGGTGTTATGAGTTTTGCTTGAAAGTCCAAGAATCAGGATGTTTGAATCAGCATGAGAAACGCGCGTTTTTGGAACAAACTGGCTGGAGGTTGAAGAAGATGGACTTGGGCTGGGCCTGAGCTTTGTTTTCCTTTTTGCACCATCTTTTTACACATACACCCCCCTGGCCCATTTTGAGATATATTTGTCATTTTTGATTTTTTCCTTTTGATTTTGATTTTATATTTTTATCCAAACATGAAAAAACATTAAAAATATTTTTCTCACGTTTTTTGCATTTTATTTGGTATTTATTTTGTTTCATTTAGTTTATATGTAAATAAATAGGTATTTACTTTTTACTTAAAATACTTAAAAATAATACAAATATATTTTGTTTTCTAAATTTATTTTATTTTATCTTTTGAAAACATTTTTCTAAAAAAATATACTTTTTTTTTTGTTTGTAAATAATAAATATTTTATTTTTGTACATATTTAATATATTTAGTAAATAATATAAATACTTATCTATATTTATTAGAATATTTAAGAAAAAAATACAAAAAAAATACATTTTCATTTTTATTAATATTTAACCTCAAAAATACTATTTTTGCAATATACTTCCTTTTATTTATTTTTTGTACATAATTAATAAATGTTGTATATAATAAATAATTAATACCGTTTATTTAGCAAAATTAGGGTTTGCCCTAAAGTGTAAAAATATCCAAATTTATTCCTTTTTATTTTTGTTTATTTATCACATAAAAATCACCTTTTACATACATATAAAAATCATTTTTTGCATCTTGCATATTTATTGTATTTTATTTAATTATTGTGCAATTAATTAATTTGTATAATTCAATTTGGATGTAATAGTTTAGATTTAATTTTTCTTGCTAAATATCCTCCATTTGAACATTTGTACCCCCCATCCCATAATTATGTTGTAATAGTTTAGGACTTTAAATTTCGCATTTAAAAGCTTTCTAAATATGCCATGATAGACTTAGGGTTTGTATGCAAAAATCAACCAAACAAATAGCTTGACCTAATTCAAAGATAACTAAGCATGAAAATGGACAACACCAATCACACTTGCACCCCTAGGGTTACTCCACTTGTTACCTTCAATAATGGGCCATGTTGCATGTTAGGTATCTTTGGCAAAACGAAACAAATTCAAATGATCATAGTCCCTCAATGACGCTTTCGAAAGTTGCCTAAAAATGATCAAGTCCCTTAAAGGAAAAATTGCCCAAAGATACTTGGCACCATTGCAATCATGGTCTAAACGATGACCCGCGCCCGTCCCGTTCACATCCTAACACAAGATTGTCCACCAAATACAATGGTGGAACAAAATTATTAAAAGGGTTAAAACATAGAGAAAACCTTTGAGTAAATTTAGGGGTAGACAAACTTTTAGTTACTTGCCAACTTGCAAAACAAAAACACTTGCCTATTTTTCAAAACCACACATCACAACACACTTTCAAAACAACTTTCAAAAACATTGAAAACTTTTCAAAAGATATACACCTTTTTATACATCCCAACATGGATCATTACAAAGGTTGCCACCACATTGGCCTCTTTTCAAAACATTTTCAAAACCACACACAAAGCACCATTTCAAACAATTGAAAGCATCATTTCAAACAATTGAAAGTGCAAGGCAAGTTGATCTAAGTAAGTAACTAAGAGCCCATGGATAACCATGGATAGAAAGGGTGGTAATACCTTCCCTTTCTATAATCTACTCCCTGAACCCAAGAAAACATCTCAAAGGTTTTTGCTGTGCTTTTTAACCTTTCGTTAGGATAAAATAAAAAGTCGGTGGCGACTCTTGCTCAACCGAAACATTTGCCAAAACAAACGTAAAACCTCAAGTCAGTTCTCCCACCGTATCACAGGTTGTAATAGATAATTAGAACTTAAATTCCTTGTAATCCCCATTCGTAAATATGTACCCCCATCCCCAAAATATTGTAATAGCATAGGACATTACATTCCCGCACTGTCATTGCTTTCATAAATGCTAGTAATTAGGGTGTGTATGGAAAGACATGAAATTGACAAATAGATCACCCTAATCAAGATTAAATGCATGCAATCAAACACTATTCACACATGCACCCTTAAGGTTAATTCCACTTATTGCCTTACGAAAATGTCCATGTTATGCATGTGGGATGTCTTAGCACAAACAAAATAAAAAATACAAGATCATAGTCCCTCGATGACGCTATCAAAGTTGCCTTTCAAAATGATCTTAGTCCCTAAAAGAAAAGTGCTAAGTCATCTCACAATATTTCTATCGTGGTCATACGATAACCCAATGCCCGTCCCTTCACATCCTACGATGGGGCTTCTTACCAAAACAATGGTAAGGTGGCAACATCTAAAGGAGGAGGAAAAGAACATCTAAGACCTTTTGATTAAGTAGATTACTTTCAGTTGCTTGCTCAATTTCAAAATAAACATCCTTGCTATTTTTAAAAAACAATCACATACACTTTCAAAAACACCTTCCAAACGTGAAATATTTTCAAAAGCTCAACACTTTGTATATGTTCTTACGAATGAGAACTATTACAAAGTTTGCCTAAACGATGGAACCTTTTCAAAATAATTTCAAAACCACACAAAAGCGTATTTTTCAAACAAAAGCAAGTAATCTAGAAAGCAACTAAGAGCCCATGGAAAAACATAGATGGAAAGGGTTCTAATACCTTCCCTTTTCATAATCTACCCCTAAACTCAATAAAACGTCTCGAAATGTCTTTCCTGTGCTTTTTCACCTTTCTTTATTAGATAAAAGAAAAGTCGGTGGCGACTCTTGCTAAACCGCAACATTTGCGAACACAAACGCAAAAAAAAAGGTCCGTTCTCCCACCGTATCAAAAGACCCTTTAAGAAGATGCTTGGTATGTTAGCCAAGGGGAGAGAAGTTACTTTAATGTACAAGATGAAAATCTAAAGCCCATACAAGGTGGCCATGTGCATGCTCCTAGAAAGTGGGACTAGCGTGGCACTAGTATTCTAAACTACCAATTGGAACAATCAATCGAATAGTTGTCACTGTAGAAAAGCCCAGGACCAAACTATGAAATGTGTGCAAGTGTGTATTTGTAAGTGGATACCTGTTCATTGATGATGATCCCAAGAGGAGGACATGTGTTATAATTGAATGATATATGCATGATTAAACAACAAATTAAAACATACAAAAAATAAATCCTAAGCTATTACAACCATATGGGATGGGGGTACAAATTTTTGAATGGGAATGAAATACAAGCCTAATTAAATTATTACAACCTGTTGTACCCCAAAATTTGCCCTCCAATTTCCTCAACATTTTCTCATCACCAGACCTTTGAAGATCAAGATCCAATTAGGGTTTCCTCTGCTCAAGATTTCTCCTTGCACTGATGGACCCAAATTAGGGTTTGTGTTTAAACAAAGATGTTTTGACCTAAAATGCCTAAGATGACTTTCATGCTTCATATTGGACTCCCAAGTTTATCCATACCAAGTTTCAAGTCTTGATTCCAAGTTTTTCCCAGTCAATTGGACAAATGACATAGAAATCAGCTGTATTGGGGAAAAAGTCAACTGTGGCCAATTGACAGTCAAATCTCATGGAAATTGACCCACATCAACATTATGAACTCATATGGACAATTTGATCAAGTTTGGATCAAAATTCCACAAGAAATTTGATCAGATCACCAAAAGGGCAAAACGGTCATTTTTAGGGTTTTGACTGCACAAAGGCAATTTTTGACTGTTTGACCTAGCCAATGGCAAATCTAGATCACATATGGACTCAAGGACCCCATGGAATTGTCTTGACATGCTCAACAAACTCAAAAGATCCCAAGTACACAAGATTGACAGTTGAATTTCCCAGTCAATTGATCAATTTTGACTGTACACTGAAAAGTCAAACTTTGACTTTTTGGTCAAAATCAAGAGTCAAGATTCATTTTTCATCAAAATATGCCAAATCATGAAACTTGTTCACCAAGAAACCAAGAAATGCAAACTAGGGTTTAAAATGGAATTTTTCATAACTTAGAATTTTTCTAAGTTATGGAAAATCCTAATTTTTTCCCAACTTTGCCCCACTTTTTCACCATGATTCATTTGGAATCAAACAAAAGTCAAAACATGAAAGTTGTAGATTATTGCATAATCTACAACTTTGATTCACAAAGTTTTCTCATTTGAATCTTGTATCTCAAGTTACAAATTTTTGAATAAGGGCACTAAACCATTCTTAACTTAGTGAATTTTTGACCTATTTTGACAAGGTTTTCTACCCCACTTCAAGGCCATTTTCCATACACTTCCACTTGGAATTTCAAATTGAATTTCAAAGATGGATTGTAGTACACATTCCAAGCTTTCCAAAATGTCCAAGAACTTCTCAAACAACCTCATGGTTAGGGAGAATCAAATTTCACAATATGGCAAAAACTCACTTTGTTCATGACCAAGTTACATGTCCATAACCTTGCAATTTGAACTCAGCATTGCTTTAGGCTAGATTACAGGTCCTTAAACCAAGTTACACTCAATAATTTAATGCATATTCTTTGTGCCAAGACCATGTTTTTTGAGATAAAGCATTGTATGAAGGTTTAATCCATTTTTAGATAAAGCAAAATAGCCATTTTTGAAAAGTCACACTTTATGTCAAATTGAAAATCCAACAAGTACATTGCAAATCTGATTGGCACAAGATTATGAGCATAACACACTGATCAAGGAGGGATTATGCAGCACATTAGGGGCCCTCTACATGCCTAGAAACACAAGTTGGCATTTGTTGCTTAAAGTTGAAGAAACATTGCATAACTCTTACCAACTTCCATATCAGCTCAAGAACACTTAAACAAAGTTATCAAACACATTTCATACAACACAACCAAGCTAATACACGAGCCCTTAGCCTTCAAAACACCCTCCATCTCAGAATCACTCTCAAACTGCAAAAACAGGGCAGGCCCTGCAGTTTGAGTGCTATCTCTCATTTCTCTCGAGCTCTCTTGCCCAAATCAGTTCACACACCTTCCATACCATCTATGCAAGCTAACCAAAAGCAAAAGAACGACATGTAATCACTCTAACCACTTCCACCATTTTCACATTTCTGACTTGCAGGTGAAGTTCTCTAGCTCGATTCAGAAGCTTTCAAGACAAAGTAAACATCGGAATAGCATCCCTGGACCTCAAGGAAGCTTTTCCAATCATCACCTTGCACTGAAAGTTCCTACATTTCCAGATAGAACTTTAGCTGAACAGGTATCTTGGAGAACTCGTATCTCTCTTACTATGCATCATTAGCTTTAAGTTTGTGAATAAACAATGTCCTACTCATGCCACTGAACATGTACATTCTTTTACTTTTCATTTCTTTTGCTTGAGCTGTGAGAATTTGGAGTTTGAAAATGGCAGAAAAACTAGGTTAGGATTTGGGGGAGGAGAAATTCTCCCTCATCTTAGAGAGTTAGATCAAGTTATGCATATAGGTTAGAATCGTCTCTTCATGCTGAATATTTTTTATGTTATAAGTTTTTGTTAAAAAGCCAGGAATCAGGAGTTGAGGATTGATGAAGAAAGGCGCGCATTTTTTGAATTGTTTGGTCTGAAGGTTGAAGACAACCATTTTCTGGGCTGGGCCTGTTTGTTATTCCTTTTTGCACCATACATTTACTTTTGCACCCCCTGAGCCCATTTTGTTATTTTTAATGATTTTTTGACTTTTTCTTTTTTGGTCTGACTTGTTTATTTTTGCTTATGATATTAAAAATCTAAAAATAAATTTTTACACCATTTTTCTATTTTTTAGGCATTTATTTTATTATGTTGGCATTTATACATAAATATATATATACACACTATTATTTAGAAAACTAGAAAAAAATAATGCAAATATATTTTCTTTTCTGATTTTTATTACATTTTCCCTTTTGAAAATATTTTATACAAAACATATTTTTTTTATAAATATTAATTATTATCATTTATATATATATATGATGTTTATTTGTAAATAATATAAATATATAGGTATATTAATATACTTAGGAGAAAATATCAAAAAATGTGCATATTTTTTTTTTATTTAATACTAAAAAAGGCCTTTTTTACAAATATACCATATTTTATTTTATTTCTGTATGTAAATAATAAACATTATATGAATTGATTAATTAATGTCCCTTTTGATTAAAAAATTAGGGGTTTGCCCTAAATTCAAAAATACTCCAAAAATAATATCTTTTTATTTTCTTTTTATTTTACATAAATAATACTTTTTTCATACATATACAAAACATTTTTGCATCTTGCATATTTTATTCCATTTTTATTTAATTATTGTACATTAATTAAATTGTATAAATTCAAAATTGATGTAATAGTTTTAGGTTTAAATTCCTTGTCAAAATCCCCATTTGAAACATTGTACCCCCTCCCTATATTATTGTGTTGTAATAGCGTAGGAGTTTAAATTTCGCACTTTATCGCTTTCTAAATATATAATGCTAGAATTAGGGTTTATATGCGAATAAAACGAACAAAATAGTTATGACCTAATCTCAAGACAAACAAGCATGAAAATGGACACACAAATCACACTTGCACCCCCTAGGGTATTCCACTTTGTTGCCTTCAAATAAATGGGCCATATTGCACGTTAGGTCTCTTTGGGCAAAATAAACAAATCAAATGATCATAGTCCCTCGATAATACTTTTCAAAATGTTTCCAAACAAATGATCAAGTCCCTTAAAGAAAATGCCCAAAGATACTTGGCACCATTGCAATTATGGTCCAAACGATGACCCGCGCCCGTCCCTTTCACATCCTAACATGAGATTGTCCACCAAATACAATGGTGGAACAAACTCATTAAAAGGGTTAAAACATAGCAATAAACTTTGAGAAATTTAGGAGTAGATAAACTCTTAGTTACTTGAATCAAACTTGCAAAAACAAAACACTTGCCTATTTTCTAAAACACACTTCACAACACTTTCAAAAAAAAACTTTCAAAAACAAATGAAAACCTTTTCAAAAGACATACACCTTTGTATACATCCCCACATGGATCATTACAAAGGTTGCCACCACATTGGCTTCTTTTCAAAATATTTTCAAACCCACACACACAAGCACCATTTAAAACAATTGAAAACAAAAGGCAAGTGATCTAAGCAAGTAACTAAGAGCCCATGGATAACCATGGATAGAAAGGGTGCTAATACCTTCCCTTTCTATAATCTACTCCCCGAACTCAAGAAAACATCTCAAAAGGTTTTTGCTGTGCTTTTTAACCTTTCCTTAGGATAAAATAAAAAGTCGATGGCGACTCTTGCTCAACCGAAACATTTGCGAAAACAAACGCAAAACACAGTCAGTTCTCCCACCGTATCACAGAACTGGCGACCCTGCTGGGGAGAATTTTAAAAGTGGAGTAACCTTAGGGCTTAGATCACCCTCTTGCATGACTAATTGTTTGAATTGTTTGCTTTATACTTTGGTTCTATTTGTTTGGGTTTGCAATCCTACACCCGGATTTTGAGAAACATTCATAGATAGCAATACGTTGTGGAAACTGTGCGGGGTATACCTACACGGTTGAAGCAATAGCTATATTAGTGCGACCTATTTGTGAGTACCGGTAACCCTCGAGTTCAATCAAGGAGAGTACGGGGCCGCTGAGTGATGTCACTAAGCACTAATGACCTAGAACCTTACTTGACCATCTTGGCCTTTTATTAGGGGTAGTGAGATGACCGGCTTTGGTGCAGTCCAAAGTTGGTAGATACTCGATACTACACTCATTGAGGGTTGTTTTCTTGGAATATTTTGGTCGCTAGTTAAGTGGCTAAACCAAAACAATGAACAATGAAAACAATCCAGTGATATTGAGCTCTTTAGAACCCGGTTACTATTTATAGGACAGGTTTTTAAGCCAACTACACTCAAGAGGGTACTTACCTATGAAACCCCATGCAAGCCTGAAACTAGGGTTTGGTGTGTTTTGCTTGTACATATGTTTTGTGCATACATCATAAACATCATAAAACATCATATGCATTCACTAACCATTTCAAGGGTTTTGGATCTTCATCTTTGTTCTTGTTTTGTAGGACATGGAAATTCCTCGCAGAAATACCATTCAAGTCAACCTTGTGAGAATCTCTCCTCAACTCAAGGAGATCACCTCAAGGATTCCAGAAAACTCATCCTTTAGTGAAAGACATGGTAGACTGCTCAGCCTAGTCAACACCAACATTGAAGAAGACATGATGAAAGTGCTATTCCAGTTCTTTGACCCTCTTCACCACTGTTTCACTTTCCCTGATTATCAATTGGTACCCACTTTGGAGGAGTTTTCTCAACTCCTGAGAATTCCTATCCTTAATCAACTACCCTTCAACGGTACGGAAAAGGAACCAAAGCCGGAAGATGTTGCTCGAGCATTACATCTACAACCATCCGACATCAAGGGGCATTGGGAAACCAGAAGCGACGTCAAAGGATTCTTAGCAAAATTCTTGTTTGAGAAGGCACAAGAATGTTGGAACTCATTGGACCTACAAGCCTTTGAAGAGATTGTGGCACTCCTTATCTATGGGTTGGTCTTGTTCCCAAATCCTGACCAATTGGTAGATGTCAATGCTGTCAAAATCTTCTTGTCCAGAAACCCAATACCGACATTGCTTGGGGACATTCTTCACTCATTTTACACACGAACAATGAGAAAGAGGGGTGTTCTCATGTGTTGTACTCCTATCCTCGCAAGGTGGTTTATTTCGCACCTTCCACAATCTGTCTTGAAGAATGACCAAGGTACAAGGTGGTCCCAACGATTGATGACTCTTACTCATTCTGATGTGCATTGGTGTTCTCGGTCCAGAGAAAATGTCATCATTGTCGATCGTTGCGGAGAATTTCCTAGTGTTCCTTTACTTGGAATTAGAGGGGGTATCACCTACAACCCTTGCCTAGCTTTGAGGCAATTTGGATATGCACGGAGGGATGGCCCTCATGATATGTTGATTCCTAGCCTAGTTTTTGACTTCGACAACGATGCGCAAGGACTTCGCCAAAGATTCATCAGAGCTTGGGGAAAACTCAACAAGGTTGATAGCAAGACTCTGGGACACAAGAACTCCATCCCTCTTGAGCCCTATCTCAAGTGGGTACGAGCCCGAGCCCAAAGTCTAATGATGCCTTATCCTCATGTACTCCCAGTGATTAAAGAGCCCGTCAATGAAGGAGAGGTTCCCTACACCATCCTACATCCAGACATGCCTACATCGTGGGAGGAAATGCAGAAAAGTTAGATTCAGCTCAAGGAGGAACGAAATACTTTTGAAGCTAGCTACTACGCCAGTGAAAAGAAGGTTCTAGAGCTTACCCGCCGACTCCACGAGCAAGAGGCCCTCAATACCTACATCGCGCCAAAGAGGATGCGCAATGTCTTTCTGCCTTAAGAAGTTTATTTTGTAATATTTGGCCCATGGGGCATTTATGTACTGACAAATTTCTTCTTATTAATATGACGTGCGTTCTTCTTTGTCTAAAACAATTTTGAATGTCCTAAATCCTTGAATGCATTGCATACATAAGCATACCATTCATCATGTGCATAAGCAGATCTCACTCCAGGTTTCCTTATCTATCTGCTGTTTATTTCAGTAGAATGGATCTCGAGCAAACAGTCAAGGACCTACAAGCTCAGAATGCACAGTTCCAGCAACTCCTGACAACCTTGGCTAAAGGTCAGGAGGATCTCAAGACCTTGCTGGGGAATAAGGACCCAGTAAAGAAGAAGAATAAGAGGCTCGGGGTGGCTACTTTGGGGAGAAGATTTGACGGAGAAGCTCGAAGAGTGCTTGAATTTCCTCCTACTTCTGATGAAGGAACCAGTAAAGGAGGTGGACCGGCGGTACCTTCCGAGTCCGATGCGGAAGAAGAAGAGGTTGAAGAGGATGAAGATTATACTGATCAGCAATACCCTCCAGCTGATGATAAATACAAAGGGTTAGAAGACAGATTAGCCGCCATGGAATTACAAAGAGTACCGGGTTTGGATTTTGAAGACTTGGGTTTGGTTTCCGGGATTGTGATTCCCCCAAAGTTCAAAGTGCCAGTGTTTGTGAGGTATGATGGGTTGTCCTGCCCCAAAATGCATCTCAGGTCCTACGTGAGAAAGATCCAGCCCTATACGGCAGATAAAAACCTCTGGATTCATTTCTTCCAAGACATCCTTTTTGGAGCTCAGTTGGAGTGGTTTTATCAGCTAGAAGGAACCAGTGTCCGGAATTGGGAAGATTTGGCCACCGCTTTCTACAAACAATACCAATACAATTCTGACCTTGCCCCTACTCGTACCCAACTTCAGGGTATGTCATTAGGAACAAGCGAAGGATTCAAAGAATACGCACAAAAATGGAGGGATTTGGCTGGCAGGGTGCAGCCTCCTTTAACTGATCATGAACTTGTTGATATGTTTCTAGGGACCCTATCTGGGCCATTTTTCAATCATCTGATTGGCAACTCTTCCGCGGGGTTTACTGATTTGATCTTAACGGGCGAAAGAATAGAAGCTGGCATCAAGTCAGGAAAGATTCAGAAGGGTGTTGCTACAAGTACTGAGAAGAGGCCTTTTAAGAAAGAAGCAAGTGCCGTCTATGGTCCTAGAAGACAAGTCAAGCCCGAAAGTCGCCAAGCTGTCAATGCTTTGGTCATTTCAAAACCTGCTGCTACTCCTCAGCAGTACAATCAACAAAGAAGTGAAAGGCCCAAGAGGCAGTATACTCGGCTGAGTATGACCTTATCTCAAATTTTACCCCAACTATTATCAACCAATTTGGTTACCACCAAAGAAGCTCCTAAAGTCGTGAATACTGCGTCTCCTAAGTATAACCCAAATGCCCGGTGTGCTTATCATTCTGATAGTCCCGGGCACACTACTGACGATTGCTGGGCCTTGAGGAACAAAGTGCAAGATCTTATCGACGCGAAGGAAATTCAGTTTGAAGCGCCTGAGAGACCAAATGTTGTAACTGCTCCTATGCCCCAGCATAGAGTAAATGCCATTGAGGAAGAGTTGTATGCTGTTTCTGTGAATGAAGTTGTTACCCCTCTTTTGACTGTTAAGAGGAACTTACTACTAGCCGGTTTATTTCCGGGTTGTAGTAAGGGTTGCCTCCTGTGTGCTGTTATCCCCACCGGTTGTCCACTGCTGAAATCAGGCATCCAAAGCCTGATGGATAGCAAGGAGATTCTGTTCAAGAAAACTGCTGTTCCGTTTGTTCCCATTGAAGAAATATCTGTTGTCACAATCTACAATCCTGCCAAAGCTCCCGTAAAGAAACCAGTCCAAATTATGTCTGTTGCACCCATCACTATTACTGTCCCGGGGCCTCTCCCGTATGAGTCTGATAAAGCTGTTCCATGGCATTATGGAGCCGACGTGTATGTGCTTTTGGGTGACGCAGGAGTTCAACACCAATACCAGTATCAGTAACATCACTGGTCCCGCCAAGATTACCCGCAGTGGTAGGCTCTTCTCGCCTGACATTGCACCGCCAGTTATCCGAAAACCTCTCACCATCACACCCGCAAGTGTGCATGTTCCAGTTCAAGTTCCTGTGTCTACTACTGCCGCCGAGTCTTCTAATACTCGGGGGAAAGAAATTGCTACCGATTTGCCTGCCAGGACGGAGGCACCAAAGAAGACTGCTGTGGAAGCCTCCCAACAAGAAATGGAGGAAATTCTTAAAATTATCAAAAAGAGTGACTTTAATGTTGTTGAACAGTTGGGGCATACTCCCTCCAAAATCTCTATGCTATCACTACTGCTATGCTCAGAGGCCCATGCAAAAGCCCTGATTTCATTTCTGAAAACGGCCCATGTGCCGCAAGAGACTTCCGCGGATCAATTCACCGACTGTGTGGCTAATTTGACGGCTGACAATGGCTTGGGGTTCTCAGATGCTGACCTTACCGCCAAAGGGAAAAATCACAATGATGCCCTACATGTTTCCATAGAATGCAGGGGCACTACTCTCGCACACGTGTTAATGGATACCGGCTCTTCCCTGAATGTTTTGCCTAAGAAGGCATTGGATCGCTTGGATTGTGAAGGTTTGGAATTGAAACCTAGCAACATCATTGTTAGAGCCTTCGACGGTTCTAAGAGGATGGTGCACGGTGAAGTAGACATCCCTATTCGTGTGGGTTCCCAAGTTTTCAACTCAACATTCTATGTAATGGATATTCGTCCATCTTACTCCTGCTTGTTGGGTCGACCCTGGATTCACAAAGCTGGGGCAGTAACTTCCACTTTACACCAAAAGCTCAAATACCCTGTCAAAGGGAAGATTGTTACTGTGCAGGGTGAGGAGGAATACATGGTGAGTCACTTGAATTCATTCCGGTATATCGAGATGGACAGGGAGTTTATTGAAACCCCCTTTCAGCATTTTGAGGAAGTACCTCCAGTGTTGGCATCAGCTGAGGCAGTAGTTGAAGAAGATTTTCCGTTGAAGATGGCGTCCTTGAAGGATGCCCGGGCTGTAATTGAGAAAGGCAATTGTGCAAACTGGGGTCAGCTTCCTGACTTCACTCAAAATAATGACAAGTTTGGGCTGGGCTTTACTGCAGAGGCTCAGAGGGCTGTGCGCAAGGAAAGGATCGGAAAGGCTCCGGTGTTTATCTCTAACCCAAGGGTGAATGCTATTGAGGAGGATGCGGAGGAAGCAGAGTTTGACAGTTGGATCTACCCGACTACCAGCAACGGACCAAGCAACTGGACGGCAAAGGATTTTACACCTATCACATTTGTCACGCAGTAATTAATTTCTTTTGATTTCCAATTTGTAACAAACAATGTGTTAAAACTTTTATTGGCTCGGTGTCCTACCCGGGGCATCGTAGCTCCATTTGTGAGGGCTTTTTGTATGACATTTCCATATATCATCAATCAAAACATTGGACGTTTGTTGCATTTCAAATCTTATGCTCCTTTTTCTTTGTGTTATATATATTGCAAAACAGCTATATTTACACACACTCACTTATACAGGTTTCAATCCACTCTGGATCTCACTAGTAACAGCTCTGCTACCGCCAGTTATGACTTCGAGAATCCGATCAACTTGGCCGAGGACGAAGGTGAAGATGATTGCGAAGTGCCTGGTGAACTCGCAAGACTGCTACTCCAGGAAGAGAGGGCTATTCAACCACATGAAGAGCCGGTGGAAACAATTAATCTGGGTACTGAGACAGATAGGAAAGAAGTCAAGATTGGTGCCAATCTAGAGCTCAGCGTGAAGCAACGATTGATCCAGATGCTACAGGATTACATGGAGATATTTGCTTGGTCCTATGAAGATATGCCTGGTTTGGATGCCGACATTGTAGTTCATCACCTGCCAACCAAGGAAGACTGCCCTCCGGTAAAGCAAAAGGTCCGCCGTATGCGCCCAGAGATGTCTGAAAAGATCAAGGCTGAGGTCATGAAGCAATTCGATGCCGGGTTTCTTGCGGTAACTTCTTACCCTCAATGGGTTGCTAATGTGGTGCCAGTACCGAAGAAGGACGGTAAAGTCAGGATGTGTGTCGACTACAGGGATTTGAACAGGGCAAGCCCCAAGGATGACTTCCCCTTACCTCACATCGACGTTCTTGTCGACAATACTGCTCAACACAAGGTGTTCTCCTTCATGGATGGTTTCTCAGGGTATAATCAGATCAAGATGGCTCTGGAAGATATGGAAAAGACCACCTTTGTGACTCAGTGGGGCACCTTCTGTTACAAGGTCATGCCATTCGGGTTGAAAAATGCTGGGGCAACCTACCAACGCGCCATGGTTGCTTTATTTCATGATATGATCCATCATGAGATTGAGGTATATGTTGATGACATGATAGCAAGGTCTCAAACTGAGGAGGAGCATCTTGACCATCTGAGGAAACTGTTTGACCGACTCAAGTTATACAAGCTGATATTGAATCCCAATAAATGCACCTTTGGGGTAAGGTCCGGAAAATTGCTAGGCTTCATTGTAAGTGATAAGGGTATTCAAGTGGACCCCGGCAAGGTTAAAGCCATTCAAGAGATGCCAGTTCCTAAGACAGAGAAAGAAGTCAGAGGCTTCCTGGGACGACTGAATTACATTGCCCGATTCATCTCACATCTGACTGCTACTTGTGAGCCAATCTTCAAATTACTGAAGAAAGATCAAGTAGTACGCTGGAACGACGAATGCCAGGCTGCCTTTGAAAGGATAAAGGAATATCTCCAAGAGCCACCCATTCTTATGCGACCAGTGGAAGGAAGACCTCTAATATTATACTTGACAGTACTTGATAATTCAATGGGGTGTGTGCTGGGGCAGCATGACGAGTCTGGCCGAAAAGAGCACGCTATTTATTACTTGAGCAAAAAGTTTACCGACTGTGAGTCTCATTACTCACTGCTTGAGAAAACTTGTTGCGCTCTAGTATGGGCTGCTCGCCGGCTGAGACAATATATGCTGACTCACACTACTCTATTAATTTCAAAGATGGATCCCATCAAGTACATATTTAAAAAGCCTGCTCTGTCTGGAAGGATAGCGAGATGGCAAATGATCTTGACAGAATATGACATCCAGTATACAACTCAGAAAGCCATTAAGGGAAGTGTACTGGCAGATCATTTGGCACACCAACCTGTGGACGATTACCAATCATTGAACTTTGATTTTCCGGACGAAGACATCATGGTGGTAACTGACTGTGAAGTACCTGGACCGGATGAAGGACCCGAGGAAGGGTCCCAATGGTCTATGCATTTTGATGGAGCCTCCAATGCTTTGGGTAACGGCGTCGGCGCTGTAATCATATCTCCCAAAGGAACTCATACTCCACTCACCGCCCGATTGTGTTTCAACTGCACCAACAACATGGCAGAATATGAGGCATGTATCATGGGTTTACAAGCTGCAATCGACTTAAGGATCAGGTTTCTGAGTGTCTTCGGAGACTCCGCTCTCGTGATCAATCAGATCAAGGGCGAGTGGGATACGAAACACCCAAATCTTATTCCTTACAAGGAGTATGTGTCAACCTTGCTTCCCCACTTTGAAGAAATAACTTTTGAGCACTTCCCAAGAGAGGAGAATCAGCTAGAGGACGCACTAGCTACGATGTCTTCAATGTTCAAAGTTAAATGGGACAATGAGGCTCCCCGGATCATTATCTGGAAGTTGGATGAACCAGCATACTGCTGCGATCTCGAGGCTGAAAAGGTGACTGAAAAACCCTGGTATCATGAGGTGAAGAAGTATTTGGAGGCTCAGGAATACCCTGAAGGCGCATCTGTCAATGACAAGAAGTTCATGAGAAGGTTTGCGGCGAAATTCTTCCTCAGCAACGGCATTCTCTACAAGCGGAATCATGATTCAACTCTACTACGTTGTGTGGATAAGGCCGAAGCAGAGAAGATCATGTTGGAACTGCATGAAGGTACATTCGGAACGCATTCCAGTGGGCACACCATGGCTAAGAAAATCCTTCGGGCAGGATATTTCTGGTCCACAATGGAAGTTGATTGTTACCAACACTCTCGAACTTGTCATAAATGCCAAATCTATGCTGACAAGGTGCATATTCCTCCAGTTCCTCTGAACGTCCTGACGGCACCTTGGCCTTTTGCAATGTGGGAGATTGATATGATCGGTGAGATCCGACCGACGGCATCCAATGGGCATCGCTTCATCTTGGTGGCGATCGATTATTTCACGAAGTGGGTTGAGGCAGCTTCCTACGCCACGGTAACCAAGAGCGTCGTGGCACGTTTTATCCGGCATAATCTGATCTGTCGGTACGGCGTCCCGGAAAGAATCATTACGGACAATGGTACCAATCTCAACAACAAGATGATCACTGAACTCTGTGAACAATTCAAGATACAGCACCATAATTCTTCTCCCTACCGGCCGAAGATGAATGGGGCTGTAGAGGCAGCCAATAAGAATATCAAGAAAATTGTGCAAAAGATGACAGTGACTTATAAAGATTGGCACAAGATGTTACCGTTCGCTCTTCATGGGTACCGTACCTCAGCAAGAACGTCAACCGAGGCAACTCCCTTCTCTTTGGTCTATGGCATGGAGGCGGTCTTGCCAATTGAAGTCCAGATACCCTCTCTCCGAATAATGAAAGATGCAGATCTGAGTGAAGATGACTGGATCCAGACTCGACTTGATCAATTAAACCTGATTGACGAAAAGAGACTCACCGCTATCTGTCATGGTCAAACGTATCAAAAACGGATGATCAGGGCATTTAACAAGAAAGTCAGACCACAAGAATATCAAGTTGGAGACCTGGTAATCAAACGCATCATCCTTCCTCAAAGTGATCCCCGGGGCAAATGGACCCCCATATACGAAGGGCCATTTGTGGTTAAGCATGTGTTCTCAGGAGGAGCCATGATCCTAACCACCATGGACGGTGACGACCTTCCTCACCCCGCCAATGCAGACATAGTGAAAAAATACTACGCATAAATAAAAGACCCACTAGGTTGACATACCTAGGCAAAAATAAGGGCTTCCCGGCGAACCAAAAGGGTTCGGGCAAAAATAAGGGATGAAATGAATAAAAATCTGTACACCCGGCAAGTCGAAAACCTGAAAAGGCGGCTTGGGAAAAAATGGGTATCCCGGTGGACTGAAAACCCGAAAGGGCGGTCCAGGCAAAAGTTAGGGATAAAGCGTAACACTATGTCTCATTGGATCACTTCGCATCTGGAATTCGGCATCAACTATCTGGCTCAGACTTCGGCATCGACCAATCATCTTCATCTTCAACTAGGCAGCAAAGCGATGAGACGCTTGGAGACATAAAGGCAATAGCAGAGATGGAACCCAGTAGGATTGTTCACATAGCTGTTTTGTTTTCTTTTCAAAATTGTAAATTCCGTGTTATTCGGCGGCATCCTCTTGCTAGGATGTCAGCCTCTTGTACAAAAAACGCCTATCCACGGGAAAATTTCAAATCAATACAAATTCACTTGTCCATACAAATTGCCATTGTTTTTCCTTTTTCTGTTTTGTCTTGCAAAGAACGTCCAATGTTCATTTTTGATATATGCGTTTGACATTAAATTGCTGATTCATAAATATTGGCATATGAAACGAAAGATTAATTACAGGTGACATCAGAAACAGGGGCAATGCGGAGCCGTCTGATGCAGTCTGGTTGCTTTGTCTGCCAAGGTACCAAGGTAGATTCGACTGAAGAATGTGACCAAATGATCTCAGCTCCCCGCAGAGTAAGGCAAGATTCAGCAATACTTCCCCTAGTGAAGTCGCCAACTTTCCCCGGCGAGTCTAAAAGCTTATCCCCAGTAGATTCTGGATGCTTGTTCCCTGCAGAATACGGACGTCTCTCCCGGGCTTTATTCAGAGTTATTCCTCACAAGGGCTTATAACTGGGTTATCCTTAGCTAACTGCCATGAAAGATCGCCCTCGGCAAGGTTCTTTTAGTCCCCGGCAGGAGTTTGTCTTTGGTATTTCCCAAGCGGAGTTTATCATCATTATCTCCAGCGGAATCCATCATCAAAGTCCTCAGCAGGACTCCCATCAAAACTTCGGCAAAATATCTCTTCTACAGAGCAATTCTCCGGTCCATCGTCAAGGATCTATTTTCCTACGACGAAAATACATTCATAAACATTTCACATTTCATACATCTTGCTTACATACATGATAAAGTGCATACAACACTATCTCATGTGAACATCATGACATCATGCATATCATACATCATGACATTACATACAACTTATGTTTTTGCTTTTTTAGAAGAAAAAAAGACAATCCTAAAGACAACTTCCTTCAACTGTCACAAATTCCAGATTCGATACCTGTATCTAGCCAGGGCACATCTGAGAGTGATCAGTTTCCAAACTCGATTCCTGTATCTAGCCAGGGCACGTCTGAAGAGTTCCAGATTCGATTCCTGTATCCAACCAGGGCACATCTATCAACTACAACATTTCCAGACTCGATTCCTGTATCTAGCCAGGGCACGTCTGAAGAGTTCGAAGATTCGATTCCTGTATCCATCCAGGGCATATCTGTTGACAACTATTTCCAGATTCGACTCCTGTATCCAGCCAGGGCATATCTGTTGACAACTATTTCCAGATTCGACTCCTGTATCCAGCCAGGGCATATCTGTTGACAACTATTTCCAGATTCGACTCCTGTATCCAGCCAGGGCATATCTGTTGACAACTATTTCCAGATTCGACTCCTGTATCCAGCCAAGGCATATCTGTTGACAACTATTTCCAGATTCGACTCCTGTATCCAGCCAGGGCATATCTGTTGACAACTATTTCCGGATTCGATTCCTGTATCCAGCCTGGGCACATCTGTGAGCAACCATTTGTAGACTCGACACCTGTATCTAGCCAGGGCATATCTGCATAAAGAGATGGAAGATCAAACACCTGTAACAAGCCAGGAAAACATCTGTCTTTCTCAAATACAAAAGTTCTCGCTAAGGAATCTCTTATGCGATCAACACTTCCAAATGGCATCTATAAGCCCATTCCCGACAAGGTTCTGTCACATCTTCAGATGGCATCTATAAGCACATCTCCCTATCCACCACATCTTCAGATGGCATCTATAATCCCATTCCCGACATCACATTGTTGATACTCCAACATGCGAGTGCAAATTTCCGGGCACTCTAGTGTCCAATCTCCTTTTACCCTCGAGTCACGAAAGGCAAACTTGCCAATCTAACTCTTCAGGTCCAACAAGATTGAACAGGGGAAACTGTTGTACCCCAAAATTTTCCCTCCCATTTCCTCAACATTTTCTCATCACCAGACCTTTGAAGATCAAGATCCAATTAGGGTTTCCTCTGCTCAAGATTTCTCCTTGCACTGATGGACCCAAATTAGGGTTTGTGTTTAAACAAAGATGTTTTGACCTAAAATGCCTAAGATGACTTTCATGCTTCATATTGGACTCCCAAGTTTATCCATACCAAGTTTCAAGTCTTGATTCCAAGTTTTGCCCAGTCAATTGGACAGATGACCTAGAAATCAGCTGTATTGGGGAAAAAGTCAACTGTGGCCAATTGACAGTCAAATCTCATGGAAATTGACCCACATCAACATTATGAACTCATATGGACCATTTGATCAAGTTTGGATCACAATTCTACAAGAAATTTGATCAGATCACCAAAAGGGCAAAACGGTCATTTTTAGGGTTTTGACTGCACAAAGGCAATTTTTGACTGTTTGACCTAGCCAATGGCAAATCTAGATCACATATGGACTCAAGGACCCCATGGAATTGTCTTGACATGCTCAACAAACTCAAAAGATCCCAAGTACACAAGATTGACAGTTGAATTTCCCAATCAATTGATCAATTTTGACTGTACACTGAAAAGTCAAACTTTGACTTTTTGGTCAAAATCAAGAGTCAAGATTCATTTTTCATCAAAATATGCCAAATCATGAAACTTGTTCACCAAGAAACCAAGAAATGCAAACTAGGGTTTAAAATGGAATTTTTCATAACTTATAATTTTTCTAAGTTATGGAAAACCCTAATTTTTTCCCAACTTTGCCCCACTTTTTCACCATGATTCATTTGGATTCAAACAAAAGTCAAAACATGAAAGTTGTAGCTTGTTGCATAATCTACAACTTTGATTCACAAAGTTTTCTCATTTGAAGCTTGTATCTCAAGTTACAAATTTTTGAATAAGGGCACTAAACCATTCTTAACTTAGTGAATTTTTGACCTATTTTGACAAGGTTTTCTACCCCACTTCAAGGCCATTTTCCATACACTTCCACTTGGAATTTCAAATTGCATTTCAAAGATGGATTGTAGTACACATTCCAAGCTTTCCAAAATGTCCAAGAACTTCTCAAACAACCTCATGGTTAGGGAGAATCGAATTTCACAATATGGCAAAAACTCACTTTGTTCATGACCAAGTTACATGTCCATAACCTTGCAATTTGAACTCAGCATTGCTTTAGGCTAGATTACAGGTCCTTAAACCAAGTTACACTCAATAATTTAATGCATATTCTTTGTGTCAAGACCATGTTTTTTGAGCTAAAGCATTGTATGAAGGTTTAATCCATTTTTAGATAAAGCAAAATAGCCATTTTTGAAAAGTCACACTTTATGTCAAATTGAAAATCCAACAAGTACATTGCAAATCTGATTGGCACAAGATTATGAGCATAACACACTGATCAAGGAGGGATTATGCAGCACATTAGGGGCCCTCTACATGCCTAGAAACACAAGTTGGCATTTGTTGCTTAAAGTTGAAGAAACATTGCATAACTCTTACCAACTTCCATATCAGCTCAAGAACACTTAAACAAAGTTATCAAACACATTTCATACAACACAACCAAGCTAATACACGAGCCCTTAGCCTTCAAAACACCCTCCATCTCAGAATCACTCTCAAACTGCAAAAACAGGGCAGGCCCTGCAGTTTGAGTGCTATCTCTCATTTCTCTCGAGCTCTCTTGCCCAAATCAGTTCACACACCTTCCATACCATCTATGCAAGCTAACCAAAAGCAAAAGCACGACCTGTAATCACTCTAACCACTTCCACCATTTTCACATTTATGACTTGCAGGTGAAGTTCTCTAGCTCGATTCAGAAGCTTTCAAGACAAAGTAAACATCGGAATAGCATCCCTGGACCTCAAGGAAGCTTTTCCAATCATCACCTTGCACTGAAAGTTCCTACATTTCCAGATAGAACTTCAGCTGAACAGGTATCTTGGTGAACTCGTATCTCTCTTACTATGCATCATTAGCTTTAAGTTTGTGAATAAACAATGTCCTACTCATGCCACTGAACATGTACATTCTTTTACTTTTCATTTCTTTTGCTTGAGCTGTGAGAATTTGGAGTTTGAAAATGGCAGAAAAACTAGGTTAGGATTTGGGGGAGGAGAAATTCTCCCTCATCTTAGAGAGTTAGATCAAGTTATGCATATGGTTAGAATCGTCTCTTCATGCTGAATATTTTTTATGTTATAAGTTTTTGTTAAAAAGCCAGGAATCAGGAGTTGAGGATTGATGAAGAAAGGCGCGCATTTTTTGAATTGTTTGGTCTGAAGGTTGAAGACAACCATTTTCTGGGCTGGGCCTGTTTGTTATTCCTTTTTGCACCATACATTTACTTTTGCACCCCCTGAGCCCATTTTGTTATTTTTAATGATTTTTTGACTTTTTCTTTTTTGGTCTGACTTGTTTATTTTTGCTTATGATATTAAAAATCTAAAAATAAATTTTTACACCATTTTTCTATTTTTTAGGCATTTATTTGATTATGTTGGCATTTATACATAAATATATATATATATACACACTATTATTTAGAAAACTAGAAAAAAATAATGCAAATATATTTTCTTTTCTGATTTTTATTACATTTTCCCTTTTGAAAATATTTTATACAAAACATATTTTTTTTATAAATATTAATTATTATCATTTATATATATATGATGTTTATTTGTAAATAATATAAATATATAGGTATATTAATATACTTAGGAGAAAATATCAAAAAATGTGCATTTTTTTTTATTTAATACTAAAAAAGGCCTTTTTTACAAATATACCATATTTTATTTTATTTCTGTATGTAAATAATAAACATTATATGAATTGATTAATTAATGTCCCTTTTGATTAAAAAATTAGGGTTTTGCCCTAAATTCAAAAATACTCCAAAAATAATATCTTTTTATTTTCTTTTTATTTTACATAAATAATACTTTTTTCATACATATACAAAACATTTTTTCATCTTGCATATTTTATTCCATTTTTATTTAATTATTGTACATTAATTAAATTGTATAAATTCAAAATTGATGTAATAGTTTTAGGTTTAAATTCCTTGTCAAAATCCCCATTTGAAACATTGTACCCCCTCCCTATATTATTGTGTTGTAATAGCGTAGGAGTTTAAATTTCGCACTTTATCGCTTTCTAAATATATAATGCTAGAATTAGGGTTTATATGCGAATAAAACGAACAAAATAGTTATGACCTAATCTCAAGACAAACAAGTATGAAAATGGACACACAAATCACACTTGCACCCCCTAGGGTATTCCACTTTGTTGCCTTCAAATAAATGGGCCATATTGCACGGTAGGTCTCTTTGGGCAAAATAAACAAATCAAATGATCATAGTCCCTCGATAATACTTTTCAAAATGTTGCCAAACAAATGATCAAGTCCCTTAAAGAAAATGGCCAAAGATACTTGGCACCATTGCAATTATGGTCCAAACGATGAACCGCGCTCGTCCCTTTCACATCCTAACATGAGATTGTCCACCAAATACAATGGTGGAACAAACTCATTAAAAGGGTTAAAACATAGCAATAAACTTTGAGAAATTTAGGAGTAGATAAACTCTTAGTTACTTGAATCAAACTTGCAAAAACAAAACACTTGCCTATTTTCTAAAACACACTTCACAACACTTTCAAAAAACAACTTTCAAAAACAAATGAAAACCTTTTCAAAAGACATACACCTTTGTATACATCCCCACATGGATCATTACAAAGGTTGCCACCACATTGGCTTCTTTTCAAAATATTTTCAAACCCACACACACAAGCACCATTTAAAACAATTGAAAACAAAAGGCAAGTGATCTAAGCAAGTAACTAAGAGCCCATGGATAACCATGGATAGAAAGGGTGCTAATACCTTCCCTTTCTATAATCTACTCCCCGAACTCAAGAAAACATCTCAAAAGGTTTTTGCTGTGCTTTTTAACCTTTCCTTAGGATAAAATAAAAAGTCGGTGGCGACTCTTGCTCAACCGAAACATTTGCGAAAACAAACGCAAAACACAGTCAGTTCTCCCACCGTATCACACAACCATATTGAACAAATGAATTGCAATAAAAATATAAAAAAGGAAAGTAGTGTACAAAGAAAGAAAAACAAACTTTATGTATTGACACATATCCTTATGCAACGACACATGCCACTTCCTGTTTATGAAAAAATCAAAATCAACTCAGTATGAGTCAATACATAATGGTATGTGTCGACTCATTTCTTGATTGTGTCGACACATTTGTGTTTTGTGTCGACTCATACACCTTTCTTTCCCATGGAAATAAAAAATAACACAGTATAAGTTGACACATAAGGGTTTGTGTCGACTCATTTCCGTTTTGTATCGTCACATGCACATTTTGTGTCGAATCATACTGCTATTTTGTACCTGATATGCGTTGACCCATAGAGACATGTGTCGAATCATATTGATGTTTTGTGCCTGATATGCTTCTACTCATAGAGACATGTGTTGACTCATACTACTATTTTTTATTTCTAACACTATTTTGCTACATGTAAAAGTCAGTTCTCAACATATAATTGGTAAAAATGAAAAGCAAGCACGTGGTTAGCTTCAAGGGTATGATAACTACATTTATCTTAAAAAATGAATCACTAATGATGCTTGAAATGAAGAGCTTAAATTCAAGAAGACTTACATTGAAACTGAAATTTGTGTTTTGAGTTTGAACACCTTTTAAGAGGCTGTGATGATCAAAATGGCTTCAGTGAACCTCCAGGAACTTTCTCCAATCCTTACTTTGTATTGAGATCTGCAAGGTTGTACAGGGGGTTGAAGGTTTTTTCTGTTTCTGTTTTCCTTTGGGTTGCTCTGTTTTTTGTTGCTTTTGTTTTATGGTTCAGAACAGTTTCATAGTTCAAAACAGTTTTATGGTTCCTGCTGTTTTCCTTTTCTGGTTTTACAGTGTTTTTCTTCTTTTCCTCTTACAGTATTTTTCTCTCTTTTCTCTGCTGTCTTTTTTTCTATTAATATTGCTATTGTCTCTCTTTTTTTTCACACAAAACTCTCCTCCCTCAATATTCTTCTTGTCCTCTTTTTTCTCTCTCTCAATATTGCTATTGTTTGTATATCCGCTGAGAGGTGGAAATTGGGGGGAAAGGTTGGTGAGACTTTAAACAATTTTGACATGCTGTTTCACTACTTTTTTATTACAGATTCGGGTGACTTCTATTTTGTGTAATGTTTGGCATTTGTTGGCAGTAGTTTTGATAGTTTTAGCAGGCTGTCTTTTCAGGTTTTTGGACTGTTATGCATGGACTATTTTTGTGTAGGAACAACAGGTTTTTGGACTGATATGCTTGGACTGTTTTTGTGTGGGTTTTGGAGTGGAGTGGGCAAGTTCATGGACTGGTATGTATCAGAATGGACAACAGCAGTTTGGACAATTTTATGGGGCTGGTTGGTGCAAACAATGGGCTTTATACAACAACAAATTGGACAGTATTATTATGCAGGTTTTGATAGTTTGGACTGGTTTTGGGCCTGTTATATTTGGACTGGTTTTGAGAAATTCCTTTGTATGGTTTCAAATGGTCATGGCATGAATCCAAAAATAATTGCAAGATAATCAATAGTAACTTGAATCTTGAATATAGTAACTTGTGATGTAAGGAATTGGTGACTTGTGAACCAAAGACATTGTATGAAATACCAATTTCCATTATTTTCAATTTTCACTCCAAATCCAAGCTTTCTTTCTCTTTCATTTTCTAATCTTCACGACGAATTCAAACCACTTTGAAAATGATAGATGCCATCTTAGTTCAAAATTTAGTCCCTCAAGAAACTCCTCAAATAAAATTTTAATCCATATGAGAAGAATTCCTTGGTTTCACCCCTTAAAGCTCTTGATAAGCAATTGACTTGTAGAAGAAGATAAAGCTCAATGTGACCTTGAAGCAAAAAGTCCTAGTTTCTTGAAAACATTGCAAAACTTTAATATTGCACAACCACTGAACTCTTGGACCTCAGGTATCTTTATTCAATGAAATGCATGATATGAAAATGAACTAGTGAAGATGATGTAGATGAAATGCAAAGTCTAAGCCAAACAAAAGTAAAAGGTAGGACAAATTTGGGGTATGACAGTTGCCTCTACTTAATTGTATTAAACCTGAAGGTGAGATTGGCGTCAGCCTTTCGATCATTCGAGGTAGAAGATGGTTAAATACTAAGACCTAAAAATTTTCCCAGAGAGATGGTGTGAGTGTTATTATTTATGATGTATGCTGGGGATGAAAAATGAACTTTCAGGTGTACTGGTCATGATGGATGAATGCGGTTTGAATAACGATAGCTTTTACAGGTGTGACGGTGCCAATACAAGGTTCTCGGAGAAGTGGGTGTTAAAGTGACTGAAAAGATATGGTTGATGATGTCGGGGTGACAGAAAGTAGGATTAAAGACAACATGATAACTTTAAGACAATGGGTAAACTTGACGACAATGGAGAATCTATCGTGTGGGATTCACAATCCAAAAAGAAAGGTAAAGATAACGGGTAAAGATCAACGTATGATCCATGAAAAGATAAAGGTAAAGACAATGGGTAATGATTGGCGTATGATCTATGACCCAAGAAAAGATAACATTAGGGTAAGACCTACAGGAGGCTTACGACCCTATAAAAAGATAACATGAGGGTAAGACCTACGGGCGACCCTAGAAAAGATAACGTGAGGGTAAGACCTACGAGCGACCTACGAACCTAGAAAAGATAACGTGAGGGTAAGACTTACGGGCGACCTACGACCCTAGAAAAGATAACTTGAGGGTAAGACCTACGGGTGACTTACGACCCTAAAAAAAGATAACCTGAGGGTAAGACCTACGAGCGACCTACGACCCTAGAAAAGATAACGTGAAGGTAAGACCTACGATTGACCTATGACCCTAGAAAATATAACATGAGAGTAAGACCTATGGGCGACCTACGACCCTAGAAAAGATAACGTGAGGGTAAGATCTACAGGCGACCTACGACCCTAGAAAAGATAACATGAGGCTAAGACCTACGACCCTAGAAAAGATAACATGAGGGTAAGTCCTACGGGCGACCTACGACCCTATAAAATATAACATGAGGGTAAGACCTACGACTCGAGAAAAGATAACATGAGGGTAAAACCTACAGGCGACCTACGACCCTATAAAAGATAACGTGAGGGTAAAAGCTACGAGCGACCTACGACCCTAGAAAAGATAACATGAGGGTAAGACCTACGAGCGACCTACGACCCTAGAAAAGATAACATTAGGGTAACACCTATGAGCGACCTACAAACCTAGAAAAGATAATGTGAGGGTAAGACCTACGAGCGACATACGACCCTAGAAAAGATAACGTGTGTTAGAACATAGTTTGATTCTACAACCCTCAATTAGAGTTTTGATGATAACAAAATACAAGAATAAATAAATTGTAAAATTTATATATATAAGACATATATGCTACTTAAAAGTATGTTGTGTATTTACAGAAGCTCTGATGGAATCAGCATTAGAAGATCAATATCAACATCAGCATCAGAAGATATGTCAGCATCAGAAGATCAATATCAATATCAGCATCAGAAGATATGTCAGCATCAGAAGATCAATAACATGTGCTACACGCTGAAGTTACCAGATTATACGCTGAAGCCTGATGACCAGAATCTGCGCATAAAATACTCTGACTCTGATCAAGATCCTTACCAAGTCATCAGCACTCAGAAGCGTCAGCATCAGTTAAAGCCAAGAACACTCTGATTACCATAAGCAGAGAACACTCTTAAGCGTTACTAAGCATTCAAGACAGATTAATTACCAATGGCTTTATTCAAAGACAAGATCTTCTCAAAAAGGAAAGAACGTTATTATCATTGAAAATGATTTATGGACAACAACGTATCTTTGCCTTGGCTATATAAACAAGACTGTGTGAGAAAAGAAAAGGCTAATAATCTACGCACGCACTCATACATATTGCTAAACCTTCAAACCACGCCTACGCAAAAGCATTAGCAATTCAGTTCTTATTCCAAGCTTAAATTTGTGTATTATCACAGTTGTGATATATAGTTTTGTTAGAAAACATTAACACATTTTTTTGTTCAATTATCTGTAAGAGAGTTTCCTTGAGATAAACCGGTCTGTGGTTAGACTCAAGAAGGCTTTAACAGTTGTTAAAGTAGATTGTTGTAATCCTATTGAATATAGTGGATTAAGACCTCATTGGAGAGAGGCGAAATCACCTTGACGGGTGGACTGGAGTAGTTTGAGATCAAACAAACCAGGATAAAAATACAGTGTTGTCTGCACATTTGATTTAAGTTTTATAATTCAACCCCCCTTCTTGGGTTTTTCACATCTTCAATTGGCATCAGAGGGCCTGGTTCTGAGCTTATAACACTTAACTGTGTCAGTACAAGATCCAGCGTCAGAAAAACACAATGGCAGGACCACATCAAAACATCAGCAATGACAACAATGAAGAAAGAGAAAGATTCAGTGGCAAACCTCCAGTCTTTGATGGAGAGAACTTTGACTACTGGAAAGACATAATTGAAAGCTTCTTTCTGGCCCATGATGTTGATCTGTGGGACATGGTGACTGATGGATACACGCACCCAGTGGATGGAAGTGGTCAGAAGATTGACAGGAAAGCAATGTCTGATCAGCAAAAGCGTGATTTCAGAAATCATCACAAGGCCAAAACAATTCTTCTCAGCGCCATCTCTTATTCAAAATATGAGAAGATATCAAACAGAGACACTGCAAAGAATATGTTTGACTCTCTGAGAATGACGCATGAAGGCAACATTCAAGTCAAAGAAACCAAAGCTCTTGCGCTCATTCAGAAGTATGAGGCATTCAAAATGGAAGAGAGTGAATCCATAGAAATTATGTTTTCAAGATTTCAAATTATTGTTGCTGGTCTCAAAGTTCTTGACAAAGGGTATTCCACTGCTGATCATGTTAAGAAGATCATAAGAAGCTTTCCAAAATAGTGGAGGCCAATGGTCACAGCGCTTAAGCTAGCCAAGGATCTCAACAAAGTCTCTCTGGAAGAACTTTTCAGCTCCCTCAGAAGTCACGAGATAGAGCTAGAAGCAGATGAACCTCAGAAGCAAGGTAAGCCATTAGCTTTAAAATCTAACAGAAAATCTGACTCCAAAGTTTTGCAGGTTGTTGAAGAAACCTCTGATGGGTCCTCATCAGAATAAGATGAACTATCTCTCCTCTCCAGAAGGGTGAACCAATTATGGAAGCAGAGGCAAAGGAAGTTCAAGAATCCCAGAAGATCAGAGAATCAGAATGAATCCTTCTCCAGATACAGAAGGTCAGAATCCTCCTCTGGACACAGAAGATCTGAAGGCTCTTCAGGAAACAGATAGCCAAACAACAAAGACATCATCTGCTATAAATGTAACGAGCAAGGGCACTACAAAAGTGATTGTCCAAAGCTTCAGAAGGAAAAGCCCCAAAAGAAGTTTGGCAAGGAAAAGAAGAAAAGTCTCATGGCTACATGGGATGATTCTGACACATCTGAAGCTGACTCAGAATCAGATGATGAGAGAGCAAACATAGCTCTCATGGCAAACATAACAGAAGACAGTGAAGCTTCTGAGTCAGACTCTGAATCAGATACAAAAGAGGTATTCCCTGACTTTGCTATAAACTTTACTAAGGTTGAGCTAGCTGAAAGCCTTAATGAAATTCTGGAAAGATATCAGCAGATCAGAGTCAAATTCAGAAACCTGAAAAGGAATCTTGCTTCTGACTCTGATAAGACTGAGAGTCTCAAATTGGAGAATTCTGAGTTAAAAGATAAAATTTCAAAATTAGAAAATCCATTACAAAACTCTCAGAAGGAAACAATCCCTGAAACTCCCAACAGTGCTGATGAGATCATCAAGGAGTATGATCACAGCTTTCAGAAGTTTCTAGCTAAAAACATAGATAGAAGCAAAATGGCTTCAATGATCTATGGAGTTAGAAGAAATGGCAGAAAAGGAATAGGATACCAAGGTAAGGTACCTACACCAAAAAATGCCATGGATTTAGTTATAAAACGTACTCCACTTGATTCTCACTTTGTATATGGGCACACACATGACATCAAATATACAAGTAGTAATTATTCTGTCAAACCAAAATTCAACCAGAGTTTTGGTAAAACTAACAAATCAGGACCCAAGAAAATATGGGTACCTAAGGATAAAATAATACATGTGGCAGATATCTTTAGCAGCAAAGCAGAAACACCAAACATGGTATCTGGACTCTGGCTGCTCACGACACATGACGGGAAGAAGGCATATGTTCCAAAGCCTGGAACTTAAGCCTGGAGGCCACGTAGGTTTTGGAGGCAATCAGAGAGGAAAGATCATTGGCTCTGGAACAGCAGGTAATGGAAATCTTCCCTCTATAAGTAATGTTTTATTAGTAGATGGATTAATGCATAATCTGTTATCCATAAGTTAATTAAGTGATAACAGTTATGATATAATCTTTAATCAAAATTCATGCAAAGTTGTTAGTCAGAAAGATGGGACTATCCTATTTAATGGAAAAAGGAGAAACAACATTTATAAAATAAAACTTTCTGAACTGAAAAGTCAGAATGTAAAGTTTCTTCTGTCTGTTAACAACGAGCAATGGATCTGGCACAGAAGATTGGGACATGTTAGTATGAGAAGAATATCTCAGATTAACAAACTCAATCTGGTCAGAGGACTTCCTAACCTGAAGTTTAATTCAGATGCTCTGTGTGAAGCATATCAGAAAGGCAAGTTTGCAAAACCAATTTTCAAATCTAAAAACGTTGTTTCCACCTCTAAGCCATTAGAACTTCTGCACATTGACTTATTTGGACCAGTCAAAACTGCTTCAGTCAGTGGCAAGAAGTATGGGTTAGTAATCGTAGATGACTATAGCAGATGGACATGGGTAAAGTTCTTAAGACACAAGGACGAGTCACACTCTGTGTTTGTCACCTTCTGCAACCAAGTTTAGAATGAAAAGGATCTTAGAATCGTCAAATTCAGAAGTGATCATGGTGGAGAATTTGAAAACAAAGATTTTGAATCATTCTTTAATGACAAAGGCATTCTACATGATTTCTCTTGTCCTAGAACTCCCCAGCAAAATGGAGTTGTAGAACGAAAGAACAGAACATTGCAAGAAATGGCCAGAACCATGATCAACAAGACTAACGTTGCTAAGATCTTTTGGGCAGAGGCAATAAACACAGCGTGTTATATTCAGAATAGAATCTCTATAAGACCTATTCTGGAAAAGACTCCATATGAGTTGTGGAAGAAAAGAAAGCCCAACATTTCCTATTTTCATCCTTTTGGATGTACATGCTTTATTTTGAATACAAAAAATTATTTGAACAAGTTTGACTCTAAAGCACAAAAGTGTATTATGTTAGGATACTCTGAATGCTCAAGAGGGTACAGAGTATACAATACAGAAACACAGATTGTGGAAGAATCGATCAGTGTTCGTTTTGATGATAAGCTTGACTCTCAAAAGTCAAAGCAGAATGAATTCCTTGCAGGTATGGAAGTTGAATTCATAGGTACTGAAGACAGGTCATCAGAAGCTCTCAACAGAGACACTCCCTCAACATCAGAAAGAGGCACTGCAAGCAATCCAGCACCTTTTGTTGATCAACTTCAGAAAAGACCATCCAGAAGCAGCATGGATCACCCAGAAGAAACAATCTTAGGAAGAAAGGAAGATCCAATCAGAACAAGAGCTAGCTTCAGAAACTCTGAAGAATCCCTCATGGGACTTGTTTCTCTAATTGAACCATCAACAATTGATGAAGCACTTCTGGACAATGACTGCATCCTATCAATGCAAGAAGAGCTAAATCAATTCACAAGAAATGACGTATGGGATCTAGTTCCCAAACCAAAAGGATTCAACGTCATTGGAACAAAATGGGTGTTCAGAAACAAACTGAATGAACAAGGTGAAGTCATCAGAAAGAAAGCACGATTGGTAGCACAAGGTTATAGTCAGCAAGAGGGGATATACTATACAGAAACCTTTTCTCCAGTCGCCAGGTTAGAATCTATCAGACTCTTAATTTCATTTGCTGTTAATAAAGGCATCACTCTGTATCAGATGAATGTTAAGAGTGCATTCTTAAATGGCTATATAGAAGAAGAGGTATATGTGCACCAACCCCCTGGTTTTGAAAGTTCCAAAAATCCAGAATATGTTTTCAAACTAAAAAAGTCACTGTATGGTCCGAAACAAGCTCCCAGAGCTTGGTATGAAAGACTAAGTAACTTCCTGTTAGAAAAGGAATTCACCAGAGGGAAAGTGGACACAACCTTATTCTGTAAGACAGTTAAGAATGACATTTTAGTATGTCAGATTTATGTTGATGACATCATATTTGGATCTACTAAACCTTCTATGGGAAGAAAGTTTGCTAAGTGTATGCAGGCAGAATTTGAGATGAGCCTAATGGGGGAACTGAAATTCTTTCTGGGCATTCAGATCAATCAAACCCCAGAAGGAACTTACATTCATCAGAGCAAATATGTCAGAGAACTTCTGAAGAAATTTGATCTCTCAGAATGTAAGTCATCAAATATTCCAATGCATCCCACGTGCATTCTGGAAAGAGAAGAGGTAAGTAAAAAGGTAGAAGAGAAGGTCTACAGAGGTATGATTGGTTCTCTTCTATATCTGACGGCTTCAAGGCCTGACATTTTATTCAATGTATGCATTTGTGCTAGATTTCAATCAGATCCTAGAAAATCTCACTTAACAGCAGTTAAGAGAATTTTCAAGTATCTGAAAGGTACTACTAATCTGGGTTTGTTTTATAGAAAATCAAGTGATTACAGCTTAGTAGGATACTGTGATGCTGATTTTGATGGAGACAGAGTAGAACGTAAAAGTACTTCTGGAAGCTTCCAGTTTCTGGGAGAAAATCTGATCTCTTGGTCCAGCAAAAGACAATCCACAATTGCTCTATCAACAGTAGAAGCTGAATATATAGCAGCAGCTAGATGCAGCACACAAATGCTCTGGATGAAAAGTCAACTTGAGGACTTCCAGATATTTGAGAGTAACATTCCTATCCTCTGTGACAATACTTCTGCTATTTGTCTTAGCAAAAATCCAATTTTACATTCTAGGGCTAAGCATATAGAAATAAAACATCATTTTATTAGGGACTATATTCAGAAAGGGATTTTAAATTTTAAATTTATTAACACAGACCATCAATGGGTTGATATTTTTACAAAACCTCTTTCTGAAGATAGGTTCAACTTCATTCTGAAACATCTCAGCATGAAGCTCTGCCCAGAATGAAATTGTTTTGATTCTATATATTAACCTTCAGAACTTTGTTTATTTTTCTTTGAACTGCTGATCAATCTTCTTTTAGAACTTTAGAAGTGCAGATTTTATCAGAATCTATCCATGAAGATCTGAGCGCTTCATTTCAAGGATGGAAATGTGCTGTTCACTCAAGCAAACAAGTGTCATCCATTCATCAGCTATTTTCTGAGGCTGAACACACGTTCACATTTCTGAAAAGGCAAAAGCGCTGATTGGATGCATTGAGACACGTGTCATGGGTAACCGTTCCAAATATTTTTCTGAATCCCCTAAAATTAGCTATCATTAAATGCTAATAATCATTATTAATTTCTCTCTCTTAACGTTTATGTTTTCAAAACCTTTTTAGAAATCTATTTAAACACACTTCACACCATTTACACTCTTTTACCGTCACTTTCATTCTCTCTAAATATTTCTGATTTCAGTGTTCTTACTTTCTCAAAAACCCTTCAATCTTTTTCACAAAAACCTCGTGTGAACAATGGCTTCTTCCAGCATTCCTTCTTCAGGTTCCCAGAAAACTGTTTCATCTGAACAATATGAAGTACCCTTCAGAACGCTTCTAACACCAGTCAAAAACCTAGAGGTTCTGTCAGAATTAATCGTGGATTTCAACAGTCTTAAGGAGAATGGGTTTGATTTATCTGAAGAGGTTAAAGATCAAGGCTGGGAAAAGTATTTTGACAGACTGGTGGGTCCAACATTTCCTATTCTGGTAAAGGAATTTTGGATTCACGCTTCTTCTTCAAATCATCAAGTTACGTCTTACATCATGGGGAAGAAGATTGTTATTACTGAAGACCTCATTGTACGTTTGATAGGCTACAATGGTGGTGGTGTTCGTTGCATTGATATGGCAGAAAGGTGTGTTGATGCTGCCCTAATTGCAAGGGAAATCTTCACTCTGGGGCTTCCCTCCAGCAAGATAAGGGATTTGAAGGACAAGCACAGAATTTGGGCCAAGATCATTTTGGGCTGCTTCAACCACAGGAAGCCTACCAGCTCTCCTGATTACATTAATATTGATCAGCAGTTTCTGATCTATTTCATCTCTCAGAAGGTCAAGATAAATCTAGCTCATCTTCTGTTCAATCATCTCAGAACAAGTGTTAAGGAAACAAGAGAAGAGGAACATACAAAAAGGGATTGGATACCCTTAGGAAGACTGATATCAGATATTCTTACAGAGAATAGGCTGATTGATCATCTGACAGAGGCTCAAGAAATCAGCACTCTGGAAGCTTCTGTTGGCAAGCAGCTGAATGCCAAAATTCTGAAGAAAATGAAGTTGATAGAGAACATCAAGAAGGAGCCCAGCGTCACTCCTTTTGCTGAAATCTCCAGAAGAAGAGTCCCTCTGGATGACTTCCCTCTGTTCTCAGAAATTGACTCTAAACCTGAAATCATTCTGAGACATCTGGCTGCTTGTAAAGCTGATGGTACAACACCAAATCTGAATATTCAGGATCTTCGGCAGAAGGCTCCAGAGGTTGTTCTGAAGAAGACAAAGAAAAGAAAAGCTGCAGTAGAAGGATCATCTCAGCAGACTCCTAAGAAGAGAGGTAATCCTTCTTCTGTAACTGCTTTAGATTCAATTGATGTATCAACATCCATCCATATTCCAACTCCATCTGAAAACACAACACCTCAAACTTTTGATGATTTTGACCTTGATTTTGACCCTTCTGAATCCTTAACCCTCATAAGATCTCGCTCCCAACCTCAAAATCCAAATAATGTTGAAACCCAACAAGAACTTGAAAAAGTTCTTTCTGATATAGACCAACACACTTCCCCTCTCACCAATACCAGAAATTCCACTCTCTCCAGAACCAGAAATCCAACTACCTTCATCTCCTCAACCAGAAATTAATCCACCCTCTCGTCAACCTGAACAATCTCCACAACCTGAGATTCAAACTTCTGAGGCTCAACCCTCTGAATCCCCTGAACCACAACCTCTGGCCATTCAATTTCCCTCTGGCACCATTGTGAATATTCCTCAACTTCCCTCTTCACCAGAATTAACTCCACCAAATTCCCCGACAAGTCCAATAATAATTCCTGACTCTCCTACTCCCTCACCAAAAGACAATTCAGACGAGCACAACAAGACTGTCATTGATTTAACAGTCCTTGAACGCCTTGCTGCAATAAACCACAAAACTGCTATCCCTAAACCAAGACATCCAGATGTTGGTTCCAGCATATTGAACTTTGAAACAGAAATACAGAAGTGGATCACATCTCTGAAACAAGCAAGTCTGGAACTGGTTGATCCTGCTGCTTCTGACTACCTTTGGATAAAGTTCAGAAGATGGGTATGCTCTGAAACCTTTAAGCTGCAAGAACAGAGCTATGGACAAGCTCAACAGAACTTCAGCAATCTGCTGAAAGAAATTGAAGGTCCAGTTCTGAGCAAGATGCTTAAGGAAGAAGTTCTCCATTTGGACATTGCCCCTTGGTCTGAACATCGTCCAGCTTCCAAAGATCAACCAGAGTCAGAAGAACAGATGATTCTAGCTGAAGACTTGGGTCAAGAAGAAGATATTGCTGCAAGCTCTGAGAAGCATCCTGTTTCTGAAGATCCTCAAGCTCCCCCCCTTGACAGGAAAACTCTTGAAGACTTGAAAAGATCTGATATGCTGATGAATGAAAGAATGGATAAGCAGGACACTAAAATCGATGCAATAGCGAACATGTTAACTCAGCAACAGGAAACCAACACCAAAATCAAGAGCATGTTGGAGGCTTTGTTCACACGACTTCCTCCTCCTTCTTAGAAATTTCCTTGCTGTTTTTATAACTTGTTTATCTGTAATATCTTTACATGTTCTAAACTTATCATTGCTTCTGTTTTTAATATAAATGCATTTTTAGCTCCGATTTCTTTAACTCTGATTATTTGTGCTTTTTGATAACTGACAAAAAGGGGGAGAAAGAATGATATTTTTCAATAACGGAGTACTGAGACATAAGTCTCAAACATTCTAACATTCTGATCTATTTGAATTTCTTTCTTCTGAAAAGCCTGAACAGGTACAAAATTATGACGAAAGATACAGTAAAGTATAGTAAAGTTTTGATGCTCAAAGACTCAGGGAAGTAAAGGGAAGTAACCAACTCAAGGGGAGTTTTTCTCTTCGTTGCTCTGATACCTTTTATTCTTTATTTTTAATCTCTGATGCCTTTTACTCCTTAATTTTAATTGAAAAAAATCTGGTTTTTGTCATCATCAAAAAGGGGGAGATTGTTAGAACATAGTTTGATTCTACAACCCTCAATTAGATTTTTGATGATAACAAAATACAAGAATAAATAAATTGTAAAATTTATATATATGAGACATATATGCTACTTAAAAGTATGTTGTGTATTTACAGAAGCTCTGATGGAATCAGCATCAGAAGATCAATATCAACATCAGCATCAGAAGATATGTCAGCATCAGAAGATCAATAACATGTGCTACACGCTGAAGTTACCAGATTATACGCTGAAGCCTGATGACCAGAATCTGCGTATAAAATACTCTGACTCTGATCAAGATCCTTACCAAGTCATCAGCACTCAGAAGCGTCAGCATCAGTTAAAGCCAAGAACACTCTGATTACCATAAGCAAAGAACACTCTGAAGCGTTACTAAGAATTCAAGACAGATTAATTACCAACGGCTTTATTCAAAGACAAGATCTTCTCAAAAAGGAAATAACGTTATTATCATTGAAAATGATTTATGGACAACAACGTATTTTTGCCTTGGCTATATAAAAAGGACTGTGTGAGAAAAGAAAAGGCTAATAATCTACGCACGCACTCATACATATTGCTAAACCTTCAAACCACGCCTACGCAAAAGCATTAGCAATTCAGTTCTTATTCCAAGCTTAAATTTGTGTATTATCATAGTTGTGATATATAGTTTTGTTAGAAAATATTAACACATTTTTTTGTTCAATTATCTGTAAGAGAATTTCCTTGAGATAAATCGGTTTATGGTTAGACTCAAGAAGGCTTTAACAGTTGTTATAGTAGACTGTTGTAATCCTATTAAATATAGTGGATTAAGACCTCGTTGGAGAGAGGCGAAATCACCTTGACGGGTGGACTGGAGTAGTTTGAGATCAAACGAACCAGGATAAAAATACAGTGTTGTCTGCACATTTGATTTAAGTTTTACAATTCAACCCCCTTCTTGTGTTTTTCACATCTTCAACGTGAAGGTAAGACCTAGAAGCGACCTACGACCCTATAAAAGATAACATGAGGGTAAGACCTACGAGCGACCTACGACCCTAGAAAAGATAACATGAATATTGAGAGTTGTAGAGCATAATGTACTGGCACCATGACTTATTTTGGTTGGTAGTGTAATGACAAATGTTAACTGGGAATTATAAGAATGATATTCTTTGTGAGGATGTTTTATTGATTTGAGGGTTGATTTGGGGCTTTCATGCAAGGTACCAAATTTGGCTCATGCTTCATATGCATTTTGAAGTGCGGCATGATGATCCATGGATATGCTATGCGTTCGAGGATGCAATATAATATGCAGTGGTGATTTTTGTATGAAAAGTGCCAAATATTAGGCTCATTGGGATCCGTTGTCTGTTATCTTGAGATACCAATACGGATTGGCGCTTGAAAACTTTGAGAGTTGAGTTATAGCCTTGTCGAGTTCATTGGGGATTAAATCTTGTTGAGGAGGAGTAGCTTGATCTGACTTTCTTCATATGTTGGACTTCTTGTGGATGACTGAGTAGAGATATGGATCTCATCAAATGCCCCAAGTTTCTCAGTGTTGGAGAATTGGGTGCTCATCCGTCTGTAAGGAGGTGATGAGGATGAAAGCTTGGTCGAGATGACCGTTACGACTTGCTACCTGCATAGAAAAACAAACACTTTAACGCCAAGACATTACCTTGGGATGCCTTCATATCTATGTAATGTCGTGTTTCGTATCTTAGCTTGTGATTATCATTGCCTTATTGTTTTCAATGCAATGCTTAACAAAGAATTTAAATCACAATTTGCATACGAAAAAATAAAGTAAAAGGACATAACAAAGACTTTTTGGTGGAAGGGGCAAATTTTTATTAATGAGTTTGGCCTGTGAATAGGCATTCGTACATGGAAATAACTCCTAAATGAGGAAGTTACGAAGAATATACGATAAGTAAAATGGAAATAAGAAAATCTCAAACTTCCATTAAAGCTGATATTGCTATAGTTCTCATACCCTGGATCGTCCTAGCGCTGTGCATCCGAAGGATAATATTTGAATTGATCCATCCAGTGTTAGAAGGGTGTTCTTGTTATTCGTGAAGAGTTTTTAGACTGCAATCTCTCACTTTTTGTCCCTAATTTTTGTCTGGATTACCCTTTTGGGTTTCCGATCCACTGGGATACCCACTTTTGCCTAAGTCGCCCTTTCGGGTTTTCGACTTAGCGGGTTATTCTTTTTTCTTTTTTTAGCCCTAAGTTTTGCCTAAGCTTCCCTTTCGGGTTTTCAACTTAGCGGGTATTTTTATGCGTAGTATTTTTTGACTGAGTCTGAATTAACCGGAAGTGGAACGTCTTCCCCATCCATGTTTGTCAGGATTAGATCACCTCCTGAGAAAGCTTTCTTCACGATGTAAGGACCCTCATAGTTGGGAGTCCACTTGCCTCTGGGATCAGAGTAAATTGGGAGAATTTTCCATAAGGCCAGGTCATCTGTGTGGAACTCTTTAGGTGGAATATTTTTGTCAAATGCTGTCTTGAGACGCAGTTGATATAACTGACCATGACAAATGGCTGCTAGGTGCTTCTCTTCGATGAGATTGATTTGGTCGAGCCTTATTTGAATCCATTCAGCTTCATCAAGTTTATTATCCATCAGAACCCTTAATGAAGGAATCTCCACTTCGACTGGGAGCACCGCATCCATATCGTAGACTAGTGAAAAAGGAGTTTCCCCGACTGGAGGTACGCACAGAAGTTCGATAGCCGTGCATGGAAAAAGGCAACATCTCATGACAATCTTTGTATGTTCTCACCATTTTCTAGACAATCTTCTTTATGTTCTTGTTAGCTGCTTCGACTGCCCCATTAATCTTTGGCTGATAGGGTGATGAATTATGGTGCTCAATCTTGAATTCTTCACACATTTACTTCATCATTTTTTTGGTGAGATTCGACCCGTTATCAGTGATGATCTTGTTAGGAGTCCCATAACGACATATGATTTCTTTCTTGATGAAACGGATGACAACTTGCTTGGTCACATTCTTGTACGAAGCTACTTCCACCCAGTTGGTGAAGTAGTAAATAGCAACGAGAACGAACATATGTCTATTTGAAGCGCTCGCTCGATCCGTCTAATCATATCAATGCCCAGCATTACAAAGGGCCATGGTGAAGTCATCACATTCAAAGGGGTGGGAGGAATATGTATCATGTCTGCGTAAACCTGACATTTGTGGTACATCTTCGCATACACACAACAGTCACTTTCCATCGTCATTCAGAAATAACCTGCTCGTAGGATTTTCTTAGCCATGGAATGTCCACTGGCATGAGTCCCAAAAGATCCCTCGTGAATTTCTCGTATGATGGATTCTGCTTCGTGTCTATCCACGCATCTGAGTAGAACCAAATCATAGTTTCTTTTGTACATAACGTCTCTTGACAGTAAAAACTTGGATTCCAACCTTCTAAGAATCCGCTTATCACAAATTGTAGCACCCTCGAGGTATGCTTGCTTCTCAAGATATCTTTTGATGTCAAAGTACCATGGCTTTTCGCCCGACACGTCTTCAGTTGTGAGCCAATGAGCAGGGAAAACGTGTGCTGGCTCCTTGTAATGAAATATTCTTATATTTGGTGCATGATTTGGGTAACTGGCTTTGAACATTGCTGCTAAAGTGGCTAGAGCATCTTCCAGTTGATTTACTTCTCTAGGAATATGCTCAAAGGTGATCTCATCAAAAGCGGGCAACAACTCTAATCTTGATATGGGACTAAATTAGGGTGTCATGTATCCCAATCACCTCGTACTTGATATATTACTAAGGCAGAGTCCCCATAAACTTCAGGAATCTTGATCTTCAAAACAATGGCTGCTTCAAGACCCATTACACAAGCTTCGTATTATAGGACATTATTCGTGCAATCAAAATATAACCTGGCTGTGAAAGGTATGTGAGTATTGCATGGAGAAGTCAGAATTTCCCCATAACCATGGCCCATGGCATTTGATGCACCATCGAACATGAGAGTCCATCGCTCCCCTGGTTCAGGTCCTTCCTTATCATCAAGTTTCATAACATCCTCGTCTGGAAAATTGAACTTCATTGTTTGATACTCTTCTAATGGCTGGTGGTCGAGATGATCAGCAAGAAGGCTACCTTTGATAGCCTTTTGCGTGACATACTGAATTTCATACTCAGACAAAAGCATTTTCCACTGAGCCAATCTTCCTGTAAGTGCTACTTTCTCAAAGATATACTTTATCAGATCCATCTTAGATATCAGAAGTGTAGAATGCATCAACATGTACTGCCTCAAACGTTGAGCTGCCCACGTAAGAGCACAACAAGTCTTCTCAAATAATGAATACCTTGACTCATAATCAGTAAACTTCTTGCTTAGGTAATAGATGGCGTGTTCATTTCGTCCAGTATCATCATGTTGCTCGAGCACACAACCCATAGATCCTTCAAGCACAGTCAAATATATAATGAGAGGCCACCCTGGAATTGGAGGTATGAGTATTGGTGGTTCCTAAAGGTACTGCTTAATCTTTTCAAAGGCTTCTTGACAACTTTCATCCCAATGGACATATTAATTCTTGCGTAGCAATTTAAAGATGGGTTCACAGGTAGCAGTAAGATGAGAAATGAACCTGGCTATGTAATTCAACTTTTCAAGGAACCCACGTACTTCCTTTTCATTTTTCGGTGTCGGCATATCCTGTATTGATCTTACTTTGTCAGGATCTACTTCAATCCCTCGCTGACTTACAACAAAACCAAGTAACTTACCCGATCGAACCCCAAAGGTGCACTTGTTGGAATTAAGCCTTAACCTAAAATTTCGTAGACGATCAAATAACTTATGTAAATGGACCAAATGTTCTTCCTCAGTTTGTGATTTTCCGATCATATCGTCCACATACACCTCGATCTCTTTATGAATCATGTTGCAAAAGAGAGTCGCCATAGCATTGAGATATGTCGTACCAGCATTTTTGAGACCAAAAGGCATGAACATATAGAAAAAGGTTCCCCAAGGAGTTGTGAAACCTATTTTATCCATGTCTTCAGGAGCCATCTTTATCTGATTGTAAACTGAGAATCCATCCATGAAAGAGAACACTGAAGACTGGGCAGTATTATAAACCAATACATCAATATGAGGCAACGGGAAATCATCCTTTGGCCTTGCTATAGTCAAGTCTCGGTAGTCAACACACATACGTACCTTAACATCTTTCTTAGGTATAGGCACAATGTTAGCAATCCAAGGCGGATGATTTATCACAGATAGGAAACCTGCATCAAGTTGTTACTGAACTTCTTCTTTGATCTTCAAGGCCATTCGGGTTTGGTCCCTCGCGACTTCTGCTTTACAGGAAGGCATTCTGGCTCGAGTGTCAATCTGTGCATCACTATATCAGTGTCTAAACCGGACATGTCTTCATACGACCAGGCGAATATGTCAGCATATTCTCGAAGCAACTCAATCAACCCCTTATTTTCTTCACTTTGCAAGGCCGCACCTATCTTGACTTCTCTCTTTACCTCTTCAGTACCGAGATCGAGAACTTTTGTTTCTTCTTGATACAACTAGATGACCTTCTCTTCCTGTCTCAAGAGTCTTTCTAGTTCTTCATGGACTTCACAATCTTCCCCACTATCTTCATTAGCATGGTCAACTGAATTCTGAAGGACATTAGGAACCATAGCATTATCATTTCCGATGGAATTCGAGACAGATCTGCATGATTGATGATTTTATGTTTTATTTTAGAAAGTGCAAGAAAATATTTAGAATATGAAAAGAAAAGCATTTCCATTTTTATTTTGAAAAGTAAAAGTAAAAGAAAAGACAGGGAACAAAATTGTATGCAAAAGTGCAATTTTCATTCAATTTTAAATGGAGATTGAAACATAAGGGGGCCCTTCTACAAGTTATCTCTATGCTTTGGGCATGGCATATGCCTTAATGGAAACAGAAAATTACATATCAAGGAAAACAACTTCAGGGATGTCCATGGAAGTCCAATTGCTGAGCTCCCGGTCCAATGCAACCTGATAGATAAATCTGGAAACATATTCACCGTCACCTTTATCATCTGTTGAGAGAACTTATCCTTCTTTGATTGTACCAGCACTGATGAACACTTCAGAAATTGTGGGAACCTGCTTTCCTTGGAGAGGAACCAAAATAGCTTGCACGGAGGACGATGGCTGATACCCAAGACCACAACGATCTTTCTTCTCAGGTACCTTAATTAATTCACCTCAACCATCATGATGAGATCTAGCTTCTATGAGGGATTTGGAATCATTCAAAGAGGCTATGGGTGCTTCGGACTTCTTACCTTCCATGATGGGGAACTTGTCAACGGAAAAAATCTCCAGAGCTTGAAAGGGAAACTCCTGCACCTCACCTTCCACTTCCACATGACGGTAGGTTGTCAGATTGTTAATCACTACATCTTCTTCTCCAAAAACGACAACAACTTTGTCATTCACAATGAACTTCAGGAGTTGATGAAGAGTAGACGTCACAGCTCCTATCACATGGATCCATGGGCGACCCAAAAGGAAAGTATAAGACGAACGAATGTCCATAACATAGAATGACAGATAGAAAGTGTGGGGACCAATCTTGACAGGCACGTCCACTTCTCCCTCCACACATCTCCTTGAGCCATCAAATTCTTGAACACTCAGGGTAGAGGGCCTCATCATTACCCCATCTATATTCAGCTAAAACAGAGTAGCCTTAGGCATCACATTGAGCGAAGAACCTGTATCTACCAAAACTCGAGATAAAACCATATCCAAACACTTCAAGGAAACGTGCAACGCTTTGTTGTGGGCTCTACCTTCAATTGGGATCTCATCATCACAAAAACCCAAACAATTTCCTACAACAATATTGGTTACAATCCCTTCAAACTGGGCCACAAAGATGTCTTGTGTAACATGGACAGAACATAAAATCTTTAGTAAAGCATTACGGTGGGTCTCCGAACACAAGAGAAGAGACAAGATGAAGATCTTGGACAGTGTCTGGTTGAGTTGATCCACCATTTTGTAATCACTTCACTTAAGAATCCTCAAAAGCTACTCCACTTCTTATCCTACAAAAGGTTCAGGCTGACTATCAGTCGCTTGCTTGCCCCTAGCCTTAGCGAGAGCATCACTGTTGGTTTCTTTGGGAGGCGGTGGTGGGGGAGAAAAAATCCTGCCACTACGATTCATGTTACTGGTTCCTGCAATGTTGGTAATACCCTTGTCAGCTACTGGGGGAAACTCATACTTCTTCCCAAAAATATAGACCATATTATACTCCCACGAAACCGCTTATGAGTTGTTACATAGAGGAGGAATAGGAGCTTGAGTTGTCATGAGGGTAACTGGAGCTTGAATCATTAACGGGGTAGTAGGAGCTTGAATTGTCAACGAGGTACCTGGTGTTACTGAGATGCTTCTTGGATAATAAGGAATTTACAAGACATCAATCTCTTCTTCTCGAAATATCTTCTCTACCTATAGGACATCTTCATCCATTAGTTGTTGGATAGCCATTTTCAAACTAGTACACTCTTCAGGTTTAGAGGAACATGTCAAGCAAAAATTATGGAGTTCTTGCAGCACCTCGTGCTCCAACAAATGTTCTCTAACAGTCCCTAACAGTATCTTGATCTCGTCAACCTTGGTTATCAGAGTCTGCTCACTACTTTCTTCAATAGCATTGACTGCTTCCCCTGGGTGAGGAGGCATGTGATTATTTTGAGTATTGGGATCAACAGGGTTGAAATTTATGGCCTTTGCATCGAGGAGGTCTTGAACTTTACATTTAAATGCTCTACAGTTCTCAACCGCGTGGCCTGGGGCTCCATAATGAAATTCACAATGAGCATTAATGGCATACCCCCTGGGGAGAGGATTAGGTGGTGGACCAAGTTCACGTAGTTGAATCAACTGATTGGAAAGTAACTGAGGGAGAAGCTGAGCATAGGACATAAGAATGGGATCAAATCTTATTTTGGGTGCTATTTGTCTTTGTGGAGCTCTCGGACCTTGAGGTCGTTAATTCTGTTGTTGATAAGTTGGAGGTGGTGCAAATTGTTGTTGTGGAAGATACTGTGGTTAAGGAGTCAAAGGCCGTTTTTAGGCCATCCAGGGTGCAGGAGTTATAGCAACATACAATTGAGGAACAAATTGATTAGGAACTACATCAGGTGTTGGGAAATAAGGAAATCGAACTTGATGACATGCAGGAGCTTTCCCTTGGTTGATGGTGACAACACTAGTGTCACCCTCTTTCTTCTTGATGAAACTAGAAAGCGACTTTCTACTAATACTGGTATTGTTGTTGGTAGTATTAGGGACACCTTGGATCGTTCCATCCTCAATACAAGTTTCAACATGTTCTTCAATAATGACCATATCAGAGAAAGAAGTAGAGCTACTGCTGAGCATGTGTTGGAGAAAAAGACCTCGTAGAGTACCCATAAACAAATCAATCAATTTACGATCCAAGAGAGGAGGTTGGACCCTTGCAGCCAGTTCACTCCACCTTTGGGTGTACTCTTTGAACGACTCTTCAGATTTTTGTATCATCCCTTGAAGCTAAGTGTGACTAGGAGCCATGGCAGTATTATAATGGTAATGTATCAAAAAGGCGTTAGCAAGCTCTCCCCAAGTACTGACATGAGTTCTTTCTAGTTGCATATACCAGTCCAACGGTTCCCTTGTCAAGCTATCTTGGAAGAAGTGCACGAGTAACAGTTCATTTTCAGCATAGGCCGCCATCTTACGATAGTAGGAACAAAGATGAGTCTCTGGATAAGAGGTTCCTTTGTATTTTTCAAAATCAAGAACCTTTAATTTGGAAGGGATAACTACCCAGGTACGAGACACATTGCATAAGTATTGAAACGCGAAGTCTTGATACCCTCCATGGCTTTGAGACGCTCTTCGAGAGCATGGTACATCTTTGCAGTTTCAGCAACTTCAGCGGCAAGATTCACGTGGAGCTCATCAAGATCAATTATGTCATAATGATCATCAACATCATTTCGAGGAACTCCAGTAGGGGTCTCAACATTTTCATTATCGCTTCTTCCATTTGTAGAAGCGGAGGGGGCAGCAGTAGCAAACTTGGCAACACTTTGATGTAGCTCTTCTTGACCCTTGATGACAACATGAAGAGTTTCCATAAGCTGATCCATGAGAGTCCCAATGGTTTCCATATCTCGACGGAGAGCATTCTAATTTTCTTTGAAAAGATCCATAAGTCTTCACTGGTAGCTTCTTGTACGGAGGGATGTGGAGAATTCGTCTTTGCTGTTCAATGAAGTCTGATGGAAAAGGGACCCCAATAAGTTTCTATTGTGAATAATGAATGTATGATAGTATGAATGAATGTTTTATCTTCATTTCCGAGGAAATCTAAAGACTCGTCCGTCCTTTTAAAAAATTTGTTTTCAGTTTTGAATAGCTCGATCAACAAGACTTGTCTTTGGAATTCCTTAGACATGAGATGTATATACATGATGGTATGATGTCATGGTATGCTATGACATGTTATTTCAGCTCCACATATTCTGGATAACCACTGTGTAGTCCTTTGCATAAACTGGAAGTAAAAGGATCAAAAGTCTGACGTCACAGGCATGGAGTCAAAGTAACCAACCAAAAGGTATTGTACTAGGGGTTCATCACCTGCCGAACAAGGTTCTAGGGAAACCTCAGAGTCTGCAGTCTTCCTTTGGATATTACCGACCCTCAGCTTCTGAGGGGTTAATGGTTCTACGACCCTCGGCTTTTCTGGTTCCCAGGTCGAAAGCAACAATGTTTTCCTAATTACTCGGTAAACAATGCTACTTTCAAAGGGACCTCCATTGAGTGGGGGATTTTCACGCCTCCTTCTTCGGGATTACTCCCTCAAAGTTAGGGTGACTATAACGCATGTCCTAATCCTAAGTGTAACCCAAGTTCAGGTATAGGACTTTATCAAATGTAATCACCCAACCCAACATCACAACATATCTAGAATATGAGTAGCAACAACATAATGCAATATACAAATTTAAACAACAAAGCAAAGAAATAAAGAGATAAAGCAAATAAATAAACACCCAAAGAGACAAATTAAAAAAACTAGGAGAGACTCACGAAAGAAAGGTCCCCAGTAGAGTCTCCAGCTGAAGCTACCGACAAAAAACACAGAGCCGTCACCAAACTTTATTTATCCCGAAGGAAGGGGAAATATCGAGAAAACCACAAGAGGATGGATAAGATGGTCTTGCAACCAAGAGAAAGGGTAAGAGAGTCGATTATATGAGGGGAAGGTATTAGCACCCCTGACTTTCGTTGTACTCAACACGATCCATTTTGTTTGTTTGCTTATAAGGGTATGTTTATCTACAACTATACTTGCTAAGGGGAAAAAGATTTTTTATTAGCGCGTTCGTGAGGGTGTCATAACCCTTTGCCTACGTATCCAGTGAAGGAATCGCAACACCGTAGTTCTTCTAGAAAATTTTGGTTTGTTGGTGTTTTTTAGTGGGCGACATTAACGCACACATTCTATTAATAGACACAGAGGGTATCACGGTAGAACAAAGATAACACGCCCTTTTAGGGAGTTTTGATTGGTTGAGTATTTTTGCAAGTTTTAGAATGAATTTGAGTAATGATTAAATGTTTTGGATTGATTTACGAATGATAAGTTTTAAAAAGAAGAAAAAGGTTTAAGAGGGAGACTAGAAAAAACCCTAATGTTGTCATGCATGGGTTCCAACCTAAGGTCTAATTAGTTTGCATCTTAAAGAAAAAGGAAACTATCATCCTAAGGGAGCATGTTATGGGCATAAAGTAAAAGGAGACAGTGTTTGTGAAGAGTGCTCATGTAGGGTGATTATGGCAAAAGTGACGATAAAATGAGTAGTATTATGAAAGGCGTAAATGGAATGCTTGGTGTATGGGAATTGAATCGGGTTATGATTAACCAAGGGGTGAACTTGTTTAATCTCATGAGAATAGGTGCTCCTACCCTTAACCATGAGACCCTTTGTGCATGGAAACACTTGGTATATGGACCAAAGTGGTTGATTCAGGTTATGGTTAACCAAGGACAAGACTTGATTAACCTCGTGAGAATGGCCATTCCCAAACTCAACTATGAGACCCTTTAAGAAGATGCTTGATATGTTAGCCAAGGGGAGAGAAGTTTCTTCAATGCACAAGGTGGAAATCAAAAGCCCATACAAGGTGGCCATATGCATGCTCCTAGGAAGTGGGAGTAGCGTGACACTAGTATTATAAACGACCAATTAGAACAATCAGTCGAATAGTTGGTGTTGTAGAAAAGCCCAGGACCAAACTATGAAATGTATACAAGTGTGCATTTGTAAGTGGATACCTTCTCATTGATGATGAGCCCAAGAGGAGGCCATGTGTTCTAATTGAATGATATATACATGATTAAGCAACAATTAAAACATACAAAAAATAAACCCTAAGCTATTACAACCATATGGGATGGGGGTACAAATTTATGAATGGGGATGAAATACAAGTATAATGAAATTATTACAACCATATTGAACAAATGAATAGAAATAAAAATATAAAAAAGGAAAATAGTGTACAAAGAAAGAAAAACAAACTTTATGTATTGACACATACCCTTATGCATCGACACATGCCACTTCCTGTTTCTGGAAAAATCAAAATCAACTTAGTATGAGTCGATACATAATGGTACATGTCGACTCATTTCTTGTTTGTGTCGATACGTTTGTGTTTTGTGTCGACTCATACAACTTTCTTGCCCCTGGAAATAAAAAACAACACAGTATGAGTCGACACATAAGGGTTTGTGTCGACTAATTTTCATTTTGTATCGACACATGCACGTTTTGTGTCGACTCAAAACCTATTTTGTGCCTGATATGCGTCGACTCATAGAGACATGTGTCGACTCATACTACTGTTTTGTGCCTGATATGCGTCGACTCATTGAGACATGTGTCGACTCATACTGCTATTTTTTATTTCTAACATTGTTCTGCTACATGTAAAAGTTAGTTCTCAACATATAATTGATAAAAATAAAAATAAATCATGTGTTTAGCTTCAAGGGTATGACATCTACATTTATATTTAAAAATGAATCATTAATGATGCTTGAAAAGAAGAGCATAAAGTCAAGAAGACTTAACTTGAAACTAAAAATTGTGTTTTGAGTTTGAACACCTTTCAAGAGGCTGTGATGATCAGAATGGCTTCAGTGAACCTCCAAGAAGTTTCTCCAATCCTTACTTTGTATTGAGAGCTGCAAGGTTGTACATGGGGCTTAAGGTTTTTTCTGTTTCTGTTTTCCTTTGAGTTGCTACTGTTTTTTGTTACTGCTGTTTTATGGTTCAAAACAGTTTCATAGTTCAAAATAGTTTCATGGTTGCTGCTGTTTTTCTTTTCCAGTTTTACAGTGTTTTTCTTCTTTTCCTCTCACAGTGTTTTTCTCTCTCTTTTCTCTTCTGTCTTTTTTCTCTCAATATTGTTATTGTCTCTCTCTTTTTTAACACAAAACTCTCCTCCCTCAATATTCCTCTTGTCCTCTTTTTTTCTCTTCTCAATATTGCTATTGTTTGTATATCAGCTGAGAGGTGGAAATTGGGGGGAAAGGTTGGTGAGATTTTAAACAATTTTGACATGCTGTTTCACTAATTTTTTAATACAGATTTGGGTGACTTCTATTTTGTGTAATGTTTGGCATTTGCTGGCAGCAATTTTTGACAATTTTAGCAGGCTGTCTTTGCAAGTTTCTGGACTATTATGCATGGACTATTTTTGTGTAGGAACAACAGGTTTTATACTGATATGCTTGGATTGTTTTTGTGTGGGTTTTGGAGTGGAGTGGGCAAGTTCATGGACTGGTATGTAGCAGAATGGACAACAGTAGTATGGACAATTTTGCGGGGCTGGTTCGTGCAAACTTTGGGAATTATATAGAAGCAAATTGGACAATATTATTATGCAGGGTTTGATAGTTTGGACTGGTTTTGGGTCTGTTATATTTGGACTGGTTTTGAGAAATTCCTTTGTATGGTTTCAAATGGTCATGTCATGAATCCAAAAATAATTGCAAGATAATAAATAGTGACTTGAATCTTGAATATAGTAACTTGTGATGTAAGGAATTGGTGACTTGTGAACCAAAGACATTGTATGAAATACCAATTTCCATTATTTCCAATTTTCAATCCAAATCCAAGCTTCTTTCTCTTTAAATTTCGAATATTCATGACGAATTCAAACCACTTTGAAAATGATAGATGCCATCTTAGTTCAAAATTCAGTCCCTCAAGAAACTCCTCAAATAAAATTTTAATCCATATGAGAAGAATTCCTTGGTTTCACCCGTTAAAGCTCTTGATAAGCAATTGACTTGTAGAAGGAGATAAAGCTCAATATGATCTTGCAGCAAAAAATCCTAGTTTCCTGAAAACACTGTGAAACTTTAATATTACACAACAACTTAACTCTTGGATCTCAGGTGTCTTTATTCAATGAAATGCATGATATGCAAATGAACTAGTGAAGATGATGTAGATGAAATGTGAAGTGTAAGCCAGAAAAAAGTAAAAGGTAGGACAAATTTGGGGTATGACACTCGCTTGCTCTCAACTTCTCAATTTCTTCGCTCCCACCTCTTCTCTGATGCCACTCCTCTTCTCTGTTCCAACCTTGCTTTTCATCATTAGCGACTCCGTATCATTCACATTAAAATCCCAAAACCAAAGAGAACCACAGGAAACACTATATGCTACATATCGATACACGCATGAATGCAAAAAAGATAAGGAATTTAGAGATTACCTATCATAGAATTCCAGTGATTCTTCAGCACGATGCAAACATAGGGACAAGAAAAAGAGTATGAAGGTAAGCTTTTCATCTTCCTCTCTGTTATATACTTCATGTGCTTCTTAATCCATTCTGATTTCATATTCTTATGTGAATTTATGTGTATCTCTGTATCTGTGTTTCTGCGCGTGTACAGATTTGTTGTTGTTAATGCAAAATGAAGTTACATGGAGGAAGATGCGACGATAAACAGAATGATGATGAAGAAGCATGATAATGATGTTGTAGGCTGTTGAGGGAGATGATTGAACTACGATGCTGATAAGCAGAAAAACTTCAAGATTTAGTTGTGACTGAGAGAAAATTGAAGAGTGAAATTTCTGTGTTATTTCTCTGGTTTTTGCAGAGAAATAGTCAAAAGAAGAGAGAGTTTTCTGGTAAGTTCTTGATAGCTTTTTTTGTGAATTTCTGTTGTGAATCTGAGATTTTTCTCTTTGTATTCTTGTGAAAAGATGTAGTGAATGGTTTTGAGGGATTTGAGTAGGGTGAGGTTGATATTGAGCAGGGAGTTTTTAAGAGTTTTCTAGGTTTATTTTGGGTCTTTAGCTAGAGATTGAGAGGTTGAACTTATAGGTGAATGAATGAGAAAATGGGGGAAAGTTTGAGTAAATTTGAACTGAATTGGTGTGTTGTTTTGTGCTTTCTTTGATATAGCTTATGCTTTGTCATTTTGGGCAATCTTGGTCCAGGTTTTGGAGTGGAATGGACAATAATGTGCAGCAGGTTTCTTTGGACTGGTTTAGCCTGATTTTATTTGTAGGTTTTGGTGTTTTGGACAATAGCTTTATGGATGAAAGCAACAAGTGATGGCAGCATCTTGGACAAAAAGTTTTGTTTGGTCATGGCATGAAGATTAGGGGTAGAACATTAGGTTTAGTTTTAGCATTTTTTGTGACCTGGGATGTAACAAACCATGATGATGTAACTTCTTTGAGTGTATATTAATTTTGATGAAGCTTTAGCATGTAACTTAATGTAATTTCCCTTTTGTTAAAAAATGTTCAAAGTTGTAGTTGTAATGATGGGTGAACTTGAAATAATGCACCAAATGTAATTTTGTACTTGGAATTGAAGTTGATCTCATGTCTTGAATAATTTTGACAACTTGAAACATCATGCCTTGAAAATGGTCTTGAATAACAGAAATAGTGGGATTTGAATAATACTTGGATGAATTTTGAATGATGGAAAATGATGAATTAAGTGGACTTGAGTGAAACTTGAATAAGTCTTGAGCTTTGTGGATATTTGAATGATGAATGACATTTAATCATGATGAATGCCAAATACTTATAACTTGAATATTAAGAAATCCACCTTCAAATTTGCATGCTTAGAACCTTGACAACTTTGAACCAATTTGAACTCAATTTTAATTCAATGATAATTTTTTGGATGAAACTTCAAATCAACTCAATGAAACTCCTCATATCACTTGTATCATGGCTCTAACTTCTAACAGTTTAAATTCTCAACTCCTCATTATCTGGTATTTATAGAAACAATCAAAAACCTTGATCACAACTTCATCTCTTGGGCCATGGTTTGTTCTTTGTAGTTCACACCAACAATCCTTGAAATAATGATCAATGATATAAAAATGTATCTTGAAGATGTATAATATTTTTCAAGGAAACCCTAATCATTCTTCCATTGAGAAACATTAACAAAATCACACACAAAGGATAAGAAACCATAATTCACTCCATACTTAAAAGATTGCAATCCCGATCTTTTGAGAAATACAGAGAAGTACACTCTGATCCATGACCTTGGTGAATATGGATGGAAAAATGAGTCTACAACAACCCTAAATAAAAACCAAAATTCCATAGTCCATAGCTCAAGAGAAGAATCGAAAGAAATAATCTCTTTTGATACTCACAAGCCTCAAAACCAATGTGAAGCCTTAACTCGCACAAATGTTGATTCTTAAACACATGCCTTATTGAATAAATGAATGATATGCAAATGACCTAGTGAAACTGATGCAAATGAAATGCAAAGCATAAGTCAGACAAAATTAAAATCAGTAGGGAACATTTTGGGGTGCAATAGCTTCCCATTTTTAATCATCTTAAGCCTGAAGGTGAGATTGGTGCTAACCTTTCGAACATTCTAGGTAGAAGAGGATTAAATATTAAAAGAACTAGAAAATTTATGCTCTGAGTAACAGATGGGTGAGAAATTATTTTTGGTGATTTTTTATGAATGATACCCTAATAATACTTACGATAACAGCCGAAGATGGATTTTAAAGGGCAATTAAAATTGGGTATTTGCAAAAGCCAAAACTATATTGATCCCACAGGCCAAAGGCGAGGTATAATTCTCCAAGAGCGGCAATCATTGGAATTTGCCAGACACAAAGTATGGCCTCCAAAACAACTCACAAAAAAGAGAGGTTACGGACCTATTCTTTATCACACTCTAACTACAAAAAGCAAATATGGGCAAAATAACCGACTCTGACTCTTTGAAAATAAAAAACAAGACTCGATTGAGGATAAAAGAAACAACAGATTCTATTAGGGAATTAACTTAGATGAGTTTTTTGTTTTGTTTTTAAAAGAAAGACACGGACACGTGTTTAATGAAAGAAAGACACATACAAGTCTTTAAAGAGAGATTGACACAGAGTAGTGTTTAACAAGAGATACTGACGAGTATCTTGAAAGAAAGACACATACGAGTGTTTTGAAAGAAAGAATCAAACGACTATTTAATGATAGATTGACACAAAATAGTGTTTAAAGAGAGACACAGACGAGTGTCTTGAAATAAAGGCACAGACCAGTGTTTTAAAAGAAATACACAAATGAGTGTTTAAAGAGAGATTAACACAGACGAGTTTTTAAATGGAAATTGACACACATGAGTTTTTAAAGAGAGACACAGATGAGTGTCTTAAAAGAAATACACAGATGAGTGTTTTGAAATAAAAACAAAGACGCATGTTTAAAGAGAGATTGACACAGATGAGTGTGTAAAGAGAGATTGACACAGACAAGTGTTTTGAAAGAAATACACATACGAGTGTTTTAAAGAGAGACACAAACGAGTGTTTTGAAAGAAATACATAGACGAGTGTTTTGAATAGAGACACATACAAGTGTTTAAAGAGAGACACAAACGTGTGTTTTGAAAGAAATACATAAATTTGTGTTTAAAGAGAGACACATACGAGTGTTTTGAAAGAAGGACATAGATGAGTGTTTTGAAGAGAGACAAGAGCGAATGTTTAAAGAGAGACACAAATAAGTGTATTGAAAGAAAGACACATACGAGTGTTTTGAAACAAATACACATATGAGTGTTTAAAGAGAGACATAGACTAGTGTTTTAAAATAAAATACACAAACGAGTGTTTTAAGAGAGTCACAGACGAGTGTTTGGAAAGAAATACACAGAAGATTGTTTTAAAGAGAGACACAGATGAGTGTTTAAAGAGAGACACAGACGAGTGTTTTAAAAGAAAGACACAGACGAGTGTTTTAAAGAGAGATACGGACGAGTGTTTAAAGAGAGACACATACGAGTGTTTTGAGATAAATACATAGATGAGTGTTTAAAGAGAGACATAAACGAGTGTTTTGAAAGAAAGACATAGATGAGTGTTTTTAAGAGAGATACAGACGTGTGTCTTGAAATAAAGACACAGACAAATGTTTAAAGAAAGACACATACGAGTGTTTAAGAGGTAATTTGTCATCTTATGTGACACAGACGGGTGTAGGGAAGTAAGTCCCTCGAGTGAAGTATCTTGGAAGATCCATTGGAGATATCAGGTGGATATTTGTAGTGATAACACGTTCTGGATTATGCATCATATGCATATTTGAATTTTACCATGATATAATGACCCTTTTTATAGGATATGCTACACATTTTGAGGATGTAATATGATGCAGTTATTACTATATGCAAGGATGTATGACATGAAAGACTCCTTTGGCGGAAAGCATGGTGGTCTGATCTCTGCGGGGAGTAACAAACTGGATTGTTAATAACCAATGGGCTGCAAAATCTATTGGGGATACCATAAGATACGGGAAGCGAACACTTATGACATCTCACAATCTTCAAACATCTTGGAGAATATTCAATCATTACCTGCCGTCGGGAATGAGAAACCCTTTCAAGAAAACTTTGGTTAGGGAAGAACCTCTGTGGGGAGATGAAATCTGAAAACCTTACACGTATCAACCTCGTTTCCCTAAGTTATCCATGCTGATGAATTACATTGATTATGATAGTTCCTCTAACTCATAACACGCGTCTCCAAGCTGCAAGGTCTGTGATAAATTTTTCCTCAACAAAACTTCTGAAACCATACTGACCTGCAAGAGTATAATTATGAAGTGACTCATTCCGATTGCCTGGATTTTGGAGAGATTAGTTGAATCTCGACTTAAATACTCCAATATTTTTAAGTTTTGCAATACTTCCCCTGATCAATGGATCCTTTGAAGAGGTTTGTCGAACTTCGACGTAACTATCCCTTTGAGATATTTAAATCTCAACTTGATTTCCCCAGATTGGTGAAACTTAATACATTCTATTACTCGAAGGATATTTCAAACCCCTCCCATCTTTAGGGTACTCAAACTGTGAAAACAACTTTCTTATGCTCAATGGGTTCCCTATGCAATATGCCTCTTGTGACCATTCTATGAAATGATTGGCTCTTTACTCATCGGAATTTGCAAGATAAAACTCTTCAAATGATGTTCATTATGTAAACTCCTTTAGCATTAAGAAAATGTTCGCAAACAGAAAAATGTTTATTTTGAAAATGATTACTTTTAATGCAACACTATGTAAGTCTTGAAGTTTTTATTGAAAAGATGATGTGACACTTCTTATGAACTAATCACTAGTTAGAGTGCAATATCCATTTGTAATAAAGATAATTCGAGCATACAATACCAACACAAACATTTTAGCACACGTCCTGGGAGTCAGTTAAATGTTATCTCGCTGTAGTGTACTTTCGAAATAAACCCTGCTTCAATTAGGACATTTGAGGGTTGTAACGTGACCTTGTTAACAGTTTTCAGAAAAAAGGATTTAAGGATCAAATTTATTTATACCCACCCATTCTCCTTGATATTCTCCAATCCTACATTCAACTAAATTGGCATAAGCGGTCACCTCTCAAAGGGTTTTATGGTGGTTAAGGAACCGATGAGATTTTTGAAGTGGTAGTCACTCACCTTTGGTTATTGATCACACTAGTTTATTCTTTGCTTGAGGATTTTTGTATTGTAATCATTTCCCGCTTTTTGCGCTTTCATCATTTCCCTAACTTTTTCCTGGACTTATTCTTTTTTTTTATTTTGAATTTGCAGTCTAGCAGGATACCCTAATTTTTGCCTAAGTCACTTGTTTTCAAGATTTTGACTTAGTGGGATTTCTCTTTTTATTTTTTTTCATTTGATTTGAACAAATCGTGTGTCCCTGAGTTTTTGGACTTATTGAAAGTGTGGTGACTGCCTCGTTCCTTGGTTGATATGCGAAGGATAACCATTGATTGATCCTTGGATACATACTCCTTTTGGATTTTGAACGCTAGGCCAATGTTAGCTGAAGACTACCTTACCCTAGGTTAAAATGCAAGGTTTTTTTTTTATATAAATAAAACTCCTACTTCAAGGCTTAAAGGGTTAACGAGGGTCTATCATCCTTATACTTCCCGTGTTTGGGGATTTGAAACAATGCATGTACATCATTAACATGTTTTTATTCAAAATCATACAACCAAATATTTTACCTTTTCAGTTATCTTCATCCTCCCTCCAATATTTGCTTTAGAAAGAGATTTTAAATAAATTTTGGTATCGTAATGCGAAACAATTTTGACTGAAGCGAATGGATTTCTTTAAGACAAACATGCCCATTGTATCAAGATTTTCATTAAAAAAAACAGGTTACTACAAGAAAACAAGGCAAAATAGACAAGAAAAATTACACATTAAAATACAATAATGAAAACTAATTATTGCCAAAGTTGGTGAGGCTTGGTTCCGTCTGGACGTATTGTTCCTGGCTACTTTCGCAGTCTTCAATTTATGCAGAAACCACCTTTAGTGAATGTGATAACCTCTAAATCAATCAAGTCTTGCACATTGTTCTTCAAAGCTTGGCAGTTCTCAATTGAGTGGTCAGGTGCCCCTGAATGAAACTCACATCTTGCATCTACATCTTATCCTAGAGGAAGATGTGATGAAGGAGGCACAAACTCCCATATTTAAATCACTTGATGACGGAGCAAGTGAAGAAGAAGCTGACAGTATGGCATAGGAATTGGATCCGTCATTCTTTTAGGCTTCCTTAGTCTCTACTATTCTTTTGAGAGCAGATCTATTGATTTAGACACCATATTTATTTATGTGCCTTCGTCTTCTTATTTGGCTAAGGAATAAGCAAAGATTGATAGAATGGAGACTTCAGGTCCCAAGACTATGGAGAATTTGGAGTAGAATTGCTTTGCATGCCTTTGGGCGTGAACTTAATAACCTTTGAATTAATGGGGTCATGAACCTTGTGTTTCAAAGTTGTGAAATTATCAATATCATGCCCAGGTGCCTTAGAGTGGAATTCACATCTGGCATTGACATCATAACCAGGAGGCCATTTTACGGGTGGAAGTGGAGTAAGAGTCCGAAGTTTAACCAATTGGAGCTTGAGCAAATATGATGCAAATTAGAATAAGGCATTGGAATAGGATCAAATGACTTCTCAAGCCCCTTCTGTCTTGGTTGATACGTCTTACAATTTGGCTTCGCTTAGGAATAAGAGGTGACTGCTGACGTTGACAGGAAGCTTTAGGAACCCATGTTTTTAGAGGTATTTCATGATTTAAAGGAGATCTTGATGGATGGGGAGCAATAACGACTTCTATTATGGTTTCAGATATATGATTACCTTCCTTTTTCAGCACCATCCTCATAATTTCCATGACAAGGCTCATCTGAGTCTTAAACTGATTAACTTTCTCCTTCAGAAGTTCTCGTCCATGGACCATAGCTTACATTTCTACCATAAACAATCCCATTTGGACCCTCATCACAGTCAATTACTCATGAAGTTGTTCCATAACTAACCTCTGATTGCAGTGAGTTATGTAGTGGTGAGAAGTAAGATTATCATTTCTGAAGAGCAAACCAAGATCATAACTAGAATCTCCACCTCTGAACATCTGCTACGAATGCATGTATGAAGAGGCATGAATGTATTTGTAATACGGTGGGAGAGCTGACTTTGGGGTTTTATATTTTATAGCAAATGTTACGGATAGCAAGAGTCGCCACCGACTTTTCTTTTATCCAATAAAGGAAAGGGTGAAAAGAACAAGAAAGACCTTTTAGAGAATTTTCTTGAGTTTGGGGGGTAGGTTATAAAAAGGGAAGGTGTTATCACCCTTTTTATTTGTACTTATCTACGGGCTCTTAATTGCTAGCTCACTTTAAAAATGTTTTGTGTTTGTGTATGTTTGAAAATATTTTGAAAATGTCTAAGTACGATAATTTTGTAATGATTTTCATATCGTTGATAATGTATACAAAATGTTTGTTTTGAAAATATTTGTTGAAAGGGAGTGTTTGGAAAGATGTTTTAAAAATTCCAATGTAATGAAATTTTGTAATGATTCTCGTATCATTGAGAATGTATACAAAATGTTTGTTTTGAAAAGTGTCTTGAAAGTAGTTATTTTGAAAGTGTGAAGTGTGGAATTTATTTGAGTTTGTGAGCAAGCGATTACGAGCGATCTACCTACTCAAAAAGTTTTTGTTATTTTCCTCCTTCTTTAGATAGTTCTATCCTACCATTATTTAGTAAGAGGCCTTATCATTGGATGTGAGGGACAGGCATGGGTCGTCGTACAGCCATAGAAGGCAACTTGTAAGACGTTTTAGCAATTGTCGTAAGGGACTAAGATCTTTTATTGAAGCTGTCGTACCCCAATTTTTGCCCCTATGATCCCTTCATCAGACCATGTTGATTCAATCACAACAAGATCACATTAGGGCTTTTGGTTCTCATCCCTATCTGTAACTTTTCTCTTTGAGAAATCACCAAGAACCTTGACTTGTTTTCTTTTGTGATCATGAATACTTTGTCTTGATTTTCTTTATAATTAATAAAATTAAATGTTGGTTTATCTTACTTGTTAATAATGTAGGTAAAGGCAATGAGGCTTAGCACGTTGCTCCACGGGTTCATAAGTTCATTTCCATGCCCTAGTCGATAAAGCTTGAGAAGTCCAAACCCCGCCATTGAAGTTGTTTTGGAATAATGGCATGGAAAGGTTTATTTTGGTTCACTACATTTCAAATTTATTAAAATTGATTCAAAAGTACAAGGGGTTGATTGAAGAAGTTGTCATGGTTAGACAAGGTCTTGTTCCCATTGGTCACAAGTGCATATTTTTCTCAATTCTCAATATATGGAAGTGGTTTTGGATGCTATGAGTTCTCATTATCATCCTCAACAAATTCTATTTACAAAGCAAGATGGTTGGTACAAGAACATTGTTCAAAATTGTCAAAGTTCCTCAAAGCATTTTATTGATCTAGGAGCTAAGGTTTTGAACTTTAAAGAAATATATCTTGCTCATCTTTTGGTATTTTTGAGTGATTCCAAAGACATACTTCTCTTCAAAGGGTTATTAATAATCTCTTCAAAGGGTTATTAATAAATCACTTCAAGAGTTTCAAGGAGTTTTCATGTGGAAGACACTTGATGATGAAGAAAGATTGCAAGTCCTCTAGATGAACCCCCAATTTTCCATGTGTGTCTTCAAATGATCATAACTTGGTCAATTTTTATCACTTTGAGACCAATCTTTTTCCATAATGATCTTGAGGATGTGAACTTTATGCCTTCTTTTATGTTAAAAGTGAGAAAATGGATGCAAGATGCCCTAAGGAGACAAAAGATTATAGGTCATTTCATGATTTTTTTTCCAACTTCAACAATTCATAACCTTCTCAATTTTTGGAGTTTTTGAATGGTTCAAGTTTCAAAATGTCATTCAAGAGGTCTATTTCATGCCATCTTTTTTGGCCAAGAGGAAATTACAAGTGGAAGGCCATATTTGGATGCAAAACATTATAGGCCACTTTTGAAGAAAAATTTGAAATATTTCTAAGTGTGAAAAGTCAACTTCTTTTTCCCAACTTTGACTCAATGCAACTTTCAGCTCAAGCATCCATTTGATTCTATTCTTTTTCCATTGCAAAGCTTGTAACCTCATATTTCTAAAGCATCAAGAATCATGTCCTAAGACCCCTCGAGTTGAAAATGCCATTGTTTTGAAATCCATAATATGACCTATAATCACAAGATTTATGCGTGTTCTTTATTTAAACTTGATTAACAAACTTTCCAGAAGTGTTTAGCACCTCAAAACGCAAAGATTTGATGAGTTTTGGTGAAAATGAGATCACACTTCACTCGTGCATCAGGTTCACGTGAATTCCCTCCAAAATGCATCATTCACTCTTCCTTTTGATCCCATTTGCTTCTCCTATAAATACATGAGCTATCCCAATCATTTTCTCAAGCTTGGATAGCCAGAATCACCCTGCCAAACTTGCTCCATAACTCAATTTTCTGTAACTTCGAAATCAGTGTTCAAGCCTTTTTGAATCCAATTTTTCTATCAATTCACCTTCCTTGATCTTCCCTGAAGCTAACCATACAATTACCTTCAAGAATCTTGCCCTATATTGCTCCATAGAAGTCCAGTTTCAGAGCTCTGCAACTCAACTTCAATAGGTAGATTTCTCCATCAATTCTTCAAAACTTTGATATCATTGTGAAGCTTTCTTTGCCCTGGTTCTAGTTGTAACACTTTCTTTTATCTGGAAACACGTTTTGACCATGAAATTTCAAATCTCTTTTCAAAACTTTCCTTCCAATTTGCTTGAGCTACATTTTATATAAATTTGTCGCAAAGGTGTGGTTGTCTTCGTCTTGAAGAGACAAAGCGAATGTCATAGGTTTGAGCTCCTCATTTTACAGCTTGAGAGACCTGTAATTCACGTTGGCTGGAGGTTGAAGATGACCAACGTGTCATCTTCCAACCAATGAGGGCACGCCATTTGTTTTTTTTTAATCTGATTTAATTAATGATTCAGTACTTTATTCACTAAAGGGCATAACATGCACAACGCGCCAGGTCCACTTGATCTGTTTACTGATGCGTTTTGACATTGATCAGTTGGCCCATTTTTTTGGTTTGTTATTTTATATTCTGATTTTTATTTTAATTGTTTTAAATTTCAAAAAATCATAGAAAATTCATTTTTAGTCCAAAAAATCAGAAAAAATTATGAAAAATATTTTTGATTTTTCTCTTTCTGATTTTTATTTTTTCACAATTTTATTTTGTGTTTTGATATTTTTTATAAATTTCCACTTTATTTGAATTGTTTTAAATGTTTAAAAATACTTTTATGCATTTTTAAATTCTAAAAAAAATATGGAATGATCCAATGATATTGTGACAAATATTTGTGACCTCATTTATTTTTTATTTCTGACTTTGTTATTTTTTTATATCATTTTGGTTTATTTTACTCATTTCTTTTAATTTTAAAAATAGTTTCTGACTTTAAAAAAATTACCAAAAATATTTGAGCCCTTTTCTGATTTTTTTTATGGTCTTACTTAATATTTCTTGATTAATTTGAACATAGTTGATATTTTTCTCTTTTATTTCTATTTTAAAACATTTTTAAAACTTTTTAATGTATACATTAAATGTAATATTATTTTGTGATCATTTTCTAGCTGATCTTGGGTTGAATTTTTGATCATGAACTTTGTTAACATCATTGGATCCATGGTGTTGAGTTTAACTCCATAAAAATGGATGAATGATTTTAATAATAATTTGATTAAAATTTAATTCAAATGTGGTTTATATATTCTTCCCCACCCCTCTTCATCTTATCCATTTCTTTTTGCACTAAGTATTATTGGAGAATGATCTCTATATCATGTCTCAAAACAAATGGTGCATAAATTATTATTGGCCGGCCTCAAAATAGGTGCGACTTCTATATAAGTCCACTTACGATTGCTTAAAATAGCGCTAAATTTTGTCCCGATTCAAATAAATGATCATTCGTGGCCCAAACCTATGTTTGTAAGCCCAAGTATGTTAATTTTATCCCTTTGATCCAATAACTTTGAGATTCATTGTGTGAAGGCTTTGGTTCTACCAATCCTTTAATGGATCTACAACACTTTTGGTCAACACGGATCACTTAAACATCATTGATTATTAAATGATACTTGTGAGGATTCTGAATGGATGATATACTTGACAAAAAGCAAATGCAACTTGTTGTGTGGAGGCTTTGGTTCTACCAATCCTCTAATGAGTTCCAAATGCAAGTTTTAAGATTTTCATCCAACTAACCACTAATTATTAATTTGTTTTTACTTTATGATTTTATTTTTATGCTTTATGTACCATTTACTTTAAACATCACATTTCATGCCATTTTTATTTTGCTCACTTGAGCATTTATATCCTTGTTATCTTTACTTTTCTCACTTGAACTTTTCTTTTCTTTTTCAAGACACCTAATAATCAACATGAACCTTAAAAATGCTTTAATGATACTTGGACTATTTGGTTACTATCCTTGGCATTATGGAGTATTGGACTTCTTCGACTTAGGATTAGAAACCTTGGCCTATGTTGGAGACCTTGTGACCTTAATTGGTATTTTGTCTAGAGTTCTTTAGGTTTACCTCAAGACATTGAGTTGTTTGTTTGTCTTGTGTGCAGGTTATCATGATTACACTCTTTGTTTGTAATCTGGAATTCACCCGTATACAACTGTTACTCTTTCCAATTTTTGTGAAGACTTAATACACTTGAAGTTTAGTTCTCTCAAGAGGTCTAGTATCTTTGCTTGCTTGGTTCTAATCCAAGGAATGGGAATACTATCTTGACTCATAATGTCAAGTATTGGCTTCTTATTGGTTAGATGGTTCTTATCCTTAGCTTTTTATCTTATGCTTTAGGATAGTCTCTTCTTCTCCTCCCATCTTCTTTAATTTCAAAAATCTCCTTCCTCCTTTTGAAAACTCTTCTTGTTTTTAAACTTGAACCACTTTCATAATAAACTTGGACTTAGGTCCATGCATTTTCAAAACCTTTTTATAAACAAACTTCAATTAACTTAATAATAATTTGACATTTTTTTTGTGAGAAGACTAAAAGTCAATCAATCTAATTTCAAACTATTTTGCCACTTTGGCTTTTTATTTTAAAACCTTTCTCAAAATATTTGACTCTTGTCAATCCTTGTAGTGATGCAAACAACTATACTTCTACAATATGAAGTGAAGTGAGATATTTTCCACTTGAGTGTTGAGTGAGGCATTGTTGATTTTAAAATCCAAGTTATATCCTCCATTTTGAGATGATGTAAATTCTCCTTTCTCATGGTTGTGGGTAGTAAGTATGTTTTCCACACGAACAATGACGATGATGTCTTATCTCATAAAATTAACCAACACATTTGTGTTTTTAAAATTTTTAAAAGGTGAACCACGTGTACCCTAATCCCCTATTGCACGAAAGGTGGTACGTAGGCACTAAAGGTTCGCATCGTGGCGGGTGAAAAAATCATAAAAAAATATACTTCTTTTCTCACCTCCACCATCTATTTTTCGTACAACATTTTATAGCCAAAATATACAGATTTTTACAAAGAGGTTCCTGTGGAGTACCGTAGATGTTTAGGGTGTTAATACTTTACCTTTGCATAACCAACCCCCTTACCTAGAATCTTACTCATCTTTGGGGTTATTCACTCTTTTCCCATTCCTTTGGAAACAATAAAGCGCGGTGGCGATTTTTATTCTGATCTGTGCAAGTCAAGTCAATCCAATGGCTTAGTCTTAAACATTTTTATCGCTACAGAAGAAAATATCAAAGGGTCATCGAGGGACTATGGTCTTTTAATCAAGGGTCTTTTCTAAAATATCCCACGTTCGAGGGACATGATTGTTTTTTATCCGAGGAAACAAATGAGGTTACCCTAGAGGTATAAGTGTACAAAGTGTATTTAATTCAATTACTTTATCTTGAATTAGGTTTTTCTATGATTGATTTTAATCTTTTCCATACAAACCCTAATTACTAACAGAAATAAGGAAAGCGATAAATTTCAGAAATGAAATGTCCTACGCTATTACAACACTTCGAGAATGAGGGGTACAAATTTGTGAATGGGGAGGAAAACAATAAATCCTAATGGTCTATTACAGACAAAATAGTTGCATCCTATACAATTGATCTAGGAATATAAATAAGAAATAAGGAAAAGGATAAATTGGAATGTTTTTATATTTTTTATGAAAAAAATGGTTGGAGTTGGTATGTTTGAAACAAGTATATGCATCACAATCAAGATGAGAATCATAGAGCATATCTTTTGATTTTGTATTTGTTTCATGTTTTAATATGAATTTGGTTGAGAAAAGTCTTAAAAAAGGCTTAATCTATCATAAAAAAGTTTACTCAAGTGTCAAGATATCTCATGTGAATTAAGACTTATCATTGTAAAATAATGCTTTTGAGCAAAATTGAAAATTTAATCAAAAAGATAAGAAGAAAGTCTTTAAAAAACCTAAAAAGTACCTATTTTGATTTAATTAAAAAATTATGAAATAAAAATAGTTTTTGTGATATTTTTTTATATTCATAAAATAGAGTTGACAAACTAAGAGTGTGCCAAAAATCAGCTTAAAAGAGTTAAGTTTGAGTGTAAAAAGAATTAGTTGAAAATGATGAAAAGAAGTGAAAAAATGAAGTTTGAAAATGAAGAAAAATGGTACCACTGGGGCTCGAACCTAGGTCCCAAAGCTTACAAGCAAATATGGTTTACCACTGGGGTGTTTGTTTCATCCAATTCTGAAACACCCGCCAGTAAATATATTGAAAACAAGTTCAAAGCATCACAAAAACAAAAAAAAAAAAAATAACATGAGAAAATGCAAAAGGAGGGTTCACTATGGTTCGAACCTGCGCCCTTAAGGTGAAAGTGACACAAACTACTTGCCACTGGGGTGGCTATTACATTCGTTTATAAAACAGTTTCAATTAAATATAAAATAAACCAAGTCATAAAAATTTGAAACTGCCAACAAGCTTCTTCTTCCCTGTTGCACGCTAACAGTAATAGTAACTATAACAATAATTTCGAAAAAAATTCTAACTTCCTCATTTCTCAACCACTTTTAAAGATATAAAAACCAAACTTGCTTAGAATTTCGCAAGGAATCTATCTAATGGTATAATTTTCTGAAACTATAACTCAAATATTTTCACGAATTTTCTATTGGTACCAAATGAAAACCTAAATGTTCAAAATCAGTTTCAAAATTCTCATCCCACAGTAAATTAAAATGAAATTTAAAGATACAGTTAGCTTCATAGACATGATATCTACATTTTATTTTTTAAAAGTAAGTGCAAATGATGCTTGTATCAAGATTTCAAAGTTGGAAAAACTTACCTCTTGATGCAAAAATTCAATGTCCTCTACACGACTCCCAGAAGCTATATAATGATTGTTTAGCTTCCGGGACCTTAGTGAGTATGTTGCAACTCTAACTTTGCCTTGAAAGTGTCTGGATCGGTCTACTCAAGTCAAGTTGCAAAGTTGGATTTTATAAATGGTGGATGTTGATAATGGAGTTACAGTGGTAAAATAGGTATTTGGATCACTTATACATGATTTATATGAAGTATTTGGATGATTTGTTTGGACAAAAGTTGCAAGGTTTGAGAGTTTCAAAGAAATGGATTTTGAAAACTCAAGAAATAAGTTTTATGGCCAATTTGGGTTTGAGAGTGTATGAGAGGTTTAAATGGCTTGTTAATTCGTCCTATGGCTTACAAAGGAGCTTTATATTTATAGAGAAAAGGTTGAGGGAAAGAGATGATCAGTTTGTCAAGGTCATAAGTTATGATTTGGTTGGATTGTAAATGAAGCAAACTTGAAGAACATGGTTCCAATGCCTTGTAATTTGTCTCATAGAGTGGTTAAGCAATTTAAACATGTTGCTTATGACTTTGTAGATTGAGTGTGTGCATAAGAAACAAGTTAGAGGCTCAAGGAGTGGACTTTTGCAAAAGGCTTGCTTTATAAGAATGGAAATGGTACATTTCTCCCTTAAATGGCAAGATGCATTGGACAATGCTTGAATCAAGTGGACCATAGCTTAAAAGTTTGTGTAAACATTTAATTAGTGTGAGATTTTCAATTTAGAAACCTGTAAATCAAGATTTATACAGCATGGCTTAGAGATTTGATCTCATGTTCATCACAAAATGCCTTGTATTTCAAGAATGGATGCCCAACTTCATCTCTTCGAATCTCCTAGCTCAAGCATGATAAAAATGTGTTCTTGGACATTTTGGAAATATTGAAAATTTTATACAACTTTCATGATGACCATTTTGGATAAATCAACAAGGAAGTTGGTGAAAATTTCCCAAGAAGTTGTGATGAAAAACTGACCAAACTTGTTGAAAATTTTACTAAGTGTTAGATAAAAATGTCATGACTTCATGGGCCTATATCTCCTAATAGAAGCATTTTTTAGACATTGACCCTTATTGATAAAGTTGTAGAATTCATCAAGCTCTACAACTTTCATTTTGAAAGTTTCCTTTGAATCATCTTGCATCTTATTGAAAAATAGTCATGAAGTAGTGAATTTATTAAGAACAAAACATTAACACTTAAGAAAATTTTCTAAGTATTAAAAAATTTCTATCTTTGACTTTTGTTGACTTTGTTGATTCTTGATGATCAAACTTGATAAATTTGAATGTTTAGATGACTCTTGATCTTTGAAGTTCAAAGTTGACCAAAAAGTCAAAGTTTGACTTTTGCGTGACAGTTGACTTTTCATCAGTTGATCTCAATTCCTCAACTATCATTCGCGCGCACCTTGGAAATGTTTTTAGACATGTAATGAGGCCAATATGTTTTATTTGAGCCCTTGAGATCATGCCTTGAGCCATTAGGTCATGCACTAGGTCAAAAGTTAATGATCAGTCATTCTCAATCAAAACACTAATTTTGACAATTTTGCCCCTTTGGTGATCTGAGGGCTTTTATTGAGGAATTATGATCGAAACTTGATTAAATGATGGATATGACTTAGAAATGTTGATGTTGACCAAAAATATTGAAGTTTGACTGTATGTTGACCAAAGTTGACTTTTTACTAAATACAACTGATTTTCAGTCATCTGAGCAATTGATTGAGCAATTTTGTGATGCAAGGCTTAAAACTTGATATGAGCATTCTTTGAGACCTATGATGAACCATGAAAGTCATTTGAGACATTTTCAAACCAATATTGCTTGTGAAGCACCAAACCCTAGTTGAAGACCCTTGCTTAGGAGGTGGGTTTGTCTGATCAACTCTTGAGAGTCCTTGAGTATTTGAGACCCTTGCGAACGTGTTTTGAGGAAAATGGGAGGGAAAATTTTGGGGAACAACAGCTTCCCCTATTAAATCTTCTTTAATCCGAAGAGTTAGATTGACATGTCCGCCATTTATGACTTAAAGGTAGAAGATGATTGAACACTTAAGTGCACAGAAATTTGCACTCGCATGTGCACGAAGTAACGTTGTTGGTTGATTATAATGGGAATGGGATTAAAAATACCATTTAGAGAGGTAATGGTGAGTCATCAGAGATGGTCTTAGAGATGGCATTCAAAGTAACCGTTGATAGAAATTAGACTAAGTTTACGCTCGACTTCAACTAGAAGAAGTATCAGAATAAATCTATGCTCGATTTAATCTGAGCCAGAAGAGGTCTTTTTGTCTTTAATTGGAAGAAGTATCAAAATAAATCTATGCTTGATTTTGTCTGAATGATGTACTAGAAGATGTCTACGCCCAACTTCAACTAGGAAAGGTACCTGAAATAGTCTACACTTGACTTTTCCAAAAAGAGTATCAGAAAGAAATCTACGCCCGATTTCATCTGAATGATATGCTGGAATGAACCCATGTTAAGCTACATCTGGAAATATATTAGAAGGAACCCGTGTAAGATTGCTTCAGAAGGAGCCCGTGTGAAGCTACATCTGGAAATATATTAGACATAACTCGTGTAAGATTGCTTCAGGATGAGCCCATGTGAAGCTCCATCTGGAAATATATTAAAAGGAACCCATGTAAGATTGCTTCAGGATGAGCCTGTGTGAAGCTGTATCTGGAAATATATTAGAAGGAACTCATGTAAGATTTCTTCAGGATGAGCCCGTGTGAAGCTGTATTTAGAAATATATTAGAAGGAACCCATGTAAGATTGCTTCAGGATGATCCCGTGTTAAGCTACATCTGGAAATATATTAGAAGGAACCCGTGTAAGATTGCTTCAGGATGAGCCTGTGTGAAGCTGCATCTGGAAATATATTAGAAGGAGCCCGTGTGAAGATGCATCTAGAAATATATTAGAAGGAGTCCGTGTAAGGCTTCTTCGTCTGGTCGTGTAGATAGTTGTTCTGTCATGTTTCGGAAATTAATATGTGACCTGTTTGAAATTTGCTGATGATATTCGTCTGCTTGTGAACTTTACCTGAAAAGACAAAATTAGCCTAATGTTATAATGTATGTAATGCATTGCATGATTATGCTCTCAAAATAAATGAGAATGTTATATGCGTTTGTGATCGGTGGATTTAGAACTGACTGTTTAATGCTGGATCGCTAAATGTCGCGGAAGCAAGAGTCGCCACCGTCTTTTATTTTCTCCAACATGGACAGGACAAAAGCACAACAAAATTCCTTATGAGATAGTTTCTCGGTTCGGGAGGTAGATTTATAGAAAGGGAAGGTGTTAGCACCCTTTCTATCCATGGTTATCCATGGGCTCTTAGATACTTGCTCATTTGTGTTTTCAAAAGTGTTTGCTTTTCAATTGTGAGTGGGTTTGAAAAAGTTTCGTTTAAAGATTTCTGAATAACTCTTGTAACAGTCCTCAAGAGTGTTTGAAAAATTGTTTTGAAAGCTTTTTGAAAAGTGTCAGTGTGAAAAGAGTTTTGATTTGTTTTTTTAGAGCAAGTATCTACGAGTCATCTACCTACCCTAAGGAATTAGGCTGTGTAAATGTCCTTTAAGTAGTGCCATCCCACCATTGAGAGGTAGGTAGCACCACCGTTGGAGGTGTTCGGGTCAATTCGAGTGTAGGGACAGTGTGGTCACCAGAGCAACAGTAGGACACCTTAGAAGCTACCCTTATGCCATTGATCCTTTTTTAATCCGAGGCAACCGTTTTGAGGCAACTGGATCATGGACATAAGGACTTACTAAAACGTCCTATACTCGACGACCACGTTTCGAAGGCAAGGCAACAGTGAGGCGTACCCTAAGAGTGGTGTGTGAATTGGTGTGTTGTTTTCATGTTAATATTTGTCTTTGATCATGCATTCGTGAGCTACGCTTGTTTTTAGTTAACCATTCATTCTTTCATGCAATTAGAATTTAAAAGTGCGGAAATTTAAATGCGGAAAGTAAAATCCTACGCTATTACAAGGCGTGAGTCTATACATCGCCAAATTACAAAGACCCGTTTTATAAAAGATGCGGAAAGTAAAACCTAGTTACTATTACATGGCTTGAGCAGTTACATAATATTCACAAGAAAATAAAATAACGTGCGAAAAGAATAAAAATAGAACGTTCGAGGGCGTTGGACCCTTTTGAAATTAAATTGAATTAAACAGTTAATTAAGTATTTAATAAAAGAAAAGAAGTGTTTTTTATGGTTTTTGTATTTATGAAAATAAAGAAAATTAAAAATCAAGAGAAACCCTAATTCTAAGTTATTTTTAATTATTAATGAAAAATATTAAAGTTTAACCTAATTTACTAAATAATTAATGTACATGTTTATTTACAAAATATTTAGTAATTAATAATAATAATAATAATGATGAGAAAATCATTTAAAAAAAAGATGAAAAGGTTAAAAACCCTAATTCTACTTATTTTATTTATATAAAAAAAGTATTAAAATTGAAACCTAAATTAATCGAAATTAATTATTAAAGTTTATTTACAAAAATAATAATGGTGAAATTAATATTAATAAAAATAAACATTTTTTGATTTTTCTGTATTTTATATTATGAAAAGTTATTTTATGGAATTAAAAGAAATAATTAAAACACTAAAAAGAATTAAAAGAAAATCAAATAAAAAATAAAAATGATGCAAACCATGGGGGGTATCAGGCCCATTTAGGAGGTGAATTGGAGTGATTTGGCCCAAGAACATGAAGCCTGTTTGACCTTTCCTGGTTGAGTGCACGTGGGTTGACTAGCGTGTACCATGGACTGTATTCAATGGCCCTTGGATTGATCATCAGGGGCGCGTGGCAAGACTGAGTGTGAGCGTGCATGGTGAGCCTTTTGATGAACACTGCATGGAAGCACATTAGGAAGAAAAATATGAAATATGTGGGGGACCTGGGAATCGAACCCAGGTCCCAAGGCTTGCAACGCATGTCCACTACCAACTGAGCTGCTGTACGCGTTTGTTATTTGGATAGGTAAAGAACATAATATACAAAAACGTTAGTTAATGCTGTAAACAAAAAAATCACGCGCCAGTATTTGAATCCCCATATCATGTAATGACACGCAGGCTTCTTCTTCGTTTGTATACCTGCAACATAAGCAAATAGCGGGGGTTTTAAACCCCCACAAAAACAAAGGCCAGAAAATAGCGATTAGAGCATGCTGTAATATAAAAAGGGCACGAGGTCATGGTTTGTCTCGTCTTCATGTCACGAATTCACCCATACAAGTTTGGTGGTCTGATTTTGCCATATGTGTAAAGCCCCAATTTAGAGCTTCTGAAACCCTAGAAAACGTTAATGGCAAATCTCGTTTCAAGCATTGTTAGGACAATTAAATATTACCAATAGCTTCAGAACATCAATATTAGTGTAAAGCAACAAATAAAACATGTGAATAATGCATGAAAATTAGAAAACGATTGTGGACATGTTCATGAAGAAGACGATTATGTTCTACCAATTCTTGGAGTATGGGGACTCGTTTTTGATTGCAATCGATTCCTAGCAATGTCAGGAATGTATTAGGATGCTTTTTGTGCTTTGAAACGTGCCCCAACTATGATTTCAGATTTCAAGCTTTTATGGAAATTTTGCAATTTTGTTATGCCTCTCTAGCAGCTCTTCAGTGTGTCTTTGCATTAGGTTATGTTGTGCATATGTATCTGAATGGAATTAGGTCAAAAAACCAAGCCCAATGTCCATGAATTTATGATTCCAATATTTGATTTTCTCCATATCTTTTCCAATCTTTTTGCCATGAAAATCATGCCAATTATGGAAGATATTGTCCCCTTGAAATGGTGCACGAAATCTCTTGCATGTGTGAAAGATATTTGCTGCATAAAAGATTTAAAAACATGATTTGATATTTTTCTTATATTTAAAACTAATTAAATGAATTAATAATAATAAAAACTCAATTAATTAATTAAAAATAAGAAAATAAATCCCTTTGAGCTTAATGGGTCGTGCATATGCTTTGGGTAATGATTCATGGAAGAATTTGTGGCCCATTAGCAATTTTGAAGCTTTTGAAGCAAAGTTGACCTTTCAAAATTCCCAAAAATTTCCCAACTTCTCCAAGGCATATCTTGCTCAATTTTGAAGCTATGAACATGTTCTTGGACATTTTGGAAAGGTATTGAAGTCCTCTAACCAATGCATTTTGTCCCATGTCATTTTGATTTACCAATCTCAAGTTATGGTCTTTGACTTAAAGTGCCTTTTTGTTGACTTTTGAAAATGACCTATAATGTTGAAATTGATAACTTTTTATGAGAGCATTTCTTGGACTTGAAGTGTGAAGATGAGTTGTAGGAAATGTCATCCTCTTCAAAATGAGCTTTGGATGGAATTTTTCTGATAAACCATGAGGAAGTTATGCCCTGGTCAATTTGCAGTTGACTTTTTCAACTGTCCAAAAATAGAAACTTTTGCATCTTGAGACTTTTTGAGCCATGCTTTGAGAATCATGATCAAGAATTGATCAAATGATGTTTGTGGCTTCAAAATAAGATGTTGACCAAAAATTTTGACTTTTGACTGCCAAATGACCATTTTGCCCCTGCAGTTAACTGTGAAGCATTTAGGGTTTTTTGACTGTGCAATTTGATACTGTGAGTCTTGAAACTTGGCATATGGATGCTTGTCAATGTATGCAGGCATGTGGGACTTGATTGGACCCTTGGAAACCTTAATTTCTTTGCCAGAACCAAAACCCTAATTTTGACTGTGTTAGGAGGCAATTGGACTGTGCACCCTTGAGTGATTTTGAACCATGATCTTGGAAAATCTTTGAAGAATATGGGAGGGCAAATTTTGGGGTACAACAACGTTTATATGCATGTGTTATGATATTTTGTAAATGGGGTTATGGATGCAATATGTTGTTAGAGCATATTGGTAGCTTCTTGTAGCAATGTCTAGCTGGGGAAAATAAATCTCGGATTGTGGTTGGAGATGAAGAAAGTGATTCTTCAATTTCTGCTGGGAATAATTTTGTTGGGGATTCCCTCTTTCTGTTTAAGGATACTCCATTGGGGATCTTATACTTCTGCTTGAGGAAACTCCGCTGGGGAATGTTGATTTCTGCTTGAGGAAACTCTGTTGGGGGAATGTTGATTTCTTCTTGGGGCGAAGAGTTCAAGAACATTAGTCTTTCATCGCTCTATTGGGGAGTTTAATTCTTATATACCCTGACTAGGGATAAAAGAGATGGATAACCTTCCGACTCGTCTAGGAAGGATAAAGTTGATTGATATCTGGTCCGATTCTAGGTTTCGTAGCAACTCTTTAGGGATTGTGGTGACTTCACCAGGGAGAGAAATTTTTCCGGTGATTCATAGCCATCTGAGGAATAGACTCAAACTGGGGAGACTATAATCTATTAGGTAAATAAACCCTGTTGGGGGAATCAACCCTGTTGACAGAGAAATACTCTACTGAGGAAGTGAGCTTTGCCGGAGAGAAGATATCTGCAGGAGGTTTTACAATTTTGGAGGAACATACTCAGTTGGGGAAGAGAACTTCCATGAACTATACTGATCGGAGTTCTGTAGGTGGGTGATACTGCTGGGAAAATATCATCTTCTCTTATCCTCTAGAGCAATCTACCATGGAAATTGCGGTGAATGTATCTTCGTTGAAGATGAGCTTGTGAAGATGACTCTGTGTGGATAATTATGTCAGGATTTTTCTGTGGGGATTCGTGGATGACTTGACATTGTCTTATCTCCTAGAATCCTCAGTAAATGTTGATCGGGGTGATGAGTCTTCTACTGACAGACAAGTGATGAGATGATGTGGCATAGTCGTACGCTTTAATCCCTAACTTTTGCCTGGATCGTCTTTTCAAATTTTCAATCCACCGGGATACCCTTTTTTTCCGGAAGCCGCCTTTTCAGGTTTTTGAGTTTCCGAGTGTATAATATTTATGTATATATATATCCCTAATTTTTTTCTGAACCCTTTTGGTTCGCTGTGATGCCCTGACTTTTGCCTAGGCATGTCAACCTAACGGGTCTCTTTTCATGCATAGTATTTTCCGACTATGTTCGTGTTCTCAGGGCACATGGAATTGTCCCTATTCATAGCATTAAGTGTTGTAGAATTGTCAGAAAATGTTTTTTTGATCGTACATTCCCCTTTGCTGGAATTCATGTTTAATGCCCCGAGTGATTTAGATGGAGATCTGCCCCTGGCTATTCAACACTTTTGAGAAATTCTTGGAATCTTGACTTTACTACCCCAGATCAGTTGAACAATAACATGTCATGCCCCTAAATTGTGGAAGGTTTTTCATTGGAAGTTTCTTTCCATTTGAAGTGATTCCATTTATTGAGAGGATTTCCATTCATTGGATATTCATCGAGTGAATTTCTCTGCCGTCGAACAATTAGTTATAATCAAACAGTGGTATTATAAATGCAAAGCTTATGCCTGTCTTGAAGTTTTTGAAAATGCATTTTTAATGAACAATAGAATTTTGTAAGAATGTGAATTCAAACAGGATTTATAGTAAGCCTTACAGGAGTCATGATACCTTTTGTAATAGTATAATTTCAAACTAACCTATGCTTCAGTTAGGACTTTTAAGGGTTATAACGTGGCCTGGTTCACGGTTTAAGAAACAAAGGACAAATGCTCGAAATTTATTTGTACCCACCCGTTCTCCATGATGTTCTTCAATCATATACACAGTTAATTATGCATTTATATTCCAATTGAGTCTAGAATATTTGCCCGGATATTCCAGTGATGGCTCGAATACTTGAAGTTTATTTGAGAAGACATTCATTTTTTGTAACATTTTTTCTCTTGTTGAGGATTTGTAGTGGCCTCTTTTTGATTTTATTATCCCTACCTTTTTCCTGAACTATTTCTTTTGTGATTACAGTCAGCGGGATGCCCCGATTTTTCTTAAGTCTCCTTCATAGGTTTTGACTCAGCGGGATTTTTCTTTTGAGAGGTAATGACTACCTGTTTTAATGATTACGAGGCACCATCACCATATTTTGATTTAAAAGAGTATCTTCGACACTACTCGTCGTGTATGAAGGTAGAACTTGCGTTTGAATGCACATTTGAATTAACTGAGAAATTACCATGCCCTAGGTTATGATTAAAGGTTTAAATTATTGTGAAAAAGAAAAACTTCTACTTCTTAGGCTCAAAGGGGTTGGCTAGGGAATATATTCCTTATAACTCCATTGTTTAGGGTTTGAAACAACGCCATACATCATTAGCAAGGTCTGTTTAAAAGCATACTGTAGAGATTATGGTATCATTTTTGTCATCCTCCCTCTAAAGGCTTATAGCTTTTAACGAGAGTTGAATATCACAAAAAAGGAAGTAAAACACAGTTTAAATATAGTGAAAACGAATGGATTAATTCAAGACAAACATATGCAATGCATTAATGGAAAGAAAAACAAAGTTTGACATAAACATAAGTGTTTGAACAAACAAAATAAATTACAACTGAAAATTCAAATGAACTTGACGCTCTCAATCATAGTCATGATTTGGCATGGGAGTAGTGATCACATTAGGAGTCTCAAGAGGATCGAATTCAATCTCCTTGGCGTCAATCCTATCTTGAATCTTGTATTTCAGCACCCAACAATCGTTAGTATCATGCCCAGGACTTCTGAAATGATAGGCACACCTTGCATTGGGATTGTAGTTAGGAGAATAAATTTTGGGTTTTGGATGAGGTTCTATCAACGTAATCAGATTCATTCTCAATATGTGTTGCAATGCTTGAGACAATGACATGTTGATTTTGGTAAACTGTCTTTTGGGTTTTTTATGATCGTTGATTACCCTGTTGTTATTGTCGCACTGGTGTAGGATTAGAAATCAAGACTTCCCCCACAACTCGATGATGATCTCCTTTACCACTAACCTTATGGACGTACAAAATATTAGCCTCTTTTCCGGTTGAAAGGCTTCTTCACAATATTTGAAGACGCAGCCACCTGAATTTTCCCACTTCTGATTCTGCTTTCAACTTGTTCTCCAGTTATTATCAACTCGATGAATCCGATGAAGAGCTTCCGATCAGATGATTAAAGAAAGGCCATGTCAGAGTTCTTATGAACATATCAACAAGCTCCCTATCAGACAAAGGAGGTTGTACTCTTCCATCCAAATCTCTCCACTTCTGGGCATACTCCTTAAAGCCTTAATTCGAGCCCATAGTCATACTATTTAATTACACACGAGTTGGTGTAAGGTCAGCATTGTATTGGTATTATTTGTAGAAATCAGCAGCCAAGTCTTCCCTTGTGTGGATATTGGTTCCTTCAATTTGATAGAACCATTAAAGTTGAGTACCGGTCAAACTTTCTTGAAAGAAATGGACCCATAAATTATGGTCAGCAGTATGGGGATGTATTTTTCAAACATATGACCTCAGATGGAGTTTGGGACAAGAGACCCCATCATATTTTGCAAAGACAGGGACCTTGAATTTTTGAGGGATGACTACCCATGGGACCATACCTAAATCTCCAAAGTCCAGTCCAGGAACTTTTGAATTTCCATAGCTTTGAGTCTGTCTTTTAGCTTCTTGTATTTGTCATCCACTGGAGGGTACTACTCGTTGGAGTAGTCTTCATCCTCAACAATCTGGTTATTTCCACCCCCATCCCTGTTGCTTCTAACATCCCCTTCTTGATTGTCGTCTTCCTTGGAGGAGAAATCATATGCTTAAGCCAGTCGGGCAGGACCTTTGAACCTTCTCCCCATGTTGAGGATCACAAACCGCTTCTTAGTTTTCATTTTAGTGACGAGGAGCACCATTATATCTTTTTTCCCTTTGGCTAGGTTCAGGAGAGTCTCTTGAGACTGCGCGTGTTAAGTTTGCAGATCTTTGACAGTTTGCTCGAGATCCATCTTATACTGAAATAAATAGTAAATAGTTAAAGAAACCTCTATCGGGAAACCTTCTTATGAAATGATGCATGATATGTGGATGCAATGTTTTCAAGGACCTTAAGAAATTTAAATTTTCTAGCCAAAAGGGAAACAGAAACAATGATTGCATTAATAAGTTTAAAAATTACAATTACCCCTTGAGCTTACAATGAAAAAGCAAAAAGGTCTCAAAGAGATAACAAAATGAACTCCTAAAACCTAAGACTAAAGTCTCCCATGGATGCTTCCTCTTTTTGTTGATGTATGAATTAAGGATTTGCTCCTCGTGAAGTCGCTTTGTGAGCTCCAACACTTTCTTCTTCCTTGCATAGAATTGAGCTTCGAAGGTGTCTCGTTCTCCCTTGAGTTGAATCCAGAACTTTTGCAATTATTCGAGGTCAATAGACATGTCTGGATGGAGAATGACACAAGGAATATCCCCCTCGGCAATAGGTTCCACAATCACTGGTAGGATAGATGGATATGGCATCATGAGGTTTTGAGCGCAAGCTTGTACCCACTTGAGATATGACTCCAAAGGGATAGAATTCTTATTTCCAAAAGTCTTGATATCAATCTCGTTTACCATGCCCCTATATTGTACAAACCTTTGACGATAACCTTGGAAATCGTTCTCGTAGTCGAACATAATACCCTGGATAAGCACGTCATGAGGACCATCTCTCCGAGCATAACCAAATTGTCGTAGAGCCAAAGAAGGGTTGTAAGTAATACCTCCCGTAATTCCAAGGAGTGGAACATTAGGGAATTCCCCATAATGATCAATGATAGTAATATCCTCATGAGATTGGGAACACCAATAGATATTCAAATGAGAGAGTGACATCATCCTTAGAGACCACTTCAAACCTTGTTCATTCTTCAATACTGATCGGGGAAGGAGAAAAATAGAACACCTAAATAGCAACAATATGCAACACATAAGAGCCCCTCTCTTCCTGATAGTGCGACTGTGAAGAGAACGCAGAATATCTCCAAGCAAAGTAAGCACAGGGTTACGAGAAAGGAAGATTTTGATAGCATTCACATCTATGAGTTTGTATAAATTATGGAATAACACCAAACCATATATCAATAAAGCCAATATTTATTCGAAAGCTTGAAAATTCATAGCCTCCAAAAATAGTTGAGCCTTCTCTAACAAAAATTTAGCTAGAAAACCCTTGACTCCACTTCTTGTTTCCCAATTAGCTACAATGTTAGACCGCTTTAGATGAAAGGCTATTGAAATTTCTTCAGTGAAAGGTATTCGATTGAGAGAAAGTACTTCCAGTAATTGAGAAAACTCCTCCATTGTGGGTACCAACTGATAATCGGGAAAAGTAAAGCAGTGATGCACAGGGTCAAAGAACTGGAATAGAACACTCATCATATCTTCTTCAAAACCAAAATTAACCAAACTAAGTAGTCGACCATGCCTTTTGATGAATGGATAACTTTCGGGAACCCTTGAGACTAACTCCTTAAGTTTAGAAGGTATCTTCACAAAATTGATTTGGATTGTTTCTGCAAGCAGAAGCCATAACCTACAAAACAGAACAAAGATAAATCCCTAGGTCCTTGAAATGGTTAGTGAAAATGATATGGCATGATGTCATAATGTTATGATGTCAATGTTCGAACAATTAATAATACGCAAAGAAAGCACGCAAGGCCTTAGGTTTAAGCTTGCATGGAGTTTATAGGTAAGTACTGTTAGAACATAGTTTGATTCTATAACCCTTGGTTAGAGTTTTGATGATAACAAATACAAAGAATAAATCAATACAAAGAACAAATATGCACCTTAAAAATATGTTTTATGCATGCAGAAGTTCTGATAAAATCAGCATCAAAAGATAAGCCATAAGTGCTACACGCTGAAGCAATCAGAACATACGCTGAAGATTGATGACCAGAACCTGCACTTAATCAAAGTAAACTCTGACTCTGAACAAGAACATATCAAACCAAGTCATCAATATTCTGAAGCATCATCAACAGTAAGGAGAAAAGATTCTGAAGCGTTACTGAACATTCAAGACAGCATCAATTCCAACGGCTTCCTTCAGACAGGATCTTCTCCAAAAGGAAAGTGTGTTAATGACATTAAACATGCTTTATGATCAACGTCATTACACTGCCTATATAAACAAGTCAGCTTTCAAAATGAAGCACGCACGTATATACAACGATTTTGTTAGATCACCACTCATGCATATTCAGCTGCAAGCAATTTCATTCTTTATTCTAAGCTATAAACCTGTGTAATTTATCACAGTTGTGATAAACCGTTTTTGTTAGAAAAACAACAACACATATTGTATAATCATATTGAAAAAGAGATCCTTGAGATTAACCGGATTGTGGTTGTACTCAAGAAGACTTTAATAGTTGTTAAAGTAGCCTTTGTAATCTTGTTGAGATTATTGGATTAAGACCTCGTTGGAGAGAGGCGAAATCACCTTGACGGGTGGACTGGAGTAGTTTGAGATCAAACGAACCAGGATAAAAATACAGTGTCATTAAGCTTTTTAGATCCAAGTTTTCAATTCAACCCCCCCTTCTTGTGTTTTTCACATCTTCAATTGGCATCAGAGCGCCTGGTTCTGAGCTTAAACACTTAACCGTGTCAGTACAAGATCCAAGCTTCAGAAATAACACTATGGTGGGACCAAGCCAAAACATCAGCAATGACAACAATGAAGACAGGGACAGATTCAATGGTAAACCTCTAGTCTTTGATGGAGAAAACTTTGACTACTGGAAAGACAAAATTGAGAGTTTCTTTCTGGCCCATGATGCTGATCTGTGGGGCATGGTGATTGATGGATACACGCATCCTGTGGATGGACGTGGTCAGAAGATAGACAGGAAAATGATGTCTGATCAGCAAAAGCGTGAATTCAGAAACCACCGCAAGGCCAAAACAATTCTCCTCAGCGCCATCTCATACTCAAAATATGAGAAAATATCAAACAGAGAAACTGCCAAGAATATGTTTGACTCTCTGAGAATGACGCATGAAGGCAACATTCAAGTCAAAGAAACCAAGGCCCTTGCGCTCATTCAGAAGTATGAGGCATTCAAGATGGAAGATAGTGAATCAATAGAAACTATGTTTTCAAGATTTCAAATTCTTGTTGTTGGACTAAAAGTTCTTGACAAAGGGTATTCTACTGTTGATCACGTTAAAAAGATCATTAGAAGTTTTCCCAAACAATGAAGGCCAATGGTCACAACACTTAAGCTAGCCAAAGATCTCAACAAAATATCTCTGGAGGCACTACGCCAAAAACTGCTTTTAGCAGCGCCTCTACTAAAGCGCTTATTGAAAAAGCGCTGCCATAGACTTCACAAAAAACAAAATTAAAAAAAAGGGAAACCTACGAAGGCGCTTTTTTAAAAGCGCTGGCATAGGTGGGGGATACGAAAGCGCTTTTTAAAAAGCGCTGTGGAAGATTGGCCTTTGAAAGCGCTTTCAAAAGCGCTGGCATAGCTGGACCTATGAAAGCGCTTTTACCCTAAAAAGCGTTGGTAAAAGCCCCCCTATGAAAGCGCTTTCAAAAGCGCTGTTATAGCTTATATTATTTTTAATTTAATAAATTAAAACATCAAAATAACATTATTCATTCTTTTCTCTTCTTCAAACGCAACTCTTCTTCCTCCGTCTTCGTCCGTCCTCCGGCCGTCGTCGCAAGTCTTCGTCTTCATCATCATTTGGAAGAAGGGCAGTGATCAAGTGTATAAGTCATCATCATTTTCTTCATCTCTCAAACACCCAACTCAAAATATTCTCTTCAAGGTAAGTTCTTAGTTAGAACTTGGGGTTAGAAGCTTAGGGTTGTATGTTCATGTGTGGTCTTGTGCTAATGCCTGAAATTCATGACAATGGTATGATTATTGAGTATGCATGTACCGATTTTATGTTTTTTTGTTCCCCAAGCATGTTAGTATAGGTTAGGGATGGATGGGTGGTGGATTGGGGTGATAAATGTGATGTTAGAACACTAACCTTTAATTCTCGCATTAGTTCTGTCTGAAGCACCCTGCCCCTTTGATGCTAGATCAGTGGCTCCAGATGATTCTATATAGATAGCTCTAAAAAGTATTTCTGTTATATAGATAGCTCTCCAATTCTACTTATTTCCCTTAACAATTGTAACTTCTAATTTTCTGTAAAATAGATCTTTCAACCCGTTATTTAGGTCATTATTTCTCTTCGTAGCACTGCTAGGAGGTGTTGAATTGTCAAACCAGAGTTTCTAGAACTCCTAACCAGAGCTGAAAGCTCCTAAACCAGAGAAAACATTCTCCTGCCCAAATTTAACAATATTTCAGAATGCCCTCTTCTCATATAACCAACTCACATGCGGCTGCTGCACACTTCACTAACTAATTGTCTTCCCCAGCCCCGCCTTCTCCCAAAGGTTGCCTCACCATGGACCATATGTCCAAGTTTCCTATCACTGCCTCCTCCTGCAACAACAGTCTTGTTCTCAAGGATGACATTAAAGATCTGAGTCTGCATCAAAGTTCCATTTTCCCAAGTTTGTGTCATCCACAATTTGACCCTCCCATTTAGCTTGCCATATTCATGTTCGTTGTCCACCTCTTTGAATATCTTTGGAGGTCAGAGCACCTCCTCAAATTCATTCATTTGTTTTGTCCAAGGCACTCAGCAAGGTAAACTCTACTGATGTGGCATCATTCCTTGAGCCTTACCAAACTCTACCTCCTTTCCCTTCTCCTCCAAGAAACTAGAAAACAAACTAGTTGGGGTTGTGCTTCCTTTTCGAGGGTTGAGTTCTCCTCATTAAGGAGTTTTCTGTGAAGCTCAACTCTTACCTCCTACCCTTGGAAACTTATGGTCATTTCCCCTAATAAAAAGGAACCTTACAAAATTTCTACAACCAAACCACCCCCAATATCATGTCCAAATCCTCCATCTCCAAGATATAAGCATCCAATGTGGTAGTTAAGTTATCCAACTAAACCTCCAGCTCAGAGCATTTCCCTTCAGTAGAACATGATGTCAATTTTCAAGCCTAACCCTCAAGGAGCCATTCAAATTCTCCATGAGACCCGATGTTGGGGAGATACAAAGTTGTGGTCAGTGCCGCTGTCGATTTAAGGTCCTCATCCTCAGGTGAATTTCTGGTTTGAGACCTCCCAAAAAGTACCCTAGGTATTGTTCTTGACCTCCCAAATAGTACCTTAGGTATTGTTCTTGAGGGAGACTCTCAACCTGAGAAGATATGTATTCAAAATCTGAGATATATTCTTCCAACTGCTACTGCTATTTTAGCTGCGACTAGATAATGAAAGAGTGAGGTTATAATAATTCGTGTAAAGTGTGAGAGAGTATTACTGGTTTAAATTGTTTGAAATAGTTTACATGATTTGGTTTGAAAAATAGTTTGGATATTGTTTATTGATGATGGAAAGTTTATTGTTTTTAGTATATGATTTTAGCATAATTAAGCACCTGTTAGTTGGAACTTGTTGAAACTCGAAAACCTCTTGTTCCTAGCCCTTCAAATGTAGTAGAGGTAGGTTAGAACTTTCCCAATTATTTCCTAGTCTGTTTTGATTTTTATGTGCCACATCTGGTCAATTATAGTCTTGTTGCCTTTGTTGTGAAAATTAATGTTACAGTTAGAACCAAACCATATCCTTTTAGAATTTTGACAGTTAATAAACAAATGATCTTGAGTTTCCTTCTGGTGATGACACATAAGACAGTAAACAGGACATTATTCTCTCTTCTCACTCAGGGAACTATGATTAGGTGTGGTGTTATTGAGAATAGTCCACCCAAACACCTTAATCTTAGGTTGCACTTTGACCTTCCAGTATATCTGCCACATATTCTTCATCTTATCTCTGTCAGAGCCACTAGGCTGATCACTAGAGTACTGATTAAGAATACAGTGATAGCCAGACTTAACAGTATAATTGCCATCTTTGGTGGCCATCCACAAGATGGAGTCCTGATCATCGTTAGTTCCTATTGGAATCTGAAGGATTCTTTCCTTGCCATAAGGAAGAAAATTTTGGTCTATAACCTGAGTATTCCAGTTACAGCCATCCGCATCCATTAGGTATCTCACCTAGTACACTTGAGTATTCATAGGTTTACTTATGACAATTTTGTAACTGTCTTGATAAGGCAACGATTGATCCTCCCAGACTTTAGTATTTAACCTATTACCAATTTTCCAGCAGCAGCGTTCCTTCATAATATCCTTAGACTTTATGATGCTTTTCCATAAATAGCTATTTGTAGGTTTATAATTTGCTGCAAGAGTGTCTTGGTTGGAAAAATACTTTGCCTTTAAACATTAGTGAATAAGAGTGTTAGGATTGATACTAAGTCTCCAGGCTTGTTTGGCTAGAATTGCATCATTGAAAGCACTCATATTTCTGTATCCCATACCACCTTTGTCTTTAGCCTAACACATCTTATCCTAGCTGATCAAACAAATTTTCATATCATTGTCCTTAGAACCCCATCAGTAGTTGCACATGATTCTTTCTATGTCCTCACACATATTCTCCAGGAATTTGAACACACTCATGGGGTAAGTAGGCATAGCCTGAGCCATAACTTGTATTAAAATAGCCTTTCCCGCATAGGATAGCTTTCTCCGATTGAAGAAATTCGAACTGTCCTTGATCGTAGTGTACGCGGGACGCTCTCAACATTTTCAAAGGTTTCTATCCTATTCTTGAACTGACTTGAATAACTGATTGTCTTTACAGGTAATTAATTATTATTTTGCTATAGTTGCGTGACTAATTAGTTGCTATAGTCAAACCATGGATAAAAAATGGATGACTGCCAATCGATTGTCGAAAGAGTATGAGGATGGGGTATCAGAATTCGTTAAGTTTGCCGTTGCGCACGCCAGAGAACCCAATGGAATGATATGTCCTTGCTTGAGATGCTGTTATGGGAGACAGGTTGACGCGGTTCAGTTGGAATCGCATTTACTGATGCATGGAATTGATAGAAGTTATGCATGTTGGAATTTGCATGGTGAGAAAAGTAGCGGGAATGTTGAATCGAGTTATAATACGACGTATGCTTCAAATGAGGATTTCGCAGACGCATACGATTATGATCGAGTCGAAGAGATTGCAGAAGCGCTTGAAGAAGATCTTGAGGATTGTCCCAAAATGTTCGAGAGGTTGGTAAGCGATGCAGAGAAACCGTTGTATGATGTTTGTACAAAATTCACAAGATTGTCTGCGGTGTTAAAGTTGTACAACTTAAAGGCGGACAACGGATGGTCGGATAAAAGTTTCACACAGTTATTAGCCCTCGTGAAAGAAATGCTACCAGAGGATAATGTTCTTCCCAATCGAACGTATGAGGCCAAAAAGATGTTGTCCTCTATTGGCATGAGCTATGAAAAGATACATGCATGTCCAAAAGATTGCGTTTTATTTCGAAACGAGTACGCAGTGTTAAATGAGTGTCCTAAATGCGGTGCCCCTCGATATAAGGAAAAGTTGTCTCCGGAAAAGGTGTTATGGTATTTTCCTATAATTCCGAGATTTAGGCGCATGTATCGTAGTGAGACCGATTCAAGACACTTGACTTGGCATGCAGATGAAAGAATTATTGATGGGAAATTGCGACATCCGGCATACTCACCACAGTGGACGAAAGTTGATATTGATTATCCTGAATTTGGAAAAGAAGCAAGAAATCTTCGCTTGTCGTTGTCTACTGATGGAATGAACCCGCATGGTAATCAAAGTATCTCGCATAGCACCTGGCCTGTGATTCTTATGATATATAACCTACCTCTGTGGCTATGTATGAAGCGTAAGTACATGATGCTATCTATGTTAATTTCTGGGCCCAAACAACCAGGGAATGACATAGACGTGTACTTGGCACCCTTAGTCGAAGATTTGAAGTTTTTGTGGGAGACCGGTGTGGAGGTTTACGATGGGTATAGGAAAGAAAGTTTCAACTTGAGGGCGATGTTGTTTGGAACAATTAATGATTTTCCGGCGTACGGAAATCTATCAGGGTACAGCATTAAGGGTCAAAAAGCGTGTCCTGTTTGTGAAGATGAAACCGATACGATGCGATTGAACTTTTGTCAGAAGAATGTTTTTCTCGGTCATCGTAGATTCTTAAATTCTAATCATCACTATTGTGGGTGGAGAAAGGCATTCAATGGAGAGGCAGAACACGGTAGAGCTCCACATATGTTGACAGGTGATCAGATTTTTGAAAAGGTGAAAGATGTGAGTACTGAGTTTGGCAAGCCTTTTGCACATAGACTTGTCACGAGTGGGTGGAAGAAGAGGTCGATTTTTTTTGAACTTCCATATTGGAATTCGTTGTACGTAAGACATTTCCTCGATGTTATGCATATTGAAAAAAATGTATTTGATAGTGTTATTGGTACGTTACTCAATATACAAGGAAAGTCTAAGGATGGCATTAACATAAGGAAGGACATGTTAAACATGGGAATTAGAACTGAATTGGCACCCGTGACGAAAGGAAGACACACATATCTACCACCTGCTGTTTACACTCTATCTAGAAAGGAGAAGAAAATATTGTGTAAGTTCCTCAGTGAAGTTAAAGTTCCAGAAGGCTACTCATCAGATATTAGAAGACTTGTGTCAATGAAAGACCTAAAGTTAAAGAGTTTAAAGACTCATGATTGCCATGTTATAATGGAACATTTTCTACCAATAGGTATACGTTCTATTCTGCCAGAAAAAGTAAGGAGCGCAATAACTAAGTTGTGTTTTTTCTTCAAGTCAATTTGCAGCAAGGTGATCGATCCTGCGATCTTACCAACATTGCAAAAAGAGGTGGTTGTTACTTTATGTGAGCTTGAAATGTATTTTCCTCCCTCGTTTTTTGACATAATGGTTCATCTAGTCGTTCATCTTGTCAAAGAGACACAGTTGTGCGGACCAGCTTATATGAGATGGATGTACCCTGCTGAACGTTATATGAAAATTTTAAAAGGGTACGTGAAAAACCGAAGTCGACCGGAGGGTTGTATTGCGGAACGATACATTGTTGAAGAAGCGGTTGAGTTTTGCACTGAATATCTGTCAAATGTTCAATCAATTGGACTCCCCAAATCTCATATTGTCGAGAAAAAAGAAGGAAAAAGACTAATCGGAAATAAAGTTGTGACAGTGTCAATGGTCGAACGGGATCAGGTGCATTTGTATGTTCTGCACAATGAGATTGAGGTTGAGCCGTATGCTGAAATGCACAAGGGTGTTCTTCGAGGTTTAAATATGAATAGAAATGAGAATTGGATAGTACGAGAGCACAATCGAAGTTTCATACCGTGGTTTAAGGAACAAATTTATTCAAAGTATCGTTCGGATCCTGCTTCAGTAACAGAAAGGTTGAGATGTTTAGCATATGGTCCAAGTATGATTGTGTTTTCTTATAGCGCATACGCAATTAATGGATACACATTTTATACCAAAGAACAGGATGATAAAAGTACTATGCAGAATAGTGGTGTTACCTTGGTAGCTGAAGCGATGCACATATCAAGTGCGAATGACTTAAACCCGAAATTTGCAAATCTGTCATATTTTGGGGTTATCGAGCGCATTTTGTTGTTTGATTACGGGAAGTTTCAGATTCCTGTATTTGATTGCAAGTGGGTTGAAAATAATAATGGCGTACGAATGGATAAGTCAGGATTTTTGCAAGTGGATCTCAATAGGGTGGGGTACAAAGATGAACCTTTTATTCTAGCCTCTCAGGCTAAACAAGTGTTCTATGTCAATGATCCGACAAGTACGAAATGGTCTATAGTGCTTTTGTCTAACAAAGTAATTGATGAAAACATTGGAGATCAAGGTGATATTGGCGTTGGCATTGAATCTTGTACAAGAAACGATCAAAATGAGAATGAACCTTGTACTAGAGATGATCATAATGAGGGTATTTGGATCAATCCAACCATCCGAGTTGTTAACAGAAGCGTAAAATATATTGCTACCAAGAAAAGAAAGAGACGTTAGTGAAAAAGGTATTATTATAATTATAGCCTAATATTGTAAGTAATATGTGAATAATGTTTTGAATTTTTGGCATATCTTTTGAACCGTTTTGAATTTTTGCGAATGTGACTAGTGTTTATTTAGTAGAACAATGTTTCCGGAGCTGATGGTGAGGTTTATTTCTTGCAAGTTTGGTTTTTTAGAATTTTATTCAATTTTGAGTTCCTTTAGTGCTATTCATATCTTTTTCGACTATCCATTTTCATGTAGTGTACTAATGTGCTTGTTTGACTTTTGTTACAGGTCTAATGGCTAGCAATGAAGAAAACCCGCAAGGAAACCAACAAGAAAACCCACCAGGAAACCAACAAGATCATGAAAACTCACAAGAAACAAATCATGCAACGGATGATACTTCAGCAAATGATGTTGCACGAGGCATCACCATAATGCGTGAAATCATTCGTGCTAGAGATAAGGGAGTGATATATAATGTAGATTGGAATCATTCAAATCAAGTAGTTGGGGTTAATGCTTCAAAATTCACAAGCTACGTTGGTACACTTGTTCGTATGCATGTGCCAATCTCCATATCTAGATGGAATGCGAAACAATGTGAAGCATTGAAGCAAGGAAAAGAAATGTTTTGGGAAGATGTTAAGGTATGTATGTTATATGGTTTATAAGTTTATAAGTTTATATGGTGTATATGGTTTTTAAACTACTTATATGTTTATATGGTTTATATGGTTTTTAAATTACTTATATGTTTATATGGTTTATACGTAGCGGTCTTTTAACGTTCCAGATGAGCGTAAAGGCTTCGTACTTGGGTTGGCCGGGAAAAGATTTAGAGGGTGGAAAAATCTGTTGACGAACACCTATCTTAAGGATGACAAAGGAAAGTGGCTGGAAGAGTTCCCGGCCGGAAGGCCAGAAAAGTATAATCTTTTCATTAAACAAGAAGATTGGACTGAGTTTATTAGACAAAGAGATGACGAATTCCGGCAAAAGAGTGCCAAAAATAGTGAGAGAGCATCAAAGCCCGCGTATCCATACAAAAAAGGGCGTTTGGGATATGCACGCTTAGAGGAAAAAATTGTAAGTAATAAATAGAAATGATATGTTCTTATTAATTGTCTAAATGTGTTGTATTTGACGATCTAACCGTTTGTTTCTATGCATAGTTAGAGGAGACGAAAAGTGATGAAACCTCACTTCCAGCACATTTTCTGTGGAAGGAAGCTCGTGTGGGCAAGAATCAAGCTGTTGATCCAAGTGTTCTAAGAATTTATGATGAATGCGTAAGTATAACATTGTGTCTTTAATTAAATCAAATTTTTATGACTATTTAATTGATTTTTTTATCTCCATTATTTTCAGGAGACATTGTCACAAACGGAGTCCACCGGTGACGACCAGGATACGAGGAGCGTACTTAGTAAAGCACTGAATGTTCCTGAGTATTCCGGTCGGGTGAGGGGTAAAGGTCATGGTGTGACTCCAACCTCTTTCTACCAGCATCATCGGAAAAGAAATCCTACCAATGCAGAAGTGATGAATGTACTTATGGAATTACAAGAAAAAGTCAATGCATTGGAAAGAGATAAAGAGGTATTAATGAGGGAAAAGGGCAATGCGGCAATGGCGAAAGAAACTAGTGACAACGCTAGTATCAACCGTCAGAATAAATTTCCTGAGGTAATTATAAATATATTGATAAATCTCTATTGTTCAAGTTTCTCATTTTTATTCCACCTCTTTCTATTATTGAATTAAAAGTAATATGTATGCATATTGGTTTAGGGCATTTCATCTTGCCAACTATACGTAATGGCATCAGATTATCACCTTGTTGGCAAGGGAAAAGTGTACAACACTTTGGGAGATTTAATTCATAATACACCGATCCCGGCTGGACACCTGAGAGTATCAGTAGATTATCCTATTGATCCCGATGCGTTGGTACCGGTACCTGACGTGGCCTTGGATATAAGATCGGTGCGAGACGCAGTAGGGTCGTTTGTTGCATGGCCCTTGGACCTCATTTTCATTGATGATGAGGTATGTTTAAAACCGTTAATATGAATCATTTAGATTTCAAATGTCAATTCTGAACCGTTAAGTTAATTATTTTTTAATATTAGCCTCCTACAAAACCCGCTAATAAGGGTAAGGAGATTTTGCAGCAAGGCGGCGAGTCTATGGCATCAATTCCAGAGGTACACTTAAATTGTTTATTATATGATATGAATTTAAAACTGAACGATTTTATAATTTACCTAAGTTATATGATTGTTAGGTATCTGCGAAAGTGTCACAACAAGTGACCCAGCCTGTTCGTAGCAGACCACCCCCGAAAAAGTCAATGCATAAGGGGGGAAGAGGCGGGGGAAGAGGCGTTTTTGTACCTCGATATCGGAATACACTTGGAGTACTTTTGGAAACCTCAGATTTGAAGTCAGGTGGTATTCGTCGAATCCTTATGGATGCAGATATCTTTGGTCTTGACTGCGAAGAAACGATAGGAATGGACGAAATGACTGAGATTATGACGCATGGTGAATTAGGCATCGGCAATGTTCACGCATACATCCGGTATTCCGATAAATATATCATTTAATTAGTTGAACAATTTATTTACACATTTCAATGAAAATAGTCTAATGTTTATATGTTTTTATTTAAGGTTGTTGTACGATAAAAAAATGCGCGAGACTGTATTGGCAAGACGCTTCCATTTCTTGTCTGCCCATATTGTCAGCGGAGCGACAATTGTCAGGGAACCGGGTTCAGTTAGGGAGTACTTAGTGAATCGATACACGGCCTACGTCGGCAACCCAGATAGCTTGTTTATTTTGCCGTATAACATTGTTCCAGTGGGGTGAGTTTTTCATTTATTCTAATATATCTTTGTTTATTTTGCGTAGAAACTTTTCTTCTAAACTGTTGCTTAAATTTTTAGAAAACACTGGTTGTTGTTGGCTATCGATCCGATTAAAGAAGTTGTGTACTTTCTGAATTCGGTAGACGGGGAATGGACTAACTATCCCGCTATGAAGGAAACTGTTGATCAGTAAGTGAGATCGTTCTAACTATTCGTGTATATTTATATATTTAATTATTTCTGTGAGATTGATCTAAATATATGTTTTTATTTTCTTAGATCAATACAAATATTTCGTAGTCAAAGGGACGCACAGGTACCCCGGAGTAAATCATCAAATATTACTTGGATCAAAGTGCAGGTACAAAATTAGTTGCTTATAATAATAGTTATGTTACTTGATAAAATTACACGACAACTATAAAATATATTCTGTTTTTCTATGCAGTGTCCGTTACAGAATAACGATGTAGATTGCGGATACTTTTGCTTGAGGTTTATGAAAGAAATCCTTCATAAAAATCAAGTAGAGATTCCAAGCACGGTATGAATTTATAACTTAGAATAATTTTGTATGATTTCTACATTTAATAACATCATGCATATACTGAAGTAATAATTTCTTATGTAGTACTTTGATGACCTCTATACTATGTCGTACACGAAAGTTCAAGTGGAAGAAGTCAAAGAGGAAATATGTCAATTTTATGTTGAAAACAGATTATTCTGATGGGTATGAATAAAATATTATTGTACGTGTTAGTTTGATTGTGTTGGAGCCTTTAATATTGTTTGTTTAATTTACCGTGTTGTTCATATTCATACTTTGCAGGATGACGACCGTGTCGGTGGAGCATTATTTTCGATGTAATTATATATGATTTAGTTACATATGTATATATATATATGGTTACAAATTAACACGATACTTTGTATGTGATTTAGTTATGGTTACAAATGTATATATGGTTACAAATTTAGTTATATATGATTTAGTTACATATATATAGATAAGGATTGAATATTATATGGTATACCGGTTTCTGTTAATATAATACCGATTTCTTAAAATATATGTATAGATAAGGATTGAATTACAGGTTAAATTATTGGACCAAAAAAAAATTCCAGGCCGCACAGGGAACCTCAAATTATAGGTTTCACTTTAAAAAAAATTTATGAGCTACGAAAGCGCTTTTGGCTAAAAAGCGCTTTCGTAGGCAGCATAAATAAAAAAAAATTAAATAGAAACCCCCTATCAAAGCGCTTTTTATGGAAAAAGCGCTGTGAAAGACCCCCCTATCAAAGCGCTTTTTCCATAAAAAGCGCTGTAAAAGCCATGATAAATAAAAAAACAAAAATTAAATAGAACCCCTATCAAAGCGCTTTTTATGGAAAAAGCGCTGGGAAAGACCCCCCTATCAAAGCGCTTTTTCCATAAAAAGCGCTGTAAAAGGCCTGATAAATAAAAAAAAAATTTTAAATAGCACACCTATCAAAGCGCTTTTCAAAAAGCGCTGGGAAAGACCCCCCTATCAAAGCGCTTTTTCCATAAAAAGCGTTGTAAAAGGCCTGATAAATAAAAAAAAAAATTTAAATAGCACACCTATCAAAGCGCTTTTCAAAAAGCGCTGGGAAAGACCCCCCTATCAAAGCGCTTTTTAAGGAAAAAGCGCTGGGATAGGTCCACCTACGACAGCGCTTTTGGCCAGAAAAAAGCGCTTTCGTAGCCTACGCCAGCGCTGGCTACGGCAGCGCTTTTAAAGGGCAAAAAAAAGCGCTGTGAAAGCCCATTTTCGTAGTAGTGAGGAACTTGTTAGCTCCCTCAGAAGTCACGAGATAGAGCTAGAAGAAGACGAACATCAAAAGCAAGGTAAGCCATTAGCTTTAAAATCTAACATAAAATCTGACTCCAAATTTTTGTAGGCCGTGGAAGAAACTTCTGATGGATCCTCATCAGAAGAAGATGAATTGTCTCTCCTCTCCAGAAGGATGAACCAACTGTGGAAGCAGAGACAAAGGAAGTTCAAAAATCCTAGAAGATCAAAGAATCAGAATGAATCCTCCTCCAGATACAGAAAGTCTGAGCCCTCCTCTGGACACCGAAGATCTGAAGGTTCTTCAGGATACAGAAAGCCAAACAACAAGGACATCATCTGTTATGAATGTAATGAGAAAGGACACTACAAAAGTGACTGCCCAAAGCTTCAGAAGGAAAAGCCCAAAAAGAAGTTTCTCAAGGAAAAGAAGAAAAGCCTCATGGCTACATGGGATGATTCTGACACATCTGAAGCTGACTCAGAATCAGATGATGAAAGAGCAAACATAGCTCTCATGGCAAACGTATCAGAAGACAGTGAAACCTCTGGTTCAAATTCAGAATCAGACACTGAAGAGGTATTCCCTGACTTTACCATAAACTTTACTAAGGCTGAACTTGCTGAAAGCCTAAATGAAATTATGGAAAGGTATCAGCAGATTAGAGTTAAATTCAGAAACCTGAAAAGGAATCTTGCCTCTGACTCTGAAAAGACTGAGAGTCTCATATTGGAGAATTCTGAGTTAAGAGAAAAAATTTCAAAATTAGAAAATCATTTGCAAAACTCTCAGAAGGAAACAATCTCTGAAACTCCCAGCAATGCTGAGGAGATCATCAAAGAGTATGATCACAACTTTCAAAAGTTTTTAGCTAAAAACATAGACAGAAGCAAAATGGATTCAATGATCTATGGAGTTAGCAGAAATGGCAGAAAAGGGATAGGATATCAAGGTAAGGTACCTACACCAAAAAATGCCATGGACTTAGTTATAAAACGCACACCACTTAATTCACATTTTATATATGGGCACACACATGACATAAAATACACAAGTAGTGATTATTCTGTCAAACCAAAATTCAATCAGAATTTTGGTAAAACTAACAAATCAGGACCCAAGAAAATATGGGTACCTAAGGATAAAATCATACATGTGGCATATATCTTTAGCAGCAAGGCTAAGACACCAATCATGGTACCTGAACTCTGGCTGCTCACGACACATGACGGGAAGAAGGCATATGTTCCAAAGCCTGGAACTTAAGCCTGGAGGCCACGTGGGCTTTAGAGGCAATCAGAGAGGAAAGATCATTGGCTCTGGAACAATAGGTAATGGAAATCTTCCCTCTATAAGTAATTTTTTATTAGTTGATGTATTAATGCATAACCTGTTATCCATAAGTCAATTAAGTGATAATGGTTATGATATAATCTTCAATTAAAATTAATGCAAAGCTGTTAGTCAGAAAGATGGGACTATCCTATTTAATGGAAAGAGGAAAAACAACATTTATAAAATAAAACTTTCTGAACTAAAGAGTCAGAATGTAAAATGTCTACTGTCTGTTAACAACGAGCAATGGATCTGGCACAAAAGATTGGAACATGTTAGTATGAGAATAATATCTCAGATCAACAAACTCAATCTGGTCAGAGGACTTCCTAACTTGAAGTTCAATTCAGATGCTCTGTCTGAAGTATGTCAGAAAGGCAAATTTTCAAAACCAGCTTTCAAATCCAAAAATGTTGTTTCCACCTCTAAGCCATTAGAACTTCTGCACATTGACTCATTTGGACAAATAAAAACTGCTTCAGTCAGTGGCAAGAAGTATGGGTTAGTAATCGTAGATGACTATAGCAGATGGACATGGGTAAAGTTCTTAAGACACAAGGACGAGTCACACTCTGTGTTTGTTACCTTCTGCAACCAAGTTCAGAATGAAAAGGATCTTATAATTGTCAAAGTCAGAAGTGATCATGGTGGAGAGTTTGAAAATAAATATTTTGAATTATTCTTTAATGAAAAAGGCATTCTGCATGATTTCTCTTGTCCTAGAACTCCCCAGCAAAATGGAGTTGTAGAACGAAAGAACATAATATTGCAAGAAATGGCCAGAACCATGATCAACGAGACTAACGTTGCTAAGATCTTCTGGGCAGAGGCAATAAACACAGTGTGTTACATCCAGAATAGAATCTCCATAAGACCCATTCTGGAAAAGACTCCATATGAATTATGGAAGAACAGAAAGCCCAACATTTCTTATTTTCACCCATTTGGATGCACATGTTTTATTCTGAATACAAAAAATTATTTGAACAAGTTTGACTCTAAAGCACAAAAGTGTATTATGTTAGGATACTATGAACGCTCGAGAGGGTACAGAGTATACAATACAGAAACACAGATTGTTGAAGAGTCAATCAGTGTTAGGTTTGATGATAAGCTTCACTCTCAAAAGTCAAAGCAGAATGAACTCCTTGCAGGTATGGAAGTTGAACTCACAGGTACTGAAGAAAACTCATTAGAGGTTCTCAACAGAGACACTCCCTCAGCAACAGAAAGAGTCACTGCAAGAAATCCAGCACCTTATATTGATCAACTCCAGAAAAGACTATCCAGAAGCAGCATTGATCATCCAGAAGATACAATGTTGGGAAAGAAGGAAGATCCAATCAGAACAAGATAAACATTAAGAAACTCTGAAGAATCCCTCATGGGACTGGTTTCTCTGATTGAACCAATAACAATTGATGAAGCACTTCTGAGCAATGACTAGATTCTGGCAATGCAAGAGGAACTAAATCAATTCACCAGAAATGACGTATGGGATTTGGTTCCCAAACCAAAAGGATTCAACGTCATTGGTACAAAATGGGTGTTCAGAAACAAAGGGAACGAGCAAGGAGAAGTCATCAGAAATAAAGCACGACTGGTGGAACAAGGTTATAGTCAGCAAGAGGGGATAGACTATATAGAAACCTTTGCTTCAATCGCCAGGTTAGAATCTATCAGACTCTTAATATCATTTTTTGTTAATAAAGGCATCACTTTGTATCAGATGGATGTCAAAGGTGCATTCTTAAATGGATATATAGATGAAGAGGTATATGTGCACCAATCCCATGGTTTTGAGAGTTCCAAAAATCCAGAATATGTTTTCAAACTAAATAAGTCACTCTATGGTATGAAACAAGCTCCCAGAGCTTGGTATGAAAGACTAAGTAACTTCCTGTTAGAAAAGGAATTCACCAGAGGGAAAGTGGACACAACCTTGTTCTGTAAGACAGTTAAGAATGACATGTTAGTTTGTCAGATTTATGTTGATGACATCATATTTGGATCTACTAAACCCTCTGTGGGAAGAGAGTTTGCTAAATGTGTGCAGGAAGTATTTGAGATGAGCCTAATGGGGGAACTCAAATTCTTTCTGGGCATTCAGATAAATCAAACTCCAGAAGGAACTTACATTCATCAGAGCAAATATGTCAGAGAACTTCTGAAGAAATTTGATCTCTCCGAATGTAAGCCCTCAAAGATTCCAATGCATCCCACGTGCATTCTGGAAAAGGAAGAGGTAAGTAAAAAGGTAGAACAGAAGGTCTACAGAGGTATGATTGGTTCTCTTCTCTATCTGACAGCTTCAAGGCCTGACATTCTATTCAGTGTTTGAATTTGTGCTAGATTCCAATCAGATCCTAGAGAATCTCACTTAACAGCAGTTAAGCGAATTTTCAAGTATCTGAAAGGTACTGCTAATCTGGGTTTGTTTTATAGAAAATCAAATGATTACAGCTTAGTAGGATATTGTGATGCTGACTTTGCTGGAGACAGAGTAGAGCGTAAAAGCACTTCTGGAAGCTACCAATTTCTGGGAGAAAATCTGATCTCATGGTCCAGCAAAATACAATCCATAATAGCACTATCAACAGCAGAAGTTGAATACATAGCTGCTGCTAGATGTAGTACGCAAATGCTCTGGATGAAGAGTCAACTTGAAGACTTCAATATATTTGAGAGTAACATTCATATCCTCTGTGACAATACTTCTGCTATTTGTCTCAGTAAAAATACTATTTTACATTCTAGGGCTAAGCATATAGAAATAAAACATCATTTTATTAGGGACTATATTCAGAAAGGGATTCTTAACTTAAAATTCATTGACACAGACCATCAATGGGCTGATGTCTTTACAAAACCTCTTTCTGAAGATAGGTTTAACTTCATTCTGAAACATCTCAGCATGAAGCTTTGCCCATAATAAATTGTTTTATTTACATGTCTTAACCTTCAGAACTTAGTTATTTTCTGTGAACTACTGATCAACCTGCCTTCAGAGTTTTAAAAGTACAGATTGCATCAGAATCTATCCATGAAGATCTGAACGTTTCATTTCAAGGATAGAAGTGTGTTGTTCACGTAAGCAAACAGTTGTCATCCATTCATCAGCTTCCTTCTGAGGCTGAACATGCGTTCACTTTTCTGAAAGGTCAAAAGCATTGATTGGGTGCATTGAGACACACATCATGAGTAACCGTTCCAATATCTTTCTGAATCCCCTAAAATCAGCTATCATTAATGCTTATAATCATGATTAATTGTTTCTCTCTCTTACTGTTTATGCTTTCAAGAAAATCTATTTAAACTCAAGGTTCACTCTTTACATTCTTTCACTTTTACTCTCTCAATACCTTCTATTGTGTAAACATGGCTTCTTCAAGCGTCCAAAACATCAGTACTCAGGAAACTGCTTCTCTGGAACAGTACAAAGAACCATACAGAACGCTACTCACTCCCATTGACAATCTGGAAGTTCTTTCAGAACTGATTATTGACTTTGAAAGCCTTCAAGAAAACAACTTCAATCTGTATGAAGACGTCAATGCTCAAGGTTGGAATAGATATTTTGACCATCTTCTAGGGCCAACGTTTCCAATTCATGTCAAAGAATTATGGATACATGCTTCCTCCTCAAACCATCAAGTTACCTCGTATGTCATGGGGAAAAAGATTGTCATTACAGAAGACCTAATTTCAAGGCTTATTTGCTACAATGGTGGATGTGTCAGATGTATTGACATGGCTGAAAGATGTTCTGATGTAGCTTCTATTGCAAGGGAAATATTTACTTTGGGCCTACCCTCCAGCAAGATTAGGGATCTGAAGGATCATCACAGAATTTGGGCTAAAATAATTTTGGGATGCATCAACCACAGGAAGCCAACTAGCTCTCCTGACTACATAAACATTGATCAGCAGTTTCTGATCTACTTTATCTCCAAGAAGACTAAGGTAAACCTCCCTCACTTGCTATTTAATCATCTGAGAAACAGTGTAAAGGAAACAAGAGAAGATGAGCGTACCAAAAGGGACTGGATACCCCTGGGAAGACTCATATCAAATATTCTGACAGAGAATATACTGATAGAGCATTTGACTGAAGCATAGGAAATCATCTCACTAGAAGCAACGGCTGGGAAGCCTCTGAACGCAAAAAATCTGAAAAAGATGAAAATCATTGAGAGCATCAAGAAGGAACCCAATGTTACTTCTTTTGCAACCATCACTTCCAGAAGAATTCCTCTGGATGATTTTCCTATTTTCTATAAGATTGACTTCAAGCCTGAGATAATTGTCAGATATATGGATGCATGCAAGGCAGATGGCACTGCACCAGAAATAAACATCTAGGACTTGCATCAAGCTGCTCCAGAAGTTATTCTGAAGAAGACCAAGAAAAGGAAAGCAGCAGCAGAAGGACCATCTCAGAAGACTCCAAAAGCTACAAGAAAGAAAGGTAATCCTTCCTCTGTTACTGTTTTAGAATCAATAACTATATCAACATCTGAAACCTTAACTACCCAATCAGAACATCAAACTCCAAAAACTTTTGATGACTTTGACATAGGGTTTGATCCATCTGAAACTCTAATTCTAAGAGAAACTCACTCCCTTCCTATCAATCCAAATCCTGAACAAACTCAACCAGAACTTGCCAAAGTTCTGTCTGATATTGACCCTTTTGACCAAGACATTTCAGCTCCCACACCACAAAATCCAAATCCTCAAATCCCTGATAATCCAAACTCCGAAACTACAACAGATGTTCCACAACAAGATATTCCACTACCTCTCTCTCCACAACAAGATATTCCTCATCCACCATCACCTTAACCTGAACAACCAGAAGCTCAAACTTCTGAGAATCAACCATCTGAGACCCATGAACCAGAACCTCACAATGTTTCATCCAACCAATCTGAAGAACCTACTTCAGATTCGGATACTATACCAATCCCAGGAATCACTGAACCACTTTCCATTCGCATGCCTCTCACCATCCTGGACATTCCACAAATTCCTTCTTCTCTAGAATCCACACCACCAAATTCCCCTACCAGTCTAATCATCATACCAGACTCTCCCACTCCTTCACCCAAGAGTAATCCAGCTGACAATGTAAGACTTGTCATTGATCCAATTGCATTGGAAAGACTAGCTTCTATATCTGACAAAACTGCCATTCCCAAACCAAAACCAACTGAAACCACACCAGATGTTGGTACTAGTTTATTGATGTTTGAAACAGGAATACATGAATGGATAACCTTCTTGAAGCATTCTAGTCTAGAGACGATTAATCCTGCTGCTTCTGATTATCTATGGACAAGTTTCAGAAACTGGCTAAGTTCTGAAACACTAAAGCTAAAAGAACAGAGCTATGAACAGGTTCAACGAAATTTCAGTGATATGCTAAAGATTTTTGAAGACCAAGTTTTGAGCCATCTGCTCAAGGAGGAGATTCTCCCTCTGGATAATGATCCCTGGTCAGAACATCGCCCCTCATATGAAGTTCAACTAGAATCAGAAAGTCTCTCCCTGACTGCTGCTCCAAAAGAGATGATCTCAACAGAGGAATTGGTTCAATGTGATCAAGCTGCAGAATGCTCTAAGAAGCGTCCAGATACTGAAGAATCTCCAGCTCCTTCCTATGTCACGCAAGCTCTGGAAGAACTGAAGAGAGCAAATGTTGTTATCCAGGAAAGGTTGGATAAGCAGGAGGACACAAACAAAGAAATCAAGAGCATCTTGGGCAAACAAGAAGAATCTAACTCCCAGATCAAGGGCTTACTGGAAGCTTTGTTCACACGCCTTCCTCCTCCCTCTTAGATTCTTTTCTGTTTTAAATCTGTTTACATGTAACGTTTATTTTACATCGCTTCTGTTCTGAACTACTTTTCATTACTTCTTGATTTTTAATATAAATCAACTTTTTAGCTCTGATTATATTGCCTTTTTGATAACTGACAAAAAGGGGGAGAAAGTAAGATATTTTTAATAACGGTTTACTGAGACAGAAGTTTCAAACATTCTGGACTACTTAACCTCTATCTTCTGAAAAGCTTGAACAGGTACAAACTCTTATGAAAGATGCAGTTAAAACTCTGATGCTCAAAGACTCAAGGAACTTAAGGGAAGTAATCAACTCAAGGGGAGTTTTTCTTCTTAATTCTAAACTTCTTATTTTTTTTAATTGAAAAATCTGGTTTTTGTCATCATAAAAAAGGGGGAGATTGTTAGAACATAGTTTGATTCTACAACCCTTGGTTAGAGTTTTGATGATAACAAATACAAAGAATAAATCAATACAAAGAACAAATATGCACCTTAAAAATATGTTTTATGCATGCAGAGGTTCTGATCAAATCAGCATCAGAAGATAAGCCATAAGTGCTACACACTGAAGCAATCAGAACATACGCTGAAGATTGATGACCAGAACCTGCGCTTAATCAAAGTAAACTCTGACTCTGAACAATAATATATCAAACCAAGTCATCAATATTCTGAAGCGTCATCATCAGTAAGGAGAAAAGATTCTGAAGCGTTACTGAACATTCAAGATAGCATCAATTCCAACGGCTTCCTTCAGACAGGATCTTCTCCAAAAGGAAAGTGTGTTAATGACATTAAACATGCTTTATGATCAACGTCATTACACTGCCTATATAAACAAGCCATCTTTCAAAATGAAGCACGCACGTATATACAACAATTTTGCTAGATCACCACTCACGCATATTCAGCTGCAAGCAATTTCATTCTTTATTCTAAGCTATAAACCTGTGTAATTTATCATAGTTGTGATAAACCGTGTTTGTTAGAAAAACAACAACACATATTGTATAATCATATTGAAAAAGAGATCCTTGAGATTAACCGGATTGTGGTTGTACTCAAGAAGACTTTAACAGTTGTTAAAGTAGCCTTTGTAATCTTGTTGAGATTAGTGGATTAAGACCTCGTTGGAGAGAGGCGAAATCACCTCGACGGGTGGACTGGACTAGTTTGAGATCAAATGAACCAGGATAAAAATACAGTGTCATTAAGATTTTTAGATCCAAGTTTTCAATTCAACCCCCCTTCTTGTGTTTTTCACATCTTCAAGTACCCTCTTGAATTTTTAGTTGGCTCAACCTTTCCTAAAAGAAGTAAACAGGTTCTAGGAGCCTCAATATCACTGATCTTTCTTCTTGGGAATTTTTTCAGCACAAGCATCAGAACTGCGTTCGAAATATCCTGATAGTCAGATCTCAATGAGTGTCATATCGAGTATTAACCAACTTCGGTATGCACCAAAGTCAGCTATCTCGCTACTTTCTAATGTCTAAGTTGTTCAACTTAGGTTTTACGGTCTATTAGTATTTTATGACACCACACAACGGCCCCGTATTCTCCTTAATTTAACTCAAGGGACACCAGTACCAACAAATATGTCACACTAACGTAGCCATTACTTCAACCATATCGGTCTATGCCATACAATTTTCACGGTCTATTTCTACATAACTAAAATGCCCCAGATCTGGGTATAGGATCTATACAAGAAATAAACCCAAGCATATCCCGAAATGTAAAATCAAACAAGGCAAATAAGTAAAGCAATAAAGGTGATCTAGCTCTAAGGTAACCCCACTTTTAGTACATCATTCCCCTGCAGATTCGCCAATTCTGTAATACAGTGGGAGAACTGACTTTTGGGTTTTGCATTTTATTGCAAATGTTGCGGATAGAAAGAGTCACCACCGACTTTTCTTTTATCCAATAAATGAAAGGGTGAAAAGAACAAGAAAGACCTTTTTGAGAATTTTCTTGAGTTCGGGGGGTAGGTTATGAAAATGGAAGGTGTTAGCACCCTTTTCATCCGTAGTTATCTACGGGCTCTTAATTGCTAACTCACATTAAAAATTCTTTATGTTTGTGTATGTTTGAAAATATTTTGAAAATGCCTAAGTACGACAACTTTGTAATGATTCTCGTATCATTAAGAATGTATACAAAAAAAATTTTTGAAAATATTTTTTGAAAGGGAGTGTTTGGAAAGATGTTTTAAAAATGTCAATGTAATGCAATTTTGTAATGATTCTCGTATCATTGAGAATGTATACAAAATGTTTGTTTTGAAAAGTGTCTTGAAAATAGTTGATTTGAAAGTGTGAAGTGTGGAATTTATTTGAATATGTGAACAAGCGATTATGGGCGATCTACCTGCTCAAAAAGTTTTTGTTCTTTTCCCCCTCCTTTAGATAGTGTTATCCTACCATTAGTTAGTAGGAAGCCCTATCATTGGATGTGAGGGACAAGCATGGGTCATCGTACAATTATAGAAGGCAAATTGTAAGACACTTTAGCAATTGTCGTAAGGGACTAAGATCGTTTATCAAAGGAAACATCAATGGGTCATCGAAGGACTATGATCTTTTAATCGAGAGTCTTTGCTAAAACATCCCACGTTTGAGGGACATGATTGTTTTTTATCCGAGGCGACAAGTGAGGTTACCCTAGTGGTATAAGTGTGCAAAGTGTGTTTGATTCAATTATTTTATCTTGAATTTGGGTTTTTCTATGATTGATTTCAATCTTTCCATACAAACCCTAATTACTAACAGAAATAAGGAAAGTGATAAATTGCAGAAATTAAATGTCCTATGCTATTACAACGCTTCGGGAATAGGGGGTACAAATTTGTGAATGAGGAGGAAAGCAATAGATCCTAATTATCAATTACAGACCAAATACTTGCATCCTATACAATTGATCTATGGATATAAATAAGAAATAAGAAAAAGGAGAAATTGGAATGTTTTTGTATTTTTTATGAAAAAAATGGTTGGAGTTAGTATGTTTGAAACAAGTATATGCATCAGAATCAATCATGAAGCATATCTTTTGATTTTGTATTTGTTTTATGTTTTAATATGAATTTGGTTGAGAAAAGTCTTAAAAAAGGCTTAAGCTATCATAAAAAAATTTATTCAAGTGTCAAGATATCTCATGTGAATCAAGACTTATCATTGTAAAACCAAGCATTGGAGCAAAGTTGAAAATTTTAATCAAAAAGATAAGAAGAAAGTCTTTAATAAACCTAAAAAGTGCCTATTTTGTTTTAATTGAAAAATAATGAAATAAAAATATTTTTTGTGATATTTTTTGTTATATTTTTCAAGACACCTAATAATCAACATGAACCCTAAAAATGATTTAATGATACTTGGACTATTTGGTTACTATCCTTAGCATTATGGAGTATTGGAATTCTTCGACTTAGGATTAGAAACCTTGGCCTATGTTGGAGACCTTATTACCTTAATTGATATTTTCTCTAGAGTTCTTAAGGTTTACCTCATGACATTGAGTTGTTTGCTTGTCTTGTGTGCAGGTTATCATGATTACACTCTTTGTTTATAATCTGAAATTCACCTGTATACAACTGTTACTCTGCCCAATTTTTGTGAAGACTTAATACACTTGAAGTTTAGTTCTCTCAAGAGGTCTAGTATCTTTGCTTGCTTGATTCCAATGCAAGGAATGGGAATACTATCTTGGCTCATAATGTCAAGTATTGGCTTCTTGTTGGTTAGATGGTTCTTATCCTTAGCTTTTTACCTTATGCTTTAGGATAGACTCTTCTTCTCCTCCCATCTTCTTTAATTTCAAAAATATTCTTCCTCCTTTTGAAAACTCTTCTTATTTTTAAATTTGAACTACTTTCATAATAAACTTGGACTTAGGTCCATGCATTTTCAAAACCTTTTTATAAACAAACTTCAATTAACTTAATAATACTTTGACATTTTTTTATGAGAAGACTAAAAGTCAATCAATCTCATTTCAAACTATTTTGCCACTTTGGCTTTTTATTTTAAAACCTTTCTCAAAAGATTTGACTCTTGTCAATCCTTGTAGTGATGCAAACAACTATACTTCTACAATATGCAATGAAGTGAGATATTTTACACTTGAGTGTTGAGTGAGGCATTGTTGATTTTAAAATCCAAGCCATATCCTCCACTTTGAGATGATGCAAATTCTCCTTTCTCATGATTGTGGGTAGTAAGTATGTTTTCCACACGGACAATGACGATGATGTCTTGTCTCATAAAATTAACCAACACATTTATGTTTTTAAATTTTTTAAAAGGTGAACTACGTGTACCCTAATCCCCTATTGCACAAAAGGTGGTACGTAGGCACTAAAGGTTCGCATCCTGGCGGGTGAAAAAATCATAAAAAATATACTTCTTTTCTCACCTCCTCCACCATCTATTTTTCGTACAACATTTTATAGCCAAAATATACAGATTTTTAAAAAAAAGGTTCCTGTAGAGTACCGTAGATGTTTAGGGTGCTAGTACCGTCCCTTTGCATAACCAACCCCCTTACCTTGAATCTTTCCCCCTCTTTGGGGTTATTCGCTCTTTTCCCATTCCTTTGGAAACAATAAAGCGTTGTGGCGATTTTTATTTTGATTTGCGCAAGTCAAGTCAATCCAATGGATTAGTCATAAACATTTCTACCGCTACAGAAGGCAACATCAAAGGGTCATCGAGGGACAATGGTCTTTTAATCGAGGGTCTTTGCTAAAACATCCCACGTTCGAGGGACATGATTGTTTTTTATCTGAGGGAACAAGTGAGGTTACCCTAGATGTATAAGTGTGCAAAGTGTATTTGATTCAATTACTTTATCTTGAATTAGGTTTTCTCTATGATTGAATTTAATCTTTCCATACAAACTCTAATTACTAACAGAAATAAGGAAAGCGATAAATTGCAGAAATTAAATGTCCTACGCTATTACAACACTTCGAGAATGGGAGGTACAAATTTGTGAATGGGGAGGAAAGCCATAAATCCTAGTTATCTATTACAGAAAAAATAGTTGCATCCTATACAATTGATCTAGGAATATAAATAAGAAATGAGGAAAAGGATAAATTGGAATGTTTTTGTATTTTTTATGAAAAAAATGGTTGGAGTTGGTATGTTTGAAACAAGTATATACATCACAATCAAGATGAGAATCGTGGAGCATATCTTTTGATTTTGTATTTGTTTCATGTTTTAATATGAATTTGGTTGAGAAAAGTCTTAAAAAAGACTTAATCGATTATAAAAAACTTTACTCAAGTGTCAAGATATCTCATGTGAATCAAGACTTATCATTATAAAATAAAGATTTGGAGCAAAGTTGAAAATTTAATCAAAAAGATAAGAAGAAAGTCTTTAAAAAACCTAAAAAATAACCAATTTTGATTTAATTTAAAACTTATGAAATACAAATATTTTTTGTGATATTTTTTTATATTCATAAAATAGAGGTGACAAACTAAGAGTGTGCAAAAAATCAGCTTAAAAGAGTTAAGTTTGAGTGCAAAACGAATTAGTTGAAAATGATGAAAAGAAGTGAAAAAAATGAAGAAAAATGGAAAAGGGTACCAATGGGGCTCGAACCCAGGTCCCCAAAGGTTACAGGCGTGCATGGTTTACCACTGGGGTGGCTGTTTCATCCAATTATGAGACACCCCCCAGTAAATATATTGAAAACAAGTTCAAAGGATCACAAAAACAGAAAAAACAACACGAGAAAAGGCAAAAGGGGGTTCATTATGGTTCGAACCCGCACCCTTAAGGTGAAAGTGACATGAAACACATGTTGCTTTCCACTTGAGTGACTGTTACATCCATTTATAAAACAGTTTCAACTAAATATAAAATAAACCAAGTCATAAACATTTGAAAATTCCAGCAAACTTCTTCTTCCCTGTTGCACGCTAATAGTAACAATAACTATAACATATAATTTAAAAAAGTTATAACTTCCTATTTTCTCAACCATTTTTAAAGATATAAAAATTAAACTTGCTTAGAATTTCACAAGAAATCTAATGGTATAATTTTCTGAAGCTATAACTCAAATATTTTCATGAATTTTCTATTGGCACCAAACAAAAACCTAAATGTTCAGAAAATTCAGTTTCAAAATTCTCATCCCACAGTCAATTAAAATGAAATTTAAGGATATGGTTAGCTTTATATACATGATATCTACATTTTATTTTTTAAAAGTAAGTGCAAATGATGCTTGTATCAAGATTTCAGAGTTGGAAAAACTTACCTCTTGATGCAAAAATTCAATGTCCTCTACACGACTTCTAGAAGCAATATGATGATTGCTTTAGCTTCCTGGGACCTTAGTGAGTATGTTGCAACTCTTACTTTTCCTTGAGAGTGCCTGGATCGGTCTACTCAAGTAAAGTTGCAAAGTTGGATTTTGAAAATGGTGGATGTTGATAATGGAGTTACAGTGGCAAAACAGGTGTTTGGATCACTTATACGTGATGTATATGAAGTGTTTGAATGATTTGTTTGGAAAAAAGTTGCAAAGTTTGAGAGTTTCAAAGAAATGGATTTTGAAAACTCAAGAAATGAGTTTTACGGCCAATTTAGGTTTGAGAGTGTATGAGAGGTTTAGAAGGCTTGTCAATTCGTCCTATGGCTTGCAAATGAGCTTTATATTTATAGAGAAAAGGTTGAGGGCAAGGGCTGATCAGTTTATCAAGGTCACAAGTTATGGTTTCGTTGGATTGTAAGTGAAGCAAACTTGAAGAACATGGTTCCGATGCCTTGCACTTTGTCTCATAGAGTGGTTAAGAACTTTAAACATGTTGCTTCTGACTTTGTATATTGAGTGTGTGCAGAAGAAGCAAATTAGAAGCTCAAGGATTGGGCCTTTGCAAAAGGCTTACTTTACAAGAATGTAAATGGTACCTTTCTCCCTTAAATGGCAAGATGCATTGGACAATGCTTCAATCAAGTGGACCATAGATCAAAATTTTGTGTAAATATTTAATTATGGTGAGATTTTCAAGTTAGGAACTTGTAAAGCAAGATTTATGTAGCATGGCTTGGAGATTTGATCTCATGTTCATCACAAAATGCCTTGTATTTCAAGAATGGATGCCCAACTTCATCTCTTCTAATCTCCTAATTCAAGCATGATAAAAATGTGTTCTTGGACAATTTAGAAATCTTGAAAAATTGTCTACAACATTCATGTTGACAATTTTTGCTAAATCAACAAGGAAGTTGGTGAAAGTTGGCCAAGAAGTTGTGATGAAAAATTGACCAAACTTGTTGAAAATTTTACTATGTGTTAGATAAATATGTCATGACTTCATGGGCATATATCTCCTAATCCAAGAATTTTTTGGACATCAACCATCAAGGAAAAAGTTGTAGAATTCATCAAGCTTTACAACTTTCATGTTGAAAGTTTCCTTTGAATCATCTTGCATCTTAGTGAAAAATAGTCATGAAGTAGTGAATTTATTAAGAACAAAGCATTAATACTTAGAAAATATTCCAAGTATTAGAAAATTTCTATCTTTGACTTTTGTTGACTTTGTTGATTCTTGATAATCAATCTTGATAAATTTTAATGTTTGGATGATTCTTGATATTTGAAGTTCAAAGTTGACCAAAAATCAAAGTTTGACTTTTATGTGACAATTGACTTTTCATCAGTTGATCTCAATTCTTCAACTATCAATCACTTGCACCTTGGAAATGTTTTGAGCCATGTAATTAAGTCAGGATGTTAATTAGAGCCCTTGAGATCATTCCTTGAGCCATTAAGTCATGCACTAGGTCAAAAGTCAATGATCAGTCATTCTCAGTCAAAACCCTAATTTTGACAGTTTTGCCCCTTTGGTGATCCGAGGGCTTTTCTTGAGGAATCATGATCAACCCTTTATAAAATCATGAATATGACTTCAAAATGTTGATGTTGACCAAAAATCTTGAAGTTTGACTGTATGTTGACCACAATTGACTTTTTACCCAATACAGTTGATTTTCAGTCATCTGAGCAATTGATTGAGCAAATTTGTGATGCAAGGCTTGAAACTTGGTATGAGCATTCTTGGGGACCTATCATGAACCAATAAAGTAATTTGAGACCTTTGAAAACCAATCTTCCTTGTGAAGCACCAAACCCTAATTATGGACTCATTGCTTAGGAGGAGAATTTGTCTGACCAATTCTTGAGCAACCTTAAGCATTTGAGAACCCTAGAAGAATGTCTTGAAGAAAATGGGAGGACAAATTTTAGGATACAAACCATTATATTTGAATTTCCTCCTCCTTGGGTTGGTCCCAATTGATTTAAGTTTTTTGTTTTAATTTTTTTGGGTTGTTCCTAGTGGATCAGATGCCTCTGGATTTTTCAATTTTTAATTTATTTACTATTTTTGTTTTAAATTAATTTAAACTTTAAAAAACCATTTCTCCTTCATTTTAATTCCAAAAATATTGAAAAAAATTCACAAAAATCATTTTGATTATTTTTTACTTTGTTTAATTTTTTCATAATTTTATTTTAATACTTCCTATTTTTTATGATTTTTCATTTGTTTGCTTGATTTTAATTAGTTTAAAAATAGTTTTATGTTTCAAAAAATTATGAATTTTTTTAAAAAAAATATTATGGATCATCTCTGATTTTTCTATTGTCTTGGTTCATTTTTATTTGATGTTTTGGTTAGACTTTTGTATTTTACCTTTCTTTTCCATCTAAAATTCAATTAAAAATTCATTTCCATGCATTTATAAATTGTTTAATTGCATTTAAATTCTTGTTTGACTTTGTTGACTGGCTGGTCTTGGTTCGTGGTTTCTTTGATCACAAGTTTCATCAATACCAATAGATCTTGGGTGTTGATTTGGTTTATGACCTAAGTTCACCAAAATGGATGATTGATTTTGATGATAACTTGATCACGATCTTGATCCAATTTGGAGTTTTATTTTGTCTTGTTCATTTCATCTCATCATCATCATCTCTTTCTTCGTTTAATTTTGATCAATTTGGAAAGTATTTGAGATCTTAAGTTCATCTAAGCTTGTTGGATATTTGATGAACTTTCATCATTTCCAATCTACCTCTAAATATTTGATCATTCAAGGTACTTGGGATTGATGATAAGTTTTTCATAATTCTATACCCCAATTTTCCCCCTAAGATCTCCTATTATTTCAATGTCAACCAAATCACATCAAGATCACACACTAGGGTTTGGTTCTTCTTCCTATCTTTAGGTTTGCTTATGTGGGATCACCAAACACCCTGATTTGTTTATCTGGTGTTTATTAACTTTAAACTAACAAATACAATATATATATATATATATATATATATATATATATATATATATATATATATATATATATATATATATATATATATATATATATATATATATATATATATATATATATTCTCTATGGATGTTGGCATTATAGGTGACGGCATAACATATTTTATCAGGTTGATTCATAGGTTCATGAGTTTATTTCCATGCCTTCTTCAACAAATCTTCACTGAGATTTAAGCTTCATATTTGTGTGTGTTCCAAGATAACATTATTTCAAATCCTACTATTTCTCACCATGCTCTACTTTGCTAAGGAAAATAAAGAGATACAAGATTGATTCAATAAGTTTGACCTAATTTGACAAGTTCTTGATTCCTTAATTATAAGTGTATAACTTTCTCAATTTTCAACATTTGGAAGTGATTATTTTTTCTATGCATTCTTATTATCACCCACAACAACTTCTCTTCACATAGCAAAAGTAATTGTGCAGGAAAGATTGTCAAAATTTGAAAGGGGACCCAAGTCATTTTGATGCTTTAAGAGCTAGGGTTTTGAACTTCTAAGGGCTATATCTTGTTCATCTTTTGAGATTTTTGAGCGATTCCAAAGACATGTTTCTCTTTAAAGGTTTATTAATAAATAACTTCAAGAGTTTCAAGCAAATTTTATATGGAATTTTACCAATGATTAAGAAAGATTACAAGTCCTCTAGATAGACCATCAAATTCTTTTATATGACTTCAAGGGTTCATAACTTGGTCAATTTTTATCATCTTGAGCTAATTCTTTTTTCACAATGATATTAAATATGTTAAATTTAACTCTATTTTTGGTTCTAAACTTATAAATAATTGCAAGATTCTTTTTGTGTTCCAAAGATTATAGGCCACCTCATGGATTTTCATCAATTTTACAAGATCATAACTTGTTCAATATTTAGAATTTTTGAGTGATATAAGTTTCACAATACTTTTTAGAGAGTCTACTTCAATTTATGATCAATGATCAAAGCTCAATTTTTAAGGAAGACCTTATTTGGAATAAAAACATTATAGGTCATTTTTGAAGAAAAAACTTAAAATTTTTCTAAGTATAAAAGTCAGTGCATTTTTCTTGATTTTGACCAAGCATAACTTTCAGCTCAAGAATCCAAATGAATTCTTTCTTGGCAGATTATAAAGAGTGTTACATTATCTTTCCAATGCTTCAAGAATCACCCCATAAAGCTCCATAAGTAGTGAGCTATATATTATTGAAGTTGGCTCCATGAAATCTGTTTTTGTTTCAAGTCAGAAATTTTTACCACGGGTAAACTTGGATTACAGGTCAAATTACTCAAGATTTAGTAGCTAAACACATTTAACTAAATGTACAGAGGCATTTTGACAAGAATCTCACTTGGTATGAGGTCGTTTTGGGGCATTTCAAGTCACACATTTGGCATGATCACAACTGGCTTGGTTTACAGGATTTGTTCACAATTTCCATCGCTTCTCATTATCATTCACTTCTCTATAAATAAAGGGTGCTATCTCTCTCATTTTCTCAAGCTTGGACAGCCAAAATCATCCTGCCAAACTCTCTCCATAACTCACTTTTCTAAGTTTTCGAATTAATCTTTTCTCCATTTTTCAATCCAATTTCGTAGTTGATTCTTCATCCATGCACTTCACTGAAGCTAACAGAAGAAGAACCAAGCCTTGAGGAGTCCTAAATCATGCTAGCCAAGTCCAATTACAGAGAAAATTCATTTGACTTCCTTCAGGTAGTTTAAGGAACCAAATCATCTAATCAAATTACTGGAATGGTATATGATGTTCACTGATGCTTGCTATCAACTCAATTTTGGTGAATCAATGCATTTAATGCTTCTGTTTTTCATTTCAAAAATTTTAAAACTCTTTGATTTTTTTCAAATCAACTACGTTGTGATTTATATAAATTTTTCGCGAGCATATGTTTGTGATCGTCTCAAGTAGACGCATCTGATGGCACCACTGTGAACGCGTAGATTTTCAAATTGAAGGATTTGTGTTTTTCCCTATTTGCAGGAGGTTGGAGGTTGAGGACGACCTATGTGTCGTTCTTCAACCAATGATACTCAGCCATTTGTTTTATTTTGATTGGTTGGACTTTTTTGTGTTACATGCGCGTATTGACTTGGATTCATGATACTCCCTCACCTGAGATCCATTTGATCTGGAAGCGTGTATAAGTGAGTTAGATCCAACGCGTGTGGTTTTTTCTGATTTATTTTATTTTACAAAAACTATTTTTTAAATCCCTTTTATCTTTAAAAAATCATAACTCTCTTATTTTTTATCCAAAAATTATGAAAAAATATACAAAAATACTTTGAATTATTTCTGATTTTATGAATATATTTTCATATTTTTATTTTGATGATTGATATTTTTCATAATTTTTGTATTGTTTTCCTTATTTTAAATATTTTGAAAATACTTGTCTTTTTAAATTCTGAAAAAAATATGGAAGGATCCAATGACCTTTTGACAAATATTGATGACCTTATTTTATTTTTATTTCTGATTTTACTATTTTTTACAAATTTTGGTTTATTTTTCTTATTTCTTTAAATTTTAAAAATAGTTTCTAACTTCAAAAAACTCTGAAAATTTTTGTCAACTATTATTGACTCATGTTTGACCTCTGACTATTTCTTTGGATTTTTATTTGGTGTTTCAATATACTTTGTGTATTTTACCAATTATTTTCCTTTTATTGACCATTTAAATTTTGTTTTATTAAATATTATTTTATTATTTTTGGTTGGTCCTGACTTGGATTTCATTTGGTGAAAAATTCCTCAACTTCATTGGATCTTGGGTGTTGATAGGTTGAAAAACCAAATCCTCCAAAATGGATGAATGATGTTGATGATATTTGAAACCCTAATTTCAACTAATAAATCCCATCCCTCTTCATCTTATCCATTTCTTACTTGTGTTACATGTTGTTGGAGAATTATACACATATTATTTCTCTAAACATATGGTACATAGATTGCTATTGAGCAGCATCAAAATAGGTGCGACTTCTACATAAGTCCACTTACGATTGCTTAACATAACACTAAATTTTGTGCCGATTCGAGAAATGATCATTCATGGTCCAAACCCATGTTTGCAAGCCCAAGTATATTTAATTTGAAACCTTTGATCCAATAACCTTGAATTTCAATGTTAGGAGGTTTTAGTCTTATCAATCCTCTAATGAATCAGCATAAACTTTGGTCTAAGTGATTCATTTAAACATCGTTGATCATATGTTGTCGCCTCGAGAATTTGAAATGAATGATATACTTGAAAAAAAACAAATGAAACTTGTTATTAATAAGCTTTGATTTTATCAATCTTCTAATGAGTTTTAAAATGCAAGTTTCAAGATGGTCATTCAACTAACCTACAATTTCTAACTCACTAACAATTGACTTTTACTTTATGCTTTTACTTTATTCCTTTACTTTCATGTACCATTTATTTTCGCATTTACATTTCATGTCATTTTTTATCTTTGCTCACTTGAGAATTTATATTTATGTCATTTTGATTTTTACTCACTTGAGCTTTTCATTTTCTTTTTGAAGATACTTAATAACCAACTTGAAAAATAAAAAAATTTATGGTTACTTGAACTATTTGGTTACTATCCTTGGCATAATGGAGTTGTGGACCTCTTGGACTTAGGATTAGAAGTCTTGATACCCTTGGGACCTTGTGACTTTGTTTGTTATTTTGTATGGAGTTCTTGGGGTTTACCCCAAGACATTGGGTTGATTTTATTTGTGTGCATGTAATTCTGATTATGTGTTTTGTCCATGATTGAAAATTCCTTTGTATTCAGTTGTTACTCCGTCAATTTTTTGAGAAGATTTAATTCATCCAAATCTTTGTATTCTTAATAGGTTTAGTATCTTTGCTTGCTTGGTTTCAATCCAAAGAATAGGAATTCTACCTTGACTCATTGTGTCAAGTGTTGACTTGTTGTTGGTTAGACAGTTCTTTTCCTAACTTTTACCTTATGCTTTAGGATAGTCCCTTCATCTCCTCCTATCTTCTTTTATTTCAAAAAACTTCTCCCTCCTTTTCAAAACTCTTCTTGTTTTCTAATTTTAACTGCTTTCATAATAAACTTGGAATTAGGTTCATTCATTTTCAAAAATATTTTCTTAATTAAACTTTAACCAACTTAATCATACTTTGACATTTTTGTGAGAATACTAAAAGTCAATCAATATCATTCAAACCATTTTTTCCACTTTAGCTTCTTACGTTAAACTATTTTCTCAAAAAGATTAGACTCTTGTCAATCCTTGTAGTGATGCGAGCTACTATACTTCTATGATATGCAGTGAAGCGAGATATTTTCCACTTGGGTGTCGAGTGAGGCTTTGTTTATTTTAAAATCCAAGCTATATCCTCCACTTTGAGTTGACACAAATTCTCCTTTCTCATAATCATGGGTAGTAAGTATAATTTCCACTCGGATATGACGATGATGTCTCGTCTCTTAAAATTAACCAACACAATTGTTTTTAAATTTTTAAAGGTGAATGTTGTACCCCAAAATTTTCCCTCCCTTTTCTCAAGACATTTCTCACAAAGATCTTCAAAGCTTAAGTTTTCTCCAAGAATTGATCAGACAAACTCATCTCCTAACATTGAGGCCACAAATTAGGGTTTTGGTTTTCTCAAAGAAAATTGGACTTATAATTCCTAATATGACTTTCATGGATCACTATAGACCTCCAAGAATACTCATGTCAAGTTTCAAGTCTTGAATCACAATTTTGCTCAGTCAATTGACCAAATGACTGAAAATCAGTTGTATTGGATAAAAAGTCAACTATGTTCAACCTACAACCTAACATCATGATTTTTGGCCAACATCAACATCTTAAATTCCTATTCATAATTTTATCAAGTATTGATCACAATCTCTCAAGAAAATCACTCAGTTTACCAAAAGGGCAAAATGGTCAAAATTAGGGTTTTGATTGTATTTGACTGATCAGGGACTTTTGACCTAATACATGATCTAATGACTTGAAGCATAATATCAAGGATTCAAATGAAACATGTTAACCTAATTTCATGGTTCAAAACATTTCTCAAGATCAATTGATTGATAGTTGAAATTCAGTCAACTGATAAAAACTCAACGGATACATCAAAAGTCAAACTTTGACTTTTTGATCAAAATTGAGTATCAAAGATCACAATCCATTAAGACATTCAAAAATATGAAGCTTTATCATCAATAAATCAAGATAGTCAAAAGTCAATTTGAAAAGTCAAACTTTTCAAGACTTAGAAAAATTTCTAAGTGTTTTAAGTATGATAATTTCACTACTTCATGACATTTTTTCACCAAGATGCAAGATGATTCAAAGAAAACTTTCAACGTGAAATTTTTAGATCTTGATGAGGTCTACAAATTTGCTTTACTGATCAAGTCCTAGAAATGCTTGAATTTTGAATTACGAATCCATGAAGTCATGCACTTTTTCTTAAACCCTTTGTGAAATTTTGACCTAGCTTGGTCATGATTTTGACCTAACTTCGTGGCCAATTTTCACATAGTTCCAATTTGATTTTGCAAAAATTAAAAACATGAAAATTGTAGAGGATGTTCTAAACTTTTCAAAATTTCCAAGAACTCAATGAGATCATTTTTAGCTAGGAGAATCGAAGAGGATAAGTTGGGATTTCAAACTTTAATTACAAGGCATTTTTCATGAAGAACACTTGACCTAAACCATAGCTATGCTGCATAAATTCACTTTGGAGGCCTTCTAACTTGCAAATCAATCCTTAATTTAATTTTTACACAACTGATTGATCAATTTTCCAATTGATTCAAGCATTGTCCAAAGCAATTTACCATTTTTGGAAGAAAAGCACCACTTCCGTTCTAGTAAAGAAAGCCTTTATGCAATTGTTAACTCCTTGAGCCTCTCAATTGTTATCTCTGCACATACAATATAATAAAGAAAGAAGCAACGTGTTTACAGCTCTTAACCACCCTATGATCCCTTGTACCATCACATTGAAACCATAATTTTCACTTTACTTCAAAACTAAGCAACAAAGCCATAACCCTATATCTCAAAAATTTGATTAGCTCTTGTGCTAATAACTTTTGCCTATAATTATAAGGCTCATTCGTAAGCTAAGGGATGGATTGGAAAGCCCTCAAACTCCCTGAAACTCTCCCAAACTCATAATTGCACACAAACCACCAATGCTGTCATTTCTGGCCAGAAAATTCTAATCTCTCAAACTAATCGTGCATTTTCACTCTAATCAATTCTCAAAGTTTCTATACCTCAAATATAACTCAACCAAACACCTGTTACAGTTCTGTAAAATCATCTTCTTCATCTTCCATAACCAAAAATATAACATTGCAACTTGACTTCTCCAGACCATTTCAGCCACTCTCAACTCAAGTTAAGCATTGCATTAGCTTCCTAGGGACTCAAGGAACCTAACTTGTTCACTACAGCACCTTGAAACAAGCTCATTTGCAAAAATATGAAATCCATTTTCAAGGTAAGTTTTTTTATTTTTGAACTCTTCATATAGGCATTGTTAGCTTTCCATTTTCAAAGATAAAATGTAAACATCATAGCCCTGAAGCTGGCCATGTCCTTAGAATTCATCTATATTGCTTGAGTAGTGATAATTTTAGGTTTGAACTTTCTGAAAAAAGTTAGGTCAAGATTTGGTACCATTAGAAATTCATGCTCATCTTTGATTTATAGCTTAAGTGATTTACATTTCTTAAATTGTGATGAAATTTGGGACAAGTTTGATGTTTACATTTTTGCAAATGGTTGAGAGATGAGGAAGTTACAAGATTCAAATTGGTTGTTTGTTTTTGGCGCGAGGTTGAAGATGAAGCGAAGCTATGAACACATTTTATTTTAAGTTTATTGCAACACGGTTTACTAACGAATGAAACAGGCCACCACAATGGCAGCAAGTGCGCATAAGAAATTTTTATGGAAGGTCCTGGGTTCGAGCCCCAGTGAGACCTTTTGTAATTTTTTCATATTTTTCCATCTCATTTTTTGTTTGAAATAGATATCGCGTTGGGCTCCCCTCCTGGGCCTTGTCATTTTAATTTCTCATCACCCCCATTCATTTACGACACACAACCCATTTTTTTATTATTTTTATTTATTCTGATTACAAAAAAAAACACTCTTAGGCCTAACACAAAACAAACCCTTTTTACACACTTACATCTCTTTTCATTTTCACAACCCCTGACTTAATTTTATATTTATATTTTATTTTATTTTTTCATTATTATTATTATTATTATTTTTACTAATTAAAAATACCAAAAATATTTTATATTTATTATTTATATATTTTTTATTTCTTTTAAAACAAAAGATCAAAAATTAATCTCCTCAATAAATTTCTTTTCTTTTTCTTAATTTAATATAGACTTAGTTTTTATTTTAACTTCTTTTTTAATTAACTTAGAAATTAGGAATTTTAATTAATCATTTTTTTCTTTATATTAGTTTAATTAGGTCAAAACCATTCATAAAAAAAACAAACAAAAAACAATTTCCTTTTCTTTTTATATTATCTTACATTCTGGTACATTTTATTCTTGCAATATTCAATATGGTTATAATAGTATATTAGGGATTAATTGCTTTCATTCCCCAAGTGTCAATTGTATCCCCATCTCCCAAATAATTGTAATAGCGTAGAACTTTAAATTACCACAATTTACCGCTTTCAATATAATTGCTAGTAATTAGGGTTTGTATGACAAGATATAAAATCAATAAATAGAAAACCCTAATTCAAAGACAAAAAGTGCATAAAATTAAAACACTTTGTACACTTGCACCTCTAGGGTTAACCCACACTTGTTGCCTTAGATGAAAATAGTCATGTCCCTCGAACACAGGATACTTTAGCAATGACCCTCGAATACAAGATCGTAGTCTCTCGATGACCCTTCAATGTTGCATTCAGTAAAGGATCTTAAACCCTTAAGATAAATTACTAAATATATCCTACAATGTTGCCTTCTATGACTGTACAATGACCCACGCTTGTCCCTTCACATCCATTGATAGGGCTTCTTACCAATCAATGGTAAGATATCCATATCTAAAGGAGGAGGAAATGAACAAAGACTTGTTGAGTAGGTAGAATACTCGTAGTTGCTTGTTCACAAACATTTCAAAACATCTCTTAAATACACCAACATTTTTCCATGAAATATTTTCAAAAGTTAACACTTTGTATACATTCTTATAGAGACGGGAATCATTACAAAGTTCGCTTAAGAAAAGGCACTTTCAAAAGTACTTTCAAAACTATCACAAACACATTTCAAATAAATAATTTCAAAGTGAGCTAGCAACTAAGAGATCGTAGATAACTACGAATGAAAAAGGTGTTAACACCTTCCCCTTTCATAACCTACCCCCCAAACTTAAGAAAATTCTCAAAAAGGTCTTTCCTATTCTTTTCACCTTTCCTTTATTGGATAAAATAAAAGTCGGTGGCGAATGTTTCTATTCGTAATAATTGAGATCAAACGCAAAACACCAAGTCGGTTCTCCCACCGTATAATAGTGAACTATGAGTACCCTGATCCCTTATTGCACAAAAGGTGGTACGTAGGCACTAAAGGTCCTCAACCGCGGTGGGTATAAAAATTATAATAAAATACTTCTATTCTCACCTCCACCATCTATTTTTATATACAACACTTATAACAAAGGTACACAAATTTTCAAAGAGGTTCTTGCGGAGTACCATAGATGTTTAGGGTGTTAATACCTTCCCTTTGCATAACCAACCCTCATACCTAGATTATCTCCCCCTCTTTTTTTGGGTTATTCGCTCTTTTCTCATTTCCTTTGGAAACAATAAAGTGTGGTAGCGCTTTTTATTTGATATGTGTGAGTTAAGTCAATCCAATGGCTTAGTCTTAACATTTCTACCGCTACAGAAAAAATGGAGACTTCACTGGGGACAGATTGACCAAATGTTGGTCCATCTCTAAGTGGGTTGAGCCTATCTTTATTTATTTATGTATGTGTTATTATTTGTTGTATGTTATGTGTTGTATATATTTTTGTATGGATTTTCTTGGTTTTCAGGGCGCTTGGTAATTTCTCATAATTCCTCTACCCAAATTGGGTAAACTTAAGATAGGACGGGAGTTATAGTTATGTTAACTTTGAGGGAGGAATCCTAAAAATAGGAGAAATGATATCCCCCACTCAGTGGAGGCCCCTTTGACTGTAGTATTCATTTACTGAGAAATCAGGAAGACATGCGGCTTTCGACCTGGGAGCCTGCTGAAGCTGAGAACCGTAGAACCCTTAACCCATCTTGGCCTTTTAGGTGTAGTTCAAAAACTATGACAGAGCAATCCGGAAATGGTTGTCACGCGATAATACACTTAGACGAGTTTTTCTTAAGAACATTACTGATTACCGAGTTAAACGAGACATTTGTAATATCCGAACGAAAGATGTAGTCTCTGGGAATCTTGTTGAACCTTGTTCGGCAGGTGATAAACTATTAGTCCATACCTTGTGGGTAATACCTTTGACTTCATACTCGTGACATAGAACCTATGAACTCCCCCCATATTTGTGATTTTGTGTGTGATTTTTGCATCATGCATTCATGCACCCATGAGCATTCTTTAAAACAATTGATTCAAGGAACTTAAAGATGACTTTTGCAAATATCTCAGGTACTTTTGACCATGGATTTTGGAAGAAGAAAGACTCGGAAATACAGTTTCGGATATCCTAAGTTAGAGGAGCTGATGAGTTTGATTCTTGAGATTGAAAGCTCTACGGATTTCCGGAAGAAATATGGAGTTATCGTGCCTCTTAAGAAACTTAATATGAAAGGGGGTATCCTTTCTACATTGGTCAAGTTCTATAATCTGTTGTACCGTTGTTTTACTTTTCCTGATTATCAGTTTATGCCCATATTGGAGGAGTATTCTTACCTATTTGGCTTACCTATTACTAATTGTGTTCCTTTTACCGGATTAAAGGAAGAACCTAAATCTCATGAGATTATTGCTATGACCCATTTGAAGAAGTGTGATATTGAGGCTGCTATGACTATTAAAGGACGAATTAGGGGTTTACCTGCTCAGTTTCTATTGGAGTAAGTTCGTTACTTTTCCAAGATGAAAAGTACGGTTTCTTTTGAGGCTATCTTTGCTTTGCTCGCCTATGGTTTGTTCTTGTTTACTAGTGTTGATAAGTTTTTGGATGTTAATTCCATTATGATCTTTATGGTTGGGAATCTGGTTCCTACGCTACTGGGGGGACACTTATTATTCTATCTATCTTCAAAATTTCTATCAGGGAGGGATGGTCATTTGTTGCACGTCGTTATTATATTAGTGGTTTATTTCTCAATTACCTCGGTCTGTTGCTTTCTGGGATGTCAAGAAGGAACCTCGTTGGGCACCAAAGATTATGGCTCTCACTCATTCTGACATTGTTTGGTATTATCAAGCTTATTATGATATGGAGATTATTGATAGTTGTGGTAGTTTCCCTAATGTACCTATTCTTGGTACAAAGGGAGGAATTAACTACAATCCCATTCTTGTGTGCTGTCAACTTGGGTATCCGATGAGAGACAAACCAAATATTATTCATTTGAGTGGTTTATTTCTCAAAGAAGGAGAAGATCCCAAATAGGCTAAGAAAGAGATTAATAAGGCTTGGCACCCTATTCATAAAAAGAGTAGAAAAGATTTGGGACCAAGGGGAGCTGTTTCTTTAGAACCATGTCTCTATTGGGTACAAACAATGGCAATTACATTGAAGATGCCTTACTCTCGTGAAGAACCTATATCTGATATGTTTGTGAGAATTGCTTCTCCTATTTTAGATTATGTATAAGAACATCAGCTTGCCTTGGTTAGGATGCAACAAGAGAAAGAAGTATGGAAGAATAAGTACCATACTTTGGAGATATCCTACTCAACATAATTGAAAGAGAAATATGACTTGATCGAGATTCTTGAGAGTCGAGCTGTGGAAATGATGGAAAATCAAGAGGATTTATTTTCCTCTAGACCCCAGGCAAGACTTACTGGCTCACTTCCTGACTATGGTGGTTGGAAAGAAGTCGCCAACAGGTATGCAGAAGAGAACAAGCAGTTGAAGGCTCAGATTGCAAGAATTACGAGAAAGCATCGATGCATGGAGAGTTCTTAGTCGGCTCTAGCTCCTTAGGATTTTAGATTCTATCTTTATTCTCTTGTACTTGGGATCATTTTAATTTGTACTGAAAGTTGTAATGCATTCAAAAGTTATTATAATGAAATTTTCAGTATGTGTTAGTAATTTAATATTTGCAATTGCCTATAATTCTATGAGATCCTTGAAATAAAAACAATGATAAATAAATCATATGCATTGCATATCATGCATGATTTTGCATATATGCTTTCATTTCTGTTCACACCCATGTATCTTATTGTGTTTCTCTGACTTTGTTCAGTTAGCAAGATGTCTCATCGATACAATACTCGGGCTAATTCCAGGAAGAAAATGGAGAATCTTGAACAAGAGAATCGCGAGTTATGCAAAGAAGTTACTACTTTGAAGGCTGGTATAACTAATCTGACTGCTTTGGTGGAATCATTGGTGGCTGCCCAGAATCAGCCACCACTTACTCACCTGTATTCTTAGGTTGCTCAGCTATAATAGACGACTGTTATTTCATAAGTTCAATGAGTCCCCATTTCTATTACTCCCATTATTGCTGCTCATAACCGTATGCCTAAAGGTTACCCATGGGAAATGCTTGAAAATTTTATGCCAGAAGGTTATAATCTAGATTCTCAAGTTGCTCCATTTGCTCAACCAGATGTTGTTACTGCGCCTCTTGTGATGCATGTTTCTCCTATAGCTAGAAATGAGATTCATTATGTTGTGCAACCTTCGGTGAATGTTGTGTCCATTATTAATGATGAAGTTTATCATCATATTCCTCCACTAAGTGAAAGTGCGGGTTTCTATGATTGACTAGATGACTTTCAGGACCAATTTAATGAGATGCAGAAGGAAATGAAGGCTCTTCGAGGAAAAGAATTATTCAGGAAGAACGTCAATGAACTTTGTTTAGTTCCTAACATAAAAGTACCAGCGAAGTTTAAGGTGCCAGAATTTGAGAGATACAAAGGAAACTCTTGTCCTTATGACCACCTAATGATGTATATCAGAGAGATGTCCACTCATACTAATGATCAGCGTTTTCTTACTCATTTCTTCTAGGATAGCTTAACCGGTGTTGCATTGAAGTGGTATATGGGTTTGGATAGTAGCAGTATTTGTACCTTCAATAATTTGGGCGAAGCTTTTATCAAGAAGTACAAGTACAACATGTTTATGACACCTGACCGTGACCAATTTAGGGAGATGGCTCAGAAGGATAAAGAGTCATTTAAAGAATATGCACAGTGTTGGCGCGAGTTTGCTGCTTAAGTGGTACCCCCAATGGGAGAGCAGAAATGACCAAGGTCTTTCTCAAAACCGTGGGATCATTTTACTATGAAAGGATGGTTTCTAGTGCACCAAGTTATTTCATTGAGATGGTAAGCATGTGTGTTCGTCTAGAAGAAGCTTTCAGGGAAGGACGCTTGATGAACGATGAAGGAACAAAGAAATCATCATATGGGTTTTCTAGGAAGAAAGATAGTGAAACAAATGTTGTCGTTGAGGAAAGAAAGTTTAGACTACCAAGAAGGTGTCATCAGTACCGACAACAAGATGCTTTCGTGACTCCAGTTGTAAATACAACTCCAACTACTGTCGGCTATCAAAGACCACCTTCTCAAGGAAATCAAGGGCAAGGTCAGAAGAGAAAAGCTTTTGACTCTATTCAGATGAGTTATACAGAGCTGTTTCCAGCCTTGATTCAAAAGAAATTGGTGCAGACTAGACCTCCCCCTACTATACCTTCACCTTTACCATGTTATTATAAGTCGGATTAGACTTGTGTTTTTCATCAAGGAGCCCCAGGGCATAACATCAAAAATTGTTATCCTTTAAATTCTGAAGTACAAAAGATGGTGAGATCTGGTCTTTTATCTTTTAAAGATGTTGGTCCTAATGTAAAATATAATCCATTACCCAAGCATGGAGGCGGAAGCACCACAAATATGGTTGCTAGTTGTCCTGGGGACTTCTGGATTTTTTTATATTAATTTGGTGAGAGGAGATTTTGTGAAGATGCATGCTAATCTTTGTGAATTCAGCTATTATACCCATGACCATGTTGGGTGTAGTATTTGCAGTGTAGATATCCATGGATGTGATAAAATGAGAGCTAATCTTCAAGATATGATGTATAAAGGTCTTATCCATATAATTAGGCCAAGGGGGCGAGTATGAAGAATAAGTGAATATGGTTTATGGATGTCCCAGTGAATTTCGGATTTTTGATGTGAACTATATAATGATGATCTGGTGCAGTTGCATGCAATGTTTTGTAACATGGAGGATCAGGAGGTACATCATTATGTATCTTGTCGAGTCTGCTATAGGGATTCCTGTGGTTGTTCTGTGGTAAGAAGAGGTGTTCAGTTATTTCTAGATAATGGTACTATCAAAGTCACGGGTAATAGTGATCATTACAATGGAGTTAATATGATTGAAGATTACTCTGCTAAGGACGTGCCTAATAGTGAATACATTCTATTGATTAGTTCTTTGCTTCTGATGAGTCAGAGTCGGTAAGAGAGGATGCTTTGTTTGATAAATATTCTAAGTCTCCTAAGGAAGCCAAAGTGAATGTCATTGTCTCGTGTTTTGGTGTTCCCGCTCCTATAGAGATTGAGTATCATAACAAGCCTGTTGTTTCTCCAGTAGTTATTTGTGTGCCTTATCTTGTTCCATATAAATCAGATAAAGTCGTGCCTTATAAATACAATGCAACTATCCTATAAGATGGTGTGGAAATCCCTATCCAACCTTTATTTAACGTCAAGAAAATTGCGGAAGCCAATCGGGTAACTCGTAGTGGTCGAGTTTTTGCCCCTACTTTTCGAAGAGATGTTGATTCTAGAAAGGAGATGTTTGAGAATGATGAACCTAAGAAAGTGGTGGGAAAATCTAGTGGCACTGTTTTGGAAAAGGATCTGGATAACTTGTTGAAAATTATCAAGATAAGTGACTACAAGATTGTAGATCAATTGTTGCAAACTCCATCTAAAATTTCCATTCTAGCCTTGCTAATGAACTCTTATGCTCATCGAGAATATTTGATGAGAGTGTTGGATCAAGCTTTTGTTGAGAGTGACATATCTCTAGATCAGTTCAGCAGTGTTGTGGGGAATATTAAATCTTGTAATAATATGAGCTTTTATGATACAAAGTTGCCCGATGAAGGAAGAAACCATAACCTGGATCTCTATATTTCCATGAATTGTAAGAATGACTCTTTGTCCAATGTGATGATTGATAATGGGTCTGCTTTGAATGTCATACCAAGAATTACACTCATGAGGCTTATGTATCAGAGGGCTCCCATGCGTCCAAGTGGAATCATAGTGAAAGCATTTGATGGTTCGAGGAAGTCTATCATCGGAGAGGTAGATTTTCCTATTCACAAAGGACCGCACTTATTCCAAATCACTTTCTAGGTTATGGATATTGTTCCCGCTTATAGTTGTCTATTGGGACGACCATGGATCCATGGAGAAAGAGCCGTAACTTCAACCTTGCACCAGAAGCTGAAATTTGTTTGTGAAGGAAAGGTGGTCAATATGAACGGGGAGCAGGCTCTGTTGATATCTCATTTGTCCTCTTTCAGCATTGTGGAAGTTGACGAAGCTACTATTGGAACTCAGTTCCAAGCTTTATCCATTGACAATATAAGGAAGAATGAAGATTATATTGCCTCGTTTAGCGATGCACAACAGGTAGTTAAGAAAGGCCCTAGCAAAGTGTGGGGAAGGTTATTGATCCCCCTGTGAACAGGAGTAGGACCAGTTTGGGTTTCTCCATAAAGAAGGAAGTTGTGAAGCCGGAGTCTTCTTTAAGTAAGTATCAATACATCTTTCACAGTGTTGGGTATCTTCATCCAACTACTCCAAAGATCAATACTATTCTTGAAGATGAATCAGAGCAAGAGATACCAAACTTCGTGACACACGGAGTCAGAGTCCAAAACTGGATCACTGCTGGTGTTCCTTCTTGCATGTACATTTCAAAGTAATTTCTTTTAGTATTTTCAAAAACTTTTCACTATGCCCAAGGTTGAAGTAATGATGTTGTATGGGCATATCTGTTGTTTTGATTTTTAAAATCATTAATAAAAGCTATTTTTTATTCCAAAATTATGTCTTTTGTTTTTTGCTTTTTCTTGGAAAATGGTAATAAAAAAACCCTTTCAGAATAAATGATAACTATAAATAAATCTGCATAATCACTTGTTACATGTGTCAATTTCTAAAATCAATCATAAATCACATGTGTAGATTAATTAAAAAACCCGTTTAATGCAATGACCCTACATCCTCTCCCAACTTTGAATATCCTGTGTATGTGGCTGAGGAATGAGAGTATGATGAAATCCCAGAAGAGGTTTCAAGTTTTCTTGAGCGCGAAGAAAATGCCATTCAGCCATATAAAGAGTCGTTGTAGACAATTAACTTGGGTTTAGAGGAAGATCCAAAGGAAATCAAGATTGGAGCATTACTTCATCCTGATGTGAAGAACGGGTTGATTGAATTATTGAAGGAATATGTGGATATCTTTGCTTGGTATTATCAAGATATGCCTGATCTAGATACCGATATTGTGGAGCACTATTTGCCGCTAAAGCCAAAATGCTTGCCAATCAAGCAGAAGCTATGAAGGACTCATCCTGAAATGGAATTGAAGATTAAAGAAGAGGTTTTAAAATAGATTGATACCAGTTTTCTTGTGACATCAGCGTACCCTCAGTGGATTACTAATATTGTTCCAGTACTGAAAAAGACGGAAATGTCTGCATGTGCGTTAATTATAGAGATTTAAATAAAGCTAGTTCAAAAGATGACTTTCAATTTCCGCATATCGATATATTGGTTGATAGTACAACGCAATTCAAAGTATTTTTTCGTTCATGGACAGACTTTCTGGATACAATCAAATCATAATGGCTCTTGGGGACATGGAAAAAACAATGTTTATCACACCCTGGTGAACATTCTATTACAGAGTGATGCCTTTCAGGTTTAAGAATGTTTGTGCAACATACTCGAGGGCCATGACAACCCTATTCCATGATCTGATGCACAAAGAAATTGAGGTATATGTTAATGATATGATTTCCAAATCCCAGACCGAGGAAGGGCATATAGAAGATTTGTTGAAATTGTTTCAGTGTTTGAGAAAGTTTCATCTCTTCTTGAATCCAAATAAATGTACTTTTGGTGTTCGTTCAGGAAAATTGCTAGGTTTCATTATCATCCAAAAAGGTATTGAAGTTGATCCTGATAAAGTTAAGGAAATTCAAGAAATGTTTGTACCAAGAAGTGAAAATCAAGTTAGATACTTCCTTAGATGTTTAAATTACATTTCTGGATTTACTTCCCATATGACGACAACATGTGAACCGATATTCAAGTTTTTAAAGAAAGATCAAGGTTGTGTGTGGACGGACAATTGCCAAACGGGATTTGAAAGCATTAAAGAGTATTTGCTTGAACCTCTTATCTTGCTCCCTCCGATTGATGTAAGACCATTGGTTATGTATCTAACTATGTTAGATAATTCTATGGTTTGTATTTTTGGATAACAAGATGAAACGGGAAGAAAAGAATATGCCATTTATTATCTCAGTAAGAAGTTTACCGACTGTGAGTTACGGTATTCTATGTTGTAAAAAACATGTTATGCTTTGGCCTGGGAGGCAAAGAGATTGCGGAAATATATGTTGAATCATACTACTTGGTTGGTTTCCAAAATGGATCAAATTAAGTATATTTTTTAAAAGCCTGCTCTTACTGGAAGAATTGCCCGCTGGAAGTGTGTTGGCGGATTATTTTGCTCACCAATCAATTGATGGTTATCATCCTGTTAAATATTATTTCCTGTATGAGGATGTAACTTCTTTGAAAGTAAAATATTGTGATGAGCCTTTGCCTGAGGAAGGCCCCGATCCTGATTATCGATGGGGTATGGTGTTTGATAGAGCTGTAAATGCTTATGGGAAGGGAATTCGTGTCGTGATTATCACTCCCCATGGATCACATATTCCTTTTACTGCAAGGTTGACTTTTGATTGTACCAATAACATGGAAGAATATGAAGCTTGTATCAAAGGTCTTGAAGATGCTATAGATCTTAGAATGCAAAGTATGGATGTATATGGTTATTCAACTTTGGCAATAGATAAGATTAAAGGAGAATGGGATACACGTCGCGTCAACTTGATTCCTTGTAAAGATTATGCTAGAGGATTATTACCTTTCTTTAATAAAGTTGAATTCCATCACATTCCCAGAGATGAGAATCAGATGGAAAATGCCTTAGCCACCTTGGTTTCCATGTACCAAGTGAATACTTGGAATGATCTACCTCAAATCATTGTTTGACGTCTTGATAGACCCGCTCATGTGTTTGCTACAGAGGGTATGTCAGATGAAAAACCTTGGTATTATGATATCAAGCATTTCCTCCAGACTCGAGATTACCCGCTCGGGGCATCGAATAAAGATAGAAAGACATTGAGAAGGCTGGCAGGTAGCTTTTTCCTCAATGAAGATGTGTTATACAAAAGAAGTTACGACATGGTCTTGCTCAGATGTGTGGATAGACACGAAGCAGACATGTTGATGCATGAGATCCATGAAGGTTCCTTTGGCACCCATGTCAATGGACATTCGATGGTAAAGAAGATGCTTAGGGAAGGTTACTATTGGCTGACAATTGAATCTGACTATTACAAATTTGTGAAGTGCCATAAGTGCCAGATTTATGCTGACAAAACTCATGTGCCTCCAACGCTTCTCAATGTTATTTCTTCCCTGTGGAATTTTTCTATGTGGGGTATTAATATGATTGGAATGATTTAACCCAAGGCATCAAATGGACATCGTTTCATCTTGGTGGCGATTGAATACTTCACTAAATGGGTGGAAGCAACTTCTTACGCTAATGTCACCAAGCAGGTGGTAGTGCGCTTTATCAAGAATAATCTTATATGTCGGTATGGTGTGCCAAGTAGGATTATTATTGATAATGTCTCAAATCTCAATAACAATATAATGACAGAACTTTGTGAAGAAGTAAAAATTTTCCATCACAATTTGTCTCCTTACAGGCCTAAGATGAATGGGGTTGTTGAAGGTGCTAATAAAAATATTGAAAAGATCATCCAGAAGATGGTTATTACCTATTAAGATTGGCATGAGATACTTCCTTTTGCTTTGTATGGGTATCGTACATTTGTCCTCACTTCCACAAGAGCAACCCCATTTTCTCTTGTATACGGTATGGAAGCAGTACTCCCCATTGAGGTTGAGATTCCCTCTTTGCGTGTAATAATGGAAACCAAGTTGTCAGAGGCTGAATAGGTCAAGAACAGGTTTGACCAGTTGAATTTGATTGAAGAAAAGAGAACGGGGGCCATGTGCCATGTCCAATTATATCAGAAAAATGAATAAAGCTTTTGACAAGAAGGTCAAACCTTGTGAATTCAGAGAAGGAAACCTCGTGCTAAAAAAGATCATGTCTTTTAACACTGATTCTAGGGGTAACTAGACTCCCAATGATGAAGGCCCATATGTTGTCAAGAAAGCCTTCTCTGGCGGTGTGTTGATTCTTGAAACTATGGACAACGAGAAGTTCCCACATCCCATGAATGCTGACGCATTCAAGAAATACTTCGCCTAAGAAAATAAAAGAAAAAGCTCGTTAAGTTAAAAACCCGAAAGGGAGGCTTAGGCAAAAAAGAGTGTCTCGGTAGGCTAAAAACCCAAAAGGTAGGTATAGGCAAAAGTTAGAGACATAAATAGAATAAATCTTCCCGGTATGTTGAAAACCCACAATGGCAACCTAGGAAAAAGTTAGGAATTTCTTGGCAAGTAACTGTGTTAGATAGGACTTGATCATTGAAGCAACAATCTTCTCAGACTCTCATCACACTTCAACTAAATCCTCTTCTCAAGAGTTCAAAGTTGTTAGGGAGAATATTGGTCATTGTATTTCAGTGTATCTTTTTCATATACTTACCATTTTCCAAACTTTGTAATCATTCATGGAGTCACACCATTTACAGACTACCATTATATTAATAAAGTTTGAGCCTTTATCCAATTCTTTGTGGTTCTTGTTTTATTTTGTTTACAAAAATTTCATTTATTATTGATAGTAATTTTCAAAAAAAAAAGACTTAATAATAAAAACATGTTTTTAAAAAGTATTTGCAAATCAGCTTTTACTTCTGATTTTGTGATTCAAGTGGAACAAAAGTAGTGATTCCAAGGATGGACTAACCCCAGAGTTCTGAAAGGATTCCTTAAGATGTATCTCAAGATTACTCTTTCTGATACGCGCATGATCCATTTGTGTTCTAGATGTTTGGATTTCATACCAATTGATATAGGGGGGTGTGGGGTTGGTGTTCTCATCTTTCCCCAGTTGAGTCTTAGCTCAGATCATATTCAGGTTGATTATTTGGTTTCAGGTCTTTGTGGTTTGAAACCTCTATCCCGAGTTCCCCATTGAGGTCTTTTCTCATATGATGGAAGTTCTTCCCCTCTGTGCATGTTGAGTGAGAATCATTTGCAAATCATTGCTCTTTGTAGTAATAACATTGTTATTGTTGTTTATTTCCCAGACAACTTGGCAAGGGAAGTATTCTTTTCTAAAGATTTTTGGGATGGTTGCCAACTTTTTGGATTTTCTCTCGGCAAGTGTTGAGTTTGGTTTAAAATCCCCATAATTTTGACCTCTTGCTGTATTATTAACTTCTTTATATCTCCAGTTGAATCGAAGACGACGTTTCCCTTTAAGATGAATATCCCTGTGAAGTTTCATAGTTTCTATCCAGAGAAGTTTACATAAACTATATCCTTAATTTTGATAATGTAGTTGAGCTCTCCTCGATGATATGACGTTATCCTCCCCCAACGAAGTCGGCACGAGATCCCCAGTTGAAGTCTCAATGATTTGGTTTTCACCTTTCCTAGTAAAGTCAATATTGGAATTTCCAATGGAAGACTAAATGATGAGGCATTGTGTTCCCCAGTCGAAGTCTGTATGATATTCCTCGGCGAAATATGGAGGAAGATTTTATAGCCCTGCAACTGCATTGGTTTATTACTATTTGATTGTTCTTTGATTATTTTTTCGAACTATGTTTTTTCCAAGTGGATTTAAGCCGTGAAGTAGAAATTTGTTTCCTCAGTTGGTGCTTGTAACACCCCGTTTTAATTAATATTATTTAAATTATTATTTTCTAAAAATGACCGCTTGATGTTTATTTTGAATAAAATAATAATTAGTTAGTCGGTAATTCGGTCCCGTATGTGATTAATTGGGTTTATTTGTTTTACCGAAAAATAACTATTTTTGTACGATAATATTATATTTAGTGTGTAAATATTTTATTATATGTATTATTTGATTTATTTGTGAGGATGGATTTATATTAGTATTAATTGATTTATTATAAATTAATAAGTTAATGTTATTTAATTATATTAAATTAATTTAATAAAATATTAGTTTTATTATATATAAGTTATGTTAACTTACACTAGTACACTAGTAATGTATATAAGTTTATATGTTATGTATGTTAGTTTTATATAATATAATAAATAAGTAATATAATAAAATAAGTTAGTTTTTTATTATATAATAAGTAGTTAGATAGAAAGGAAAAGATATAGAAAGTTGGAAAAGTGAGAAAGAGTGAAGTAGAGAAGAAGAAGTGAAGAAAAAGAGGAAAATTTTCTTTGTAACTTTTAATATATTTATATATTTATATAAATAGTTTATAATATATATATATATATATATATATATATATATATATATATATATATATATATATATATATATATATATATATATATATATATATATATATATATATATATATATATATATATATATATATATATATATATATATATATATATATATATATATATATATATATATATATATATATATATATATATATATATATATATTGTGATTAATTATATAATCGATTACGGTTTATCGATGAAACTTGATATTTTGGTTTCGACCGGAGATTAATTAAATCGTAGATGTGTGGTAGATTTGAAATGTATTGTGAAATGCCGATTCCGGAAATAACATTGTTCAGTTTATAAATATTATATTATATTAATAATTTAATTAATATATTAATATATATTATAATTAACGAGTGTAATTAATTAATATAACCGGTTACGATTAATTGGTAAAACTTAATATTTTGAGTACGACCGGAGATGAATTAAATTGTAGATGTGTTGAATATTCGAGATATTTGGTTAATTGCCGATTCCGGAAATGATGTGTTTGGTTTATGAATATTTTGGTGTTGTGGGATAATTGTTGAAAATGAAATAAATGATGTTTGTTGTGCAATGCTGTAAGATTAATTCATAGGGTTGAATTATGGTGATGTATGCTTGTAATTGAGATAGAGGGATGCCTCGATTTGCATATTGTTGTTGATTGAATTGCACACCGCATCATAAGTCGTGTCAAGAGGCGATGTCTGTTAGTCTCGTGGAGGCTAGTGGCTCGTCCCAAACTCAGAATGGGGATTTGAAAGCTTAGGGAATGGGATTTTGTGATTATCTGTCTGAGGGATAGACACCGACAAGTCCAAAGGATAATAGATGATTGGTACCACATGCATGAGTTGTGTTGTTGTGTCGAGTCGCACGTACACGTTTTATTGAGTTTATGTGTTGTTGAATATTATGCATTATGTGCTAATTGGTAAGTGAAATGGATTGTGTTTGTTTTCTTTGAGTTGTTGAATATGAGAATTTGATTAAATGAATATCTTATGTAGTTTATGTAAGAGTTGGAAAAAGAGTAAGATTCCTTTATTTAATGCCTTTCATTTGATTTAAATTACATACTTTATATTTGTTGGAATTCTTACCCTTCTGTTGGAAAATGCTTGCTTCGGCATTGTTCAGGTACCAAAGAAGGTAGTGCGAGGCACTAGCTTAGCGGATGCATTTGGATTGTAATCCGTTTTATTTTGGTTTATCGAGTCGATGCTCTGGTTGTAACACTTGGGGGTTAGGTGTTCGCATTTGAACTCATATATTTTGTAGATGGATTATACTTGTATATAATCCATTGTTTTGATTATATATTGATGTATGTGTATTATGACTGGATAACATGTTTGGTGTATGAACCGTATGGCTTAATGCCTTGAATTTTATATTTTGATTCCTCCTTTAGAGATGAAGTTATTATGATTTCGTTGCGTTTGCACGAAAAAGAAAGTATATGCCATGAATGTATTATGTGATTAAATGATTAAAGTGACGAATATGTCATGTCCATTTTTCTTGAATATGTGAATTGATGTTGTGACACTCATGCCGTGCAAGTTTTATTTTCTCTGATTTTAATTATATCGTTTAATTCGGGGTTTATTAGAAGTGGTGTTACAATGCTTACTCTCTTATGGAATCTTCATCCTAGATTTGATTTAGCCGAGTTTTATTTTTGTCCAAGTTGGTTTTATCTGGTTATCACCAGTGCAATGTGTCTGTCCGAGTCTTTTATTCACTAGTGATTTATTTTCCTAGTCGAATTTTCTTTTGATCCTTTATTTTTATTTCCCGTATCCCCAGTGGTGTCCTATGTCACCTTTGGATTTGTTTGTCTGCATGCATGATCATAAGCATTTCATGGCATCTTAGGGCCAAAAATAGGGTTTGGTTTATATTTATGTATCTTCAATTGTGTCGAGACAAAAAATTTAACCTTCATATCTCCGGATAGAAGACACTTAAATAAGGGAAGCTGTTATACCCCAGTTGTTTCCCCTAAGATCTCTCATCATTTCAATGTCAACTCAATCACATCAAGATCACACACTAGGGTTTGGTTCTTCTTCCTATCTTTAGGCTTGCTTATATGGGATCACCAAACATCCTGATTTGTTTATCTTATGTTGGTTGACTTTTAACTAACAAATACAATGTATATATATATTTTCTCTATGGATGTTGGCATTATATGTGATGTCACAACATATTTCATCAGGTTGATTCATAGGTTCATGAGTTTATTTCCATGCCTTATTCAACAAAACCTTGTTGATATTTAAGATTCATCTTTGTGTGTGTTTTAATATAAGATGATTTTAAAGCCTACTATGTCTCATCATGCTCTACTTTGCTAAGGAAAGTCAAGAGATGCAAGATTGATTCAAGAAGTTTGACCTAATTTGATAAGTTCTTGATTCCTTGATTACAAGTGCATAACTTTCTCAATTTTCAACATTTGGAAGTGATTATTTTTATATGGGTTCTTATTATCATCCAAAACAACTTCTCTTCACATAGAAAAATAAATTATGCAATAAATATTGTCAAAAGTTGAAAGGGGTCCAAAGTCATTTTGATGCTTTAAGAGATAGGGTTTTGAACTTCTAAGGGCTATATCTTGTCCATATTTTGAGATTTTTGAGTAATTCCAAAGACGTGTTTCTCTTTAAATGGTTATTACTAAATCACTTAAAGAGTTTCAAGCAAATTTTATATGGAAGATCACCAATGATTGAGAAAGATTACAAGTCCTCTAGATAGACCATAAAAAAAATTTATGTGACTTCAAGCGATCATAACTTGGTCAATTTTTATCATCTTGAGCTCATTATTTTTTCACAATTATAATAAAGATGTCAACTTTAACTATATTTATGTTTCTAAGCTTGTAAATGATTGCAAGATGCTTTTTGAGTTCCAACGATTATAGGTCACCTCATGGATTTTCATCAATTTCACAAGATCATAACTTGTTCAATATTTGGAATTTTTTAGTGATATAAGTTTCACAATACTCTTTAGGGAGTCTAATTCAAGCTAGAATCAATGATAAAAGCTCAATTTTGAAGGAAGACCTTGTTTGGAATCAAAACGTTATAGGTCATTTTTGAAGAAAAAACTTAGAATTTTTCTAAGTATAAATGTCAGTGCATTTTTCTTGATTTTGACCAAGCATAACTTTCAGCTCAAGCACCCAAATGAATTATTTATTGAAAAATTATAAATAGTGTTACATGATCTTTCTAATGCTTCAAGAATCACCCCATAAAGGTCCCTGAGTAGGGAGTTATACATTGTTGAAGTTGGCTCCATGAAATCGGTTTTTATTTCAAGTCAGAAAATTTTACCACGAGTAAACTTGGATTACAAGTCAAATTACTCAAGATTTAGTAGGTAAACACATTTAACTAATTTTCCAGATGCATTTTGACAAGATTTGCACTTGGTATGAGGTCGTTTTGGGGCATTTCAAGTCACACGTTTGCATGATCACAATTGGGTTGGTTTACACAATTTTCTCACAATTTCCCTCGTTTCTCATCATCATTCACTTCCCTATAAATAGAGGGTGCTATAAATCTCATTTTCTCAAGCTTGGACAGCCAAAATCACCCTGCAAACTCTCTCTATAACTCACTTTTCTGAGTTTCTGAATTCATCTTTTCTCCACTTTTCAATCTAATTTCTGTGTTGATTCTTCATCCTTGAATTTCACTTAAGCTAACAGAAGAAGAACCAAGACTTGAGGAGTCCTAAATAGTGCTAGCCAAGTTCAATTGTATAGCAAATTCATCTGACTTTGTTCAGGTAGTTTAAAGCACCAAATTTTCTAACTCAAATTACTGGATTGATCTATGATGTTTACTGATGCTTGCTATCAACTCAATTTCGGTGAATCAATGCATTTGATGCTTCTGTTTTTTATTTCAAAATTTTTAAAACTCTCTGGTTTTTTTCAAATCAACTACATTGTGATTTATATAAATTTTTCGTGAGCATATGGTTGTGATCATCTCAAGTAGACGCATCTGATGGCACCACTGTGAACGCGTAGATTTACAGATTGAAGGATTTGAGTTTTGCCCTGTTTTGCAGGAGGTTGGAGGTTGAAGACGACCTACGTGTCGTTCTTCAACCAATGATACTCAGCCATTTGTTTTATTTTGATTGGTTGGATTTTTTTGTGTTACATACGCGCGCATTGACTTGGATTCATGATACACTCTCACATGAGATCCATTAGATCTGCCAGCGTGTATAAGTGAGTTAGATCCAATGCGTGTAGTTTTTTATGATTTATTTTATTTTACAAAACAATTTTTTAAATCCCTTTTATCTTTAAAAATTCATAACTCTCTTATTTTTTATCCAAAAATTATGAAAAATATATAAAAATACTTTGAATTATTTCTAACTTTGTGCATATTTTTTCATATTTTTATTTTGATGTTTGATATTAGGTGTCGAGTGAGGCTTTGTTGATTTTAAAATTCAAGCTATATCCTCCACTTTGAGATGACGCAAATTCTCCTTTCTCATAATCGTGGGTAGTAAGTATGTTTTCCACTCGGATATGACGATGATGTCTCGACTCTTAAAATTAGCCAACACACTTGTTTTAAAATTTTTAAAGGTGAACTACTTGTACCCCGATCCCCTATTGCACAGAAGGTGGTACATAGGCACTAAAGATTCGCAACCGCGGCGGATGCAAAGTTATAAAAAAATACTTCTATTCTCACCTCCACCATCTATTTTTATATACAACACTTATAACAAGGATACACAAATTTTCAAAGAGGTTCCTGTGGAGTACCATAGATGTTAGGGTGCTAATACCTTCCCTTTGCATAAACAACCCTCGTACCTAGATTCTCTCCTTCTCTTTTTTTGGGTTAATCGCTCTTTTCCCATTTCCTTTGGAAAAAATAAATCATGGTGGCGATTTTATTTGATCTGTGCGAGTTAAGTCAATCCAATGGCTTAGTCTCAATATTTCTACCGCTACAATAATGTATTTTCCTTGACCTAGGTCTTGATCACCTTTGTTTTACTTTTGCTACATGTTTTAGTAGTATGATTTGTATCATATCTCTAACATGTATGGTACATAAATTATTATTTACCGACCTCTTATATTATTGACTTCTACATAAGTCTGTTTGCAATTGCTTAACATAACGCTAAATTTGTCTCTAATCGAAAAACTAACATAGTAACTCTGATATTTATTGTACTAACTTTTACTTTAATGCAGTTTAAATTTATTCATTTACTTTATGTCATTTAATTTTAGCATCTTTATCATTCTTTTCATTTTACTTTCTTGCTTTTACTTTTATGTCATTTTTCTTTTGCTCCTTGAGAACTTTACTTTATTACTATTTTTCATTTGCTCACTTGAGCTTTCTTTTTCTTTTAAATACACTAATAATCAACTTGAACAAATAAAATACTTAAGACTCTCTTTGAACTATGGTTATTATCCCTTGCATATTTGAGACTTAGACCTTTTGGACTTTAGGATAGAACCATGAGACTTTAAGACCTTTGGACCTTGAGACTTTAGTGTTATTTTATCAGTGTTTTGGGAAAAAATTTGTGTTCATATGTTACTTTGATAATCATCTGAGCCAAGAACAATTCATCTGAGACATAAAGTTCATCTAATACATGCCAAGTCATCTGTACCATTTGTGATTTATCTGATACTAAGCTCACACCTGAGGCACTATTATTCATCTTATGCTTATTACTTGATTGTACGACTTTAATCCAAAGAAATGTGATGCATTATTTGACTTATGTTAAGATGATTGCTCTTGTTTGGTTAAACCTTTCCTACCTTAACTTTTACTTTATGTTTTAGGATAGTCTCTTCATCTCTTGCCCATCTTCTTCAAATTTTAAATCTTCTCCCTCCTTTTCAAAATCTTTTTTTGTTTTAAAACTTAAACCACATTTAATAAAAATCTTGACTTTGTCAAGTGCATTTTCAAAAAAAATTCTTAATCAAACCTTAATTCATTTAACCAAAGTGTAACTCTTTTTTTCTTCAAAACTAAAAAACACAAAATTCATTCAAACTCTTTTGCCATTTTGGTTTTTATTTTAAAAACTTTTTCTTAAGATTAGACACGAGTCCTCCAAAGTTGAGAATGTACTTCTAATACTCTCACAATATTGGTTGAAAGGTAGATCTTTTTTTCACTTGAAAGAGATATTGACATACTTGTTGAGTTATCTAAGTTGGAGTCCTTCTTTTATTTGTGATGCAAAGGATCCTCTTTTTTCCATAATTGTGAATGTTTAGTTGAGTTGTAATCCTCTTATTCCTATAAAATTGATTGATTTTAGGTGATAATCCTTTTCTACTTGAAAGAGTTAGTGGAATACTTGTTGAGTTATCCAAGTTGGAGCCCTTCTTTCATTTGTGATGCAAAGGCCCACCTTCTTATGCTTGTGGTTGATTAGTTGGGTTTATTTCTCCTTAAGATGAAAAAATGTCTCTTCGTTAAAAATTAACAAACAAACAAATTTGTCCCTTTTTAGAAGAACTACGTGGTTATAATTTCATCATTGCACATTGGTGGTACTTAGGCACGAGGCTCTTGAAGTCTTTCCAAATCAAAATTATAAAATCCATTTCTTTTCTCATCTCCACAAACTTTTTGCAAAGAACTCTTTTAGCTAAATACATAGATTTTCAAAGAGGTTTCTGTAGAGTACCATAAATTTTTATGGTGTTAATAAATTCTCTTTGCTTAACCAACCCCCGTACTTAGATATTAGTTTTATTAGTTTTTCTTTAAAAACTTTTATGGGTTTTATTCACTTTTTTCTCATTCCTTTTATGAGTGTAACTTCACTATTAGATGTTTTGCATAATATTAAAACTCCGAAAGCTAGCATTTCAGTAAGGTGGACCGGTATCCATATGTCTTGTGGCACTCCCTTGTATTAGAGGTCTTAAGAATCATTTAAAATAACATTAAAATTGGTACCAATCATGAAAAATTAGTTTTTTGCATAAAATCAGCATTTATGCGTCGACTTGAAATTTGTATGCACCGATGCATAAAATCTGTATTTCAATAACTTCTGAAAAACGTCAGTATATTTCGACACATACGATTTATGCTTCGAAACATATAACCTATGCGCCGACACATACGATTTATGTGCCGACACATACGATTTATGTATTAGCACATGTACTGCATTATTAAAGCTTTTAGCCATTATTTTGCATGTGTTGACACAAACTTTTCAGGTCGACACATATTATTTTGTGAGTCATTTTTTCATAATTTTTTTTATATTTTGAAACCACCTTTTTTTACCTAAAAGTAGTACAACTATAAATATATCATTCATGCATCATTCATAACTCGGTGAAACCATAAAATTAACCTACTTTTCTATTCATCTCCAACCTTCAACCTATGCATACACACTGACATTACATTGTGATGATGTTCCATTGAGGTGTCATCTAGACGAGGATTGATAGTGTCCAATTGAGTATTGGGTTGAGCTTTATAGGGGTTTCATCCTGAAAAACTTTTTGTTAGGGTTTTCCCTCCAAGATCCATGTTAGTGCGGGTGTTTTGCGATAAGATCGGTCAAGAAGAAATCGTCCATGTGAATTCCCTTGGAGTGTTTAAAATTATTGCAAGGTAGTAGCAATAAGTGGCATATAGAATTGAAGATATTTTGTATATATAGTGCAATCGAATTTACTCGAATGAAATCCCTTGGAGTGTTTGAAATTTTTGCAAGGATCCTTGGAGTGTTTAAAATCTTTGCAAGGAAATAGCTTAAGCGACGAATAGGTTGCATTTATCGATGTTGGTCTTGATCAAAGATCAAAAAATAGAAGGGGTTGAATCAATAATAAGTATTACAGTTTATGGAGTTTCTCTTGAATACTTCTCTTGTATCAACTTTTTTCATAGTAAGAATTATCCTAATTCCATTGGAATTAGGTGCAGACGTACCTACACGCGAGGACGACAATGAGGAACTGTGAAGACAAATTCCTTGTGTCTCTTTCGTTTTTGCTTTTACTTGCTTTAATATTCTTCAATAAATTTGTCAAATAGCATTGCTTTATCAATTGAATTGTAAGTAATTTTCTGAACTATTTTTTTATTTACATCAAGTGTTCATATTGCTCATAATCACTTTTGATTATAAGTGCTTTTGTGTATCAACACAACTTAAAGGAAAATTCTGAAAAATTCACTTGCACACCAAGTGTTTGACAAATTTTTTAGCTTGTTCAACTCAAAGGAAAATTGTAATATTCTATCACTTACTCTCATTTACTCTCTATGTGTAATTTGTTGAATGTGTTGTTTGATTGATCAATTTGTATAGAATTTTTCTTTGATTTTTAAAGTTTAAATTGTTTTGTTGATTAACTTATAATCACTTTTATTGTAAATTCTTTTTTATATCAACTAAGCTCAAAGAAAATTTTGAAAAACTGATAGCACGTGACATGTTCGATAAAGTGTCAAGTTATGTTTTTAATATGATTTTATTGGAAATATGAAACCGTCGTGTTTGGTATTAAACTATTAATTGAGATATTATTATGTTGATTGATTTTATCATTATATTAAATCCATATCGCTTGTACATATTTGAGTTTCCAATAACTAGGTTCATTTAGACTACTATTTTGATCTAGGCTAATAAATCTTCCTCTCGACATTGTTTTTTAAATAAGTTTTTAAGTAACCATTTTGAAATTTCAATTTTAATCACTTTTTCCCAAACATAATTTTCTCCAATAACAAAACTAGAAAACACCATTTCATGTTGTGTTGTTCTTGATGTATCATTTATTTTGAAGGTTTAGGATTTGAAGGTTCTAAACGCTATATTGAAAATTTTGGTTTGAACATTAATATCAAGTTTCATTGTATCAAATAAACAATATGCTTGAACCTCCACGTTGATCTTCAACGTTAAAATTTTCAAGATATTAAAATATTGATAATATATTGCATCACAAAAATGACTTTAAAATGAATTAAAAACTAAATTGTATGTGTTGGAATTTGAAGCGTGTCCTTGAGGGACATTTCTCCACAATTGAAAAACCAGATTGTGGTGAAATTTTATTTAATTTTAATTATAAAAAATGAAACACACCACGTATCACCACATTGGTTATTTGTAACCAAAGTGAAATGTGTCTTGAAAGTTAAGAATAAAGAAATATTTCTAATTGAATAGATTTTGCTACATTGGAAACTTTGTCCAAAGAAAAAGTTGGTTATGAAACATATATTATGTAGTAGTGAGGATTTGTTTTGAGAAAGATGAAGTACTTTTTCTAGAAATCACACTTATGATTTGATCTATTTTTTTGAAATGACATGAGAAAAAGGCTTATATAGGTGTTTGAGAAATAACACAAACTTAGTGCAAAATGACTTAAATGTTTTGGATCAAGGATGGAAATTGAATCTACTCAAGTAATAAATTTTGTCTCAAACTTTTATGCCATTATTCGATTCATGAACTTATTCATGTGAATAGATTCACAAAATTTCTTAAATCAGATCACATAACCCGATTTGCAATTTTCCATGTGTTTCAAACCATGAATCGATTTATATATTGGTGTGAATCAGATTACAAATCCAATGACCACAAGAAAAATATGTAAAATCTCATTTGAAGGGATTCATGTGCTTCCTTGAATCAATTCATGCAACCAAAATAACTTGATTTGATTAATTAACTTCCTTTAATCGATTCATTTAAGGTTGATTTGGTCAAACTTACACTTTGTGCATGAAAGTAAAAATTTAACCTAGAGTGAGTGAGAGATTTCACGTGGAGTTCAACTATACGACAAGTTTTACTATAACAAGACATCAAAACACAAATAAACTTATACTACACTTATACAATTTCACATATGCATCATTTTAATCTAAAACCATGTCTTTGTATAAATCCCTTTTCCTCAAGTCTTTTTATTTTCCTATTTCACCATTTGGCTTCTTCTTGGTTTTATATAGATATATCTTGCATTTATACATTTCATATTAGAAAGAAACTCTACCAATTTACATGTACCATAATTATCTATGGATTTTAGCTCTTCAAACATAGTTTTCTTCGAATGTGAATCCTTTAGTGCTTCTTCTAAGCATAATGGTTCTACTTCTGCAAGTATGGCTAATTGTCACAAGTCACCATCATCATTAATTGCAGAATCAGAAAATCTAACATAATCATTCAATTTTCATGGAGGCTAAATGTTTATATTAAATCTTCCCACCCTTCTTCATTTTTTACCGTCTCTTGTTCAATTTTTTTATGTGTTAGAAAAGTAGAATTTCTAGATTTCATTCGATACATCGTCTTTCCAATGTCATCGTGTTGCCTAATCAAACATTACATACTTGTTGACCATTATCTTCTTTCCTCTAGGTAATAGATTTGGTGTGCACCTATTAAATGATAGTAACTTATCACATCATTATTAGCTTAACTTTATCGTCCAACTTTATCATCTAACTTTCTTAAATTGATTTTGTATATTCCTAAAAACACAATTAACCTAACATCCTCTTATGATTGACACATAGTTTGATCCATGACCAAGCCTATTTAGATTTAGCTCATTCGATCTCTTGACTGGACATATGTTTATTAGATAGGCTACAATGCAAGATTGTCTGAATCGAGTTTTTACCTTGACTCGTTTCGTCTACGTAAAATCGAAACGTAAAATTGAAACGTAATCATAGAATTTATTTTATATTTAAATAAAATTTATATACACGAAATATACATATATTTATATAATATTATAAATGCATCAATAATTTAAAATTTTAATTTAATTATAAAGAAAAAATATATTAAATCACCATAATAAAGTGTAATATTCATAAACTTGTATCAAAATACATAAATTATCCTCCAAATCATAAAAAGTAACATCTAAAAGATTATCCAAAAAACAAGAATTTCATAAGTTTCTCAAATTCAAAAAAACAAGTGTTTTTCTCTTCATCTTCAACTTAATCAAAACTTTAATTCTTCTACAACACCGTCTTTGTTAGTGTCTTCATTTTTAAGTTGATCAAATTCATCTCCAGATGATAAAGGATCTTCAAATTCATGGGCCAAAAAATAAAATAAGCTTTTTAAAATTTGACAAAAAAAGGTAAAATCAAATCAAAGAGTAAAAATCTAACGATTTTACACGATTTTATCGATTTTAAAGTGATTTAAATCATTTAAAATCGTCCCAGGATACAATTTTACATAAAAAAAAGTTTTACATGCGATTTAACACGAAATGGTGACCTAGAAACGTGAAATTTGTAGAGTTTAAGTTTTAAATTGAGATTTTAACAACCTTGCTACAATGAGTATTGCTTCTCCTCACAAATAATGAGACACACCTTTATTCTTTAGTCACATTCTTACCATACTGACAAGGGTTTTATTTTTATTTTTAGGTACCATTATGTTTTGGACTCTAAGTTGAAGTTTCCTCATGCCTTATGTTATTTGACACACAAAAAGAATGACATTTTCTCATTGTACCCTAATATATTCTCTCATCCTATGCGAAATTTCTAAAATGTCTCATGTTTTTGGAGATATATCTCTGAACGCACCAATTTTCTATTTTTACTACAGGTTAATTCGGAGATGTATCTTCGAAGTCATTTTAGGGTGTGTTAGGAGATATATCTCCGAATTTAACTTTTTTTTTAATTCAAAAAAAATATTTCAAAGATGCATTTTCAAATTAGGTGAACGTATTTAAAGCTTGCATCAGACTCTCCTTCTTCATTTTTTAGAAATCAAAACTTTCTCTCTACCTCCCTCTATCCATTTTCAGTTCTCACTCAATATCAAGTTTTGAAGCAAAATTTGATTGTATCTTCCCATTCTCAACTCTCTCTAACTACTGCGTTCAATATCAGATCACTTTACATCCTTAACATATTTTTTAGTAAGTTTCTCATTTAACTTATTTTGAGTTTTGATTAATGTATTAGCTCAAATAGGTTAGTTTTAATGCATTAGATGGTATTATCATTTGAGATAGATTATGTATAGACTTTATCTATATGATTTGGGTGAGTTTGGATGATACTTGGATGACTAGGGCAGTTGCAAAAAAGTTTCTACCATGAAAGTTGAACGAAGCTTTTTTCGGAGATGTATCTCCAAAGTATACTATTTCAGGTGTTTTGAGATACATCTCTGAAATCTTTCTTTTCTCATATATTAATATCGTTTGTTATGTTTTTTTAAGGATAATGACTGAAAACAACAAAAGGATGAGACTTGGACAATCCACAATAACCGCGTATGCTCGTCGTGAGAGGGTTCGTTAGCATGAGCAGGCTCGAGTCATCCATATGCCTCAGCCTCACGATAGGGAGGCGTCGACCTCTTAGAGTCGACTATCACGGGGTAGGGATCCCAGAGTCGTGCACACCATGATGAAGATGCCCCAATTGCACCGCAGGTCCAAAATGCTGAGGATGCCCCATTTGCATACCCTTTTTCAGGAGGATTCACTGATGCTTCATTACTTATGTACTTTGGAGAGATTGCGACTCTGCATATCTATGACGGAGAGATATATTTTTTAACGATGTTATTTTTAATTTTGTAACCAAATTCAACTTATCTAAGACTATTATATTTTATTTTCAACAAAAATATGAATGTTTAAAATCCGTGAATCATACAAGAAAAATTTACGATCTTTATCCGCCTCATGACAAGCAAACTAACTAATTTCCCTCATTAAGTATTTGCTTCCACATACAATACTAACAAAATATAATTTTTTTTAATGAAATTCCACCGTAATTGAATATTGAGTCAAGGTGAAAACAAAATGCCGCGGAATAGTATTTTTTTTTAATAATGCATGCACAACGGCACAAGACACCATTATCTCTATGAAAGAAACACTATATTTATAGTACTCCTTATGAGTATATAAAATATAAAAGTCAATATGATATTTGATTGATACATGGTATAAATCACAAAAGTGCTCAAGTGTCAGAATGATGAGACTCGGAAAAGTGTACATAAACAATTTGGTTACAAAAGATTTTGGTTGATTTTATGTATTACTAAAATAATGGTTTTGACAGCATAGTTTACAATTTTTAAAATTATTTTTTCCTAGACAAAAATTCCCCATTTCCGTTGCTCCCTTTCTTCAACCACCAAACAACTTGTTTAATACTAATTAACTACAGCTAAGTGCAACTGATTAGAGAATCGAAATTATAAGTGCACTATAATTTTATATTAATTTCCACTATAATTTTATTCTCCATTTGTGGCTGTAAAATATATTAGTGCACGACAATGTATAGCCAAGTTAACTATATTATATTCACGTGCTTATGCTATTAACATGCGTTAGCTCTTGTGGGGCTCGGGAGATCATAATATTATGTTTGAACAAGCAACTAAATGAAATTTGACTTAAAATTGCTTTAGTATTAAATTTTAAGTTTTTTTCTTTTTAAAAAATACATGCACTTTAATAGAAAAATGAAATGGAAAGAACAAAATTATAGAGGTAACTCATCTAAACTAACAAAAATATAAGTAATTAGTTTAATATAGTGGCAAGGATTATGATTAGGGTGAAGTATAATATTGTGCTTAACCAATCCTTTAATATTGGTGTTAATGGAGAGGCTTATTCAATCAAAATGATAGAAGATTACCAGGGTCCTCTGAGAATAGTGATGCCAAATGACATCTTGAAAGACCAACAGAAACAGAAGGTTTGTTCAAGTTCAGGTGATGATGATTCGAGTTGGGAAGGCAGCGAGGTTGCTAGCCCTAAATTAGTCGTGGCAGTGGTGGTGACAGTGTTTCCCTGATGCTAAAGGAAAGGTCCTTTCATGCAGATGCTGAAGTAGGCGAAAATGTGTTGTTTGGTCACGGAGTAGCTTAGTTATCGAATGCACATGAATATCAAATCAAGAAAAAGTCATTGGAAAAAAATTAATTGTACTCAAATCTCATTAGTAGTAGGAGCAATTGATGTGAAGCAGCAAACCATTAACGTTGAGACAGATGTGTAGAAACTAGTAGAGGGAGCAATAGAAAAAGTCACGTGAGTTAAAAAGAAGAAGAAAAAAAGTAGCATCAGTCAGAAGAGAAAGTAACATTTTCCTTTTTGTGGGTCTTTGAAAGGAGGTTTGGTGTTGGGCCAACCCTATCATCCAGGCCCAAGAATATCAAAAAAACGAGCACTACTACAAAACACGCAGACAACAACGCCCAATTCACGACGATTCTACCAACACTCTGGTGACATCTCTAAACCCACAGCGGTAACATTTTATTTTATTATTTTATTAAAAATTGTTAACATATAATAACGGTTGCAACCATAACCGTAGTTATATAATCCAGACTTTCTTGAGTTCGAAACTCAGTGCCCTCAAATATATAGTTCATTTAATGTTAAGACGCGTCTTTTCTATTTTATTTATTTTTATATATAAAATAAAGGGTTACGATCACGGTTGGAAACTTCAACCGTTATGAGTATGTTTATATATAAGCGAATTAACTCTCACTCTTTGACAGTAATGTCGTATCTATCACAGCAAAACCCTAGAACTTATTTTTTTCTCTTCTTCTTCATCATTAGCATTCCTATTCTGCAGTATAACCGTTAATCTTGTTCTTCTTACATAAAGGTATTCTTCTTTTTCCTTATTCTCTCATTTTCGTGTATGTTGTTGTTATATTTCACTTGGCTTTCCTATGAATTTCTTCTTGTTAGATAGCTTATGACTCTTTTATTGTTGTATGTTGTTCTATGTTTTTGTTGCATGTTGCGTTGTTGACAAATAAGTTTTGATTTCACATATTGATAATTTTCATGATGTTTGTAAGACTCAAGAAAAGTGAATAAAGAAACAACAACAGGAACAAACTTCATCTAGTTTTAAAAAGTATGAAAATAAATATAAGAAATATGAAGCTATGGTGTTAACTTCATCCACCTTATATTTTTTCTTCATACCTTCACAAACTAGATGAACCTCATATGGTGATGATGATGGTGGTAGCAAGCGTATAGTATGAGTTGATAAATGGTTTTTCATGTGCAACTAGCAAGTGTTTATGGTTCTTTACTTATCACTTAAAGCTTCAAGAAATGGTTACTTGTTCAGTTCTCCCAATCCATGTAAATTAGTTTGATGTTTTTGTTGATAAATATTGTTAGTGAGTTTGTAATATAATATGAGATTGCTTGTTTCACTAACCCCTCATTGAACTTGCATTCATTTAAAAAGATTTTTAAGATAATAATTTAAAAAATTAGATTATTCTTGAAAATCAACTTAGACGATCCAATATTTTTTTGAATTGCATGCATCTTGTAAATCATAATTTCCACTTTAGCGTATAGAATTTCATCCAATGTCACAAATTCTTCAAAATAATATTGATAAATGGGTGCCATTCTAGATCTTTCACACAAATCTTGGTGTTTGAAAAAAAGTAGAAAAGAAAAGGAAATCAATTTTTATGTGAAAGACTCAGACTGACATCTATTTATCAACATTATTTTGAAAATTTTGGGATTGAATCAAATCCTATAGGCTAAAAGAGGAAATCATAAATTACAAGATGCTTGCAATTCGAAAAATATTGGATCTTTTAAGTTATTTTTCAAGAATAACTTAACTTTTCTGATTATTGTCTCAAAAATCTATTTGAATGGATCTATATGGTTAATGAGGGGCATGGAAAAACAAGCAATCTCATATTTTACAATAAACTTACATATACCAAATCGGTTGGAACACTTAACCATGGTGAAATGCTATTTTTATGTGCTTTAATTTTGGTTGTAGCTGGGTTTCGAACTCATGCCACTATAATTATTACAACAGTTATTTACGTCAACCGTTGTAATATACATTTTACCACAACGATTACTGGACCGTGATTGTAAGTGTCGCATATACAACCACACTCTACACAACAACACCTGGACCTGCACGATTATATATGTTTTCCAACGGTTGTTAAATGGGTTTTCCGTAATAGTGGAACTTCTTTGAAGACCCGTGTAAACGATGCCTTTTCAAGGTCCGTTAGTTCAGTGGATTCTATCCAATCCTATTAAAAAATGTTTACTTCAACCCTAGACAAAATTGTCCCCAATCCTCAGATGAAGAAAGATAAAGCTAGTGTACCAGTTGCCGGGGAGAGTGTGCATGCGAATTTAGGTGGTTCTACTCATTGTTCTATTTCTATTTATGACTCAAATTTCGAAAGGGAATAGAATATTTAAGGAGGAGGAGAAGAGGGATGCAACATTGAAGTTATGGAAATCCATCCATGATCTGGGGATTGTTGGGGATGATAGTGATGATGTTTATGTGGAATCAATACATGAAATGGAGGTTCGGGATTGTGAAGGTAGAAGAATTCAGTTGGCGGCAAAAAATAAGTTGAATATAGTCTCATACAATATTAGGGACATGGGCAATCTTTTGAATAAGAGAAGGATTAAGGAGTGCTTGTCGAAAGGAAAGGCGGATTTATGTTTTGGACATGAAACTAAATTCAAGGCAATGACAGACTAAATTGTTTGAAGTTTTTTTAGGGAATTATAATGTTGATTTGTTGGCTAAGGATTCAACGGGGCTGTCAGGTGGGTTAGTGGTCATGTAAAAGAAGGGGATTTTATCGCCACTGTTCAGCTTCAGTGGTGAGGGCTTCATAGGGGTGTATGCATCTTTCGGTGGTAAGCAATTCTATTTTGTTAATGTCTACTCCTCTTGTGATATGGAATTTAAGTGAGTTTTGTGGGAATAATTACTTACGCTTAGAGGTCAGTGGTGTATTGGGGAGTGGTGCATAGGAGGGGATTTCAATACAGTTAGATTGTAGAGTGAACACGTGGGTCATAGCTTCTTGTAAAGTTCCCAGGGGTGCATCATAATTCAATGATTTGATAGGTCTCATAGACCTAGTGGATCTGCCAATAGGTGCTAGAAAATTTTCGTGGAGTAGAGGTTCAGGTGGGGCATTGAGTAGAATTGATAAATTCCTCCTATCAAATGGTTTCATTGTTTTGTTGTCTGTAATAATTCAAGTGATAGGGCCAAAGGACATATCTGATCATAGTTATGTTTGGCTAAATTGTAACTTACTAAATTGGGGATCAAATCCCTTTAGGACTATAAATGGATGGTTGGAGAATCCTAGTCTTGTGGATTTTGTAGCCAATGAATGGGATGCTATGCAGGTATAAGGTTATTGTGATTTCATTATAAAAGAGAAATTAAGAAGGCTCAAAGTAAGTTTGCATAAATGGAACTTAGAAACTTTCAGTTGGATTGACTTGTCCATGGAGGAAGCTGTAAAAGAAATGAATATATGTGATGACAAGTTTGAATCTGTGTATGGTGTTAGGCGTGCTCAAGTGATATTGAATGTAGAGACTGGGGGCGTGGTCATCTCTAAGAATCGGGAAGTTTCATCTCATTCCTTTTGGAATAACTTACAGAGATGTGAAAACATGTTGAATCAGAAATCTAGGGTGAAATTGTGTAGGGAAGGTGATTTGAACACAAGGTTTTTTCATAACATAGTGAAGGCAAGAACAAGTAGTAATTATGTTGGTAGTGTTGGTATAATATCATGAAGGGTGGATAATGTTCTAGAGGTTAAAGAATAATCCAAGCTCTACTTTAAATCAAAATATAAAGAGTCAAACCATTGTAGACCAAGGATAGACGGTATCCCGTTTGCCGGTTTATCTCATGCTGAAGCTTTGAAGTTGGAGGAAACAGTTTTAGTGGAAGAGATTAGGGAGGTGGTGTGGGAGTTCGATGGGAAAAAATGTCCAGATTTGGACGAATACAACTTTAAATTTATTCGTAAATGCTAGGACTCAATGGCAGGTGATATTTATAGTTTTGCCTTAGAATTCCACTCAAAAGCGAATCTGACAAAAGCTGTCTCGACCTCTTTTATTGCATTGGTGCCCAAGGTATATAACCCACAATTGTTGAGTGAGTATAAACCTATTAGCTTGGGTGGGAATATGTACAAAATTTTGACGAAATTGTTGGCAAATAGGTTGAAGAAGGTTGTGGGGAAGTTAATATCCAAATCTCAAACGACTTTTATTCTTGGGAGACACATCCAAGACAATGTTGTTGTGTTGAATGAAATAATTGATTATGCGAAGAAGAATAAGAAGAAATGTTTGCTTCTAAAAGTTGACATTGAAAAATCCTATGATAACGTAAATTGGGGATTCTTGTTGTATATTTTGAGGAGGTTTGGCTTTAGTGATATGTGGGTAAGGTGGATGGAATCCTGTGTGTTTCATGCATTGCTATCTGTCCTTATTAACGGGAGTCCAACTACAGACTTTACAATGGGTAAAGGTTTACGAAAAGGTGACCCGTTGTCCCCATTCTTATTCACTCTGGTGGCAGAGGGGTTAACATTGATGATCTTGTGTTTTGTGGAGTCAGGGGCCCTAAAGGGCTTCAAACTAAGTGCAGATTTGGAGTTTGAGCTACTACAATTTGCTAATGATATTGTCCTTCTATGTGAACCATCCTGGAGCAATTTATGGTGTGTAAAGGCATTCCTCAAAGGCTTCGAACTTGCTTCAGGCCTCAATGTTCATCTATGCAAGAGTAGTCTTTTTAGCATTAATGTTGAGGAGACATTTAGGCAGGAAACATCTATCTTCATGTGTTTTGATACAGGTACAATTCCTTTGAACTTCCTTGGTGTCCAGGTTGTTGTGAATCATAGGTCTCAAGCTGAATGAAATCCGATTAATCGTAATATGAAGAATAGGATATTAACTTGGAAGGGCCAATTTTTGTCTATAGGTGGTAGAGTTACCTTGATTAACTATGTTTTGAACTCAATCCATATATATTACCTATCTATTTTCAAAATTCCTAAGGTAGTGTTGAAGGAACTATTGGTATCCAAAGATATTTTTTATAGAGTGGTGGAATGGACAAGCGGGGGGTTTCTTGGGTGAGTTGGTAAAATTTGTGTTGTTCTAAGAAGGATAAGGGGTTATGGATTAGATGCATTGAGATCTTCAATGAGTCTCTATTGTGTAAATGGAGGTGGTGATTCCTTGTAGATAAGGAAGCATTTTGGAGACCACTTTTGGAATTTAGGTACGGTCGTCTGGATGTTGCTGTTCTAGGTGTTTTTTCAACTGTAGCAAAATTGAGGTCTTCCTTGTGGTGGCGTGACATTGTTCCCAACAGGTCCAAAAGTTCAGTTGAAGATTGGTTCATGAGGGGAATAATGTGTGGATTAGGCGCAGGTCAATCAATAAGGGTTTGGAAAAATAATCGGATATGTGGTGCTCCGCTAATGTTGTTGTTCTCATACATTTTTGAATTGTCCATCAATACAGATGCATCAGTAGAGGAAATGGGTGTGTTCCAAGGTGAATCATGGAACTGGATCCTAGTGCCTGGGCAGGGGGATTTCGGGTTATGCACTAACTCAGTTGGTAGAACTTGAGGCTATCCTTTACGATATCGGTCCAAAGCAGAGTGTGGAGGATAATCTCAAATGGTTCAAGAATATGACTAGGGAGTACTCAGTATACTCTAGTTATGATCTCTTTTCCAGCGGTAGCAACATAGTTTCTCAATGTTCAAATAATCTGGAAGCAATAGCAATATTGTAGAAAATAATGGTTCCATAAAAAATTCATGTTTTTGGATGGAGGTGCATCATAGACAAGTTGCCTACAAGAGATAAATTGGCAAATAGGGGGATCCTCAATGATGATAAAGATAAGGTGCGTGTTTTTTGCTTCCTAGCAAATGAGTCCTTGGATCATCTTTTGGTTTTATGTCCATTTTCAAGATTGGTGTGGCAAAAAGTGGCATTGTGGATAGGAGTGGAGTTGTAAAATGCAAAAGGGATGGTGGAGCACCTGTTAAGGTTTAGTAATGTATTGTGTGGTTTAGTGGGGTCTAGGAAGAGTCTGTTAGTGTGGTTGGCAACATTTTGGGAATTATGGTGGATGAGGAATGAGATTTTATTTAATGCACAAGTCTTTAATGTAGGAGAGGTGGTACAAGGCAATATTACTCTCATGGATTTGGAATGTAATCGGCCATACTTCTAAAGTTAGTTGTTATTTATTTTTGTGGAGTCATTGTCCTATGGTATTTCTTAATTATTATTGATGTAATGACTTCGGGCGAGTATCCCTTGTACTCTTATTGTGTTATGAATTTCATTGCCTATAAAATAACTAGTTTAAAACTCTCTAAAAATCTTTCATAAGCATATTGAAGTAAGGTAGTTCAACATATATTTTATAATGAACATTAAATTAATATGGAGAATAAGGGTTACTCCAACTGTTACAAATTGAAATTACATAAATTCAAATTGGTATTCCAATCTACCCAACAAACCTCAAAATAACATGTCATAATCTACAAAAAATTTAGCGTGAGTCAATTTATTTGCATAGGTATTTTCCTCACGAAAAGTATGAGAGATTTTTAATTTAAAAGAACAAATTATGTGCAAACTATATCTTTTTTCTAGTCAACCTCATTATAAAAAGCTTCCAGGAAACAATTTTCACATTATAAAAAGCTTGTATGAAAAAGGTGGAATCACTCTCTAACCATAGATTCTTTCAACCCCTTAGGTTTTCATAATGAATCGACAACATGATATACCTTAAAGTTCGTCTTCGAAAGAGGTGGAAATTCCAATTTTAGCTCAAAAAGCTCTTAGGGGGTGCCAAAATCATCTCTAAATATTCCACCATAGGTTGAGGAACTCAGATTACCTCTTGATGATCCATCTATATATGTTTCACTTTACATATCCTAGATTGGGATTGATCCAATTTATTTGTATAATTTTTGGAGCAAGAGGATGCTTGCATTTAATGTCAAAACGTTTGAGATTTTTAAACTTAAACATTGATGAATACATATGACCTTTGAGTGATATTGAGTATAGAAGGGTTAAGGGATTGATATGATTAATTTCTCTATCTATTTCAGCTTTACAATCGTTGAATCTTATGTTGTTTCTAATATTCCAAGTTTCCAAATAATGAAAAATGTTATAATAGGAGATGATCAATGTCTAAATTCCATCCTTTATCTACAATACTAAAAATGTGGTTAATATGGACTTGGATCCTCTCCTTCATTTTTCTCTCCTTCCTTCTCCATCCTCTCTATATCTCTCTTAATCTCACTCTCACTCATCATTAAAAACAAAATATAATCAAGAGAGGGAATGAGATTAAGATAAATGTAGAGATGATGGAGGGGGAAGGAGAGAAAAATGAAGGAGGGGAACCAAAGTGGGTTAATATTGATCATGTCTAATCACATGCTCAAGATTTACTCCATCCACTGCCACCATTTCAAAATGAATGGACACCTATGGAGCATATTCTCATCATTTTCAATAAATTTCTGACATAGAGAACATCTAGAAACCAACTACATGCTTCTCATAGTTAAATTATCATTTGTTACAATTACATTGTGCATTAGTCTCCAACTCACTAAAGACTTAGTTGGTGGAAAAATGTGACTTAAAATTACAGTTCTTCCATGAGTAATACATAAAAAATTATTTGATCCATTAGATTGGATACTTAAAGCCTCCCATGTAGTGCCCAAAAGTAAAGAAGAAAGAGGATATCTTTGTAAAACCTCTCTAGAACAATTGAAAAAGTAAATTTCTTTGCCATTAGCTAGAATAAATAATTTGGCTGATTGAATATTCAATGAAATCCAATTATGAAATATTAGGTTAAAACCAAAGTTCTTAAGCTTTTTGAACATGAAACTTAGCTTCAAAGTATCAAATGTTTATTTTATATCCTTTTTGTATCCATGTTTTCTACAAAGGCTTTCTTGTCTAATAAGTTAATTGCATTATAAGTTATCTTGTTACATTCATTAATATTTCTGCCTCTAATAAACCCTATCTGAACTGACATAGTTTGGTTTGGACCTACCTCTTCCTTTCCCCTTAACCAGAGTAAAGTCATTATTTTGAGAATCATTAGAGTTCATGTTATCCTCTTCATCCCCTCATTCAAATTAGTGAGTGCAACCATATGATATATCTTTAAATTAGTATTACAATCATGATTCTCTCAATCATTCAACGTATATGTCATCACCAAGTTTTCTACTATATTAGTAGGTTTGTTGCACTCAACTCTTTGATCATTATCATTATTGACATTTATAACTGCGTCAAGGTTAACTTCCTTGACACCTTCTAATGATTCAGGAACTATTATTTCTTCTTCTTCATCATCCTACACTACTTGCTCAATTTGGATATTCTCTACATTTATATTAGAGATCTCATTTTAGAAGATATTCTTGATTGAGATTTGAATAGGTTGAGTGCTCAAGTCATTAATATGTTCTTGCATGCTACTCTTCTTTGGGGTGTAATTTTGAATCACCCTAGTTCTAGGCTTATCCTCACTCTTCCCCTTAAATTTCTAAAAATGCTCCTAACTATGTCCAACACAAGCACAATGATCACAAGCTTGTAGATTTTCATATTCCACATCAATGAAAAAAAATATATCCCTCTCTTTCCACCAATATTCTGTCATGCAACAATTCAATCATGTTAAGATAAATGAGAACTCTTGCAAAATATTTTATAGATATTTTTCTTCTTGAATATAGTGATAGAGGTGTCCCAAAGTGTGAAGAAATATCAATCAAAGTAGTTGGCTTCAAATATTAAATGAAAGGCCATGTAATCTCAACACACTTAGCCATTAGTAATCTTCAAATTCTCTAGCCTAAAATCAAAAGTCTACATCAAGAGCCTCATTATTGAAGGCTTCATGTCACAAATACACATACTCCTTATCCAGTTAAGGTCTTGTCATGATTGGAATGCAAATTCAAAATAACCTCGAACCAACAGAGTTATCTTCCAATTTTTGACCGAGACCAAATTTTCTTCAACATGTCATGCAATTCTGGTCTTTAGTGGTGTGTTTCCTTCATGCGTAATGAATAGACCATGGAGATTACATCGTTCTAATCCCGCCTTATAAGCTTCCTCTCGAATCATGATAAAAAATCTATGAATTATTTTAATAATATATTTTCAATATTCACGACTACGGAAAACCCATTTAACAACGTTTGGGAAATATATATAATCACACGGGCCCAGACGTTGTTATGTAGAGTTTCGTTTTATATATAATACTTACAATCACAACCCAGTAACCGTTGTAATAAATCGGAAAGCGCGCTCCCTATCACAATGGGTTTCCAAAAGACCATTGTGATAAAAATAATGGTCCTTGGTTTGATTCCCAGCTGCGCTGTTTTGATATTTATTTTTTCTAGACAACGTGTGAGATGTTATAATGGTTATGATATATAACCTTTATTACATTTTCTGTATAATTAACAAATATTATCCTGATTATATAATTAATCCCATTTTTACTTATATTATTGTTCACCATATCACAACAAAAAATACAACTCACATTTGTGATAAAGTTATCATAATAATATTAATTGTATCATATTCATAATATCACATAATTGTATCGTATTCCATTGTATCAAAACAAACATCCTACAATTTATCAGAACAAACAACCTACAATTTACATATTACATAACATCACATAATTGCAACTTGGTGTTTTGGTTTCTTGTCTCTTGGTGTCTTGACTCTAAAGACCTATGATTTCAAATAATTATACTTATTAGTAAAAATACTTAGAAACTATAACATAAAATTAATATATTATTATGATGAAGTGGGAGAACTGACTTGAGGTTTTGCGTTTGTGTTTGCAAATGTTTCGGTTTAGCAAGAGTCGCCACCGGCTTTATATTTATCCAAAGGAAATGTCAAAAAGCACAGGAAAGACCTTTGAGATGTTTTCTTGGGTTCGGGGGGTAGATTGTGAAAAGGGAAGGTGCTAGCACCCTTTTCATCCATGGTTATCCATGGGCTCTTAGTTACTTGTTTTAGATCACTTGCTTTTGCTTTTCAATTGTTTGAAATGGTGCTTTTGTGTGTGGTTTTGAAAATATTTTGAAAAGAGGCCATCATTGTGGAAACCTTTGTAATGATTCTTGTTTTAATGTATACAAAGGTGTTTGTCTTATGAAAAATGTTTCAATGTTTGAAAGTTTGTTTTGGGAAATGTTTTGAAATTGTTTTGAAATTGTGTGTGATAGTTTGAAGATAGCAAGGATATTTGCAAGTTTGATCAAGTAACTAGGAGCATCTACCTACCTACTCAAAGATTTTTCCTACACATTTTTAAACCTTTGACATTGTTGTTTTACCATTGCATTGGGTAAACAACCTTGTGTTTGGATGTTAAACGGGACAGGCGCGGGTCATCGTATGGCCATGATAATAATTGTGTCAAGTATCTTAGCAAATTTTTGTTTGAGGGACTAGATCATTTTTGTATAGGCAACCAAGATAGCGTCATCGAGGGACTATGATCTTTTGTTTTTGTTTTTGTTTTGCCAAGATACCTAGCATGCATACCATGGCCATTTTAAAGGCAACAAGTGGATGAAACCCTAGGGGTGCTTGTGTGTATTGTGTTGTCATTTTCATGCATTTTTGTCTTGTATTAGGTCAAGCTATTTGTTTGATTTTGGTTATTTGCATACAAACTCTAATATTTCTATCATGGCATATTTGAAAGCAATAAAGCGTGTAAAAGTAAATCTACGACTATTACAACATTGATATGGGGAGGGGGATACAAGTTTGAATAGGGGATATTTTGCATAAAAAATAAACCCTAAGTCAACTATTACAACCATATTGAATTCTTTAAACAAGTAATAAATTGACAAATATTTAAATATGCAATTAAACATGAATATGCAAAAATATTTTTGTATTATTTTTATGTAAATAAAAATAAATTATTTAATGTCCTAAAAATAGAAAAAATATTAATGGTTATTTTCGGAAAGGGGAGAAAACCCTAATTTTTGTTTAAGAAAATATATATATTACATTATTTATTTATGTACAAGAAAAATAAAATAAAATATATACAAAATGTTAAAATATAAAAATATGCGAGAAAATATTATTTAAGTATATAAATAATAAAAAATAAAATATATCATACTTTTTTGTATTATTTACAAGTTTTTATTAAGCAAATAAAAGTATTTAACCTAATATACTATTTTTTGTCATAAAAAATAATAAAAATAATAAAATAAAAATGTGAAAATTTAAGAAAATATTTTTAGTGATTTTTAATATTTAGAATAAATAAATAAAGTCAGAAATAAAAAAAAAAAGAAATGAAAAATATAAAAAAAATAATGAAATGGGCCAAGGGGGTGTGAACAGCAAGCTAGGGGGTGCAAAAAGTATGAACAAGCCAAGCCCAACCCAGATGGCCTTCATCCCTGACCTTGTGACAAGAAAAAACGCGCGCTTGATGTTCAAACTGGTAACTCCTGCATTTGTGTTTAAAAATAAAAACTTGCAACATGAAAGTTATAGAGCATTAAACCACGATTCTAACCATATAAAAAACTTAATCTAACTCTCAAAGACCAGAGAGAATTTCTCTGGCTCTAATTTCTAACCTAGTTTTTTCAGAAAGTTCATCATTCAAATTCTCCCAGCTCAGTTAACTTAAATGAATTTTATGCATATGTACAGCGCAAGGGCAACGAGGACTACATTTTTTATTCACAAACCTAAGCCTAATGATTCTTAAATAGAGAGATAGAAGTTTGAACTTTACCTGTTTCAGTCAAGCTCAAGTATGGCATTTTGGGGTTGTGAGTGAGGCCTGAGATACTTGTGAGCTTGCTTGATGTTCCCTGGACCTTTCCAAATGCTTAGTTTGCTTTGAGATGGCCTGGATGTCTCTACATAACTCAACCTGCAAATCTTCAAAGAAAAAATGGTGAAGTGTGTAAATGGAGTTACAGTGACTTGGGAATGGTTGGGATAGCTTAGATAGGTTGTATGGAGTGTGTTGGAACTGTTTGCAAGCAAAACGCATGAGTAGATTTGGATTTGGAAGTGAAACTGCAGAACTTGCCCTGTTTTGCAAGAACTTGGTGTTTTGGTGTTAGAGGGTGTTTAAGAGGCGGTGAGCTTGTGTTTCTGACCTGAGGCAATATGCAAAACTTGTTTGAAATGCTTACAAAGCTTGGTTATAAGAGATACAAGAGTTGTGGTGATTTTGCAAGTTGACTTGCTTTTGAAGAAAAGGTGATTTTAACAATGCTATGGCCTATATAAGCTAGCTCCAAGCATGCTGATAGTTGGTGTAATTTTGCCTAAGTTTGTGGAGTTGGTTTGCTGCAAAATATTAAGTCCAATGCTCAAGACAAACAAAATTGCAAAAGTTATGCTTTATGTAAATGGCATTGTTATCTTTTTGCCAAAAATGGATTAATTCAATTTGTAATCTTCTAAAGCTCGGAACAAAGCCTTAATCCATTGTGTTTGCATTCAATTTTTGAGTGTGGAAGGGTTTAAGGACCTGTAAACAAGTACAAACATGTTTGGACAGAATTTGATACTTGTAGCAACATGAAAAATGCCATGGATGAAAGTGATATTTTACCAATTTCAAAATTTCGATTCTCCCTAACCACAAATGATTTTGGAGAGTTCTGGGACATTTTGGAAAGCTTGTAACATGCTATTCAATCCATATTTGAAATGAATTTTGAGATTCCAATTGTAACTAGGTGAAAAATTGCCATGAAGATAGGTCAAAATCCTTCCTAAACTAGGGCAAAACTTCACTAAGTTAGAAAGTTTTTGGATCCTTGTTCATAAAATCATAACTTGAGATCCAAGTATCTTTTTGGAAAACTTTGTGAATCAAAGTTGTATAATTTGTGGAGGACTATAACTTTCATGTTGGAAGTTTTCTTTGAATACAATTGCATCATGGTGAAAAAGTTGGGGAAAAAATAAGAAATTTTTATAACTTAGAAAATTTCTAAGTTATGAAAATTTTCAATCTTAAACCCTAATTTCCAAAATTAGGTTTCTTGATGAACAAGTTTCATGTTTTGACACATCTTGATGAAAAATGACCCTTGGCACTTGATTTTGACCAAAAAGTCAAAGTTTGACTTTTCAGTGTACAATTGATTTTTTATCAGTTGACTGGAAAATTCATTTGTCAATCCAATGCATTTGAGATCTTTTGAACCTTGTGATTAGGTAAAGATGATGCCATTGAGTCCTTGAATCCATTCTTGAACCCAATTTGCCATTGGCTAGGTGAAAAATCAGAAATTGCCCTTCTGCAGTCAAAACCCTAAAAATGACCATTTTGCCCTTTTGATTATCTCATCAAATTTCTTGAAGAGTTATGGTCCAAACTTGATAAAATGGTTCATTTGAGCCTATAATGTTTATGTGGATAAAAAATTATGATGTTTGACTGTAAATTGGCCACAATTGACTTTTTCCCCAATACAGCTGATTTCTAGGTCAACTGTCCAATTGACTGGGCAAAAATCTGGTTCAAGGCTTGAAACTTGGTATGAGAAATCTTATAAGTCCAACATGAAGTATGAAAGTCATATTAGGAATTGGAAATCCAAAAATCGTTGTGCAAACTCAAACCCTAATTTCAAGTCAGTAGTGCAAAGAGATGTCTTGAGCAGAGCAAACCTTAATCCTGTCTGGAGTCCAAAGAGTATTGTGAGGGGAAATCTTGATAAAATGAGAGGGAAAATTTTGGGGTACAACAACTTCCCCTATTCAATCTTCTTGAACCTGAAGAGTTAGATTGACGAGTTTTCCTTTCGTGACTCGAAGGTAAAAGATGATTGGACATTAGAGTGCCCGTAAATTTGCACTCGTCAAAATATGGTTGAGGAAATGGGCTTAAAGATGACATTTGGAGATGATAGAATCTTGCTGGAGATGGGCTTAAAGATACCATCCAAGAATGTTTGTTGAAAATCAGTAGAATGAATCATCAGAATGGTATCCATATCTGGAACGTATCTGAGTTGTATCTGGAGATTGGATCTGTATGAGCAAAGGAATGGCTTCCGTGTCTGGAGCGTATCCGAGCTGTAACTGTATTTGATTCTTGAGTGAATAACAGAATGACAGCCGTGTCTGGAGTGTATCTGTATTGTATCTGAATCTGAAATCTGAATAAGCAAACAAAATGACATCTGTGTCTGAAGCAAATCTGGGCTTGGGATATGTTTGAATGAGTGACAAAATGGAAATCGTGTCTGGAGCATATCTGGACTGTATCTCGAGGTTGAGATCTGTATGATTAGTAGAATGACTTCCGTGTCTGGAGTGTATCTAAACTGTAACTGAGATCTGAATAAGTGACAGAATGATATCCGTGTCTGGAGTGTATCTGAACTTTTAAATTGATAGTTGAATCTGAATGAGAGATAGAATGGCTTCCGTGTCTGGAGCGTATCTAATCTGTATCTGATTGTTGAAGTCTGAATGAGTGACAGAATGGCATACGTGTCTGGAGCGTATCTGGACATTATCTTGACTTGAAATTCTGAACGAGTAATAGAATGACCTCCGTGTCTGGGGTGTATCTATACTGTATCCGAATAAGAGATCTGAATGAGTAACAGAATGACTTCCGTGTCTAAAGTGTATCTGTACTATATCTGGAATCTTTGAATATTTGTTAAAGATGGCTTTTAATCTTATCCTGAAAAGGGTAAAATGTTAGTTGAAACACAAAGTTATATTGCATGAAATGTATGATGCAATAAAATGTGTTTTATCAATGTTTATGATACATGAATGTAATGTATGCGCATGTAAGCTGATTAGCTGTCTTGCTGACGAAAATAAATCCTTGATAGTTGGAGATAATAAAATCTTTGACTGCTGCCGGGGAAAATAAATCATTGACCGCTGTTGGGGATAGAAAATCCTTGGCAACTTGTGGGGATTATCAAAAACTTTGACAACTTCTGTGGGGATGTGAGAATCCTTCACGACTGCTTGGGGATATAGGGATCCTTCAAGTCTGCTTGAGAAACCTGCTTAGGGAATCCATAGATCTTTGATGACTATGGCTGGAGATTACACAATGGGAATCCTCACTCGGCTGAGGAATAAGGACACTTCTGATGAATCTCTATTGGGGATTAGATGGAAGAAAATCCGGATATGCTGGGGGATAAGGAAGACTTTGATGGCTTCTGCAGAGAATTAAGAATGAGAAACTTCGATCTTCTGGGGAAGTTGAATTCCTTGGGGTTTCACTGGAGAAATGAGAATGAGAATCTTCGATCTGCAGGGGATTAAAAAATTCTGATAAATTCATGTTGAGGAGTAATAAAAACTCTGGCAACTTCACTGAAAATCTTCAAGCTGGGGAGTTAAGAACGAGAATCTTCATTCTGTTGGGGAGTGAAAACTCTGTGGGGAATAGCTATACTGCTGGGGAGTAGCTATCCTGCTGGAAAGTAAGTTCAAGACTCTCAGGGGAAAAGCTTATTCCTGTTTGGAAAAAGTTCAGGAGTTTGGGTTGTATGCCAATCTACTGGGGAATTATCCGGAGGTTGGGGATAAAAGTTGACTATTATCCGATTGATTCTCAGACTTTAAGACCACTTGTTGGGGAATCTGGGGAAAACTGAATTGTTTCCACTGTGGATTGGTAGTTGGAAATTTGAATCCGCTGGGGAAGAAGGTTTCATCTTTGCTGGGGATTTATGACCCAAAGTTTTTATTCTGCCGGGGATTGGGAGTTTGAAGACTTAACTCTGATGGGGATTAAGGGTTTGAAATATAACTCCGCTAGGGATTGAGATTTTGAAGATTCAACTCTGGCGAGGATTTTGAAATTTAATTCCGCTGGGGGTATGTATTTCAAGGTTTTAGCTCCGCTGGGGATCTGGATGATGTTCTGTAGGGGATTTTTCTTGGAATAGCCTCGAGACGTTTTCCTATCCTTTCAACCTGTCAGTAATTGTTCTTTCACATTTCGTTTATTCGTAAACGGTGATTATATTCAAATGCATATGCTCATTTAATAAATCATTGGACGTTTTCAAATAAAACACAAGTGTGAAAAGGAAAAGATAAATAGTTTTCTGCACTTTGAAGTATCTTTGTATTAACCTTGTCTAAGTATTTTTTACAAGGGAGGAAGACATCCCAGTAAGAGAATGTTGTCATAAAAAATGAGAAAATTTTATACAAAGAAAGATGGCTATGTGTAAAAATTCCATGGGGTTCCCATTCTGCTATAGCCTTCGTAACTCTGGATATCTTGTCCACTCGTTGCTTCGTCTGACGATGAATGAATTGATCAGAAGCCTGGAGCTTGTCTGTGAAGATATTGTCCTTAAAGTGATCCGACGAGACATAGTCATACGCTTTAATTCCCTAAATTTTTCCTGAACCGCCCTTTTGGGTTTTTAGTCCACCGGGAAACCCTTTTTTGCCCAAGTCGCCCTTTCGGGTTTTCAACTTGCCGGGTGTATAGATTTTTTAATTGTTTATCCGTAATTTTTGCCTGAATCGCCCTTTCGGGTTTTCGATTCACTGGGATGCCCATTTTTGCCCAAGTCGCCCTTTCGAGTTTTCAACTTGCCGGGTCGTTTATGCGTAGAATCTTTTAACTATGTCTGCGTTCGCAGGGTGCGGAAGGTCGTCGCCGCCCATGGTGGTTAGGATCATTGCCCCACCAAAAAAGATGTTTTTGATCACAAATGGTCCTTCGTAGGTAGGAGTCCATTTGCCCCTGGGATCACTTTGCGGCAAGATGATCCGCTTGATTACAAGATCCCCGACTTGATATACCTGGCGCCTGACTTTCTTGTTGAATGCCTTGATCATCCATTTTTTATACGCCTGACCATGGCAAACAACAGTAAGTCGCTTTTTGTCAATCAAGTTAAGTTGATCAAGCTAGGTATGAATCCAATCGTCTTCACTCAAACCAGCATCCTTCATGATTCTCAAGGAGGGAATCTGAACCTCGATAGGTAAAACAGCTTCCATGTTATATACCAAAGAATAGGGTGTTGCCCCAGTTGAAGTGCGTGCCATGGTATGATACCCGTGCAGAGCAAACGGTAACATCTCATGCCAGTCCTTGTAGGTGACTGTCATATTTTGAATGATCTTCTTGATATTTTTGTTCGCAGCTTTGACAGCACCGTTCATCTTTGGCCGATAGGGAGATGAATTATGATGTTGAATCTGGAACTGCTCGCACAAAGTGGTGATCATAGTGTTGTTCAGGTTTGTATCGTTGTCAGTGATAATCCTGTCGGGGATGCCATATCGGCAAATGAGGTTCTGCTTGATGAAGCTGGCAACCACATTCTTTGTAATGGATGCGAAGGACGCTGCTTCGACCCACTTGGTGAAGTAATCAATGGCCACCAAGATGAAACGGTGTCCATTGGATGCTGTAGGTTTAATCTCTCCAATCATGTCGATTCCCCACATAGCGAACGACCAAGGAGCTGTTAAGACATTGAGAGGAACTGGAGGTATATGTACCTTGTCAGCATAGATTTGACATTTGTGACAAGTACGGGAATATTGATGACAATCAGCTTCCATGGTAGACCAGTAATAGCCTGCCCGTAGAATCTTCTTAGCCATTGTATGTCCGCTAGAGTGAGTGCCAAAAGTACCATTGTACAATTCAGCCATGATCTGCTCAGCTTCAACCTTGTCCACACAACGGAGCAGAATGCAATCATGATTGCGCTTGTATAGGATACCATTGCTCAGGAATAACTTAGCTGAGAACCTCCTTAAGAACTTTTTGTCGTTGACTAAAGCTCCTTCAGGGTATTCTTGTGCTTCGAGATACCTTTTGACGTCATGGAACCAAGGTCGGTCCACTACTTCTTCGGTATTAATCTCGTGACAATGTGCAGGTTCGTCCATCCGTTCAACGGTGATTTGGGGAGCCTCATTATCCCAGTTAAGTTTAAACATGGATGACATTGTAGCTAGAGCATCTGCTAGCTGATTCTCTTCTCGCGGGAAGTGCTCGAAGGTAATCTGCTCAAAATGTGGTAACAATGTCAAGACATGTTCTTTGTAAGGGATGAGGTTTGGATGTTCAGTATCCCACTCTCCTTTGATTTGACTGATGACCAAAGCGGAGTCCCCAAACACAATCAAAGATTTGATTCCCAAGTCTATTGCAGCCTTGAGACCAAAGATACAAGCTTTATACTCGGCCATGTTGTTGGTGCAGCTGAAGCAAAGTCTGGCGGTGAAAGGTGTATGGAAACCTTCTGGAGAGATAAGTACAACACTGATACTGTTTCTAAGTGTGCTGGAGGCACCATCAAAGTACAGGGTCCATCGGGATCCTTGTTTAGGTCCGTCATACGGTCTGTTCTCTTCAATGTTGTCCAAGGTCATGATATCTTCGTCGGGGAAGTTGAACCTCATCGATTGGCAATCTTCGACAGCTTGATGGGCCAGATGATCGGCTAGCACACTCCCATTTATAGCTTTTTGGGTCGTGTACTGTATATCATATTCGGTGAGGATCATTTGCCATCTAGCGATTCTTCCAGATAAAGCAGGCTTCTCAAAGATGTACTTGATCGGATCCATCTTAGAGATCAGCAAAGTGGTATGAGTCAACATATACCGCCTTAGCCGGCGAGCAACCCGTACCAAAGCGTAGCAAGTTTTCTCGAGCAGTGAGTATCGGGTCTTACAGTCAGTAAACTTTTTTCTAAGGTAATAAATGGCATGCTCTTTTCGGCCAGACTCGTCATGTTGGCCCAATACGCACCCCATTGAATTCTCCAAGACGTTCAAATACATGATTAAAGGTCTTCCTTCTACGGGAGGCATCAAGATAGGAGGTTATAGCAAATACTCCTTGATTCTATCGAAAGCAACTTGACAGTCATCATTCCATTTAACAACCTGATCTTTCTTCAACAGTTTGAAGATTGGTTTACAGGTAGATGTTAGGTGAGAAATGAACCTTGCAATGTAGTTTAGGCGTCCCAAGAAACCTCTGACCTCCTTCTCAGTGCGAGGGGCGGGAATTTCTTGTATAGCGTTGACTTTGGAAAGATCAACCTCGACGCCTTTGTTGCTGACAATGAAACCCAAGAGTTTACCAGACCTGACTCTGAAAGTGCACTTGTTAGGGTTCAGTCTGAGCTTGTACTCCTTCAACCTGACAAATAACTTTTGTAGATGGTTGAGGTGTTCTTCTTCTGTCTGTGAACGGGCTATCATGTCGTCTATGTAGACCTCTATCTCATGATGTATCATATCATGAAACAAAGCCACCATGGCGTGTTGATAGGTTGCCCTGGCATTCTTTAGTCCGAATGGCATCACTTTATAACAGAACGTACCCCACTGTGTAACAAAATTAGTTTTCTCCATGTCTTCAGGGGCCATTTTAATCTGGTTGTACCCTGAAAATCCATCCATGAAAGAAAATACCTTGTGTTGAGCTGTATTGTCAACCAAGATGACAATGTGTGGAAGGTGAAAGTCATCTTTAGGGCTAGCCCTGTTTAAGTCTCTGTAATCCATGCACATTCTGACTTTGCCGTCCTTCTTAGGCACGGGCACAATGTTAGCAACCCATTGCGGATAGGAAGTAACAGCCAGAAAGCCAGCATTGAACTACTTCATAACTTCAACTTTGATCTTTCCAAACATATCGGGCCTCATGCGGAGAACTTTCTGTTTAATTGGTGGACAGTCTTCTCTTGTAGGGAGACGGTGAACCACAATATCTGTATCAAGTCCCGACATGTCTTCGTAAGACCGGGCGAAGATCTCAGCATATTCATTCAACAACTGAACTAAGTGCTCTTTGACACTTGGCTCTAGGTTGGCACCCACTCTATTTCTTTTCTGTCTTCCTCTGTACCCAAGTTGATTGTCTCTAACAACTCCTCGTGAGGTAGAATAGCCCTTTTTTCCTGTTGTAACAGTCTAGCCAATTCTCCAGGCACTTCACAGTATTCATCACCTTCGTATTTGGCATGGTAGACCAGATCTTCAGAGTCACTGAAGGCCATAGCAGAATTGTTACCCATGGAATCCGGAGTGGAAGGGTACCTGCATTTGTAAGTGTGGGTGTGTGTAAGGGATAGCCACCTTTAAACAAATAAAATGCAAAAAGAAAGACAATGAACACAAAAGTTTATATGTGAAAACGTCCATGATTCATTAAAATGGCATATGAAGATCAAAAATCAAACCCTTACAAATGGACCTATGTACCTCGGGTAAGGCACAAGGTTAAAAGTGTATGAATTGTTCAAGAATTATTACAAACCAACAGAAATGTTTGAAAGATAAATTACTGATTGATGAAAGTAATGGGAATAAAGTCCTTTGCCTCTCAATTGCACAATCATCCTTCAACAGTAGGGAAAATCCAGTCTTCAAGGTTGCTCTCCTCTTCACCATCCTCCAAAGCATTGACTCCATGATGGGTGATCTTCACTGGTGGCCCTCCAGCCCGGGAGCGAAGCACAACCTTTTGAGCAGAAGCAGTGAAACCCAAGCCGAATTTATCAGATTTGAAAGGAAAATCGGGAAGTTACCCCCAGATTGTGCTTCCTCCCTCTTCAATCACAACCTTTGCATCTTTGAGTGACGACATCCGAGGCGGAGGTCTGGTAATCATGGGTACAGAAGGCACTGTATTGGTTTTTGCAATCTCTTCGGAAACTTGCTCGAAGTGTTGAAAGGGGGTCTCGATGAATTCACCATCCAATTCTACATAGCGGAAAGAATTAAGATGGCTTATCATGTATTCCTCTTCACTGTGAACAGTTACAATTTTCCCCTGGACAGGGTACTTGAGCTTCTGATGCAGAGTTGAAGTGACGGCTCCAGCATGATGAATCCAAGGTCTTCCTAACAAGCAAGAATAGGAGGGACGGATGTCCATGACATAGAATATGGAGTTGAAGGTTTCAGTTCCTAATTTTATCGGGATGTCCACCTCCCAGTGGACCAACCTTTTAGAACCATCAAAGGCTCTAACAATGATGTTGTTGGGCTTCAAGGTTAGACCTTCACAATCTAGCCTATCCAATGCTTTCTTCGGCAAGACATTCAGCGAAGAACCAGTGTCTACCAGAACGTGTGCTAGAGTAGTCCCTCTGCATTCGACTGAGACATGCAAAGCGTTATTATGTTTTCTCCCTTTGACTGTTAGGTCAGCGTCAGAGAATCCTAAACTGTTCTCTGTTGTTAGGCTAGCTACGCATTCCTGGAACTGATCCGCGGAGGTTTCCTGTGGCACGTGGGCCGTCTTCAAGAATTTGATCAAAGCTTTGGCATGAGCTTCTGAACAGAGCAGCAAGGACAACATAGATATTTTTGAGGGGGTTGCCCCAGTTTCTCCACAACATTATAATCGCTTTTCTTGATTATTTTCAAAATCTCTTCCATTTCTTTTTGAGAGGTTTCAGGGATGATCAACGGCTGAGCCCTCGTCCTGACAGGCTCTTCTTGGATCCCTTTCCCTCTATCATCAGCAATAGCAAAGGGGACAACTACAGTAGTAACAACTTCTTCAATAACTAGAGTTCTCGCAGATATGTTGACCGGTGCAGGAGTAACCTTAGGAGCGGCTGAGGGTCCGAAGATTGCCTTTGGAGGCGCAATCTCCAGAGAGAAAATTTTTCCACTGCGGGTGATTTTACTCGTTCCAGAAATGTTTCCAATGTCGGAAGTCTCTTCATCAGAACTCTCTTCAGTTGATTCAATTTGTTTAACACCGTGGTAAAAGATCTCTCCCCATAGTTCCACGGTATTGATTTGTTGGACTTGTATGGGATGGGCCCCGGCATGGTTATCTTCAAAGGTGCAATCTTCGGATCGGATGTAATCTTAATAGGTCTTTTGGAGACCTTGGAAAGATTGGCGGATATGGTAATTATCGAGACATAATTGACAGGAGTCGGTGTAACAAGAGTCTTTTCAAAAAGGATTTCTTGGTTATCCATTGGGCGTTGGATGCCTAACTTCAACAACGGACAGTCGGGTTGTAAGGATGAACAAAGGCAGCAATCTTCTTCACAGCCTGGGAAAATCCCAGCCCTCAGCAAATTCAACTTGATTATCGGTAACAAAGTTATCAAATCATCAACAGTAGCAACAAAAAGGTCTTCTTCAACAGCATGGACATTGTTACCATGTTTTGGCATTGGAGCATAGATCACATTCGGCTTTTCAGGGGCGTCAAATTCCACTTCTTTAGCATCTATTAAGTCCTGAATCTTATTCTTGAGGGCCCAATAATTGTTGGTGTCATACCCTATACTGTCTGAATGATAAGCACACTTGGCATTCGCATGATAGAATGGAGAAGATGTATTCAGATTCTTCGGAGCCTCTTTCAGACTGACAAGGTTTAACTTCAAGAGATGAGGGAGAACTTGAGCAGGTGTCATGTTGATCCGGGTGAATTGTCGTGCAGGCCTTTCCACCCTTGCTTGGTTGGTTCTGGGTTGAACATTTCTAGGCTGATCAGCTGCAGTCTTCTGAATCATTACAACCCCCACTGCTGGCCGGCGCTCAACTCTTCCTTGACTTATTTGGGAGTAGACAACTGAGACTTCTTTCTTTGCTGGAAAGGTCTTCTTGACGGCAGCGGAAGCAGATGCATCCTTTTGTATTTTCCCGCTCTTGATTCCAGCTTCAACTCTCTCACCAGTCAGAATCAACTCGGTAAACCCCGCAAACGAACTTCCAATCAGGTGATTGAAAAAGGGGCCTGACAGTGTACCCAAGAACATATCTACCAGCTCCCTTTCTGATAGAGGTGGTTGTACTCGTCCCGCCAAGTCTCTCCATTTCTGGGCATACTCTTTGAAACCTTCGTTTGAGACCATGCCCATACTCTATAATTGAGTACAGGTTGGTGCTAAATCCGTATTATATTGATATTGTCTGTAGAAGGCAGCTGCCAAATCCTCCCAATTATGCACATCAGACCTCTCTAGCTGGTAAAACCAATCTAACTGCGTCCCAGAAATACTATCCTGGAAGAAATGAACCCATAGATTCTTATCAGAAGAATGAGGTTGGATTTTTCTGACGTAGGACCGTAGGTGCATCTTTGGACAAGATAAACCATCGTATTTAGAAAATATAGGCACCTTAAACTTGGGGGGAATCATAATCCCAGAAACCAGCCCTAAATCTTCAAAGTCTAGCCCAGGCACTCTCTGCACCTCCATGGCAGCCAGACGCTCTTCCAGATTCTTGTACCTGTCGTCTGCAGGAGGGTACTGCTGCTTAGAATAGTCTTCATCCTCTTCTTCTTCTTCTTCTTCTTCTTCTTCTTCTTCCTCAGACTCAGTTGGTACTGCAGCTCCCTTTCCTTTTCCTACCCCTTCATCAGATGTTGAGGGGAAATCCAGAACCCTTCTAGCTTGACCTTCAAATCTTCTACGCAAAGTAGCCACACGAACTCTTTTCTTTTTCTTTTTCTCCTTTTCCTTTTCCAACAAGGTTTTTAGATCCTCCTGGCCTTTAGCCAAGGTCATGAGTAGCTGTTGTAACTGTGAATTATACGCTTGTAAGTCTTTAATCGTTTGCTCTATATCCATCTTGCTGAAATAAACAGCAGAGAGATAAGGAAACATGGTGTGAAGACCTGCTTATGCATATGATGAATGAGATGTATTCATGTAATGCATTCAAGGATTCATAAATTCAAATTTGTTGTAAACAAAAAAGAATACACGTCATATTAATAAGATAGAATTTGTTAGTACATAAATGCCCCATGGGCAAAATAATACAAAATTCTAATGTAAAAAGACGTTGCGCATCCTCTTTGGTGAAATGTAGGTGTTGATAGTCTTCTCTTCGTGAAGTTGATGAGTAAGTTCCAAAACCTTCTTCTCACTGGCATAGAATTGGGCTTCGAATGTATCGCGCTCTCCCTTGAGCTGTATCCAACTCCTTTGCAAATCTTCAAGTGATGTTGGCACGTCAGGATGTAGGAGGGTGTATGGAACCTCTCCTTCCATAACAGGCTCTTTGATCACAGGCAGAATGCAGGGGTAAGGCATCATAAGACTTTGGGCGCGGGTTCGTACCCACTTGAGGTAAGGCTCAAGGGGGATGGAATTCTTGTGTCCCAAGGTCTTACTGTCTACCATGTTGGGCATCCTCCAAGCTCGGATAAACCTTTGTCGAAGTCCTTGATCGTCGTTGTCGAAGTCAAAAACCAAGTCTAGAATCAACATGTCATGTGAGCCATCCCTTCAGGCATACCCAAACTGTCTCAGAGCCAAGAAAGGGTTGTAGGTGATGCCTCCCCTAATGCCAAGTAGAGGGACATTAGGGAATTCTCCACAATGGTCAATGATGATAACATTTTCTCTGGATCGAGAACACCAATGAACATATGAATGTGTAAGAGTCATTAATCGTTGTGACCACCTCAAGCCTTGCTAATTCTTCAAGACTGATTGGGGAAGGTGAGAAATAAACCACCTTGCTAGAAGAGGAGTACAACACACGAGAACACCTCTTTTCCTTATTGTTCGAGTGTGAAATGAGTGGAGGATATCCCCAAGCAAAGTAGGCACAGGATTCTGGGACATGAACATCTTGACAGCATTCACATCTATAACTTGATCAGGGTTTAGGAGTAAGACCAACCCATAGATGAGAAGAGCTACAATCTCCTCAAAATCTTGTAAGTCCAATGAATTCCAGCATTCTTAAGCTTCCTCAAACAGGAACTTTGCCAAGAAACCCTTGACACCACTTATGGTTTCCCAATGACCTTTGACATCAGATGGTTGCAAGTGTAGGTCTTGAGCAACATCTTCAGGCTTTGGATCTCTTTTCGTACCGTTGTAGGGTAGTTGATGGAGAATAGGAATCCTCAGGAGTTGATAAAATTCCTACAAAGTAGGCACAAACTGGTAATCAGGAAATGTGAAGCAGTGGTGTAGGGGGTCAAAGAACTGGAAGAGAACTTTCACCATGTCTTCCTCAGTGTTGGTGTTGACTAAGTTGAGAAGACGACCATGCCTCTCGGTGAATGGAGAATACTCTGGAATCTTTGAAGCTAGCTCCTTGAGTTGTGGAGGAATTCTTACAAGGTTGACTTGGATAGTTTTCATGCAAAGTGAATCCATTACCTACAAAACAGGAACAAAGATGAAGATCCAAAATCCTTGAAATGGTTAGTGGATGCATATGATGCTTTATGATGTCCATGATGTTATGCACAAGTATATATGTAAAAACAAGTCACACAAGTTCCTAGTTTAGGCTTGCATGGGGTTTCATAGGTAAGTACCCTCTTGAAGTTTAGTTGGCTCAACCTGTCCTAGAAATAGTAACCGGGTTCTATGGAGCTCCATATCACCAGATTATTTTCTGTGTTCATTGTTTCAGTTTAGCCACTTTAATGGCGACCGAAATATTCCAAGAAAACAACCCTCAATGAGTGTAGTATCGAGTATCTACCAACTTCGTACTGCACCAAAGTCGGTCATCTCACTACATCCTAAAAGGCCAAGTTGGTCAAGTAAAGGTTCTAAAAGTCCATTAGTGCTTCATGACATCACTCAGCGGCCCCGTATTCTCTTTGATTGACTCAAAGGCTACTGGTACCCATAAATATGCCGCACTAATATAGCTATTGCTTCAACCATGTCGGTATACCCCGCACAGTTTCCACAATGTATTGCTATTTACCTATGAATGTTTCCTAAATCCGGGTAGAGGATTTCAAACCCAAATAATAGAACCAAATGTAAAGCAATCAATTCAAGCAATATAAGCATGTAAAAGTGATCTAAAACCTAAGGTAACCCCACTTTTATTATTATTCCCCAGCAGAGTCGCAAGTTCTGTGATGCGGTGGGAGAACTGACTTGAGGTTTTGCGTTTGTGTTTGCAAATGCTTCGGTTTAGCAAGAGTCGCCACCAACTTTTTATTTATCCAAAGGAAAGGTCAAAAAGCACAGGAAAGACCTTTGAGATGTTTTCTTGGGTTCGGGGTAGATTATGAAAATGGAAGGTGCTAGCACCCTTTTCATCCATGGTTATCCATGGGCTCTTAGTTACTTGTTTTAGATCACTTGTGTTGTACCCCAAAATTTGCCCTCCCATATTCTTCAAGATTTGTCAAGATCAAGCTTCAAAATCTCTCAAGGGTTGCACAGTCCAATTGCCTCCTAACACAGTCAAAATTAGGGTTTTGGTTTTGGCAAAGAAATTGAGGTTTCCAAGGGTCCAATCAAGTCCCACATGCCTATAAACATTGTCAGGCATCCATATGCCAAGTTTCAGGACTCACAGCACCAGATTGCACAGTCAAAAACCCTAAATGCTTCACAGTCAACTACAGGGGCAAAATGGTCATTTGACAGTCAAAAGTCAAAATTTTTGGTCAACATCTTATTTTGAAGCCACAAACATCATTTGATCAATTCCTGATCATGATTCTCAAGGCATGGCTCAAAAAGTCTCAAGATGCAAAAGTTTCTATTTTTGGACAGTTGGAAAAGTCAACTGCAAATTGACCAAGGCATAACTTCCACATGGTTTATCAGAAAAATTCCATCCAAAGCTCATTGTGAAGAGAATGGCATTTCCTACAACTCATCTTCACACTTCAAGTCCAAGAAATGCTCTCACAAAAAGTTATCAATCTCAACATTATAGGTCATTTTCAAAAGTCAACAAAAAGGCGCTTTAAGTCAAAGACCATAACTTGAGATTGGTAAATCAAAATTCCATGGGACCAAAGGCATTGGTTAGAGGACTTCAAGAACTTTCTAAAATGTCCAAGAACATGATCAAAGCTTAAAAATTGAGCAAGATATGCCTTGTGGAAGTTGGGAAATTTTTGGGAATTTTGAAAAGTCAACTTTGCTTCAAATGCCTCAAAATTGCTAATGGGCCTCAATTTCTGCCATGAATCATTATCCAAAGGCCATGCACGACCCATTGACTTTAAAGGGAGTTATGTTCTTATTTTTAATTAATTAATTGAATTTTTAATCCTATTAATTCATTTAATTGAAATTAATTATGAGAAAAATACTAAATCATACTTTTCAAATCTTTTTGTGCATAGAATTCACTCAATATTTCGTGCATCATTCAATAAGGAAAGTTTCTACATGATTGGCAATGATTGGCATAAGAAAGGATTGGAAAAGATTGAAAAAAGATCATGAAAATCAAATATTCAAAATCATCAATGCAAAGGCTTTGGGCTTGGTCTTTCTAACCTAATTCATTCACACATATATGCACAATCAAAACCTAATGCCCTGGACACAAGAAGCTGCGCAGAAGGCATAGAACAAACTTGCACTTTTTCACAAAAAAACTGAAAACTGTTTTCATACATAGAGGTTGCTTCAAGGCCTCAAAGCTATTCCAAAAGCTTGCTGACACCACCAGGAAGAGATTGCAATCAAGAACATAGCCCCTGACCTCAAGAATTGGTAGAACCACGTTGCCCTGTTCATAAAATTTTCCATATTCGTGTTTGCATTTTCATGCATTATTAATGTCTTTTAATGATTGATTTATACTAACATGATGATTCTGAAGCTATAGGTGTTCTCCAATTGGATTAATACTGCCTGTGTCAAAAGATGCCATTGATGGTTGCTAGGGTTTCGAAACTACAAATTTAGGGCTTTATGCATCTGGAAAAATTGGACAATAAGACCAGTACCATTGAAATCAGAAGATCCAAACGAATTGATCTCACTATTCGCGCCCTTTTTATGTTTGCATATGCTCTATTCGCTATTTTTGTAGGTGCCATTTAGTGGGGGTTTAAAACCCCCGCTATCTATTCTGTATTTTCAGGCAAACGAAGAAGAAGGTGGACGTGTCCATACGTGACTGGGAGATTCAAATCTTCGCACTTGATTTTTGTTTTATACCAATAGCGTTTGTTTTCATATACATTAATCAGGTTCCATAATAATAACAAAGTAACGCGTTGGTTGGGTTGGCTATTGTGTTGGCATGCAGGTATTGGGACCTGGGTTCGATTCCTAGGTCCCCCACTTCTTCATAATATTTTTCTTAAAATGCTTCTGTGCAGTGTCCTCTCAAAGGTTCACCAAGCGCCCTCACCTGCTTGCTTGCCAAGTGTCCAGAAGGCCAATCCAAAGGCCAGAACATGCAGCTCACCATGGACACTAGTCAACCGTCTCACACATGCGCTGAAAAAGTCAATGTGGCCAGCTTTCTAATGGGCCTAAATTCCTTGCATACACCTCTCAATTGGGTCCAGACACCCCAGGGTTTGCTTAATCTTTTCATTTTTTTCTTTCTCTATTTATTTTTTCCTTTTATTCTTTTAATTGTTATTTTGATTAATTGCTTTTATTTAATTCAAAAAATAATTTTTATAACACCAAAAAATCAGAAATCATAAAAATAAAAAATATATTTTTATTAATATTTAGTTCATTAATATTTTGTAAATAAATTTTAATAATCAATTTAGGTTAATTTAGGTTTTCAATTTTAATGTTTTCTTAATAACTAAAAAATGTATAAATTAGGGTTTTTAGCATTTTTATTCTTTTTCTTAATAAATAATTTCTTATTATTATTATTAATAATTATTAATTAATTTTGTAAATAAACTTGTAATTAAATAATTAGTGTAAATTAGGTCAAAACTTAAATATTTTTCTTTAACATTTAAAAATAATTTAGAACTAGGGTTTTATTTAATTTCTAATTTCAATTAATTTTCTTTATTTCATAAATACCAAAAAAAAAAGCATAAAAATAATTTCTTTTCTTTATTTAATCATTAATCATTTTTTAATTTCAATTTCATCTTTAAAGGGTCCAACGCCCTCGCATATCCGATTCTAATTTCTTTTCGCACGCGTATTCTTATGTTTCTTTTAAATATTATGTAATTGCCCCAAAGCCTTGTAATAGTTATTAGGAACTTCATTTATTTTCCGCATTTTATTCAAAAACGGGTCTTTGTTAATTTGGCGATGTATAGACCCGCGCCTTGTAATAGCATAGGACCTTTATTTTCCGCACTTTAATTTCCGCACCTTTTAACTGCTAATCACATGAAAGAATGAATGGCCCAAATAAAAACAAGCGTAGCCCACCCAATGCATGATCAAGATAAGACATAACTGAAAATGACACACTATTCACACACCACCCCTAGGGTACGCCTCACTGTTGCCTTGCCCCTCGAAACGTGGTCGTCGAGTATAGGACATTTTAGTAAGTCCTCATGTCCATGAATATGGCATGGGGGTAGCTTCTAAGGTATCCTACTATTGCTCTGGTGACCACACTGTCCCTAATCCTCGAATTGACCCGAACACCTCCAACGGTGGTGCTACCTACCTCTCAATGGTGGGATGGCACTACCTTAAGGACTTCTACACAGCCTAATTCCTTAGGGTAGGTGGATGACTCATAGATACTTGCTCTAATTCAAAACAAAACAAATCAAAAACTCTTTTCACACCGACACTTTTCAAAAAGCTTTCAAAAACAACTTTTCAAACACTCTTGAGGACTGATACAAGAGTCGAACTGAAATTTTAAACGAAACTTTTTCAAACCCACTCACCTTGAAAAGCAAAAAAACATTTTGAAAACACAAATGAGCAAGTATCTAAGAGCCCATGGATAACCATGGATAGAAAGGGTGCTAACACCTTCCCTTTCTATAAATCTACCTCCCGAACCGAGAACTAATCTCATAAGGAATTTTTCTGTGCTTTTGTCCTTTCCATGTTGGAGAAAATAAAAGACAGTGGCGAATCTTGCTTACCGCGACATTTCGCGAACCAGCGTTAAACAGTCAGTTCCAGATCCACCGATCATAGAACTGGCGACTCTGCTGGGGACTCTTATAAAGTGAGGTGTACCTTAGGATAGTTCATAACTGTGTTTTCAATTGTTGTGCTTTGTTTGCTTTATTATTGTGGGTTGCATCGGAGTTACATAGATCCTAACCCGGATCTGGGGGATACCCTGTTAGGTAGCATAAGCTGTGAGGGACCTGTCCGGCGTAGACCGACATGGGTGAAGCAGTGGCTACGTTGGTGTGGCGCCTTGGTCTATACCGATATCCCTTGTGTTGCAACGAGGAGAATATGGGTCTTATGAGGAGTCATTAAGCACCAACTGACCTTAGAACCTTAAATGACACAACTTGGCCAATAGAACAATAGCAGTATGCTACGCCCATTGAGGCTAAACTCTCGTGATGGTTTTGGCTGCAAGAAAAGATTGCGATGCTGGAGTTATGACCGATTGAGGGTAGTCAGTGATATTGGGATCCTCTAGAACCCAGTTACTTCTGATAGGACAGGTATGAACCAACAAACTGAAAGAGGCTAATACCTAGACCCCATGCTGGCCTAAACTCTAAGGGCTTGTCTTGTGTGACTTGTGTGCCTTATCATGTTTGCCTTTGTAAATATTTGTGGTGTGTTTTATCATAACATCATGCCATCATGAGCATTGCATGCATCCTGCATAAGGAATAACCATTTCAAAGACAAGAGGGTTTCACCTTTGCTCTGTTTTGTAGGACATCATGATGCCTATGCGAAGGAATACTATCCGGTTCAACTTTGTTCACCCCACCTGAGTTGCTTGAAGAGTTGGTTAGCAGAATTCCAAATACTATTTCCTTCATCCAGAGGCATGGTTCTCTTCTCAGTTTAGTCACGGCAAAGTGGGATCAACAGTTGATGAGTGTCCTGACCCAGTTCTATGACCCTCTGTACCAGTGCTTCACCTTTCAAGACTTCCAGCTGGTCCCTACCCTGGAAGAGTTCTCTGACTTGCTTGGCATCCCTATCTTGGACAAGACTCCCTTCACTGGTTGGGAAAAGACTCTTAGGCTTGAGGAGGTTGCTGCAGCTCTTCCCTTGACCCACCAAGAAGTAATGGACAATTGGGTGACTAGAAGCGGAGTTAAGGGTTTCTTGGCCAAGTTTCTGATTGGCAAAGCTAACAGTTTCTGGAATGACTTGGACTTTAGGGCGTATGAAGACATCCTGGCTCTCTTAATATATGGTCTAGTATTGTTCCCTAATCCTGACAACTTCATTAATGTCACTGCCATAAGGATCTTCATGTCTCGGAACCCTGTGCCCACTCTCTTGGGTGATATCCTGCAACAACTTTATGCTCGTACTGCCCGAAGACGAGGAACTTTGTGGTGTTGCATTCCTTTGTTAGTGAGGTGGTTTATTTCGCACCTCCCTAAGTTCGTGCTGAAGAACAAAGAAGGAAGAGGTTGGGCTCATAGGTTAATGTCTCTCACTGATAAGGACATCATTTGGACTCTCAGAGGTTTGGATGAGATAGCTGTTATTGATCACTGTGGAGAATACCCCAATGTTCCTTTGATTGGTACCCAAGGAGGAATCTCTTACAATCCATGTCTAGCTCTCCGTCAGTTTGGAAGAGCCAGAAGAGCAGGACCTCATGAGATGTTGGTGCCTCACATCAGCTTTGAGTTTCAGAAAGATAGTGACGAGTTACGCCGTAGATTCATCAAAGCTTGGGACAGAGTTCATAAGGATGACCCACAAGAGTTGGGACCAAAGACTTCTCTACCTATGGAAGCCTACTACAAGATGGGGCTCCTCCACAAGAGTTCATAAGGCTGACCCACAAGAGTTGGGACCAAAGACTTCTCTACCTTGGGACAGAGTTCATTCGTGCTCAGAAGTTAGGTATGCCGTACGAAGCTGTCAGATCCGTCATTCTTGAGTATCCTGATAAAGATGGGGCTCCTCCAACTGTCCTCCCTCCTCAGATACCTACTGATTATGAGACATTAAAGAGGTCTTGGGCGCAACTGCGAGAAGAACGGAATTCTTACCGAGAAAAGTTCAACGAGCAGGAACTGAAGATCCAGAAGCTGACAAAGCAGTTGGAGAATGAGCGGGCTCTGAATGACTACATCCGTACTGAGAAGAGGAGACCCTGGGATCAATGAGGAGATTTGGATTCTCTTTTACAGTTTTATTTCCCTTTTCAGTATTTCCATTTTCTATGTAACGCCTAAGGGCAACCTGTTGAACAATTTAAATTTCAAAGTTGAATCTAATAAAGTGTGTTCCCTTTTGTTTACAAAGTTGATTCCCGATTGTCTTTGAAAACATAAATCATACGCATTCCATTCATCATGTGCATCACATGTACTCTTCTTTTCAGGTTGCTTACTGTTCTTCGCTGTTTATTTCAGCATCATGAACCCCGAATCATCTACCGAGCTGTCTATCAAGGCCTTTCAGGCTCAGAACGCGCAATTTCAAGAGCTGATCATGGGTCTGGCCCAAGGTCAAGAGGAGCTGAAGGCTCTGCTGGTTAAGAAGAAGAAGAAGAAGAGAACTGTTCTATTCAACTCGGGCCGGAGATTTGGTAACACACTGCAGAATGAGGAAGCTGGTTCTTCTGTAGGCAAAGACAGTCCCCAGGGGGGAAGGGCTCCAAGTCCGGTGGTCTCTGACAACGAGACTGATTTTAATGAGGAACAGTATCCTCCAGCTGAAGACCGGTACAAGCAATTGGAAGACCGTCTGAACGCCATGGAGATTCAACAAGTGCCTGGTTTGGATTTCGGAGACTTGGGTTTATCTTCTGGTGTGATCATCCCTCACAAGTTTAAGGCACCATCTTTCACCAAGTATGACGGGGCGTCTTGCCCTAAGCTACACCTCAGATCTTATGTGCGGAAGATTCAGCCGTATATAGTGGACAAGAACTTGTGGATCCACTTCTTCCAGGAGAGTCTTTCAGGGACTCATCTCGAATGGTTCTATCAGCTGGATGGAACCAAGGTTCGTAACTGGGAGGAGTTGGCTACTACTTTTTACAAGCAGTATCAATATAATGCCGACCTTGCTCCTACACGTACCCAACTCCAGGGTATGTCGCTAGGATCAGGCGAAGGTTTTAAAGAGTATGCGCAGGAGTGGAGGGACCTGGATGGCAGGGTGCAGCCTCCGTTAACTGACCGTGAATTGGTAGATATGTTCTTGGGGACCCTATCCGGGCCGTTCTTTAATCATCTCATTGGCAATTCATCTGCAGGGTTCACATACCTCATTCTGACTGGGGAAAGGATAGAGGCTGGTATGAAGTCAGGAAAGATTCAGAAAGGGGCGTCTTCAAGTTCTGAGAAGAAACCTTTTAAGAAGGAGTCCAGTGCTGTGTATGGGCCTAGGAGGCAGGACAAACCAGAGCGCCGCCAAACTGTCAACGTGGTGGTTATTGCTAAACCTGTTGCCGCTCCTCGGCAAGCTAATCAACCAAGGAGTGAGAGACCCAGAAGAGAATTTACCCGGCTGAGTATGACCTTGTCACAAATCTTGCCGCAACTGCTATCAACCAACTTGGTGACCGTCAGGGAGGCCCCGAAGGTTGTGAATACTGCATCTCCTAAGTATAATCCAAATGCCCGTTGTGCTTATCACTCCGATAGCCCGGGGCATTCCACTGATGATTGCTGGGCCCTAAGGAACAAGGTGCAAGACCTTATTGATGCAAAGGAGGTACAGTTTGAGGCACCTGAGAAGCCTAATGTGGTAACAGCTCCCCTGCCTGCCCATGGAGTGAATGCTATCAGGGATGATGATGAAGTGGAAGAATCTGAGTTCAACAGCTGGATTTATCCGACGGCCGACAGTGGACATAGCAATTGGATTGCAAAAGACAACCTACCTGTTACTTTTGTTACGCAGTAATGAATTCCTTTGTTTTTGTTATTTGTAATAAACAATAAACTGAAACTTTATGGCCCGGTGTCTTACCCGGGGTACCGTTGGCTTCATTTGTGAGGGCTTATAACTGTTATTTACATATATCATGAATAAAGATCTTGGACGTTCTTTCACATTTCAAATCTTGTGTTCCCTTTCTTTCTGTCTTTCTTTATATATTGCAAAACAGCTATATTTACACACACTCACTCATACAGGTTTCAATCCACTCTGGATCTCACTGGTAACGACTCTGCTACTGCCAATTATGACTTCGAAAATCCGATCAACTTAGCCGAAGACGAAGGTGAAGATGATTGCGAAGTGCCTGGCGAGCTTGCAAGACTGTTACTCCAGGAAGAGAGGGCAATTCAACCACATGAAGAGCCAGTGGAAACGATAAATCTGGGTACTGAGACAGATAGGAAGGAGGTTAAGATTGGTGCCAATCTAGAGCTCAGCGTAAAACAATGGTTGACTCAGATGTTACATGATTATGTGGAGATCTTCGCCTGGTCCTACGAAGACATGCCTGGATTGGATACCGACATTGTGGTCCATCATTTTCCTACCAAGGAAGACTGCCCTCCGGTTAAGCAAAAGGTCCGCCGTATGCGTCCAGAGATGTCTGAGAAGATCAAAGCTGAGGTTATGAAGCAATTCGATGCCGGTTTTCTTGCAGTGACTTCTTACCCTCAGTGGGTTGCCAATGTGGTGCCGGTACCAAAGAAATATGGTAAGGTTAGAATGTGTGTTGACTACAGGGATCTGAACAGGGCCAGCCCCAAGGATGACTTCCCCCTACCTCACATTGACGTCCTGGTTGACAATACTGCTCAGCACAGGGTGTTCTCCTTCATGGATGGTTTTTCAGGGTATAATCAGATCAAGATGGCTCCTGAAGACATGGAAAAGACTACCTTTGTTACTCAGTGGGGCATCTTCTGCTACAAGGTCATGCCGTTCAGACGGAAAAATGCTAGGGCAACCTACCAACGTGCCATGGTTGCTTTATTTCATGACATGATCCATCATGAGATTGAAGTGTATGTTGATGACATGATTGCAAGGTCCCAAACTGAGGAGGAACACCTCGATCATTTGCAGAAATTGTTTGACCGTCTGAAACTGTACAAGCTGAGATTGAACCCGAACAAGTGCACCTTCGGGGTAAGATCTGGAAAGTTGCTAGGCTTCGTTGTAAGTGATAAGGGTATTCAAGTGGACCCTGCCAAGGTTAAAGCCATTCAAGAGATGCCAGTTCCTAAGACAGAGAAAGAGGTCAGAGGCTTTCTAGGACGTTTGAATTACATTGCCCGGTTCATCTCACACCTAACTGTTACTTGTGAACCAATCTTCAAGCTGCTGAAGAAAGATCAGGTAGTACGTTGGAACGATGAATGTCAGGCCGCTTTTGACAAAATCAAAGAGTATCTCCAAGAACCACCCATCCTTATGCCACCGGTTGAAGGGAGACCTCTGATACTATACTTGACAGTACTTGACAACTCAATGGGGTGTGTGATGGGGCAGCATGACGAGTATGGCCGAAAAGAGCACGCCATTTATTACCTTAGCAAAAAGTTTACCGACTGTGAGACCCGATACTCACTACTCGAGAAAACTTGTTGCGCTTTGGTATGGGCTGCTCGCCGGCTGAGACAGTATATGCTGACTCACACTACCTTGTTGATCTCAAAGATGGATCCGATAAAGTACATATTCGAAAAGCCTGCTCTGTCTGGGAGAATAGCAAGATGGCAAATGATCTTGACAGAATACGACATCCAGTACACGACTCAGAAAGCTATCAAAGGAAGTGTATTGGCAGACCACTTGGCACATCAGGCAGTAGACGACTATCAGTCAATGAACTTTGAGTTTCCAGACGAGAGCATCATGATTGTGACTGATTGTGAAGTACCTGGACCGGATGAAGGACCTGAGGAAGGATCCCGATGGTCTATGCACTTTGACGAAGCATCCAATGCTTTGGGTAACGGTATCGGCACCATGATCATATCCCCTCAAGGCACTCATACTCCACTTACCGCCCGACTATGTTTCAACTGCACCAACAACATGGCGGAGTATGAGGCATGCATCATGGGTCTTCAAGCTGCGATCGACTTAAGGATCAAGTTTCTGAGTGTCTTTGCAGATTCCGCTCCCGTGATCAATCAGATCAAAGGCGAGTGGGATACGAAACATCCGAACCTTATTCCTTACAAAGAATGTGTGTTGACATTGATCCCCCATTTCAAAGAGTTAACTTTCGAACATTTCCCAAGAGAGGAGAATCAGTTGGCGGACACGTTAGCTACGATGTCTTCCATGTTCAAAGTCAAGTGGGACAATGAGGCTCCCCGGGTCATTATCTGGAAACTGGACGAACCGACATACTGTTGTGATCTTGAGGCTGAGGTAGTGACTGAAAAACCTTGGTACCATGAGGTGAAGAGATACTTGGAGGCTCAGGAATACCCTGAAGGTGCGTCTGTCAACGATAAGAAGTTTCTGAGAAGGTTCGTAGCAAAGTTCTTCCTCAGCAACGACATCCTGTACAAGCGAAACCATGATTCGACCTTACTGCATTGTGTGGATAAGACTGAAGCAGAAAGGATCATGGCGGAGCTGCACGAAGGTACCTTCGGAGCACATTCCAGTGGAAACACTATGGTAAAGAAAATCCTTCGGGCAGGATATTTCTAGTCCACTATGGAAGCTGACTGTTACCAACATTCCCGGACATGTCATAAGTGCCAGATTTATGCAGATAAGGTGCACGTTCCTCCAGTTCCTCTGAACGTCCTGACTTCACCTTGGCCTTTTGCAATGTGGGGCATTGATATGATCGACGAGATCAGACCTACGGCATCTAACGGTCATCACTTAATCCTTGTAGCGATTGATTACTTTACAAAGTGGGTTGAAGCAGCTTCCTACGCCACTGTAACTAAGAATGTCGTGGCACGGTTCATTCGGTATAACCTGATCCGTCGATACGGCGTCCCGGAAAGGATCATTACGGACAATGGTACCAATCTTAACAACAAGATGATCACTGAGCTCTGCGAGCAATTCAAGATACAGCACCACAACTCTTCTCCTTACCGGCCGAAGATGAATGGGGCTGTAGAAGCAGTGAACAAGAATATCAAGAAAATTGTGCAGAAGATGACAGTGACCTATAAAGACTGGAACGAGATGTTACCGTTTGCTCTACATGGGTACCGCACCTCAGCAAGGACGTCAATCGGGGCAACACCCTTCTCCTTGGTCTACGGCATGGAGGCAGTCTTACCGATCGAAGTTCAAATACCCTCTCTCCGGATAATGAAGGATGCAGATCTGAGCGAAGATGATTGGATCCAGACACGACTTGACCAGCTAAACCTAATTGACGAAAAGAGACTTGCTGCTATTTGTCATGGTCAAACGTATCAAAAACGGATGATCAGGGCATTTAACAAAAAGGTCAGACCACAAGAGTATCAAGTTGGGGATCTAGTAATCAAACGTATCATCCTTCCTCAGAGTGATCCAAGGGGCAAATGGACCCCTACGTACGAAGGGCCATTTATGGTTAAACATGTGTTCTCAGGAGGAGCCATGACCCTAACCACCATGGATGGTGACGACCTTCCTCACCCCGCTAATGCAGACATAGTAAAAAAATACTACGCATGACAAAAGACCCGCTAGGTTGACATACCTAGGCAAAAATTAGGGCTTCCCGGCGAACCAAAAGGGTTCGGGCAAAATGAGGGATGAAATGAAAAAATCTGTACACCCGGCAAGTCGAAAACCTGAAAAGGCGGTTTGGACAAAAATGGGTATCCCGGTGGACTGAAAACCCGAAAGGGCGGTCCAGGAAAAAGTTAGGGATAAAGCGTAATACTATGTCTCATTGGATCACCTTGCATCCAGAATCCGGTATCAACTATCAAGTTCAGACGGCATCGATCAATCAGCTTCATCGTCAACTGAGCAGCAAAGTGATGAGACGCTCGAAGACATAAAGGTGATAGCAGAGTTGGAACCCAGTGGGATTATTCTTTTCACATAGATGTTTTGTTTTCCCTTTGTACAATTTGTATAAACTCTTTTGTTCGGCGGCGTTCTCTTACTAGGACGTCAGCCTCTTGTACATAAAACGCCTATTTACAGGCAAATTCAAAAATCAATATAAATTCACTTTTCAGATCAATTGCCAATTGTTTTTTCCTTTTTCTGTTTTGTTTTGCGAAGAACGTCCAAGGTTCAATTTGTGATATATGCATTTGACAATAATTGCTAACTCATAAATGTTTGCATACGAAATAAAGGATTAATTACAGGTAACATCAGAAACAGGGGCAATAATGAGTGGTCTAAGTGATCTAATTGCTCTGTCCACCAAGGTACCAAGGTAAGTTCAGCTGAAGAACATAACCAAGATATCTTAATTCCCCAGAGAGTGAGCCAGCAAGTCCATGCACTCTCCCCAAGCAAAGTTATCCTGTCAAGCCTTAGGGAAGTTGGGTATCCTCCAGCATATCTCAACATTCCCCAGCGCAATATACAAACATTCTTAACAAGCATCCCCGGCAATCTTGATCTAAGATTGTTCCCCGGCAGTATACCAGACATTCAGCGGAGCCACTTCCCCAAATGTATCTCAAAATTTCGCCAGGAGAGTCCAGCCCAAAGATTTCCCCAGGAAAGTTTGAATCATCTCCCCAGCAGGAAGCTTATCCCCAGTAGATTCTGGAAGCTTCCCCCCTGCAGAGCACGAATGCGACTCCCGGCTTTATTCAAAGGTTATTTCCCTACCAGGATATAATTGGGTTATCCTCAGCCAAAAGCCACGGAAAGATCGTCCTCGGCGAAGTCTTCTTATCCCCAGCGGAGTCCATTAAAACTTCCAACATAACAACGATATCCTCAGCGAAGTTACCATCAACATCTCAACAGAGTACCTCTCTTCCCACAGAGTATTGTTCCCCAGCAAGGTCGCTAGAATAATTTTCTCCCTGCAGAGTAATCCATTTGCCAAGTTTATTCCCCAACGGAGTTATCTTCTCCTACCGGTACCCTCGCAACCATCACTCCCCAGTGGAAACAAAAGCTCTACATCAGCTCAGGATTTAACTTCCCGGCATCCGTCAAGGATTTATTGTCCTAAGACTAAAACATACATTCATAAACATCGCATCTTCATACATTATAGCATGCATATACGCATCATGAACATACAATCTCACTTATCACATCTCGCATGTCATATATCATGACATCGCATACAACTAACATTTTGTCTTTTCAGGACAAAGGTTAATGCAAAGATAATTACTATCAACGGTCGCAACTAAAGATCCGATTCCTGTATCTCGCCAGGGTGTATCTGTTGACGATCGATTCCAGACCCGATTCCTGTATCTTGCCAGGGTGCGTCTGAAGAGTTTGAGGATCCAATTCCTGTATCTTGCCAGGGTGTATCCGTTGAAGACTAACAGTACCAGACCCGATTCCTGTATCCTGCCAGGGTGCGTCTGAAGAGTTCGAGGATCCGATGTCTGTATCTTGCCAGGGTGTATCCGTTGAAGACTAACAGTACCAGACCCGATTCCTGTATCTTGCCAGGGTGCGTCTGAAGAGTTCGAGGATCCGATTCCTGTATCTTGCCAGGGTGTATCTGTTGACGACTAACATTACCAGACCCGATTCCTGTATCTTGCCAGGGTGCGTCTGAAGAGTTCGAGGATCCGATTCCTGTATGTTGCCAGGGTGTATCCGTTGAAGACTAGCATTACCAGACCCGATTCCTGTATCTTGCCAGGGTGCGTCTGAAGAGTTCGAAGATCCGATTCCTGTATCTTGCCAGGGTGTATCCGTTGACGACTAGCATTACCAGACCCGATTCCTGTATCTTGCCAGGGTGCGTCTGAAGAGTTCGAAGATCCGATTCCTGTATCTCGCCAGGGTGTATCTGTTGACGACTATATTCTCCGGACTCGATTCCTGTATCTCGCCAGGGCACGTCTGAAGAGTTTAAAGATCCGATTCTTGTATCCAGCCAGGGCGCATCTACATAAAGAGTTTGAAGATCAACTCCTACAACAGGCCAGGTATTTATCTTTCTTTTTTCAGGTACGCAAGTTCTCGCTAAGGAAACTCTTGCGCAATCGACACCCATATGGCATCTATAAGCCCATCCACCTATCCATCACCTCTCAACATGGCATCTATAAGCCCATTTTCCTATCCATCAATCTCCAAATGGCATCTATAAGCCCATTCCCACCATCACACTGCTAACATGTGAGCGCAAATTTCTGGGCACTCTAGTGTTCAATCATCTTCCACCTTTGGATTACGAAAGGCACGTCAGCCAATCTACATCCTCAGGTCTAAGAAGATTGAACAGGGGCAACTGTTGTACCCCAAAATTTGCCCTCCCATATTCTTCAAGATTTGTCAAGATCAAGCTTCAAAATCTCTCAAGGGTTGCACAGTCCAATTGCCTCATAACACAGTCAAAATTAGGGTTTTGGTTTTGGCAAAGAAATTGAGGTTTCCAAGGGTCCAATCAAGTCCCACATGCCTATAAACATTGTCAGGCATCCATATGCCAAGTTTCAGGACTCACAGCACCAGATTGCACAGTCAAAAACCCTAAATGCTTCACAGTCAACTGCAGGGGCAAAATGGTCATTTGACAGTCAAAAGTCAAAAATTTTGGTCAACATCTTATTTTGAAGCCTCAAACACCATTTGATCAATTCCTGATCATGATTCTCAAGGCATGGCTCAAAAAGTCTCAAGATGCAAAAGTTTCTATTTTTGGACAGTTGGAAAAGTCAACTACAAATTGACCAAGGCATAACTTCCACATGGTTTATCATAAAAATTCCATCCAAAGCTCATTGTGAAGAGAATGAAATTTACTACAACTCATCTTCACACTTCAAGTCCAAGAAATGCTCTCACAAAAAGTTATCAATCTCAACATTATAGGTCATTTTCAAAAGTCAACAAAAAGGCGCTTTAAGTCAAAGACCATAACTTGAGATTGGTAAATCAAAATTCCATGGGACCAAAGGCATTGGTTAGAGGACTTCAAGAACTTTCTAAAATGTCCAAGAACATGATCAAAGCTTAAAAATTGAGCAAGATATGCCTTGTGGAAGTTGGGAAATTTTTGGGAATTTTGAAAAGTCAACTTTGCTTCAAATGCCTCAAAATTGCTAATGGGCCTCAATTTCTGCCATGAATCATTATCCAAAGGCCATGCACGACCCATTGACTTTAAAGGAAGTTATGTTCTTATTTTTAATTAATTAATTGAATTTTTAATCCTATTAATTCATTTAATTGAAATTAATTATGAGAAAAATACTAAATCATACTTTTCAAATCTTTTTGTGCATAGAATTCACTCAATATTTCGTGCATCATTCAATAAGGAAAGTTTCTACATGATTGACAATGATTGGCATAAGAAAGGATTGGAAAAGATTGAAAAAAGATCATGAAAATCAAATATTCAAAATCATCAATGCAAAGGCTTTGGGCTTGGTCTTTCTAACCTAATTCATTCACACATATATGCACAATCAAAACCTAATGCCCTGGACACAAGAAGCTGCGCATAAGGCATAGAACAAACTTGCACTTTTTCACAAAAAAACTGAAAACTGTTTTCATACATAGAGGTTGCTTCAAGGCCTCAAAGCTATTCCAAAAGCTTGCTGACACCACCAGGAAGAGATTGCAATCAAGAACATAGCCCCTGACCTCAAGAATTGGTAGAACCACGTTGCCCTGTTCATAAAATTTCCCATATTCGTGTTTTCATTTTCATGCATTATTAATGTCTTTAATGATTGATTTATACTAACATGATGATTCTGAAGCTATTGGTATTCTCCAATTGGATTAATACTGCCTGTGTCAAAAGATGCCATTGATGGTTGCTAGGGTTTCGAAACTACAAATTTAGGGCTTTATGCATCTGGAAAAATTGGACAATAAGACCAGTACCATTGAAATCAGGAGATCCAAACGAATTGATCTCACTATTCGCGCCCTTTTTATGTTTGCATATGCTATATTCGCTATTTTTGTAGGTGCCATTTAGTGGGGGTTTAAAACCCCCGCTATCTATTCTGTATTTTCAGGAAAACGAAGAAGAAGGTGGACGTGTCCATACGTGACTGGGAGATTCAAATCTTCGCGCTTGATTTTTGTTTTATACCAATAGCGTTTGTTTTCATATACATTAATCAGGTTCCATAATAATAACAAAGTAACGTGTTGGTTGGGTTGGCTATTGTGTTGGCATGCAGGTATTGGGACCTGGGTTCGATTCCCAGGTCCCCCACTTCTTCATAATATTTTTCTTAAAATGCTTCTATGCAGTGTACTCTCAAAGGTTCACCAAGCGCCCTCATCTGCTTGCTTGCCAAGTGTCCAGAAGGCCAATCCAAAGGCCAGAACATGCAGCTCACCATGGACACTAGTCAACCGTCCCACACATGCGCTGAAAAAGTCAATGTGGCCAGCTTTCTAATGGGCCTAAATTCCTTGCATACACCTCTCAATTGGGTCCAGACACCCCCAGGGTTTGCTTAATCTTTTCATTTTTTTTCTTTCTCTATTTATTTTTTCCTTTTATTCTTTTAATTGTTATTTTGATTAATTGCTTTTATTTAATTCACAAAATAATTTTTATAACACCAAAAAATCAGAAATCATAAAAATAAAAAATATATTTTATTTAATATTTAGTTCATTAATATTTTGTAAATAAATTTTAATAATCAATTTAGGTTAATTTAGGTTTTCAATTTTAATGTTTTCTTAATAACTAAAAAATGTATAAATTAGGGTTTTTAGCATTTTTATTCTTTTTCTTAATAAATAATTTCTTATTATTATTATTAATAATTATTAATTAATTTTGTAAATAAACTTGTAATTAAATAATTAGTGTAAATTAGGTCAAAACTTAAATATTTTTCTTTAACATTTAAAAATAATTTAGAACTAGGGTTTTATTTAATTTCTAATTTCATTAATTTTCTTTATTTCATAAATACCAAAAAAAAACATAAAAATAATTTCTTTTCTTTATTTAATCATTAATCATTTTTTAATTTCAATTTCATCTTTAAAGGGTCCAACGCCCTCGCATATCCGATTCTAATTTCTTTTCACACGCGTATTCTTATGTTTCTTTTAAATATTATGTAATTGCCCCAAAGCCTTGTAATAGTTATTAGGAACTTCATTTATTTTCCGCATTTTATTCAAAAACGGGTCTTTGTTATTTTGGCGATGTATAGACCCGCGCCTTGTAATAGCATAGGACCTTTATTTTCCGCAACTTAATTTCCGCACCTTTTAACTGCTAATCACATGAAAGAATGAATGGCCCAAATAAAAACAAGCGTAGCTCACCCAATGCATGATCAAGATAAGACATAACTGAAAATGACACACTATTCACACACCACCCCTAGGGTACGCCTCACTGTTGCCTTGCCCCTCGAAACGTGGTCGTCGAGTATAGGACGTTTTAGTAAGTCCTCATGTCCATGAATATGGCATGGGGGTAGCTTCTAAGGTATCCTACTATTGCTCTGGTGACCACACTGTCCCTAATCCTCGAATTGACCCGAACACCTCCAACGGTGGTGCTACCTACCTCTTAATGGTGGGATGGCACTACCTTAAGGACTTCTACACAGCCTAATTCCTTAGGGTAGGTGGATGGCTCATAGATACTTGCTCTAATTCAAAACAAAACAAATCAAAAACTCTTTTCACACCGACACTTTTCAAAAAGCTTTCAAAAACAACTTTTCAAACACTCTTGAGGACTGATACAAGAGTCGAACTGAAATTTTAAACGAAACTTTTTCAAACCCACTCACCTTGAAAAGCAAACAAACATTTTGAAAACACAAATGAGCAAGTATCTAAGAGCCCATGGATAACCATGGATAGAAAGGGTGCTAACACCTTCCCTTTCTATAAATCTACCTCCCGAACCGAGAACTAATCTCATAAGGATTTTTTCTGTGCTTTTGTCCTTTCCATGTTGGAGAAAATAAAAGACGGTGGCGACTCTTACTTACCGCGACATTTCGCGAACCAGCGTTAAACAGTCAGTTCCAGATCCACCGATCACAACTTGCTTTTGCTTTTCAATTGTTTGAAATGGTGCTTTTGTGTGTGGTTTTGAAAATATTTTGAAAAGAGGCCATCGTTGTGGCAACCTTTGTAATGATTCTTGTTTGAATGTATACAAAGGTGTTTGTCTTTTGAAAAATGTTTCAATGTTAGAAAGTTTGTTTTGGGAAATGTTTTGAAATTATTTTGAAATTGTTTTGAAATTGTGTGTGATAGTTTAAAGATAGCAAGGATGTTTGCAAGTTTGATCAAGTAACTAGGAGCATCTACCTACCTACTCAAAGATCTTTCCTACACATTTTTAACCCTTTGACATTGTTGTTTTACCATTGCATTTGGTAAACAACCTTGTGTTTGGAAGTTAAACGGGACAGGCGCGGGTCATCGTATGGCCATGATAACAATTGTGCCAAGTATCTTAGCAAATTTTTGTTTGAGGGACTAGATCATTTTTGTATAGGCAACCAAGATAGCGTCATCGAGGGACTATGATCTTTTGTTTTTGTTTTTGTTTTGCCAAGATACCTAGCATGCATACCATGGCCATTTTAAAGGCAACAAGTGGATGAAACCCTAGGGGTGCTTGTGTGTATTGTGTTGTCATTTTCATGCATTTTTGTCTTGTATTAGGTTAAGCTATTTGTTTGATTTTGGTTATTTGCATACAAACCCTAATCTTTCTATCATGACATATTTGAAAGCAATAAAGTGTGTAAAAGTAAATCTACGACTATTACAACATTGATATGGGGAGGGGGATACAAGTTTGAATAGGGGATATTTTGCACAAAAAATAAACCCTAAGTCAACTATTACAACCATATTGAATTCTTTGTACAAGTAATAAATTGACAAATATTTAAATATGCAATTAAACATGAATATGCAAAAATATTTTTGTATTATTTTTATGTATGTAAAAATAAATTATTTAATGTCCTAAAAATAGGAAAAATATTAATGGTTATTTTTGGAAAGGGGAGAAAACCCTAATTTTTGTTTAAGAAAATATATATATTACATTATTTATTTATGTACAAGAAAAATTAAATAAAATATATACTAAATGTTAAAAAATAAAAATATGTGAGAAAATATTATTTAAGTATATAAATAATAAAAATAAAATATATCATACTTTTTTGTATTATTTACAAGTTTTTATTAAGCAAATAAAAGTATTTAACCTAATATACTATTTTTTGTCATAAAAAATAATAAAAATAATAAAATAAAAATGTGAAAATTTAAGAAAATATTTTTAGTGAATTTTAATATTTTGAAAAAATAAATAAAGTCAGAAATAAAAAAAAGAAATGAAAAATATAAAAAAATAATGAAATGGGCTAAGGAGGTGTGAACAACAAGCTAGGGGGTGCAAAAAGTATGAACAAGCCAAGCCCAGCCCAGATGGCCTTCATCCCTGACCTTGTGACAAGAAAAAATGCGCGCTTGATGTTCAAACTGGTAACTCCTGTATTTGTGCTTAAAAACAAAAACTTGCAACATGAAAGTTATAGATCATTAAACCACGATTCTAACCATATAAAAAACTTAATCTAACTCTCAAAGACCAGAGAGAATTTCTCTGGCCCTAATTTCTAACCTAGTTTTTTCAGAAAGTTCATCATTCAAATTCTCCAAGCTCAGTTAACTTAAATGAATTCTATGCATATGTACAACTCAAGGGCAATGAGGACTACATTTTTTATTCACAAACCTAAGCCTAATGATTCCTAAATAGAGAGATAGAAGTTTGAACTTTACCTGTTTCACTCAAGCTCGAGTATGACAATGTAGGGGTTGTGAGTGAGGCCAGAGATACTTGTGAGCTTGCTTGAAGTTCCCTGGACCTTTCCCAATGCTTAGTTTGTTTTGAAATGGCCTGGATGTCTCTACAGAACTCAACCTGCAAAGCTTCAAAGCAAAAATGGTGAAGTGTGTAAATGGAGTTACAGTGACTTGGGAATGGTTGGGATAGCTTAGTTAGGTTGCATGGAGTGTGTTGGAACTATTTGCAAGCAAAACGCACAAGTAGATTTGGATTTGGAAGTGAAACTGCAGAACTTGCCCTATTTTGCAAGAACTTAGTGTTTTGGTGTTAGAGGGTGTTTAAGAGGTGGTGAGCTCGTGTTTCTGACCTTAGGCAATATGCAAAACTTGTTTTAAATGTTTACAAAGCTTGGTTATAATAGATACAGGAGTTGTGGTGATTTTGCAAGTTGACTTGCTTTTGAAGAAAAGGTGATTTTAACAATGCTATGGCCTGTACAAGCTAGCTCCAAGCATGCTGATAGTTGCTGTACTTTTTCCTAAGTTTGTGGAGTTGGTTTGCTGCAAAAGATTAAGTCCAATGCTCAAGACAAACAAAATTGCAAAAGTTATGCTTTATGTAAATGGCATTGTTATCTTTTTGCCAAAAATGGATTCATTCAATGTGTAATCTTCTAAAGCTCGGAACAAAGCCTTAATCCATTGTGTTTGCATTCAATTTTTGAGTGTGGAAGGGTTTAAGGACCCGTAAACAAGTACAAACATGTTTGGACAGAATTTGCAACTTGTAGCAACATGAAAAATGTGATGGATGAAAGTGATCTTTTACCAATTTCAAATTTTCGATTCTCCCTAACCACAAATGATTTTGGAGAGTTCTTGGACATTTTGGAAATCTTGTAACATGCTCTACAATCCATATTTGAAATGAATTTTGAGATTCCAATTGGAACTAGGTGAAAAATTTCCATGAAGATAGGTCAAAATCCTGCCTAAACTAGGGCAAAATTTTACTAAGTTAGAAAGTTTTTGGACCCTTGTTCATAAAATCATAACTTGAGATACAAGCATCTTTTGGGAAAACTTTGTGAATCAAAGTTGTATATTTTGTGGAGGACTACAACTTTCATGTTGGAAGTTTTCTTTGAATACAATTGCATCATGGTGAAAAAGTTGGGAAACAAATAAGAAATTTTTATAACTTAGAAATTTCTAAGTTATGAAAATTTTCAATCTTAAACCCTAATTTCCAAAATTAGGTTTCTTGGTGAACAAGTTTCATGTTTTGACACATCTTGATTAAAGTTGACCCTTGGCACTTGATTTTGACCAAAAAGTCAAAGTTTGACTTTTCAGTGTACAGTTGATTTTTGATCAGTTGACTGGAAAATTCATCTGTCAATCCAATGCATTTGAGATCTTTTGAACCTTGTGATTAGGTCAAGATGATGCCATTGAGTCCTTGAATCCATGCTTGAACCCAATTTTCCATTGTCTAGGTGAAAAAAAAATCAGAAATTGCCCTTTGCAGTCAAAACCCAAAAAATGACCATTTTGCCCTTTTGATTATCTGATCAAATTTCTTGAGGAGTTATGGTCCAAAATTGATCAAATGGTTAATATGAGTCTATAATGTTGATGTGGATAAAAAATTATGAGGTTTGACTGTAAATTGTCCACAGTTGACTTTTTCCCCAATATAGCTGATTTCTAGGTCAACTGTCCAATTGACTGGGCAAAATTTTGGTTCAAGGCTTGAACCTTGGTGTTGTACCCCAAAATTTGTCCTCCCATTTCATCAATATTTTCTCATCACAAGACCCTTGGAGTTCAAGAACAAGTTAGGATTTGCTCTGCTTAAAACTCCCCTTGCACTGTTGACCCAAATTAGGGTTTGAGTTTGCACAAAGATGTTTTGACCTAAAAGGCCCAAAGTGACTTTCATGCTTCATGTTGGACTCACAAGTTTATCCATACCAAGTTTCAAGCCTTGATTCCAATCTTTGCCCAGTTAATTGGACAGTTGACCTAGAAATTAGTTGTATTGGGGAAAAAGTCAACTGTGGTCAATTGACAGTCAAACCTCATGATTTTTGACCCACATCAACATTATGAACGCATATGGACCATTTGATCAAGTTTGGATCACAAATCCACAAGAAATTTGATCAGATCACCAAAAGGGCAAAATGGTCATTTTTAGGGTTTTGACTGCACAAAGGCAATTTTTGATTGTTTGGCCTAACCAATGGCAATTCAAACTCACATTCCTGCAAGAACCAACTCAAGCAAACCTTGTGAACACATTTGACACTCCATAACTGACCTAGAACATGAGCCCTTGACCCTCAAAACCTTCTCATTCATCCAAACACAGTTTTGTGGCAAAACAGGGTACCTGCTGCATTTTGATTTGGCCAGCTCAATCCATTCGTGCGCCTTGGCTAAAACCACCTCAAAAACATTCTATAACATTCATACAAACTATCCCAAGCCTTGGAAACAGACTGTAACACCCCTAACCAAGTTTGCCATTTTCATTTTTTCAGTTGTGCAGGTTGAGTTACATAGCTCGATTAAGTTAGTTTCAAAGCAAGCTAGAGGTTGGAAGAGCATCCTTGGACCTCAAGCAAGCTGTACAAGTCCTCAAATTCCATTGAAAGCACCTCCATTGTTGTACACGATTCAAGCTAAACAGGTAAAAGTTTGAACTTCTATCTCTCTATCCAAGCATATCTAGGCTTAGGTTTGTGAAGAAGTTATGTCCTACTCATGGCCCTGAATCTACCCATATCATTACTTTTCATTTATGTTGTGTGTAGTGAGAGAATTTTGAACCTGAACATTGAAAAAAAGCTAGGTCAGGAATTGGGGGAGGAGAAATTCTCTCTCATTTCTGAGAGTTAGATCAAGTTCTTTATATGTATGAATTCGTGGTTTGATGCTCTACATTTTTGATGTTATAAGTTTATGCTAAAAATCAAAGAATCAGGATGTTTGAACAAGGCATGAGAAACGCGCGTTTTTGAGAACAGGGATGGCTGGAGGTTGAAGAAGCTTGCCTTGGGCTGGGCCTGAGCTGTTTTTTCTATTTGCACCACATTTTTTCACTTACACCCCCTTGGCCCATTGTGTGTTATTTTTATCATTTTTGATTTTTTCTTTTTGTTTCTGACTTATTATTTTTTGTCAAAATATAAAAAATATTAAAAACATTTTTCCATCCATTTTTGCATTTTATTTGGATTTTATTTGCTTTATTTACACTTGTATATATAAATAAATATAATACCTTTTATTTAAAATACTAAAAAATAATACAAAATATATTCATTTTCAGTTATTATTTTATTTTATCCTTTGAAAACATTTTCTTAAAATATACTTTTTTTTGATAAATAATAAATATTTTATTTTCTATATATATTTAATATATTTAATACATAATATAAATACTTACATATTTATTAGAATATTTAGGGTAAAAATATAAAAATAAAAACATTTTTATTTTTATTAATATTTGACCTCAAAAATTACTTTTTTACAATATACTTCCCTTTTATTTATTTTTTGTATATAATTAATAAATATTGTATATGATATAAATAATAAATACTATTTATTTACAAAATTAGAGTTTTGCCCTAAACCATGAAAATATCCAAAAATTAACCTTTTTTTTATTGTTATTTCACTTGTAAATAAATCATACACTTACACAAATACATTGATACATTTACAATACACATTTTATTTTTCTTATACATTGCTACATTACATTTTACATTGCGATTGATTCGATTTGGTTGTAAATATTTGGACACTACTCTCCTATTAAAGTCTCATCCCCATTTGAACATTTGTACCCCCATCCCCATGATTATTTTGTAATAATTTAGGACTTTAAATACCGCATTTTAAATATTTCTAAATATGCCATGATAGACTTAGGGTTTATATGCAAAAATCAAATAACAAATAGTTTGACCTAATTAAAAGACAACAAAGCATGAAAATGGACAACACCAATCACACTTGCACCCCTAGGGTTCCTCCACTTGTTGCCTTCAATAATGAGCCATGTTGCATGTTAGGTGTCTTTGGCAAAACAAAACAATTCAAATGATCATAGTCCCTCGATGACGCTTTCGAAAGTTGCCTAAAAATGATCAAGACACTTGGCACTATTGCAATCATGGTCTAAATGATGACCCGCGCCCGTCCCGTTAACATCCTAACACAAGATTATCCACCAAATACAATGGTGGAACAAAATTGTTAAAAGGGTTAAAACATAGGAAAAACCTTTGAGTAAATTTAGGGGTAGACAACTCTTAGTTACTTGATCAAACTTGCAAAACATCCTTTCCATTTTTCAAAACACACTCCACTACACACTTTCAAAACAACTTTCAAAAACATTGAAAACTTTTCAAAAGACAAATACACCTTTGTATACATTCAAACATGGATCATTACAAAGGTTGCCACCACAATGGCCTCTTTTCAAAAGATTTTCAAACCCACACATACAAAGCACCATTTCAAACAATTGAAAATCAAAGGCAAGTGATCTAAGCAAGTAACTAAGAGCACATGGATAACCATGGATAGAAAGGGTGCTAATACCTTCCCTTTCTATAATCTACCCCCCGAACCCAAGAAAACATCTCAAAAGGTTTTTGCTGTGCTTTTTAACCTTTCCTTAGGATAAAATAAAAAGTCGGTGACGACTCTTGCTCAACCGAAACATTTGCGAAAACAAACGCAAAACCCAAGTCAGTTATCCCACCGTATCACACTTGGTATGAGCAATCTTATAAGTCCAACATTAAGTATGAAAGTCATATTAGGCATTGGAAATCCAAAAATCCATGTGCAAACTCAAACCCTAATTTCAAGTCAGCAGTGCAAGGAGATGTCTTGAGCAGAGCAAACCCTAGTCCTGTCTGGAGTCCAAAGAGTCTTGTGAGGGGAAATATTGATAAAATGAGAGGGCAAATATTGGGGTATAACAATTATGAATAAATAATAAATCACGTACCTGTTAATTTTTCGATATGCCTTCTTCATGATGGATTCGAATAACATGCACATCATCTCAATCAACTTCATCATATGAGGTAGGAACTTATGTTGTGTAAGAAGGTGTGGACGTAATATCAAGACTTTCATCACTAAGAGGAATGATTTTTCCTTGGAGAAAGATTAACCATTTCCTTGATATGTCTGATGGGTCGGTAGCATAGAAAACTTGTTTTTCTTGAGAAGCCATGATGAATGGTTTGGTCATAAAAGATTCCTTTCCAAGGTCGACCTGGGTGAATCCTAAGTCATCAATGTGTACACCATTACTATTATTGGTAATCCACTTGAATTTAAATAAAGTCACTTTGAAAATAACATAATCAATCTCCCAAATCTCATCAATGACACCATAAAATGTGGTAGTTGCCAATACAGGATTCTTATCTTTCGAACTAGAGAAATACATCGATTCGACTTCAACCATAATCCCACTATTTTGTATTATACTACAATCATCTTTTGATTTTGTATAAAAGGTATAATAACTAATGTCGTATGCAGTCCAAGTAATGACACAAAATTTTGGCTCATACGATAATCATTTAAGTATTTTAGATGCACTATGATCATATATACACTTTTATTAAACCAATATATGAATCTCTTGTTATGCTCTATCAACAACAATTTGTCACTCATTCGGGGATATTTCTTCCTCAAAAGTATTTTGTGAGTATCTATGAAAGGTTGAACTTCATTTATATTATTCAATATATAGAAATGTGCTTGAATAACTACATCCCGAGCCATTGATTTAATATTTAGACCTTGAATACCTCTTTTGTCTGTGTCAGCATGACGAGACTTTGGAATTCCTATAAAATATGCATCTGACAAATGTTTTGTACAAAACTCAACAACTTCTTTTGTGATGTTGTTGGAGTAAGCCCTAATAGACAATCAATATGGGATTAATATGCTTTTGAATCATGACCTTGATATATGTTATTTAATATATATACTTATTAGGCATTATATTTATTATGTTATTTGTATATCACATGATAAAGTCCTTAGAATTATTAGTCTGTTAATGACTTGTTAAGTGTGACTTACTCGTGAGGCCTCATTAAACATAAGGATTTTATTCTTAAAGTATTCATAGTCAAGCTTTACTTTCAAATAGGACAACAGTAATGCATAGAGACTATTATGTGAGTAGACTGATAATTGTGTCTCACAAGTCATAGATATGAGATATCAAGTTTTTACATAGGTATTAATATTAGAAGGAATATTTATACTGGATTGACCCACCATAAGAGTACTACATAGTTTATTATGTAAGTATCATAAGTTATTCTCATAGTGATAGTGGTGTATACCACCCTTCGACCTGAAACTACTATGGATCCTAGATGTGAAGTAGGTTACTTTATTGTCAATCAAACGTTGTTCATAACAGGATGACCATAAAGATGGTTGATGGGTACTTTACAAATCATGCTGAGGGACATGAGTGACCTAGATGGGATTTTTCCCTCCTACATATACAGAAGTAATATCTGTGGGACCCTGGATAGAGTATGATTGTAAAATGTATGGTTGTGCACAAATAAGTCAATATGAGATATTGGACTTATTTGTTGTTATCAAGTATACTAGGGGATCAAGGAATATAATATTGGACTATACAAGGGTGACACATTTTATGGCTTGTGTTCAATATAGATATAAGGGCAAAAAGATAATTGTACACATAATCATTATCACATAAAGGTTATGTCAGATCACACGATATTATCGTCACTTGGGTATGATATGTTGCTAGATACTGCTCATTGTTTATAGTATTAAATAGGTAATTTAATATTATTGTCAACGTTATGAGAACCTACAGTGTCACGTGCATAGATCACTTATAGTGGAATGGATGATTAAATTAAATATGATTTAATTTAATTATGTGTTAATAATATTTAACACATTTAATATATTAACACATATAATTTATTTGATTAAATATGATTTAATTAAATAAATGAGAATTGACAATTGATTAAATTAAATATGATTTAATTTAATTAATATTTTGTTTAGTTAAAAGAGTTTAATTAAATATAAATAATATTTATTTAATTAAATAATTTAATTAAATATGATTGAGCTTATTTTGGGAAAGTCTAAAATAAGAGCATTCGGGTTTTAGAAGCTCTCTATAAATAGAAGAGCTCTTTCCTTTACCAATGCTAACTTTCAGTTTTCAAGAGAATAAGAAACGGCTAGCACCACCTTCCACTTTGCACTCGCGTGGACTACGTAGAGACGCCAGTAATTTCCGTCATTCGTGATCAAAGATAAAGCATGCCTCAAGAGGAAATTCTTGAATCTTTACTTTTGTTAGATTAATTTGTGATTAATAATTTAATCAAGATCTGTTTTTCAGGAATATTCCGTTAAGATGATCAAAAAGTTTAAAAAAACTCTCTTAAAATTACTTCGATACCACCTTCTTATGTGCACAAGATTTAAACTTGACATTTATTAATCCAAGTTTTCACAATACTTCATTAATAAAAGGATTCAACTCTAAGAAGTTTTCTCTAATCCATAATTGGATTTAAACAACTTATACTTCTTTTAGAATCAAGATCATTTATGATCTTCTTTAGATCTTGTGCTACATGAACCAATGGTCCAACAACCACTCTCTTATTGAATTGATTCATATTTCATTATCATAAATATATGTATTTTATGGTGCTTGAATTTCTTCAAATTCTACATCAGTCCCATTGGTTCCTTTAGATACATAATATCTCTAAAGGAAGACTTCAAATCTATCAACAAAATAATTTTGTCCCATAACGTGTTATAGAATGTGTGTCCCTTATTGTCATTGGGATGCATCCATAAATACATCTTCATCTAGATTGTGACCAAGTTTACTTAATAAACTTTACAATCCAAATGATCATAAAGACAAACTAGGTACTCTTACCTCCATATCAAATATGGTTTCTCTACGGCTACTTTAAATGGAGTTCGTTACGGATACAAATGATTATATGTAAAATAGTTTATAAAAGAGTCATAAAGATATAATTAAACTATCTTAAATCAATCAATGTCAAAAATGATACGGGTTAAATGATCATTATATTCTTTATATAGGTATTTACCATAGCAAACAATATGTATGATCTTAATACATTTTTGAGTTGTTTCCTTCTACTTCACTATTGAACTCTTCTCAATAATTCTAACTCGTGTCAAATAAGTTTAAAATCTTATTTGATTAATCCCACACTTATTATAGATGAGCTTATCAAGATCGTAGAACTAAAATCTACTATTTGATTTAGTATTTAAAACATTGTTTGGATAATCATAACAACACTTGTCCATTATCAAAACAGACACTCCTCATCTTGTCAATCCAAGACTCCTCCTCTTGTCAATACAAGACTTAGAATTAATGTTTATTACTAAATAAAACTTAATAATAATTATTTTGTTTCACTCTAAGCTCTAAGTCTAATAATAAGCTCTTATAGTCAATGAAACACATTGTTCCATTTTAGACGTAAGCTGAATCAAATTATAATTAATGTTCTACTTCTTAAAAGACTCTTTTAATAACCATTAACAATTTTCTTCTTTCAACACATGAAATCACTGTCTTCCTTTAGAATCGTGTTTTTTCTGCCAAAATTCAAAGGAATATAAAATGAATCTCATTCTTTTATAATTCATCTATTTAGTATCACAAAATACTTTCGTTTCTTTTCAACAAGATTAGGTAGATATATTTAAAATTCATTTATAATGAATATAATCTACCTATCTGAGATAATATCAAATCACACTTGTGACCAACTATTTGGTCTAAAGGAAATCAAAATTTTAAATATCAAAACTATTTTAGATCTATTTGGATTCCTAACTTGTATAGAAAATATCTTGGAAAATTTTACATTTCTCATATCTTGTATTTCTCATTTAAAAGAAAATCCTCGAGGTTAATGATCATATCATTTTCTGTGATGATTGCAATTATGAGATATTTTATAACTAGACATTCGATTTAATTCTTCTCATATGTATTATTCTTCGAATCTAGTTATATTTGTTTGTTAGGAATTGGTTGCTTGAGAGCATATAATTTTTCTCGTGCTTGAGAACAATTCTCAATTTATGTATCAACTCATAAAGTCCTTTCTGATCCTTACATCCTTCATAAGGACATTTCACAGTAAAATATAAATAAAATGCAAAATAAATCCTAAATACAAAATGTGTAAAAGGATTGTATCAAATTAAAACATTTTAATAAGGACTTTTATTAAAACACTCCCACTAATTTTACTCAAACCAAATGACCCTCAAAATTTGATTCGGAAAATCCCGTTGGAAGATATTCTAGCGGGTCGACATCCACATTTCACTTTATTTTAAGTCCGCATAGGCTTCTTACATAAAACTTCATTATTTAGGTAGGAACTCTTTCCAATTGTATCTAATACAATTCTAGAATTCTATCAGTTGAGTGAATAACTCCTTATTCTAATCCATCATATGGATTGTTCTCAACTCTTGCTTCTAAACATATATAATCTTATTATAATTAGTCTAGTTAAGTCAAATCCAAAAATTTAGAAGTTGGATATTACATTTATCTCATCGCATCTTACTAATATAAAACATGCACCTCGCGTTAGGCGAAACCCACATTATTCGATACTAGTCTTGATGAGGGTTAAATTTTGGAAAGTGATTAACTTAACATTTGGTTGAAGGGATTTTAATTAAATTTTATCTCACTAATTTGTGTATCTCATACACTCACATATTTGTGTATCTTATAGACACACATATAAATATACATTTCACGCATCACATACATAAAATAAAATTTGGGTAATACAATTTTGACCACCTAAAACGCAAGAATTAAATAAACTACTTTATTACAATTCTTTGACTCATGAGCAAGCTTCTCAAGCCTCTCCACCAATGTCATCATTTGACGTTGTCTTCTCTTCAACTCTTGAACTCTAACAATTATAACATTTACATAATTAAATAATAAATAAAAAATTAAATGGCACGACAAGCAGGTCGTACTTAATTATAATAAATCACGACATGCATGTCATATTAAAAATAAAAAAACGCGAAAATCTAAGGTCATAATCGTACACAAATTTATTTAATAATAAATAATTAAAAATAAATAATAATATATTATTAATTCAAAAATATTGATGCATCAACACTTGACGCTTTTTGTGAACCCTAAAAGCACAACTCTTGCACCGTCACAAACTCTAATGCAAACACGTTCATATCATTAAAACATAATGATCAACTTTTCAATATGAATGATCGAATATCATTGTTTCCCCATACAAATGTTGGATTCCGAAGCAGGATGAACATTGACCATTCAGATATATAACAATCATTATACTATTTGAGTGTACAAAACAAAATAGTGTATCAAATACACTGACTTTGCATTATAAATATTTATATCATTGTAATACGGTGGGAGAATTGACTTTTTGATTTTATCCAAAATGTGCAGATAGCTAGAGTCGCCACCGACTTTTATTTTATTCAATATTTAGGAAAGGTGAAAAGAACAGGAAATACCTTTGATTGATTTTGAATTCAGAGGGTAGGTTATGAAAATGGAAGGTGTTAGAATCCTTCTCATCCGTAGTTATCTACGGGCTCTTAATCGCTTAACTCACTTTTGAAAATTTGCTTTTGTGTGTGATTTGTTTGAAAATATTTTGAAAAGCCAAAGTACGACTAACTTTTTAATGATTCTTGTATCATTCCCCAAGAACGCGTACAAAGTGTCTTTTAAAATATTTATTTGAAAAGTAGTGTGAAAAATGTATTGTTTATGAAAAATTGTGAGCAAGAGATTAAAAGTTCCTTACCCACTAAAGGTCATTCTTATTCTTTTCCTTCTCCTTTAGAGATAGTATTATCCATACCATTAGTTGGTAGGTAGCCCTATCTGTTGGATGTGAAAGGAAAGGCGAAGGGTCATCGTATGGTCATCTAAGGCAACAAATAGAGATACTTTAGCAATTGTATCAGAGGGACTAGATCATTTTTCGTAGGCAACATCGAAGGGTCATCGAGGGACTATGATCTTCGTTTGAGTGTATTTTGCTAAAGTATCCTTATTTTCGAGGGGCATGACCATTATTTCCGAAGGCAACAAAGAGAGGTTAGCCTAGAGGTGTCAATGTGAAAAGTGTGTTCATTTCAGTTAATTATCTTGAGAATTAGGGTTTTCTATCGATTGATTTTAGTCTTTTCATACAAACCCTAATTACTAGCAGTCAAATATATACAGAAAATTTAAGGTGCAGAAAGTAAACCCTACGCTATTACATCCTGTGAGTAGTAATATAATAGGAAAAAATATGGAAAATAAATCTATGCTATTATATTGGAGAATGTGTCCTATACATTTTATCTAGGAAAATTAAATTAATGAAGAAAAGAAATAAGAAAATAGAAAAAAGAATGTTTGAAATGTTTTTTGTGATTTTTTATGAAAATAATTTAGGTGATAATAATTAGATAAACCTAAATTCTAATTGATTTTAATGTATAAGGAATTATTGGTTAATTAATTAATTCATTAATTAATTAAATAAAAACCCTAAACCTAATTTATTAGTATTAAGGAAAAAATTCGGTTAGTTTGATGATTAATTAAAAGAAATTAGGGTTAGTAAAGAGAAAAAGAAAAGAAAATTAGGTTAGAAAAAATAGGAAGGGTCATCGAGGGACTATGATCTTCATTTGAGGGTCTTTTGCTAAAGTATCCTTATTTTCGAGGGACATGACCATTATTTTCGAAGGCAACGAAGAGAGGTTACCCTAGAGGTGTCAATGTGAAAAGTATGTTCAGTTCAGTTATATTATATTGAGAATTAGGGTTTTCTATCGAATGATTTTAATCTTGTCATACAAACCCTAATTACTAGCAGTCAAATATATATATAGAAAATTTGAGGTGCAGAAAGTAAACCCTACGCTATTACATCCCGTGAGTAGTTACATAATAGGAAAAAATATGGAAAATAAATCTACGCTATTACATTGGAGAATGTGTCCTATATATTTGATCTAGGAAAATTGAATTAATGAAGAAAATAATAAGAAAATAGAAAAAAGAATGTTTGAAATGTTTTTTGTGATTTTTTATTAAAATAATTTAGGTGATAATAATTAAATAAACCTAAATTCTAATTGATTTTAATGTTTAAGGAATTAAAGGTTAATTAATTAATTAAATAAAAACCCTAAACCTAATTTATTAGTATTAAGGAAAAAAATTAGGTTAGTTTGATGATTAATTAAAAGAAATTAGGGTTAGTAAATAGAAAAAGAAAAAAAAATTAGGTTAGAAAAAATAGGAAAAAGAAAGATGCATGGGGTGGGTGTTGAACCCACGCCCTCTAGCTTTCTGCACTGCCTTGCTTGCCATTGCGTCAGGCTCTTGTTGGTGTTAGAGAACAGGTGATGCATATTATATAGGAAGCCTGCATGTTAGATGGAAAAATAGCAAAAAAACATTGTGAAACGCAAAGATCGAACCCACGCCCTTACGTTCACAAACCTTTGCCTTGACCAGCGGTGCTACTCTCTCATTCGTGTATCAAATAGGAACAAATAAATATATTATAAAAGTGGACCCGAGAGGCGTCGGAGCCCTAGCTCCGGTCGTCTTCTCCGATGAGGCTATTTTTTCACCTGCGAAAATAACAAACATTAGAGAATGAAAAGAACCCCATCCCCCTAAATCGACCATTGCAAAACTAATGGTGGCCTTAGTTTGTGCTAATTCATCCTGTACAACGAGTTACGGTAAAAATAATGAAAATCAGTTCAAACATGGTGATGGGTTATCCTGGCATCATGGGCCTCATGCAAGGGGTCAAACCTGTATTGGTCTCAGGAACACGTTAACATCGTTAGTATGAATCAAAGCATCATAAAAAACAAAATAGGAAATTCACGAAAATATGAAAATCGGTCATGCTTGAGATGCTTGTTTCAAGCACTTTTGATCATCAAGAATGATCCCATCTTACTCTATGGTAAATCAGGAGTTGATTTGAATGGATGATTTTCTTTGAGAAGTGCTTGAAATTGGATTTCGAGTGGCCCTATGTAATACGATGGGAGAATTGACTTGTTTTTATGTTTTATCGCAAATTTTGCGGATAGTAAGAGTCTCCACCGACTTTTCTTTTATCCAATAAGGAAAGGGTGAAAAGAACAGGAAAGACCTTGAAGATTTTGAGTTTGGGGGATAAGTTATGAAAAGGGAAGGTGTTAGCACCCTTTTCATTTGTAGTTATCTACGAGCTCTTAATCTCTAGCTCACTTTTGAAACTTTGCATTGTGTATGTGATTTGTTTAAAAATATTTTGAAAATCCAAAGTACAGCCAACTTTGTTATGATTCTTGTATCAGTCCTCAAGAACACGTACAAAGTGTTTCTAAATATTTTGTTTAAAATGTTTGATGTGTAAAAATGTTTTTAGAAAATATTGTGAGCGAGCTATTAAAAGTTCTTACCCACTCAAGGTCGTTCTTGTTATTTTACTTCTCCTTTAGAGATAGTGTTATTCGTACCATTAGTTGGTAGGTAGCCCCATTTATTGGATGTGAAGGGACAAGCGAAGGGTTATCGCAAGGTCATCGAAGGAAACTTGTACGGATGCTTTAGAAGTTTTGTAAGGGACTAGATCATTTGTTTGTAGGCAACATTAAAGGGTCATCAAGGGACTATGATCTTTTATTCGAGGGGATTTTTCTAAAGCATCCCTACGTTCGAGGGACATGATCGTTATTCCTAAAGGCAACGATGAGAGGCTACCCTAGAGGTGCAAGTGTGCAAGTGTGTTCAATTCAGTTATTTATCTTTGATATTAGGGTTTTGCTATCGGTTGATTTTATCTTACCATACAAACCTTAATTACTAACAGTAGTATAGAAAATATAATAGCAGAAGATAAAGGCGGAAACGTAAACCTAAAACTATTTCAGAGCTTTGGGGAAGTTACATAATAATAATGAGTACGAGAAATAAAACCCTAACTATTACTCCCGGAAGCAATTACATGATAATGAAAAAAAGGAAAATGGGAAATAAAGATCTAAGCTATTACATAGGAAACGTACGACCCATACAACTTGATCTAAGAATAAGGAAAATGAAAATAGAAAAAGAATGTGAAAAAGATTTTTATGAAGAAAATAGTTTTGATGATAATTAATTAAAAAAATTCTAATTGATTTTAGTATTAAAAAAAGAGTTTAATTAATTTAATTAATAAAAATAAAATTTAATTGTTATAAAAAAACTTTAAACCTAATCTAATTAGTGTTAGAAAAGTATTAGGTTAAAAAAAAGGTTATTAGGGTTTAATTAAGAGAATTAGGGTTTATTAACTAAAAGAAGAAGAAAATAGGGTTAGGGAAAACAATAATTTCGGGAGTGGGTGTTGAACCCATGCCATTTGCCTTCTACCCTGCATAGCTTGCCACTGTGTCAAGCTTGTGTTGGTGTTAGTAGAATAGGTACCATTCAAAATGTATTAAACCTGCAAAACATTGGAAAATATGAGAAAAAACAATAAAAGGCAGGGATCGAACCCACACCCTCCTATACCAAAGCCTTAACACGTGCGTGCTTGCCACTGGGGTGACTGTTTCATCCATTCTATCAATTGAAACAAATAAATAAAAACCCAAAATGTTGGGTCGGAACGGCGCCATAGCCCTAGCTCTGATCGTCTTCTCCGGTGATTGTGTTTTGTGTTCCTGTAAAATAAAGTTTGTCAATGAACTAAAAGGTACCCTATCCACCTAATTTGGACCTTGCGAATTAAATGGTGACCTTGGTTTTGGATAATTCTTTGTATGATGAGATACAGAGCAAATAATATGAAATAGTTCAAACATGGCAATACAGGATTTAATTGTTATGGGACTCATGCGATGCGTTTATCCTACATATTGACATCTCATGAGCACATTAGTGATGTTAGTATGTATCAAAACATAATGAAAATAAAAATATGAATTTCATGCAAATCAAGAAATCGGTGAGGCATGTATGCGATTTTCAGGCCTCTTGGATCATCAGGGATGACCAAATCTTACCCTACAATGTCCGTAAAGTGGAATGGGATGGTTATTTGTCCTTGAGGAAGGGTGCAAATAGGGTTTCGATTTGCCCTTGATTTGGATAATTTTTGAAGTTTTGGGATGGGATTTCTCTTGTAAGGGTTCGTGTGTATCTCTTTTCTGAATGTGTGGAATATATAGAGGAAAATTAGATCAAGAAGAATGAGCTTGGACCTTTGTATGAAAGTCTTGATTATATTTAATTTAATTTCTAATTTAAATAAATAAAATTTAAAAAATTAATGGAATAAAAATCAAAAGTGTGTATGAAGAGGTTCAGAGGTTCACTATGAAGCCTAAAATACGTGTGGACCTTGAAACATAAGCTCATTAGCCCCAAAATTCAAGTTTAATCAATTTGGGTTTCATGCATTTTCTCAAAACTTTCCAACTTGCACCAATCATAAATCTCTAAATTTTAATAATATGAAAGTGATCTTGTACTTTTTGGAAAGTTTAAGATGTCCTCTACAATCTCTATGTTGATCATTTTTTTCATTTGAAGAATTTGTCTTGATGTAAGTTGCATTGACAAAAAGTGTCTTGTTGTTGACTTTTAAAATGACCTATAATATTTTTGCCCATTGTTGTACCCCAAAATTTGCCCTCCCATTTCTCATTGATTTCTCATCACAAAACCCTTGAAGATCAAGATCCAGTTAGGGTTTCATCTGCTCAAGACTTCTCCTTGCACTGTTGACCCAAATTAGGGTTTGTGTTTGCACAGGGGTGTTTTGACCTAAAATGCCTAAGATGACTTTGATGCTTCATATTGGACTCCCAAGTTTATCCATATCAAGTTTCAAGTCTTGATTCCAAGTTTTGCCCAGTCAATTGGACAGTTGACCTAGAAATCAGCTGTATTGGGGAGAAAGTCAACTGTGGCCAACTGACAGTCAAACCTCATGAAAATTGACCCACATCAACATTATGAACTCCTATGAACCATTTGATCAAGTTTGGATCACAATTCCACAAGAAATTTGATCAGATCACCAAAAGGGCAAAATGGTCATTTTTAGGGTTTTGACTGCACAAAGGCAATTTTTGACTGTTTGACCTAGCCAAAAGCAAACCAAGCTCACCTATGGACTCAAGGACCCCATGGAATTATCTTGACATGCTCAACAAACTCAAAAGATCCCAAGTACACAAGATTGACAGTTGAATTTCCCAGTCAATTGATCAATTTTGACTGTATATTGAAAAGTCAAACTTTGACTTTTTGGTCAAAATCAAGAGTCAAGATCCCTTTTTCATCAAAACATGCCAAATCATGAAACTTGTTCACCAAGAAATCAAAAAATGCAAATTAGGGTTAGAAATGAGAATTTTTCATAACTTAGAATTTTTCTAAGTTATGAAAAACCCTAATTTTTCCCCAACTTTGCCCCACTTTCTCACCAAGATTCATTTGGATTCAAACAAAAGTCAAAACATGAAAGTTGTAGCTTGTTGCATAATCTACAACTTTTATTCACAAAGTTTTCCAAAATGAATCTTGTATCTCAAGTTACAATTTTTGGAATAAGGGTACTAAACCATTCTTAACTTAGTGAAATTTTAACCTATTTTGGCAAGGTTTTCTACCTAACTTCAAGTCCATTTTCCATACACTTCCACTTGGAATTTCAATTTTCATTTCAAAGATGGATTGTAGTACACATTCCAAGCTTTCCAAAATGTCAAAGAACTCATCAAACAACCTCATAACTTGAGAGAATCGAATTTCACAATATGGAAAAAACTCACTTTTGAATTGGTCATGTACATGTTCATAACTTATGCCATTTCAAGTCAGCTTAGTTTGTGCTACATTACAGGTCCTTAAACCATCCAACACTCAATAATGTAATGCATGTTCATTGTGTTAAAGTGTTGTTCTATGAGTTCAAGCATTACATACAAGTTTAATCCATTTATGGAAAAAGCAAAATGGCCATTTTTGCAAAAGCAAGCTTTATGTCCAATTGAAAATCCAACAAGTACAGATGAAATCTAATTGGCACAAGATTATGAGCATAACACACTGATCAAGAAGGAGTTTTGCAGCATGATTAGGGGCCCTCTACCTGCCTAGAACACAACTTGGCTTTTGTTGGCTTAAGTGTTAAGAAACATCCCATAACAGAACATAACTTTGATCTCAGCATTAGTAACCTTAAGCAAATATTGTAGACACATTCAAAACATCCTAACCAAGCTGAAGCACGACCCTAAGACCATCAACACCTCCCCATTGCCAGGATCACTCTCAAACTGCAAAAACAAAGTTCTCATTGCAGTTTGAGTGCCAACTCTCAATCCTTTCAAGCATTCTTGCCCAAACCACTTCAGACACCTTCCCTACCATCAATGCAAGCTAACCAAAACCTAAAACACGACATGTAATTCCTCTAACCAGTTCCACCATTTTCACTTTTCTGATTTGCAGGTGAAGAGCTCTAGCACGATTCAAAAGGTTTCAAGACAAAGTAAAGCTTGGAATAGCATCCCTGGACATCAAGGAAGCTATACCAATCATCACTTTGCACTGAAAGTTTCTCCATTGCCAGATAGAACTTCAACTGAACAGGTAAGTTCATGGATTCGTATCTCTCTTATTAGGAATTGTTAGCTTTAGGTTTGTGAAGATAATATGTCACATTCATAGCCCTGAACATGCCCATGTAGTTAGATTTCATTTATGTTATGTGTGCTGCAAGAATTTTGAGTCTGAACATGGCAGAAAACTTAGGTCAGGATTTGGGAATGTCAAAATTCTCTCTCATTTCTGAGAGTTAGGATAAGTTTCTTATATATTTAGAATCGTGATTCAATGCTTAACATTTCTTATGTTGGAAGTTTGTGCAAAAGATCAAAGAATCCAGGTGTTTGAATTGGAAGAACAGGCGCGCGTTTTTGTTCAGAGGTTGAAGAAGAAGTGATCTGGGTTGGGCTTGTTTTTGCATTTTCTCTTCACACACTCATTTCACTTTAACACCCCCTGAGCCCATTTGATTTATTTCAATATTTTTTTTGACTTTTCTTTTTTCATTCTGATTTATTTATTTTTGCTTATAATATAAAAAATATAAAAAATATTTTTCTCACCATTTTTGAATTTATAGGCATTTATTTGTTTATTTTAAGTTATTTGTACATAAATATATATATATATATATATATAATATATATATATATATATATATATATATATATATATATATATATATATATATATATATATATATATATATATATATATATATATATATATATATATATATATATATATATATATATATATATATATTATTTGGAATAAATAGAAAAAATAATAAAAATATACTTTCTTTTATGATTTTATTACATTTTCCCTTTTGAAAATATTTTATACAAAATATACTTTTTTATATAAATATTAAATATTATTATTTGTATATATATAGTATTTATTTAATAAATAATAAAGATATATATATATATATATATATATAATATATATATATATATATATATATATCTATATATATATATATATATATATATATATATATATATATATATATATATATATATATATATATATATATATATATATATATATATATATATATATATATATATATATATATATATATATATATATATATATATATATATATATATATATATATATATATATATATATATATATATATATATATATATTAATATACTTAGGGAAAAAATACTAAGATACATACATTTTATTTTATTTTATTAATATTTGATGTGGAAAATACTTTTTTTATAAATATGCTCCATTTTATTTTATTTTTTATGTAATTATTAAATATTATACATATTAAACAGTTAATATATTTATTTAATGAAATTAGGGTTTTACCCTTAGAATACAAAAAACTCCAAAAATGATACTTTTTTTATTTTATTTTATTTATTTGACATAAATAATACTTTTTCATACATATAAAAACCCTTTTTGCATTTTACATCTTTATTTTATTTTCCCTTTAAATTATGCAATCAATTATTTGTAAATATTCCAAAATTGATGTAATAGCTAGGTTTAATTTCTTTGTCTAAATATCCCCCCCATTTGAACATTTGTACCCCCCTTCCCATATTGTGTTGTAATAGTGTAGGAATTTTACTTTTCGCACTTTAAACGCTTTCTAAATATACCATGCTAGAGTTAGGGTTTGTATGCAAATAAAAAGAACAAAATAGCTTGACCTAATTTCAAGATAAATAAGCATGAAATATGGACAACACATATCACACTTGCACCCCTAGGGTATTCCACTTTGTTGCCTTCAAATAATTGGGCCATATTGCATGTTAGGTTTCTTTGGGTAAAAACAAACAATCAAATGATCATAAGTCCCTCGATGACGCTTTCGAAAAGTTGCCTAAAATGATCAAGTCCCTTCCAAAGAGAAATTGCCCAAAGACACTTAGCACTATTGCAATTATGGTCTAAAACGATGACCCGCGCCCTTCCCTTTCACCTCCTAATACAATATTGTCCACCAAATGCAATGGTGGAACAAAATTGTCAAAAGGTTTAAAACATAACAAAAATCTTTGAGAACTTTAGGGTAGATAACTCTTAGGTACTTGTCAATTTGTAAAAGAAAACACTTGCCTATTTTTAAACCACACTTCACAAACACTTTCAAAACAAACTTTCAAAAAACTTTGGAACATCTTTTCAAAAGACAAAACACCTTTTTGTAAAACATTCGAGTAAAGAATTGTTACAAGGGTAGCCTATACAAGGCATCTTTTCAAAACATTTTCAAAACCACACACCGAGCACCATTTCAAACAATTGAAAACCAAGGCAAGTTGATCTAAGCAAGTACCTAAGAGCCCATGGATAACCATGGATAGAAAGGGTGCTAATACCTTCCCTTTCTATAATCTACTCCCCGAACCCAAGAAAAATCTCAAAGGTTTTTGCTGTGCTTTTTAAACCTTTCCTTAGGATAAAATAAAAAGTCGGTGGCGACTCTTGCTCAACCGAAACATTTGCGAAAACAAACGCAAAACCCTAGTCAGTTCTCCCACCGTATCACAGAACTGGCGACTCTGCTGTGGACAACTTTAAAAGTGGAGTAACCTTAGGGCTTAGATCACCCTCTTGCATGACTAATTGTTTGATTTGTTTGCTTTACATCTTGGCTCTTATTGTTTGGGTTTGCAATCCTACACCCGGATTTTGGGAAACATTCATAGATAGCAATACGTTGTGGAAACTGTGCGGGGTATACCGACACGGTCGAAGCAATAGCTATATTAGTGCGACATATTTGTGAGTACCGGTAACCCTTGAGTTCAATCAAGGAGAGTACGGGGCCGCTGAGTGATGTCACTAAGGACTAATGACCTAGAACCTTACTTGACCATCTTGGCCTTTTATTAGGGGTAGTGAGATAACCGGCTTTGGTGCAGTCCGAAGTTGGTAGATACTCGATACTACACTCATTGAGGGTTGTTTTCTTGGAATATTTTGGTCGCTAGTTAAGTGGCTAAACCAAAACAATGAACAATGAAAACAATCCCGTGATATTGAGCTCCTTAGAACCCGATTACTATTTATAGGACAGGTTTTTAAGCCAACTACACTCAAGAGGGTACTTACCTATGAAACCCCATGCAAGCCTGAAACTAGGGTTTGGTGTGATTTGCTTGTACATATGTTTTGTGCATACATCATAAACATCATAAAACATCATATGCATTCACTAACCATCTCAAGGGTTTGGATCTTCATCTTTGTTTTTGTTTTGTAGGTCATGGAAATTCCTCGCAGAAACACCATTCAAGTCAACCTCGTGAGAATCTCTCCTCAACTCAAGGAGCTCACCTCAAGAATTCCGGAAAACTCATCCTTCAGTGAAAGACATGGTAGACTGCTCAGCTTAGTCAGCACCAACATTGAAGAAGACATGATGAAAGTGCTATTTCAGTTCTTTGACCCTCTTCACCATTGTTTCACTTTCCCTGATTACCAGTTGGTACCCACTTTGGAGGAGTTTTCTCAACTCCTAAGAATCCCTATCCTTAATCAACTACCCTTCAACGGTACGGAAAAGGAACCAAAGCCGGAAGATGTTGCTCGAGCATTACATCTACAACCATCCGACATCAAGGGGCATTGGGAAACCAGAAGCGGCGTCAAAGGATTCTTAGCAAAATTCTTGTTTGAGAAGGCACAAGAATGTTGGAACTCATTGGACCTACAAGCCTTTGAAGAGATTGTGGCACTCCTCATTTATGGATTGGTCTTGTTCCCAAATTCTGACCAATTGATAGATGTCAATGCCGTCAAAATCTTCTTGTCTAGAAACCCAATACCAACATTGCTTGGGGACATTCTTCACTCATTTTACACACAAACAATGAGAAAGAGGGGTGTTCTCATGTGCTGTACTCCTCTCCTTGCAAGGTGGTTTATTTCGCACCTTCCACAATCTGTCCTGAAGAATGACCAAGGCTCAAGGTGGTCCCAACGGTTGATGACTCTTACCCACTCTGATGTACATTGGTGTTCTCGGTCCAGAGAAAATGTCGTCATCGTCGATCGTTGCGGAGAATTTCCTAATGTTCCTTTACTTGGAATTAGAGGAGGTATCACCTACAACCCTTGCCTGGCTTTAAGGCAATTTGGATATGCACGGAGGGATGGCCCTCATGATATGTTGATTCCTGACCTAGTTTTTGACTTCGGCAACGATGCGCAAGGACTTCGCCAAAGGTTCATCAGAGCTTGGGGGAGGCCCAACAAGGTTGATAGCAAGACTCTGGGACACAAGAACTCCATCCCTCTTAAGCCCTATCTCAAGTGGGTACAAGCCCGAGCCCAAAGTCTAATGATGCCTTATCCTCATGTACTCCCAGTGATTAAAGAGCCCGTCAATGAAGGAGAGGTTCCCTACACCATCCTACATCCAGACATGCCTACATCGTGGGAGGAAATGCAGAAAAGTTGGATTCAGCTCAAGGAGGAACGGAATACTTTTGAAGCTAGCTTCTACGCCAGTGAGAAGAAAGTTCTAGAGCTTACCCGCCGACTCCATGAGCAAGAGGCCCTCAACACCTACATCGCACCAAAGAGGATGCGCAATTTCTTTTTGCCTTGAGAAGTTATTTTGTAATATTTGGCCCATAGGGCATTTATGTACTAACAAATTTCTTCTTATTAATATGACGTACGTTCTTATTTGTCTGAAACAATTTTGAATGTCCTAAATTCTTGAATGCATTACATACATAAGCATACCATTCATCATGTGCATAAGCAGGTCTCACTCCAGGTTTCCTTATCTGTCTGCTGTTTATTTCAGTAGGATGGATCTCGTGCAAACAGTCAAAGACCTGCAAGCTCAAAATGCACAGTTCCAGCAACTCCTGATGACCTTGGCTAAGGGTCAGGAGGATATCAAAACTCAATTGGGGAACAAAGACCCAGTGAAAAAGAAGAAAAAGAGACTTGGAGTGGCTACTTTGGGGAGGAGATTTGACGGAGAAGCTCGGAGGGTGCTTGAATTTCCTCCTATTTCTGATGAAGGAACCAGCAAAGGAGGTGGAGCTGCGGTACCTTCCGAGTCTGATGCGGAAGAAGAAGAGGTCGAAGAGGATGAAGATTATTCTGACCAGCAATATCCTCCAGCTGATGACAAATACAAGGGGCTAGAAGACAAATTGGCCGCCATGGAATTACAAAGAGTACCGGGGTTTGGATTTTGAAGACTTGGGTTTGGTCGCTGGGATTGTGATTCCCCCAAAATTCAAAGTGCCAGTGTTTGTGAGGTATGATGGGCTGTCCTGCCCCAAAATGCATCTCAGGTCCTACGTGAGAAAGATTCAACCCTATACGGCATATAAAAACCTCTGGATTCATTTCTTTCAAGACAGCCTTTCTGGAGCTCAGTTGGAGTGGTTTTATCAGCTAGAGGGAACCAGCGTCCGAAATTAGGAAGATTTGGCCACCGCTTTCTACAAACAATACCAGTATAATTCTGACCTTGCTCCTACTCGTACCCAACTTCAGGGTATGTCACTAGGAACAGGCGAGGGATTCAAAGAATATGCACAAAATGGAGGGATTTGGCTGGCAGGGTGTAGCCTCCTTTAACCGACCGTGAAACTTGTTGATATGTTTCTAGGGACTCTATCGGGGCCATTTTTCAATCATCTAATTGGTAACTCTTCTGCGGGGTTTACCGATTTGATCTTAACAGGCGAAAGAATAGAAGCTGGCATCAAGTCAGGAAAGATTCAGAAGGGTGTTGCTGCAAGTGTTGAGAAGAAGCCTTTTAAGAAGGAGACACCTGTGGTATATTCTCAGAGAAGAGCAGGGAAGACTGAGCGCTGGCCAACTGTGGGGGCCGTAATGATTCAAAACACTCCAAGTGAGCAGCCTCGTTATAACCAGTCCAGACCAAATCAGCAACGGGTGGAACGGCCACAACGGCAGTTCACCCGTATTAATATGACCCCAGCACAAGTGCTTCCCCATCTATTGAAGTTGAATCTCTCCACCATCAAGGAGGCACCAAAGAATGTGAATACGTCCTCTCCGCATTATCATGCTAATGCTAAATGCGCCTACCATTCAGACAGTGTTGGGCACGACACCAATGATTGTTGGGCACTCAAGCATAAAATCCAAGACCTGATAGAGGCGAAAGAGGTGGAGTTTGACGCTCCGGAGAAGCCTAATGTGATATCTGCACCCATGCCTAAGCACAACCGGAATGTCAATGCCATTGAAGAAGATTTGTATGTTGCTGATGTCAATGATCTGAATACTCCTTTGTTAACCATTAAGTTGAATCTGTTAAGGGCCGGGATCTTCCCGGGATGTAAAGAAGACTGCTATTGTTGTTACTCTTTGCCGTTTGATTGCCCGTTACTGAAGAAAGGCATCCAAGGCCTCTTATGGATAGTCGACAAATTTTGTTTGAAAAAGTTTCTGCTGTTCTAGTTCATACTGAAGATGTCTCAATCATAACCATTCACGCCAATCTTTCCAAGGCCGTCAAAAAGCCTGTTAAGATTACACCAGCTACGAAATCTGTTCCTTTGAAGATAACAATGCCAGGGCCTGTTCCCTATGTTTCTGAGAAATCGATACCTTGGAACTATGGCGGTGACGTCTACTACCATGGTATCAAGCAAATCGAAATAATTGCAGAAAGTTCAGAGGATGAAGAAGCCAGCATTAGTAACATTGCAGGCACTAGCAAAATCACCAGGAGCGGGAGAATATTTTCTCCAGAGATTGCCCCTCCAAGAGCAATCTTTGGACCCTCATCAGCTGACAAGGTCATCCCTGCACCAATAAAACTCTCTGCCAGAACCCCTTTGATTGAGGATGTTGTTGTTCCTAGTGCTGTCTCTCCTACCGCTGCTGACAAAGGTAAGGGAATCCGAGATAAGCTCGTCAGGACGAGGGCTCAACCCTTGGTCATCCCGGAAACCTCCAAGAAGGAAATGGATGAGATTTTGAGGATAATCAAAAGGAGTGATTATGATGTGGTAGAACAGCTGGGGCAAACCCCCTCAAAGATTTCCATGCTGGCACTACTACTTTGCTTGGAAGCGCACGCTAAAGCCCTGATAAAATTCCTAAAGGCAGCCCATGTGCCCCAAGAGACCTCTGTAGATCAATTTCAAAATTGCGTGGCTAGCCTGACTGCGGACAATGGATTAGGTTTTTTTGATGCCGACCTAACTCCTAAAGGTAGAAACCACAATGATGCGTTGCACATTTCAGTCGAGTGCCGAGGAACCACTCTCGCACACGTCTTGGTCGACACTGGTTCGTCGCTGAATGTTTTGCCTAAGAAGGCCTTGGACCGACTAGATTGTGAAGGGTTGGAATTGAAGCCGAGTGATATTGTTGTCAGAGCTTTTGATGTTTTGAAGAGAATGGTCCATGGAGAGGTTGAAATTCCCATCAAGATAGGCACTGAGGTGTTTAAATCTACCTTCTATGTGATGGACATCCGTCCATCATACTCTTGCTTGCTGGGTAGGCCTTGGATACACCATGCTGGGGCAGTCACCTCCTCCTTGCATCAGATGTTGAAGTATCCTATCAAGGGAAAGATCATTACTGTCCATGGCAAAGAAGAGTACATGATTAGCCACTTAAATTCTTTCTGGTATGTGGAGGTCGAAGGAGAGTTCATTGAGACGCCGTTTCAACATTTCGAAGAAGTCCTTCCTGAAATAGCAGTAGCGAAGTTGGCAGCTGAGACACTGAGGCAGATGGCCAGGATGGCATCTCTGGAGGACGCAAGGGCCGCAATAAAGGAAGGGAAGAATTCAGCATGGGGGGAGTTACCTGACATTCCACATAAGACAGACAAATTTGGATTAGGGTTCACAGCCGCTGGCCAGAAAGCTATGCACCGTTCGAAGATTGAAAGAGCGCCAGTCAAAATTTCTCCCTACGGAATCAACGCCTTGGAGGATGAGGACAAAGAGAGCAACCTCGAAGAGTGGATCTATCCAACTGTCAAAGGGGGGTTGTGCAACTGGGAGGCAAAAGACTTTGTCCCCATCACTTTTATTCATCAGTAATTTATCTGTTAAACATTTTCTCATTTGGTCTGTAATATTTACTTTCAAACAATCCGTACACTATCTTTTCACCTCATGCTTTGCCCGGGGCATGTAGGTCCATTTGTAAGGGTTTTGATTATTTTTCATATCCATATGCCATGTTTAATGATTCATTGGACGTTTTTCATTTGATAAACTGCTTGTGTTCATTTTCTTTCCTTTTGCATTTTTGTTTAAGGATGGCTATCCCTTACACACACCCACACTCACCAATGCAGGTACCCATCCACTCCGGATTCCATGGGTGACTATTCTGCTATATCTTTCAATAACTCCGAAGATCTGGTCAATCAAGCCGAGTACGAAGATGACGAAGGTTGTGAAGTACCAGGGGAACTAGCCAGACTTCTGCAACAAGAGGAAAGGACCATTCTACCGCACGAAGAGTCATTGGAAATTGTCAACTTAGGAACCGAGGAAGACCGGAAGGAGGTGCAAGTGGGTGCCAATCTAGAACCGAGTGTCAAGGAACGCCTGATACAGTTGTTGAATGAGTATGTTGAAATCTTCGCTTGGTCTTATGAAGACATGTCGGGTTTAGACACAGACATCGTGGTTCACCGTCTCCCCACAAGAGAAGACTGCCCACCGATCAAGCAAAAAGTTCGCCGAATGAGGCCTGACATGTCTGAAAAGATCAAAGCAGAAGTGATGAAGCAATTCGACGCTGGCTTTCTGGCTGTTACGTCCTATTCTCAATGGGTCGCTAACATCATGCCAGTACCTAAGAAAGATGGCAAAGTCAGGATGTGTGTGGACTACCGGGATTTGAATAGGGCCACCCCCAAAGATGATTTCCCACTACCTCATATTGACATTTTGATCGACAATACAGCTCAGCACAAAGTGTTTTCTTTCATGGATGGATTCTCGGGCTACAATCAAATCAAAATGGCCCCCGAGGACATGGAGAAAACTACTTTCGTCACACAATGGGGCACTTTCTGTTACAAGGTGATGCCGTTCGGGCTGAAGAACGCAGGGGCAACTTATCAACGCGCCATGGTAGCTTTGTTTCATGATATGATACATCATGAGATTGAAGTTTACGTAGACGATATGATAGCTCGGTCACAAACAGAGGAAGAGCACCTTGAACATCTGGAGAAGCTGTTTGTCAGGTTGAAAGAATACAAGCTCAGGCTAAATCCAAGTAAATTCACTTTTGGAGTTAGGTCTGGTAAACTCCTGGGATTCATTGTAAGCAACAAAGGCATTGAAGTCGATCCGGCAAAAGTGAAAGCAATACAAGAAATGCCTGCTCCCCGTACTGAAAAGGAGGTTAGAGGGTTCTTGGGGCTCTTGAACTATATTGCCAGATTCATCTCGCATCTGACTTCTACCTGTGAGCCAATTTTCAAACTCTTGAAGAAGGATCGGGTAGTTGAATGGAACGACGATTGTCAAGCTGCTTTTGATAGAATCAAGGAGTATTTGCTAGAACCTCCTATTCTGATGCCACCCGTCGAAGGAATACCATTGATCATGTATTTGACCGTCTTGGATAACTCAATGGGGTGTGTTTTGGGCCAGCATGACGAGTCTGGTCGAAAAAAGCATGCTATTTTTTACCTTAGCAAAAAGTTTACCGACTGTGAGACTCGCTACTCACTGCTCGAGAAAACTTGCTGCGCTCTGGTATGGGCTGCTCGCCGACTAAGACAGTATATGTTGACTCATACTACCTTGTTGATTTCCAAAATGGATCCTATCAAGTATATCTTCGAAAAGCCCGCTTTATCTGGAAGGATAGCCAGATGGCAAATGATCCTAACTGAGTATGATATCCAGTACACAACCCAAAAAGCTATAAAAGGGAGTGTACTAGCTGACCATATGGCTCATCAAGCTATCGAAGATTATCAACCCATGAGATTTGACTTCCCAGACGAAGAACATCATGAATTTGGACAACATTGAAAGTAACGGACCGTATGACGGACCCGAAAAGGGATCCCGATGGACCCTGTATTTTGATGGTGCTTCAAATGCACTTGGAAATGGTATCGGCGCAGTACTCATTTCTCTGGAAGGTTGTCACACACCTTTCACGGCCCGACTTTGCTTCAGCTGCACAAACAACATGGCTGAGTACGAAGCTTGCATCTTTGGTCTCAAGGCTGCTATAGACCTGGGGATCAAATCTTTGATCGTATTTGGGGACTCGGCTTTGATTATCAGTCAAATCAAAGGAGAATGGGATACCAAGCATCCTAATCTTATCCCATACAAAGAACATGTCCTGACATTGTTGCCTCATTTCGAGCAAATTACCTTCGAGCATTTCCCGCGAGAAGAGAATCAGCTAGCAGATGCTCTAGCCACAATGTCCTCCATGTTTAAACTCAACTGGGATAACGAGGCTCCCCAAATCACCATCGAGCGAATGGATGAACCTGCGCATTGTCACGAGATTAATACCGAAGAAGTAGTGGAACAACCTTGGTTCCATGAAATCAAAAGGTATCTCGAGACCAGGGATTATCCCGAAGGAGCTTCCGTAAATGACAAGAAGTTCTTAAGGAAATTTGCGGCCAAATTCTTCCTGAGCAACGACATCCTTTACAAATGAAGCCATGATTGTGTATTACTCCGATGCGTAGACAAAGCTGAAGCAGAGTTGATTATGACTGAGATACACAGCGACACATTTGGCACTCACTTGAGCGGGCATACAATGGCTAAAAAGATCCTAAGGGCAGGCTATTACTGGTCTACCATGGAAGCTGACTGCCATCAACATTCCCGTACTTGCCACAAATTCCAAGTTTATGCTGATAAAGTTCATATCCCTCCGGTTCCTCTCAATGTTCTGACTACTCCGTGGCCCTTTGCAATGTGGGGCATTGATATGATTGGAGAGATCAAGCCCACGACTTCCAACGGACATCGCTTCATCCTAGTTGCCATTGACTACTTCACCAAATGGGTCGAAGCAGCTTCCTTCGTCTCTGTTACTAAAAATGTGGTTGCCCGCTTTATCAAACAAAATCTCATATGCCGGTATGGTGTTCCGGACAGGATCATCACAGACAACGGTACAAATCTGAATAACACAATGATCACCGCCTTGTGCGAACAGTTCAAGATTTATCATCACAATTCATCTCCCTATCGGCCGAAGATGAACGGTGCTGTTGAAGCTGCGAACAAAAACATTAAGAAGATCATTCAGAAAATGACAGTCACTTACAAAGACTGGCATGAGATGTTACCGTTTGCTCTGCATGGATACCGTACGACGGCACGTACTTCAACTGGGGCAACCCCATTTTCTTTGGTATATGGCATGGAAGCTGTTTTGCCTATGGAAGTCCAGATTCCTTCTCTAAGAATTATGAAGGATGCAGGTTTGAATGAAGATGATTGGATGCAGACCCGACTTGATCAACTCAATCTGATCGACGAAAAGCGACTCGCTGCTATATTCCATGGTCAGACGTATCAAAAACGGATGATCAAGGCCTTCAATAAGAAAGTCAGACGTCAGGTGTATCAAGTCGGAGATCTCGTAATCAAACGGATTATCTTGCCGCAAAGTGATCCCAGGGGCAAATGGACTCCTACATATGAAGGACCATTTGTGATCAAGAGCATATTTTCTGGTGGTGCAATGATTCTGACCACCATGGATGGCGACGATTTGCCGCACCCTGCGAACGCAGACATAGTCAAAAGATACTACGCATAAAATAACCCGACAAGTCGAAAACCCGAAAGGGCGGCTTGGGCAAAAATGGGCATCCCGGTGGACCGAAAACCCGAAAGGGCGGTTCAGGCAAAAATTAGGGATAAAAACAAAAAAAATATGTACACCCGGCAAGTCGAAAACCCGAAAGGGCGGCTTGGGCAAAAAGGGGTTTCCCGGTGGATCGAAAACCCGAAAGGGCGATTCAGGAAAAAGTTAGGGAATTAAAGCGTATGACTATGTCTCGTCGGATCACTTCAAAGACAATCTCTTCATCAACCCGTTCCAGGTTTCTGATCAATCCTGTCATCGGCAAACGAAGCATTGAATGAACAGATATTCAGAGTTGTGAAGGCGGTAGCGAAGTGGAATCCCATGGAATTATTTCACATAGCCATCTTTATTTTGTATAAATTTTTCAAATATTTACGACAAAATCCTCTTACTAGGATGATTGTCTCCTTTGTACAAATATACTCATAGAAAATCAATACAAATACTTTTCCCAAAAATTTTGTGTCATTTCCTTTTCTTTTCTTCTTGCACTATTTGTTTTATTTTGAGAAACGTCCAATGTTTTGTTAAATAGGCATATGCATTTGAAACATAATCATTTCCTTATGAGTCAAGAAAGGGGATTACTGATAGGTCAAAGGTGCAGTTGAATATCTTGATACCCTTTCGAAGGAAACCCCCAAGAGATTTGGAATCCATATCCCCAGCAAACTCTGAAGCTTATCCCCTGCAGAGTACGGACGTCTCTCCCGAGTTTTATTCAAAGTTATTCCTCACAAGGGCTTATAACTGGGTTATCCTCAGCTTATTACCACGGAAGATCACGCTCGCCCGATTTCTTCCTATCCCCAGCGGAGTTCATCAAAGTTCCCCAGCATAACTTATCAATACAATCCCCAGAGGAGTTTATCTTTGTTATCCCCAGCCAGAGAATCCTCCAGAACTCAATTCCCCTCAGAGTTCAAATTTTCAGTATCCCCAGCTGAGCCAAAGCTTCAAAATTATCAATCCCCAGCGGAGCCAGACTAATGAGCCTTCTCCCCACAGAGTTTTAGAAAGGAAAATCTTGAGTTCCCCAGTGAAGTCGCCAGAGATACTTCCCACCAAACTGAAGATTCTCAGTCTTGCATCCCCAGCATGAGTCTACTAGATTGGTACTCCCCAGTAGAAGTCATCAGGAATTCCCCAGAAGATTGGTATACAACCCAAGCTCCTTTTTCTCCAGCAGTAACCAGGAATTATTCTTCCCGGCAGCAGTCAAGATACTGTCATCTTCAGCCATCTCGAATTCATCTATCCTTTGCAAGACAGCTCTCCAGCTTACATGCGCATTCATTTACATCCATATTACATAACATACATTGTACCATGCATCATGACATTGCATATAACTAACTCTTTACCTTTTCAGGTAAGATCAGTCAAAAGACCAGAATCACTATCCTCTGAGTTTCTTTCCAGGAATAGTTCAGATATGATCCAGACATAGCAACATTCTAACGCTTGTTCCAGATTTATCCAGATGCAGTTTTACACGAGCTCATCATCAGGGAACCCTACACCGGTTCTTCTTCCGACTCCAAGACTTCTGAAAACAGTTTATGGATTCTTCCCAACAACGGATGTTAATCTATCACTTGTTCAGATGCAACCTTTGAAAACAGTTTACGGACGCTTCCCAACAACGGATGCTGCTCTATTGCTTATTCAACTTCAAGATTTCTGAAAACAATTTACGGACGCTTCCCAACAACGGATGTGGCTCTATTGCTTATTCAATCTCAACTTCTGAAAACAGTCTATGGATTCTTCCCAACAACGGATGTTAATCTATCACTTGTTCAGATGCAACCTTTGAAAACAGTTTACGGACGCTTCCCAACAACGGATGCTGCTCTATTGCTTATTCAACTTCCAGATTCCTGAAAACAGTTCACGGGTTCTCCAAGTAACGGATGTTAACCTATCGCTTGTTCAGTTTCTTCTCCAGACCTCTGAAAACAGTCTATGGATTCTTCCTAACAACGAATGTTATTCTATCACTTGTTCAGATGCAACCTTTGAAAACAGTTTACGGACGCTTCCCAACAACGGATGTGGCTCTATTGCTTATTCAATCTCAACTTTTGAAAACAGTCTACGGATTCCTCCCAACAACGGATGTCAATCTATTGCTTATTCATATCCCCAGTTCAAAGATGATCCAAAGCATGGACACCTTCCTAATACCCATTTCCAGATGGCATCTTTAAGCCCATCCCCGACAAGATTCTGTCACCCCTCCAGATGGCATCTCTAAGCCCATCTCAAAATGGCATCTCTAAGCCCATTCCCGCATCCCGTATTTTGACGAGTGCAAATTTAAGGGCACTCTAGTGTCCAATCTCCTTTTACCCTAGAGTCACGAAAGGCAAAACTTGCCAATCTAACTCTTCGGATCCAAGAAGATTGAACAGGGGCAACTGTTGTACCCCAAAATTTTCCCTCCCATTTCTCATTGATTTCTCATCACAAAACCCTTGAAGATCAAGATCCAGTTAGGGTTTCATCTGCTCAAGACTTCTCCTTGCACTGTTGACCCAAATTAGGGTTTGTGTTTGCACAGGGGTGTTTTAATCTAAAATTCCTAAGATGACTTTCATGCTTCATATTGGACTCCCAAGTTTATCCATATCAAGTTTCAAGTCTTGATTCCAAGTTTTGCCCAGTCAATTGGACAGTTGACCTAGAAATCAGTTGTATTGGGGAGAAAGTCAACTGTGGCCAACTGACAGTCAAACCTCATGAAAATTGACCCACATCAACATTATGAACTCCTATGAACCATTTGATCAAGTTTGGATCACAATTCCACAAGAAATTTGATCAGATCACCAAAAGGGCAAAATGGTCATTTTTAGGGTTTTGACTGCACAAAGGCAATTTTTGACTGTTTGACCTAGCCAAAAGCAAACCAAGCTCACCTATGGACTCAAGGACCCCATGGAATTATCTTGACATGCTCAACAAACTCAAAATATCCCAAGTACACAAGATTGACAGTAGAATTTCCCAGTCAATTGATCAATTTTGACTGTATATTGAAAAGTCAAACTTTGACTTTTTGGTCAAAATCAAGAGTCAAGATCCCTTTTTCATCAAAACATACCAAATCATGAAACTTGTTCACCAAGAAATCAAAAAATGCAAATTAGGGTTAGAAATGAGAATTTTTCATAACTTAGAATTTTTCTAAGTTATGAAAAACCCTAATTTTTTCCCAACTTTGCCCCACTTTCTCACCAAGATTCATTTGGATTCAAACAAAAGTCAAAACATGAAAGTTGTAGCTTGTTGCATAATCTACAACTTTGATTCACAAAGTTTTCCCAAATGAATCTTGTATCTCAAGTTACAATTTTTGGAATAAGGGTACTAAACCATTCTTAACTTAGTGAAATTTTAACCTATTTTGGCAAGGTTTTCTACCTAACTTCAAGTCCATTTTCCATACACTTCCACTTGGAATTTCAATTTTCATTTTAAAGATGGATTGTAGTACACATTCCAAGCTTTCCAAAATGTCAAAGAACTCATCAAACAACCTCATAACTTGAGAGAATCGAATTTCACAATATGGAAAAAACTCACTTTTGAATTGGTCATGTACATGTTCATAACTTATGCCATTTCAAGTCAGCTTAGTTTGTGCTACATTACAGGTCCTTAAACCATCCAACACTCAATAATGTAATGCATGTTCATTGTGTTAAAGTGTTGTTCTATGAGTTCAAGCATTACATACAAGTTTAATCCATTTATGGAAAAAGCAAAATGGCCATTTTTGCAAAAGCAAGCTTTATGTCCAATTGAAAATCCAACAAGTACAGATGAAATCTAATTGGCACAAGATTATGAGCATAACACACTGATCAAGAAGGAGTTTTGCAGCATGATTAGAGGCCCTCTACCGGCCTAGAACACAACTTGGCTTTTGTTGGCTTAAGTGTTAAGAAACATCCCATAACAGAACATAACTTTGATCTCAGCATTAGTAACCTTAAGCAAATATTGTAGACACATTCAAAACATCCTAACCAAGCTGAAGCACGACCCTAAGACCATCAACACCTCCCCATTGCCAGGATCACTCTCAAACTGCAAAAATAGAGTTCTCATTGCAGTTTGAGTGCCAACTCTCAATCCTTTCAAGCATTCTTGCCCAAACCACTTCAGACACCTTCCCTACCATCAATGCAAGCTAACCAAAACCTAAAACACGACCTGTAATTCCTCTAACCAGTTCCACCATTTTCACTTTTCTGATTTGCAGGTGAAGAGCTCTAGCACGATTCAAAAGGTTTCAAGACAAAGTAAAGCTTGGAATAGCATCCCTGGACATCAAGGAAGCTATACCAATCATCACTTTGCACTGAAAGTTTCTCCATTGCCAGATAGAACTTCAACTGAACAGGTAAGTTCATGGATTCGTATCTCTCTTATTAGGCATTGTTAGCTTTAGGTTTGTGAAGATAATATGTCACATTCATAGCCCTGAACATGCCCATGTAGTTAGATTTCATTTATGTTATGTGTGCTGCAAGAATTTTGAGTCTGAACATGGCAGAAAACTTAGGTCAGGATTTGGAAATGTCAAAATTCTCTCTCATTTCTGAGAGTTAGGATAAGTTTCTTATATATTTAGAATCGTGATTCAATGTTTAACATTTCTTATGTTGGAAGTTTGTGCAAAAGATCAAAGAATCCAGGTGTTTGAATTGGAAGAACAGGCGCGCGTTTTTGTTCAGAGGTTGAAGAAGAAGTGATCTGGGCTGGGCTTGTTTTTGCATTTTCTCTTCACACACTCATTTCACTTTAACACCCCCTGAGCCCATTTGATTTATTTCAATATTTTTTTTTACTTTTCTTTTTTCATTCTGATTTATTTATTTTTGCTTATAATATAAAAAATATAAAAAATATTTTTCTCACCATTTTTGAATTTATAGGCATTTATTTGTTTATTTTAAGTTATTTGTACATATATATATATATATATATATATATATATATATATATATATATATATATATATATATATATATATATATATATATATATATATATATATATATATATATATATATATATATATATATATATAATATATATATATATATATATATATATATATATATATATATATATATATATATATATATATATATATATATATATATATATATATATTATTTGGAATAAATAGAAAAAAATAATAAAAATATACTTTCTTTTCTGATTTTATTATATTTTCCCTTTTGAAAATATTTTATACAAAATATACTTTTTTATATAAATATTAAATATTATTATTTTTATATATATAGTATTTATTTAATAAATAATAAAGATATATATATATATATATATATATATATATACATATATATATATATATATATATATATATATATATATATATATATATATATATATATATATATATATATATATATATATATATATATATATATATACATATATATATATATATATATATATATATATGTATATATATATATATATATATATATATATATATATATATATATATATATATATATATATATATATATATATATATATATATATATATATATATATATATATATATATATATATATATATATATATATATATATATATATATATATATATATATATATATATATATATATATATATATATATATATATACTTAGGGCAAAAATACTAAGATACATACATTTTATTTTATTTTATTAATATTTGATGTGGAAAATACTTTTTTTATGAATATGCTCCATTTTATTTTATTTTTTATGTAATTATTAAATATTATACATATTAAACAGTTAATATATTTATTTAATGAAATTAGGGTTTTACCCTTAGAATACAAAAAACTCCAAAAATGATACTTTTTTTATTTTATTTTATTTATTTGACATAAATAATACTTTTTTCATACATATAAAAACCCTTTTTGCATTTTGCATCTTTATTTTATTTTCCCTTTAAATTATGCAATCAATTATTTGTAAATATTCCAAAATTGATGTAATAGCTAGGTTTAATTTCTTTGTCTAAATATCCCCCCCATTTGAACATTTGTACCCCCCTTCCCATATTGTGTTGTAATAGTGTAGGAATTTTACTTTTCGCACTTTAAACGCTTTCTAAATATACCATGCTAGAGTTAGGGTTTGTATGCAAATAAAAAGAACAAAATAGCTTGACCTAATTTCAAGATAAATAAGCATGAAATATGGACAACACATATCACACTTGCACCCCTAGAGTATTCCACTTTGTTGCCTTCAAATAATTGGGCCATATTGCATGTTAGGTTTCTTTGGGTAAAAACAAACAATCAAATGATCATAAGTCCCTCGATGACGCTTTCGAAAAGTTGCCTAAAATGATCAAGTCCCTTCCAAAGAGAAATTGCCCAAAGACACTTAGCACTATTGCAATTATGGTCTAAAACGATGACCCGCGCCCGTCCCTTTCACCTCCTAATACAATATTGTCCACCAAATGCAATGGTGGAACAAAATTGTCAAAAGGTTTAAAACATAACAAAAATCTTTGAGAACTTTAGGGTAGATAACTCTTAGGTACTTGTCAATTTGTAAAAGAAAACACTTGCCTATTTTTAAACCACACTTCACAAACACTTTCAAAACAAACTTTCAAAACACCTTGGAACATCTTTTCAAAAGACAAAACACCTTTTTGTAAAACATTCGAGTAAAGAATTGTTACAAGGGTAGCCTATACAAGGCATCTTTTCAAACATTTTCAAAACCACACACCGAGCACCATTTCAAACAATTGAAAACCAAGGCAAGTTGATCTAAGCAAGTACCTAAGAGCCCATGGATAACCATGGATAGAAAGGGTGCTAATACCTTCCCTTTCTATAATCTACTCCCCGAACCCAAGAAAAATCTCAAAGGTTTTTGCTGTGCTTTTTAAACCTTTCCTTAGGATAAAATAAAAAGTCGGTGGCGACTCTTGCTCAACCGAAACATTTGCGAAAACAAACGCAAAACCCTAGTCAGTTCTCCCACCGTATCACACCCATATCTCTCAAATGAAGCACTTCTTAGACTTGAGCTTATAGAGACAAAGTTGTAGAGTATTTAATTTCCTTCAACATGAGCTTTGGTTCAGAAAAATATGATGAAGTATGTGAAAGTTATGCTTGGTCAAAGTTTAGTTGACTTCTCCTTAAGAACACCCTAATTTGGTAATTTTTGAATTTTGATGAATCTTGATTTTTATTGATGAAGCATGATAAACCCTTGATCAAATGATGAATGTGACTTAAAAATCTTGATGTTGACCAAAAATCTTGAAGTTTGACTATATATTGACCACAATTGACTTTTTTGCCCAATATAGTTGATTTTCAATCATCTGAGCAATTGACTAAGCAAACTTGTACTGCAAGGCTTTAAATTTGGCATGAGCATTCCTTGAGACATATGAGGAACCATGAAATCCACTTAAATCATTATAAGCTTAACTTTCCTTGAGAAAAGTGAAACCCTAGTTGTAGGTTAACTGCTTAGGAGGGGATTTTGTCTGATCAAACCTTGAGTAGCCTTGAGCAATAGAAAAACCTAGAAGCCTATGGAAATACCTTGAAGAAAATGGGAGGGAAACTTTTTGGGTACAACAGCTTCCCCTGTTCAATCTTCTTAAACTTGAAGAGTTAGATTGGCACGTCCACCATTCGTGATCTGAAGGTGGAAGAGGATTGAACATTTAAGTGCCCAAAAATTTGCACTCGCCGCTGCATGAAATAATTTTGTTGGTAGATAGTATTGCTTGAATGGGATTATAGATTCCATACGGAGAGATGAGAGAATTTCATTGGGGATGGGCTTACAGATACCATATGAAGTAACTGTCGATAGGAGTATCAGAATGAGTCTACGCCTGACTGTATTTAAAGAATGTTTTTCGAAAAATTTCTGAAGAAAAATGCTTTTCAGAACAAAGTCCATAAAGGAGATGCTTTTCAGAATTCAGTCTTTGAAGGGAGATGCTTTTCAGTATTCAATATCTGAAGGAGATCATTTGGTCATGCAGATAGTCACCCTGTTCTGTTTCGAGAATTGATCTACAATTTGTTTTTCATTGGTATACCCATCCTGTTTCGGGAATTCATACCGCTTGATCATATATATAGTTTCCCCGTCCTGTTTCGGGAATTAATCTGTGACTTGTTTTTTGTTGGTAAACTCGTCCTGTTTCGGGAATTCATACCGCCTGGTCATATAGATTATTTCCCCGTCCTGTTTTGGGAATTAATCTATGACCCTATTTTTGTTGGTAAACCCGTCTTGTTTAAGGAATTCACATCACTTGGTCATATAGATAGTTGCCCTGTCTTGTTTTGGGAATTAATCTTTGACCTATTTGAAAATTGCTGATGATATTCGTCTGTTTATGAATTTCACCTGAAAAGACAAGATTAGCTTTATGTAATGTCTAGATGCATGTAATGCATTAACGATGCTCTCAAGATAAATGAGAATGTTATATTCATTTCGGTATGCATATGCTATGATGTATTGTGAAATGATGTATGGACGCAATATGTTGTTGAAGCGTATCGGTATCTCTTTATAATAATGTCTTGCTGGGGAAAATAAATCTCGGACTGTTGTTGGGAATGTAGAAAAATATTCTTCAATTTCTGCTGGGAATAATTTTGCTGAGGACTCCCGCTTTCTGTTTGAGGATAATCCACTGGGGATCTTTGGCTTCTTCTTGAGGATATAGGCATTTAAGGAGAGTCGTTCATTCTCCGTTCTTTTTGTTGAACAATTTGATTCTTACATACCCTTACTGGGGATAAAAGTGATGGATATTCCTCTGGTGTGCTATTTGTCTAGGTTTCAGATCTAGTAGAAAATATTTTGGGGATAGCAACTTTTATTAAACCTTGCTGGAGAAGAGAATTTTTTTAGGGATTCACGGTGTTGGAGTAACAAACTCCGTTGGGAATTAAATTCCTATAAACCGTGTAGAGGAAATAACTCTGATGGGGGTTGGAATTTTATAGGCTACACTGAAGTCTCCACTATGTGTTGGGGAGATGATCAAACTTCCTTATCCTATAGGGGACCTATTGGGGATGATGATCAGGTCAAGCTATACATAAGGGATATGGAGGTGAACTGCTAGAAGATGCACGAATTTCTTCCTGTGGGCATATTAGACTTGTTGGGGAATATATCTCTGTTGGGGACGATCTTGCGAAGATAGCCTTGTAGAGATAATTTCATGGAGATTTATCTGTGGGGATTTATGAATGACTTAAACATTATCCCAACTCCTAGAGTCTTCGATAAATGATAATCCTGTTTTCATGCATATATTTGTAAATGGTAATCATATTCAAATGCATATGTTCATTCAATATAATAATTGGAAGTTTTCGCAAACAAAATAGAGAAAATAAAAAAATAGTTTTTTGAAATTGAAACTGATTGCATTGATTTAGAATATTTATCTATAAACAAATAGTTTTATACAAAGAGACAAAAGTCCTAGTAAGAGGAAATTGACGTGAAAGGAAAAAGGGTGTACAAAGAGAAACAGAGAAAAACAGCTATGTGGAAATGATCCCGTCGAGTTTCAACTCTGCTATTTCCCCTATGTCTTCAAGCATATCATCCCTTGATGTCGAAAGAAGTAGACTGGATTGATCTGCACTGTTTGAACTTGATGTCGGTAATTATGCTGGTTGTAAGTAGATGATCCAACGAGACATAGTCATATGCTTTAATCCCTAAATTTTGCATGGACCTCCCTTTCGGGTTTTCAGTCCACCAGTGTTGTACCCCAAAATTTTCCCTCCCATTTTCTTCAAACAATTCTTCTAAAGGTCACAAGTACTCAAAGCTACTTAAGGCTAGACCAATCAAACCTCTTCCTAAGAAATGAGACCACAACTAGGGTTTCATCTTGCACAAGGAAGAATGGGTTTCAAAGGTCTAAAATGGTTTTCATGGTTCATTATATGTCTTCAACAGTGCTCATGTCAAGTTTCAAGCCTTGCATCACAAGTTTGCTCAATCAATGGCTCAGATGATTAAAAATCAACTATATTGGGTAAAAAAGTCAACTATGGACAACATACAGTCAAACTTAAAGATTTTTGGTCAACATCAACATTTTGAAGTGATATTCATCATTTTATCATGGTTTGATCATGATTCCCTAAGGAAAGCCCTCAAATCATCAAAAGTAAAAAGTTGTCAAATTAGGGTTTCCTTATGGAAAGTCAACTAAACTTTGACCAAGCATAACTTTCACATGCTTCATCAAATTTTCCCCAACCAAAGCCCATTTTAAAGGAAAATAAATTCTCTACAACTTTGTATATGTATGCTCAAGTCCAAAAAGTGCTTCATTTGAGAGATATGAGCCCATACAGTACAAGTCATTCCAAATGTCAACAAAAAGACACTTTTTGTCAAGGCAACTTACATTAAGATAAAGTCTCCAAATGCAAAAATGATCAAAAGAAAAATTGTAGAGGACATCTTGAGCTTTCTAAAAGTCCTAGATCACCTATCAAAAGATGAAAATTGAGAGAGTTATGACCAGTACAAGTTGGGAAATTTTGAGGAAATGCAAAATGAGCAAACTTGAAATTTTGACCTATTGGGCCTAAGTTTTGGAATTCAAAGACGTCCATGACCATATAGAAACATCCTAAGCTAACTCATATCTTGCCTTATGTTTTATTATTATTTTATTTATATTTGTTTTTATTCAAATAAACACAAAATAAATCAAATAAAATGAAAAGTCATTGGACCAAGCGCATGTTGGGTTTCTTAAGGTCCAAAAAACTTCAGCATGACTTGCCAAAACCGTGTAGAACCCAAAAAGGCAAGGAGAATCTCAGAAATAGAAGTTTTTTAAGGTGTTGTATTCTTGTCCATAATCCATGATTACTTTGTTTCTTCCATATTTGGTTCACCCTCTTTCCCTTCTCTATATAAGTACAAAAAAATTAGATCTAAAACCAAAATGTAGAATCTAATCAAGAAAAATTAACTGAATCACAACACACTTTCCACACTCGTACCTCTAGAGTACTCCCCACTTGTTGCCTCATATTAAAAACATTCACGTCCCTCGAACGTGGGATGCTTTAGCAAAGACCCTCGGTTAAAAGATCGTAGTCCCTCAACGACCCTTTAATGCTGCCTCGGTAAACGATCTTAGTCCCTTACGATAAATTGCTAAATTACCCTACGAGTTGCCTTTATGACTGTATGATGACAGACGCCTGTCCCTTAAATATCCAACGATATGGCTTCCTACTAACCAATGGTAGAATAACACTATCTAAAGGAAGAGGAAAAGAACAAAATACTTTTGAGTAGGTAGATAGTTCTTAATCACTTGCTCGCGAACATTTTAAAACATTTTTCACACAATACACTTCTCTTCTGAAATATTTTCAAAACAAACACTTTGTATGCATTATCAATGATACGAGAATCATTACAAAGTAGACCTCACTTAGGCATTTTTCAAAATACACAAACACAAAGCATTTTCAAAAAGTGAGCTAGCGATTAAGAGCCCGTAGATAACTACGGATGAAAAGGGTTCTAACACCTTCCCTTTTCATAACCTCCCCCCCTTACTCAGAAAATTCTCAAAAGGACTTTCCTATTCTTTTCACCCTATCCTTATTGGATAAAATAAAAGTCGGTGGCGACTCTTGCTATCTGCAACATTTGCAATGAAACACAAAACCAAAAGTCAGTTTTACCACCTTATTACAAAACTGGCAACTCTGCTGTGGAGAACTAAAAGTGGGGTTACCTTAAGAGCTAGATCACCTTTATTTCTTTATTTTCTTGTCTTGTATGCTTTATATTTATGGATATGCTTGTATTTATTTCTTGTATAGATATTATACCAGGATCTGGGGGCATTTTTAGGTAAGTAAGAATAGATTGTGAAAACTGAGCGGCATATACCAATACGGTTGAAGCGATGGCTACGTTAGTGTGACACATTAGTTGGTGCCGGTGTCCCTTGAGTTAAGTCAAGGAGAATGTTGGGCTTCTGCATGATGTCGTAAAGCACTAACTGATCGTAGAACCTTAGTTGACACAACTTAACCATTAGAAAGTAGCGAGATAGCCGACTTTGGTGCAGACTGAAGTTGATTGATTCTCGATGCTACACTCATTGAGGTCGGACTCTCTGGATATTTTGGTCGCAAATCAGATGCTTGTGTTGAAACAATGCCTGGGAGAAATATCAGTGATATTGAGGCTCCTATAACCCAGTTTCTTCTTTTAGGACAGGTTGAGCCAACTAAAACTTCAAGAGGGTACTTACCTACAAACTCCATGCAAGCTTAAACCTAATGCCTTGGGTGTTTTGTTTTTGTATGATTAATTGTTTGAACATGACTGTAGCTGTAAAAATGTTGAGAGTAAGCCATTATATTGACTTAACTCACACAAATCAAAATAAAAATCGCCATCGTGCTTTATTGTTTCCAAAGGAATGGGAAAAGAGAGAATAATCCAAAAGAGGGAGGAAAGATTCAAGGTAAGGGGGTTAGTTACTCAAAGGGAAGGTATTAGCACCCTAAACATCTAGGGTACTCCGTGGGAACCTATTTGTAAAATCTATATATTTTGGCTATAAAATGTTGTATAAAAATAGAAGGTGGAGGTAAGAAGAGAAGTATTTTTTATGCTTTTTGCACCCGCTGTGGTTGTGAATCTTTAGTGCCTACGTACCACCTTCCGTGCAATAGGGGGTCAGGGTACACGTAGTTCCTATTTAAAAAATTTTAAACACAAGTGTGTTGGTTAATTTTATGAGATAAGACATCATCATCATTGTCCGTGTGGAAAACATGCTTACTAACCACAATCATGAGAAAGGAGAATTTGCATCATCTCAAAGTGGAGGATATGGCTTGGATTTTAAAATCAACAATGCCTCACTTAACACCCAAGTGGAAAATATCTCACTTCACTACATATTGTAGAAGTATAGTTGTTTGCATCACTATAAGGATTGACAAGAGTCTAATCTTTTGAGAAAAGTTTTTAAAGAAAAAGCAAAAATGGAAAAATGGTTTGAATGAGATTGATTGACTTTTAGTCCTCTCACAAAAATATCAAGGTATTATTAAGTTGATTAAAGTTTATTTATAAAAATGTTTTGAAAATTCATGGACCTAAGTCCAAGTTTATTATGAAAGTTGTTCAAGTTTAGAACCAAGAAGAGTTTTCAAAAGGAGGGAGAAGATTTTTGAAATTAAAGAAGATGGGAGGAGATGAAGAGACTATCCTAAAGAATAAGGTAAAAGCTAGGGAGAAGAACCATCTAACCAACAAAAAGCCAACACTTGACATCATGATTTAAGATAGAATTCCCATTCCTTGGATTGAAACCAAGCAAGGATACCAAACCTCTTGAAAAGAAAAAGATTCAAATGTATTAAGCCTTCACAAAAAATAGGCAGAGTAACGGTTGTATACAGATGAATTCCAGATTATAGACAATGTGTGTAATCACAATAACCTGCACATAAAACAAACAAACAACCCCATGTCTTGAGGTAAACCTCAAGAACTCCAGACAAAATATAATTAAGGTCACAAGGTCTCCAACATAGATAAAGGTTTCTATTCCTAAGTCCAAGAAGTCCATCACTCTATAATGCCAAGGATAGTAGCCAAGTAATCCAAGTATCATTGATGTGTTTTATGGTTCATTATATTTAAAAGGAAAAGAAAATCTCAAGAGAGAAAAATAAAAATGGCATAAAAGTAAATGCTCAAGTGAGCAAAGATGAAAATAGCATGAAATGTAAATTCTAAAGTAAATTGTACATAAAGTAAAGAGCATAAAATAAAAGCATAAGATAAAGTCAATTGTTAGAAATTAATGGTTAGTTGGATGACCATCTTGAAACTTGCATTTGGAACTCATTAGAGGATTGATAGAAACAAAGCCTCTCAACAATAAGTTTCATTTTCTTTTTGTCAAGTATGTCATCCATTTTAAGAAACCTCAAGGAAATATTTAATGATTAATGATGTTTAAGTCATTCGTGTTGACCAAAATTGATGAAGATCCATTGGAGGATTGATAGAACCAAAGCCTCCTAACAATGAATCTCAAGGTTATTGGATCAAAGGGTTCAAATTAACATACTTGGGCTTGTAAACATATGTTTGGGACACGAATGATCATTTTCTCAAATCGGGACAAAATTTAGCACTATGTTAAATAATCGTAAGTGGACTTAGGTAGAAGTCCCACCTATTTTGAGGCCGGTCAATAGAAATCTATGAACTTCATGTTTGGATAAATGATATAGAGACCATCATCCCATAACATGTAGCAAAAATAAAAAAGAAAGGGATAATATAAAGAGGGAGGGGAATGATAGGCTAATTTAGATCACTACCTCAAATTTCTTTCATATTTAAATTCAATCACTCATCTCGATAGATTAAAGTACTAAACATATCATTAATCCAAAGCACCAAAAATGAATTAAATAATTCACTCTTTGGTAGATATGAATTAATGAACATTTATCCAACTTCATCTACACCCAAAGCTCATTGTATTTAAAGAGAAATTGGATATTTAAAATTGCAATCCAAATCAACAATCAAAAGGAGTGAGTAGAAAAAGAGAGATGGATCAAACCAGCCCCAAAACAAGGCAGAAAATGCATTTTGTCACTGTTACAATCGATTTCACTCTGGGAGCAATCGATTGCATCAGTGATTTTTTTCAAAAAAAAAGTAAAATTCTTCTGTGATAATCGATTATGCTGTGAGTGCAATCGATTGCATCCAGTGAAAATTAGAAAACCATCATTTCAAAAGGCCAAATTCTTATTCAAACTTTCCATCAAACACCATATGATCATGGATTTAATTGAGAACAAAAATTCCATCAAATTATGAGAAAATAGAACCAATGGAATCACAAGATAATGCTCCATGAATCAAACCCAAAGATCAATAAGATATCACATTGTGAAAGATGAAAAATCCAACTTACCAAAGGTAGATCTAAAGAATTATCAAAACAACTTCAAGAATTTGCTTCAATTCAACACCAAGAATCAATTTCCCAAGCTTGGATGTAGAGAATTGATAAAGAAAAGTGTTTGGATGAAGGTTTAGCTCAAAGATTAGTAAGCTTCAATGAAAAGCTTACTAACTTTTTTTTTGAAAATGGAGCTTTGAGTGAATTTGGTAGATGGAGAGAATTGAGAGATTTTTTTAGCAAAGCGAGTTTGGCTATCAAAAGTTTAAAATTTGAATGAAATGAGGGCTCTATTTATAGAGTTTAGGCCTGGGAATAGTGGTGGTTTGGAGTTTGTTTTGGGAAATAAAATTAGGCTTGGTAATTAATTCTTGGAGTCAAAATTTGAATTAATGATATATCTTTCAAAAAATGAAAAAAAAAATTGGAGCCAAAATTGACAAGCTTGAAATTGCTGATTTTTTTCAAAATTTCACTCTGTGCAATCGATTGCACTCTGGGAGCAATCGATTGCATCAGCATTTTTTTCAAAAAATAATACACTTTGAGCAATCAATTGCACTCTAAGAGCAATCAATTGTACAATGATAAAATGAAAGTTTTTAATTATTTTTCTTTGCAAATAGAGGTTTTAGGAAAATAATACCGGAAAACCTTATTTGTCAGATGCTTTGACTCGGTACCTGCAAAACACAAATATGCAAAGATAAAGAAAAATATTTTTTGTATTTTGATTAGAAGTTAGTAAACAACACATATACAAAATATAACACCAAGGTGCTTGAGATCCCTCAAGAGCAAAATTAAAGATAGGAGATAGAAAAGAGGGAGAACCAACCCTAATGTGATTTTGTTGCATTGAATTGATATGATATGATGAAGGATTCTTTGGGGGAAAATTAGGGTACAACAGTTGCCCTTATTTAAGTGTCTTCTACCCGGAGATACGAAGGCTAAAATCTTTGTGTCGACGCGATTGAAGATACTTAAATATAAAACAAGCCCTATTTTTGGCCTTAAGATACCGTGTAATACTTATGATTATGAATGCAAATGAACAAATCTAAAGTGGACGTAAGATACCACTGGGGCTGTGAAAAGTAAAAGGGGAAACAAAAGGAAAACTTGACCAGGAAAATAAATCACTGGTGAAGGAAAGACAAACCCTTGTTGGGGTAATGTCCAAGATAAGATCCAAAGCATCGTCAACTCAAGAGAGTAAAGGATAATGGTGACTGACAGATGACTGTGAACTATCCAATCTTTGAGGGGATAGCAAAAAAAGTAATGTCGACCCATCAGAGAAAGAGACGGTAAGATAATACTAGTAAATATCAAGATGTATCCAATATTCATAACGGCGAACAGATGAACTTCCATTGGAGTAACAGAATCTCGACGACAAACTACCTTCCATAATGACAAGGCTACCATCCATCGGAATAAAAATCTCAACAACAAACTACCTTCCATAATGACAAGGCTACCATCCATTGGAGTAACAAAAATCTCAACAACAGACTACCTTCCATAATGACAAGGCTACCATGTATTGGAGTAACAAAAATATCAACAATAAACTACCTTCTATAATGACAAGGCTACCTTCTATTGGAGGAACATAAATATCAAAAATAGACTACCTTCCATAATGACAAGGCTACCATCCATTAAAGAAACAAAAATTTGAATCTTCTTTAGGAACAATCAGATTCACCAGGGAAGTAACAGGTTGCTCAAATAAAGAGTCTTGCCATTGGCTCCTATGAGGAGGAATTGCAATAAAGATTTTGTGAAGAAGAAATAGCTTCCTTGATAAATGCCAATATAATTCCTATATAAATTTCTTGTTCAAAATAAATGCACATTCTCAAACTATGGCTTATAGCTTTGGAAATCCAAATAATAATATTACTGAGGGTACCCACTCCAACCAGAAATAAACCGGAATGAAGCAGTCAACCAAAATACATCTTTCTGAGAAATAAACTCAAGAGGGAAATTCCACCCCATCCAAACAGAAAACTAAAAGGAAGGCTAAAACAAAATTCTCCCACGAGGGATAACTCAATGGAGAAATTGAAAGAATGTACACTATCTACTTAAGGTTGACATTCTATTGGAGAGAGTGTAACACAACTCTGTAAAACAGGGTAATATGTCAGCAACATTTAATGAATGCAAATGGGCAATGTCTTTCTAAATTCAAACATGCAGATGTATGTGTGAATGTATGAATGTCACCATGTATGTTGACAAAACAGACACAAAACACCGGGGTTAACCAGGCAAGGCCATATATGGGTAAAATCGATACTCGACTAAGTCATAATTAGGATGGAACTTCCATAAGAAAGCAAGCACCCACTGAGGAAACAAATTCCTATCTCATAGATTAACTTTACTGGGGAAGAAACATATCAACTCAAATAGTGGTGTAACATCTTCCTCTGATTTTTAACTGGAAACCAAACAAAATGGAAACCAAAAGAGAGTTTAAAGTTCAAATTTCTGCCAGGATTGACTTCACTAGAGAAGAAAAAAATCATATCGTTGAGACAACAGTTGGAGTAGCATACTGATTTCAATGGGGAGGATAATACCATATTGGCGAAGAATACTTCCAGATGCATCTTCAATAATAAGAGTGATAATTGCACCAACTTCTCCGGGGATAAAGTATGAAAACCTCACAGGGAAACAAATTTAGAAAAACATCTCGCCCTAGCGTCACCTGGGGAATTTCAATCACTAAAGCCAGAAATTTTTTTGGGGATTTTAAATATAACTAGCACTTGGCGGGAGAAAACCCAAAAAGTTGATAACCATCTCAACACTTCTTCAATAAAACGTTGCCCTTGCCTGGAGCCGAGCAGATAAACAAAAAGCCAATGCTACCGAAAGGAGACGCTTCGTGAATGAGTCCAATCTCAGCAGGTACGGGGAGACAAGACTTTTGACCAAACGAGTGAAGCCTTCATTGGGGAAACTTGGATAGAGTCTTCATTTTATGCAAACCTTTGTGTTTCGTCTGTCCCTGAGATCACTAATTTTGTACTCCTTGTACCATAAAATTTAAAGCAATTTGTAAATTCTTTTCAAAAATAATTTTGTTATTTAATTTGTTTGCTTTGATCATTACTATCAATAATAAATGAAATCTTTATAGGCTGAATAAAATAAGAATTGTAAAGAATTGGATAAAAGGCTCAAATTTTATCAATAGAATGGTAGCCTGCAAATGACAAGACTCCATTGATGATTACAAAGTTTGGAACATGGTAATATATATTGGAAAACATACATTGAATTACAATGACCACCATTATCTCTAGCAACTTTTAATTCTTGAGCCGAAACTTTGGTTGAAGAGTAACAAGATCCGAGCAGATTGTTTCCCCCCTTTGATCAAGTCTTGTCTGGTGCAGTTACTTACCAGAAAATCCCTAACTTTTTCATAGGTTTCCCTCGCGGGTTTTCAACCTACCGGGAATCATTTATTTTTTTTATGTCTCTAATTTTTTCCTAGACCGCCCTTTTGGGTTTTCGGCCTACCGAGACGCTCTTTTTTGCTTAAGTCACCCTTTCGGATTTTCGTCTTAGCGAGCTGTTCTTTTATTTTTCTAGGCGAAGTACTTATTGATTGCATCAGCATTCACAGGACACGGGAACTCCTTACCATCAGTTGTTTCAAGAATCAATGCACCGCTAGAGAAGGCTTTCTTGACAACATATGGGCCTTTAAAATTGGGAGTCCACTTGCCCCTAGAATCAATGTTGAAAGACATGATCTTCCTGAGCACGAGGTTGCCTTCTCTAAATTCATGAGGTTTAACCTTCTTATCAAAAGCCTTCTTCGTTCTCCTTTGGTATAATTGACCATGACACAAGGTCGTCATTCTTTTCTCTTCTATTAAATTCAGCTGGTCAAACTTGCTATGGACCCATTCAGCCTTCGACAGCTTGGCTTCCATTATTACACGCAAAGAGGGAATTTCAACTTCAATGGGGAGCACTACTTTCATGCCATATACAAGAGATAATGGAGTTTCCCCCGTTGAACTATGTACAAATGTTCGATACCGATGCAGAGCAAAAGGGAGCATCTCATGCCGGTCTTTATAAGTAACCACCATTTTCTGGATGATTTTCTTGATGTTCTTAATGCCTGCTTCAACATATCCATTCATCTTTGGCTGTAGGGAGATGAATTATGATGGACAATTTTAAATTCTTTGCAAAGTTCAGACATCTCTTTGTTATTCAGATTTGAGCCATTGTCGGTGATAATCCTGCTTAGCACACCATACCAACATATGAGGTTGTTCTTAATGAAGCGCATAAACACCTGCTTGGTAACATTAGCATATGAAGCAACTTCCACCCATTTGGTAAAGTAGTCAATTGTCACTAAGATAAAACGATGCCCATTTGACGCCTTTGGTTTAATCATTCAAATCATATCAATACCCCACCTAGAAAAAGGCCAGAGGGAAGAAATAACATTGAGAAGTGTCGGAGGTACATGAATTTTATCAACATAAATTTGGCACTTATGGAACTTCTTAGAAAACTTGTAACAGTCAGATTCCATTGTCAGCCAGTAGTAACCTGCCCTAAACATCTTTTTCGCCATTGAATGTCCATTGGCATGAGTGCCAAAGGAACCTTCATAAATCTCATGCATCAACATTTCTGCTTCTTGTCTATCCATACATATGAGCAAGACCATGTCATAATTTCTCTTGTACAACAAATTTTCACTGAGGAGAAAGCTGCCAGCCAATCTTCTCAATGTTTTTCTATCTTTATTCGATGCACCAATCAGATATTCCTGAGTCTGGAGAAAATGCTTGATATCATGATACCAAGGTTTCTCATCTACTACTTCCTCTGTTGTAAACACATGAGCAGGCCTATCCAGTCACTGAACTGTAATCTGAGGTATATCATTCAAAGTATTCACTTGATACATAGAAGCCAGAGTTTCCAGAGCATCCGCCATTTGATTTTCATATCTGGGGATGTGATGGAATGCAACCTTATTAAAGAAGGGTAACAATCTGCTAGCATAATCTTTGTAAGGGATCAAGGCAGGGTGACGAGTATCCCATTCTCCTTTAATCTGATTAACAACCAAATCCGAATCACCATATACATATAGAACCTTGATTCTAAGATTAATGGCCTCCTCGAGACCTATAATACAAGCCTCATATTCTGCCATATTATTAGTACAATTGAATGTCGACTTTGTAGTAAAAGGAATGTGTGATCCATGAGGTGTGACAATCACAACACCAATTCCTTTACCATAAGCATTCACCGCTCCGTCGAATATCATACTCCAATGAGACTCAGGATTAGGACCTTCCTCAGATAATGGTTTATCACAATCTTTTAATTTTAAAAATATCACATCCTCATTGGGGAAAACATACTTCACAGAATGATAACCATCAACTAGTTGGTGAGCAAGATAATATGCTAGCACACTGATTTTTATGGCCTTTTGAGTGTGGTACTCGATGTCGTATTCAGACAATAGCATTTGCCAGCGGGAAATTCTCCCTGTGAGAGCATGCTTTTCTAAGATATACTTAATTGGATCCATTTTGGAAATCAACCAAGTATTATCATTCAACAAATATTGTCACAACCGCTTTGCCACCCAAGCCAAAGTGCAACATGTCTTCTCCAACATAGAATACCGCGACTCACAATCAATAAATTTCATACTGAGGTAGTATATGGCATATTCTTTCTTTCCTGTTTCATCTTGTTGTCCCAAAATATAACGCATAGAACTGTCCAATACTGTTAGATACATGATCAACGGTCTTCCTTCAACGGGAGGGAGCAAGATAGGAGGCTCAAGTAAATATTCTTTGATACTTTCAAATGCCTTATGGAAATCCTCTGTCCATATAGAACCTTGATCTTTCTTTAGGAACTTAAAGATTGGTTTGCATGTTGCAGTCATGTGGGAGATAAATCTGGAAATATAACTCAGACTCCCAAGGAAACCTCTAAATTGCTTCTCAGTCCTTGGAGCAGGCATTTCTCAGAATGCTTTGACCTTACATGGGTAAACTTCATTCCCTTTATGACTGACAATAAAACCCAACAACTTCCCTGATTGGACATAGAAGGTGCATTTATTTTGGTTCAGGCGGAGACGGTACTTCTTCAAACTTTGAAACAACTTTAACAAATCTTCCACATGCCCTTCTTCAGTCTATGATTTGGCAATCATGTCGTCAACATATACCTTAATTTAATTGTGAATCAGATCATAGAATATGGTTGTCATAGCCCTTTGGTACGTTGCACCAACGTTCTTCAACCCGAAGGGCATCACTCTGTAACAGAATATTCCCTAGGGTGTGATAAACATTATTTTTTCCATGTCCTATGGAGCCATTATTATTTGATTATATCTAGAAAATTAATCCATGAACGGGAATACTTTGAATTTTGTTGTGATATTAACTAGCATATCAATATGTGGCAATGGAAAATCATCTTTTGGACTAAATTTATTTAGATCTCTGTAATCTACGCACATGCGGACCTTCCCATCTTTCTTTTGTACGGACGCAATGTTGGCTATCCATTAAGGATACACTGATGTCATAAGAAACTCGACATTTATCTGCTTTATGATTTCTTCTTTGATTTTTACTACCATATCAGGGTGGGTTCTTCTCAACTTTTGCTTGATGGGCGGGCACTCTGGATTCAAAGGCAAATGGTGCTCCACAATATCGGTATCTAGACTCGACATATCTTGGTAAGACCAAGCAAAGATGTCCACATACTCATTTAATAGTTCAGTCAACTTGCTCTTGACATCAGGATGCAACGACACTCCAATCTTGACTTCCTTTAGCTCCTCTTCTATACACAAATTGATTGTTTCCAATGTCTCTTTATACAGCTGAATGGCACCTTCCTCACGCTCGAGTAACTATGAAACTTGTTCTTGAATATCATCATACTCTTCTTCTTCTGTCCCAAGAAAAGGATATTCAAAGTTGGGAGAGGGTGTGGGGTCATTGTATTCAACGAGTTTATTAATTAATCTGCACATGTGATTGATGATTATTTTTAGAAACTGACACACACGCATATATATATATATATATATATATATATATATATATATATATATATATATATATATATATATATATATATATATATATATATATATATATATATATATATATATATATATATATATATATATATATATATATATATATATATATATATATATATATATATATATATATATATATATCAAATGATTATGCAGATTTATCCACAAACATATTCTGTTCAAAAAAAGGTTTTTTTTTATTACCATTTTCCATGAAAAATAAAATAGAAAAATAAAAGACACAATTGTTAAGAATCAAAGATAACTTTTGTTTATGATTTTAATGATTTCAGCAAATAGATAATCCCATACAAAATTAACTCTCATCTTGGACAGAATGAAAGCTTTTTGCAAATAAAAAACAAATTACTTTGAGACATGGATGCAAGAGGTAACATCATAAGTGACCAAATTCTGGATTCTGACTGCAGGTGTCACATGATTCGGCACTTCTTGATCTTCTTTAACCTTCTCAATAGTATTAAATCCAGAGAAAGAAGGATGGAGGTAGCCTTTGCTGCAGAAAACTTCATGGTAACTGCTCATAATAGTCTTTGGCTTCAAACTTTCATTCTTGCCAATCTTGGAAGAGAATCCTAAACCAACCATGTTCTTGTTTACTGGAGGATCAACAACCTGTCCCCATACCTTACTCGGACCACTCCGCACAACCTGTTGAGCATCTTTTAATGAAACCATAGAGTTCTCATTCTCTCTTACATTATCAACAGATAGATCCTGGAATTGCATCCCTTCAGCAACCTCATCTGCCTCAACAACACTGAAAGATGATAGGTGAGATATCAGTAATGCTTGCTCTCTGTTTATAATAACCACGTTGCCTTCGCACACAAACGTCAATTTTTGTTGCAGAGTGGAAGTGAAAGCCCCTGCTTCATGTATCTATGGTCTTCCAAGTAGACAACTATATACGGGCACAATATCCATGACTTGGAAAGTGACCTGGAACTGATGGGGGCCTATGTGAATAAGCAGACCGACCTCCCCAGTAATCGACTTCCTCGACCCATCGAAAGTTTTGACAATAATACCACTTGGGCGCATATGAGCCCCTTGATATTTCAACTTCATCAGTGTACTTCTCGGTATCACATTTAATGCAGATCCATTATCAATTAGAACATTTGATAATGAATCATTTTTGCAGTTCATGGATATGTGGAGAGCTAAATTATGGTTCCTCCCTTCGTCAGGCAGTTCATCATCGCAAAAGCTTAGGTTATTACATGATGTAATATTACCTACCACAATGCTGAATTGATATAACGTCATATCATACTCCACGAAGGCTTGGTCCAACACCCTCATTAAGGATTCTTTATGAGCAGCTGAGTTCATTAATAATGCCAAGATAGATATTTTTGAAGGAGTCTGCAGTAACTGATCCATAATTCAGTAGTCGCTCATTTTGATTATCTTCAAAATATCATCTACGTCCTTCTCCAGGGTGGCACCACTAGATTCCCCCGTTGTCTTCTTATCTTCAACACTTTCCACAACCTTCTTTCCAGCATTATCAATTCCCCGAACAACTGGTGCAAACATACGACCGCTGCGGGTCACCCTACTAGTTTCAACAATATTTCCAATATTAGACATAGGTTGGATGGGAACTTCCAAACCATCATCTAAAATTGTAGCATTATACTTGTACGGTACAACTTTGTTTGATTTGTAAGGAATGGACCTTGGTAAGCAAATCACCACAGGGGCAATAACTGGCTTACTACAGTATTCAATTTCAACAGGGGCAGAATCATTAAAACATGACACAATCATTCACATATTTTTCAGTCATCAAAGAATCATCACCAGAGATCAAGTCCTCATCTAACGAAAAGAATTCATTTGCAGAAGCATACTCGTCATCATCTGATTCTTCCTCAACCTCAATCTCGTTAACCTCATAGTAATTAGCTCTTTTCACTGAAACCTTGATGGTTCCATTATCTAACAACAATTTAATACCTTTTCCTATAATTGAACATCCTCAGGAGTCCCTGCAAAAAACCCGGCAAGACCCATATTGGTGCTCTACCTGACCATCCGTGTGGCAGAAAGTAGCATGCATTTGTATGAGATCATCATTCATGTGTTCCACATCAAAAATTATGAACTCTCTAGGACATCCAGAAACCATATTTACTTCTTCTTCATACTCTGCCTTAGGCCTGATTATATGGATGAGGCCTTCATCCATCATCTCTTATAAATCAGCCTTTATCTCATCGCAACCTTGTACATTAGTACTATAGATACCACAACCAGCATGGTCATAAGTGTAGTAACTAAACTCGCAAAGGTATTCATGCATCTTTACCAAGTCCCCTCTTACTAGGTTAATATCATGAATGCGGAAGTCCCCTGGACAACAAGCAACCATGTTGACAACATTTGTTCCACCGCGTTTTGGGAGAGGATTACCTTTTACATTCGGACTGGCATCTTTGAAGGACAAAAGGCCAGATCTAACCATTTTCTGTACCTCGGATTTCAGAGGATAACAATTTCCACATTATGTCCCGGTGCACCCTAGTGGAAAGCACACGTCTGATCTGCCTTGTAGTACCAAGGTAAAGGGGATGGTACAGCAGGAGGTGGCCTAGTCTGGACAAACTTTTTCTGAATCAATGCTAGAAGTATCTCTGCATAACTCATAGGGATATAGTCAAATAGTTCTCTTCTTTGACTTTGCCCTTGGCTTCCCTGAGGGGTTGGCCTTTGATAAACAACCGTAGTCGGAGCCACATTTACAACCGGAGTTACCGAGGCAACCTGTTGAAGGTGTTGGTGATTTTTTCTAGAGGTGTTGACCCTTATTTCTTGAACAACATCATTTTTTTCTCCCTCTTTCTTCTTAATAAATCCATATGATGGCTTCTTCACATTGCTGGAACTTTCACTTTTTGTGAGACGACCTTCTCTCACAGCCTCTTCCAAACGAACACCCATCCCCACCATTTTAGTAAAATCACTGGGTGCACTCGCCACCATTCTCTCATAATATAATGCACCTAGTGTTTTCAGGAAAATCTTTGTCATCTCTTTTTCCTCCATTGGAGGAATCACTTGGGCGGTTACCTCACACCATCTTTGTGTATATTCTTTGAATGATTCCCTGTCCTTTTGGACCATGGCTCTGAGTTGATTATGTTCAGGCGCCATGTCCACATTGTACTTGTATTATCTGATAAATGCTTCTTCTAAGTCATTAAAAGAATGAATACTGGCACTGTCCAGGCTCATGTACTATTTCAACGTTGCACCAGTTAGACTGTCTTAAAAGAAATGGATCAACATGCGCTGATCATCTATTTTAGTAGACATTCTTCTTACATGCATCACCAAGTGAGCACGAGGGCAAGTGTTTCCCTTGTACTTTTCGAACTCCGGTACTTTAAACTTCACAGGTATCTTGACATTGGGAACCAGACACATGTCATTCACATTCTCCCCAAATAACTCTTTTCCCCCGAGGCCTTTCAGTTCTTTCTGCATGTTGTCAAACTGGTCTTCAAAATCATCCATTCTATCACATAAGCCCAAGCTTTCTCTTGGTGGAAGAATAGGATGATACACACCATCATTAGCAAACAGGATCACATTCATTGAGGGTGGTGCAACATAGTGAATCTCATTTCTAGTAGCATGGGTAACATGCACCACAGGAGGTGCGGGAGCAGTAGCAGTCTGAGTAAGTGGAGAAATCTGAGGATCCTGGTTAAAACCTTCTGGCACAAAGTTTTCTGGCATCCCCCAAGGATATCCAGGAGGAATACGATTATGAACAACAGCTGGAGCAGCAGACATGGGGATAATTGGAGCTTCAATAGTAACCATTGTCTGTTGAGGTTGAACATTCAGTGGTTGATTCTGAGCAGCAACCAAAGATCCATCGGAGCAGTGAGATTGGCCATGTCGGCCTTCAGAGCATAAACTTCCTCGCGTAGCTCATGATTCTCTTGTTCTAAGTTGTCCATCTTCCTTCTGAAATTAGCTCGAGTATTTTACCGGTGAGACAACTTGCTGAACAAAGTAAAGAAGCTTGGTAAGGCACATGGATATGCACAAAAAATTCAATAAGTATGTAGAATATGATGCATGATGTGCAATGCACATGATTTATTTTATTATTATTATTTCAATGTACTTAAAGATTTATAGACAAAACATTACAAATATAAAAGTAATAACACATTTGAAATACTGAAAGTTTTTATTATAACTTCAAAATAGATTACAAGTTTCAATAATCCCAAGTACAAGATGAAAGTATAGTTTAAAACATTAAAAACTAAAGCTGATGAAGATCACTTTATACGATGATGCTTCTTTGTAAGTCTGACAATCTGAGCCTTCAACTTCTGGTTTTCTTCCACATATATGGTGGTAACTTCCTTCCAATCACCTGAATCAGGAAGTGAGAAACTAGAATCTGACTGAGGTTTATGGGAAAATAAATCCCATTGCCTCTCCATCGTCTCTACAGCCTGACTCTCAAGAATATCTATCAAGTCGTCTTTCTCCTTCAAGTCTGCTCTGTAGGAAATGTCTAGAGTTGGCACATATTCTTCCAAGCTTCCTTTTCCTGCTGCATCCTAACTAAAGCAAGTTGTAGCTCTTCCACATCATCTAATAAGGGAGGAGTGTTCTTCACAAAAAAATCTAGCATAGGTGCTTCCCGATAATATGGCATCTTAAACTGAATATCTCTCGCTTGTACCCACTGAAGATAAGTCTCCAAAGAAACAACCCCTCGGTCTCAAGTCTTTCCTACTCTTCCTGTGAATGTAACGCCAAGCCTTCACAATCTGCTCACTAGCTTCCTTGTGGTCTTCTCCCTCTTTCAGGAAGAAACAACTCAAATGAATATTGTTTAGTTTATCTCTCATCGGATATCCAAGCGGTCGTCGTGCAAGAACAAGGTTGTAGTTAATTCCTCCCTTTGTACCAAGAAGAGGTACATTGGGGAAACTACCACAACTGTCGAAAATCTCTATATCATGGTAAGCCTGATGATACCAAACAATATCTGAGTGAGTAAGTGCCATGATCTTAGGAGCCCAACGGGGTTCCTTCCTGACATCCCAGAAAGCATCAGACTGAGGCAAATGAGAAGTAAACCACCGGTACAACAAAGGCGTGCATCAGATAATCATCCCCCCATGATAAGAATCCCGGAGATGAATAAAGTAATAAGTATCACCCAACAATGTAGGAACTGGGTTTCCATTCATGAAGATCCTGATGGCATTAATGTCAACAAATTTTTCCACATTAGGAAATAATAACAATCCATAAGCAAGTAGAGCAAAGATGGCCTCAAAAGCGATTGTACTCTTTATCCTGGCAAAGTAAGGAGCTTTCTCCAATAAGAACTGAGATGGTAATCCTCTAATCCCTCCTTTAGTAGTCATGTGGTCTTCAACCTCATACTTCTCCAGATGGATCAAAGCAACAATCTCATGTGGTTTTGGCTCACTCTCCAAACCAGTAAAAGGAATACGATCAATAATAGGTAAACCCGGCAGATAAGAATACTCCTCTAGTGTAGGCATCAACTGATAGTCAGGGAAAGTAAATTATTGATACATCGGACCATAGAACTGGACTAAAGTCGAGAGAATATCCTCCTTCATCCTAAGTTTCATGATAGAAATAATGGAACCATACTTCCTTCGAAAACCTACAGAACACTCAATCTCGGGAATCAGACTCATCAACTCATCTATCTTGGGATCTTTGAAACTGTATTTTTCGGTCTTTCTTTTTCCAGAATTCATAGTCAAAAAGTACCTGAGATATTCACAGAGAGTCAACTATTAAGTCCCTTAAAATAAAATGTCTTCAAAATATGCTTATGAGTGCATGGATGCATGATGCAACAATCACACATAAGATCACAAACATAGGGTTTATAGGTTCAACGTCACAAGCATGGGGTCGAAGGTACTACCCATAAGGTATTGGTCTAAGAGTTATCACCTTCCGAACAAGGTCCTAGGGGTTCCCAGAGTCTACATCCTTCCTTTAGATATTACCAACATCCTGATTAACTCGGTAATTAGTAATATTCTCAAGAAAAACTCGTCTGAGCATAGTATCGCGTGACAACTATTTTCGGATTACTCCGTCATAGGTTCCGCACTACACCTAAAAGAACAAGATGGGTTAGGTATTCTATAGTCCTCAGTTTCAGCAGGCTCCCAGGTCAAAAGCAGCACGTCGTCCCGATTACTCGGTGAACGACACTACAGTCAAAGGGGCCTCCACTGAGTGGGGGATCTCATGCCTCCTTTTTTGGGATTACTCCCTCAAAGTTAACATGACTATACCACTCGTCCTATCTTAAATTTTCCCAAGTCCGGGTATAGGACTCATGAGTAATGACCTAGCACCCTGAAAATCAGGAAAATCTTGACAAACATATATACAACATATAAAATATAACACATAATAGCATATATATAGAGATATAAACAAAGATAGGCTCAAACCGCTTAGGGATGGACCAACAAGAGGTCAATCTTTCCCCAGTTAAGTCGCCATTTCTTTTTTGTAGCGGTAGAAATGTTGAGACTAAGCCATTAGATTGACTTAACTCAAACAGATCAAAATAAAAATTACCACTGTGCTTTATTGTTTCCAAGGGAATGGGAAAAGAGCGAATAACCCAAAAGAGGGGGAAAAGATTCAAGGTAAGAGGGTTGGTTATGCAAAGGGAAGGTATTAGCACCCTAAACATCTACGATACTCCACATGAACCTCTTTGTAAAATCTGTATATTTTGGCTATAAAATGTTGTATAAAAATAGATGTGGAGGTGAGAAGAGAAGTATTTTTTATTCTTTTTGCACCCACGTCGGTTGTAAACCTTTAGTGCCTACGTACCACCTTCTGTGCAATAAGGGATCAGGGTACACGTGGTTCCTCTTTAAAAATATTTAAACACAAGTGTGTTGGTTAATTTTATGAGATAAGACATCATCGTCATTGTCTGTGTGGAAAACATACTTACTACCCACAATCATGAGAAAGGATAATTTGCATCATCTAAAAGTGGAGGATATGGATTGGATTTTAAAATCAACAATGCCTCACTCAACACCCAAGTGGAAAATATCTCACTTCACTACATATTGTAGAAGTATAGATGTTTGTATCACTACAAGGATTGACAAGAGTCTAATCTTTTGAGAAAAGTTTTTAAAGCAAAAGCCAAAATGGCAAAATGGTTTGAATGAGATTGATTGAATTTTAGTCTTCTCATAAAAATGTCAAGGTATTATTAAGTTGATTGAAGTTTATTTATAAAAATGTTTTGAAACTGTATGGACCTAAGTCCAAGTTTATTATGAAAGTGGTTCAAGTTTAGAAACAAGAAGAGTTATCAAAAGGAGGGAGAAGATTTTTGAAATTAAAGAAGATGGGAGGAGATGAAGAGACTATCCTAAAGCATAAGGTAAAACCTAGGGAGAAGAACCATCTAACCAACAAGAAGCCAACACTTGACATCATGAGTCAAGATAGAATTCCCTTTCTTTGGATTGAAACCAAGCAAGGATACCAAACCTCTTGAAAAGACAAAATTTCAAATGTATTAAGTCTTCACAAAAAATGGGCAGAGTAACGGTTGTATACAGATGAATTCCAGATTATAGACAATGTGTGTAATCACAATAACCTGCACATAAAACAAACAAACAACCCCATGTCTTGAGGTAAACCTCAAGAACTCCAGACAAAATATCAATTAAGGTCACAAGGTCTCTAACTTAGATCAAAGTTTCTATTCCTAAGTCCAAGAATTCCATCACTCCATAATGCCAAGGATAGTAGCCAAGTAGTCCAAGTATCATTGATGTTTTTTATGGTTCATGTTAATTATTAAGTATCTATTAAAGGAAAAGAAAAGTTCAAGTGAGCAAAATAAAAATGGCATAAAAGTAAATGCTCAAGTTAGCAAAGATGAAAATAGGATGAAATGTAAATGCTAAAGTAAATGATACATAAAGTAAAGAGAATAAGATAAAGTCAATTGTTATAAGTTAATGGTTAGTTGGATGACCATCTTGTAACTTGCATTTGGAACTCATTAGAGGATTGATAGAACCAGAGCCTCTCAATAATAAGTTGCATTTTCTTTTTGTCAAGTATATCATCCATTTTAAGAAACCTCAAGGCAACATTTAATGATCAATGATGTTTAAGTGACCCGTGTTGACCAAAATTGATGAAGATCCATTGGAGGATTGGTAGAACCAAAGCCTCCTAACAATGAATCTCAAGGTTATTGGATAAAAGGGTTCAGATTAACATACTTGGGCTTGCAAACATAGTTTTGTGCCACGAATGATCATTTTCTCAAATCGGGACAAAATTTAGCGCTATGTTACGCAATCGTAAGTGGACTTATGTAGAAGTCGCACCTATTTTGAGGCTGGTCAATAGCAATCTATGTACTTCATGTTTGGATAAATGTTATAGAGATTATCATCCCATAACATGTAGCACAAATAAAAAAGAAAGGGATAAGATGAAGAGGGAGGGGAATGATAAGCTAATTTGGATCACTACCTCAAATTTCTTTCATCTTTAAATTAAATCACTCATCTCGATGGATTAAAGTACTAAACATATCATTAATCTAAAGCACCAAAAGTGAATTAAATAATTCACTCTTTGGTAGATTTGAATTAATGAACATTTATCCAACTTCATCTACACCCAAAGCTCATTGTATTTAAAGAGAAATTGGACATTTAAAATTGCAATCTAAATCAACAATCAAAAGGAGTGAGTACAAAAAGAGAGATAGATCAAAATAACCCCAAAACAAGGCAGAAAATGTATTTTGTCATTGTTACAATCGGTTGCACTCTGGGAGAAATTGATTGCATCAGTGCCTTTTTTCAAAAAAACATAAAATTCTTTTGTGACAACCGAGTGCGATGTGAGTGCAATCGATTGCACCCTGTGAAAAACATAAAATCAGCATTTCAAAAGGTGAAATTCTTGTTCAAACTTTCCATCAAACACCTTATGATCATGGATTTAATTGAGCATAGAAATTCCATCAAATTATGAGAAAATAGCACCTATGGAATCACAAAACAATGCTCAATGAATCAAAACCAAAGATCAACAAGAGATCACATTGTGAAAGATGAAAATTCCAACTTACCAAAGGTAGATCTAGAGAATTATCAAAACAACTTTAAGAATTTGCTTCAATTCAACCCCAAGAATCAATTTCCCAAGCTTGGATGTAGAGAATTGATAAAGAAAAAGTGTTTGGATGAAGGTTTAGCTCAAAGATTAGTAAGCTTCAATGCAAAGCTTACTAACTTTTTTTTGAAAATGGAGCTTTGAGTGAATTTTGTAGATGGAGAGAATTGAGAGATTTTTTAGCAAAGTGAGTTTGGCTATGAAAAGCTTGAAATTTGAATGAAATGAGGGCTCTATTTATAGAGTTTAGGCTTGGGATTAGTGGTGGTTTGGAGTTTGGTTTGAGAAATGAAATTAGGCTTGGTAATTAATTCTCGGAGCCAAAATTTAAATTAATGAAATATCTTTCAAAAAATGAAGAAAAATTGGAGCCACAATTGACAAGCTTGAAATTGCTGATTTTTTTTATAAAACTACACTCTGTGCAATCTATTTCACTCTGGGAGTAATCGATTGCATCAGTGTTTTTTTTTTCAAAAAATACGCAAAATACACTTTGTGCAATCGATAGCACTCCAAGAGAAATCGATTGTACAATGAAAAAAATGAAAAAAATTTAATTTTTTTTTTTGTGTTGTACCCCAAAATTTGCCCTCGTATTTTTTTCACAAGAAATCACAGCTTCGGGCTTTTCCTGATTTTTCAGATTGGCGTAAGAATCAGTCAAACAGACTTTTCTTATCAGTCAGACAAAATTAGGGTTTTCTTTGATTTTAAAGCAGTTCAGGCAGATTGCTAAGGTTTGGTTGAGTTGGCTCAGGTTTTGATCAGGCAGACGCTTCTTTGACATTTAACCAAGAACCAGGGTTTTGTGCGCGCATTCTCAGAAAGAATTAATCCTACAGTTCTTTTTAGTTTACTCTGAGATTTGGATTGAGGCATTTGAATAAAGAACTTGCAGTATTTTGTTTAATCCGTAAAGGTTAAGGCATTTTATTTAAGATGAGATAAAAGCTGAGATACTTAAATTGAGAATCTGCAGTGTTTGATTTGATCAGTAAAAAGATAAGTATCTGGATGTTGGTTTGATTAACTATGCATTGTTTAATTGGAGCGCCAGGTTTATTATTGATTCATGCTAAATGGCAAGACCACAGTGTTTGTTAATTATTTTTCGAAGTCAGAATAATTGGATACTTCCAGTTATTTTAATTTAAGAAATTCAAATAATTAAATGGACAGTAAATTGAAAGAGGATTTAACTGATAAAAAGGATGTTTATTCACTTTGAATTGTTTGTTACAGATATTATTTAAATACTGTTAAATTTATTTACAGTTATTTATTAATATTATTACAAATAATTAAAATTGAAATAAAACTATGTCCTAAATTTCCTAAGTCTTCAAATCTTCATCTTCTACTGCTACTCCTCTCCATTGATTTTTATCTGCAAAACAAAGAAAAGAAGAAAAGTCAACGCAGATAAAATAAATAAAAGAGCAACTCTCAGCATCGCGTTCTCCGCCCAAGCCACCCTAGGCGCCTCCTCCAGCTCTCTCCTCCTCTCCAAACCACGATTCCTCCAAAGGTAGTATTTCTATTCTTTCTTTTCATACCTCACACAAACATTGATAACATAAATAATCAGAACGTGTCAAAATCCAAAACATGCAAAGTGTAAAAACATACAGAACTAAGTAATCCAACCTTGCAAACGTCGTCGCCTGCGTGACCATGGGGAAAGGAGAGAGGGAACGGCGCCTGGCAACGGGGACAGAGAAGATGTTCAGAAGCCCGACATGAGAACGAACGAAGAAGACGAAGAAAGAAGTGATGAACGACGCCTCTGTTACAAACCCTAATCCATTCCCAAATGAACAAAACAATTAAAACGCTTGCAATTTTTTGTGTCAAACGCCAATGGGCCTTTCCCTTTTCACGCTTAAGCCCATCAGATTTTTGCACTTGACCCCCCCTCCTAGCGCCTCACCTCCCTTTTACTTGTTCTACTTATTTTGTTTTGGGCCACAAACCCCCATAAGGCCCATTTTCCTTTGTTTTACACATAAACTAACATTTCTTTTACCTATCATTTTATTTTTTAGTTTAAACTAATATATAATATTTTTTGTTTTGTTAAATAAAATAAAACTTTTTTTTTTCAAAATATTATTAATTGTTACATTTTAGAAAATATACAAACATTAATTTTTCTTAAATCTGAAACATTTTTCTTTTCTTTTAATTAAAATTTTTATGCATAAGAATATTCATTAAAATACATAAATATTAACATATATAATTAGGTTAATAGATTTTATCTTAAAAAACTCTTTTAATAAATCTTTTTTACATATACATAAAACATTAATTTTTCCTAAAACATTTCTTCTTAACTCTTATATATAAAACCTTAACAAAAATACAAACGGAATAAATAGATACTTAATTTTTCATTAAGTTAAACAAATTCCATACTTGTAAATAAACCTCATACATTTACAATACACATTTGATTATCTTTATACATTGACACACTTACATTGCTTTATTCTTATACATTGCTATACACTACATATTTCATTTGCGATTGATTTGATTTGGTTGTAAATATTTGGACACTACTCTCCTATTAAGTCTCATCCCCATTTGTAAATATTTGTACCCCCACTCCCGGATACTTATTTGTAATAGCGTAGACTTTAAATTCCCGCAATTTATCGCTTTCAATTATACCATGTATAGACCTAGGGTTTGTATGTACATAAAACCAAACGCTCGATAACCTAATACAAGACAAATACATGAAATCAATACACAATCACACTTGCACCCCTAGGGTAATCCCGCTTGTTGCCTTCCAAAATGGGCCATGCTTGCACGTTGAGTATCTTTGGCAAAACAATTCAAATGATCATAAGTCCCTCGATGACGCTTTCGAAAGTTGCCTAATCAAAATGATCATAGTCCCTTCAAGCAAATTGCCAAAGACACTTGGCACCATTGCATTCATGGTCCATACGATTACCCGCGCCTGTCCCGTTAAACATCCTAACACAAGATTGTCCACCAAATACAATGGTGGAACAAAATTGTTAAAAGGGTTAAAACATGAGAAAAACCTTTGAGTAAATTTAGGGGTAGACAACTCTTAGTTACTTGATCCAACTTGCAAAAACACTTGCCTACTTTTCAAAACCCACTCCACAAACACTTTCAAAACAAATTCTCAAAAACATTTGAAACATCTTTTCGAAAAGATACACACCTTTGTAAAACACTCAAACACGAGTCATTACAATGGTTGCCTAAGACAAGGCATCTTTTTTCAAAACATTTTCAAAACACACACACACACCACAATTTCAAGCAATTGAAAATCAAAGGCAAGTGATCTAAAACCAAGTAACTAAGAGCCCATGGATAACCATGGATGAAAAGGGTGCTAATACCTTCCCTTTTCATAATCTACCCCCCGAACCCACGAAACATCTCAAAAGGTTTTTCCTGTGCTTTTTAACCTTTCCTTAGGATAAAATAAAAAGTCGGTGGCGACTCTTGCTAAACTGAACAAGTGCGAAAACAAACGCAAAACTCAAGTCAGTTCTCCCACCGTATCACAGAACTGGCGACTCTGCTGGGGATGAACTTAAAAGTGGGGTTACCTTAGGATTAGACCACTCTTGTTTTCAATTGCTTGCTTTGTTTGCTTTTATCTTTGTGGGTTTTGCATCGGAGTTTCATAGATCCTAACCCGGATATGGGGAATACCCTTTTAGGTAGCATAAGCTGTGAGGGACCTGTCCGGCATAGACCGACAATGGTGAAGCAGTGGCTACGTTGGTGTGACACCTTGGTCTGTACCGATATCCCTTGTGTTGCAACGAGGAGAATATGGGTCTTCTAAGGAGTCATTAAACACCAACCGACCTTAGAACCCTAAATTGACCCAACTTGGCCATAGAATGGTAGCAGTATGCTACACTCATTGAGGCTAAACTCTCGCGATGGTTCTGGCCGCAAGAAAAGATTGCGATGCTGGAGTTATGACCGATTGAGGGTATCCAATGATATTGAGCTCCTTAGAACCCGATTTCTATTTTAGGACAGGATGAGCCAACTAACTTCAAGAAGGTATTTACCTACAACCCCATGCAAGCCTAAACTCAGGACTTGTTTGCTTTGTGTGAATATGATTACCTGTATATACACTTACTTGCTTTTGCATGCATGTACATAACATCATGGCATCATACCATAGCATTTTCGATAACCATTTCAAGGATCTCGAGGGTTCTTTTGATGCAGGGTTACGTTGAACCAGATGTCTACCAAAGGGCAAGAGGTTTCTCCTCTAAGCAAATGCCATCAAAGATCAAGTACAACAACTTGAATCAGGGGCTATGACCCACTTGACATGGTGAGCTTGATTCTCGTGGAAAGACATCCACCGGTGCAGAGTTCTCCAATCAAAGATCAAGTGCAACAACTTGAATCAGGGGCTATGACCCACTTGACATGGTGAGCTTGATTCTCGTGGAAAGACATCCACCGGTGCAAAGTTCTCCAATCAGAGATCAAGTGCAACTACTTGAATCAGGGGCTATGACCCACTTGACATGGTGAGCTTGATTCTCGTGGAAAGACATCCACCGGTGAAAAGTTCTCCAATAAAAGATCAAGTGCAACAACTTGAATCAGGGGCTATGACCCACTTGACATGGTGAGCTTGATTCTCGTGGAAAGACATCCACCGGTGCAAAGTTCTCTGATCCAAGAGCAAAGTTCAACCTCAAACATTCTCTTGTGTTTACCCCAAGAGATCCTTGAAAGCATGCATCCGCATATCATGCATTGCATCTTGACGGTTTTTCCTTTTCAGGTTTCCTTACTCTCCTACTGTTTATTTCAGTAGAGATGGCTCTAGAAAGGACTGTCAAGGATATCCAGGACCAGACTGCTCAACTGCAGGAAATGTTCTTGAACCTGTCCTTGGGGAAAGAAGAAGTGAAAGCTCTCCTCACAAAGGGCTTGGTCCAGGAGACTTCAAACAATGCCAGGAGTGATCAGTTGGAAGCACTGCAGTCCGAGCTGACAACAATGAGGATCCAAATGACGGGGCAATTGGTGGGCCAAATGGCTCTCATCCAGGACTTGGCTCAAAGACAAGAGGAACTCAGAGTTCTCGTCAACCAACTGCTTCGGAACAACCAACTGGGGCAAACATCTGAGGCTGAAGAGCAAACCACCATTCAACCCCCATCCATACAAGAAGACAAGGGGAAGGCTCCTCTGCTTGATTCAGGGTCACAAGCCCAACAACAACCTCGCCAGCGTCAACGGGGTAATCGGTGTAATCAAAATACGTCGGGAATACAGTTCACGGAGACTGACATACCGTCATCTCTGATACTGGAGCGTTTGTTGGAAGTCAATCTGACTGCTTTGAGGGATCTTATCCGGAAGCCCAATACCTCCGCTCCTAACTATCATCCCGATGCATTTTGTGTATACCACTCCTACAGCCCGGGACATGACACCGACGACTGTTGGGCCTTGAAGAACAAGATTCAAGATTTGATCGACATTGGAGTGTTGAGGTTCATGCAAGACGGCGAGATGAAAATCTTTCTTTGAGGAGTTCTCCACCTGGAGTGACAAAGCTCAAGCTGAGAGACTTTTGCTTCATTTGAATTTTCAAAGTTGTAATTTCTTTTGTTCTCAAACAATTAACTGTTGATGTCAAAACTCTGTTTTCATTAATGCATTGCATATGTTTGTCTTGAATTCATCCATTCGTTTTCACTACTCTTATGCTTTCTTTATGATATTTAACTCTTGATAAAAAGCTGCAAGCCTTTAGAGGGAGGATGACGAAACAATACCATAATCTCATGCAGTATGCTTTTGAACAGACCTTGCTGATGATGTACAGGCATTTCTTTCAAATCCCAACACTGGAGTTATAAGGAAGATAATCCATAGTCAACCCCTTCGAGCCAAAGAAGTAGAAGTTTTCTGTTCTAAACAATCAAAACCTTTGATATAAACCTGGGGCAGGGTAGTATCTCAGTTAATTCAAAAAGGTGCGCATTGAAGTCGCAAACTCTCAGTTCGTAATACAACGAACGACGTCAAAAAAAGAGACATTCCTTTGGAATCACAAGACAGTGATGGTTCCCTACCACATAGGCAGTCAATCTCTCAAAAGAGAAAAGCCCACCAAGCCAAAACCTGTAAAGGAGGCTTAAGAAAGCTGGGGCATCCCGCTGACTGTAATCTCGAAAACGGGAACAGTCAGGCAAAAGTTACGGATAACAAATCAAAATCAAAATAGAGAGGTCATTACAAATCCTCAACAACATGAAAAATGTTGCAAAGAAAAAAAGGAGATGATGACTGTCTCCCAAATTCAGCTGGTGAACCATCACCCAAAAAGTTGTTCCAAACTCGAACAGAGTGCGACGCACAATTAACTGAGCTTAGGATTGAAGAACATCACGAAGAGCGGGTGGGTACAAATACACTTTGAGCCTTTATCCTTTGTTTCTTAAACCGTGAACCAAGCCACGTTACAACCCTTCAAAAGTCCTAATTGAAGCATGGGTTAGTTTGAAAGCATACTGTTACAAAAGGTATCCTGACTCCTGTAAGGCTTTGCTCTAAATCTTGTGTTGACGCATTTTTTTGCTAAAAAACACATTTTTCAAAACTTTGAGACAAACATAAACTTTGCATTGTTTGAATATCATTGTCTGCATGTGGTTATTTGTTTGACAGCGAGGAAATTCATACAATGAATGTTCTAAGGAACGAAAACTCTCTCAGTGAACAAAAATCACTTCAAAAAAGGATGACACTTCCATTGACAAATCTCCTATCGACAAGGGGCATGACATGTCACCATCCAATTAATCTGGGGCAGTCCAGTCAAGGTTTCAACAAATCTCTCAAAAGTTCAGTGAACTTGGGGCAAGTCTCCTTCATCACCACTTGGGGCATTCGAATGTCAAAATTGTTCAACAATTCCTTCATCACCTGTTGGAAGATACGGTCCAGATGTGCTCCAGACACGGTTGCCATTCTGTCACATTTCTTAAGTTCCAGATCAACACCTGTAACAAGCCAGGAAAATATCTGTGGACGACTGATTATGGATTAACACCTGTAACAAGCCAGGAAATTATCTACATAACGAGTCTCTTTCATCACCACTTAGGGTATTCGAATGTCAAAAGTGTTCAACAATTCCTTCATCACCTGCTGGAAATTACAACCACCAACAGAATAACGACCAATTCCAGATTCGATTCCTGTATCTAGCCAGGGCATATCTGTGAGTAACTGATTGTAGATTCGATACCTGTATCCAGCCAGGGCATGTCTGCATGAAGAGTTTCCAGATTCAATTCCTGTATCTAGCCAGGGCATATCTGTGAGTAACTGATTGTAGATTCGATACCTGTATCCAGCCAGGGCATGTCTGTATGAAGAGTTTAGAGATTCGATACCTGTATCCAGCCAGGGCACGTCTGTAAGCAACCTTTTGAAGTTCAAGATTCGATTCCTGTATCTAGCCAGGGCATATTTGTGAGTAACTGATTGTAGATTCGATACCTGTATCCAGCCAGGGCATGTCTGCATGAAGAGTTTAGAGATTCGATTCCTGTATCCAGCCAGGGCATATCTATAGACGACCGATTCCAGATTCGATTCCTGTGTCTAGCCAGGGCATATCTGTGAGTAACTGATTAGAGATTCGTTACCTGTATCCAGCCAGGGCATATCTGTGAGTAACTGATTAGAGATTCGATACCTGTATCCAGCCAGGGCACGTCTGTAAGCAACCTTTTGAAGTTCCGGATTCGATTCCTGTATCTAGCCAGGGCATATCTGTAAGCGTTCGATTGTAGATTCGATACCTGTATCCATCCAGGGCATATCTACATGAAGAGATTGAAGGTCAACACCTGTAACAAGCCAGGGAACCATCTTTCTTTCTCAAAGTCAAAGATCAACACCTGAAATAAGCCAGGACAGTATCTCCTTGACCAACCTGATCAATACCTGCAATGATCAAAAGATTCTCGACTTCCCCAGCCAGAGAACCTTCCAGAAGCTAACTCCCCTCAGAGTCAAGATTCAAAATCCCCAGTGGAGCCAAAATTGTCAATCCCCAGCGGAGCTAAAACTTCCAACTATCAATTCCCCAAGCAGAGTGAAGACTCTCATTCTCAGTTCCTCACAAAATACTCGAATATTCCTCAGTGAAGATCTTCTCAAGACAAGAATCCCCAGTAGATTGGCATACAACCCAAGCTTCGGTTTCCCCAACAGCGGTCCCAGGATTTCTCACTTTCAACAATCAAAAGATTCTTGTCTTCCCCTGCAGCAGTCAAGAATTCACTTTCCCCGACAGCAGTCAAGATCCTCCTATCCCCAGCGGAGTTCATCAAGTTCCCCAACATAACTTATCAATGGAATCCCCAGCGGAGTTCTCATCAAAACATCAGCAAAGTATCTCTTCCCACAGAGTAATTCCCCGCAGAGTAATCTCCCCAACAAGTTTATTCCCCAACGGAGTCATCTTCTCCTACCGGTTTATTCTTGCAACCATCATCCCCAGCGGAAACGAAGAACTCTACTCTTCAACATCAGCCCAGGATTCAACTTCCCGGCATTCGTCAAGGATTTATTTTCCTAGACAAAATACATTCATAGACATTTCACATTTCATACGTCCTGTTTATATACAGGATAAAGTGCATACAACACTACCTCATTTTGAGCATCATGACATCATACATCTCATACATCATGACATTGCATACAACTGATGTCTTGCCTTTTCAGGAAAAAGGACAATCTGAAGATGATTACTACCAACTGTCATAATTCCAGATTCGATTCCTGTATCTAGCCAGGGCATATCTGTGAATGATTGATTGTAGATTCGATACCTGTATCTAGCCAGGGCATATCTGCATGAATAGTTTAGAGATTCGATACCTGTATCCAGCCAGGGCATATCAGTCGACGATAATTTCCAGATTTGACATCTGTATCCAGCCAGGGCATATCTATAGACGACCAATTCCAGATTCGATACCTGTATCCAGCCAGGACATATCTGTCAACGACAATTCCAGATTTGACACCTGTATCCAGCCAGGGCATATCTGTAGACGACAAATTCCAGATTCGATACCTGTATCTAGCCAGGGCATATCTGTGAGTATTTGATTGTGGATTCGACACCTGTATCTAGCCAGGGCACATCTGCATGAATAGTTTAGAGATTCGATTCCTGTATCCAGCCAGGGCATATCTGTAGACGACCAATTCCAGATTCGATACCTGTATCTAGCCAGGGCATATCTGTGAGCGTTTGATTATGGATTCGACTCCTGTATCTAGCCAGGGCATATCTGCATGAAGAGACTGAAGATCAACACCTGTAGCAAGCCAGGAAACCATCTTTCTTTCTCAGGTACGCAAGTTCTCGCTAAGGAATCTCTTACGCGATCGACACCCCCGATGGCATCTTTAAGCCCATCTCCACCACTATCCATTACACTTCCAAATGGCATCTTTAAGCCCATTCCCAAATGGCATCTTTAAGCCCATCACCAAAAGGCATCTTTAAGCCCATCACCAAATGGCATCTTTAAGCCCATTCCCTCTACCATCACATCACCGAGTGCAAATTTTTGGGCACTCTAGTGTCCAATCTCCTTTTACCTTCAAGTCGCGAACGACAAACTTGCCAATCTAACTCTTCAGGTTCAAGAAGATTGAACAGGGGCAACTATTGTACCCCAAAATTTGCCCTCGTATTTTTTTCATAAGAAATCACAGCTTCGGGCTTTTCTTGATTTTTCAGATTGGCGTAAGAATCAGTCAAACAGACTTTTCTTATCAGTCAGACCAAATTAGGGTTTTCTTTGATTTTAAAGCAGTTCAGGAAGATTGATAAGGTTTGGTTGAGTTGGCTCAGGTTTTGATCAGGCGGACGCTTCTTTGACATTTAACCAAGAACCAGGGTTTTGTGCGCGCATTCTCAGAAAGAATTAATCCTACAGTTCTTTTCAGTTTACTCTGAGATTTGGATTGAGGCATTTGAATCAAGAACTTGCAGTATTTTGTTTAATCCGTAAAGGTTAAGGCATTTGATTTGAGATGAGATAAAAGATGAGATACTTAAATTGAGAATCTGCAGTGTTTGATTTGATCAGTAAAAAGATAAGTATCTGGATGTTGGTTTGATTAACTATGCATTGTTTAATTGGAGCGCCAGGTTTATTATTGATTCATGCTAAATGGCAAGACCACAGTGTTTGTTAATTATTTTTCTAAGTCAGAATAATTGGATACTTCCAGTTATTTTAATTTAAGAAATTCAAATAATTAAATGGACAGTAAATTGAAAGAGGATTTAACTGATAAAAAGGATGTTTATTCACTTTGAATTGTTTGTTACAGATATTATTTAAATACTGTTAAATTTATTTACAGTTATTTATTAATATTATTACAAATAATTAAAATTGAAATAAAACTATGTCCTAAATTTCCTAAGTCTTCAAATCTTCATCTTCTACTGCTACTACTCTCCATTGATTTTTATCTGCAAAACAAAGAAAAGAAGAAAAGTTAACGCAGATAAAATAAATAAAAGAGCAACTCTCAGCATCGCGTTCTCCGCCCAAGCCACCCTAGGCGCCTCCTCCAGCTCTCTCCTCCTCTCCAAACCACGATTCCTCCAAAGGTAGTATTTCTATTCTTTCTTTTCATACCTCACACAAACATTGATAACATAAATAATCAGAACGTGTCAAAATCCAAAACATGCAAAGTGTAAAAACATACAAAACTAAGTAATCCAACCTTGCAAACGTCACCGCCTGCGTGACCATGGGGAAAGGAGAGAGGGAACGGCGCCTGGCAACGGGGACAGAGAAGATGTTCAGAAGCCCGACATGAGAACGAACGAAGAAGACGAAGAAAGAAGTGATGAACGACACCTCTGTTACAAACCCTAATCCATTCCCAAATGAACAAAACAATTAAAACCCTTGCAATTTTTTGTGTCAAACGCCAATGGGCCTTGCCCTTTTCACGCTTAAGCCCATCAGATTTTTGCACTTGACCCCCCCCCCCCCCCCCCCCCTCCTGGCGCCTCACCTCCCTTTTACTTGTTCTACTTATTTTGTTTTGGGCCACAAACCCCCATAAGGCCCATTTTCCTTTGTTTTACACATAAACTAACATTTCTTTTACCTATCATTTTATTTTTTAGTTTAAACTAATATATAATATTTTTTTGTTTTGTTAAATAAAATAACACTTTTTTTTACAAAATATTATTAATTGTTACATTTTAGAAAATATACAAACATTAATTTTTCTTAAATCTGAAACATTTTTCTTTTCTTTTAATTAAAATTTTTATGCATAAGAATATTCATTAAAATACATAAATATTAACATATATAATTAGGTTAATAGATTTTATCTTAAAAAACTCTTTTAATAAATCTTTTTTACATATACATAAAACATTAATTTTTCCTAAAACATTTCTTCTTAACTCTTAAATATAAAACCTTAACAAAAATACAAAAGGAATAAATAGATACTTAATTTTTCATTAAGTTAAACACATTCCATACTTGTAAATAAACCTCATACATTTACAATACACATTTGATTATCTTTATACATTGACACACTTACATTGCTTTATTCTTATACATTGCTATACACTACATATTACATTTGCGATTGATTTGATTTGGTTGTAAATATTTGGACACTACTCTCCTATTAAGTCTCATCCCCATTTGTAAATATTTGTACCCCCACTCCCGGATACTTATTTGTAATAGCGTAGACTTTAAATTCCCGCAATTTATCGCTTTCAATTATACCATGTATAGACCTAGGGTTTGTATGTACATAAAACCAAACGCTCGATAACCTAATACAAGACAAATACATGAAATCAATACACAATCACACTTGCACCCCTAGGGTAATCCCGCTTGTTGCCTTCCAAAATGGGCCATGCTTGCACGTTGAGTATCTTTGGCAAAACAATTCAAATGATCATAAGTCCCTCAATGACGCTTTCGAAAGTTGCCTAATCAAAAGGATCATAGTCCCTTCAAGCAAATTGCCAAAGACACTTGACACCATTGCATTCATGGTCCATACGATGACCCGCGCCTGTCCCGTTAAACATCCTAACACAAGATTGCCCACCAAATACAATGGTGGAACAAAATTGTTAAAAGGGTTAAAACATGAGGAAAAACCTTTGAGTAAATTTAGGGATAGACAACTCTTAGTTACTTGATACAACTTGCAAAAACACTTTCCTACTTTTCAAAACCCACTCCACAAACACTTTCAAAACAAATTCTCAAAAAAATTTGAAACATCTTTTCGAAAAGATACACACCTTTGTAAAACACTCAAACACGAGTCATTACAATGGTTGCCTGAGACAAGGCATCTTTTTTCAAAACATTTTCAAAACACACACACACACCACAATTTCAAGCAATTGAAAATCAAAGGCAAGTGATCTAAAACCAAGTAACTAAGAGCCCATGGATAACCATGGATGAAAAGGGTGCTAATACCTTCCCTTTTCATAATCTACCCCACGAACCCACGAAACATCTCAAAAGGTTTTTCATGTGCTTTTTAACCTTTCCTTAGGATAAAATAAAAAGTCGGTGGCGACTCTTGCTAAACCGAACAAGTGCGAAAACAAACGCAAAACTCAAGTCAGTTCTCCCACCGTATCAGACTTTGCAAATAGAGATTTTAGGAAAATAATATCGGAAAACCTTATTTGTCAGATACTTTGACTCGGTAGCTACAAAACACAAATATGCAAAGACAAAGACAATTTTTTTTGTATTTTGATTAGAAGTTAGTCAACAACACATATATAAAATATACCACCAAGGTGCTTGGAAATCCCTCAAGAGAAAACTTAAAGATATGAGATAGAAAAAGAGGGAGAACTAACCCTAATGTGATTTTGTTGCATTGAATTGATATGATATGATGAAAGGAATCTTAGGGGGGAAATTGGGGTACAACAATGACATCATAACATCATGACGTCATACCATATAATTTTCACTAACCATTTCAAGGACTAAGAGATTTACCTTTGTTCTATTTTGTAGGCTATGGCCTCCGCTCGCAGAAACACTATCCGAATCAACTTTGTAAGGGTGCCTCCTCAGCTTAAGGAGTTAGTATCAAGGGTTCCTAAAAGTTCTCCATTCATCAAAAGGCATGTTCGACTACTCAGTATGGTTACCACGGGTTTTAACGAAGACATGACGAGTGTGATATTCCAGTTCTTTGACCCTGCACATCACTGCTTCACCTTTCCAGATTATCAGCTAGTACCCACAACGGAGGAATTCTCTTAAATACTGGGAGTACTTGTTCTTTATCAAACGGCCTTCACTTGTTTAGAGGAAGCTCTGAAACCAGAGGATATTGCAACAACTTTACATCTGAAGAGGTCCGACATAATATCTAAATGGGAAACAACAAGTGGAGTCAAAGGTTTTCTGGCTAAATTTCTTATAGAGAAGGCTCAACTGCTTTTGGATGCTATAAGTTTTCAGGCTTTCGAGGAGATCTTGGATTTGCTAATCTATGGATTGGTACTGTTCTCTAACCCAGACCAACTCATATATGTGAACGCCATCAAGATATTTCTTGCTCGTAATCCTGTGCCTACCTTGCTCGAAGATATTCTGCATTCTATTCACACTCGTACCATGAAGAGGCGAGGAACCCTCATGTGTTGTATACCTCTGCAATCCAGGTGGTTTATTTAGCACCTTCTGCACTTGATAATGAAGAATGAACAAGGTTTGATGTGGTCTCAAAGAATAATGTCACTTTCTCATACATGCATCTACTGGCATTCCTGATCTCATAAGGATATCATTATCATTGACCGCTGTGGGGAATTCCCTCATGTTCCACTCCTTGGAATTAGGGGAGGTATTACTTACAACCGTTTTCTGGTTCTACGTTAATTTGGCTATGCTCGAAGAGATTGTCCTCATGACGCACTTATACAGGGCATTATGTTCGATTACGATAAAGATTGTCAATGTTATCATCAAAGGTTCATACATGCTTGGGACATGGTAAGCAAGATTGATAGTAAGGATTTAGGACAGAAGAACTATATCCCTCTGGAGCCCTATCTCAAATGGGTAAGAACTCGTGCTCAAAATCTTATGATGCCATATCCTGCTATCTTAACAGTAATCATGGAGCCTGTTGTCAAAGGAGATGTTTCTTGCACCATCCTTTAACCAGACATGCCCATTGACCTTAAAGAATTGCAGAAGTCCTAGATTAAACTCAAGGAAGAATGGGACACCTTTGAGACTCAATTTTATACAAGTGGAAAGAAAGTGCTGGAGCTCATAAAGCGACTTCACGAGGAGAAGAGTCTTAATGCATACATCAACATAAAGAGGAAGCATTTGTGGGAGACTTGAGTCTTAGGTTTTAGGAGTTCATATGATTGTCTCTTTGAGACCCTTTTGTTTTCATTGTAAGCCTAAGAGAGAATTGTAATTTTGAACTTACTAATAAAATCTTTGTTTTTGTTTCCTCTTGGTTAGAAAATTTAAATCTCCTAAGGTCCTTGAAAACATTGCATTTACATATCATGCATCATTATATAACAGGTTTTCCATACATGTTTTCTCACCTGCTTACTATTTATTTCAGTATAAGATGGACCTCGAACAAACTATTAAGGACCTCCAAGCTCAACATGAACAATTTCAAGAGACTCTTCTGAATCTGGTACAGGGACAGAAAGATCTGATGGCGCTCATCGCCAAGAAAAAGAAGACCAAGAAGCCGATTGTCGTCCTCAATATGGGGAGAAGACTCAAAGGTCCTGCTCAACTGGTTCAAGTGGATGATATTTCGTATGAGGAAGACGACAACCAAGAAGAAGATGGTAGAAGTATCAAGCTTGAAGGTAGAAATAATCAAGTTTCAGAACATGAAGACTACTCCGACAAACAATATCCTCCTGTAGATGACAAGTACAAGCAGTTGGAAGACCGACTGAAAGCTATGGAAATCCAGAAAGTTCCTAGATTGTATTTTGGAGAACTAGGTATGATCTCGGGGGTGGTTATCCCTCATAAGTTCAAGGTCCCCGTATTTGATAAATATGACGGGGTCTCTTGTCCCAAACTTTATCTGAGGTCGTATGTTCGAAAGATCCAACCTCATACTACTGACCGAAAATTATGGGTCCATTTCTTTCAAGAAAGTTTGGCTGGAACTCAATTTGAATGGTTCTATCAGCTCGAAGGAACCAACATTCACACATGGGAAGACTTGGATGTTGCTTTCTACAAGCAGTATCAGTATAATGCTGACCTTGCACGGACTCGTGTGTGTGATGCGGTGGGAGAACTGACTTGAGGTTTTGCATTTGCATTCACAAATGTTGCGGTTTAGCAAGAGTCGCCACCGAATTTTCTTTTATACAAAAGAAAAGGTAAAAAAGCACAGGAAAGACCTTTGATATTGTTTTTGGGTTCGGGGGGTAGATTATGAAAAGGGAAGGTGCTAGCAACCTTTCCATCCATGGTTTTCCATGGGCTCTTAGTTACTTGTTTTAGATCACTTGCTTTTCTTTTTCAATTGTTTGAAATGGTGCTTTGTGTGGTTTTGAAAGTATTTTGAAAAGAGGCCTTTGTCTAGGAAATTTTTGTAATGATTCTTGTTCGTAAGAATGTATACAAAGATGTTTGTCTTTTGAAAAATGTTTCAATGTTTTGAAAGTTGTTTGGAAATTGTTTTGGAAATGTGTGTGTGTTTGAAAATAGCAAGGATTGTTTGAAAGAGATCAAGTAACTAGAAGTTATCTACCTATTCAAAATTCTTTCTTGTACATTTTTATTCCTTCGATATTGTTAACCTACCATTGTTTTGGTAGATAACCCTATCTTTGGATGTTAAATGGAACAGGCGTGGGTCATCGTATGACCATGATAACAATATTTCCAAGTATCTTAGCAAGTTTTGAGGGACTTAAGATCATTTGTTTTAGGCAACTTGTCTAGCGTCATCGAGGGACTATGATCTTTTTGTTTGTATTGTTTTGCCAAGATACCTAGCATGCATACCATGGCCATGTTTTAAGGCAACCAAGCGGATGAAACCCTAGGGGTGCTTGTGTGAGATGTGTTGTTATTTTATATGCATTTTTGTCTTGTGTTTAGGTCTTGCTATTTGTTTGATTTTGTCTTATCATACAAACCCTAGTTTTTACTAAACATGCATATAATGCGATAAATTGCGTAAAGTAAATCTAAACTATTACAACAATATTATGGGATGGGGGATACAAGTTTTGAATGGGGATATTTGCATAAAATAAAACGCTAATTTACTATTACAACCCAATTGAATTTATTGTACAAATAAATAAATAAGCAAATATTTCAATATGCAATAAAATGTAAATATACAAAAATGCTTTTTAATTGTTTTATGTATGTAAAAAATAAATTATTTAAATCCTAAAAATAAGAAAAAATAATGTTATTATTTTTAAAAGGGGAACCCCTAATTTTTTTGATTAAAATAAAAATATATGTTTTCTAATATTCTTGTCCATTTTTGTTTAAGAAAAACAATAATAATATTATGTATAAATATTAAAAAAATTAAAATATGTGAGAAAATAATATTTTATGTGTATAATATAATAAAATAAAATATTTAAGTATTTTAATATTATTTACAAGTTTATTTAAGAAAATAATTTCTATTAAACCTAATAAACTATTTTTATGCCATAAAAATAATAAAATAAAAATGCAAAAAATTAAGAAAATATTTTTGGGATTTTTTAATGTTCAGAAAAAAATAATAAAAGTCAAAAATATAAAAATAACAAGAAAATATGAAAAATAACAAAATATGAATCAGGGGGGGTGCAAAAGCAAAATTTGGGGTGTGAATAGAAACATGCCCAAGGCCCTGGCCCAGGACAACTTCGTCCCTGACCTCCAGACAACAAACGCGCGTGTTTCCTCTTCAACCTGTATCTCTTGCATACGTGCATAAAAACAAAATCTTGCAACATGAAACTTGTAGCATGTTAACTCACGATTCTAATGATATAAAAAACAAGACCTAACTCTAAAAGATCAAGGAGAATTTTAATGGCCCTAATTTCTGACCTAATTTTTTCAGCATGTTCAACATCCAAATACTCTTAGCTCGGTTAATATAAATGGAATCTATGCATATGCACAGCTTAAGCATGTTGAGGACTACATTTTTGCTTCACAAACCTAAGCTTAAGGATGCCTAAATAGAGAGATAGAAACTTGACAAATACCTTGTTCAGTTGAGTTTGGATATGGCAATGTGGGAACTTTGAGTGAGGCCTGAAGTTCTTGTGAGCTTCCTTGAAGTTCCCTCAAGCTTCTCCAATGCTCAGCTTGCCTTGAAGTTGCCTGAAACTCCTTGTAGAAGTGAACCTACAAACCTTCAAAATGAAAATGGTGAAGTGTGAAGCTGAGCTTACAGTTGCAAGACAGGGGCCTTGATAGTTTAGGTAGGAGATATGGAATGTTTTTGAAGTGATTCAAAGCAAAACGCACGAGGCAATATGGAAATGGCTTGTGATTTGCAGAAGTTGCCCTATTTTGGGCAGAAATGGTGTTTTTTGTGTTTTAGGGTGTTTTGGAGGTTGTGAATTCGTGTTTCTTGCTTGTTACAATGTTCTGAGGTTGTTTGAAATAAATCTAAGGCTTGCCTTTATCAGATGCCCAAGTTGTATTGACTTTTGCAAGTTTCTTGCTTTTGAAGAAAAGTTGGAAGTGACAATGCCAAAGCCTGTACAGGCTTGCTTGCTAGCTGCACATAGTTGGTACAAGTTGCCTGATATTTACGGATATTGTTTCCAGCAAAAGATTAGGTCCATGGCTCAAGATTTGCAAAGTTGGAAAAAGCAAGCTTTATCAAAGTAGCAATGTGAACTTTATGCCATTTTTGGATTAATTCATTATACAATGCTCCATTGATCAAAATAAAGCCATCATCCACTGAATTAGCATTCAATTATGGAGTGTAGAAAGGATTAGGACCTGTAATTCCAAGTACAACCATGCTAGGTCAGATTTGCAACTTGAACCATTGTGAAAAATGCCTTGAACAAAAGTGATAAATTGCCATTTCCATTTCTTCGATTCTCCCTAAACATAAATGATCTTGGAGAGTTATTGGACATTTTGGAAAGCTTGTAACATTCTCTACAATACATCTTTGAAATGCATTTTGAGATTCCTCTTGGAACTAGGTGGAAAGTTGCCATGAAGTTAGGTAAAAAATCTGCCTAAACTAGGGCAAAATTTCACTAAGTTAAAACGTTTATGGACCCCTATTCACAAAATCATAACTTGATATCCAAGCATCTTTTGGAAAAACTTTGTGCATCAAAGTTGTACATTTCATGGAGGACTACAACTTTCATGTTGGAAGTTTTCTTTGAATCCAATTTCATCATGGTGAAAAAGTTATGGAAAGTTGGGGAAAAAAAAGAAATTTCCATAACTTAGAAAAATTCTAAGTTATGAAAAATTTCAAATTAAAACCCTAATTTTCAAATTTAGGTTTCTTGGTCAACAAGTTTAACATTTTGACATATCTTGATGAATTATGACCCTTGGCACTTGATTTTGACCAAAAAGTCAAAGTTTGACTTTTTAGTGTATAGTTGATTTTTGATCAGTTGACTGGAAAATTCATATGTCAATCATATGCATTTGAGATCTTTTGAACTATGTGATTAGGTCAAGATGATGCTATTGAGTCCTTGCAATCATTATTGAACCCAATTGGTCATTGGCTAGGTCAAAAATCAGAAATTGCCATTTCTCAGTCAAAACCCTAATTTTGACCATTTTGCCCTTTTGATTATCTGATCAAATTTCTTGAGGAGTTGTGGTCCAAACTTGATCAAATGGTTCATAGGAGCCTAGAATGTTGATGTGGATTAAAAATTATGATGTTTGACTGTAAATTGGCCAAGGTTGACTTTTTCCCCAATACAGCTGGTTTTTAGGTCAACTGTCCAATTGAATAGGCAAAAATGTGATTCAAGGCTTGAAACTTGGTATGGGCAATCTTAGGGTTCCAAGATGGTGTATGAAAGTCACATGAAGCATTGATGGTCCAAAAATCCCTGTGCAAACTCAAACCCTAATTTCAGGTCATCAGTGCAAGAAGAGGTCTTGAGCTGAGCAAACCCTAATCCTGTCTTGAGTCTAGGAGTCTTGAGAGGAAAATCTTGATAATATGAGAGGGCAAATTTTTGGGTACAATAGTGTGCAATTGTAAAACATGCCCATGGGCTCGAATGTAGGGTTCAAAGAATATGCACAAAAATGGAGGGATTTAGTTGGAAGGGTGCAACCTCCCTTGTCTGATCGGGAATTGGTGGATGTTCATGGTCAATCTGACAGGACCATTATTTAATTTGTTAATTGGAAGCTCGTCGCTTGGTTTTATGGAGCTGATTCGTACTGGGGGAAGAGTTGAAAGTGGTATTAAGAGCGGGAAGATTTTGATGGCTACGTCTTCTAATGCTGTGAAGAATCCATTCGGTGGTAAAAAATAAGCTAATGCTATCTATAAGGGCCGTAGTAGAAATGACCGCCATCTGTCTGTGGGAGCGGTATTGATCTCTAATCTGGAGGAGCCTGTTCAACAGCAACAACAGGGAAACCGACGAAGGCCACACGATCTGTTAAGAAAGTTTACCAAGATCGACATGCCTTTATCTTAAGCATTACAACATTTGTTAAAATAAAAACTCATTTCACTACAGGATCCTCCTCAGAATCCCAACACATCCTCTCCTAAGTACAATCCGAATGCGAGGTGTGCCTATCATTCAAACAGTCTTGAGCACGACACCAACAATTGTTGGGCCCTAAAAAGAAAAATTCAGGACATGATTGATAATAAGGAAATTAAGTTCGATCCTCCGGAGACTTCGAACGTGATTACTGCACTTATGCAAAAGCATGACAAAGGTATAAGTGTTATTGAAGATATTCTGCATGTTACCTCTGTAAATGATGTGGTTACTCCTCTCTCAACAATCAAAAAGAATTTGTTACAAGTCGGTTTATTTTTGGGTTGTGTTAAAGAATTTTATTGTTGTGCAGTCCAACCCAATGGATGCAAGTTTTTGAAGGAAGACGTTCAACGCCTGATGGATGAACAAATAATTTTGATCGAGAAAGTTCCGTTTACTGAGAATTTGTGCCAAGATTTGTCTGTCGTATCTGGTAATCCTATCAAGATCACTTCCAAAGGTCATGTGAGGATTACCACCAATCCAAAAGTTATTCCCTTGATCATTACCACCCCTGGACCCATCCCATATTCCTCGAAAAAAGTTATCCCGTAGAATTATGGATCCGACGTCTACTACCATGGCATTAAACTAGAGTTGTCTGATGAAGATGCTGATCCCAACATTGAAAATATTGCGGGGACTGACAAAGTTACTAGTAGCAGAAGGATTTTCTCCTAGTAAATCTCTCCGAAAAATATTGCTACACCTGTTCGATTTGTTGTTACCAAGTCAACTGTCGAGGCTCGGGGTAAAGAGCCAACGATAGAGCCTGCCTAGACGGAGGCACCTAAGGAAATCACACTCGAGGATACCTCTGAACAAGAGTTGGAAGAGGTTTTGAAGATCATTCGTAGAAGTGACTATAAAATTATTGAACAGTTGGGATAGACCACGTTCTAAATCTCTATGTTATCATTACTGCTATGTTCCGAAGCCCAAGCATAGGTTTTAGTAAAGTTCTTGAAGACTGCTCACGTACCGTAAGAGATTTTGGCTGATCAATTTGGAAGTTATGTGGCTAGCTTAAAAATTGATAATGGATTAGGCTTCTCCGATGTTGACCTGACCCTGGAAGGAAGAAATCATAATAGGGCCCTATATGTCTCCATTGAATGCAGGGGCACTGCGTTGGCTCATGTGTTAATTGATACTAGCTCTTCTCTGAATGTTCTGCCAAAAGACGCTCTTGACAGACTAGATTGTGAAGGGATTATGCTGAAGCCCAGTAATATCTTAGTTCGAGCCTTTGACAGGTCCAAAAGAATGGTGCATAGAGAAGTGGACCTCCCAATCAAAGTGGGTTCATAGATATTTTAGTCCATTTTCTATGTAATGGACATCCGGCCAGCTTATTCTTGTCTATTGGGACGCCCCTGGATCCATGGGGCAGGTGTTGTTACCTCCACCTTGCACCAGACATTAAAATATACTATAAAAGGAAAGGTTGTTACTGTCTACGGAGAAGAGGAGTACATGGTCAGCCACCTGAATTTATTACATTATATGGAGATGGACGGGGAATTCATTGAGACTCCTTGTCAAACTTTTGAAGTGATTTCCCATGCTGCTACTAAAGATGTTTCTGCCATTCCAAAGATCACCAAGATTTCGCACAAGATGTCTTCCTTGAAATATGCCAAAGCTACTATAGAAGAAGGTGGTTGTACTATTTGGGGTCAGCTTCCTGATATCCCTTATAAATATGATAAGTTTGGTTTGGGCTTTACTGCAGAAGGTCAAAGGGTTATTCTCTGTGCTCAGGCTGGAAGACCTCTGTTCTGTATCAACAATAACGGATTCAGCGCTATAGAGGATGTTGACAGTGATTGTGACTTTGATAACTGGATATTTCCTACCATTGGCAACAGACTAGACAATTGGAAGGCGAAAGACATTATCCCTATCTTCTTTATCCAGGAGTAATAGCTAAATTTATGTCTTATTTTCTTTAAAATATTTTGGTTATGTGATAAACAATGACTTTAAACCTTGTGTCTTACCCAACGCCCAATGGTTCATTCGTTAAGGGTTGATAATTCATAAACATTGTTCATTTAATAAAAACATTGGATGTTTTGCATTCAAATTTTGTGTTCTCTGTTTTTCTTTTACTTTATTGCATTTTCAAAATAGCTATGTGTTTTTACACACACCCACACACTACATTGCAGATCCTCGTCCACTATGGATCTCATTGATAATAATTCTGCTATTGCCGCTTATGACTTTGAAAATCCAATCTACGAAGCCAAGGACAAAAGTGAGGACGATTATGGAATACCTGGAGAACTTACCAGACTCTTAATACAAGAAGAAAAGGCTATCCAACTGTCGTACCCCAAATTTTCCCTACCTCGATGATTTTATTTTTTAAGATTAAAATAGAAAGAATGTTTAATTGAAGATGGTACATCAGTATCTGATGGCCCGTCTTTATCCAAGTGTATTTTAATTCAGGAAAATTGGGCTTTTTAAATCAGAAAGACTCATATGTCTCTAAACTCATTCGCGAAGCATGTTGGCCTATGGACCATGCGATTCGAAAATGGAAAATTATTCAAATAATTATTATGTCCTTAATTCTTAAAACCAACTTAAGTTTAAGTTGTTATTAGTTGAAATTAAATTAAAGTCATCTAGGGATTTTTTGCTATTAGTAAAGAATGGGGGTGTGGAATTTAAATTAAGCCCATCTGAAATGGTTGTCGTTATCAAGCGAATGAGGGGTACAATTATGAATAACAAGCCCATTACAGTTCTTTTAAATTTAGCCCATTTTCTTTTTGTTTTAGAAAAAATTAATTAAAAAAATATTTTATGATATTATAGTAAATTTACTAAAATAAGATTTTTTATAAAAATTATAAAAATACTTTGTTATTAAACTTTATTTTATTAAGATTTTTTTGGAGAAAAAAAGTTATGTTGGGTAAAGTTACAAAATCCAGTTAGGCCCAGTTCGCACTAAAAATGTTTGTTGTAATTAATTGATGGACAGAAAAAAAAATGTTCTTGCAGTACAGTCTGGAAAAAAAACGCGTTAGGCTAAGAGCTAAAAAAAGCGCTGGCCCAAATATCATCTAACAACCTGTGTCAATTAGAACCAAAAATGCATGTTTTTATCAATAATCATTACTGTTCCAATTTGTAAAGTTAGCGCAGGATTTGTGTCATTAACGGTTTCTGTAGGGATTAAAACAAATTGAAATCAAATCTCCAGAATCTATATTACAACAAAATCCAAATTTACAGTAAGATAAAATCAATAATTACAGAAATCAATCTAATTACAAATCAATTATAATTACAAATCCTGAATCAATCTTGAATCTCTAATCCCCCTAATCTACGCTAACAAATTCTAACAATAATTCGCAAACCCTAAAAGTCTTTCCCTATATATACTGATTGAAGAACACAGTAGAGGGGGAGGAAATTATTACTGAAACTGCAAGGGAGATATATACAGAAAAAAAATCTTGATACAGAGAAAAAAGATGAAGACAAAGGGGATTACTGCAAGAAACAAGAATACAGAGGGGAGAAAAATTCATATACAGAGACGGAGGAATCTTTCTGTTGAAAGACCCGAGAGTAGGGCGATTGGGATTTCATTGTTTGAAACCGCAATCGTCGTATGAACCGCCAATAACAATCGCATCCACCACCATCGTTCTTGCCGGAACCTACAAGCCATAAGAAGAAGGAAGATTAGCAAACCGAAACTCAAGAATACGGCAATTGCGATAGGGGTAATCTAAAAATTAGCTTGTTGTTATTGTTCTTGTATATGGTGGATTGGGTAGGGATATTGTTCTAGCGCTGGTGGTGGTGGGAGGCTTAGGGTTGTAGGATTTTGTAAGAGAGGAGAGAAAGAGGGTTACGAGAGAGAGAGAAGAAAACTGTAAAAGCCAAACAAAAATGAAATGAAATAAAAATGTTAAAACAAAATGTATCTCTCTGTCCGATCCAGTAGACGCGTATCCACCATAATTATTTGACTCCCTCACATTCATCTGTGTGATTTCAATCAGACGACGGCTAGGGCATGTCCGCACGGTAAGCCCATAATCCCTCGCTACACTCAATCCTACCGACCCTCTTCACATACGTTGGGCCTAAGCCCAACAATTTCCTACACCCTCACTTGTCTGGTTTACTAAGCACCAAAATCATTCGCACCCCCAGTCCTGGATCCATATTTGGGCCTAGCTCAGATTCCCAATTACATCCCCACTTTTTACTACATAACTAATAATACATCCCCTGAGTTTTATTAAATTATTTCTTTTATTTATTTCTATTACATTATATTTCACCTATTCTTTATATATATATATATATATATATATATATATATATATATATATATATATATATATATATATATATATATATATATATATATATATATATATATATATATATATTATAATTAATTATTTCTTTTATAATTATTATTAATATTATTTATTATATTATTATTTACTATATTTAAATATTATTATTTATTATCATCTAAATTATTTTTATTTCAAAACTCATGCATATATTTTCTATATTTGCATTAAAACATATTTTAAATCATGCATTAATAAAATATTTTGCAATTAATACGATTAAAAAACACTAACAAACATCAAACTATTTTTCGCAACAAACTAATCTAAACAAACTTGTTTTTTGGAAAATGGTTTCAAACGGATTTTGACTAATCGCACATTTAGTCAAAATCTCTGCAATCACTATTCCCGGTCAAATGCGAGATGATTCAAAATACATTTGCAACCCCTAAAAAACTCCAATCCCATACGAACTACGAATTGGGACTCTGATTCCTCGTAAGAGGATACATAGGCATACAACTAAAATCGTGGTGAGTTCCCCTATTAAAACTTAAAACCCTATTTTTCCCAAACCTAAACCTAAAACCTAATATTCTTGTGAACAAGGTAGATAAAAGGTGCCTAACACCTTCCTTTCGTCTAATAAATTCGAAACCTAGAATCTCTGTCTGGGAAATTAGGGTTTCCTATTAGATGCCCTTGCCTAGGATAAAAACTGATAGTGGCGACTCTGTATTTAAAACCAGTTGCAACAGTTGGCGACTTTGTTGGGGACTTAACTCTAGGTTTTAGGGTTTTTAATTTGGGGTTTTTATTTATTTATTACATTTATCTATTTACTGCATTTATTTATTATTAATTTCTCTTATCATTATATTTACTGCGTAGCGGGAATTTTTATTTTTCAAAAATATTCTAATGTAACCCTTAGAAAGAAGGTTCTTCTATTAGCTTAGGGGATACATCATCCCTGCGAGTTTATATGACGACTTCTCCTAGAGTCGGTGGACTTCCGAAAAAGGAATACTTATCGAGAGATACCCTCTTGATGAGTAGGACTTTGGAAGGACACCCATGACTCTTTGTAACGACCTTAACCTAAAATCTCATGAAGAGACCTTTCACGACTTTGAGACGAAAGTCTCAGTCCGTAAAGAGGCTCCACCTAAGGGAGGCCCTTATGATTTTTCCCTCTAGTGTTATTCATGATACCCTTAAGGAAGCCACCTTCTGGGAGGATAGACTAACCATAGGTCAAAATTAAGGAACCTACCTTCTAAGGGTACCTGTCACAAAACCCCGTCACTCAACCCTACATCTATGCATTCATACATTTCATATATTCGTCATACATTTCATATATTCGTCACCCATTTCTTTTTATTTGTCTTATTCATAGGGTACAAAAATAATAATAAAAATAAGATCTCGGTGACTGTCTTTAAAAAAGGATACCAAAGGAAACAACTTGTCTGCGTCAATGCACAAAACATGTCTAAAATCAAAGCCACGAATGGGAAATAATATGTTGAAGACTTTCTCAAACTTTTCCGAGCAATGGTGGATGGTTTCAGAGCTGACATCCGCAAGCACACTTAGACGATTTATTTCCCTATTATTTATGTTTCATGCAAACATATTTTGATTTCAAGTTGTAATATTTTCAATATCTTGATTATGTTACTTTCAATAAAGGCATTTTGTTTCCCTAGCTCGTTGGTGTAACAGCCCAAGCCTTCAGCGTTCCCGACACTATTACCTCATGATCTTCTCTACCTCCCTCACTAGTAGAGTTTTTGCCTTTCGTGGGAATCGAACCCTGTACCCTGGGGTTCAAGTACATGCTCAATGCATTTCCACTACCAATTGAGCTACAGCTTAATTGGTAGTGGAAATGCATTGAGCATGTACTTGAACCCCAGGGTACAGGGTTCAATTCCCACGAAAGGCAAAAACTCTACTAGTGAGGGGGGTAGAGAAGATCATGAGGTAATAGTGCCGGGAACGCTGAAGGCTTGGGCTGTTACATAAAAAATTGGTATTGGAAATGCATTGAGCATGTACTTGAACCCCAGGGTACAAGGTTCGATTACCACGAAAGGCAAAAACTCTACTAGTGAGGGGGGTAGAGAAGATCATGAGGTAATAGTGCCGGGAACGCTGAAGGCTTGGGCTGTTACATAAAAAGGCGCCTTTTTATGTAATAGCCCGAGCCTTCAGCGTTCTCGGTACTATTACCTCACAATCTTCTCTACCCCTCTCACTAGTAGAGTTTTTGCCTTTCGTGGGAATCGAACCCTGTACCCTGGGGTTCAAGTACATGCTCAATGCATTCCCACTACCAATTAAGCTGTAGCTCAATTGGTAGTGGGAATGCATTGAGCATGTACTTGAACCCCAGGGTACAGGGTTCGATTCCCACGAAAGGCAAAAACTCTACTAGTGAGGGGGGTAGAGAAGATCGTGAGGTAATAGTGTCGGGAACGCTGAAGGCTCGGGCTATTACAGTTGGCGTATCTATTTTAAAGCTAGTCACCAAGTAAAATAATAAGCAAAAGATAAGCATGTACCCAAATGAATAAGACATTTAAAGCGAGTAACCATTACATGTTCATAATCATACGCATGCATGCATTCATAAACACCCGTATATCATATTAAAACTCATATTTTTCAAAATCTCTCCAGTTAAGCCATTGGTAGAAGAAGATCGCCACCTCATTGGCCTCCATATCAAATAAGGGCCTACCAACAAAAAGCAATGGAGCAAATCGAGGAAACTCAGGCTGCGTTCAAAGAGGATCTTGAACAAGTAAAGGATGATGTAAGTTCAATGAAAGGAGATCTGAGTCAAGTTCTTCTAGCTTTGAAGAACATCATTGATAGGCCGAATCAGATTCCCAGGGTAGCTTTCGAAGAAGTAGCCCAAAAAATTGGTACATCAAGTGGTCACCAATTAAGAAAAGAGCCAGAAGCAGGACTCCAAAAGTCCGTCATGACCCAACAAGAAGTTGAGATTGAAGGGTTTGTCCATCGCCATTAAAAGCAGGGGAATCTCATACCCTATAAATCCCAATCAACAATGCAGACAACTACTTGGATCTGCAATATGGAGACCACGAACCAGAGGATGCCAACCAAGCACCCTTAATGATGATTGTTACACATGCTATTGATAATCCGCTAGTAACGAATCAGTATAAGGCTCTGGAGGAAAGGATGAAAGCGGTGGAAGGTTCTGACACTTTCGAAGTAGATGCTCTCGAAATGGGCCTAGTTCCTGATGTGGTAATTCTGCCAAAGTTCAAAGTGCCTGACTTTGAAAAATACAAGGGTCTCACTTGTCCAAGAAATCATTTGTGCATGTATTTCAGGAAGATGCATGCCCATGCCCACGATCAGAAGCTGATAATTCACTGTTTTCTAGATATCTTGAGCGGGGCATCTTTAGACTGGTATATGCAATTGGAGCGAGCACATATTCAAACCTTGGAAGATCTTGCTAATGCTTTCTTAAAGCATTACAAATATAACCTAGACATGGAGCCTACCCGCATGCAACTCCAGAATATGTCCCAGAAGAAAGAAGAGTCCTTCAAAGAGTACGCTCAGAGATGGAGGGAGATGGGATCCCGTGTGCAACCACCAGTGTTGGAAAAGGAGTTAGTTGATATGTTCATGGGGACTTTGCAAGGGCTATATTATGAGAAGATGGTTATAAGAATCTCGTCGGGATTCGCAGATCTAATGAATATTGGAGAAAGAATCGAGACTGGAATAAAGAATGGGAAAATAATAGAGGGACTATCAAATGCCCCCTACAATTCAAGAAGGCCTACTTCAAACTTCCCCAAAGAAAAAAAGGGAGAAATTAATGTTGTAGCCTCACAACCCAGGGTAAAACAACCATTAGTTATCCCACAAGGGCAGCAGCAAGGCAGAAGGCCGCAAAGAAATTTTGATCCACTTCCGATTCCACCTAGTTAGTTATTACAACACCTGGTCAAGGCATCCTTAGTGAAACTGAAGCCGTTGGCTCCCCCAATCGGGCCGCTCCCGTGAAAGTACACTACCAACGCCAGATGTGAGTATCATGCTAATTCTCCTAGACATACCATAGATAAATGCTGGCCATTCAAGCATAAGGTCCAAGACTTGTTAGAATCTCAGGACATCACTTTTGAGAAACCTAACATCAAATCAAACCATATGCCTCCGCACAATGGGCCGAAAATTAATGCAATCGAAGTAGTCAATGATTATGGGGCAACCAGACAAGCAAAAACCCCAATCAACTTGTTGAAGGAATATCTGTTCGAATGCGGGTTCTTAATGGAGCATAATGAAGCCTTCAAGAAAACTCCACAAAATCTAGTGGACCAGGGGATAGTCCAATTTGAACCATACCCTGAAGAGAAATATGTAGCTACTCTGAAGGGTAAAGCACAGTTTCCTCCAATCCAAGAGACCTTTTTCAACAAGGGAATAGAACACGACGAAGATGCGAGGATGATATCCAACAAAGCCAACACCAAAGGGGAAACTGACTTCATCAGAGAATGCACCCCAGGAGAAGAACTCAAAAGATGGATTGCCATGGATATTCACGAGATCTTTTTCTTTCCTAAGTAATTTTTCTTTGTTTTAAAAAGAACCTATGTCAAGCCCGAGGCATAGGGGTTTCTTGTAAGGGTTCCCCCATTTTGTTTCAGACGATATTTGTAATTAATAAAAGTTATATTTTATTTTCAATTAAGATCTTTGTCTTTCTCTTGCATTTACCCCTTAAATTTCAAAATGCCAATACTTTCTTTGCATATTCATTTTCAAAGTTCATGTACCAAAATATGCACCAAAACATGATAAAGGTGCAGATCCATGCCCAAAACCACCGATAATGTTATTGCTGCGACCTGATATAATTTTGAAGCTCCCATCAACCAAGCTGAAGAGGAAGGTTATGAAGATCGTGAACTCTATGAGGAAATGGCAAGGGAAATAGAGTGAAAGGCTAATAACATACAACCATATCAAGAGGCTATTGAAACCATTAATCTAGGCACATAGGAAGATTTGAAAGAAATCAAGCTAGGGGCAATGTTAGAGCAGAGTGTCAAAGAAAGGACGATCAAGATATTATCTAGCTCACCAACCACTGCCAGAATATCAACCTATGAAGTTTGACTTTTTAGACGAAGATGTCATGGTTATGGGTGACTATGAAATACCAGGACCTAACGAAAGAAACCGAGCCAGGGGCACGTTGGACACTCATGTTCGACGGGGCTTTAAATACACTAGGGCACGGTATGGGAGCAGTTTTGACTTCTCCGAAGAATTATCACAAGCCCTATACTACAAGGTTGTGTTTTAACTGCACCAACAATATCGCCGAGTACGAAGCTTGTATACTAGGAATGGAAGTTGCCATCGATCTGAGAATAAAGCACCTCGAAGTATTTGGGGACTCCACATTAGTCATATACCAAGTCAACAACGAATGTAATACTAAAACATCCAAAGCTGATTCCATATCGGGATCGTGTTTTTAAAACTGACAGTGGAATTCACAAAGATCACTTTCAGTCACATCCCACGAGAAGAAAATCAAATGGCAGACGCTCTAGCAACTATATCAGTTATGTTCAAAGTAACTTGGTTAAACTACGAACCACACATCACAATCAAGAGCCTGCACACTGTCTTGTTATCAAAGAAAGATCGGATGCCAAGCCTTGGGTCACGACATCAAAAAGTACCTTGAAAAGTCAGAATATCAAGAAAATGCCTCTAGCATCGATAAATGGACTCTACGGAAATTAGCCTCGAAATTCTTTCTGAGCAACGATGTACTGCACAAGAGGAACTACAACATGGTCTAGTACTCAAGAAGATTCTCCTACCTTGCCTCGACTCACGTGGTAAATGGACACCCAACTACAAAGGTCCAAACATAGTCAAAACAACATTATTCAGAGGTGGTCTTATCATCACAACAATGGATGAGGAAGAACTACCGCATCCGGAAAATTCAAGTAAAAAATACTATGTATAAAAAGCTCGCTAAGTTCGAACCCTAAACGGGCGACTTAGACAAAAAGGAGCATCCCGGTGGATTGAAAATTCTAAAGGGCGATCCAGGAAAAAATTAGGGGCATATAAACAAAAAAATTATCCCGGTGGATTGAAAACCCGAAAGGGAAATCCAGGAAAAAATTAGGGATTTCATACAAAGAAATAAAGAACAAAAAGACTGCGATCTAAGAACTGCGACTATGAACCACAAAGGGAGAGATGGATTTGAATCATACAACTCAGAAGCAAAGGAGATATGGGCTATTAAAAAGATATTGGGGAACAACAGCAACATTTATCATTTTTCATTGTCAATTACAGTTTTAAAACTTTATGTAATTATCTCTTTCTAGGAATTTCATCTTGCACTCTCGCCTATTCAGAGGCATATTTATAAAACATTTGTTTTCTTTTCATCTTTCAAATTGTGTTTTTCTTTTCCCAGACTTGTTTACAAAATACTACGAGTATTGCTTGTGAATATTATCTTGAAATCACTTCGGGGGAAGTAGCAAATAAAAGCATTTGATAAAACATCGAAAAAATATTTTGATTAGAAAAACATCAAAAAGAAAATCCACGTCTATGTCCATACCCATGTCTACACTCACAACACAAAAATTTGCATCCAATACATACGTCTACACCTACGCCTGCACTTACAACCCAAAAGTCTATACACATGTCTACTCCTACGTCTACGCCAGCGACACAAAGTCTGTGCATACGTTTACACCTACGCTTGCTCTTACAATACAAAAAAATCAATGTTCAAAATCTTGCTAACACTTTTTCACCACGTTTAAATCAAATTCAACGATGCTACGACAACACAACATACAACGTAAGGGAATTGGTAACTCAAAACCAATGGTTTAAAGGGGAGAATTCCAGAAATAGTATTCATAAAATTTCAAGGTGTTGTACCCCAAAATTTTCCCTCTCATATTTCTCAAAACATTGCAAGGAAAATCTCTAAGTGGCTCAAGATTGCGCAAGAGTTGGACAATCAAGCTATCTCCTAAGGCAGTCAACCCCAAATTAGGGTTTTGTGTTACATCAAGATCCTTGAGTCCAAATGACCTCAAGTTCTCCCCAATGTCCTAATATGTTCTCAAGGTCATCCATGTCAAGTTTCAAGCCTTGCAGAGGAAGTTTGCTCAGTCAATTGCTCAAAGGGTCCAAAAATCGATTGTGCTAGGGCAAAAGTCAACTGTGACCTATAAATAGTCAAACTTCAAGATTTTTTGTCAACATTATAATTTTGAAGTATATTTCATCATTTGATCAAGGGTTGATCATGATTCATCAAGGATTGTTCAAAATTCATCAAGACTCAAAAGGTGCTAAATTAGGGTTTTGTAGGAAACGTCAACTCAACTTTGACCAAGCATAACTTTCTCATAATTTATGAGAAATGACCCATTAAAAGCTCATTTTGAAAAGGATGACATTTCCTACAATCCATCTTCATACCCCAACATCACAAAATGTACTCACAAGAAGTTATAAATTTGGACATTATAGGTCATTTTTGAAAGTCAACAAAAACACCTTTTTTTGCCAAAGCTTATAACTTGATAATGGAACATAAAATTTAGATGAGACAAAAAGGGTTGCTTAAAGGACATCTCAAGCTTTCTAAAAAGTCCAAGAACACCTCCAAAAGCTCAAAATTGAAGAAGTTATGCATTGCTGAAGTTGGACATTTTTGCAAACTTGCCAAAAGTCAACTATCCCCAAAACTTCAAATTTTGTCAAATGGGCCCATATCTTCTTTTTATTATTGTCCACGTGTCCTAGCTTCAGCCATGAGCCCATATCTTCATCATTGTCCACGTGTCCTAGCTTCAGCCATGAGCCCATATCTTATTTTTATTATTTTATTTGATTTTTTATTGAATTATTTCATTTTAAATCAAATTAAATCATAAAAAAAATCCAAAGCTTTGATTACATGATATCTTTTGGCTATTTCAGGATTGGATCATCATCATTAATAGCATCAAATTCGTATCACACTAAACTATGTGCAAAAAGATTGAAAATTGGCAAATTTGGCAAGTTGGTAATGGTGAATCAAATCAAATATGCAATGCATTGATGTGGAAGATTCAAGCCATATTTGTTACCCTAGCACATTCCACAATACATAAGCAAGAGAGACACACGAAAATAGAGGTTATAGGCTGCAAGCATATAGAGAACAAAACTTGAAAAAGTGGTAAAAAAAGCTTGAATTTGAATTCATACTTAGAGGAAATCTCAGAAGCCAAGAAGCCTCCCAATCAATTGCTGGAGGTTCACCGAGTTGAAACCAATCCAAAGCAAGCTTCCATACACGCCCAAACACGCTGTAAGTATCACGTTACCTAGCTCTGCATTTGAATTCGTAAATCATTATTCTTGCATCCTTTGTACAAATTAACTCCATATTCATGATCACCATGTCATTTGCTAACTTTCTACAATAGCCAATTCCATTTATAGGCGTTGTAACCCCAAATCACCATAGTTAGGGTTGCGTTTTTGTTTTTAGGGTTTTCTTTTTCAGGAGAAATCAGGGCTCAAGAAGGGTATAATGTTAATCAGGAAGTCAAGACGAACTCAGCCATGTGTTTGGAGTTGATTTATGTGGCCTAGAACGGATTTTAGAGCAAGCTTGCGCATTTAGCTGCGGATCCAAATCCGCAGGTAATATTTGCAGGGGTTGGAGGTAGGGGACGATGGTGTGTCGCTTCCCCAATGGCCAATTCAAAAACCACGCGCGCTTTTATTGTTTACTGGCATATTGACATATTTTAACATATTATATTTTGTTTGTATATTATTAACAATTGAAGCAAACGGCCTAGTGGTAAAGCGAGCTGGAAATCATGTACAGGACCTGGGTTCGAATCCCAGATCCCCCCAATTTCTCAATATATTTTTTCTTCAGTTAATCACATATATCTCCAAGCGCGAAGCCCATCATACACCCTCAAGCATCTGATGGCCAGATGGCCATAGGCCAAATCTGGTGGCTAGAAGCTGATGGTTTACCATAGACCAAGTCAACGTGCACCCACTGGATCTGAAAAGTCAACAAAAGGCCAGCGCTTAATGGGCTTCAGCTTGCTATTCTGACCTCCAAAATCAGGCCCAAACCCCTTATTCTCTCCTATTTATTTTTTTGTTTTATTTAATTGTTTTATTATATTTATTTAATTATTAACCAATCAAAAATTCTTTTTTATAAAATTAAAACCACAAAAATATTCTCTTCATAAAATCAAATTTTAATTTTTTAACAAATACTAATTAAATTAATTTAGGTTTTTAATTAGAATAACTTTCACATTTTTGTAAATAATTAAAATTCAATTAGATTTAATTAGGTTTTTTACTAACATTAATTAATTTTATTTTCTTTCTTTAAATACCAAAAATCCAAAAATAATTTATTTTCATTAATTAATTAATTAATTAATTTATTAATTTATTAATTTAATAATTAACTTAGGTAATTTCTTTCTTAATTCAAAAAACAACAAAAAAATCATTTCTTTAACAAAAAAGGGTCAAAACCCTAGAACTTTGCACTCGATTTAATTTCCCACACGCGATTTATTTTTATCATAATAATGTACTTGATCCCGGTTTTTAATAGCTTAATAGGACCTTTGTTTATTTTTTTATCGCTTTATTTATTCTTAAAGGGTTTGTCTTTGGCGATGTAAATACCCGACGCCTTGTAATAGTTAGTTAAATTTCCGCAATTTATTTTCCGCAACTTATAACTGCTAGATGTTTGATAATAGGTTTGCATGACAAGACTGAATGTTTTAACCTAAAATCAACTTAGATCACCCTTAACATGTACAAAGATAAAAATAAACTGAAAACGATACACTCGCACATGCGCACTCTTAGGGTACACCCCACTTGGTTTCCTTGATACACGGTCATTGAGTATAGGTCGTTTTAGAGGTCGTCCTCTTGTCTAAAAGATCATAGTTACCTCGAAACGGTTGCCTCGAATATTGTTCCCTCAAAACAAATGATCTAAGACATTAGGGTTACCGCTAAGGCGTCCTAACATTGCTTTGGTGACCGTAAGTCCCTAAATTCGAATTGACCCTCAAACTCCAACGACGGTGCTACCTACTCATTAATAGTAGGATGGCATTGTCTAAAGGAAATTAGCATAAAACGATTCCTTTTTCGAGTAGGTAGATGGTTCTTAGATACTTGCTCTTTCAAAAACAAAACAAAATTTTCACACTTACACTCCTTTTCAAACAAAGTTTTCAAAAACACTTCATACGCTCTTGAGGACAGAAGCAAGAGTTAAATTGAAGTTTTAAATAAAAACTTTTTCAAACCCACAAGCACAAAGAAAGCAATATTTTGAAAACAATATGAGCAAGTACCTAAGAGCCCGTGGATAACCATGGATAGAAAGGGTGCTAATACCTTCCCTTTCTATAATTTACCCCCCGAACCCGAGAAATATCTCGAAAAAGGAATTTTTCTGTGCTTTTTTCCTTTCCTTGTTGGATAAAATAAAAGTCGGTGGCGACTCTTGCTTACCGCGACATTTTGCGAATAACAAACACAAAACGCAAAACAAGCATTCGAAAAACAGTCAGTTCTTCCCACCGTATCACAGAACTGGCGACTCTGCTGGGGACGCTTATAAGTGAGGTGTACCTTAGGATTAGTTCATAATGTTTTCAATTGCTTGATTTGTATGCTTTATCTTTGTGGGCTTGAATCGGAGTTACAATAGATCCTAACCCGAATCTGGGGGATACCCACTAGGTAAGTAGCAATAAACTATGAGGGAACTGTACGGCGTAGACCGATACGGTTGAAGCAGTAGCTACGTTGGTGTGGCACTTTAGTATGTACCGATATCCCTTGTGGCGCAACGAGGAGAATATGGGTCTGCTAAGGGGTCATTAAGCACCAATTGACCTTAGAACCTTTAAATTGACCAACTTGGCCATAGAACAGTAGCAGTATGCTACACTCATTGAGACTAAACTCTCGCGATGATTCCGGACGCAAGAAAAGGTTTCTAAACTGGAATTATGACCGATTGAGGGTAGTCAGTGATATTGAGATCCTCTAGAACCCGATTACTATTTTTAGGACAGATTTGAACCAACTGAATTGAAAGAGGGTAGTACCTAGACTCCTTGCCAGCCTGAAATCTAAGAGCTCTCTGTGTGACTTGTGTGCCTTTAAAACTTGAACTACTTGCACATTCTTGTTATCTGACAACATGAGTTCCTTGCAGGTTTTGTTTACAATCCTTATCCAATAATATGGATTTATTACAGGGTTTACTTACAGCACCTCACACTTTTGCTTAAACGCATAGCATACCCATCATAACATCGTGCCTTAACATTTCCTTAACCATTTCAAGGATCTCAAGGGTCTGTGATGCAGGTTATGTTAAATCAGACGTCAAGCAAGGGGCAAAGAGGATTTATTTTCCTCTAGTCAATGTCGTCTATAAATCAAAACACGATGACTTGAGTCAAGGGCTATGAACCACTCGATATGGTGAGCTTAACTCTTGAAGAAGGACTCTTAACAACACGAAGTTTCTTCAATCAAAGCTGCAAAATTTGAATTCTAACAAGTTTCTTGTTTACCCCGCGAGATCCTTGAAAACATCGCATACATATCATACATGTCATTGCATAACAGGTCTTCCAGTACAGGTCTCTCATGTTCTCGCTGTTTATTTCAGCAATGGCTTTCCAACCAGACAACCAAGATCTTCAAACTCGAGAAGCTCAGTTCATGGACGTATTCCTAAACCTATCCAAGGGGCAGGAAGAGTTGAAAACACTCCTCGTGGGGAACTTGGTCAAGAAAAGTCCTAAAGACAATAAGGACGAACGACTGGAACAACTGCAAGCTGAGTTCAGTGCCATGAAAACCCAAATGCTGGGGAAGATGGCTCTTATCCAAGGCTTAGCTCGGGAACAAGAAGAGGTGAGAACCATTATCAACCAGCTTCATCAAGACAGATACAACAACATGAAGCAAACAGTCAAGGCCGGGGACCAAGTCATTAATCAACTTCCGAGAAATCAAAGGTTTGGTTTGATGAAGAATAGACCTCTCTAAGTTGCTACTACCTCACGGGTCCAACAACAACCTTGCCATAAACAACAGGTTGATCAGAGTAAGCCAAATATGCCCAAGAGGCAATTTACCAAGCTCAACATGTCGCTGTCTCGGGCTTTACAACACCTGTTGAGATTGAATCTGGTGACGATAAGGGACCCTCCTAAGAATCCCAACATAGCCTCCCCAAGGTATCCTGATGCAAGGTGTGCATATCACTCCAACAGCCCGGGGCATGATACTAACATCTATTGGGCGTTGAGCAACAAAATTCAAGACCTAGTTGATGAAGGAGCATTGGAACTCACACAAGACGGTTAGATTGAAATCTTTTGCCATCCCCCCAAGGTTCACCATTTGAAGTGACAAGTACTGAGACGAGAAGACTTTTTGTTCATTAGAATTTTCAAGTTGTAATTTTCTTTTGATTGTTCGAACATTTATTCATGTCAAACTTTATTACTTTATCAATGCATTGCATATGTCTGTTTTGAATCAATCCATTTGTATTTCACTATATTCAAATTGCTTTCATTTTTTGTGATGATCAACTCTCGATTAAAAAATTCTAAGCCTTTAGAGGGAGGATGACGAAAATGATATCAAAGTCTCTACAATATGCTTTTGAACAGACCCTGCTGACGAGGTACAAGCATTGTTTCAAATCCTAAACAGTGGAGTTATAAGGAAGATAATCCCTAGTCAACCCCTTTGAGCCAAAGAAGTTGGAGTTTTTCTTTTCACAAATTAAAACCCTTAATTATAACCTGGGGCAGGGTAGTTTTCTCAGTTGATCCAGGTGCACAATGAATGGCATCAAAGAAGTCCTTCCGAAACAAAAGACGGTGTTGGTTCCGTATAATTGTAAGGACAGGCAGTCATTATCTCTCAAAATAAAAGCCCAATAAGTCAAAACCTGTGAAGGAGACTTAAGAAAAACTGGGGCATCCCGCTGACTGTAATCACAAAAAGAAACAGTCCATGCAAAAAACAGGGATAATAAAAACCAAAAGGGAAGAGATCCTGTAAACTCTCAACAAAATGACTGCCTGTTCAAAATAAATTGTCAGTATCCGAACCATCACTGGTATATCAGAGCAAAGACTCAAACAAGATCTAATGCACGATTAGATGAGTTTAGGATCGAAGAACATCACGAAGAACAGGTGGGTACAAATAAAATTTGAGCCTTTATCCTTTGTTCCTTAAACCGTGAACCAGGCCACGTTATAACCCTTAAAAAGTCCTAGCTGAAGCATGGGTTAGTCCGAAAGCATATTGTTACAAAAGGTATCCTGACTCTTGTAGGGCTTGCTGTAAATCCTGAGTTGATGTCACATTTTACAAAATTTTCCTATCTTACTGAAAAAATGCATTTTCAAAAACTTCAAGACAGACATAAGCTTTGCATTCTTAAAAAAACATTGTTTGCATATGACTATTTGTTCAAACAGCAGAGAAATTCGCACGATGAATATCTAGTGAACAAAAACCTTTTCAATAAAAAGGGTCACCTCAAGTGGAAAAAACACCTCCAACCAAGGGGCACGGCATGAGCATTGTCCATCATCTGTGGCAGTTAAGTCAAGATTCAAGCAATCTCTCAAAATGCCAAATATTCAGGGGCAAATCTCCATCTGAATCAATTGGGGCATTGGACATGAATTCCAGCAACGAATCTTGCATGATCAAACGAAGATCTTCTGGTAGTATGGCAACACAACACTACCGACAGTGACACCTCCCTATATCCTGAGAGCATGGACATAGTCAGAAAATACCGCGCATGAATAAATACCCGCTAGGTTGACTGGCCTAGGCAAAAATAAGGGCTTCCCGGCGAACCAAAATGGTTCGGGCAAAAATTAGGGATGAGAATGAAAAATTGTACGCCCGGCAAGTTAAAAACCTGAAAAGGCGGCTTGGGCAAAAAAGGGTATCCCGGTGGACTGAAAACCCGAAAGGGAAGTCCAGGCAAAAATTAGGGATCAAAGCGTACGGCTATGTCTTGTCATCTCGTCACTGGCCTACCAGAAGAAGACTTGTCATTTTGACCGAAAGATACTAAGCACCTCATAGTTGGGGATAATACTCGATCCACAGGGCCTCCACAGGCACCTTCTCCCGCAGAAACAGGGGCAAAAAAGTCTCGATGCAAGGCATCGTCATATCCTTAGCACGCGTCCCAGTAACATTCACTCCCCGAAGAGTAAGACAGTAAAGATAGCTCTCCCCAGCCGAGGCTTGCAACTGTGAATGAGTCGGTAATATTCTCCCCAAGCAGAGTTTATCTACCATCAACACTGAAAAGGCTTAATATCCCCGATAGTCTTAATATTCCCCAGCGGAGTATAAGAATATTCCCCGTCAGAATACAAGATATCCCCAATGGAGTTAAAATTTTCCCAGCGCAGTCTGAAAAATCTTCCCCAATGGAGTTGAAGAATCATCCCCAGCAGACTCCGGAAGTTCTTCCCCGGCAGAGTATAAAAATGAATATCCCCAGCCGAGTTCAAAGGAAGATTGCCCCCAGCAAAGCTCAAAGGATTATCATCTTTAGAGCCTAAAAGGTTATCCCTAGTGAAGTCGCAACTGAAAGATCATCCCCAGCGGAGTTCTTTCCTTTCACAAACAGGAATTCAATCCCCAACAGGATTCAGTATCACCAGCAATGGTAATTCGTCCCCAACGGAATTTATCAGTGGAATCCTCAGCAGAACATCTATTCCCCACAGAGTAATCTCCTCATCCGTTTATTCCTCAATGGAGTTATCCTCTCCTGCAGGTTTATTCTCGCAATCACCTTCGTTCGCCATCCCCAGCGGAAACGAAGAATTCAACTCTTTTCTCCAGCAGCTATCCGGGATTTATTTTCCCCAGCTAAACATTACATTTCCATACATCACGATACATGCATATACGCATCATACAACACAATCTCATTTATTTTGAGAACATCATTGCTTGATCTATATCATGCATTGCATATGACTGACCTTTACCTTTCAGGAAGGAGGCAGTTAAGTTCTCAGCTATGTCGAAGACCTGACCGGTTCTTAAATTTCAACTGAATTATGCTCGGTTGAATTACAGATAAGGTTCTCAATCTCGACAATTTTCCTCCGTCGAAGTGTGGACGAGTTCTACAATCTCAATAGAATTATACTCCGTTGAAGACCAGACAGTTCCTAGATCTTGATGAAGATGTTTCCCTTAGTCGAAGACCTGATAGATTCTTAAATCTCAACTGAATTATTCTCGGTTGAATTACAGATAAGGTTCTCAATCTCGACAATTTTCCTCCGTCGAAGTGTGGACGAGTTCTACAATCTCAACAGGATTATACTCTGTTGAAGACCAGACAGTTCCTAGATCTTGATGAAGATGTTTCCCTTAGTTGAAGACCTAACCGGTTCTTAAATCTCAACTGAATTATCCTCGGTTGAATTTCAGATAAGGTTCTCAATCTCGACAATTTTCCTCCGTCGAAGTGTGGAAGAGTTATACAATCTCAACAGAACTATACTCTGTTGAAGACCAGACAGTTCCTAGATCTTGATGAAGTTGTTTCCCTCAGTCGAAGACCTGACCGGTTCTTAAATCTCAGCTGAATTATCCTCAGTTGAATTTCAGATAAGGTTCTCAATCTTGACAATTTTCCTCCGTCAAAGTGTGGACGAGTTCTACAATCTCAACAGAATTATACTCCGTTGAAGACCAGACAGTTCTTAGATCTTGATGAAGATGTTTCCCTCAGTCGAAGACCTGACCGGTTCTTAAATCTCAGCTGAATTATCCTCGGTTAAATTTCAGATAAGGTTCTCAATCTCGACAATTTTCCTCCGTCAAAGTGTGGACGAGTTCTACAATCTCAACAGAATTATACTCCGTTGAAGACCAGACAGTTCCTAGATCTTGATGAAGATGTTTCTCTCAGTCGAAGACCTGACCGGTTCTTAAATCTCAACTGAATTATCCTCGGTTGAATTTCAGATAAGGTTCTCAATATCGACAATGTTCCTCCGTCGAAGTGTGGACGAGTTCTAAAATCTCAACAAAATTATCCTCCGTTGAAGACCAGACAGTCCTAGATCTTAATGAAGATGTTTCCCCCCAGTTGAATTATGGACAAGTTCTTAAAACTCAGCAGAGATGTTCTCTTAGCAAAGGTACAGGCAAGTTCCTAAATCTCAACAAAGATCAGGATCCCCAGCAGAATCCTCCACAGCAACAGATATGCAAGTTCTCGCTAAGGAATCTCTTATGCAATCGACACTCCTGCAGATAGCATCTTTAAGCCCATCCTCCTTCCAGCAATCTCCAAATGGCATCTGTAAGCCCATTCCCGACATCACAAGGCTGACACCACTTCATGCAAGTGCAAATTTCTGGGCACTCTAGTGTTCAATCATCTTCTACCTTCGGATCACGAAAGGCACGAAAGCCAATCTACATCCTCAGGTTTAAGAAGATTCAACAGGGGAAGCTGTTGTATCCCAAAATTTTCCCTCTCATATTTCTCAAAACATTGCAAGTAAAATCTCTAAGTGGCTCAAGATTGCTCAAGAGTTGGACAGTCAAGCTATCTCCTAAGGCAGTCAACCCCAAATTAGGGTTTTGTGTTGCATCAAGATCCTTGAGTCCAAATGACCTCAAGTGCTACCCAATGTCCTAATATGTTCTCAAGGTCATCCATGTCAAGTTTCAAGCCTTGCAGAAGAAGTTTGCTCAGTCAATTGCTCAAAGGGTCCAAAAATCGACTGTGCTAGGGCAAAAGTCAACTGTGACCTATAAACAGTCAAACTTCAAGATTTTTTGTCAACATTCTCATTTTGAACTATATTTCATCATTTTATCAAGGGTTGATCATGATTCATCAAGTATTGTTCAAAATTCATCAAGACTCAAAAGTAGCTAAATTAGGGTTTTGTAGGAAAAGTCAACTCAACTTTGACCAAGCATAACTTTCTCATACTTTATGAGAAATGACCCATCCAAAGCTCATTTTTAATAGGATACAATTTCCTACAATCCATCTTCATACCCCAAGATCAAAAAATGCACTCACAAGAAGTTATAAATTTGGACATTATAGGTCATTTTTGAAAGTCAACAAAAACACCTTTTTTTTCCAAAGCTTATAACTTGAGCATGGAACATCAAATTGCGATGAGACCAAAAGGGTTGGTTAGAGGACATCTCAATCTTTCTAAAATGTCCAATAACACCTCCAAAAGTTAAAAATTGAAGAAGTTATGCATTGCTGAAGTTGGATATTTTTGCAAACTTGCCAAAAGTCAACTATCCCCAAAACTTCAAATTTTGTCAAATTGGCCCATTCTTTTCCACTTGATTTGAGCTTGAATCATTGTCCACATGTCCTAGCTTCAGCCATGAGCCCATATCTTATTTTTATTATTTTATTTGATTTTTTATTGAATTATTTGATTTTAAATCAAATTAAATCATAAAAAAATCCAAAGCTTTGATTACATGATATCTTTTGGCTATTTCAGGATTGGATCATCATCATTAACAGAATAAAATTCGTATCACACTAAACCATGTGCAAAAAGATTTAAAAATTGGCAAATTTGGCAAGTTGGTAATGGTGAATCAAATCAAATATGCAATGCATTGATGTGGAAGATTCAAGCCATATTTGTTACCCTAGCACATTCCACAATACATAAGCAAGAGAGGCACACGAAAATATAGGTTAGAGGCTGCAAGCATAGAGAGAACAAAACTTGAAAAAGTGGTAAAAAAAAGCTTGAATTTGAATTCATACTTAGAGGCAATCTCAGAAGCCAAGAAGCCTCCCAATCGATTGCTGGAGGTTCACCGAGTTGAAACCAATCCAAAGCAAGCTTCCATACACGCCCAAACACGCTTTAAGTATCACGTTACCTAGCTCTGCATTTGAATTCGTAAATCATTATTCTTGCATCCTTTGTACAAATTAACTGCATATTCATGATCACCATGCCATTTGCTAACTTTCTGTAATAGCCAATTCCATTTATAGGCGCTGTAACCCTAAATCGCCATAGCTAGGGTTGCATTTTTGTTTTTAGGGTTTTCTTTTTCAGGAGAAATCAGGGCTCAAGAAGGGTATAATGTTAACCAGGAAGCTAAGACGAACTCAGCCATGTGTTTGGAGTTGATTTATGTGGCCTATAACGGATTTTAGAGCAAGCTTGCGCATTTAGCTGCGGATCCAAATCCGCAGGTAATATTTGCAGGGGCTGGAGGTAGGGGACGATGGCGTGTCGCTTCCCCAATGGCCAATTCAAAAACCACGCGCGCTTTTATTGTTTACTGGCATATTGACGTATTTTAACATATTATATTTTGTTTGTATATTATTAACAATTTAAGCAAACGGCCTAGTGGTAAAGCGAGCTGAAAATCACGTACAGGACCTGGGTTCGAATCCCATGTCCCCCTAATTTCTCAATATATTTTTTCTTCAGGTAATCACATGCAGATCCAAGCGCGAAGCCCATCATACACCCTCAAGCATCTGATGGCCAGATGGCCATATTCCAAATCTGGTGGCCAGAAGCTGATGGTCTACCATAGACCAAGTCAACGTGCACCCACTGGATCTGAAAAGTCAACAAAAGGCCAGCGCTTAATGGGCCTTCAGCTTGCTATTTTGACCTCCAAAATCAGGCCAAAACCCCTTATTCTCTCCTATTTATTTTTTTGTTTTATTTAATTGTTTTATTATATTTATTTAATTATTAACCAATCAAAAATTCTTTTTTATAAAATTAAAACCACAAAAATATTCTCTTCATAAAATCAAATTTTAATTTTTTAACAAATACTAATTAAATTAATTTAGGTTTTTAATTAGAATAACTTTCACATTTTTGTAAATAATTAAAATTCAATTAGATTTAATTAGGTTTTTTACTAACATTAATTAATTTTATTTTCTTTCTTTAAATACCAAAAATCCAAAAATAATTTATTTTCATTAATTAATTAATTAATTAATTAACTTAATAATTAATTTAATAATTAACTTAGGTAATTTCTTTCTTAATTCAAAAAACAACAAAAAAATCATTTCTTTAACAAAAAAAGGGGTCAAAACCCTAGAACTTTGCACTCGATTTAATTTCCCGCACGCGATTTATTTTTATCATAATAATGTACTTGCTCCCGGTTTGTAATAGCTTAATAGGACCTTTATTTATTTTTTATCGCTTTATTTATTCTTAAAGGGTTTGTCTTTGGCGATGTAAATACCCGACGCCTTGTAATAGTTAGTTAAATTTCCGCAATTTATTTTCTGTAACTTATAACTGTTAGATGTTTGATAATAGGTTTGCATGACAAGACTGAATGTTTTAACCTAAAATCAACTTAGATCACCCTTAACATGTACAAAGATAAAAATAAACTGAAAACGACCTCGCACATGCGCACTCTTAGGGTACACCCCACTTGGTTTCCTTCGTACACGGTCATTGAGTATAGGTCGTTTTAGAGGTCAGCCTCTTGAATAAAAGATCATAGTTACCTCGAAATGGTTACCTCGGATATTGTTTCCTCAAAACAAATGATCTAAGACATTAGGGTTACCGCTAAGGCGTCCTAACATTGCTTTGGTGACCGTAAGTCCCTAAATTCGAATTGACCCTCAAACTCCAACGGCAGTGCTACCTACTCATCAATAGTAGGATGGCATTGTCTAAAGGAAATTATCATAGAACGATTCCTTTTTCGAGTAGGTAGATGGTTCTTAGATACTTGCTCTTTCAAAAACAAAACAAATTTTTCACACTTACACTCCTTTTTAAACAAAGTTTTCAAAAACACTTCATACGCTCTTGAGGACAGAAGCAAGAGTTAAATTGGAGTTTCAAATAAAAACTTTTTCAAACCCACAAGCACAAAGAAAGCAATATTTTGAAAACAATATGAGCAAGTACCTAAGAGCCCGTGGATAACCACGGATAGAAAGGGTGCTAATACCTTCCCTTTCTATAATTTACCCCCCGAACCCGAGAAATATCTCGAAAAAGGAATTTTTCTGTGCTTTTTTACTTTCCTTGTTGGATAAAATAAAAGTCGGTGGCGACTCTTACTTACCACGACATTTTGCGAATAACAAACGCAAAATGCAAAACCAGCATTCCAAAAATAGTCAGTTCTTTCCACCGTATCACACAAGGCATACACGCATTTTACACACATTTCATACATACATTTTGCATATCCAAAGCATACATACACTATACATTTTTGCATTCAATAAACATACACTCAGGGTTCCATATCAATGTCAGACACCTACGTCATATAGCAAACAAATAATCTCACCCTTGATTTAGCTATCTAAGGGCCAGTCATTAAAGCACACTTCTTCTACCAATATAATCCACTTCCTAAGACATCGTGCAGTAGTGTGGTTCCTTATTCCATAATAAAGACCATTTCCTAAGACGTCGTCCAACAATGTGCTTCTTTATTCTGTAACACAGATCATCGTCTAAGACGACATGCATCAATGTTCAAAAACTAAAACCTAGTTCATTGCCTAAGACCTCGGGCAGCAGTGCAACATAACCCATTGCCTAAGACATCATGCAGTAGTGTGGTTCCTTGTTCGGTAATATAGACCATTGCCTAAGACTTCATGCAGCAATATGCTTTTTTATTTCGCAAGACCGACCATCGCCTAAGACGACATCCAGCGATGTTCGAAAACCAGATCTAGCCAATCACCTCGGACTTCACACAGAAATTTGCGATACTAACCGACTGCCTAAGATCTCGTGTAGCTGTGCGGATCCTTGTTCGGTAATATAGACCATTTCCTAAGACTTCATGCAGTAATGTGCTTCTTTATTCGGCAAGACCGACCATCGCTTAAGACGACATGTAGTGATGCTCCAAAACAAAACTTAGCCTATCACCTAAGATGACATGGAGTGATTCGAAAACCTAACCCATTTCCTAAGACTTCATACAGCAAAGTGTTTCTTTATTCTGCAACACAAAGCATCACCTCAGACTTTAGCAATGATGCTTAAAAACCAAAATCTAGCTTATCGCCTAAGACGTCATGCAGTGATTCGCGAACATAACCCATGGCCTCAGTCTCCAAGCAGCCATCCATCATCAATTATTGTTTTATTCATCCTCCAAATGGGTGAATAAGCAAAACCAAACCAAGACGTACAAGATTTCTCTCTCAAATTCGAGACCATCTGCCTCGTCATCAAACCCTGGTAAGAAATATATCATCATCTTTGCCTATTTCCTCAAGACTCATGAGGGTATGCTATATCAGCATAACCTTATGATTGGTCGGACAAATTTTGGGTATTCTAAGTATTCAATAAACTCCCAATCAAAATGCAAAAGACTTGAGTACTCTCAGGCTATTCAATTGGAAGATAATTTAATAGGGGCAGCTGTCGTACTCCAAATTTGCCCTACCTCGATGATTTTATTTTTTAAGATTAAAATAGAAATAATGTTTAATTGAAGATGGTACAGCAGTATCTAATGACCCATATTTATCCAAGATGATCAGAGGGGTGTATTTTAATTCAGAAAAATGGGGCTTTTTAAATCAGAAAGATTCATATGTTCATAAACCCATTCGCGAAGCATGTTGGCCTATGACCCATACGATTCGAAAATGGAAAATTATTCAAATAATTGTTATGTCCTTAATTCTTAAAACCAACTTAAGTTTAAGTTGTTATTATTTGAAATTAAATTAAAGTCATCTAGGGATTTTTTGCTATTAGTATAGAAAGGGCGTGTGGAATTTCAATTAAGCCCATCTGAAATTGTTGTCGTTATCATGCGAATGAGGGGTACAATTACAAATAACAAGCCCATTACAGTTCTTTTAAATTTAGCCCATTTGATTTTTGTTTTAGAGAAAATTAATTTAAAAAAACACCAACCCCATACGAACTACGAATTGGGACTCTGATTCCTCATAAGAGGATACATAGGCATACAACTAAAATCGTTGCGAGTTCCCCTATTAAAACTTAAAACCCTATTTTTCTCAAACCTAAACCTAAAACCTAGTATCCTTGTGAACAAGGTAGATGAAAGGTGCCTAACACCTTCCTTTCGTCTAATGAAGTCCAAAACCTAGAATCTCTGTTTGCAAAATTAGGGTTTCCTTTTAGATGCCCTTCCCTAGGATAAAAACTAATAATGGCGACTCTGTATTTAAAATAAGTTGCAACACCAACCAAATTAAAAGTCGATCGAAGTAATAAACTTGGGTACCGAGATAGACAAGAAAGAAGTCAAGATAGGCGCCAACTTAGAGAGCAGTGTTAAGAACAGGTTGATTCAGATGTTGCATGAATATGTTGAGATCTTTTCTTGGTCATACAAAGACATGCCAGGGCTTGATACCGATATCGTGGTTCACCGTCTGCCAATGAAAAAGGGTTTTTCTCCAATCAAGCAGAAGGTTCGTCGCATTCGTACGAAAATGTCAGGTACCAATGGGTTACTAATGTTGTCTGGTACCAAAGAAAGATGGCAAGGTTCGTATGTGTGTAGATTACGAGTATCTGAATAGGGCGAGCCCTAAAGACGACTTCCCACTGCCACATATTGATGTTCTGGTCGACAACACCGCTCAGCATAAGGTATTCTCCTTCATGGATGGTTTCTCAGGGTATAATCAGATCAAGATGGTTCCTGAAGACATGGAGAAAATGACCTTTGTCACATAGTGGGGCACTTTCTGTTACAAGGTTATGCCTTTTGGGTTGAAGAACATCGGGGCAACTTATCGGTGTGCCATGGTAGCCTTATTTTGTGACATGATTCATCACGTGATATAGGTCTACGTAAATGGCATGATAGCAAGGTCAAAAACTGAAAAAGAGCATCTTGATCATCTGCATAAATTGTTTGAAAGACTAAATAAGTATAAACTGAGGTTAAATCCAAACAAGTGCACTTTTGGGGTGAGATCCGGCAAAGTCTTGGGTTTCATCGTCAACGGTAAGGGTATTGAAGTTGATCCTGCAACGTTAAAGTTATTCAAGAAATATCGGCTCCCCGTACCGAGAAGGAAGTTAGAGGTTTCTTAGGACGACTGAATTACATTTCCCGATTCATTTCCCATTTGACTTCTACTAGTGAGCCAATTTTCAAGCTGTTGAAGAAAGATCAAGTATTAAACTGGAACGACGACTGTCAAATAGCCTTTGATAAAATTAAGGAGTACTTATAAAAACCTCTGATTCTGATGCCACCAATTGAAGGAAGACCCCTAATCATGTACATAACAGAGCTAGAGAACTCAATGTGGTGTGTACTAGGGCAACATGACAAGTCTGGTCGAAAAGAGCATGCAATATACTACCTTAGCAAAAAGTTTACTGACTGTGAAACAAGATATTCACTGCTTGAGAAAACTTGTTGCGCTTTGGCATGGGCCGCTTGCCGACTAAGACAGTATATGTTGACCCATATCACTTTGTTTATTTCTAAAATGGATCCCATCAAGTACATATTCGAGAAGCCAGCTCTCTCCGGAAGAATATCCCGATGGAAAATGGTCTTAACAGAATACGACATTCGGTACACCACTCAAAAAGTGATCAAAGGAAGTGTACTAGCAGATCATTTGGCACATCAAGTTGTAGATGACTATCAATCTATGAATTTCGAATTTCCGGATGAGAAAATTATGCTAGTTACAACTTGTGAAGAACTTGGACCGTATGAAGGACCTGAGCCAGGATCCCGATGGACTATGGTTTATTACGGAGCTTCTAATGTACTTGGCAATGGAATCGGTGTTGTAATTATCTCTCCTCAGGGTTGTCATACGCCCTTCACTGCTAGACATTACTTTGATTGCACCAACAATATGGCTGAATATGAAGCATGCATCATGGGTATTAAAGTTGTTATTAACATGAGAATCAAATTCTTAAGCGTATATAGGGACTCGGCCTTGGTAATCAGTCAGGTTAAGAGAGAATGGGATATGAAGCATCTGAATCTTATCCTTTACCGAGAACATGTGCTAACCTTGATTCCGTATTTCGAAGAGATTACTTTTGAATATATCCCGAGAGAAGAAAATTAATTGGTGGACGCATTGGCTACCATGTCATCCATTTTGAAGGTCATATGGGACAACAAGGCTCCCAGAATTACCATTGAAAGATTTGACGAACCAGCACACTGCTATGAAATTGACACTGATGGAGTAGAAGAAAAACCCTAATTTCATGAAGTGAAAAGGTACCTTGAAGCTCAAGAATACCCTGAAGTGGCGTCGATCAATGACAAGAAATTCCTACAGAGGTTCTCGGATAAGTTCTTCTTGAGCAATAGAATTTTATACAAGCAAAACCATGATTCGACTCTGTTTCATTTTGTAGACAATAAGGAACCAGAGGAAATTATGCAAGATATGCACGGAGGCGTCTTTGGTACCCACTCCAGTGGGCATACTATGGCTAAAAGATTTTGAGTGCTGGTTATTATTGGTCGACTATGGAAACAAACTGTCACCACCACTGAAAAACTTGTCATAAGTGCCAAATCTATGCTGATAAAGTAAATGTGCCTCCAGTACCTCAAAATGTCATGACTGCTCCGTGGCTATTCGTAATGTGGGGAATTGATATGATTGGAGAAATCAAACCTACTGCCTCTAATGGACATCACTTCATCCTCGTCACCATTGATTATTTTACAAAGTCGGTTGAAGCAACCCCATTGCCTCTGTTACCAAGAATGTGGTCGCCCGGTTCATCAAATATAACCTGATTTGTAGGTATGGCATCCCCGAGAGAATCATCACAGACAACGGTACCAATCTCAATAACACTATGATCACCGAACTCTGCATGCAGTTCAAGATCAAGCACCACAACTCTTCTCTGTATCGACCAAAGATGAATGGCACAGTGGAAGATACCAATAAGAACATAAAGAAGATCGTGCAAAAGATGGTTGTGACCTACAAAGACTGGCATGAGATGTTACCATTTTCTCTCCATGGCTATCGCACTTTAGCACGAACATCAACTGGGGAAACTCCATTCTCTATGGTTTACGGTATGGAAGTTGTCCTACCTGTCAAAGTTCAGATTCCCTCTCTGAGAATTATGAAAGATGCAAACATTTATGAAGATGAGTGGATTCAGACTAGGCTAGACCAGTTGAATATGATTGACGAGAAGAGGCTAGCGTCTGTCTTTCACGGTCATATGTGTCAGAAGCATATGATCAAGGCATTCAACAAGAAAATCAAGCATTGGGTATATCAGGCTGGTGACTTGGTAATAAAGTGCATCATTCTACCGCAAGGTGATCCCAGGGGAAAATGGAATCCCACCTACGAAGGGCCATTTGCAGTCAAGAATATATTCTCTGGCGGTGCTATGATATTAACCACCATGTACGGTGAAGATTTCGCGCACCCTGTGAACGTGGACATAGTCAAAAGATACTACGCATGAAAATGACCCACTAGGTTGACTGGCCTAGGAAAATATAAGGGCATCCCGGCGAACCAAAAAGGTTCGGGCAAAAATTAGGGATATATATAAAAGATTATACACCCGACAAGTCGAAAACCTAAAAATGCGTATGATTATGTCCCGTTGGATCACTTACAACAAGCTTTATTACCAACGTCAAGTTCAAACAGTACAAATCAATTCAATCACTTTCTTCTGACAACGAGGGATGAGATGCTTGAAGACGTAGGGGCAATAGCAGATTTGGAACCCGACGAGATTATTCCCATATAGCTATTATCTTGTTTTCACTTTTTACTCTTTTCATTTCACGAATATTTCCTCTTGCTAGGATTTATGTCTCTCTGTATAAAATCGCTTGTTTATGGGTAAACTATTGATAGAAATACAAATTTCAAATTTCAAACTTTTTGTGTTACCTTTTCTGTTTTGTTTGCAAAAACGTCCAATGACTAAAATTGAATGAACATATGCATATGAATATGATTAATTGTTAACAAATATATGCATAAAAATGGGAAAGAGCATTTCCTCAAGACTATAGGAGTTGGGATAATGTTCAAGTCTTCTACATATCCCCACAGAAAAATCCTCACTGGATTATCCCCACAGAGTAGTCTTATCAGACTCACCAGCAAATCACCCCAGTGAATAAAGGAATATGATCTTTTTCCTGGCAATATCGCCCACCTACGGAGTCATAGTCAATAAAGTTTATGGAAACTCTCTTCCCCGGCTGAGTTTATTCCTTAAAAACTGTAAAACCCCCTGCAAATCTCTTTTCTCCACCATAGCTCATTTCCTAAGCAAGGGTGTTTCCTCAATAGAGTATTTCTCTATCAACATGGTTTATTTCCCCAACATGGTTTATTTCCCCAATAGGGTTTATTTCCCCAACAGAGTTTATTTCCCTAACATATTACATTCTCCCCAGCTTGATTTTGTTTCTACCACATATTACCAGCAAGATTCCCATCTCCAACAAAGGAGAATCTGGGTTGCTATTCCCAGAGAGTTGCTACTGAATCATAAACCGAACCAGGTATTATTCAACCTTATTCTCTTCAGACGAGTCGGTATCCATATCAGAAATTCGCTCAAATAACAGCTCGGAAGTTTATCCATCTCTTTTATCCCATATCAGGGAATATAACAACTAAAATCCCTAGTAGAGCAATGAACAACCAATGTTCTTGGACTATTATCCCCAAACAGGAATTAACACTCCCCAGCGGAATTTCCTCAAGCAGAAAGCAGGAATAACCATCAAGATCAAAGATACACATACTCTTCATCCAGCAACAGTCATGGATTTATTTTCCCAGACAAAGAGGCCGCACGGGTTTATAAATACACTTTAATAACATTTCACATTCATACATCATTTACGAACAGTATGGAATATGCATACAAAACACATATAATACACTCTCATTTATCTTGAGAATATCATTACGCAATGCATTTCATACATCATGACATTGCACACAGCTAACGCTTTACCTCTTCAGGAAAGATCAATCAATAGACAAACATCATCAACTACTTATATGACCAGATAGTCTTCTCAAAGGCTACATCTGAAAAATGGATACTTAAGCAATTTCCTCAGATGGTCATTCTCAAAGAGGAATATTTTCTAGTTGAAGTCGGGCGTAGACATCTTCTGGCTCAGGTTAAATCGAGCATAGATTTATTCTAATACTTCTTCAAGTTAAAGTCAGGCATGGACATCTTCTGGCTCATCGAGCATAGATTTTTTATGATACTCCTTCGAAAAAGTCGGGTGTATACTCTTTCCAACCTATTTTCTAGTTGAAGTCGGGCGTAGACATCTTCTGGCTCAAATTATATCGAGCATAGATTTATTATGATACTTTTTCCAGTTGAAGTTAAGCGTAGATATCTTCTGGATCAAATTAAATCGAGCATAGATTTATTCTGATACTTCTCCGAGTTGAAGATGGTCGTAGACATCTTCTGGATTAGGTTAAATCGAGCGTAGATTTATTCTAATGCTTCTCCTAGTTGAAGATGGTCGTAGACATCTTCTGGCTTAGATTAAATCGAGCGTTGATTTATTTTGATACTTCTTCCAGTTGAAGACGGGCGTAGACATCTTCTGGCTCAGATTAAATCAATTATAGATTTATTCTGATACTTTTTCCAGTTGAAGACAGACGTACACATATTCTATCTTAGATTAAATCGAGCGTAGATTTATTCTGATACTTTTCCTAGTTGAAGATGGTCATAGACATCTTCTGGCTCAGATTAAATCGAGCGTAGATTTATTTTGACACTTCTTCCAGTTGAAGAGGGGCGTAGACATCTTCTGGCTCAAATTAAATCGAGCGTAGATTTATTCTGATACTTCTTCCAGTTAAAGACGGTCGTAGACATCTTCTGGCTCAGATTAAATCGAGCGTAGATTTATTCTGATACTTCTTTGAGTTGAAGATGGTCGTAGACATCTTCTAGCTCAGATTAAAACAAGCATAGATTTATTCTGAAACTTATCCCAGTTGAAGACGGTCGTAGACATATTCAGGCTCAGATTAAATTAAGGGTACATTTATTCTGATACTTCTTCCAGTTGAAGACGGTCATAGACATCTTCTGGCTCAGATTAAATCAAGCGTAGATTTATTTTGATACTTCTTCCAGTTGAAGTGGGGCATAAACTTAGTATATTCTCTATCAACTGTTACTTTGGGTGACATTTGTAATCCTATCTTCGATGACTCTCTGTCACCTCTCCAAATGGCATATTTAAGCCTATTCCCAGTATAATAAACTAACAATGTTACTTGGCGCACCGGCGAGTGCAAGTTTCTGGGCACTTAAGTGTTAAATCATCTCCTACCTTCAAGTCACGAATGGAGGACATGCCAATCTATTTCTTAAGGCTTGAGAATATTGAACAGGGGCAGCTGTTGTACCCCAAAAATTTCCCTCCCATTTTCTTCAAAACATTCTTCTAAAGGTCTCAAGTACTCAAAGCTACTCAAGGGTTGACCAGTCAAACCTCCTCCTAACCAATGGGACCACAACTAAGGTTTCATCTTGAACAAGGAAGAATGGATTTAAAAGGTCTCAAATGGTTTTCATGGTTCATCATAGGTATTCAACAATGCTCGTGTCAAGTTTCAAGCCTTGCATCACAAGTTTGCTCAGTCAATGGCTCAAATGATTGAAAATCAACTATATTGGGTAAAAAAAGTCAACTATGGTCAACATACAGTCAAACTTCAAGATATTTGGTCAACATCAACATTTTTAAGTGATATTCATCATCTTATCAAGGGTTAATCATGATTCCCTAAGGAAATCCCTAAAATCATCAAAAGTTAAAAGTTTTCAAATTAGGGTTTCCTTAGGAGAAGTCAACTGAACTTTGACCAAGCATAACTTTCACATGCTTCATAAAATTTTCCCAAAACAAAGACCATTTTCAATGAAATTCAATTCTCAACAACTTTGTATATGTATGCTCAAGTCCAAAAAGTGCTTCATTTGAGAGATATGAGCCCATACATTACAAGTCATTTCAAAAGACAACAAAAAGACACTTTTTGTCAAGGAAGCTTACTTCAAGATAAATTCTCCAAATTCAAAAATGATCAAAATAGAAATTTTAGAGGACATCTTGATCTTTCTAAAAAGTCTATGATCACCTTAAAAACATGAAAATTGAGAGAGTTATGACTAGTATAATTTGGAAAATTTTGAGGAAATGCAAAGTGAGCAAACTTGAAATTTCGAACTATTGGGCCTAAGTTTTGGAATTGAAACATGTCCATGATCATATTGAAACCTCATAAGCTCACTCATATCTTTAATTATGTTTTATTATTATTTTATTTATATTTTTTTTATTCAAATAAACACAAAATTAATCAAATAAAATGAAAAGTCATTGGGCGAAGCGCATGTTGGGTTTCTTAAGGCCCAAAACACTTCAGCATGACTTGCCAAAACCGTGTAGAACCCAAGAAGGCAAGGAGAATCTCAAAAATGGAAGTTTTTCTAAAGTGTTGGATTCTTGTCCATAAGCCATGATTACTTTGTTTCTTCCATATTTGGATCACCCTCTTTCCCTTCTCTATATAAGTACAACAAAATCAGATCTAAAACAAAAACATAGAAAACCTAATCAAGACAATTTAACAAAATAACACCACACTTTGCACACCCGCGCCTGTAGGGTACCCCCACTTGTTTCCTCTGATTAAAAACAGTCATGTCCCTCGAATGTGGGATGCTTTAGCAAAGACCCTCAGTTAAAAGATCGTAGTCCCTCAATGACCCTTCAATGTTGCCTCGGTAAACGATCTTAGTCCCTTGCGATAAATTACTAAAGTGCCCTACGACACTACGCCGAAAAAGACTTACGAAAGCGCTTTTTTTGGCCTTTAAAAGCGCTTAAAAGTGCTTTTTTAGGTGGCGCTGCTATAGGTTTTAGCAGCGCTTTTTGTTTAATGAAAAGCACTTTCGTAGGTCTACCTAATACAACACTTTTTCTAAAAAGCACTCTCTTAAGTAGGCTTTTGGCAGCGCTTTTTTATGAAGAAGCGTTTTCATAGGTCTACCTAAGGCAGCGCTTTTTGCTGGAAAAGCGCTCTCATAAGTTTTCTTTTAGCAGCGCTTTTTTCTGGAAAAGCGCTGTCTTAGGTAGGCTTTTAGCAACGCTTTTTTCTGGAAAAGCGCTTTCATAGGTGGTCTTTTAGCTGCGCTTTTGCCTGGAAAAGCGCTGTCATATGTTTCTCTGCATGTGTAAATGCAAAGCAAAATGAATACCCTTGTTGGAAGTTTGGCAATTCCTCTTTGTCTTTGCAAGATAGGAACCACACTAACAATACCTTTGCCTTCCAAAAGCCATCACAACACCATTCAAAGAACTTCCAGCAGCATGATCCTCTATTCCAACAGAGTTATTAAGAAAAGAAATTGGCTTCAAAACTATGATATCATAGTCTAGATAGATCCCACCATACCTGATAAAACAAAAGAGAATGTTGATGCATATCCCAATAGTATTTTCAGCGGAGAATTGTGGAAAATAGAAAATCCACCATGTGAAATTACAAAAAAAAAAACTACGAACAAACAGTGAAATCCATGTAGTGGTTGAAATAAGTCAACTATATAAAATGAAAAAGACATACTGCATACACATCAAAGTGAATATATGTCAAAACAAAAGTAATTCATTAATAAAGATCAAGACATTTTAGCTAAAAATCAAGGTATATCTTGATTCTATTACAAAAACTAATCTTCTAAAATAAATAGGACAACATTTCAGTGACCTTTAGCAATATAGGCAATCAACGCAGCAGCCAAAATTGTAGTAGCAGAAGATATCCAAGTCCATAAATGCTCACCTTTATGTGCATCTGACACAAACTTCTGCAGTGATACAACTTGTTGCAGAAACGTAACTAAAATGTTGCTGCAGTAAATGAAGCACCAGAGAACAACATAAATTGGTCATTCTCAAAATAAAATAATTAACAAACATAAAGAGGACAAGCATATACGTCATGTTTATGTTTGCTGCAAGTGACTCTTCAATTGTGACTTCTTCAATTTATAACACATGAGCTAAAGCCGTAATTTAAATCAAGTGTTATCTGCAATGGTGTGAAGTAAAATTAAAATATTAGAAATTACATGTGAAACATGCTGCTGGTTAAGTTCAAACTCTAACTAAAATCCCAAACAGAATTCAACTCAACTCACCAAAAAACTTATAACAGAAACATAATCAAAACCTAATCATTCACTAAACAACTACAACAATCAATTAACAAAACCTCACACCACTTTTACAATTTCATTTTCTTCATTCAAGTCAATTGCATAACTCCAACATCAAAAATCACAATCAATCAATGTAAGAAACTGAAACTCATTGGGACATTTTAGCAAACACCTTGTTTGCAAAATCATATCACAAACTGAAACTCATTGTGACATTTCAACAAACACCTTGTTTGCAAAATCATATCAAAAACAGAAACTCATTGTGACATTTCAGCAAACACCTTGTTTGCAAAATCAAAAGAATGTACTGAAACCTCATTGTAACAGCAAACATAAATTCGCATTTTAGGGTTTGAGAATAAACCTGTTAAGATACCAAGGTGAGGTGGTGGTGGTGGTTTGCTTTGGTGACCACGTGAACGTGAGCTGAGAGAGATGCCAAGGTGCAGGGGTGGTAAATTGGTGGTTGATATGTGACGCAAAGATGGATGGCAAGGCGCCCTTTTTCTCCAATATTAGGCATGAGTTATGGAAACTTGTGGAACAACTGCAAATAATAGAAGAAGAAAAGATAGAAAAAATAGAAATTATGACAATAGAAACCATGCTTGATCAAAACCATTAACCAAACAAAAGCACACAAAAACCAGACAAACACATATGAGATGAGGAAAAAAATGAAACCTAATACGAATTGCAATTGGCCGGAGAAGTGGAGCACCGTTGACCGCCGTAGAAGCTCTGGTTTAGGGTTTTTTCGTGAAGAAAATCTGACTGAGAATAGAAAAGTGATATGAATTGTGTTTTGATATTTATTATAAAACTACCTACGAAAGCGCTTTCTAAAGGTCATCTATAATAGCACTTTTACATCAAAAAGCGCTTTCGTAGCATATCCTATAGCAGCGCTTTTAAAAGCGCTTTCTAAAGGCCAGCTTTAGCAGCGCTTTGGAAAAGCGCTTTCTAAGGCTAACCTTTAGCAGCGCTTTTGAAAAGCGCTTTCTTAAGGTACCCTCTCAAAGGCCTGCTTTAGCAGCGCTTCCCAAAAAGAGCTTTCTAAGGGTGACCTTTAGAAGCGCTTTTGAAAAGCGCTTTCTTAAGGCACCCTTTGAAAGCGCTTTTTTAAGCGATTTTTTTTTAAAACCTACAGCAGCGCTTTTTTCCAAAAGCGCTTTCTTTTATGTGCTGCTAAAACTTATTTTTGGCGTAGTGCGAGTTGCCTTTATAACTATACAATGACCCGTTCCTGTTCCTCAAATATCCAACAATAGGGCTTCCTACTAACCAATGGTAGGATAGCACTATCTAAAGGAAGAGGAAAAGAACAAAAGACTTTTGAGTAGGTAGATAGTTCTTAATCGCTTGCTCGCGAACATTTTAAAACATTTTTCACACAATACACTTCTCTTATTAAATATTTTCAAAACAAACACTTTGTATGCACTCTCAACAATACAGGAATCATTATAAAGTTTTCCTCACTTAGGCATTTTTCAAAATATTTTCAAAATACCCAAACAGAAAGCATTTTCAAAAAGTGAGCTAGAGATTAAGAGCTCGTAGATAAATACGGGTGAAAAGGCTGCTAACACCTTCCCTTTTCATAACTTACCCCCCTTACTAAGAAAATTCTCAAAAGGTCTTTCCTATTCTTTTCACCCTTTCCTTATTGGATAAAAGAAAAGTCGGTGGCGACTCTTACTATCCGTAACATTTGCAATGAAACGCAAAACCAAATGTCAATTCTATCGCCGTATTACAACCGGGATACCCTTTTTTGCCCAAGCCACACTATCGGGTTTTCTACTTTCCAGGTGTATAATATTTTTTATATATCCTTAATTTTTTTTTCCCGAACCCTTTTGGTTTGCCGGGATGCCCTTATTTTTGCCTAGGTCAGTCAACCTAGCAGGTCTCTTTTTCATACGTTGTATTTTTTAACTATGTATGTATTCACATGGGTGTGGAAGATCCTTGCTGTCCATGGTGCTAAGTATCATAGTGCCTCCAGAAAATATCTTCTTGATCACGAATGACCCTTCATATATGGGAGTCCATTTTCCCCTGGGATTACCTTGTGGTAAGATGATGTATTTTACAACCAAATTACCAACCTGATACACTTGGGTCTGAATTTCTTGTTAAAGGCCTTAATCATGCGCCTCTAATATATCTAACCATGACAAACAACCACAAGTATTTTCTCATCAATCAAATTTATCTAGCCTAACCTGGTCTGAATCCACTCATCTTCGTCTAAACCTGCGTCTTTCATAATCCTCAGGGAAGGAACCCGGACCTCGACAGGCATGACAGCCTCCATACCATAGACTAGAGAGAACGGGGTTGCCCTAGTTGATGTAAATACTGAAGTGTGATAACCATAAAGAGAAAATGGTAATGTTGTACCCCAAAATTTTCCCTACCATTTTCTTCAAGACATTCTTTCAAGGGTTGACTAGTCAAGACGCACCTCCTAAATCAAAGGCCTACAACTAGGGTTTGGAGTTTCTCAAGGAAATATGGTTTGCATGGTTCTTAATAGGTCCTCAAAAAGGTTCATGTCAAGTTTCAAGCCCTACATCACAAGTTTGCTCAATCAATGGCTCAAATGTTTGAAAATCAATTGTAATGGTCAAAAAGTAACCTATGGTCAACACGTAGTAAAACTTCAAGATTTTTACTCAACATCAACATTTTGAAGTGGTATTAATCATTTGATAATTAGTTGATCATGATTCCCCAAGGAAAGTCCTCAGATCATAAAAAGTCAAGAATGGCTAAATTAGGGTTTCCTTAGGACAAGTCAACTGAACTTTGACCAGGAATAACTTTCACACGCTTCATCAAATTTTCCCCAACAAAAGCCCATTTTGAAGAAAATTCAACTCCCTACAACTTTGTTTTATGCTCAAGTCCAAAAAATGCTTCATTTGAAAGATATGAGCTAAAACATTATAGGTCATTTTCAAAAGTCAACAAAAGACACTTTTTTTCAAGGCAACTTACATCAAGATAATATCTTCAAAAGCAAAATTGTATAACATAGAGATTATAGAGGACATCTTCATATTTCCAAAAAGTACAAGATCATCTTCAAAAGTTGAAAATTGAGCAGGTTATGAGTTGCACAAGTTGGGTAATTTTTAAGGAATGCATGAAATGCTAAACGTGCAAACTTGAAATTTTGGACTTGTGGCCTAACTTTTTGGACTTCAAACATGTCCATGACCTTGAAAAAGACTCCTAAACTCATTCTTACCTTTTCTTGTATTTTCTTATTATTTTATTTATATTTATTTTCTTTTTATTCAAATAAATGCAAAATAAATTAAATAAAATCACAAAAATCATGGGCTATGCATATGGGCTGGGGTTGATCCACTTTGGAGCCCATTAATTCATGAAAGGTACATCACAAATTTCCAGGTTCATACAACATCAAGAAAGGGCAAGAATCACTCATTTTTGGCAAGCTCTGAATGTGTTTAATTCATGTCTCAAAGGCCATCATGGCTTGGTATTCCTTTCATATTTATATACTCCTCTCTTCCCTCTATATAAAGAACTACAAGGCAGGCCAAAGGGAGTACAAAATTCCTCTTCAAAAAGCTCCCCAAAAGCTCTTCACAAAGCTCTACCAAATTTTCAAAAATTCCTCAAAATCGCCAAAATTCGCAACTGCTTTTCCAGGCACAATCAATCCAAACCAGTGATCAAACCTTACTCCTGAGATCCCCAGGAGTCTCCCCAAATCCAAGAACACGTCCAACCATGCTTAGAAGGCCAGACCCGAACTCACCGGTGGTAAAAAATTTGTTCAATTTTGTTCAATTTTGTATAATCGGTTGCAGGTCTATTTAATATTTTATTGTGATCAATTGCATTCATATTAGAGAACATGACATAAACAAGTGATCTCATGATGTTTTTGACGTTAGAGTCATGATCATCATGTGCTCTCACATCAACATCATCAGATTCAGATCCAGCAACCCAAATCTGAGCACCCACGATAAGCCTCATGGGAGAGATGCACATGATCCTGAAGATTTTTCCTCCAGCGCTTGGGCCAATGTTGTTGGGCCAATTGATTTCTGATTCTCACACCCCCTAATTATTTGTTTTGCAGCTTCGCTCAATTTAATTTTTTTGTCTTTTTCTTTTATTTTTTGTTTTCTTTTACTTCAATTATTTCTTATTTATAACAAAAACAAAAAAAAAATCATAAAATGATAAAATCATTAAAAAAATATTAGACTTAGATTTTTATTAATTAAAATTAATTTTAATTAATTATTTAATCACCTTTTTTAATTAATTAAATTAATTAGAATTAGGTTTTCTTTTATTTAATTTAATCATTTTTCCTAAAACAAAAACAACAAAAACATTTCTTTTTATCACTTAGATTTTTAGGTTTTCTTTACATCTTTCTCTTTTCTTCTTTGCACATTCATCTTATTTTATTCGCATCATTTTTTACAATTATGTAATTGTACATAGGTTTGTAATAGCTTAACTAGGACTTCTTACTCTTTTATTTTCCCATTTTTGGTTTGTAAATTCCCTCATCCTGAAGCATTGTAATAGCGTAGATTCAATTTTCCACACTTTATTTTCTGTACTTAGATACAATTAACTGTTAGATATATTCTAATAGGCTTGCATGGAAAGACTTAAAAACAAACTTTAGCTAACCTAACATCCAAGACAAATAATTGAAACACAACACACTCGCACACGTGCGCCTTTAAGGTACCTCCACTTATTGCCTTATGAAAAACATTCATATCCCTTGAACGTGGGACACTTTAGCAAATATTCTCGATTAAAAAGATCGTAGTCCCTCGATGACCCTTCGATGCAACCTTCGGTAAACGATCTAGTCCCTTATGATAAAATTGCTAAATTGTCCTACGAGTTGCCTTTATGATTGTACGATAAACCACGCATGTCCCTCAAAACATCCAACGATATGGATACCTACTGACTAATAGTAGGATAGAAATATCTAAAAGAAATGAGGAAAAGAACAAAAATCTTTCGAGTAGGTAGAGAGCTTATAATTGCTTGCTCATAAAAACAGACAAAACAATTTTTCACACATACACAAACTCTTTTCTAAATATTTTCAAAGACAAAAAACACTTTGTATACGTTCTCGCCGAAACAAGAAATATTACAAAGTTCGCCGCATTAATGCGTCTTTTCAAAATACTTTCAAAATACACTTACACCAAAAATCATTTTCAAAAGTGAGCTAGCAACTAAGAGCCCGTAGATAACTACGGATGGAAAGGATGCTCACACCTTCCCTTTCCATAACCTATCCCCCTTAATCAAAAAATAATCTCGAATGAACTTCCTGTTCTTTTCACCCTTTCTTTTGTTGCATAAAAGAAATATCATTGGCGACTAGACGTATAGTAAGGGACAAGGGGATTTATTTTCCTCTAGCCAATGCCGTCAAAAGACCAGAGCATGATAACTTGAGTCATACGCTATGACCCACTCGACATGGTGAGCTTGATTCTCGTTGAAGGATATTCAATGATACGAAGTTCTTCAATCAAAGCTGCAGTCAGATTCTAACATTTTCTTGGTTTACCCTGCGAGATCCTTGAAAACATTGCATGCATGTCATTACATAACAGGTCTTCCAGTACAGGTTTCTCATACTCTTGTTGTTTATTTCAACAGAAAAATCACTCTCGAACAGAATGACGGAGATTTCCAAGCTCAAGATGCTCAGTTCAAGGAAATGTTCCTAAATCTGTCCAAAGGGCAAGAAGAATTGAAAGCACTCATCGCTGGGAACATGGCCAAGAAAAATCCTGAAGATAACAAGGATGACCAGTTGGAACAACTGTAAGCTGAGATGGAAAGGATGAGAATCCAGATGAGCAGTCAGATGGCTCTTATCCAAAATTTAGCTCAGAGACAAGAAGAGTTAAGGATTCTCATTAGCATGCTTCATCAAGACAGATACAAACGTCTGGGGAAAATTGCTAGAATTTAGGGCCTAATCAATGATCAACCTCTCTTGGCAGACAGGGATTTGGGTGACATGTTCATGCGGGAACATGTTGAAAATAAATTCAGAAGCAGTGAAATTCAGGGGACTTCATCTTCAAGTACTCAGAAGAGATCATAAAACGACAAGAAGAAATCTAGTATTATGTGTGACCAGAAGGGTCGTAATAAAAGTGATCTCAACCAATCTAGGGGGCAATGCGGATCTCTAATCCAGCACCAGTGCAACAACAACGACAAGGAAATTATCATAAACGGGACACACCCAAAAGGAAATTAAACAAAATCGACATGTCCTCAGATCAAGTATTGCAACACATGTTGAGGATGGAGTTGATTACGCTGAAGGATTCTCCACAAAATCCCAACACCGCTTCTCCTCGATACATTCCTAATATGAGATGCGCTTATCATTCCAATACTCCGGGGCATAACTCTAATAGTTGTTGGGGTTTGAAAAATAATATTCAAGACTTGATTGACGAAGGAGTGTTGAAGTTCACACAAGATGGCCAGACTGATTCTTTTGTCATCTAAGGCACACCATCTGAAGTGACAAGTTCAGATGAAAAGGCTTTTTGTTCATTAGAATTTTCAAATTGTAATTTCTTTTGATTGTTTGAACACTCATGTCAAACTTTGTTATTTAATTAATGCATTTCAAATGTTTGTCTTGATTTAATCCATTCGTTTTCACTATACTTAAACTATGCTTTTACTTCCTTTTTGTGATATTCGACTCTCGTTAAAAACTATAAGCCTTTAGAGGGGAGATGACGAAAACAATGCCATAATCTCATACAATATGCTTTTGAACAGACCCTGCTGATGATGTACATACGTTGTTTCAAATCCTAAACAGTGGAGTTATAAGGAAGTTAATCCCTAGTCAACCCATTTGAGCCTAAGAAGTAGGAGTTTTCTTTTTCACGCGAATTGAAACCTTTAATTATAACCTGGGGAAGCTTAGTTTCTCAGTTAATTCAATGGTGCATTCAATCACAAGCTTTACCTTTTTACACGATGAATAGTGTCGAAGATGCTCTTCTGAATCAAAAGACAATAATGGTTCCTCGTAATCACCAAAACAGGCAGTCATCACCTCTAAAAAAAGCCTTCTAAGTCAAAACGTATGAAGGAGACTTAGGACAAACTGGGACACCCCGCTGACTGTAATCTCAAAACAGTTCAGGCAAAAGGTAGGGGTAATAAAAAAAAGAGGTCACTACAAATCCTCAACAAAAGAAAAAATGTTACAAAAAATGTATGTCTTCTCAAATAAACTTTCAGTATCCAAACCATCATCGAAATATCAGGGCAAAGATTCCAAACTCAATTGAGATGTAAACGCACAATTAACTGAGTATAGGACTGAAGAACATCATGAAGAACGGGTCGGGTACAAACAAAGTTTGAGCCTTTATCCTTTGTTTCTTAAACTGTGAACCAGGCAACGTTACAACCCTTAAGAGTCCTAACTAAAGCACAGGTTAGTTTGATAGCATACTGTTACAAATAGGTATCCTGACTCTCGTAAGGTTTACTATAAAATCCTGAGTTGAATTCATATTCTTACAAAATTTTGTTTATTTACTAAAAATGCATTTTCAAAACTTCAAGACAGACATAAGTTTTTCATTTTTAAATGAAATTGTTTGCATATGACTAATTTTTCGACATCAGAGAAATTCGCATGACGAATATTCAATGAACGTAAATCCTCTCAATGAACAGAATCACCTCAGATGGAAAGACATTTCCAATAACAGACCTTTCATAATCAAGGGGCGTGGCATGGTGTCTAACTGATCCAGGGGCACTCAATTCAAGATTCAAGGAATCTCTCAAAAGTTCCGAATAGCCAGGGGCAGATCTCCATCTGAACCACTTGGGGCATTGGACATGAATTCCAGCAAAGGATCACGTACGATCGAGAAAACATTTTTCTGGAAATGCTACAACACTTACTGCTATGGACAGTGAAAATTCTCCACACCTGGTAAACACGGACAAAGTCGGAAAATACTACGCATGAAAAAGACTCGCTAGATTGACTGGCCTAGGCAAAAATAAGGGCATCCTGACGAACCAAAAGAATCCGGGAAAAATTAGGGATATATAAATAAAACTGTACACCCGACAATTTGAAAACCTGAAAAGACGGCTTGGACAAAAAAGGGTATCCCGGTGGACTGATAATCTAAACGGACAGTCCAGACAAAAGTTTGGGATTAAAGCGTACGACTATGCCCCGTCATCTCATCACATGTCTATCAGTAGAAGATTTATTGCCCTTATCAGCAGTCACCGAGGGCTCTAGGAGTTAAGTATGTTCAATCCATCAACACAATCCCCACAGAGCCACTTCCATGAGATTATCCCTACAGGGTAATCTTCACAAGTTCATACATTCCCTGAAATTTTCATGGCAGATTGCTCTGGCTGATAAAGGAGTATGATTTTCTCCCCTGAAATATCACCAACCTACAGAGTTCTGATCAGTACAGTTCATGGAGTTTCTCTTCCCCAGCTAAACTTGTTCCTCTGAGGTTGTAAAACCCCTTCAGACTTTTTCTCTCCAGCACAGCTCATTTCCTTAACAAGGGTGTTTCCTGCGCAAGAGTATTTCTCCACCAACATGTTTTATTTCCCCAAACAGATTTTCTCCTAGATACAGTTCAAATACTATCTAAATATAGATTCATTCTGACACTCATTCCATATCCACTTTTAGATATAGTTCAGTTGCAGTCTAAATATAGATTCATTCTAACACTAATTCCATATCCATTTCTAGATGCAGTTCAGATACAATCTAAATATAGATTCATTCTGACACTCATTTTAGATACAATTCAGATACGATCCAGATATAGATATCATTCTGATACTCATTCAGTACATCTTCCAAATACAGTTCAAATACGATCCAGATATGGATGTCATTCTGATACTCATTTAGTGCATCTTCCAAATACGGTTCAGATAAAGTCTAGATATGGATATCATTCTAATACCCATTCAATACATCCTCAAATAAAATCAAGGCATAGATTTATTCTGACACTCCCCATCTTGAGTGCCCTTCTACCACAAATCATCGGCAAAACTCCCTTCCCTCATGAAGTCATCACTATCCCCAGAGAGTTGCTACTGGATCTAAAATCAGATGAGATGTCAGTCAACTTTATCCTTCTCAGACGAGTCAGAAAGATATCCATCGATGTTATCCCTAGTCAAGGTATACAAGGAATTATAACTCCCCAGTAGAGCAAAGAAAAGCCAAAGTTTTGAACTTTTCTTCCCCAAGCAGGAGTTAACACTCTCTAGCAGATTTGCCTCATAAAGCAGAAATCAATGTTCCCCAGCAGAGTTTCCTCAAACGAGAAAGCAGGAGTAAGTGGAAACAATCCCCAGAACATCGAATATACACATACTCTTCATCCCCGACAAAAATCAGGGATTTATTTTCCCTAGACTAAGATGCTTCTCAAATTTGTGAATGCACTTCAATAACATTTCACATTCACCATCATTTACCAATACCATAACATATGCATACGAAACACATATAGCACAGTCTCATTTATTTTGAGAACTTCATTACGCAATGCATTCCATACATCATGAAATTGCATACATCTAACCCTTTATCTTTTCAGGTAAAGTCTATAAACAGACGAATATCATCAACTATCTACATGACCAGACAAATTTCTTCAGAAACTAAATTCTGACAAGTATTTCCCTCAAAGACTTTCCCCAGAAAGTCATTATGAAATATATCTCTTCTAGATGAAGTAAGGTGTAGACATCTTCTAGTGCATCATTCAGACGAAATCAAGTGCGGATTCCTTCTGGTACCCTTTAAAGTAGTAGTCTCCATAGATTCTTTCCAGTACCTTGTGAAGTAGTAGTCGCCATAGATTCCTTCGGGTACTCTTTGAAGTAGTAGTCCCCATAGATTCCTTCTAGTACCCTTTGAAGTAGTAGTCGCCATATATTCCTTCTGATACTCTTTGAAGTAGTGGTCACCATAGATTCCTTCCAGTACCTTGTGAAGTATTAGTCGCCATAGGTTCCTTCTGGTATCCTTTGAAGTAGTAGTCGCCATAGATTCCTTCTAGTACCCTTTGAAGTAGTAGTCGCCATAGATTCCTTCTGGTTCAAATGTTTAAAAATCAATTGTATTGGTCAAAAAGTCAACTATGGTCAACATACAGTTAAACTTCAAAACTTTTGGTCAACATCAACTTTTTGAAGTGATATTCATCATTTTATCAAGAGTTAATCATGATTCCCCAAGGAAGTCCTCAGATCATCAAAAGTCAAGAATGGCCAAATTAGGGTTTCCTTAGGAGAAGACACTGAACTTTGACCAGGCATAAATTTCACATGATTCATTAACTTTTCCCCAACCAAAGCCCATTTTGAAGAAAATTTAATTCCATACAACTTTGTTTTATGATCAAGTCCAAAAAATGCTTCATTTGAAAGGTATATGCTAAAGCATTATAGGTCATTTCAAAAGTCAACAAAAAACACTTTTTTTCAAGGCAACTTACATCAAGATAATATCTTCAAAAGAAAAATGATCAACATATAGATTGTATAGCACATCTTGAGCTTTCAAAAAAGTCATAGATCATCTTCAAAAGTTGAAAATTTGAGCAAGTTATGAGTTGTACAAGTTGAGTAATTTTTAAGAAATGCATGAAATGCTAAATGTGCAAACTTATAATTTTGGACTTGTGACCTAACTTTTTGGACTTCAATCATATCCATGACCTTGCAAAATACTCCTAAAATAACTCTTACCTTGTCTTGTATTTTCTTATTATTTATATTTATTTTGTTTTTATTCAAATAAATGCAAAATAAATTAAATAAGATCACAAAAATCATGGGATATGCATATGGGCTGGATTTGATCCACTGTGGAGTCCATTAATTCGGGAAAGGTACATCACAAATGTCCAGGTTCATGCAACATCAATAAAGGGAAAGAATCACTCATTTTTGGCAAGCTTTGAATGTGTTTTATTCTTGTCTCAAAGGCCATCATGGCTTGGTTTTCCTTCCATATTTAACTACTCCTCTCTTCCTTCTATATAAAGCACTACAAGGCAGGCCAAAGGGAGCACGAATTTCCTCTTTAAAAAGCTCTCCAAAAGCTCTTCACAAAGCTCTACTAAATTCTTAAAAATTCCTCAAAATTTACAAAATTCGCAACTGCTTTTCCAGGAACAATCAATCCAAACCAGTGATCAAACCTTACTCCTGAGATCCCCAAGAGTCTCCCCAGATCCAAAAATACGTCCAACCGTGCTTAGAAGGCCATTCACGAACTCACCGATTGTAAATTTTTTTTTCAATTTTGTATAATCGGTTGCAGGTCTATTTAACACTTTTTGTGATATAATTGCATTCATATTAGAGAATGGGACATAAACTAGTGATCACATGATGTTTTTGACATTAGAGTTATGCTCATCATGTGCTCTCACATCAACATCATCAGATTCAGATCCAGCAATCCAGATCTGAGCATCCACGATAGGCCTCATGAGAGAGATGCACAGGATTCTGAAGATTTTTCCTCCAACGTCTGGGCCAATTGATTTCTGATTCTCACACCCCCCCCTAATTACTTATTTTCCAGCTTGGCCCAATTTACTTTTTTTGTCTTTTTATTTTATTATTTGTTTTCTTTTACTTCAATTATTTCTTCTTTATAACAAAAACAAAAAAAAATCATAAAATCATAAAATCACAAAAAAAATATTAGACTTAGATTTTTTAGGTTTTCTTTACATCTTTCACTTTTCTTCTTCGCACGTTCATCTTATTTTATTCGCATCATTTTTTAAAATAATGTAATTGTACATAGGGTTGTAATAGCTTCACTAGGTCTTTTTACTCTTTTATTTCCCCATTTTTGGTTTGTAAATTCCCCCTTCCTGAAGCTTTGTAATAGCGTAGATTCAATTTTTGCACTTTATTTTATGTACTTAGATACAATTAATTGTTAGATGTATGCTAATAGGCTTGTATGGAAAGACTTAAAAATAAATGTTAGCAAACCTAACATCCAAGACAAATAACTGAAACACAACACACTCGCACACGCGCACCTTTAAGGTACCTCCACTTGTTGCCTTCGGAAAAACAGTCATGTCCCTCGAACGTGGGACACTTTAGCAAAGATCCTCGATTAAAAAGATCACACTCCCTCGATGACCTTTCGATGCAGCCTTCATTAAACGATCTAGTCCCTTACGATAAAATTGTTAAAGTGCCATACGAGTTTCCTTTGTGACTGTACGATGACCTGCGCCTGTCCCTCAAAGCATCCAATGATAGGGCTACACACTGACTAATAGTAGGATATCACTATCTAAAGTAAATGAGGAAAATAACAAAAATCTTTTGAGTAGGTAGATAGCTCATAGTTTCTTGCTCATAAAAATAGACAAAACAATTTTTCACACATACACAAACTCTGTTCTAAATATTTTCAAAGACAAAAAACACTTTGTATACGTTCTCGCAGAAACGAGAAACATTACAAAGTTCTCCGCATTAAGGCGTCTTTTCAAAATATTTTAAAAATACACTTACACCAAAAAGCATTTTCAAAAGTGAGTTAGCAACTAAGAGCCCGTAGATAACTACGGATGAAAAGGATGCTAATACCTTCCCTTTCCATAACCTACCCCCTTACTCAAAAAATAATCTCGAAAGGTCTTTCCTATTCTTTTCACCCTTTCCTTTATTGGATAAAAGAAAAGTCGACGATGGCTCTTGCTAACCGCAACATTTGCAATTAAATGCAAACCAGTAAAGTCAGTTCTCCCACCGTATTACAGGTAACATCTCATGACAATCTTTGTAGGTCATTGTCATCTTCTACAAGATTTTCTTGATGTTATTGTTGTCGGCTTCCACTGCACCATTCATCCTCGATCGATACTGAGAAGAATTATGGTGTTTAATCTTAAACTGCATGCATAGTTTCATGATCATAGTGTTATTAAGATTGGTGTTATTGTCTTTGATAAACCTTTCTGGTATTATATATCGATAGATAAGATTATGCTTAATGAACCGGGCCACAACATTCTTGGTAACGGAAGCAAGCGAGGCTTCTTCAACCCACTTCGTGAAGTAATCAATAGCAACCAGGATGAAACGATACCTATTGGAAGCAGTAGGCTTAATCTATCCAATCATATCAATGCCCCACATTGCAAACGGCCAAGGAGCAGTCAAGACATTCAGAGGAACCGAAGGTACATGTACTTTGTCAGCATAAATCTGGAATTTGTGACAAGTTCTGGAATGGAGATGGCAATCAATTTCCATGGTCAACCAATAATAACCCGGTCTTAGAATTTTCTTAGCCATCGCATGCCCGCTGAAATGAGTACCGAAGATACCTTCATGCATATCTTCCATAATCTTCTCGGCTTCCTTCTTGTCTGCATAACGAAGCAGAGTCGAATCATGATTACGCTTGTACAAAATTTCGTTACTCAGAAATAATTTGGTAGAGAACCTCCATAGGAATTTCTTATTGTTGATAGATGCCTCTTCAATATATTCTTGTCCTAGAGATATTTTTTCTCTTCATGGTACCAAGGCTTTTCCTCTACTCCATTGGTATCAACTTCATAACAATATGCAGGTTTGTCTAAGCTCTCAATAGTAAGGCGATGAGCTTTATTATCCCATATAACTCTGAACATAGATGACATAGTAGCTAATGCGTCTGCAAATTGATTCTCTTGTCATGGAATGTGTTCAGAAGTAATTTTCTCGAAGTACGAAATTAATGTCAATACATGCTCCGGATAAGGAATCAGATTTGAATGTTTTGTAACCCATTCTCTCTTAACCTGACTGATCACTAGGGCTGAGTCCTCATATACACCCAAGAACTTGATTCTTATATTGATTGCAGCTTTGATGCCCATGATACACACTTCATACTCTGCCATGTTGTTGGTACAGTCAAAACATAATCTGGAGGTGAATGGCGTATGGAAACCCTTAGGAGAGACAGTCACAACACCAATTCCATTACCAAGCGCGTTGGAAGCTCCATCAAAAACCATAGTCCATAGGGATCCCGGTTCAGGTCCTTCATCAGATATTCTTCAAACCAAAAGCTACCATAACATGTTGATATGTTGCACTTATATTCTTCAAACCAAAAGGCATAACTTTGTAGAAGAAAGTGTCCCACTGTGTGACAAAGGTAGTCTTCTCCATGTCTTCAGGTTCCATCTTGATTTTATTATAACCAAAGAAACCATCCATGAATGGAAACACTTTATGCTAAGTGGTATTGTCAACCAGAACATCAATATATGGAAGCAGAAAGTCATCTTTGGGGCTTTCCCTATTTAGATCCCTGTAATCTACACACATACACACTTTGCCATCCTTGTTAGGTACTGGCACCACATTTGCAACCCACTGAGGATAGGTTGTAACAACTAAGAAACCTTCATTTAACTATTTCATAACCTCAACTTTGATCTTTTCAGACATCTCACAACGCATACGATGAACCTTCTACTTTATTAATGAATAACCTTCTTTCATTGGTAGACGGTGAACCACAATATCAATATCAAGCCCTGACATGTCTCCGTATGACCAAGAAAAAATCTTAACGTAGCATGCAACATTTGGATTAATTTGTTTTTTAGATTGTCTTCTAGGTTGGCACCTATCTTGACTTCTTTCTTGTCCTCTTCAGTACCCAAGTTCACAACCTTGATTGGCTCTTCATGCGGTTATATGGCTCTTTCTTCTTGCATTAATGATAAGTGCAAAAGTGTAGTTATTTTGTATATAGTTTTTGTTGAACTTACCGACTCTTTGTTGTTAATATCGTTGAATAAACCATACTTTTGTGTAAATACGTTTAGTTTGTGTATACTGCATTTTCTTGTATAAAGTGTATCGTTTGATAGTTTTGTATTTATTTTATAGGTATTTGAGCATTGTTGGAGCAATAAGAATAAAGCTCCAAGATGCATTTTTGGATCAAATAGAAATAAGGCCATGATTGGAGGCCATTTGAAGTTGCAGAGAAAGCAATAGAAGTTTCCTTCCTGTCATGCATCGCCGCGCGAAAGGGAGCATCGTCGGGTGAAATTTTGAAGACCAATTTTGATGAATTGCATGCCTTGCTTCGCTGCTGTTTCGCCAGGAGAAAATAAGGAAAGTCGTCGGGCGATGAATTATGGTCGCCGGGAGACAACAAATATTTGTTTCAGTTAAGGACGTGGCACATTCTGGGCCAAGTATATAGAAGCCATCGCCAGGCAATGCTTTTATATCGTCAGACGATGGTTGCGGATTAGATTTTCCTTATATTTTTATTTTCTATAATTTTGGAAGGTGTTGGTTTTGGGAGATATTTTTGTTCTCTCAACTTCATCCACCTCATTTTTGTAGCGGATTAGCTTAGATAACAACACTAGGGCTTTGCTTATGGATGATTGGAGGTGGATTTCTCATTGATCGGCTCTGATAAACTGGAATATTTATGGTTTATCTCTTCTCCTCTCTATGTATTTCTATTTTGTTGGGTTTGTACATGTATTTTACTTTGAACTCATGTATATTTTTCGCCAATGGCGTTATATAAAACTTTATTTACGAATCTCTGTTGATTGTTTAGCGGTAGAAATGTTAAGACTAAGCCATTGGATTGACTAGACTTATATAGATCAAAATAAAAATTACCATTGTGCTTTATTTTTTCCAAAGGAATGGGAGAAGAGCGAATAACCCAAAAGAGGGGGGAAAGATTCAAGGTAAGGGGATTGGTTATGCAAAGGGAAGGTATTAGCACCCTAAACATCTACGGTACTCCGCAGGAACCTCTTTATAAAATCTGTATATTTTGGCTATAAAAGTTGTATAAAATAGATGGTGAAGGTGAGAAGAGAAGTATTTTTTATGCTTTTTGCACCCGCCGCGGTTGCGAACCTTTAGTGCCTACGTACCACCTTTCGTGCAATAGGAGATCAGGGTACATGTAGTTCCTCTTTAAAAAAATTTAAACACAAGTGTGTTGGTTAATTTTATGAGATAAGACATCATCGTCATTGTCCGTGTGGAAAACATACTTACTACTCACAATCATGAGAAACGTGAATTTGCATCATCTCAAAGTGAAGGATATGAATTGGATTTTAAAATCAACAATGCCTCACTCAACACCCAAGTGGAAAATATCTCTCTTCACTACATATTGTAGAAGTATAGTTGTTTGCATCACTACAAGGATTAACAAGAGTCCAATCTTTTGAGAAAAGTTTTAAAGGTAAAATGCCAAAGTGGCAAAATAGTTTGAATGAGATTGATTGAAAGTCAACAAAAACACCTATTTTTTTCCAAAGATTATAACTTGAGCATGGAACATAAAATTGAGATGATACCAAAAGGTTTGGTTAGAGGACATCTCAAGCTTTCTAAAAAGTCCAAGAACACCTCCAAAAGTTCAAAATTGAAGAAGTTATGCATTGCTGAAGTTGGACATTATTGCAAACTTGCCAAAAGCCAACTATCCCCAAAACTTCAAATTTTGTCAAATGGTCCCATTCTTTTCCACTTGATTTGAGCTTGCATCATTGTCCACGTGTCCTAGCTTCAGCCATGAGCCCATATCTTATTTTTATTATTTTATTTGATTTTTTATTGAATTATTTCATTTTAAATCAAATTAAATCATAAAAAAATACAAAGCTTTGATTACATGATACCTTTTGGCTATTTCAGGATTGGATCATCATCATTAACAGCATCAAATTCGTATCACACTAAACCATGTGCAAAAAGATTGAAAAATTGGCAAATTTGGCAAGTTGGTAATGGTGAATCAAATCAAATATGCAATGCATTGATGTGGAAGATTCAAGCCATATTTGTTACCCTAGCACATTCCACAATACATAAGCAAGAGAGGCACACGAAAATATAGGTTAGAGGTTGGAGGTTATTGGCCATTAACAATTGAAGCAAACGGCCTAGTGGTATAGAGAGCTGGCAATTACGTACAGGACCTGGGTTCGAATCCCAGGTCCCCCCAATTTCTCAATATATTTTTTCTTCAGGTAATCACATGCAGATCCAAGCGCGAAGCCCATCATACACCCTCAAGCATCTGATGGCCAGATGGCCATATGCCAAATCTGGTGGCCAGAAGCTGATGGTCTACCATAGACCAAGTCAACATGCACCCACTGGATCTGAAAAGTCAACAAAAGGCCAGCGCTTAATGGGCCTTCAGCTTGCTATTTTGACCTCCAAAATCAGGCCCAAACCCCTTATTCTCTCCTATTTATTTTTTTGTTTTATTTAATTGTTTTATTATATTTATTTAATTATTAACCAATCAAAAATTCTTTTTTATAAAATTAAAACCACAAAAATATTCTCTTCATAAAATAAAAATTTTATTTTTTAACAAATACTAATTAAATTAATTTAGGTTTTTAATTAGAATAACTTTCACATTTTTGTAAATAATTAAAATTCAATTAGATTTAATTAGGTTTTTTACTAACATTAATTAATTTTATTTTATTTCTTTAAATACCAAAAATCCAAAAATAATTTATTTTCATTAATTAATTAATTAATTTATTAATTTAATAATTAACTTAGGTAATTTCTTTCTTAATTCAAAAAACAACAAAAAAATCATTTATTTAACAAAAAAAGGGTCAAAACCCTAGAACTTTGCACTCGATTTAATTTCCCGCACGCGATTTATTTTTATCATAATAATGTACTTGCTCTCGGTTTGTAGTAGCTTAATAGGACCTTTAATTATTTTTTATCGCTTTATTTATTCTTAAAGGGTTTGTCTTTGGCGATGTAAATACCTGACGCCTTGTAATAGTTAGTTAAATTTCCGCAATTTATTTTCCGCAACTTATAACTGTTAGATGTTTGATAATAGGTTTGCATGACAAGACTAAATGTTTTAACCTAAAATCAACTTAGATCACCCTTAACATGTACAAAGATAAAAATAAACTGAAAACGACACACTCGCACATGCGCACTTTAGGGTACACCCCACTTGGTTGCCTTTGTACACGGTCATTGAGTATAGGTCGTTTTAGAGGTCGTCCTCTTGAATAAAAGATCATAGTTACCTCGAAATGGTTACCTCGGATATTCTTGAATAAGATATTAGGGTTATCGCTAAGGCGTCCTAACATTGCTTTGGTGACCGTAAGTCCCTAAATTCGAATTGACCCTCAAACTCCAACGGCAGTGCTACCTACTCATCAATAGTATGATGTCATTGTCTAAAGGAAATTATCATAGAACGATTCCTTTTTCGAGTAGGTAGATGGTTCTTAGATACTTGCTCTTTCAAAAACAAAACAAATTTTTCACACTTACACTCCTTTTCAAACAAAGTTTTCAAAAACACTTCATACGCTCTTGAGGACAGAAGCAAGAGTTAAATTGGAGTTTCAAATAAAAACTTTTTCAAACCCACAAGCACAAAGAAAGCAATATTTTGAAAACAATATGAGCAAGTACCTAAGAGCCAGTGGATAACCACGGATAGAAAGGGTGCTAATACCTTCCCTTTCTATAATTTACCCCCCGAACCCGAGAAATATCTCGAAAAAGGAATTTTTCTGTGCTTTTTTCCTTTCCTTGTTGGATAAAATAAAAGTCGGTGGCGACTCTTGCTTACCACGACATTTTGCGAATAACAAACGCAAAACGCAAAACCAGCATTCTAAAAACAGTTAGTTCTTTCCACCGTATCACACAAGGCATACACGCATTTTACACACATTTCATACATACATTTTGCATATCCAAAGCATACATACACTATACATTTTTGCATACAATAAACATACACTCAGGGTTCCATATCAATGTCAGACACCTACGTCATATAGCAAACAAACAATCTCACCCTTGATTTAGCTATCTAAGGGCCAGTCATTAAAGCACACTTCTTCTACCAATCTAATCCACTTCCTAAGACATCGTGCAGTAGTGTGGTTCCTTATTCCATAATAAAGACCATTTCCTAAGACGTCGTCCAACAATGTGCTTCTTTATTCTGTAACACAGATCATCGTCTAAGACGACATGCATCAATGTTCAAAAACTAAAACCTAGTTCATTGCCTAAGACCTCGGGCAGTAGTGCAACATAACCCATTGCCTAAGACATCATGCAGTAGTGTGGTTCCTTGTTCGGTAATATAGACCATTGCCTAAGACTTCATGCAACAATATGCTTTTTTATTTCACAAGACCGACCATCGCCTAAGACGACATCCAGCGATGTTCGAAAACCAGATCTAGCCAATCACCTCGGACTTCACACAGAAATTTGCGAACCTAACCGACTGCCTAAGATCTCGTGTAGCTGTGCGGATCCTTGTTAGGTAATATAGACCATTTCCTAAGACTTCATGCAGTAATGTGCTTCTTTATTCGGCAAGACCGACCATCGCTTAAGACGACATGTAGTGATGCTCCAAAACAAAACTTATCCTATCACCTAAGATGACATGGAGTGATTCGAAAACCTAACCCATTTCCTAAGACTTCATACAGCAAAGTGTTTCTTTATTCCGCAACACAAAGCATCGCCTCAGACTTTAGCAGTGATGCTCAAAAACCAAAATCTAGCTTATCGCCTAAGACGTCATGCAGTGATTCGCGAACATAACCCATGGCCTCAGTCTCCAAGCAGCCATCCATCATCAATTATTGTTTTATTCATCCTCCAAATGGGTGAATAAGCAAAACCAAACCAAGACGTACAAGATTTCTCTCTCAAATTCGAGACCATCTGCCTCGTCATCAAACCCTGGTAAGCAATATATCATCATCTTTGCCTATTTCCTCAAGACTCGTGAGGGTATGCTATATCAGCATATCCTTATGATTGGTCGGACAAATTTTGGGTATTCTAAGTATTCAATAAACTCCCAATCAAAATGCAAAAGACTTGAGTACTCTCACGCTATTCAATTGGAAGATAATTTAATAGGGGCAGCTGTCGTACTCCAAATTTGCCCTACCTCGATGATTTTATTTTTTAAGATTAAAATAGAAATAATGTTTAATTGAAGATGGTACAACAATATCTAATGACCCATATTTATCCAAGATGATCAGAGGGGTGTATTTTAATTCAGAAAAATAGGGCTTTTTAAATCAGAAAGACTCATATGTTCATAAACCCATTCGCAAAGCATGTTGGCCTATGACCCATACGATTCGAAAATGGAAAATTATTCAAATAATTGTTATGTCCTTAATTCTTAAAACCAACTTAAGTTTAAGTTGTTATTATTTGAAATTAAATTAAAGTCATCTAGGGATTTTTTGCTATTAGTATAGAAAGGGGGTGTGGAATTTCAATTAAGCCCATCTGAAATTGTTGTCGTTATCAAGCGAATGAGGGGTACAATTACGAATAACAAGCCCATTACAGTTCTTTTAAATTTAGCCCATTTGATTTTTGTTTTAGAGAAAATTAATTTAAAAAAACACCAACCCCATACGAACTACGAATTGGGACTCTGATTCCTCATAAGAGGATACATAGGCATACGACTAAAATCGTTGCAAGTTCCCCTATTAAAACTTAAAACCCTATTTTTCTCAAACCTAAACCTAAAACCTAGTATCCTTGTGAACAAGGTAGATGAAAGGTGCCTAACACCTTCCTTTCGTCTAATGAAGTCCGAAACCTAGAATCTCTATTTGCAAAATTAGGGTTTCATATTAGATGCCCTTCCCTAGGATAAAAACTAATAGTGGCGACTCTGTATTTAAAATAAGTCGCAACACCAACCAAATTAAAAGTCGATTGAAGTAATAAACTTGGGTACCGAGATAGACAAGAAAGAAGTCAAGATAGGCGCCAACTTAGAGAGCAGTGTTAAGAACAGGTTAATTCAGATGTTGCATGAATATGTTGAGATCTTTTCTTGGTCATACAAAGACATGCCAGGGCTTGATACCGATATCGTGGTTCACCGTCTGCCAATGAAAAAGGGTTTTTCTCCAATCAAGCAGAAGGTTCGTCGCATTCGTACGAAAATGTCAGGTACCAATGGGTTGCTAATGTTGTCTGGTACCAAAGAAAGATGGCAAGGTTCGTATGTGTGTAGATTACGAGGATCTAAATAGGGCGAGCCCTAAAGACGACTTCCCACTGCCACATATTGATGTTCTGGTCGACAACACCGCTCAGCATAAGGTATTCTCCTTCATGGATGGTTTCTCAGGGTATAATCAGATCAAGATGGTTCTTGAAGACATGGAGAAAATGACCTTTGTCACATAGTGGGGCACTTTCTGTTACAAGATTATGCCTTTTGGGTTGAAGAACATCGGGGCAACTTATCGGCGTGCCATGGTAGCCTTATTTTGTGACATGATTCATCACGTGATATAGGTCTACGTAAATGGCATGATAGCAAGGAAACAAACTGAAAAAGAGCATCTTGATCATCTGCATAAATTGTTTGAAAGACTAAATAAGTATAAACTGAGGTTAAATCCAAACAAATGCACTTTTGGGGTGAGATCCGGCAAAGTCTTGGGTTTCGTCGTCAACGGTAAGGGTATTGAAGTTGATCCTGCAAAGTTAAAGTTATTCAAGAAATGTCGGCTCCCCGTACCGAGAAGGAAGTTAGAGGTTTCTTAGGACGACTAAATTACATTTCCCGATTCATTTCCCATTTGACTTCTACTAGTGAGCCAATTTTCAAGCTGTTGAAGAAAGATCAAGTATTAAACTGGAACGACGACTGTCAAATAGCCTTCGATAAAATTAAGGAGTACTAACAAAAACCTCTGATTCTGATGCCACCAATTGAAGGAAGACCCCTAATCATGTACATAACAGTGCTAGAGAACTCAATGTGGTGTGTACTGGGGCAACATGACAAGTCTGGTCGAAAAGAGCATGCAATATACTACCTTAGCAAAAAGTTTACTGACTGTGAAACAAGATATTCACTGCTTGAGAAAACTTGTTGCGCTTTGGCATGGGCCGCTTGCCGACTAAGACAGTATATGTTGACCCATATCACTTTGTTTATTTCTAAAATGGATCCCATCAAGTACATATTCGAGAAGCCAGCTCTCTCCGGAAGAATATCCCGATGGAAAATGGTCTTAACAGAATACAACATTCGGTACACCACTCAAAAAGTGATCAAAGGAAGTGTACTAGCAGATCATTTGGCACATCAAGTTGTAGATGACTATCAATCTATGAATTTCAAATTTCCGGATGAGAAAATTATGCTAGTTACAACTTGTGAAGAACTTGGACCATATGAAGGACCTAAGCCAGGATCCCGATGGACTATGGTTTATTACGGAGCTTCTAATGTACTTGGCAATGGAATCGGTGTTGTAATTATCTCTCCTCAGGGTTGTCATACGCCCTTCACTGCTAGACATTACTTTGATTGCACCAACAATATGGCTGAATATGAAGCATGCATCATGGGTATTAAAGTTGTTATTAACATGAGAATCAAATTCTTAAGCGTATATAGGGACTCGGCCTTGGTAATCAGTCAGGTTAAGAGAGAATGGGATACGAAGCATTTGAATCTTATCTTTTACCGAGAACATGTGCTAACCTTGATTCCGTATTTCGAAGAGATTACTTTTGAATATATCCCAAGAGAATATAATTAATTGGTGGACGCATTGGCTACCATGTCATCCATTTTGAAGGTCATATGGGACAACAAGGCTCCCAAAATTACCATTGAAAGATTTGACGAACCAGCACACTGCTATGAAATTGACACTGATGGAGTAGAGGAAAAACCTTAATTTCATGAAGTGAAAAGGTACCTTGAAGCTCAAGAATACCCTGAAGTGACATCGATCAATGACAAGAAATTCCTACGGAGGTTCTCGGATAAGTTCTTCTTGAGCAATAGAATTTTATACAAGCGCAACCATGCTTCGACTCTGTTTCATTTTGTAGACAATAAGGAAGCAGAGGAAATTATGCAAGATATGCACAGAGGCGTCTTTGGTACCCACTCCAGTGGGCATACTATGGCTAAAAGATTTTGAGGGCTGGTTATTATTGGTCGACTATGGAAACCAACTGTCACCACCACTGAAAAACTTTTCATAAGTGCCAAATCTATGCTGATAAAGTAAATGTGCCTCCAGTACCTCAGAATGTCATGACTGCTCCGTGTCTATTCGTAATGTGGGGAATTGATATGATTGGAGAAATCAAACCTACTGCCTCTAATGGACATCACTTCATCCTCATCACCATTGATTATTTTACAAAGTCGGTTGAAGCAACCCCATTGCCTCTGTTACCAAGAATATGGTCGCCCGGTTCCTCAAATATAACCTGATCTGTAGGTATGGCATCCCCGATAGAATCATCACAGACAACGGTACCAATCTCAACAAAACTATGATCACCGAACTCTGCATGCAGTTCAAGATCAAGCACCACAACTCTTCTCTGTAATAACCAAAGATGAATGGCACAGTGGAAGATACCAATAAGAACATAAAGAAGATCGTGCAAAAGATGGTTATGACCTATAAAGACTGGCATGAGATGTTACCATTTTCTCTCCATGGCTATCGCACTTTAGCACGAACATCAACTGGGGAAACTCCATTCTCTCTGGTTTACAGTATGGAAGTTGTCCTACCTGTCAAAGTTCAGATTCCCTCTCTGAGAATTATGAAAGATGCAAACATTTATGAAGATGAGTGGATTCAGACCAGGCTAGACCAGTTGAATATGATTGACGAGAAGAGGCTTGCGTCTGTCTTTCACGGTCATATGTGTCAGAAGCATATGATCAAGGCATTCAACAAGAAAATCAAGCATTGGGTATATCAGGCTGGTGACTTGGTAATAAAGTGCATCATTCTACCGCAAGGTGATCCCAGGGGAAAATGGAATCCCACCTACGAAGGGCCATTTGCAGTCAAGAATATATTCTCTGGCGGTGCTATGATATTAACCACCATGTACGATGAAGATTTCGCACACCCTGTGAACGTGGACATAGTCAAAAGATACTACGCATGAAAATGACCCACTAGGTTGACTGGCCTAGGCAAATATAAGGGCATCCCGACGAACCAAAAAGGTTCGGGCAAAAATTAGGGATATATATAAAAGATTATACACCCGACAAGTCGAAAACCTAAAAATGCGTATGATTATGTCCCGTTGGATCACTTACAACAAGCTTTATTACCAACGTCAAGTTCAAACAGTACAAATCAATTCAATCACTTTCTTCTGACAGCGAGGGATGAGATGCTTGAAGACGTAGGGGCAATAGCAGAGTTGGAACCCGACGAGATTATTCCCACATAGCTATTATCTTGTTTTCACTTTTTACTCTTTTCATTTCACGAAGATTTCCTCTTGCTAGGATTTATGTCTCTCTGTATAAAATCGCTTGTTTATGGGTAAACTATCAATAGAAATACAAATTTCAAATTTCAAACTTTTTGTGTTACCTTTTCTGTTTTGTTTGCAAAAACGTCCAATGACTAAAATCGAATGAACATATGCATATGAATATGATTAATTGTTAACAAATATATGCATAAAAATAGGAAAGAGCATTTCCTCAAGACTATAGGAGTTGGGATAATGTTCAAGTCTTCTACATATCCCCACAGAAAAATCCTCACTGGATTATCCCCACAGAGTAGTCTTATCAGACTCACCAGCAAATCACCCTAGTGAATAAAGGAATATGATCTATTTCCTGGCAATATCGCCCACCTACGGAGTCATAGTCAGTAAAGTTTATGGAAACTCTCTTCCCCGGCTGAGTTTATTCCTCAAAAACTGTAAAACCCCCTGCAAATCTCTTTTCTCCACCATAGCTCATTTCCTAAGCAAGGGTGTTTCCTCAATAGAGTATTTCTCTGTCAACATGGTTTATTTCCCTAATATGGTTTATTTCCCCAATAGGGTTTATTTCCCCAACAGAGTTTATTTCCCTAACATATTACATTCTCCCCAGCTTGATTTTGTTTCTACCACATATTACCAGCAAGATTCCCATCTCCAACAAAGGACAGTCTGGGTTGCTATTCCCAGAGAGTTGCTACTGAATCAGAAACCGAACCAGGTATTATTCAACCTTATTCTCTCCAGACGTGTCGGTATCCATATCAGAAATTCGGTCAAATAACAGCTCGGAAGTTTATCCATCTCTTTTATCCCATATCAGGGAATATAACAACTAAAATCCCTAGTAGAGCAATGAACAACCAATGTTCTTGGACTATTATCCCCAAACAGGAATCAACACTCCCCAGCGGAATTTCCTCAAGCAGAAAGCAGGAATAACCATCAAGATCAAAGATACACATACTCTTCATCCAGCAACAGTCAGGGATTTATTTTCCAAGACAAAGAGGCCGCACGGGTTTATAAATACACTTTAACAACATTTCACATTCATACATCATTTACAAACAGTATGGAATATGCATACAAAACACATATAATACACTCTCATTTATCTTGAGAATATCATTACGCAATGCATTTCATACATCATGACATTGCACACAGCTAACGCTTTACCTTTTCAGGAAAGATCAATCAACAGACAAACATCATCAACTACTTATATGACCAGATAGTCTTCTCAAAGGCTACATCTGAAAAATGGATACTTAAGCAATTTCCTCAGATGGTCATTCTCAAAGAGGCATATTTTCTAGTTGAAGTCGGGCGTAGACATCTTCTGGCTCAGGTTAAATCGAGCATAGATTTATTCTGATACTTCTTCAAGTTAAAGTTAGGCATGGACATCTTCTGGCTCATCGAGCATAGATTTTTTATGATACTCCTTCGAAAAAGTCGGGCGTATACTCTTTCCAACCTATTTTCTAGTTGAAGTCGGGCGTAGACATCTTCTGGCTCAGATTAAATCGAGCATAGATTTATTATGATACTTTTTCCAGTTGAAGTTAAGCGTAGATATCTTCTGGCTCAAATTAAATCGAGCATAGATTTATTCTGATACTTCTCTGAGTTGAAGATGGTCGTAGACATCTTCTGGATTAGGTTAAATCGAGCATAGATTTATTCTAATGCTTCTCCTAGTTGAATATGGTCGTAGACATCTTCTGGCTTAGATTAAATCGAGCGTTGATTTATTTTGATACTTCTTCCAGTTGAAGACGGGCGTAGACATCTTCTGGCTCAGATTAAATCAATTGTAGATTTATTCTGATACTTCTTCCAGTTGAAGACAGACGTACACATCTTCTATCTTAGATTAAATCGAGCGTAGATTTATTCTGATACTTTTCCTAGTTGAAGATGGTCATAGACATCTTCTGGATCAGATTAAATCGAGCGTAGATTTATTTTGACACTTCTTCCAGTTGAAGAGGGGAGTAGACATCTTCTGGCTCAAATTAAATCGAGCGTAGATTTATTCTGATACTTCTTCCAGTTAAAGACGGTCGTAGACATCTTCTGGCTCAAATTAAATCGAGCGTAGATTTATTCTGATACTTCTTTGAGTTGAAGATGGTCGTAGACATCTTCTAGCTTAGATTAAAACAAGCATAGATTTATTCTGAAACTTATCCCAGTTGAAGACGGTTGTAGACATATTCAGGCTCAGATTAAATCAAGGGTACATTTATTCTGATACTTCTTCCAGTTGAAGACGGTCGTAGACATCTTCTGGCTCAGATTAAATCAAGCGTAGATTTATTTTGATACTTCTTCCAGTTGAAGTGGGGCATAAACTTAGTATATTCTCTATCAACTGTTACTTTGGGTGAAATTTGTAATCCCATCATCGATGACTCTCTGTCACCTCTCCAAATGGCATATTTAAGCCTATTCCCAGTATAGTAAACTAACAATGTTACTTGGTGCACCAGCGAGTGCAAGTTTCTGGGCACTTAAGTGTTAAATCATCTCCTACCTTCAAGTCACGAATGGAGGACATGCCAATCTAACTCTTAAGGCTTAAGAATATTGAACAGGGGAAGCTGTTGTACCCCAAAAATTTCCTTCCCATTTTATTCAAAACATTCTTCTAAAGGTCTCAAATACTCAAAGCTACTCAAGGGTTGACCAGTCAAACCTCCTCCTAACCAATGGGACCACAACTACCACAACTAAGGTTTCATCTTGAACAAGGAAGAATGGATTTTAAAAGGTCTCAAATGGTTTTCATGGTTCATCATAGGTATTCAACAATGCTCGTGTCAAGTTTCAAGCCTTGCATCACAAGTTTGCTCAGTCAATGGCTCAATTGATTAAAAATCAACTATATTGGGTAAAAAGTCAACTATGGTCAACATACAGTCAAACTTCAAGATATTTGGTCAACATCAACATTTTGAAGTGATATTCATCATCTTATCAAGGGTTAATAATGATTCCCGAAGGAAATCCCTAAAATCATCAAAAGTTAAAAGTTTTCAAATTAGGGTTTCCTTAGAAGAAGTCAACTGAACTTTGACCAAGCATAACTTTCACATGCTTCATACAATTTTCCCAAAACAAAGACCATTTTCAATGAAATTCAATTCTCAACAACTTTGTATATGTATGCTCAAGTCCAAAAAGTGCTTCATTTGAGAGATATGAGCCCATACATTACAAGTCAATTCAAAAGACAACAAAAAGACACTTTTTGTCAACGAAGCTTACTTCAAGATAAATTCTCCAAATTCAAAAATGATCAAAATAGAAATTTTAGAGGAAATCTTGATATTTCTAAAAAGTCTATGATCACCTTAAAAACATGAAAATTGAGAGAGTTATGACTAGTATAATTTGGAAAATTTTGAGGAAATGCAAAGTGAGCAAACTTGAAATTTCGAACTATTGGGCCTAAGTTTTGGAATTGAAACATGTCCATGATCATATTGAAACCTCATAAGCTCACTCATATCTTTCATTATGTTTTATTATTATTTTATTTATATTTTTTTTATTCAAATAAACACAAAATAAATCAAATAAAATGATAAGTCATTGGGCGAAGTGCATGTTGGGTTTCTTAAGGCCCAAAACACTTCAGCATGACTTGCCAAAACCGTGTAAAACCCAAGAAGGCAAGGAGATTCTCAAAAATGGAAGTTTTTCTAAAGTGTTGGATTCTTGTCCATAAGCCATGATTACTTTGTTTCTTCCATATTTGGATCACCCTCTTTCCCTTCTCTATATAAGTACAACAAAATCAGATCTAAAACAAAAACATAGAAAACCTAATCAAGACAATTTAACAAAATAACACCACACTTTGCACACCCGCGCCTGTAGGGTACCCCCACTTGTTTCCTCTGATTAAAAACAGTCATGTCCCTCGAACGTGGGATGCTTTAGCAAAGACCCTCAGTTAAAAGATCGTAGTCCCTCAATGACCCTTCAATGTTGCCTCGGTAAACGATCTTAGTCCCTTGCGATAAATTGCTAAAGTGCCCTACGACACTACGCCGAAAAAGACTTACGAAAGCGCTTTTTTTTGCCTTTAAAAGCGCTTAAAAGTGCTTTCTTAGGTGGCGCTGCTATAGGTTTTAGCAGCGCTTTTTGTTTAATGAAAAGCACTTTCGTAGGTCTACCTAATACAACACTTTTTCTAAAAAGCACTCTCTTAAGTAGGCTTTTGGCAGTGCTTTTTTATGAAGAAGCGCTTTCATAGGTCTACCTAAGGCAACGCTTTTTTCTGGAAAAGCGCTCTCATAAGTTTTCTTTTAGCAGCGCTTTTTTCTGGAAAAACGCTGTCTTAGGTAGGCTTTTAGCAACACTTTTTTCTGGAAAAGCGCTTTCATAAGTGGTCTTTTAGCAGCGCTTTTGCCTGGAAAAGCGCTATCATATGTTTCTCTGCATGTGTAAATGCAAAGCAAAATGAATACCCTTGTTGGAAGTTTGGCAATTCCTCTTTGTCTTTGCAAGATAGGAACCACACTGACAATACCTTTGCCTTCCAAAAGCCATCACAACACCATTCAAAGAACTTCCAGCAGCATGATCCTCTATTCCAACAGAGTTATTAAGAAAAGAAATTGGCTTCAAAACTATGATATCATAGTCTAGATAGATCCCACCATACCTGATAAAACAAAAGAGAATGTTGATGCATATCCCAATAGTATTTTCAGGGGAGAATTGTGGAAAATAGAAAATCCACCATGTGAAATTACAAAAAAAAAAACTACGAACAAACAGTGAAATCCATGTAGTGGTTGAAATAAGTCAACTATATAAAATGAAAAAGACACACTGCATACACATCAAAGTGAATATATGTCAAAACAAAAGTAATTCATTAATAAAGATCAAGACATTTTAGCTAAAAATCAAGGTATATCTTGATTCTATTACAAAAACAAATCTTCTAAAATAAATAGGACAACATTTCAGTGACCTTTAGCAATATAGGCAATCAACGCAACAACCAAAATTATAGTAGCAGAAGATATCCAAGTCCATAAATGCTTACCTTTATGTGCATCTGACACAAACTTCTGCAGTGATACAACTTGTTGCAGAAATGTAACTAAAATGTTGCTGCAGTAAATGAAGCACCAGAGAACAACATAAATTGGTCATTCTCAAAATAAAATAATTAACAAACATAAAGAGGACAAGCATATACGTCATGTTTATGTTTGCTGCAAGTGACTCTTCAATTGTGACTTCTTCAATTTATAACACATGAGCTGAAGCCGTAATTTAAATCAAGTGTTATCTGCAATGGTGTGAAGTAAAATTAAAATATTAGAAATTACATGTGAAACATGCAGCTGGTTAAGTTCAAACCCTAACTAAAATCCCAAACAGAATTTAACTCAACTCACCAAAAAACTTATAACAGAAACATAATCAAAACCTATTCATTCACTAAACAACTATAACAATCAATTAACAAAACCGCACACCACTTTTACAATTTCATTTTCTTCATTCAAGTCAACTGCATAACTCCAACATCAAAAATCACAATCAATCAAAGTAAGAAACTGAAACTCATTGGGACATTTTAGCAAACACCTTGTTTGAAAAATCATATCACAAACTGAAACTCATTGTGACATTTCAACAAACACCTTGTTTGCAAAATCATATCAAAAACAGAAACTCAATGTGACATTTCAGAAAACACCTTGTTTGCAAAATCAAAAGAATGTACCAAAACCTCATTGTAACAGCAAACATAAATTCGCATTTTAGGGTTTGAGAATAAACCAGTTAAGATACCAAGGTGAGGTGGTGGTGGTGGTTTGCTTTGGTGACCACGTGAACGTGAGCTGAGAGAGATGCCAAGGTGCAGGGGTGGTAGATTGGTGGTTGATACGTGACGTAAAGATGGATGCCAAGGCGCCCTTTTTCTCCAATATTAGGCATGAGTTATGGAAACTTGTGGAACAACTGCAAATAATAGAAGAAGAAAAGATAGAAAAAATAGAAATTATGACAATAGAAACCATGCTTGATCAAAACCATTAACCAAACAAAAGCACACGAAAACCAGACAAACACATACGAGATGAGGAAAAAAATGAAACCTGATATGAATTGCAATTGGCCGGAGAAGTGGAGCACCGTTGACTGCCGTAGAAGCTCTGGTTTAGGGTGTTTTCGTGAAGAAAATCTGACTGAGAATAGAAAAGTGATACGAATTGTGTTTTGATATTTATTATAAAACTACCTACGAAAGCGCTTTTAAAAGCGCTTTCTAAAGGTCATCTATAATAGCGCTTTTACATCAAAAAGTGCTTTCGTAGCATATCCTATAGCAGTGCTTTTAAAAGCGCTTTCTAAAGGCCAGCTTTAGCAGCGCTTTGGAAAAGCGCTTTCTAAGGTTGACCTTTAGCAGCGCTTTTGAAAAGCGCTTTCTTAAGGTACCCTCTGAAAGGCCAGCTTTAGCAGCGCTTCCCAAAAAGATCTTTCTAAGGGTGACCTTTAGAAGCGCTTTTGAAACGCGCTTTCTTAAGGCACCCTTTGAAAGTGCTTTTTTAAGCGATTTTTTTTTAAAACCTACAGCAACGCTTTTTTCCAAAAGCGCTTTCTTTTATGTGCTGCTAAAACTTATTTTTGGCGTAGTGCGAGTTGCCTTTATAACTATACAATGACCCGTTCCTGTTCCTCAAATATCCAACAATAGGGCTTCCTACTAACCAATGGTAGGATAGCACTATCTAACGGAAGAGGAAAAGAACAAAAGACTTTTGAGTAGGTAGATAGTTCTTAATCGCTTGCTCGCGAACATTTTAAAACATTTTTCACACAATACACTTCTCTTATTAAATATTTTCAAAACAAACACTTTGTATGCATTCTCAACGATACAGGAATCATTATAAAGTTTTCCTCACTTAGGCATTTTTCAAAATATTTTCAAATTACCCAAACATAAAGCATTTTCAAAAAGTGAGCTAGATATTAAGAGCTCGTAGATAAATACGGGTGAAAAGGCTGCTAACACATTCCCTTTTCATAACTTACCCCCCTTACTAAGAAAATTCTCAAAAGGTCTTTCCTATTCTTTTCACCATTTCCTTATTGGATAAAAGAAAAGTCGGTGGCGACTCTTACTATCCGTAACATTTGCAATGAAACGCAAAACCAAATGTCAATTCTATCACCGTATTACAACCGGGATACCCTTTTTTGCCCAAGCCACACTTTCGGGTTTTCGACTTTCCAGGTGTATAATTTTTTTTATATATCCTTAATTTTTTTTGCCCGAACCCTTTTGGTTTGCCGGGATGCCCTTATTTTTGCCTAGGTCAGTCAACCTAGCAGGTCTCTTTTTCATACGTTGTATTTTTTAACTATGTATGTATTCACATGGGTGTGGAAGATCCTCGTTGTCCATGGTGCTAAGTATCATAGTGCCTCCAGAAAATATCTTCTTGATCACGAATGACCCTTCATATGTGGGAGTTCATTTCCCCCTGGGATTACCTTGTGGTAAGATGATGTATTTTACAACCAAATTACCAACCTGATACACTTGGGTCTGAATTTTTTGTTAAAGGCCTTAATCATGCGCCTCTAATATATCTAAACATGACAAACAGCCACAAGTATTTTCTCATCAATCAAATTTATCTAGCGTAACCTGGTCTGAATCCACTCATCTACGTCTAAACCTGCGTCTTTCATAATCCTCAGGGAAGGAACCCGGACCTCGACAGGCATGACAGCCTCCATACCATAGACTAGAGAGAACGGGGTTGCCCTAGTTGATGTGAATACTGAAGTGTGATAACCATAAAGAGAAAATGGTAATGTTGTACCCCAAAATTTTCCCTACCATTTTCTTCAAGAGATTCTTTCAAGGGTTGACTAGTCAAGACGCACCTCCTAAATCAAAGGCCTATAACTAGGGTTTGGAGTTTCTCAAGGAAATATGGTTTGCATGTTTCTTAATAGGTCCTCAAAAAGGTTCATGTCAAGTTTCAAGCCCTACATCACAAGTTTGCTCAATCAATGGCTCAATTGTTTGAAAATCAATTGTAATGGTCAAAAAGTCAACTATGGTCAACACGTAGTCAAACTTCAAGATTTTCACTCAACATCAACATTTTGAAGTGGTATTCATCATTTGATAAATAGTTGATCATGATTCCCCAAGGAAAGTCCTCAGATCATCAAAAGTCAAGAATGGCCAAATTAGGGTTTCCTTAGGACAAGTCAACTGAACTTTGACCAGGAATAACTTTCACATGCTTCTTCAAATTTTCCCTAACAAAAGCCCATTTTGAAGAAAATTCAATTCCCTACAACTTTGTTTTATGCTCAAGTCCAAAAAATGCTTCATTTGAAAGATATGAGCTAAAACATTATAGGTCATTTTCAAAAGTCAACAAAAGACACTTTTTTCAAGGCAACTTACATCAAGATAATATCTTCAAAAGCAAAATTGTATAACATAGAGATTATAGAGGACATCTTCATATTTCCAAAAAGTACAAGATCATCTTCAAAAGTTGAAAATTGAGCAGGTTATGAGTTGCACAAGTTGGGTAATTTTTAAGGAATGCATGAAATGCTAAACGTGCAAACTTGAAATTTTGGACTTGTGGCCTAACTTTTTGGACTTCAAACATGTCCATGACCTTGAAAAAGACTCCTAAACTCATTCTTACCTTTTCTTGTATTTTCTTATTATTTTATTTATATTTATTTTGTTTTTATTCAAATAAATGCAAAATAAATTAAATAAAATAACAAAGATCATGGGCTATGCATATGGGCTGGGGTTGATCCACTTTGGAGCCCATTAATTCATGCAAGGTACATCAAAAATTTCCAGGTTCATACAGCATCAAGAAAGGGCAAGAATCACTCATTTTTGGCAAGCTCTGAATGTGTTTAATTCATGTCTCAAAGGCCATCATGGCTTGGTATTCCTTTCATATTTATATACTCCTCTCTTACCTCTATATAAAGCACTACAAGGCAGGCCAAAGGGAGTACAAAATTCCTCTTCAAAAAGCTCCCCAAAAGCTCTTCACAAAGCTCTACCAAATTTTAAAAAATTCCTCAAAATCGCCAAAATTCGCAACTGCTTTTCCAGGCACAATCAATCCAAACCAGTGATCAAACCTTACTCCTGAGGTCCCCAGGAGTCTCCCCAAATCCAAGAACACGTCTAACCATGCTTAGAAGGCCAGACCCGAACTCACCGGTGGTAAAAAATTTGTTCAATTTTGTATAATCGGTAGCAGGTCTATTTAATATTTTATTGTGATCAATTGCATTCATATTAGAGAACAGGACATAAACAAGTGATCTCATGATGTTTTTGACATTAGAGTCATGATCATCATGTGCTCTCACATCAACATCATCAGATTCAGATCCAGCAACCCAGATCTGAGCACCCACGATAAGCCTCATGGGAGAGATGCACAGGATCCTGAAGATTTTTCCTCCAGCGCTTGGGCCAATGTTGTTGGGCCAATTGATTTCTGATTCTCACACCCCCTAATTAATTGTTTTGCAGCTTCGCTCAATTTAATTTTTTTGTCTTTTTCTTTTATTATTTGTTTTCTTTTACTTCAATTATTTCTTATTTATAACAAAAACAAAAAAAAAACATAAAATGATAAAATCATTAAAAAAATATTAGACTTAGATTTTTATTAATTAAAATTAATTTTAATTAATTATTTAATCACCTTTTTTAATTAATTAAATTAATTAGAACTAGGTTTTCTTTTATTTAATTTAATCATTTTTCCTAAAACAAAAACAACAAAAACATTTCTTTTTTTTGTCACTTAGATTTTTAGGTTTTCTTTACATCTTTCTCTTTTCTTCTTTGCACGTTCATCTTATTTTATTCGCATCATTTTTTACAATTATGTAATTGTACATAGGGTTGTAATAGCTTAACTAGGACTTCTTACTCTTTTATTTTCCCATTTTTGGTTTGTAAATTCCCTCATCCTGAAGCATTGTAATAGCGTAGATTCAATTTTCTACACTTTATTTTCTATACTTAGATACAATTAACTGTTAGATATATTCTAATAGGCTTGTATGGAAAGACTTAAAAACAAACTTTAGCTAACCTAACATCCAAGACAAATAATTGAAACACAACACACTCGCACACGTGCGCCTTTAAGGTACCTCCACTTATTGCCTTCTGAAAAACATTCATATCCCTTGAACGTGGGACACTTTAGAAAATATTCTCGATTAAAAAGATCGTAGTCCCTCGATGACCCTTCGATGCAACCTTCGGTAAACGATCTAGTCCCTTACGATAAAATTGCTAAAGTGCCCTACGAGTTGCCTTTATGATTTTACGATAAACCGCGCATGTCCCTCAAAATATCCAACGATATGGATACCTACTGACTAATAGTAGGATAGAAATATCTAAAAGAAATGAGGAAAAGAACAAAAATCTTTCGAGTAGGTAGAGAGCTCATAATTGCTTGCTCATAAAAACAGACAAAACAATTTTTCACACATACACAAACTCTTTTCTAAATATTTTCAAAGACAAAAAACACTTTGTATACGTTCTCGCCGAAACAAGAAACATTACAAAGTTCGCCGCATTAAGGCGTCTTTTCAAAATACTTTCAAAATACACTTACACCAAAAATCATTTTCAAAAGTGAGATAGCAACTAAGAGCCCATAGATAACTACGGATGGAAAGGATGCTCACACCTTCCCTTTCCATAACCTATCCCCCTTAATCAGAAAATAATCTCGAAAGAACTTCCTGTTCTTTTCACCCTTTCCTTTGTTGCATAAAAGAAATATCGTTGGCGACTAGACGTATAGCAAGGGACAAGGGGATTTATTTTCCTCTAGCCAATGCCGTCAAAAGACCAGAGCATGATAACTTGAGTCAGACGCTATGACCCACTCGACATGGTGAGCTTGATTCTCGTTGAAGGATATTCAATGATACGAAGTTCTTCAATCAAAGTTGCAGTCAGATTCTAACATTTTCTTGGTTTACCCTGCGAGATCCTTGAAAACATTGCATGCATGTCATTACATAACAGGTCTTCCAGTACAGGTTTCTCATACTCTTGTTGTTTATTTCAACAGAAAAATCACTCTCGAACAGAATGACGGAGATTTCCAAGCTCAAGATGCTCAGTTCAAGGAAATGTTCCTAAATCTATCCAAAGGGCAAGAAGAATTGAAAGCACTCCTCGCTGGGAACATGGCCAAGAAAAATCCTGAAGATAACAAGGATGACCAGTTGGAACAACTGTAAGCTGAGATGGAAAGGATGAGAATCCAGATGAGTAGTCAGATGGCTCTTATCCAAAATTTAGCTCAGAGACAAGAAGAGTTAAGGATTCTCATCAGCATGCTTCATCAAGACAGATACAAACGTCTGGGGAAAATTGCTAGAATTTAGGGCCTAATCAATGATCAACCTCTCTTGGCAGACAGGGATTTGGGTGACATGTTCATGCGGGAACATGTTGAAAATAAATTCAGAAGCAGTGAAATTCAGGGGACTTCATCTTCAAGTACTCAGAAGAGATCATACAACAACAAGAAGAAATCTAGTATTATGTGTGACCAGAAGGGTCGTAATAAAAGTGATCTCAACCAATCTGGGGGGGCAATGCGGATCTCTAATCCAGCACCAGTGCAACAACAACGACAAGGAAATTAGCATAAACGGGACACACCCAAAAGTAAATTCACCAAAATCGACATGTCCTCAGATCAAGTATTGCAACACATGTTGAGGATGGAGTTGATTACGCTGAAGGATTCTCCACAAAATCCCAACACCGCTTCTCCTCGATACAATCCTAATATGAGATGCGCTTATCATTCCAATACTCCGGGGCATAACTCTAATAGTTGTTGGGGTTTGAAAAATAAGATTCAAGACTTGATTGACGAAGGAGTGTTGAAGTTCACACAAGATGGCCAGACTGATTCTTTTGTCATCTAAGGCACACCATCCGAAGTGACAAGTTCAGATGAAAAGGCTTTTTGTTCATTAGAATTTTCAAATTGTAATTTCTTTTGATTGTTTGAACACTCATGTTAAACTTTGTTATTTAATTAATGCATTTCAAATGTTTGTCTTGATTTAATCCATTCGTTTTCACTATACTTAAACTATGCTTTTACTTCCTTTTTGTGATATTCGACTCTCGTTAAAAACTATAAGCCTTTAGAGGGGAGATGACAAAAACAATGCCATAATCTCATACAATATGCTTTTGAACAGACCCTGCTGATGATGTACATACGTTGTTTCAAATCCTAAATAGTGGAGTTATAAGGAAGTTAATTCCTAGTCAACCCATTTGAGCCTAAGAAGTAGGTGTTTTCTTTTTCACGCGAATTGAAACATTTAATTATAACCTGGGGAAGGTTAGTTTCTCAGTTAATTCAATGGTGCATTCAATCACAAGCTTTACCTTCGTACACGATGAATAGTGTCGAAGATGCTCTTCTAAATCAAAAGACAATAATGGTTCCTCGTAATCACCAAAACAGGCAGTCATCACCTCTAAAAAAAGCCCTCTAAGTCAAAACGTCTGAAGGAGACTTAGGACAAACTGGGACATCCCGCTGACTGTAATCTCAAAACAGTTCAGGAAAAAGGTAGGGGTAATAAAAAAAAAGAGGTCACTACAAATCCTCAACAAAAGAAAAAATGTTACAAAAAATGTATGTCTTCTCAAATAAACTTTCAGTATCCAAACCATCATCGAAATATCAGGGCAAAGATTCCAAACTCAATTGAGATATAAACGCACAATTAACTGAGTATAGGACTGAAGAACATCATGAAGAACGGGTCGGGTACAAACAAAGTTTGAGCCTTTATCCTTTGTTCCTTAAACTGTGAACCAGGAAACGTTACAACCCTTAAGAGTCCTAACTAAAGCACCTGTTAGTTTGAAAGCATACTGTTACAAATAGGTATCCTGACTCTCGTAAGGTTTACTATAAAATCCTAAGTTGAATTCATATTCTTACAAAATTTTGTTTATTTACTAAAAATTCATTTTCAAAACTTCAAGACAAACATAAGTTTTTCATTTTTAAATGACATTGTTTACATATGACTAATTTTTCGACATCAGAGAAATTCGCATGACGAATATTTAATGAACGTAAATCCTCTCAATGAACAGAATCACCTCAGATGGAAAGACATTTCCAATAACAGACCTTTCATAATCAAGGGGCGTGGCATGGTGTCTAACTGATCTAGGGGCACTCGATTCAAGATTCAAGGAATCTCTCAAAAGTGTCGAATAGCCAGGGGCAGATCTCCATCTGAACCACTTGGGGCATTGGACATGAATTCCAGCAAAGGATCACGTACGATCGAGAAAACATTTTTCTGGAAATGCTACAACACTTACTGCTATGGACAGTGAAAATTCTCCACACCTGGTAAACACGGACAAAGTCGAAAAATACTACGCATGAAAAAGACTCGCTAGATGGACTGGCCTAGGCAAAAATAAGGGCATCCCGACGAACCAAAAGAATCCAGGAAAAATTAGGGATATATAAATAAAACCGTACACCTGACAATTTGAAAACCTGAAAAGACGGCTTGGGCAAAAAAGGGTATCCCGGTGTACTGATAATCTAAAAGGATAGTCCAGACAAAAGTCTGGGATTAAAGCGTACGACTATGCCCCGTCATCTCATCACATGTCTATCAGTAGAAGACTTATTACCCTTATCAGCAGTCACCGAGGGCTCTAGGATTTAAGTATGTTCAAGCCATCAACACAATCCCCACAGGGCCACTTCCATGAGATTATCCCTACAGGGTAATCTTCACAAGTTCATACATTCCCTGCAATTTTCATGGCAGATTGCTCTGGCTGATAAAGGAGTATGATTTTCTCCCCTGAAATATCACCAACCTACAGAGTTCTGATCAGTACAGTTCATGGAGTTTCTCTTCCCCAGCTAAACTTGTTCCTCCGAGGTTGTAAAACCCCTTCAGACTTTTGCTCTCCAGCACAGCTCATTTCCTTAACAAGGGTGTTTCCTGCGCAAGAGTATTTCTCCACCAACATGTTTTATTTCCCCAAATAGATTTTCTCCTAGATACAGTTCAAATACTATCTAAATATAGATTCATTCTGACACTCATTCCATATCCACTTTTAGATTTAGTTCAGTTACAGTCTAAATATAGATTCATTCTAACATTAATTCCATATCCATTTCTAGATGCAGTTCAGATACAATCTAAATATAGATTCATTCTGACACTCATTTGAGATACAATTCAGATACGATCCGGATATAGAAATCATTCTGATACTCATTCAGTACATCTTCCAAATGCAGTTTAAATACGATCCAGATATGGATGTCATTCTGATACTCATTTAGTGCATCTTCCAAATACGGTTCAGATAAAGTCTAGATATGGATATCATTCTAATACCCATTCAATACATCCTCAAATAAAATCAAGGCATAGATTTATTCTGACACTCCCCATCTTGAGTGCCCTTCTACCACAAATCATCGGCAAAACTCCCTTCCCTGATGAAGTCATCACTATCCCTAGAGAGTTGCTACTGGATCTAAAATCAGATGAGATGTCAGTCAACTTTATCCTTCTCAGACGAGTCAGAAAGATATCCATCGGTGTTATCCCCAGTCAAGGTATACAAGGAATTATAACTCCCCAGTAGAGCAAAGAAAAGCCAAAGTTTTGAACTTTTCTTCCCCAAGCAGGAGTTAACACTCTCCAGCAGAGTTGCCTCATAAAGCAGAAATCAATGTTCCCCAGTGGAGTTTCCTCAAACGAGAAAGCAGGAGTCCCCAGTGGAAACAATCCCCAGAACATCTAATATACACATTGTGATACGGTGGGAGAACTGACTTGGGTTTTGTGTTTGTTTTCGCAAATGTTTCGGTTGAGCAAGAGTTGCCACCGACTTTTTATTTTATCCTAAGGAAAGGTTAAAAAGCACAGCAAAAAACCTTTGAGATGTTTTCTTGGGTTCGGGGAGTAGATTATAGAAAGGGAAGGTATTAGCACCCTTTTTATCCATGGTTATCCATGGGCTCTTAGTTACTTGCTTAGATCAACTTGCCTTGATTTTCAATTGTTTGAAATGGTGCTTTGTGTGTGGATTTTTGAAAATGTTTTGAAAAGAGGCCAATGTGGTGGCAACCTTTGTAATGATCCATGTTGGGATGTATACAGAGGTGTATGTCTTTTGAAAAGTTTTCAATGTTTTTGAAAGTTGTTTTGAAAGTGTGTTTGTGATGTGTGTTTTGAAAAATAGGCAAGTGTTTTTGTTTTGCAAGTTGGCAAATAACCAAGAGCTATCTACCCTAAATGTCTAAAAGATCTTTGCTATGTTTTAACCCTTTTAACAATTTTATTCCACCTTTGTATTTGGTGGAAATCTTGTGTTAGGATGTGAACGGGACGGGCGCGGGTCATCGTTTAGACCATGATTGCAATGGTGCCAAATGTCTTTGGGCGATCTTTCTTTAAGGGACTTGATCATTTTTAGGCAACTTTCGAAAGCGTCATCGAGGGACTATGATCATTTGATTTGTTTTGTTTTTCCAAAGAAACCTAACATGCAACATGGCCCATTATTGAAGGCAACAAGTGGAGTAACCCTAGGGGTGTTAGTGTGCAAGTGTGTTTTATTGCATACAAGAGTTTATCTTTGAATTAGGATTTTCTATTTCATTGATTTTATCTTGCCATACATATCCTAATTACTAGCAATAAGAAGCGGAAATATAAAATCCTACGCTATTACAACAATTAGGGAGTGGGGGTACACATTTGTACATGGGGGGTTCAACGAGAAAAATAGACAAAAAAGAAAATAGCAAAAAACAAGATAGAGAGAAAGAGAGAGGGAGCCAGCGCGCTGCTGAGAGGTCATCAGAAGTTCTGAATCAGACCCGCTTCCAGATGATCAACCTTTTGGTTAAACTGTATGAGTCAGAACTTCTGACTCTGGAACCTGCAAAACAGAAACCTATTAGTGGGGAAATCAGAAGTTCTGACCCCCCTGTGCTGCAAGACAGAAGTTTGTTAGTGGGGAGACCAGAAGTTCTGATCCTGCTAGAAATACAATAACTCTCAGAAGCTCTGATATTATTGACAACAAAACAGGCTTCAGATGTGCTAACGTCAAAGTCAGCACTTGACTTCTCCCTGTACTAATCAGAACATCTGCAATTTTGTTATTATTCCACAAAACAGGAAACATAATTTGGAACAGCTCCAGCAAATGTCAAAATGTTTCAGAGGGCAGAACCAACAAGGTCACAGGCAGGTTCTACACTGGCTCATAACATTCTGAGGTATGAAGATCCTCAGAACACAAACAGCAACAACATGATATTTACATTATGTTTATTTTGAACATGCACAGCTGATGATGCTTAGCAGCGTGATGAAGGTCAGCAGGTGCTTACCTGGCTGTTGGGAAAGGTTTGTGGATGAGGGCTAGCTTTTGGCTCTGATGGTATTCTGGATAGATTCTTTTTGAAAAGGATAGGTGAAGGTGTATGCGTATATAGGGTCAGAAGTTTGAAAAGGGTGTTTTTAGTTCACACAGAAAACTGGATATTTGATGAAGTTTGAAGGTAAGAAATTCAAAGTTATGAAACACTGGAGATTTTGGAAGAGTTTCACAGCACTTTCTTGCTTAAAGATTTCTGTTTCTTTTCTAGCAATTTTTCTGTTTCTTTTGGACCCCTCCTTTCAGTGGACAATGATTCTCTATTTATAGGCAAAACTCTTGTGGATTTCTTTGAACATTAAAGCGCCAACAGAGGTTGAGTTGTTATTTGAAAGAAATTCCTGGGAAGTTATGATAACCGATAGCCTTCAGCCTAGGCTGGAACAACAGGCGTGGATTGGGGAGAAGTGACCTCTTAGGTGGACGGTGGCGTGTAGGCCCATGCCAGAACCTGCATAAATGTGTTTTCCAAGCCACACGTGAAGGGGTTACTTGGATGAATGTTCAGTAGTGGTTGGAAGCATTAATGAGCATTAAATGGTGATGAGACTTATCAATATCAATATTCTGGCAACGGAAACCAACTTTGAACCAGCAGTTCTGTTTCAACAAGAACAACGTAAACCATGCTCTTGCCTTGGCTTCCTGTTGTCTTAGCAAGTTCTGGGGAATCTCCTGATTTTCTGACACGTTCCTTGATTTGCTTCTGGACCTCCTGGGCTTAGAGATTCTGTATCAGTGTAACACCCACTCTTCTGACCTTTTCATCTTCTGATTTCAGCATGTTCTGAAAGAGCCTTCAGACTTCCCTGCTTCTTTTGCATTCCTTTAGCAAATTCTGGCTGAGCTTGCGTAACTGTTGAAAGAGTCATGTTCTGTCTGAGACTTACGTATTGAACCACGTTTACAACTTCTGATTGAGCTAATATAGCTGCTGAAGAGCCAACTTCTGACTGCGCTGAGCCAAGCTTGCAAATTCTGACCGTTTCTATCTGGAGCTTGGTCCAGAAGTTCTGAAGCGCTGATTTTTTTTCTTAAACACTCATTTTTTTAGAGAAAAAAATTCAAGTACTTAGAATCTAATTTTTCTCAAGATAAAAGCGTTGTCTTTAGAGCTTGTGTGATCATATTGCTCTTGTAAATGGTTTGCTTGGGCAAAAATGACAATTCTGGACTTGGATTTGTTTCAGAGGGACTCTGAAAATCCAAGATGATTTCCTGAAGAAAGAGAGGGCAAATTTTGGGGTACAACAGTTGCCCCTGTTCAATCTTCTTGCACCTGAAGAGTTAGATTGGCAGGCTTGCCTTTCGTAATCCGAAGGTGGAAGATGATTGAACACTAAAGTGCCCAGAAATTTGCACTCGCATAGTGGAGTATCAGCAATTGTGATGGCGGGGATGGGCTTATAGATTCCATTTGGAGAGATGGTGGATAGGAGGATGGGCTTATAGATGCCATCTGGAGACGTGACAGAACCTTGTCGGTAATGGGCTTATAGATGCCATTTGGAAGTGTTGATCGCGTAAGAGATTCCTTAGCAAGAACTTGCGTACTTTGAGAAAGGAAGATGGTTTCCTGGCCTGTTACAGGTGTTGATCTTCAGTCTCTTCATGCAAATATGCCCTGGCTAGGTACATGTATCGAATCTACAATCAAACGCTCACAGATATGCCCTGGCTAGATACAGGAGTCGAATCCGAAACTTCAAAAAGGTTGCTTACAGACGTGCCCTGGCTGGATACATGTATCGAATCTACAATCTGTTTATGCAGATATGCCCTGGCTGGATACAGGTATCGAATCTACAATTAATCACTCACAGATATGCCCTGGCTAGATACAGGAATCGAATCTGGAATTGGTCGTTTACAGATATGCCCTGGCTGGATACAGGAATCGAATCTGGAAAATGTTGTCTACAGATATGCCCTGGCTGGATATAGGAATCGAATCTGGAAAATGTTGTCTACAGATATGCCCTGGCTGGATACAGGAATCGAATCTGGAATATGTTGTCTACAGATATGCCCTGGCTGGATACAGGAATCGAATCTGGAATATGTTGTCTACAGATATGCCCTGGCTGGATACAAGAATCGAATCTGGAATATGTTGTCTACAGATATGCCCTGGCTGGATACAGGAATTGAATCTGGAATATGTTGTCTACAGATATGCCCTGGCTGGATACAGGAATCGAATCTGGAATTGCAAAAGGTTGGTAGAGATAGCTTTCCTGGCTGGATACAGGTGTAAACCTCTGACCTGAGAATGAAAGATAATTTCCTGGCCTGTTACAGGGGTTGATCTTCAAACTCTACATGCAGATATACCCTGGCTAGATACAGGTATCGAATCTACAATCAATCACTCACAGATGTGCCCTGGCTAGATACAGGAATCGAATATGGAATTGAGATAGTTGATAGTAATCATCTTTCGATTGACCTTTTCCTGAAAAGGCAAAACATCAGTTGTATGCAATGTCATGATGTATGAAATGCATGATGTCATGATGCTCAAAATGAGATAGTGTTATATGCACTTTATCATGTATGTAAGCAGGATGTATGAAATGTGAAATGTCTATAAATGTATTTTTGTCTAGGAAAATAAATCCTTGACAACTGCCGAGAACTTGTTGAATCCTGGGCTGATGTTTGAAGAATAGAGTTCTTCGTTTCCGTGGGGAATGTTGGTTGCAAGAATAAACCGGTAGGAGAAAACGACTCCGTTGGAGAATAAACTTGCTGGAGAGGTTACTCTGCGGGGAATTACTCTGTGGGAAGAGAATACTTCGCTGAGGTTTTGATGAGAGCTCCGCTGGGGATAGGAAGAACTTCGCCGAGGACGAACTTTCCGTGGTAATTAGCTGAGGATAACCCAGTTATAAGCCCTGATGGGAAATAACCTTTGAATAAAGTCGGGAGATGCGTTCGTACTCTGCAGGGGATAAGCTTCCAGAATCTACTGGGGATATGGATTCCATTTTCCTAGGGAAACTTTGGATTGTACTGGGGAATGGTTCCACTGTCGGTTGTTTGGTATTCCGCCGGGGAACAATCTTATATTAAGACTGCCGGGGATGCTTGCTGAGGAATGTCTATACTCCGCTGGGGAATGTTGAGATCTTCTGGGGATACCCAACTTCCTTAAGGCTGACCGTAGACTAAATCTGTTTGAGGAGAGTATTGCTGACTTGCTAGGGGAACATTGTGCCTTTTCGGGCTGATTGGGAGACCAACTCTGCTTGGGGGAGAGTATGGCTGGATCTTGTCTTACTCTGCGGGGAGTGAAGGTATCTTCGTTACATTCTTCAGCTGAACTTACCTTAGTACCTTGGTAGACAGAGCAACTAGACTGCTTGGACAATTCTACATTGCCCCCTGTTTATGATGTCACCTGTAATTAATCCTTTGTCTCGTATGCAAATATTCATGGTTAGAAATTAACGGCAAATGCATATATCAAAAATGAACATTGGACGTTCTTCGCAAAACAAAACAGAAAAAGGAAAAATAATGGATAATTTGTCTGAAAGATTGAACTTGTATTGATTTTGAAATTTGCCCATAAATAAGCATTTTTGTACAAGAGGTTGACGTCCTAGTAAGAGAACGCCGCCGAGCAACATAGAGTTTATACAATTTTGAAAACGGAAAACAAAACAGCCATGTGAAAAATAATCCCACTGGGTTCCAACTCTGCTATCGTCTTTATGTCTTTGAGCGTCTCATCACTTTGCTGCTTAGTTGAAGATGAAGCTGATTGATCGATGCCGAATTCTGGATGCAAGGTGATCCAATGAAACATAGTATTACACTTTATCCCTAACTTTTGCCTGGACCGCCCTTTCGGGTTTTCAGTCCACCGGGATACCCATTTTTGCCCAAGCCGCCTTTTCAGGTTTTCGACTTGCCGGGTGTACAGATTTTTTCATTTTCATCCCTTATTTTTGCCCGAACCCTTTTGGTTCGCTGGGAAGCCCTTATTTTTGCCTAGGTGTGTCAACCTAGCGGGTCTTTAGTCATGCGTAGTATCTTTTTACTATGTCTGCATTGGCGGGGTGAGGAAGGTCGTCACCATCCATGGTGGTTAGAATCATAGCTCCTCCTGAGAAGATATGTTTAACCACAAATGGCCCTTCGTATGTGGGGGTCCATTTGGCCCTGGGATCACTTTGAGGAAGAATGATGCGCTTGATTACCAGGTCTCCGACTTGATACTCTTGTCGTCTGACTTTCTTGTTAAATGCCCTGATCATCCGTTTTTGGTACGTCTGACCATGACAAATAGCAGTGAGTCTCTTTTCGTCAATTAGGTTTAATTGATCAATTCGAGTCTGGATCCAGTCATCTTCGCTCAAATCTGCATCCTTCATTATCCGGAGAGAGGGTATCTGGACTTCAATAGGCAAGACTGCCTCCATGCCATAGACCAAGGAAAAGGGAGTTGCCCCTGTTGACGTCCGTGCTGAGGTACGGTACCCATGAAGAGCAAACGGTAACATTTCGTGCCAATCTTTGTAGGTCACTGTCATCTTCTGCATAATCTTCTTGATGTTCTTATTCGCTGCTTCTACAGCCCCATTCATCTTCGGCCGGTAGGGAGAAGAATTGTGGTGTTGTATCTTGAATTGCTCGCAGAGCTCAGTGATCATCTTGTTGTTAAGATTGGTACCATTATCCGTAATGATCCTCTCAGTTACACCGTATCGACAGATCAGGTTATGCCGAATAAATCGTGCCACGATGCTCTTGGTTACCATAGCATAAGAAGCTGCCTCAACCCATTTTGTGAAGTAATCAATTGCTACTAGGATGAAGCGATGCCCGTTGGATGCCGTCGGTTGGATCTCGCCGATCATATCAATGCCCCATATTGCAAAAGGCCAAGGTGCTGTCAAGACGTTTAGAGGAACCGGAGTAATGTGCACCTTATCAGCATAGATCTGGCATTTATGACAGGTTCGAGAATGCTGATAACAGTCGGCTTCCATTGTGGACCAGAAATATCCTGCCCGAAGGATTTTCTTTGCCATGGTATGTCCACTGGAATGTGTTCCGAAGGTACCTTCATGTAGCTCTACCATGATCTTTTATGCTTCAGTCTTATCCACACAACGCAGTAATGTTGAATCATGGTTTCGCTTGTAGAGAATGCCATTGCTGAGGAAGAACTTTGCTGCGAACCTTCTTAGAAACTTCTTGTCGTTAACGGATGCACCCTCGGGGTATTCTTGAGCTTCCAAGTACCTCTTCACTTCATGATACCAGGGTTTTTCAATTACCTCCTCAGCCTCAAGATCACAGCAATATGCAGGCTCGTCCAACTTCCAAATGATGATTCGGGGCGCATCGTTGTCCCATTTGACTTTGAACATTGAAGACATCGTAGCTAACGCGTCCGCCAACTGATTCTCCTCTCTTGGGAAATGTTCGAAAGTTATCTCCTCGAAGTGGGGAAGCAATGTCAGCACATACTCCTTGTAAGGAATAAGATTTGGGTGTTTCGTATCCCACTCGCCTTTGATCTGATTGACCACGAGAGCGGAATCTCCGAAGACACTCAGAAACTTGATCCTTAAGTCAATTGCAGCATGAAGACCCATGATACATGCCTCATACTCCGCCATGTTGTTGGTGCAGTTGAAACATAACTGAGCGGTGATTGGAGTATGAGTGCCTTTAGGGGATATGATCACAGCGCCAATACCATTACCCAAAGCATTTGAGGCCCCGTCAAAATGCATAGACCATCGGGATCCTTCCTCAGGTCCTTCATCCGGTCCAGGTACTTCACAATCTGTCACTACCATGATATCCTCGTCTGGAAATTCAAAGTTCAACGACTGGTAATCGTCCACAGGTTGGTGTGCAAAATGGTCTGCCAATACACTTCCTTTTATTGCTTTTTGAGTCGTGTACTGGATGTCATATTCTTTCAAGATCATTTGCCATCTTGCTATTCTTCCAGACAGAGCAGGCTTTTCGAATATGTACTTGACTGGATCCATTTTTGAAATCAACAGAGTAGTGTGAGTCAACATATATTGTCTCAGCCGGCGAGCAGCCCATACCAGAGCGCAGCAAGTTTTCTCGAGCAGTGAGTACCGGGTCTCACAGTCGGTAAACTTTTTGCTCAGGTAATAAATAGCGTGCTCTTTTCGGCCAGACTCGTCATGCTGCCCCAGCACACACCCCATTGAGTTGTCAAGTACTGTCAAATATAAGATTAGAGGTCTCCCTTCAACCGGCGGCATAAGAATGGGTGGTTCTTGGAGATACTCTTTGATCTTTTCGAAAGCGGCCTGACATTCATCGTTCCAATGTACTACTTGATCTTTCTTCAGTAGCTTGAAGATCGGTTCACAGGTAGCAGTTAGATGTGAGATGAATCGGGCAATGTAGTTCAGTCGTCCTAGAAAGCCTTTGACTTCTTTCTCTGTCTTGGGAGTTGGCATCTCTTGTATGGCTTTCACTTTGGCAGGATCCACCTGAATACCTTTGTCGCTTACAATGAAACCTAGCAATTTTCCAGATCTCACCCCAAAGGTGCACTTGTTTGGGTTCAACCTCAGCTTGTACAACTTTAGACGGTCAAACAACTTCCGCAGATGGTCAAGGTGTTCCTCCTCAGTTTGGGACCTTGCAATCATATCATCAACATACAATTCTATCTCGTGGTGGATCATATCATGAAATAAAGCGACCATGGCACGTTGGTAAGTTGCCCCAACGTTTTTCAATCCAAATGGCATGACCTTGTAGCAAAAGGTGCCCCACTGAGTGACGAAAGTGGTCTTCTCCATATCTTCAGGAGCCATTTTGATCTGATTATAACCGGAGAAGCCGTCCATGAAGGAGAAAACTTTATGCTGAGCCGTATTATCAACCAGAACGTCGATATGAGGCAGAGGGAAATCATCCTTGGGGCTGGCCCTGTTCAAATCCCTGTAATCAACACACATTCGGACCTTACTATCTTTCTTCGGCACTGGAACCACGTTGGCAACCCACTGAGGGTAAGAAGTCACTGCTAGAAACCCGGCATCAAATTGTTTCATAACCTCAACTTTGATTTTCTCGGACATCTCTGGACGCATACGGCGGACCTTTTGTTTTACCGGAGGGCAGTCTTCCTTGGTAGGCAGGTGATGAACTACAATGTCGGCATCCAAACCAGGCATGTCTTCGTAAGACCAAGCAAATATTTCCATGTAGTCATGCAGCATCTGAATCAACCGTTGTTTCACACTGAACTCTAGATTGGCACCGATCTTAACTTCCTTTCTATCTGTCTCCGTACCCAGATTTAACGTTTCCACTGGCTCTTCATGTGTCTGAATGGCCCTCTCTTCCTGAAGTAGCAGTCTTGCAAGCTCACCAGGCACTTCGCAATCATCTTCACCTTCGTCTTCGGCTAAGTTGATCGGATTTTCGAAGTCATAACTGGCAGTAGCAGAGTCGTTACCAGTGAGATCCAGAGTGGATTGGAACCCGTATAAGTGAGTGTGTGTAAATATAGTTGTTTTGCAATATATGATAAAGAAAGAAAAGGAGCACAAGATTTGAAATGCAACAGACGTCCAATGTTTTGATTAATGATATATGAAAATGTCATAGAAAAGCCCTCACCAATGGAGCTGCGGTGCCCCGGGTAGGATACCGAGCCATAAAAGTTTCAACATATTGTTTGTTACAAATTGAAAACAAAAGAGTTCATTACTGAGTGACAAAGTAATAGGGGTGAAGTCTTTGGCAGTCTAGTTGCTCGGTCCACTGTCGGTTGTTGGGTAGATCCAGCTGTCAAATTCTGATTCCTCCACGTCGTCCTCAATAGCATTCACTCCCGGGTTGGTGATGAATATAGGAGGTCTTCCAATCCTTGCTTTGCGAACAGCCCTCTGAGCCTCTGCAGTGAAGCCCAAACCAAACTTGTCGGTCTTCGGAGTAAAGTCAGGAAGTCGGCCCCAGTTTGCACATTCACCCTTCTTAATCACAGCCCGGGCATCCTTTAAGGAAGCCATCTTCAAAGGAGGGTCTTCAATCACAGTTTCAGTTGACGCCAATGTCTGAGGCACCTCTTCAAAGTGTTGAAAGGGGGTCTCAATGAACTCCCCATCCATTTCTATGTATCGGAACGAGTTTAAGTGGCTGACCATATATTCTTCCTCCCCCTGCACTGTTACGATCTTCCCCCTAACCGGGTACTTAAGCTTCTGATGTAGTGTGGAGGTCACAGCTCCAGCCTTATGGATCCATGGACGACCCAGCAAACAAGAGTAGGATGGATGGATGTCCATCACATAGAAAGTAGAATCAAACACCTGAGAACCAACCCTGATTGGGATGTCAACTTCGCCATGTACCATTCTCTTCGAACCGTCAAAGGCTCGGACAACAATGTTACTGGGCTTGAGCCCCAGACCCTCACAATCTAGCTTGTCTAGGGCCTTCTTGGGCAATACATTCAATGAAGAACCGGTGTCTACCAACACATGGGCAAGAGTAGTTCCCCTGCATTCGATAGAGACATGCAGGGCGTCATTATGGTTCTTTCCTTTTGCGGTCAGATCGGCGTCAGAAAAGCCCAGACCATTATCGGCAATCAAGTTGGCCATACAATCAGTAAATTGATCAGCAGACGTTTCTTGCAGCACATGAGCTGTCTTCAGGAAGGAGATCAGGGCCTTGGCATGGGCCTCTGAACACAATAGCAGTGATAGCATAGAAATTTTAGAGGGGGTGTGCCCCAACTGCTCAACAACATTGAAATCACCTTTCTTGATAATCTTGAGAATCTCCTCCATCTCTTGCTGGGAGGCTTCAACAGTGGTTGTCTTCGGTCACTCCGTCAGGGCAGGCAAATCAGTAGCAATCCCTTTGCCCCGAGCATTAGAGGACTCGGCAGCAGGGGTCGAAACAGGAACTTGATTAGAAAGTGGAACATGCACACTTGCGGGTGTGATGATAAGGGGTTTCTGAATAGCTGGTGGTGCAATATCTAGCGAGAACAGCCTACCACTGCGAGTAATTTTGGCAGGCCCGGTGATGTTACTGATACCGGTACTTGTATCAAACTCTTGCTTCACTCCAAGAACATAAACATCTGCCCCATAGTGCCATGGGACAGCTTTGTCGGATGTATAGGGGAGGGGCCCCGGAACAGTAATGATGATAGGAGCAATCTTCTGAGTGGACATAATTTTGACAGGCTTCTTTGAAGGAGCCTTGGGAGGTTTGTTGAAAATAGTGACAATAGAAACTTCTTCAGCGGGGACAGTAGGAACAACAATCTTCTCGAACAAGATCTCTTTGCTATCCATCAGGCTTTGGATACTTGATTTTAGCAAAGGACAACCAAAAGGGGAAACAGCACATAGAAGGCAATCTTCACCACATCCCGGAAATAAACCGGCTAGCAACAGATTTCTTTTAAAAGTTGATAACGGAGTAACAATCTCTTCCACGGAGGCCATATATCGGTCTTCTTCCACAGCACTCACTCCATGCTAGGTCATGGGAGCAGTCACAACATTGGGCCTTTCAGGCGCCTCAAACTGTATTTCCTTTGCATCAATAAGGTCTTGAACCTTATTCCTCAGATCCCAACAATCTTCTGTAGTATGCCCGGGGCTATCAGAGTGATAAGCGCAATGGGCGTTGGGGTTGTACTTTGGAGAAGCTGTGTTCACTACCTTCGGAGCTTCTTTGACAGTTACCAGATTGGTTGACAGTAGTTGTGGCAAAATCTGAGACAGGGTCATACTAAGTCGAGTGTACTGCCTTTTGGGTCTCTCACCCCTTTGTTGATTATATTGCTGAGGAGCAGCAACAGGCTTTGAAATTACCAATGCATTGACAGTCGGGCGGCGTTCCGGCTTAACTTGTCTTCTAGGACCATAAACAGCACTAGCTTCCTTTTTGAAAGGCTTCTTCTCAATACTCGCAGCGGCACCTTTCTGTATCTTCCCTGACTTGATACCAGCTTCTATCCTCTCACCAGTCAAAATCAAATCTGTAAACCCAGCAGAAGAATTCCCAATCAGATAATTGAAGAATGGTCCGGACAGGGTCCCTAGGAACATGTCAACAAGTTCACGGTCAGTTAGTGGTGGCTGCACCCTGCCAGCCAGGTCTCTCCACTTTTGCGCATACTCTTTAAATCCTTCGCCTGTTCCCAGTGGCATACCCTGAAGTTGAGTATGTGTGGGAGCGAGGTCAGAATTATACTGATATTGTTTATAGAATGCGATGGCCAAGTCTTCCCAGTTTCGGATACTGGCTCCATCCAGCTGATAGAACCACTCGAGTTGAGCCCCAGAAAGGCTATCCTGAAAGAAGTGGATCCAAAGGTTCTTGTCTGCAGTGTAAGGTTGGATCTTCCTTACATATGATCTGAGATGCATTTTCGGGTAGGACAGCCCGTCATACCTTACAAAAACTGGCACTTTGAACTTCGGGGGGATCACAATTCCAGCAACTAATCCCAAGTCTTCGAAATCTAAGCCGGGAACTCTCTGCAGCTCCATAGCTGCCAACCTGTCTTCCAAGCCTTTGTACTTATCATCAGCGGGCGGGTATTGTTGATCAGAGTAGTCTTCGTCCTCTTCAGCCTCCTCTTCTTCAACTTCGGATTTGGAAGGCACTGCAGTCGCATTCCCTTTACTGGTTCCCTCCTCAGAAGTAGGGGGAAATTCAAGCACTCTTCTGGCTTCACCCTCAAACCTTCTTCCTAGGGTAGCCACCCCGATTCTCTTCTTCTTCTTTTTCACTTGGTCTTTGTTCCCCAGCAGGGCTTTCAGATCTTCCTGACCCTTAGCCAAGGTCATCAGGAGTTGTTGAAACTGTGCGTTTTGAGACTGCAAGTCCTTGACCGTTTGTTCGAGATCTATCTTACTGAAATAAACAGTAGAAAGATAAGGAAACCTGGTGTGGAGACCTGCTTATGCACATGATGAATGGTATGCTTATGTATGCAATGCATTCAAGGATTTAGAACATTCAAAATTGTTGCAAACAAAAAAGAACGCACGTCATATTAATAAGAATAAATTTGTCAGTACATAAATGCCCCATGGGCCAAATATTACAAAAAACTTCTCAAGGTAAAAAGACATTGCGCATCCTCTTTGGTGCGATGTAGGTGTTAAGGGTCTCTTCCTCATGGAGTCGGCGGGTAAGCTCTAGAACCTTCTTCTCACTGGCGTAGAAGCTGGCTTCAAAAGTGTTCTGTTCCTCCTTAAGTTGGATCCAACTCTTCTGCATCTCCTCCCATGATGTAGGCATGTCAGGATATAGGATGGTGTAGGGAACCTCCCCTTCCATAACGGGCTCTTTAATCACAGGGAGAACATGAGGATAAGGCATCATTAGACTCTGGGCTCGGGCTCGTACCCATTTGAGGTAAGGCTCAAGAGGGATGGAGTTCTTGTGCCCCAGTGTCTTGTTGTCTACCTTGTTAGGCATCCTCCAAGCTCTGATGAATCTTTGGCGAAGTCCTTGCGCATCGTTGTCGAAGTCAAAAACTAGGTCAGGAATCAGCATGTCGTGAGGGCCATCTCTCCGTGCATATCCAAATTGTCTCAAGGCTAGACAAGGGTTGTAGGTAATGCCTCCCCTAATGCCAAGTAATGGAACATTAGGGAACTCTCTACAACGATCGACGATGATGATATTTTCTCTGGACCGAGAACACCAATGTACATCAGAGTGAGTAAGGGTCATCAACCGTTGTGACCACCTTAGGCCTTGGTCATTCTTCAAGACAGATTGTGGAAGGTGCGAAATAAACCACCTTGCAAGGAGAGGAGTACAGCACATGAGAACACCCCTCTTTCTCATTGTTCGAGTGTAAAATGAGTGAAGAATGTCCCCAAGCAATGTTGGTATTGGATTTCTAGATAAGAAGATCTTGACGGCGTTGACATCTACAAGCTGGTCAGGATTTGGGAACAAGACCAACCCATAGATAAGGAGTGCCACAATTTCTTCAAAGGCTTGTAGGTCCAATGAATTCCAACACTCTTGTGCCTTCTCAAACAAGAATTTTGCTAAGAATCCTTTGACACCGCTTCTAGTTTCCCAATGCCCCTTGATGTCGGATGGCTGTAGATGTAGTGCTCGAGCAACATCTTCAGGCTTTGGTTCCTTTTATGTACCATTGTAGGGTAGTTGATTAAGGATAGGAATTCTCAGGAGTTGAGAAAATTCCTCCAAAGTGGGCACCAACTGGTAGTCGGGGAAAGTGAAACAGTGGTGAAGAGGGTCAAAGAACTGGAACAGCACCTTCATCATGTCCTCTTCAATATTGGTGTTGACTAGGCTGAGCAGTCTACCATGTCTCTCACTAAAGGGAGAGCTTTCCGGAATTCTTGATGTGAGCTCCTTGAGTTGAGGAGAGATTCTCACAAGGTTGACTTGGATGGTTTTCCTGCGAGGAATTTCCATGACCTATAAAACAAGAACAAAGATGAAGATCTAAACCCTTAAAATGGTTAGTGAATGCATATGATGCTTTATGATGTTCATGATGTATGCACAAAACACATGTACAAACAATTCACACCAAACCCTAGTTTCAGGCTTGCATGGGGTTTCATAGGTAAGTACCCTCTTGAGTGTAGTTGGCTTAAAAACCTGTCCTATAAATAGTAACCGGGTTCTAAGGAGCTCAATATCACTGGATTGTTTTCATTGTTCATTGTTTTGGTTTAGCCACTTAACTAGCGACCAAAATATTCCAAGAAAACAACCCTCAATGAGTGTAGTATCGAGTATCTACCAACTTCGGGCTGCACCAAAGCCGGTCATCTCACTACCCCTAATGAAAGGCCAAGATGGTCAAGTAAGGTTCTAGGTCATTAGTGCTTAGTGACATCACTCAGCGGCCCCGTACTCTCCTTGATTGAACTCAAGGGTTACCGATACTCACAAATATGTCGCACTAATATAGCTATTGCTTCAACCGTGTCGGTATACCCCGCACAGTTTCCACAACGTATTGCTATCTATGAATGTTTCCCCAAATCCGGGTGTAGGATTGCAAACCCAAACAAGAGAGCCAAGATGTAAAGCAATCAAAACAAACAATTAGTCATGCAAGAGGGTGATCTAAGCCCTAAGGTTACTCCATTTTAAAGTATTCCCCAGCAGAGTCGCCAGTTCTGTGATACGGTGGGAGAACTGACTTGGGTTTTGCGTTTGTTTTCGCAAATGTTTCGGTTGAGCAAGAGTTGCCACCGACTTTTTATTTTATCCTAAGGAAAGGTTAAAAAGCACAGCAAAAAACCTTTGAGATGTTTTCTTGGGTTCGGGGAGTAGATTATAGAAAGGGAAGGTATTAGCACCCTTTCTATCCATGGTTATCCATGGGCTCTTAGTTACTTGCTTAGATCAACTTGCATTGATTTTCAATTGTTTGAAATGGTGCTTTGTGTGTGGATTTTTGAAAATGTTTTGAAAAGAGGCCAATGTGGTGGCAACCTTTGTAATGATCCATGTTGGGATGTATACAGAGGTGTATGTCTTTTGAAAAGTTTTCAATGTTTTTGAAAGTTATTTTGAAAGTGCGTTTGTGATGTGTGTTTTGAAAAATAGGAAAGTGTTTTTGTTTTGCAAGTTGGCAAATAACCAAGAGCTATCTACCCTAAATTTCTCAAAGATCTTTGCTATGTTTTAACCCTTTTAACAATTTTATTCCACCATTGTATTTGGTGGAAAATCTTGTGTTAGGATGTGAACGGGACGGGCGCGGGTCATCGTTTAGACCATGATTGCAATGGTGCAAATGTCTTTGGGCGATCTTTCTTTAAGGGACTTGATCATTTTTAGGCAACTTTCGAAAGCGTCATCGAGGGACTATGATCATTTGATTTGTTTTGTTTTGCCAAAGACACCTAACATGCAACATGGCCCATTATTGAAGGCAACAAGTGGAGTAACCCTAGGGGTGTTAGTGTGCAAGTGTGTTTTATTGCATACAAGAGTTTATCTTTGAATTAGGATTTTCTATTTCATTGATTTTATCTTGCCATACATATCCTAATTACTAGCAATAAGAAGCGGAAATATAAAATCCTACGCTATTACAACAATTAGGGAGTGGGGGTACACATTTGTACATGGGGGATTCAACGAGAAAAATAGACAAAAAAGAAAATAGCAAAAAACAAGATAGAGAGAAAGAGAGAGGGAGCCAGCACGCTGCTGAGAGGTCATCAGAAGTTCTGACTCAGACCCGCTGCCAGATGATCAACCTTTTGGTTAAATTGTATGAGTCAGAACTTCTAACTCTGGCACCTGCAAAACAAAAACCTGTTAGTGGGGAAATCAGAAGTTCTGACCCCCCTGTGCTGCAAGACAGAAGTTTATTAGTGGGGAGACCAGAAGTTCTGATCCTGTTGGAAATACAATAACTCTCAGAAGCTCTGATATTATTGACAGCAAAACAGGCTTCAAATGTGCTAACGTCAAAGTCAGCACTTGACTTCTCCCTGTACTAATAAGAACATCTGCAATTTTGTTATTATTCCACAAAACAGGAAACATAATTTGGAACAGCTCCAGCAAATGTCAAAATGTTTCAGAGGGCAGAACCAACAAGGTCACAGGCAGGTTCTACACTGGCTCAGAACATTCTGAGGTATGAAGTTCCTCAGAACACAAACAGCAACAACATGATATTTACATTATGTTTATTTTGAACATGCACAGTTGATGATGCTTAGCAGCGTGATGAAGGTCAGCAAATGCTTACCTGGCTGTTGGGAAAGGTTTGTGGATGAGGGCTAGCTTTTGGCTCTGATGGTATTCTGGATAGATTCTTTTTGAAAAGGATAGGTGAAGGTGTATACGTATATAGGGTCAGAAGTTTGAAAAGGGTGTTTTTAGTTCACACAGAAAACTGGATATTTGATGAAGTTTGAAGGTAAGAAATTCAAAGTTATAAAACACTGGAGATTTTGGGAGAGTTTCACAACACTTTCTTGCTTAAAGATTTCTGTTTCTTTTCTAGCAATTTTTCTGTTTCTTTTGGACCCCTCCTTTCAGTGGACAATGATTCTCTATTTATAGGCAAAACTCTTGTGGATTTCTTTGAACATTAAAGCGCCAACAGAGGTTGAATTGTTCTTTGAAAAAAATTCATGGGAAGTTATGATAACAGATAGCCTTCAGCCTAGGCTAGAACAGCAGGCGTGGATTGGGGAGAAGTGACCTCTTAGGTGGACGGTGGCGTGTAGACCCATGCCAGAACCTGCATAAAGGCGTTTTCCAAGCCACACGTGAAGGGGTTACTTGGATGAATGTTCAGGAGTGGTTGGAAGCATTAATGAGCATTAAATGGTGATGAGACTTATCAATATCAATATTCTGGCAACGGAAACCAACTTTGAACCAGCAGTTATGTTTCAACAAGAACAACGTAAACCATGCTCTGGCCTTGGCTTCCTGTTGTCTTAGCAAGTTCTGGGGATTCTCCTGATTTTCTAACACGTTCCTTGGATTTGTTTCTGGACCTCCTGGGCTTAGAGATTCTGTATCAGTGTAACACCCACTCTTCTGACCTTTTCATCTTCTGATTTCAGCATGTTCTGAAAGAGCCTTCAGACTTCCTTGCTTCTTTTGCATTCCTTTAGCAAATTCTGGCTGAGCTTGCGTAACTGCTGAAAGAGTCATGTTCTGTCTGAGACTTACGTATTGAACTACGTTTACAACTTCTGATTGAGCTAATATAGCTGCTGAAGAGCCAACTTCTGAATGCGCTGAGCCAAGCTTGCAAATTCTGACCTTTTCTATCTGGAGCTTGGTCCAGAAGTTCTGAAGCGCTGATTTGTTTTCTTAAACACTCATTTTTTTAGAGAAAAAAATTCAAGTACTTAGAATCTAATTTTTCTCAAGATAAAAGCGTTGTCTTTAGAGCTTGTGTGATCATCTTGCTCTTGTAAATGGTTTGCTTGGGCAAAAATGACAATTCTGGACTTGGATTTATTTCAGAGGGACTCTGAAAATCCAAGATGATTTCCTGAAGAAAGAGAGGGCAAATTTTGGGGTACAACACACATACTCTTCATCCCCGACAAAAATCAGGGATTTATTTTCCCTAGACTAAGATGCTTCTCAAGTTTGTGAATGCACTTCAATAACATTTCACATTCACCAACATTTACCAATACCATAACATATGCATACGAAACACATATAGCACAGTCTCATTTATTTTGAGAACGTCATTACGCAATGCATTCCATACATCATGAAATTACATACATCTAACCCTTTATCTTTTCAGGTAAAGTCTATAAACAGACGAATATCATCAACTATCTACATGACCAAACAAATTTCTCCAGAAACTAAATTCTGACAAGTATTTCCCTCAAAGACTTTCCCCAGAAAGTCATTATGAAATATATCTCTTCTAGATGAAGTAAGGCGTAGACATCTTCTAGTGCATCATTCAGACGAAATCAAGTGCGGATTCCTTCTGGTACCCTTTAAAGTAGTAGTCTCCATAGATTCTTTCCAGTACCTTGTGAAGTAGTAGTCGCCATAGATTCCTTCGGGTACCCTTTGAAGTAGTAGTCCCCATAGATTCCTTCTAGTACCCTTTGAAGTAGTAGTCGCCATATATTCCTTCTAATACTCTTTGAAGTAGTAGTCGCCATAGATTCCTTCCAGTACCTTGTGAAGTATTAGTCGCCATAGGTTCCTTCTGGTATCCTTTGAAGTAGTAGTCGCCATAGATTCCTTCTAGTACCCTTTGAAGTAGTAGTCGCCATAGATTCCTTCTGGTTCAAATGTTTAAAAATCAATTGTATTGGTCAAAAAGTCAACTATGGTCAACATACAGTTAAACTTCAAAACTTTTGGTCAACATCAACTTTTTGAAGTGATATTCATCATTTTATCAAGAGTTAATCATGATTCCCCAAGGAAAGTCCTCAGATCATCAAAAGTCAAGAATGGCCAAATTAGGGTTTCCTTAGGAGAAGACACTGAACTTTGACCAGGCATAAATTTCACATGATTCATTAACTTTTCCCCAACCAAAGCCCATTTTGAAGAAAATTTAATTCCATACAACTTTGTTTTATGATCAAGTCCAAAAAATGCTTCATTTGAAAGGTATATGCTAAAGCATTATAGGTCATTTCAAAAGTCAACAAAAAACACTTTTTTTCAAGGCAACTTACATCAAGATAATATATTCAAAAGAAAAATGATCAACATATAGATTGTATAGCACATCTTGAGCTTTCAAAAAAGTCATAGATCATCTTCAAAAGTTGAAAATTTGAGCAAGTTATGAGTTGTACAAGTTGAGTAATTTTTAAGAAATGCATGAAATGCTAAATGTGCAAACATAAAATTTTGGACTTGTGACCTAACTTTTTGGACTTCAATCATATCCATGACCTTGCAAAATACTCCTAAAACCACTCTTACCTTGTCTTGTATTTTCTTATTATTTATATTTATTTTGTTTTTATTCAAATAAATGCAAAATAAATTAAATAAGATCACAAAAATCATGGGCTATGCATATGGGCTGGATTTGATCCACTGTGGATTCCATTAATTCGGGAAAGGTACATCAAAAATGTCCAGGTTCATGCAACATCAATAAAGGGAAAGAATCACTCATTTTTGGCAAGTTTTGTATGTGTTTTATTCTTGTCTCAAAGGCCATCATGGCTTGGTTTTACTTCCATATTTAACTACTCCTGTCTTCCTTCTACATAAAGCACTACAAGGCAGGCCAAAGGGAGCACGAATTTCCTCTTTAAAAAGCTCTCCAAAAGCTCTTCACAAAGCTCTACTGAATTCTTAATAATTCCTCAAAATTTACAAAATTCGCAACTGCTTTTCCAGGAACAATCAATCCAAACCAGTGATCAAACCTTACTCCTGAGATCCCCAGGAGTCTTCCCAGATCCAAAAATACGTCCAACCGTGCTTAGAAGGCCATTCACGAACTCACCGATTGTAAAAAATTTGTTCAATTTTGTATAATCGGTTGCAGGTCTATTTAACACTTTTTGTGATACAATTGCATTCATATTAGAGAACGGGACATAAACTAGTGATCACATGATGTTTTTCACATTAGAGTTATGCTCATCATGTGCTCTCACATCAACATCATCAGATTCAGATCCAACAATCCAGATCTGAGCATCCACGATAGGCCTCATGAGAGAGATGCACAGGATCCTGAAGATTTTTCCTCCAGCGTCTGGGCCAATTGATTTCTGATTCTCACACCCCCCTAATTACTTATTTTCCAGCTTGGCCCAATTTACTTTTTTTGTCTTTTTATTTTATTATTTGTTTTCTTTTACTTCAATTATTTCTTCTTTATAACAAAAACAAAAAAAAAATCATAAAATCATAAAATCACAAAAAAAATATTAGACTTAGATTTTTTAGGTTTTCTTTACATCTTTCACTTTTCTTCTTCGCACGTTCATCTTATTTTATTCGCATCATTTTTTACAATTATGTAATTGTACATAGGGTTGTAATAGCTTCACTAGGTCTTTTTACTCTTTTATTTCCCCATTTTTGGTTTGTAAATTCCCCCTTCCTGAAGCTTTGTAATAGCGTAGATTCAATTTTTGCACTTTTTTTTATGTACTTAGATACAATTAATTGTTAGATGTATGCTAATAGGCTTGTATGGAAAGACTTAAAAATAAATGTTAGCAAACCTAACATCCAAGACAAATAACTGAAACACAACACACTCGCACATGCGCACCTTTAAGGTACCTCCACTTGTTGCCTTCGGAAAAACAGTCATGTCCCTCGAACGTGGGACACTTTAGCAAAGATCCTCGATTAAAAAGATCGCAGTCCCTCGATGACCCTTCGATGCAGCCTTCAGTAAACGATCTAGTCCCTTACGATAAAATTGTTAAAGTGCCATACGAGTTTCCTTTGTGACTGTACGATGACCTGCGCCTGTCCCTCAAAGCATCCAATGATAGGGCTACACACTGACTAATAGTAGGATATCACTATCTAAAGTAAATGAGGAAAATAACAAAGATCTTTTGAGTAGGTAGATAGCTCATAGTTTCTTGCTCATAAAAATAGACAAAACAATTTTTCACACATACACAAACTCTGTTCTAAATATTTTCAAAGACAAAAAACACTTTGTATACGTTCTCGCAGAAACGAGAAACATTACAAAGTTCTCCGCATTAAGGCGTCTTTTCAAAATATTTTAAAAATACACTTACACCAAAAAGCATTTTCAAAAGTGAGCTAGCAACTAAGAGCCCGTAGATAACTACGGATGGAAAGGATGCTAATACCTTCCCTTTCCATAACCTACCCCCCTTACTCAAAAAATAATCTCGAAAGGTCTTTCCTATTCTTTTCACCCTTTCCTTTATTGGATAAAAGAAAAGTCGACGATGACTCTTGCTAACCGCAACATTTGCAATTAAATGCAAACCAGTAAAGTCAGTTCTCCCACCGTATTACAGATAACATCTCATGACAATCTTTGTAGGTCACTGTCATCTTCTACAAGATCTTCTTGATGTTATTGTTGCCGGCTTCCACTGCACCATTCATCCTCGATCGATACTGAGAAGAATTATGGTGTTTAATCTTAAACTGCATGCATAGTTTCATGATCATAGTGTTATTAATATTGGTGTTATTGTCTTTGATAAACCTTTCTGGTATTATATATCGACAGATAAGATTATGCTTAATGAACCGGGCCACAACATTCTTGGTAACGGAAGAAAGCGAGGCTTCTTCAACCCACTTCGTGAAGTAATCAATAGCAACCAGGATGAAACAATACCTATTGGAAGTAGTAGGCTTAATCTCTCCAATCATATTAATGCCCCACATTGCAAACGGCCAAGGAGCAGTCAAGACATTCAGAGGAACCGAAGGCACATGTACTTTGTCAGCATAAATCTGGAATTTGTGACAAGTTCTGGAATGGAGATGGAAATCAGTTTCCATGGTCAACCAATAATAACCCGGTCTTAGAATTTTCTTAGCCATCGCATGCCCGCTGAAATGAGTACCGAAGATACCTTCATGCATATCTTCCATAATCTTCTCGGCTTCCTTCTTGTCTGCATAACGAAGCAGAGTCGAATCATGATTACGCTTGTACAAAATTTCGTTACTCAGAAATAATTTGGTAGAGAACCTCCATAGGAATTTCCTATTGTTGATAGATGCCTCTTCAATATATTCTTGTCCTAGAGATATTTTTTCTCTTCATGGTACCAAGGCTTTTCCTCTACTCCATCGGTATCAACTTCATAGCAATATGCAGGTTTGTCTAAGCTCTCAATAGTAAGGCGATGAGCTTTATTATCCCATATAACTCTGAACATAGATGAAATAGTAGCTAATGCGTCTGCAAATTGATTCTCTTGTCATGGAATGTGTTCAAAATTAATTTTCTCGAAGTACGAAATTAATGTCAATACATGCTCCGGATAAGGAATCAGATTTGAATGTTTAGTAACCCATTCTCTCTTAATCTGACTGATCACTAGGGTTGAGTCCTCATATACACCCAAGAACTTGATTCTTATATTGATGGCAGCTTTGATGCCCATGATACACACTTCATACTCTGCCATGTTGTTGGTACAGTCAAAACATAATCTGGAGGTGAATGGTGTATGGAAACCCTTAGGAGAGACAGTCACAACACCAATTCCATTACCAAGCGCGTTGGAAGCTCCATCAAAAACCATAGTCCATAGGGATCCCGGTTCAGGTCCTTCATCAGATATTCTTCAAACCAAAAGCTACCATAACAGGTTGATATGTTGCACTGATATTCTTCAAACCAAAAGGCATAACTTTGTAGAAGAAAGTGTCCCACTGTGTGACAAAGGTAGTCTTCTCCATGTCTTCAGGTTCCATCTTGATTTTATTATAACCAAAGAAACCATCCATGAAGGGAAACACTTTATGCTGAGTGATGTTGTCAACCAGAAAATCAATATATGGAAGCAGAAAGTCATCTTTGGGGCTTGCCCTATTCAGATCCCTGTAGTCTACACACATACGCACTTTGCCATCCTTGTTAGGTACTGGCACCACATTTGCAACCCACTGAGGATAGGATGTAACAACTAAGAAACCTTCATTTAACTGTTTCATAACCTCAACTTTGATCTTTTCAGACATCTCACAACGCATACGACGAACCTTATACTTTATTAATGAATAACCTTCTTTCATTGGTAGACGGTGAACCACAATATCAGTATCAAGCCCTGACATGTCTCCGTATGACCAAGAAAAAATCTCAATGTAGCATGCAACATTTGGATTAATTTGTTTTTTAGATTGTCTTCTAGGTTGGCACCTATCTTGACTTCTTTCTTGTCCTCTTCAGTACCCAAGTTCACAACCTTGATTGGCTCTTCATGCGGTTATATGGCTCTTTCTTCTTGCATTAATGATAAGTGCAAAAGTGTAGTTATTTTGTATATAGTTTTTGTTGAACTTACCGACTCTTTGTTGTTAATATCGTTGAATAAACCCTACTTTTGTGTAAATACGTTTAGTTTGTGTATACTGCATTTTCTTGTATAAAGTGTATCGTTTGATAGTTTTGTATTTATTTTATAGGTATTTGAGCATTGTTGGAGCAATAAGAATAAAGCTCCAAGATGCATTTTTGGATCAAATAGAAATAAGGCCATGATTGGAGGCCATTTGAAGTTGCAAAGAAAGCAATAGAAGTTTCCTTCCTGTCATGCGTCGCCGCGCGAAAGGGAGCGTCGTCGGGTGAAATTTTGAAGACCAATTTTGATGAATTGCATGCCTTGCTTCGCTGCTGTTTCGCCAGGAGAAAATAAGGAAAGTCGTCGGGCGATGAATTATGGTCGCCGGGAGACAACAGATATTTGTTTCAGTTAAGGACGTGGCACATTCTGGGCCAAGTATATATAAGCCATCGCCAGGCGATGCTTTTATATCGTCGGACGATGGTTGCGGATTAGATTTTCCTTATATTTTTATTTTCTATAATTTTGGAAGGTGTTGGTTTTGGGAGATATTTTTGTTCTCTCAACTCCATCCACCTCATTTTTGTAGCGGATTAGCTTAGATAACAACACTAGGGCTTTGCTTATGGATGATTGGAGGTGGATTTCTCATTGATCGGCTCTGATAAACTGGAATATTTGTGGTTTATCTCTTCTCCTCTCTATGTATTTCTCTTTTGTTGGGTTTGTACATGTATTTTACTTTGAACTCATGTATATTTTTCGCCAATGGCGTTATATAAAACTTTATTTACGAATCTTTGTTGATTGTTTAGCGGTAGAAATGTTAAGACTAACCCATTGGATTGACTAGACTTATATAGATCAAAATAAAAATTATCATTGTGCTTTATTGTTTCCAAAGGAATGGGAGAAGAGCGAATAACCCAAAAGAGGGGGGAAAGATTCAAGGTAAGGGGATTGGTTATGCAAAGGGAAGGTATTAGCACCCTAAACATCTACGGTACTCCGCAGGAACCTCTTTATAAAATCTGTATATTTTGGCTATAAAAGTTATATAAAATAGATGGTGAAGGTGAGAAGAGAAGTATTTTTTATGCTTTTTGCACCCGCCGCGGTTGGGAACCTTTAGTGCCTACGTACCACCTTTAGTGCAACAGGAGATCAGGGTACATGTAGTTCCTCTTTAAAAAAATTTAAACACAAGTGTGTTGGTTAATTTTATGAGATAAGACATCATCATCATTGTCCGTGTGGAAAACATACTTACTACTCACAATCATCAGAAACATGAATTTGCATCATCTCAAAGTGAAGGATATGAATTGGATTTTAAAATCAACAATGCCTCACTCAACACCCAAGTGGAAAATATCTCTCTTCACTACATATTGTAGAAGTATAGTTGTTTGCATCACTACAAGGATTGACAAGAGTCCAATCTTTTGAGAAAAGTTTTAAAGGTAAAATGCCAAAGTGGAAAAATAGTTTGAATGAGATTGATTGAATTTTAGTCTTCTCACAAAAATGTCAAGGTATTATTAAATTGTTTGAAGTTTGATTTATGAAAATGTTTTGAAAATGCATGGACCTAAGTCCAAGTTTGTTATGAAGTGGTTCAAGTTTTAAAACAAGAAGAGTTTTCAAAAGGAGGGAGAAGATTTTTGAAATTAAAGAAGATGGGAGGAGATTAATGGACTATCCTAAAGCATAAGATAAAAGCTAGGGAGAAGAACAATTCATCCAACAAGAAGCTAACACTTGAAATTATGAGTCAATATAGAATTCCCATTTTTTAGATTGAAACCAAGCAAGGATACTAAACCTCTTGAGAAGACCAAACTTCAAATGCATTAATTCTTCACAAAAAATTGGGCAGAGTAACGGTTGTATACAGATGAATTCCATATTACAGACAAAGTATGTAATCACAATAACCTGTACACAAAGAAAACAAATAAACAACCCAATGCCTTGGGGTAAGCCCCAAGATCTCCAGACAAAATGAAATTTTAGGTCACGAGGTCTTCAACATAGGTAAAGGTTTCTATTCCTAAGTCCAAGAAGTACAATACTCCATAATGCCAAGGATAGTAACCAAGTAGTCCATGTATCATTAATGTTTTTTATGGTTCATGTTGATTATTGAGTATCTTCAAAAGGAAAAGGAAAGCTCAAGTGAGAAAAATAAAAATGGCATAAAAGTAAATGCTCAAGTGAGCAAAGACTAAAATAGCATGAAATGTAAATGCTAAAGTAAATCGTGTATAAAGTAAAGGGCATAAGATAAAAGCATAAAATTAAGTCAATTTTCAGAAGTTAATGGCTAGTTGGATGGCCATCTTGAAACTTGCATTTGGAACTCATTAGAGGATTGGTATAACCAAAGCCTCTCAACAACAAGTTGCATTTGCTTTTTGTCAAGTATATCGTCATTTAAGTATCCTCAAGATAACAATTAATGATCAATGATGTTTAAGTCATCCACGTTGACCAAAATTGATGAAGATCCATTGGAGGATTGGTAGAACCAAAGCCTCCTAACAATGAATCTCAAGGTTATTAGATCAAAGGGTTCATTGCAAACATAAGTTGGGCCACGAATGATCATTTTCTCAAATCGGGACAAAATTTAGCACTATGTTAAGCAATCGTAAGTGGACTTATGTAGAAGTCGCACCTATTTTGAGGTCGGTCAGTAGAAATCTATGTACTTCATGTTTGGATAAATGATATAGAGATCACTATCTCATAACATGTAGTACAATAAGAAAGGGGGATAAGATGAAGAGGGAAACGATACAATGTATGAAATTAGAATTTCAAATATCATCAACATCATTCGTCCATTTTGGTGGATTTGGTTTATCAATCTATCAACACCCAAGACCCAATGAGGTTGAAGAATTTGTATCAAAATAAGTCTCAAGTCAGTATCCCGTACTATTTCAAGAATTAAACAAGAATAATATACAAAAGTTTTCAATTACAAGCATTAATCAAAGGTAAAACCCTAAATGCACACCTAAGTCAAAAATGGATCAAAAATAGGAAAATAACTTGAAAAAATATGAAATTAAAAACCTAACTTTCTAAAGGCCTGAAAAAGTTATAAATGGAGCTTAAAATTATTGGATTGAAGTGGAATTTTGTTTCAAAAATGCAAGCATTGAAACTAGTAAGTAAAAGACTTAAACTAGATTGTTTTGGGAAATAATTTATGAAAAATATGAAATCACATTGTAAAATTCCAGAAAAATGTTTTTTATGACCTCAAATTTTTCAAGCACTCTAAACAACTTCATCTCTGATTTTATAGGCATGGGAAGTTAGAAATTTAAATCAATTAATGTGAATGATCAAACAAAACCCTAAAAGAAAGAAATTAAATCCAAAATTAAACAAATTGACCTAGAGTTCAAATAAATTGGAGGTAAAATAACCTAAATGTCTATAAAATTCTTAGGATCAGTAAGTATATTTTTATTGAATTTTATCTCATAAGTAAAAAAGAAATGAAAATTATTTAAACAAACTAACAAAAATAAGACAAATAAAAGATGATAATGTCCAAATGATTTTAATGTGTAACCCTAAATTTTTTATAAAATTGGACAAAAACATTTTTAAGTAGTAAACTCAGAGAGGAGCCCAAAAATATTTTTTTATGGATTTTTAAATCAAGTAGAAAATAGGAGAATAAATTCTAGAACCCTAAAAATGATTAATAACCCTAATTAGGCTATTTGAATTTTATTACACATAAAAAATGATAAAAATAAAAAATAAAAATTAGAATATGAAAATATAGTTTGAAATATTTTTGTGGTGATTTTTGGATTAAGAAAAATATTAAAACAAAAATAGAGAAAACAAACAAAAAATCAAATATATGAAAGCCTATCACACCTATTATTCTCAATATGTGTTGTAAAATAAAATAAAGCCATGTTCAATCAAAACGCACCACGCAGTCATCCCTACCAAACAGCCATATTTTTCCTATTTTTCAGTTTTGAAAAAACATTTTCAGATCACGATATCTCACGCATTTCTTGATGAAATTCAAAGATGTAAACATCAACATTCATGTTCAAAATGTGATAAACACGATAGTATCAAAAATTTTATGAAATGATGCCTTGATGATAGAGAAAATGGTGCGTGAAGATGACTGCATGAACATGGTTTTGAGTTGAACATTTCAACAAACAAATTTATGATTCAAATTTCTCCTTCAATTCTCCACCAAATCAAATGATCCAAGAACCAAAATTTATCACAAAAATGCAAGGAATATGAATATGCTACTGGATTTTTCAAAAAGCTCATGGATTAAAGAAAATGCAAGGCTGCAATTTAGAGGGAGAAAATATAGATCATCTACCTTGAAATAAATTTGTTGATGCTTGATGTAACACCCCAATTCTACCCCAAGCAATTATGCAAGATAAATCAGAGTTATAAAATTTCAATCATACAAATGAGTTGGGACGTCACAAATTCTTCTAACAAATTCATTGCATTCATCTTGGATATATAACACTTTTTCAAACATCGGATGAACCATCAACACAACATCTTTAATCAAATAAATCAACATCTATGCGGCAGAATTCTTAATAACATCTTTAACAACAAAATAGCAACTTCGAAACATCACATATTTAATAATAATAAATTTAAAGTTCAACAACTTAAAATCAACAATCAAAAATCAGCAAACGTTTATCCACCAGAGTGTTACATATCAGAGCAATGACACCGACTCGAACTATTGAAGGTATACATCCTTCACTCTCGATTACCTGCACGTTACCAATATAAGGGTAACATTCAAACAGAAGGGGTGAGATATCTAACAATATAATAAAGCACATGATAATTACTATATTAAATTAGATCAATAACATCACCACTTCTCATCTCATAATCAACAGTATTACAACATATATAAATATATTCATCAACATCAAAATACACTTCTTTATGAAATCATATAATGCGACTCAATACTATGCAAATGCATGTGGTACCATTGGAGCAGAACTCCCATCTCAAAAAAATTCCAATTAGTAGAGGCATCAACAAGGCATAGCCTTCATCTCAAAATTTGCCAATCTAGGCCATCTCAACGAGCATAAGATCCATCTCAAAAATGCAATGTATGCGACACAACCATGAATGTAATGATAACACCCAAGTTAACAACATCTCAAATCATCTCAAAACATCTAAAATTATAATCTCAAAACATCTCAAAATACATCTCAAAATAACATCTCAAAGACATATCAAATTAACATCTCAAAATAACATCTCAATAATCAGAATAATTCATCAAACGTCATTTATTTATAAATAACTTCTCATCTCATAACTCAGCAGTATTTTAATTTCCACATTAAGTCAACACTGTCATTCTGTAACTCTAAAGTCAAGACCGTCACTATCCTACTGTTACAGCTCAAACAGCAGCTTCTAAGCATCTAACATTCACTGTTCTACACAAAACAACGCAAAGGCCATCCAACTTCTGACCACACAACCCCTAACCAACGCTATTTCTAAATACACATCTTATAATGACACAACCTCTGGGCGACACAATCTTCTGACTACTATAACTTCTGACTAATGCAACCTCTGATCAGGTGCAACTTCTGATCATTACAGCTTCTGGATAACCCCATCTTCTGATCAGATGCAACGTCTGATCATCCCATCTTCTGACTAACCCCATCTTCTGACTAGGTACAACTTCTGACCATCACATTTTCTGACTAATGCCATTTTCTGACCAGTTACAGCTTCTGATCATCACATCTTCTGACTAATGCCATCTTCTGACTAGCCACATCTTCTGATCAGTACAACTTATACTACCAGAACCTCTATTCTTTAACAGCGCAACACAACTTCTAACAACTTATGTATGACTTCAGAACTGTTATTTTCTATTCATCTTATTATTCTAATTCCTTTCCTGATATCAATCCAACTAAGAACAGTATGACAAATTCTACTCTCCAAATAAATTCATTAATTATAATACAATAGTGCCTGATATTAATTTTCCAAATTCTGCATTTTCATTACTGCTATATTCAACGTTTTCCATCACTGCATCTCACCAAGGTTCCATAACTAAATCCATAAAACTTAATCTAATTATGACAATTCATCACCCATAATTACCCTATGATTTTACATCATTTTAACAGCGTCAAGGCATCAATATTCATCAAAATTCATCAATCCTCATCATACAACAATCATATATTCTTAATTCAGGAACAAAACAACAATCACCACTAACCCCACATACCAATCATCATAAACCCAGTTATAGAGTTAGAACCCCACCCTTACCTTGGATTGAAGGTCGCTCTACAATTTCCGGTTGGATTCACGTTCTTGCCGTTTTCCACTTTCTCTAGCAGCTTACATGTTCTCTTCCAAATCCTTATTCTTTCTACTGCTTCTTTCTTTCTATTCCTTCTAACAAATAATAAAATAATCCTATTATTCTATTATTCCTTATTGGGCTTAAAACCAACACACCCCCTTATTACTTCTATTCTCCCAAAATAAGTCCACATTAATAATATTACACTTCTAATATTATTTCACCACATAATATTATATCTCTAATATTATTTCTCCACTTAATAAAATAAATCCAATTATGTTATAACACATCTTCAAAAATATTCCAAAAATAGTTTAATTAAATAATTAATTAAATTACGGGCGTTACAACTCTCCCCCACTTAGAATATTTTCGTCCTCGAAAATTTACCTCAATTGAACAATTTAGGATAGGAGTCTCGCATCTTGCTCGCCAACTCCTAAGTCATGCTTTCACCAGCAGCTCCTAGCCAAACCACTTTAACCAAGGCAATCTCTTTTCCCCTCAGAGTCTTCATTTCATGATTTGCGATCCGTACAGGCATCGTCTCCACCGTAAGATTATCTCGTACTTGTACATCGTCCATATGAATCACATGAGATAGATCTGAAATATACTTCCGAAGTTGCGACACATGAAACACATCATGCAAATTCGAAAGATTAGGCGGTAAAGCCAGTCTATAGGCAACATTCCCCACTCTCTCCAAAATCTGATACGGTCCAATAAAACAAGAAGTGAGCTTCTTAGACTTTGACGCACGCCCAACACCAGTCACAGGTGTAACTCTCAAAAACACATGATCACCAACTTGAAATTCTAAATCCTTCCTTCGCTTGTCATGATAACTCTTATGTCTACTTTGTGAAGCTTTCATCTTTTCTCGAATCAACTTCACCTTCTTGGTAGTCTCACGAACAGGTCAGGTCCAAGTACTACACTTTCACCAGATTCATGCCAACATAACAGAGTTCTACATCTTCTACCATACAACGCTTCAAAAGGTGCCATCCCAATACTGGAATGATGACTGTTGTTATACGTGAACTCTATCAACGGAAGATAAGTATCCCACGAACCTCCCTGCTCAAGAACACATGCCCTTAACAAGTCTTCCAACGATTGAATCGTCCATTCAGTCTGACCATCTGTCTGAGGATGATACGCTAAACTCAACCTCAACTTAGAACCCAACGCTTATTGCAAACTCTTCCAATAATTAGAAGAAAATCTTGGATCTCTATCTGACATAATGCACAAAGGAACACCATGCAGCTTCACAATCACACTAATATAAATCTCAGCCAACTTCGACACTAGAAAGCTGATGTTAATAGGAATAAAATGAGCTGACTTCGTAAGCCTATCAAAAATCACCCAAATCGATCATGTCTTCTTAAAGTATTAGGCAAACCTGTCACAAAGTCCATTGAAATGCTATCCCATTTCCATTCTGGAACTTCCAACGGTTGCATCAATCCTGCAGACTTTTGATGTTCAACTTTCGACTTCTGACAAGTCAAACATGCATACACAAACCGAGCCACATCACTCTTCATCCCAGGCCACCAAAACAAACCTTTCAAATCTTGATACATCTTTGTAGCTCCTGGATTAATACTCAACTTACTTCTATGGCTCTCTTCCAGTATCACCTTCTTCATCTCAGCATCATCAGGAATACAAATCTGGTTATGAAACCTCAACACACCATGCGCATCTAACTTAAAATAATTATTCGCAGACTGGTCAATCCCAACCATCAAATCTACCAGTTTCACATCCAACTTCTGAACTTCTTTGATACTGTCTAAAAATTCATTATTAATCTTTAACATACCCAACATAACACTCTGCAGAGTAACCTCGCAAACTAAGCTCATATCTCTGAACTGCTCAATCAATTCCAACTCTTTAATCATCATTGCTGACATATGTAAAGTCTTTCGACTCAACGCATCAGCTACCACATTTTATTTTCCTGGATGATAATTCAAACCGAAATCATAATCCTTTAACAATTCCAACCATCTTCGCTGCCTCATATTCAACTCCTTCTGATCAAATAAATACTTCAAGCTCTTATGGTCACTAAACACTTCAAATCTAGAACCATAAAGATAATGCCTCCAAATCTTCAATGCAAAAACAACTGCAGCAAGCTCTAAATCATGCGTAGGATAGTTCTTCTCATGAGTCCTTAACTGCCTTGACACATAAGCAACTACCTTACCATTCTGCATAAGCACACCTCCTAAACCCATCTTAGAAGCATCACAATAAACCACAAAATGCTCTCCTGGATTAGGCAACGTCAAAATCAGAGCCGGCGTCAACCTCTTCTTCAATTCTGTAAAACTTTCTTCGCATTGAACATCCCATACAAACGCTCTACCTTTACAAGTCAACTTAGTCAACGGAAGTGACAACTTAGAAAACCCTTCAATAAACCTTCTATAATAACTAGCTAATCCCAAGAAGCTTCTAATCTCAATAGCTGACTTTGGGGTTTCCCATTGCAACACATCATCAACCTTCGATGGATCTACAACAATGCCACTACTTGAAATCACATGACCAAGAAAACTAACTTCTTTTAGCCAGAATTCACACTTGGACAGCTTTGCATATAACTTCTTCTCTTTCAAAATTTGCAATACTGCTCTTAAATGTTCAGCATGCTCTTCTTCTGTCTTAGAGTAAATCAAAATATCATCAATGAACACTACTACAAACCGATCCAAATAAATGTGAAAGATACGATTCATATATTCCATGAATACTCCCGGCGCATTAGTAACACCGAAAGGCATCACCGAATACTCGTAATGTCCATAACGCGTTGTGAAAGTCATCTTCTAAATATCTTCATCCTTCACTTTAATCTGATGGTAACCCGACCTCAAATCAATCTTACTAAACACACGGGCATCCACCAATTGGTCCATCAAGTCATCTATTCTTGGAAGCGGATACTTGTTCTTAATCGTCACCTTATTCAACTTTCTATAATCAACACAAAGCCTCACACTTCCATCTTTCTTCTTCACTAACAACACTGGAGCACCCCACGGAGATACACTTGGTCTTACAAACCTCTTCTCAAGTAACTCTTCTAATTTCTTCTTCAACTCTGACAACTCAGACGCAGACATCCTGTAAGGTGCCATAGACACAGATCTGGTACCAAGTACGAGATCAATTGCAAATTCAACTTCCCTCTCCGGTGGTACATCAGGAATCTCATCACAGAAAACTTCAGGAAATTCACACACCACCTGTAATTCCTCAATTATAGCTTGAGTCTCTACATATAGCGACGCCATCAACGAGAACATCTTCACTTCCTCTTGCATCAACTTCCTCAACTTTCTAGCAGACAACAGACCATCTTCTTCTTCTTCAGGAGTAGAAAACTTCACGGACTTGTCATAACAGTTAATATGAACATAATTATGTTCTAACCAGTTCATACCCAGAATTACATCCAAACCACTCAATGGTAAACAAACCAAATCAACAACAAAGTCTTTGTCGAAGATCGACAAGGGACACTTAAAACACACAAAAGAAGTAGTCACCAACCCCTTGGCTGGAGTATCAACGACCATTTCTCCATTCAAAGAAGACAACATAAGACCCAATCTCTCAACACAATCAGCAGCAATAAAACAATGCGTAGAACCAGTATCAATAATAGTAATTAAAGGAGTACTATTAATGAAACATGTACCTCTAATAAGTCTGTCCTCAGCAGCTATCTGATCCTCAACCAAAGCAAACACTTTACCACTTGACTGAGCCCTCTTAGATTTCGGACACTGACTTCCAATGTTCCCTTCTTCTTTACAGTTGAAACAAACCACATTCTTGTGCTCACACTCAGACACAACATATCCGTTCTTGCCACAACGGAAACACCTATTCACTTCAGTAGTGCACACATTACTCTTGTGTCCAGGTTTCCCACACTTAAAGCAAATCACACCACCAGGAACATCTCCCCCACTAGTCCTCTGACCATGAGCAACTCTCTGTTTACCCTTACCAGCTGGGGCATCATAAGGTTTACCATGATTCTGTGGGTGCTTACCCCTCTTCTCACTGATAATCTTGTAATGAGCATTATTATCTTCCTCACAAATCCTGCAGCTATCAACCAAATTAGCAAAGACACAGATTTTCTGATATCCAACAGCTTTCTTAATCTCCGGGCGTAACCCGTTCTCAAACTTAATACACTTCGAAAACTCAGCATTTTCCTCAGCGTAATGCAGATAGAACTTAGCCAACTCAACAAACTTGGTAGCATACTCAACAACTGACATATTTCCTTGCTTCAGCTCAAGGAATTTAATTTCCTTCTTACCACGGACATCTTCAGGAAAGTACTTTCTCAAAAACTCCCTACGAAACACAACCCAAGTGACATTCTCACCTGCAGCTTCTAACTTCTGACAAGTTCTAGCCGCCAGTCATCAGCCTTGACTGCTAGCATATGAGTCCCATAACGAACCTTCTGCGCTGGAGTACAGTCCATCATGTGAAAGATCCTCTCAATCTCTTTCAACCATTCCAAAGCTCCGTCAGGGTCATACTTTCCCTTGAATGTAGGTGGATTCTCTCTCTGGAAGGTCGCCAAGCTACGAGATCCAGCATTCCCGTCAGCATTCGGCTGATTTTCCATCGCATGAGCCATTGCTTCTAGAGCAGCAGCAAGAGCAGCATCATTCCTTCCAGCCATCTCAACTTCTCACTATAATATAAACAACGATTAGAACTCAAATAACAATACTCAATTGTTAGACAACTACGACTCGACGACAAGGTCGGACCAACCTTTTGCTCTGATACCAACTTTGTAACACCCCAATTCTACCCCAAGAAATTATGCAAGATAAATCAGAGTTATAAAATTTCAATCATACAAATGAATCGGGACGTCACAAATTCTTTTAACAAATTCATTGCATTAATATTGGATATATAACACTTTTTCAAACATCGGATGAACCATCAACACAACATCTTTAATCAAATAAATCAACATCTACGTGGCAGAATTCTTAATAACATCTCTAACAACAAAACAACAACTTCGAAACATCACATATTTAATAATAATCAATTTAAAGTTCAACAACTGAAAATCAACAATTAAAAATCAGCAAACGTTCATCCCCCCGAGTGTTACATATCAGAGCAATGACACCGACTCGAACTATTGAAGGTATACAACCTTCACTTTCAATTACCTGCATGTTACCAACATAAGGGCAACATTCAAACAGAAGGGGTGAGATATCTAACAATATAATAAAGCGCATGATAATTACTATATTAAATTATATCAATAACATCACCACTTCTCATCTCATAATCAACAATATTACAATATATATATATATATATATATATATATATATATATATATATATATATATATATATATATATATATATATATATATATATATATATTCATCAACATCAAAATACACTTCTTTATGAAATCATATAATGCGACTCAATACTATGCAAATGCATGTCGTACCATTGGAGCAGAACTCCCATCTCAAAAATTTGCCAATTAATAGAGGCATCAATAAGGCATAGCTTTCATCTCAAAATTTGCCAATCCAGGCCATCTCAACGAGCATAAGCTCCATTTCAAAAATGCAATATATGTGACATAACCGTGAATGTAATGATAACACCCAAGTTAACAACACCTCAAATCATCTCAAAACATCTCAAATTATCATCTCAAAACATCTCAAAATACATCTCAAAATAACATCTCAAAGACATCTCAAATTAACATCTCAATAATCAGAATAATTCATCAAACGTCATTTATTTATAAATAACTTCTCATCTATAACTCAGCAGTATTTTAATTTCCACAGTAAGTCAACACTGTCATTCTATAACTCTAAAGTCAAGACCGTCACTATCCTACTGTTACACCTCAAACAACAGCTTCTAAGCATCTAACATTCTCCGTTCTGCACAAAACAACGCAAAGGTCATCCAACTTCTGACCATACAACCCCTAACTAACGTTATTTCTAAATACACGGCTTCTAATGACACAACCTTTGGGCGACATAATATTCTGACTACTATAACTTCTGACTAATGCAACCTCTGATCAGGTGCAACTTCTGATCATTACAGCTTCTGAATAACCCCATCTTCTGATTAGATGCAGCTTCTGATCGTCCCATCTTCTGAATAACCCCATATTTTGACCAGGTATAACTTCTGACCATCACATCTTGTGACTAATGCCATCTTCTGACCAGGTACAACTTCTGATCATCACATCTTCTGACTAATGTCATCTTCTGACTAGCCACATCCTTTGATCAGTACAACTTCTACTACCAGAACCTCTATTCTTTAATAGCGCAACGCAACTTCTAACAACTTACGTCTGACTTCAGAACTGTTATTTTCTATTCATCCTATTGTTCTAATTCCTTGCTTGATATCAATCCAACTAAGAACAGTATGACAAATTCTACTCTCCAAATAAATTCATTAATTCTAATACAGTAGCGCCTTATATTAATTTTCCAAATTCTGCATTTTCATTACTGCTATATTCAACGTTTTCCATCACTACATCTCACCAAGGTTCCATAACTAAATCCCTAAAACTTAATCTAATCATGATAATTCATCACCCATAATTACCCTATGATTCTACATCATTTTAACAGCATCAAGGCATCAATATTCATCAAAATTCATCAATCCTCATCATACATCAATCATATATTCTCAATTCAGGAACAAAATAACAATCACCACTAACCCCACATACCAATCATCATAAACCCAATTATAGAGTTAGAACCCCACCCTTACCTTGGATTGAAGGTCGCTCTACAATTTCCGGTTGGATTCACGTTCTTGTCGTTTTCCACTTTCTCTAGCAGCTTGCACGTTCTCTTCCAAATCCTTATTCTTTCTACTGCTTCTTTCTTTCTATTCCTTCTAACAAATAATAAAATAATCCTATTATTCTATTATTCCTTATTGGGCTTAAAACCAACACACCCCCTTATTACTTCTATTCTCCCAAAATAAGCCCACATTAATAATATTACACTTCTAATATTATTTCACCACATAATATTATATCTCTAATATTATTTCTCCACTTAATAAAATAAATCCAATTATATTATAACACATCTTCACAAATATTCCAAAAATAGTTTAATTAAATAATTAATTAAATTACGTGCGTTACACTTGAGCTCAAATAAAGAGCAAGTAATTCAAAGATCAATAGCTTGAAGGTTCAGAGATGATAGATGGAGAGAGATGCAGAGGAAGCTTGCTTGAAAATGGAGGAAATTAGATTGAAATTCAAAGAGAGAGAGAAGATCAGTTTTGAGCTTGCAAGGATCAGAGTTGGCTTCGTGAGGGAGAGAGAAGAGAGCTTGCTTCGGGAGGGAGAGAGAAGAGAGCTTGCTTCTGATTTTCTTTTTCCAACCCTTTGATTTTTGAATCCACTTCCCTTTTATAGACTGAGGATGCGAGAATGAGTAAAATAAGAGAGTGAGGTGTGATACGTGTTTTGTGTTGGTTTTGGGATGAAAAGCATGTGTTTTGAATAAGTGAGCAAAGGCTGGGCGCGTGTGCTGGAAAATTGGAACTTGGTTGGCACAAAATTTTCATGCATTTCCATGCAAGTCTTGCTATTCCATGAACATGCCTTTACCTCCTTATATCTCTCTCCATGGTGCATGAAATGTCACGAAGTTTGAATCAAAGATGGAGAGGACATTACATACTCCAACTTTGATGTTCAAATTTTTTCAAAATGAAGCCTGAATCAATGAGATAATTAGCTAAGAATGCATGCTTAAAAACTGCTTGATGAAATACCAGGCCTGACTGGGCATTCTGCGCCTGCGTGGTGCCTTATTCTGGGCAAGAATTCAGCTTGCACGGTGCCTTCTTCTCACAATTATATCTCAAGATGTAGGGAGAATTTTGAAAAACTTACTAAAGCAAAGTTGCCCCTCACATTTAAGGCTTGATCTTTGATGTTGGACATTTTCCAAAATAATGAATATTTATCATAGAAGAGTGATGATGAATGTGTGCCCAATAACCATTTGATAAAATGCATGGCCTAGCGCACGTGACTTGCCTTGTGCTGGGCTAAATGGCCATTTGAAGCTCCAAATCCTAAACACCATATCTTTTTCTAAACTAACCATTTGATATGATTCTTGAATGAGAAATGAAGAGAAAACTTCAATCTTCAACTTCCATGTTGCCAACATTTTTATTTGAGTCCAAATGGTCATTCAAAATTAAACATGAAGAAGTCATATTTTTGCATTTTTATCCAAAATTTCACTAAGTGTCAAAAACTTCAAAGCTTCATAACTTTTTTTCCTTTCATTTTTTGGACTTGATGCCTCTCTTACAAAGTTGATAATTTTTCATCCTCTTTCTAGGCATATAAAGTTTGCACATTTTCAATAAAAATTGTGAAAGTTATGGCCAATCAAAATTCAGCCCTATGAATACTTAGAAAAATTCCAAAACCTCAAATAACTTCCTTGACAAGTTATCTCCAATTCACACTTTCTCTTGATATTTTGCCAATATTTACCATGAAATGTGAGAATAGGGATATTGAATTGATAGTTGACCAAAAGTCTACTTGGTCAACAGTTGATTTTGGCTATCTTTTGACAAAATGACCATTTTACCCCCTTTCATCAATTGAACCTTTTCAAGCCAAAGTTGATGATCAAACTTCCAATTATAGATGCTCATGATCATGTAGTAAAGCATGGGATCAAGTATTTCCCATAAATCCAAATATTTCCTGATTAAAATCATAACCCTAGTTTTGATCCTCTGTGCTAGGAGATGGTGAGGTGAATGCAATTGTGCCATTACCTACAATATGATATTCCAAGAGACAAATATAAACATTTTGAGGTTAGTTAAAAGAATTCATGTACAAGGTACACAATTCAAGGTGCTTCAAAGTGCTTGGTGATTCCTATAGGCAAACTTAAAGACAGGATACAGTAGAAGAAAAACTCAAAACCCTAGTTTGTAATCTGGTTGGATTGTGGTGGTATGAGATGATAGAGGAATCTTAGGGGGGAAATTGGGGTACAACATCTGCCCTTATTTAAGTTTCTTCTATTCGGAGATACAAAGGTTAAAATCTTTGTGTCGACGCAATTGAAGATACTTAAATATAAAACAATCCCTATTTTGGCCCTAAGATACCATGCAATGCTTATGATTATACATGCAAATGAAAAGATCCAAAAGGACACAAGACACCAATGGGGATATAGGAAATAAAAAACAAGGATCAAAAGAGAAACCCGACCAGGAAAATAAATCACTGGTGAAAAAGAGACTCGACTCTATTATGGTAAATCCCAAAGAGGAGATAAAGCAGCATCAACTCAGATATTGAGGAAATAGTAAAGGATGATAATGAGCGACAGATACCTATGAACTACCAACTCAATAGTTGAAGGTAGAAGATCAAAGGATACACCAAATTTTATTAAAGGTGAAACTACCAACTTTCACTGAAGGTAGAGAGAAAAGATGACACCAACGTTTACTAAAGATGAAACTACCAACTTACACTGAAGTTAGAGAGAAAAGATGACACCAACGTTTACTGAAGGTGAACTACCAACTTTCACTGAAGGTAGAGAGAAAGGATGACACCAATGTTTACTGAAGGTGAACTACCAACTTTCACTGAAGGTAGAGAGAAAAGATGACACCAATGTTTACTGAAGGTGAACTACCAACTTTCACTGAAGGTAGAGAGAAAAGATGACACCAATGTTTACTAAAGGTGAACTACCAACTTTCACTGAAGGTAGAGAGTGAAAATGACACCAACGTTTACTGAAGGTGAACTACCGACTTTCATTGAAGGTAGAGAGAAAAGAATAACACCAATGTTTACTGAAGGTGAACTACCAACTTTCACTGAAGGTAGAAAGAGAAAACACCAACTTTTACTGAAGGTGAACTACCAACTTTCACTGAAGGTAGATAGAAAATAATAACACCAACCAAATTTCACTGAAGGTGAACTACCAACTTTCACTGAAGGTAGAAATAGAAAACACCAAATTTTATTGAAGGTGAACTACCAACTTCCACTGAAGGTAGAAAGAGAAAACACCAACTTTTACTGAAGGTGGACTACCAACTTTCACTAAAGGTAAAGAGAAAAGAATAACACCAACGTTTATTAAAGGTGAACTACCAACTTTCACTGAAGGTAAAAAAAATGAATAACACCAATGTTTACTGAAGGTGAAACTACCAACTTTCACTGAAGGTAGAGAAAAAATGTATTGACAATAACAAGTTTCCCAAAATTATGACGTTCCACCTAGAACGGGTCTTAACTTCTTCTTTAACCAAGGCATTCCGCCTGGAAAGGATAATATATAAGCTGTCTCAAATAAAGAGACTGCCACTTGTAAATATTTCTCAACAAACTGTCTCTGTCATATTGAAAAGATTTTCCATCCATTGGAGTGATTTGACAACGAACTGCAAACTATCCACACATAGAGAAGATAGAAAAAAAAAAGTAACATTGACTTTTACTGAATAGGAATGGTAAGATAATACCGATAAATACCAACATTAGGGGTGGTAATAAATAATTGGCACCAGTACTTATCACTAGAAACAAATGAACTTCTCAGAACAAAGTGAGTCTCAACAACAAACTATCTCCTACAATGACAAGACAACCATTCATTGGAGTACAAACGAATCTTCTCAGGGAAATAATAGACTTACCGGGGAAGTGTAAGTTGCTCAAATAAAGAGACTTGTTACTTACTGTTATGAGAAGGAGTTGTAAAAAATGACTTCCTGGGGAAAGAAATATGACTTCCTGGGGAAATGCTAATATATTCCTATTGAGGAGATAAAGTCTTCTCGTGCAAAATAAATGCACATTCTCAAACGAGGGCTCGAAGATTGCATAAATCCAAAGTAATAATATTGTTGGGGATCATAGATTCAAACTAGAAATAAACCGGAATGAATCAGGCAACCGTAATACATCCTTTGAGAAATAAACTCAAGAGGGAAATCCAATCCATCCAGACAGAGAGTTGTAGACAAGGCTAAAGAAAAATTCTTCCACGAGGGATAATTTAGTGGGGAAATTGAAAGAATATACACTTTCTACTGAAGGTTGACACTCTATTGGAGAGAGGACAACACAACTCTGCAAAACAGGGTAGTATAATAACAAAAAATTAATGAATGCAAATGAGCAATAATTTTATAAATTCAACTATGCATGATGTATGTATGAATGTAGGAATGTTATCATATATATGCTGATAAAACATACATATAACATTGGGGATAATCAGACAAAACCAACATGGGTACAATCAATACTCGGCTAAATCACATCCAAGATGAAAATTCCATAAGAAAATAAGCACCAACTGAGGAGACAGATTCCTATTTCACGGCTTAACTTCACTGGGAAGGAACATAATCTAGAAATAATCAAATCATAGCAATAAATCAATATAGATACAGGGATATAACATCCTCCTCCAGGATTCACCGGGGAATATCACACAGACTTCAATGGGGGAAACAAATGTTTCACGGTCTGTACTTCTAGTGGGGATTGCAATACTGATTTCAATAAGGCAGATGAAAACCATATCATCAAAACATCAACTGAGGATCTCATGCTGACTTCATTAGGGAGGACAACACCATATCATTAAGGGGAAACCAAGATACATTCTTCAATATTGAGCGTGAGTATTGCACCAACTTCTCTAGGGAGAAAGTATGAAACCTCGCGGGGATAACAACTTGGGGAATTTAAGAAGTCAAACATTACAGCAAGAAATCAAACTTATGGGGATTTTAAATCAAACCCGGCACTTGGCGAGTGAAAACCCAAAAAAGTTGACAAATGTCTCAACACTTCCTAGAAAAGATACTGCTCTGGTCTAGTATCCTGGGAAATAAATACCAACAATAATGCCAACACTGCAAAAAGAGAAACATTTTGCAAATAGTTCCATCTCATCATACAAATGGAGAAGGATCTTTTGTCATATGAGTGAAGACCTTACTGGGGAATCTGGGATAGAGGCTTCAGACCATGCAAACCCAAAATCAAAAAATAAACCAAGACTTGACTGGGGACAAATGGGATCACAAGCTCAATACCGCACCTTATGCCAATTGGTATCATCTCCAACTACCTGAGAAACACAATAAGATCACGCGCATACCAGCAAAAACAACCTGAGAGAACCTTCTAGGGGAAAACAAAAATTCCAAAAATTACGGGAGTCTGTCCATTCGTGGGATCACCATTTTTGTTTTCCTTTTGAGTCATCAAATCTAAAGTAAAAGTAATTTTTAAATTATTTTCGAAAAACAATTTTTTATTTAATCTTTTTTCTTTGAAAATTACTATCAATAATAAATGGAGTCTTTGCAGGAAGAATAAAATAAGAATTATAAAGAATTGGATAAAAGCTCAAACTTTATTAATAGAATGGTAGTCTGCAAATGGTGAGACTCCATGGATGATTACAAAGTTTGGAAAATGGTAATATATAAGGGAAAAGATACATTGGAATATAATAACCACTATTTTCTCTAACAACTTTGAATTCCTGAGCAGCAGCTTCTGTTGAAGTATGGTGAGGATCCAAGAAGATTGTTGCTTCAATGATCAAGTCTTATCTGATGTAGTTACTTGCCAAGAAAGTCCTTAACTTTTGCCTAAGTTTCCCTTGCCGGTTTTCAACTTAGTGGGAAAATTTATTATGTTTATGTCTGTAATTTTTTCCTAGATCACCCTTTCGGGTTTTCGGCCTACCGAGACGCTCCTTTTTTCCTAAGCCGCCTTTTCAGGTTTTCAACTTAGCGGGCTGTTCTTTTATTTCTTTAGGCGAAGTATTTCTTGAGTGCATCATCATTCATGGGACGTGGGAACTCCTTGCCATCCATAGTTTCAAGAATTAATGCATCGCTAGAGAAGGATTTCTTGACAACATATGGTCCTCCAAAATTGGGAGTCCACTTGCCCCTAGAATTAGTGTTAAAAGACATGATCTTCCTAAGAACGAAGTCTCCTTCTCTGAATTCACGAGGTTTGACCTTCTTATCAAATGCTTTCTTCATTATCTTCTGATATAACTTCCCATGGCACAAATTCGTCATTCCCTTCTCTTTAATCAAATTTAATTGGTTAAACCTGTTATGGACCCATTCAGACTCTGACAACTTGGTTTCCATTATCACACGTAAAGAAGGAATCTCAACCTCGATTGGGAGCACTGCTTCCATACCATACACAAGGGAGAACAGGGTTGCTCCTGCTGAAGTGCAGAAAAATGTCTGATATCCATGTAAAGAAAAAGGGAGAATTTCATGCCAATCTTTATAAGTAACAACCATCTTCTGGATCATCTTCTTGATATTCTTATTGGCAGCTTCAACAGCCCCATTCATCTTTGGCCTGTACGGAGATGAATTTTGATGGACAATCTTGAATTCTTCACAAAGTTCTGTCATTATCTTGTTATTCAGATTTGATCCATTGTTGGTGATAATTCTGCTTGGCACACCATACCGACATATGAGATTATTCTTAATGAAGCACACTACCACTTGTTTAGTAACATTAGCATATGAAGAAGCTTCCACCCATTTGGTGAAGTAATCAATTGCTACCAAGATAAAACGGTTTCCATTCGAAGCTTTGGGTTCAATCATTCCAATCATGTCAATACCCCACATAGATAAAGTCCGTGGGAAAGAAATAACATTAAGTGTCGGAGGCACATGAATTTTTTCCTCATAAATCTGACATTTATGGAACTTCTTTGCAAATTTGTAACAGTAAGATTTCATTGTCAGCCAATAGTAACCTGGCCTTAGCATCTTCTTAGTCATCGAATGTCCATTAGCATGAGTGCCAAAGGAACCTTCATGAATCTCATGCATCAACATGTCTGCTTTTTGTCTATCCACGCATCTGAGCAAGACCATGTCATAATTTCTCTTGTACAACACATTTTCAATGAGGAAGAAGCTGCCAGCCAATCTTCTCAATGTCTTTCTATCTTTATTCGATGCACCAATCAGATATTCCTGTGTCTGGATAAAATGCTTGATATCATAATACCAAGGTTTCTCATCTCCTACTTCCTCTGTTGTAAACACATGAGTGGACCTATCCAGTTGCCGAACTATAATTTAAGGTATATCATTCCAAGTATTCACTTGATACATAGAAGTCAGAGTTGCTAACATATCCTCCATTTGATTTTCATCTCTGGGGATGTGATGGAATTCATCTTTATTAAAGAAGGGTAATAATATTCTAGCATAATCCTTGTAAGGGATCAAGCCGGGGGGACGAGTATCCCACTCTCCTTTAATCTGATTTAATACCAAAGTTGAATCACCATACACATCTAGAATTTTAATTATGAGATCAATAGCTTCCTCGAGACCCATGATGTAAGCCTCATACTCTGCCATATTATTGGTGCAATCGAATGTTAACCTTGCAGTAAAAGGTATATGTGATCCATGAGGTGTGACAATCACAACACCAATTCTTTTACCATAAGCATTCACATCTCCATCAAATAACATGCTCCAACGAGACTCAGGATCAGGACCTTCCTCAGGTAATGGTTCATCACAATCTTTCACTTTCAGAAATATCACATCCTCATCAGGGAAATCATACTTCACAGACTGATAATCATCAACTAGTTGGTGAGCAAGATAATCTGCCAACACGCTGCTTTTAATAGATTTTTGAGTGCGGTATTCAATGTCATATTCGGATAACAACATCTGCCAACGGGAAATTCTCCTATTGAGAGCGGGCTTTTCAAAAATGTACTTGATTGTATCCATTTTGGAGATCAACCAAATGGTGAGATTCAACATATACTGCCAAAAACATTTTACCGCCCAGGCCAGAGCACAACATGTCTTTTCCAGCATAGGATACCGTGAATCACAATCAGCAAACTTTTTACTGAGATAATAAATGGCATATTATTCCTTCCCTGTTTCATCTTGTTGTCCAAGAATACAACCCTTGGAATTTCTAACACTGTCAGATACATAATCAATTGTCTTCCTTCAACAGGAGGGAGCAAGATAGGAGGTTCAAGTAGATATTCTTTAATACTTTCAAATTCCCTTTGGAAGTCATCTGTCCACACACAAACTTGCCCCTTTCTTTAACAACTTAAAGATTGGTTCACACGTTGCAGTCGTGTGGGAAATGAATCCGGAGATGTAATTCAAATGCCCGAGGAAACCTCTGACTTGCTTTTCAGTTCTCGGTGCTGGAATTTCTTGAATTGCTTTGACTTTATCAGGGTCAACTTCAATCCATCTTTGGCTGACAATGAAACCCAATAATTTCCCTAATCAAACACTGAAGGTACATTTATTTGGATTCAATCGGAGACGATACTTCCTCAGACACTTAAACAATTTCAACAAATCTTCTACATGCCCTTCTTCAGTCTGGGATTTAGCAATAATATCATCAACATATACCTTAATTTCCTTGTGTATCATATCATGTAATATGGTTGTCATAAACCTCGGGTATGTTGCACCAGTGTTCTTCAACCCGAAGGGCATCACTCTGTAACAGAATGTTCCCCAGGGTGTGATAAACGTTTTTTTCCATGTCCTCAGGAGCCATCCTTATTTGATTATATCCGGAAAATCTGTCCATGAACGAGAAAACTTTGAATTTTGTTGTGATATACAATAACATATCAATGTGTGGCAATGGAAAATCGTCTTTTGGACTAGCTTTATTTAGATCTCTATAATCTACGCACATGCGAACTTTCCCATATTTCTTAGGTACTGGGACAATATTGGCAATCCACTGAGGGTACACTGATGTCACAAGAAAATCGGCATTGATCTGCTTTAGAAATTCTTCTTTGATTTTTACTGCCATATCTGGGTGAGTTCTTCGCAATTTCTGTTTGATTGGCGGGCACTCTGGCTTCAGCGGCAAATGGTGCTCTACAAGATATGTATCTAAACCAGGCATGTCTTGGTATGACCAAGCAAAGATGTCCACATATTCTTTAAACATTTCAATTAACCTGCTCTTCACATCGGGATGCAGTAATGCTCCTGTTGTACCCCAAAATTTGCTCTCTGATTTTACTCAACACATGCCCATTGAGATCCTCAACTTGCTCAGGGATGCCCAAGAGTTGACCAGACAAACTCCCTCCTAAGGTAATGTACCTCAAACTAGGGTTTCCATTTTCATCAAGATGGGTGAACTCCAAAGACCTCATATGCTCTCCATTGTCCTAATATGTTCTTAAGACCCTCCATGTCAAATTTCAAACCTTGCACAAGAAGTTTGCTCAACCAACTGCTCAGATGCTTGAGAATCGACTGTATTAGGTCAAAAGTCAACGGTGGCCCACATACAATTAAACTTCAATTTTTTTGGTCAACATCAACATTTTGAAGTTATATCCATAATTTGATCAAGGTTTGATCATTATTCCTCAAGGAATTCCCCAAATTCATCAAAACCCAAAAGTTGCTAAATTAGGGTTTCTCAAGAAAAGTCAACCAAACTTTGACCAAGCATAACATCCTCATACTTTATCAGAAATTTTTCATCCAAGGATCATTTTGAAGAGGATGCAATTCCCTACAATTCATCTTCAGCCCTCAAGTTCAAAATATGCACTCATGAAAATATATAAATTCCTACATTATAGGTCCTTTTGAAAAGTCAACAAAAACACCTTCTGGGTCAAAGCTTCTTACATGAACATGGAAGATCCAATTGACATGAAACCAAAAGGGTTGTTTAGGGGACATCCTAAGATTTCTAATAAGTCCAAGAACCCCCTCCTAGGGTCAAAATTGAGAGAGATATGCATTGTCAAAGTTGGCAATTTTTGGAAAATTGTCAAAAGTCAACATTGATCAAATTTTCATTTTTTCCAAAGGGGCCCATGTTTTCTTGCTTGAAACATGTTTCTAATAGGACCCATGACCCCTGAGCTTTTACACCTATTATTTCATTACTTTTATAATTTATTTTGATTTTTTATTCATTTAAATCAAAATAAATCAAATTAAATGGTAAAATAATAAAAGCAAATCAAATCTTGGGATTTTTGTGCACATTTGGAGTCTATGTACAACTAGAATGATGATCAATGCATGCAAGACTCGTTAGGGTTTGAAAAGATTGGATTGAAGCTTGTTTTAGAAACATATCATACAAAAGCAAATCAAATCCAATTTCCATTATTTCTCAAGATTCATGCCAATTTTATTGACCTAATTCAGTCTACTATATGTATACAACAATTGCAGATCAAAAGAGAAGGTTTTGCAATCGTAGGGGGCAAGAACAAAAACTCAAAAATTGGATAAAAAGTGTGCACTTGATTTTTACCCTAGAGGACGACTCCAGGCGATTGAAGGACTCTAATCACTTCCTGGCCATCTCCTGAAGCCAACAACATCATTTGCAGCCTTCAAAATGTCAAGAATCATCGCATAGAAGTATCACGGTTTGCATTTTTTGCACCCCAAAATTTTCTCTCTCATATCTCTCAAAATATTTCAAGAAAAATCTCCAAGTGGTTCAAGATTGCTCAAGAGTTGGACAGTCAAATCATCTCCTAAGGCGGTCAACCCCAAATTAGGGTTTTGTGTTGCATCAATATCCTTGATTCCAAATGACCTCAAGTTCTACCCAATGTCCTAATATGCTATCAAGATCATCCATGCCAAATTTCAAGCCTTGCAGAGGAAGTTTGCTCAGTCAATTGCTCAAAGGATCCAAAAATCGATTGTGTTAGGGCAAAAGTCAACTGTGACCTACAAACAGTCAAACCTCAAGATTTTTTGTCAACATTCTCATTTTGAAGGATATTTCATAATTTGATCAAGGGTTGATCATGATTCATCAAGTATTGCTCAAAATTCATCAAGACTCAAAAGTTGCTAAATTAGGGTTTTGCAGGAAAAGTCAACTCAACTTTGACCAAGTATAACTTTCTCATACTTTATGAGAAATGACCCATGAAAATATAATTTTTAAGAGGATGAAATTTCCTACAATCCATCTTCATACCCCAAGATCATAAAATGCACTCACAAAAAGTTACAAATTCGGACATTATAGGTCATTTTTGAAAGTAAACAAATACACCTTTTTTGCCAAAGCTTATAAATTGAGCATGGAATATTAAAATGAGATTAGAACAAAAGGGTTGGTTAGAGGACATCTCAAGCTTTCTAAAAAGTCAAAGAAAACCTCCAAAAGTTCAAAATTGAACAAGTTATGCATTGTTGAAGTTGGGCATTTTTGCAAAATTGCCAAAAGTCAATTATCCCCAAAACTTCAAATTTTGTCAAATGGGCCCATTCTTTTCCACTTGATTTGAACTTTCCACATTGCACACGTGTCCTAGCTTCAGCCTTGAGTCCATTTATCAATTTTATTATTTTATTTGATTTTTTAATGAATTATTTCATTTTTAATCAAATTAAATCTAATAAAATCCAAACATTGATTATTTGATCTCTTTTAGACTATTTCAGGATTGAATCATCATCATCAAGTGTATCAAATTCGTATCAAGCATTCCATGTGCAAAAAGATTGAGTTTTTGACAAAATTGGCAAGTCTTCAATGGTGAATCAAATCCAATCTTAAATCATTAATGTGGAAAGATTCAAGACGAATTTGTTGACATAATACATTGCATATTACATATACAAGTGAAAGCACATGAATTTGAGACCAAGAGGCTGCAAGAACACCAAGAACAAAACTTGAAAAAAGGTGGAAAAAGTGTGAAACCAAAATCACACTTAGAGGCATTTTCATAAGCAAAACTCAACACCAATCGCTTGTTGTAGGATCACTGAAGCAGAACCAACCCAAAACCAATCTCCACACACGCCCAAAAGCTCTGTAAGTATCTCAAAAAACCGCCATTCTCTTGAATTCGCAACTCTTATTTCTTGCATCTTTTGCATAAACTACTGGCATATTCCTATTCCTCGTCCAATTTACAAGCAGTCTGCATTAGCCAATTGCATTTTTCTGGCCTAGATGAAGAACCCCCACATCTAGGGTTCTTCGTTCGTGTTTTGGGGTTTTTTCTTTTTCAGGGGAAATCAAGAATCAAGAAGGATATATGTTTATTCAAGAAGCCTAGACGAACTCAACCATGCGCTTGGAATCGATTTTCATGGACAGGAATAGATTTTAGGATGCATCTACGCATTTAGCTGCGAATCTAAATCCGCAGGTAAATTTACAGGGTTAAAGGTCAGGGATGACAAACGTGTCTCCTTCTGATTGGACCATTCAAACAATTCGCGCACTTTTTTTATTTTTTGGCATAATGACGTGTTTTGATATATTATGTTTTGTTTGTGTTTAGTTAACAATTGAGAAGCAGTGGCTGAGTGGTGGGCGTGTACATCCAATGATCAACAGGACCTGGGTTCGAATCCCAGGTCCCCCATATGCATTGTTATTATTTTTCTTCAGGTGATCCAATGCAATACCAAGCGTGTAGCCTACAATACTCCCTCACTCAATCACTTGCCAGATGGCCCCAGGCCAGATCTGGTGATCCAGAATGAAAGCCTACCATGGGATCCAGTCAACCAGTGCACAGGGGATCCAAAAAGTCAAACGAGGCCAGCTTGTGATGGGCCTCAGAATTGCTATCAAGACCTCCAAAATCAGGCCCAAACCTCTAATTCTTTCTATTTCATATTTATTTTATTTGCTTGTTTGTTTAATTATTTTTATTATTAACTAACCAATTAAATCTTTTTCTTCATAAAATTAAAAACCAAAAAAATATTTTCTTATTTAAATTAAATTTCAGTATTTTATTTTTGTTAATAAATATTTATTTAATTAATTTAGTTCTAATTAGGAATAACTTTTAATATATTTTGCAATAATTAAAATTAACTTAGACATAATTATGTTTTTATTAACATTGATTTATTTTATTTTATTTCTTTAAATATCAAAAATCCAAAAAATATTTATTTTTATTAACTAATTAATTCATTTATTAATTTAATAATTAATTTAGGATAGTTTCTTTCTTAATTCAAAAATAACAAAAAAAGATACTTTCTCTCAAAAAGGGTCAAAACCCTAAACTTGCACCCGATTTAATTCCCTCACGCGATTTACTTTCTTTTATCCAATATTGTATTTCTTCCTGGAAGGTAATAGATAATTAGGACCATTTAACTATTTTTATCGCTTTATTTATTTTCCGCATTTAAATTTCAAAGGGTTGCTTTTGGCGATGTAAAAACCCGACGCCTTGTAATTTAATTTCCGCAATTTATTTTCCGCAAAATATAACTGCTAGATGTTTGATAATAGGGATGCATGACAAGAATGAACGTTTAACCTAAAATAAACTTAGATCACCATTAACATGTATAAAGACAAAAATTAACTGAAAATGACACACTCGCACATGCGCACTCTTAGGGTACACCCCACTTGGTTGCCTTCGTACGCGGTCATTAAGTATAGGTCACTTTAGTGGTCGCCCTCTTGTCCAAAGATCATAGTTGCCTCGAAACGGTTGCCTCGGATAAAATGATCTAAGACATTAGGGTTACCGCTAAGGCGTCCTAACATTGCTCTAGTGACCGCACGTCCCTTAATCGAATTGACCCTTAAAACTCCAACGATGATGCTACCTACTCATCAATAGTGGGATAGCATTGTCTAAAGGACATTAGCACATATTGATTCCTTTTTCGAGTAGGTAGATGGTTCTTAAGTACTTGCTCTTTCAAAACAAAACAAATTTTCACACTTACACTCCTTTTTAAAACAAAAACTCTTTTCGATCCCACAAACACAAAGAAAAGCAAATTTTGAAAACATTATGAGCAAGTACCTAAGAGCCTGTGGATAAGCACGGATAGAAAGGGTTATAACACCTTCCCTTTCTATAATCTATCCCCCGGACCCGAGAAACATCTCAAAAAGGAATTTTTATGTGCTTTTTTCCTTTCCTTGTTGGATAAAATAAAATATGGTGGCGACTCTTGCTTACCGCGACATTTTGCAAAAACAAACGCAAAACGCAAACCAGCATTCTAAAAAACAGTCAGTTCTTTCCCACTGTATCACAGAACTGGCGACTCTATTGGGGATATTTAATAAGTGGGGTGTACCTTAGGAATAGTTCATAATGTTTTCAATTGCTTGACTTGTATGCTTTATATTTGTGTGCTTGTATTGGAGTTACTATAGATCCTAACCCGGATCTGGGGGATACCCTTTAGGTAAGTAGCCATAAACTATGAGGGAACTATACGGCGTAGACCGATACGGTTGAAGCAGTAGCTACGTTGGTGTGGCACTTTAGTATGTACTGATATCCCTTGTGGCGCAACGAGGATAATATGGGTCTGCTAAGGGGTCATTAAGCACCAACTAACCTTAGAACCTTTAAATTGACCAACTTGGCCATAGAACAGTAGCAGTATGCTACACTCATTGAGACTAAACTCTCACGATGATTCCGGCTGCAAGAAAAGGTTGCTAAACTGGAATTATTACCGATTGAGGGTAGTCAGTGATATTGAGATCCTCTAGAACCCGGTTACTATTTTTAGGACAGGTTTGAACCAACTGAACTGAAAGAGGGTAGTACCTAAGCTCCTTGCCAGCCTGAAATCTAAGGGCTCTCTATGTGACTTGTGTGCCTTTACCATGTTTGCTATTTTTGGATGCTTGTGATGTGCTTTCTATCATGACATCATAACATTGCATACATCTTGCATTGGACTAACCTATTTCAAAGACAGGAGGGATTCATCTTTGTTCTGTTTTATAGGTCATGATGCCCATGCGTAGGAATACCATCCGGATCAACTTTGTCCAGGTTCCCACCATGCTTAAAGAATTGATTGCAAAGATGCCTGATACTACCTCCTTCATTAGAAGACATGGGTATCTTCTCAGTTTGGTTACCTCCAAATTGGACGAGTAGATGATGAGTGTCCTGGTCCAGTTCTATGATCTGTTGTACCATTGCTTTACTTTTCAGGACTACCAGTTGGTTCCCACCTTAGAAGAGTTCTCTGATCTTCTCGGTATCTCTATTCTGGAGCAGACCCTGTTTACTGGTTGGAAGAAGATCCTTAAGCCAGAAGAGATTGCTTCAGCCCTTCATATGACCAAGGATGAGGTAATGGCTAATTGGGAGACTAGAAGTGGAGCAAAGGGCTTTCTGACTAAGTTCTTGGTTGGTAAGGCTAATTATTTCTGGGATAGTCTAGACTTCAAGGCATTCGAAGATATTCTGGCTCTTCTGATATATTGCTTGGTATTGTTTCCGAATCCTGACTCCTTTGTTGATGTGAATACGGTGAAAATCTTCATCTCTCGTAATCCCGTACCCACTCTCTTGGGTGACATTCTTCATCAGCTTTATGCCCGTACTGCTCGGAAGCGGCGAACCTTGATGTGTTGTGCTCCATTATTGTCGAGGTGGTTTATTTTGCACCTCCCCAAATCAGTGCTGAAGAACAAAGAAGGCATGGGCTGGGCCTATAGGGTTATGTCTCTCTCTCATAATGACATTATCTGGACTATCAAGGGTATGGACGAGGTGGCTATTATTGATCGATGTGGGGAGTACCCCAATGTTCCCCTGATAGGAACCAACGGAGGAATTTCTTACAATCCATGCTTGGCCTTACGTCAGTTTGGGCGAGCCAAAAGAGAAGGACGTCATGAGCTGCTAATGCCTAGTATCATCTTTGATTTTCTAGGGGATAGCGACGAGAAACGCCGCAGATTCATAAGGGCTTGGGATAGAGTTCACCGATCTGATCCTCATGAGCTGGGTCCAAAGACTTCCCTTCTAATGGAGCTATATCTCAGATGGATTCGTATCCGTGCCGAAAAGCTGGGAATGTCGTATGAAGCCGTCTTGCCTATCATTGTTGAAGTTGTTAATGAAGAAGGGGTTCTTCCGACCATCCTCCATCCTTACATGCCCACTGACATTGGGGCACTGAAAAGGTCTTGGATGCAGCTGAGAGAAGAGTGGGACGCTTACCCAGAAAAGTTTAACGAGCAAGAGCAGAAAATCCAGAAGTTGACTAGGAAACTGGAGAACAAGCGGATCCTCAATGACTATGTCCGCACCGACAAGAAGCGACCATGGGAGCACTGATTGTCCTTTGATTATTTCCTTTCCAGTTTTTATTTGCTTTTCAGTATTTCCTTTCTTGAAACGCCTTAAGGGCAATTTGTTGAACAATTTGAATTTCAAGTTTACCTAATAAAAGTGTGTTTCCTTTTTGGTTTATAAATTTGAATCTCTCGATGTCTTTGAAATCATAGCATACGCATTTCATTCCATGCACTTCATAACAGGTACCCATTACATGTCTCTTATCTTCTTCGCTGTTTATTTCAGCACTCATCATGTCTGCTGAACCATCAACTGAGCAAGCAATCAAGGCCCTACAGGCTCAAAATGCCCAATTCCAAGAGTTGTTCATGAATCTAGCTAAGGGTCAGCAAGATCTGAAGACCCTGATTCTGAAAGAGAAGAAGAAGAAGAAAAAGAGGACAATCCTGTTTAACACAGGTCACAGGTTTGGAAACAGGCTACGAGAAGAAGTTGATTTGACCACCTCATCTGGAGGGAAAGATAGTCAAGAAGAAAGGAGGGCTCCTAGCCCTGTGGTTTCAGACAATGAGACAGATTTTGATGAAGACTAGTATCCTCCGGCTGAGGATAGATACAAGCAACTGGAAGATCGGTTGAGTGCGATGGAAGTATAGAAGGTGCCTGGTCTGGACTTTGGCGATCTCTGTTTGTCATCTGGGGTGGTGATTCCCCACAAGTTCAAAGCACCAGCTTTTTCTAAGTATGACGAAGTTTCTTGTCCGAAGCTGCACCTCCGGTCATATGTAAGGAAGATTTATCCGTACACCGCTGATAAGAACCTATGGATCCACTTCTTTCAAGACAGTCTCTCAGGGACTCAGCTTGAATCGTTTTACCAGTTAGACGGAGCCAGTATCCGCAGTTGGGAAGATTTGGCTACTGCTTTCTACAGGCAGTACCAATACAATTCCGACCTCGCTCCCATGCGTACCCAGCTCCAGGGTATGTCTATGGGAACGAGCGAAGGTTTCAAAGATTATGCTCAGAAGTGGAGGGACCTCACCAGAAGAGTGCAACCACCCTTGGCTGATCGGGAGCTGGTGGATATGTTTCTGGGGACCTTGTCTGGTCCATTTTTTAACCATCTGATTGGAAGTTCTTCGTCTGGGTTTACAGAGCTAATTATGACCGGTGAGAGGATTGAGGCTGGTATTAAGGCTGGTAAGATACAAAAGGGTGCTTCATCAAGCACCGAGAAAAAGCCTTTTAAGAAAGAGTCCATTGCTGTCTACAGTTCGAAAAGCCAGAATAGACCTGAACACTGCCAAGCTGTTAATGCGGTTGTTATTTCAAGACTTGTTGGTTCTACTCAGCGCAACAATCAACAAAAGACCGAGAGACCTCGAAGGCAATTCACCCATCTCAACTTGACTTTGTCTCAGATTCTGCCGCAGTTATTAAAGACCAATCTAGTAACTCTAAGGGAGGCTCCGCATAATCTAAACATCGCATCACCTAAGTACAACCCTAATGCCCGTTGTGCTTTTCACTCTGATAGCCCGGGACATAATACAGATGATTGTTGGGCTTTGAAGAACAAAATACATGACTTAATTGATGCTAAGGAGATTGAGTTCGAGGCGCCCGAAAGACCTAATGTTGTGACTGCTCCTATGCCCAAGCATGGAGTAAATGTTATAGAAGAAGACTCGTTTGTGGTTTCTGTGAAAGATATTGCTACTCCCTTGATGACTGAAAAAGAACCTTTCGCTAGCCAGTTTATTTTCGGAATGTGACGAAGGTTGCCGTATGTGTTCTGTTCTACCTACCGGTTGCCATCTTTTGAAGTCAGGTGTCCAACGCCTGATGGATAGTAAAGAAATTCTGTTTGAGAAGACTGTTGTTCCTTTAGTTCATACTGAAGAAGTTTCTATTATTACCATTTTCGAAAATTCTTCCAAGGCTTCGTCGAGAAAGCCTGTTAGAATTACATCTGTTCCAAGAATCGCACCATTGATCATTACTGTTCCTGGGCCTATCCCCTATACATCTGATAAAGTTGTCCCTTGCCACTACGGGGCCGATGTTTATTTTCATGGAGTTAAACAAGAGTTAGATGTTGATACTAACGTCAGCAATACTGTTGGACCTGCTAAAGTCACCCGCAGCAGAAGACTATTCTCACCTGATATCTCTCCACCAACTGCCCGAAAACCTGTTGTTATCTCACCTGCCAGTGTACCTACTGCTATTCATGTTCAAGTTCCTATTCTTACCCCTGTCGTCGAGTCCTCTGACGCTCGGGGCAAAGGGAGCACCGGTGAGCCTGCCCAGACGGAGGCACCAAAGACGATTACTGTTGAAGCTTCTAGACAAGAGATGGAAGAGATTCTGAAAATCATCAAAAAGAGTGACTACAATGTAGTTGAACATCTGGGGCAAACCCCGTCCAAAATCTCTATATTGTCACTGTTGCTATGCTCATAGGCCCATGCCAAGGCTCTGATTGCATTCCTGAAGACTGCACACGTACCGCAAGAGTCATCGGCTGATCAGTTTAAAGATTGCGTGGCTAGTCTGACTGCTGATAATGGTTTGGGTTTCTCTGATGCCGACTTGACTGCTAAAGGGAAGAATCACAACGATGCCCTGCATGTCTCCATTGAATGTAGGGGCACTACTCTTGCTCATGTATTAGTGGATACTGGTTCCTCATTGAACGTTTTGCCTAAGAAAGCTCTAGACCGGTTGGATTGTGAAGGGTTGGAGTTGAAACCAAGCAACATCGTCGACAGGGCCTTTGATGGGTCTAAGAGGATGGTGCACGGAGAAGTGGATATTCCGATTAAGGTTGGTTCTCAGGTTTTCAACTCTACATTCTATGTGATGGACATTCGGCCATCCTATTCTTGTTTGTTGGCTCGCCCATGGATCTACAAAGCTGGGGCAGTCACTTCAACGCTCCACCAGATGCTGAAATACCCAGTCAAAGGGAAAATTGTGACAGTACGAGGGGAGGAAGTGTACATGGTGAGCCACCTCAACTCTTTCCGGTATGTAGAGATGGATGGGGAGTTCATTGAAACCCCGTTTCAACATTTTGAAGAGGTTCCCCAGACACTGGCATCAACTGAGACTGTTGTTGAAGATTCTCCTATGAAGATGGCTTCCTTTAAGGATGCCCGGGCTGTTGTCGAGAAAGGTGGGTGTGCAAAGTGGGGTCAACTCCATGATTTTGCACAGAAGACTAACAAGTTTGGTTTGGGTTTCACTGTAGAAGCTCAAAGGGCTGTTCGGAATGCATGGATCAGAAGACCTCCCGTGTTCATCAGCAATTCGAGAGTGAATGCCATTGAAGACGATGTGGAGGAGTCTGAATTCGACAGTTGGATCTACCCAACGACCGATGGTGGACTAAGCAACTAGACAGCAAAGGACTTCATTCCAATTTCTTTTGTTACCCAGTAATGAGACTTTTGTTTTGAACTTGTAAACAGACAATGTTTTAAACTCTACAGCGCGGTGTCTTACCCGGGGCACCATGGCTTCATTTGTGAGGGCTTTATGTGTGTCATTTTCATATATAATTAATAAAAGCATTGGACGTTTCTTGCATTTCAAATTTTGCGCTCCTTTTTTTTTTATTATATTGCAAAAACAGCTATTTTACACACACTCACATTTACAGGTCTACATCCACTCTGGATCTCACTAGTAACGACTCTGCTACTGCCAGTTATGACTTCAAAAATCCGATCAACTTAGCTGAAGACGAAGGTGAAGATGATTGCGAAGTGCCTGGTGAACTTGCAAGACTGCTACTCCAAGAAGAGAGGGCCATTCAGCGGCACGAAGAGCCGGTGGAATCGGTAAATTTGGGTACAGAGGAAGACAAGAAAGAGGTCAAGATTGGTGCAAATCTGGAGCTTAGTGTGAAGCAACGGTTGATTCAGATGCTGTGTGACTACGTTGAGATCTTTGCATGGTCTTATGAAGATATGCTTGGGTTGGATACCGATATTTTGGTTCACCGATTGCCTACCAAGGAAGATTGTCCTCCCGTGAAACAGAAGGTCCGCCGAATGCGCCCAGAGATGTCTGAGAAAATCAAGGCTGAAGTAATGAAACAGTTTGATGCCGGTTTTCTAGCAGTTACTTCTTACCCTCAGTGGGTTGCCAATGTGGTTCCTATGCCGAAGAAAGATGGTAAGGTTCGAATGTGTGTTGACTATAGGGATCTGAATAGGGCAAGCCCCAAGGATGATTTCTCTCTGCCTCATATCGACGTTCTGGTTGAAAACACCGCTCAACATAAAGTATTCTCCTTTATGGATGGTTTCTCCGGTTATAATCAGATTAAAATGGCTCCAAAAGACATGGAGAAGACCACCTTTGTTACTCAATGGGGTACCTTTTTCTACAAGGTCATGCCCTTTGGATTGAAGAATGTTGGGGCAATGTATCAGTGTGCCATGGTTGCTTTGTTTCATGACATGATCCATCACGAGATTGAGGTATACGTCGACGACATGATTGCAAGGTCCCTGACTGAGGAACAACATCTTGACCACCTTCAGAAGCTGTTCGACAGGTTGAAATTGTACAAGCTAAGGTTAAACCTGAATAAGTGCACCTTCGGGGTGAGATCTGGTAAGTTGTTGGGCTTCGTCATAAGCGATAAAGGTACTCAAGTAGATCCGGCAAAGGTGACGGCCATACAAGAGATGCTAGCTCCTCAAACAGAGAAAGAAGTCAGAGGCTTTTTGGGACGTCTGAACTACATTGCCCGATTCATCTTGCACCTGACCGCTACTTGTGAACCAATCTTCAAGTTACTGAAGAAAGATCAAGTATTACGTTGGAACGATGAATGCCAGGCCGCTTTCGAAAGGATCAAAGAGTATCTCCAAGAGCCACCTATTCTGATGCCACCAGTTGAAGGGAGACCCTTAATCCTATACTTGACAGTACTCGACAACTCAATGGGGTTTGTGCTGGGTCAGCATGACGAGTCTGGCCGAAAAGAGCATGCTATTTATTACCTTAGCAAAAAGTTTACCGAATGCGAGACCCGATACTCGTTGCTCGAGAAAACTTGTTGCGCTTTGGCATGGGTTGCTCGCCGGCTGAGACAGTATATGCTGACTCACATTACTCTATTGATATCGAAGATGGATCCAATCAAGTATATCTTCGAGAAGCCTGCCTTGTCCGGAAGAATAGCAAGATGGCAGATGATCTTGACTGAGTATGACATCTAATATACGACTCAAAAAGCAATCAAGGGAAGTGTGTTGGCAGATCATTTGGCACATCAGGCAGTGGATGATTACCAATCTATAAACTTTGAATTTCCGGATGAGAATATCATGCTAGTAACTGACTGTGAGACACCTGGGCCGGATGAAGGACCTAAGGAAGGATCCCGATGGTCTATGTACTTTGATGGAGCTTCAAACACTTTGGGTAATGGCATTGGCGCCGTGATCATATCTCCTAAAGGCTCTCATACTCTGTTCACCGCCCGACTATGTTTCAACTGCACCAACAATATGGCGGAGTATGAAGCATGCATCATGGGTCTTCGAGCAGCAATTGACCTAAGGATTAAGTTTCTAAGTGTCTTCGGAGATTCCTCTCTCGTGATCAGTTAGATCAAAGGTGAGTGGGATACGAAACACCCGAACCTTATTCCTTACAAGGAATATGTATTGACGTTACTTCCCCATTTCGAGGAGATAACCTTTGAACACTTCCCTAGAGAGGAGAATCGGTTGGCGGACGCGCTGGCTACGATGTCTTCTATGTTCAAAGTCAATTAGGACAACGAGGCTCCCCAGATTATTATTGAAAGATTGGACAAACCTACACATTGATGTGATATTGAGACTGAAGAGGTAACAGAAAAACATTGGTTTCATGAGGTGAAGAGGTATCTTGAGGCTCAGGAGTACCCCGAGGGCGCATCTGTTAATGACAAGAAGTTTCTGAGGAGGTCCGCAGCAAAGTTCTTCATCAACAATAGCATTCTTTACAAGCGTAACCATGATTCAACCTTATTGCGATGTGTGGATAAGAATGAAGCAGAAAGGATCATGGCAGATTTACATGAAGGTACTTTTGGAACTCATTCCAGTGGACACAACATGGAAAAGAAAATCCTTCGGGCAGGATATTATTGGTCCATAATGGAAGCTGACTGTTATCAGCATTCTCGGACATGTCACAAGTTCCAGGTCTATGCTGATAAGGTGCACATACCTCCAGTCCCTCTAAACATCTTGATGGCACCTTGGCCTTTTGCAATGTGGGGAATTTATATGATCGGAGATATCAGACCTACGACATCTAACGGGAATCGCTTCATCCTGGTAGCAATTGATTATTTTACGAAATGGGTTGAAGCAGCTTCCTTTGCTACTGTAACCAAGAACGTGTGGCACGGTTCATTCGGCACAATCTGATTTGTCGATATGGTGTACCAGAGAGGATCATTACGGACAATGGTACCAATCTAAACAACAAGATGATCACTGAGCTCTGCAAGCAGTTCAAGATACAGCATCACAACTCTTCTCCCTACCGGCCGAAGATGAATGGGGTTGTCGAAGCGTCTAATAAGAACATTAAGAAGATTGTGCAGAAGATGACAGTGACATACAAAGACTGGCACGAGATGTTACCATTTGCTCTTCATGGGTACCGTACCTCAGCGCGGACGTCAACAGGGGCAACACCTTATTCCTTGGTATATGGTATGGAGGCAGTCTTGCCCATTAAAGTTCATATACCCTCTTTTCGGATTATGAATGATGCAGGTTTGAGTGAAGATGACTGGATTCAGACCCGGCTTGATCAGCTAAACCTAATCGACAAAAAGAGACTTACTGCTATTTGTCATGGTCAGACGTACCAAAAGCGGATGATCAAGGCATTTAACAAGAAAGTCAGACAACAAGAGTATCAAGTTGTGGACCTAGTAATCAAGCGCATTATCCTACCTCAAGGTGATCCCAGGGGCAAATGGACCCCTACTTACGAAGGGTCATTTGTGGTTAAGAGTATTTTCTCAGGAGGAGCTATGATTCTAACCACCACGGATTGACGACCTTCCTCACCCCGTAAATGCAGACATAATGAAAAGATACTACGCATAATCAAAGACCCGCTAGGTCGACTGGCCTAGGCAAAAATAAGGGCTTCCCGGCGAACCAAAAGGGTTCGGGCAAAAATAAGGGACGAAAATGAAAAATCTGTACACCTGGCAAGTCGAAAACCTGAAAACGCGGCTTGGGCAAAAAGGGGTATCCCGGTGGACTGAAAACCCGAAAGGGCGGTCCAGGCAAAAATTAGGGATCAAAGCGTAAGACTATATCTCATTGGATCACCTTGCATCCAGACTTCGGTATCAACTATTAAGCTCGGACGGCACTAATCAATTTGATCTACCTTCAACCAAGTAGCAAAGTGATGAGATGCTCGAGGACATAAAGGCAATAGCAGAGTTGGAACCCAGTGGGATTGTTCACATAGCTGTTTTGTTTTTCACAATTTGTGTAAATTCTATCTACTCGGCGGTGTTCTCTTACTAGGACGTCAGGCTCTTGTACAAAAACGCCTATTTACAGGCCAAACTTCAAAATCAATACAATTCATTTTCAAAGAAATTTCAAATTGTTCTTCTTTATCTGTTTTGTTTTGCAAAGAACGTCCAATGTTCATTTTTTATATATGCATTTGACATTAATTGCTGCTCATGAATATTTACATGCGAAACAAAAGACGATTACGGGTAATATCAGAAATAGGGGCAATAAGAATTGTCCAAACTGTATATTTGCTTTGTCCACCAGGTACCGGGTAAATTCATCTGAAGAATATGGCTAAGATACCTTTACTCCCCGCAGAGTAAGGCAGTAATGGTATCTCTCCCCCAGCTGGGACTTTCAACTATGAACGCATCAACAATGCTCTCCCCAAGCAGAGTTGATCTACCATCAATACTAAAAAGGCTTGATATCCCCGGCAGTCTTAATTTTCCCTAGCGGAGTATAAGAATGTTCCCCGGCGGAATACAAGATACCCCCAGTGGAGTTAAAATTTTCCCATCACAGTCTGAAAAAGCTTCCCCAACGGAGTTGAAGTATCATCCCCAGTAGACTCTAGAAGTTTATCCCCAGCGGAGTACAAAATAAATCTCCCCAACCGAGTTCAAAGGATCATTCCCAGCAGAATTTAGAGGATTATCTCCACAAAAGTTTAACAGGTTATCCCCAGTAACATCGTCACTGAGAGATCGTCTCCAGCGGAAGTTCTTCCCTTTCACAAACAGGAATTCAATCCTCAACAGATTCAGTATCACCAGCAATGGTGATTCGTCCCCAATGGAATTTATCAGTGGAATCCTCAGCAGAGCATCTCTTCCCCACAGAGTAATCTCCTCATAAGTATATTCCCCAATGGATTTATCCTCTCCTGCAGGTCTATTCTCACAATCATCTTCGTTCGTCATCCCCAGCAGAAACGAAGAATTCAACTCTATTCTCCAGCATCTATCCGGGATTTATTTTCCCTAGCTAGAAACATTACATTTCCAGACATCATGATACATGCATATACGCATCATACCATACAATCTCATTTATGTTGAGAGCATCATTGCTTGATATATATCATGCATTTCATACATCATGACATTGCATATGACTGACTCTTTACCATTTCAGGGAAAGGGGAATCAGTAAACACCGCTGACTACTCATATGACCTAGTAGTCCCCTCAAAAGAAAAACTACATCTATGGAAGACTTTTGTCTGGTTCAGTGAAATCGATCCTAATATTTTTTCTGATTCTTATCCAGTCAAAGTTAATCCAAGAGCTTATCTGGTTCAGTCAGATCGACGCTAAGATCTCCCTGATTCGTATTCCAGTTGAAGATATTCCAAGACTTTAGTCTGGTTCAGTTAAATCGATCCTAAGATTTTTCTGATTCTTATCCAGTCAAAGTTAACCCAAGACCTTCTCTGGTTCAGTCAGATCGATGCTAAGATCTCCCTGATTCATATTCCAGTTGAAGATATTCCAAGACTTTTGTCTGGTTCAGTTAAATCGATCCTAAGATTTTTTCTGATTCTTATCCAGTCAAAGTTAATCCAAGACCTTCTCTGGTTCAGTCAAATCGATGCTAAGATCTCCCTGATTCGTATTCTAGTTGAAGATATTCCAAGACTTTAGTCTGGTTCAGTTAAATCGATCCTAAGATTTTTCTGATTCTTATCCAGTCAAAGTTAATCCAAGACCTTCTCTGGTTCAGTCAGATCGACGCTAAGATCTCCCTGATTCGTATTCCAGTTGAAGATATTCCAAGACTTTTGTCTGGTTCAGTTAAATCGATCCTAATATTTTTTCTGATTCTTATCCAGTCAAAGTTAATCCAAGACCTTCTCTGGTTCAGTCAGATCGACGCTAAGATCTCCCTGATTCTTATTCCAGTTGAAGATATTCCAAGACTTTCGTCTGGTTCAGTTAAATCGATCCTAAGATTTTTTCTGATTTGTATCCAGTCAAAGTTAATCCAAGACTTCTCTGGTTCGGTCAGATCGACGCTAAGATCTCCCTGATTCGTATTCCAGTTGAAGATATTCCAAGACTTTTGTCTGGTTCAGTTAAATCGATCCTAAGATTTTTCTGATTCTTATCCAGTCAAAGTTAATCCAAGACCTTCTCTGGTTCAGTCAGATCGATGCTAATATCTCCCTGATTCGTATTCCAGTTGAAGATATTCCAAGACTTTTATCTGGTTCAGTTAAATCGATCCTAAGATTTTTCTGATTCTTATCTAGTCAAAGTTAATCCAAGACCTTCTCTGGTTCAGTTAGATCGACGCTAAGATCTCCCTGATTCCTATTCCAGTCAAAGCCCAGACCACCTATCAATAGTCTCCAAATGGCATTTGTAATCCCATTCCCGATATCACAAGGCTGATACCACTTCATGCGAGTGCAAATTTCTGGGCACTCTAGTGTTCAATCATCTTCCACCTTCGGATCACGAAAGGCACGAAAGCCAATCTACATCCTCAGGTTTAATAAAATTGAACAGGGGCAGCTTTTACACCCCAAAATTTTCCCTCTCATATCTCTCAAAACATTTCAAGAAAAATCTCCAAGTGGTTCAAGATTGCTCAAGAGTTGGACAGTCAAATTATCTCCTAAGGCGGTCAACCCCAAATTAGGGTTTTGTGTTGCATCAAGATCCTTGAGTCCAAATGACCTCAAGTGCTCCCCCAATGATCTAATATGCTCTCAAGATCATCCATACCAAATTTCAAGCCTTGTAGAGGAAGTTTGCTCAGTTAATTGCTCAAAGGGTCCAAAAATCGATTGTGTTAGGGCAAAAGTCAATTGTGACCTACAAATAGTCAAACCTCAAGATTTTTTGTCAACATTCTCATTTTGAAGGATATTTCATCATTTGATCAAGGGTTGATCATGATTCATCAAGGATTGCTCAAAATTCATCAAGACTCAAAAGTTGCTAAATTAGGGTTTTGCAGGAAAAGTCAACTCAACTTTGACCAAGCATAACTTTCTCATAATTTATGAGAAATGACCCATCCAAAGCTAATTTTTAAGAGGATTCAATTTTATACAATCCATATTCATACCCCAAGATCAGAAAATGCACTCACAAAAAGTTACAAATTTGGACATTATAGGCATTTTTGAAAGTCAACAAAAACACATTTTTTGCCAAAGCTTATAACTTGAGCATGGAAAATCAAAATGAGATGATAACAAAAGGGTTGCTTATAGGACATCTCAATCTTTCTAAAAAGTCCAAGAACACCTCCAAAAGTTCAAAATTGAAAAAGTTATGCATTGTTGAAGTTGGGCATTTTTGCAAAATTGCCAAAAGTCAATTATCCCCAAAACTTCAAATTTTGTCAAATGGGCCCATTCTTTTCCACTAGATTTGAACTTGCCACATTGCACACGTGTCTTAGCTTCAGCCTTGAGTCCATTTATCAATTTTATTATTTTATTTGATTTTTTAATGAATTATTTCATTTTTAATCAAATTAAATCCAATAAAATCCAAACATTGATTATTTGATCTCTTTTTGACTATTTCAGGATTGAATCATCATCATCAAGTGTATCAAATTCGTATCAAGCATTCCATGTGCAAAAAGATTGAGTTTTTGACAAAATTGGCAAGTCTTCAATGGTGAATCAAATCCAATCTCAAGGCATTAATATGGAAAGATTCAAGACAAATTTGTTGACCTAATACATTGCATATTACATATACAAGTGAAAGCACACGAATTTGAGACCTAGAGGCTGCAAGAACACCAAGAACAAAACTTAAAAAAAGGTGGAAAAGTGTGAAACCAAAATCACACTTAGAGGCATTTTCAAAAGCAAAACTCAACACCAATCGCTTGCTGGAGGATCACTGAAGCAGAACCAACCCAAAACCAATCTCCATACACGCCCAAAAGCTCTGTAAGTATCTCAAAAAACTGCCATTCTCTTGAATTCGCAACTCTTATTTCTTGCATCTTTTGCATAAACTACTGGCATATTCCTAATCCTCGTCCAATTTACAAGCAGTCTGCATTAGCCAATTGCATTTTTCTGGCCTAGATGAAGAACCCCCACATCTAGGGTTCTTCGTTCGTGTTTTGGGGTTTTTTCTTTTTCAGGGGAAATCAAGACTCAAGAAGGATATAGGTTTGTTCAGGAAGCCTAGACGAACTCAACCATGCGCTTGGAATCGATTTTCATGGACAGGAATGGATTTTAGGAGGCATCTACGCATTTAGCTGCGGATCTAAATCCGTAGGTAAATTTACAGGGTTGAAGGTCAGGGATGACAAACGTGTCTCCCTCTGATTGGACCATTCAAACAATTCACGAAGTTTTTTTATTTTCTGGCATAATGACGTGTTTTGATATATTATGTTTTGTTTGTGTTTAGTTAACAATTGAGAAGCAGTGGCTGAGTGGTGGGCGTGTACATCCAATGATCAACAGGACTTGGATTCGAATCCCAGGTCCCCCATATGCATTGTTATTATTTTTCTTCAGGTGATCCAATGCAATACCAAGCGTGTAGCCTATAATACTCCCTCACTCAATCACTTGCCAGATGACCCCAGGCCAGATCTGGTGATCCAGAATGAAAGCCTACCATGGGATTCAGTCAACCAGTGCACAGGGGATCCAAAAAGTCAAACGAGGCCAGCTTGTGATGGGCCTCAGAATTTCTATCAAGACCTCCAAAATCAGGCCCAAACCTCTAATTCTTTCTATTTCATATTTATTTTATTTGCTTGTTTGTTTAATTATTTTTATTATTAACTAACCAATTAAATCTTTTTCTTCATAAAATTAAAAACTAAAAAAATATTTTCTTATTTAAATTAAATTTTAGTATTTTATTTTTGTTAATAAATATTTATTTAATTAATTTAGTTCTAATTAGGAATAACTTTTAATATATTTTGCAATAATTAAAATTAACTTAGACATAATTAGGTTTTTATTAACATTGATTTATTTTATTTTATTTCTTTAAATATCAAAAATCCAAAAAATATTTATTTTTATTAATTAATTAATTTATTTATTAATTTAATAATTAATTTAGGATAGTTTCTTTCTTAATTCAAAAATAACAAAAAAAGATACTTTCTCTCAAAAAGGGTCAAAACCCTAAACTTGCACCCGATTTAATTTCCGCACACGATTTACTTTCTTTTATCCAATATTGTATTTGTTCCCGGAATGTAATAGATAATTAGGACCATTTAACTATTTTTATCGCTTTATTTATTTTCCGCATTTAAATTTCAAAGGGTTGCTTTTGGCGATGTAAATACCCGACGCCTTGTGATTTAATTTCTGTAATTTATTTTCCGCAAAATATAACTGCTAGATGTTTGATAATAGGGATGCATGACAAGAATGAACGTTTAACCTAAAATCAACTTAGATCACCATTAACATGTACAAAGACAAAAATTAACTGAAAATGACACACTCGCACATGCACACTCTTAGGGTACACCCCACTTGATTGCCTTCGTACGCGGTCATTAATTATAGGTCACTTTAGAGGTCACCCTCTTGTCCAAAGATCATAGTTGCCTCGAAACGGTTGCCTCGGATAAAATGATCTAAGACATTAGGGTTACCGCTAAGGCGTCCTAACATTGCTCTAGTGACCGCACGTCCCTTAATCGAATTGACCCTTAAAACTCCAACGATGATGCTACCTACTCATCAATAGTGAGATAGCATTGTCTAAAGGACATTAGCACATATTGATTCCTTTTTCGAATAGGTAGATGGTTCTTAAGTACTTGCTCTTTCAAAACAAAACAAATTTTCACACTTACACTCCTTTTTAAAACAAAAACTCTTTTTGATCCCACAAACACAAAGAAAAGCAAATTTTGAAAACATTATGAGCAAGTACCTAAGAGCCTGTGGATAACCACGGATAGAAAGGGTGTTAACACCTTCCCTTTCTATAATCTACCCCTCGGACCCGAGAAACATCTCAAAAAGGAATTTTTCTGTGCTTTTTTCCTTTCCTTGTTGGATAAAATAAAAGATGGTGGCGACTCTTGCTTACCGCGACATTTTGCAAAAATAAACGCAAAACGCAAACCAGCATTCCAAAAAATAGTCAATTCTTTCCCACCATATCACAGCATCCCAAACTCAAATTTGATTTCTATTTTTTACGCATGATAAATCCATTCTATTCATATATTATTGTTCATAATCGTGTTTGCAAGCTTTCTATATCCTTTAATTATACTAACAGTGCAGGAATCCATACTTACCATTGTTAGGGTTTAAGGTCACGATTTGGGGATTTCTGGTATAGGAAAAATTTGGCCATGAATGAGGTACCATGATACTCGTCAGACCAAGACGAGTTGATTGGTACCATCACAATAGATTTATCATGCTTGTACTGAATATTTGAATGACACAGGTTTTTAGCAACGGACAACGTCTGTAGGTATAGGTTATTTATCTAAAACGACGGGCTGGAGGTAGAATAAGGTAATTTGTCACCACCCTATTGGTATAACTGAATGCAGCACGCGCGTTTGGTTTGTTTCAGGGCATAGGATTTGTTTTTGTATATTATGAATTATTATTATTGTATTAACAACTAACAATAATGGCTCAGTTGGAAGCGTAGCATTGGTATAAGGCGTGAGGACCTGGGTTCGATCCTAGGTCCCAGCGCTTTATTTATTTTCTTTGCTTGCAAAAGATCCAGTGCTCCACCCCTCCAGGCGCCTTCCATTCAACCTCAACGCCCAACCACTGGATGTACTGCTAGCCAGATCTAACGCTTCCTGCCTGAATGTCCTTGGTACACCTCAAGTCAACGCTTGCACAGGATCTATGGTGGTTGACTGGGCTCAGCTTAATGGGCCAGGAAATTCAGATTCTCACCCCCCTTTCAGGTAGCATACAGGCCCATCATATTACTTTTTTTCTATTCTTTTTTATTTTCTTTGTTTATTTTCTTTAATTATTTCTTTTTTCTTTTAATTAAAACAAATTATTTTTATTAAATTAACAAATCAAAAATCACAAAAGATCTTTTTTAATAAATATTTTTAATTAATTAGTTTAATTAATTTAGGGTAATTTAATCTTTTTTTATATATTTAAAAATTATTAGAAGTAGGATTTTGGTTGTACATAATTTAATTAATTTTCTTTAAAAAATACATCAGAAATCATTTTTTCTCATAAATATTTATTCCTTTAATTAATTAGGTTAATTAGAAAATTAGGTTAATTTAATTTATTTCATAATTAAAAACAATTAGAAATTAGGTTTAATTAACTTGCAATTAAATATTTTCTCAAATAAAATCCAAAAAAAAATATCTTTTCTCCCTCAACTAGGGTTTTAGATTATTTCAATCGTCCTCGCATTTAATTTGTCGCGCGCTTGTTAATTATTTGTCCATTATTTTATAACTATTCAGGGTTTGTAATAGTTAACCTAGGGTTTTTATTTACTGTTTAAATCCCCTATTTTTGGTCATGTGATTAATTCCCCTCCCCGAAGCCTTGTAATAGCTAGGTTTTATTTTCTCGCACTTTAAATTACCGCAACCTTTAACTGTCTAGATGCATGGCTAATAGGATTGTATGAAAACAATGCTTGAAATTTAAAACGGTAGATCATCTAATGTGCAAAGATTAAATAACTGGAAAAACTCATATGCACATATTCACTTCTAGGGTTTACCTCACTTTGGTTGCCTTCGATAAACAATCATTAAGCATAGGAAATTTTAGTGGTTTCCCTCCTGTCTAAGAGATCAAAATGTCCCATTCGAATGTTGTCTCGGAAATGTTGCCTCAGAAAGATCTTAAGACTCTAGGGTTACTACTAAAGTTTTCTAACTATTGTTTTAGTGATTGTACTTGTCCTTTTCGAATGTCCCTTACAACTCCAACGACGGTGTTACCTGCTCCTTAATAGTAGGATAACGCTGTCTAAAGGAAAACGAACAATCTTTTTTTTCGAGTAGGTAGAATCTTAAGTACTTGCTCAATGAAAAGTTTTCACACAAACACTTTTCAAAACAAATTTTCAAAACAACTTCGTCATATCCTTGAGGACTGATATAAGGGTTATCACGAAGTAAAACATTTTCAAGACAAACACACACAAGCAATTTGAAAAAATGAGCAAGTACCTAAGAGCCCGTAGATAACTACGCATAAAAAGGGTGCTAACACCTTCCCTTTCTATAATCTACCCCCCGTACTCAGAATATCTCGAAAAAGGTTTTTTCTGTTCTTTTTCCTTTTCCATGATTGGATGAAATAAAAGTCGGTGGCGACTCTTGCTTACCGCGACATTTTGCAAACAAAAAATGAAAAATGCAAACCAGTATTAACAGTCGGTTCTGCCACGGTATCACAGAATTGGCGACTCTGCTGGGAAAAAATAAGTGGGGTATACCTTAGGATCTAGGTCATTAAATTTCTTCTATTGATTGTCTTGATTGCTTTACTTTTAAGGGCTTGTTTGGGGTTACTATACATCCTACACCCAGATCTGGGGTTACTCATTAGGTAAACGGTAATAGATCGTGGAGACTGTAACGTGTAGACCGATATGGTTTTAGCGATTGCTATGTTGGTGTGGCAGTTTGGTTGATACCAGTATCCTTCGTGGGGAAACGAGGAGAATACGTGACCACCGCGTGGTATCGTGAAGAACCAATGGACCATAGATCCTTAGTTGAACAAACTTGGCCATTAGAAAGTAGTGAGACAGTCGGCCTCGGTGTAGAGATGAGAATTGGTTGATACTTGATGCTACACTCATTGAGACCAGACTTTCGGGATATTTTGGATGCAAGAAAAGATTGATTGAGCTGAAACAATGCCTGATAAAGGATGGTCAGTGATATTGAGATCCTCTAGAACCCGGTTACTTTTAAGACAATTTTGAAACCAACTAAACTTCAAGAGGGTACTACCTTTGACCTCATGCAAGCCTTAAACCTAAGGACTTTGTGTGATTTGGCTGTACTTGCTATACCTGTGTTTGCTATACTTGTGTTTTATCATGACATCATGCATCATAACATAGCATACATTCTTGTTGCACTAACCATTTCAAAGACCAAGTGAATTTATCTTTGTTCTGTTTTGCAGATCATGGCTTCCGTTCATAGAAACACTATCTGAATCAGTTTTGTGAAGATACCTTCCCAACTCAAAGAGATACTATCAAGGGTTTCTGAAACTTTTGCGTTCACCAAGAGACTTGGTCGACTTATCAACCTGGTTACTTCAAACTTTGATGAAAACATGATGAGTGTACTCTTTCAGTTCTTTGATCCCAAGCACCACTGCTTAACCTTTCCAGACTATCAGTTGGTGCCTACCATGGAAGAATTCTCTCAGCTGTTGGATATACCCATTCTTGAACAGTTTCCCTTCACATGTCTGGAAGAAGTTCCTAAGCCAGAAGTCATTGTCGTAGCTTTGCATCTGAAGCGGGCCGACGTGGTATCCAAGTGGGAAACAAGAAGCAGAGTCAAGGGTTTTCTAGCCAAGTTCCTGATAGACAAGGCCCAGCTGTTTTGGGATGATATGGATTTTCAGGCTTTTGAGGAGGTCTTGGCTCTTCTAATCTATGGGTTGGTACTATTCTATAATCCAGAATCATTCATAGATATGAATGCTATCAAGATTTTCCTCTCTCGCAACCCTGTGCCTACCTTGCTCGGATATATTTTTCACACTCTCCATACTCGTACCATGAAGAGAAGAGGGTTCCTTATATGCTGCATACCATTGTTGTCGAGGTGGTTTATTTCTCACCTCCCTAAGTCCGTACTGAAGAATGATGAAGGTTTGGGTTGGTCGCAAAGGATAATGTCACTCACCCATATGGATATTATCTGGTGTTCCCGAGCTATGGAAAACAATGCTATTATTGACCGCTGCGGGGAGTACCCTAATGTCCCGTTACTTGGCATCAGAGGGTGTATAACCTACAATCCTTGTTTAGCTCTGCGACAATTTGGTTACGCTCGAAGAGATGGTCCCCATGAGTTACTTATCGAGGGCATTGTATTCAACTATGAGGATAATGTTCAAAAGTATCACCGAAGGTTCATACGGGCTTAGGGAATGGTAAACAGGTCTGGCGCCAAGCCTTTGGGGCCAAAGCATTCCATTCCTATGGAACCTTACCTCCAATGGGTACGAGCTCGCGCCCAGAAACTTATGATGCCCTATATGGCCGTTTTACTAGTGATTGTGGAACCCACTACTGAAGGGGGTATTCCTTACACAGTTCTCTATCCTGATATACCCACTGATCTTGGAGAAACACAGAGGTCTTGGATTCAGTTGAAGAAAGAGTGGGATACTTACAGGGATCAGTTCTATGCCCAGGAGAGGAGGGTTTTAGAGCTCACAAAGCAGCTCCATGAGGAAAGAGGACTCAATGTCTATCTCGACACGAAGAGGAAGCATCCATGGGAATTTTTATTTCTTTTCTAGTTTTATATTTGTTTTTAATTGTAACGCCTAAAAGGCATTTGAACTTTGAATTCAGCTAATAAAATCTTTGTTTTATTTTGGTTCGCAAATTTAAATTTCCCAAAGTCTTTGAAATCGTTGCATGCGCATCCCATTCATAGCATTGTATGTACATGTACCATTATAGGTTTCTCATCTTCTTCGCTGTTTATTTCACCAGAAATGTCTTTCGAACAAAGCATAAAGGATCTTCAAGCACAAAATGCCCAATTCCAACAAATGTTCATAAATCTGGCAAAAGGGTAGGAGGATCTAAAAGCCCTCATCCTGAAAGAGAAAAAGAAAAAGAAGAAGGATGTCGGTATTCTGAATATGGGCAGAAGGTTTGGAGGGTCGTTGAAGCGACAAGTCGATCTGATCTCTTCATCCAAAGAAGGGGAGAATCAATAAGACGAAACAAGGGAGAAGGATCCCAGTCCTGAAGTTTCTTACAATGATATCGACTATAATGATGAGCAGTATCCTACCACTGAGGATAGATACAATAAATTGGAAGATCTTGAGTGCCATGGAAGTCCAGAGGATACCTGGGTTGGATTTCGAAGAATTGGGATTGGTATCGGGAGTGGTCATCCCGCAAAAGTTCAAAGCTCCAATTTTTGCAAAGTATGATGGGGTGTCCTATTCAAAACTCCATTTCTGCTCTTATGTCAGAAAGATCCAGCCCCACACCGCTGATAAAAATTTGTGGGTTCATTTCTTTCAAGATAGTCTGTCAGGGACTCAGCTTGAATGGTTCTACCAAATGGAGAGAGCCAATGTCTGAAATTGGGAAGATATGGCTGCTGCTTTCTATAAGCAGTATAAATACAACGCCGACCTTGCTCCTACTCGTACTCAACTCCAGAGTATGTCCATGGGTGCAAGTGAAGGCTTTAAGGACTATTCACAGAAGTGGAGAGACTTGGATGGAAGAGGCAAACCCCTGTTGTCTGATAGGGAGTTGGTTGATATGTTTCTAGGGATGCTATCTGGTCCATTCTTTAATCATTTGATCGGAAGCTCGTCAACTAGTTTCACCGAGATGATTCTGACTAGAGAGAGAGTAAAAGCTGAGATTCAGAGTGGCAAGATACAAAAGGATGCCTCTTCGAGTTCGGTGAAGAAGCCTTTTGCTGGTAAGAAGGAAGCCAGTCCCATCTATAGCCCGAGGGGCCAAAACAGAGTCGAACATCGTCAGACAGTAAGTGCTATAATGATACCTAGGCCTACAGTTGCTCCACAACACAACAATCAAAAAAGGATGGAAAGACCACAACGACAGTTTACCCGAATCAATATGAAATTGGCTGAAGTTCTACCTCATCTACTAAGATCAAACTTGGCAACCTTGAAAGAGGCTCCCAAGAATCTAAATACCACATCTCCCCGATATAATCCAAATGCTCGGTGTGCCTATCATTCTGAGAGTCCTGGCCATGATACCAATGACTGATGGGCTCTAAGAAATAAGGTACAAGATCTGATTGAAGCCAAGGAAATTGAGTTTGATGCTTCGGAGAAGCCCAATGTCAAAACTGCTCCCATGCCTAAGTACGGTCGTGGAGTTAATGTTGTTGATACTGACTTGTTTGTAACCTTGGTGGATGAAGTTTCTACTCCTCTCATGACTGTGAAGAAGAATTTGTTGTTGGCCGGTTTATTTCTGGGTTATGGTGAAGGTTCCCACATGTGTTTATTTCTACCTTCTGGTTGCATTTGCTGAAGTCAGGTGTTCAATGCCTGATGGACAACAAAGAAATTTTGTTCGAGAAAACTTTGGTTCTCATTGTTCCATCTGAAGACATTGCCATTATAACCATTTACACCAATCCTTCCAAGGTCTCCTCGAGAAGACCTGTTAGGATTACATCTGCTCCAAGAATCGCTCCGCTAATAATCATTGTTCTTGGTCCTGTCCTGTATGTCTCGGACAAAGCTGACCCCTGGAATTATGGTGTCGATGTGTATTATCATGGCATCAAACAAGATTTGAAAAATGAAGAGGTTGGTCCTGATATTGGTAACATTGTCGGAACCAGCAAGATTACCCGAAGTGGAAGGGTCTTCTCTCCCGAGATTTACCCTGAGACTGTCAATAGGCCTATTGTCATTCCATCTGATGTTCCTGTTGGTACATCAACTACTGCTCATGTTCTTACTCCAATTATTACCCATGTCGGCAAATCGTCTGATATCCGCGACAAAGAAGTTATAGGTGAGCCTGCCCGAACGGAGACGCCTAGAAAAATTGTTGTAGAAGCCTTTAAGCAAGAGATAGAGGAAATATTGAAAATAATTAAAAAGAGCAACTACAATATGGTCGAGCAGCTGGGGCAGACCCTCTCAAAGATATCCATGTTATCCATGTTGTTGTGCTCTGAGGCCCATGCGAAGGCTTTGATTGCATTCCTCAAAATCGCGCATGTGCTGAAAGAGACTTCAGTTGATCAATTTAAAGATTATGTGGCCTGTCTGACTGCTGACAATTGAAACGACCTGGCGAAACCGTCATCTTCTAATGAAACATCAATGAAGTCGCCACCAAACGTCTTTTATCCCGCCAAGAGGGAAAGGTAAACATCGAGAAAACCTGAAGAGGGAGAAATCACGGTCTTTCGACCGAGAGATCGGGTAAGGGAGTCTGTTACACGAGGGGAAGGTATTAGTACCCCACACGCCCGTAGTACTCTACAGTATCCACTCTTGTTGTCTAATCTAATGGGTGTGGTAAAAACCTATTTCTATGGCTTAAATATAAAAAAGGGAATGCATGCGGGGAAAAAAACAATGTAGGGAAAATAAAAGTTATGCTCGGTTGGGGCCTACCCCTTTGCCTACGTATCCCTTTTAAGGAATCAGAGCAGCCGTAGTTCGGCTCATATATTATGGTTGGTTTGTGTTTTTTAGTTAAGACAATAAAAACAGTCAAGATGGCAAAACATCAAATAAAATAACAAACAGATGAGATCGAAACATCGGCTAAATAATAACAAAGTAACATGTCAAAGATGGCGAAAATTCAAATGATAAAACATCACACCTCAATGAAATTGATAGTCAAAGTAGGATAACCAACATGTGCGATAGCGAAACATCAGCTTCAAACAAATGTGCGATGGTGAAACATCGGCTATGAGATAACAAGGTATCATGGCAAAGATGGCGAAACATCAATAAATCATATGACAAAACATCACACCTAACAATGATATTGAGAATCAAAGTAGGATAACAAACATGTGCGATGCTGAAACATCGGCTTCAAACAAATGTGCGATGCCGAAACATCGACTATAAGATCACAAGGTATCATGGCAAAGATGGCGAAACATCAATAAATCAGATGAAAAAATATCACACCTAACAATGATATTGAGAATTAATGTAGGATAACAAACATGTGCGATGGTGAAACATCGGCTTCAAACAAATGTGCGATGGTGAGACATCGGTTATGAGATAACAAGGTATCATGGCAAAGATGGTGAAACATCAATAAATCAAATGACGAAACATCACACCTAACAATGATATTGAGAATCAAAGTAGGATAACAAATATGTGCGATGGCAAAACATCGGCTTCAAACAAATGTGCGATGGAGAAACATCGGCTATGAGATAACAAAGTATCGTGGAAAAGATGGTGAAACATCAATAAACCAGGTTTAAAAACAAATCCAAGAGGCGAACAAATAAATAAGATTGATTTGTATCTTTTACCAACGTAACAAAAAGATAGCAAAAAGGTAGCAAAAAGATAACAATCATCGACGTTCACTTCTGATGACCTACCAACTGTCACTGAAGGTAGAGAGAAAATATATCATAGCACCACCGTTCATTGACGATGAACTACCAACGTTCACTGAAGGTAGCAAAAAGATAACAAGTTTCCCCAAAATTATGGAGTTTCGCCTAAAATGGGTCTCAACTTCTTCTTTAACAGAGGCACTTTTCCTAGAAAAGGTAAGCTGTCTCAAATAAACAGACTTCCACCTGCCAAGATTTCACAACGAACTGTCTCCGTGAATTTTGGAAAGTCTTGCCATCCGCTGGCGTAAACCGACGACAGACTGCAAACTATCCACTCGTGGAGGAGATAGCAACAAAAAAAAGTTACTTCGACTTTTACAGGGAAGCACAAGTTGCTCAAATAAAGAGACCTGTCTCTTGTTGTCATGGAGGATTGTAAAAAGAAATGACTTTCTGGGGAGAACCGTATGGCTTCTTGGGAAAGAAATATGACTTCTTGGGGAAACGCCACGATATTCCTACTGAGGATATAAAGTCTTCTTGTGAAAAATAAATGCACGAACCAAAACACAAAGCTTTTAGAGATCTAGAGTAAATAATATTGCTGGGAAACCCAAAGATTCAAACCAGAAATAAACTGGAATGAAACAGTCAGCCAAAATACAACCTTTGAGAAATAAACTCAAGAGGGAAAAACCAAAACCATCCAAACAAGGAGCTGAACAGGAAGGCTAAAGCAAAAATATTCAACGAGGGATAACTCAGCAGGGATGTTGAAAGAATATACACTTTCTGCTTAAGGTTGACACTCTATTGGAGAGAGGAAAACACAACTCTATAAAATAGGGTAATATGTCAACAAACAAAATTAATGAATGCCAATGAGAAATGATTTTCTAAAATTAACTATGCATGATGTATGTATGAATGTATGAGTGTTATCATGTATATGCTGACAAAACAGACATATAATACAGGGAGTAACCAGGCAAAAACCAACTCGGGAACAAACAACACTCGGCTAAATCACATCCAAAGTGAACAATCCCGGAAAAAGTAAATGCCAACTAAGGAAACGAAATCTAGTGCCTGCTTTAACTTTACTGGGGAGAAACAAAATAAGGAGGTAAACAAAATCAAAGTGATAAAATGGTACAAATACAGGGATAGAACATCCTTCTTTAGGCTTCACTGGGGAAACAAATGTTATCAAAAGTAACACTTCTATTGGGGATTGCAAAACCAATCTTAAGTAAAGCAGATGGACACCAAACCATCAAAACATTCACTGGGGAATTCAAGCCCATTTTATCGGGAATGTTAACACCACATCCTCAAAGGGAAAACCACACTACGTTCTTCACTAGAAAAACCGGGGACCTGCATTCTTCAAGAGTGATTATGGTACAAAATTTTCTGGAAAAAGAACTTCCATTAGACCGAACGAAAACTTCACTAGAGAAAACGTGGGTTGAATCTTTACCTCATGAAAACTCAGGAAAGAGGAGAAATGAATCCAAGCTTGACCAAGGATACCAAAGTCACGAACCCAATACGGCGAATCATCTTGAGTAAACCTTCCTGGGGGGAAAAAAACTTCTTAAAACAACCGGAGTTTGTGCATTACTGGGATCGCCATTTTTTTGTTGTTATTTTTTTTTGCATCACAAATTCTAAAGTAAAAGAAAATTATAAATTCTTTTTGAAAAATCGATTTTGTTATTTAATCTTTTTGCTTTGAAATTTATTATCAATAATAAATGGAGTCTTTGCAAGCTAAACAAAATAAGAAACACAAAGAATTGGGTAACAACTCAAACTTTATTAATAGAATGGTAGTTTGCGAATGGTGAGACTCCATAGATGATTACAAAATTTAGAAAATGGTAATATATAATGGAAATGATACATTGAGATGAAATGACCGCTATCCCCTCTAACAATTTTTGAAATCCTGAGCAGCAGCTTCTGTTGGATTATTATGAGGATTCGAGAAGATTGTTGCATCCATGGTCAGATCTTGCATGATGAAGTTACTTGCCAAGAAAGTCCCTAACTTTTTCCTAAGCTGCCCTTGCGGGTTTTCAACTTAGCGGGAAATTTATTCTGTTTATGTCTCTAATTTTTGCCTAGACCGCCCTTTCGGGTTTTCGGCCTACCGAGACGCTCTTTTCTGTCTAAGCCGCCCTTTTAGGTTTTCAACTTAGCAAGCTGTTCTTTTATTTCTTTAGGCGAAGTATTTCTTGACTGCATCAGCATTCATGGGACATGGGAACTCCTCGTTGTCCATAGTTTTAAGAATTAATGCACCACCAAAGAAGGCTTTCTTGACAACATATGGGCCTTTAAAATTGGGAGTCCACTTACCCCTAGAATCAGTGTTGAAAGACATGATCTTCCTAAGCACGAGGTCGCCTTCTCTGAATTCACGAGGTTTGACCTTTTTATCAAAAGCTTTCTTCATTCTTTTATGATATAATTGTCCATGACACAAAGTTGTCATTCTCTTCACTTCGATCAAATCCAATTGGTCAAACCTGTTTTGGACCCATTCAGCCTCTGTTAATTTGGTTTCCATTATCACACTCAAAGAGGGAATCTCAACCTCGACTGGGAGTACAACTTCCATTCCATACACCAGGGAGAACATAATTTCTCTTGTTGAAGTACAGACAGACATTTGATATCCATGTAAAGCAAACAAGAGCATTTCATGACAATCCTTATAAGCAACAACCATCTTCTGGATAATCTTCTTGATATTCTTATTAGCAGCTTCAATTGCCCCATTCATCTCTGGCCTATAAGGAGAGGAGTTATGATGGATAATCTTAAATTCTTCATACAGTTGTGTCATCATTTTATTGTTCAGATTTGAGCCATTGTCGGTGATAATTCTGCTCGGCACACCATACCGACATATAAGATTATTCTTGATGAAACGCACAACCACCTGCTTAGTAACATTGGCATATGAAGCAGCCTCCACCCACTTGGTGAAGTAATCAATTGCTACCAAGATAAAACGGTGTCCATTTGAAGCTTTGGGTTTTATCATCCCAATCATGTGAATACCCCACATGGAGAAAGGCCACGGGGAGGAAATCACATTGAGAAGTGTCTGAGGCACATGGACCTTATCAGCATAAATATGACATTTATGACACTTCTTTGCAAATTTGTAACATTCAGATTCCATTGTCAGCCAATAGTAACCTGCCCTTATCATCTTTTTAGCCATCGAATGTCCATTGGAATGAGTTCCAAATGAACCTTTATGAACCTCATGCATCAACATGTCTGCTTCGTGTCTATCCATGCATCTGAGTAAGACCATGTCATAATTTATTTTATACAACACATTTTCACTGAGGAAGAAACTGCTAGCCAATCTTCTCAAAGTCTTTTTATACTTCTTCGATGCACCGATCGGGTATTCCTGAGTCTAAAGAAAATGCTTGATGTCATGATACCAAGGTTTTTCATCTGCTGCCTCTTAAGTTGTAAACACATGAGTGGGCCTATCCAGTCACCGAACCATAATTCGAGGTATATCATTCCAAGTGTTCACTTGGTACATAGAAGCCAGAGTTGCCAGAGCATCCTCCATCTGATTTTCATCTCTATAAATGTGATGGAATTCAACTTTATTGAAATAGGGTAACAATCTTCTAGCATAATATTTATAGGGGATCAAGTCGGGGTGACGAGTATCCCATTCTCCTTTAATCTGATTTATTACCAAAGCTGAATCACCATACACATCTAGAATTTTAATTCTGAGATCAATAGCTTCCTCGAGACCCATGATGCAAGCCTCGTATTCTGCCATATTATTAGTACAATCAAATGTCAACCTTGTAGTAAAAGGAATGTGCGATCCATGCGGAGTGACAATCACAGCACCAATTCCTTTACCATAAGCATTCACAGCTCCATCAAATATCATACTCCAACGAGATTCAGGGTCAGGACCTTCCTCAGGAAACGGTTCATCACAATCATTTACTTTCAGGAACATCACATCTTCATCAGGGAAATCATACTCCACAAACTGATGATCCTCCACTGGTTGGTGAGCAAGATAATCTTCTAACACACTGCCTTTAATAGCTTTTGAGTGCGGTATTCAATATCATATTCAGATAACAACATCTGCCAGCGGGAAATTCTCCCAGTGAGAGCAGGCTTTTCAAAAATGTACTTGATTGGATCCATTTTGGAGATCAACCAAGTATTGTGATTCAACATATACTGCCGCAAACGCTTTACCGCCCAGGCTAGAGCACAACATGTCTTTTCCAGCATGGAATATCACGACTCGCAATCAGTGAACTTTTTACTGAGATAATAAATGGCATACTCTTCCTTCCATGTTTCATCCTGTTGTCCCAGAATACAACCCATGGAATTATCTAACACTGTCAGATACATAATCAACGGTCTTCCTTCGACAGGAGGGAGCAAGATAGGAGGTTCAAGCAGATATTCTTTATGGCTTTCAAATGCCCTTTGGCAGTCATCCATCCACACACAACCTTGATCTTTCTTTAACAACTTAAAGATCAGTTCACATGTTGCAGTCATGTGGGAAATGAATCTGGAAATATAATTCAAAATGCCCGAGGAACCCTCTAACTTGCTTTTCAATTCTTGGCACTGGAATCTCTTGAATTGCTTTGACTTTTTCGGGGTCAACTTCAATTCCTTTATGGCTAACAATGAAACCCAACAATTTTCCTGATCAGACACCAAAGGTACACTTATTTGAATTCAAGAGGAGAAGATACTTCCTCAAGCGCTGAAACAACCTCAACAAATCTTCTACATACCCTTCTTCGATATGGGATTTAGCAATCATATCATCAACATATACATTGATTTCCTTGTGCATCAGATCATGGAATAGGGTTGTCATAGCCCTCTGGTACGCTGCACCAGCGTTCTTCAACCTGAAGGGCATCACTCTGTAACAGAATGTTCCCCAGGGTGTGATAAACGTTGTTTTTTCCATGTCCTCAAGAGCCATCCTTATTTGATTATACCCAGAAAATATGTCCATGAACGAGAATACCTTGAATTTTGTTGTGCTATCCACTAACATATCAATGTGTGGCAATGGAAAATCATCTTTTGGTATAGCTTTATTTAGATCTCTGTAATCTACGCACGTGCAGACTTTTCTGTCTTTTTTCGGTACTGGGACAATATTGGTAATCCATTGAGGATACACTGACGTCACAAGAAAACCCGCATCAATCTGCTTTAGAACCTCCTCTTTGATCTTCACTACCATATTTGGGTGAGTTCTTCTCAACTTCTGTTTGATGGTGGACACTCTGGCTTCAACGGCAAATGGTGCTCTACAATACTGCATCTAGACCAGGCATATCTTGATAAGACCAATAAAAAATATCCACATACTCCTTCAACAGCTCAATCAACCTGCTCTTCACATCAGGATGCGAAAATGCTCCAATCTTGACTTCTTTTGGATCTTCTTCTAAACCGAAATTGATCACTTCCAATGGCTCTTTATATGGCTGAATGGTGTTTTCCTCGTGCTCAAGAAACCGTGATACCTCTTCTGGAATCTCATCATAGTCTTATTCTTCGGCCCCATACACAGTACATTCAAAGTTGGGAGAGGGTGCATGGTCATTGTATTCAACGGGTTTTTTAATTAATCTTCACATGTGATTTATGATTGCATTTAGAAACTAACACATATAACAAGTGATCGTGCAGATTAAATTTCAGTTATTATTTATTTTAAAGGGTTTTTTCTGATTACCATTTTCCAAGAAAAATCAGAAAATAAAGACACAATTTGGGAAACAAAGACAACTTTTATTATTGATTTTAAAAGTCACAGCAAACAGATAAGCCCTACAACATTAATACTTCCACCTTGGGCATAATGAAAGCTTTTCAAATAGATTTAACAAATTAAATTACTTTAAAACATGTATGAAAGAGGGAACATCAATGGTGATCCATTTCTGAACCCTAACTCTGTGTGTCACATATTTCAGCATTTCCTACTCTGCTTCATCTTCCACAATGGCGTTAATCTCGGAAACTGTTGGATGAAGATAACCTCCACTACGGAAGATGTCTTGATACTTGCCTGTAGCAGACTTCAGCTTCACGCTCTTACCTTTGTCATTCTTCAAAGAGAACCCTAATCCAGCTTTGTTCTTGTTCACCGGCAGATCAACAATCTGTCCCCATACATCGTTATGACCCTTCCACACAAACGGTTGCACATCCTTAAGTGAAACCATTGAATTCTCATTTCCTCTTATGTTGTCAATGGATAAAGCTTGTAACTGGGTTCCAACAACAGCTTCATCCGCCTATACAATGCTGAACAAGGACAAATGAGATATCAATAATGCATGTTCCCCATTTATGATTACCACTTCCCCTTCATGTACAAACTTCAGTTTCTGGTGTAAAGTTGAACTGAGAGCCCCTGCCTCATGAATCCATAACCATCCCAACAAACAACTATAAGCGGGAACAATGTCTATGACCTAGAAAGTTATCTGAAACAAATGTGGTCCTATATGAATAAGCAAGTCCACTTCACCAATAACATATTTCCTTGATCCATCAAATGATTTCATAATGATGCCACTCTGGCTCATAGGCGTTCCCTGATATTTCAACTTCAAAAGAGTTCTCTTCGGTATAACGTTCAAAGCGGGTCCATTATCAATCAGCACATTGGATAGTGAATCATTCTTGCAGTTCATAGATATGTGGAGGGCTAGGTTGTGATTCCTTCCTTCATATGGCAATTCATCATCACAAAAACTCAAGTTATCACATGACGTAATGTTCCCTACTACGCTGCTGAACTGGTCTATAGGCATATCACTCTCCATAAAAGCTTGGTCCAATAACCTCATCAAGGATTCTCTGTGGGCAGATGAGTTCATCAATAAATCCAAAATAGATATTTTTGAAGGAGTTTGCAGTAGCTGATCTACAATTTTGTAGTCACTCATCTTGATCATATTTAACATATCATCCACTTCTTTCTCTAATTTAGCTTCACTAGTCTCACCCGTAGCCTTCTTGGGTTCCACGCTCTCAGCAATTTTCTTTCCAACACTAAAATCTCCTCGAACAACTGGTGCAAACACACGACCGATGCGGGTCACCCTACTATTCTCAGCAATATTTCCAATATCAGGCATTGGCTGGATGGGAACTTCCACACCATCCTCTAAGATTGTAGTGTTATACTTGTAGGGTACAACCTTATCTGTCTTGTGGGGAACAGGACCTGGCAAACTAATCACCAATGGTGTAACAGCTGGCTTGCTATAATACATGACTTCAAAATGGGCAGGTGCACCAAAAAAAGGTACAATAACGTTTACCCCTTCTTCAATACAATCAGTCATCATTGAGTCATCTCTGGAAAACAATTCCTCATTTGAGGAGAAATACTCATCTGCAGAGGCATATTCTTCATCCGACTCTTCTTCAGCCAAACAAACCTCAATCATATCAATTTCATGGTAATCATATCTTTGACCTGTAACCTTGATATTTCCATTATCGAACAACAAATGAACACCCTTCTTCACAATTGAACATCCTCGGGAATCTCGATAGCAAACTCGGCAAGATCCATACTAGTGTTCTTCCTGACCAGCCAAGTGGAAGAAAGTAGCATGCAATTGCACAAGGTCCTCATTCATATACTGTACATCCAAAATTATGAATTCTCCAGGACATCCAGAAACCATATTAACTTCCTCTTCATACTCTGCCCTAGGCCTGATTATGTGGATGAGGCCCTCATCCATCATTTCCTTCAAATCAGCCTTTATCTTATCGCAACCCTGTATGTCTGTACTACAAATAGCGCAATCGGAATGGTCATACGTATAATAGCTAAATTCACAAAGGTCTGCATGCATTTCCACCAAATCTCCTCTAACCAGATTAATATCAAAAATCCGAAAATCGCATGGACAATCGGCTACCATATTCACAACATTTACTCCTCCATGCTTGGGTAGAGGATTGTCTTTCACATTAGGTCCCACATCCTTGAAAGATAGAATACCATACTTCACCAATTTATGCACCTCAGTCTTCAAAGGATAACAATTCTCAATATTATGCCCTGGTGCTCCCTGATGAAAAGCACATGTTTAGTCTGCCTTGTAGTACCAAGGTAATGGTGATGGTACAACGGGAGGTGGTCGGGTATGAACCAACTTCTTCTGAATCAATGCCGGTAGTAACTCTGTGTAGCTCATAGTAATAGGGTCATAACTCTCCCTTCTCTGATTATACCCTTGATTCCCCTGTTGGGACGGTCTCTGATAAGTAACGGTAGTTGGAGCTGCACCCACGACTGGAGTAACTGAGGCGATTTGCTGATGATGCTGATAATTCCTTATAGGAGTATTAACCCTCCTCTCTTGCATAATAACATTTTCATCCCCTTCCTTGTTCTTGGTAAATCCATAAGATGGCTTCTTCACACCTCCAGAGCTTTCACTTCTCGTTAAACGACCCTCTCTTACAACCTCTTCTAAGCGGATACCCATTCCTACCATTTCAGTAAAGTCACTTGACACACTTGCTACAATCCTCTCCTAGTAGAAAGAACCCAGGGTCTTCAAGAAAATCTTAGTCATCTCCTTCTCTTCCATGGGAGGAATCACTTGGGCAGCTACCTCACGCCATCTCTGTGCATATTCTTTGAATGATTCCTTGTCTTTTTGAACCATGGCCCTGAGCTGATCACGGTCAGGCGCCATGTCTACATTATAATTGTATTTTCTGATAAATGCTTCTCCCAAGTCATTGAAAGTATGTATGTTAACACTATCCAAACTCATATACCACTTCAGCGCATCACCAGTCAAACTATCCTGAAAAAAGTGAACCAGCAAACGTTGATCATCAGTATGGGTAGACATTCTCCTTATGTACATCATCAGATGAGCACGAGGGCAAGTTTTGCCCTTGTACTTCTCAAACTCCAGGACTTTAAACTTAGCAGGTATCTTAACATTCGGGACCAAGCATAACTCATTCATATTCTTCCCAAATAGCTCGTTTCCCTTGAGGGCATTCATCTCTCTTTGCATCTTGTCAAACTGCTCTTGAAAATCATCCATTCTGTCATAAAGACCCAAGTCTTCACTCGGTGGCGGGAAAGGATGACACACATCATCATTAACAAATGGAATCATATTCACCGAAGGAGGTGCAGCAGGAGCAGCATGCACCACAAGAGGTGATGGAGTAACAATAGTTTGAAGAATTGGAGTATCTTTAGGACCAAGATTGAAACCTTCAGGTGCCAAATTCTCTGGCATTCCCCATGGATAACCTTGAGGCATGCGGTTTTGAACAATAGTTGGAGTAGTAGATACAGGAACAGTCGGAGCTTCAATAGTTGCCCTTGTTGGTTGAGGTTGAACACTCGGTGGCTGATTCTGAGCAGCCACCGGACATTCCACCATAGCAGTCAGATTAGCCATTTCGGCCTTCAAAGCATAAACTTCCTCGCGCAGCTCGCGATTCTCCTGTTCTAAGTTGTCCATCTTCTTTCTGAAATTAGCCCGTGTTGTAGTGATGAGTTAACTTGCTAAATCAGAGTAAAGAAGCTTGGTAAGACACCTGGATATGCATACCAAATGCAAGAAATATGTGCAATATGATGCAGGATATGTAATGCACATGATTTTATTTTATTATTTAATATTTCAAGGGATTTAAAATTTATGGACATATTGCAAATGTCAAAGTAATAACACATTTGAAATACAGAAAATTTTTATTATAACAACTCCAAAATGGATTACAAGTTTCAATGATCCCAAGTACAAGATGAAAATAAAATCTAAAACCCTGAAAAGCAAAACTGATGAAGATCACTCTATACCCTGGCGCTTCCTCGTGAGCCTGGCAATCTGAGCCTTCAACCTCTGATTTTCTTCCGCATACCTGGTGGAAACCTCCTTCCAATCACTTGAATTAGGAAGTGAGCAACTAGCATCTGATTGAGGCTTAGGAGAAAATAAATCCCCTTGCCTCTCCATGGTCTCTACAGCCCGACTCTCAAGAATCTCAATCAAGTCATCTTTCTCCTTCAAATCTGCTCTATAAGAAATCTCTAAAGTTTGGCACTTGTTCTTCCAAGCATCATTTTCCTGTTGCATCCTGACTAAAGCAAGTTGTATCTCTTATAGATCATCCAATGAGGGAGGAGTGGTCTTTACAAACAAATCAGGCATAGGTGTTTCTCGGGAATACGACATCTTCAACTGAATAGCTCTCGTTCGGACCCACTGAATATATGGCTCCAAAGAAACAACACCCCTAGGTCCTAAATCCTTCCTACTCTTCTTATGAATATGACGCCATGCCTTCGCAATCTGCTCCCTAGCTTCCATGTAGTCTTCTCCCTCCTTTAAAAAGAAACTACTCAAATGAATATTGTTTGGTTTATCACTCATCGGATAACCAAGCCGTCGTCGCACAAGAACAGGATTATAGTTAATTCCTCCCTTTGTACCAAGAAGAGGTACATTGGGGAAACTATCACAACTGTCAATAATCTCTATATCCTGGTAAGCTCGATGATACCAATAAATATCCGAGTGAGTAAGTGCCATGATCTTAGGATCCCAACAGGGTTCCTTCCTGACATCCCAAAAAGCATCAGCCTGAGGCTTATGAGAGATAAACCATCGGTATAACAGAGGCGTGCAACAGATAATCATACCCCCATGATAAGAATCCCGCAGATGAATAGAGTAATAAGCATCACCCAACAATGTAGGAACTGGGTTTCCAATCATGAAGATCCTGATAGCATTAATGTCAACAAACTTGTCCACATTAGGAAATAAGAACAAACCGTAAGCAAGTAGGGCAAAGATGGCCTCAAAAGAGATTGTACTCTTCATCCTGGAAAAGTAACAAGCTTTCTCCAATAAGAACTGAGCTAGTAATCCTTTAATCCATCCTTTAGTAGTCATATGGGATTCCACCTCAGACTTCCCCAGATGAATCATAGCAGCAATCTCATGTGGTTTTGGCTCACCCTCCAAACCAGTAAAAGGAACACGATCGGTAACAGGTAAATCCAATAGATAAGAATACTCCTCCAGTGTAGGCATCAACTGATAATCAGGAAAAGTAAAGCAATGATACATCAGACCATAGAACTGGACCAAGGTCGAGAGAATACCCTCCTGCATCTTCAGCTTCATGAGAGGAATGATGGATCCATACTTCTTTCGAAAATCTGCAGAACACTCAATCTAGGGAATTAGGCTGATCAACACATCAATCTTGGGATCCTTGAAACTATACTTCCCGGTCTTTCTTTTCCCAGAATCCATGATTACCTGAGATATTCACAAATAGTCAACTTTTAAATCCCTCAAAATAAAATCTCTTCAAAAGATGCTTATGAATGCATGGATGCATGATGCAACAATCACACACAAGATCACACATATAGGGTTCATAGGTTCAACTTCACGAGCATGAGGTTGAAGGTATTACCCGTAAGGTATTGGTCTAAAAGTTATCACCTGCCGAACAATGTTCTAGAGGTTTCCAGAGTCTACATCCTTCTTTCGGATATTACCAACTTCTCGATTAACTCGGTAATTAGTAATATTCTCAAGAAAAACTCGTCTGAGCGTAGTATCGCGTGACAACTATTTCCAGATTACTCCGTCATAGCTTCTGCACTACACCTAAAAGGCCAAGATGGGTTAGGTATTCTACGGTCCTCAGCTTCAGTAGGCTCCCAGGTCGAAAGCAGTACGTCTTCCCGATTACTCGGTAAACAACACTACAGTCAACGGGCCTCCACTGAGTGGGGATCTCATGCCTCCTTTTTTGGGATTACTCCTTCAAAGTTAACATGACTATACCGCCCGCCCTATCTTAAAGTTTGCCCAAGTCCGGGTATAGGAATTATAAGTAATCACCAAGCACCCTGAAAACAAGGGAAATCTAGATAACCATATATACAACATATAACACGTAAACAACAATAGCACATATACAAATATAAACAAAGATAGGCTCAACCCACTTAGGGATGGACCAGCAAAAGGTCAATCTTTCCCCAGTGAAGTCGCCATTTTTCTATAGCGATAGAAATGTTTAAGACTAAGCCATTGGATTGACTTGACTTATACAAATCAAAATAAAAATCGCCATCGCGCTTTATTATTTCCAAAGGAATGGGAAAAGAGCAAATAACCCAAAAGAGGGGGGAAAGATTCAAGGTAAGGGGGTTGGTTATGCAAAGAGAAGGTATTAGCACCCTAAATATCTACGGTACTCCACAGGAACCTCTTTGTAAAAATCTGTATATTTTGGCTATAAAAATGTTGTATGTAAAAATAGATGGTGAAGGTGGGAAAAGAAATGTGTTTCTTATAATTTTTGCACCCACCGCGGTTGCGAATCTTTAGTGCCTACATACCACCTTTCGTGCAATAGGGGATCAGGGTATACGTAGTTCCTCTTTTTAAAAAAATATTTAAAACACAAGTGTGTTGGTTAATTTTACGAGATAAGATGTCACCGTGATTGTCCGTTTGGAAAATATACTTACTACCCACAATTATGAGAAAGGAGAATTTGCATCATCTCAAAGTGGAGGATATGGCTTAATTTTAAAATCGACAATGCCTAACTCAACACCCAAGTGAAAAATATCTCACTCTACTACATATCATAGAAGTATAGTTGTTTCCATCACTACAAGGATTGATAAGAGTCGAATCTTTTGAGAAAAGTTTAAGATGTAAGCCAAGATGATTAAATGGTTTGAATGAGATTGATTAATTTTTAGTCTTCTGACAAAAAAATGTTAAAGTATTATTAAGTTTATTGAATTTTATTTATGAAAATGTTTGAAAATGCATGGACCTAAGTCCAAGTTTATTATGAAAGTGGTTCAAGTTATAAAAAAAAGAGTTTTCAAAAGGAGGGAGAAGATTTCTGAAGTTAAAGAAGATGGGAGGAGAAGAAGAGACTATCCTAAAGCATAAGGTAAAAGCTAGGGATAAGAATCATCTAACCAACAAGAAGCCAATACTTGACATTATGAGCCAAGTTAGAATTATCATTCTTTGGATTGAAGCCAAGCAAGCAAAGATACTAGACCTCTTTTAATAACCAAACTTCAAGTGTATTAAGTCTTCACAAAAATTGGGCAGAGTAACGGCTGTATACGGGTGAATTCTAGATTACAAACAAAGAGTGTAATCACAATAACCTGCACATAAAACAAACAAACAACCCAATGTCTTGAGATAAACCTCAAGAGCTCCAGACAAAATATCAATTAAGGTCACAAGGTCTCCAACATAGGCCAAGGTTTCTAATCCTAAGAGGTATTCCCTGACTTTGCTATAAACTTTACTAAGGCTGAACTAGCTGAAAGCCTTAATGAAATTATGGAAAGATATCAGCAGATCAGAGTCAAATTCAGAAACCTGAAAAGGAATCTTGCTTCTGACTCTGATAAGACTGAGAGTCTCAAATTGGAGAATTCTGAGTTAAAAGATAAAATTTCAAAATTAGAAAACCTATTGCAAAACTCTCAGAAGGAAACAATCCCTGAAACTCCCAGCAGTGCTGATGAGATCATCAAGGAGTATGATCACAGCTTTCACAAGTTTCTAGCTAAAAACATAGATAGAAGCAAAATGGCTTCAATGATCTATGGAGTTAGCAGAAATGGCAGAAAAGGAATAGGATACCAAGGTAAGGTACCTACACCAAAGAATGCCATGGATTTAGTTATAAAACGCACTTCACTTGATTCACACTTTATATATGGGCACACACATGACATCAAATATACAAGTAGTAATTATTCTGTCAAACCAAAATTCAACCAGAGTTTTGGTAAAACTAACAAATCAGGACCCAAGAAAATATGGGTACCTAAGGATAAAATAATACATGTGGCAGATATCTTTAGCAGCAAAGCAGAAACACCAATCATGGTACTTGGACTCTGGCTGCTCACGACACATGACGGGAAGAAGGCATATGTTCCAAAGCCTAGAACTTAAGTCTGGAGGCCACGTAGGTTTTGGAGGTAATCAGAGAGGAAAGATCATTGGCTCTGGAACTGTAGGTAATGGAAATCTTCCCTCTATAAGTAATGTTTTATTAGTAGATGGATTAATGCATAACCTGTTATCTATAAGTCAATTAAGTGATAACGATTATGATATAATCTTTAATCAAAATTCATGCAAAGTTGTTAGTCAGAAATATGGGACTATCCTATTTAATGGAAAGAGGAGAAACAACATTTATAAAATAAAACTTTCTGAACTAAAAAGTCAGAATGTAAAGTGTCTTCTGTCTGTTAACAACGAGCAATGGATCTGGCACAGAAGATTAGGACATGTTAGTATGAGAAGAATATCTCAGATTAACAAACTCAATCTGGTCAGCGGACTTCCTAACCTGAAGTTCAATTCAGATGCTCTGTGTGAAGCATGTCAGAAAGGCAAGTTTGCAAAACCAGCTTTCAAATCCAAAAACGTTGTTTCCACCTCTAAGCCATTATAACTTCTACACATTGACTTATTTGGACCAGTTAAAACTGCCTCAGTCAGTGGCAAGAAGTATGGGTTAGTAATCGTAGATGACTATAGCAGATGGACATGGGTAAAGTTCTTAAGACACAAGGACGAGTCACACTCTGTGTTTGTCACCTTCTGCAACCAAGTTCAGAATGAAAAGGATCTTAGAATCGTCAAAGTCAGAAGTGATCATGGTGGAGAGTTTGAAAACAAAGATTTTGAGTCATTCTTTAATGACAAAGGCATTCTGCATGATTTCTCTTGTCTTAGAACTCCCCAACAAAATGGAGTTGTAGAACGAAAGAACAGAACATTGCAAGAAATAGCCAGAACCATGATCAACGAGACTAACGTTGCTAATATCTTCTGGGCAGAGGCAATAAACACAGCGTGTTATATTCATAATAGAATCTCTATAAGACCAATTCTGGAAAAGACTCCATATGAATTGCGGAAGAACAGAAAGCCCAACATTTCTTATTTTCATCCATTTGGATGTACATGCTATATTTTGAATACAAAAAATTATTTGAACAAGTTTGACTCTAAAGCACAAAAGTGTATTATGTTAGGATACTCTGAACGCTCAAGAGGGTACAAAGTATACAATACAGAAACACAGATTGTGGAAGAATCAATCAGTGTTCATTTTGATGATAAGCTTGACTCTCAAAAGTCAAAGCAGAATGAATTACTTGCAGATATGGAAGTTGAATTCACGGGTACTGAAGACAAGTCATGAAAAGCTCTTAACAGAGACACTCCCTCAACATCAGAAAGAGTAACTGCAAGAAATCCAGCACCTTCTGTTGATCAACTTCAGAAAATACTATCCAGAAGCAGCATGGATCACCCAGAAGAAACAATCTTAGGAAGAAAGGAAGATCCAATCAGAACAAGATCTAGCTTCAGAAACTCTGAAGAATCCGTCATGGGACTTGTTTCTCTAATTGAACCATCAACAATTGATGAAGCACTTCTGGACAATGACTGGATTCTAGCAATGCAAGAGGAGCTAAATCAATTCACAAGAAATGACGTATGGGATCTAGTTCCTAAACCAAAAGGATTCAACGTCATTGGAACAAAATGGGTGTTCAAAAATAAACTGAATGAACAAGGTGAAGTCATCAGAAACAAGGCACGATTGGTAGCACAAGGTTATAGTCAGCAAGAGGGGATAGACTATACAGAAACCTTTGCTCCAGTCTCCAAGTTAGAATCTATCAGACTCTTAATCTCATTTGTTGTTAATAAAGGAATCACTTTGTATCAGATGGATGTTAAGAGTGCATTCTTAAATGGCTATATAGAAGAAGAGGTATATGTGCACCAACCCCCTGGTTTTGAAAGTTCAAAAAATCCAGAATATGTTTTCAAACTAAAGAAGTCACTCTATGGTCTGAAACAAGCTCCCAGAGGTTGGTATGAAAGACTAAGTAACTTCCTGTTAGAAAAGGAATTCACCAGAGGGAAAGTGGACACAACCTTATTCTGTAAGACAGTTAAGAATGACATTTTAGTATGTCAGATTTATGTTGATGACATCATATTTGGATCTACTAAACCCTCTCTGGGAAGAAAGTTTGCTAAGTGTACGCAACAAAATTTGAGATGAGCCTAATGGGGGAACTAAAATTCTTTCTGGGCATCCAGATTAATCAAACCCCAGAAGGAACCTACATTCATCAGAGCAAATATGTCAGAGAACTTCTGAAGAAATTTAATCTCTCAGAATGTAAGCCATCAAAGATTCCAATGCATCCCACGTGCATTCTGGAAAGAGAAGAGGTAAGTAAAAAGGTAGAACAGAAGGTCTACAGAGGTATGATTGGTTCTCTTCTATATCTGACGGCTTCAAGGTCTGACATTTTATTCAGTGTATGCATTTGTGCTAGATTCCAATCAGATCCTAGAGAATCTCACTTAACAGCAGTTAAGCGAATTTTAGTATCTGAAAGGTACTACTAATCTGGGTTTGTTTTATAGAAAATCAAGTGATTACAACCTAGTAGGATACTATGATGCTGATTTTACTGGAGACAGAGTAGAGCGTAAACGCACTTCTGGAAGCTGCCAATTTCTGGGAGAAAATCTGATCTCATGGTCCAGCAAAAGACAAATCCACAATTGCTCTATCAACAGCAGAAGCTGAATACATAGCAGCAGCTGGATGCAGCACACAAATGCTCTGGATGAAAAGTCAACTTGAGGACTTCCAGATATTTGAGAGTAACATTCCTATCTTCTGTGACAATACTTCTGCTATTTGTCTCAGCAAAAATCTAATTTTACATTCTAGGGCTAAGCACATAGAAATAAAACATCATTTTATTCGGGACTATATTCAGAAAGGGATTTAAAATTTAAAATTTATTAACACAGACCATCAGTGGGCTGATATTTTTACAAAACCTCTTTCTGAAGATAGGTTCAACTTCATTCTGAAACATCTCAGCATGAAGCTCTGCCCAGAATAAAATTGTTTTGATTCCATATCTTAACCTTCAGAACTTTGTTTATTTTTTCTGTGAACTACTGATCAATCTTTCTTCAGATCTTTAGAAGTGCAGATTGTATCAAAATCTATCCATAAAGATCTGAGTGCTTCATCTCAAGGATAAAAATGTGCTGTTCACTCAAGCAAACAAGTGTCATCCAGTCATCAACTATTTTCTGAGGCTGAACACGCGTTCATGTTTCTGAATAGGCAAAAGCGCTGATTGGATGCATTGAGACACATGTCATGGGTAACCGTTCCAAATATCTTTCTGAATCCCCTAAAATCAGCTATCATTATATGCTAATAATCATTATTAATTTCTCTCTCTTGACGTTTATGTTTTCAAAACCTTTTTAGAAATCTATTTAAACACACTTCACACCATTTACACTCTTTTACCGTCACTTTCATTTTCTCTAAATATTTCTGATTTCAGTGTTCTTACTTTCTCAAAAACCCTTTCAATCTTTTTCACAAAAACCTCGTGTGAACATGGCTTCTTCCAGCATTCCTTCTTCAGGTTCCCAGAAAACTGTTTCATCTGAACAATACGAAGAACCTTACAGAACGCTTCTAACTCCAATAAAAAACCTAGAGGTTCTGTCAGAATTAATCGTGGATTTCAACAGTCTTAAGGAGAATGGGTTTGATCTATTTGAAGAGGTTAAAGCTCAAGGCTGGGAAAAGTATTTTCACAGACTGGTGGGTCCAACATTTCCTATTCTGGTAAAGGAATTTTGGATTCACGCTTCTTCTTCCAATCATCAAGTCACGTCTTACATCATGGGGAAGAAGATTGTTATCACTGAAGACCTCATTGCACGCTTAATAGGGTATAATGGTGGTGGTGTTCGTTGCATAGACATGGAAGAAAGGTGTGCTGATGCTGCCCTAATTGCAAGGGAAATCTTCACTCTGGGGCTTCCCTCCAGGAAGATAAGGGATTTAAAGGACAAACACAGAATTTGGGCCAAGATCATTCTGGGCTGCTTCAACCACAGGAAGCCTACCAGCTCTCCTGATTACATTAATATTGATCAGCAGTTTTTGATCTATTTCATCTCTCAGAAGGTCAAGATAAATCTGGCTCATCTTCTGTTCAATCATCTCAGAACAAGTGTTAAGGAAACAAGAGAAGAGGAACGTACAAAAAGGGATTGGATACCCTTGGGAAGACTGATATCAGATATTATTACAGAGAATAGGCTGATTGATCATCTGACAGAGGCTCAAGAAATCAGCACTCTAGAAGCTACTGTTGGCAAGCAGCTGAATGCCAAAAATCGGAAGAAAATGAAGTTGATAGAGAACATCAAGAAGGAGCCCAGCGTCACTCCCTTTGATGCAATCTCCAGCAGAAGAGTCCCTCTGGACAACTTCCCTCTGTTCTCAGAGATTGACTCTAAACCAGATATAATTCTGAGATATCTGGATGCTTGTAAAGCTGATGGTACAGCACCAAATCTGAATATTCAAGATCTTCAGCAGAAGGCTCCAGAGGTTGTTCTGAAGAAGACAAAGAAAAGAAAAGCTGCAGCAGAAGGATCATCTCAGCAGACTCCTAAGAAGAGAGGTAATCTTTCTTCTGTAACTGTTTTAGATTCAATTGTTGTATCAACATCCATCCCAATTCCAACTCCACCTGAAACCCAACACCTCAAACTTTTGATGATTTTGACCTTGACTTTGATCCCTCTGAATCATTAACTCTCAGAAGATCTCGCTCCCAACCACAAAATCCAAATACTGAAGCCATACCAGAACAAGAACTTGAAAAAGTTATTTCTGATATAGACCAACACACGTCAGCTCCCACTCCAGAAAATCCAAATCCTCAAACTACCACAGAACCACAACCAGAAATTCCCATCTCACCACAACCAGAAATTCCACTCTCTCCAGAACCAGAAATCCCACTACCTTCATCTCCTCAACCTGAACAATCTCCACAACCTGAGACTCAAACTTCTGAGGCTCAACCCTCTGAATCCCCTAAACCACAACCTCTGGCCATTCAATTGCCCTTTGGCACCATTGTAAATATTCCTCAACTTCCCTCTTCACCAGAATTAACTCCACCAAATTCCCCATCAAGTCCAATCATAATTCCTGACTCTCCTACTCCCTCACCAAAAGACAATTCAGACGACCACAACAAGACTGTCATTGATTTAACAGTCCTTGAACGCCTTGCTGCAATAAACCACAAAACTGTTATCCCTAAACCAAAACATCTAGATGTTGGTTCCAGCATATTGAACTTTGAAACAGAAATACATAAGTGGATCACTTCTATGAAACAAGCAAGTCTGGAACTGGTTGATCCTGCTGCTTCTGACTACCTTTGGACAAAGTTCAGAAGATGGGTATGCTCTGAAACCTTTAAGCTGCAAGAACAGAGCTATGGACAAGCTCAATAGAACTTCAGCAATCTGCTGAAAGAAATTGAAGGTCCAGTTCTGAGCAAGCTGCTTAAGGAAGAAGTTCTCCATCTGGACATTGCCCCTTGGTCTGAACATTGTCCAGCTTCCAAAGATCAACCAGAGTCAGAAGAACAGATGATTCCTGCTGAAGAACAGGGTCAAGAAGAAGATATTGCTGAAAGCTCTGAGAACCAACCTGTTTCTGAAGATCCTCAAGCTTCCTCCCTTGACAGGCAGGCTCTTGAAGACTTGAAAAGATCTGATATGCTGATGAATGAAAGAATGGATAAGCAGGACACCAAAATCGATTCAATAGCGAACATGTTATCTCAGCAACAGGAAACCAACACCCAAATCAAGAGCATGTTGGAGGCTTTGTTCACACGACTTCCTCCTCCTTCTTAGAAATTTCCTTGTTGTTTTTTATAACTTGTTTATCTGTAATATTTTTTACATGTTCTGAACTTATCATTGCTTCTGTTTTTAATATAAATGCATTTTCAGCTCTGATCATTTTAGCTCTGATTATTTGTGCTTTTTGATAACTGACAAAAAGGGGGAGAAAGAATGATATTTTTCAATAACGGATTACTGAGACATAAGTCTCAAACATTCTGACATTCTGATCTATTTGAATTTCTTTCTTCTGAATAGCTTGAACAGGTACAAAATTCTGACGAAAGAAACAGTAAAGTACAGTAAAGTTCTGATGCTCAAAGACTCATGGAATTAAAAGGAAGTAATCAACTCAGGGGGAGTTTTTCTCTTCATTGCTCCGATACCTTTTATTCTTTATTTTTAATCTCTGATACCTATTATTCTTTATTTTTAATTGAAAAAAATATGGTTTTTGTCATCATCAAAAATGGGGAGATTGTTAGAACATAGTTTGATTCTACAACCCTCACTTAGAGTTTTGATGATAACAAAATACAAGAATAAATAAATTGTAAGATTTATATATAAGACATATATGCTACTTAAAATTATGTTGTGTATTTACAGAAACTCTGATGGAATCAGCATCAGAAGATCAGTATCAACATCAGCATCATAAGACATGTCAGCATCAGAAGATCAATAACATGTGCTACACGCTGAAGCCTGATGACCAGAATCTGCGCATAAAATACTCTGACTCTGATCAAGATACTTACCAAGTCATCAGCACTCAGAAGCGTCGCAATAAGCTAAAGCAAAGAGCACTCTGATTATCATAAAGAAGACTCTGAAGCGTTACTAAGCATTCAAGACAGATTAATTACCAATGGCTTTATCCAAGACAAGATCTTCTCAAAAAGGAAAGAACGTTACTGTCATTGAAAGTGATTTATGGACAACCAACGTATCTTTGCCTTGGCTATATAAACAAGTCAGTATGAGAAAAGAAAAGGCTAATAATCTACTTATATACACGCCTACAAAAACGCATGCACTCATACAATTTGCTAAGCTTTCAAACCACGCCTACTCAAAAGCACTAGCAATCCAATTTTTATTCCAAGCTTAATATTGTGTATTATCACAGTTGTGATATATAGTTTTGTTAGAAAACATTAACACACATTTTGTTCAATTATCTGTAAGAGAATTTCCTTGAGATAAACCGGTTTGTGGTTAGACTCAAGAAGGCTTTAATAGTTGTTAAAGTAGACTGTTGTAATCCTATTGAATATAGTGGATTAAGACCTCGTTGGAGAGAGGCGAAATCACCTTGACGGGTGGACTGGAGTAGTTTAAACGAACCAGGATAAAAATACAGTATTGTCTGCACATTTGATTTAAGTTTTACAATTCAACCCCTTCTTGTGTTTTTCACATCTTCAGAACTCTATTCTCATAAACCATACCTAATCTATACGCTTTCATCTAACTACGATTCAAAACAACTTTTGAAATTTATACATGTATAGTAATGTGAATGACACACCAAGATCTAATACAAAAACTAAAGCCTAATATCATAACAAAAATATAACTCTAAATCTTAAGCATATGCATATGCAAATCTAAACCTAAAGCATATGAAAAATATACTCTCATACTGACTTGAGAATATACAACATAAAGAAAGAAAAAAGGAATGAAGATGTTGAAGAATATCGTACTTCGAAGCTGAAGAATCTTATGCACGTAAGAAATGAAAATGTTGAAGAGTACCGTACTTCGAATCTAAAGAATCAAATGAATGAATAAGGTGTATATTTGAGCATATACAACATAAACTAAGAAAAAGGGAATGAAGATGTTGAAGAGTACCGTACTTCAAAGTCGAAGAATCAAATGAACAAAGAGGGTGAAGATTTGAGCTCCAAATGAATGGATACGAAGAGGGTAAAGATTACGCCACCGCCGTCGTCTCTGACTCGTTTGTTCGCCTAGGGCATCTTATGAAAGAAATACATAATAAGTTTTCTTTTAATTTATCAGAAAACCATTTAATTGCGGTTGAACAACGCAATCGTAGTGGAAATTTAAGTCCTCTAACAGCGGTTGATTTACTTCACCGTTATTAAATCATTTACAATTTATTTTTTAAATAATAGACTTAAGTGACACACGTTTAATGTACTCTAAAAAATGAAAAAAAAATAGTTACTGAAAATTAAAACTTACTACATATCATTTATTACGACGGTGTTTTAAGACAACCGTCATTAAATTAATGTTTATAAATCCAACTACTCACTGAGCGTGAAAATTTTAACATATTACAACGTAATATATGAATCTATTATAAATTTGTCTTTGTTATTTATGCGTTTTGTTTGTTATTTATGCGTTTTGTAAAAGTGATTTAATTTTTTATATAATATAAAATATTTATATACAATATATCAACGATCTCTTTTTATATATGAGTTTATACTTTTAAATGAATTTGTTCGCGCTCAAATGTAAACTTTTTCATCATTGCATATTTGTATCGTGATTGACATTACATCAATAAATCATATCGATTGGCCATCGCCATGAAAAAGATTTTCGATACAATAAATTTATCAAACCATTAGTCAAACAAAATGTGATACAACAATTGAATCATCAGATCATCAAAGAATCATCATTTTAACTTTTGAGTGCACAAGTAAAATTAAACATTTTAACTCAATATTCCATGACATTATTAGTGCGACTTTAATACAAGTTCTTTTCTATACTGCTATACATCCAATTTTTCACCTAATAATATGCAACACACTTCATTATCTGTACGTCACTTTCATGACCCCTCTTTACAATTAAAAAAACTGTATATTTGCTGACATGTTAGATATGCATCTATATATAGTTTATCTTTAAAACAACTCATTTCCAATCACATGAAATAGAACTCAAACATATATCCCACAAAGAAATTTTGTCCCAACACAATACGTCCAAATGCTTATAATTAATTAATATAAACCATTTTTATTGTTGTACAATCAAATCTGCTCCCACCATGTGTTGGAACTTGCTAACAATGCAATGCAACTCATGAAAATAAGTGGATCTTTATTTCTTTTTCATCTTAAGCACATGGGGCTAATTTGTACATATATGTACAAGAGGCTACGTCTCATAATGGAAAGGCCCCAGGTCAGATTCATCTGCAGGCAGAAACTGGTGGAGCAAAACCATGTAGCAAACTATTTTCCTGCAAATATTTGATGGGTTTGGTCATGGCATGTGGCCCAATAGTTAGTGCTGTCAATTTCCAGTATGTATTAAGCATGTTTTTGATAAGGCTTTTTAAGTTATAGTAAGTTGACGTATTTTTGGATTTCGTTCTTGTATCTTAACTTTTTTAGGAATGATCATTGAATTGTTAAAAAAAATTTAGTTTTAATCTCTAAAGTTTCGAATTTTCTTGCGGATTTTAATTTTAGGAATTAAAATAAATAAAAAATTTAGGGATCATTTCTAAAAAAATAAAATATAGGAACAACAATAAAAAATACGCTAACTTACAGATATTAAAAGACTATTTAAACTTTCTGATAATATATTTTGCCATAAAATATTGTTCAAAATAAAATTCTTATTAAATCCCCTCACGTTTAATATTATTAGTCTTGATGGTGAATATAAATGAAAAGTGGTTTGATAGCAGAAATCTGATAAAACATAATTCAACAGATTTTAAACCAAACTCCGATGATTATTAGAAAATAAGAAATATTGTTCTGCTTTATTCTTCCGCAATAATTGATATAAATAGGGAGATTACAATTTTTAAGTTGTTCTTAATTCTAGGAAAATATTAGAATAATGAAAAAAGTAAAAAAAAAAAAAAAAAAAAATAATAGTAAAATTTTCTTTAATAAGAGATAAGATGTCAAACACAATGTTAAATTAATGTGTGAGAAAAAATTATCTAAAATAATATATGAACAATTAAAAAAATAATAATGTAAAAACACAAAATTGTTAACCTAATTCAATGCAATTGTCACCTATATCTCAAGGGAAGTAGTTTAGTGGAAAAGAAATTCATAGTTCATAGCTTTTTTCGAATATTATATGTGAATTTCAACTCAAGTTCCCCTTAAATCTAAAATCTCTTCGTTTCCACTTAAACACTCTCCGAAGTGTTTGTAAGTATCAATAATATGAATGTGACAAACTTAATGAATACAGACTAAAACTCTATCTCTTACTAAATGGTTGAGAATAACAAAGAATAGAGTTTAACACAAGTAAATCACACAACAAAACTCGATGTTCAACAACTTAGAATGTGTGTGTATTATATATCCACCTCTAGAGGAAGAAGCCTCTTTTTATAGAGAAAAAAATATGGCTAGAAGGTCCGTTAGGGTCTCCCAAACAAATCCACATCAAATCCAATAAAGTCACACATAATCGGGAACAAAGAAAATATGACTAAGATATGATTCACTCTTAAAAGATCACGCAAAATCTAGAATCAAACGAAATCTTTTCAAAAATAACCCATAAAGGAAAAACAAAGCCAAAATGTTTGAACAACTTAAGTGACACCTTGCTTAATATTTTTCGGTAAAAATAAGTCAATTTGTATATAATAACAAACTCTCCCTTTGACTTTTTTAGGCAAAACAAAAATTTGAGCACTTCTAGCACAATAATCATCAGATAAGGTTAACAACAAGATAACAGAAAGAGGATAAACCAATAGTTTAAACAAGCAAATATCCAAACAACCTAACAAAAAACCAAAAAATCAAAAGGACAAATAAACTAAATCAGAACGATCGAGTAGGAGAGTCACTATCAAAGACATTATTATTCACATGCAATAATACATTCTTCATTTTAGAAGCTAGGCACGTCCTCAAAGCCAGGCTGATGAAAATGAGTTGCAACATTTTCATCACCAAGAATAATAGGTCGAGAAGAAGAAACTCCAGCATTATTATGAGTAATGTATTTTCCTCGTGAATCAAAGAATTAATATTATATATATATGACTTCTCACAAGCCTTGAAAGAGAATAAACATCTATCATTTCTTCATCAAAACTAAAATAAGTTTCATCAGTATATAGGATAAATATAGGGTATTATGATTTCACCAATATATTTTCAAACTAACAACTTCTAACTAAAATTAACAATGCTAGAAACAAAACCAACCTCACCACTAGTCACAATGTCATTCTTTTGATTAACCAAAATACCACAAATTTAAGAAGGAAAACCAATGAGAAATTCTTCTTCTTTTTCTTCTTCTTATTTTTCACACTCTTCTTCTTACTTTATACAAATGCTTTTCTTCTTTTCTGCAATCTTTGTCTTCTTCTTGATAACAAAAAAAAACATTTTTCTTCTTTCAATCAATTAAAGAATACAAAGAGAATTCTTCCTTAACACCTTTTTCCCTTTTCTAGGGGACTTTGTAATAGTAGGAACCCCATGAACAATGTTTTTATTTTAAACCTTATTGACATCCTTATTAACATCTTCATTGACATCTTTACTGACATCTTTATAAACTTCCTCATTAACATCATCATTATCATCTTCATTGACTTCCTTAGGATAAGAAGAAGTGAGGGTTGTAACACCCTATAAAACCACGTTGAATAATATGACATAAATCAAAGTAATATAATCATGCATATCAATCAAGGGTGTCACACATAATTCAAAACACATACAACGGTCATGCTCAATAACACTTAATTATAGTTCATGCTTTCCATACACTTCCACATATGCATTTCACAACAGAATCATTTTCATTCAAACAAATATAATATTTGAGTCTCATAATAAATTCATTCATTGAATAACTTAGGAATTTAAAAGCTAATTCATCACATAATTTCAATAAGGATAACAAAATAAAAGAGTATACAAAATATCTCTCAAACATGAATTCAGAATCCATTCCCCAGTGTTATATAACATCAGAGCATGACCCAAAAACCAAAATGCGGAAATAAAATAAAGGTAGCTTCTCTAGCCACTCTCCTGCTAGTACCAACTCTATTCTTGAGTACTTGAGTGGTTTCGTTATAAAACATCATTCCAACAGAAAGGTAAAAATTCACATCATTATCGAAATCATGTAATAATATGTAATGCATAACATACATGCATAACGATAATTCACTCACACTTCATATGCTTTACACACATATCACCACCCAATTATTCATACTATTCACAAGTATACACTCACAATTCACAATTTCACAAATACATCATTTTCACATAATACACATATATTTCATATTATAACATAAACACAATGTGACTCAATGCAAGACTCAAATGCAATACTCATGCATGTGATACCAATCATTTTTATTTTTCTTCGGATTTTACTTTAAACCGAGTCCGTTCCCTAGACCAATAACACACAAAACGCTTGTTCCCTAAGCTTTTAAACCCCATTATAGGTTTGGGACAAGTCACTAGCTCCCACGGAACTAACAAGCATTGCCTCTTGACAACAATGATGCATGTGAAATTTCAACAATCATACGCAATTAAGACTATCCCTCAATCTTAACATACGTGCATATCTTTAATAATTCATCACAGTTGAATTATCACACAATTACACATACATGCATATATTCATGAATTATCTACATACAATTCACTTTCATAGTGTAGCCACTTCAAACCATTATAACAACACATAACAAGCAATGTAAAATAGTGTTATTACAATCCAACTCCAATCACAAGCATACATAATACACATAAACCAAGTTTCATGTTTTTATCAAATAAGCATTCAAAATCCATCTAAAACTTAGTTTTAAAATTCAAAAATTAATTATAAATTATTATAAAATATTAGAATACCTAATTCCATATAAAAATAAAGAAAATATAAAATTCCAACTCTCAGGTCGCGCTAAGCGAGCTACAGTCTCTAAGCACCTTCACTTCCTGAGAGTTTGGCGCTAAGCGCGCAAAATGGTGCTAAGCGTCCTCTCGGTTTTCAGGAAAAAAACATGCGATGTTAGAACTATTCCTGCATGACTTTTGACCCCCAAAACACACTTTTCATCCAAATTACTATGATTTAAGACAAGATAACATATATCCAACATGTGATTTCCAACCAAAACATCACAACACAAATCAACATTATACCCAAAGATTTCTCATCAAACCTAAGCAATTACAAAACCTAGAAATTGAGAGATTTGCATTCTAACCATAATCTACCTGTTACACATCATTATACAATTCCCATAATATGCAAAAACTCACTCTTACCTTGATTTTTGATGGATTCTTCCCTTTGGTGTTCTTCCTCTTTTTCTCCCTTTTCCGTTGTTTCTACGTGAGATACTTTTTCTCTTATCTTAAATATTCCTCTTACTAACTCTATTTTTTCTTTTTATTAAACCACTAATAAAATAATGTTACTCTAATTCCAATTCCAAGATAATAGGCTCACTATCACACCCCCACTAACTCTTCACATTCTCACCATTAAGCCCAATTACTATTATTTCACCACTTCTCTACAATTCTCACTAATTAATTAATCATTCACTAACCAACATCATCTCCTAACGATAACTCAATGGTTTGATAGTCTCGCCCCGACTAACCTGTCACATAGAGTATACACTGGACAATTTAAATTAAATAATTTATTTACAAAATCAGACAAATAACTAATTAATCAAATATATAACTAATTAGTAAAATTGGGGTGTTACAGAAGCATCCTTATCAAGCATGGGGTTACTAGGTTTAGTTTTTATAGTGTGAACATTAACATCCAAAGTGGACAAGTTAAAAATAGCCTCGATCATATTCCTATTATAGGGATTATCACACTCGCTAAAATCCTATATTGTCTGGTCCAAATTGTCAAACTCATTTATATTCTTAATAACAGTTATTTCTCTGGAATTATGATTGACATACATTTTGGTAAAATTAACTTGGGAGAAACACGTTGAATAAGATGTTCCAACTTACAGTTTTCAACATGTCGTAAAAGATATCCCAACCAAGAGGATATGACATTGTGTCTGCAGCAGCTGACAGTTATGTTTCAGCTGATATGTTAGTTACTGAATATTCAAGGAATATTTAGTTAGCTTATGTGGCGTTCAAGATTGAAAAATCAGAGATTCTATGTTGGTTTTCAAAGATATACAAAGTTTCTAAATATGGAGACATTTTAGGAAACTAATGATTGAAGACCTATTTTCTTGGAGAAGTTTGTGCAGACTTTGAGCAACCTCACTGCTGCATTTTTGAAACCCAGACCAGTCTAAAATAATATTATAAATAGACTGGTGTATACCTAGTATTAGGTGGAACTTACGTGTGTGTATTGTTAGGGTTTTAATATCTGTATTTGTGAGTCTCTCTAATATCATCTTGATAGAAGAGTGGGATTATTTTGGGGTTATAAGTTCTGTGTAAGATACTCATAAGATTGTAAGCATTGAGTGTTTATGTGTCAATTCTCATAAGCTTTTAAGAATTGAGTTTTGTGTGTCTTGGAAAAGTGACTTCCGATTTTGTTATCTACTTGTGTTTATAGTTTCTCCAATCTCTGAGTGTGATTAAAGAGGGATTCGAGAAGGGCCTCATACCTAGGTGTGTCTTAGGTAAAAGTTAAGCAAATGGTAGTGATTAAGTGCGTAGGCTGTAAACTGGGATGTTTGATGTGAGGTCTACAAATTGATATTATCTAGTTAATTTCGTCTTTGGCTTGATATCCCCTAGAGTAGGTGTTGTTGTCACCGAACTGGGTAAACATATATGTGTGTTATTTATCTTCAACACTGTTTATTTTGTTCATATATCTTGTTGTTGTGTGTTGAAGTTGGATCCGGCGTCTTGACATTTCTTAGGACATCCGGGATCTTACAACCAGAATTTCAATTGGTATCAGAGCAGAAATCTTGCTCTGACTTTGGGTGAGATTTAGGGAAGTTACTTTCTTGTGCAATGGACAAGGATGTCAGAACTGTTGTTAAAATACTAATTTTGGATGGTACCAACAATGACAGTTGGAAACCTCGTATGGAAACCTTCATAAAATCCTTGGGTGAAAAGGCTTAGAGAAATGTTATCAAAGGATTAGATCCTCCAATGATTTTGGATGCATAAGGGAAGGAAACTGATGTGTTGAAGCCTGAAGAAAATTAGACTGATAATGATGAGTTATCAACTCAAGGAAACTCCAAAGCATTGAATGCTATATTCAATGGAGTGGATAAGAATGTATTCAAGATGATAAAGAATTACAAGCATGATAAAGTTTCTTGGGAAACCTTAAAGAAGGTACATGAAGGAAATTCTAAGGTAAAGATGGAAAAAATTCAACTCCTGTCTTCAAATTTTGAAAATTTTAAGATGAATGAGGATGAAAGTATTCAGGACTTTCATATGATTGTTTTAGATATGAAAATGGTTCAGAAAACTTGGGAGAGAATATATTTGAAGATAAGTTGATCAAGAAGATGCTCATATCTCTTCCGAGGAAGTTTGACATGAAAGCCATTGCCATCGAAGAATCCCATGATATAAGCACTATGACTGGGATAAACTGGTAGGCTTTCTTAAGATCTTTGAATCTGCATTCAATGAAAGGTCTGAGAAAAATAAAAGTATAGCCTTTACCTCCAGTGTTAAAGACCTAGAGGATAGAGGTGAGTTGAACTTAGAAGGAGTATCTGAGGGTCTTGTATTACTAGGAAGACAAATCAACAAAGTGCTGAGAAAGTCCAGGTCAAATGCTAAGAACATGTCATCTGACATCAACAAAAGCCATGATCCTGAAAGGAAGTCTATGTTTGAATAAAATAAAAATCAAGGAAAAGGAGTTCGGTGCTATGAATGTGAGGGATTTGGAGACATAAATTTTGAGTGTGCCCCTTATCTCAAGAACTAGAAGAAAGGTATATATGTGTCATGGTCAGAGGAAGACTCTGAAAGCGATCATGAAGAGGAATCAGCCAAACAAATGAATGCCTTGATTGGAGTTTATGATTCTGATGAAAAATCAGATGATGAACTTACTTTTGAGGAACTCGCTGCATTATACAAGGAGTTGTGTGTCAAAAGTGAAGAAATATGTGAACAAGGAGAAGACAAATAGATGGTCATTGCTCAACTACAGGCTGAGAAAGTGAAGCATTTATCCATTATCTCGGATCTTGAGGAGAAGTTTATATTGCTCAACTCAAAACTGGACAATATGACTAAAATTATAAGAATGTTAAATAATGGTTCTGACGCTCCCGATGTGATTCTTGAATCTGAAAGGAATGCTGGGAATGTTAGAGGTCTTGGTTATGAGAGTCAAGGTGTGAAGACCAATGAATTAAAGCTTATTGTAAAGTTTGTACCTCCAAATAAGGAACAAGAACAAGAGATGTCAGATCATGTGTCCACACATCAACATAGGCATCATATAAATTATATTGGAGGTAGAAATCATAAATGGAGATGCTCGTATTGTGGTAGGATTGGTCATCTGAAACCCTACGGCTACAAATTGTATGGCTATACCAAATCCATTCTACAACCTAGAAGAAGACAAAGTATGGGTAAGATGAAGGAAAGATGGATGCCTAAAAGGAGAATGTCTAAATAAACGACTCAAACATCTCTTAAAGCATCAACTGGAGAAGCATGGTATTTTGACAGTGGCTGTTCAAGACACATGACAAGTGTCAAGAAATTTTTAGTGGAAATAAAACCATCTTCCACTAAAACTGTGACTTATGGAGACATATCTAAAGGTAGAGTAATGGGTGTTGGGAATTTGGATTATGCAGAACAACCTAGCCTTGATGATGTGTTGTTTGTTGAAGGATTAGATTCCAACTTGATAAGTATAAGTGAACTATGTGACCAAGGTCCCAGAGTTAACTTTACCAATTCTGAATGCTTGATAAAGAATGAGAAGGATGAGGTTATCATGAAGGGTATCAAATCAAAAGATAATTGCTATTTATGGAGTCCTGAAGAAACAAAGTGTTATGCAAAGTGTTTAAGGGCCAAGAAATCTATTGGAAGAAATGTTGAGCTTAGTGAGATATTGATAGCATATAAAGTCACTCAAGATGTTAGGACATTGTATTGTGACAACTTTAGGATGAAAAATGGTGATGATCATCCTATCCAATAAAGTAGGAGTAAACTCACAAAAACCAAGTCACATGATATGAAAGATAGAGTAAAAAAGGAAGACTTAATTTTTAAGTGTGCAAACATTAAAAAATTAGGAGAACGACTTAAAATGCATAAGAATGGGGAATTACAACAATTACTGCTATTTACGTGGGTCAATCAAATTTTCAAATTTCATGACTCTCACATCTACCCAAGCTCATTCTTCTAAGGCTTAATCATTTGGTCACACTATTTGTACCAAACCTATTGTTCTCTCAAAGTTGTTGCATCCACTCTAAAAAACTTGTGGTAGTGATTATACTCCTGTGTCTCATTTTCAAATTCGTATCCACAAAAATCAAAGATGTCTCAACATCCTACATCTGAATTCGTGCATGCTTCTTCTGATGATCATGGATCATCTCAGTCAAATTCTAGGGCTGATGATAAAAGTTATTTGATCAGCATGTCTAACCTAGTTTTTGATATTTCTCCTTTATCCATTATCCCGGCCTCCACCCAAGAGAAAGTAATACTTTTCGCCTCAAAAGATGTCACGACTTCAGGTAAGTCTTCTTCTTCTAATACTGGTAAAAATAGGGCCAATGTTAACCTAGAGAAAGAATCTGAAAAGATAAACCCTATTAGGCATGTTATTATTGATGAAAGTATTGTTAAAGATGATAGTAGTAACCTGGATAAGAAACATAAAAGTTTTGTGCGCAAGGTATTTAAGGAAGCAGGTATCTTGTCAAATGTTCATACATATGAAGACACTAGGGCTGACAAGGCTCCTAATGCAAGGCTTGATAATGTTATGTCAGAGCAAGTTTATAGTGAAAGGAGAAGCAAGAAGAAGACTGATGTGGTTATAAATGATGAAGGTTTGCCTTTTGATCATGAGCCTATTGCCAAACGCTTATCTCTTGGAAAAGTAAGCATGCTTCAAAAAAGTAGAGAAAAGGATATGATGGTTGAGAATTCTCCTTCTAAGGAAAGTCAAGGAAAGGCTGGTGAGTTAAGAAGCGGTCCTCCAAAGAATTTCTGGAGAAAAGCTCCTACTGTTCCTCTAAAGTAGTGGAGTAAGGGTGAAGTATCAACCAAGAAAAGGAAGGTTGTATCTTCTAGTGATTGTGAGTATGATGTTGAAAAAGATATCCAGGACATCATTTCTCACAAGGTCTGCTACAAATAAGAGAAGTACTACTGTTTACAAAGCTTCTATAAACAAAGTACACTTCCATCATAAGGAGTATGCATAGAAGTGGAAATATGTAAGGAAATGAAGGATTGACATGGAAAGGGAAATGGGAAAGGATTTTCATAAATGTGTAGATGTAGTGGAGCTGATAAAGACAATTGGATTGATGAAGACTGTCACTAAGTTTAGTCCTTGCTATGAGAAATTCACTACAAGAAAATTGGCAGATTGTGACAGGTATTTTTGTAGATCACGACGGTTAAAACCGTCGCAATTTGCTTTCCACGACGGTTGCTTTACCGTCGCAGAAGTGTGTGTCCCCAACCTATTTCGCGACGGTTACAAAAACTGTCGTTCAAGTTTACGACGGGTTGATACCGTCGTGACTATCTTTTGAGTTTCTTTTAATTACTGATGGCGACGGTTCGATACTGTCGTGAATATCTTTTGAAATTGATTAAATTGTTTATGGCGACGGTTCGATACCGTCATGACTTTTGTTGATTACGACGGTTCGGTACTGTCGCCATGACTTTTGTTTATGTCTTGATTTTTTTTTATTTTTCTATTATATATATTTTTTATTTAAATTATTATCTATGTAAAAAAATTTAAATATAGTTTTTTTTTGTGTTATTTTTTTCTTTAAATTATTTCTTCTTTAATATATTTATTTATAGTATTATTTTTTGTTTTATTTTCTATCACTTTGTAATATAGTAAAAATAATTTCAATAAAAAATATTTAACATCAAATAAGCATTATAATATCCAAAAAAATGTGTGTTCCATAATCATGTAAAATGCGAGTTCCATAATCATGTCAAGTAGTACAAAAAACCCAAAATATATCAATTTCTAATTTTATAATAATAAGTATCATTATGCCAAAAATACATGAGAAAGTTCACAATCTAATTATCTCGATCATAGCAAAGTCTAATTTGTCCCCCCTGAAGTTCCATTATCTCCAATACGGTAGCTAGACTCAGATGAACGTCTACCATCAACAGGATCAGAATTGTATTCTTTAACAAGAAGTGGGTGATCACAAGCCTGACGGAGACGTAAAAGCATCAAAATAATATTTGCATAGTTTTGATTCACTGTACGACAGCAACATATGCCTGCAAATTACAAGCATTACTTTTCAAAATTACAAACTGAGAACATCCATCAGTGTAGAAATATCAGATGAACAAAATCATATAATTCGTAATTGACATGCCCACTGTCAAAATAAATTTCTAGACACTAATTTAAAAAAGAAAAGACAAACAGTATCATTACAGTATGTCCAAGTTAATATAAGAAATTTGAAAAGAAATAAACTTTAAATTGAGAACGTGAATCAGCTTCCAACTTTTTGTAGTATACCAAACTCCAAAATATTTAAAAGGTCCTATGTTGTGTTTGTCCCTTACTTTTTGCTGAAATTCTTTCACAAGTACATATAAAATTCTATTACCATTTACATTTTATTAAAATGACACAATTTTATTTTGTGTTGCATTTGTTTTAAAAAGGCTAGTGATACAGTTTAACATTTAGCTCTTAAGTTATAATCATTACCCATCAATTTATGTTGCACATGACTACTAAAATTTATAACTTAACATCCCACTGCAATGGTAAATGAAATGAATTATGAATACCTCAGAACCTTCTTTTATGCATTCATCATACTGCCTTGTCTTCAAGTAGCAGGCCATCAAGTTAAGTGAGCATGCCAAAAGAAGTTTTCTACTTTGAAAAGATGGAATCTCTTTGATGTTTTCCTTGGCCTAAAATGTAAAAATTAAAACAAGGTGATATAGACTTATAGTGATAATTTCCTATAGTCTCAAAATAGAGATAAACAACAATGAAAGGTGTGGAGGAGACAGTTAAGCAATCTTAAAAGTCAACCTACCAACTTATACTTCTGCAAAGCATCATCGAACTTTCCTTAAAATCCATACAAAATTAAAAAGCATCAACAAAATTTTATAACAATATTACCCGAGCAACATCCAAAGTGTCAAAACAACCAAAATCTTCATTGTAACAACATTTTGCCCATTCATCGATCAACCATCACAACTCACAACCGGAAGTTTGTAATCTTCGACAACACTACACTTGTTCATATGCAAAGTACTTCATCTTCCAACAATAAGAGGATTTTTGTTCTTGTAAATGTAATAGCTCATACACAATTTCTCTAAAGTTGCAACAGAATGCTGCATAGGATTTAGCTTTATATCCATCATCATTCTCTGCCATAATAACAACAAAACATTAAACAGCCTCCTGAACAGTACCCCTGACAGTGTTGCTAACTTCAAGAACAACAGATTTGACAAACTGCCCTTCATGATATCCAGACAACGGATCAGGCACCCATTTCTCTGTAAGTTCAGTAAAATGCACTTTTCCATATGCATGAGGACCCATTTGTACAAGCAGTCCTCCAACACCAGGAAGTATTTTACTAATCCTTCCTCCTAAAATATCTCCTTCACGAATATGTGCTGTCAACTCCTTATTCACAGGGTTAGTTTGTGGCTCTTCATCAGTTCTGAGAGGGAGAGTAGAGAAGGGGCGTAGAACCAACCGCAAGAGCTTCTTCTCCAAGTTGAAACTCAGAACATGACCAGAAACAAGTCTTCCAACATGATATCGATTTTGGAAATCCTCAAGCTCATTGGGTTCAGTAGAACTATCAAGAATATGTAGCTGAGCTTTAACATTTCGAGAAACTGCTAACCAGACCCATTCACTTTCGACTTTATATATATAACCAGCCACACATTGCCCAATCTTAAAGTCCAGTTTCTCTGATATATTGTCTCCTATGTCACTGGAACCTGTAACCATTTCAGGTCGGACTGAAAGCTCCCACCGTGATCCATTTCTGCTGCTATCAGCAACATTAGGCTTTGAAACTATTCTTGTCGTCACTGTTTGCCCAATTTTGTAGCCAGAAAATGGATTTTCCAAATCATTTGCATCATGTACCTCTATTATGTGAACCCTGCCGTGTAAGCCAAATCCAAACTTCAGTTTCAGCTCAAAAGTTTTTATGTCAGTAATCTCTGCCTCAACCAGTGATCCCACTTTATAGCTAGACTTCTTGGTTCTTTTAGAACTAGATGTCCTGTTGACCTCATTCAGATGTAAAAGTAACCTTCCTGATGTTTCAAGGCTTGGAAGAGCCATAACAGATGCAACAACACTCTGTCCATTTAGATATTGTTTCCGTGGAAATCTTTGAGTATTATAGTCAGATAATTGTGCATATCCTAGGGTGTAATTATTCTCAGGAATAGATACAACCAAGTAGTTCTCTTTCACAATTTCCACTACTGCATTCACTGTCTGATGCAGCACCAAGCCCTTCAGAGCATCCCTTTGACGTTTCTTTTTCTTGGTATGACTCATGGAACTTCTTTCTCTAGATATATTAATGAACTCTGGTTTTAGAGTTAAATTAACAAGCCGTTCTGCCTTTGCGAAATCAAGAACAAATGCTTCCACTAGAGATCCTTTCTCCACAACAGTTCCACCTAACTGGTAATTAGTAATAAAACCAAAAACATCATTGTACTTCTCAAAGCAAACAACAATTCCAACATCCTTAATTTCCTCAACTCTCCCTTCAGTAAGTGTGCCAATGTTGAATTTTTCATCCCATTTCAAATCAGATTCACTGGGGCTCTTGTATTGCAACTTAGCAATCTTTTCATCCATAAGAAATTACTCATTAATAAATGATGCATCTGCTGAAGAACAAGATGTCTGCTTTAGAGAGACTGTTACTCTGCCAGTTTCACCGCTAATATTGGATACATTACAGCGAACAGATTGCCCAATGAAATAGGCTTCCAAGATATTGGTTTTCTGGTCATCTGCAGCCTTATTTCTTGGAGAAAAGCCAGTTAATTGACCAAGGAAACGAACAAAGCATCCTGTCTCAATTAAGTTACATATATAACCATGTACAACTGAGTTAGGATGCATCTGACTAATCTCTGAAGGAATCTGCTGAGCATATTTGATAAGCGAACTTTTGGCAGACAGAATCATATTGTTCCCCTTAAAATCTAGAACCAGTAGTTTATCAAAATTATAACCAGGTTTCAATACTGACTTCATCAGAGTAGCTTGCCCATGATGATCTGCCAGATGCTCCATAGATATTGTACCCCTGGAGAAACCACTGCTATCGATATAAACAACTACAGCATTAGATGTTACTCTGTCAACAATTCCAGAAACAATGCTACCCAGTGTAACCATGTCATCTTCAGAAACCCTTGTAGGCTTTATAATTAAACTAAGGTTGATCCTCCGGGAAGCGGGAATGGAACTAACGACCCGGTATTTTACCACTTGTCCAACATTATACACTTCAGGATTGATCTTTGCAACACATCCAGCATGAACCACTGTGTACTCACTGAATGTAGAGGTGCCCACGAAATGGTTTATGGGCTCTCCATTGATAGAGAATCTAGACTTGTTATCATTGAGCATGACACCTCTGTCAGTGTTGATCCTAAGAAGATCACACATGTTGCTCTCCTCTGACTTACAATGTGGACATTCACCACACTCCCCTGTGAATACAGGCAGGGCTTTATCCCCTGGTTTCAGATGAGTCACACCTTCACCTACGCTCTCCACGATCCTGATAAACATCATTCATTCACATTACATACTAAATTACTGATACACTAAATAATCAAGACATTTTATCAGAAGAGAAGCATATACCCTCCAGCTTCATGACCAAAAATACGAGGAAACAATGGAGTCTGACCCTGAAACAGTGGCAAAAAAGAGAAAACCATGTTAAGCTATTGCGATTCATAACAACATACAGAAACAAAACACATTATTTTCTTTATTATCTACCTTAGCTTCCCAGAAGTAAACATCAGTGTGACAAAGGGAGGTGAAGAGTATCTTGAGACGAACTTCACCGGCCTACGGTGGCGCCACCTCTACTTCTTCAATCACCAGTGGCTTCCCAGCTTCCCATGCAACCGCAGCTTCACATGAAAACTTTTTATGTGATGTGAACAAGCTGGCCAGAAAGTTAATCTTCAAAAGTTAGCAAGGAAAGTCTATAGGTATCCCTTTGTTCCACTCAAAAGTTAGCAAGAGTACCTTCAACTACATCATTTAAAGAGTTCAAAAGAGATTTCTTACAAATGAGGAAGGTTTGATTCCTAGTAAACAAAGAGTGCCAGGTACTTCGACTATGAAATTTCATGTTTTTGGGAGCAACATTAAGCAATCAATTTTAACTAAACTGATTGCAATGCATACAATCTACTTATGGTAACGAGTTTGGGAGAAATCATAACTTGCAAGTTCAAGATGATTCTCGATAAAGAGTAACGGTATGCATACGGAGATGTGAAAGGGTATGGGGATTATCTAATTCATTTGTATCGACTGCAGAGGCTTTGGATGCAATAGTTCTGCAGCCGCTACAGAAGTTCCAAATCCTAAGGAAAAAACAAAATGACTCGGTATAAATCATAATAATATACACAAATTTATGCATAACACATAAGATAAATTTCAACTGAGCCAAATGACCATATGTGTAAATCCTAAACAAGAAACGAAATTCAAAAAACAACGCAAAATATGATCAAAAGAGAGATGGAAGAAGCTTACCATGCATTGATCCAAAATATTTGACAGTGATCCATCCTAAACAAATCATAAAAAATGAAATTCAAAAAACAGTGCCAAATATTATCAAAAGAGAGAGATGAAATTTCTTAACAAAAATCAAGAATATTTCCATTTTCAAGATTTCTAAGAGTATGATGGAAGAAGTTGACCATCCATTGATCCAAAATATTTGACGGTGATCGATCCATCTTCAGTTATATTTGGAAGCATAACTTTCAGAGTTTGCAGGTGTGAGGTAATTAGGTACATTGCCCAACTAAAAATTAGTCCAACATCAAAAAGATGCATTATGTGACAAAACAACATGGTTCAGGCATTTCACCGAACACTTGGTTAACAACCTACAACAACAATGATTAACAACAAAATAACGACCCCGCATAAAAAATCGAGCTTAAAAGTGAAAAAAAAGAAGAAGAAGATAACTCACGACGATTCGACATCTAAAGACAATCAATGATATGCGAATACGACCACGAATTCCCGATGCCGCGAGTCAGAACGTGCCACAACCATTGATGTTCTTCCAGCCACCCTATTCTGATTTAAAAAAGAACACATATTCATGAGCGAAGGAGAAGATTGACTCTGATACTTCCTGGAGCAGATTCGATTTCCTGAGTGAGAGAGCGACCATTGCGATGAGATTCAGAAGTTCAGACGAGAGAAGGAAGAGCCTGGGAAACTGCCCTAGCTAGTCGGGTGATGGCTTTGCCTATGCTTGATGCCCTAATTTCCAGAACCAACACGACGTCACCAAACACAAAACACACAAAAAATGGATTTCAAATTGGGAATAGCGAGAGAAGATGCTCAAATTTAAAGGGAAGCCATCGAAGCTTCTTAAGGTTCTCATCGAATTGATGTGGTTGAAGTTTGTACAGAGAAAAAGCAAAAGTATGAAGAAATTTGGAGAAAGATACGTGAACAATAAATAAAAAGAGAAATAGACGAAGCGGGGTAAAGGATTTAGGGGGACGACGGGTGTGGTTACCGTCGTGCCCTTTCATAACTTTTGCATGTTTTTTAAAGGTTTAGGGGGGCGACGGTTGTTTTACCGTCGTGATGTCTATTTTAGGACGGTTTCTTAACCGTCGCAACATTCATTTTAGGGCGGTTTAATGAAAAATTGTCGCGATATTTAATATTTTTTTAAATATGTAAGGACGGTAGGTGTATACCGTCATGACATGGGTCCCTATATTAGAATTACGACGGTTATTAAGTAACTGTCGCAATTTTTGTGTCGTAAAATCCTAATTTTCTTGTAGTGATTAGTCAAGGAATTTGTTGCTAATATTCCTGAAAGATGTGATGTCGAAGGTAGTAAATACTATGGGAAGGTTGTAGTTAGAAGAAAAGAAGTTATGTTCTCTCCTAAAGTGATCAACAAAAATCTAGGCAGGGCTGACAATCCTCAGACTTAGTTAGAAGACTCAGGTGATGAAATTTGCAAGGAAATCACCAATGGTCATGTGAAGCACTGGCCTAATAATGGGAAGCTATCATCAGGCAGACTCGGTGTTAATTATGTTATCCTCCATAGGATTTCTACTATATATTGGATACCCACACATCATACCTCCACCAGCTCTCCTTTGAGTCACAAAGAAATGGCCTCCTGTAGCTCTCCTTCGAATCAGAAGCCATTGGTTTTGCATGTTTGCCAAATTCACAAGGCAGATATTCCCCTTCATGCTAGTGCCCCCAAAGCAGGGACCTCCAACATACATCCTTCGATTGCACCATTTGCACCCTACATGTTTGCTTTGATTCACAAAGCAGAGACCTCCTGCATGCACCCTTTTGTTTGGCCATGTGACCTCTGGCAGGCAAGCCTTCGATTGGACAAGAGCCACCTTCACACAAAGCTTCGATTGGAGTTTTGGCTCCCTTCGAAGCAACATACTTTGAATCCAATCTCAACCCTTCGAAGCAAGCTTGTGTGAAGAACATTGAGCAAATCTCATAGCCTTATCCTCTAAATCTCACTTGTCAGGCTATGTTGCTTCTAAATCTTTACATAATCAGAGGCTTACACAAATTGGTGAGGCATTACATAAAGGTTCAAAGCTTTGTCTACTGGATAATACTATTCTTAGATAAAATAGAAAAAAGCTACGTACCCTTTTTTCATAAAGAGTACTTTAATCACAAAATCAGCTCCCAATCTGATTTTTGTCTGAATGCAAGCAGTGCAAAAAGCATAAGTCAAATCTCATATACCCACCAAACATCAGCCCCCCACTTGTACTTGAAAATTGATTTAACTTGTTCTTTTTTGTTTTCATATTTTATTATTTTGCAAAGCTGACTACTTCAACACCTTTCACCTTTTCTCTATAAATAGAGAAACAATTTGCAAGCTGAAGAGGACTTTTGGTGGCGTGGAAAAAATCATCAAACTCTCAAAAACTCTTAAACTCTGAATATTCTCAAACACTAAACACACTCTTAAACCCAGAATCACTAGAAACACAACACTTGTTTCTTTTCACTTTTGAATCCAGAAGCAACTCAACGCTTGTTTCCTTTCTTTCGAATCCATCACTAGAAACACTACCCTTGTTTCTTTCCTTCGAATCCAGGAACACTCAGGGCAGCCACTCAAGGTCCATCACACACGTTCCAGCTTTAAGCAAGGTAAGTCCTCTTAACCTTAAGATTTTCATTTCAAACATAACATGTAAATAATTATTTCCTTTGATTTCAAACATAACATGTAGATAATCATTTCCTTTCATTTCAAACATCAACATTACCCTTTGGTTTGTTTCGTTTCCACCTTCTCTGTTTGTTTTCGTTGCTAATCTTATAGCTTGTTTTATTTGTTTATCAAACATGTTTTAAGAACTAACATGGCCATGAAACAATATTAGCATGGCCACAACCCATGCTGCTATTTAAACCTAAATGAAATAAAACAGGAAGAAGGACGCGTGAATTAAAGCCTTAGGCTTCGCCCCATGCTGTTATCTGATCCCAACTAAAAAGAAACGAAAACAAAGGTGGTGTGAATCGAAGGTTACAGAATTCGATCCATACTGACTTCCAAGCCCATTTGAAAGAAGCAGGAGAAGTTTAAATCGAAAGATGCCTGCACATGCTGACTTTCAGGCTCAATCGAAAGAAGCAGAGGAAGGATGAATCGAAAGATGCCTGCACATACTCACTTTCAGGCTCAATCGAAAGAAGCAGAGGAAGGGTGAATTGAAAGATGTCTGCACATGCTGACTTCCAGGATAAATCGAAAGAAGCCAGGAAGAGCAGAATCGAAGGGGGCATTCCGCCCGGATCGAAGAGCTTGTTTTTCCTTCTTTTATTTTGTTTTGTATTTATATTTTCTTGTTATTCAATATGGTTGTAATAGTGTAGGATATTTATTTTCTGCATTTTTATGGCTTTATACAAATGTTAGTAATTAGGATGTATGGCAAGATAAAACTAACAAGTAGACCACCCTAATCAAAGACAGAAAATGCATGCAATCAAACACACAATTCACACACATGCACCTCTAGGGTAATCTAACTTGTTGCCTCGAAAAATAGTCATGTCCCTCGAATATGGGCGTTTTAGCAAAGACCCTCGATAAAAATATTTTCAAACCCACACTTTCACTTGAAACATTTTCAAAAGTTAAAACACTTCATACGCATTCTTATAGAGACGAGAATCATTACAGAGGAACTTTTCAAAATCACTTTCAATAAAACCCACAACAAACACATCTTTGAACTATTATCAAAACCAACACTTTGTATGCATTCTTATAGAGACGAGAATCATTACAAAGACGTTTTCAAAATATTTTCAAACCCACACCACAAGCACATTTTCAAACAAAGCATGTGATCTAGCAAGCAACTAAGAGCTTGTAGATAACTACGGATGAAAAGATTGCTAACACCTTCCCTTTTCATAATCTACCCCCCCCCCCCCCCCCCCGAACTCAAGAAAACATCTCTAAAGGTCTTTCCTGTTCTTTTCAACCTTTCCTTTGTTGGGTAAAAGAAAAGTCGGTAGTGACTCTTGCAATCTGCAACAATTGCGATCAAACGCAAAACACCCAAGTCAATTCTCCCACCGTGCTTTGAATCCAGAACCCAGGGAAACATTAACCCAACATTTTGCTCTTGCTTTAGAATCCATCCAAAGAAATATAACACCTACTTCTTCCCTTCGAATCCAGGGCAGCAGCTCAAGGTCTAACACCTACATTCCAATGTCAAGCAAAGTAAGTCCTCGTAACCTTAATATTTTCGTTTCAAGCATAACATGTAGATAATTTTTTTTTGTTTCCACCTTCTCTGTTTGTTTTCGTTGCTAATCTTATGGCTTATTGTCTTTGTTTATCAAACATGTTTTAAGAACTAACCTGGCCATGAAACAATGTTAGCATGGTCTCAACCCAAGCTACTGTTTAAACCCAAATGAAAGAAGACAAGAAGAAGGATGTGTGAATCGAAGCTTTAGGCTTCGCCCTATGCTTCTATCTAACCTCAAACGAAAGGAAGCATAAAAAAAGGGCGTGATCGAAGGATACATACTCATACTTCTTTGCAGGCCCAGTCGAAAGAAGCAAAATAAGGGTGAATCGAACAGTGCCTGTTCATACTGACTTCCAAACCAATCGAAGGAAGCAGGTAAGGATGTAATCGAAGGATACACCCTACTGACTACTAGGCCTAAATCGAAAGAAGCTAGGGAGAGAAGAATCTAAAGAGTATTCTGCCTGGATAGAAAAAAACTTATTTTCCCTTCTTTTATTTTGTTTCGCTAGTCAATATGGTTGTAATAGTGTAGAATATTTATTTTCTGAATTTTTATTGCTTTATACAAATGTTAGTAATTAGGTTGTATGGCAAGATAAAACCAACAAGTAGACAACCCAAAAATCAAAGGAAAAAATGCATGCAATCAAACACACTTTGCACGCATGCACCTCTAGGGTAATCTCACTTGTTGCCTCAGAAAATAGTCATGTCCCTCGAATATGCGTGTTTTAGCAAAGACCCTTGATAAAAGATCGTAGTCCCTCGATGACCCTCGATGTTTCCTTCGGTAAACGATCTAGTCCCTATACGACATTGCTAAAAAGTCCCATAGGTTTCCTTCTATGACTATACAAACGACCCACGCCTGTCCCTTCACATCCAACGATGGGGTTTCTTACCTAATCAATGGTAAGATAGCAATATCAAAAGGAGGATGAAAAAAACATTATACCTTTTGAGTAGGTAGGACGTTCGTAGTTGCTTGCTTGCTCACAACTAAAAAACATTTTCACACCAACACTTTCACTTGAAACATTTTCAAAAGTTAAAACACTTCGTACGCATTCTTATAGAGATGAAAATCATTACAAAGGCACTTTTCAAAATCACTTTCAAAAAAACATCTTCCACAACAAACATCTCTTTGAACTATTTTCAAAACCAACACTTTGTACGCATTCTTATAGAGACGAGAATCATTACAAAGACGTTTTCAAAATATTTTCAAACCCACACCACAAAGCATATTTTCAAACAAAAGCAAGTGATCTAACAAGCAAACAAGAGCCTGTAGATAACTGCGGATGAAAAGGGTGCTAACACCTTCCTTTTTCATAACCTACCCCCGAACTCAAAAAAATAATCTCAAAGGTCTTTCCTATTCTTTTCACCCTTTCCTTATTGGATAAAAGAAAAGTCAGTGGCGACTCTTGCTATCCGCAACAATTTTGATCAAACGTAAAACTTCCAAGTCAGTTCTCCCACCGTATTACAGAACTGACGACTCTGCTGGGGATTAAAAACTTAAAAGTGGGGTTACCTTAGGGATATATCACCTTTACTTGCTTTCCTTGTTTGATTTGCTTGCTTTACATTTATTGGTCCTTTTTTGGGTTATTGTTAAAGATCCTACACCCGGATCTGGGGCACCTTTTTAGGTAAGTAGCAATAAATCATGGAGGTTGTATGGTGTAGACCGATATGGACGAAGTGATAACAATGTTAGTATGATACTTTTGCTAGTAATAATGTTACTTGAGTCATTTAAGGATAACATTAGGCTTCCTTATAGTATCATTAAGCGCTAACTGACCTTAGAACCTTTAGTTGAAAAACTTGGCCATTAGGAAGTAGTGAGATATCCGAATTTGGTTTCGACCAAAGATTAGTTGATACTCGATGCTACGCTCATTGAGATCAGACTTTTGGGATATCTCAGCCGCAAGAAAAGATTGATTGAGCTGAGACAATGCCTAAAAGAAAGGTTGGTGATATTGAGATCCCCTAGAACCCGGTTACTATTACTAGGACAAGTTGAGCCAACTAAACTTCAAGAGGGTATTTACCTGCAAACTCCATGCAAGCCTAAACCTAAGGACTTGTCTGCTTTGTGTGTATATGATTATTTGTACATAACGAATTGCTTGCTTTTCATACTTGTAATAACATCATAACATTATACCGTAGCATTTTTTAATAACCATTTTAAGGATCTCAAGGGCCTATGATGCAGGTTCATGTTGAACCAGGAATTTATCAAGGGGTAAGAGGATTTATTTTTTCTCTAACCAAATTCGGTCAAAGACCAAAGCACATTACTTTGAGTCAAGGGCTATGACCAACTTGACATGGTGAGCTTGCTTCTCGTGGAAGGACATACACTGATACAAAGTTCTCCAATCAAAGTTATTGATCTAAATTCAACTTCTAACATCTTCTTGTGTTTACTCTGGAAGATCCTTGAAAACATGCATCCACATACCATGCATCATATCATGACAGGTTTCTCCCACACAAGTTTCCTTATCTTCCTACTGTTTATTTCAGTAAGATGGATATGGAACAAACTGTGAAGGATCTTCAAGCACAAAATGCTCAATTCCAACAGATGTTCCTGAATTTGGCTAAAGGGCAAGAGGACCTGAAGACTATTCTTCTCAAAGGTAAGAAGAAAAAGACAAAGAAGTCAGTAGGCATCCTGAATTTGGGAAGGAGGTTCAGAGGGCCAACAGAGCGAGCTCTAGATTTTGCAACTCCGTCAACTGAGGGGAACAATCAGACAAAAGAAGGAGGATCACAGTATGGAGTCTAACAAAGAAGAGGATGACTACACTGAAGAAAAGTATCCTCCTACGAACGATAGATACAAACAACTGGAGGATCGCCTCAATGCCATGGAAATCCAGAGAGTATATGGTCTAGACATTGAAGAAATGAGATTGGTTTCTAGAGTGGTCATCCCACCGAAATTCAAGGTTCCTGCTTTTGCTTTTGCCAAGTATGATAGGGTCTCTTGTCCTAAGATGCATCTGAGATCTTATGTCCGCAAGATTTAACCATACGCTACTTATCACAAACTCTGGATCCATTTCTTCCAAGAGAGTCTAGCTGGGACTCAATTTGAATGGTTCTATCAATTGGAAGGTTCTCACATCCACACCTGGGAGGATCTAGTTGCTGCTTTCTACAAGCAGTACCAATACAATGCTGATTTGGAACTAACTCGCGTGCAGTTGCAAAATATGACCATGGGTTCCCACGTGGGCTTCAAAGAATACGCCCAAAAGTGGAGAGACTTGGAAGGAAGAGTGAAGCCACCCTTAACTGACAAGGATCTGATTGACATCTTTATGGGAACTTTGACGAGACCTTTCATCAATCACCTAATCGAAAGCTCCTCAGTCGGGTTCAGCGAGCTAATACTGACTGGCGAAAGAGTCGAAGCTGGAATCAAAAGTGGTAAAATCAAAAGGGGTGCAACTTCAAGTGCATGGAAACAACCTTTCAATAAGAAGAAAGAGTCTGATGCTGCATACTGTCAAAAAGGGCGTAACCAGAGTAACCACGACCAACACGTAAGGGTAATCCTGATCTCTAATCCTGAATCGCAACAACGACAACATGGGAATCAATGTAAGGAGGTCGCACCTAAAAGAAAATTCACCAAGATCAACATGCCATTGGCTTAAGCGTTACAACACATGTTGAAAGCAGGGTTTATTACGTTAAAGGCTCCTCTCCGGAACCCCAACACTTCTGCTCTTACTTATCATCCCAATGAAAGGTGTGCATACCATTCCGATAGTCCTAGACACGACACGAATAGTTGTTGGGCTCTGAAGAACAAGATTCAAGACATGATTGACACTAATGAGATTTAATTTGATCCACCTGCTACTCCCAATGTGATCATTGCTCTTATGCCAAATCATTGAGAGTGTCCTTTTCATTTTGAATTTTCAATTGTAATCTCTTTTGTTGTTCAAACACTTATCTATTAATGTCAAACTTTGTTTCATTACTGCATTGCATATGTTTGTCTTGAATTAATCCATTCGTTTTCATTATATTTAAACTATGCTTTTTACTCCCTTTATGATATTCAATTCTTGTTTTCAAAAGTTGCAAGCCTTTAGAGGGAGGATGACAAAAACAATGCCATAATCTCATACATTATGCTTTTAGATAGACCTTGTTGACGATGTACAAGTGTTTGTTTCAATTCCTAAACACTGGAGTTATAAGGAGTATAATCCCTAGTCAACCCTTTTGAGCCAAAGAAGTAGGAGTTTCCTTTTTCACACAAATTGAAACCTTTAATCAAAACCTGGGGCAGGGTAGTTTCTCATTTAATTCAAATGCGTGTTCAGTCGCAAGATTTCACTTCATACATAATGAATGACAAAAAAAAGTCCTTCTGAATCAGAAAACAGTGATGGTTCCCTATAAAATAGGCAGTCATTATCTCTCAAAACAAAAGCCCACTGAGTCAAAACCTACAAAGGAGACTTAAGAAAAACTGGGGCATCCCGCTGACTGTAATCTCAAAAACAAGAGTAGTTAGGAAAAATCAGGGTTAATAAATCAAAAAGAGGGCATTACAAATCCTCGAAAACATGAAAAATGTTGCAAAAAATGGCTGCCTTCCGACAAACTCAACTTGTCCGAACCATCACCAAAACGTCATTCTAGGCTCAACTGGAATTCAAATGCATAATTAACTGAGTTTAGGACTGGAGAACATCATGGAGAACGGGCGGGTACAAATACACTTTGAGCCTTATCATTTGTTTCTTAAACCGTGAACCATGCCACGCTACAATCCTTCAAAAGTCATAATTGAAGCATGGGTTAGTTCAAAAGCATACTGTTACAAAAGGTATCCCGACTCCTATAAGGCTTACTACAAATCCTGAGTTGAATTCACACTCTTACAAAACTCTTTACTTGCTAAAACGCATTTTCAAAACTTCAAGACAAGCATAAACTTTGCATTATTTGAACATCGCTATTTGCATATGGCTATTTTTTGACAACAGAGAAATTCGCATGACGAACATCCAATGAATGAAAATTCTCTCAAGAAACATAATCATTTCAAATGGAAAAACACTTCCATTGACAAATCTTCCGTAATCAAGAGGCATAACATGATTATTGTCCAACCCATCCGGGGCAGTCAAGCTAAGATTCTAAGAAATCTCTCATAGCTGGGGGAAAGTCTCCATTTGAATCACCGGGGGGATTGAACATGAATTCCAGCAAAGGGTTATGTACAGCCAAGCAAATATTTCCTAGAAGTACTACAACACTTACTACTAGGGGTAGTGACAAATCTCCACGAAATTCCCTTCATAAGGTGACCCAGTCAAGTCCCCACAGATTCATCTCTATAAGGTTATCCCTACCGAATAATCTTCACAAATGAGGGTCCAAAACCCCAAAAAGCCAAATTCATGGATACCCCCACAAAGTTGGATCCAAGCAATCCCCAGTGAGTTGCTGCAAAGCCTAGAAGACAACTAGATAACAGTTAACTTCTTTATCCCCAACAAGTTGTTAGCTTCCTTTATCTTCAATCAAGAGATAACTCCCCAGTAGGGCAACAGACAACTAAAACTCCTGAACTCTTTTTCCCCAAGTGGAAATCAACACTCTCATAGAGTTTTACCTCAAACAAAGTCAATACTCCCCAACGGAGTTTCTCCTCAAACAACAAAACAGGAATCCCCAATGAAAACATTCTAAAACAAAGTTGAAGGTATGCATATTCTTCATTTCCAATGGAATTCCAGGATTTAACTCCCCAAAACTCCCCAGAATTTGTCAAGGATTTATTTTCCAAGATAAAGATACATTCCAACAACACTTCGCATTTCATGCGTCATAACATATGCATACGAAACACATATAGCACAATCTCTTTCATTTTGAGAACATCATTATGCCATGCATTTCATACATCATGAAATTGCATGCAGTTAACTCTTTAAATTTTCAGGAAAGATCAATCAACAGATAGCTATCATCAAAAAATTTCAAAAGGTCAGAGATTAATTCCTGAAACCAGCCAGGGCAACTATCTCTACGACCAACAAAAAACAAGTTCCTGATTAATACCTGAAACAAGACAGGACGACTATCTGAGGACAACTGATTATAGATTAATTCCTAAAACGAGCCAGGACAGTTATCTACATGACCAGCTAAAGCAATCCTATACGGGCTCCTTCTCATACACTCTTCTAGAAACAGTTCAGATGCGATCCAGATACGACTGACATTCTGATACTTACTCCAGTTTATCTTCTAGAAACAGTTCAGATGTGATCCAGATACGGCTGACATTCTGATACTTACTCCAGGTTCCCTCTAGAAACGGTTCAGATGCGATCCAGATACGACTGGCATTCTGATACTTACTCCAAACTTCTTCTAGAAACGGTTCAGATACGATCCAGAGACTGATATCATTTTGATACTTATTTCATATTTTTCTCAAATACAATCCAGATACGATCCAGATACGGATGTCATTTTGACACTCATTTAGCGCACCTTTTAAATATAGTCCAGATACGATCCAGAAACGGATGTCATATTAACGCTCATTCAGTACATCTTTCAGATATGAGTCAGATACGGTCCATTTATGGATATTATTCTGATAGTCATCCCACTATATCTATTGTTTAAGTATAAATCAACCAGAGATTTATTCTGATACTTCTTCCAATTTTTGTCAACAATCACTTTTGGGTGGCATCTATAAGCCCATCTCTGACAACTCTCCATCATCTCTCCAAATGGCATCTTTAAGACCATTCCCTACACAATCAACCACCACATCATCGAGTGCAAATTTCTAGGCACTCTAGTATTCAATCATCTTCCACCATCAAGTCACGAATGAAAGACTCTCCAATATAACTCTCCAAGTTTAAGAAGATTGAACAGGGGAAGCTGTTGTACCCCAAAATTTGCCCCTCATTCCTCAAGACATTTCTCACAACGATTCTAAAAAATTCAAGCTTGCACAAGTACAATTGGATTTTCCAACATCAAGTTAAAGAAGAAACTGTTAAAAAGGGGCAAAGCAGATAAAAATAATCTTTTTGACAAAATTGGAGAAAAAACAAGTTTACTTCGATTCACAAGGATTCGATTGGACTTTGGTCTCCTTCATGTCTCCTTCGATCCATAAGACAATAGCATCCTTTGTGCCTCCTTCGATTTCAAAGGGAAGGACCTCCTATTGGTGTCCTTCGATTCAGAAGGTAGTGGCTTCATATTGGTTTACTTCGATTCAGAGTGAAATGACCTTCTTAAAGCTTCCTTCGGTTCAGAAAGCATTGGCCTTATGAATTTTTTCCTTTGATTCACAAAGTAGAGATCTCCTGCATGCATCTTCCATTTGGGCTTGTGGCCTCCTTCAAATGCAATTTTGGGTTACATCCTTCGTTTGGCCATATGACCTTTGGCAGACAAGTTTCATTTGGACAATGGCTCTTCATGCAAGCTTTCATTTGAGCAAAAGCATCTTGCATGTTTGCTTGAAGTCACAAAGCAATGGCCTCCAGCAGCTCTCCTTCGATTCATAAGCCATTGGTTTTGCATGTTTTCCAAATTCACAAGGCATAAATTCCCCTTCATGCTAGTGCCCCCAAAGTAGGGACCTCCTGCATACATCCTTTGATTGCACCATTTGCACCCTACATGTTTCCTTTGATTCACAAAGCAAAGACCTCATGCATGCACCCATTTTTTTGGCCATGTGACCTATGGCAGGTGTTGTACCCCAATTTTTCCCCCTAGCATCCCTTCATCATACCATGTTGATTCCGTCACAACAAGATCACATTAGGATTCTTGGTTCCCCTCCTTATATTTAGCTTTGCTCTTTGAGGAAACACCAAGCACCTTGACTTGTGTCCTTTTGTGATCATGAATATTTTTATCTTGATTTCTTCTTTTAATTAATAAAATGTAATGTTGGCTTGTCTTGCTTGTTATCCATGTAGGTAAAGGCAATAAGATTCAGCAAGTTGCTCCATGGGTTCATGAGTTTATTTCCATGCCCTAATTAATTAAGCTTGATAAGTTTAAACCTAACCATTGAATTTTTTTTGGAAGGAATGGAATGGCAAGTTTCAGCACATTTCAAGGTTATAAAATTTGGTTCAAAAGCACAAGGGATTGATTGGAGAAGTTGGCTTGCCTGGACAAGGCTTTGTTCCCATTGGTCATAAATTCATATTTCTCTCATTTCTAAAGACATGGAAGTGGTTTTGGTTGCTATGATTTCTCATTATCATCCTCAACAACTTATATTTACAAAGCATTTATGTTGGTACAAGAAGTTTGTTCAAAATTGTCAAAGTTCCTCAAGGCATGTTTCTTGATCTAGGAGCTAGGGTTTTGAACTTCAAAGGAGTATATCTTCCTCATCTTTTGGTATTTTTGAGTGATTCCAAATACATCCTTCTCTTCAAAGGGTTATCAATAAATCACTTCAAAAGTTTCAAGGAGTTTTCATGTGGAATAAACTTGATGAAGAAGAAAGATTACAAGTCCTCTAGATGCATCCCTAATTTTCCATGTGTGACTTCAAATGATCATAATTTGGTCAATTTTTATCACCTTGAGCCCATTATTTTTCCACAATCATGTTGAGGATGTTAACTTTATTCCTTCTTTTAAGTGCAAAGTAAGAAAATGGATGGGAGTTGCCTTAATGATACAAAAGATTATAGGTCATTTAATGATTTTCTTTCCAACTTCAACAATTCATAACTCTCTCAATTTTTAGATATTTTGAATGGTTCAAGTTTCAAAATATCAATCAAGAGGTCTATTTAATGCCATCTTTTTTGGTCAAGAGCAAATTCCAAGACGAAGACCATGTTTGGATGCAAAACATTATAGGTCACTTTTGAAGAAAAATTTGAAATATTTCTAAGTATAGAAAGTCAACCCTTTTTCTCCAACTTTGACTCAATGCAACTTTAAGCTCAAGCATCCATTTGATCCCATTCTTTTTCCATTGCAAAGCTTGTAACCTCATCTTTCTAAAGCATCAAGAATCATGCCCTAAGACCCCTTGAGCTGAGAATGCCATTGGTCAGAAGTTAGCAATTTGAAACTGAATTTTTCACCAAGTCAGAAGTTTGAAATCCTTGATTTGGCTTTTAAACACTTTGTTTCTGCACGTTTATGCCTCTAAACATGTTTAATGAAGTTCCAAAAGTGATTAGCATAACAAAACACACGTTTTGGATGAGTTTTGATCAAATTGGAAGTCACACTATTCTTGTTTGCAACTTCACATGATTTCCCTCAAAACTTCATCATTTCACATGCTTGGACATTCCATTTGATTCCCTATAAATAAAGGGTCATTCCCCATTCATTTCCTCAAGCTTAGATAGCCATAATCACCTTGCCAAACTTATTCCATAACTCAAAACTTAGCAACTTCGAAATTCATTCTCAAGCCTTTTTCAATCCATTTTTTTTCCATCAATTCACCTTCCTTGATCTTCCCTGAAGCTAACCATATAATTACATTCAAGAATCGTGCCCTATATTGCTCCATAGAAGACCAGTTTCAGAGCTCTATAACTCAACTTCAATAGGTAGATTCCTTCATCAATTCTTCAAAACTTTGATATCATGGTGATGCTCTCATTGCCCTGGTTCTAGTTGCAACACTTGCTTTTTACTAGAAACACGTTTTGACCATGAAATTTCAAATCCCTTTTCAAGACTTTCCTTCCAAATTGATTGCGCTACATTTTATATAAATTTGGCGCGAGGGTGTGGTTGTCTTTGTCTTGATGAGACGAAGCGAATGGCATACGTCTGAGCTTCTAATTTTACAGTTTGAGAGACCTACAATTCACGTTGGCTGGAGGTTGAAGATGACCTACGTGTCATGTTCTAACCAATGATGGCGTGCCATTTGTTTTTTTTTTAAATCTGATTTTACTTTTTGATTTTATGCTTTATTCACTAATGACCATGATATGCACAACACGCCAGATCCCTTGGATTTGATTACTAACACGTTTTGACTCTCATCCAATGGTCCATATATTTTTGACTTTTATTTTCTTTTCTGATTTTTATATTTAATTGTTTTAAACTTCAAAAAATCATAGAAAATTCATTTTTAGTCCAAAAAATCTGAAAAAATTATGAAAAATATTTTTGATTATTCTCTTTTTGATTTTTATTTTTTCACAATTTAATTTTGTGTTTTTGGATTTTTTACAAATTTTTACTTTATTTGAATTATTTTAAATGTTTAAAAATACTTTTATGCATTTTTAAGTTCTGAAAAAATTATGGAATGATCCAATGATATTGTGACAAATATTGGTAACTTCACTTATTTTTTACTTCTGACTTTGGCTTTTCTTTTTATCATTTTTAGTTTATTTTACTCATTTTTTTAATTTTAAAAATAGTTTGACTTTAAAAAATTACCAAAAAATTTATGAGATCATTTGAGTCCTTTTCTGATTTTTCTATGGACTTAATTTTTATTTCTTGATCAATTTGAACATAGTTGATATTTTTCTCTTTTATTTTTATTTTAAAACATTTTTAAACCTTTTTTTGTATATATTAAATGTAATATTATTTTGTGACTATTTTTTGGCTGATCTTGGGTTAAATTTTTGATCGTGAACTTTATTAACATCATTGGATCCATGGTGTTGAGTCTAACTCCACAAAAAATGGATGAATGATTTTAATAATAGTCTGATTAAATTTAATTCAAAAGTGGTTTGTGCATTCTCTCCCACCCCTCTTCATCTCATCCTTTTTCTTATTGCACTAAGTATTATTGGATCATGATCTCTATATCATGTCTCAAAACAAATGGTGCATAGATTGCTATTGACTGGCCTCAAAATAGGTGCGACTTCTATATAAGTCCACTTACGATTGCTTAACATATCGCTAATTTTGTCCTGATTCGAAGAAATGATCATTCGTGGCTCAAACTTATGTTTCCAAGCCCAAGTATGTTAATTTGATCTCTTTGATCTAATAACCTTGAGATTCATTGTGTGGAGGCTTTGGTTCTACCAATCCTCTAATGTATCGAGAACACCTTTGGTCAACGCGGATCACTTAAACATCGTTGATCATTAAATGATACTCATGAGGATTCTAAATGGATGATATACTTGAAAAAAAGCAAATGCAACTTGTTGTGTGGAGGCTTTGGTTCTACCAATCCTCTAATGAGTTTCAAATGCAAGTTTCGAGATGATCATCCAACTAACCACTAATCACTAATAACTGACTTTATCCTTTATTTTTATTATATGCCCCTTTATTTTTATGCACTATTTACTTTTAGCATTTACATTTCATGCCATTTTCATCTTTGCTCATTTGAGTATTTACTTTCTTGTCATTTTATTTTTTGCTCACTTGAGCTTTACTTTTTTTTTTCAAAACACCTAATAATCAACATAAACCCTAAAAATATTTAATGATACTTGGACTATTTGGTTACTATCCTTGGCATTATGGAGCATTGTACTTTTTGGACTTAGGATTAGAAACCTTAGCCTATGATTGGAGACCTTGTGATCTTATCTGATTATTTTTTCTGGAGCACTTGAGGTTTACCTCAAGGCATTGGGTTGTTTGTTTGTTTTGTGTGTAGGTTATTGTGATTACACCCTTTGTTTGTAATCTGGAATTCACCCGTATACAGCTATTACTCTGCCAAATTTTTGTGAAGACTTAATAGACTTGAAGCTTGGTTCTTTCAAGAGGTCTAGTATCATTGCTTATTTGGTTTCAATCCAAATAATGGAAATTCTATCTTGGCCCATAGTATCAAGTATTGGCTTCTTGTTGGTTAGATGGTTCTTATCCCTAGCTTTTACCTTATGCTTTAGGATAGTCCCTTCTTCTCCTCCCATCTTCTTTAATTTCAAAAATCTTCTCCCTCCTTTTGAAAACTCTTCTTGTTTCAAACTTGAACCACTTTCATAATAAACTTGGACTTAGGTCCATGCATTTTCAAAACATTTTCCTAAAAAAACTTCAATAAACTTAATAATACTTTGACATTTTTTTGTGAGAAGACTAAAAGTCAATCAATCTCATTTCAAACCATTTTGCCACTTTGGCTTTTATCTTTAAACTTTTCTCAAAAAGATTGGACTCTTGTCAATCCTTGTAGTGATGCAAACAACTATACTTCTACAATATGTAGTGAAGAGAGATATTTTCCACTTGAATGTTGAGTGAGGCATTGTTGATTTTAAAACCAAAGCCATATCCCCCACTTTGAGATGATGCAAATTCTCCTTTCTCATAATTGTGGGTAGTAAGTGTGTTTTCCACACGGACAATGACAATGATGTCTTATCTCATAAAATTAACCAACACACTTGTGTTTTAAATTTTTTTTAAAAGAGGAACTATGTGTCCCCTGATCCCCTATTGCATGGATGGTGGTACGTAGGCACTAAAGGTTCGCAACCACGGCGGGTGCAAAAATCATAAAAAATATATATTTCTTTTCTCACCTCCACCACTATTTTACATACAACATCTTTATAGCCAAAATATACATATTTTACAAAGAGGTTCCTGCGGAGTACCGTAGATGTTTAGGGTGCTAATACCTTCCCTTTGCATAACCAACCCCCTTACCTTGAATATTTCCCCCGTCTTTTGGGTTATTCGCTCTTTTCCCATTATTTGGAAACAATAAAGCGCGATGGAGATTTTATTTTGATTTGTACAAGTCTAGTCAATCCAATGGCTTAGTCTTAAACATTTCTACCGCTACAGAAAAATGGCGACTTCACTGGGGACAGATTGACCTCTTGTTGGTCCATCCCTAAATGGGTTGAGCCTATCTTTTTCTATATATGTATATGTGCTATTGTTTTTTTATGTGTTATATTATTTGTTGTATAGATGTTTGCCTGGATTTTCCTGGTTTTCTGGGTGCTTGGTGATTACTTATAAATCTTATACCCGGACTTGGGCAAACTTTAAGATAGGACGGGCGGTATAGTCAAGTTAACTTTGAGGGAGTAATCCCAAAAAAGGAGGCATTAGATCCCCCACTCACTAGAGGCCCCTTTGACTGTAGTGTCGTTTAACGAGTAATCGGGAAGACGTACTCCTTTTGACCTGGTAGCCTGCTGAAACTGAGGACCATAGAATACCAAACCCATCTTGGCCTTATAGGTGTAATACAGAAGCTATGACAGAGTAATATGGAAATAGTTGTCACGCGATACTACACTCAGACGAGTTTTTCTTGAGAATATTACTAATTACCGAGTTAATCAGGAAGTTGGTAATATCCGAAGGAAGGATGTAGACTCTGGGAACCTCTAGAACCTTGTTCGGTAGGTGATAACTTTTAGACCAACACCTTATGGGTACTACCTTCTACCTCATGATCGTGACGTTGAACCTATGAACCCTATATGTGTGATCTTGTGTGTGATTGTTACATCATGCATCCATGCACTCATAAGCATCTTTTGAAGAGAGCTTATTTCAAGGGATTTTAAAAGTTGACCATTTGTGAATATCTCAGGTACCTTTTAACCATGGATTCTGGAAAGAGAAAGACCGGGAAATACAGTTTCAAAGATACCAAGATAGATGAGTTGGTCAGTCTAATTCCCGAGATCGAGTGTTCTGCAAACTTTCGGAAGAAGTATGGATCCATCATTCCTCTCATGAAGCTGAATATGAAGGAGGGTATTCTCTCGACCTTGGTCCTGTTCTATGATCCGATGTATCATTGCTTTACTTTTCTCGACTATTAGTTGATGCCTACATTGGAGGAGTATTCTTATATATTAGATTTACCTGTTACCAATCGTGTTCCTTTTACTGGTTTGGGTGAGCCAAAACCACATGAGATTGTTGCTTTGATTCATATGGGGAAGTCTAAGGTGGAAGCCCATATGAATACTAAAGGAGGGATTAGAGGATTACCAACTCAGTTCTTATTGGAGAAAGCTCGTTACTTTGCCAGGATGAAGAGTACAGTCACTTTTGAGGCCATCTTTGCTCTACTTGCTTACGGATTGTTCTTATTTCCTAATGTGGACAAGTTTGCTGACGTTCATGCTATTAGGATCTTCATGATTGGGAAACCAGTTCCTACCTTGTTGGGTGATACTTATTACTCTATTCATCTTCAAAATTCTTATCATAGGGGGATGATTATCTGTTGCACGCGATACTACACTCAGACGAGTTTTTCTTGAGAATATTACTAATTACCGAGTTAATCAGGAAGTTGGTAATATCCGAAGGAAGGATGTAGACTCTGTGAACCTCTAGAACCTTGTTCGGTAGGTGATAACTTTTAGACCAACACCTTATGGGTACTACCTTCTACCTCATGATCGTGACGTTGAACCTATGAACCCTATATGTGTGATCTTGTGTGTGATTGCTGCATCATGCATCCATGCACTCATAAGCATCTTTTGAAGAGACCTTATTTCAAGGGATTTAAAAAGTTGACCATTTGTGAATATCTCAGGTACCTTTTAACCATGGATTCTGGAAAGAGAAAAACCGGGAAATACAGTTTCAAAGATACCAAGATAGATGAGTTGGTCAGTATAATTCCCGAGATCGAGTGTTCTGCAGACTTTCGGAAGAAGTATGGATCCATCATTCCTCTCATGAAGCTGAAGATGAAGGAGGGTATTCTCTCAACCTTGGTCATGTTCTATGATCCGATGTATCATTGCTTTACTTTTCCCGACTATTAGTTGATGCCTACATTGGAGGAGTATTCTTATATATTAGATTTACCTGTTACCAATCGTGTTCCTTTTACTGGTTTAGAGAGCCAAAACCACATGAGATTGTTGCTTTGATTCATCTGGGGAAGTCTAAGGTGGAAGCCCATATGAATACTAAAGGAGGGATTAGAGGATTACCAGCTCAGTTCTTATTGGAGAAAGCTCGTTACTTTTCCAGGATGAAGAGTACAATCACTTTTGAGGCCATCTTTGCTCTACTTGCTTACAGGTTGTTCTTATTTCCTAATGTGGATAAGTTTATTGACGTTCATGCTATTAGGATCTTCATGATTGGGAAACCAGTTCCTAACTTGTTGGGTGATACTTATTACTCTATTCATCTTCAAAATTCTTATCATAGGGGGATGATTATCTGTTGCATGCCCCTATTATACCAGTGGTTTATCTCTCATATGCCTCAGTCTGATGCTTTTTGGGATTTCAAGAAGGAACCCCGTTGGGCTCCTAAGATCATGGCACTTACTCACTCGGATATTGATTGGTATCATCGAGCTTACCAGGATATAGAGATTATTGACAGTTGTGGTAGTTTCCCCAATGTACCTCTTCTTGGTACAAAGGGAGAAATTAACTATAACCCTGTTCTTGCACGACGACAACTTGGTTATCCGATGAGGGATAAACCAAATAGTATTCATTTGAGTAGTTTCTTTCTGAAGGAGGGAGAAGACCATAGGGAAGCTAGGGAGAATATTTCTAAGGCCTGGCGCATAAGAAGAGTAGGAAGGATTTGGGACCTAGGGGTGTTGTTTCTTTGGAGCCATATCTTCAGTGGGTCCAAACGAGAGTTATTCAGTTGAAGATGTCGTATTCTCGGGAAACAACTATTCCTGATCTATTTTTGAAGACCACTCATCCCCTATTAGATGATCTAGAAGAGTTGCAACTTGCTTTGGTCAGGATGCAACAGGAAAAAGACGCTTGAAATAACAAGTGCCAAACTTTAGAGATTTCCTATAGAGCAGACTTGAAGGAGAAAGATGACTTGATTGAGATCCTTGAGAGTCGGGCTATAGAGGCCATGGAGAGGCAAGGGGATTTATGTTCTCCTAAACCTCGGTCAGACGCTATTTACTCACTCCCTGATTCTGGTGATTGGAAGGAGGTTACCATCAGATATGCGGAAGAAAACTAGAGGTTGAAGGCTCAGATTTCCAGGCTCACGGGGAAGCGCCAACGTATAGAGTGATCTCCACCAGTTTTGCTTTTCAGGGTTTTAGATTTTATTTTCATCTTGTACTTGGGATCATTGAAACTTGTAATACATTTTGGAATTGTTATAATAAAAATTTTCAGTATTTAAAATGCGTTATTACTTTGACATTTGCAATATGTCCAAAAATTTTAAATCCCTTGAAATATTAAATAATAAAACAAAATCATGTGCATTGCATATCATGCATCATATTGCACATATTTCTTGCATTTTTTTATGCATATCCAGGTGTCTTACCAAGCTTCTTTACTTTGTTCAGCAAGTTGACTCACCACTATAACACTCTAGCTAATTTTAGAAAGAAGATGGACAACTTAGAACAAGAGAATCGTGAGTTATGCGAGGAGGTTTCTGCTTTGAAGGCCGGCATGGCCAATCTAACTGCTCTGATGGAAGCTCTGGTGGCTGCTCAGAATCAGCCACCGAGTGTCCAACCTCAACCAACAAGGGAAACTACTGAAGCTCTGACTGTTCCCGTATCTGCTACTCTAGTTGTTATTCAAAATCCCATGCCTCAAGGTTATCCTTGGGGAATGCCGGAGAATTTTGCACCTGAAGGTTTCAATCTTGGTCCTCAAGATACTCCAATTGTTCAGACTATTCTCACTCCTGCACCTCCTGTGGTGCATGCTGCTCCTGCTGCACCTCCTTCGGTGAATATGGTTCCGTTTGTTAATGATGATGTGTGTCGTCCTTTACCTCTACCGAGTGAAGACTTGGGTCTTTATGACATAATGGATGACTTTCAAGAGAAGTTTGACAATATGCAAAGAGAGATGGAGGCCCTCAGGGAAAAAAAGCTATTTGGGCAGAATGTGAATGAGTTATGCTTGGTCCCAAATGTTAAGATACCTGCTAAGTTTAAGGTCCGGGAGTTTGAGAAGTACAAGGGAAACACTTGCCCCCGTGCTCATCTGGTGATGTATCTAAAGAGAATGTCTATCCATACTGATGATCAGCGTCTGCTGATTCACTTTTTTCAGGATAGTTTGACTGGTGTTGCGCTGAAGTGGTATATGAGTTTGGACAGTGTTAACATCTATACTTTCAATGATTTGGGAGAAGCGTTCATCAAACAATACAAGTATAACATAGACATGGCGCCTGACCGTGATCAACTCAGGGCCATGGTTCAGAAAGACAGGGAATCATTCAAAGAATATGCACAGAGATGGCGTGAGGTAGCCGCCCAAGTGATTGCTCCCATGGAAGAGAAGGAGATGACTAAGATTTTCTTGAAAACTCTAGGTGCTTTCAACTACAAGAGGATGGTAGCAAGTGCGCCAAGTGACTTTACTGAAATGGTAGGAATGGGTATCCTCTTAGAAGAGCTATAAAAGAGGGCCGTTTAACGAGAAATGAAAGCTCTAGAGGTGTGAAGAAGCTATCTTACAGGTTTACCAAGAAGAAGGAAGGGGATGCAAATGCTGTTATGCAAGAGAGGAGGGTTAATACTCGTAGAAGGAATTATCAGCGTCATCAGCAAGTTGCCTCAGTTACTCCAGTTATGGGAGTAGCTCCAACTACCATTGCTTATCAGAGACCATCCCAGCAGGGGAATCAAGGGTATAATCAGAGAAGGGAGAGTTATGATCATATTCCTGTGAGCTATACAGAGTTACTGCCGGCATTGATTCAGAAGAAGTTGGTTCAAACCCGACCACTTCCCGCTGTACCGTTACTGTTGTCGTGGTATTACAAGGCAGACTAAACATGTGCTTTTCATCAGGGAGCACCAGGGCATAATGTTGAGAATTGTTATCCTTTGAATACTGAGGTGAAGAAATTGGTGAAGTCTGGTATTCTATCTTTCAAGGATGTGGGACCTAATGTGAAAGACAATCCTCTACCCAAGCATAGAGGAGTAAATGTTGTGAATATGGTGGCCGGTTGTCCAGGTGACTTCCGGATTTTTGATATTAATCTGGTTAGAGGAGATTTGGTGAAAATGCATACAGACCTCTGTGAATTTAGCTACTATACGCATGACCATGCCGGTTGTGCTATTTGCAGTACAGATATAAAGTTGTGACAAAATAAAGGCTGATTTACAGGAGATGATGGATGGGGGCCTCATCCACATAATTAGGCCTAGGGCAGAGTATGAAGAGGAGGTGAATATGGTTTCTGGATGTCCTGGAGAATTCATAATTTTCGTTGTAGAATATATGAATGAAGATCTTGTGCAATTGCGTGCTACTTTCTTCCATATGGCTGGTCAGGTAGAACACCAGTATGGATCTTGCCGAATTTGCTACCGGGACTCCCGAGGATGTTCAATCATGAAGAAGGGTGTTCAGTTATTGTTGGACAATGGAACTATCAAAGTTATAGGTCAAAGGGATGATTACCATGAAGTTGATTTGGTTGAGGTTTGTTTGACTGAAGAAGAGTCGGATGATGAGTATGCCTCTGCAGATGAGTTCTTTTCCTTGGATGAGTTGAATTTTTTTTTTGCAATAAGCAGGTATTAAAAAAAAATTCGCAAATAACCACGTTTCGAAAAAAATTACGCAAATAACCATGTTTCAGATGACTCCCCAAAGGAGGAGCCCTCTCACTTGGCGCCTCCACCTAGGGTTTTTCCCTAGGCGCCATCTCACTTGGCGCCTCCTCTCTCTTTTAGCCAAGTGAGATGGCGCATGCACTTTAAAAGTGAGAGGAGGTGCCATCTCACTTGGCTCCTAGGGAAAAACTAGGGCAAAATGCTATTTTTATAAATAATTCGTCTGTTTCTCCGTCATTTCTCACACTTTCTCGCACTGTTTTCTTATTTTTTACTCGGTTATTTGCGTCATGACATCGCCCATGATTTTTACCAGAGATGGTTACGTTATCTTCTCCACCACGAAACCTGTGATGAAAATGAAATTCTGGCACATTCACTCCATGGAGCGTCTGAAGCGGGAGTTGATGCGATGGCTAGATGGAGACATTGCGGAGGGGGAAAAAATTTGAAGGATCTAGCGAAGACGAACAACAACCTCACATGCGACAGGAAGACCTAATGTATGGTTGGAGGAAGTCAAAATAACCAGCGACGTAATATTGATGATGCATGGGTCAGATGAAATTGTTTTAACAATTATAATTTCGTAGATGAAATATCGTGTTTTTTTTTCTTGTACGCGCAATATTTGTTGTAGCAAAATTCAGAGATACATCTTCAGATCCACATAAAAATTATGTTGTTCAGAACCAATGTATTATGCAGTGTAGAATTTAAAACATAAAAATTGTCGAAAAATTACTATCCAATTTTATAATATTATGCAGTGCATTATATACAAAAAACCCTAATGTTTACAACATAATTAAGGAAAGCTTTTATGTATTACAATTTTTATGTGGTCGAGGCAGACGCCCGATTCAGACAATTTTTGCGATTGTGTTCGACCTGACGGCATAAACCACACTTTCTTTCCAACTTGTCAAGTTCATCCATTTCGGTTGTGATGCGCTTACTTTTGGGACGACCCTTCTTGTTCCTTCACATTTGGTCATTGTGCCACACTATTTCGCCATCGTATGCAGGCCAATAATCTGGTTTTGCTACCAGAGGAAAGCTGTTGTTGTAAATGTTGAGCAACGTTTCAGATTTGTAAATGTGTGACAGAAGTTGTAGCGCGTCTTGATGGGTATAAGCACAAGCGGAAATGACATGAGAGCAAGGCATACGAAAGGCTTGAAACTTGCCACAATCTCACTAACGAGAAGGTAGTATGACCCTATATTCTTGTCTTGGCAGGCCTTCATTGTGGTCGATTGTTTCTTTCACAATGAAGTTGTGGCTGTGTCGGTCAAACGGTAAAACCATATGAGTGTTGGCTTTGGCACTTTCTGCCTTAATATACTTCATGCAACTTTCACTCCATAGTTGTCCAGATTGCAACACCGCATTCCATATTTCACCTCGTTTGGCAAACAACGAAGCCATCCTAAAATACGTAGATTTTACTAATGCAGTGATCGGGAGGTTTCGTATGCCTTTGAATACCCCATTCATCGATTCAATAAGATTCGTTGTCATGTGCCCCCATCTTTGGCCATTGTCGTATGACCTAGTCCATTTTTCCACCGGAATATTGTCGATCCACCTACCGGCTTCCGAATTTGACAAAAGTATCTCATTGCGGTAATATTTGAACGTGGGTTGTATCAATGCATATCCCGCATTCATAACCGCTTTCCTTAGTGTTTTGTCCTTGATCTCCCTCGTGAAATTCTGGACGATATGCCTAACGCAATAGACATGCGTAGAAGGAGGGCCATGCCAACCGTTTGCTGGATTATTGTAGGCACTTTCAATGGAGGCATGTCTGTCAGAGATCAAACAGAGATCTGGTTGAGGAGCCACGTGTGTTCGCAGGTTTTTCAGAAAAAAGCTCCAAGCACCACCGGTGTCCCCCTCGACTAGGGCAAAGGCAATTGGGAAAATGTTGTTGTTGCCATCTTGTGCAACCGCCATCAGTAGCGTGCCTTTGTATTTCCCATACAACCAAGTCCCATCAATTTGTATAATTGGTTTGCATGATGCAAACCCTGTGATGCAAGGTTGAAATGCCCAAAACACTCGACTGAATATTCCGTTTCCGTTTAGTTGACTACCATCTTGGAAGTATGCTGGCACTGTTTCCAGAACGTAAACAATACCCGGAGAATAAGTCTTGAGTGCATTTAGGTAGCGAGGAAGTTCTTGGTATGAATCCTCCCAGTTTCCGTACACCTTTTCAATCGCCTTAGTCTTTGCTAAGCACGCCTTACAGTAAGATGGAGTATAGTTAAAAACCGTGGTGATGTGGGAGATGATGGTTTTCACCTTCAAAGATGGGTTGTTGCTGACCAGTGGTAGGATTTCTTGACAAATGAGATCGTAATTAAGTTTTCTGTGGTCCTGTGATTGGGTAGAACTTACACAAGTGTGGGTAGTCATGGAACCTATGACCCAACAATCACCTTTTAATCTGTATGATGCAGTGATCTTGAACATACAGTCACGGTGGACACACTTGATCTTGTACCTTTCTGGGTTGACACGGTCCACCTTAAAATCGACCGAGTTGAGCATGTGGAATTATTTTATGGCTCTGATGCATTCCCCTCTGTTACGAAACTTGTCCTTCTCTTTTAAGTTTTCATCCGACTGCATATACGGATTGAAAAATAAATCAGTAGACGGTTCATCTCCGCCCATGTTGAAGTTTGTCATGTGCGGAGGTGGTGTGTAGATCTCGTTTGCAAGAATACTAGGTATTACATCATCGTCGGAATCATCATTCACCATTTCATCAAACTCTAACTCGTCATCTTCTTCTTCTTCATCAACTGCATCTACCTCTGCTTGTTCGTTCTCTAAAGGATCAACCACTTGTGTCACCTGAGGCTCTCGCAACATAATGTACAACTCAATAGAGTCGTACCCAGAATACACATGATTGGAAAACATATTTTGAAGATCCTCGTCATCTTGAACCTCAACCTTATAAAATATTATTTGGTTGTTTCCAAAAAAAAACGGATTCTGATAAAATATATGTGTCACCGGGCCTCGTCCAAGTTTGGCCTCTAATCGTTTTTTGAAGTACGAGAAATTGGCTTTCCCGTTTAAAAGAAATCGGATGTTGTCTGTGTCTCTAAACAAAAAACTAGAGGTGGGACAAATGTATGTCTCACCGTTGAAATGTGCATTGATGACATATTGGGGTGCAGAGGCCATTGCGTAGGGTTGTTTGAAGGTTTGAAGGTTTGAAGGTTGGAATGTTTGAAGTGTATGAGTTATTCGAAGGTTTGTATATTTGATTGTTTTAAGGTTTGAAGGTTTGATTGTATGAAGGTTTGAAGGTTGGAAGGTTTGAAGGTTGGAATGTTTGAAGTTTATGAGTTATTCGAAGGTTTGTATGTTTGATTGTTTGAAGGTTTGAAGGTTTGATTGTATGAAGGTTTGAAGGTTGGAAGGTTTGACAGATTAAGTGAATCAGTGTTTTGATAAATGTAGGACTAAATAGGTCATACTGAATTTGAATTAAGTAAGGATGTAACCTCCAAGGCTGCCACCTAGCTGCACCTACTCTGTAACATGTAAGTCTCCTCCCATCACCTCCAATAGTGTTACATGCATTCAGGCATGGCATCCCCAAGGCTGTCACCTAGCATGCGCCTACTCTGCAACCCATGACACCTCTTATTCGCCAATGGGAATGGTGACACCTTTCATTTTTGTACTCTTTCTCCAAGTTCAATGGCGCCTCCCTTAATGTCCAATTGTGTTACATGCATGCAGAGATGTAACCCCCAAGGCTGCAACCTAGCCTGTGCCTACTCTGCACCTACACTGTAACATGTAAGTCTCCTCCCATCACCTCCAATAGTGTTACATGCATTCAGGCATGGCATCCCCAATGTTGTCACCTAGCCTACGCCTACTCTGCAACCCATGACACCTCTTATTCGCCTATGGAGATGGCGATACCTTTCATTTTTGTACTCTTTCGCCAAGTCCAATGGCACCTCCCTTAATTTCCAATCGTGTTACATGCATGCAGATATGTAACCCCCAAGGCTTACACCTAGCCTGCGCCTACTCTGCATCTACACTGTAACATGTCAGTCTCCTCCCATCACCTCCAATAATGTTAAATGCATTTAGGCATGGCATCCCCAAGGCTGTCACCTAGCCTGCGCCTACTCTGCAACCCATGACACGTCTTATTCGCCAATGGGGATGGCGACACCTTTCATTTTTGTACTCTTTCGCCAAGTTCAATGGCGCCTCCCTTAATGTCCAATCGTGTTACATGCATGCAGAGATATAACCCCCAAGGCTACCACCTAGCCTGCGCCTACTCTGCACCTACACTGTAACATGTAAGTCTCCTCCCATCACCTCCAATAGTGTTACATGCATTCAGGCATGGCATCCCCAATGCTATCACCTAGCCTGCGCCTACTCTGCAACCCATGACACCTCTTATTAGCCTATGGGGATGGCGACACCTTTCATTTTTGTACTCTTTCGCCAAGTTCAATGGAACCTCCCTTAATGTCCAATTGTGTTACATGCATGCAGAGATGTAACCCCCAAGGCTTCCACCTAGCATGCGCCTACTCTGCACCTACACTGTAACATGTAAGTCTCCTCCCATCACCTCTAATAGTGTTACATGAATTCAGGCATGGCATCCCCAAGGCTGTCACCTAGCCTGCGCCTACTCTGCAACCTATGACACATCTTATTCGCCAATGGGGATGGCGAAACCTTTAATTTTTGTACTCTTTCGCCAAGTCCAATGGCGCCTCCCTTAATGTCCAATCTTGTTACATGCATGCAGAGATGCCTTCTCCAAGGCTGCCACCTAGCTGCACCTACTCTGCAAAAGTGACACTTATCATGCATGCATGCACCAGTTACCACCTCACTTACTCTATGAAATTTTTTTGCCTATAAATACAGAGCATAACATACTTCTCTCAGACCCACAATCGTCTCACTCTCTGCTACAAAGTCTTTCATAATCTCTTACACTTTCCAAGTCTTTCATAATCTCAGGAATTTTCAACAATGGCTCTTCTCACAATGGGCGATTCTCATAGAGGCACAAGGGACAATATTGCTGCATTTGTAAGTTTCTATTTTGGTTATACATTTTTTATACTTCAGATAATGCTTTGTTCATCTTACTTAATCTTACACCTTTTACATTATTAACTCAGGATACCAAAAGATTCAGAATCCGGTCTCACAACTATCTGGCTCCTGACCCATTTATCGTACCATATTTGGAATACGCAGGTTTCGAACATGTTATAAAGATCTCCAACTTCACAATTGATTCGAAGTTCATTCTTGCAATGTTGGAAAGGTGGAGACCAGAGACCCATACATTTCACCTACCAATAGGTGAATGTACCATCACGCTAGAGGATTTGTACATGTTACTGGGTCTCCCTGTCGACGATAAGGCCGTTAACGGGTCGGTTCAACAACCCAATTCTCAGTGTGAATAATTGTTGGGCAGGGATATGGTTGAAGGTGGTGGTGCGAGAGGTCAGGGTATACTACTCACTGAGCTTAAAAATCATTATGCAAGTTTGGAATTAAACGAAAATTCCTCCGAGCAAGACAGGGTAATAAAATCCAGAACTTATCTAATGATACTATTTGAAACCTTTTTATTTCCCGAAAGTACGGGAAATAGTGTAAATTTTATGTATTTACATTTACTTAGAGATTTTGAAAAAACAAGAAAGTATAGTTGGGGTTCTGCAGTTTTAGCCCACCTATACAGTTCCTTGTGCAAAAATGCAGTCAAGGAAAAATGTACATTTTATGGCTGCGCTTTTTTACTACAAGCCTGGGGTTGGTAGAGGATGGAGTTCTTAAACCCCGTCAACAACAACACTTTCGTTTTCCCGTACGCAACAAAGTAAGTCATCAAGTTATATCATTTATCACTATTCATCTCTTCACCAAATATATGCTAAAAATAAAATGTTTTTCATTTCCTTTAGGTATTGCGTGAGGGGTATGGATTACGGCAAGAATCCAAGAGTCAATGTCGCACTATACCGTAATCTGTTGGATCACCTAGGCCCGAATGATGTACGTCGTACCTTTCAACTTTTCTTCGTTTAAATTATTTATATATTACGTTTTCATTAACCTGATTTAATTTTTTTCGCAGTTTGTCTGGAGACCATATTTGGGTTTGGTCCATGAACCAAACCCCGAGGATGCAGAAATTTGGAGCGCCAAGACTGCAATCATACGGTTCAATGTTATGGAGATGCACCACAGTGACCGTGTGAAGATGCAGTTCAGAATGCATCAAGAGATACCAAGTGATCCGACTTGTTTGTCCCCGTGGCATCTCAAAAGGGTCGACGCCCAGTGGGGTCTTACCAACTGGAAATACTTTGCTCCAGAATGGTGTAATATGTGGCAGAGGCGTCACTGACATGTCTTGCAATTCCCGGTTTTCCTCAATCATGGTAATATGCGACACACGAATCAATATTTATCTTGGTACAGGTCGGTTAGTAACCCTGAAATGCACGTGTCTCATCCAAGGTATTTGGTTGACCCACGAACACAATGGGCACAACCCTCGTTTCCCCAACAACAGACCCAACACACATCAACCTCCCACCAACCCCCCAGACAAAACAAAACCACAAACAACCAACCACAATCCCCACCACAACACAATTACACCCAAATGCCCCACAACCAACCACAATCACCACCTCAGTACCAATACCCCCATATGCCTCACACCCAACCACAATACCAATCACAATACCAACACACCTGCATACCCCACACACAATTTCAGTCTTCTGTATATCCCAATATGGGCCCCTCAACATCCAGCCTTAGCCCTGATCTGGGAATGTCGGAAGATTACGAACCAACCGACCCAACTTACCATCAACCACAGTATCACCAAACCACCCAACATCCTCAACACCAAACACCCCAAGATCCATTTCCTTTCTACCCCCTGTACTCAGACGATCAATGCTACAGACCCATTATGGAACCCCACCCACCGCCAACACAACCAAACTTTGAGGGTATGGGTAACCGAATGTACCAAAGGGGATCTTCTAGATACGGAGATCTGTCTGATTTCATGGATCCATAATGCATTGACTTCGCTGGGCCACCGATACTGCCACAACAGAAAATGCGACGACACCCAACACGGGAAAGGCGAGGACGGGGATGTGGAACCGGGGGTCATTACCGGGTTCCGGGGGATCACTGATTTATCTGTTTTTTTATCTGTTTTTTTAATGTAATACATATGGGTGTAATCATTTTTTTATAAATAAAAAGTCAATTTTGTTGATCCTGTATCGAATACGCAACGCACCGGACTGGAAAAAAAATGTGAAATTTGCCCTAGAATTGCACTAAGGCGCCATCTCACTTGGCTTAGGGCATTCCCTAAGCACCTAGGCGCCAAGTGATATGGCGCCTCCCCTTAAATAATGGGTGTAGGCGCCAAGTGAGATGGCTCCTCCTTTGGGGAGTCATCTGAAACATGGTTATTTGCGTAATTTTTTCTGAAACATGGTTATTTGCGATTTTTTTTAATACATGGTTATTCAAAAAAAAATTCGATGATTTGTTTTCCAGAGATGACTCCATAATGACTGATTATGTTGAAGAAGGGGTAAATATTATTGTGCCTTGTTTTGGCGCACCTGCCCATTTTGAAGTTGAGTATTATAGAAAGCCAGTTGTTACCCCATTGGTGATTAGTTTGTCAGGTCCTATCCCCTACAAATAGATAAGGTTATGCCCTATAAATACAACACTACAATATTAGAGGATGGAGTGGAAATTCCCATCCAGCCAATGCCTAATGTCGGAAATATTGCTGAAAATCGCTGGGTGACCCGTAGTGGCCGTGTATTTGCACCAGTTGTTCGAGGAGATGTTACTGTTGGAAAGAAAATTGCTGAGAACGTTGAACCCAAGAAGGCTACGAGTGAGACTAGTGGGGCTACGTTAGAGAAAGAAGTGGATGATATTTTAAAGATAATCAAGATGAGCGACTACAGAATTGTAGATCAGCTACTGCAGACTCCTTCAAAAATATCTATCTTGGCGTTATTGATGAACTCATCTGCTCACAAAGAATCCTTGATAAGGGTATTGGACCAAAATTTTGTGGAGAGTGATATGCCCATAGACCAATTTAGCAGTGTAATATGGAACATTACGTCATGTAATAATTTGAGTTTCTGCGATGATGAATTACCAGAGGAAGGAAGGAATCACAACCCATCCCTCGACATCTCTATGAATTGCAAGAATGATTCACTATCCAATGTGCTGATTGATAATGGATCTGCTTTGAATGTTATACCGAGAAGCACTCTTATGAAGTTGAAATATCAAGGAACGCCTATGCACCCGAGTGGCATCATTGTGAAAGTGTTTGATGGATCAATGAAATCTTTTATTGGTGAAGTGGATCAAGGAAAGCTTATAGTTGTGTGCTAGGAAGGCCGTGGATTAATGAGGTAGGGGTTGTCACTTCAACTTTACACCAGAAACTGAAGTTTGTATGTGAAGGGAAACTGGTAATCTTAAATGGGGAAATGCATTATTGATATCTCATTTGTCCTCTTTCAGCATTGTGGAGGCGGATGAAGCTGTTGTCGGAACTCAGTTCCAAGCCTTATCCATTGACGACATAAGAGGAAATGAGAATTCCATGGTTTCGCTTAAAGATGCACAATAAGTTGTGCGAAAGGGTTATAGCAAGGTATGGGGAAAGATTGTGGATCCATCTGTGAACAAGAACATAGTCGGCTTGGGGTTCTCTTTGAAGAATGACAAAGGTAAGAGCATGAAGCCGAAGTCTGCTGCAGGCAAGTATCAAGACATCTTCCGTAGCAGGGTTTATCTTCATCCAACTATTTCCAGGATTAATGCCATTGTAGAAGATGAAGCAGAGCAGGAAATGCCAAATTATGTGGCGCACAGAGTTAGGGTTCAGAACTGGATCACCATTGATGTTCCCTCTTGCATACATGTTTCAAAGTAATTTGTTTTGTTAATCTTTTTAAAAAGCTTTCACTATGCCCAAGGTGGAAGTGTTAATGTTGTAGGGCTTATCTGTTTGATGTGACTTTTAAAATCAGTAATAAAAGTTATCTTTGTTTCCCATATTGTGTCTTTATTTTCTGCTTTTTCTTGGAAAATGGTAATTAGAAAAAACCCTTAAAAATAAATAAATAACTGAAATTCGATATGCATGATCACTTGTTATATGTGTCAGTTTCTAAAAGTAATCATAAATCATATGTGTAGGTTAATTAAAAAAACCCATTGAATACAATGACCCTGCACCCTCTCCCAACTTTGAATGTCCTGTGTATGGAGCTGAAGAAGAAGATTATGATGATATTCCAGAAGAGGTCTCACGGTTGCTTGAGCACGAGGAAAATACCATTCAGCCATATAAAGAGCCTTTGGAAGTGATCAATTTGGGTTCATAAGAAGATCTGAAGGAAGTCAAGATTAGAGCATTGCTGTATCCTGATGTGAAGAGTAGGTTGATTGAGCTGTTGAAAGAGTATGTGGATATTTTTGCTTGGTCTTATCAAGATATTTCTGGTCTAGATACAAATATTGTAGAACACCGTTTGTCGTTGAAGCTAGAGTGTCCGCCAATCAAACAGAAATTGAGAAGAACTCACCCAGATATGGCAATGAAGATCAAAGAGGAGGTTCTAAAGCAGATTAATGTTGGTTTTCTTGTGACGTCGGTGTATCCTCAATGGATTTCCAATATTGTCCCAGTACCGAAAAAAGATGAAAAAGTTTGCATGTGCGTAGATTACAGAGATCTAAATAAAGCTAGTCCAAAAGATAATTTTCCATTGCCACACATTGATATGTTAGTGGACAGCACATCAAAATTCAAAGTATTCTCGTTCATGGACATATTTTCCGGGTATAATCAAATAAGAATGGCTCCGGAGGACATGGAAAAAACAACGTTTATCACACCCTGGGGAACATTCTGTTACAGAGTGATGCCCTTCGGGTTGAAGAACGCTGGTGCAATGTACTAGAGGGCTATGACAACCTTATTCCATGATCTGATGCACAAGGAAATCAAATTATATGTTGATGATATGATTTCCAAATCCCAGACTGAAGAAGGGCATGTAGAAGATTTGTTGAAGTTGTTTCAGCGTTTGAGGAAGTATCGTCTCCGCTTGAATCCAAATAAATGCACCTTCGATGTTCGATCAGGGAAATTGTTGTGTTTCATTGTTAGCCAGAAAGGAATTGAAGTTGACCCTGATAGTCAAAGAAATTCAAGAGATGCCAGCGCCTAGAACTGAAAAGCAAGTCAGAGGGTTCCTCAGGCGTTTTAATTATATTTCCAGATTCATTTCCCACATGACTGCAACATGTGAACCGATCTTTAAGTTACTAAAGAAAGATCTAGGTTGTGTATGGACGGATGACTGCCAACGGGAATTTGAAAGTATTAAAGAATATCTGCTTGAACCTCCTATCTTGCTCCCTCTTGTCGAAGGAAGATCGTTAATTATGTATCTCACAGTGTTAGATAATTCCATGGGTTGTATTTTGGGACAACAGGATGAAACAGGGAAGAAAGAGTCGCCATTTATTATCTCAGTAAAAAGTTCACTGACTGTGAGTCGCGGTATTCCATGTTGGAAAATACATGTTGTGCTTTGGCCTGGGCAGAAAAGCGTTTGCGGCAGTATATGTTGATTCACACTACTTGGTTGATCTCTAAAATGGATCCAATCAAGTACATTTTTGAAAAGCCTGCTCTTACTGGGAGAATTGCCCGCTGGCAGATGTTGTTATATGAATATGATATCGAATACCGCACTCAAAAAGCTATTAAAAGCAGTGTGTTGGAAGATTATCTTGCTCACCAACCAGTAGAGGACCATTAGTCTGTATAATATGAATTCCCCGATGAGGATGTGATGTTCCTGAAAGTGAAAGATTGTGATGAACCATTGTCCGAGGAAGGTCCTGACCCTGAATCTCGTTGGAGTATGATATTTGATGGAGTTGTGAATGCTTATGGTAAATGAATTGGTGTTTTGATTATCACTCCACATGGATCTCACATTCCTTTCACCGCAAGGTTAATATTTGATTGTACTAATAATATGGCAGAATATGAGGCTTGCATCATGGGTCTCGAAGAAGCTATTGATCTCAGAATTAAAAATCTAGATGTGTATGGTGATTCAACTTTGGTAATAAACCATATTAAAGGGGAATGGGATACTCGTCACCCCGGCTTGGTCCCTTACAAAGATTATGCTAGAAGGTTATTACCCTTCTTTAATAAAGTTTAATTCCATCATATTCCAAGAGATGAAAATCAGATGGCAGATGCTCTAGCAACTCTGGCTTCTATGTACCAAGTGAATACTTGGAATGATATACCTCGAATTATGGTTCGGCGACTAGATAGGCCCACTCATGTGTTTACAATAGAGGAGGTAGCAGATGAAAAACCTTGGTATCATGACATCAAGCATTTTCTTCAGACTCAGGAATACCCGATCGGTGCATCGAAGAAGGATAGAAAGACATTGAGAAGATTGGCTGGGAGTTTCTTACTCAGTGAAAATGTGTTGTATAAAAGAAATTATGACATGGTCTTGCTCAGATGCATGGATAGACACAAAGCAGGCATGTTGATGCATGAGGTTCATGAAGGTTCATTTGGCACTCATGCCAATGGACATTCGATGGCTAAAAATATGCTAAGGGAAGGTTACTATTGGCTGACAATGGAATCTGATTGTTATAAATTTGCAAAGAAGTGTCATAAATGTCAAATTTATGCAGATAAGGTTTGTGTGCCTCCGACACTTCTCAATGTGATTTCCTCCCCGTGGCCTTTCTCCATGTGGGTTATTGACATGATTGGGATGATAGAACTTAAAGCTTCGAATGGACATCGTTTTATCTTGGTAACAATTGATTACTTCACCAAATGGGTGGAGTCTTCTTCATATGCCAATGTTACTAAACATGTGGTTGTGCGCTTCATCAAGAATAATCTTATATGTCGGTATGGTGTGTCAAGCAGAATTATCACCGACAATGGCTCGAATTTGATCAATAAAATGATGATAGAGTTGTATGAAGAATTAAAGATTATCCATCATAATTCCTCTCCGTATAGGCCAAAGATGAAATGGGGCTATTGAAGCTGCTAATAAGAATATCAAGAAAATTATCCAGAAAATGGTTGTTACTTATAAGGATTGACATGAAATGCTCCCTTTTTCTTTGCATGGATATCGAACATTTGTCTGCACTTCAATAGGAGCAACCCCATTCTCCCTGGTGTATGGAATGGAAGTTGTACTCCCAGTCGAGGTTGAGATTCCCTCTTTGCGTGTGATAATGGAAACCAAGTTGACAGAGGCTGAATGGGTCCAAAACCGGTTTGACCAATTGAATCTAATCGAAGAGAAGAGCATGACAGCTTTGTGTCAAGGAAAGTTATATAAGAAAATAATGAATACAACTTTTGATAAGAAGGTAAAACCTCAGGAATTCAAAGAAGGCAACCTCGTGCTCAGGAAGATCATGTCTTTCAACACTGATTCTAGGGGCAAGTGGACTCCCAATTTTGAAGGCCCATATGTTGTCAAGAAATCCTTCTCTGGCGGTGCATTAATTCTTGAAACTATGGATGGCGAGGAGTTCCCACGTCCCATGAATGTTGATGCAGTCAAGAAATACTCCGCCTAAAGAAATAAAAGAACAGCTCGCTACGTTGAAAACCCAAAAGGGAAACTTAGGCAAAAAAGAGCGTCTCGGTAGGCCGAAAACCCGAAAGGGCGGTCTAGGAAAAAGTTAGAGACATAAACAGAATAAATTTCCCGCTAAGTTGAAAACCCGCAAGGGCAGCTTAGGAAAAATTTAGGGACTTTCCTGGCAAGTAACTGCATTATGCAAGATCTGATCATTGAAGCAACAATCTTTTTGAATCCTCATCATACTTCAACGGAAGCTACTGCTCAGGATTTCAAAAATTGTTAGAGGAGATAGTGGTCATTGTATCTCAATGTATCTTTTCTATTATATATTACCATTTTCCAAACTTTGTAATCATTTATGGAGTCTCGCCATTCGCAGACTACCATTCTATTAATAAAGTTTGAGTTGTTACCCAATTCTTTGTGTTTCTTATTTTATTTAGCTTGCAAAGACTCCATTTATTATTGATAATAACTTTCAAAGAAAAAAGATTAAAAAACAAAATCGTTTTTTCAAAAAGAATTTACAATTTTCTTTTACTTTAGAATTTGTGATGCAAAAAAAAAATAACAATAAAAATGGTGATCCTAGGAATGGACAAACTCCAGTTGTTATAAGAAGTTTTTTGTTCCCCTCGGGAAAGTTTACTCAGGATGATTCACCGTATTGGGTTCTAGACTCCGGTATCCTCGGTCAAGTTTGGATTCATTTCTCCTCCTTGTCTCAGTTTTCATGATGTAAGGTTTTAATCCGAGATTTCTCTAGTGAAGTTTTCATTCGGTCTAATGGAAGTTCTTTTTCCGAAAAGACGGTACCGTAATAACTCTTGAAGAACGCAGGTCCCCGGTTTCTCTAGTGAAGAACGTATTGTGGTTTTCCCTTTGAGGATATGGTGTTAATCTCCCCATAGAAGTGGGCCTGAATTCCTCGGTGAATGTTTTGATGATTTGGTGTCCGTCTACTTTAATTGAGATTGGTTTTACAATCCCCACTAGAAATGTTACTTTTGAAAACATTTGTTTTCGAGGTGAAGCCTAGAGAAGGATGTTCTATCCCTGTATCTGTACTTTTCTGACACTTTGATTTTTTTACCTCCGGATTATGTTTCTCCCCAGTAAAGCTGAAGCAGGAAGTAGGTTATGTTTCCTCGGCTGGCGCTTACTTTTTCTTGGAATGATCATCTTGGATGTGATTTAGCCGAGTGTTGTTGGTGCCTGAGGTGGTTTTGAATGGTTACTCCTGGTGTTGTATATCTGTTTTGTCAGCATACGCATGATAACACTCATACATTCTAACACACATCATGCATAGCTAAAATTGGCAAATCATTGCTCATTAACATTTGTTAATATTTTTTGACATATCACCCTATTTTACAGAGTTACGTTGTCCTCTCTTCAATAGAGTGTTTGTCCTTAAGCAGAAAGCGTATATTCTTTCAATTTCCCGACTGAGTTATCTCTTGTGGAAGATTTTTGCTTTAGCCTTCCTATACAGCTCCTTGTTTAGATGGATTTGGTTTTCCCTCTTGAGTTTATTTCTCAAAGGTTGTATTTTAGTTGACTGTTTCATTCTAGTTTATTTCTGGTTTTAATCTTTTGGTTTCCCAGCAATATTATTTACTCTGGATCTCTGAAAGCTTCGAGTTTTGGTTCATGCATTTATTTTGCACAAGAAGACTTGATCTCCTCAGCAGGAATATCTTGGCATTTCTCCAGGAAGTCATATTTCATTCTCCAGGAAGCCACATTGTTCTCCCAATAAAGTTATTTCTTTTTACAATCCTCCATAACAGCAAGTAGTCGGTCTCTTTATTTGAGCAACTTATACTTCCCCATAAAAGTCGACGTTACTCTTTTGCTATCTTCTCTATGAGTGGATAGTTTGCAGTTTGTTGTCAAATTACTCCAGTGGATGGCAAGTATTTCTATATCACAGAGACAGTTCGTTGTGAAATCTTTGCAAGTGGAGGTCTCTTTATTCGAGACAGATTATATATTACCCTTTCCAGGAAAAATGCTTTGGTTAAAGAATAAGTTGAGACCCGTTCTAGGTGAAATTCCAGAAGTTGGTAGTTCATCGTCACTGAACGAAGGTGCTATGATATATTCTCTTTCTACCTTCAGTGAAAGTTGGTAGGTCATCGGCAGTGAACATCGATGATTGTTATCTTTTTGCTACCTTCAGTGAACGTTTGTAGTTCATCGTCAGTGAACGGCGGTGCTATGATATTTTCTCTCTACCTTCAGTGAAAGTTGGTGGATCACCATCAGTGAAAGTTGGTGTTTGTTAACTTTTTGCTACCTTCAGTGAATGTTGGTAGTTCATCATCAGTGAATGGCAGTGCTATGATATTTTCTCTTCCTACCTTCAGTGAAAGCTGGTAGGTCATCGGCAGTGAACGTTGATGATTGTTATCTTTTTTCTACCTTCAGTGAACGTTGGTAGTTCATCGTCAGTGAACAGCGATGCTATGATATTTCTTTTCCTTCTACCTTCAGTGAACGTTGGTAGCTCACTGTCAGTGGACGTCGGTGTTGTTATTTCTTTTCTCTCTACCTTCAGTGAAAGTTTGTAGGTCATCGACAGTGAACGTCAATGATTCTTTCTCTTTGCCTTCAGTAAACATTGGTAGCTTCGCCTTCAGTGGAAGTGGGTGTATCCTTTAACCATTTTACCACCCTCTCTAAGTCGGGTCTTTTGATCCACCAGTGATTTATTTTCCTGGTCGGGTTTCTCTCTTTTTTCTTTATTATTGTTACATCCCCAATGGTGTTTAGCGTCTCTTTGGTCTTGTTCATATGCATTCATGCTCATAAACATTGCATGGCATCTTAGGGCCAAAAATAGGGTTTGTTTTATATTTAAGTATCTTCGATCGCGTCGACACGAAGATTTTTTTTTAACCTTCGTATCTCTGGATAGAAGAAACTTAAATAAGAGCAACTGTTGTACCCCAATTTCCCCCCTAAGATCCCTTTATCATACCATGTTGATTCCATCACAACAAGATCACATTAGGATTCTTGGTTTCCCTTCTTATATTTAGCTTTTCTCTTTGAGGAATCACCAAGAACCTTGACTTGTGTCCTTTTGTGATCATGAATATTTTTGTCTGGATTTCTTCTTTTAATTAATAAAATTCAATGTTGGCTTGTCTTGCTTGTTATCCATGTAGGTAAAGGCAATAAGATTCAGCAAGTTGCTCCATGGTTTCATGAGTTTATTTCCATGCCCTAGTTAATAAAGCTTGATAAGTTCAAACCTCACCATTGAATTTGTTTTTGGAAGGAATTGCATGGCAAGGTTCACCACATTTCAAGGTTATAAAATTTGGTTCAAAAGCATAAGGGATTGATTGGAGAAGTTGTCTGTCTTGGACAAGGCTTTGTTCCCATTGGTCACAAATGCATATTTATCTCAATTCTCAAGATATGGAAGTGGTTGTGGTTGCTATGAGTTCTCATTATCATCCTCAACAACTTATATTTACAAAGCATTTGTGTTGGTACAAGAAGTTTGTTCAAAATTGTCAAAGTTCCTCAAGGCATGTTTCTTGGTCTATGAGCTAGGGTTTTGAACTTCAAAGGAGTATATCTTTCTCATCTTTTGGTATTTTTGAGTGATTCCAAAGACATACTTCTCTTAAAAGGGTTATCAACAAATCACTTCAAAAGTTCCAAGGAGTTTTCATGTGGAAGAAACTTGATGAAGAAGAAAGATTACAAGTCTTCCAGATGCATCCCCAATTTTCCATGTGTGACTTCAAATGATCATAACTTGGTCAATTTTTATCACCTTGAGCCCATTATTTTTCCACAATTATCTTTAGGATGTGAACTTTATGATTTATTTTATGTTCAAAGTGAGAAAATGGATGGAAGTTTCCTTAAGGATACAAAAGATTATAGGTCATTTAATGATTTTTTGCCAACTTCCACAATTCATAACTCTCTCAATTTTTGGAGATTTTGAATGGTTCGAGTTTCAAAATGTCATTCAAGAGGTCTATTTCATGCCATCTTTTTTGGTCAAGAGAAAATTACAAGAGGAAGACCATGTTTGGATGCAAAACATTACAGGTCACTTTTGAAGAAAAATTTGAAATATATGGAAAGTCAACCCTTTTTCTCCAACTTTGACTCAATGCAACTTTCAGCTCAAGCATCCATTTGATCCCATTCTTTTTCCATTGCAAAGCTTGTAACCTCATATTTCTAAAACATCAAGAATCATGCCCTAAGACCCCTTGAGCTAAGAATGCCATTGGTCAGAAGTTGGCAATTTAAAACTGAATTTTTCACCAAGTCATAAGTTTGAAATCCTTGATTTGGCTTTTAAACACTTTGTTTCTACGCGTTTATGCCTCTAAACATGTTTAATGAAGTTTCAGAAGTGATTAGCATAGAAAAACAAGCGTTTTGGATGAGGTTTGATCAAATTGGAAGTCACACTTTTCTTGTTTGCAACTTCACACGATTTCCCTCCAAACTTCAATATTTCACACGCTTGGACATTCCATTTGATTCCCTATAAATAGAGGGTCATTCCCCATTCATTTCCTTAAGCTTGGATAGCCAGAATCACCTTGCCAAACTTGTTCCATAACTCAAAACTCGGCAACTTCGAAATCCATTCTCAAGCCTTTTTCAATCCAATTTTTCCATCAATTCACCTTCCTTGATCTTCCCTGAAGCTAACGATATAATTACATTCAAGAATCGTGCCCTATATTGCTCCCTAGAAGACCAGTTTCGGAACTCTATAACTCAACTTCAATAGGTAGATTCCTTCATCAATTCTTCAAAACTTTGATATCATTGTGATGCTCTCATTGCCCTGGTTCTAGTTGCAACACTTGTTTTTTACTGGAAACACCTTTTGACCATGAAATTTCAAATCCCTTTTCAAAACTTTCTTTCCAAATTGATTGAGCTAAAGTTTATATAAATTTGGCGCGAGGGTGTGGTTGTCTTTGTCTTGATGAGACGAAGCGAATGACATACATCTGAGCTTCTGATTTTACAGTTTGAGAGACTTGCAATTCACATTGGCTGGACGTTGAAGATGAAATACATGTCATCTTTTAATCAATGATGGCGTGCCATTTGTTTTTTTTGAAATCTGATTTTACTTTTTGATTATATACTTTATTCACTAATGACCATGATATGCACAATGCCCCAGATCCCTTGGATTTGATTACTAACGCGTTTTGACTCTCATCCAATGGTCCATATATTTTTGACTTTTATTTTCTTTTCTGATTTTTATATTTAATTGTTTTAAACTTCAAAAAATCATGGAAAATTCATTTGTAGTCCAAAAAATCTGAAAAAATTATGAAAAATATATTTGATTATTCTCTTTCTGATTTTTATTTTTTCACATTTTAATTTTGTGTTTTGGGATATTTACAAATTTTTACTTTATTTGAATTATTTTAAATGTTTAAAAATACTTTTATGCATTTTTAAATTCTGAAAATATTATGGAATGATCCAATGATATTTTGACAAATATTGGTGACTTCACTTATTTTTTACTTCTGACTTTGGTATTTTTTTATCATTTTTAGTTTATTTTACTCATTTCTTTTAATTTTAAAAATAGTTTCTGACTTTAAAAAATTATCAAAAACTTTATGAGATCATTTGAGTCCTTTTCTGATTTTTCTATGGACTTACTTTTTATTTCATGATCAATTTGAACATAGTTGATATTTTTATTTTTTATTTTTATTTTAAAACATTTTTTAAACCTTTTTTTGTATATATTAAATGTAATATTATTTTTTTGACTATTTTCTGGCTGATCTTGGGTTAAATTTTTGATCATGAACTTTACTAACATCATTGAATCCATGGTGTTGAGTCTAACTCCACAAAAAATAGATGAATGATTTTAATAATAGTTTGATTAAATTTAATTCAAAAGTGGTTTGTGTATTCTCTCCCATCCCTCTTCATCTCATCCCTTTTCTTATTGCACTTAGTGTTATTGGAGCATGATCTCTATATCATATCTCAAAACAAATGGTGCATAGATTGCTATTGACCGACCTCAAAATAGGTGCGACTTCTATATCAGTCCACTTATGATTGCTTAACATAGCGCTAAATTTTGTCCCGATTCGAATAAATGATCATTCGTGGCCCAAACTTATGTTTGCAAGCCCAAGTATGTTAATTTGATCTCTTTGATATAATAACCTTAAGATCCATTGTGTGGAGGCTTTGGTTCTACCAATCCTCTAATGGATCTACAACACCTTTGGTCAACGCGGATCACTTAAACATCGTTGATCATTAAATGGTACTCATGAGGATTCCAAATGGATGATATATTTGACAAAAAAGCAAATGCAACCTGTTGTGTGGAGGCTTTGGTTCTACCAATCCTCTAATGAGTTCCAAATGCAAGTTTCGAGATGATCATCCAACTAACCACTAATAACTAATAAATGACTTTATCCTTTATTTTTATTATATGCCCCTTTATTTTTATGCACTATTTACTTTTAGCATTTACATTTCATATCATTTTAATCTTTGCTCATTTGAGTATTTACTTTCTTGTCATTTTATTTTTTGCTCACTTGAGCTTTACTTTTCTTTTTTTTCTCTTCAAAACACCTAATAATCAACATAAACCCTAAAAATATTTAATGATACTTGGACTATTTGGTTACTATCCTTGGAATTATGGAACATTGGACTTTTTGGACTTTGGATTAGAAACCTTGGCCTATGATTGGAGACCTTGTGATCTTATCTGATTATTTTGTCTGGAGCTCTTGAGGTTTACCTCAAGGCACTGGGTTGTTTGTTTGTTTTATTTGCAGGTTACTGTGATTACACCCTTTGTTTGTAATCTGGAATTCACTCGTATACAACTGTTACTCTATCCAATTTTTGTGAAGACTTAATAGACTTGAAGCTTGGTTCTTTCAAGAGGTCTAGTATCATTGTTTGTTTGGTTTCAATCCAAAGAATGAGAATTCTATCTTGGCCCAAAGTATCAAGTATTGGCTTCTTGTTGGTTAGATGGTTCCTATCCCTAGCTTTTACCTTATGCTTTAGGATAGTCCCTTCTTCTCCTCCCATCTTCTTTAATTTCAAAAATCTTCTCCCTCCTTTTGAAAACTCTTCTTGTTTAAAACTTAAACCACTTTCATAATAAACTTGGACTTAGGTACATTCATTTTCAAAACATTTTCATAAATAAACTTCAATATACTTTGACATTTTTTTGTGAGAAGACTAAAAGTCAATAAATCTCATTTCAAACCATTTTCCACTTTGGCTTTTATCTTTAAACTTTTCTCAAAAAGATTGGACTCTTGTCAATCCTTGTAGTGATGCAAACAACTATACTTATACAATATATAGTAAAGAGAGATATTTTCCACTTGGGTGTTTAGTGAGGAATTGTTGATTTTAAAATCCAAGCCATATCCCCCACTTTGAGATGATGCAAATTCTCCTTTCTCATAATTGTGGGTAGTAAGTGTGTTTTCCACACGGACAATGACAATGATGTCTTATCTCATAAAATTAACCAACACACTTGTGTTTTAAATTTTTTTTTAAAAGATGAACTACGTGTACCCTGATCCCCTATTGCACGGAAGGTGGTACGTAGGCACTAAAGGTTTGCAACCGCGACAGGTGTAAAAATCATAAAAAAAATATATTTTTTTCTCACCTCCACCATCTATTTTACATACAACATCTTTATAGCCAAAATATACAGACTTTACAAAGAGGTTCTTGCAGAGTACCGTAGATGTTTAGGGTGCCAATACCTTCCTTTTGCATAACCAACCCCCTTACCTTGAATCTTTCCTCCCTCTTTTGGGTTATTTGCTCTTTTCCCATTCCTTTGGAAATAATAAAGCACAGTGGCGATTTTATTTTGATTTGTACAAGTCTAGTAAATCTAATGGCTTAGTCTTAAACATTTTTACCGCTTTAGCAGGCAAGCCTTCGATTGGACAAGAGCCACTTTCACACAAAGCTTCGATTGGAGTTTTGGTTCCCTTCTAAGCAGCATATTTCGAATCCAATCAGAACCCTTCGAAGCAAGCTTGTTTAAAGAACATTGAGAAAATCTCATAGCCTTATCCTCCAAATCTCACTTGTCAGGCTATGTTGCTTCCAAGTCTTTACATAATCAGAGGCTTACACAAATTGGTGAGGCATTACATAAAGGTTCAACGCTTTGTCTACTGGATAATACTATTCTTGGATAAAATAGCAAAAAACTACGTACCCTTTTTTCATAAAGAGTACTTTAATCACAAAATTAGCTCCCAATCAGATTTTTTTCTGAATGCAAGCAGTGCCAAAAGCATAAGTCCAATCTTCTCCTCCCAAAAAATAGCAGGGCCGCACTGGTACTTGAAACTTGGGAATAACTAAAGGGATCAAACTTGTTTTCGTTTCAACCAAACCATGGTTTGTGATCCTACAAACCTAGTTACTCCATCATCTCTAACCTTCTCTATAAATAGATAAACAATTTGCAAGCTGAAGAGGACTTTTGGGGGGTGGAAAGAATCTTCAAAAAAACACTTGTACTCTCAAAACTCTCAAACACTTAACTTACTCTCAAACCTAGAATCCAAAGAAACACCACACTTGTTTCTTCCCATCGAATCCAGAACCCATGGAAACACCAACCCAATGTTTTGCTCTTGCTTTCAAATCCATCCAAAGAAATACAACACCTGCTTCTTCCCTTCGAATCCAGGAACGCCCAGGGCAGCAACTCAAGGTCCAACACCTACATTCCAACTTCAAGTAAGGTAAGTCCTCTTAACCTTAAGCTTTCCGTTTCAAGCATAACATGTACATAACCATTTCCTTTCGTTTCATACATCATCATTACCCTTTGGTTTGTTTTCGTTTCCACCTTCTCTGTTTGTTTTCGTTGCTAGTATTATGGCTTGTTTTCTTTGTTTATCAAACATGTTTTAAGAACTAACCTGGTCATGAAACAATGTTAGCATGGTCTCAACCCATGCTGCTGTTTAAACCCAAATGAAAGAAGACAGGAAGAAGGATGTGTGAATCGAAGCTTTAGGTTTCGCCCTATGCTGCTATCTAACCTCAAACGAAAGGAAGCATAAAAAAGGCGTGATCAAATGATACATACTTATGCTTCTTTGCAGGTCTAGTCGAAAGAAGCAGAAGAAGGGTAAATCGAAGAGTGCCTGTTCACACTGACTTCCAGGCCAATCGAAGGAAGCAGGAAAGGACGTGATCGAAGGATACACCCACGTTGACTGCTAGGCCCAAATCGAAAGAAGCCAAGAAGAGAAGAATCAAAAGGGTATTTTTCCTAGATCGAAAAAAACTTATTTTCCCTTCTTTTATTTTTTTTTTGCTATTCAATATGGTTGTAATAGTGTAGGATATTTATTTTTTGCATTTTTATTGCTTTATACAAATTTTAGCAATTAAGATGTATGGAAAGATAAAACCAACAAGTAGATAACCCAAAATCAAATACAAAAATGCATGCAATCAAACACACTTTGCACACATGCACCTCTAGGGTAATCTCACTTTTTGCCTTGGAAAATAGTCATGTCCCTCGAATATGGGTGTTTTATTAAAGACCCTCGATAAAAGATCGTAGTCCCTCGATGACCCTCGATGTTGCCTTCGGTAAACGATCTAATCCCTATACGACATTGCTAAAATGTCCCATAGGTTGCCTTCTATGACTATACAAACGACCCATGCCCGTCCCTTCACATCCAACGATGGGGTTTCTTACCAAATTAATGGTAAGATAGTAACATCAAAAGGAGGAGGAAAAGAATATTAGACCTTTTGAGTAGGTAGGACATTCGTAGTTACTTGCTTGCTCACAACTCAAAAACATTTTCACACCAACACTTTCACTTGAAACATTTTCAAAAGTTAAAACACTTTGTACGCATTCTTATAGAGACGAGAATCATTACAAAGGCACTTTTCAAAATCACTTTCAAAAAAACATCTTACACAACAAACATCTCTTTGAAATATTTTCAAAACCAACACTTTGTATGCATTCTTATAGAGACGAGAATCATTACAAAGACATTTTGAAAATATTTTCAAACCCACACCACAAAGCACATTTTCAAACAAAAGCAAGTGATCTAGCAAGCAACTAAGAGCCCTTAGATAACTACGAATGAAAAGGGTTCTAACACCTTCCCTTTTCATAGCCTACCCTCTGAACTCAAGAAAATAATCTCAAAGGTCTTTCCTGTTCTTTTCACCCTTTCCTTATTGGATAAAAGAAAAGTCGGTGGCGACTCTTGCTATCCGCAACAATTACGATAAAATGCAAAACTTCCAAGTTAGTTCTCCTACCGTATTACACTTACGTTTGTGTTTTGTTAGGGTTTTAGAATCCTTATTTGTGAGCCTCTCTAATATCATCTTGATATAAGAGTAGGATTGTTTTAGGGTTGTAAGTTATGTGTTAGATTCTCATACGCTTTTAAGCATTGAGTGTTTGCGTTTCAATTCTCATAAGCTTTTAAGCATTGAGTTTTATGTGTCTTGGAAGCGTGACTTTCGGTTTTGTTCTCTACTTGTATTTAGAGTTTCTCCAATCACTGAGTATGATTGAAGAAGGATTTGAGGAGGGCCTCATACTAAGGTATGTCTTAGGTAGAATTTAAGAAAAGGGTAGTGATTAAGTGTGCAGGATCTAAATTGAGATGTTTGTTGTGAGGTCTACAAATTGATACTATCTAGTTAACTTTGTCCATGGTTTGGTAGCCCCCATAGTAGGTGTTGTTTTCATTGAACTGGGTAAACATATATGTGTGTTATTTATCTTCAGCACTGTTTATTTTGTTCATACATCTAGCTGTTGTGTGTTAAAGTCAGATGCAGTGTCTCGACATCTTCTAGAACATCAACCATACTTTCAACAACACCGTTTCTACCCTAATTTTGATCTACAAAATACTAATTATCATTAGCAACAACAATCTCACCAACAATAAGAGTTTTAGTAGGATTACCTTGAACAATCTCGTGAAGGCCTTTGACTGGAGAAATATAAATCTCAATATTGTCTGTATATGATGAAGGGTCGTGAGACACTTCATGTTCCTTCTCAACTTCACCATCTCCAAAGGGTTTGGAGACATTACTAGATAGGTCACACATGGAAAAGGGGATTCGATTGGTGGTCTTCTACACAGACTACTATTTGAATATACGAGCTTAGAGGGAGAAGAAACAACTTCGAACTTACCATCAACATTTACTCTAAACATAATACCTTTCATTCAAATACCATGTGTTGGAATAATTTTGGTTATGCATTTAATCCTTGAGTTTTGATAATAATAATGTATACAATTTATGTGTTATACCCCAATTTTCCCCCTATGATCTCTCATCATCTCATATTATTAATACATCAAGATTACATATTAGGGCTGGTTCTCCCTTCTACTTCATCCTATATTTAAGTTTTCTCTTGAGGGTTCACCAAGCACCTTGATTTGTGTATCTTATACATGTGTTTTTTAGTTGGATTAACTTTTAACCAACATCAAAATATGTATATATGTTTCTCTAGATGTTCATATTATAGGTCATGACACAACTGCATCTATCTCACTGTCTAACCTAGGCTTTTGAGGGATGGTTCTCAGTAAAATGGTTTTTCAATGGATTACAATAGCTTAATCTTCAAGGATATGTCTATGATATCAATATTTTTGGATCAAAGAGCTCTCTCACTTTATTTAGGTCAAGTTTTCCTCAAGGTTGGTGGTTATATTCATCAAGAAGATTCATAGGTTCACGTGTTTATTCCCATGCCTTCTTCAACAAGTTTCATCGAGACTTAAGCTCCACCTTTGACTGTGCTTCAAGATGACAACATTTTATTGGCTAATGTGATCCTTCAGGTTTTATTTTTCCAAGAAAGTTCAAAAGATTCAAAGTTTATTCAACAAGTTTGACCTAATTGAGGAAGTGCTTGATTCAGTGATTACAAGTGCATAACTCTCTCAATTTTCAATATTTTGAGTTAGTTCTTTTTGCTATGGGGTATTATCGTCATAAAGAACAACTTCTCTTCACATGACAAGATCGAATTGTGTAAGAAAAATCATCAAAAGTTAAAAGGGGTTCCAAGTCAATTTGACACTCTCTGAGCGAGGGTTTGTTGACTTCCAAGAATTGAAAAGATTACAGGTCTTTTGTGAATTTCCCCAAATTTGTTCATCATCTTCCAAAGATTATAACTCTGTCAATTTTTATGATTTTTGAGTGATCTCAATTCCACAATTCAATTCTAGAGGTTTACTTTATTTCATCTTCAAGGATCAAGAGCTAATTGTGAATGGAAGGACATGTAATTTTGAAGAACATTATAAGTCATTTTGAAGCTCAACGCTTAGAAATATTTCTAAGTACAAAAATCCATGTGTTTTTCTTGATTTCAAAGTTGAATAAATTTTTGCTCAAACATCCAAATGAAAACTTTCAAAGCACATTGTCAAGATTGATCATCCAGCTTTCTAAAGAATCCAAGATTGCATCATAAAGGTCCCAGAGTAGTGAGCTATGTGTTGTTGAAGTTGGCTCCATGTAATTTTTTTTTTGCTTCGAGTCATAATTTTTACCATGACTAAACTTAGATTGCAGGTCGAATTACTCAAACTTTATTTGATAAACATGTTTAACTAATTGTCCAGATGTGTTTTGATAAGAATCACATTTGGTATGAAGTCGTTTTGATGTATTTCAAGTCACACGTTTGGCATGATCACAGCTGGATTGGCTTGCACAATTTTCTCATAATTTCTCTCGTTTCTCATCATCATTCACTTCCCTATAAATAGAGGATGTTATTCCATTCATTTCCTCAAGCTTGAACAACCAAAATCACCCTGCCAAACTCTCTCCATATCTCATAATTCTGAGTTTTCGAATTCACTATTTCCTTATTTTTCAATCCAATTTCTTTGTTCATTCTTCTTCTTGAACTTCACTGAAGCTAATATAAGAAGAACCAAGCCTTGAAGTGCTCTTAATCGTGTTAGCCAAGTCAAGTTGCAGAGCCAATTTGTTGAACTTTGTTCGGGTAGATTTCTCTATCAATTCTCTTCAAACTTGTTACTACAATGTAGCTCTCATCATTCTGATACTCATAAAATCATTGGTTTTTAACTAAAAGTGAGTTTCTCTCATGATTTTTCAAATCTCTTTTCATCTGGTTTTTTTCAAATCGACTGAGCTCAACTTATATAAATTTTTCGCGAGGGTACAATTGTCTTCGTCTTGATGAGACGAATCGAATGGTACCGGTCTGGATCTCTAACTTTTCTATTTGAGAAACCTGTAACTCACGAGTGGCTGGAGGTTGAAGATGACCAGTGTGGCATCTCTCAACCAATGACAAGACGCCACTTGTTTTTTCATATCTGTTTAAAAAATAAATGATTTGGTGGTTTATTCACTAATGTCCATATCATACACAACGCGTCTGATCATTTGGATTAGCTTACTAACGCATTTTGACATTGATCCAATGGCCTAAATTTTTTTAGCTTTATTTTTATTTTCTGATTATTCTATATAATTATTTTAAACTTCAAAAATTCATTAAAAAATTCATTTCATCTTCTAAAATTATGAAAAAAATTATCAAAAATAATTTTGATTTTTCTCTTTCTGATTTTTATTTTTTCACAATTTTATTTTGTGATTTTGTATTTTTTTTAATTAGTTTTCACTTTATTTGACTTGCTTTAATTGTTTAAAAATACTTTTTGGTCATTTTAAATTTTGGAAAAATTATGGAAGGTTCCAATGACCTCTTCACAAATATTGGTGACTTCATTTTGTTTTTATTTTTGATTTTACTATTTTTTATACAAATTTTAGGTTATTTTGCTTATTTCTTTATATTTTAGAAAATAGTTTCTAACTTTAAAAAATTCTAAAAAATTTTGTCAACATTTTTTGACTCATGTTTGACTTCTAATATTTTTTTTAGGATTTTTATTTGGTGTTTTAATACAAGTTGTGTATTTTACCAATTATTTCCTTTTTAAATCATTTAAATTTTGTTTTATATTAAATATACTTTATTATTTTTTGATTGGCCCTGATTCGGAGACACTTGAGTGTTATTTTAGGACAAGTTCCTCAACCTCATTGGATCTTGAATGTTGATAGGTTGAAAAACCAAATCCACCAAAATTGATGAATGATGTTGATGATATTTGAAACCTTAGTTTCATTTGATACATTCCTCTCCCTCTTCATCTTATCACTTTCTTGTTTTTACTTGTTCTACATGTTTTTGGAGAATTTTCTATATGTCACTTCTCTAACATGTTTGGTACATAGATTGCTATTGACCGGCCTCAAAATAGGCGTGGCTTCTACATAAATCCACTTACGATTGCTTAACATAGCGCTAAATTTGTCCCAATTTAAAAAATGATCATTCGTGGCCCAAACCTATATTTACAAGCCCAAATATGTTTAATTTGAAACCTTGGATCTAATAAATTTGAAGTTCATTGTTAGGAGGCTTTGATTCTATAAATCCTTTAATAAACTTCATGAATTTTGGTCTAAGTGAATCATTTGAACATCGTTGATCATACGGGGTTGCTTTGAGCACTTGAAATTAATGATATACTTAACAAAAAGCAAATGAAACTTGTTGTTGAGAAGTTTTGATTTTATCAATCTTCTAATGAGTTTTAAAAATAAAGCTTTAATATGGTCATTCAACTAATCTTTTTGTTATATTTGACCACTAACTTCTAATTCACTAACAATTAAATTTACTTCATGCCTTTAATTTGTGCCTTTACTTTTATGTACCATTTTTTTTAGCATTTAGATCTCATGTTATTTTCTTTTTGATCACTTGAGCATTTATCTTTATGTCATTTTATCTTTGCTCATTTGAGCTATCTTTTCTTTCAAATACACTTAATAATAAAATTGAACCTTAAAAGACTTATTTCTTTATGGACTACTTGGTTACTATCCTTGGCATTATGGAGTTGTGGATCTCTCGGACATAGGATTAGAATCCTTGATACTTAGGAACCTTGTTGCTCTATTGTTATTTTGTCTGAAGTTCTTGGGGTTTATTCCAAGGCATTAGGTTAATTTTCTTTGTGTGCAGGTTATTCTGATTTTATGCTTTGTATGTGATTGAGAATTCCTCTGTATACAGTCGTTACTCTGCCCAATTTTTGTGAAGACTTAATTCATCTGGAGCTTGGTGTTCCTTAGAGGTTTAGTATTTTTGCTTGCTTAGTTTTAATCCAAAGAATGCGAATTCTACACTGACTTCTTATGTCAAGTGTTGGATTCTCGTTGGTTAGGATAATCCCTTCATCACCTCCTATCTTCTTTAATTTCAAAAATCTTCTCCCTCCTTTTCAAAACTCTTCTTGTTTTCTAACTTGAACCACTTTCATAATAAACTTGGACTTAGGTCCATGCATTTTCAAAAATATTTTCTTAAATCAAATTTTAATCAATTTAATCATACTTTGACATATTTTTATAATACTAAAAGCCATTAATCTCATTTAAACCATTTTTCCACATTGACTTTTTTACTTTTAATCTTTTCTCTAAAGATTAGACTATTGTCGATTCTTTTAGTGATGCGAGCTATTATACTTCTACGATATGTAGTTAAGTGAGATATTTTCCACTTGGGTGTTGAGTGAGGCTTTGCTAATTTTAAAATCTAAGCTATATCCTTCACTTTGAGATGATGATAATTCTCCTTTCTCATAATTGTGGGTAGTAAGTATGCTTTTCACTCGAATATGACGATGTTGTCTCTTCTGTTAAAATTAACCAACACACATGTGTTTTAAAATTTTTAAGGTAAACTACGAGTACCCTGATCTCCTATTGCATGAAAGGTAGTATGTAAGCACTAAAGGTTTGAAACCGCGTAAGGTGAAAAATTCTAAACAATACTTCTTTTCTCATCTCCACCATCTATTTTTGTATACACCTTTTATAGCCAAAATACACAGATTTTCAAAGAGGTTCCCGCGGAGTACCGTAGATATTTAGGATGCTAATACCTTCCATTTGCATAACCAACCCCCGTACCTAGATTCTCTCCCACTTTTTTTTGGATTTATTCACTCTTTTCCTATTTCCTTTGAAAACAATAAAACACAGTGGCGATTTTTACTTGATCAATATGAGTTAAGTCAATCCAATGGCTTAGTCTCAACACTTATACCGCTACAGTAAACTGGAGACTTCACTGGGGAATAAATATCTCTAAGTAGGTTGAGCCTATCTTTTTTTATCTATGTATGTGATATTATTTGTTGTATATTATTTGTTGTATATATGCATGTATGTCTGGATTTTTCTGGTTTTCATGGTGCTTGGTGATCTCTTATAAGTCCTACACCCAGACTTGGGAAAACTTAAGATAGAACGGGAGATATAATCATGTTAACTTTAAGGGAGTAATTATGAGAAAGGAGACATGAGATCCCCCACTCAGTGGAGGCCCATTTGACTGTAGTATTTGTTTACCAAGCAATCGAGAAGACATTGCTGCTTTCAACTTGGGAGCCCGCGAAGCTGAGAAGCTGTAGAACCCTTAACCCATCTTAGCCTTTAGGTGTAGTGTGGGGACTATAATGGAGCAATCCAGAAGTAGTTGTCATGCAATGTTGCACTCAGAGAAGTTTCTCTTGAGAATATTGATAATTATCGAGCTAACCAAGACATTGGTAATACCCAAAGAAATAATGTAGACTCTGAGGTTTCCTTAAAACCTTGTTCGGCATGTGATATACCATTAGTCCTTACCTTGTGGGTAGTACCTTTTACTTCATGCTCGTGACGTCGAACCTATGAACCCCCATGTTTGTGATCTTGTGTGTGATTGTTGCATCATCATGCATTCATGCACCCATGAGCATTCGTTAAACATTTTTTCAAGGAACTTAAGGTTAACTTTTGCAAATATCTCAGGTACCTTTTTGACCATGGGTTTTGGAAAGAGAAAGATTCAGAAGTATAGTTTCAAGGATCCTAAGATAGAGGAACTGATGAGTTTGATTCCTGAGATTGAGAGTACTACAAATTTATGAAAGAAGTATGAAGCCATTGTGCCTCTTATGAAGCTTAAGATGAACAAGTGTATTCTTTCCACATTGGTCTAGTTCTATGATCTGTTATACCGGTGTTTTACTTAGCTGATTCCCATATTGGAGGAGTATTCTTACTTACTTGGTTTACCTATTATTGATTGTGTTCCTTTTACCAACATAGAAGGAGAGCCCAAGTCTTATGAGATTTCCACCATAACTCACTTGAGTGAGTCTAAGATTAAGGCTAACATGACTACCAAAGAAGGAATTAAAGGTTTATCTGCTCAGTTTCTTATGCTGTAGAGATGATGGAGAAGCAAGAGGATTTATTTCCTCTAGAGCTCATCCAGGTCCCGGTCACCCATTTTTTTATTCTGGTAGATGGAAAGATGCCGCAGACAAGTATGTAGAAGAGAACAAGCAGATGAAGGCTCAGATTGCAAGACTCGGGAAAAAGCGTCAGTGTGTGGAGAGATCTTCATCAACTTTGGCTCCTTAGAATTTTTAAATTCTATCTTTATTCTCTTGTACTTAGGAATATTGAAACTTGTACTAAAAGTTGTAATCCATTTCAAAGTTATTATTAAAATGAGATTTTTCAGTATTTTCAAATGTGTTAGTTCCTCAATATTTGAAATTTTTTATAATTATTTGATTTTCTTAAATAAACACAATAAATCATATGTGTTGTACCCCAAAATTTGCCCTCCCATATTTCTCAAAACATTTCAAGAAAAATTCACAAGTCCAACCCGGCGCGTCATATTCAGGTGTTCTTTCGCCAAGATATCTCTGATAACATATTCTTAAATTCAGGTTCGGCTCAAGAGTCAATTCTTTAAAGAAGGTATCCGAATGTGTGAGTTTTCTCGAAGAAATATCGTGAAAAAGTGTGCTGAAAGTGCAGTTTTTACGCGCTAAAAAATTCATAACTTGAAGATCGTGGCTCGTTTTGAACCTGTTCCGGTAGCCAAAATTCCATCTTGATATTATCTATGTTTTCATCTCTCACAGCTGGAAGCCAATTTCGATCAGAAGGTCTTCAAAAATGTAGATTTATCAAGTATTTTCGTACAGAAAAATTGTGACAGAAGTTTATTTGCGCCATGTTCAGAAAATCATAACTTGATCGATTTTCATCGTATCGAGCTGGTTCCGGCGCCAAAATTTCACAAATTAAGTTGTCTACATTTTCAAAGAAGGTATTAAGTTCAAACGGTATTCAAAATGCCTTCGTTTTTTGCTCAGAGTGCGTGACACGCTGAAAATCCTGAATGCTGAATAATATTTCATCTGGGCCGAAACTTCGAAAATCCATAACTCGGTCAATTTTTATCGGATTGGGCTCATATTTTTACACAAGGTTACTGACTCATAGATCTACAACTTTGCTTCAAAAGTCGAGACCGGATTATGCTCCGATCAATACCAGTTTTATTGAAGAACGTGTCAGAGTCGACACTGGAGCCCAAAATAAGTTTGTCTGAGCTGAAACTTCAAAAATTCATAACTAATTCACCGTTTATCCGATTGAGCCGATTTTCGGACAGGAGTTAGTTCTTGATATCGGATACATTTTGTTTTCACATTTCAACTTCAAAAATTTCACTTAAGTCCCTGCGATTTAGCCTGGAAAGTGACGAACTCAAGTGAACATTGGAGGCCCAATTGCACATTCAAAGCCCATTTTCTTTACCCTAATTTCCATTATATAATCACATTCTTTTCACACAAACCAAGAGGAGAAAAAATGAGAGAAAAAAAACTTGGCCACAACACTGTCAGAATATCAAATTCTTTCAAGAACCCTAAAACCTTGAAATCCTTATTACAAATCCCTCTCTCACTACAAACAAGCCATCTCAGTTACAAACCAACATCTCACTACTTCTTCAGTAAGAGTAAGGCTGGCTTGATCTCCATGATCAAAAGGGCATAAAAGCATTCATGTCACTACTTTTCCAGTAAGGGTAAGATTGATTTGATCTCCATGATCAAAAGGGTATAATCATTCATACATGTCATATTGTGTCTAAACATTAAATTTCTTCATATATTGGCTTTATTTGTATTTTATGATTTTATTTAATGTGTTCATGAGATTCAACACTGCAGATTTTAGACAGGATCCCATGCAGGTTCATTAAGGAACATTGAGGCCAAAACATAAATGGCCAAAAGCCAAAAGCCAAAAGCTAAATGGCCAAAACGGAACAGCTTACACATGACACCAATACATGGCGAGACAAACATCTTGAGAATGTTAAGGAACGTTGAGGCCAGAACACAAATAGCCAAAAGCCAAAACACAAATGGCCAAAACAAAACAGTTTACACATGACGACAATAACTGTTTCACCCCTCCAATCAGGCTCGTATACTCCTAAACTCTCTCTCTATTTATATTATGTTCCTTTAATTAATTAATCGTTATTATTTTTATTAATCACTAACCAATTAACATTTTTTCCTAATAAAATCAAAAACACAAAAAAAATATTTTATTTATTAAAATTAACTTCATCACTTTTATTTTTGTAAATAAATACTAACCATTAATTTAGTTTAATTTAGGCTTAATTTTAATCTTTTTCTCAATAAATAAAAATCATGTAGAATTAGGGTTTGACAATTTTCATTCATATTTTCTTAATTATCATTATTATTATTTATTAATTACTATTATTTTTGTAAATAAAAATGTAAATTAATTAATTTAGTTAATTAGGTTAACTTTGACATTTTTTATTAAATAATTAAAATAAACTTAGAACTAGGTTTTCTTTTGACTTATTAGCTTCTTTATTTTTATTTTTTATTAAAATATTAAAAAACATAAAAAACATTTTTCTTGTAAATAATTAAATAATTAGATTTAGGTTTAATTTTAATTTAATACAAAAGGACAAAAAAACTCATGATTTTCTCAAGGGTCAAAAACCCTAGGACGTTCCAATTTAATTCCTATTCGCGCGTTATTTTTATATTTTGATTATTATGTAACTGCTTTCAGAATGTAATAGTAATTAGGTTTACCACTTTCTTTACTTTCCGCACTTTATCAAAACGGGTCTTTGTTTTTTGGCGATGTATAGACCCGCGCCTTGTAATATCGTAGCTTTTACCTTTCCGTATTTTATTTTCCGCACTCCTAACTGCTAAATTGCATGAAAGAATGTATGATAATTAAAAACAACTCGTAGCTCACAATTGCATAGTCAAAGATAAATGTTAACATGAAAACAACACACAATGCACATGCCACTTCTAGGGTACGCCTCACTCGTTGCCTCGAAAGTGGTCGTCAAGTATAGGGTGTTTTAGCGGTCGCCCTTATGTCTAAGATCCAGTTGCCTCGAAACGGTTGCCTCGAATTAAAAAGGATCTAGGACATTAGGGTTACTTCTAAGGTGTCCTACTATTGCTTCGGTGACCACACTGTCCCTACAATCGAATTGACCCGAACACCTCCAACGGTGGTGTTACCTACCTCTCAATGGTGGGATGACACTACCTTAAGGACTCTTACACAGCCTAATTCTTTAGGGTAGGTAGATGACTCATGGGTACTTGCTCTCTTCAAAAACAAACAAAACAATCTTTTCACACTGACACTTTCAAAATCTTTCAAAACAAATTTTTCAAACACTCTTGAGGACTGATATAAGAGTCACTTAGAAATCTTTCAAAAACGAAACTTTTTCAAAACCCACACACATTTGAAAAGCAAACAACTTTTGAAACCATAAGAGCAAGTAACTAAGAGCCCGTGGATAACCACGGATAGAAAGGGTGCTAACACCTTCCCTTTCTATAAATCTATCTCCCGAACCGAGAAACATCTCAAAAAGGAATTTTGCTGTGCTTTTGTCCTTTCCATGTTGGAGAACATAAAAGACGGTGGCGACTCTTGCTTACCGTGACATTTCGCGAACCAGCATTCCAAAACAGTCAGTTCTATTTCCACCAATCACAGAACTGACGACTCTGCTGGGGACATTATATAAAAGTGAGGTGTACCTTAGGATTAGATCATACTTATGTTTTCAATTGAATGTTTTGATTGCTTTATATTTGTGGGCATTGCATCGGAGTTTCATAGATCCTAACCCGGATCTGGGGAATACCCTTTTAGGTAGCATAAGCTGTGAGGGACCTGTCCGGCGTAGACCGACACGGGTGAATCAGTGGCTACGTTGGTGTGACACCTTGGTCTGTACCGATATCCCTTGTGTTGCAACGAGGAGAATATGGGTCTTCTGAGGAGTCATTAAGCACCAACCGACCTTAGAACCCTAAATTTACCCAACTTGGCCATAGAACAGTAGCAGTATGCTACACTCATTGAGGCTAAACTCTCGCGATGGTTCTGGCCGTAAGAAAAGATTGCGAGGCTGGAGTTATGACCGATTAAGGGTAGTCGATGATATTGAGATCCTCTAGAACCCGGTTACTATTTTTAGGACAGGTTTTAAGCCCACCAACTTCAAGAGGGTAGTACCTAAACTTCATGCTGGCCTAAACTCTAAGGGCTCTCTGTGTGACTTGTGTGCCTTCAAACTTGACTACTTGCATGCTTGTTATCTGACACTTGAGTTTCTTGCAGGTTTTGTTTACAGTCCTTAATCTGGATTCATAACAGGGTTTACCTACGTTACTCCACGCATAGCATAGCATCATACCATCACACCATTGCATACATCCTACATAAGGACTAACCCATTTCAAGGATCTCAAGGGTCTGTGATGCAGGTCATGATGAACCAAAATGTCTAGCAAGGGGCAAAGGGGATTTATTTTCCTCTAGCCAAGGTTGATAACTTTAGTCAGGGGCTATGACCCACTGGATATGGTGAGCCTTGACTCTTGAAGAAGGACTCTCAACAACATGAAGTTCCTTCAATCAAGCTACCAGATTCTAACAATTTTCTTGTTTACCCCGCGAGATCCTTAAAAACATTGCATGCATATCATACATATCATTGCATAACAGGTACCCTTACTACATGTCACTTACCATCTTCGCTGTTTATTTCAGCAATGGCTTCCCAACAAGACAACCAGGATCTTCATGCTCAAGAGACTCGGTTCGGGGAGATCCTCCTAAATCTATCCAAGGGGCAGGAAGAGCTGAGAACACTCCTCATGGGGACTTTGGTCAGGAACAGTCCAGAAGACAGTAAAGACAAACGGCTGAAGCATCTGCAAGTTGAGGTGGATACAATGAGAACCCAGACGCTGGGGCAGATGGCTCTCATTCAAGACTTAGCTCAAAGACAAGAAGAGCTCAGGGTTCTCGTCAACCAACTGCTTCGGGATAACCAACTGGGGCAAACATCTAAGGTTGAAGAGCCAGTCATCATTAAATTCCCTTTGAGACAAGAAGACAAGGGAAAGGCTCCTCAACTTGCTTCAGGGTCACAAATTCAGCATCAACCTCACCAGCTTCAGCAAGACAATATGAAGCAAGTAGTCAGGGTTGGAGACCAAACCGGTAATCAGCCTCCAAAAAGTCAAAGTTTTGGTTCAATGAATAGACCTCTCCAAGCTGCTACTACTTCACAGGTCCAATAACGACCTCGCCAAGAACAACGGGTTGATCAGAGCAAGCCAGACAAGCCTAAGAGGCAATTCACCCAGCTTAACATGTCGCTGTTTCAAGCCTTACAACGCCTGTTGAGATTGAATCTGATCACACTAAGGGACCCTCCTAAGAATCCCAACAAGACACCTTCAAGGTACAACCCTAACGCCCACTGCGCTTATCATTCTGACAGCCCGGGGCATGCCACAAACGACTGCTGGTCTCTGAAGAACAAGATCCAGGACCTGATTGACGGAGGAGCAGTGGAATTCACCCCAAATGGTCAGGTCGAGTTCTTCTACTATCCCTAGACGAGAAGACCTTTTGTTCATTGGAAGTTTCGAGTTGTATTTTTCTTTGATTGTTCAAACAATTATTGTCATAGCAAACTTTATTACTTTATCAATGCATCGCATATGTCTGTTTTAAATCAATATATTCGCATTCGCTATATTCAAACTGCTTTCATTTTTTGTGATGTTCAAACTCTCAATTAATAATTCTAAGCCTCTTGGGGAAGGATGACGAAAACGATACCACAATTCTTTACAGTATGCTTTTAGGCAGACCCTGCTGACGATGTACATGCATTGTTTCAAATCCTAAATAGTGGAGTTATAAGGAAGATAATCCCTCGTCAACCCCTTCGAGCCAAAGAAGTAGGAGTTTTTCTTTTCACAAAAAATTAAAACCCTTAATCATAACCTGGGGCAGGGTAGTTCTCTCGGTTGATCCAGATGCACAATGAATGGCACCAAAGAAGTCCTTACAAAACAAAAGACAGTGATGGTTCCGAATAATTAAAGACAGACAGTCATTACTTCTCAAAATAGAAGCCCAATAAGTCAAAACCTATGAAGGAGACTTACAAAACTGGGGCATCCCGCTGACTGTAATCACAAAAGAAACAGTTCAGGCAAAAAACAGGGATAACGAAATCGAAAAGAAAGAGGTCCTACAAACCCTCGACAAAAAAGAAATGACTGCCTATCCAAAATAAACTATCAATATCCGGACCATCACCGGAATATCAGAGCAAAGACTCAACAAGGTCTAATGCATGATCAGCTGAGTTTAGGTTTGAAGAACATCCCGAAGAGCGGGTGGGTACAAATAAACTTGAGCCTTTATCCATTGTTTCTTAAACCGTGAACCAGGCCACGCTACAACCTTTAAAAGTCCTAGATGAAGCATGGGTTAGTTTGAAAGCATACTGTTACGAAAGGTATCCTGACTCCTTAAGGCTTGCGGTAAAATAACGAGTTGACATCACAATTTACAAAAAATTCACTTGTTTTTATAAAAAAAAATGCATTTTCAAAAACTTCAAGACAGACATAAGCTTTGCATTCTTGATATAACATTGTTTTCGTATGACTATTTGTTCGAACAGCATAGAAGTTCGCACGAAGAATGTCTAATGAACAAAAGCACCTCCAATCAAGGGGCATGGCATGATCATTATCCATCATCTGGGGAAGTCAAGTCAAGATTCGGAGAATCTCTCAAAAGGCCAACCAGCTTGGGGAAAATCTCCATCTGGATCACTTGGGGCATTGGACGATCAAACGAAGATCTCCTGGTAGTATGGCAACATGCCAGTGACAACTCCCTACATCCTGAGAACATGGACATAGTCGAAAAAATACTATGCATAATCAAAGACCCGCTAGGTTGACACACCTAGGCAAAAATAAGGGCTTCCCGGCGAACCAAAAGGGTTCGGGCAAAAATAAGGGATGAATATGAAAAATCTGTACACCCGGCAAGTTGAAAACCTGAAAAGGCGGCTTGGGCAAAAAGGGGTATCCCGATGGACTGAAAACCCGAAAGGGTGGTCCAGGCAAACGTTAGGGATCAAAAGCGTACGACTATGTCCCGTCATCTCGTCACTTGCTTACCAGAAGAAGATTTGTCAATCGGCAGTCATCAAGCACCTCCACAGGTACCTTCTCCCACAGAAGCTGGGGCAATCAGAATGGTCCAAATTATACAAGCTACTCTGTCCTCCAGGTACAAGGTATGTTCGGCTGAAGAACGTAACCAGGATACCGTCACTCCGCGTAAAGTAAGGCAAGACTCAGCAATAGTCTCTCCGAGCAGAGTTGGTCTCCCATAAGCCCTAAAAAGGCACAGTATCTCCAGCAAGTCAGCAACACTCTCCCCAAGCAGAGTTAGGCTACTGTCAGCCCTAAGGAAGTTGGATATCCCCAGAAGATCTTAATATTCCCCAGCGGAGTATGCAGATGTTCCTAAGCAAGCATCCCCGGCAGTCTTAATATAAGATTGTTCCCCTGCGGAATACAGACACCCCAGTGGAGCCATTCCCTGGTGCAGTCTAAAAGTTTCCCCAGGAGAGTTGAATCAATATCCCCAGTAGATTCTGGAAGCTTATCCCCAGTAGATTCTGGAAGCTGGTCTCCCGCAGAGCACATACGTCTCTCCCTGACCATATTCAAAGGTTATTTCCCCACCAGAGCTTATAACTGGGTTATCCTCAGCTGATTACCACAGAAAGATCGTCCTCGGCGAAGTTCTTCCTATTCCCCCAGCGGAGTTCATCAAATTCCAACAAAACGCATCAACGGTATCCCCAGCGGAGTTATCATCAAAGTCTCAGCGAAGCATCTCTTCCCACAGAGTAATTCCCCGCAGAGTAATCTCTCCACCAAGTTTATTCCCCAACGGAGTTATCTTCTCCTACCGGTTTATCCTTGCAACCATCATCCCCAGCGAAAACGAAGAATTCTACTCTTCAACATCAGCCCAGAATTCAACTTCCCAGCATTCATCAAGGATTTATTTTCCTAGACGAAAATGCATTCATAAACATCACATTATGACATACGCATCATAACACACTATCTCATTTATTTTGAACATCATGACATCATGCATTTCATACATCATGACATTGCATACAACTGATGTTTTGCCTTTTCAGGAAAAGGTCAATCCAAAGATGATTACTATCAACTGTCGCAGTTCCAGATTCGATACCTGTATCTAGCCAGGGCATATCTGTGAGCGATTGATTGTAGATTCGATACCTGTATCTAGCCAGGGCATATCTACATTAAAGAGATTAAAGAGATAGCTTGGAAATGCTCCAGATATAGATGCTGTTCTTTTGCTTATTCAGATTTTCTCTTCAGAGATAGCTTGGAAATGCTCCAGATATGGATGCTATTCTTTTGCTTATTCAAGAGTTTCCTTTCAGGTATAGCTTAGAAATGCTCCAGATATGGATGCTATTCTTTTGCTTATTCAAGAGTTTCCTTTCAGATATAGCTTAGAAATGCTCCAGATATGGATGCTATTCTTTTGCTTATTCAAGAGTCTCCTTTCAGATATAGCTTAGAAATGCTCCAGATATGGATGCTATTCTTTTGCTTATTCAAGAGTTTCCTTTCAGAGATAGCTGGGAAATACTCCAGACATGGATGTTATTCTTTTGCTTATTCAGATCCTTCTAGAGATAGCTTAGAGATGCTCCGGGCACGGATGCTATTCTATTGCTTATTCCAGATGTCCTTCTAGAGATAGTTCAGATGCGATCCAGACATGGCTACATTCTGATACTTATTCCAGATTCCCTTCTAGAGATGGTTCAGATGCGACCCAGATATGGCTACATTCTGATACTTATTCCAGATTCCCTTCTCGAGATGGTTCAGATGTGACCCAGATAAGGCTACATTCTGATACTTATTCAAGATTCCCTTTCAGAGATAGCTTGGAGATGCTCCCGACCCGGATGTTATTCTACTGCTTATTCAGATTTCTCTCCAGAGATAGCTTGGAAATGCTCCAGATATGGATGCTATTCTTTTTCTTATTCAAAGTTTCTTCTCAGAGATAGTTCAGATATGCTCCAGAACCGGATGCTATTCTGTTGCTTATTTAGAGTTACTTATTCAGAGATAGCTTGGAAATGCTCCAGACATGGATGCTATTCTTTTGCTTATTCAAAGTTTCTTCCAGAAATGGCTTAGAGATGCTCCTGACCCGGATGCTATTCTATCGCTTATTCAGAGTTTCTTCCCAGAAATGGCTTGGAAATGCTCCAGACATGGACGCTATTCTTTTGCTTATTCAGAGTTTCCTTTCAAAGATAGCTTGGAAATGCTCCAGACATGGACACTATTCTTTTGCTTATTCAGAGTTTCCTGTCAGAGATGGCTTAGAGATACTCCAGATCCGGATGTTATTCTTTTGCCTATTCAGATTTCTCTCCAGAGATGGCCTAGAGATGCTCCAGATCCCGACGCTATTCTACTGCTTATTCAGATTCAAACTTTTAAAGATAACTTAGAGATGCTCCAGACCCGGATGCTATTCTATTGTTTAGTCCAGATTCATTCCAAAGACAGTCCAGATATGATCCAGGTTCGGATGACATTCTGTCACTCACTCAGATACAGTATGGATATACCCCAGACGCGACAGTTATTCTACTATTTATTCAGACGTCAGCAATTAGATATAGACTAGATATGCTCCAGACACGGAAGCCATTCTATTTCTTATTCAGATTCAACTATCCATTACATTTCCAAATGGCATCTATAAGCCCATTCCCGACAAGGTTCTGTCACATCCAAATGGCATCTATAAGCCCATTCCCGACAAGATTCTGTCGCATCTCCAGATGGCATCTATAAGCCCATCCTCCTATCCATTACATCACCAAATGGCATCTATAAGCCCATTCTCGACAAGATTCTGTCGCATCTCCAGATGGCATCTATAAGCCCATCCTCCTATCCATCATCTCTCTAAATGGCATCTGTAAGCCCATTCCCGCCATCACATTGCTGATACCTCACTATGCGAGTGCAAATTTCTGGGCACTCTAGTGTTCAATCATCTTCCACCTTCGGATCACGAAAGGCACGCAAGCCAATCTATATCCTCAGGTCTAAAAAGATTGAACAGGGGCAACTGTTGTACCCCAAAATTTGCCCTCCCATATTTCTCAAAACATTTCAAGAAAAATTCACAAGTCCAACCCGGCGCGTCATATTCAGGTGTTCTTTCGCCAAGATATCTCTGATAACATATTCTCAAATTCAGGTTCGGCTCAAGAGTCAATTCTTTAAAGAAGGTATCCGAATGTGTGAGTTTTCTCGAAGAAATATGGTGAAAAAGTGTGCTGAAAGTGCAGTTTTTACGCGCTAAAAAATTCATAACTTGAAGATCGTGGCTCGTTTTGAATCCGTTCCGGTGGCCACAATTCCGTCTTGACATTGTCTACGTTTTCATCTCTCACAGCTGGAATCCAATTTCGATCAGAAGGTCTTCAAAAATGTGGATTTATCAAGTATTTTCGTACAGAAAATTTGTGATAGAAGTTTATTTGCGTCAAGTTCAGAAAATCATAACTTGGTCGATTTTCATCGTATCGAGCTGGTTCTGGCTCCAAAATTTCACAAATTGAGTTGGCTACATTTTCACAGAAGGTATTGAGTTTAAAAGGTATTCAAAAGGCCTTCGTTTTTTGCTCAGAGTGCGTGACACGCTGAAAATCCTGAATGCTGAATATTATTTTATCTGGGCCGAAACTTCGAAAATTCATAACTCGGTCAATTTTTATCGGATTGGGCTCATATTTTTACACAAGGTCACTGACTCATAGACCTACAACTTTGCTTCAAAAGTCGAGACCGGATTATGCTCCGATCAATACCAGGTTTATTGAAGAACGTGTCAGAGTCGACACTGGAGCCCAAAATAAGTTTGTCTGAGCTGAAACTTCAAAAATTCATAACTAATTCACCGTTTATCCGATTGAGCCGATTTTCGGACAAGAGTTAGTTCTCGATATCGGCTACATTTTGTTTTCACATTTCAACTTCAAAAATTATACTTAAGTCCCTACGATTTAGCCTGGAAAGTGACGAACTCAAGTGAACATTGGATGCCCAATTGCACATTCAAAGCCCATTTTCTTTACCCTAATTTCCATTATATAATCACATTCTTTTCACACAAACCAAGAGGAGAAAAAAGGAAAGAGAAAAAACCTGGCCACAACACTGTCAGAATATCAAATTCTTTCAAGAACCCTAAAACCTTGAAATCCTTATTACAAATCCCTCTCTCACTACAAACAAGCCATCTCAGTTACAAACCAACATCTCACTACTTCTTCAGTAAGAGTAAGGCTGGCTTGATATCCATGATCAAAAGGGCATAAAAGCATTCATGTCACTACTTTTCCAGTAAGGGTAAGATTGATTTGATCTCCATGATCAAAAGGGTATAATCATTCATACATGTCATATTGTGCCTAAACATTAAATTTCTTCATATATTGGCTTTATTTGCATTTTATGATTTTATTTAATGTGTTCATGATATTCAACACTGCAGATTTTATACAGGATCCCATGCAGATTCATTAAGGAACGTTGAGGCCAAAAGCCAAAAGCCAAAAGCTAAATGACCAAAACGGAACAGCTTACACATGACACCAATACATGGCGAGGCAGACATCTTGAGAATGTTAAGGAACGTTGAGGCCAGAACACAAATGGCCAAAAGCCAAAACACAAATGGCCAAAACAAAATAGTTTACACATGACGACAATAATTGTTTCACCCCTCCAATCAGGCTCGTATACTCCTAAACTCTCTCTCTATTTGTATTATGTTCCTTTAATTAATTAATCGTTATTATTTTTATTAATCACTAACCAATTAACATTTTTTCCTAATAAAATCAAAAACACAAAAAAAATATTTTATTTATTAAAATTAACTTCATCACTTTTATTTTTGTAAATAAATACTAACCATTAATTTAGTTTAATTTAGGCTTAATTTTAATCTTTTTCTCAATAAATAAAAATCATGTAGAATTAGGGTTTGACAATTTTCATTCATATTTTCTTAATTATCATTATTATTATTTATTAATTACTATTATTTTTGTAAATAAAAATGTAAATTAATTAATTTAGTTAATTAGGTTAACTTTGGCATTTTTTATTAAATAATTAAAATAAACTTAGAACTAGGTTTTCTTTTGACTTATTAGCTTCTTTATTTTTATTTTTTATTAAAATATTAAAAAACATAAAAAAACATTTTTCTTGTAAATAATTAAATAATTAGATTTAGGTTTAATTTTAATTTAATACAAAAGGACAAAAACTCATGATTTTCTCAAGGGTCAAAAACCCTAGGACGTTCCAATTTAATTCCTATTCGCGCGTTATTTTTATATTTTGATTATTATGTAACTGCTTTCAGAATGTAATAGTAATTAGGTTTACCGCTTTCTTTACTTTCCGCACTTTATCAAAACGGGTCTTTGTTTTTTGGCGATGTATAGACCCGCGCCTTGTAATAGCGTAGCTTTTACCTTTCCGTATTTTATTTTCTGTACTCCTAACTGCTAAATTGCATGAAAGAATGTATGATAATTAAAAACAACTCGTATCTCACAATTGCATAGTCAAAGATAAATGTTAACATGAAAACAACACACAATGCACATGCCACTTCTAGGGTACGCCTCACTCGTTGTCTCGAAAGTGGTCGTCAAGTATAGGGTGTTTTAGCGGTCGCCCTTATGTCTAAGATCCAGTTGCCTCGAAACGGTTGCCTCGGATTAAAAAGGATCTAGGACATTAGGGTTACTTCTAAGGTGTCCTACTATTGCTTCGGTGACCACACTGTCCCTACAATCGAATTGACCCGAACACCTCCAACGGTGGTGCTACCTACCTCTCAATGGTGAGATGGCACTACCTTAAGGACTCTTACACAGCCTAATTCCTTAGGGTAGGTAGATGACTCATGGGTACTTGCTCTCTTCAAAAACAAACAAAACAATCTTTTCACACTGACACTTTCAAAATCTTTCAAAACAAATTTTTCAAACACTCTTGAAGACTGATACAAGAGTCACTTAGAAATCTTTCAAAAACGAAACTTTTTCAAAACCCACACACATTTGAAAAGCAAACAACTTTTGAAAACATAAGAGCAAGTACCTAAGAGCCCGTGGATAACCACGGATAGAAAGGGTGCTAACACCTTCCCTTTCTATAAATCTACCTCCTAAACCGAGAAACATCTCGAAAAGGAATTTTGCTGTGCTTTTGTCCTTTCCATGTTGGAGAACATAAAAGATGGTGGCGACTCTTGCTTACCGCGACATTTCACGAACCAACATTCCAAAACAGTCAGTTCTATTTCCACCGATCACAATATGCATTGCATATCATGCATCATTTTCACTTTTTTTTTGCATTCCTACCTTTCACATGTGTCTTACTTGTTTCTCTGCTTTGTTCAGTAAGTAAGATGTCTCATCGCTACAATACTTAGGCTAATTCTAGAAAGAAGATGGAAAACCTTGAACAACAGAAACGTGAGTTATGCGAATAAGTTACTGTTTTGAGAGCTGATATGGCCAACCTAACTACTTTGGCAGAATCATTGATGGCTGCTCAGAATCAGCCGCCACCTCTTCCCCCTCCGTCTCCTCATGCTACTCAACCACAACAGGCGATCGTTATTTCAGAGGTTTTGTCATATCCCATCTCTGTTACTCCAGTTATTGCTACTCAATACCGTATGCCTCACGGTTACTCATGGGGAGTGCCTAATAATTGCATGCCAGAAGGTTACAATCCTACTGCTCAAGTTGCTCCATTTTTTCAAATTGTTGTTGTTTCTGCACCTCCTGTGGTGCATGCTACTCCTATTTCTAATAATTAGATTCCTCATGTTGCACCTTCTGCAGTGAATGTTATGCTTGTTATTAACGATGAACTTTATCATCCTACGTCTCCACCAAGTGAAAGTTTAGGCTTTTATGACCGAGTGGATGACTTTCAGGATCAATTCTATGAAATGCAGAAAGAAGTGAAGGCTCTCTGAGAGAAAGATTTATTCGTAAATAATATCAGTGACCTCTGTTTAGTTCCTAATGTGAAAGTGCCAACAAATTTTAAGGTTCCAGAATTTAAGAAGTACAAGGGAATCTCTTGTCCCCGTGACCACCTGGTGATGTATATCATAAGGATGTTCACTCATACTGATGACCAACGCTTGCTTATTCATTTCTTCCAGGATAGTTTAACTGGTGTTGTCTTGAAATGGTATATGGGATTTGACAGTAGCAACATCCGCACATTCAATGACTTAGGAGGAGCTTTCATGAAGTAGTATAAGTACAACATGTTTATGGTGCCCGATCGTGACCAATTGAGAGCAATGGATCAAAAAGATAAGGAATTATTTAAGGAGTATGTGCAACGTTGGTGCGAGATTGCTACCCAAGTGGTACCCCCAATGGGAGAGCAAGAAATGACTAAGGTCTTCCTAAAAACCCTTGGTTCATTTTACTATGAAAGAATGGTTGCAAGTGTACCAAGTGATTTCACTGAGATGGTAAGTATGGGTGTTCATCTAAAGGAAGCTGTCAGGGAAGGACGATTGTCAAAAAATGAAGGTTCTAGTGGAGAAAAGAAATAATCATATGGGTTTTATAAAAATAAAGAAGGGAAAGCGAATGTTGTTGTTCAAGAAAAAGGGTTAGACCTCCGAGAAGACATCATCAGCATCAACGACAGGTTTCTTCAGTAACTGCAGTCATCAATGTAGCTCTGACTCTTATTTCCTATCAGAGAGCACCGCAACAAGGTAATCAAGGGCAAGGTTAGAAGAGATAATATTTTGATCCTATCCCAATAATTTATATGGAATTATTTTCGGATTTGATTTAGAAGAACCTGGTGCAAACTAGGCCTTCTTCTGCTATACCTTCAACGTTGCCATGGTATTATAAAGTTGATCAAACTTATGCTTTTCATCAAGGAGCCCCTGGGCACAGCATTGAAAACTGTTATCCATTGAAGTATGAAGTGAAGAAGATGGTAAGGTCTGGTCTCCTGTCTTTTAAAGACATTGGTCCCAATGTGAAAGATAATCCACTACCCAAGCATAGAGGTGGAGGTGCTATAAATATGGTTTCTAGTTGTCCCGAGGACTTCAGGATTTTCGTATCAACTTGGTTAAAGGTGATTTAGTGAAGATGCATGCTAATCTCTATGAGTTTAGCTATTATACACGTGATCATGCTGCTTGTAGTGTTTGCAGTATGGACATTCATGAATGTGATAAGGCGAGAGCTAATCTCAAAGAGATGATGGATGAAGGTCTTATCAATATAATCAGACCGAGGGTTAAATATGAATATATTAATGTGATTGAAGACTATGATGATGAGTATGTTTTTGCTGATGAGTTCTTTTCTTTTGATAAGTCAGAGTCTCTGATGAGGATATTGGCTCAGGATTTTTTTGAAAGGGATGTGTCTCTGAATAAGTTCAACGGTGTTGTGGGGAATATTATGTCCTGTAACAATCTGAGTTTTTGTGATGAGGAATTGCCTGATGAAGGGAAAAACCATAACATGGCTCTGCATATATCTATGAATTATAAGAATGAATCTTTGTCCAATGTGCTGATAGACAATAGACCTGCTTTGAATGTCATACCAACAAGCACTCTCATGAAGATCAAATATCGGGGAAATCCTATGTGCCCTAGTGGCATTATAGTAAAAGCTTTTGATGGTTCAAGAAAATATGTCATTGGAGAGGTGGCTTTACCTATTCACATAGGTCCGCACTTATTCCAAATCCCCTTCCAGGTTATTGATATTGTCCCAGCCTATAGTTATTTATTAGGACGACCCTAGATCCATGAAGGAGGAGCTGTTAATTTAACCTTGCATCAAAAACTGAAATTTGTACGTGAAGGAAAGGTAGTTATTGTGAACGGGGAGCAAGCTTTGTTGATATCTCATTTTTCTTCCTTTAGCATTGTAGAAGCTGATGAAACCACTGTTGAACTCGGTTACAAGCTTTGTCTATTGATAATATAAGGAATAATGAAGATTTTATCACCTCATTTAAGGATGTGCAACGGGTAGCGCAGAAGGGCCCTAGCAAGGTGTAGGGGTAGTGTGGTACGGTGGGAGAACTGACTTGGTTGTTTGCGTTTGTGTTTGCAAATGTTGCGGTTTAGCAAGAGTGGCCACCGACTTTTCTTTTATCCAATAAGGAAAGGTGAAAAAGCACAGGAAAGACCTTTAGAGATGTTTTCTTGAGTTCGGGGGTAGATTATGAAAAGGGAAGGTATTAGCACCATTTTCATCCATGGTTTTCCATGGGCTCTTAGTTACTTGCTAGATCACTTGATTTTGTTTGAAAATATGCTTTGTATGATTTTTGAAAGTATTTTGTAAAGACGCCATCGTTTAGGCAAACTTTGTAATAATTCTCTTTCGTAAGAATGTATACAAAGTGTTGATCTTTTGAAAATTTTTTCAATTTTGTAAGATGTTTTTGAAAGTGTTGGTGTTTTTTTTGAAAATAGCAAGGATCTTTGGGTTTAAAATTGCGCAAGTAACTAGGAACAATCTACCTACTCAAAAGTCTTTCATGTTTATTTCCTCTTTCCTTTGACATTGTTGTCTTACCATTAATTTGGTAAGCAACCCTATCTTTGGATGTAAACGGGACGGGCGTGGGTCATCGTATAGTCATGATTAGAAATGTTGCAAGGTATCTTAGCATTTTTTTAGGGACTAAGATCATTTTGTAAGACAACTTAGAACAGCATCATCGAGGGACTATGATCTTGTATTTGTTTGTTTTTTTTTTGCTAAGATACCTTACATGCATAACATGGCCATTTTGTAAGGCAACCAAGTGGATTTTACCCTAGGGGTGCTTGTGTGCAAGTGCGTTGATTTAATGCTTTGTTTTTGTCTTGATTATGGGTTGTCTATTTGTTATTTTATCTTATCATACACACCCTAATTACTAACAATACATGAAAGAAATAAAAATGCGGAAAAGTAAAGTTTATACGCTATTACAATCATTAGGGGGATGGGGTGTACATATTTATAAATGGGGATTGCAAATTAAATCCTAAGTTACTATTACAACCACATTGAATGGATAAGAATGTACAAGAAATGTAAAATGCTTATTTATTTAAGAAAAGAAATAAGTTTTGTTTAAGAAAATATTTTTTGGTCTTTTTGTGTTAAAAGCAATAAAATATAATATGTGAATATGAAATACTTTTGGTGTTTTTTTATTAACGAAAAATAAAAGTGATGGTAAAAAATAACAAAGAGAAGAAAGACAGGATCAACGCAAATGCTGAGATAGAAGAGGTCAGAAGTTCTGACTCTGACGTGCTGCACAAACAAAAATAACGTTAATAGAAATAGGGAAGGTCAGAAGTTCTGGATCCGCCGGGAACAAAGAAGTTGTCAGAAGTTCTGATGCCACTGACAGAACTTCGTCTCCCTCTCCATGTTAGTCAGAACATCTGCAACTTAGTCATTTCTTAACAGAACAAAAGTTACGCATATAACGGTTATGACAAGTTTCATAATGTTTCAAAAGCAAGAGATGTCAGCAATATAGATCAGAAGCAAACGTGAATTTTCTAATCCTAATTCTTAGTCCTAATTTCTTCATGAAGCTATGAACTGAAATTCTCTCTACTTAGGCAAGCAGATGCATGAAATATCAGAATATGTACATCATCAGAATCAGAATATCTACATTGTATTTTTGAACATGCAAATCTGGTAATGCTTAAGTAATGTGATGAGAGTCAGCAGAAGCTTACCTTGCAGTTGGAAAAGATTCTGTGAACTGGAGGTTGGTCCTGAACTATGGTGATGTTCTGAGCAACTTCTTCACGTACTCAGCAGGTTGGAAGTTTTTAACTTCTGGAACAGCCAAGGGGTGATATTCTTACTTCTTTGAGGTGGAGGTGGATGGAGAGTGTATTGCAGTATGAATACAAAAGTTAGGATAGTTTCTAATATGTGAATCAAAAAATGTGTGGATGGTTTTAGTCAAGAAACACTTGAGAACAAATGGAGTTTGAATGCAAGGAATCAAAAATTAACAGGTTTTGTATGTTATGTTTACAGTTTTTGGACTCTTGGAATTTTAATAGGGGTTCAGGGCTTTTTCTTTCTCAAATTTCCGACCCTTTTACAGTGGCCAATGGCTTTCAATTTATAGGCCAAGATCTTGTAGTTTGGAGAGTGCAACCATCACATGCTAGGGTGCTGCCTTGCTATTGAAGCAAGTATGGTGGTTAGTAGCCTTAGCAGCGCCTAAGCCGAAATTGTAAGCAAGAATTAAGGAAAAGAAAAAGCAACAGATGGGCCTAGCACCCTTTTGCCTAAAAGTTTACTTTCCCAAGACAGTAGAGGTACACGTGGGGGAGATCCTTTGGATAAAGACTCAAAAGTGGTTGTGAGCATTAAATGAGCATTAAATGATGATGAGATTTATCAAACCAGAAATCTTGCCATGTGAAATTTTGTATCATTACTTAATTCTGGATCAGAAGTTCTGCTTCAGCGTAGCATCCAATCTTCTGATCCTTTGTATCTCCTTGCTCTAGCATGTTCTGAAGGAGTTCTCAGGCTTTCTAGGAAGCTTGCAGCATGCTTCTTAACCTTCTTTGAATTACCCTGGAAAACTCTGACTGAACCTTTGTGAAAACTGGCACAGAAGTTCTGAGCTTGTCATATTTCTTAAACACTTAGAAAAATTCTAAATATTTAGAAATTTAACTTTTTCAAAGTAACTTTTGATTTTTGAATTTCCAGATGAAACAAACTTCATATCTCAAACATGTCTTGATGAAATATGACTCTTGAAACTTGATTTTGACCAAGAGTCAAAGTTTGACCTTTCAATGCGCAAATGACCATTTTACTCTCGTGAGTGATTTTCTTGGAAAATTTGTAAATCCAGGCTTGAAATTGGATGGAAGCAAACCTGAGGGTCCAGGGTGATCTTTTGAGAAATGAGAGGGCAAATTTTAGGGTATAACAGCTGCCCCTGTTCAATATTATTAAACCTGAAGAGTTATATTGGTGAGTCCATCATTCGTGACTTGAAGGTGAAAGATGATTGAACACCAGAGTGCCCAAAAATTTGCACTCGAAGATGGATGGTAAATGGTTTTATAGATGCCATTTGGAGGAAAGTTGATAAACATTAGAAGAAATTTCAGCACAAATCTCTTGTTGATTTATACTAAAACTTGATGTTTTACCTGTGAGAATTTTTTTTTAGTAAAATGCAGATGCACGCATGATGTTCACCAGATGTGGTATTATGCATAGGGTATGTATGAATGTGAGATGTATGTTTATGTCTGGGAAAATAAATCCCTGACTGCTGCTATGGAAATTCCGGGAGGTTGAATCCCTGATTGTCGTTGGGGATGAAGAATATACATATCTTCAAATTTTGTTGAAAGGATGCTTCCGCTGGGGAATATCTCTTGAACATCAGTTGTTATCTGGTCGGATCCAGGCTTCGCAACTTGCTGAGGATGAGACGAATTAACTATTATCTGGTCGGATCCAGGCTTCACAATAACTTGCTGGGGATATAGAGGTTAACTGTTATCTGGTCGGATCCAGGCTTCGCAGTAACTTGAATTGGTAACTACTATCTGGTCGGGTCCAGGTTTCATGATTTTTGGAAAGTTGTATTATTATCTGGTCGAGTCCAGGCTTCATAGTGTCTCTCTGGGGATCACAGTTAATTGCTATCTGGCCGGGCACCAGGTTTCACAATAAATTGTTTAAAAAAAACTGTCATCTGGCCGGGTCCAGGCTTTGCAGATTTCTGAGGTTGATGAGGTCAATTGTTATCTGGTCGGATCCAGGTTTCACAATAAACTTTTGGGGATATGGAGGCAACTCTACTGGGGAAAAGAAGTTAAACCTTGATCGGGTTGAGTTCAGGTTCTTCTATATATTTGAAGAGTTAGGATATTATCTGGTCGGGTCCAGGTTTCATAGCATTTTGAAATTGAGATCAACTATTATCTGGTCGGATCCAGGCTTCAGATATTCAAACTGTTATCTGGTCGGGTCCAGGTTTCAGTAATTGAAGAAGTCAAACTATTATCTGGTTGGGTCCAGGCTTCAGTAATGACTTGAAAAGTGTGCTAATATCTGGTCGGATCCAGGCTTCATAGCATCTTTTGAAATTGAGATCAACTGTTATCTGGTCGGATCCAGGTTTCAGATACTCAAACTTTTATCTGATCGGGCCCAGGTTTCAGTAATTGAAGAAGTCAAAATATTATCTGGTCGGGTCCAGGCTTCAGTAATAACTTGCAAAGTGTGCTAATATCTGGTCGGATCCAGGCTTCATAGCATCTTTTGAAAGTAGTAAAGGCTTTGTTGATGGCTTTACCGGGGATCAGGGGTTGTGGCCCTATGATTTGCAATAATCTGAAAGGGAAATTCAAACTTGGAGAGGGTAGACTCAGTCGGGTAAGGCAGAGTCAACTTGGGGAAGATACACTCAACTAAGGATAATAGACTCCGTTTGGGGGTAATAGCCTTAGCTGGGGAAGATATATTCAGCTGGGAAAGTACACTCAGCTGGGAATGATAGGCTTAGTTCGGGAACTTCAAGGTGTCATGATTTTTGTATGTTGAGAAATTTGAATTCGGCTGGGGAAATAAACCTTGTTGAGGAAGTGAATTTCCTTTAGGAAGAGATCCCCGAGGCTTCAACTTGTGAAAATTGACTTAGCTGGGGAGAAAGCGACCAAAAGGTCGAGACTTTGGTCGGGGATTACTCTATGCAAAGAGACTTTGTGGGCAACTCCGTTAGGGGAAAGGTTTATCGTAGCCACCCTTATGGGGATAATGATAATGAGATAACTCTGTGGGGATATTTCATATACATTAAAGAGATGCTTACCGCTGCTTAGCAGGACACATGTGCCAAATAGTTTTAATTATGTTCATATGCATATGTTCATTCAATTTTAATCATTGGACAAATTTGCATTCAAAACAAAGACAGAAATTTTTCACTTCGAAGTGTATTTGTATTGATATTTTCCCCCTGAATAGGCGTTTTTTTACAGAGAGATGGAGATCCTAGTAAGAAGAAATTGTCGAAAGGAAAACAAGAATGAGAATCAAAACAAATAGCCATGTGAAATGATCTTATTGCTTTCCAACTCTACTATTGCCCCAATGTCTTCGAACGTCCCTTGCCGTTGATCGAAGTTGATTGGATTGATCCTGGACCATTTAAATTTGGACCTCGGTGATAGAATTGACTGTGTGGATTTCATGGGACATAGCTGTACGCTTTTAATCCTTAATTTTTTCCTGAACCGCCCTTTCGGGTTTTCGGCCCACCAGGATACCCTTTTTTGCCCAAGTCGCCCTTTCAGGTTTTCAACTTGCCGGGTGTATAATCTTTTGCATATATCCCTAATTTTTGCCCAAACCTTTTGGTTTGCCAGGATGCACTTATTTTGCTTAGGTGTGTCAACCTAGCGGGTCTCTTATGCGTAGTATTTTTTAACTATGTTCGCGTTTATAGGATGTGGGAAATCTTCACCATCCATGGTAGCCAGCATCATGGCACTGCCAGAGAAAACTCTCTTGACAATGAATGGCCCTTCATAAGTGGGAGTCCATTTGCCTCTAGGGTCGCCTTGTGGTAAAATGATGCGCTTTATCACCAAGTCGCCAACTTGATATACTCGAATTTTGACCTTTTTGTTGAAAGCCTTGATCATTCGTTTTTGATATGTCTGACCATGAAAAACAGCAGCTAATCATTTTTCTTCAATCAAGTTCAGCTGATCCAATCTCATTTGAATCCACTCATCTTCTCCTAGGCCTGCCTCAGTCATAATCCTCAGCGAGGGAATTTGAACTTCCACTGGCAAAACGGCTTCCATGCCATAGACTAGAGAAAAGGGAGTTGCCCTAGTTGATGTTCTAGCTGTAGTATGGTAGCCATGTAGAGAAAATGGCAACATCTCATGCCAATCTTTATAGGTTACTACCATTTTCTGCACAATCTTTTTGATATTTTTGTTGGCCGCTTCGACTGCGCCATTCATTTTCTTCCTATACGGAGAAGAATTATGATGCTTGATCTTAAACTGAGTGCAAAGCTCAGTGATCATAGCATTGTTGAGGTTAGTCCCATTATCGGTGATGATCCTTTCGGGGGTACCATAACGTCAGATGAGGTTGTGTCTGATGAACCTGGCTACCACATTCTTCATGACTGAGGCAAAAGAAGTGGCTTCGACCCATTTGGTAAAATAGTCAATAGCAACAAGAATTAAGCGATGTTCGTTGAAAGCTATGGGCTTGATCTCTCCGATCATGTCAATGCCCCACATTTCAAATGGCCACGGAGCGGTCATGACATTCAGAGGGATAGGAGGCACATGGACTTTGTCAGCATAGATTTGGCATTTGTGACAAGTCCTTGAATGTTGATGGCAATCGGTCTCCATCGTTGACCAATAGTAACCTGCTCTTAAGATTTTATTAGCCATCACATGTCCACTTGAGTGAGTACCGAAGAGACCATCATGCATGTCTTCCATGATTTTCTCTTCCTCCTTCTTGTCCACACATCAGAGTAGAGTTGAATCATGGTTGGGCTTGTACAATATCCCGTTACTTAGGAAGAAATTGGCTACAAATCTTCACAAGAGCTTTCTGTCATTGATAGATGCCCCCTCTGGATATTCTTGTGTTTCGAGGTATCTCCTCACCTCATGGTACCATGGTTTTTCTGTATTGGTGTCAAGCTCATAGCAATGTGCAGGTTCATCGAATCTTTCAATTGTTATCATAGGGGCTTCGTTATCCCATCTGACCTTGAACATTGAAGACATGGTTTCCAAAGCGTTAGCCAACTGGTTTTCTTCCCTAGGGAAGTGCTCAAAAGTGATCTCTTTGAAGTGAGGAATCAGGGATAGCACAAGTTCCTTATAAGGGATAAAATTAGGGTGTTTAGTGTCCCAATCTACTTTTACTTGGCTGATCACTAGGGTAGAATCCCCAAACACATTCAAATGCTTGATCCTCAAGTCAAGAGAAACTTTCAGACCTAAGATGCATGCTTCATACTCGACCATATTATTTGTGCAATCGAAGCATAGTCTTGCAGTGAAAGGAGTGTGGCAACCTTCAGGAGAGATGGTGACAACACCAATTTCGTTACCTAAGGTGTTAGAAGCCCCGTTGAATACCATAGTCCATCAGGATCCTTGTTCAGGTCCGTCATACGGTCCAGGTTTCGCACAGTCGGTTACCAGCATAATGTTCTCATCAGGGAAGTCAAAGTTCATGGACTGATAATCATCCACAGCTTGATGGGCCAAATGATCTTCTAATACACTTCCTTTGATGGCTTTTTAAGTTGTGTATTGAATTTCATACTCAGTCAAGATCATTTGCCATCTGGCTATCTGTCCGAAAGGGCAGGTTTCTCGAAGATGTACTTGATTGGGTCCATCTTAGAAATCAACAGAGTGGTATGAGTCAACATATATTGTCTTAGCCAGCGAGCAGCCCATGCCAGAGCGCAGCAAGTTTTCTCGAGTAGTGAATATCTGGTTTCACAGTCGGTAAAATTTTTTGCTCAGGTAATAAATAGCATGCTCTTTTCGGCCAGACTCGTCATGTTGGCCCAAAACACACCCCATAGAATTCTCTAGTACTGTCAAGTACATGATCAAGGGTCTTCCTTCAACTGGAGGCATGAGAATAAGAGGTCCTTGTAGGTATTCTTTGATTTTTTCAAAGGCAATCTGGAATTCATCGTTCCACCTGACTACCTGATCTTTCCTCAAGAGTTTGAAGAGTGGCTCACAAGTAGTAGTTAACTGTGATATGAAACGGGCAATGCAATTGAGACGACCCAAGAATCCTATGACTTCTTTTTCAGAATGAGGGACTGGCATTTCTTGGATGGCCTTTACCTTGGCAGGATCAACTTCAATGCCTTTATTGCTGACAACAAAACCTAGAAGCTTTCCAGAGCGTACTCCAAACATGCACTTGTTAGGGTTTAACCTCAGCTTGTACTTCTTCAGCCTCTCGAATAATTTGTGCAGGTGATCGAGATGTTCTTCTTTGGTTTATGATCTGGAAATTATATCATCCACATATACCTCCATTTCATTATGAATCATGTCATGAAATAAGGCTACCATATCCCTTTGATATGTTGCCCCCGCATTCTTTAATACGAACGACATGACCTTATAGCAGAAGGTGCCCCACTGTGTAACGAAAGTAGTCTTCTCCATGTCTTCGGGAGCCATCCTTATTTGATTATAGCCTGAAAAGCCATCCATGAAAGAGAAGACTTTATGTTGAGCAGTATTATCAACTAAGACGTCAATGTGTGGTAAAGGGAAATCATCTTTGGGGATTTCCCTATTCAGATCCCTATAGTCTATGCACATGCGAACTTTCCCGTCTTTCTTTGGCACTGGCACCATATTGGCAACCCATTGAGGATAGGATGTCACAGCTAGGAATCTTGCATCAAATTGTTTCATCACTTCATCTTTGATCTTTTCAGACATATCAGGCTTCATGCGGTGAACCTTTTGCTTGACAGGCGGACAGTCTTCTTTTGTCGGCAGACAATGAACTACGATGTCAGTATCTAACCCAGGCATATCTTCATCACACCAAGCAAAAGCTTCCACATAATCATGCAACATCTGAACCAACCTGCTCTTGACATTGCTTTCCAAGTTAACGCCGATCTTGATTTCCTTCTTATCTGACTCAGTACCCAAGTTGATAACCTCAACTGACTCTTCATGTTGTTGAATAGCTTTTTCCTCTTGTAATATAAGTCTGGCTAGTTCTTCTGGTATGTCACAATTTTCCTCGCCTTCATCTTCTGCTTGGTTGATAGGGCATTTAAAGTCATAGTCGACAATAATAGAGTCATCGGCAATAGGATCCAGAGTGGATGTAGACCTGCAAGAGTGTGTGTGTGCATGTAAGATACATGGCTATTTTGAAAATGTATTTGAAAGAAAGGAAAGACAATGAACACAAATATTTGAATGCAAAAGAGTCCAATGTACTGAATGATCATATGATTAGATAAACATAAATAAAACCCTTGACAAATGGACCAAAGTTCCCTGGGCTAGGCACATGGCTTAAAAGTCAATATCAAAATATTACAGACAACATGTTCTTGAATTGATGGAAAAGTAAAAACAAGTAGATTACTCCTTAGTGAAGGAGATGGGCACAAAGTCCTTTGTATTCCAATTCTTCAGCTCTGTTGTAGTTGGGAACAGCCACTCCTCAAATGCAGCTTCTTCTTCAGAATTACCCACGGCGTTGAGTTCATGGTTTACAACACGAAGAGGGGGCTTTCCAGTACTAGCACGCCTCACCTCCCTCTGAGATTTGATGATGAAGCCCAAACCAAATTTGTCTTCTTTAAAAGGGATATCGAGGAGTTTCCCCCAAATATCAAAGTTTCATTTTTCAATTTCCACACGGGCATCCTTGACCGAAACCATATTTGGCGTGGCCTTAACAACTTTAGACTCATCAGAAGAACATTTAGTAGCAATAATCATTGGTTGTGCAACCTCAAAGGCTTGGCATGGGGTTTCAATGAATTCCCCATCCATCTCTACGTACTTGAAAGAGTTAAGGTTGCTGACCATAAACTCTTCTTCTCCACAGACGGTGACTATTTTTCCTTTGACTGGATATTTGAGTTTCTGATGGAGGGTTGAGGTCACTTCCCCAGCTTTATAGATCCACGGACGACCTAACAGACAAGAATAGGCGGGCCGAATATCCATAATATAGAAGGTGGAGTTAAAGATTTGGGAGCCCACTTTGATTGGAAGATCTACTTCCCCATGAACAGTCCTCTTTGATCCATCAAACGCCCTTACGATGATATCACTTGGCTTCAAGATTAAATCTTCACAGTCGAGACGGTCCAATGCCCCCTTGGGTAATACATTCAGAGAAGAGCCAGTGTCGACTAGAAAATGTGCTAAGGTAGTCCCTTTGCACTCGATAGAAACATGTAAAGCTTTGTTGTGATTCTTCCTGTGAGGTGTTAAGTCAGCATCTGAAAACCCCAAGCCATTATCAGCTACCAGGCTAGCCATGAAATTCTCAAATTAGTTTGTTGTTGTCTCATGGGGGACATGAGCCTTTTCAGGAACTTGATTAATGTCCGAGCATGGGCATCGGAGCAAAGCAACAATGACAACATTGAAATCTTAGAGGGGGTTTGCCCCAGTTGTTCTATAATTTTGAAGTCGCTTCTCTTGATGATATTCAAAATCTCGTCCATTTCACGGGCGGAGGGTTCTTCATCAGCTACATCTGTGGAAGGTACTTCAATCACATCAGGGTCAACAGTCTTCCCTTTCCCTCTGGTATCGGTATTTGGCTTGGAAGCAGTGATACGGATGAGCGTTTTTGTAACTACTGGAGGTGAGATATTGGGTGAGAAGATTCTCCCAGTTCTAGTTACTTTGCTTGAGCCGACTGTGTTGCCAATATCGTCATCTTTCCCTTCTTCAATCCAGGCATCTTGTTTAATCCCCTAATAGAACACTTCAGCACCATAATTCCATGGTACCGCTTTATTTGAAGAGCAGGGAATTGGTCCGGGATTGGTAATTATTAAGGGAACAATAGTGGGTTCATTTGAAATCCTAATAGGACCTTTGGAGGTGATCCTAATAGGTTTGTTGGAGATGGTAATAATGGAGAGGTCTTCACATTTGTTAACCAAACTCTTGGCAGGAGGAGTCTTTTCAAAAAGAATTTTGTGGCTATCCATCTGGCGTTGTATACCTTTTTTCATCTCTTCACATCCATCGAGTCGTCTTGTACAGCACACACAGTCTTTTTCACAGCGAGGGAAGATCCCGGCTTTCAACAAATTGTTTTTGATTATATTCAGCAGAGTAGTCAGATCTTCGACAAAAGTAACAAAAATTATATCTTCGACAACATTAACACCTTTGTCATGCTTCGGAATTGGAGCGGTAATTACATTCGGCATTGGAGGAGGATCAAATTCAATAGTTTTGTTATCAATCAAATCCTGAATTTTGTTCTTCAAGGCCCAGCACTGGTCAGTCTCGTGCCCGGGGCTGTTTGAATCGTAAGTACATTTAGCGTTTGGATTATACTTTGGTGACGAGGTGTCAGGGTTGGCGGGAGGATCGCACAATGTCACTAAATTGGCCCTGAGCAAATGTTGAAGTGCTTGAGACAATGACATGCCTATTGTGATACGGTGGGAGAACTGACTATGGTTTTGCGTTTGTTTTTGCAAATGTTTCGGTTGAGCAAGAGTCGCCACCGACTTTTTATTTTATCCTAAGGAAAGGTTTAAAAAGCACAGCAAAAACCTTTGAGATTTTTCTTGGGTTCGGGGAGTAGATTATATAAAGGGAAGGTATTAGCACCCTTTCTATCCATGGTTATCCATGGGCTCTTAGGTACTTGCTTAGATCAACTTGCCTTGGTTTTCAATTGTTTGAAATGGTGCCTTATGTGTGGTTTTTGAAAAGGTTTTGAAAAAGATGCCTTGTATAGGCTACCCTTGTAATAATTCTTTACTCGAATGTTTTACAAAAGGTGTTTGTCTTTTTGAAAAGATGTTTCAAGGTTTTTGAAAGTTTGTTTTGAAAGTGTTTGTGAAGTGTGGTTTGAAAAATAAGCAAGTGTTTTTGTTTGTTTTGCAAATTGACAAGTACTTAAGAGCGATCTACCCTAAAGTTATCAAAGATTTTTGTTATGCTTTAACCCTTTTAACAATTTTGTTCCACCATTGTATTTGGTGGACAATCTTGTGTTAGGATGTGAAAGGGACGGGCGTGGGTCATCGTTTAGACCATAATTACAATAGTGCTAAGTATCCTTGGGCAATTTTTCCTTTGAAAGGGACTTTGACCATTTTAGGCAACTTTCGAAAGCGTCATCGAGGGACTATGATCATTTGATTTTTTTGCTTTGCCCAAAGAGACCTAACATGCAATATGGCCTAATTTTGAAAGGCAACAAGTGGATGTAACCCTAGAGGTGTTAGTGTGCAAGTGTGTTTTATTGCATACAAGAGTTTTTTCTTTGAATTAGGTTTTTCTATTTCATTGATTTTATCTTGCCATACATGTCCTAATTACTAGCAATAAGAAGCGGAAATATAAAATCCTACGCTATTACAACAATTAGGGGAGGGGGATACACATTTGTACATGGGGGGTTCAACGAGAAAAATAGACAAAAACGAAAATAGCAAAAAAAACAAGATATAGAGAGAGAGAGAGGGAGCCCGCGCGCTGCTGGGAGGTCATCAGAAGTTCTGACCCAAATCCGCTGCCAGATGATCAACCTCTTGGTTAAACTGTATGAGTCAGAACTTCTGACTCTGGCACCTGCAAAACAGAACCTTGTTAGTGGGGAAATCAGAAGTTCTGATTCCCCTGCGCTGCAAGACAGAAGTTTGTTAGTGGAGAAACCAGAAGTTCTGATTCTGCTGAAAAGGCAATAACTCTCAGAGGTTCTGATATCATTGACAGCAAAACAAGCTTCAGATGTGCTAACGTCAAAGTCAGCACTTGGCTTTTCCCTGTACTAACCAGAACATTTGCAATCCTGTTGTTACTCCACAAAACAGGAAACATATTTGGAACAGATCCAGCAAATACAAAAATGTTTCAGAGGTCAGAACCACCAAGGTCCCAGGCAAGTCTTATGCTGGCTCAGAACGTTCTGAGGTATGAAAATCCTCAGAACACAAACAGCAACAACGTGATATTTTCATTATGTTTATTTGAGTATGCACAGCTGATGATGCTTAACTACGTGATGAGGGTCAGCAGGTGCTTACCTGACTATTGGAAAAGTTGGTGAGTGAAAGTTAGCTTTTGGCTCTGGTAGTGTTCTGGACAGATTTTCTTTGAAAGGGCTGGTAAAGGCGTATATGTATGTAGGGTCAGAAGTTTGGAAAGGGTGTTTTTTGTTTACAGAAAAAATCTGGATATTTGATGAAGTTTGAAGGTGAGAAACTCAAAGTTATGAAACAAAACTGGAGATTTTGACAGAGTTTCAGAACGCTATGTTGCTAAGAGTTCTGTTTCTCACTTAGCAATTTCTGTTTCTTTTCTTTAACGCCTTTTGCAGTGGTAAAGACTCTCTATTTATAGGCAAAGTTCTTGTGGATGCCTTGAACATTAAAGAGCCAACAGAGTTTGAATTTGTTCTTTGATAGAAATTCCTGGGAAGTTGTGATAACAGATAGCTTTCAGCCTAGGCTGCAGCAGCAGGCGTAGATTGGGGAGAAGTGACCTCTGAAGTGGGCGGTGGCGCGTAGACCCATGCCAGAATCTGCACAAAAGCGTTTTCCAAGCCACACGTGAATGTTCAGGAGTGGTTGGAAGCATTAATGGGCATTAAATGGTGATAAGACCCATCAACATCAATATTCTGGTAATGGAAACCAACGTTGCATCAGCAGCGTAGACCATGCTCTGGCCTTGGCTTCCTGTAAGCTCTGGAGATTCTCCTGGTTTTCTGGTACGTTCCTTGGATTTACTTCTGGACAATCTGGGCTTAGAGATTTTGTATCAGTGTAACACCCATTCTTCTGACCTTTTCATCTTCTGAATTCGGCATGTTCTGAAGGAGCCTTCAGACTTCCCTGCTTCTCATGCATTCCTTTAGCAAATTCTGATTGAGCTTGTGCAACTGCTGAAGGGGCATGTTCTGTTTGAGGCTTACATTCTGAACCACGTTTACAACTTCTGATTGAACTGATGTAGCTGTTGAAAAGCCAACTTCTGACCACGCTCAGGCTTGCAACTTCTGACCGTTTTTATCTGGAATGGGTCCAGAAGTTCTGAAGCGCTGATTTTTTTCTTAAATACTCATTTTAGAGAAACGTTCTAAGTATTTAGAATTTGATTTTTCTTAAGATAAAAGCGTCGTTTCGTGAGATCATCTTGCTCTTGTAAGCGGCTTGCTTGGGCAAAAGGATAACTCAGGACTTGGATTTGTTTCAGAGGGACCTTGAAAATCCAAGATGGTTTCCTGAAGAAAGGGAGGGAAAATTTTGGGGTACAACAGTTGCCCCTATTCAATCTTCTTGAACCTGAAGAGTTAGATTGGCAATCTTGCCTTTCGTGACTCGAAGGTAAAAGGAGATTGGACACTAGAGTGCCCTTAAATTTGCACTCGTCAAAGCAATGGATGCGGAAATGGGCTTAAAGATGCCATTTGGAGATGGGCTTAAAGATGCCATCTGGAATGAGAATCAGAAAGGTGTCCCTGTCTTGAACCATCTCTGAACTGGGGCTTGAATAAGCAATAAATTGACATCCGTTGTTGGGAAGAATCCATAAACTGTTTTCAGAAGTCTTGAAAAGAAACTGAACAAGCGATAGGTTAACATCCGTTACTTGGAGAACCCGTGAACTGTTTTCAGAAATCTTGAAGTTGAATAAGCAATAGAGCAGCATCCGTTGTTGGGAAGCATCCGTAAACTGTTTTCAAAGGTTGCATCTGAACAAGTTGGTAGATTAGCATCCGTTGTTGGGAAGAATCCATAAACTGTTTTCAGAAGTCTTGAGAAGAATCTGAACAAGCGATAGGTTAACATCCGTTACTTGGAGAACCCGTGAACTGTTTTCAGAAATCTTGAAGTTGAATAAGCAATAGAGCATCATCCGTTGTTGGGAAGCGTCCGTAAACTGTTTTCAAAAATTGCATCTGAACAAGCTGATAGATTATCATCCGTTGTTGGGAAGAATCCATAAACTGTTTTCAGAAGTCTTGAGAATAATCTGAACAAGCGATAGGTTAACATCCGTTACTTGGAGAACCCGTGAACTGTTTTCAGAAATCTTGAAGTTGAATAAGCAATAGAGCATCATCCGTTGTTGGGAAGCGTCCGTAAACTGTTTTCAAAAATTGCATCTGAACAAGCTGATAGATTATCATCCATTGTTGGGAAGAATCCATAAACTGTTTTCAGAAGTCTTGAATTTGGAAGAAGAACCGGTGTAGGGTTCCCTGATGATGAGCTCGCGTAGAACTGCATCTGGATAAATCTGGGATAAGCATTAGAATGTTGCCATGTCTGGGTCAGATCTGAAATATTCCTGGAAGGAATTTCGGGAGATAATGATTTTTGGTCTGTCGACTGATCTTACCTGAAAAGGTAAAGGGTTAGTTATATGCAATGTCATGATGCATGATGCAATGTATGTTATATGATATGAATGTAAATGGACGTGCATGTAAGCTGGAGGGCTGTCTTGTAAAGGATAGATGAATCCGAGATGGCTTGAAGATAAAAGTATCTTGAATGCTGCCGGGAAGAATAATTCCTTGGCTGTTGCTGGGGAAGAGAGTTCCTGATGACCTCTACTGGGGAGCTTCGATCCAATAGACTCATGTTGGGGATGCAAGACTGAGAATCTTCAGCTTGGTGGGAAGTATCTCTGGCGACTTCACTGGGGAACTCAAGATTTGCCCTCCCAAAACTCTGTGGGGAGAAGGCTCACTAGTCTGGCTCCGCTGGGGATAATGAAACTTGACTCTGAGGGGAATTGAATTCCGGAGAATTCTCTGGCTGGGGATTGTATTCGTAAGTTATGCTGGGGAACTCTGATGAACTCCGCTGGGGATAGGAATAAATTTGGCGAGTGCGATCTTCCGTGGCGCTAAGCTGAGGATAACCCAGTTATAAGCCCTTGTGAGGAACAATTTTGAATAAAACTTGGGTGAGACGTCCGTACTCTACAGGGGATAAGCCTCCAGAATCTACTGGGGATAAGCTTCAAGCCTTGCTGGGGATATGGATTCCAAATCTCCTGGGGGCTTCCTTTGAAAGGGTATCAGGATATCCAACTGTATCTTCAACCTATCAGCAATCCTCTTTCTTGATAAGGAAATGATTATGTTCAAATGCATATGCCTATTTAACAAAACATTGGACATTTCTCAAAATAAAACAGATAGTGCAAGAGAAAAAGTGAAAGGAAAAGACATAAATTTCTGGGAAAAGTATTTGTATTGACTCTCTATGAGTATATTTGTACAAAGGAGAAAATGATCCTAGTAAGAGGATTTTGTCGTAAAGATTTATACAAAATAAAGGATGGCTATGTGAAATAATTCCATGGGATTCCATTCCGCTATAGCTTTCACAACTCTGAATATTTGTCCATTCAATGCTTCGTTTGCTGATGACTGGATTGATCAGAAGCCTGGAAAGAGATTGTCCTTGAAGTGATCCGACGAGACATAGTCATACGCTTTAATTCCCTAACTTTTGCTTAATCGCCCTCTCGGGTTTTCGATCCACCGGGAAACCCCTTTTTGCCCAAGCCGCCCTTTCGGGTTTTCGACTTGCCGAGTGTACAAATTTTTTTTGTTTTTTATCCCTAATTTTTGCCTGAACCGCCCTTTCGGATTTCGATTCACCGGGATACCCATTTTTGCCCAAGCCGCCCTTTCGGGTTTTCGACTTGTCGGGTTATTTTATGCGTAGTATCTTTTGACTATGTCTGCGTTCGCAGGGTGCGGCAAATCGTTGCCGTCCATGGTGGTCAGAATCATTGCACCACCAGAAAATATGCTTTTGATCACAAATGGTCCTTCATATGTAGGAGTCCATTTGCCCCTGGGATCACTTTGCAGCAAGATAATCCGCTTGATTATGAGATCTCTGACTTGATACACTTGACATCTGACTTTCTTATTGAAGGCCTTGATCATCCGCTTTTGATACGTCTGACCATGGCATATAGCAGCAAGTCGCTTTTCGTCGATCAGATTGAGTTGATCAAGTCGGGTCTGCATCCAATCATCTTCATTCAAACCTGCATCCTTCATAATCCTTAGAGAAGGAATCTGGACTTCCATAGGCAAAACAGCTTCCATGCCATAAACCAAAGAAAATGGGGTTGCCCCAGTTGAAGTACGTGTCGTCGTCCGATATCCATGCAGAGCAAACGGTAACATCTCATGCCAGTCTTTGTAAGTGACCGTCATTTTCTGAATGATCTTCTTAATGTTTTTGTTTGCAGCTTCAACAGCACCGTTCATCTTCGGCCGATAGGGAGATGAATTGTGATGATAAATCTTGAACTGTTCGCACAATGCGGTGATCATCGTGTTATTTAGATTTGTACCGTTGTCTGTGATGATCCTGTCCGGAACACCATACCAACATATGAGATTTTGCTTGATAAAGCGCGCAACCACATTTTTAGTAACAGAGGCGAAGGAAGCTGCCTCGACCCATTTGGTGAAATATTTAATGGCAACTAGGATGAAATGATGTTCGTTGGAAGCCGTGGGCTTGATCTCTCCAATCATATCAATGCCCCACATTGCAAAGGGCCACGGAGCAGTCAGGACGTTGAGAGGAACCGGAGGGATATGAGCTTTGTCAGCATAGACCTGACATTTGTGGCAAGTACGGGAATGTTGATGGCAATCAGCTTCCATGGTAGACCAGTAATAGCCTGCCCTTAGGATCTTCTTAGCCATTGTATGCCCGCTCAAGTGAGTGCCAAATGTGCCGCTGTGTATATCAGTCATGATCAACTCTGCTTCAGCTTTGTCTACGCATCAGAGTAACACACAATCATGGCTTCGTTTGTAAAGGATGTCGTTGCTCAGGAAGAATTTAGCAGCGAATTTCCTTAAGAACTTCTTGTCGTTTACGGAAGCTCCTTCGGGATAATCTCTAGTCTCGAGATACCTTTTGATTTCATGGAACCAAGGTTGTTCCACTACTTCTTCGGTATTAATCTCGTGACAATGCGCAGGTTCATCCATTCGCTCGATGGTGATTTGGGGAGCCTCATTATCCCAGTTGAGTTTAAACATGGAGGACATTGTGGCCAGAGCATCCGCCAGCTGATTCTCTTCTCGCGGGAAGTGCTCGAAGGTAATTTGCTCGAAATGAGGCAACAATGTTAGGACGTGTTCTTTGTATGGGATAAGATTAGGATGCTTGGTATCCCACTCTCCTTTGATTTGACTGATAACCAAAGCCGAGTCCCCAAATACGATCAAAGATTTGATCCCCAAGTCGATAGCAGCCTTGAGACCAAAGATGCAAGCTTCGTATTCAGCCATGTTGTTTGTGCAGCTAAAACAAAGTCGGGCCGTAAAGGGAGTGTGACAACCTTCCGGGGAAATGAGTACCGCACCGATACCATTTCCAAGTGCATTTGAAGCACCATCGAAGTACAGGGTCCATCGGGATCCCTTTTCGGGTCCGTCATACGGTCCGTCACCTTCAATGTTGTCCAAATTCAAGATGTCCTCGTCCGGGAAATCAAATCTCATGGGTTGATAGTCTTCGATAGCTTGATGAGCCAGATGGTCAGCTAATACACTCCCTTTTATAGCTTTTTGGGTGGTGTACTGAATGTCATACTCAGTTAGGATCATTTGCCATCTAGCTATCCTTCCAGATAAAGCGGGCTTTTTGAAGATATACTTGATAGGATCCATTTTGGAAATCAACAAAGTAGTATGAGTCAACATATACTGTCTTAGTCGGCGAGCAGCCCATACCAAAGTGCAGCAAGTTTTCTCGAGCAGTGAGTAGCGAGTCTCACAGTCGGTAAACTTTTTGCTAAGGTAATAAATGGCATGCTCTTTTCGACCAGACTCGTCATGCTGGCCCAAAACACACCCCATTGAGTTATCCAAGACGGTCAAATACATGATCAAAGGTCTTCCTTCGACGGGTGGCATCAAAATAGGAGGTTCTAGCAAATACTCCTTGATTCTATCAAAAGCAGCTTGGCAATCGTCGTTCCATCTGACTACTTGATCTTTCTTCAAGAGTTTGAAAATGGGCTCGCAGGTAGAATTCAGATGAGAGATGAATCTGGCAATATAATTCAAGCGCCCCAAGAATCCTCTAACCTCCTTTTCGGTACGGGGAACAGGCATCTCTTGTATTGCTTTTACTTTTGCTGGATCGACTTCAATGCCTTTGTTGCTTACAATGAATCCCAGAAGTTTACCAGACCTAATTCCAAAAGTGCACTTGTTTGGATTCAGCCTGAGTTTGTATTCTTTCAACCTGGCAAACAGCTTTTCTAGATGTTCAAGGTGCTCTTCCTCTGTTTGTGACCGAGCTATCATATCGTCTACGTAAACTTCAATCTCATGATGTATCATATCATGAAATAAAGCTACCATGGCGCGTTGATAAGTTGCCCCTTCGTTCTTCAGCCCGAACGGCATCACCTTGTAACAGAAAGTGCCCCATTGTGTGACAAAAGTAGTTTTCTCCATGTCCTCGGGGGCCATTTTGATTTGATTGTAGCCCGAGAATCCATCCATGAAGGAAAACACTTTGTGCTGAGCTGTGTTGTCGATCAGAATGTCAATGTGTGGGAGTGGAAAATCATCTTTGGGGCTGGCCCTATTCAAATCCCGGTAGTCCACACACATCCTGACTTTGCCATCTTTCTTAGGTACCGGCACGTTGTTAGCGACCCATTGAGGATAGGACGTAACAGCCAGAAAGCCAGCGTCGAATTGCTTCATTACTTCTGCTTTGATTTATTCAGACATGTCAGGTCTCATTCGGCGAACTTTTTGCTTGATCGGTGGACAGTCTTCTCTTGTGGGGAGACGGTGAACCACGATGTCTGTGTCTAAACCCGGCATGTCTTCATAAGACCAAGCGAAGATTTCAACATACTCATTCAACAACTGTACCAGGCGCTCCTTGACTCTTGGTTCCAGATTGGCACCCACTTGCACCTCCTTCCGGTCTTTCTCGGTTCCCAAGTTGACAGTTTCTAATGACTCTTCATGCGGTAAGATGGCCCTTTCCTCTTGTTGCAGAAGTCTGGATAGTTCCCTGGGTACTTCACAACCTTCGTCATCTTCATACTCGGCTAGATTGACCAGATCTTCAGAGTTATTGAAAGATATAGCAGAATAGTCACCCATGGAATCCGTAGTGGATGGGTACCTGCATTGGTGAGTGTGGGTGTGTGTAAGGGATAGCCATCCTTAAACAAAAAAATGCAAAAGTAAAGAAAATGAACACAAGCAGTTTATCAAATGAAAAACGTCCAATGAATCATTAAACATGGCATATGGATATGAAAAATAATCAAAACCCTTACAAGTGGACCTACCTGCCCCGGGCAAGGCAGGAGGTGAAAATATAGTGTACGGATTGTTTGAAAGTAAATATTACAGACCAAATAAGAAATGTTTAACAGATAAATTACTGATGAATAAAAGTGATGGGGACAAAGTCTTTTGCCTCCCAGTTGCTCAATCCTCCTTTGACAGTTGGGTAAATCCACTCTTCAATGTTGCTCTTTTTGTCTTCATCTTCCAAGGCGTTGATTCCGTAGGGACAAATTTTGACCGGTGCTCTTTCAATCTTCGAACGGCGCATAACTTTCTGGCCAGCGGCTGTGAACCCTAATCCAAATTTGTCTGTCTTATGTGGAATATCAGGCAACTGCCCCCATGCTGAATTCTTCCCTTCCTTTATTGCGGCCCTTGCGTCTTCCAGAGATGCCATCCTGGCCATCTGCCTCGGTGTCTCAGCTGCCAACTTTACTACTGCTATTTCAGGAAGGACTTCTTCGAAATGTTGAAACGGTGTCTCAATGAACTCTCCTTCTACCTCCACGTACCGGAAAAAATTCAAGTGGCTAATCATGTACTCTTCTTCACCATGGACAGTAATGATCTTTCCCTTGACAGGATACTTCAACATCTGATGTAAGGAGGAGGTGACTGCCCCAGCATGGTGTATCCAAGGTCTACCCAGCAAGCAAGAGTATGACGGATGGATGTCCATCACATAGAAAGTAGATTTAAACACCTCAGTGCCTATTTTGATGGGAATTTCAACCTCTCCATGGACCATTCTCTTCGAACCATCGAAAGCTCTGACAACAATATCACTTGGCTTCAATTCCAACCCTTCACAATCTAGTCGGTCCAAGGCCTTCTTAGGCAATACATTCAGCGACGAACCAGTATCGACCAAGACATGTGCGAGAGTGGTTCCTCGACACTCGACTGAAATGTGCAAAGCATCATTGTGGTTTCTACCTTTAGGAGTTAGGTCGGCATCAGAAAAACCTAATCCATTGTCCGCAGTAAGACTAGCCACGCAATTCTGAAACTGATCTGCAGAGGTTTCCTGGGGCACATGGGCTGCCTTCAGGAATTTTATCAGGGCTTTAGCGTGCGTTTCTGAGCAAAGTAGTAGTGCCAGCATGGAGATCTTGGAGGGGGTTTGCCCCAGCTGTTCTACCACATCGTAATCACTCCTTTTGATTATCCTCAAGATCTCATCTATTTCCTTCTTGGAGGTCTCCGGGATGACCAAGGGTTGAGCCCTCGTCTTGACGAGCTCATCTTGGATTCCCTTACCTTTGTCAGCAGTGGTAGGAGGGACAGTACTAGGAACAACAATGTCTTCAACCAAAGGAGTTCTAGCAGAAAGTTTTATTGGTGCGGGGATGACTTGGTCGGCTGATGAGGGTCCAAAGACTGCTCTTGGAGGGGCAATCTCTGGAGAAAATATTCTCCCGCTCCTAGTGATTTTGCTAGTGCCCGCAATGTTACTAATGCTGGCTTCTTCATCATCCGATCTTTCTTCAGTTATTTTGATTTGTTTGATACCATGGTAGTAAACGTCACCGCCATAGTTCCATGGTATGGACTTCTCAGAAACATAGGGGACAGGCCCTGGCATTGTTATCTTCAAAGGAACAGATTTCGTAGCTGGTGTAATCTTAACGGGCTTTTTGACGGCCTTGGAAAGATCGGCGTGAATGGTTATGATTGAGACATCTTCAATATGAGTTGGGACAGCAGAAACCTTTTCAAACAAAATTCGTCGGCTATCCATAAGGCCTTGGATGCCTTTCTTCAGTAACGGACAATCAAACGACAGAGAGTAACAACAATAGCAGTCTTCTTTACATCCCGGGAAGATCCCGGCCCTTAACAGATTCAACTTAATGGTTAGCAGTGGAGTAGTCAGATCACTGACATCAGCAACATACAAACCTTCTTCAATGGAGTTGACATTTCGACCGTACTTCGGCATGGGTGCAGATATCACATTAGGCTTCTCCGGAGTGTCAAACTCCACTTCCTTTGCCTCTATCAGGTCTTGGATTTTATGCTTGAGTGCCCAACAATCATTGGTGTCGTGTCCAACACTGTCTGAATGGTAGGCGCATTTAGCATTAGCATGATAATGCGGAGAGGACGTGTTCACATTCTTTGGTGCCTCCTTGATGGTGGCGAGATTCAACCTCAATAGATGGGGGAGCACTTGCGCTGACGTCATATTAATGCGGGTGAACTGCCATTGTGGTCGTTCCACCCGTTGTTGATTTGGTCTGGACTGGTTATAGCGAGGCTGCTCACTCAGAGTGTTTTGAATCATTACGGCCCCCACAGTTGGCCGACGCTTCTTCTTCCCTGCTCTCCTCTGAGAATATACCACAGTCGTCTCCTTCTTAAAAGGCTTCTTCTCAACACTTGCAGCAACACCCTTTTGAATTTTCCCTGACTTGATGCCAGCTTCTATTCTTTCGCCTGTTAAGATCAAATCGGTAAACCCCGCGGAAGAGTTACCAATTAGATGATTAAAAAATGGCCCAGATAGGGTCCCAAGAAACATATCAACGAGTTCACGGTCGGTTAAAGGAGGCTGCACCCTGCCAGCCAAATCCCTCCATTTTTGCGCATATTCTTTGAATCCCTCGCTTGTTCCTAGTGACATACCCTGAAGTTGGGTACGAGTAGGAGCAAGATCAGAATTATACTGGTATTGTTTGTAGAAAGCGGTGGCCAAATCTTCCCAATTTCTGACACTGGTTCCTTCTAGCTGATAAAACCACTCCAACTGAGCTCCCGAAAGGCTGTCTTCAAAGAAATGAATCCAGAGATTTTTATCTGCCGTATAGGGTTGAATCTTTCTCACGTAGGACCTGAGATGCATTTTGGGACAGGACAACCCATCATACCTCACAAACACTGGCACTTTGAATTTTGGGGGAATCACAATCCCGGCAACCAAACCCAAGTCTTCAAAATCCAAACCCGGTACTCTTTGTAATTCCATGGCGGCCAATCTTTCTTATAGCCCTTTGTATTTGTCATCAGCTGGAGGATATTGCTGATCGGAGTAATCTTCATCCTCTTCGACCTCCTCTTCTTCCGCATCAGACTCGGAAGGTACCGCAGCTCCACCTCCTTTGCTGGTTCCTTCATCAGAGATAGGAGGAAATTCCAGCACTCTCCGAGCTTCACCGTCAAATCTTCTCCCCAAAGTAGCCACCCCGAGTCTCTTTTTCTTCTTTTTCACTGGGTCTTTGTTCCCCAATTGAGTCTTGATACCCTCCTGACCCTTAGCCAAGGTCATCAGGAGTTGCTGAAACTGTGCATTTTGAGCTTGTAGGTCTTTGACTGTTTGCTCGAGATCCATCTTACTGAAATAAACAGCAGACAGATAAGGAAACCTGTTGAAGAGACCTGCTTATGCACATGATGAATGGTATGCTTATGTATGCAATGCATTCAAGGATTTATGACATTCAAAATTGTTTCAGACAAAGAAGAACGCAAGTCATATTAATAAGAAGAAATTTGTTAGTACATAAATGCCCCATGGGCCAAATATTACAAAAACTTCTTAAGGTAAAAAGACATTGCGCATCCTCTTTGGTGCGATGTAGGTGTTGAGGGCCTCTTGCTCATGGAGTCGGCAGGTAAGCTCTAGAACCTTCTTCTCACTAGCATAAAAGCTGGCTTCGAAAGTATTCCGTTCCTCCTTGAGCTGAATCTAACTTTTCTGTATTTCCTCCCACGATGTAGGCATGTCAGGATGTAGGATGGTGTAGGGAACCTCTCCTTCACTGACGGGCTCTTTAATCACAGGGAGTACATGAGGATAAGGCATCATCAGACTTTGGGCTCGGGCTCGCACCCACTTGAGATAAGGCTCAAGGGGGATAGAGTTCTTGTGTCCCAAAGTCTTGCTATCAACCTTGTTAGGTCTTCCCCAAGCTCTGATGAATCTTTGGCGAAGTCCTTGCGCATTGTTGTCGAAGTCAAAAACTAGGTCAGGAATCAACATGTCATGAGGTCCATCCCTCCGTGCATATCCAAATTGCCTTAAAGCTAGGCAAGGGTTGTAGGTGATACCTCCTCTGATTCCAAGTAAAGGAACATTAGGAAATTCTCCGCAACGATCGACGATGATGACATTTTCTCTGGACCGAGAACACCAATGTACGTCAGAGTGGGTAAGAGTCATCAACCGTTGGGACCACCTTGAGCCTTGATCATTCTTCAGGACAGATTGTGGAAGGTGCGAAATAAACCACCTTGCAAGGATAGGAGTACAGCACATGAGAACACCCCTCTTTCTCATTGTTCGTGTGTAAAATGAGTGAAGAATGTCCCCAAGCAATGTTGGTATTGGATTTCTGGACAAGAAGATTTTGACGGCGTTGACATCTATTAATTGGTCAGAGTTTGGGAACAAGACCAACCCATAGATAAGGAGTGCCACAATCTCTTCAAAGGCTTATAGGTCCAATTAATCCCAACATTCTTGTGCCTTTTCAAACAAGAATTTTGTTAAGAATCCTTTGACGCCGCTTCTGGTTTCCCAATGCCCCTTGATGTCGGATGGTTGTAGATGTAATGCTCGAGCAACATCTTCCGGCTTTGGTTCCTTTTTCCGTACCGTTGAATGGTAGTTGATTAAGGATAGGGATTCTTAGGAGTTGAGAAAACTCCTCCAAAGTGGGTACCAACTGATAATCAGGGAAAGTGAAACAGTGGTGAAGAGGGTCAAAGAACTGGAATAACACTTTCATCATGTCTTCTTCAATGTTGGTGTTGACTAGGCTGAGCAGTCTGCCATGTCTTTCACTGAAGGATGAGTTTTCCGGGATTCTTGAGGTGAGCTCCTTGAGTTGAGGAGAGATTTTCACAAGGTTGACTTGGATGGTTTTTCTGCGAGGAATTTCCATGACCTACAAAACAAGAACAAAGATGAAGATCCAAACCATTGAAATGGTTAGTGAATGCATATGATGTTTTATGATGTCCATGATGTATGCACAAAACATATGTACAAGTAAATCACACCAAACCCTAGTTTCAGGCTTGCATGGGGTTTCATAGGTAAGTACCCTCTTGAGTGTAGTTGGCTTAAAAACCTATCCTATAAATAGTAACCGGGTTCTAAGGAGCTCAATATCATTGGATTGTTTTCATTGTTCATTGTTTTGGTTTAGCCACTTAACTAGCGACCAAAATATTCCAAGAAAACAATCCTCAATGAGTGTAGTATCGAGTATCTACCAACTTCGGACTGCACCAAAGCCGGTCATCTCACTACCCCTAATGAAAGGCCAAGATGGTCAAGTAAGGTTCTAGGTCATTAGTGCTTAGTGACATCACTCAGCGGCCCCGTACTCTCCTTGATTGAACTCAAGGGTTACCGGTACTCACAAATATGTCGCACTAATATAGCTATTGCTTCGACCGTGTCGGTATACCCTGCACAGTTTCCACAACGTATTGCTATCTATGAATGTTTCCCAAAATCCGGGTGTAGGATTGCAAACCCAAACAATAGAGCCAAGATATAAAGCAAACAATTCAAACAATTTAGTCATGCAAGAGGGTGATCTAAGCCCTAAGGTTACTCCACTTTTAAAATATTTTCCTCAGCAGAGTCGCCAGTTCTGTGATACGGTGGGAGAACTGACTATGGTTTTGCGTTTGTTTTCGCAAATGTTTCGGTTGAGCAAGAGTCGCCACCGACTTTTTATTTAATCCTAAGGAAAGGTTTAAAAAGCACAGCAAAAACCTTTGAGATTTTTCTTGGGTTCGGGGAGTAGATTATAGAAAGGGAAGGTATTAGCACCCTTTATATCCATGGTTATCCATGGGCTCTTAGGTACTTGCTTAGATCAACTTGCCTTGGTTTTCAATTGTTTGAAATGGTGCTTTATGTGTGGTTTTTGAAAAGGTTTTGAAAAAGATGCCTTGTATAGGCTACCCTTGTAATAATTCTTTACTCGAATGTTTTACAAAAGGTGTTTGTCTTTTTGAAAAGATGTTTCAAGGTTTTTGAAAGTTTGTTTTGAAAGTGTTTGTGAAGTGTGGTTTGAAAAATAAGCAAGTGTTTTTGTTTGTTTTGCAAATTGACAAGTACTTAAGAGCGATCTACCCTAAAGTTATCAAAGATTTTTGTTATGCTTTAACCCTTTTAACAATTTTGTTCCACCATTGTATTTGGTGGACAATCTTGTGTTAGGATGTGAAAGGGACGGGCGTGGGTCATCGTTTAGACCATAATTACAATAGTGCTAAGTATCCTTGGGCAATTTTTCCTTTGAAAGGGACTTTGACCATTTTAGGAAACTTTCGAAAGCGTCATCGAGGGACTATGATCATTTGATTTTTTTGCTTTGCCCAAAGAGACCTAACATGCAATATGGCCTAATTTTGAAAGGCAACAAGTGGATGTAACCCTAGGGGTGTTAGTGTGCAAGTGTGTTTTATTGCATACAAGAGTTTTTTCTTTGAATTAGGTTTTTCTATTTCATTGATTTTATCTTGCCATACATGTCCTAATTACTAGCAATAAGAAGCAGAAATATAAAATCCTACGCTATTACAACAATTAGGGGAGGGGGATACACATTTGTACATGGGGGGTTCAACGAGAAAAATAGACAAAAAAGAAAATAGCAAAAAAAACAAGATATATATATATATATATAGAGAGAGAGAGAGAGAGAGAGAGAGGGAGCCCACGCGCTGCTAGGAGGTCATCAGAAGTTCTGACCCAAATCCGCTGCCAGATGATCAACCTCTTGGTTAAACTGTATGAGTCAGAACTTCTGACTCTGGCACCTGCAAAACAGAACCTTGTTAGTGGGGAAATCAGAAGTTCTGATTCCCCTGCGCTGCAAGACAGAAGTTTGTTAGTGGAGAAACCAGAAGTTCTGATTCTGCTGAAAAGGCAATAACTCTCAGAGGTTCTGATATCATTGACAGCAAAACAAGCTTCAGATATGCTAACGTCAAAGTCAGCACTTGGCTTTTCCCTGTACTAACCAGAACATCTGCAATCCTGTTGTTACTCCACAAAACAGGAAACATATTTGGAACAGATCCAGCAAATACAAAAATGTTTCAGAGGTCAGAACCACCAAGGTCCCATGCAAGTCCTATGCTGGCTCAGAACGTTCTGAGGTATGAAAATCCTCAGAACACAAACAACAACAACGTGATATTTTCATTATGTTTATTTGAGTATGCACAGCTGATGATGCTTAACAGCGTGATGAGGGTCAGCAGGTGCTTACCTGACTGTTGGAAAAGTTGGTGGGTGAAAGTTAGCTTTTGGCTCTGGTAGTGTTCTGGACAGATTTTCTTTGAAAGGGCTGGTAAAGGCGTATATGTATGTAGGGTCAGAAGTTTGGAAAGGGTGTTTTTGGTTTACAGAAAAAATCTGGATATTTGATGAAGTTTGAAGGTGAGAAACTCAAAGTTATTAAACAAAACTGGAGATTTTGACAGAGTTTCAGAACGCTATGTTGCTAAGAGTTCTGTTTCTCACTTAGCAATTTCTGTTTCTTTTCTTTAACGCCTTTTGCAGTGGTAAAGACTCTCTATTTATAGGCAAAGTTCTTGTGGATGCCTTGAACATTAAAGCGCCAACAGAGTTTGAATTTGTTCTTTGACAGAAATTCCTGGGAAGTTGTGATAACAGATAGCTTTCAGCCTAGGCAGCAGCAGCAGGCGTAGATTGGGGAGAAGTGACCTCTGAAGTGGGCGGTGGCGCGTAGACCCATGCCAGAATCTGCACAAAAGCGTTTTCCAAGCCACACGTGAATGTTCAGGAGTGGTTGGAAGCATTAATGGGCATTAAATGGTGATAAGACCCATCAACATCAATATTCTGGTAATGGAAACCAACGTTGCATCAGCAGCGTAGACCATGCTCTGGCCTTGGCTTCCTGTAAGCTCTGGAGATTCTCCTGGTTTTCTGGTACGTTCCTTGGATTTACTTCTGGATAATCTGGGCTTAGAGATTCTGTATCAGTGTAACACCCATTCTTCTGACCTTTTCATCTTCTGAATTCGGCATGTTCTGAAGGAGCCTTCAGACTTCCCTGCTTCTCTTGCATTCCTTTAGCAAATTCTGACTGAGCTTGTGCAACTGCTGAAGGGGCATGTTTTGTTTGAAGCTTACATTCTGAACCACGTTTACAACTTCTGATTGAACTGATGTAGCTGCTGAAAAGCCAACGTCTGACCACGCTCAGGCTTGCAACTTCTGACCGTTTTTATCTGGAATGGGTCCAGAATTTCTGAAGCGCTGATTTTTTTCTTAAATACTCATTTTAGAGAAATGTTCTAAGTATTTAGAATTTGATTTTTCTTAAGATAAAAGCGTCGTTTCGTGAGATCATCTTGCTCTTGTAAGCGGCTTGCTTGGGCAAAAGGATAACTCAGGACTTGGATTTGTTTTAGAGGGACCTTGAAAATCCAAGATGGTTTCCTGAAGAAAGGGAGGGAAAATTTTGGGGTACAACACCTATCCTCGTAAATTGTCTTCTTGGAGTTTCAAAACGTTGATGATTTGCAGGTGGTCTTGGAGTAGGAGTTAGATTGAAGATTCGGACAGCATTGACAGACGGGCGATCATTCTTCTTGGTATGGGCCCCTGCCCCATACACAACATTAACTTCCTTTTTTGCAGCAAAAGGTTTCTTGGTAGGATTGACAGTGGAGGTAGAAGCCACATATATCTTCCCATTTTTTATGCCACTTTCAACTCTTTCATCGGTTAAGATTAATTCGGTGAAACCAGAAGAAGAGCAGCCAACCAAAAGATTAAAGAAAGGACCGGATAAAGTGCCTATGAACATGTCGATGTGCTCCCTATCAGTCAAGGGAGGTTGGACTCTACTAGCAAGGTCTCTCCACTTTTGCGTATATTCCTTAAATCCTTCATTCTTTCCCACAGTCATATCTTGTAATTGAACCCTTGTTGGCGCCAAGTCGGCATTATATTGAAACTGATGGTAGAAGGCAGTAGCTAGATCCTCCCAAGTGTTAATACGAGAACCATCTAACTGATAAAACCAATCAAGTTGTGTTCCAGCCAAGCTCTCTTGGAAAAAGTGAACCCAGAGCTTCTTATCAACAATGTGCGGCTGTATCTTGCATACATAAGATTTAAAATGGAGTTTGGGACAAGAAACCCCATCGTATTTTGCAAAGATTGGTACTTTGAATTTGTGGGGAATGATCATCCCAAAGATCAAACCCAAATCATAAAAATCTAAACCGGGGACGACTTGAATTTCAACAGCTTTCAATCTATCTTCTAACTGCTTGTATTTGATGTCAGCGGGTGGATACTGCTTGTTGAAATAATCATCATCAGATTCTTGATTATTAGCACATTCATCCTGAGTACTCTTGACCTCACCGACCTGGTTCTCGTCCTCTTCAGATGAATCTCCTCCGACTTAGATTTGATGGATTGTTTCCTTGAATCTTCTACCCATGTTGAGTAGAGCTTTCTTCTTTGGCTTCTTCTTAACGGCCAACAAATCCATCATATCTTGCTTCCCCTTGGCTAGAGCGAGTAGAGCTTCCTGAAACTGAGAGTTCTAAGTTTAGAGTTCCGTCACAGTTTTCTCTAGATCTATCTTGCTGAAATAAACAGCAGAAAGATAAGGAAACTTGTTATGCGAAAACTTGTCATGTTATGATGCATGGAATATGTATATGCAAATGATTTCAAGGATTAATGAAATTTAAATTTGTATAGACAAAAGAATGGGTAAACGTTAATTCTCAAAAAAAAAAAGATTACATCATGCCTCTTCGGCTTACAAAATAACTTTCTAAGATAAAAAGACTGAACGCATCCTCTTTGGCGCGAGATAAGCGTTCACACTTTGTTCTTCTTGTAGCTGTTTCGTAAGCTCTAAGACCCTCTTCTCACTAGCATAGAACTGAGCCTCGAAAGTATCTTGTTCTTCCTTTAGCTGGATCTAACCCTTTTGTAAGTCTTCGAGAGAGGTAGGCATGTCGGGATGGAGGATAGTGTAGGAAACATCCCCTTCGACCACAGGCTCCACGATGACTGGTAAAATGGGAGGATAAGGCATCACAAGTGTCTGAGCACGAGCCCGTACCCACCTAAGGCAAGGCTCGAGAGGGATGGAGTTTTTGTGTCCTAAAGTCTTACTGTCCACCTTGTTCACCATTATCCAAGCTCGTGTAAATCTCTAGCGGTAATCTTAGGCTTCTTTGTCATAGTCGAACATCAGACCTTGAATGAGCATCTCATGAGGGCCGTCTCTTCGGGCATACCCAAACTGTCGAAGTGCTAAGCAGGGATTGTAGGTGATACCTCCCATAATACCCAAACTGTTGTTCATTGTTTTTTATCTAATATTTATTGCATTGTTTTAATCCAATATTTACAGTGTTATTGTGGTGATAAGTACATGATTTAGATATTGCCTTATTTTCTGTCATGGTTTGCCTTACATTTAAATTCAATATTTTAACCATGAGATATGGTTGTGACCCAGTTTTTGGCTTTACTTTATAGGAAAGAGATGAGGTTTAGATGTTGTACAAATAAAAAAGTGGTAAAAATTCTGACTATTGGTTGTAGTAACGGAGATAAGGACAAAAAAAATTAAGTTCGAGTCTGACTGTTTGGTTCTTTTTCTCTTCCTTTAAAGATTTTCCAGGTGACAGAATAAATATAATTTTCACTAAATGAAATTTTTTTTTCTAATTTAGTTTTCTTCTTTAAAATAAATAGGTATACAAGAACATAAAATATGATGTATACTAAATTACCCAACAATTACATCACGTGAATGAAAAGAACTATATAAAAAACTTGCAATTCATACCAATCAACTACACAAGCAAAACGAGAATTCAAATAAAGTTATCAAATTAAAAAGTCTAAACTATGCAACCACAATATATAAGAATAATCAGGGTTACCGACTTGGGGTGCTGAAACCAATTTAAGCGTCTCCTTTCCCTTCTTTTCGATCCTGTGGAATTTCCTCCTTTTTCTTCGGTGTGAGAGTTCTTCTTAGATTGGTGAAGGCTTTCAGGGTTTCGTTGTTGCTCTTCGATGTGAAGAGCAACAACTTTGGGATAATAATTAAGTGAATTATGGATGCCACTACAATGTAAAACTGAAGGGCTATTTATGAGTGAAAATTAGATCAAAAAATTAAATGAGATTGATTTATTATTTGCATAATTTCACTGATTAAGATTTGATACATAACTTGGTGAACAAGATTATGAATCTGGACTTGTTTGTGACCTTTTCCAAATATCGAGATTGATTTAAAAAGATTTTATTTATTTTTTTACAAATTTGAATATTAAGTGCATAAAATCAAATATTTAAATAATTTTTTTTTTTTAAATGGTCTTAAAATAGAAAACAAAAATAATCTAAAAATGACTTTTTTTTAATCTTTTTAATTGAAAAAACACAAAAAAGAGAATAAATATAAAAAGTAGCATAATATGACTTGAACTCACAACCTTTCACTAAAACTCCTTTCACATACTTCTTTATCAACTATGCTACCTTAATCATTTAAGATAAAAATGACTTTTAAAATTTATGATGGACGGTATATATTTTCTATTAAGAAAAATACAAATAATCTAACACAACCTATTATATATCTTTTCTAAATAAATATAAACTAAATTAATTAATTTTAGAAATACTAAGTATTAAAATAAACATAAAGTGAAAAGAAAAAAATATGATAAATAAATAAATTTATTATTCTTAAATAATAACTTTATTTATTACATAAAAAATAAACTCCAATTTCTAGACCCCTTGGCTTTTAGGGACTACATGACTGAATGTTTGACTATGGATAATGAAAAAATAGATGTGCAAATTTACGGTATGACAGGGTGGACTTTGCCAAGGTGATGTGATACCTACCAATAATTTCAAGGTTCAATAGACTATTTACTAATTCTAATGACACAAAGAATACTAGATAACATACAAATGAAATAAAATGTGATGGAAAAATTCGTCATATAGTTGATTCTTATAGTGGAAGAAAATTGATTTGTTGTCTCTGGATTTTGGTCACAAGTCAAGAAACCTTAGGCTTGGACTTATACTAACCATACTTCATGACTTATTCTTCTCATAATTTACAATATATCTCCATGGTTGTGCATGAAGCGCAAATTTATGATATTGTCTATGATGATTTTGGGTCCGAAATAGCCAAAAAACGATATAGATGTTTATTTGAGGACATTGATTGAAGATTTAAAAGTTTTGTGTAAGAAAGGCATTGATGTGGATGATGCGTATTCGGGTGAAAATTTTAAGATGTGCGCCATATTGTTTTGCACAATTAATAATTTTCCTACATATGGTAATTTGTTTGGGTGCAACGTTAAGGGAAATAAAGTGTGTCCTATATGTGAAGTTAATACATGCTTCCACAAACTAAAGAATGGAAAAAATACTATTTACCTTAGGCCTTGAAAATTTCTAAGCCTCAATCATCATTATTGTAGATTACAGAAGGCCTTTAATGGGGAGCAGCAATTTGATATCGCTTCAAAGTACTTAACCATGAAGAAAGTTTATAAATGACAACAACACATTAATATTGTCTTTGGAAAGAACAAAAAAGATCCCATGGAGAAAAATATATTGAAAATGAGGTCAGCGTTCTTTGATCTTCCATGTTGGTTTTATTAGAGTTTGGTATAACTCATCCTTACAAAACATACTAATAAGATGCGAGGTTCCACACTATATAAACTAATTCAATACTCTATCTTCAACCAATATGGGACTTGGAATATTTCCAATACACCCCTTGTTAAGGATAAGCACATGTAATTCACATTAAAGAAGGTCAAAGCAAATATCAAGACATTCAAGGCAATTAATATATCAGGAAATAGTATCATAATTGTATTTAAAATAGGATTTCTATTATAGGCAATTATAGACTACACAATTATAGGTAATTATAGTATCATAATTGTATTTAAAATAGGATTTCTATTATAGGCAATTATAGACTAGACAATTATAGGCAATTAGTATACAGATCCTTGTACTCTTATATATATGTACATCATTACAAGAATAAACAATAACAAATTCCGATACAATATTCAAGTTTTTATATGGTATCAGTTTTTCTCTGGTTAATATCCCTCAGTTTGTGTTTATCATCCTGTTTCAATCCTTCTTCATCGATTCACTCACTCACTCGCATTATCATGTCTGATGTTCCACCACCCACCAATGATCAATCCGCCACCACCTCCAACACCGATCCATGTGTCATCCATCATTCTGACAACCCTGCAACTGTCCTTGTTACACCTCTGCTCACGGTCGACAACTATGGTTCATGGAGCCGAGCCGTAACAATGGAACTTCGTGCCAAAAACAAATTCGGGTTTGTCGATGGAACCCTAATCTGTCCAAAGAAGGCCGATGATATCTCTAAGTGGCGCCGCTGCAACGATATGGTTGCAAGCTGGATTCTCAACTCGGTTTCAACCGAGATTCGCCCTAGCATTCTCTATGCTGAAACAGCGGCATAAATCTGGACCGATCTCAAGGATCGTTTATCTCAGTCAAACGCTCCAAAAATCTATCAATTGAAACAATCTATCTCTGCCCTAAAACAAGAGGGCATGTCTGTATCTCTGTATTTTACTCAGTTGAAATCTCTCTGGGATGAACTCCATTCCATCGCACCTATCAATCTGTGCATCTGCGGTAATGCCAATAGTATTATTGATCAACAAAATCAGGACCGGGCCATGGAATTTCTTCAGGGAGTCCATGACCGATTCTCGGCTGTCCGCAGCCAAATTCTCCTCATGGATCCCTTTCCTTCAATTCAGCGTATTTATAACATCGTACGCCAGGAAGAGAAACAAAAAGAGATTAATTTTCGACCCCTTCCTGCTGAGGAATCAGCAGCGCTTCAAGCTTCTAAAGTGCAGTATCGCACTCAAGGCAAACGGCAGCGTCCGTACTGTGAGAATTGCAATAAGCATGGTCACACTATTGCTACTTGCTATCAGATTCATGTCTTTCCAAATAAGCCACCAAAGAAATCTTAACCATTCTCATCTACTTCCGCTACTCAACTCTCAAGCGCACAATACCAAAAACTCCTATCTCTCTTAGCCAAAGAGGACACTATGGGATCATCTGTGAATTTAGCAGGTACCACTTTTACTTGTGTTCCTTTTTCTTAGATTATTGATTCTGGCGCTTCAAATCACATATGCACATCTCTTTCTTATTTTTTTTCATATTCACCTGTTCATAAAAATATACTTGTTCAATTACCCGGCGGCTCTCACGCGTCCGTGAAACACATCGACAATGTTCATTGCTCGCCGTCACTTACACTCACGAATGTTTATCACATTCCATCTTTCAAATATAATCTATTATCTCTTTCACAATTAACAAAATCAATACATTGTGATATTATTTTCTCATCCTCTGGTTGCATATTTCAGGACCAAGCAACGAAGAAGACGATTGGTCGGGGTAGTGCTCGGAATGGACTCTTCTACTTGAATAAAGAACCACCATTAAATAAAGATGACAACGATCACTATTGTGTTGACCATCCACCAAGTTCTTTTTTTAGTTCTAAGCAATGTAATAAGGCTGACCTATGGCATTTACTCCTCGGTCACCCATCTATTTCCCGTTTTCAATTTATTGTTAAGAACTCTCCAAATATTAATGCGAATAAAGATTTTATTTGTGACGTTTGTCCGCGTGCAAAACAATCACGTTTACCTTTTTCTTCAAGAACATCATATTCATCTCATTGTTTCGAGTTAATTCATGTTGATATTTGGGGTCCATTCTCTACTCCATCACACAATGGATCACGATCATTTTTAACAATTGTCGACGATTATTCACGATGTACTTGGTTATATCTCATGCAACATAAATCTGAAACATTTACTACGCTAATTCATTTTTTTAATCAAATCAATCGCCAATTCAACACTAAAATTAATAAAATTAATTCCGGCGATGGGGGCATCTTTCTTCCCCAACTTCAAGCTATTCGTTCCGACAATGGTTCAGAGTTTTTGTCCAAACAAATCCAAACATGGTTTCATGATCATGGCATTATTCATCAACGCAACTGCGTTTCAACCCCTCAACAAAATGGCGTTGTGGAGCGCAAGCATCGTCATCTTCTCGACGTCGCAAGAGCATTACGTTTCCAAGCGAAATTACCCCTTTCCTTTTGGGGTGAATGCGTGCTCACTGCCGCTTATCTCATAAACAAACTTCCTACTCCCATCCTGAAATATAAATCTCCTCATCCAATTTTACTCGGTTCTCCTCCTTCATACTCATCACTTCGTGTGTTTGGATGTCTCTGTTTTTCCAAAAATATGAACATTCAACACAAGTTTGATAAACGAGCCAAACCTGGTATTTTTGTCGGTTACCCTTTTAATCAAAAAGGATACCGCATCTACGATATGCACACTCGCAAAATATATGTCTCTCGCGATGTTCAATTTTTTGAAACCATGTTTCCATATCACGACTTTCAAACTCCTTCCATCGCTAACGACATAAGCATCAACACTCAAATCCTTGATTGTGAATTTGATGATTCCTCTTCCAACTTATCACCTGCATCAAGTATCTCTCCCGGCATTAGTCATCATGATGACACGATTGTGCCCATTTCCACCCCTCAGGATGATAACTCATCGAATATTCCATCCAATATTACATCTATTCCTGTAGAAACTCCCCAACAACATTCACCTACAGCGATCAATCCTGCAGAACATCATTATCCTCAACGTCTTCGTACTCCTTCCGTTCGCCTCACGGACCACGTATGTGACATTAATAATGTCACATCACAGAGTGCCTTCCCATTAAAGAATTATTTCTCTTTATCCAATTTGAGCACTTATCATCGAGCTCTTCTTCTTAATATAATTGAAAATAAAGAACCAACATCTTATTCTCAAGCTATCAAATCAGCTGAATGGCGTGACGCTATGGCTAAAGAAATTCACGCCCTTGAATCCAACAACACTTGGGTTTTATCTCCTCTCCCGAATGGCAAAACCGCCATAGGTTGTAAGTGGGTATACAAAATTAAATATCACTCTAATGGTACCGTTGAGTGATATAAGGCTCGTTTAGTCGCCAAAGGCTACAATCAAGTACATGGTATTGACTACCATGAAACATTCGCACCGGTTGCCAAACTTGTCACGGTTCGACTCCTTCTCTCCATTGCTGCCATTAAAAACTGGCAGTTACATCAACTTGATGTTAACAATGCTTTCCTTCAAGGAGACATTAATGAAGAAGTTTACATGAAATTACCACCCGGCTTCTCTCATAAAGGGAAACCATGTGTTTGCAAATTAAACAAATCCATCTATGGTCTCAAACAGGCATCCCGTCAATGGTTCTCAAAATTCTCCACCACCCTCATTCAAAAGGGTTTTCATCAATCCATCTCTGATTATAGTCCATTCACTTTCAAAAGTAATCACACGACTATATTTGTACTCGTTTATATAGATGACATCATCATCACTGGAAATAACGAAGACGCTATCTCCGACATCAAAAAATTTCTCGCCCAGGTCTTTTCCATCAAAGATCTTGGAAATCTTTCATACTTATTAGGTATCGAAGTATCCCGTTCTAAAAAGGGAATATTCTTATGCCAAAGGAAATATACACTTGAAATTTTATCCGAATCTGGTATGACTGGTTGCCGACCATCAGATTTTCCTATGGAGCAACACCTCTGTCTACGGCCCAATGAAGTAAGCCCTCTTCCTAATCCGACAATCTATCGTCGCCTCATTGGTCATCTATTATATTTAACAGTGACACGGCCCGACATCCAATACGCTGTTAACACTCTCAGTCAATTCATGCAATCTCCATGTACAACTCATCTCGATGCGGCCACACGAGTTCTCCGGTATCTTAAAGGGAGTGTCGGCAAAGGCTTATTTCTTTCGGCTTCTAGCTCCCTCAATTTAGTTGGATATGCCGACTCTGATTGGGCTGCTTGTCCTACTACTCGTCGCTCCACTACCGGCTATTTTACCATGTTGGGCTCTAATCCTATATCATGGAAAACCAAGAAGCAACCAACAATTTCTCGTTCCTCTGCTGAAGCAGAATATCGTTCCCTTGCAACTTTATCTTCCGAGTTACAATGATTAAAATATATTCTCTCGGATCTCGGCATTGATCATCCTCAACCGATCACCGTTCATTGTGATAGTCAAACTGCTATTCACATCGCTGAAAACCCAGTTTTTCATGAACGCACAAAACACATTGAAATTGATTGTCATTTCGTTCGTGAGAAAATTAAATCAGGTCTTATCATCCCTTCTTATCTCCGATCTTTTGACCAACTAGCTGACATATTTACTAAACCTCTTGGAGGCGATACTTATAAACGACTACTCGGCAAGTTGGGTGTTCTTGAGATTTCAATCCCACCTCCAACTTGAGGGGAGGTGTTAAGGATAAGCACATATAATTCACATTAAAGAAGGTCAAAGCAAATATCAAGACATTCAAGGCAATTAATATATCAGGAAATAGTATCATAATTGTATTTAAAATAGGATTTCTATTATAGGCAATTATAGACTAGACAATTATAGGCAATTATAGTATCATAATTGTATTTAAAATAGGATTTCTATTATAGGCAATTATAGACTAGACAATTATAGGCAATTAGTATACAGATCCTTGTACTCTTATATATATGTGTACATCATTACAAGAATAAACAATAACAAATTCCGATACAATATTCAAGTTTTTATACCCCTCACACCCAACACTATTTTTGGGCTTTGTATTAATGGATTAAAGATACCTTGATACCACTGTTTGGGAAGTCCGGGGAGTGAAGTGCTGGAAGTTTCAATGGGTTAAATATTAATGGATTAAAGATACCTTGATATCACATATCCACATAAAACCTTAAGGTAATATGGATGGATCACCTCTTTTATAAAACCAATATTTCCTCCATTCATATTAGATGTGGGAATTTAGCACTTTCACACTTGAAACATAATAATCTCCCCACAAGTGTAAGTCACCCACATCACTAGCCTTGATCCACACCAGGATCCACTTCTACTCTCCATCTGAGCCAACCAGGCTCTGATGCCATATTAGAGTTTGCCTTAACTAATTCTTACAAAACCGGCTTATGAGGTGAGATATGGCACACTATATAAACTATTTAAATGCTTTATCTCTGACCAATGTGGGACTTAGAATCTTTCTAGTAGGCTTAGCCTCGATGTAAGACACTCTCTTGATGTGATGCATGTGGAGAAAAATGTGTGTGATAGTTTAATTGTAACACTTCTCAACATTCAAATAAAGATAAAAGATAGTAAGAATGCTAGTCTATATTTGGTGGAGATGGGTATAAGACAAGAATTAGCCTTAAAATAAATAGGTAGAATAACATATTTTCATCCAACATTTTACACTATGTGTAGAAAAGAAAAAAGTTTTTGCGAGTGTGTATCAAATTTTCCCAAGGCTACTCTTCAAATGTGATGAATCTTGTTTCATGAAAGATCTCAAATTATTTGGATTAAAATCTTATGATTTTCATGTCTGGATGCAAAAACTTCTACTAGTGGCTATTCGTGGCATTTTTCCAAAAAAATAAATAAAGATAAATTATCACTAGATTGTGCTTATTCTTCAATGCTATTTGTAATAAAATCGTTGATCTGGAAAATTTAGATGAGTTGGAACATGAGGTTGCAATAATCTTGTGCAAGTTAGAGATGTATTTTTACCCCGTCATTTATTGACATTATGGTCCACTTAATTGTTCATTTAGTTAGAGATATTAGATTTTGTGGCCCAGATTATTTTAGATGGATATATATGGTAGAGAGATACATAAAGATCCTTAAAGGGTATACAAAGAATCATCATCGTCTGGAAGCTTTGATCATTGAAATGTATATGACGAATAAGCTATTTAGTTTTGTTCAAACTATTTTTCCGAAGCAAACTCTATAGGAATGTCCAAGTATAATCATGATGTATGATATGAAGGTAAAGGTACTCAAGGATCAAATGTTAAGATAAATGACCCGAGATGTAGTTCTTTCAAGCATATTTTTATATATTTAATAATTTCTATGAAGTTCAACCTTAATTATTCACTCACAAAATACTTATCAAGGAAAAATTATCTGAATGAGAGAAAAATGGTTGTTGATAAAACATAACAAATGTTTTTATAACTTTTTTTAATGAAAATGTTTCTAAAGATAGTTGTGCATCCGTGACAATTAAATGGATGTCATATATTCCCAAGTTTAATGTAATAACTTCGAGTGCATACGACTTTAGTAATTTTTTATATAACAAGTCTAAGGATGATCGTAGGACCATGCTAAATATTGGGGTTATGGTTAAGGTTGAATCTATGTACTTCTTTATGTCCAAAGATTAGAATTAAGTAATGGCACTCAGACCATACTCTATGGTCATTATGGATATTTGGGAGATTGATTATGTTAAATTTGTTAGACGATAGGATACAACCCAGAAGCAAACCCGGATTGACAATCGTCTATCTGAACCGTTATCAAAAATACTAGATATGCAATAAATCGATAGAACGAGTTTACTTACGATGAGAAAAACAACCATAAAACTTCCAGCAAACTAACTTTTAATAAACCACACTATAGCAATCAATTTCCAATGAAATAATCGACAAAGACTAACTAAGGCAGTTTGTCGAACACTTGGAGAGAAACGGATATATACCATATTTTTGTTTGATTTTGTTGATGTTTGAAACCAATTACAATCCAAAAGATTATAATCAAATAAAAAAAGAGTTTATGGTATTAACCTAAGAGATTATCTTGATGTATTGATCACACAATTTAAGTTTTCATAATTTGCAATAAAACGTAAAGTAGAGAGTAAGAGAGAAAGAGAATGACCCAAAGATTTGTTTAGGCAGTTCCCTAATCGGCCTCGCTATGGGTACGTCGGCCCCAAATTCTATTCAGAATTGAGATAATAAAAATTAACCTTTGTAAAATGTTAATACAAGAGAACAAGCAGCAATCCAACAAGCAAACCCCTAAGTATGTTGTTGATTATATCTTCTTCTCTCCCCTTAATCTTGAGCTCAATCAAGTGATCCTAATACTTTAAATTTGATTCTCCATCTCGCGCTTCTACTTTGCAAGAACCCCCGTTCTTCAAAGAATTCACTCGGATGAATCCAAATTGTGAATGTATTGTGACCCTAGATTTACCAATTTGATCATACATCTCACACTACTCCTTCGACCAAATCCACCGTTCTTCTAAGCTTTCACTCGAATGAATTCAAATTGCATAATCTTGTCCAAAACCTTAAAATCAACAATTGATCTTGAAGGAAAACCTTACCTTGTTTTTCTTATTTGAAACCCCAAATAATTCTCAACCCAATCGATTACAATGAACCCTAATTGGATATTATCAAGCTATCTCTAGATGGCACCCAAATAAAGAATGATTATGTGTAATTTGTTTGTGTGTATGCATAGAGAGAGGATGAAGATGATGAGCAATTGGTTTTTATATTTCTGGTTTCGTATAATGAAAATGATACATGAATAAGTATATATATGTGAGAGTATACATGATAAAACAGAAGAAAAAAATTGGGCTCCAAAATTATAAAATTTGACATGAAATAGAGGGAACCGACCCATACGAAGAGGGAGTCGACCCAAATAACCTGGGGGTCGACTCCTTTTGGACAGAAACAAAATGTGAAAAATCATCTTCAGTAGGAGTCGACCCATACACATGGGAGTCATCTCCTTCGTGTAATGAGTCGACTTCAAGAGCGAGGGAGTCGGCTCCTTCGAGCCAGAGAAAATATTTTTTAAATTACTTTCAATAGGAGTCGGCTCCCAAACCCAGGGAGTCAGCTCCTTTGAACCCGAGACTTCCTTTTCACATTTCTTTCTGAAGGAGTCGACTCCTAATATGAATGAGACGACTCCAAACATGATTTTTCATAAAAATTCATATTTTTGAAGTTCTTGACATGCCCAAAAGCTTTTGACTCGATCCCTAAGTGTCCTATTATGATAACGAAACCTAGACATAGAGAGATACTGTCTAATATAGAGATACTAAATATTTCCTAGTTTTGACATTATTTAAAACATCTAATAGAGGATATTGCACTCACATAATTTAAAATGCCTTTATAAAAGTCCAAGTGGATTTACAACAAAATTTATGTACAGATGGTGAATTAGGATTCACAGTTGACCTTCACAAGAAAGCTTATATGAATGAACTATTCATCATGACATATAAGGTAAAACAAGTACTTTATGTCACTGATCCTTCTAACATTATATGGTCAATTATTCTACAAGGAAAGCATATTCTAGATAGTGATGAAGAGCAAGATTTAACTCTTGATATTTCCGAGAACCCTTCTTTCGTAAGACACATGTGTATATCATATGAAGAAAATGATTTAGATGATGTGAATGCTTTTTGTTATGATCTTCAAGAAGGGATATGGGAAATTTAACAATTAAGTAATTTTGATGAGTTAGTAATTTATTAAGATTAAATGATTAATGTTGTTGCTATTGAAGTTTTAATATTGTTATTGTTATGTTACCCTAATTGTTTTCATATGTCGCTAAAATTGTAGGTGATTAAAGATTGGATGCTATCCATAGAGGAATACTTTAGGATGTTCGTTCAAGAATTTTCACTTTGGGTTTTTTCCTTAGTTGGTTAATCAGTTATATATGCTTAGGTTATGCTCAGGTTGTGTTATGTATAAAAATATCCATTATGTTCTATTTCAAAAATAATTTAGGTTCATTTCTGTTTCGAAAAACTGTAGGTTAAAATGAAAACTTTGTAAAAAAAAATTAATATACAAGGGATTTACCCTCAATTGTAACTATAAACCTAGGTAAAAAAACCTTAATATATTCCCTCGATTAAGAAATCTAACCAAGGGGAAAAGTTGATACAAGAGAACTAAAATCTTGAATTACAATTATAGAATAATCTGATCTAAACAGTAGAATTACACTACTCTACTTTAAACCTTTCCCTCTCTCAATACTAAGATAATTACAAGTATAAAAAAAATTCATAAAAAGATTGAGTATGAAAAAAAAGTAGTAAATCATATTTTCATATTTTGGAAGAGTGTGCAATACTCCTCTATATAAGAGAAAAAAATGTCTCTAAAAACAAGTAATTCATTGGCTTTGTTCTATTTTTAATCAATTAGCTTGTGGAACTAATCAGTTGTATCTATCACATATGGAAACCATTTAGCTAGGTTTGCTTTCGAATCAATTAAAAGGATTCTTAATTGATAATGTGGCAAGTTCGCTATTTATTTGATTAGATACAAGTTGTAATTAATTAGAGAGTGGGATTTTTTCTCTAATTAAAGGCCATAAGGAATTTTTAGAAAGATTTTGATTTCAATGTTTTTTTTGTAAAATGTTTTTGTGTGTATGTCTGTGTTTGTGTGCATTCCCTTAATATCTTGAGAACTATTCTTACTTACTTACGCACTAGTGATCCAAAAAAAATTAAAACACATGATCAAACAAGCTTTCACAACTTCAGTTCCTTTTTATGTTGATCTTTATATTTGACTCTTTTTTCTCCGAACACTAGAACCTTCTTAGCTTCATTTTTTGATAACTTTTACATTGATGATGCTCGTAATATTCTATCTTTGTTATTTTGTCATAAGCAAAACCACATAACCAAATATGGCAACAGTATAATTTGCACAGCACATAGGACCACGTTCTTCCCCCTTTTTATGATGAGAACACATATCTCAGAGGTGGTTAATAAAAAAATTAAGATGAAAATATTAGAGTTACTTCTCCTCCTTTGGCATTATCAAAAAGCGGGGAAAAAAGAAGAAGAGGGGGAAAATAGGGAAACAACACATAAAATTAATATTTCACATTGATATAGGGAGGAAGAAGATGGAGAAGAAGCACATAGCATATTAACCGATGCATGATTGATTTAGAATTCCTAAATTAGTTCTTATGAAAAAAAACTTCTTTAGGAATAGGCTTAGTAAAAATCTACGCAGTTGATTAGATGAAGATACAAACTCAATTAAGCAATCCCTTTTTAAGACATGATCCTTAATAAAGTGGTGTCTAATTTCAATGTTTTTTGTTTGAAAGTGAAATACACGATTATTAGTGATATTTATAGCGCTAGTGTTGCCACACTTAATTTGGAAAATTTTGTGATTAATTCCATAATCACTTAGTTGTTGTTTGATTCAGATTACTTGCGTATAACAACTATCTGCTACGGTGTATTCTTCTTTAGTTGTGGATAACACAACACTTGCTTGTTTTTTACTATGTCGTGAGACAAGGGAGTTACCAAGAAAATGGCATATACCCTTGGTACTTTTATGATCCAATTTACAACTAGTTAAATCATACTTGAATTACCACACTAAAGCACAATTAGTCCCCTTGGGGTGCCATAAACTCATTAGTAAATCATCGAAATAAATTCAATGAAGTCGCCATCAAACGTTTTTTATCTCGCCAAAGGGAAAGGTGAATATAGAGTAAACCTAAAGGGTGAAATCACGGTCTTGTGGCCATAGAGATCGGGTAAGAAAGTCGGTTATGCGAGGGGAAGTGTGATACGGTGGCAGAACCGACTATTTTGGAAAATGTTAGTTTGCGTTTTGCGTTTGTATTCGCAAAATGTCGCGGTAAGCAAGAGTCGCCACCAACTTTTATTTTATCCAACTGGAAAGGACAAAAGCACAGAAAAATTCCTTTTTCGAGATTTTGAGTACGGGGGGTAGATTATAGAAAGGGAATGTATTATCACCCTTTTTATCCGTGGTTTTCCATGGGCTCTTAGGTACTTGCTCATATTTTTAAAATTGCTTGTGTGTGTTTGTTTTGAAAAGTTTTTGTTTTACTTCGTTTTAACCCTTGCTTCTGTCTTCAAGAGTGTTACGAAGTGTTTTTGAAAAATTTGTTTGAAAAGTGTAAGTGTAAGTGTAAAAAGTTTGAGTTTGAGCAAGTACCTACTAGCATCTACCTACTCGAAAAAAGATTGTTTCTGTTCTCGTTTCCTTTATACAATGTTATCCTACTATTGAGAAGTAGGTAGCACCGTCGTTGGAGTTGTAAGGGTTAATTCTAAAGGGACGTACGATCACTAAAGCAATGTTAGAACGTCTTAGTAATAACCCTAATGTCTTAAGATCATATTTGAGGCAACATTTCTGAGGCGACGTTTCCGAGGCAACATTTCCGAGGAAAATTTCCGAACGGGACTTTTGATCTTTGTTAGACAAGAGGGCAACCACTAAGACACTCTATACTTAATGATCGTTTACCGAAGGCAACTGAAGTGAGAGTATACCCTAGGAGTGCGCATGTGCGAGTGATTTGATTTCAATTATTATCTTTGCATATTAGGGTTTTCTAGCCATTTTAAAAATTAGCATGCAATCTTGTCATACAATCCTATTAACATACATCTAACAGTTAATATTTGCGAGAATTAAAATGCGAGAAAGTAAAACCTACACTATTACAAGGCTTCGGGGTGGGGATTAATTACATAGCCAAAAACCCGTAAAACGATAAATAAAAGAAAAATCCTAATTAAACTATTACATACCGTGAGAAGTTACATTAATATTGCAAAAAATATAAACACGTGCGATGAACCGAGAACAAGAAATTAGGGTTTTGACCCCACCTAAGCCTAATTGCAATTTAAAAGAAAAATCATTTTTTGTGTTGTTTTTGATTATTTTGAGAAAACGAAGTTTAATTGACTAAATAAAAGAAAACCTAATTACTAATTAATTTAAATTAAGAAAAATAACTAAATTAACTTATTTTTGTATTTTTATTTTATTTGAGAAAGAAATAAAAATTAATTCACATGCTAACCCTAATTTTTTCTAATTGATTTTAAATATACAAAAAAAGGTAGAATTAACCTAAATTAAATTTAAACTAATATTAAATTAAATTTGACAAAATAAATAAAAACCTAATTCTAAATTTGTGAAATTGATTTTATGATTTTTGTGAAAAAAAAAGAAATTATTTGTGTTAAAAAATAATTTAAACAAATTAAATTAAATAAGAAAAATTAGAAAAGAAATAGAATGGGCCTGGTGGTTGAACAACAAAGGAGGGGGTGTTGATGGCAAATCTAGGCCCAAATGCTGATGGCCCCATTGACTTTCCTCAATCCCATGTGCTTGCTTGACTGATGCCCGTGGTAGGCCTTCATATGAGAAGCCCTAGATCTGGCATATTGATGATCTGATGGCTGGGATATTGATGACGTGTGGTGGGCACATGGGAGGCTAACGTACCTGATTATACAAAGAAAAAAAAAGAAAGAAAAGTTGAGACCTGGGGATCGAACCCAGGTCCTTGAGCATAATCACCTTGCGCGCTTACCATCTGTGCTGGCTTAGTTAGTTGTACAAGCAATATCAAACAAACATTATATGGTAAAAACAAAAATATTAATTCTTCTTCGCGCGAAATTTGAATTGGCTAGTCATGAAGCGCCACACCATCATCTTCCTCGTGCCTCCGTCATTTTAGACAAAGGACATTTACCTACGGACACCAGGCGTAGGTATAACCTTGTGCCTCTCCAAAATCCTATACAAGCGTGATAAATGCAAAACAATGGTACCAATCAACTCGTTGCAACCTCACAAGCATCATGGTACCATTATCCTTGGCCAATTGTCCCTCTACAGAAAAACCGTAAAAACGAAGCAAGAACCCTAACTATGGCATCTTGCTGTATAGTCAATAAAAATCCAATTAAGTACAACCATTAGCTTGCAAATAACTCATGGATTAAGAATATGCTAACAAATCACGTTAAAGATGCCAGAATGATGGTATTCGATTTCAAGAAAATATGAAAACCGTGTGGTGCTTACAGTGCAATTCTGAACATGGTAAAGCTTGTTAATGGTTGAAACACATTCCTGGGATGTCCAGCAAACGTTTGGGATGCTTAGAATGGCCTGAGATAGCCTGAATCTTGAAAATCAGTTTACATTTTTCTGGAGTTTTTTTTGCAATTTGTTCTCTCCCTTGCACGCCTCCAACCTCTTGTTTTTTGATCTACAAATGTTCCTTATGTACCCTAGAATGAATTAGGGTTGCAAACTTGTATCAAATCTCCCTCAATTATGGTTATTGATTCATGATTTGATCCTTTGTGAAAATCTTTCCAAATCAAGAAAAATGCAATCTTTTTGTGCACAAATGAACCTTGCACGATTTGATTCCTTCTCCAGCTGTATGATAGACCTAAACATGCACAAAATCTCAAGCTTTGATTAGTTTTTGATACTTTTACTATTTTATTTGATTTAGTTGAAATAAAATCAAAATAAATAACAAAAATAAAATGATGACAAGTGGAAGGGCTCATGGGTCGTGGGTCACATTACAAACTCAGTGCAAGCATAAAAAGTTGGGGCCATTTAGCAAAAATTGCAATTTTGGACACATTTGACTTTTTAAGACCTCACTTGAAATGTATTGCCAAATATGGGAAGGAAAATTTTGGGGTACAACAGCTGCCCCTGTTCAATCTTCTTAAACCTGAGGATGTAGATTGGCTTGTCTGCCTTTCGTGATCTGAAGGTAGAAGATGATTGAACACTAGAGTGCCCAGAAATTTGTGCTCGCATGAAGTGGTACTCGTCTTGTGATATCGAGAATGGGCTTATAGATTCCATTTGGGAGTCGATGTCGGAGGATGGGCTTAAAGATGCCATCAGAGGAAGTGTCGATCGCATAAGAGATTCCTTTGCGAGAGCCCAATTACCTGTTGTTGAGGAGGACTACACTGGCGAATGCTGGTCTCTGTCTTGAGAGAAATAGAGTTTTAGGAACTTTAGTTGTCCGTTACTCTACTGGGGAATTATCTCTTAGTCGAGGAGGTGAAAATGAACTGCTATCTGGTCGAGCTCTAGGCTTCACAGTGATTTGTTGAGAAAAATAAGACCGACTGCTATTTGGTCGTGCTCCAGGCTTTACAGTGACTTACTGGAGGGATGAGATTAAACTTGCTATTTGGTCGTTCTCTAGGCTTTGCAATTTGTCCATTCTTATCTGGTCATGCTCCAGGCTTCAAAAGGAATCAAGTTGTTATCCAGTCGCATTCGGGCTTCAACTTGAGTTTAAGGCATACTAATATCCAGTCGATTTCTGGGCTTCATAGTAATTGGCCGAGTAAACTGCTATTTGGTCGAATTCCAAGCTTCACAGTACCTTTTACTGTTATCTGGTCGTGTCTCAGGCTTCAGTGTTTTTTGCCGCTATCTGGTCGTGATCCAGGCTTCACGGTGTCTTATACCATTATCTGGTCGAGTCCAGGCTTCATGGTATCTTGTATTGCTATCTGGTCGATTTCCAGGCTTTCACAATAACTTGCTGAGGGTTAAGCTATTTTCCGGTTGATTTCTAGGCTTCATAGCTCGTGTTTAAGATATACCGCTATCTGGTCGATTCCAGGCTTCGTAATATTTTGGAGAGATCAAGATACTACCCGGTCGATTTCCGGGCATCATAACTTGAACTTGAATAGAAATCTTAGTATCGATTTGACTAAACCAGGGAAAACTTGTGAGAATTTGATTGTATCTTTCCCTGAAAGGTAAATAATTAGTTGTATGTAATGTCATGATGTATGACATGTATTGAGTAATGATGTTCTCAAAATAAATGAGATTGTGCTGTATGATGCGTATGCGCATGCCATGATGTATGGATATGCAATGTTCTTGTGATGTTCTCTAGTTGGGGAAAATAAATCCCAGACTGTTGTTAGAGAATATAAGGAGGTGAGTTCTTCGTTCTTGCCGGGGATAATGACCGAAGATGATTAGCCGGAGACTTGCATCCGTTCTGCTTGAGAATATTCCACCGGGAGAGACTCTTTGGGGAAGAAAGGTAATCTGCTGGATGATCTGCTGATTTGGAGAAACCAACTCCGCTGGGGATGAATTACCGTTGCTGGTGATGATGAACTCTGTCGGGGATTGAATTTCTACCTGCGGGGAGAAATAAACTCAGTAGATGGTAATCTTCAATTGTTGGTGATAGATAAACTTTGCTCGGGGAGAATTTTGCCGACTTATTCGCGATTATGAACCTCGGCTGGGGAGAGCTAACACCACTGTCTTCAGATACCTCTTACTCTGCGGGGAGTGTATGTATCTTTGGTCATATTCTCCAGTTGCCTCTATCCCTGTACCGGGTGGGTAGAGCAACTGTAAGGTTTGGACATTTCTTGTTTGCCCATGTTCCTGGAATTACGAGTAATTGTCTTTTGTTTCACATGTAAATATCTATGAGCATCAATCATTTTCAAATGCATATATAAAAAGTGAATCATTGGACGTTCTTGAAAAACAAAACAGAAAAAAGAAAAACAAGTTGAAATTTCTCGTGGAAATGAATTGTATTGATTTTGAAGTTGGCCTGTAATAGGCATTTTTGTACAAAGAGGCTGACGTCCTAGTAAGAGAACGTCACTGAAAGACAGGAATTATACAATTTGTGTAACATAAATAAAAACAGCTATGTAAACAATCCCATTGGGTTCCAACTCTGCTATTGCCTTTATATCTTCGAGCGTCTCATCACTTTGCTACTTGGTCGAAGGTAGATCAGATTGATTGGCGTTGTCCGAGCTTGATAGTCGATAACGAAGTCTGGTCGCAAGATGATCCAATGAGACATAATGTTACGCTTGGATCCCTAAATTTTGCCTGGACCGCCCTTTCGGGTTTTCAGTCCACCGGGATACCCTTTTTTGCCCAAGCCGCCTTTTCAGGTTTTCGACTTGTCGGGTGTACAATTTTTTTCATTTTCATCCCTTACTTTTGCCCAAACCCTTTTGGTTCGCCGGGAAGCCCATATTTTTTTCCTAGGCCAGTCAACCTAGCGGGTCTTTGATTAGGCGTAGTATCTTTTCACTATGTCTGCATTGACGGAGTGAGGAAGGTAGTCACCATCCACGGTGGTTAGAATCATAGCTCCTCCTGAGAAAATGTTCTTAACCACAAATGGCCCTTCGTATGTGCGGGTCCATTTGCCCCTGGGATCACCTTGCGGTAGTATAATGCGTTTGATCACCAAATCCCCTACCTGATATTCTTGACGTCTGACTTTCTTGTTAAAAGCCTTGATTATTCGCTTTTGATACGTTTGACCATGATAAATAGCGGTAAGTCTCTTCTCGTCGATTAGGTTAAGTTGGTCAAGTCGGGTCTGGATCCAATCGTCTTTGCTTAAACTCGCATCCTTCATAATTCAGAGAGAGGGTATCTAGACTTCGATGGGTAGGACTGCCTCCATGCCATACACCAAAGAGTAGGGTGTTTCCCCTGTCGAAGTCTACGCTGATGTATGGTACCCATGAAGAGCGAATGATAACATCTCATGCCAGTCTTTGTATGTCACTGTCATCTTCTGAACAATCTTCTTGATGTTCTTATTAGCCGCTTCAACAACCCCATTCATCTTTGGCCGGTAAGGAGAAGCGTTGTGATGATGTATCTTAAACTGTTTGTAGAGCTCGGTGATCATTGTATTATTGAGATTTGTACCATTGTCAGTAATGATCCTCTCGGGTACACCATATCGACATATCAAATTGTGTCGGATAAGCCGCGCCCCGACATTCTTGGTTACTGTAGCAAAGGAAGCTTCCTCAACCCCCTTTGTAAAGTAATCAATAGCCACCAGAATGAAATGATGCCCGTTAGATGCAGTAGGTCTGATCTCTCCGATCATATCGATGCCCCACATTGCAAAAGGCCAAGGAGCTGTCAAAACATTCAGAGGAACTGGAGGTACGTGCACCTTATCAGCATAGACTTGGCACTTATGACAGGTTCGAGAATGCTGATAACAATTGGCTTCCATAGTGGACCAATAATATCCAGCCCGTAGGATCTTCTTTGCCATGGTATGTCCACTGGAATGAGTCTCGAAGGTACCTTCATGTAATTCTGCCATGATCCTTTCCGCCTCTCTCTTTTCCACACATCGCAATAAGGTCGAATCATGGTTACGCTTATAAACGAAACAATTGCTGATGAAGAACTTCGCAGTGAACCTTCTCAAAAACTTCTTATGATTAACAGATGCACCCTAGGGGTACTCTTGAGCCTCAAGATAACTCTTCACTTCGTGGAACCAGGGTTTATCTGCTACCTCTTCAGTCTCGATCTCACAGTAATGTGCGGGTTCGTCCAACCTCTCAATGGTAATCTAGGGAGCTTCATTGTCCCACATGACCTTGAACATAGAAGACATGGTATCTAGCGCGTCTGCTAGCTGGTTCTCCTCTCTTAGGAAGTGTTCAAAGGTTATCTCCTCAAAATACGGAAGCAATGTCAGTACATACTCTTTGTAAGGAATAAGATTTGGGTGCTTCATATCCCACTCACCTTTGATCTGAATGATCACCAGAGCGGAATCTCCAAATACACTCAAGAACTTAATCCTCAGGTCAATAGAAGCTCGAAGACCAAGGATGCACGCTTCATACTCCGCCATATTGTTGGTGCAGTTGAAACATAATCGGGTGGTGAACGGAGTATGACAGCCCTCAGGAGATATGATCACAGCGCCAATGCCATTACCCAACGCGTTTGAGGCTCCGTCAAAATATGTAGACCATCGGGATCCTTCCTCAGGTCCTTCATCTGATCCAGGTTCTTCACATTCAGTCACCAACATGATGTTCTCATCCGGGAACTCGAAATTCATGGATTGGTAGTCATCCACAGCCTGATGCGCCAAATGATCTACCAATACACTCCCCTTGATTGCTTTTTGAGTTATGTATTGGATTTCATACTCAATTAAGATTATCTTCCATCTTGCTATTCTTCCGGAGACAGCAGGCTTTTCGAAGATATACTTGATTGGATCCATCTTTGATATTAATAGGGTAGTGTGAGTTAGCATATACTGTCTTAGCCGGCGAGCAGCCCATGCCAAAGCGCAACAAGTTTTCTCGAGAAGTGAGTATCGGGTCTCACAGTCGGTAAACTTTTTTCTAAGGTAGTAAATAGTGTGCTCTTTTCGGCCAGACTCGTCATGCTGCCCCAGCACGCACCCCATTGAATTGTCCAGTACTATCAAGTATAAGATCAAAGGTCTTCCTTCAACTGGAGGCATCAGAATAGGAGGTTCTTGAAGATATTCTTTGATCCTTTCGAAAGCGGTCTGACATTCATCATTCCACCTTACCACTTGATCTTTCTTCAGCAGCTTGAAGATTGGCTCACAAGTAGCAGTCAGATGTGAAATGAATCAGGCGATGTAGTTCAGACGTCCCAAAATGACTCTGACTTCCTTTTTTGTGCGGGGAGCCGGCATCTCCTGTATAGATTTCACCTTTGTAGGATCCACCTGAATACCCTTATCACTGACGATGAAACCCAACAGCTTACCAGACCTTACCCCGAAGGTGCACTTGTTCGGGTTTAACCTCAGCTTGTACATCTTCAACCTGTCGAACAGTTTCTGGAGATGGTCAAGGTGTTCTTCTTCAGTCTGGGACCTTGCTATCATGTCATCAACATAAACCTCAATCTCATGGTGAATCATGTCGTGGAACAAGGAGACCATGGCACGCTGATAAGTTGCCCCATCATTCTTCAACCCGAAAGGAATTACCTTGTAACAGAAGGTGCCCCACTGTGTAACGAAGGTTGTCTTCTCCATGTCCTCGGGAGCCATCTTGATCTGATTGTAACCAGAAAAACCATCCATGAAGGAGAAGATCTTATGTTGCGCGGTGTTGTCGACCAGAACATCGATGTGAGGAAGTGGGAAATCATCCTTGGGGCTTGCCCTGTTCAGATCTCTATAGTCCACACACATTCGTACCTTACCATCCTTCTTAGGCACCGGAACAACATTGGCAACCCACTGCGGATAAGAAGTGATAGCTAAAAATCCCGCGTCAAACTGTTTCATGACCTCAGCTTTGATTTTATCAGATATCTCAGGGCGCATACGGCGAACCTTCTATTTTACCGAAGGGCAGTCTTCTTTGGTCGGCAGGTGGTGTACCACAATGTCAGTGTCCAAACCAGGCATATCTTCATAAGACCAAGCGTAGCATTTGTATCAACCGTTGATTGACACTAGGCTCCAGATTCGCACCTATCTTGACTTCTTTCCTGTCTTCCTCTGTACCCAAATTCATTGATTCAACTGGCTCTTCATGAGGCTGTATGGCCCTCTCTTCCTGCAGTAACAGTCTAGCAAGTTCTCTAGGTACCTCACAATCATCCTCACCTTCGTCCTCGGCTTGGTTGATCAGATTTTTGAAGTCATAACTGGCAATAACAGAGTTGTTATCAATGGGTTCCAGAGTGGATATGGATCTGCATTATGATACGTCAGTGTGTGTAAGAGAATAGCTGTTTTTGATAAAGCGAGAGACAGAAAAAGAAAAACAAAGAGCATAAAATTTGTAATGCAAGAAACGTCCAATGCTTTATTGATGATATATGAAAATGACAAATAATAAGCCCTCACAAGCAAAGCCAAGGTGCCTCGGGCAAGGTACCGGGCTGTAAAGTTTCAAACTATTTATTACAAATCTCAGAAAAAAAGTCAATTACTATGGAATAAAAGAAACAGGTATGAAGTCCTTCGTTGTCCAGTTATTCAATCTACCATTGGTTGTAGGGTAGATCCAACTGTCGATATCTGAATCTTCTTCACCATCTTCAACCACATTAATTCCTTGATTGCTGATGTGCAGAGAAGGTCTTCCAATCCGCGTGCGCCGAACAGCCCTTTGAGCCCCTGTAGTAAAGCCCAAACCAAATTTGTCAGTTTTGTGCGTGAAATCAGGGAGCTGACCCCAATTTGCATACCCACTTTTTTCAATTATAGCCCTGGCATCCTTGAGGGAAGCCATCTTCATCGGAGGTTCGTCAGTAGCAACTTCAGTTGACGCCAAAGTCTGAGGGACCTGTTAAAAGTTCTGACAAGGGGTTTCGATGAATTCCCCATCCATATCCATATAGCGAAAGGAATTGAGATGACTCACCATATACTCCTCTTCTCCTTGCATCGTAACAATCTTCCCCTTTACCGGATATTTCAACATTTGATGGAGCGTGGAAGTCACTGCCCCAGCCTTATGAATCCAAGGGCGACCCATCAAGAAAGAATATGATGGTCTGATATCCATCACATAGAAAGTGGATGCAAAAGTTTGAGATCCAACTTTAACAGGGACGTCCACCTCCCCGTGTACCATCCTTTTTGACCCGTCGAAAGACCTGACCATAATATTGCTCGACTTTAGAATCAAATCTTCACAGTCCAGATAGTCTAATGCTTTCTTTGGCAGAACATTCAATGAGGACCTGGTATCCACCAGTACATGGGCCATAGTAGTGCCTATGCACTCGATCGAGACGTGCAGAGCATCACTGTGATTTCTTCCTTTAGCAGTCAGATATGCGTCTGAGAAACCTAACCCATTGTCGGTAGTCAAACTAGCTACGCAATCTTTGAATTGATCGGCTGAAGTTTCCTGTGGCACATGCACAGTTTTAAGGAATGCATTTAGAGCCTTTGCATGGGCTTCAGAACACAACAACAAGGATAACATGGAGATTTTTGACGGGGTCTGCCCTAGCTGCTCGACTATGTTGTAGTCGCTTTTCTTGATAATCTTCAGAATTTCCTCTATCTCCTGCTTAGAGGTTTCTACAATGATCTTCTTAGGTGCCTCCGTCCGGGCAGGCTCACCTGTGATTTCTTTGCCCCGAGTCATAGATGGCTCGGCGACAGGGGTGATAACAGGAACAGGAACTGGGATAGTAGCTGATGTACTAGCAGATGGAATGACAACAGGTTGGTGAACAGTCGGAGGGGAAATCTCGGGAGAAAAGAGTCTTCCACTTCTGGTGACCTTGCTAGCCCCGACAATATTGCTAACATTAACATCAACTTCCTCACTTTTTAAGTCTTGTTTAACTCCATGGTAATACACACCAGCCCCATAGTGCCAAGGGACAGCCTTATCCGAAGTGTATGGGATAGGACCAGGGACAGTAATTATTAACGGAGCAATTCTTGGGACGGGTGTAATCCTAACAGGCTTTCTCGAGGAAACTTGGGAAGGATTGGCGGAAATGGTTATGATGGCAACATCTTCAATTGGAACCAACGAAATCATAGTCTTTTCGAACAAGATCTCTTTGTTATCCATCAGGCGTTGAACACCTGATTTCAATAAGTGGCAACCAGCAGGCAAAATTGAACACATGTGGTAACCTTCGCCACAGCCCGGAAATAAACCGTCCAACAATAGATTATTCTTAATTGTCATCAAAGGAGTAGAAATTTCTTCCACGGAGGTCATAAATAAATCATCGTCCATAGCATTCACTCCATGACCATGTTTGGGCATAGGAGCAGTTATGACGTTGGGCTTCTCCGGAGCGTCAAACTCAATCTCTTTGGCTTAGATCAAGTCTTGCACCTTATTCTTCAAGGCCCAATAGTTGTTTGTATCATGACTTGGACTTTCAGAGTGATAGGCGCAGCGGGCATTCGGGTTATATTGAGGAGAAGTGGTGTTGGGGTTCTTTGGGACTTCCCTCAGAGTTACCAGGTTGGTCTTCAATAGTTGTGGTAGAATTTGAGACAAGGTCATATTGAGCTGAGTGTACCGCCTCTGTGGTCTTTCCACCCTTTGTTGATTATTGCATTGTGGAGCAACTGTGGGTCTTGATATCACTACCGCATTTACTGCTTGACGGTGTTCAGGTCTGCTTTGGCCTCTCGGGCCGTAGACTGCACTAGCTTCTTTCTTACCGGTGAAAGGCTTCTTCACTGCACTTGATGAAGTGTCCTTCTGTATCTTACCAACTCAGATACCCGCTTCTACTCTCTCCCCAGTCAAAATTAACTCAGTAAACCCAAATGACGAATTGTCGATCAGATGGTTGAAAAATGGACCAGATAGCGTCCCTAGAAACATGTCAACCAACTCTCTATCAGACAAAGGGGGTTGGACTCTTCCAGCCAAATCTCTCCACTTTTGAGCATAGTCCTTAAAACCTTCGCTTGCACCCATAGACATACCCTGAAGCTGAGTACGAGTGGGAACCAGGTCAGCGTTATACTGATACTGCCTGTAGAAAGCAGCAGCAAGGTCCTCCCAGTTTCGAACATTGGCTCCTTCCAATTGATAAAACCATTCAAGCTGAGTCCTTGACAGACTATCTTGAAAGAAGTGCACCCACAAATTTCTATCAGCAGTGTGGGGTTAGATTTTTCTGACGTACGAGCGGAGATATAGTTTTGGACAGGATACACCATCGTACTTGGCAAAAACTAGAGCTTTGAACTTATGAGGGATCACCACTCCCGATACCAGTCCCAGTTCTCCGAAATCCAAACCAGGGATCTTCTGAATCTCCATAGCACTCATACGGTCTTCTAATTGCTTGTACCTATCCTCGGCAGAAGAATATTGCTCCTCATCATAATCTGTATCATCATCAGAGATTGCAGGACTGGGGCCCTTTTCCTATTCTTGGTTCTCCCCTTCCTTGGATGAAGAGGTCAGATCAGCTTGTTGTTTCAACCTATCCCCAAACCTTTTGCCCATATTCAGAAGAACGACCTTCTTCTTCTTCTTCTTCTTCTTCTTCTTCTTCTTCTCTTACTCTTTCAGAATGAGAGCTTTCAAATCCTCTTGCCCTTTAGCCAGACTTAAGAACATCTGCTGGAATTGGGCATTCTGTTCTTGAAGATCTTTGATGGCTTGATTAGAAGACATTTTGTGCTGAAATAAATAGCGAAGAAGATGAGAAACCTGTAATGGTACCTGTAATGGTGTGCATGATAATGGGATGTGTATGTAATGATTTCAAAGACTTTGGGAGATTTAAATTTGAAAACCAAAAATAAACGAACTTTATTAGATTAATCTCGTAAAAAGGTTCAACAATTCCTTTAAGGCGTTACAAGGAAATAAATGGAAAACAAATCTAAACTAGAAAAGAAAAATCAAAAATCCCATGGATTCTTCCTCTTTGTGCTGACGTAGTCATTGATTGTTCTTTCTTCTTCGAGATCCCTGGTGAGATTCAAGATCTTCCTTTCTTGCTCATGGTACTTCTCCCGGTAAGTATCCCTCCCCTCTTTCAGCTGAATCCAAGATCTCTACAATGCCCCAGGATCAGTGGGCATGTAAGGATAAAGAACTATATAAGTAATGCCTTCTTCATTAGTGGGTTCCATAATTACTGGCAGTACTGCTTCATAGGGCATCCCAAGCTTCTGGGCACGAGCTCGGACCATTGGAGATAAGGCTGCATAGGGAGGGAAGTTCTTGGTCCTAGCTCTTGGGGGTCAGATTTGTTCACCATGCCCCAAGCTCGTATAAACCTTCGGCGATGCTCGTCAACGTCTTCCTTGTAGTCAAATGCAATATCCGTAAGAAGTAGCTCATGGGGACCGTCTCTCCGAGCACGACCAAACTGTCGCAAAGCTAGACAAGGACTGTAGGTTATTCCCCCTCTGATTCCAAGCAATGGGACATTAGGGTATCCCCCACAACGATCAATGACAGCAGTGCTTTCCATAACCCGGGAGCTCCAAAGAATGTATGTATGGGCAAGTGACATTATCCTATAAGACTAACCCAGACCTTCTTCATTCTTGAGCACAGACTTGGGGAGGTTCAAAATAAACCACCTCGACAGCAATGGCATGCAACACATAAGAGTCCCCCTTCTTCGCACAGTACGAGTGTAGAGGGCATGCAAGATATCACCCAGTAGAGTAGGCACAGGATTACGAGAAAGGAAAATCTTAACCGCATTCACAGTGGCAGAACCGACTGTTTTGGAAAATACTCGTTTGCGTTTTGCGTTTGTATTTGCAAAATGTCGCGGTAAGCAAGAGTCGCCACCGACTTTTATTTTATCCAACTGGAAAGGAAAAAAGCACAGAAAAATTCCTTTTTCGAGATTTTGAGTATGGGGGGTAGATTATAGAAAGGGAAGGTATTAGCATCCTTTCTATCTGTGGTTTTCCACAGGCTCTTAGGTACTTGCTCATCTTTTTAAAATTGCTTGTGTGTGTTTGTTTTGAAAAGTTTTTGTTTTACTTCGTTTTAACCCTTGCTTCTGTCTTCAAGAGTGTTACGATGTGTTTTTGAAAACTTTGTTTGAAAAGTGTAAGTGTAAAAAGTTTGAGTTTGAGCAAGTACCTACTAGCATCTACCTACTCGAAAAAAGATTGTTTATGTTCTCGTTTCCTTAGACAACGCTATCCTACTATTGAGAAGTAGGTAGCACCGTCGTTGGAGTTGTAAGGGTCAATTAGAAAGGGACGTATGATCACTAAAGCAATGTTAGGACGTCTTAGTAATAACCCTAATGTGTTTTAATTTTATTTGAGAAAGAAATAAAAATTAATTCACATGCTAACCCTAATTTTTTCTAATTGATTTTAAATATACAAAAAAGTTAGAATTAACCTAAATTAAATTTAAACTAATATTAAATTAAATTTGATACAATAAATAAAAACCTAATTCTAAATTTGTGAAATTGATTTTATGATTTTTGTGAAAAAAAAGAAATTATTTGTGTTAGAAAACAATTTAAATAAATTAAATTAAATAAGAAAAATTAGAAAAGAAATAGAATGGGCCTGGTGGTTGAATAGCAAAGAAGGGGGTGTTGATGGCAAATCTGGGCCCAAATGTTGATGGCCCCATTGACTTTCCTCAATCCCATGTGCTTGCTTGACTGATGCCCATGGTAGGCCTTCATGTGAGAAGCCCTAGATTTGGCATATTGATGATCTGATGGCTGGGATATTGATGACGTATGGTGGGCACATGGGAGGCTAACGGACCTGATTATACAAAGAAAAACAATAGAAAGTAAAGTTGGAACCTGGGGATCGAACCCAGGTCCTTAGGCATAATCACCCTGCGCGCTTACCAGTTGTGCTGGCTTGGTTAGTTGTACAAGCAATATCAAATAAACATTATATGGTAAAAACAAAAATATTAATTCTTCTTCGCGCGAAATTTGAATTGGCTAGTCATGAAGCGCCGCGCCATCATCTTCCTCGTGCCTCCGTCGTTTTAGACAAAGGACATTTACCTACGGACACCAGGCGTAGGTCTAACCTTGTGCCTCTCCAAAATCCTATACAAGCGTGATAAATGCAAAACAATGGTACCAATCAACTTGTTGCAACCTCACGAGCATCATGGTACCATTATCCATGGCCAATTGTCCCTGTACAGAAAAACCCTAAAAACGAAGCAAGAACCCTAACTATGGCATCTTGTTGTATAGTCAATAAAAATGCAATTAAGTACAACCATTAGCTTGCAAATAACTCATGGATTAAGAATATGCTAACAAATCACATTAAAGATTCCAGAATGATGGTATTCGATTTCAAGAAAATATGAAAAATGTGTGGTACTTATAGTGCAATTCTGAACGTGGGAAAGCTTGTTAATGGTTGAAACACGTTCCTGGGATGTCCAGCAAACATTTGGGATGCTTAGAATGGCCTGAGATAGCCTGAATCTTGAAAATCAGTTTACACTTTTCTTGAGTTTTTTTTGCAATTTGTTATCTCCCTTGCACGCCTCCAACCTCTTGTTTTTTGATATACAAATGTTCCTTATGTACCCTAGAATGAATTAGGATTGCAAACTTGTATCAAATCTCCCTCAATTATGGTTATTGATTCATGATTTGATCCTTTGTGAAAATCTTTCCAAATCAAGCAAAATGCAATCTTTTTGTGTCCAAATGAACCTTGCACGATTTGATTCCTTCTCCAGCTGTATGATAGACCTACACATGCACAAAATCTCAAGCTTTGATTAGTTTTTGATATTTTTACTATTTTATTTTGATTTTATTTGATTTAGTTGAAATAAAATCAAAATAAATAACAAAAATAAAATGATGACAAGTGGAAGGGCTCATGGGTTGTGGGTCACATTACAAACTCAGTGCAAGCATAAAAAGTTGGGGCCATTTAGCAGAAATTGCAATTTTGGACACATTTGACTTTTGGCAATTTTGCAAAAAGGGTCAACTTTACCATTGCACAACTCCCTAAATTTTGATCCTAGAGAGGTTTTCTTTGACTTTTTAGAAATCTTAAGATGTCCTCTAAGCAACCCTTTTGATCTCATCTCAATTGAGTCTTCCATGTTCATGTATGAAGCTTTGACCCAAAAGGTGTTTTTGTTGACTTTCCAAAATGACCTATAATGTCCAAATTTATATATTATTGTGAGTGTATATTTTGAACTTGGGAGATGAAGATGGATTGTAGTGAATTACATCCTCTTCAAAATGAGCTTTGGATGGGTCATTTTTGATAAAGTATGAGAAAGTTATGCTTGGTCAAAGTTGAGTTGACTTTTCCTACAAAACCCTAATTTAGCAACTTTTGGGTTTTGATGAATTGTGACCAATTCTTGAGGAATCATGATCAACCCTTGATCAAATGATGAATAATAATTAGAAATGAGGATTTTTACCAAAAATCTTGAAGTTTGACTGCATGTGGGCGACAATTGACTTTTGCCCTAGCACAGTCGATTTTTTAGGCCTTTGAGCAATTGACTGAGCAAACTTCCTCTGCAAGGCTTGAAACTTGACATGGATGATCTTGAGAACATTTTAGTACAATGGTGAGCATTTGGGACCCTTTGTACTCAAGCATCTTGATGCAAAATGAAATCCTAATTTGAGGTAGACTGCCTTTAGGAGAGAGTTTATCTGGTCAACCCTTGGACTTCCTTAAGCAATTTGAAGACCTCACTTGAAATGTATTGCCAAATATGGGAGGGAAAATTTTGGGGTACAACAGGAAGGTATTAGCACCTCACACGTATGTGGTACTCAACAGGATCTACTTATGTTTATTCTAACCTAAGGGTGTGTAAAAATTCTAAGTCTAAAGCTTACGAGCTAAAAAGCAAAGATGCAAAGAGGGAATACATGCAAAATAAAACAGGTGGAAAAGAAGGAAATAGTTACAAAGTTTGCCCGGCTGAGCCCCGTGACCAGATGCGTATGTATCCCTTTTAAGGAATCAGAGCATCATAGTTCAGCTCAAAAGTTTCCATTTATTTTGTGTTTTTTATGAACAATGTTGGTGAAGCATGCCCTTTTGAAAAAGGTTTTAAAAGAAAAATAAAGTACGAAGACAAGAGAGTTTGATTTGGTTGGTGTTTTGTTAAGGATAATAGTTAACTAATCTCAAGAGAGAGATATTAGACACTTCTCCAGTTATCCTTGAAAGGAGTCTTTAAGACTCGAACCACATCCAAAAACAAGAATGAAATAAAAATAAGACCGAGAAGAAATATGCTTATCATTTCCCATACTTAACAAACATGGGATTCTCATAAGTATTTATTAAGTGTTTTTGAGAATTTGAAAGAAAAAATATATTTCAGTCTTAATGAGATGGAAAAGAGAAAGAAAAATCTAAGGGGAACTAGAAAAATAGCCCTAAAGTTATCATGCATTGTTGATCTTATAGTTGAGGATAAGAGATGGAAACATCTATCTAATATCGGCATACATGGATACAAGCCTAAGGTCTATTCAATTCAAACTTAGAAATTAGTGAATTGAGAATCCTATGGGCAGCATGGCAAGAAGATAAGCAAATAAAGAAGGGAGAGGGATGACAAAACATCACACACAAAGATGAAAAGACATCAAGAAGCATGTATCAAGTATAGATGACAAAACGTCTAACAAATATGGCAAAACATCAAGAAACGTATATCAAGTATAGATGACAAAACATCTAACAAGGATGGCAAAACATCATGTAGAGATGTGATGATAAAACATCATACTAAGAATGAGATGGTAAAACATCATGTATGCATTAAGATGGAAAGAAATCAAGTAGCATGAGAAAGATGATAAAACATAAATATGAAGATGACAATACATCAAGCACACACAACATTTATGTGACAAAACACATACAAGAGATGAAACTCTTAAACACACTAAAAGAAGTGGAGAAGAAGAAGTAGAAAGAAAAAATAAGAAATCAAGGAAGTATGAGAAGATGAGATGAGATAAAGGAGATTAAATATCATACCAGTCAGAAGTGAATACATGTGAGGCTCATCATCATCATACATATGAAATTGAGAAAGATTCACAATCAAATCATTCAAGGAACATTGGTTTGAAAACCCTAAGTGGGCATAAGTCCTCATGCAATGCTAACAAGAAATCATGTAAGATGAAATGGGTAGTGTGAATAAGGTAAACGTATACATGTCATTCAAAACATACCACATAATTAAGATAAAACTCAATTAGTCATGAAGATCATGGTACAAACACCAAAGCATGCAAACTAGGTCAAAATAAAGAGTGAATGTGAAGTAGGAAGAAATGTGTGAGCGTTGAACATGGTATTAGATGTCAAATAAGAGTTAAGTCAGAAGCATACACACATATTAAAACACCCTAAATCCTTCAAATGAAACATTATCAAGCATCACACTCAATACAAGAGGACTTATACACAAAACACAAACAAAAAGGCCATAAGAGGCATGCAAAGTTTGATAGAAGAAAGGGATGTTAGAAGTATGAGAAACATGGGAGAATTGTAACACTATAGAAACAGGTCAATAGCATATGTCATATAAAATATTAGCCCAAAGCTAAGCACACAAGTTCTCAAATACAAACATTTCGATCAAGGTAAAACCCTAAGAATACTCCTAAGTCAAAATTAGGTTAAAAATAGGAAAATGACTTGTAAAATCATGTAAATTTAACCATATCTTACTAAAGACTTACAAAAGTCAGAAACATTATTTGAAGGTCTTGGGTTAACTTGAAAGGATGAAAATAATTAGAATTGTCAAGACTAGTTGGCAAAAGGCACAAACTAGTGAGGTTTAACCAACTAATTCATGAAAAATATAAGATAAAAATTTAAAATTGAAAAAAAATTATTTTTATGATCTCAAGTCATCTAAGAATTTCAAACATATTTTTATTGATTTTTAGAAGAGAAATTTAAGAATTAAATGTTTCTTTAGGCTTAAGCAAGAGAATAAAACCAAAAACAACAATTAACTTGCACAATTTTGAAAAATAAGAAAACTGAACTCTAAATTCAATTAAAAATCATGAACAATTATATCAATATATTAAGAACACTAAACATACTTTTCTGGAATTTTATATTTAAAGAAAAAATTAAAACAGAAAATATTTGCACAATGCAACAAAATTTATCAAAAAGGAAGACACAACTAACCAATTGATTTAATTAGAGTGTCATAGATTTTGTAAAATAGGACAAAAATTATTTTCATAAAGTAGATTCAAAAGCCAGATCCCAATATTTTTTATGGATTTTTAGATTAGTGAAAATTAGAAAATAAAATTCTAAAACCTAAAAGATGATTAAAATCCTAATCAAACTAATTGAATTATTTAATCATGCAAAAATGATGAAAATATGAAATAAAATCCAAAATCTGAAAATAGACTAAAAATGAGTCTGATATATTTTTTAGGTAATTTTTTAATCAAAGAAACTATTTAAAAATAATTGGAGAAAACAATTAAAAATGAAAGAAAATTCAAATAGATTGAAATCTATTACACCTGTTTTAAACAAGAAGCTCTGCAAAACGCGCCAACTCATCATCCCTACCAAATGATAAACCCTAACTCGTTTGAAAATAGTTCAACAAGCAATGTTCATGACACAATTTCTCTCTCATTTCTCCATGAATTTGCAAAGCATAAACACCAAACTTAAAGATCTAAACGAGTAGATCATGATAGGATCAAGAATTTCATGAAATGGTGCATGAGTCATAGAGAAAATGCAACGCAAAAGTCACTGCATGAACACGATTTCAACATGAAAATTTATCTACCAGTTTTCAGATCCAAATTTCTTACTCGATTCTCAACCAAATCACATGATCCAAACATCAAAATTCATCACAAAATAACAAGGAACAACAAAATGATCATATATTTGACCAATTATGCAAGATCAAGTAGATATTTGAGCCTGGAGACACGGATTCAAACAAGGTTTCAAGAAAGTTGCAGAGTTCAAATTAAGTAATGAAACACATAAACTTATACTTCAGATCTAAGATCTGGCCAGCTAACACAAAATATGCAAGATCTAATGCAATGATTTAAGTTATCCTGAGAGGAATTCAGATATGAAAACTTACCTCAAAAGTGAGAAATAAACTCATTGTGCCTCTGATCACAGATGAGAAACCCGATGATCTTGCTTCCTATGCTTTAGTTATGATGAAAATCAAGGAGAATTGATAGCTTGAAGCAAGAGATAAGAGAGAGAGAGAGAGAGAGAGAGAGAGAGAGAGAGAGAGAGAGAGAGAGAGTGATAGAGAGAGAGAGAGAGCTTGAGAACTGTTGAAGAATGAAGAGATAAATCAAAGTTTGTTGTGAGTGAATTATTTTCATGAATGAAGAGCATCGAAGAAAACTTTGAGAAATGAAGAGAGAATTTGAAGTTTTTTATGAGTGAATGAGGAAGCGTGTATGAAAAGCCTTGAAGAAAACTTTGAGAAATGAAGAGAGAATTTGAAGTTTGGTTATGAGTGAATGAGGAAGCGTGTATGAAGAGCCTCATGTAATGATAGTGAAGAAGAGTTTATATTGAGTGGGAAAGAGTGTTGAGAAAGTTTTGTTGAGGGTAGAAAATTCATTGGAAGTTTGGAGCCGTTAGAGGACAATGTTTGAAGTTTGTGGCATATTTGAGTGGAGAAATGCAAGCATGCATTTCATGCCTTGTTGCTGATCATTTATCTGTTTTGATGAGTGAAAAGAGAGTAGAATTGAGTGAGATAGGCATGAGAATGATGAGCTGCCATGGGCTTGCACATGCGGTGGAAGAAGAGTTTCATATTTTGGCAAGAATTTGTGAAATTCGTGAACATGCTTTATGTGCATTGCTTGCTTGATTTAGAAATAAGAATGATGAGGTAATGATGTGTGTAATGTGAATGGGGTACATGATAAACATCATGCATCATAATTTCTCTCATGATCATATCATAAGAATGCATGAGTATGCATGATTAAACGCAAGCCATGTAAGGTAAAAAGAAGAGGGCAAATTTTAGGGTGCAACACCCCATGAAAATAATATATAATGGATTACTTATGTGTCATGATTTATTCTCATAGTGATAATATTATATCTCATATTTTAACCTGAAATTGCTATGGTCCCTACATGTAAAGTTGATCACTTTTTAACCATTAAACATTGTTAATAACAAGTCGATTACAAATTCGGTTAATCAGGTACATAATATCTCATGTGAACAGACTTTAGTATTATCTATCGGCCCCTTGATTGAGTATACGTGTAAAATTTCACTTGCTAAAAGTACAAATGCGTAACAACCCTTAGTGAAAAAGGATTGTCATGGGCTTTAAGTTTTTTGTGAGGTTGAAGGCTAGCTCATGTGAGGTGAGAAGATAATGTATATGTGTATTTTCTATGTTGTAGTTAGGTTTCCCAATCACACTTATGGGATATTTATATCCAGCTCAGGCCTACATCCTAGGCCTCCTTGAACGGGGGGAGTGATTTAGTCTTGTTTCTCTCATATGGATAAGTCCCTCAAGCTTGAGGTGACTCTCTTTTGTGGGAGATGAGTCCCTCATATATGAGGCAAGTTCTTCATATGTGAGATGTCACCTTTGTGTGGTGATTCTAGGATACACTTCTAGGTGTAAGTGATTCAATATATGTGTTAGGTGTGGGAATTTGAACTTAAACTAAATGAAAGATCAAACATCAGTCAACTGATGGAAATTGAAGCACCAGTTGGGAAAATCATGCATTGAATTAAATGCAATTGATGATAATCTTTTTTAGGAAGAAAAATTGGCCTTACTCCCTACATATGTGACAAATGTGAGGAATCTTTCCATTTACTTACAACTGTTGAGACACTCAAACAAAGATAGGTTGCTTCTACAACTAGATTTATTTTCTTATAAAAGTTGTGTGTATTTTTCCTCTAAACTTTTTCTCGCTCAAAACTTCCTACATTCAGGAGTTCGTACAGGTGCACTATGCATTTTTTTCAAGTTTATAATTGTAGTTACATGTATGACTTTGTTCTTCCCTACCCACTCCATTCATGATTTCTCTTTGGGATTTTCTCAAAGAAAATTTGTGTCTTTAATATTACAGAATGAGGATCTTGGGGAGATGACGGCCCAGGTGACTTTGATAGTAAATTTTTTATTCTATTTTTCTTATTAGGAATTAATGGGGAAGGGTGAAAAATCCATTGGTGTCCATGACTTTGTGTTTCTCTATTCTAATGAGGAAAGAATAATGGCCTTTCGACGGTAGATTAGGCAGGCTTTCCAGTACTGGGAACAAAGAAGATGTGACCTTTGAGCCTTTTTATGAAAGGGAGAGAGCTAATATGGTTGTTGCATATGATTTTCCCATTCCCTATTTCCACTTACATCTTCCTATTATTCATGATTTGGGATTATGAACTGTGAGAGAGCCTTGATTCTACTTCACACCATTCGAGGCTGAATTCTTGGCAGAATGTCGCCTCTCTAAAATTACACCTAATGTATAAGGTATTATCAGGGCCTTCGAGATTATGTGCCTATAGGTGTATTATTTTCTTTTTATAGTTACTGGCCAACTCACATAAGCGGTTCGGTGACTGTTTAGTCTTCCAAGAAAGAAGTTATTGGCACCCCACTCCAACCCCTACCTTGATTATAAATACAAGTTTATGAAGGTTAGGGGGCAAGATGACACTTCGATGGTCCCGACTAAGGTGAGTGGTGTCCCCTCTTTCCTTTGTCTTGGATGAGTGATCTGAATATCACTAGTAGTTTTTCTCCCAACAATCTCACCCCCTATTGAGAGAGAGGCAGTTCATGAATTATCTAGCTTCAAGTTCATGTGTTCTCGAACCCCGATATCTTTTGATCTAAAGGATGATATTGGAATAGACGATTATCTAGGTAAGTATATTACAGGGTAATCTCTCTATTATGTGAGTACAACTTCACCATTAGATGTTTTGCATGATGTTAAAACTAGGAAAACTTAGTATTTTTGTATATTGGATGGTGTCTTTGTATTGTGGCACTCATTTGCATTAGAGGTCTTAGAAAACATTAAAAACCATTTTAAAATTGACCAAACTCTTGAAAAAGAAGTTCCTACATTATTTTTTCTTGCATGTGTCGGCATATACGTGTTTCAGGCTGGTACATGCAACTCATATTTTGAAGCATGTAGCTTCTGGAGGTCATAGGTCGACACATGCATCTATACAGGCCATCACATAATGTAACTTTCAATTTTTCTATTTTATGTGTTGGCACATACGATTTTCAGGCCAACACATGTAATGCAGTTTTGAAGAAAAATGCTACTGCCATGCATAGGTCGGCACATACACTTAATTTTTTACTTATGTGTCGGCACATATTGGTTGATCGAGTCAATTTTTAAATTCTTTTTAATTCTGAAAATTATGTCTTGGCAGCTAAACTTCCACAACTATGAATACATCATTCATGCATAATTCCAACTTGATAAAACTAAAAACACTTACTGCATTTTCTCTTCACCTTCAACCTCCAACCTCTGTATACACACTGATAAATCACACATAATCATATTTTGTCGGGGTTCCATATATGTGAGGTTTGATAACTTCCAATTAGGTTCTTGTGTAGCCTAAAATATTGGATTGAGATTTGCAGGGGGTTTCATCTGGAAATACCGCAGGTTTGTCCTCCAAGATCTTTGGCAGATTTGGGGGGTTTTTGTGCAAGACATTCAAGAGAACATTGTGGCCTAGTGAAAAGCCTTTAGAGTTTGGTACCAAGCAAGTAACGCGAGAACAACGAATCGAATTGAAGTGTCTTGTGTGCAATAGGTATAATTGATCATGCGCGAAAGAGATTTGGAGTTTGGTACCCAAAGGAGTAGCAATATTCCATAAATCAATTGGTAGTTATTGTGCCTTTGTCTTTCTCAATATCAAAAGAGAAGGGGTTGAATCAACAACAAACGATTAGGGTTTGTAGGTTTCTCTTGGAATACTTCTCTTGTAACGACTTTTGGCATAGTAAGAAATTATCCTAATTCAAAAATTGTAATTGGGGCGAGACATAGCCATAGCGAGGATGATTGGCGAACTTCCTAAACAAATCCTCGTGTCTCTTTTTCTTATCGCTTTACTTTCTTTATTTTTCATTAAGAAATTTGTGAAATAGAATTGATTAAACGATTGACTCATGAGAATTTTTCCGTGACTGTTTTTGTTTTGAATTTGGTGTTTATTTTCTTAATCAACTTTGATTATAAGTTCTTTTTAATATCAACACAACTAAAGGAAAATTATGAAAATTGCTTTGTTTCTTATTTTTACTAGTTACCATTGGAAATAGCTTTAATAGTAACTTGCTATAAACGATTAATAATGTGTTCCTCGGTTGAAGTTTATAAATTAATATTGTGTTGTTCATTCCATAAAGCACTTTATTTTGCATGTCCGACTTCCAATAGCTAGGTTTGTATAGACGGTGTTTTTCGATCTATATCAAAACCTTATGCGTGCAATATTTTCAATTACTTAAAAAACACAAATTTTTATTGAATTTTGGCTTGGTGATCTATTCACCCCCCCCCCCCCCCTTTAGATAAGGCGCCATCGTCTAACATATTTGAGGTTGTTTAATTTAACTATTTTGATCACTATTTTTCTTTGTGTCTTTTGCGGGGGAATAATATCAACATACCCATTAGCCAAGAGAAATTAACACTTGGAAAAGAGGAGGGTTGAGTGTCAATCTCCCTTCGTCCCCTCGAGTCGCTTGGTCGATAAAATTTCAAAGGAGAACACAAAGTGCATCGAGGATCATCCTGTTATTGATGAGCCTTCCCCCAAGATTCCCGAGTAGGTAGAAAGCTCTTCTCAAGCTCCTAAGGGAGACCAGTTTATAATTACTCAGGATGGTAAGGCAGAAGGTGATCCTTAGTTGACTAGGAATAGTTCCCACCCTCATTCAACCTTCTAGAGGGACGTTCTAATTAGCACTATCAAATTTATTGAAAGTCTCCACCCATTCCTTAAGTATTTCCCTTCAAATTACTGAAACCTTCACAATAAATAATCCATGTAGATGAGCATATTTGCTAAGGATTCTATTGATCAAGTGAATTCAACAGGAGAAGCATGCTAAAATTTTTGATAACTTGAAGTATAATCTCCTAGTGATTCAGGAACCTCTTATTCAATGCCAATAAATAGTAAACATCTTTTTACAAGAGATAAATGATTTTAATCTTTTCACTATAACAGTGGCATTGAGGTCACGAACTCATGCTGCCACCATCGCTAGATTAAAAAGGTCTTTAAATTTTTCCCTTAGTTCTCTCAAGAGACTTGAGGAGGAAGTATATGTCCTTAAGGATGACCAAACTGAGACTTCTTACCTATACCTCAGAGATTGAATGGGAAGATAACCTTTCTTTATCCAAGGATCAATTTAAGACAAATGAATTTCTTTAATATGTATGACGAGTATGTCCTATATATTGGGAAAATCATAATAAATGGGTCTCAGACAGGTGATGCTCTTTGATCCTAGGATCTCTTAAAGGACAAATGATCCCAAGGCTTGACCCATAACGCCTCTTCAGTGGTGTTGTATAGGAATTTTGACCATATCCCCTTTTGAAATTTTTGTAATCCTTTGTCCCATTTCAGATCTTTAATCAATGTGATCTTAATTCACATTTGTACATTATCTTGTGCCATGGCTTTAAATATCATTTTTATTTTTGGGATGAAATCCCTCTCTTGGATAAGTCTTTATTCTTCTAAGGGTGTCATAAAGTTACCCTCTAGGTAATCCAACGCTTTTAGTCGCTCCAAGATGGTAAGCATGCTTTTTCATGGAAATTCAATGTACGTTATCACCTTAAGGGGAGGCAAGGATTCCTTTATGAGGATCCAACATCTAAATCTCCTCAAGTGGGCAGAAAGGATTGCTTCACGAGGATCTAACATGTAAATCTCCTCGAGAAGGCAACAAGAATTTCTTTATGAGGATCCAACATGTAAATCGCCTCGAGGGGTGGTAAGGATTCCTTCATGAGGATCCAACAGGTAAATCTCCTCGAGGAGCAACAAGGATTGCTTCATGAGGATCTAGCATGTAAATCACCTTGAGGTGCAACAAGGATTCCTTGCCAATGATCCATCGTGTAAATCTCCTTGAGGGTTAACAAGGATTCCTTCCTGAGGATTCAACATGTAAATCTCCTCAAAGGGGAAACAAGGATTCCTTCATGAAAATCCAACATGTAAATCCCCTCGAGGGGCGGAAAGGATTCCTTCATAAATATCCAACATGTTTTAATAGCCTTAAAGGAGATCTTAATAACATCCTTTTTCTCCTTGATAACTTGCATGTAAATCCGATTCATAACTTATATAAATAAAGTAAGGGTCTCATTAAAAATTGTGTGCCACTTTAATAGCATTGGAAAATATTTCCCCAATGAAAACATCATTATCCTTACAATACGAGTGATAATATAACTCTCCTAAAATAAACATCAAACAATTTGAACTAGATAAGGCTCATCTCCTTAGTAGTTGTTTCTTTGCAAGAGATCTTCTTCAACAACCTTCACATTTTCCTCTTTTGGAATGGTTAAGTATTCTTGTACGAGAGCTGCTCATGATAGATTTATCTTCCCCTTCATGTTTGTTATATTCATGTCTACTTTTCTGACCTTCTTCAGCTTCAAGCTCTATAAATAGCACTTTCTAGCGATCTCTTGTTCCCCGGATAACACCTACTCTCTCATCTAGGAGCGAGTACTTCATACATAGATACAAGGTAGACAGGGCATCCCCCAGGTGGTTAAAGGAAGTCTTCCATATGATTATTTTATTTGATAATGGTGCTTCAATGACTAAATATCTTACGTTTTCCTGCTTCGCGTTCTCTTCTTCCCCGAAGATACTCTTCAGCATTATATAACCCTCCACCTCTATTGGATCGACTGATAACCCTACCAACAATCCTTAAAAAGGTTTGAGGTCATCTAAATAGAAGTGAAGCCTCTGAAATGAATCCTGATGGAGCATGTTTGCGAATCTCCCTTGATCAATCAAGACTTTTTTTATTTCCTACTCGTCACATTAAACAAATATAACCACAGGGTCATCGTCGTACAAGTTAATTTTGGTGGCATCCTTCTCGTAGATGGTAATCTTGGCCTCTAAAACTACTTATTCATGTTCTTTAAGGACAACTAGAGGACCATTAATGGATAAGGTTTGGTGGGAATATCTTTTTCGGGAAAAATTGGTCTCCCCACCTCCAATGAATCCTCATGTGATCGTGTTGAGTATGTGGCAGATGATAAAACCAAAACAAGTTGTATATTTGACTCGATTTACATATGTTTTATTGTTGTTTTTATCTCTATTTCCAGTATTATGTTGGTATTTTATCTGTATTTAGGTATTTAACCAAATGGGAGTCGTACGCGAAAAACAAAGTAATTAAGATGTAAAACAAAGAAGAAATGGCAATATTACACTCAAGGCGACCACCATGGCGATCACCATAGAGGTGGAAATGAGTGGTCCACGCACCAATGTTCATAAGACCGAGTCATTACTATTTTGTGAGCATGGCGTTCGCCATAGGGGTGTGGCGGTCGACACACCTTGTAAAAACGCAACAATTACAAATGACCTTGGCTTGGTCTCCCATTCTCTTTGTTCACTCCTATATTTTCTCCCACGAATCCAGCAACTTCCCACATGATATTTTAGATCTTGGAACATTATAAATAGGTGTCTAGCTTCACTTTTAGGATCATCCAAGCTTAGTACAAACTTAAGCCATATATTTTTGCATTTTGTAAGCTTTAACTCTTCACATCAGAGAGTTATATCACTATCAATTGAGTCTGTATCGAGTTTGGAGAAACCACTCTGTAGAAGTTTAATCTTCTCACCATTTTATTTCTTGCATTCAAGTCTTTCTGTTGATTTACTTCCTGTACCAGATTATAGTCTCTTCAGAGCAGGTTTTTATTAATTGCATTAACTTTATTATATAGTCTCTTTATTTATCTGCACTTAATTCACTTTAAATTAGTTTCTATCAATTGCATGTTTCCGACCTTACTTTCTATGCCTATTATTTTTTATTCCATGGCCGAATCAATCGTTTTGTCGTATGTCATAATCATGTCTAGCTAAATTATAAGTGTTGGAATGTGAGGACCGTCGATTCGATGATACTCTAAATTATTGTTCTTTGAGAAATACTTATTGGGATGTTTTGATTTTATAACAACTTTTCTAAACTTAATTTGGTCAGTTACTACGAAAGTAGAATCATTTATATGTCGTGTAAGATCGAAATCCGTCTGGTACAAAATATTAAGGTTGTTTAGTTTTTAATTGATAAATATTGTTGTTGTACCCCAAAATTTTCCCTCCCATTTTCTCAACATTTCTCATCACAAAGCCCTTGGAGATCAAGATCCAGTTAGGGTTTCATCTGCTCAAGACTTCTCCTTGCACTGTTGACCCAAATTAGGGTTTGTGTTTGCACAAAGATGTTTTGACCTAAAATGCCTAATATGACTTTCATGCTTCATATTGGACTCCCAAGTTTATCCACATCAAGTTTCAAGCCTTGATTCCAAGTTTTGCCCAGTCAATTGGACAGTTGACCTAAAAACCAACTGTATTGGGGAAAAAGTCAACTGTGGCCAATTGACAATCAAATCTCATGAAAATTGACCCCCATCAACATTATGAACTCACATGGACCATTTGATCAAGTTTGGATCAAAATTCCACAAGAAATTTGATCAGATCACCAAAAGGGCAAAATGGTCATTTTTAGGGTTTTGACTGCACAAGGGCAATTTTTGACTGTTTGACCTAGCCAATGGCAAACCAAGCTCACATATGGACTCATGGACCCCATGGAATTGTCTTGACATGCTCAACAAGTTCAAAAGATCCCAAATGCACAAGATTGACAGTTGAATTTCCCAGTCAATTGATCAATTTTGACTGTATACTGAAAAGTCAAACTTTGACTTTTTGGTCAAAATCAAGTGTCAAGATTCATTTTTCATCAAAACATGCCAAATCATGAAACTTGTTCATCAAGAAATCAAGAATTGCAAATTAGGGTTTAAAATGAAGATTTTTCATAACTTAGAATTTTTCTAAGTTATGAAAAACCCTAATTTTTTCCCAACTTTGCCCCACTTTCTCACCAAGATTCATTTGGATTCAAACTAAAGTCAAAACATGAAAGTTGTAGCCTATTGCATAATCTACAACTTTGATTCACAAAGTTTTCCCAAAAGAAGCTTGTAGATCAAGTTACAATTTTTGGAACAAGGGTACCAAACCATTCTTAACTTAGTGAAATTTGACCTATTTTAGGCAAGGTTTTTACCTAACTTCAAGACCATTTTTCACATACTTCCACTTGGAATTTCAATTTGCATTTCAAAGATGGATTCTAGTACACATTCCAAGATTTCCAAAATGTCCAAGAACTCATCAAACAACCTCATGGTTAGGGAGAATCGAATTTGGAAAGTTGGGCAAAAGTCACTTTTGTTCTTGACCAAGACATGTTCATACACATTGCCATTTTCAAGTCAGCTTGGTTTATGCTACATTACAGGCCTCTAATCCCATTTGCACTCAATAATTTAATGCATAGTCATTGTGCCAAAGCCTTATTTTGTGTGTCCAAACATTATTTGCAAGATTAAGCCATTTTTAGATAAAGCATAATATCCATTTTTGAAAAGTTAAACTTTATGTCAAAGTTGCAAATCAGCAAGTACATTTGAAATCTCTTTGGCACAATTTTAGGACTAATCACACTGATCAATGCCAAGGTTTGCAGCACATTAGGGGGGCCTCTAGCTGTTTAAAACTCAAGTGGACATTTGCTTGCTTAAGTGTGAAGAAAGCTAGCATAACACAACAGAACTTTCATCTCAGCACGAAAAAAGCTTAAGCAAATACTTTGTACACTTTCTAAACATCCATCCTAAGCTAGAACACGATCCAACCATCCCCATTGCTCTCTAGAACACAGAACCACCCTCAAACTGCCCAAACAGAGCACCTACTGCAGTTTGAGTTCCAACTCTCATCCCTTTCATGCATTCTTGCTAAAACAACATCAAACACATCCCCTAACATCCCTTGAAGCTAATCCAAACCTCAAACGCGACCTGTAACACTCCCAGGCAACACCACCATTTTCATTTTCTTGTTTTGCAGCTGAAGTTCCATAGCTCGATTGAAAAGGTTTCAAGATAAAGTAAAGCTTGGAATAGCATCCCTGGATATCAAGGAAGCTGTACCAATCATCACCTTGCTCTGAAAGTACCTCCATCATCAGATACAACTTCAACTGAACAGGTATATTCTTGAACTTCTATCTCTCAATGTAGACATCATTAGCTCTAAGTTTGTGAATAAGAAGTGTTCTACTCATGCCCCTGAAACTGTACATACCTTTACTTTTCATTTATTTTGCATATGTTGTGAGAATTTAAGGTCTGAATATGGATAAAAAGTTAGGTTAAGATTTGGGAATGATGAAATTCTCTCTCATTTTTTAGAGTTAGATCAAGTTTTTGGTATGTATGGATTCGTTGTTTGATGCTGAACATTTTTGATGTTGTGAGTTTCCATTAAAAAGCCAGGAATCAGGATGTTTGAATCATGGTACAAGCGCGCGTTTTTTTTTGTCACAATTCTGGCCAGAGGTTGAAGAAGGATCTATTGGGCTGGGCTTGTTCTATTATTTCTCTTCACACCATGTTATTACTTCTGCACCCCCTGAGCCTATTTTGTTTATTTTAATGATTTTTTGACTTTTCTTTTTTTATTCTGACTTATTTATTTTTACTTATAATATTAAAAATATAAAAATAATTTTTAAAACCTTTTTTAATTTATTAGACATTTATTTGTTTGAATTAGTATTTGTGCATAAATAAATAAATAGATTCACTTTTTATTAAAAATACTAAAAATAGTGCAAACACATTTTTATTCCATTTTTATTTCATTTTATCTTCTGAAAATATTTGATATAAAATATTTTATTTTTATAAATATTAAATATTATTATTTTTTTACATATAATATATATTTAGTAAATAGTAATGATACATCTATATTTATTAGGATATTTAGATAAAAAAATATGAAATATATGTATTTTATTTTTTTTTATAGTAAAAATACATTTTGACAAATATACTTCATTTTTTTTTTATTTTATTATTTTATATAATTGATAAATATTTGTACATATTAAACAATTAATATATTTACTTAATAAATTAGGGTTTTGCCCTAAACATAAAAAAGCTCCAAAAAATAATACTTTTTATTTTTGTTTATTTGATATAAAAATACTCTTTTTCATACACATAAAAACATTTTTTGCATCTTGCATATTTATTTTATTTTCCATTTAATTTGTACAATTAATTATCTTGTAAATAATTCCAAATTGATGTAATAGCTAGGTTTAAATTTCTTGTCAAATCCCCCCATTTGAACATTTGTACCCCCTTCCCATATTGTGTTGTAATAGCTTAGGGCTTTAAATTTCGCACTTTAATGCTTTCCAATTATACCATGATAGAATTAGGGTTTGTATGCAAATAAAAACAACAAAATAGTTTGACCTAATTTCAAGATAATCAAGCATGAAAATGGACAACACTAATCATACTTGCACCCCTAGGGTATTCCACTTGTTGCCTTCAATAAATGGGCCATATTGCATGTTAGGTCTCTTTGGGCAAAACAAACAATTCAAATGATCATAGTCCCTCGACGACGCTTTCGAAAGGTTGCCTAAAAAATGATCAAGTCCCTTAAAGGAAAATTGCCCAAAGATACTTGGCACCATTGCAATTATGGTCTAAACGATGACCCGCGCCCGTCGCTTTCACATCCTAACACAAGATTGTCCACTAAATGCAATGGTGGAACAAAATTGTTAAAAGGGTTAAAACATAGCAAGAATCTTTGAGAACTTTAGGGTAGATAGCTCTTAAGTACTTGTCAACTTGCCAAACAAAAAAACACTTGCCTATTTTTCAAACCTCACTTCACAAACACTTTCAAAACAAACTTTCAAAAAAACCTTGAAACATCTTTTCAAAAAGACAAAACACCTTTTGTAAAACATTCGAGTAAAGAATTGTTACAAGGGTAGCCTAGACAAGGCATATTTTTCAAAACATTTTCAAAACCACGCACAAAGCACCATTTCAAACAATTGAAAACCAAGGCAAGTTGATCTAAGCAAGTACCTAAGAGCCCATGGATAACCATGGATAGAAAGGGTGCTAATACCTTCCCTTTCTATAATCTACTCCCCGAACCCAAGAAAATATCTCAAAGGTTTTTGCTGTGCTTTTTAAACCTTTCCTTAGGATAAAATAAAAAGTCGGTGGCGACTCTTGCTCAACCAAAACATTTGCAAAAACAAACGCAAAACCATAGTCAGTTCTCCCACCGTATCACAGAACTGGCGACTCTGCTGGGGAGAAACTTAAAAGTGGAGTAACCTTAGGGCTTAGATCACCCTCTTGCATGACTAATTGTTTGATTTGATTGCTTTATATTTTGGCTCTCTTGTTTGGGTTTGCAATCCTACACCCGGATTTTGGGAAACATTCATAGATAGCAATACGTTGTGGAAACTGTGCGGGGTATACCGACACGGTCGAAGCAATAGCTATATTAGTGCGGCATATTTGTGAGTACCGGTAACCCTTGAGTTCAATCAAGGAGAGTACGGGGCCGCTGAGTGATGTCACTAAGAACTAATGACCTAGAACCTTACTTGACCATCTTGGCCTTTTATTAGGGGTAGTGAGATGACCGGCTTTGGTGCAATCCGAAGTTGGTAGATACTCGATACTACACTCATTAAGGGTTGTTTTCTTGGAATATTTTGGTCGCTAGTTAAGTGGCTAAACCAAAACAATGAACAATGAAAACAATCCAGTGATATTGAGCTCCTTAGAACCCGGTTACTATTTATAGGACAGGTTTTTAAGCCAACTACACTCAAGAGGGTACTTACCTATGAAACCTCATGCAAGCCTGAAACTAGGGTTTGGTGTGAATTTCTTGTACATATGTTTTGTGCATACATCATAAACATCATAAGGCATCATATGCATTCACTGACCATTTCAAGGGTTTGAATCTTCATCTTTGTTCTTGTTTTGTAGGTCATGGAAATTCCTCGCAGAAAAACCATCCAAGTCAACCTTGTGAGAATCTCTCCTCAACTCAAGGAGCTCACCTCAAGAATTCCGGAAAGCTCATCCTTCAATGAAAGACATGGTAGACTGCTCAGCTTAGTCAACACCAACATTGAAGAAGACATGATGAAAGTGCTATTCCAGTTCTTTGACCCTCTTCACCACTGTTTCACTTTCCATGACTATCAGTTGGTACCCACTTTGGAGGAGTTTTCTCAACTCCTAAGAATCCCTATCCTTAATCAACTACCTTTCAACGGTACGGAAAAGGAACCAAAGCCAGAAGATGTTGCTCGAGCATTACATTTACAACCATCCGACATCAAGGGGCATTGGGAAACCAGAAGCGGCGTCAAATGATTCTTAGCAAAATTCTTGTTTGAGAAGGCACAAGAATGTTCGAATTCATTGGACCTACAAGCCTTTGAAGAAATTGTGGCACTCCTTATCTATGGGTTGGTCTTGTTCCCAAATTCTGACCAATTGGTAGATGTCAACGCCGTCAAAATCTTCTTGTCCAGAAATCCAATACCAACATTGCTTGGGGACATTCTTCACTCATTTTACACATGAACAATGAGAAAGAGGGGTGTTCTCATGTGTTGTACTCCTCTCCTTGCAAGGTGGTTTATTTCGCACCTTCCACAATCTGTCTTGAAGAATGACCAAGGCTCAAGGTGGTCCCAACGATTGATGACTCTTACTCACTCTGATGTACATTGGTGTTCTCAGTCCAGAGAAAATGTCATCATCGTCGATCATTGTGGAGAGTTTCCTAATGTTCCTTTACTTGGAATCAGAGGAGGTATCACCTACAACCCTTGCCTAGCTTTGAGGCAATTTGGATATGCACGGAGGGATGGCCCTCACGACATGTTGATTCCTGACCTAGTTTTTGACTTCGACAACGATGCGCCAGGACTTCGCAAAAGATTCATCAGAGCTTGGGGAAGGCCCAACAAGGTTGATAGCAAGACTCTGGGACACAAGAACTCCATCCCTCTTGAGCCTTATCTCAAGTGGGTACGAGCCCGAGCCCAAAGTCTAATGATGCCTTATCCTCATGTTCTCCCTGTGATTAAAGAGCCTGTTAAGGAAGGAGAGGTTCCCTACACCATCCTATATCCTGACATTCCTACATCGTGGGAGGAAATGCAGAAAAGTTGGATTCAGCTCAAGGAGGAATGGAACACTTTTGAAGCCAGCTTCTACGCTAGTGAGAAGAAGGTTTTAGAGCTCACCCGCCGACTCCATGAGCAAGAGGCCCTCAACACCTACATTGCGCCAAAGAGGATGCGCAACGTCTTTTTGCCTTGAGAAGTTGTTTTTGTAATATTTAGCCCATGGGGCATTTATGTACTAACAGATTTCTTCTTAATTAATATGACGTGCGTTCTTATTTGTCTGCAACAAGTTTGAATATTCTAAATCCTTGAATGCATTGCATACATAAGCATATCATTCATCATGTGCATAAGCAGGTCTCACGCCAGGTTTCCTTATCTGGCTGCTGTTTATTTCAGTAGGATGGATCTCGAGCAAACAGTCAAAGACCTGCAAGCTCAAAATGCACAGTTCCAGCAACTCCTGACGACCTTGGCTAAGGGTCAGGAGGATCTCAAGACCTTGCTGGGGAATAAAGACCCAGTGAAAAAGAAGAAAAAGAGACTCGGGGTGGCTACTTTAGGGAGAAGATTAGACGGAGAGGCCAGGAGAGTGCTTGAATTTCCTCTTATTTCTGATGAAGGAACCAGTAAAGGAGGTGGGGCTGCGGTACCTTCCGAGTCCGATGTGGAAGAAGAGGAGGTTGAAGAGGATGAAGACTATTCTGATCAACAATACCCTCCAGCTGATGATAAGTACAAGGGTTTAGAAGACAGGTTGGCCGCCATGGAGCTACAAAGAGTACCGGGGTTGGATTTTGAAGACTTGGGTTTGGTTGTCGGGATTGTGATTCCCCCAAAGTTCAAAGTGCCAGTTTTTGTAAGGTATGATGGGCTGTCCTGTCCAAAAATGCATCTCAGGTCCTACTTAAGAAAAATCCAACCCTATACGGCAAATAAGAACCTTTGGATACATTTCTTTCGAGACAACCTTTCTGGGGCTCAATTGGAGTGGTTCTATCAGCTAGAGGGAACCAGCGTCCGAAACTGGGAAGACTTGGCCACCGCATTCTACAAACAATATCAGTACAATTCTGACCTTGCTCCTACTCGTACCCAACTCCAAGGTATGTCACTGGGAACAGGCGAAGGATTCAAAGAATATGCACAAAAATGGAGGGATTTGGCTGGCAGGGTGCAGCCTCCTATAACCGACCGTGAACTTGTTGATATGTTTCTAGGGACCCTATCTGGGCCATTTTTCAATCATCTGATTGGTAACTCTTCCGCGGGGTTTACCGATTTGATCTTAACAGGCGAAAGAATAGAAGCTGGCATCAAGTCAGGAAAAATTCAGAAGGGTGTTGCTGCAAGTGTTGAGAAGAAGCCTTTTAAGAAGGAAACGGCTGTGGTATACTCCCAGAGAAGAGCAGGGAAGACTGAACGTCGGCCAACCGTGGGGGCCGTAATGATTCAAAATCCTTCAAGTGAGCAGCCTCGCTATAACCAGTCCAGACCAAATCAACAGGGGGTGGAACGACCACAACGGCAGTTCACCCGCATTAATATGACACCAGCGCAAGTGCTTCCCCATCTGTTGAAGTTGAATCTCGCCACCATCAAAGAGGCACCAAAAAATGTGAATACGTCCTCTCCGCATTATCATCCTAATGCTAAATGCGCCTACCATTCTGACAGTGTCGGGCACGACACCAATGATTATTGGGCACTCAAGCATAAAATCCAAGACCTGATAGACGCGAAGGAGGTGGAGTTTGACGCTCCGGAGAAGCCTAATGTGATATCTGCTCCCATGCCGAAGCACGGCCGAAATGTCAATGCCATTGAAGAAGATTTGTATGTTGCTGATGTCAATGATCTGATAACCCCATTGTTAACCATCAAGTTGAATCTGTTAAAGGCCGGGATTTTCCCGGGATGTAAGGAAGACTGCTATTGTTGTTACTCTCTGCCGTTTGATTGTCCGTTACTGAAGAAAGGCATCCAAGGCCTAATGGACAGTCGACAAATTTTGTTTGAAAAAGTTTCTGCCATTCCAACTCATACTGAAGATGTCTCAATCATAACCATTCACGCCAATCTTTCCAAGGCCGTCAGAAAGCCTGTTAAGATTACACCAGCTACGAAATCTGTTCCTTTGAAGATAACAATGTCAGGGCCTGTCCCCTATGTTTCTGAGAAGTCAATACCATGGAACTATGGTGGTGACGTCTACTATCATGGTATTAAACAAATCGAAATAACTGAAGAAAGTTCGGATGATGAAGAAGCCAGCATTGGTAACATTGCAGGCACGAGCAAAATCACCCGGAGCGGGAGAATATTTTCTCCAGAGATTGCCCCTCCAAGAGCAATCTTTGGACCCTCATCTACTGACAAGGTTATCCCTGCACCAATAAAACTCTCTGCTAGAACCCCATTGATTGAAGATGTTGTTGTTCCTAGTATTGTCCCTCCTACCGCTGTTGATAAAGGTAAGGGAATCCAAGATGAGCTCGTCAGGACGAGGGCTCAACCCTTGGTCATCCCGGAAACCTCCAAGAAGGAAATGGATGAGATCTTGAAGATAATCAAAAGGAGAGATTACGATGTGGTAGAACAGCTGGGGCAAACCCCATCAAAGATCTCCATGCTGGCACTACTACTTTGCTCGGAAGCGCACGCTAAGGCTCTGATAAAATTCCTGAAGGCAGCCCATGTGCCCCAGGAAACCTCTGCAGATCAATTTCAAAATTGCGTGGCTAGCCTTACTGCGGACAATGGATTAGGTTTCTCTGATGCCGACCTAACTCCTAAGGGTAGAAACCACAATGATGCTTTGCACATTTCAGTCGAGTGTCGAGGAACTACTCTCGCACACGTCTTGGTCGACACTGGTTCGTCGCTGAATGTACTGCCTAAGAAGGCCTTGGACCAGCTAGATTGTGAAGGGTTGGAGTTGAAGCCGAGTGATATTGTTGTCAGAGCTTTCGATGGTTCGAAGAGAATGGTCCATGGGGAGGTTGATATTCCCATCAAGATAGGCACTGAGGTGTTTAAGTCTACTTTCTATGTAATGGACATCCGTCCGTCATACTCTTGCTTGTTGGGTAGGCCTTGGATACACCATGTCGGGGCAGTCACCTCCTCCTTACATCAGATGTTGAAGTATCCTGTCAAGGGGAAGATTATAACCGTCCATGGCGAAGAGGAGTACATGATCAGCCACTTGAACTCCTTCCGGTATGTGGAGGTAGAGGGGGAGTTCATTGAAACGCCTTTTCAGCATTTCGAAGAAGTCCTTCTTGGAATAACAGTAGCAAAGTTGGCAGCTGAAGTACCGAGGCAGATGGCCAGGATGGCATCTCTAGAGGACGCAAGGGCCGCGATAAAGGAGGGGAAGAATTCAGCATGGGGGCAGTTGCCTGATATTCCACATAAGACAGACAAATTTGGATTAGGGTTCACTACCGCAAGCCAGAAAGCTATGCGCCGTTCGAAGATTGAGAGGGCGCCAGTCAAAATTTCTCCCTACGGAATCAACGCTTTGGAGGATGAAGACAAAGAGAGCAACATCGAGGAGTGGATTTACCCAACTGTCGAAGGAGGATTGTGCAACTGGGAGGCAAAAGACTTTGTCCCCATCACTTTTATTCATCAGTAATTTATCTGTCAAACATTTCCTATTTGGTCTGTAATATTTATTTTCAAACAATCCGTACACTATCTTTCACCTCATGCCTTGCCCGGGGCATGTAGGTCTATTTGTAAGGGTCTTGATTATTTTTCATATCCATATGCCATGTTTAATGATTCATTGGACGTTTTTCATTTGATAAACTGCTGTGTTCATTTTCTTTCCTTTTTCATTTTTGTTTAAGGATGGATATCCCTTACACACACCCACACTCACAAATGCAGGTATCCATCCACTCCGGATTCCATGGGTGACTATTCTGCTATATCCTTCAATAACTCTGAAGATCTGGTCAATCAAGCCGAGTATGAAGATGACGAAGGTTGTGAAGTACCAGGGGAGCTAGCCAGACTTCTACAGCAAGAGGAAAGGGCCATCTTACCGCATGAAGAGTCATTGGAAACTGTCAACTTAGGGATCGAGGAAGACCGGAAGGAGGTGCAAGTGGGTGCCAATCTGGAACCAAATGTCAAAGAGCGCCTAATACAATTGTTAAATGAGTATGTTGAAATATTCGCTTGGTCTTATGAAGATATGCCGGGTTTAGACACATACATCGTGGTTCACCGTCTCCCCACAAGAGAGGATTGTCCACCGATCAAGCAAAAAGTCCGCCGAATGAGGCCTGACATGTCTGAAAAGATCAAAGCAGAAGTGATGAAGCAATTCGACGCTGGCTTTCTGGCTGTTACGTCCTATCCTCAATGGGTCGCTAACATCGTGCCAGTACCTAAGAAAGATGGCAAAGTCAGGATGTGTGTGGACTACCGGGATTTGAATAGGGCCAGCCCCAAAGATGATTTTCCACTTCCACACATTGACATTTTGATTGACAATACAGCTCAGCACAAAGTATTTTCCTTCATGGATGGATTCTCGGGCTACAATCAAATCAAAATGGCCCCCGAGGATATGGAGAAAACAACTTTTGTCACGTAATGGGGCACTTTCTGTTACAAGGTGATGTCGTTCGGGCTGAAGAATGCAGGGGCAACTTATCAACGCGCCATGGTAGCTCTGTTTCATGATATGATACATCACGAGATTGAAGTTTACGTAGACGATATGATAGCTCGGTCACAAACAGAGGAGGAGCACCTTGAACATCTAGAAAAGCTGTTTTCCAGATTGAAAGAATACAAACTCAGGCTGAATCCAAGTAAGTGCACTTTTGGAGTTAGGTCTGGTAAGCTTCTAGGATTCATTGTAAGCAACAAAGGCATTGAAGTCGATCCAGCAAAAGTGAAAGCAATACAAGAGATGCCTGCTCCCCGTACTGAAAAGGAGGTCAGAGGGTTCTTGGGACGCTTAAACTATATTGCCAGATTCATCTCTCATCTGACTTCTACCAGTGAGCCAATTTTCAAACTCTTGAAAAAAGATCAGGTAGTCGAATGGAACGACGATTGCCAAGCTGCTTTTGATAAAATCAAGGAGTATTTGCTAGAACCTCCTATTCTGATGCCACCCGTTGAAGGAAGACCATTGATCATGTATCTGACCGTATTGGATAACTCAATGGGGTGTGTTTTGGGCCAGCATGACGAGTCTGGTCGAAAAGAGCATGCTATTTATTACCTTAGCAAAAAGTTTACCGACTGTGAGACTCGCTACTCACTGCTCGAGAAAACTTGCTGCGCTTTGGTATGGGCTGCTCGCCGACTAAGGCAGTATATGTTGACTCATACTACCTTGTTGATTTCCAAAATGGATGCTATCAAGTATATTTTCGAAAAGCCCGCCTTATCCGGAAGGATAGCTAGATGGAAAATGATCCTAACTGAGTATGACATCCAGTACACCACCCAAAAAGCTATAAAAGGGAGTGTACTAGCTGACCATCTGGCTCATCAAGCTATCGAAGATTATCAACCCATGAGATTTGACTTCCCAGACGAGGACATCATAAATTTGGACAACTTTGAAAGTAACGGACCATATGACGGACCCGAAAAGGGATCCCGATGGACCCTGTACTTTGATGGTGCTTCAAATGCCCTTGGAAACGGTATCGGCACAGTACTCATTTCCCCGGAAGGTTTTCACACTCCTTTCACGGCCCGACTTTGCTTCAGCTGCACAAACAACATGGCTGAGTATGAAGCTTGCATCTTTGGTCTCAAAGCTGCTATAGACTTAGGGATCAAATCTTTGATCGTATTTGGGGATTCGGCTTTGGTTATCAGTCAAATCAAAGGAGAGTGGGATACCAAGCATCCTAATCTTATCCCATACAAAGAACATGTCATGACATTGTTGCCTCATTTCGAGCAAATTACCTTCGAGCATTTCCCGCGAGAAGAGAATCAGCTAGCAGATGCTCTAGCTACAATGTCCTCCATGTTTAAACTCAACTGGGATAACGAGGCTCCCCAAATCACCATTGAGCGAATGGATGAACCTGCACATTGTCACGAGATTAATACCGAAGAAGTAGTGGAACAACCCTGGTTCCATGAAATCAAAAGGTATCTCGAGACTAGAGATTATCCCGAAGGAGCTTCCATAAATGACAAGAAGTTCTTAAGGAAATTCGCTGCCAAATTCTTCCAGAGCAACGGCATCCTTTACAAACGAAACCATGATTGTGTATTAATCTGATGCGTAGACAAAGCTGAAGTATAGTTGATCATGACTGAGATACATAGCGGCACATTTGGCACTCACTTGAGCGGGCATACAATGGCTAAGAAGATCCTAAGGGCAGGCTATTATTGGTCTACCATGGAAGCTGACTGCCATCAATATTCCCGTACTTGCCACAAATGTCAAGTCTATGCTGACAAGGTTCACATCCCTCCGGTTCCTCTCAACGTTCTGACTGCTCCTTGGCCATTTGCAATGTGGGGCATTGACATGATTGGAGAGATCAAGCCCACGGCTTCCAACGGACATCGCTTCATCCTAGTTGCCATTGACTATTTCACCAAATGGGTCGAAGCAGCTTCCTTCGCCTCTGTTACTAAAAACGTGGTTGCCCGCTTCATCAAGCAAAATCTCATATGCCGGTACGGTGTTCTAGACAGGATCATCACAGACAACGGTACAAATCTGAATAACACGATGATCACCGCATTGTGCGAGCAGTTCAAGATTTATCATCACAATTCATCTCCCTATCGGCCGAAGATGAACGGTGGTGTTGAAGCTGCGAACAAAAACATTAAGAAGATCATTCAGAAAATGACAGTCACTTACAAAGACTGGCATGAGATGTTACCGTTTGCTCTACATGGATACCGTACGACGGCACGTACTTCAACTGGGGCAACCCCATTTTCTTTGGTATATGGCATGGAAGCTGTTCTGCCTATGGAGGTTCAGATTCCTTCTCTAAGGATTATGAAGGACACAGGTTTGAATGAAGATGATTGGATGCAGACCCGACTTGATCAACTCAATCTGATCGACGAGAAGCGATTCGCTGCTATATGCCATGGTCAGACGTATCAAAAACGGATGATCAAAGCCTTCAATAAGAAAGTCAGACGTCAGGTGTATCAAGTCGGGGATCTCGTAATCAAGCGGATTATCTTGCCGCAAAGTGATCCCAGGGGTAAATGGACTCCTACATATGAAGGACCATTTGTGATCAAGAGCATATTTTCTGGTGGTGCAATGATTCTAACCACCATGGACGACGACGATTTGCCGCACCCTGCGAACGCAAACATAGTCAAAAGATACTACGCATAAAATAACCCGACAAGTCGAAAACCCGAAAGGGCGGCTTGGGCAAAAATGGGCATCCCGGTGAACCAAAAACCCGAAAGGGCGGTTCAGGCAAAAATTAGGGATAAAAATAAAAAAAATCTGTACACCCGGCAAGTTGAAAACCCGAAAGGGCGGCTTGGGCAAAAAGGGGTTTCCCGGTGGATCGAAAACCCGAAAGGGCGATTCAGGCAAAAGTTAGGGAATTAAAGCGTATGACTATGTCTCGTCGGATCACTTCAAAGACAATCTCATCATCAACCAGTTCCAGGTCTCTGATCAATCCAGTCATCGACAAACGAAGCATTGGATGGACAGATATTCAGAGTTGTGAAGGCTATAGCGGAATGGAATCCCATGGAATTATTTCACATAGCCATCTTTGTTTTGTATAAATCTTTCAATATTTACGACAAAATCCTCTTACTAGGATGATTGTCTCCTTTGTACAAATATACTCAGAGAAAGTTAATACAAATACTCTTCCCAGAAATTTGTGTCATTTCCTTTTTCTTTTCTCTTGCACTATTTGTTTTATTTTGAGAAACGTCCAATGTTTTGTTAAATAGGCATATGCATTTGAACATGATCATTTCCTTATGAATCAAGAAAGAGGATTACTGATAGGTTGAAGGTGCAGTTGGATATCTTGATACCCTTTCAAAGGAAATCCCCAGGAGCTTTGGAATCCGTATCCCCAGCAAGTCTTGAAGCTTATCCTCGGTAGATTCTGGAAGCTTATCCCCTGCAGAGTACGGACGTCTCTCCCGAGCCTTATTCAAAATTACACCTCACAAGGGCTTATAACTGGGTTATCCTCAGCTTATTGTCACGGAAGATCGCACTCGGCAAATTTCTTCTTTTCCTCAGCGGAGTTCATCAAAGTTCCCCAACATAACTTATCAATACAATCCCCCAGAGGAGCTTATCTTTGTTATCCCCAGCCAGAGAATCCTCCAGAACTCAATTCCCCTCAGAGTTTAAGTTTCAGTATCCCCAGCCGAGCTAAAGCTTCAAATTATTAATCCCCAGCGGAGCCAGACTAGTGAACCTTCTCCCCATAGAGATACTTCCCACCAAACTGAAGATTCTCAGTCTTACCTCCCCAGCATGAGTCTATTAGATTGGAACTCCCCAGTATAAGTCATCAGGAATTCTCTTCCCCAGCAGCAGCCAAGGAATTATTCGTCCTGGCAGCAGTCAAGATGCTTTTATCTTCAGCCATCTCGGATTCATCTATCCTCAGCAAGATAGCTCATCAGCTTACATGCGCATTCATTTACATTCATATCATATAACATACGTTGCATCATGCATCATGACATTGCATACAACTAACTCTTTACCTTTTCAGGTAAGACCAGTCGACAGACTAAAATCATTATCTTCCGAGATTCTTTCCAGGAATAGTTCAGATGTGACCCAGACATGGCAACATTCTAATGCTTATTCCAGATTTATCCAGATGCAGTTTTACACAAGCTCATCATCAGGGAACCCTACACCGGTTCTTCCTCCAAATTCAAGACTTCTGAAAACAGTTTACGGGTTCTCCAAGTAACGGATGTTAACCTATCACTTGTTCAGTTTCTTCTCAAAACTTCTGAAAACAGTTTATGGATTCTTGCCAACAACGGATGTTAATCTATCACTTGTTCAGATGCAACCTTTGAAAACATTTTACGGACGCTTCCCAACAACGTATGCTGCTCTATTGCTTATTCAACTTCAAGATTTCTGAAAACAGTTCACAGATTCTTCCCAACAACGGATGTTAATCTATCGCTTGTTCAGACTCTTCTCAACTTCTGAAAACAGTTTACGGGTTCTCCAAGTAACGGATGTTAACCTATCGCTTTTTCAGTTTCTTCTCAAGACTTCTGAAAATAGTTTATGGATTCTTCCCAACAACGGATGTTAATCTATCAACTTGTTCAGATGCAATTTTTGAAAACAGTTTACAGATTCCTCCCAACAACGGATGTCAATCTATTGCTTATTCAGACCCCTAGTTCAGAGATGGTCCAAAGCATGGACACCTTCCTGATACTCATTCCAGATGGCATCTTTAAGCCCATCCCCGACAAGTTTCTGTCACTCCTCCCGATGGCATCGTTAAGCCCATCTCCAAATGGCATCTCTAAGCCCATTCCCGCATCCATTGCTTTGACGAGTGCAAATTTAAGGGCACTCTAGTGTCCAATCTCCTTTTACCCTCGAGTCACGAAAGGCAAACTTGCCAATCTAACTCTTCAGGTTTAAGAAGATTGAACAGGGGCAACTGTTTTACCCCAAAATTTTCCCTCCCATTTTCTCAACATTTCTCATCACAAAGCCCTTGGAGATCAAGATCCAGTTAGGGTTTCATCTGCTCAAGACTTCTCCTTGCACTGTTGACCCAAATTAGGGTTTGTGTTTGCACAAAGATGTTTTATCCTAAAATGCCTAAGATGACTTTCATGCTTCATATTGGACTCCCAAGTTTATCCACATCAAGTTTCAAGCCTTGATTCCAAGTTTTGCCCAATCAATTGGACAGTTGACCTAAAAACCAACTGTATTGGGGAAAAAGTCAATTGTGGCCAATTGACAGTCAAATCTCATGAAAATTTACCCCCATCAACATTATGAACACGCATGGACCATTTGATCAAGTTTGGATCACAATTCCACAAGAAATTTGATCAGATCACCAAAAGGGCAAAATGGTCATTTTTAGGGTTTTGACTGCACAAGGGCAATTTTTGACTGTTTGACCTAGCCAATGGCAAACCAAGCTCACATATGGACTCAAGGAACCCATGGAATTGTCTTGACATTCTCAACAAGTTCAAAAGATCCCAATGCACAAGATTGACAGTTGAATTTCCCAGTCAATTGATCAATTTTGACTGTATACTAAAAAGTCAAACTTTGACTTTTTGGTCAAAATCAAGTGTCAAGATTCATTTTTCATCAAAACATGCCAAATCATGAAACTTGTTCATCAAGAAATCAAGAATTGCAAATTAGGGTTTAAAATGAAGATTTTTCATAACTTAGAATTTTTCTAAGTTATGAAAAACCCTAATTTTTTCCCAACTTTGCCCCACTTTCTCACCAAGATTCATTTGGATTCAAACAAAAGTCAAAACATAAAAGTTGTAGCCTATTGCATAATCTACAACTTTGATTCACAAATTTTTCCCAAAAGAAGCTTTTAGCTCAAGTTACAATTTTTGGAACAAGGGTACCAAACCATTCTTAACTTAGTGAAATTTGACCTATTTTAGGCAAGGTTTTTACCTAACTTCAAGACCATTTTTCACATACTTCCACTTGGAATTTCAATTTGCATTTCAAATATGGATTGTAGTACACATTCCAAGCTTTCCAAAATGTCCAAGAACTCATCAAACAACCTCATGGTTAGGGAGAATCGAATTTGGCAAGTTGGGCAAAAGTCACTTTTGTTCTTGACCAAGACATGTTCATACACATTGCCATTTTCAAGTCAGCTTGGTTTATGCTACATTACAGGCCTCTAATCCCATTTGCACTCAATAATTTAATGCATAGTCATTGTGCCAAAGCCTTATTTTGTGTGTCCAAACATTATTTGCAAGATTAAGCCATTTTTAGATAAAGCATAATATCCATTTTTGAAAAGTTAAACTTTATGTCAAAGTTGCAAATCAGCAAGTACATTTGAAATCTCTTTGGCACAAGTTTAGGACTAATCACACTGATCAATGCCAAGGTTTGCAACATATTAGGGGGCCTCTAGCTGTCTAAAACTCAAGTGGACATTTGCTTGCTTAAGTGTGAAGAAAGCTAGCATAACACAACAGAACTTTCATCTCAGCACGAAAAAAGCTTAAGCAAATACTTTGTACACTTTCTAAACATCCATCCTAAGCTAGAACACGAGCCAACCATCCCCATTTCTCTCTAGAACACAGAACCACCCTCAAACTGCCCAAACAGAGCACCTACTGCAGTTTGAGTTCCAACTCTCATCCCTTTCATGCATTCTTGCTAAAACAACATCAAACACATCCCCTAACATCCCTTGAAGCTAATCCAAACCTCAAACGCGACCTGTAACACTCCCAGGCAACACCACCATTTTCATTTTCTTGTTTTGCAGCTGAAGTTCCATAGCTCGATTCAAAAGGTTTCAAGACAAAGTAAAGCTTGGAATAGCATCCCTGGATATCAAGGAAGCTGTACCAATCATCACCTTGCTCTGAAAGTACCTCCATCATCAGATACAACTTCAACTGAACAGGTATATTCTTGAACTTCTATCTCTCAATGTAGACATCATTAGCTTTAAGTTTGTGAATAAGAAGTGTTCTACTCATGCCCCTGAAACTGTACATACCTTTACTTTTCATTTATTTTGCATATGCTGTGAGAATTTAAGGTCTGAATATGGATAAAAAGTTAGGTTAAGATTTGGGAATGATGAAATTCTCTCTCATTTTTTAGAGTTAGATCAAGTTTTTGGTATGTATGGATTCGTTGTTTGATGCTGAACATTTTTGATGTTGTGAGTTTCCATTAAAAAGCCAGGAATCAGGATGTTTGAATCATGGTACAAGCGCGCGTTTTTTTTTGTCACAATTCTGGCCAGAGGTTGAAGAAGGATATATTGGGTTGGGCTTGTTCTATTATTTCTCTTCACACCATGTTATTACTTCTGCACCCCCTGAGCCCATTTTGTTTATTTTAATGATTCTTTGACTTTTCTTTTTTTATTCTGACTTATTTATTTTTTCTTATAATATTAAAAATATAAAAATAATTTTTAAAACCTTTTTTAATTTATTAGACATTTATTTGTTTGAATTAGTATTTGTGCATAAATAAATAAATAGATTCACTTTTTATTAAAAATACTAAAAATAGTGCAAACACATTTTTATTCCATTTTTATTTCATTTTATCTTCTGAAAATATTTGATATAAAATATTTTATTTTTATAAATATTAAATATTATTATTTTTGTACATATAATATATATTTAGTAAATAGTAATGATACATCTATATTTATTAGGATATTTAGATAAAAAATATGAAATATATGCATTTTATTTTTTTTGATAGTAAAAATACATTTTGACAAATATACTTCATTTTTATTTTTTTTTATTATTTTATATAATTGATAAATATTTGTACATATTAAACAATTAATATATTTACTTAATAAATTAGGGTTTTGCCCTAAACATAAAAAAGCTCCAAAAAATAATACTTTTTATTTTTGTTTATTTGATATAAAAATACTCTTTTTCATACACATAAAAACATTTTTTGCATCTTGCATATTTATTTTATTTTCCATTTAATTTGTACAATTAATTATCTTGTAAATAATTCCAAATTGATGCAATAGCTAGGTTTAAATTTCTTGTCAAATCCCCCCATTTGAACATTTGTACCCCCCTTCCCATATTGTGTTGTAATAGCTTAGGGCTTTAAATTTCGCACTTGAATGCTTTCCAATTATACCATGATAGAATTAGGGTTTGTATGCAAATAAAAACAACAAAATAGTTTGACCTAATTTCAAGATAATCAAGCATGAAAATGGACAACACTAATCACACTTGCACCCCTAGGGTATTCCACTTGTTGCCTTCAATAAATGGGCCATATTGCATGTTAGGTCTCTTTGGGTAAAACAAACAATTCAAATGATCATAGTCCCTCGACGACGCTTTCGAAAGGTTGCCTAAAAAATGATCAAGTCCCTTAAAGGAAAATTGCCCAAAGATACTTGGCACCATTGCAATTATGGTCTAAACGATGACCCACACCCGTCCCTTTCACATCCTAACACAAGATTGTCCACTAAATGCAATGGTGGAACAAAATTGTTAAAAGGGTTAAAACATAGCAAGAATCTTTGAGAACTTTAGGGTAGATAGCTCTTAAGTACTTGTCAACTTGCCAAACAAAAAAACACTTGCCTATTTTTCAAACCTCACTTCACAAACACTTTCAAAACAAACTTTCAAAAAACCTTGAAACATCTTTTCAAAAAGACAAAACACCTTTTGTAAAACATTCGAGTAAAGAATTGTTACAAGGGTAGCCTAGACAAGGCATCTTTTTCAAAACATTTTCAAAACCACGCACAAAGCACCATTTCAAACAATTGAAAACCAAGGCAAGTTGATCTAAGCAAGTACCTAAGAGCCCATGGATAACCATGGATAGAAAGGGTGCTAATACCTTCCCTTTCTATAATCTACTCCCCGAACCCAAGAAAATATCTCAAAGGTTTTTGCTGTGCTTTTTAAACCTTTCCTTAGGATAAAATAAAAAGTCGGTGACGATTCTTGCTCAACCGAAACATTTGCGAAAACAAACGCAAAACCATAGTCAGTTCTCCCACCGTATCACAATTGTGAAAGATCTTTGTTAATTAATTAAGAAAGTTAGTATTTTTTGAAAATGTTTTTAAACTTATTTTTAAATGAGTTTATGAGTTTAAGGTACGGTTGGCCGAGCGAATGCTAAGAACCCTTTAAAGTCTAATTTTCCTGTCAAAACTACTTTTCATCTGAGTAAAAGAAACTTATTTCTAAAAAAGGTATTTACTTCTTTAAAGCAAAACGCGTCGGGCACGCGACAATGTACAATATAAATTAGAGGGTAAAATCCGGTTCTGATTACGCGACAGTGACAATTTCTTTTTAATTAGTTATTTTTTCAAAGAGGAAAACATTGTCCCATAGGTAGTTCTATTTAGGAAAAAAAGAGTAGCAATGAATTGATGAGATCCACATTCCAGCATTGCATTTATGAATTAATTATATTCTTTTATTCTACTTTTTTTTGTATCTCTAGTCATTATTTTAATCACCTTAGATAAAGACAGTAGCAATATAAAAAGATAGCTTGACTATGAGGTCTTTTTGGGTTTGAAACTCTTTATATTAGTCTGATACTTTTCGTGCACTTGCGAAATACCCCATTAGTGGACAATCCTACCATCTTCCTCCTTACTGGCCTCTTTTCCTTTAATGGACCTGGGATTCCCAGGGCTATCTTTCCCCAGGGAACTAGATCCTCTTGATCCTCTACTTAGGTTATGCTTAACATACTTCTTTAAGTGCACCTCCTAGACCAGGTGTTCTATCTCCTTCGTGAACTATAGACAATCCTCGATGTGGTTCCCCTTGATCTTATATAATTTACACCAACTGTTAGATGTTGGTCCCATGATGTATGCCATTGGGGTGGGTGGTTGAAGGAAGTTATGCATGTGAATAACTTCCCGCCGTATTTGTTAACAACGAGTGCTCAAGGGCATAAAGATCTCCACAAACTTTCTACTTCGCTTGAATTTTGACTTGTCCTTCATGGGTAATGTACATTTTTTCCTTCATGTTTTTTTTGCATTCGGAGTGTGTTCTTTTGCATCGCTAGCCTTTTTTCCAGTATTGGTCTCTTTTCCCTTAATATGACATTTTACTTGCGTACTACTTTAGCCAAAGACGTTGCTGGCCTTTAGGCGAGGGATTCATTAAAGTGTCTCGCCCTGAGCCCGTTTTGAAATCATCCTACAAACATTTCTTAGTTTGTATGGATTACCTTGATTGATACTTCATTAAAAACAGGTAATATACTCCCTCGACGATTTTGATGGACCATGGAAAATGTTTAATATCTAGTGGTGGTCAACTTCCTATGCCTATTCGCGGAAAATTGATGGACTATCTTCTTTACTAGGTCTTGATAACTAGTGACAGAGAGCCTAGGGATGCTCGTATACCACCTCAAGGTTGTATCTATAAAGGTTCCAGACAAGAGCTTGCACTTAAAGGATCCAGATTCCCCATTGATGGGTGTTTGAGTGTTTATGGAAGCCACATGCTCATATGGGTTGTTGTGGCCATCAAATTTAGCTAACGATGGCGGCTTGAAGTTCTCTGGGATGGGCGCTTCCCATATCGTCTAATAGAAGTTAGGGATCTAATACTTTCAACTCATCAACCTTGTCTGTTTCTTGTTGGCGCTACTAGAAATGAAGGATTTTATCCTCTAAGGTTTAGTTCAGGCGACTAAGGTCGTTCATAGAAACACACATCTCTGATATGAGTTTTTCCTTGCTATCATATTCCTTGGTGTCCGGAGTTTCTATTTTTTTGTTCATTGTGATGAGGATGAACATAAAGATAATACTTCAATTAAATGTTGTTATGGTGGCCCATGTCAGTTTTACAAGGGTTCCACGGTGGGCACCAATTGTACTTGCTAAATGTATAAATGCATAAAAAACCTATTCAATAAGGGATGTCAGAGGCTTTAAGGTTGTTGTGAGGTTAGGGCTATCTGACATGAGGTAAAAAGATATTGTATTTGTATATTTTATTTGTTATAGTTAGGTTTCCCAATCATGTTGATGGGATATTTATATTTGTCTTAGGCCTATATCTTATATCTCCTTGGAAACTATAACCACTTAGAGAGTGGATAATTTACCCCCTAATATTCAAGGGAACATGGCCCACTTCTTCTACTACATCCTCTATACCGTTACAGGATGGAAACAAGTCACCCATTCCCATGACATATGAATTATTCTAGATAAGGGTTAGGAATCTATAAAAGGGGTGATCGGTCTTACATACGCGTGACTGGGGAACCCTGTGTTTCCTCTAAGACCCCTTTTACGAATATAGTGATACAAAAATGTATAACCATGCTAAAATAAATAAATAATGTATAGTGAACTTATTTATTTTTACTAAGAATACTTGAGTATCAACAAATATATGGACAATACAAGATGACAAACTATACTTTGTATTCAGTATCAATTAAGGGAAAAGTATAATTATATAAGTGATCATTATCACTAAAAAGTGATTTTAGATTACATGATATTCTCGTCACTTAGGTAGTAGATTTTTGTTGTTAGACATATTATCTCTATTTATAATATAAAATATGTGATTTCATATTATTATAAATTTTAAGAGTATCTATAGGAACACACATATAAGGACAAACAAACAAAAGATTAAATAAATGAATAGGATTCATTTATGTTTTGGTGGTGAATTTTTATGAAATATTAGCACTAATTAGAGAAACATTGTGTATCATAAGCTATGGTGTGTATAAGTGGTTTTATAAATAAAACTCATATAGTGAAGTTATAGTCACTCATTCACATATGGTCCAAATCCTAACTATACTAGGATTATGAGTTCGTGTTCTTTCTAAGGCTTACACTCATTCACAATTAGCATTGTAGGAGGATAACTTCTTCGTTGAATAGTTTGTTTGTGTGGAATGAGTATATGAGATATCCTTTGTGTGGCCCATGCCTAATATGTTTAAACAATCATTTATTTTTACTACAAGAGGTAATCATTTGATCTCTTACTAATGTCTATTCGTAAGTATCAATCACATGAGAAATTTATATAAGTTTATCCACTTCATTTACATTAATTATTCACTACTTTATGTCAATGATATTAAAGTCTCTTACGAAACCATGATTTAGTTTTGTGTGATTAAATGTTTTATATGATGTTGAACTGTAGTATGCCTTTTATTTTAAAAAGGAAATTATAAATCTATTAAATAATATGATGATTATAATAACATATGTATATCGGTAATACAGTGGGAGAACTGACTTGGGTGTTTGCATTTGATCGCAATTATTGCGGATAGTAAGAGTCGCCACCAACTGTTTTTTTGTCCAATAAGGAAAGGGTGAAAAGAACAGGAAAGACCTTTGATATTATTTTCTTGAGTTTGGGGGGGTAGGTTATGAAAAGGGAAGGTGTTATCACCCTTTTCATCCGTATTTATCTACGGGCTCTTAGTTGCTTGCTATATGACTTGCTTTTGATTGAAAATGTGCTTGTGATGTGGGTTTTGAGAGTATTTTAAAAAGTGTCTTTGTAATGATTCTCGTCTCTATAAGAACGCGTACAAAAAGCTTTATCTTTTGAAAATGTTTCAAATGAAAGTGTTAGTGTGTAAAATGTTTTTGTTGTGAGCAAGAAAGCAACTATGAGCGTCCTACCTACTCAAAAGGTCTAGTATTCTTTTCCTCCTCCTTTAGATGTTGTTATCTTACCATTGATTTGGTAAGAAGCCCCATCGTTGGATGTGAAGGGATGGGCGTGGGACGTTTGTATAGTCATAGAAGGAAATCTATGGGACGTTTTAGCAATTTTCATTTAGGGACTAGATCGTTTACAGAAGGAAACATTGAGGGTCATCGAGGGACTACGATCTTTTATCGAGGGTCTTTGCTAAAGCGCCCATATTCGAGGGACATGAATATTTTTCCGAGGCAATAAGTGAAATTACCATAGGGGTGCATGCGTGTGAATAGTGTGTTTGATTTCATGCATTTTATCTTTGAACTTTAGGTTGTCTACTTGTTGGTTTTATCTTGCCATACATCCTAATTACTAAAATTTGTACAAAAGCAATAAAAATGCAGAAAAATAAATCCTACACTATTACAACTATATTGAATAGCAAGAAAATATAAAGACAAAATAAAATAAAGAAAGGAAAATGGGCTTTTTCGATTCAGGCAGCAACACTCTTCGATTCTGCACTTCTTGGCTTCCTTCGATTTGGGCCTGGAGTCAGTAAGGTCATGTCTTTCGATTTCACCCCTTGTCTGTTTATTTCGAATGGGACCTGGAATTCAGTGTGACCATCCTTCTGGCTGCTTCTTTCATTTGAGACCTGGAAGTTAGTATGGACATTCTACTGGCTTCTTCTTTCGTTTGAGGCCTGGAGTCAATGTGAAGTGCACTCTTTGCCTCAGGCTCCTTGCTGCCTTCTTCGATTGTAGGAATGCTAGGCCCTCAGGTTGAGATTCGAAAGGCTTGAGTACTTAACCAATCGAAGGATACAGAGAACATGTTTTAAACTTTTAAACATGCAACATTCAAATGTAACTTTCGAAAGCTACATGCCAGGGGTTAGCACAAGATTATTGGGTCTCAAAATCCAAAGTCTAACTAGTCAGGGTTGAGACTTTTAACATATAGGAAGTCAGGATCGAAGGTTAAAGCATGGTCAAACTCCCTAGATGAAATATCTACATTTTCTCTTTATTAGTATGTACACATGATATTTAAATGAAATAGTTCCAAGTTTAGAGAGAACTTACCTCTTGAAGCGCTTAAATCGAAAGAAATGCAAGTGACTTCCTTGGTGGTGAATGGAAGTTCATTTGAGTCTCCCTGAGGCTAGTCCAGTTACTACCTTGTTTGAGTAGTCACTGAATTGAAGGAGGGTATGTGAGTGAATCAAAGGTTACTCTATAACAAGTAAGGGAGTGAATCAAAAGATTATTATATTGCAGTTGGGGGATTAGGTCTAAGGTTAGTTATCTGGAAACTTGAAGAGTGAATTGAAGGGTTCACTTAGTGTGTGAAAGGGTCTGATTTTTTTAGGAGTGTTAGGAATATTTGGAAAAAAAAAACCTTAGATAGTGTTTGAGAGTTTTGAGGAACTCATCACTTTCACAACGAGAGTTTTCTTGCCACTATCCAGGGGCCCCTAGGATGTGTGATGGAGGCTCATATTTATAGGTGATTTGGATGATGTTTTATGAGGGAAAACAAAAAAAATTTAAACAAAAGAGGCATGCTATTCTTGTAGCTTTCGAGGGGAAGTTTTCGTATGCCAAATTGGTGCAAGAACAAAGGCAGTGTGGAAGGACTGCTGTGCAGCAATTTTGGAGTATTATGGCCAGTGTATCAGGCTTGAACTTGGAAGCGCATGGGACTCTTACCAGCAAGTAACTTTGGACATCTCAACCATTTGTTTTGACCCCCTAGCCCTATCCTTCGACTAGACTCCTTTTTAGACAATAACATTTCTTTTCAAATCAAAGTACTCTTCGAATGACCCATATGTGCATCCTTTGAAGGGGCCCAAATAGGTGTCTTTCGAATAGTCCTTTTGTATGTTCCTTTGAATGGACCAAATGCATGCCTCTGAAATGGATCACCAAAAAATGTCATTCAATTGGGACATCTAGGTATGTCTGGAAAGTCCTTCGAATGTGCCACCATGGTACGTATTTCGAACGAGAAAATAGTTATGTGTCATAGTGTATAAATTGTCCATTGAAGCAAACTAGTTCAAATGGAGATACTGCCCATTCGAAACTAGCATGAAAGTATACAATGCTTTGTGAGCGCCATTTCCTTGTGAATGCTAGCCATGGGAAAGTTGTTGCCTTGTGCATTATGGCCTAAAGGGATTCTTGGTTTTTGTGAGTAGAAGGGATCATGCAAAGGGAAAATGGCCTTTGAATCAAAGAAAAGCTTTAGGAGGCTATTTCTTTATGACTCCAAGCAAACATGCAATGAGCCTTTGCTCAAACGAAGGGTATAACCAAAACTTGCATTGAAGGGGGCCACACGCCCCCAAATAAAAGATGCATGCAGGAGGCAAAATGCACAATTGAAGGAGACCAGAAAAGAGGCCTTTGCCTCCTGAATTGAAGGACATCAGCATGAGGATTTTTTCCTTGTGAATTGAAGCTAGTTGAAGATATGTGTTTCCCTGCCGAAGCTTGAAACAAGTTGTTTCAAAGGGATACTTTGGCCTTGTGCATGCTATCATGGTGAGAAATTTTGCCTTGTGAATCTGGAAAACATGCAGGAAGGAGGCCATATGGCCAAACGAAAGATGTATACCAATCTTGCACAAAGAAACTAAAATGTTCAAACGAAGTAGGAAACGAACTTGCCCAAAAGAAGACTAGTGCCCAAACGAAGCAGGAAACAAACTTGCCCAAAAGAAGCCCATTGTCCAAACGCAGGAAATAAACTTGCCAAAAAGAAGTTCAGTGTCCAAACGGAGCAGGAATCTTGCTCAAAAGAAGTCAAATGTTCAAACGAAAACTCTAAACCAAAGCTTGCACCGAAGGAGCCAAAGTGCCCAATCGAAAGATGTAAAATCGAAGAAAACTTATTTTTTTCTTCAATTTTGTCAAAAATAATATTTTCATCTGCTTTGCCCTTTTTAACAGTTTCCTCTTTAACTTGATGGTGAAAATTCCAATTGTACTTGTGTGAGCTTGAATTTTTTAGAATCCTTAAGAGAAATGCCTTGAGAAATGAGAGGGCAAATTTTGGGGTACAACAACTGCCCCTGTTCAATTTCCTTAAACCTGAAGAGTTAGATTGGTGAGTATGTCATTCGTGACTTGAAGGTGGAAGATGATTGAACACTAGAGTGCCCAGAAATTTTCACTCGATGATGTGGGGGTTGATTGTATAGGGAATGAGCTTAAAGATGACATTTGGAGAGATGATGGAGGGTTTTCGGAGGTCGGCTTATAGAGGCCATCCAAAGGTGATTGTTGACATAAATTAGACTAAGTCTAAGCTTGACTTCAACTGGAAAAGAATCAGAATAAATATTTGGAGTGATTTGTCTGAACCATAGAAACTATTTACCGGAAAGGAATCAGGATAAACCATTGATCGATTTAAACTGAACCAGCAGAGGTCTTGAATATTCTTTAACTTGAAAGAATTGGGATAAATATTTTGAGCGATTTATCTGAACCAAAGAAAGTGTCTATCAGAAAGGAATCAGAATAAACCATTGATTGATTTAAACTGAACCAGTAGAGATCTTGAATATTCTTTAACTGGAAAGAATTAGGATAAATCTTTGGAGCGATTTATCTGAACCAGAGAAAGTGTCTACCGGAAAGGAATTAGGATAAACCATTGATCGATTTAAACTAAACCAGTAGAGGTCTTGAATATTCTTTAACTGGAAAGAATCAGGATAAATTTTTGGAGCGATTTATCTGAACTAGAGAAAGTGTCTACCAGAAAGGAATCAGGATAAACCATTGATCAATTTAAACTGAACCAATAGAGGTCTTGAATATTCTTTAACTGGAAAGAATCAGGATAAATCTTTGGAGCGATTTATCTAAACCATAGAAAGTGTCTACTGGAAAGGAATCAGGATAAACCATTGATCGATTTAAACTGAACCAGCGGAGGTCTTGAATATTCTTTAACTGGAAATAATCAGGATAAATCTTTGGAGCGATTTATCTGAACCAGAGAAAGTGTTTACCAGAAAGGAATCAGGATAAACCATTGATCAATTTAAACTGAACCAGCAGAGGCCTGGAAAATAATTAGAATAAATCTTTGGAGCGATTTATCTGAACCAGAGAAAGTGTCTACTGGAACGGAATCAGGATAAACCATTGATCAATTTAAACTGAACCAGCAGAGGTCTGAAGAAATTATTTGTCATGTAGTTAGTCACCCCGTCCTGTTTCAAGAATTGATCTACAATCAATTTGTTCACAGATAGTTGTCTTGTCTTTTCGAAAATTTGTTGATGATAATTTTCTATTGATTGATCTTTCTTAAAAAGGTAAAGAGTTAGTTGTATGCCATGTCATGATGTGTGAAATGCATGGCGTAATGATGTTTCTCAAAATAAATGAGATTGTGATATATGTATTTGTGTTGTCGATGCTATGATGTATGAATGCAATGTATGAACATATTAGTTGTTCTGTTGCAGTGTTGTTGGACTGGGGAAAATAAATCCCTGACTGTTGCTGGGAATGAGGAGTGTAAGTCTTCTTATTTTGTTGAAGTTAAAGTGTTGATAGATGGGTTTCCATTATCAGAGAAATAAACTCTGTTGGGGAAGGGAAACGTCGTGCATTGTTTATGGACTTTGTGAAATCCTGCTGGGGAATCCTGAGAAGCTGGGCGACTTTCACTGGGGAATCTTTGGAGCGGTAATTAGAAATTTTGCTCCGTCAGAGATATGAGAGCACCTGATACCATTAGGCTGCATACTGGAGATACGACAGTGATCCTGTAGCAGGATGTCTCTGCCTCTACTCCTACTGGAGAAAGTACCTGCGGGGATTTTATGGAATGGCCTATAGATATTATCCTGTTTCTTAAAGCCATTAGTAATTGTCTTTCTGTTTTTTGTTCCTTTTTATGCGTATATTTTTAAACAGTAACTATGTTCAAATGCATATGTTCAAAAATAATCACTGGACGTTTTTGTAAACAAAACAGGAAAGTAAAAGAAAAGCAGATAGTTTTTCACTTTTAAAGGAATAGCTTTGTATTAACTTGAATAAGCATTTTTTTACAAAGAGACAAACTCCTAGTAAGAGAATGTCGTCGTAAGAATGAAAAGTTATACAAAGAAAGACATCTATATGAAATAATCCCATGGGGTTCCCATTCTGCTATAGCCTTTATGTCTTTGAGCGTCTCATCCACTCGCTGCTTTGTCAGAAGCTGATTGGTTTGATTAGTATCGTCTGAGTTCGAAAATTGATACTGAAAGTTGGTTGTAAGGTGATGCAATGGGACATAGTCATATGCTTTAAATCCCAATCTTTTTCCTGGATTTCCCTTTCAGGTTTTCAGTCCACCGGGATACCCTTTTTTGCCCAAGCCGCCTTTTCAGGTTTTCGACTTACCGGGTGTATATATTTTTTTTTTGTATATCCCTAATTTTTTCCTACGCCAGTCAACCTAGCGGGTCTTTTTCATGCATAGTATCTTTTAACTATGCCCATGTTTACATGGTGCAGAAGGTCGTCGCCATCCATAGTGGTTAAGATCATAGTCCCACCAGAAAATATGTTTTTGATCACTGTGATACGGTGGGAGAACTGACTTGAGGTTTTGCGTTTGTATTCGCAAATGTTTCGGTTGAGCAAGAGTCGCCACCGACTTTTTATTTTATCCTAAGGAAAGGTTAAAAAGCACAGCAAAAACCTTTGAGATGTTTTCTTGGGTTCGGGGAGTAGATTATAAAAAGGGAAGGTATTAGCACCCTTTCTATCCATGGTTATCCATGGGCTCTTAGTTACTTGCTTAGATCAACTTGCCTTAATTTTCAATTGTTTGAAATGGTGCTTTGTGTGTGTGGGTTTGAAAATGTTTTGAAAAGAAGCCAATGTGGTGGCAACCTTTGTAATGATCCATGTTGGGATGTATACAAAGGTGTATGTCTTTTGAAAAGGTTTTCGATGTTTTTGAAAGTGTATTGATGTGTGGTTTGAAAAATAGGCAAGTGTTTTGTTTTGCAAGTTGGCAAGTAACCAAAAGTTATCTACCCTAAATTTCTCAAAGATCTTTGCTATGTTTTAACCCTTTTAACAATTTTGTTCCACCATTGTATTTGGTGGACAATCTTGTGTTAGGATGTGAAAGGGACGGGCGCGGGTCATCGTTTAGACCATAATTGCAATGGTGCCAAGTATCTTTGGGCAATTTTCTCTTTAAGGGACTTGATCATTTTTTAGGAAACTTTTGAAAGCGTCATCGAGGGACTATGATCATTTGATTGTTTTGTTTTTGCCAAAGATACCTAACATGCAATATGGCCCATTATTGAAGGCAACAAGTGGAATACCCTAGGGGTGCAAGTGTGATTAGTGTTGTCCATTTTCATGCTTGATTATCTTTGAAATTAGGTCAAACTATTTTGATTAATTGATTTGCATACAACCCTAATTCTAGCATGGCATATTTAGAAAGCTTGTAAATGCGAAAAAATAAAGTTCCTAAGTTATTACAACACAATATATGGGATGAGGGGTACAAATGTTCAAATGGGGGTATTTTGACAAGAATTAAAACCCTAGACTATTACATCAAATTGTAATTTTGCAAGGTATTTAATTACACAATATTTAATAAAATAAAATAAATATGCAAAATGCAAAAAGGTTTTCTTTTTTATGTGTATGTAAAAGGTATTTATCATGTACCAAATAAAATAAAATTAATTAATTTTTGGGATTCTTATGCATTTAGGGCAAAAACCCTAATTTTATAAATAAAAGTATTTATATGTATAGTATATGTAATATTTATTTATCATGTACAAAAAATAAATGAAAAGAAAAATATATGAAAAAAAGTAACTTTTAAGTTAAATATTAGTAAAAAAAATAAAATGTATTATTATGTTATGTTTTTAACCTAAATGTATTAATAAATACCTAAATATTTATAATATTCACTAAATACTAAATATATATATAAATAATAATATTTAATATTTTTTAAAAAATGTATTTTTATTATAAATTGTTTTCAAGAGATAACATAAAATAAAAATCAGAAATAAAATATGTGTGTATTATTTTTTGTATTGAAAAATAAAAGTATACTTATTTATTTATTTATAAAAAAAACCTAATAAAACCAAATAAATATCAAAATAAATGCAAAAAATATGGGAAAAATGTTTTTCATGTCTTTTATGATTTAAACAAAAATATGGAAACAAAATCAAAAAGAAAAAAAATGGAAAATAACAAGTATATCTCAAAATGGGCCAGGGGGGTTCAAAAGTAAAAACAAGGTGCAAATAGGAAAATGAAACAGGCCCAGCCCATGAGGACTTTGTCTTCAACCTCAGAACCTGTATGAACAACAACAACACGCGTTTTCTATCTCCAGATTCCTTGATCTTTTGCCAAATCTTGCAACATGAAACCTGTAGAGCTTGAAGCCACGATTCTAGACATATAAAGAAATCAATCTAACTCTCAGAAATGAGAGAGAATTTCTTCTCCCCCAATTCCTGACCTAGTTTTTGTTCCATGTTCAGACATCAAATTCTCATAGCACACATAACATAAATGAAAACTAATTATATGGGCATGTTCAGGGCCATGAATGTGACATAATTTCTTCGCAAATCTAAACCTAACAATGCCTGGATAGAGAGATAGGAGTTCATGAACTTACCTGTTCAGTTGGAATCGTATCTGGTGATGGAGGTGTCTTCAATGCAAGGTGATGATTGGTATAGCTTCCTTGATGTCCAGGGATGCTATTCCAAGCTTTAGTTTGCTTTGAAACCAAGTGAATCGTGTTATGGCACTTCAACTGCAAAACAGAAAAATGAAAATGGTGATGTTGATTAGGAGTGTTACAGTCTACTTCTAATGCTTTGGACAGTTTGTATGGATGGTAGGGAAAGTGTTTGAAGTGGTTTTGGCCAAGATGCACGATGGAAATGAGCTATGGAAGTCCAACTGCAGCTTATGCCCTGTTTTTGCAGTTTTAGGGTGATTCTGTGTTTGATGATGTTTGGAACTTGGTTGGCTTGTATTTCAGCTTAGGTTTGATGTTTAGAATGTGTTTGATAACTTTGCTTAAGGTTGTCTTGGCTGAGATGAGAGTTGGTGTATGTTATGCAAGTTTTCTTCACACTTAAGCAACAAAATGTCAAGTGGTCTTCTAGACTGATGCAGGACCTTCTAATGTGCTGCTAAGCTTGCCCTTGATCAGTGGGATTAGTTCAAAAACTTGTGCCAAGGAGATTTGTTGTGTACCTCTTGATTTGCTAATTGACATAAAGTTCTACTTTTGCAAAAATGGACATTATGCTTTTTCTATTTTAAGACTAAACCTTTATGTAATGCTTAAACACATAATGCAAGGCTTGAACACAAAGGGTTTGCATTTAATTATTGAGTGCAAATGGGATATAGGACCTGTAATCAAGTTGTGCAAGCTGATTTGAAAAATTGCACAAGTGTATGAACATGAAAATTGGCCATAACAAAAGTGAGTTTTTCCCAACTTGCCAAATTCGATTCTCCCTAACCATGAGGTTGTTTGATGAGTTCTTGGACATTTTGGAAAGATTGGAATGTGTACTACAATCCATCTTTGAAATGAAAATTGAAATTCCAAGTGGAAGCATGTGAAAAGTGGTCTTGAAGTTAAGCAAAAATCCTGCCTAAAATGGTTCGAAATTTCTATAAGTTAAGAATGGTTTGGTACCCTTGTTCCAAAAATTGTAACTTGAGCTACAAGCTTATTTTGAGGAAACTTTGTGAATCAAAATTGTAGATTTTGCAGTGGACTAAAACTTTCATGTTTTTACTTTTCCTTGAATCCAAATGAATCTTGGTGAGAAAGTGGGACAAAGTTAGGAAAAAATTAGGGTGTTTCATAACTTAGAAAAATTCTAAGTTATGAAAAATCTTCATTTCAAACCCTAATTTGTGATTCTTGATTTCTTGATGAACAAGTTTTATGATTTGGCATGTTTTGATGAAAAATGAATCTTGACACTTGATTTTGACCAAAAAGTCAAAGTTTGACTTTTCAGTATACAGTCAAAATTGATCAATTGATTGGGAAATTATACTGTCAACCTTGTGCATTTGGGATCTTTTGAACTTGTTGAGTATGTCAAGACAATTCCATGGGGTAGTTGAGTCCATATGTGAGCTTGGTTTGCCATTGGCTAGGTCAAACAGTCAAAAATTGCCTTTGTTCAGTCAAAACCCTAAAAATGACCATTTTGCCCTTTTGGTGATCTGATCAAATTTCTTGTGGAATTGTGATCCAAACTTGATCAAATGGTCCATATGAGTTCATAATGTTGATGTGGGTCAATTTTCATGAGGTTTGACTGTCAATTGGCCAAAGTTGACTTTTTCCCTAATACAGCTGATTTTTAGGTCAACTGTCCAATTGACTGGGCAAAGTTTGGAATCAAGGCTTGAAACTTGGTATGGATAAACTTGGGAGTCCAACATGAAGCATGAAAGTCTTCTTAAGCATTTTAGGTCAAAATATCTTTGTGCAAACACAAACCCTAATTTGAGTCAACAGTGCTAGGAGAAGTCTTGCAGAGGAAACCCTAACTGGATCTTGAGCTCCAAGGGCCTTGTGATGAGAAAATGTTGAGAAGATGGGAGGGAAAATTTTGGGGTACAACAGTTGCCCCTGTTCAATCTTCTTGGACCTGAAGAGTTAGATTGGCAAGTTTGCCTTTCGTGACTTGAGGGTAAAAGGAGATTGGACACTAGAGTGCCCGGAAATTTGCACTCGCATGTTGGAGTATCAGCAAATGTGATGTCAGGAATGGGCTTATAGATGCCATTTGAAGGCGTGACAGAACCTTGTCGGGAATGGGCTTATAGATGCCATTTGGAAGTGTTGATCGCATAAGAGATTCCTTAGCGATAACTTGCGCACTTTGAGAAAGACTGATGTTTTCCTGGCTTGTTACAGGTGTTAATCTTCAATCTCTTCATGCAGATATGCCCTGGCTAGATACAGGTGTTGAATCTACAATCGGTTGCTCATAGATATGCCCTGGATGGATACAGGAGTCGAATCTGGAAATAGTCGTTAACAGATATGCCCTGGCTGGATACAGGAATCGAATCTTCAAACTCTTCAGATGTGCCCTGGCTGGATACAGGAGTCTAATCTGGAATTAGTCGTCAATAGATATACCCTGGCTGGATACAGGAATCGAATCTTCAAACTCTTCAGATGTGCCCTGGCTGGATACAGGAATCGAATCTAGAAACTGCTCGCTCACAGATGTTCCCTGGCTAGATACAGGAATCGAATCTGGAATTGTGACAGTTGAAGGTAGTCGTCTTTTGGATTGTCTTTTTCGCTAAAAAGGCAAAGCATCAGTTGCATGCGATGTCATGATGTATGATGTCATGATGTTCAAAATGAGATAGTGTTGTATGCACTTTATCATGTATGTAAGCAAGATGTATGAAATGTGAAATATTTATGAATGTATTTTCGTCTAGGAAAATAAATCCTTGACGACCGGCCGGGGAATTAAATCCGGGGCTGACGTTGAAGAGTAGAGTTCTTCGTTTCCGCTAGGGATGGTGGTTGCAAGAATACACCGGTAGGAGAAGATGACTCTGTTGGGGAATAAACTTGTTGGAGAGATTACCCTGAGGGGAATTGCTCTGTGGGAAGAGATACTTCGCTGAAGTTTTGATGAGAGCTCCGCTGAGGATTTCAATGATGGACCCCGCTGGGGATAATAATGATAAACTCCGCTGGGGATTCTGTTGATAAGTTATGTTGGGGGACTTTGATGAACTCCGCTGGGGATTGGAAGAACTTTGCTGAGGGCGATCTTCCGTGGTAATTAGCTGAGGATAACCCAGTTATAAGCCCTTGTGAGGAATAACTTTAAATAAATCCCGGGAGAGACGTTTGTACTCTACAGGGGATAAGCTTCCAGAATCTACTGGAGATAAGCTTCAAGACCTGTTGGGGATATGAATTCCACTTTCCCGGGGAAACTTTTGGAATTGCACTGGGGAATGGTTCCACTGGGGTGTCTGTATTCCGCCGGGGAACAATCTTAGATCAAGACTGCTGGGGATGCTTGCTGAGGGATGCCTATACTCCGCTGGGGAATATTGATATCTTCTGGGGATACCCAACTTCCTTTAGGCTAGCCGTAGACTAACTCTGCTGGAGGAGAGTACTGCTGTCTTGCTAGGGGAACCGGGTGCCTATTGTAGGGCTGATGATAGACTAACTCTTCCTGGGGAGAGTATTGCTGAATCTTTTCTCACCCTGTGGGGAGTTGAGGCAACTTGGTCATATTCTTCAGTCGAACCTACCTTGGTACCTCGGCGGACCAAGCAACTAGACTGCCTGGACAATTCTACATTGCCCCTGTTTCTGATGTCACCTGTAATTGGTCTTTTGTTTCGTATGCAAGTATTTATGAATTAGCAATTTAATGTCAAATGCATATATCAACAATGAACATTGGATGTTCTTCGCAAGACAAAACAGAAAAAAGGGAAAACAATTGGCAATTTGTTTGGAAAAGTGAATTTGTATTGATTTTGAAGTTTGCCTGTAAATAGGCGTTTTTGTACAAGAGGCTGACGTCCTAGTAAGAGAACGCCGCCAAATAACATAAAGTTTATACAATTTTGAAAAGGAAACAAAACAGATATGTGAACAGTATTCCCACTGGGTTCCAACTCTGCTATCGCCTTTATGTCTTCAAGCGTCTCATCACTTTGCTGCTTAGTTGAAGATGAAGCTGATTGATCGATGCCGAAGTCTGAGCCAGATAGTTGATGCCGAATTCTGGATGCAAGGTGATCCAATGAGACATAGTGTTACGCTTTATCCCTAACTTTTGCCTGGACCGCCCTTTCGGGTTTTCAGTCCACCGGGATACCCATTTTTGCCCAAGCCGCCTTTTCAGGTTTTCGACTTGCCGGGTGTACAAATTTTTTTTATTTCATCCCTTATTTTTGCCCGAACCCTTTTGGTTCGCCGGGAAGCCCTTATTTTTGCCTAGGTATGTCAACCTAGCGGGTCTTTTATTCATGCGTAGTATCTTTTTACTATGTCTGCATTGGCGGGGTGAGAAAGGTCGTCACCATCCATGGTGGTTAGAATCATGGCTCCTCCTGAGAACACATGTTTAACCACAAACGGCCCTTCGTACGTAGGGGTCCATTTGCCCCTGGGATCACCTTGAGGAAGGATGATGCGTTTGATTACCAGGTCCCCAACTTGATACTCTTGTGGTCTGACTTTCTTGTTAAATGCCCTGATCATCCGTTTTTGGTACGTCTGACCATGACAGATAGCGGTGAGTCTCTTTTTGTCAATTAGGTTTAATTGATCAAGTCGAGTCTGGATCCAGTCATCTTCACTCAAGTCTGCATCCTTCATTATCCGGAGAGAGGGTATATGGACTTCAATTGGCAAGACTGCCTCCATGCCATAGACCAAGGAAAAGGGAGTTGCCCCTGTTGACGTCCGTGCTGAGGTACGGTACCCATGAAGAGCAAACGGTAACATTTCGTGCCAATCTTTGTAGGTCACTGTCATCTTCTGCACAATCTTTTTGATATTCTTATTTGCTGCTTCTACAGCCCCATTCATCTTCGGCCGGTAAGGAGAAGAGTTGTGGTGTTGTATCTTGAATTGCTCGCAGAGCTCAGTGATCATGTTGTTGTTAAGATTGGTACCATTGTCCGTAATGATCCTTTCCGGGACGCCGTACCGACAGATCAGGTTATGCCGAATGAAATGTGCCACGACACTCTTGGTTACGATGGCGTAGGAAGCTGCTTCTACCCACTTCGTGAAGTAATCAATCGCTACCAAGATGAAGCGATGCCCGTTGGATTCCGTTGGTCGGATCTCGCCGATCATATCAATGCCCCACATTGCAAAAGGCCAAGGTGCCATCAGGACGTTCAGAGGAACCGGAGGGATGTGCACCTTATCAGCATAGATCTGGCATTTATGACAAGTTCGAGAATGTTGGTAACAGTCGGCTTCCATTGTGGACCAGAAATATCCCACCCGAAGGATTTTCTTTGCCATGGTGTGTCCGCTGGAATGTGTTCCGAATGTACCTTCATGTAGTTCCAACATGATCTTCTCTGCTTCGGTCTTATCCACACAACACAGTAAAGTTGAATCATGGTTTCGTTTGTAGAGAATGCCGTTGCTGAGGAAGAATTTTGCCGCAAACCTTCTCAGGAACTTCTTGTTATTGACCGATGCGCCTTCGGGGTATTCTTGAGCTTCCAAATATCTCTTCACCTCATGATACCAGGGTTTTTCGGTTACCTCTTCGGCCTCAAGATCGCAGCAGTATGCAGGTTCGTCCAACTTCCAGATAATGATCCGGGGAGCCTCATTGTCCCATTTGACTTTGAACATTGAAGACATCGTAGCTAGTGCGTCTGCTAATTGATTCTCCTCTCTTGGGAAGTGCTCAAAAGTTATCTCTTCAAAGTGGGGAAGCAAAGTCAACACATACTCCTTGTTAGGAATAAGATTTGGGTGTTTCGTATCCCACTCGCCTTTGATCTGATTGATCACGAGAGCGGAATCTCCAAAGACACTCAGAAACTTGATCCTTAAGTCAATTGCAGCTTGAAGACCCATAATACATGCCTCATATTCTGCCATGTTGTTGGTGCAGTTGAAACACAGTCGGGCGGTGAGTGGACTATGAGTACCTTTAGGGGAAATGATCACAGTGCCGATGTCGTTACCCAAAGCGTTCGAGGCTCCGTCAAAATGCATAGACCATCGGGATCCTTCCTTAGGTCCTTCATCCGGTCCAGGTACTTCACAATCAGTTACTACCATGATATCTTCGTCCGGAAATTCAAAGTTCAATGATTGGTAATCGTCCACAGGTTGGTGTGCCAAATGGTCTGCCAATACACTTCCCTTGATTGCTTTTTGAGTTATGTACTGGATGTCATATTCTGTCAAGATCATTTGCCATCTTGCTATTCTTCCAGACAGAGCAGGCTTTTCGAATATGTACTTGATTGGATCCATTTTTGAAATCAACAGAGTAGTGGGAGTCAACATATACTGTCTCAGCCGGCGAGCAGCCCATACCAGAGCGCAGCAAGTTTTCTCGAGCAGTGAGTACCGGGTCTCACAGTCGGTAAACTTTTTGCTCAGGTAATAAATAGCGTGCTCTTTTCGGCCAGACTCGTCATGCTGCCCCAACACACACCCCATCGAGTTGTCAAGTACTGTCAAGTATAGTATTAGAGGTCTCCCTTCCACTGGTGGCATAAGAATGGGTGGCTCTTGGAGATATACCTTTATCTTTTCGAAAGCAGCCTGACATTCATCGTTCCAACGTACGACTTGATCTTTCTTCAGTAATTTGAAGATTGGCTCACAGGTAGCAGTTAGATGTGAGATGAATCGGGCAATGTAATTCAGTCGTCCTAGAAAGCCTCTGACTTCTTTCTCTATCTTGGGAGTCGGCATCTCTTGTATGGCTTTCACCTTGGCAGGGTCCACTTGAATACCTTTGTCGCTTACAATGAAACCTAGCAACTTTCCAGACCTCACCCCAAAGGTGCATTTGTTTGGGTTCAACCTCAGCTTATACAACTTCAGTCGGTCAAACAGCTTCTGCAGATGGTCAAGGTGTTCCTCCTCAGTTTGGGACCTTGCAATCATATCATCGACATACACTTCAATCTCATGGTGGATCATGTCATGAAATAAAGCAACCATGGCACGTTGGTAGGTTGCCCCAGCATTTTTCAACCCGAATGGCATAACCTTGTAGCAGAAGGTGCCCCACTGAGTAACAAAGGTAGTCTTTTCCATATCTTCAGGAGCCATCTTGATCTGATTATACCCTGAAAAACCATCCATGAAGGAGAACACCTTGTGTTGAGCAGTATTGTCAACAAGAACGTCGATGTGAGGCAGAGGGAAATCATCCTTAGGGCTGGCCCTGTTCAAATCCCTGTAGTCAACACACATTCTGACTTTACCATCTTTCTTTGGCACTGGAACCACGTTGGCCACCCACTGAGGATAAGAAGTCACTGCTAGAAACCCGGCATCAAATTGTTTCATAACCTCAGCTTTTATTTTCTCGGACATCTCTGGGCGCATGCGACGGACCTTCTATTTTACCGGAGGGCAGTCTTCCTTGGTAGGCAGGTGATGAACCACAATGTCGGCATCCAAACCAGACATGTCTTCGTAAGACCAAGCAAAGATTTCCATGTAGTCATGCAGCATCTGGATCAATCGTTGCTTCACACTGAGCTCTAGATTGGCACCAATCTTGATTTCTTTTCTATCTGTCTCAGTACCCAAGTTTATCGTTTCCACTGGCTCTTCATGCGGCTGAATGGCCCTCTCTTCCTGGAGTAGCAGTCTTGCAAGTTCACCAGCCACTTCGCAATCATCTTCACCTTCGTCTTCGGCCAAGTTGATCGGATTTTTGAAGTCATAACTGGCAGTAGCAGAGCTGTTACCAGTGAGATCCAGAGTGGATTGGAACCTGTATAAGTGAGTGTGTGTAAATATAGTTGTTTTGCAATATATAACAAAGAAAGAAAAAGAGCATAAGATTTGAAATGCAATAACGTCCAATGTTTTGATTAATGATATATGGAAATGTCATACAAAAAGCCCTCACAAATGGAGCTACGATGCCCCGGGTAGGACACCGAGCCAATAAAAGTTTCAACATATTGTTTGTTACAAATTGAAAATCAAAAGAGTTCATTACTGCGTGACAAATGTAATAGGTGTAAAATCTTTTGCCGTCCAGTTGCTTGGTCCGTTGTTGGTTTTCGGATAGATCCAACTATCAAACTCTGCTTCCTCTACGTCCTCCTCGATAGCATTCACTCTTGGGTTGGTGATGAACACCGGAGGCTTTCTGATCTTTTCTTTGCGAACAGCCCTCTGAGCCTCTGCAGTGAAGCCCAGCCCAAATTTGTCGGTCTTTTGAGTGAAGTCAGGAAGTTCACCCTAGTTTGCGCACTTGCCTTTCTCGATTACAGCCCGGGCATCCTTCAAGGAAGCCATCCTCAGAGGAAAGTCTTCTTCAACCACTGTCTCAGCTGACGCCAACGTTGGAGGTACCTCTTCAAAATGTTGAAAGGTGGTTTCAATAAACTCCCCATCCATCTCGATATACCGGAATGAATTCAGATGACTTACCATGTATTCCTCCTCTCCCTGCACAGTAACAATCATCCCTTTGACAGGGTATTTGAGCTTCTGGTGTAGAGTGGATGTTACCGCCCCAGCCTTGTGAATCCAGGGTCGACCCAGCAAACAGGAATAAGATGGACGAATATCCATCACGTAGAACGTTGAGTCAAAGACTTGGGAACCCACACGAATAGGAATGTCTACCTCACCATGCACCATCCTCTTAGAACCGTCGAAGGCTCTAACAATGATGTTACTAGGCTTCAATTCCAGGCCTCACAATCCAACCGATCTAAGGCCTTCTTGGGAAATACATTCAGGTAAGAACCGGTGTCCACCAATACGTGTGCGAGAGTAGTGCCCCTGCACTCTATAGAGACATGCAGGGCATCATTGTGATTTTTCCCTTGGCGGTCAGGTCGGCATCCGAGAAACCCAAACCATTGTCAGCGGTCAAATTAGCCACACAGTCAGTGAATTGATCTGCAGATGTCTCTTGCGGCACATGGGCCGTTTTCAGAAATGAAATCAGGGCCTTGGCGTGGGCCTCTGAGCACAGCAGCAATGATAGCATAGAGATTTTGGAAGGGGTATGCCCCAGCTGTTCAACGACATTGAAGTCACTCTTTTTAATGATTTTAAGGATTTCCTCCATCTCTTGCTGGGAGGCTTCAACAGCAGTCTTTTTTAGTGCCTCCGTCCGGGCAGGCAATCGGTAGCAACTTCTTTGCCCCGAGCATCAGAGGACTCAGCGGCAGTAGTAGACACAGGAACCAGATTTGGAACATGCACACTTGCGGGTGTGATGATAAGAGGTTTTGGGATAACTGGTGGTGCAATGTCAGGCGAGAAGAGCCTGCCACTGCGAGTAATCTTGGTGGGACCAGTGATGTTACTGATACTGGTACCGGTGTTGAACTCCTGCTTCACTCCAAGCACATACACGTCTGCCCCATAGTGCCATGGGACAGCCTTGTCAGATTCATAGGGGAGGGGCCCCGGAACAGTAATGGTAATGGGTGCAACAGACATAATTTGGACTGGCTTCCTCGGGGGAGCCTTGGTAGGATTGTTGAAAATTGTGACGACAGATACTTCTTCAGCGGAAACAAACGGAACAGCGGTTTTCCTGAACAGAATCTCCTTGCTATCCATCAGGCTTTGGATGCCTGACTTCAGCAGCAGACAACCGGTAGGGGTAACAGCACACAGGAGGCAACCCTTGCTACAACCCGGAAATAAACCGACTAGCAGTAGGTTCCTCTTAACAGTCAATAGAGGGGTAGCAACATCATTCACCGAAACAGCATACAAATCTTCCTCAACGGCATTTACTCTATGCTGGGGCATAGGAGCAGTTACAACATTTGGCCTCTCAGGCGCCTCAAACTGAATTTCCTTCGCATCGATAAGGTCTTGAACTTTATTTCTCAGGGCCCAGCAATCATCAGTAGTATGTCCGAGGCTATCAGAATGATAAGCACAACGGGCTTTTGGGTTATACTTAGGAGATGCAGTATTCACGACCTTCGGAGCCTCTCTGGTGGTCACCAAGTTGGTTGATAACAATTGCAGTAAGATTTGTGACAAGGTCATACTCAGCCGAGTATACTTCCTTTTGGGCCTCTCACCCCTTTGTTGATTGTACTGCTGAGGAGCAGCAACAGGCTTTGAAATTACTAAGGCATTAACGGCTTGGCGGCGTTCTGGCTTGACTTGTCTTCTAGGACCATAGACGACACTAGCTTCCTTCTTGAAAGGTTTTTTCTCAGTACTTGCGGCGGCTCCTTTTTGTATCTTTCCTGACCTGATGCCAGCTTCTATCCTTTCACCCGTCAGGATCAAATCCGTAAACCCAGCGGAGGAATTACCAACCAGATGATTGAAGAATGGACCAGACAAGGTCCCTAGAAACATGTCAACCAGTTCACGGTCAGTCAAAGGAGGCTGCACCCTGCCAGCCAAATCTCTCCATTTTTGCGCATATTCTTTGAATCCTTCGCCCGTTCCCAGTGACATACCCTGAAGTTGGGTACGCGTAGGAGCGAGGTCAGAATTGTATTGATATTGTCTATAAAATGCGGTAGCCAAATCTTCCCAATGTCGAATACTGGTTCCATCTAGCTGATAGAACCACTCAAGTTGTGACCCCGAAAGGCTATCTTGGAAGAAGTGGATCCAAAGGTTTTTGTCTGCCGTGTAAGGTTGGATCTTCCTTACGTACGACCTGAGATGCAGCTTTGGACAAGAAGCCCCGTCATATTTGGCAAAGGCAGGCGCCTTGAACTTGTGTGGGATTATCACCCCAGAAGATAAACCTAAATCTCCGAAATCCAACCCCGGCATATTTTGAATCTCCATAGCACTCAAGCGGTCCTCTAATTGCTTGTATCTGTCAGCAGCGGGAGGGTATTGTTCGTCATTGTAATCCGTTTCGTTGTCAGAGACTGCAGGACTATGAGCTCCTCCCCCTTGGGGACTGTCTTTCTCTGTAGTGGAAGTAGTTGGATCAGCCTCGTTATGGAGTGTATTCCCAAACCTGCGTCCAGTGTTGAATAACGCAGTCCTCTTCTTCTTCTTCTTCTTTAGGAGCAAAGCCTTCAACTCTTGTTGACCTTGGGCCAAGCTCATGACCATCTCTTGAAACTGAGCATTCTGGGCCTGGAGGGCCTTGATTGCTTGTTCACTGGATGATTCTGGATTCATGATGACTGTTCAAAATAAACAGTGAAGAAGATTAAGCAACCTGTAGAAAAAGGGGTACCTGTTATGCACATGATGCATGAGATGCTATCTATGCAATGCATTCAAGGATTTTAGAAATTCACAATTGTTGCAGACAAAAAAGAATGCACGTCATATTAATAATAAGCAATTTGTTAGTACATAAGTGCCCCATGGGCCAAATATTATAAAAACAACTTCTCAAGGTAAAAAGACGTTGCGCATCCTCTTTGGCGCAATGTAGGTGTTGAGGGCCTCTTGCTCATGGAGTCGGCGGGTGAGCTCTAAAACCTTCTTCTCGCTGGCGTAGAAGCTGGCTTCAAAAGTGTTCCATTCCTCCTTGAGTTGGATCCAACTCTTCTGCATCTCCTCCCACGATGTAGGCATGTCAGGATGTAGGATGGTGTAGGGAACCTCTCCTTCCTTGACGGGCTCTTTAATCACAGGGAGAACATGAGGATAAGGCATCATTAGACTCTGGGCTCGGGCTCGTACCCACTTGAGATAAGGCTCAAGAGGGATGGAGTTCTTGTGTCCCAGTGTCTTGCTATCAACCTTGTTGGGCATCCTCCAAGCTCTGATGAATCTTTGGCGAAGTCCTTGCGCATCATTGTCGAAGTCAAAAACTAGGTCAGGAATCAACATGTCGTGAGGACCATCTCTTCGTGCGTATCCAAATTGCCTCAAAGCTAAACAAGGGTTGTAGGTAATGCCCCCTCTAATGCCAAGTAATGGAACATTAGGGAACTCTCCACAACGATCGACGATGATGACATTTTCTCTGGACCGAGAACACCAATATACATCAGAGTGAGTAAGAGTCATCAACCGTTGGGACCACCTTGAGCATTGGTCATTCTTCAAGACAGATTGTGGAAGGTGCGAAATAAACCACCTTGCAAGGAGAGGAGTACAGCACATGAGAACACCCCTCTTTCTCATTGTTCGTGTGTAAAATGAGTGAAGGATGTCCCCAAGTAATGTTGGTATTGGATTTCTAGACAAGAAGATTTTGACGGCGTTGACCTCTATAAGCTGGTCAGGATTTGGGAATAAGACCAACCCATAGATAAGGAGTGCCATAATTTCTTCAAAGGCTTGTAGGTCCAATGAATTCCAACACTCTTGTGCCTTTTCAAACAAGAACTTTGCTAAGAAGCCCTTGACACCGCTTCTAGTTTCCCAATGCCCCTTGATGTCAGAAGGCTGTAGATGTAATGCTCGAGCAACATCTTCCAGCTTTGGTTCCTTTTCCGTACCGTTGAAAGGTAGTTGATTAAGGATAGGAATTCTCAGGAGTTGAGATAACTCCTCCAAATTGGGCACCAACTGATAGTCGGGGAAAGTGAAACAATGGTGAAGAGGGTCAAAGAACTAGAATAGCACTTTCATCATGTCCTCTTCAATGTTGGTGTTGACTAGGCTGAGCAATCTACCATGTCTTTCACTGAAGGATGAGCTTTCCGGAATCCTTGACGTGAGCTCCTTGAGTTGAGGAGAGATTCTCACAAGGTTGACTTGGATGGTTTTTCTGCGAGGAATTTCCATGACCTACAAAACAAGAACAAAGATGAAGATCTACACCCTTGAAGTGGTTAGTAAATGCATATGATGCTTTATGATGTTCATGATGTATGCACAAACATATGTACAAGCAAATCACACCAAACCCTAGTTTCAGGTTTGCATGGGGTTTCATAGGTAAGTACCCTCTTGAGTATAGTTGGCTTAAAAACCTGTCCTATAAATAGTAACCGGGTTCTAAGGAGCTCAATATCACTGGATTGTTTTCATTGTTCATTGTTTTGGTTTAGCCACTTAACTAGCGACCAAAATATTCCAAGAAAATAACCCTCAATGAGTGCAGTATCGAGTATCTACCAACTTCGGACTGCACCAAAGTCGGTCATCTCACTACCCCTAATAAAAGGCCAAGATGGTCAAGTAAGGTTCTAGGTCATTAGTGCTTAGTGACATCACTCAGCGGCCCCGTACTCTCCTTGATTGAACTCAAGGGTTACCGGTACTCACAAATATGTCGCACTAATATAGCTATTGCTTCGACCGTGTCGGTATACCCCGCACAGTTTCCACAACGTATTGCTATCTATGAATGTTTCCCAAAACCCAGGTGTAGGATTGCAAACCCAAACAAGAGAGCCAAGATATAAAGCAATCAAATCAAATAATTAGTCATGCAAGAGGGTGATCTAAGCCCTAAGGTTACTCCACTTTAAAAGGAATCCCCAGCAGAGTCGCCAGTTCAGTGATACGGTGGGAGAACTGACTTGAGGTTTTGCGTTTGTATTCGCAAATGTTTCGGTTGAGCAAGAGTCGCCACCGACTTTTTATTTTATCCTAAGGAAAGGTTAAAAAGCACAGCAAAAACCTTTGATATGTTTTCTTGGGTTCGGGGAGTAGATTATAGAAAGGGAAGGTATTAGCACCCTTTCTATCCATGGTTATCCATGGGCTCTTAGTTACTTGCTTAGATCAACTTGCCTTAATTTTCAATTGTTTGAAATGGTGCTTTGTGTGTGTGGGTTTGAAAATGTTTTGAAAAGAAGCCAATGTGGTGGCAACCTTTGTAATGATCCATGTTGGGATGTATACAAAGGTGTATGTCTTTTGAAAAGGTTTTCGATGTTTTTGAAAGTTGTTTTGAAAGTGTATTGATGTGTGGTTTGAAAAATAGGCAAGTGTTTTGTTTTGCAAGTTGACAAGTAACCAAAAGCTATCTACCCTAAATTTCTCAAAGATCTTTGCTATGTTTTAACCCTTTTAACAATTTTGTTCCACCATTGTATTTGGTGGACAATCTTGTGTTAGGATGTGAAAGGGACGGGCGCGGGTCATCGTTTAGACCATAATTGCAATGGTGCCAAGTATCTTTTGGCAATTTTCTCTTTAAGGGACTTGATCATTTTTTAGGCAACTTTTGAAAGCGTCATCGAGGGACTATGATCATTTGATTGTTTTGTTTTTGCCAAAGATACCTAACATGCAATATGGCCCATTATTGAAGGCAACAAGTGGAATACCCTAGGGGTGCAAGTGTGATTAGTGTTGTCCATTTTCATGCTTGATTATCTTTAAAATTAGGTCAAACTATTTTGGTTAATTGATTTGCATACAACCCTAATTCTAGCATGGCATATTTAGAAAGCTTGTAAATGCGAAAAAATAAAGTTCCTAAGTTATTACAACACAATATATGGGATGGGGGGTACAAATGTTCAAATGGGGGTATTTTGACAAGAATTAAAATCCTAGACTATTACATCAAATTGGAATTTTGCAAGGTATTTAATTACACAATATTTAATAAAATAAAACAAATATGCAAAATGCAAAAAGGTTTTCTTTTTTATGTGTATGTAAAAGGTATTTATCATGTACCAAATAAAATAAAATTAATTAATTTTTGGGATTCTTATGCATTTAGGGCAAAAACCCTAATTTTATAAATAAAAGTATTTATATGTATAATATATGTAATATTTATTTATCATGTACAAAAAATAAATGAAAAGAAAAATATATGAAAAAAAGTAACTTTTAAGTTAAATATTAGTAAAAAAATAAAATGTATTATTATGTTATGTTTTTAACCTAAATGTATTAATAAATACCTAAATATTTATAATATTCACTAAATACTAAATATATATATAAATAATAACATTTAATATTTTTAAAAAAATGTATTTTTATTATAAAATGTTTTCAAGAGATAACATAAAATAAAAATCAGAAATAAAATATGTGTGTATTATTTTTTGTATTGAAAAATAAAAGTATACTTATTTATTTATTTACAAAAAAAACCTAATAAAACCAAATAAATATCAAAATAAATGCAAAAAATATGGGAAAAATGTTTTTCATGTCTTTTATGATTTAAACAAAAATATGGAAACAAAATCAAAAAGAAAAAAATGGAAAATAACAAGTATATCTCAAAATGGGCCAGGGGGTTCAAAAGTAAAAACAAGGTGCAAATAGGAAAATGAAACAGGCCCAGCCCATGAAGACTTTGTCTTCAACCTCAGAACCTGTATGAACAACAACAACACGCGTTTTCTATCTCCAGATTCCTTGATCTTTTGCCAAATCTTGCAACATGAAACCTGTAGAGCTTGAAGCCACGATTCTAGACATATAAAGAAATCAATCTAACTCTCAGAAATGAGAGAGAATTTCTTCTCCCCCAATTCCTGACCTAGTTTTTGTTCCATGTTCAGACATCAAATTCTCATAGCACACATAACATAAATGAAAACTAATTATATGGGCATGTTCAGGGCCATGAATGTGACATAATTTCTTCACAAATCTAAACCTAACAATGCCTGGATAGAGAGATAGGAGTTCATGAACTTACCTATTCAGTTGGAATCGTATCTGGTGATGGAGGTGTCTTCAATGCAAGGTGATGATTGGTATATCTTCCTTGATGTCCAGGGATGTTATTCCAAGCTTTAGTTTGCTTTGAAACCAAGTGAATCGTGTTATGGCACTTCAACTGCAAAACAGAAAAATGAAAATGGTGATGTTGATTAGGAGTGTTACAGTGTACTTCTAATGCTTTGGACAGTTTGTATGGATGGTAGGGAAAGTGTTTGAAGTGGTTTTGGCCAAGATGCACGATGGAAATGAGCTATGGAAGTCCAACTGCAGCTTATGCCCTGTTTTTGCAGTTTTAGGGTGATTCTGTGTTTGATGATGTTTTGGAACTTGGTTGGCTTGTATTTCAGCTTAGGTTTGATGTTTAGAATGTGTTTGATAACTTTTCTTAAGGTTGTCTTGGCTGAGATGAGAGTTGGTGTATGTTATGCAAGTTTTCTTCACACTTAAGCAACAAAATGTCAAGTGGTCTTCTAGACTGATGCAGGCCCTCTAATGTGCTGCTAAGCTTGCCCTTGATCAGTGGGATTAGTTTAAAAACTTGTGCCAAGGAGATTTGTTGTGTACCTCTTGATTTGCTAATTGACATAAAGTTCTACTTTTGCAAAAATGGACATTATGCTTTTTCTATTTTAAGACTAAACCTTTATGTAATGCTTAAACACATAATGCAAGGCTTGAACACAAAGGGTTTGCATTTAATTATTGAGTGCAAATGGGATATAGGACCTGTAATCAAGTTGTGCAAGCTGATTTGAAAAATTGCACAAGTGTATGAACATGAAAATTGGCCATAACAAAAGTGAGTTTTTCCCAACTTGCCAAATTCGATTCTCCCTAACCATGAGGTTGTTTGATGAGTTCTTTGACATTTTGGAAAGCTTGGAATGTGTACTACAATCCATCTTTGAAATGAAAATTGAAATTCGAAGTGGAAGCATGTGAAAAGTGGTCTTGAAGTTAAGCAAAAATCCTGCCTAAAATGGTTCAAAATTTCTATAAGTTAAGAATGGTTTGGTACCCTTGTTCCAAAAATTGTAACTTGAGCTACAAGCTTATTTTGAGGAAACTTTGTGAATAAAAATTGTAGATTTTGCAATGGACTAAAACTTTCATGTTTTGACTTTTGCTTGAATCCAAATGAATCTTGGTGAGAAAGTGGGACAAAGTTAGGAAAAAATTAGGGTTTTTCATAACTTAGAAAAATGATTTGGCATGTTTTGATGAAAAATGAATCTTGACACTTGATTTTGACCAAAAAGTCAAAGTTTGACTTTTCAGTATACAGTCAAAATTGATCAATTGACTAGGAAATTCAACTGTCAACCTTGTGCATTTGGGATCTTTTGAACTTGTTGAGTATGTAAAGACAATTCCATGGGATCCTTGAGTCCATATGTGAGATTGGTTTTCCATTGGCTAGGTCAAACAGTCAAAAATTGCCTTTGTGCAGTCAAAACCCTAAAAATGACCATTTTGCCCTTTTGGTGATCTGATCAAATTTCTTGTGGAATTGTGATCCAAACTTGATCAAATGGTCCATATGAGTTTATAATGTTGATGTGGGTCAATTTTCATGAGGTTTGACTGTCAATTGGCCACAGTTGACTTTTTCCCCAATAAGGCTGATTTTTAGGTCAACTGTCCAATTGACTGGGCAAAGTTTGGAATCAAGGCTTGAAACTTGGTATGGATAAACTTGGGAGTCCAACATGAAGCATGAAAGTCTTCTTAGGAATTTTAGGTCAAAATATCTTTGTGCAAACACAAACCCTAATTTGGGTCAACAGTGTTAGGAGAAGTCTTGCAGAGGAAACCCTAACTGGATCTTGAGCTCCAAGGGCCTTGTGATGAGAAAATGTTGAGAAGATGGGAGGGAAAATTTTGGGGTACAACAATCACAAATGGTCTTTCGTATGTAGGAGTCCATTTTCCCCTGGGATCACCTTGTGGAAGTATGATACGTTTGATTACAAGCTCACAAACCTGATATACCTGACGTCTGACCTTGTTAAAAGCTTTAATCATACGTTTTTGGTACATCTGACCATGGCAGACAGCCGTAAGCCTCTTCTCATCAATCAAGTTCAATTTTTCAAGTCGAGTTTGAATCCATTCATCTTCATTCAACTCTACATCCTTCATGATTCTCAAAGAAGGTATTTGGACTTCAATTGGTAGGACAACTTCCATACTGTGATACGGTGGGAGAACTGACTTGGTTGTTTTGCATTTGATTGCAAATGTTGAGGTTATCAAGAGTCACCACCGACTTTTATTTTATCCAAAAGGAAAGGTGAAAAAGCACAGGAAAGACCTTTGAGATTATTTCTTGAGTTCGACGGGTAGATTATGAAAAGGGAAGGTATTAGCATCCTTTTCATCCATGGTTTTCCATGGGCTCTTAGTTACTTGCTATATCACTTGCTTTTGTTTGAAATTGTGCTTTGTGTGATTTTTGAAAGTATTTTGTAAAGGGCCCATTGTTTAGGCAAACTTTGTAATGATTCTCGTTCGTAAGAATGTATACAAACATATTGATCTTTTGAAAAGGTTTTCAAGTGTGTAAAATGTTTTAAAAGTGTACGTGTTTGTTTTGAAAATAGCAAGGATGTTTTGTTTTGAAAGTGAGCAAGTAACTAGGGGCATTCTACCTACTCAAAAGTCTTTCATGTTCATTTCCTCTTTCCTTTAACATTGTTATCTTACCATTGATTTGGTAAGTAACCATATCTTTGGATGTAAACAGGACGGGCATGGGTCATAGTATAACCATGATTAGCAATATTGCAAGATATCTTAGCATTTTTCTTTAGGGACTAAGATCATTTTGATAAGGCAACATAGATAGCGTCATCGAGGGACCATGATCTTGTATTTTGGCTTGTTTTTTGCTAAGATACCTCACATGCATAATATGGTCATTTTTGTAAGGCAACCAAGTGGATTTTACCCTAGGAGTGCTTGTTTGCAAGTGTATTGATTTCATGTTTGGTTTATCTTGGATTACTGTTCTCTATGATTAATTTTTTATCTTCCCATACAAATCCTAATTACTGGCATTTATATGAAAGTGATAAATTGCGGAAAATAAATATTCTACGCTATTACAATCATTAGGGGGATAGGGTGTACAAATTTACAAATGGGGATTGCAAGAAATTAAAGTCCTAATTATCTATTACAACCATATTAAAATAGTGTACAAGAAAGGGAAAAATAGACTTGTTTTGTTTTAAGAAAGAAATTAGGTTACTGGGAGTAGAGGAAAACCTACAAGCCCTGATTGTTGAGGGGGGGGGGGGGGGGTTCAGAAGCTGTAGTATAGCCGATAACCTAGAAGTTCATATATCTCTGGAAAGTCAGAAGTTCTGATTGTTTAAGAGAGTTAAGTGATTAGGCTGTTAGGTGAGGATATCTAGAAGTTCTGATTTAGGAATATTGTTTGACAAGTAAATGGGTGAAAATGTCACTAAATAAACCTAAAAAAGATGCTTCTAGGGCCAGAACCCAGGACCCTTAGCACTAATGTCTTATGCACACGTTTGTCTGCCACTGGGGTGGCTGTACATCCGGTATTAAAAGCAAAAGCATAAACATGTATCACAAAGTAAACTCTGATGATGAACTCCAATTCTTTCTTCATGCTAATCAGAACATCTGCAACTTAGTTAAATCTCAGCAGAACAAAAAACACAACAATTACGGAAGTTTTTCCATCATGGTTTCGGAAGCATAAAATATGTCAAGACAAAAAATCAGAAACAAGCATGTATCTTCTAGTCCTAGTTTCCTTAAGAAGTTCTGAACTGATGTTCTTCCTATTTAGGCAAAAATGCATGAAATTTGAGTATGTACAGAATCAGAGCCATGATATCTACATTATATCTTTGAAAATGCAAGTCTAGAAATGCCTAAGCAATGAGACACAAGTCAGAAGAAACTTACCTTGCTTCTGGAGATTGTTCTGAATTAGAGTCTGGTTCAGGCTGTTGTGATATTCTGGTCAGCTTTCTCACGTGCTTAGAAGGCTGGAACAATCTTTAACTTGAGCTAAGGAATGGCTGGAAAATCTTGGAACAACCAAGAATCAAAGTTCTGATTTTTTTGAAATGGAAGTTGGTGGAGATGGAATTGCAATTGTAAACAGAAGTTGGGATTGTTCCTAATTTAGCCAAGAGGTGTGCAAGAAAGTTAGAGCTTGGGTGTGAAAAGAAACAGAAGCTTAACAGGTTTTTGTGTCTACGCTTTTAGTTTCAAGTTCTTTGAAATTTCAACAAGGTTTTCAGGCTAATTTTAAAATTATCTCTCCCCTTATAGCTGCAAATAAAGTTCAATTTATAGGCAAGGATTTAGTAGCTTGGAGAAGCCTAAAGTACAGCCATCATACACTAGGCGCTGGCTTGTTCTTGAAGCAAGTTCAAACAAGTAAGATTAACAGCTTTTAGTCGTGCCTAAGTTGGATTTGTAAGCCTAAATTGAGGAAAAGTACTCCCAGAGGAAAAAGTAAAGGATGGGCCCAGCATAAACTTGTACAAAAGTTTTCTTTTCAAGGACAACAATGGTACTTTTATCTCATACGTGGGGAAATCCTTTGGATAAAAACTCAAAAGTGGTTGTGAGCATTAAATGATGATGAGATTTATCAAACCAGAAATCCTGCGCTATGAGATTGTGTATCATAACTTAGATCTGGGCCAGAAGTTCAGCATCAGCGCAACTTAGAACAAAACATCCAACTTCTGATCCTTTAATCTTTTTGTTTCAGCATGTTCTGAAGAAGTTCTCAGACTTTTCTGAAAGTTTGTAACACGCTTTGTAGACTTTCTTTGAATTACTTTTGCAAACTCTAGTTGAACCTTCGTGAAAACTCGCCCAGCAGTTCTAACCAAACTCTGTCTTAAAAATGTCCATAATTTGCTGAGTGTTTCTGTTTCATGGGCGTGTCTTTGAACATTTATAACTTGAAATTCCAGCATTTCTAGGAGAAATTCTGTTCTGCAATATTTTGGGTCTTATTGAGATCTAAAACTCTTGTGTTATAAATTCTTCCAAAATCAGCTTGTATTATGGTGATAATGTGATCAGAAGTTCTGAGCTTGTCATGTTTCTTAAACACTTAGAAAAATTCTAAGTATTTTAGAATTTTAACTTTTGAACCCCTTGATGAAACAAAACTTCATATTTCAACATGTCTTGATTAAATATGATTCTTGAAACTTAATTTTGGTCAAAAGTCAAAGTTTGGCTTTTCAGTATGCAAATGACTATTTTGCCCTTGTGCCAATTCCAAGTCTAAATTGATGTGTCAGTACTACAAACTTGACGTCATAGAAGAATCTTGTGAGAGAATCCTTGAGAAATGAGAGGGAAAATTTTGGGGTACAACAGCTGCCCCTGTTCAATCTTCTTAAACCTGAAGAGTTAGATTGGTGGATCCGCCATTTGTGACTTGAAGGTGAAAGATGATTAAACACTAGAGTGCCCAGAAATTTGCACTCGATGGTGTTGTGGTTAATTGTGTAGGGAATGGGCTTAAAGATGCCATTCAAAAATGATTGCTGAGAGTCGAATCTGAATGAGTATCAGGATGACATCCGTATCTGGAGCGTATATGAACTGTATCTGAGAGCTAAATCTGAATGAGTATCAGGATGGCATCCGTATCTGGAGCATATTTGAATTGTATCTGAGAGCTGAATCTAAATGAGTATCAGGATGGCATCCGTATCTGGAGAATATATGAACTGTATCTGAAAGTTGGATCTGAATGAGTATCAGGATGGCATTTATATCTGGAGCGTATCTGAATTGTATCTGAAAGTTGAATCTGAATGAGTATTAGAATGGCATCTGTATCTGGAGCATATCTGAGTTGTATCTGAAAGCTGAGTCTGAATGAGTATCATAATGACATCCGTATCTGGAGCGTATTTAAACTGTATATGAAAGCTGAATCTGAATGAGTATCAGAATGGAATCCGTATCTGGAGTGTATCTGAACTGTATTTGAAAGCTGAATCTGAAGGAGTATCAAAATAGCATCCGTATCTGGAGCGTATCTGAACTGTATATGAAAGCTGAATCTGAATGAGTATCAGGATGGCATCCGTATCTGGAGCGTATCTGAATTGTATCTGAAAGCTGAATCTGAAGGAGTATCAGAATGGCATCCGTATCTGGAGCGAATCTGTACTATTTCAGCAGGAGGATGAAGGAATCTTGGATGATTACTACCTCAGCAGGATGATGAAGGAATTTTAGATGATTGCTACTCCAAAGAGATTATTACCTTTATCTGTTGATTGATCTTTCCTTAAAAAGTAAAGAGTTATTTGTATGCAATGTCATAGTGTATGTATTGCGTAATGATGTTCTCAAAATAAATGAGACTTGTATTATATGTATTTTGTATACATGTGTTATGAATGTTGTTGAAATGTAATTTTGTCTTGGAAAATAAGTCCTTGACAAGTGTTGGGGAGTCATTAAATCCCGGACTGTTGTTGAAGAGTAAGTGTGTCTTCAAACTTTGCCTAGAATATTTCCACCAAGGGTTCCTGTTTTTTTTTTTAAGAAGTGAACTACTATCTGGTCGGATTCCAGGCTTCGCAACACCTTATATTATTATCTGGTCGAAATCCAGGCTTCACAGTGTTTTTGAAGAAGTGAACTACTATCTGGTCGGATTCCAGGCTTTGCAGCACCTTATACTGTTATCTGGTCGAAATCCAGGCTTCATAGTGTTTTTGTTGGGGATTGTAGAGTATTCTATTAGGGAAAAGGGGTTGTGGTCCTTTGATTTGTAGTAGTCAGAAAGGTAAACTCAAACTGTGGAATCTGTAGTTTGTTAGGGAAATAAAACTTGTTGTCGGTCTGTTAGGGAGGTGTCTTCTTTGCTGGGGGAAATCCTTGAGGGTTCTTGAGGTCGACTCAGTTGGTGAGAAGTTTTCAAAGATTGAAACTCTGAATAGGAGTCATCCTATGAGAAGGATCTTGGGGAGATTTGTCACGTCCCCTAGTAGTAAGTGTTGTAGTAATGCCAGAAAATGTTTGCTTGGTCGCATGTGACCCTTTGCGTGGGAGCCTATTTGCCCTCAGAGTTAAAATCGTGCACCCTGACGCTTGAGATTTTGATCACATTTCTGATAGCCCTGAACTTCCTAGATATATTTTCTAAGACCTTTGTGGAAGAAAACGAAGACCTGATACTGACACCATCTGATACTACTGGCACAAACAAACAAATTGGTGGTACCCAAGATCTTTGGTCAAGTCTCAGAATTTTCTAAGAACTGTCATGGGAGGATCCGAAGACATGATATCGACACCATCTGATATTGACACCATCTGATACTATTGGTATAGACAAGCAGTTTGGTGGTATCGGAATTCTTCATAGTGGATATTGTTTAAACCCCTGATCAACATAACATTTCCCCTTGAGTGATACATATAGAGATTTTCCCCTGGTTATTCAACAATTCTTTGAGATATTCTTTGAATCTTGAATTGGCTGCCCCGGATGTGCTGGATAGTGACATGTCATTCCCCTTTGTTGATAGGAGAATTGTCACTGGAAGTGTCATCCCACTTGAAGTGATTTTGTTCACTAAGAGAGCTTTCGTTCATCGGATATTCGCTGTGTGAATTTCTCTGTTGTCAAACAAATAGCCACGTGCAAACAATGATATTCAAATAATGCAAAGTTGATGCTTGTCCTGAAGTTTTGAAAATGCGTTTTAGCAAGTAAAGAAATTTCGTAAGAAAAATTCAACTCAGGATTTAGAGTAATGCCTTACAGGAGTCAGGATACCTTTTTGTAACAGTATGCTTTCGAACTAACCCATGCTTCAATTAGGACTTTTTTAAGGGTTGTAACGTGGCCTGGTTCATGGTTTAAGAAACAAAGGATTAAGGCTCAAAGTGTATTTGTACCCACTCGTTCTTCGTGATTTTCTTCAACCCTAAACTCAGTTAATAGTACGTTTGAACTCCAATTGAGTCTGGAATGACGTTTTTGTGATGGATCAGACAAGTTAAGTTTATCGGAAGGCGGTCATTTTTGCAACATTTTTCATGTTGTTAAGGATTTGTAGTGACCCTTTTTTTGATTTGTCATCCCTGATTTTTGCCTGACTGTTCTTGTTTTGAGATTACGTCAGCGGGATGCCCCTGTTTTCTTTAAGTCTCCTTCATAGGTTTTGACTTAGTGGGATTTTCTCTTGAGATATAATGACTGCCTATTTTGTAGGTAACCATCACTGTCTTTTGATTCCAGAGGAATGTTTTTGATGTCACTCGTTGTATACGAAGTGAAATTTTGCGACTGAACACACATTTGAATTAACTGAGAGACTACCCTGCCCCAGGTTTTGATTAAAGGTTTCAAATTGTGTGTAAAAAAGAAAACTTATACTTCTTTGGCTCGAAAGGGTTAACTAGGGACTATCTTCCTTATAACTCCAGTGTTTAGGATTTGAAAGAACGTCTGTACATCGTCAACAAGGTCTGTTCAAAAGCATACTGTATGAGATTAAGGAATTGTTTTCATCATCCTCCCTATAAAGGCTTGTAACTTTTAGCAAGAGAGTAAAAAACATAGTTTAAATATAGTGAAAACGAAAGGATGAATTCAAGACAAACATATGCAATGCATTAATGAAAGAAGGTTTGACATTAATAGATGATTGTTTAAACAACAAAATAGATTACAATTGAAAATTCAAATGAACAGAAGACTCTTTGTCTAAACTTGTCACTTTAGGTGGTGAGCCCTTGAGGGAAGACAAAAGAATTCCAGTTGACCATCTAGTGCAAATTCTAGAATTCCTTCATCAATCAGGTCTTGAATTTTATTTTTCAATGTCCAACAGCTATTAGTGTCATGTCCATGACTATTGGAGTGGTACGCACATATTGCATTTGGATTGTACCTTGGGGAGGCTGTGTTGGGATTCTGAGGGGGGTCTTTTAACGTAACCAGCTTGGCCTCCAACATGTGTTGCAGTGCTTGAGCCAATGACATGTTGACTTTGGTGAAGCGTATTTTAAATGTATTTTTCCTATGCTGATTACCCTGATGTTGTTGGCAAGATTGTTGTTGGGCTAGTGACGTGGAAGCAATTTGGAAAGGTCCACTCTTAATCGGAGGCTGATCAATGACTCGATCTCCAATTCTGGTTGTTTTCCCTATTTGGTTACATTTGTCTTGATGAAGCCTGTTGACAAGGACTCTCATCTCTTTCTGTCCTTGAGCCAGGTTTTGGATAAGAGCCATTTGGCCCACCAGTTATCCCATTATATGGACTTTCATTGTTGCCATTTCAGTTTGTAGCCTTTCCAACTGATCATCCTTGGTGCCCTCTGGATTCCCCATGACCATGCCCCTTGTGAGGAGAGCTTTCACCTCTTCTTGCCCTTTGGATAGGTTCAAGAACATCTCTTGAAGTTGAGCATTTTGAATCTGAATGCTCTTGATGGTCTGTTCTAGGGCCATCTCTACTAAAATAAACAGTAGGAAGATAAGGAAACCTGTCATGATATGATGCATGATATATGGATGCATGTATTCAAGGATCTCGCTGGGTAAATGTTAGTAGTCACTTACAATTTTGATTTGGGAACTTTGTATCGGTGGATGTCCTTCCACGAGAATTAAGCTCACCATGTCAAGTGGGTTGTAGCCCTTTACTCAAGTTGTTGCACTTGATCTTTGACGGTGCTTGGTTAGAGGAAAATAAACCCTCTTGCCCCTTTATAGACATCTGGTTCAACATAACCCTGCATCAAAGGCCCTCGAGATCCTTGAAACCGTTATTGAAAATGCTATGATATGATGTTATATACAAGTATGCAAAGTAAGCAAGTTTATATACAAATAATCATATTCACACAAAGCATACAAGTCCTTAGGTTTGGGCTTGCATGGAGTTTGTAGGTAAGTACCCTCTTGAAGTTTAGTTGGCCCAAACCTGTCATAGTAATAGTAACCGGGTTCTAAGGAGCTCAATATCACCGGTTTGTTTCTTTGGTCATTGTTTCAGCGCAAGCCTCTTTAATAACGACCGAAATATCCCAAAAACCAAACCTCAATGAGTGTAGTATCGAGTATCTACCAACTTCGAACTGCACCAAAGCCGGTCATCTCACTACGTCCTAAAGGCCAAGTTGGTCAAGTAAAGATTCTAAAAGTTCATTAGTGCTTCATGACATCACTCAGCGGCCCCGTATTCTCCTTGACTACTCAAGGGCTACCGATACCCACAAATATATCGCACTAACATAGCTATTTCTTAGAACATGTCGGTATACCCCGCATAGTTTCCACAATGTATTTCTACTTACCTATAAGGTATCCCAAATCCGGGTAGAGGATTAAAACCCAAACAAAGAACTAAAATGTAAAGCATACAAGTCAAACAATGAAAGCAAATAAATGTGATCTAAACCTAAGGTAACCCCACTTTTAGTTAAATCCCCAGCAGAGTCGTCAGTTCTGTGATACGGTGGGAGAACTGACTTCGATGTTTTGCGTTTGATCACAAATGTTGCGGTTAGCAAGAGTCGCCACTAACTTTTCTTTTATCCAAAAGGAAAGGTGAAAAAGCACAAGAAAGACCTTTGAGATTATTTCTTGAGTTTGGGGGATAGATTATGAAAAGGGAAGGTATTTGCATCCTTTTCATCCACGGTTTTCCATGGGCTCTTAGTTACTTGCTAGATCACTTGCTTTTGTTTGAAATTGTGCTTTGTGTGATTTTTGAAAGTATTTTGTAAAGGGTCCATTGTTTAGGAAAACTTTGTAATGATTCTCGTTTGTAAGAATGTATACAAAGATGTTGATCTTTTGAAAATGTTTTCAAGTTGGTAAAATATTTTGAAAGTGTACGTGTTTGTTTTGAAAATAGCAAGGATATTTTGTTTTGAAAGTGAGCAAGTAACTAGGGGCATTCTACCTACTCAAAAGTCTTTCATGTTCATTTCCTCTTTCCTTTGACATTGTTATCTTACCATTGATTTGGTAAGTAACCCTATCTTTGGATGTAAACGGGACGGGCGTGGGTCATCTTATAACCATGATTAGCAATGTTGCAAGGTATCTTAGCATTTTTCTTTAGGGACTAAGATCATTTTGAAAAGGCAACATAGATAGCGTCATCGAGGGACTATGATCTTATATTTTGGCTTGTTTTTTGCTAAGATACCTCACATGCATAATATGGTCATTTTTGTAAGGCAACCAAGTGAATTTTATCCTAGGGGTGCTTGTGTGCAAGTGTATTGATTTCATGTTTGGTTTATCTTGGATTAGTGTTCTCTACGATTGATTTTTTATCTTCCATACAAATCTTAATTACTGGCATTTATGTAAAAACGATAAATTGTGGAAAATAATATTCTACGCTATTACAATCATTAGGGGGATAGGGTATACAAATTTACAAATGGGGATTGCAAGAAATTAAAGTTCTAATTATCTATTACAGCCATATTGAAATAGTGTACAAGAAAGGGAAAAATATACTTGTTTTGTTTTAAGAAAGAAATTAGTTTGCTTAAGAAAATATTTTTGATCTTTTGGTTCTAAAAGAAATAAAATAAAACATGTGAATATAAAATTTTTTTTTGTGTTTTTGATTAATGAAATTTAAAATAAGATAAATAAGAGAAAAAATAGTCAGAACCAACACATTGCTGAAACGAGACGGAATCAGAAGTTCTGACTCTGATACACTACAAGAGAGAAAATGTTAGTAGGCAAGTAGAAGGTCAGAAGTTCTGGGCCTAGCTACACCAAGCTCTGAGGTTGCTGGGATCAAAGGAAAACCTACAAGCCCTGAGTGTTGAGGGGGGGGGGGGGTTCAGAGGTTATAGTGTAGCCGGGAACCTAGAAGTTCATATATCTCTGGCAAGTTAGAAGTTCTGATTGTTTGAGAGAGTGAAGTGATTATGCTGTTAGGTGAGGATATCTAGAAGTTCTGATTTAGGAATATTGTTTGACAAGTAAATGGGTGAAAATGTCACTAAATAAACCTAAAAAAGATGCTTCTGGGGCTAGAACCCAGGACCCTTAGCACTAATATCTTATGTGCATATTTGTCTGCCACTAGGGTGGCTGTACATCTGGTATTAAAAACAAAAGCATAAACATGTATCACAAAGTAAACTCTGATGATGAACTCCAATTATTTCTTCATTCTAATTAGAACATCTGCAACTTAGTTAAATCTCAGCAGAACAGAAAACACAGACATAACAATTATGGAAGTTTTTCCATCATGGTTTCAGAAGCATAAAAAATGTCAAGACCAAAAATCAGAAACAAGCATGTATCTGCTAGTCCTAGTTTCCTTAAGAAGTTATGAACTGATGTTCTTCCTATTTAGGCAAAAATGCATGAAATCTGAGTATGTACAGAATCAGAGCCATGATATCTACATTATATCTTTGAAAATGCAAGTCTAGAAATGCCTAAGCAATGAGATACAAGTCAGAAGAAACTTACCTTTCTTCTAGAGATTGTTATGAATTAGAGTCTAGTTCAGGCTGTTGTGATATTCTGGTCAGCTTTCTCACGTGCTCATAAGGCTGGAACAATCTTTAACTTGAGCTAAGGAGTGGTTGGAAAATCTTGGAACAACCAAGAATCAAAGTTCTGATTTTTTTTGAAATGGAAGTTGGTGGAGATGGAATTGCAGTTGTAAACAGAAGTTAGGATTGTTCCTAATTTAGCCAAGAGGTGTGCAAGAAAGTTAGAGCTTGGGTGTGAAAAGAAACAGAAGCTTAACAGGTTTTTGTGTCTATGCTTTTAGTTTCCAGTTCTTTGAAATTTCAACAAGGTTTTCAGGCTAATTTTAAAATTCTCTCTCCCCTTATAGCTGCAAATGAAGTTCAATTTATAAGCAAGGATTTAGTAGCTTGGAGAAGCCAAAAGTACGGCCATCATACACTAGGCGCTGACTTGTTCTTGAAGCAAGTTTAAACAAGTAAGATTAACAGCTTTTAGTCGTGCCTAAGCTGGATTTGTAAGCCTTAATTGAGGAAAAGTACTCCCAGAGGCAAAATTAAAGCATGGGCCCAGCATAAACTTGTACAAAAGTTTTCTTTTCAAGGACAGCAATGGTACTTTTATCTCATACGTGGGGAAATCCTTTGGATAAAAACTCAAAAGTGGTTGTGAGCATTAAATGATGATGAGATTTATCAAACCAGAAATCCTGTGCTCTAAGATTGTGTATCATAGCTTAGATCTAGGCCATAAGTTTAGCATCAGCGCAACTTAGAACAAAACATCCAACTTCTGATCCTTTAATATTTTCGTTCCAGCATGTTCTGAAGAAGTTCTCAGACTTTTCTGAAAGTTTGTAACACAATTTATAGACTTTCTTTGAATTACTTTTGCAAACTCTGGTTGAACCTTCGTGAAAACTCGCCCAGCAGTTCTTACCAAACTCTGTTTTGAAAATGTCCAGAATTTGCTGAGTGTTTTAGTTTCATGGGCGTGTCTTTGAACATTTATAACTTGAAATTCCAGCATTTCCAGGAGAAATTCTGTTCTGCAATATTTTGGGTCTTATTGAGATCTAAAACTCTTGTGTTAGAAATTCTTCCAGAATTAGCTTGCATTATGGTGATAATTTGATCCGAAGTTCTGAGCTTGTCATGTTTCTTAAACTTTTAGAAAAATTCTAAGTATTTTAGAATTTTGACTTTTGAACCCCTTGATGAAACAAAACTTCATATTTCAACATGTCTTGATTAAATATGATTCTTGAAACTTGATTTTGATCAAAAGTCAAAGTTTGGTTTTTTAGTGTGCAAATGACTATTTTGCCCTTGTTCCAATTCCAAGTCTAAATTGATGTGTTAGTACTGTAAACTTGACGTCATAGAAGAATCTTGTGAGATAATCCTTGAGAAATGAGAGGGCAAATTTTGGGGTACAACACATACCATATACCAAAGAGAAAGGAGTTTCCCCTGTTGATGTGCACGCCATGGTACGGTAACTGTGGAGAGCAAATGGTAACATCTCATGCCAGTCTTTATAGGTCACTGTCATCTTCTGTATGATCTTTTTGATGTTTTTATTAGCGTCTTCTACAGCGTCATTCATCTTCAGTCGTTAAGGAGAAGAGTTCTGATGCTGGATTTTGAATTGCACGCAGAGACCGATGATCATAGTATTGGTACCATTATCTATAATGATTCTCTCCTGAATACCATACCAACAGATAAGATTATGTCTGAGGAATCGGGCCACAATGTTCTTGGTAACATAAGCAAATGAAGTTGCCTCAACCAACTTCATGAAGTAATCAATGGCAACCAGGATGAAGCGGTGTCCATTAGAAGTCGTAGGTCTAATCTCTCCAATCATGTCAATGCCCCACATTACGAATGGCCAAGGAGAAGTCAGGACGTTTAGAGGAACCGGAGGAACATGTATTTTTTCAGCATAGATCTGGCACTTGTGACAAGTTCGTGAATGCTGATAACAATTGGCTTCCATGGTGGACCAATAGTATCCTACCCGTAGGATCTTTTTAGCCATTATGTGCCCAGTAGAATGGGTGACAAAGATACCTGTGATCGGTGGGAATGAGAACTGACTGTTTTGGAATGTTGGTTCGCATTTGCGTTTGTTTTTGCAAAATGTCGCGGTAAGCAAGAGTCGCCACCGTCTTTTATTTTATCCAACAAGGAAAGGACAAAAGCACAGAAAAATTCCTTTTTGAGATATTTCTCGGGTTCGGGAGGTGGATTATAGAAAGGGAAGGTGTTAGCACCCTTTCTATCTGTGGTTATCCACGGGCTCTTAGGTACTTGCTCACTATGTTTTAAAAAAATTTGCTTTTCTTTGTGATTGTGGGTTTGAAAAGAGTTTTTGTTTTGAAAGGGGTATAAGTGCGAAAAGTTTTGTTTTTGTTTTCAAAAGAGCAAGAACTTAAGAACATCTACCTACTCAAAAAGGAATTAAACTGTACAAGTGTCCTTTAGACAATGTTATCCCACTATTGAGGAGTAGGTAGCACCATCGTTGGAGTTTTCGGGTCAATTCAATTAAGGGACGTGTGGTCACTAAAGCAACGTTAGGACACCTTAGCGGTAACCCTAATGTCTTAGATCATTTTATCCGAGGAAACCGTTTCGAGGCAACTTATGATCTTTGGACAAAGGGGGGACCTCTAAAACTTCTTATACTCAATGACCACGTTCGAGGCAACCAAGTGAGGTGTACCCTAAGAGTGGCATGTGCGAGTGTATTGTTTTTCAGTTATTTATCTTTGTACATGTTAGGGTGAGCTATTGTTGATTTTAAATCAAAATTGATCTTATCATGCATAGCCTATTATTCAAACATCTAACAGTTAATAGTTGCAGAATATAAATTTCGGAAAATAAATCTAAGCTATTACAAGGCGTCGGGTATTTACATCGCCAAAAACAAACCCTTGAAAATTAAATTGCGAAAAGTAAATAAAATCCTAAGTTAAAACTATTACATCCTCGGAGCAAATACACAAATATAGATCAAAGATAATACGCGCGAGGAAAATTGAATTGGGGCGTCCTAGGGTTTTGACCCTTTTTATCAAATAAAACATATTTTTGGTTATTTTTGATCTAAGAATTAAGTCTAAACTAATAATTAATTAATTAAAAGAAAATATTTTTGAGTTTTTATTTTAATTAAGGAAATAAAAAAAAGGTTAGAAATATTAAAAAAACCTAATTCTATATTGATTTTAAATTTAATGCAAAATATATTGAAATTGAACCTAATTAAAACTAAATTAATTGGTTAATTTTATTTACAAAAATAAATAATAACATTAATGGAATTTAAATAAAAATACATTCTTTTGTTTTCTGATTTTTTATGAAAAAAAGTTAATTAATTAATTGGTTAATTAAAATACTAATAATAATAAAATAGAAATAGAAAATAATGAAAAGCAAAATAAAATAAAGATACAAACTCAAGGAGGTGCTGGGCTTGAAAAGGGAGTGTGAATTACAATTTTTTGGGCCCAAAATGCTTCAGCCTGTTGGACTTTTTGGATTTTCTAGGCGTGCACTGACTTGAGATCATGGTAGTCTCCCAATCTAGGCCATTGGATCTGATTTGAGACCACCTGGCCAGCATCTGGAGAAGGGCGTATGATGGACCATCCTTTGAGACCTGCACCTGAATATCTGAAGAAAAAATTGAACAAAGTTTTGGGGGACCTGGGATTCGAACCCAGGTCCCAAGGGACAAATCAATTAGCGCGCTACCAACTGAGCCAAGATGTTAACCTGTTAGTGGAATACCAATTAAATATTATAAAACAAACTAACAACTATTCCCTGAAAAACGCGCTAACATTCAAATAAGCCAATCACGCTATGACACATCTTCATCTTCTTCACAAAAACCTGGTTCGGTTACCTGCGGATTTTTATCGGCAGGAAGTTTCGTGGGATGGTTCTAAAATACTCCCTAGGCCATGTAAATGCAAACTAAGAGTGCCAATGCACTCGTCTCCTTCCCCTGAACTCATCCATGTCCATTATTGGCCTCGATTTAACCTGCACACAAAACGCCTAAAAAACAAACACAAGAACCCTAGGTTCTGGATAGGGGGTTAGAGGCCACAAAAATCAAATTAAATAATGCAGAATCAACATAAATTAGATGGTGAGTATGAATGTGCAAACCAATTGGCAAAAAGATGCAAGGAGAGTGGTTCACGATTTCATGTGCAGAGGCGTTTTCAAGAACACTTACAGCGAGTTTTAGGCTGTCTTAGGACTTGGTTTTGATTGGTATTGCTTCAATGGATGCCAAGGAAGAGAGTAGTGTTGTGATTTTGGTCTGAAAGTGCCTCCAATATCGTTTTCGATCTCACACTTTTCAAGCTTTTTTCTCAAAGTGGTATGGCCGTTTCTGCAAGGTTTTGTGCGTGTCTTTGATTTGTGAGGCTTGCTTGCATAGATTGGAACGATTCTAGGTTAAAACATGGGCCAATATCTTTGTGCATTGAAGAATCAAGATTGCACTTTGATCACCATTAACATGTTTCCAAATATGGGCAAGATCTGATTTTTTATGCTTGAATGAGCCATGATGCGATTTGATTGAGTGAATAATGATAATTTCAAGTTGTACAAATCACAAATATCCATTTACATCAATTTTTAGATTTTATTTGATTTAATATTGATTTAAAATGAATTAAATCAATAAAAATAAAATAAAATAGAAAAATAAATGAATGGTCATGAAATTAAGTATGGGACACGTGTGTGGCATGACAAGACTAAATCAAGTGGAAAAAAGTGGGCCCTTTTGTCAAAAATTGGAGTTTTGAGGATAGTTGACTTTTGGCAATTTTGGAAAAATGCCCAACTTCAACAATGCATAACTTCTTCAATTTTGAACTTTTGGAAGTGTTCTTGGACTTTTTAGAAACGTTGAGATGTCCTATAACCAACCCGTTTGGTATCATCGCATTTTGATGTTCTATGCTCAAGTTATAAGCTTTGGCAAAAAAGGTGTTTTTGTTGACTTTCAAAAATGACCTATAATGTCCAAATTTATAACTTTTTGTGAGAGCATTTCTTGATCTTGGGGTGTGAAGATGGATTGTAGGAAATTGCATCCCCTTCAAAATGAGCTTTGGATGGGTCATTTCTCATAAAGTATGAGAAAGTTATGCTTGGTCAAAGTTGAGTTGACTTTTCCTACAAAACCCTAATTTAGCAACTTTTGAATTTTGATGAATCTTGAGCAATCCTTGATGAATCATGATCAACCCTTGATAAAATGATGAATTAACCTTCAAAATGAGAATGTTGACAAAAAATCTTGAGGTTTGACTGTATTTGGGACACAGTTGACTTTTGCCCTAGCACAGTCGACTTTTGGGTCTCTTGAGCAATTGATTGACCAAACTTCCTCTGCAAGGCTTGAAATTTGACATGGATGAACCTAAGAACATATTAGGACATTGGGGAAAACTTGAGGTCATTTGTATGTGAGGACCTTGATGCAACACAAAACCCTAATTTTGACTTGACTGCTTTAGGAGGTGATTTGACTGTCCAATCCTTGAGCCAATTTGAGCAACTTGAAGATCATTCTTGCCAAACCTTGGGAAATATGGGAGGGAAAATTTTGGGGTACAACAATACCTTCGTGTAAATAAGCCATGATCTTTTCTGCCTCACTCTTGTCTATGCACCGAAGCAAAGTAGAGTCGTGGTTGCGCTTATAGAGGATTTTGTTACTGAGGAAGAATTTAGCAGAGAACCTTCTTAGGAACTTCTTATCATTAACTAAAGATCCCTCAGGATATTCTTGGGCCTCGAGATATCTTTTAATTTCATGGAACCAAGGTTTGTCAACTACTTCTTCAGTATAAATCTCATGACAGTATGCTGGTTTATCCATCCTCTCAATAGTGATCTGAGGAGCCTCATTATCCCACCTGATTTTGAACATGGATGACATAGTAGCTAGCGCGTTCGCTAGTTGATTTTCCTCTCGTGGGAAATGTTTAAAGGTAATTTCCTCAAAACGTGGGATCAGTGTCAACACATGTTCCTTGTAAGGGATGAGATTAGGATGCTTCGTGTCTCATTCTCCTCTGATCTGACTGATTACTAAGGCTGAGTCTCCAAATACACTTAAGAATTTGATCCCCAAATCTATGGCAGCTTTGAGACCCATAATGCACGCTTCATATTTTTCCATATTATTGGTACAGTTAAAACACATCCTAGCAGTGAAGGGAATATGACAGCCTTCAGGAAATATGATTACATCGCTGATTCTATTTCCGAGTGTGTTAGAAGCTCCGTCAAAACCATGGTCCATCGGGATCCTTGTTCAGGTCCGTCATATGGTATGTGTTCTTCACAATCATTTACCAACATGATGTCTTCATCTGGGAATTCGAAATTCATGGATTGATAGTCATCCACAGCCTGATGAGCCAAATGATCATCTAGTACACTTCCCTTTATTGCTTTTTGGGTAGTGTACTGAATATCGTATTCGGTCAGGACCATCTGCCATCTTGCTATTCTTCCAGAGAGGGTGGGCTTCTCGAATATGTATTTTATAGGATCCATCTTGGATATCAATAAGGTAGTGTGAGTCAGCATATACTGTCTTATCTGGCGAGCAGCCCATGCCAGAGGGCAACAAGTTTTCTCGATCAGTGAATATCTGGTTTCACAGTCGGTAAACTTTTTGCTCAGGTAGTATATTGCATGCTCTTTTCGGCCAGACTCGTCATGCTTCCCCAACACACACCCCATTTAATTTTCCAAAACTTTTAGGTACATGATCAGAGGTCTTCCCTCAATTGGAGACATTAAAATGGGAGGCTCTTGAAGGTACTCCTTGATCCTGTCAAAGGCAGCCTGGTTGTCGTCATTCCATTCCACCACTTGATCTTTCTTCAGTAATTTGAAGATTGGTTCACAAGTAGCGGTTAGATGGGAAATGAATATGGAGATGTAGTTTAGCCGTCCTAAGAATCCCCTAATTTCCTTCTCAGTGCGAGGAGCGGGCATTTCTTGTATTGCTTTTACCTTTGTAGGGTCTACTTCAATACCTTTGTTACTGACAACAAAGCCTAGGAGCTTACCAGATCTTACTCCAAAAGTGCATTTATTTGGGTTCAACCTTAGTTTGTATTTCTTCAGTCTCTCAAATAGCTTCTGCAGGTGGTCCAGGTGTTCCTCTTCAGTCTGAGATCTGGCTATCATATCATCCACGTAGACCTCTATCTCGTGATGGATCATATCGTGAAACAAAGCTACCACGGCACGCTGATAGGTTGCCCCGGTGTTCTTCAGCCCAAATGGCATAACTTTGTAACAGAAAGTGCCCCATTGTGTGACGAAGGTCGTTTTCTCCATGTCCTCAGGTGCCATTTTAATCTGATTGTATCTGGAGAAACCATCCATGAAGGAGAATACTTTATGTTATGCGGTATTGTCAACAAGAATATCGATATGGGGAAGTGGGAAGGCATCCTTGGGGCTTGCCCTATTCAGGTCTCTGTAGTCCACACACATACATACCTTACCATCCTTCTTAGGCACCAGAACGAAATTGGCAACCCATTGTGGATAATAGGTGACAGCTAAGAATCTGGTGTTGAACTACTTCATGACTTCAGTCTTGATTTTTTCTTACATTTCTAGCCGCATACGACGAACCTTATGTTTCACTAGAGGGCAGTCTTCTTTTGTCGGCAGACGATAGACCATAATATTAGTGTCGAGTCCTGGCATGTCTACTTATGACCAGACAAAGACCTCAACATAGTCATGTAGTATCTGAGTTAAACTCTTCTTGACACTATTCTCCAGATTGGCACCTATCTTGATTTTTTTCTTGTCCTCTTCAGTACCTAAGTTAACTGTTCCAACCGGCTCTTCATGGAGTTGTATGGTCCTTTCTTCGTGTTGTAGTAATATAGCAAGTTCCCCTAGTACCTCATAATATTCCTCACCTTCTTCCTCAGCTTGGTAGATCGGATTTTCAAAGTCATGATACGCAATAGCAGAACTGTTACCAATGGGATCCCGAGTGGATGTGGATCTGCATTTCGATATCTGAGTGTGTGTAAGAGCATATCTATCTTTGATAAAATAAAAGGTAGAAAAAAGAAAACAAAGAGCGTAAAATTTTCATGCAAAAACGTCCCATGATTTATTAATGACATATGAAGATGAAGTAACAACCCTCACAGATGGGCCATTATGCCTCGGGTAAGACACAAGGTTTTAAAGTTTAAATTGTTTAAATATTACAAGTTCGAAAATTTAAAGATAATTACTCTTGAATAAAATAATAGGAACAAAATCTTTGGCCTCCCAATTGTTGAGTCCACCGCTGATGGTTAGAAAAATCCACTCGTCCATGTCACGGCTGCTATCATTGTCTTCCAACGTGTTGACTCCTTGGTTGCTGATGCATAATGGTGGTCCCCCAACGCGAGTACGTCGAACAGCTCTTTGGGCCTCCGAGGTAAAACCTAGACCAAATTTGTTAGATTTGTAGGAAATATCCGGAAGTTGACCCCAAATGGTACATGCACCTTCCTCAACTACTGCTCTAGCATCCTTCAGAGAAGCCATTTTCAATGGAGGTCTGGTAATCTTTGGAGTCTTGGTAGCAGTCTTGGTCACAGCAATCGTTTCTGGAACCTCCTCAAAATTCTGACAGGGGGTCTCAATGAACTCGTCGTCCATTTCAACATACCTGAAAGAGTTTAGGTGGCTAACCATGTATTCCTCCTCCCCATGGACTGTGATAATCTTTCCTTTGACTGGGTACTTCAACATCTGATGTAGGGTAGAAGTGACAGCACCATCCCCATGGATCCAGGGTCGACCCAATAAACAGGAATAAGATGGGCGGATATCCATCACATAGAAGGTTGAATCAAAAGTCTGAGTTCTAACTTTGATAGGGATGTTCACCTCCCCGTGCACCGTTATTTTAGAACCATCGAAGGCCCTCACCACAATGTTATTGGGCTTCAATGTGAGTCCTTCACAATCTAACCAGTTAAGAGCATTCTTGGGTAAGATATTCAGTGACGAACTTCTATCCACCAGAACATGGGATAATGTAGTTCCCCTGCACTCAATGGAGACATGTAGGGCATCGTTTTGTTTCCTTCCCTTGGGAGTTAAATCAGCGTCAGAAAAACCCAGTCCATTATCAGCAGTTAGACTGGCCACACAATTCTCGAATTGATCAATAGAGGTCTCTTGGGGCACGTGAGCGGTCTTCAGAAATTTTACTAAAGCCTTAGCATGGGCATCAGAGCATAAAAGTAAGGCTAGCATTGATATTTTTGAGGGGGTCTGCCCCAACTGCTTCACGATGTTGTAATCACTTTTCTGGATTATTTTTAATATCTCTTCCATTTCTCTTTTAGATGCCTCTGGGGTGACTTCTGGATGCGCCTTCGTCTGGACAGGCTCAACCAATACCTCTTTGCTCTGTGTCTCGGTAGCATGGATAACAATAGGACTAATAATGGGAGTAACACTGGGAATACTGGCAGGAGTGGTAGAGGGAATAATTACAGGAGTAACAATGGTCTTTGGAGAGATCTCGAGGGAGAAACCCCTTCCACTTCTTGTTATCTTACTAGTCTCAACGATATTGTCGATGTCAGAAAACCAGTACCTTCAACAACTTTGTATTTGATAACCAACAGGTCTTGCTTGACGCCATGGTAATAGACATCAGCCCCATAATTCTAGGGAACAACTTTATCCGAAGAATATGGTATTGGCCCCGACATGGTGATGATTAGGGGAGCAAACTTTGGAACAAATGTAATCCTGACGGGTCTTTTGGTGGAGACCTTGGGAGAATTTTAGGAAATGGTGATTATTGAAACATCTTCACATGAATTTATGGAAAGAGGAACTTTCTCGAACATGATTTCTTTGTTAACCATTAGGCGCTGGACGCCCATCTTCAGTAACAAATAGCCATCTGATAGAGACATACATAAGTGACAACTTTCATCACAACCATAAAATAAACCAGCTTGTAATAGATTCTATTTAACAATCAAAAGGGGAGTAGTTAATTCATCCACGGAGGAAACAAAATGGTCATCATCAACAGCATTGACACCTTGGCCATGTTTAGGCATTGGCGCCGTTATTACATTAGGTGTTTCTAGAGGGTCAAACTCAATCTCTTTCGCCTTGATAAGGTCTTATAACTTATTTTTGAAGGCCCAACAATCGTTTGTATCATGCCCCGGACTTTCAGAATGATAGGCACATCGAGCATTCGGGTTGTAGCAGGGAGAAGCAGTATTGGGGTTCTTGGGAGCTTCCTTTAGAGTCACCAGATTGGACTTCAACAGATGTGGCAAAACCTGGGACAAGGTCATGTTAATCTGGGTGAATCGTCTTATGGGCGCCTCCGGCCTGCGTTGATGGTTTCGTTGTTGATTTGATACAGGATTGGAGATCATAACAGCCTCTACCGTCTGACGACATTCAATTTTGTTTTGATTCCTGTGGCCATAAGCAACATTGACCTCCTTCTTTCCAATGAAGGGTCTCTTCATCGTGCTTGAGGATGCATCCCTTTGAATCTTGCCGCTCTTAATATCGACTTCTACCCGCTCACCAGTCATGATTAACTCAGTAAATCCAGCTGAAGAGCTTCCGATCAGATGGTTGAAGAATGGACCAGACAACGTGTCCAAGAACATATCCACCAACTCTCTATCAGATAAAGGGGGCTCGAATCTTCCTGCGAGATCCCTCCATTTCTGAGCATAATTTTTGAAACCCTCACCAGAACCCATAGACATGCCTTACAGTTGTATTCGAGTTGGAGCTAGGTCAGCATTATACTGGTATTGCTTGTAAAAAGCAGCATCCAAATCCTCCCAATTGTGAATATTGGTTCCTTCTAATTGATAGAACCAATCCAATTGCGTCCCTGACAAACTTTCTTGGAAAAAATGTACCCATAGGTTCCTATCAGCAGTATGGGGTTGAATCTTCCTGACGTATGACCTTAAATGCAACTTAGGACAAGAGACACCATCATATTTAGCAAATGTGGGGACCTTGAATTTATGTGGGATGACCACCCCTGAGACCAATCCTAGCTCTTCAAAATCCATCCCGGGTACCCTCTGGATCTTTATAGCATTAAGGCGATCCTCCAGTTGTTTGTATTTATCATCAGCAGGAGGATACTGTTCTTCAGAGTAGTCAGCTTCATCTTCCTCAAACTCTGAGTTGTCATTTCCTTCCTTGTTCTTTCCTTCATTATCTCCTTCGCTCGACGAGGTTGCAAAATCTAGAGTTCGCTTGGCTGGTTCTCTGTACCTTCTTCCCAAATTCAAAACACCGACTGGTTTCTTCACCTTCTTCTTATCTTTGATCATAAGAGCCTTCAAGTCCTCTTGTCCTTTAACCAGAGCCAAGAACATCTGTTAGAATTGAGCATTTTGTGCTTGAAGATCCTTTATTGTCTATTCAATATCCATCTCACTAAAATAAACAGTAGAAAGATAAGGAGACCTGTTATGAAAAATCTGTTTGTGTTATGATGAATGAAAATGCATATGGGAATGATTTCAAGGAAACTATAAGATTTAAATTTGCTTAGACAAAAGGAAACATACATTGCATTAATAAATCCAAGTTTGATTACACCATGCCTCTTTGGGCTTACAACGAAAGAAATAAAATACAAAAACAAAACTCCTAAGACAAAAAGGTCAAACACATCCTCTTCGGTGCAATATAGGCGTTCAAACTTCTCTCTTCATGAAGCTGCTTTGTGAGTTCCAGAACTTTCTTCTCACTCGCGTGGAATTGGGCTTCGAAGGTGTCTCGCTCTTCCTTTAGATGAATCTAATCCTTTTGCAAATCTTCAAGAGAGGTAGGCATGTTGGGATAAAGGACAGTATACGGTACATCTCCTTTAGCAACGGACTCCGTGATGACTGGTAGGATGGAGGGGTAAGGCATTACGAGACTCTGAGCACGTGTTCGTACCCACCTAAGGTAAGGCTCAAGGGGAATAGAATTTTTGTGTCTCAATGTCTTACTATCCACTTTTTTTACCATCCTCTAAGCTCGTATAAACCTTTGACGGTAGCCTTGGTCGTCACTCTCATAGTCGAACACCACACCTTGGATGAGCACATCATGAGGACCATCTCTTCGTGCATAACCAAACTGTCGCAAAGCTAATCAAGGGTTGTAAGTGATACCTCCCATAATTCCAAGCAAAGGGACATTAGGGAATTCCCCACAATGGTCGATGATAATAATGTCCTCCAAGGATCGAGAACACCAGTGAACATCCGAATTTCTGAGTGACACCAACCTATTGGACCATCTCAAACTTTTCTCTTTCTTTATAATGAATCGGGATAGGTGCGAAACAAACCACCTAGCCAACAGAGGAGTGCAACACATGAGGGTTCCTCTTCTCTTCATGGTGCGAGAGTGGAGAGAATGCAGGATATCTCCCAACAAAGTAGGCACCGGATTGCGAGATATAAATTTTTTTACTGCATTCACATTTATAAGTTGGTCAGGATTAGGAAATAGTACCATCCCATAGATGAGAGGAGCCAAGATTTCTTCAAAGGCTTGTAAATCTAGAGTGTTCCAACAGTCTTGAGATTTTTCCAACAAGAACTTGGATAGGAACCCTTTGACATCGCTTCTTGTTTCCCAGTTAACCGTGACGTCGGATTGTTATAAGTGTAAAGCTCGGGCAATATCTTCAGGGCTTGGGTCTCTTTCAATACCGTTGAAAGGTAATTGATTGAGGATAGGAATTCCTAAGAGTTGAGAGAATTCTTCCATAGTAGGCACAAGTTAGTAATCGGGGAAGGTAAAGCAATGGTGCAAAGGGTCGAAGAAATGGAAAAGCACCATCATCATGTCTTCATCAAAGCTTAAGGTAACCAGGTTGAGAAGTCGTCCATGTTTTTTGGTGAACGGAGATTTCTCAGGGACCCTTGATGCTAATTCTTTGAGCTGAAAAGGTACTCGTACGAGATTGACTTGGATTGTATTCCTACGAGTAAGAGTCATGTCCTACAAAACAGAACAAATATGAATCTCAAGATCCTTGAAATAGTTAGTCTAAAATGCTATGATTCCATGATGTTATGTACAAGCATATGCACAAGTGAATCAAACAAGTACTTAGGTTTAGGCTTGCATGAAGTTCATAGGTAAGTACCGTCTTGAAGTTTAGTTGGTTCAACCTGTCATAGAAAGTAAACGGGTTCTATGGAATCTCAATATCACTGGTCTTTCTTCATCAGGAATTGTTTCAGCACAAGCCTCTTTATTGGCGACCGAAATATCCCGAAAGTCCGATCTCAATGAGCGTAGTATCGAGTATCAACCAACTTCGGACTGCACCAAAGCCGACTACCTCACTACTTCCTAATGGCCAAGTTGTTCAAGTAAGGTTCTAAAGTCAGTTAGTGCTTCATGAAACCACACAGCGGCCCTGTATTCTCCTTGACTACTCAAGGGCTACCGGTACCAACAAATGTATCACACTAACGTAGCTATTTCTTTGACCATGTCAGTATACCTTGTACAGTTTCCACAACTTATTGCTACTTACCTAAAAGGTGCCCCAGATCCGGGTAAAGGATCAAAAACAAACCCAAACAAAGAACCATAATGTAAAGCAAGCACGTAAAACAATGAAAAGCAAGTAAAGGTGATGTATCCCTAAGGTAACCCCACTTTTAAGTAACTCCCCAGCAGAGTCGCCAGTTCTGTAATACAGTGGGAGAACTGACTTGGGTGTTTGTGTTTAATCATAATTGTTGTGGATAACAAGAGTCACCACCGACTTTTCTTTTATCCAATAAGTAAAAGGTTAAAATAATAGGAAAGACCTTTGATATTATTTTCTTGAGTTCGGGGGGGGGGGGGGGTAGGTTATGAAAAGGGAAGGTGTTAGCATCCTTTTCATCCATATTTATCTACGGGCTCTTAGTTGCTTGCAAGATCACTTGCTTTTGTTTGAAAATGTGCTTGTGATGTGGGTTTTGAAAGTATTTTAAAAAGTGTCTTTGTAATGATTCTCGTCTCTATAAGAACGTGTACAAAAAGCTTTGTCTTTTGAAAATGTTTCAAATGAAAGTGTTTCTATGTAAAATGTTTTTATTGTGAGCAAGCGAGCAACTATGAGTGTCCTACCTACTCAAAAGGTCTAGTATTATTTTCCTCCTCCTTTAGATGTTTCTATCTTACCATTGATTTGGTAAGAAGCCCCATCGTTGGATGTGAAGGGACGGGCGTGAGACGTTTGTATAATCATAGAAGGCAACCTATGGGACGTTTTAGCAATTTTTAGTTTAGGGACTAGATCATTTACCGAAGGCAACATTGAGGGTCATCTAGGGACTATGATATTTTATCGAGGGTCTTTGCTAAAACGCCCATATTCGAGGGACATGACTATTTTTCTGAGGCAATAAATGAGATTACCCTAGGGGTGCATGTGTGTGAATAGTGTGTTTGATTGCATGCATTTTGTCTTTGAACTTTAGGTTTTCTACTTGTTGGTTTTATCTTTCCATACATCCTAATTACTAACATTTGTATAAAAGCAATAAAAATGCAGAAAAATAAATCCTACACTATTACAACCATATTGAATAATAAGAAAATATAAAGACAAAATAAAATAAAGAAAGGAAAATGGGATTTTTCGATTCAGGCAGCAACACTCTTCGATTATGCACTTCTTGGCTTCCTTCGATATGGGCCTAGAGCCAGTAAGGTCATGTCTTTCGATTTCACCCCTTGCCTGTTTCTTTCGAATGGGACCTGGAAGTCAGCGTGACCATCCTTCTGGATACTTCTTTTTTTTTAGACTTGTAATTTAGTGTCGACATCCTACTGGCTACTTCTTTCGTTTGGGGCCTAGAGTCAATGTGAGGTGCACTCTTTGCCTCAGGCTTCTTGCTGCCTTCTCTGACTGCAGGAATGCTAGGCCCTCAGGTTGAGATTCGAAAGGCTTGAGTACTTAACCAATTGAAGGATACAGAAAACCTATTTTAAACTTTTAAACATCCAACATTCAAATTTAACTTTCGAAAGCTACATGACAGGGGTTAGCACAAGATTATTTGGTCTCAAAATCCAAAGTCTAACTAGTCAGGGTTGAGACTTTCAACATATAGGTAGCCAGGATCGAAGGTTAAAGCGTGGTCAAACTCCCTAAATGAAATATCTACATTTTCTCTTTATTGGTATGTACACATGATATTTAAATGAAATAGTTCCAAGTTTAGAGAGAACTTACCTCTTGAAGCGCTTAAATTGAAAGAAATGCAAGTGACTTCCTTGGTGGTGAATGGAAGTTCGTTGGAGTCTCCCTGAGGCTAGTCCAGTTACTACCTTGTTTGAGTAGCCACTGAATCAAAGGAGGGTATGTAAGTGAATCTAAGATTACTCTATAACAAGTAAGGGAGTGAATCAAAAGATTATTATATTGCAGTTAGGGGAATGGGTCAAAGGTTATTTATCTGGCAACTTGAAGAGTGAATCGAAGGGTTCACTTAGTGTGTGAAGGGGTCTGAGTTTTTTAGGAGTGTTAGCAATATTTGGAAAAAAACGTTAGATAGTGTTTGAGAGTTTTGAGGAATTTATCACTTTCACAACGAGAGTTTTCTTGCCACTATCCAGGGCCCCCTAAGATGTATGATGGAGGCTCATATTTATAGGTGATTTGGATGATGTTTTAGGAGGGAAAACAAAATAGTCATGTTGTCCTTGTAGCTTTTGAGGGGAAGTATTTGTATGCCAAATTGGTGCAAGAACAAAGGCAGTGTGGCAGGACTGTTGCATAGCAGTTTTGGAGTGTTATGGCCAGTGTATCAGGCCTGAACTTGGCAGCGCATGAGACTCTGGCCAGCAAGTATCTTTGGACATCTCAACCTTTTGTTTTGACCCCCTATCCTTATCCTTCAACTAGACTCCTTTTTAGACAACAACATTTCTTTCCAAATCAAGGTACTCTTTAAATGGCCCATATGTGAATCCTTTGAAGGGGCCCAAATAAGTGTCTTTTGAATAGGCCTTTTGTATGTTCCTTTGAATGGACCAAATGCATGCCCCTGGAATGGATCACCAAAAAATGTCATTCGATTGGTACATCCAAGTATGTCTAGAAAGTCCTTCGAATGTGCCATTATGGTACGTCTTTCGAACGAGACAATAGTTATGTGTCATAGTGTATAAATTGTGTGTTAAAGCAAACTAGTTCCAAGGGAGATACTGCCCAGTCGAAACTAGCATAAAAGTAGCCAATGCTTTGTGAGCGCCATTGCCTTGTGAATGCTAGCCATGGGGAAGTTTTTGCCTTGTGCATTCTGGCCTAAAGGGAGTCTTGGTTTTTGGGAGTCGAAGGGATCATGCAAAGGGAAAATGGCCTCTGAATCAAAGAAAAGCTTTAGGAGGCTATTTCTTTATGAATCCAAGCAAACATGCAAGGAGCCTTTGCTCAAACGAAGGGTATAACCAAAACTTGCATTGAAGGGGGGCACACGCCCCAAATGAAAGATGCATGCAGGAGGAAAAATGTGCAATCTAAGGAGACCAGAATATAGACCTTTGCCTCCTGAATCGAAGGACGTCAGCAGAAGGCTTTTTGCCTTGTGAGTTGAAGCTAGTTGAAGATAAGTGTTGCCCTGTCGAAGCTTGAAACAAGTTGTATCAAAGGAAGACTTTGGCCTTGTGCATGCTAGCATGGTGGGAAATTCTGCCTTGTGAATCTGGAAAACATGCAGGAAAGAGGCCATATGGTCAAACGAAAGATGTATACCAATCTTGCACAAAGAAACTAAAATTTTCAAACGAAGCAGGAAACGAACTTGCCCAAAAGAAGTCTAGTGCCTAAACGAAGCAGGAAACGAACTTTCCCAAAAGAAGTCCAGTGTCCAAACGAAGCAGGAAACGAACTTGCCCAAAAGAAGTTCAGTGTCCAAACGAAGCAGGAATCTTGCTTTTAGACACCACATTCTTAGATTTGAAAGTTGATTTTGTTTTTTTCCATTTTTGACAAGCATCACAAAGTCTATCTTTGACAAAATTTCTTTTAGGAAACCCAATAACAAGTGTTGTACCCCAAAATTTTCCCTCCCATATTCTTCAAAGTTTTGACAAGCATCATCTCAATTTACTCAAGTTTACTCAAGGTTTGCACAGTCAACCATCCTCCTAAGCCAGTCAAAATTAGGGTTTTGGTTCTTGCAAGAAAGTTGAGGTTTTCAAGGGCTCAATCAAGTCACATGTGCCCATATACATTGTCAAGCATCTACATGCCAAGTTTCAAGGCTCACAGGGTCGAGTTGCACAGTCAAAAGCCCTAGTTGCTCCACAATCAATTGTAGGGGTAAAATGGTCATTTGGCAGTCAAAAGTCAAAAAATTTGGTCAACATCTTATTTTGAATCCACAATCATCATTTGATCAAGTCTTGATCATGATTCCATAAGAATGGCTCAAACAATCATCAAGATGCAAAAGTTTCCATTTTTGGACAACTGTAACTTGACCAAGGCATAACATTTTCATGGTTCATCAGAAAAATCCCATCCAATGCTCATTTTGAAGGGGATGACATTTCCTACAACTCATCTTCACATTCCAAGTCCAAGTAATTCTCTCACAAAAAGTTATCAGTTTCAACATTATAGGTCATTTTCAAAAGTCAACAAAAAGACACTTTAAGTCAAAGACCATAACTTGAGATTGGTAAATCAAAATGACATGGAACCAAAGGAATTGGTTAAAGGACTTCAAGACCTTTCCAAAATGTCATAGAACATGTTCATATGATCAAAATTGAGCAAGATATGCATTGGAGAAGTTGGGAAATTTTTGTGAAATGGCAAAAGTCAACTATCCTTGAAACTTCAATTTTTGACAAAAGGGCCCACTTTCTTCCACTTGATTCAGCCTTGTCATGCCACCTACGTGTCCCATGATTAATTTCAAGATCAAACATTTATTTTTTCATTTTTATTTAATTTTTGTGGATTTAATTCATTTTAATCCATAATAATTCAAATAAAATCAAAAAATTAATTAAATGGCATCTTTGTGGTTTGAATGGCTTTCATACAGCATATTCTAGTTGCCAAATTCGTGTAAGGCTATTTTGAGCACAAAATCATGGTTTTTGCTCCAAGTATGGAAAGCTTTCAACGGTGGTTAAGGGGAATCTCCAAACATCAATTCCATGGATCCTTGATTCAAATTTTAACCTAAATCAGTTCTACTATATGTGCATAACAAGAACCTAAAGCCTCACACGTGAAAACACTGCACAGACGGCATAACCAAAATCCAAAAAAATCAAGCAAAAGTTGAAAACTGTTTTCAATCCTCCAGCCCCTTTCACAGCAATTTAAAGATTCAAACATATTCCTAACACTCCCAGGAACATTTTGCAATCACAAACAAGCTCCAACACTCAAAGAATCGCCCACCACAGCCCCACGGTTTGTCAAACTTATCCATAATCGAAACTCAAAATATATGCATCATTCATATGATTTTTTGTTATTTTTGTGTTGCTTGAATCCACAGGAACCTTTTGGCATAAGTCAATTGCATTAAAACACCCAGAATCAGAAATCACCATTGACAAATGTTAGGGTTATTCAATTTCCAAATTGGGGCTTTCCCATATAAGAAAAATTAAGCCTCATGATGCATATGGTTAAATTCGTCAGGATGAGACGAACACATTGATACCCTCACGCCCTTTTTATATGTGCTACACGTCTAATCGCTATTATTGGCATTTGCAGTTTGTGGGGGGTTAAAAACCCCCGCTATTTTATTGTTTTTTTCTGCAGATAAATGAAGAAGATGAAGGACGTGGACGCATATGGTTGGAGCATTCAAATAATTATGCGCGCGTTTTTGCTTTCCAGCATAGGCATTGGTTTTCACATATTATAATTAATTGTTATTATTATATCAAATGCAATGCAGTGGCCTAGTGGTTGGTGAGGTGTTTGTTCATCATTGGGACCTGGGTTCGATTCCCAGGTCCCCCCAAATTTCCATATTATTTTTCTTCCTACAATTGTGTGCAGGCTTCCAGATAATGAACATCATACACCTCACGCGCCAGCTTGCCATGTGGCCCCAAATCAACAATCCAAAGGCCAGAAGGGGATGAACACCATGTGCTCAGGTCAAAGCAAGCGTGGATAATCCAAAAAGTCAACAGGGCTTATTCTTAATGGGCTCAGATTGTCAACAAAAACCTCCATGTCTGGCCCAAACCCCCCCATGGGTTTGCATTTTATTTTTGTCTTTTTATTTTTCATTTGCTTTATTTTATTTTTTTTATTCCTTTTTTTTAATTATTAGCTAAATAATTTTTTTTCTATAAAATTCAGAAAAACCAAAAAAAACATTTTTATTATTTATTAATTTAATTTGTAAATAAATGTAAATTAAATTAAATTAGTTTAATTAGTTAACTTTAATACCTTTTTTACAATAAATAAAAACAAATTTAACCTTAGGCTTTTCTTTTGACATTTTTAATTCCTTTTTTTTATTTTATTTCATTAAAACATAAAAAACACAAAAACATTTTTTTCTTTAATTAAACAATTAATTAGTTAATTAGGTTTAATGTTTAATTTAATTCTAAAAAAGGGTCAAAACCCTAAGACGTTCCCGTTTCAATCTTCTAAGACGTTCCCGATTCAATCTTCTTTCGCGCTTTAATTTCTTTTGATTATATTTTTGTATCTGTATAGAGTATGTAATAGTTAATTAGGATTTTATCGCCTTATTTAAATTCTCGCACTTTATTTTTCAAAACGGGTTTTTGTTTTTGGCGATGTATAGACCCGTGCCTTGTAATAGTTAGATTTACCTTTTCCGCAATTTATTTTCCGCACTCCTAACTGTTAAAAATGCATGAAAGAATGTATGAATAATAAAACCAATCCGTAGCTCACAAATAACATGTACAAAGACAATTAACTGAAAAACAACACACAAGCACATGCCACTTCTAGGGTACGCCTCACTCGTTGCCTCGAACGTGGTCGTCAAGTATAGGGTGCCTTAGAGGTCGCCCTCCTGTCTAAGATCCAGTTGCCTCAAAACGGTTGCCTCGGATAAAAAAGGATCTAGGACATTAGGGTTACTTCTAAAGTGTCCTACTATTGCTTCGGTGACCACACTGTCCCTAATCATCGAATTGACTCGAACACCTCCAACGATGGTGCTACCTACCTCTCAATGGTGGGATAGCACTATCTAAAGGACTCTTACACAGCCTAGTTCCTTAGAGTAGGTAGATTCTCATGGGTACTTTCTCTTTTCAAACAAACAAAACAACTTTTTGCACTCACACTTTCTAAAAGTTTTCAAACAAATTTTTCATACACTCTTGAGGACAGATACAAGAGTTACTTAGAAATTTTTCAAACGAAACTTTTTCAAAACCCACTCACACTTGAAAAGCAAACATATTTTGAAAACATAAGAGCAAGTACCTAAGAGCCCATGGATAACCATGGATAGAAAGGGTGCTAACACCTTCCCTTTCTATAAATCTACCTCCCGAACCGAGAAACATTCTCAATGAAGGAATTTTGTTGTGCTTTTATCCTTTCCATATTGGAGAACATAAAAGACGGTGGCGACTCTTGCTTACCACGACATTTTGCGAACCAGCTTAAAAAATAGTCAGTTCTATTTCCACCGATCACAGAACTGGCGACTCTGCTGGGGATACTTAAAAGTGAGGTGTACCTTAGGATTAGACCACTCTTGTGTTTTCAATTGCTTGTTTTGTTTGCTTTAAAATTGTGGGCCTGTCTTGGAAGTTTCATAGATCCTAACCCGGATCTGGGGGATACCTTCTAGAAAGTAGCAACAAACTGTGAGGGAACTGTGCGGGGTATACCGACACGGTTGAAGCAGTTTGCTACGTTGATGTGGCACTTTGGTGAGTCTCGGTAACCCTTGAGTCAAGTCAAGGAGAGTACGGGGCCGCCGCGTGGTGTCGTGAAGCATCAACTGACCTTAGGAACCTTACTTGACCATCCTGGCCTCTTTAGGGGTAGTGAGATGACTGACTTTGGTACAGTCCGAAGTTGGTTGATACTCGATACTACACTCATTGAGGGTTGTTTTCTTGGAATATTTTGATCGCCAGTTTAGTGGCTAAATCAAAACAATGAACACAGAAAACAACCCAATGATATTGAGCTCTTTAGAACCCGATTACTTTTGATAGGACAGGTTTTTGAGCCCACCAGCTTCAAGAGGGTAGTACCCCAAACTTCATATTGGCCTAAACTCTAAGGGCTGTGGTGTGACTTGTGTGCCTTATCATGTTTGCTTTTTGTGAATACTTGTGGTGTGCTCTTATCATAGCATCATAACATCATACAGCATCATATGCATCCACTAACCACTTCAGGGGTTCGAATCTTCATCTTTGTTCTTGTTTTGTAGGACATGGAAACTATCCGCAAAAAGACAATTCAGATCAACCTTGTAAGGGTTCCTCCTCAGCTTAAGGAGCTTACATCCAGGATTCCCGAGAACTCTTCTTTCAGTGAAAGGCATGGTAGACTCATTAGCTTGGTCATCACCAACATTGAAGAAGATATGATAAAAGTTCTCTTCCAGTTCTTTGACCCTTTGCACCACTGTTTTACTTTCCCAGATTATCAATTGGTGCCCACCTTGGAAGAGTTTTCCCAGCTTCTGAAGATTCCCATTCTCAGTCAACTACCCTACAACGGTACGGAAAAGGAACCAAAAATTGAAGAGGTTGCTAAAGCACTATGCTTACAACCATCTGACATCAAGGGACATTGGGAAGTTAGAAGTGGTATCAAAGGATTCTTGGCAAAGTTTCTGTTTGAGAAGGCCCAAGAATGTTAGAATTCCCTTGACCTACAAGCTTTTAAAGAAGTTGTGGCACTCCTTGTCTATGGGTTGGTGTTGTTCCCGAATCCAGATCAGCTTATAGATATCAATGCTGTCAAGATCTTCATGTCCAGGAACCCCATACCTACGTTGCTTGGGGACATCCTCCACTCATGTTACACTCGAACCATGAGAAAAAGAGGTGTTCTCATGTGTTGCACTCCTCTCCGGGCAAGGTGGTTTATTTTGCACCTTCCACAATCAGTTTTGAAGAACGAGCGGGGTTTGAGATGGTCACAACGGTTAATGGCTCTTACACATACTGATATACATTGGTGTTCCCGGTCTAGAGAAAATGTCACTATTATTGATCGTTGCGGAGAGTTTCCTAATGTTCCTTTACTTGGAATTAGAGGGGGCATTACCTACAACCCGTGTCTGGCTTTGAGACAGTTTGGATATGCTCGGAGGGATGGCCCTCATGACATGTTGACTCCTGACATAGTTTTTGACTTCGACAACGATGCACAAGGACTTCGCCAGAGATTCATCAGAGCTTGGAGGATGCCTAACAAAGTGGATAGCAAGACACTGGGGCACAAGAACTCCATCCCCCTGGAACCTTATCTCAAATGGGTACGAGCCCGCTCCCAGAAGTTGGTGATGCCATATCCTCATGTTCTCCCTGTGATCAAAGAGCCAGTTTTGGAAGGAGAGGTGTCCTACATCATCCAACATCCTGACATGCCAACATCTTGGGAATAAATGCAAAAGAGATGGATCCAACTCAAGGAAGAACGAAATTCTCTTGAAACCAGTCTACATGCCAGTGAGAAGAAGGTTTTGGACCTCACCCGCCTACTACACGAGGAAAAGACTCTCAACACCTACATCGCTCCGAAGAGGATGCGCAGTGTCTTTTGGGATTAATTATTTTGTAATGTTTTGCCCATGAGGCCCTGATGTACTGAACATATTATTTCCTAATATAAAGTGTGTTCTTTTTTGTCTACAACGAATTTGAACTTTCGAACCCTTGAATGCATTGCATAAATAGCATATCATGCATCATGTGCATAACAGGTATCCTTTTTTACAGGTTGCTTAATCTTCTTCCCTATTTATTTCAGCACTCAATCATCATGAATCCTGAACCAACTACTGAACAAGCTATCAAGGCCCTCCATGCCCAGAACGCCCAGTTTCAAGAGCTGGTCATGAGCTTAGCCCAAGGACAACAGGAGTTGAAGGCTTTGCTCCTGAAGAAAAAGAAGAAGAAGAGGATTGTGCTATTCAACACTGGACACAGACTCGGGAATACACTGCAGAATGAAGCTGAGCTGACTACTCCATCTTTTGGGGAAGGCAGTCACCAGGAGGGAAGGGTTCCTAGTCCCATGGTCTCTAACACCGAGACAGACTTTAATGATGAACAGTACCCTCCTGTTGAGGACAGGTACAAACAGCTGGAGGATCGGTTAAATGCTATGGAGATTTAACGTGTACCTGGGTTGGATTTTGGAGATCTAGGTTTATCTTCTGGGGTGGTGATCCCACACAAGTTCAAGGCGCCTGCCTTTGTGAAGTACGACGGGGCTTCCTGTCCTAAATTGCACCTCCGCTCTTATGTAAGGAAGATCCAACCTTACACTGCAGACAAGAACTTATGGATCCATTTCTTCCAGGAGAGTCTTTCAGGGACTCAACTCGAATGGTTCTATCAGCTGGATGGAACCAATATTCGTAACTGGGAGGACTTGGCAACTACTTTTTATAAGCAGTATCAGTACAATTCCGACCTCGCTCCTACGCGTACCCAACTCCAGGGTATGCCACTAGGAACGGGTGAAGGTTTTAAGGAGTACGCGCAGAAGTGGAGAGACCTGGCTGGCAGGGTGCAGCCACCGTTGACTGACCGTGAACTCGTGGACATGTTCTTGGGGACCCTGTCTGGTCCGTTCTTTAACCACCTGATTGGTAATTCCTCTGCTGGGTTTACAGACCTGATCCTGACTGGTGAGAGGATCGAAGCTGGTATCAAATCGGGGAAGATACAGAAAGGTGCCTCCTCGAGCTCTGAAAAGAAGCCCTTCAAGAAGGAAGCTAGTGCTATTTATGGTCCCAGGAGACAGAACAAACCGGAACGCCGTCAGGCTGTCAACACGGTGGTAATTTCAAAGCCTGCTGCTACTCCTCAGCAATACAACCAACCAAGGGGTGAGAGGCCCAAAAGGCAGTACACTCGGCTCAGCATGACCCTGTCTCAGATTTTGCCGTAACTGCTGTCAACCAATCTGGTAACTGTCAAGGAAGCTCCGAAGGTGGTAAACACAACATCTCCGAAGTACAACCCCAACGCCCATTGCGATTATCACTCTGATAGCCCGGGGCATTCTACTGATGATTGTTGGGCTCTAAGGAATAAGGTTCAGGACCTTATTGATGCTAAAGAAATACAGTTCGAGGCGCCCGAAAGGCCCAATGTTGTGACTGCTCCCATGCCCCAGCATGGAGTGAATGCTGTGGAAGAGGATCTGTATGTAGCTTATGTGGATGATATTTCTACTCCGCTGTTGACTGTCAAGAGGAACCTGTTGCTGGCCGGTTTATTTCCGGGATGTAGTAAAGGTTGCAATTTATGTGCTGTTTCACCTGCTGGTTGTCCTTTGCTGAAGTTAGGCGTCCAAAACCTGATGGATAGCAAAGAGATCTTGTTCAAGAAGATTGATGTTCCTGCTGTCCGTACCGAAGAAGTTTCTATTGTCACTATTTTCAACAACCCTCCTAAGGCTCCCTCAAAGAAGCCTGTCAAAATTACGCCTGTTCACAAGATTGCTCCCATCATCATTACTGTTCCGGGGCCCATCCCCTATAAATCTGACAAAGCTGTCCCGTGGCACTATGGGGCAGATGTTTATGTTCTGGGATTAAAGCAAGAGGTTGAATCTAGTACCGGTGTCAGCAACATCACCGGGCCTGCCAAGGTTACTCGTAGTGGTAGGCTGTTCTCACCAGATATTGCGCCACCTACAATTCAGAGACCTCTTGTCATCACACCTGCCAGTGTGCCTGCTTCCCTGCCTGACCAAGTTCCTGTTTCTACCCCTGCTGCCGAGTCATCTGACGCTCGGGGCAAAGGGATTGCTACTGATGTGCCTGCCCGGACGGAGGCACTGAAGACCAATGTTGAAGCTTCCAAGCAAGAGATGGAAGAGATTCTCAAAATTATCAAAAAGAGTGATTTCAACGTCGTTGAGCAGCTGGGGCACACCCCATCTAAGATTTCCATGCTGTCACTGTTGTTGTGTTCAGAGGCCCATGCCAAGGCCCTGATTGCCTTCCTGAAGATGGCCCATGTGCCACAAGAAACGTCTGCTGATCAATTTACTGATTGTGTGGCCAACTTGACTACTGATAATGGGTTGGGCTTCTCTGACGCTGATCTGACTGCCAAGGGAAAGAACCATAACGACGCCCTGCATGTCTCCATTGAATGCAGGGGCACTACTCTTGCCCATGTGTTGGTAGACACCGGTTCTTCGTTGAACGTATTACCCAAGAAGGCCCTAGACAGGTTGGATTGTGAGGGTTTAGAGCTCAAGCCTAGTAACATTGTTGTCCGGGCCTTTGACGGGTCGAAAAGGATGGTACATGGCAAAGTTGACATTCCAATCAGGGTTGGTTCTTAAGTTTTTTATTCTACTTTCTATGTGATGGACATTCGTCCATCCTATTCTTGTTTGCTGAGTCGTCCATGGATCCACAAGGCTGAAGCTGTGACCTCAACTCTACATCAGAAGCTTAAATACTCGGTCAGAGGGAAGATTATTATAGTGCATGGGGAGGAAGAATACATGGTCAGCCACCTCAACTCGTTCCGGTACGTAGAGATGGATGGGGAATTCATTGAGACCCCCTTTCAACACTTTGAAGAGGTGCCTCAGACGTTGGCAGCAGCAGAGACAGTGACTGAAGAAGACTCTCCTTTGAAGATGGCTTCCTTGAAGGATGCCCGGGCTGTGATCGAGAAGGGTGAGTGTGCAAACTGGGGCCGACTTCCTGATTTCACTCCAAAGACTGACAAATTTGGCTTGGGTTTCACTGCAGAGGCTCAGAAGGCTGTGCGTAAGGCAAGGATTGGAAGACCTCCTGTGTTCATCACCAACCCGGGAGTAAATGCTATTGAAGATGATGTGGAGGAATCCGAATTTGACAGCTGGATCTACCCGACGACCAACGGTGGACCAAACAACTGGACTGCGAAAGACTTTACACTTATTACTTTTGTCACTCAGTAATGAACTCCTTTGTTTTAAATTTGTAACGAACAATAATTTGAAACTTTATGGCCCGGTGTTTTACCCGGGGCACCGTGGCCTCATTTGTGAGGGCTCTTGTGTGTCACTATCATATATCATTAATAAAAGCATTGGACGTTTTTCACATTTCAAATCTTGCGCTCCTTTTCTTTCTTTATATATTGCAAAACAGCTATATTTACACACACTCACCTATACAGGTTCCAATCCACTCTGGATCCCACTGGTAACGACTCTGCTACTGCCAGTTATGACTTCGAAAATCCGATCAACTTAGCCGAAGACGAAGGTGAAGATGATTGCGAAGTGCCTGGTGAGCTTGCAAGACTGCTACTCCAGGAAGAGAGGGCCATTCAGCCACATGAAGAGCCAGTGGAAACGGTAAATCTGGGTACTGAGACAGACAGAAAAGAAGTTAAGATTGGTGCCAATCTAGAGCTCGGTGTGAAACAACGGTTGATTCAGATGCTGCATGATTATGTGGAAATCTTTGCCTGGTCTTACAAAGACATGCCCGGGTTGGATACCGACATTGTGGTTCATCACCTGCCTACCAAGGAAGACTGCCCTCCGGTTAAACAGAAGGTCCGCCGTATGCGTCCAGAAATGTCCGAGAAAATCAAAGCTGAGGTTATGAAACAGTTTGACGCCGGTTTTCTAGAAGTGACTTCTTACCTTCAGTGGGTTGCCAACGTGGTTCCAGTGCCGAAGAAGGACGGTAAGGTCCGAATGTGTGTTGATTACAGGGATTTGAACAGGGCGAGCCCCAAGGATGATTTCCCTCTACCTCACATCGACGTTCTGGTTGACAACACTGCTCAGCATAAGGTATTCTCCTTCATGGATGGGTTCTCAGGTTATAATCAGATCAAGATGGCTCCTGAAGACATGGAGAAGACCACTTTTGTTACTCAGTGGGGCACCTTTTGCTACAAGGTCATGCCTTTTGGGTTGAAAAATGTTGGGGCAACCTACCAACGTGCCATGGTTGCTTTGTTTCATGACATGATCCATCATGAGATTGAAGTATATGTCGATGATATGATTGCAAGGTCCCAAACTGAGGATGAACACCTTGACCATCTACAAAAGTTGTTTGACCGTCTGAAGTTGTACAAGCTGAGATTAAAACCAAACAAGTGCACCTTTGGGGTGAGATCTGGAAAATTGCTAGGCTTCGTCGTGAGCGACAAAGGTATTCAAGTGGACACTGCCAAAGTAAAAGCCATACAAGAGATGCCAGCTCCCAAGACAGAAAAAGAAGTCAGAGGCTTTCTGGGATGACTGAACTACATTGCCCGATTCATCTCACATCTAACTGCTACCTGTGAACCAATCTTCAAGCTACTGAAGAAAGATCAAGTAGTACGTTGGAACGATGAATGTCAGGCCGCTTTCGAAAGAATCAAAGAGTATCTCCAAGAGCCACCCATTCTTATGCCACCGGTTGAAGGGAGACCTATAATCTTATACTTGACAATACTTGACAGCTCAATGGGGTGTGTGTTGGGGCAGCATGACGAGTCTGGTCGAAAAGAGCACGCCATTTATTACCTTAGCAAAAAGTTTACCGACTGTGAGACCCGATACTCACTGCTCGAGAAAACTTGTTGCGCTTTGGTATGGGCTGCTGGCCGGCTGAGACAGTATATGTTGACTCACACTACTCTGTTGATTTCAAAAATGGATCCAATAAAGTACATATTCGAAAAGCCTGCCTTGTCCCGAAGAATAGCAAGATGGCAGATGATCTTGACAGAATACGACATCCAGTACACAACTCAGAAAGCAATCAAGGGAAGTGTATTGGCAGACCATTTGGCACACCAAGCAGTGGATGACTACCAGTCCATGAACTTTGAATTTCCAGACGAGAATATCATGGTAGCGACTGATTGTGAAGTACCTGGACCGGATGAAGGACCTGAGGAAGGATCCCGATGGTCTATGCACTTTGACGGAGCCTCAAACGCTTTGGGTAACGGTATTGGCGCCGTGATCATATCCCCTAAAGGCACTCATACTCCACTTACTGCCCGTCTATGTTTCAACTGCACCAATAACATGGCGGAGTATGAAGCATGTATCATGGGTCTTCAAGCTGCAATTGACTTAAGGATCAAGTTTCTGAGTGTCTTTGGAGATTCCGCTCTCGTGATCAATCAGATCAAAGGCGAGTGAGATACGAAACATCCAAATCTTATTCCTTATAAAGAGTATGTGTTGACGTTGATTCCCCACTTCGAGGAGATAACTTTTAAACACTTCCCAAGAGAGGAGAATCAGTTGGCGGACGCGCTAGCTACGATGTCTTATATGTTCAAAGTCAAATGGGATAACGAGGTTCCCCGGATCATTATCTGGAAGTTGGACGAACCTGCACATTATTGTGATCTTGAGACTGAAGAGGTAACTGAAAAACCTTGGTATCATGAAGTGAAGAGGTACTTGGAAGCTCAAGAATACCCCGAGGGTGCATCCATCAATGACAAAAAGTTTCTGAGAAGGTTCGCGGAAAAGTTCTTCCTCAGTAACGACATTCTCTACAAACGAAACCATGATTCGACCTTACTACGTTGTGTGGATAAGACTGAAGCAGAAAGGATCATGGCAGAGCTACATGAAGGTACCTTCGGAACACATTCCAGTGGACATACCATGGCAAAGAAAATCCTTCGGGCAGGATATTTTTGGTCCACAATGGAAGCCGACTGTTACCAACATTCTCTGACGTGTCACAAATGCCAGATCTATGCAAATAAGGTGCACATTCCTCCAGTACCTCTGAATGTCTTGACAGCACCTTGGCCTTTTGCAATGTGGGGCATTGATATGATCGGCGAGATCAGACCTACGGCATCCAACGGCATCCAACGGGCATCGCTTTATCCTGGTAGCGATTGATTACTTCACGAAGTGGGTTGAAGCAGCTTCCTATGCTACGGTAACCAAGAACGTCGTGGCACGGTTCATTCGGCACAACCTGATCTGTCGATACGGTGTACCTGAGAGGATCATTATGGACAATGGTACCAATTTAACAACAAGATGATCACCGAGCTCTGTGAACAATTCAAGATACAGCACCACAACTCTTCTCCCTACCGGCCGAAAATGAATGGGGTTGTCGAAGCGGCGAATAAGAATATCAAGAAGATTGTGCAGAAGATGACAGTGACGTATAAAGATTGGCACGAGATGTTACCGTTTTCTCTTCATGGGTACCGTACCTCAGCACGGACGTCAACAGGGGCAACACCCTTTTCCTTGGTCTATGGCATGGAGGCAGTTTTGCCTATCGAAGTCCAGATACCCTCTCTCCGGATAATGAAGGATGCAGGTTTGAGCGAAGATGACTGGATCCAGACTCGGCTTGATCAATTAAACCTAATCGACGAAAAGAGACTCACCGCTATTTGTCATGGTCAAACGTACCAAAAACTGATGATCAGGGCATTTAACAAGAAAGTCAGACGCCAAGAGTATCAAGTTGGAGACCTGGTAATCAAGCGTATCATTCTTCCTCAAAGTGATCCCAGGGGCAAATGGACCCCTACGTACGAAGGGCCATTTGTGGTTAAACATATCTTCTCAGGAGGAGCTATGATTCTAACCACCATGGATGGTGACGACCTTCCTCACCCCGCCAATGCAGACATAGTAAAAAGATACTACGCATGAATAAAGACCCGCTAGATTGACACACCTAGGCAAAAATAAGGGCTTCCCGGTGAACCAAAAGGGTTCGGGCAAAAATAAGGGATGAAATAAAAAAAATATGTACACCCAGCAAGTCGAAAACATGAAAAGGCGGCTTGGGCAAAAATGGGTATCCCGGTGGGCTGAAAACCCGAAAGGGCGGTCCAGGAAAAAGTTAGGGATAAAGCGTAATACTATGTCTCATTAGATCACCTTGCATCCAGAATTCGGTATCAACTATCAGGTTCAGACGGCATCGATCAATTAGCTTCATCTTCAACTAAGCAGCAAAGTGATGAGACACTTGAAGACATAAAGGCGATAGCAGAGTTGGGACCCAGTGGGATTATTTTTCACATAGCTGTTTTGTTTTCTTTTCGCAAAATGTATAAACTCTGTTATTCAGCGGCGTTCTCTTACTAGGACGTCAGCCTCTTGTACACAAAACGCCTATTTACAGGCAAATTCAATACAAATTCACTTTTCCAGACAAATTGCCAATTATTTTTCCTTTTTCTATTTTGTCTTGCGAAGAACGTCCAATGTTCATTTTTGATATATGCATTTGACACTAATTGCTAACTCATAAATACTTGCATGCGAAACAAAGGATTAATTACAGGTGACATCAGAAACAGGGGCAATCAGATTTGTCTAAGCGATCTAGTTGCTCTGTCCACCAAGGTACCAAGGTAAGTTCGGCTGAAGAATATAACCCAGATACCTTCACTCCCCGCAGAGTAAGACAGATTTCATCAATACTCTCCCCTAGCAGAGTTGGTCTCTCCTCAGCCCTGAAAAGGCACGGTATCTCCAACAAGTCAGCAACACTCTCCCCAAGCAGAGTTAGTCTACTACCAACCTTAAGGAAGTTGGGTATCCCCAGAAAATCTCAAACATTCTCCAGCGGAATATACAGATGTTCCTAAGCAAGCATCCTCGGCAGTCTTAATATAAGATTGTTCCCCAGCGGAATACCAGACACACCAGTGGAGCCACTTCCCCAGTGCAGTCCAAAAGTTTCCCCAGGAGAGTTGTATCAATCTCCCTAGTAGATTCTGGAAGCTTATCCCCAGTAGATTCTAGAAGCTTATCACCTGCAGAGTACGAACGTCTCTCCCCGGCCATATTCAAAGGATATTCCTCACCAGAGCTTATAACTGGGTTATCCTCAGCTAATTACCACGGAAAGATCGTCCTCGGCGAAGTTCTGCCTACCCCCAGCGAAGTTCATCAAGATTTCCCCAACAAAACTTATCAACGGTATCCCCAGCGGAGTTATCATCAAAACCTTAGCGAAGTATCTCTTCCCACAGAGTACTCCCTGCAGAGTAACCTTTCATCAAGTTTATTCCCCAACGGAGTCATCTTCTCCTACCGGTTTATTCTCGCAACCATCATCCCCAGCGGAAATGAAGAACGCTACTCTCCAACATCAGCCCAGGAATCAACTTCCCGGCATTCGTCAAGGATTTATTTTCCTAGACGAAAATACATTCATAAAAATTACATTATCATACACCATGACGCATGCATATACGCATCACACGCATACAATCTCATTTATTTTTGAGAACATCATGTATCTCATTCATCATGACATTTGCATACAACTAATGTTTTGACTTTTCAGGAAAAGGTCAATCAAAAGATATTAATATCAACCTTTTGAAGTTCCAGATTCGATTCCTGTATCTAGCCAGGGCATATCTGAAGAGTTTCCAGATTCGGTTCCTGTATCTAGCCAGGGCATATCTGAAGAGTTTGAAGATTCGATACATGTATCCAGCCAGGGCATATCTGTAGATGACTAATTCCAGATTCGATTCCTGTATCTAGCCAGGGCATATCTGAAGAGTTTAAAGATTTGATACCTGTATCCAGCCAGGGCATATCTGTAGATGACTAATTCCATATTCGATTCCTGTATCTAGCCAGGGCATATCTGAAGAGTTTGAAGATTCGATACCTGTATCCAGCCAGGGCATATCTGTAGATGACTAATTCCAGATTCGATTCCTGTATCTAGCCAGGGCATATCTGAAGAGTTTGAAGATTCGATACCTGTATCCAGCCAGGGCATATCTGTAGATGACTAATTCCAGATTCGATTCCTGTATCTAGCCAGGGCATATCTGAAGAGTTTGAAGATTCGATACATGTATCCAGCCAGGGCATATCTGTAGATGACTAATTCCATATTCGATTCCTGTATCTAGCCAGGGCATATCTGAAGAGTTTGAAGATTCGATAACTGTATCCAGCCAGGGCATATTTGTAGACGACCAATTCCAGATTCGATTCCTGTATCTAGCCAGGGCATATCTGTGAGTAACTGATTGTAGATTCGATTCCTGTATCCAGCCAGGGCATGTCTGCATGAAGAGTTTAGAGATTCGATTCCTGTATCCAGCCAGGGCACATCTGTGAACGACTGATTGTAGATCTATACCTGTAACTAGCCAGGAAAGTTATCTACATTGAAGAGATTGAAGATCAACACCTGTAACAGGCCAGGAAACCATCTTTCTTTCTCAAGTACGCAAGTTCTCGCTAAGGAATCTCTTACGCGATCGACACCTTCAGATGGCATCTATAAGCCCATTTTCTCCTACCCATCACATTTCCAAATGGCATCTATAAGCCCATTCCCGACAAGGTTCTGTCACACCTCCAGATGGCATCTATAAGCCCATCCTCCCATCCACCATCTCTCCAAATGGCATCTGTAAGCCCATTCCCGACATCACGTTGCTGATATTCTACTATGTGAGTGCAAATTTCTGGGCACTCTAGTGTTCAATCATCTTCCACCTTTGGATCACGAAAGGCACGCAAGCCAATCTACATCCTCAGGTCTAAGAAGATTGAACAGGGGCAACTGTTGTACCCCAAAATTTTCCCTCCCATATTCTTCAAAGTTTTGACAAGCATCATCTCAATTTACTCAAGTCTACTCAAGGTTTGCACAGTCAACCATCCTCCTAAGCCAGTCAAAATTAGGGTTTTGGTTCTTGCAAGGAAGTTGAGGTTTTCAAGGGCTCAATCAAGTCACATGTGCCCATATACATTGTCAAGCATCTACATGCCAAGTTTCAAGGCTCACAGGGTCGAGTTGCACAGTCAAAAGCCCTAGTTGCTCCACAATCAACTCTAGGGGTAAAATGGTCATTTGGCAGTCAAAAGTCAAAAATTTTGGTCAACATCTTATTTTGAAGCCACAATCATCATTTGATCAAGTCTTGATCATGATTCCACAAGAATGGCTCAAAAAATCATCAAGATGCAAAAGTTTCCATTTTTGGACAATTGAAAAGTCAACTGTAACTTGACCAAGGCATAACTTTTTCATGGTTCATCAGAAAAATCCCATCCAATATTCATTTTTAAGGGGATGACATTTCCTACAACTCATCTTCACATTCCAAGTCCAAGAAATGCTCTCACAAAAAGTTACCAATTTCAACATTATAGGTCATTTTCAAAAGTAAACAAAAAGACACTATAAGTCAAAGACCATAACTTGAGATTGGTAAATCAAAATGACATGGGACAAAAGGCATTGGTTAAAGGACTTCAAGACCTTTCCAAAATGTCCAAGAACATATTCATATAATCAAAATTGAGCAAGATATGCATTGGAGAAGTTGGGAACTTTTTGTGAAATGGCAGAAGTCAACTATCCTTGAAACTTCAATTTTTGACAAAAGGGTCCACTTTCTTCCACTTGATTCAGCCTTGTCATGCCATCCACGTGTCCCATGATTAATTTCAAGACCAAACATTTATTTTTTTCATTTTTATTTAATTTTTGTGGATTTAATTCATTTTAATCCATAATAATTCAAATAAAATCAAAAAATTAATTAAATGGCATCTTTGTGGTTTGAATGGCTTTCATACAGCATATTCTAGTTGCCAAATTCGTGTAAGGCTATTTTGAGCACAAAATCATGGTTTTTGCTCCAAGTATGGAAAGCTTTCAATGGTGGTTAAGGGGAATCTCCAAACATCAATTCCATGGATCCTTGATTCAAATTTTAACCTAAATCAGTTCTACTATATGTGCATAACAAGAACCTAAAGCCTCACACGTGAAAACACTGCACAAACGGCATAACCAAAATCCAAAAAAATCAAGCAAAAGTTGAAAACTGTTTTCAATCCTCCAGCCCCTTTCACAGCAATTTAAAGATTCAAACATATTCCTAACACTCCTAGGAACATTTTGCAATCACAAACAAGCTCCAACACTCAAAGAATCGCCCACCACAGCCCCACGGTTTGTCAAACTTATCCATAATCGAAACTCAAAATATATGCATCATTCATATGATTTTTTGTTATTTTTGTGTTGCTTGAATCCACAGGAACCTTTTGGCATAAGTCAATTGCATTAAAACACCCAGAATCAGAAATCACCATTGACAAATGTTAGGGTTCTTCAATTTCCAAATTGGGGCTTTCCCATATAAGAAAAATTAAGCCTCATGATGCATATGGTTAAATTCGTCAGGATGAGACGAACACATTGATACCCTCGCGCCCTTTTTATATGTGCTACACGTCTAATCGCTATTATTGGCATTTGCAGTTTATGGGGGTTAAAAACCCCCGCTATTTGATTGTTTTTTCTGCAGATAAATGAAGAAGATGAAGGACGTGGACGCATATGGTTGGAGCATTCAAATAATTATGGGCGCGTTTTTGCTTTCCAGCATAGGCATTGGTTTTCACATATTATAATTAATTGTTATTATTATATCAAATGCAATGCAGTGGCCTAGTGGTTGGTGAGGTGTTTGTTCATCATTGGGACCTGGGTTCGATTCCCAGGTCCCCCTAAATTTCCATATTATTTTTCTTCCTACAATTGTGTGCAAGCTTCCAGATAATGAACATCATACACCTCACGCGCCAGCTTGCCATGTGGCCCCAAATCAACAATCCAAAGGCCAGAAGGGGATGAACACCATGTGCTCAGGTCAAAGCAAGCGTGGATAATCCAAAAAGTCAACGGGGCTTATTCTTAATGGGCTCAGATTGTCAACAAAAACCTCCATATCTGGCCCAAACCCCCCCCCCCCCATGGGTTTGCATTTTATTTTTGTCTTTTTATTTTTCATTTGCTTTATTTTATTTTTTTATTCTTTTTTTTTTAATTATTAGCTAAATAATTTTTTTTCAATAAAATTCAGAAAAACCAAAAAAAATTTTTTTATTATTTATTAATTTATTTTGTAAATAAATGTAAATTAAATTAAATTAGTTTAATTAGTTAACTTTAATACCTTTTTTTACAATAAATAAAAACAAATTTAGACTTAGGCTTTTCTTTTGACATTTTTAATTCCTTTTTTTATTTTATTTCATTAAAACATAAAAAACACAAAAACATTTTTTCTTTAATTAAATAATTAATTAGTTAATTAGGTTTAATGTTTAATTTAATTCTAAAAAAGGGTCAAAACCCTAAGACGTTCCCGATTCAATCTTCTTTCGCGCTTTAATTTCTTTTGATTATATTTTTGTATCTGTACAGAGTATGTAATAGTTAATTAGGATTTTATCGCCTTATTTAAATTCTCGCACTTTATTTTTCAAAACGAGTTTTTGTTTTTGGCGATGTATAGACCCGCGCCTTGTAATAGTTAGATTTACCTTTTCCGCAATTTATTTTCCGCACTCCTAACTGTTAAAAATGCATGAAAGAATGTATGAATAATAAAACCAATCCGTAGCTCACAAATAACATGTACAAAGACAATTAACTGAAAAACAACACACAAGCACATGCCACTTCTAGGGTACGCCTCACTCCTTGCCTCGAACGTGGTCGTCAAGTATACGGTGCCTTAGAGGTCGCCCTCCTGTCTAAGATCCAGTTGCCTCGAAACGGTTTCCTCGGATAAAAAAGGATATAGGACATTAGGGTTACTTCTAAGGTGTCCTACTATTGCTTCGGTGACCACACTGTCCCTAATCATCGAATTGACCCGAACACCTCCAACGATGGTGCTACCTACCTCTCAATGGTGGGATAACACTATCTAAAGGACTCTTACAAAGCCTAATTCCTTAGAGTAGGTAGATTCTCATGGGTACTTGCTCTTTTCAAACAAACAAAACAACTTTTCGCACTCACACTTTCTAAAAGTTTTCAGACAAATTTTTCATACACTCTTGAGGACAGATACAAGAGTTACTTAGAAATTTTTCAAACGAAACTTTTTCAAAACCCACTCACACTTGAAAAGCAAACATATTTTGAAAACATAAGAGCAAGTACCTAAGAGCCCATGGATAACCATGGATAGAAAGGGTGCTAACACCTTCCCTTTCTATAAATCTACCTCCCGAACCGAGAAACATTCTCAAAGAAGGAATTTTGCTGTGCTTTTGTCCTTTCCATATTGGAGAACATAAAAGACGGTGGCGACTCTTGCTTACCGCGACATTTCGCAAACCAGCTTAAAAAACAGTCAGTTCTATTTCCACCGATCACAACAAGATCATGCTTGATTAGTTTATTCAAGTGTTCCATATGAATATGAGAAATTCTTTTGTGCCACAGCCATGAATCATCGTTGCTCTCCATGATACATTTTACCTTCAAAGATGGATCATCAAGGGAAATCATGAATATATTATTGATTCTTTTACCTTTAAGTATAACCTCATGTGTGACTTCGTCTTCTATCAAGCATTCATCCTTGGTGAACTTGATCTTGAAGCCTTTGTCACAAAGTTGGCTAATACTAAGAAGATTGTGCTTTAGTCCTTCAACATAAATAACATCTTCAATGGATGTGAAAGGTGGAGCACCAACTTTGCCTTTGCCAAGAATTCTTCCCTTACTATTGTCTCCATAAGTGACAAAACCCTTGGCCTTTAGAGCTAGATTTGAAAATTGGTTTAAGTCTCACGTCATATGCTTTGAACCACCACTATAAAGAGACCAAAGATTGCATGTGGTCTTCAAGCATACCTCATTGTCTTTATCATAGGAATGGTGTGAAGCCATCAATGCTATATTTGCACTTTCATCACTATCGGAATCAGATGAGGAACTTATTTCATTATCCTCTCATGCAACATAGGCCTTTTTGTTCTTGAATCCCTTTTTTCTTTTGTAGCCACATTTCTTGGAGAGTTTCGGACAATCCGGCTTGATATGAACTTGCTTACCATATTCATAACATGTGACTTCTTGTGTTGATGTGGAAGCTTCCTTTTTCTTGAATTGTTTCTTTCCTTTTGAATGAGAAAAGGATTTGTCATTTCTACCAAAGAACTTACCAAGCCGTTTAACAAGAAGCATGAAATTTTCATCTTCTTCCGGATTATCTTCCTTTTCAACTTCCTTAGAATCTATCTTTAAAGCAATATTCTTGGATTTCTTCTCTTGATTTTCATGTTTTTCAAGTCTTCCGAGTTCCGTTTCATATTCTTTAATTTTCCCAAACAGCGTTGCAGAAGTCATGGAGAATAGACTTTTCTTTTCTGAAATTGTCGTTACCTTTGGTTGCCATTCCCTAGTTAAGGACCTAAGTACTTTCAGATTTAGTTCATCATTCGTCAAAGTCTTACCAAGAGCACTTAGATGATTTGTCAAGTGCACGAATCTCTTTTGTAGGTCAATGATGGTTTCTCCGGACTGCATTTGAAATAATTCGTACTCTTGACTCAAGGTATTTAGTCTTGATCTTTTAACTTCAACAGTTCCTTCATGAGTTTGTATCAAGGAATCCCATATTTCTTTCGTTGTTTTTCATGCTGAGACACGGAAGAATTCATCCATGCTAAGTGCACCTTGAAGAAGATTTATTGCCTTTTTATCATAGAGAACCTTCTTCTTATCATCTTCGTCCCATGCAGCTTTAGGCTTTGATGAGTCAACACCATTGATTACCGTTATAGGGATAAATGGACTATTCTCGATGGAATCCCATATTTCTTCTCCTTGTGCTTCTAGATGTGCTTTCATGCGTATTTTCCAGAAGTCGAAATATTCACCATAAAATAGATGAGGCTTGTTGTTACTACCACCATCTCTGAAAACGGGATTTTGATTTGCGGAATCCATTCTGGATCTTTTAGGAACAGGTTACCTATAACCTTCTCTGATGTCAATTGTAAGTACGAAGTGCGCCTAAGAGGGGGGGGGGGGGGGTGGGTTAGGTACTTTTAAAAATTTCTGGTTTTAATGATGATGGATATTATTTTTCTGGTTTATGGTAAGTTTATGAAGGAGTAAAGTGCAGAAAAATAAAGAGATACAAGAGATATATCCTGGTTCCCCTCACAGTCCGAGAGTACTACAGTCCCCTTTCAACATGAAAGAGATTTCCTTATTGTGGCAAACTTAAACAAGAACTACCCAAAACCAAGAACAATCCTCTTGCACCAAGAACAATTCTCTTGGATTTTCACTATGTCAACAGTGAGAACAATCCTTTCAAAGTGACTTTACTTGTATCCAACAATCCTGGAAAAACAAGATTTATAAAACCACTTAAACTTATTTCCAACAATCCTGAAAAATAAGCAAGTATATACCAATATTTGATTTGAGTGAGTTAGAGTAGCAATGATCACTTAGAGTGATTTAGTCAATGAATTGATCTTCTCTTCCAATGATAATTGTATACAATGGCTCAAGATATATAATGCTCAAAGTTTTCTGGTTAACAATATGTGAAAGTGTGCAGAAAACTTGTGTATGAAAATGTATAACAGCTTGAGTTTGATTTTTGAAAATTCAGAAAATATGATTGGAAGAAGTGCTTAAAATGATTTTGAAAATGAGTATTTATATGTTCATAGCACCCTTTTGAAATATCATAAAGTTCTGTAAATGAATCATGAACAATTGTCAAGATTGAGTGAAAGGTTTCCATGAATTGGTGTTATGAACAGGCATGTGTAAAGCTGTTGTTTTTCAAAATCGTTCAGCATGCAATCGATTGCACCCTTTGTGTAAATCGATTGCACGGGGTTTCAACAGCTAGAAATTCTAATATTTTGAGTGTGCAATTGATTGCACAAGTGTGTAAATCGATTGCATTTGATGTCAGTAGTAAAAATTGATTGAGTGCAATCGGTTGCACAAACATGCAAATCGATTGCACTTAGAAACAGTAGCAAATTTTTTGAAAAATTGAAGCATGCAATCGATTGCACTAATATGTAAATTGATTGCACTGAAGTGAAAAATGATTTTTAGCTTAGACAAACTTGAGTAAGGATATTGGACAATATAAAACATTTCTTTTGACCATTGAGCATCTATGTCTTAAGTTCAAAGTAAGTATTATCATTATACTTTGAAATTTTCTAAGTGCTTGAACCAAAGACTTTATCCATAGATGCTTTTAGTTTGATCAATAATCTTTGCCTTCTTTGTCAATCATGATTTGTCTTCATCAAAACAAAAGTGCATTTGAGAAGCTTGATTTTACACCATTAGTGACCCATGTGAAACATAAAAAAAAATCATTAAAAAAGCATTATGAATATCAAAAAAAGATAATGAAACACCATGAAGCGCTTGATACTATCTACATCCAACACTTTAAGGTTTTCAACAATATTTGTCATGAAAAAATCGCTATGATGGATTGCAAGAGCAGAAAATTATTTAGATTTAAGATTGGTGTTATTAAATATTTATTTGAGCAAAAAATCTATTGAGATAAATGCAATCAAAATTCATTGAGAATATACTTGCACCCAACATTTAATCTACCCCAAAATTCAATGATTTAAATATCTAAATTCAGATCTTCAGGGAAATTAACTTTTTTTTAATATTCTGTGTAAACAATTAATATTCTAGGTAAGCAATATAGTTTATAAACAAATTAATTTATTAATATTTTGTATAAACAATATAATGAGTTTCTTTTAAAAAAATATATCTTACCCCTCGATTTTATTATTAAATCGATAGGTATGATGCGTTAGTTTTAAAAATAATAAAAGTGTAGAAGATGAGGTTCGAATCTATATGCAGATAATTTTATCTCTTGACTTTTAAAACAAAAATGATAGCTTTTCATATACCCTTTATTACTTCGCTCATATAATCGAGGTTAAATATATTTCATATTCGATATGAATTGTGTTTTTTGTTTTATTCTAGATTTAAATAAAGTTTTATTTTCGTAACTTATTTAAGAGTTATATAATATACAATGCGAAGAAATTTCTACTTAAGTAATTGAGTTTTTTTGGTGATCACCCAAAATTGACTTAAAACAAAGTGGAACATGGTTTTTAGTTCACTGGAAAATTTGTCATCGAGACTTTATGAATCATTTGATTTGATTAAAATATTAGGAGTGTTTAATTAAAAATTTAATTAATTATAATTAACATAATATTTATTTCAATAACTTTCTTTAATGTAGATAAATATGGAGAACACTTCAAATAGTATTTTGTGATGAATCTTTAACAAAGATAAGTTGTTTGGAACAAAGTTTATTGACTCACGCTAAAATTTGAAAATTGTCCTCATGCTCGAGAAAAAAGTGTATGTTCTCAAGAAGTCTATTCTCAAGGAGGAATTACCCAACAATGCTATCAATTCTTAAAAAATAGTTTATAATAAGTATTTTAATGATTTTCTTTAAATTAAAAAAACTAATTTTAACATTCAAAAACATAAATATACGTTATTGAAATTTAAAATATTGTAAGAATCACATACTTTTTTGAAAAAATATATCTCAAAAATATTTTATAAAAAATAATTAAAAATAGCTTTAAATTTAATTAATTTTTTTTTAAATTTTGATATTTTAAAAAAATTAACAAAATGATGAATTGTTAAAATAATGTGTTATGAAAAACTATTTAAACCATTTTTTTAAAAATTTATTTTTAAGAATTCTTTGTTAATTTTTTTAAGAAAATAAATGTAACAATATAAAAATTATTTTAAAAAAATCTAAAACAAATTTTCTTATTTTCTTATAACACGAAGACTATTTTCTTATAGCTCATTTATAATCTCTTGTAACAAATTTTTGAGTATAGTGAATTTGAGAGTTACTCTTTCCTCCTGTATAATTTATTTGATCGAACTAAATAAATAAACATTCGTCTTTTTCTTATCTAATTTTGTTATATTATCTATGTATTGATTGTTATTGCTATAAATAATTTATTTTGGTTATTAGTGTTATTTAGCTCACAAACTTATATTGAACCTAATTCACGACATTTACAAAATATAAAAGTTTATATTTAAATTAATTGTTTCATGTAATAGAAATTCATATTTATAATTTATTAAGATGTTTATGCTACACATTAGGGTGTGTATGTTTTGTAGATATACAAATTATTCTTGAGAATGTGATATTAGAAATCACATATTCTTTTATTTGTTTAAAGTTTGAATAAATAATTTATGGATACTTTTATTCCTAGAATAATGAACTTCTTTATTTTTATTCTTATATTAAATAATGAGAATCTTACATTTTCATAGAAATATAAAATAATCAATCATAACTTTCCACACTCATATTATTTTAATATATTTATTTTAAGTTTTTAATTTTTAAAATTTAATTAAAATAAAATTTAAAAATATTTCTTAAAATTATATTTATTTATCAAATATATTGATAAGAATCAAGTTCTTAACAATGATATTCTTAAGAATAACATTCTCGTAAATACAATTTTAATTTTTTAAACAAACACATTTAATAAGAGAATGGTTAAATATTATTATTTATTCGATAAAAAATTAATATTATTATTATAGTAATGGTTTGTTGACGAGGAGATATATATATATATATATATATATATATATATATATATATATATATATATATATATATATATATATATATATATATATATATATATATATATATATATATATATATATATATATATATATATATATATATATATATATATATATATATATATATATATATATATATATATATAGATTTTTGAAAGATAATAGTCAAAAATATTATCTTTTGTAAAATAATAATCTTTCAATATTACGAAGAAAATTTTCTCTTCATTAAGAATTTATAATAATTTTATAAATAACATAAATATATAATTAAAAATTTAGTAAACTTTTAATGTAAGTTTAAATTCTAATTCTAATATTTAAAATGAAAAAGGTTAAGAAGAAAGAGAATTTATTCAATAGAATAAATTTAATATTAAAAATAAACACAAACTTTTAGATTAAAAAAAAAAAGATATGATTTCTTGTCTTGTCTCAATTCATTGTCCATTCATGATTATTAATCGTATTATTATTAATTAAATTGATATCATAATATATAAATAATCATGTTCTTAATATATCATTTTTTTCATGATATAGTCATGGATGGAGAATGAAAAATAGAAAACATGTATCTAAATATTATAGTTGTGAAAGATGGAGAGATTAGTAGGCTGTGATGATTATGGATAGAAATAGATTAGGTCAATAAGAGAGTCTATGCTCTAACTTACAGAGGTCTAAGTTATGGTCTAATCTACATAGATTTAACTTAGATCTATATTTTTTTTATAAATTTATTTAATTAAAAAAGTTTAAACTTCAGACTATTAAAAAAATATTTTAGATTTAACAAATCAGTTTATATAAATAAATATGAATAATTTTTTAATATTATTATATTATATTATGTATTTTGAATAAAAATACATAAATAAGACTTTGTTATTTTAAAATTTATGAAAATAAAATGAAAATATCTTATGAACAATATTATAAGTTATTTTCATAAGTTCTTTTAAATAAATAGTCTCACAAAATTTGTGATAATTAATAAGTTAAAATAAATTAATATAAACAAATTTTTAGTCTCATTAATTTTTTAGTTTGTTAATTTATTTAAATATTATTTAAATTATTTATTTATATATATCTAAAATAATAGACTTTTATCTAAGTTAATAGATTAATCTAATCTTAAAAATGATCGAATTCAGACCTAAAAATAAATTTATGATATACTATAAATCAAATTTTAATTTTAATTTTTTTGACAAACTAGATTTAAACTTTTGAAAGTCTAATTTGGCCTAACCAATTCTTAGTGACGACATGTAGCCCGATGAGATCAGAAAACAATTAATAGAATTTAACACCCCCTTTATTGGAACACAGTTGTGTAATGAAAAGGTCCTTTAGTTAAAGATGTAATAATGTGGTACCTATACTAAAATGAAAAGTTGTTTACTTAAAGATGTAATAATGTGGTACCTATACTAAAATGAAAAGTTGTTTAGTTAAAGATGTAATAATGTGGTACCTATACCATAATTAAGTCACGGCTCAACGCCTAAACCTACCTAACCATTGCCACCATGAATTTCATTTAACCAATTTTATGGTTTTCTCTGCCCATGCAGCCTCATCAATGTAACCAATGCTAGTGTCAGATTTTATTATATATTGAAAAAAGAAAACTCAAATCATATTTAAGAAAAATATATAGTCTAACAACAGTTTGTAAAGTGATGTGTCTCGATTTATAAGTTGGTTTTATAAAAAATGAGTTACTGTATTTCGATATAAAAAATTCAATAGGATGATCTCATATCCTACAAATTTTTCCTTATAAAATCCAACTTTTATAAAACATTCTTATGTTTTTATCGTTTCTTTGTGAATTTTGAGTTTTTTCAATACATTTAATACAATTCTCATAGGATCAATATTTTTTCTTATCATTTACTACTAATTTGTTTGTGTAGACTTACAAATACAAAGCAGCAATCACCAAGGTATAAACCAAGATTTGTTGTAAATTGTTTTACTAAGGTGGAGTGAATTGTTTACGATGAAATATTTTTACCTATAGTAAAACATTATTCCATAAATGTCTCTATGACTATTCTTAATTAATATAATTTTGAATTTGAACAAATGGATGTCAAAATGATTTTCTTACATTGAGAATTTGAAGAGGAAAATTAGATGGAGGAATTTGAACAATGAAGCTGGTTTCTTGTCTACTAGATGAGTGGAAGATATTTTGCAAGACGAAGCGCAAATGTTTGCTTTATTTGCATCCTTTTTTGTTAAAATTCAAGCTATGATTGGTGAATTTCTAGTGGTGAAGGAATTTCCATAAGTGCTTCTAAATGATGTATCGATGTACCTCCAAAAATATAGATGGAGTTTTCTATTGATCTTGTCCCTGGTACCAGACCTATTTCTATGGCACCATACAGGATGTCAGCGTCAGAATTAGCTGAATTGAAAAAACAATTAGAAGAATTACTGGGAAAGAAGTTTGTGAGACCAAGTGTGTCGCCTTGGGGAGTTCTGGTGTTGTTGGTAAAGAAGAAAGTGGTAGTATGAGGATGTGTGTGGATTACTTACAATTGAATAAATTAACGATCAAGAACAAGTATCCACTTTCGATAATAGATGACTTGATGGATCAGTTGATGGGTGCATGTGTGTTTAGAAAAATTAACCTGAGGTCGGGTTACCATCATATTCGGGTTAAGGATGAAGATGTTTAGATGACGACTTTCAAGACTCAGTATGGACACTATGAATACTTGGTAATTTTGTTTGGTGTTTCTAATGCGCCAGAAGTGTTTATGGAATATATGAGTTGTATATTTCATACTTATCTGGATCAGTTTATGGTGGCCTTTATTAATGACATTCTGATCTATACAAAATCAGAAGAAGAACATGCTGAGAATTTTCAAATTATGTTGCAAGGGTTAAAGGAGAAGAAACTTTATGCTAAGTTGTCGAAGTATGAATTTTAGTTGCAAGAAGTTAGTTTTCTTGGTCATGTTATTTTAGGTGATGGTATTGCTGTGAATCTGTCCAAAGTAGATGAAGTTTTACAGTGGGAGGCTCTGAAGTCGGTTACATAGATTATAAGCTTTTTGGGCTTGGCTAGTTATTATCACAGGTTTATTGAAGGCTTTTCCAAGTTAGCACTTCCATTGACTTAACTAACTTGTAAAGGTAAAGATTTTGTGTGGGATATTAACCGTGATAAGTGTTTTATTGAGTCGAAGAAGAGATTGACTACAACTCTTGTTTTCATTTGATTTGAACCGAATTAACCGTTTGTAATGTATTATGATGAATCGATTATGGGTTTAGATGGTGTGTTGATGCAAGATGGAAAGGTTGTGGCTTATGCTTCACGACAACTGATAGTTCATGAGAGAAATTATCCTTCTCGTGATTTAGAGTTGGCTGCAGTGGTGTTTGTGTTGAAGATTTGAGGCATTACCTTTATGGTTCAAGATTTGAGGTGTTTAGTGATCATAAGAGTTTGAAGTATATGTTTGATCAGAAGGAGTTGGATATGAGGCAACGAAGATAGTTGGAATTTTTGAAAGATTATGACTTGTGATGGAATTATCATCCCAGTAAGGCTAATGTCGTGGTTGATGCTTTAAGTCACAAGTCTTTGCATATGTCTACTATGATGGTTAAAGAGTTGGGACTTGTTGAACTGTTCAGAGACTTGATTTTGGTTTGTGAGTTAACACCTTAGAGCGTGATGTTGGGTATGTTGAAGATAAACAATAATTTTCTTAACAGTATTAAAGAATGTCAGAAGTTGGATGTGAAGTTAGTGGACTTGATGGTAGGAAGTAATCAGACTGAAGAGGATGACTATAAAGTGGATGTTCAGGGTGTGTTGAGATTCCGAGATAGGATTTGTATTCATGGTGATTCTGATTGAAATGTGATATGGCACAATTCGTGTATGCTTGTCTGACTTGTCAGAAGTCAAAAGTTGAGCATCAGAAACCTATAGGGTTGATGCAACCGTTAGATATTCCATGTGCAAATGGGATAGCATTTATATGTATTTTGTTACGGGATTACTGAATACTCCGAGAGGGCTTGGTGTGATTTGGGTGATTGTTGATAGACTGAAAAAATCAACACATTTTATATCGATTAACATCAGTTTTTATTTGTAGAATTTGGCATAGATTTACGTCTGGTTGATTATGAAGCTGCTTGGAGTTTAGTTGAGTATTGTTTCTAATAGAGACCCGGGGTTTATTCGGGATTTTGGGAGAGTTTGAAGGGAGGCTTAGGTTCTAAGTTGAGGTTGAATTATACTTATCACCCACAAACATATGGTCAGACAGAGAGAACTATCTAATCTTTAGAGGATTTGTTAAGGGCTTGTATTCTTGAGAAAAGAGGTGCTTGGTATAGTCATTTGTTGTTGATACAATTCACCTATAATAATAGTTACCATTCTAGTACCGGGGGTGGCGCCTTTTGAAACATTGTATGGGTAAAAATGTAGGACACCTTTGAGATTGTTCAGCAGACTACTGAAAAGGTGAAGTTGATTCGAGAGAAGATGAAAGCTTCACAAAGTAGGCATAAGAGTTACCATGATAATATAAGGAATTATATTGATTTTCAAGTAGGAGATCATGTATTATTAAGAGTTCCTCAGGTACCGGTGTTGGACGTGCATTGAAATCAAGAAAGCTTACTCCTCAATTTATCGGTCCATATCATATTTTCAAGAGGATTAGGGTGGTTGCTTATAGAGTGACCTTTCCACTTAATCTTTAGAATTTGTATGATGTATACCATGTTTCACAACTTTGGAAGTATGTTCCAGATCCGTCTCATGTGATTCACATGGACGATGTGTTAGTAAGGGATAATCTTATGGTTGAAACCTTACTACTGAGAATCGAAGACCGGGAATTGTAACAGTTGAGAAGAAAAGATATTTCTCATGTGATGGTAGTGTAGGGAGCCGCTGTAGGGGAGCACATGACATGGGAGTTATAGAGTAGGATGCAAGAGTTGTATCCTGAGTTGTTTGCATCAAGTAAATTTTTGAGGACAAAAATGTTCTAAGTGGGGGAGAGCTGTAATGCCCCGATTTATTTAATTAATTCCTTAAAATTAGATTGTGTAATATTGTGTGATCTTATGTGTTGTTTGGTGTTTTGGTGTGTTTGGGGGACCCTTCTGTGTAGGGTGATAATCTTAGAAATTAGGAACTTAGGTGTTTGAGGTGTATGAGCAAAAGTGTAGAACATTGTGGTGTTAGGAGAATGTTGTTACTAGTATTATTTAAAAATAGAGTTTAAATAGATTAAACAATGCTAGTAATAATAAGATTAAATAATTATTTAGTTTGATTTTATTTATTTTAATTAGTTGGAAATAATAATTATAATAATATAATAAGAGAATATGGATTAGTGAGGTGAGAACTAACAGTACGTGAAAAATGAAGATAAAAGTGGAAGAGCAATGCTAGGGCTTGAGGAAGAAGAGGGAAGAATTCCATTGTTAGAGATTGAAGAGCTTTTGCTAGGAATTCCAAGATATGGATGGGGTTCCAATCTTATAAAGGGTCATATAATAATATGTAGGTTGGGATTATGAATTTCCATGGTTGAAATATTCTTTTCATGTTTGTTATTGCCTCTTTGTATGTTTGAATCAAACTGATGAATGTTAATGTTGTGTTTGTGTATTGGATGATTTGTTATTGGTGAATGTTGAGATTTTGTGTGTTGATAGAATTGAACTTGTAAATTCTGATTGCTCAATGTTTCATAAAAATGGGGGTTTTTGAATGGGTGAGGGATTGGTTTTCATACATTGACATAGCAGGAAACTGCTTTTATCGCAGTGGTAATCGATTACAGCTATGGGCGTAACCGATTACAACTGCGACGACTTTCAAAAAATGGAAATTTTTCGAAGGTGTGATCGATTACCATATCTGGTGTAATTGATTACACGGTGCAATTTTGTCAAACCTGGGCTTTTGGGAAGGGCGTAATTGATTACCATAGATGGTGTAGTTGATTACAATTGCGAAACACTGAGAATGCAAGCAAAAATGTGAGTGTGTAATCGATTACCATAAAGGGTGTAATCGATTACCACCTGTGCTGACCAAATTTTTATAAAACTTTAATAATCTGTATCTTGAGTTTCGGGTGTCTGTTTGACGTGCCGTTTGAACCATTGGAGAGTTGATATAAAGTACTTTTGTGTAAAAATGGTTTCATATTTTTGGAACTGATTTAAATGGTGTGTAATATTCTTACGTAGTGATGATTGTATGTTGCGGTATGATGTCAAGTTGTTGAGAAAATAAAATAAAAATAAAACATTTTGCACTCACGGAAGCATACCCATAAAAGAAGAAAAGAAGCAAAAATTTAAAAAAATAAAACTCAAAAATTATAATTCAACTTCTAATGTTACAATGAAAAAATTACAAACCCTATCATATAATTGCAATTTTTAAGGAGAAAATTGCAAAATTGCAAACTCTCCAAATTGCAATTTTAAGGAGAAAATTGCAAACCCTTCAAACTGCAATTTTTAAGGAGAAAATTTCAAAGCCTCTTTCAATCGCAACTTTTGAACAGAAAAATTGTAAACCCTCTCTCAATTGCTACTTTTGGATGGAAAAATTGCCAACCCTCTCTCAACTACAATTTTTGAACGGAAGTATTACAATCCCTCTCAACAAACTATTTTTTAACAGAAAAGTAGAAAACCTTCTCAATAAAATATTTTTGAACGAAAAATAGAAAATCTTCTCTAAACACAAAAATATCCAAATCCCCCATACACCCAAAGACTACATTTTGTTGTTCTGTAGAAAAACTGAAACTAACTTCTTTATTTATATTATTACTCAAATTCTATTTTCTTCCTACTACCCGATGTAGGACTTGGATGAATATACTTTTATCCCAACAAATCATCCCTTCAACCAAAGTCTCGCATATCTGATAAGTACAAATTGTAGCTATTTTTGTATATATTTTTTGTTGCACTTATCGACTCTTTGTTGTTAATATCGTTGAATAAATCCGACTTTTATGTAAATACATTTAGTTTGTGTTTATTTGTATTTTTGTGTACATAGTGTACCATTTGATGTTTTTCCACTCATTTTATATGTATTGATGTGTATTTGGAGCATGAGCAATAAAGTCTCGAAGACACGGCTTCAAACGTGCGATTTTGAGCAACTCGTCAACGAATAAGGCTCAAAATCAAAGAATAAGAAATTATCAATTTGGTTGATATTTAGGCTTTGTTAGATAGATAATTGAATAAGCTTTCCAACATTTCGAACCAAGCATAAATCGGAGTTACGGTTATAGCGAAAACAAAATGCTGATTTTTTTCTCATGACAGTAGAGCACGCTTAGCGGGATTTTTCTACTTATCGCGGTCTGCTGGACAAAATTACATTAAAAGGGGGCAAAAAACACATTTTTAGGTTATTTTTTAGGGTATTTGTTCCCAACTCATCAAACCTTCACTTTTTGGTAGAGGTAGCTTAGAAAACAACTTAAGAGCTTGCATATGGATGATCTGGGGTGGATTGATCATCAATCGACATTGACAAACGGGGAGATTTTCATTTCTCTTCCTCTTTGTGTATTTCTCTTTGGTTGGGTTTTTTATATGATTTTACTTTTAACATATGTATATTTGTCGCCCTTGGCGTTATATTAAACTTTCTTTACGAATCTTTGTGGATTGTTGTCCTAGATGTTTGCTCTATGCTAGGGATTTGAGTTGTTATAGACATATACTACTTAGATTCTTATCTAGGATGATTATTTGTTAGTTTTTGAACTCTATAGATAGATTTTGAGCTGACATCTACTTGGGTATCAGAGCTTAATGGCTTTGTGTTGTTTGTATCACTCTAAGAGATCGTCGATTTAAACGAGCACAATTGACTTCTGTGTTGTTGAGGTGGTTGAGAGATTGCTACCAAGGTGATGCATTCGGCCTCTCAATTTGGTTTAGAAATGACTTAGGTTGTGAATGATACGTAGTGACATTGATGAATATTGTAGGTTGAGTATAACAGGTCGATAGGTTTAAGTCTGTGAGTAGTATATATGCATGCTTGATAAGTTATTCCTTTTTCCTTTTTATACATTTATTTTTTGTTAATACATTTTCCATACAACCCATTCAACCCCCTAACTCATTAACAATATATTTGTCTAACGACAAATCAATAACCAATTTCTGTGGACACGATAATATATAACCTAAATATCACCTGGTAAATTAATAACTTACTTTTTGCTTGCCGCTTTACCGCAACAATAAAATGGCACCGTTGCCAGAGATTGGTTCTACTATTTTCACATTACGATACTTCTTTTGTTTTTTAGTTTTGTAATTAATGTATATGTTGTATAAAAATTATACATTAACTTGTATATCATACTTGTGCATATATGTGTTTTCTCTTTGTTTTCATGTATTGATGTGAATTGTCTCGTTTTCGTAACGTTTGTTGTATGGATGTTAGGAAACTTTCTTTAGGTTTGTGCAATGTGACAATACCATGGCATGACGAGTGGAGGTTACTATCTCGCACAATAAAGGCGTCGAGCTTATGACATAAAACAAACATGTTTTTGTTTGTATTTGTTTATGTATGTGTTAACTTGTGTTTTAACAAGTTGAAATATGACTTGTTTTAAATTCTCAAATTTTTACTTTTCAACTTGTTTAATTTATTTTCACGCTTTAGTTTTGTTATGTCAATTTGTGTTTTTCTGCAAGCTTGTTGTGTGTAGCTTGAAGAAGTTTATATGTTGTTAATATTATGTACATTGAGTGTGTAAGGTGATTGTGGAGCTTGCATAGCAGACGCACCCGTTGCTGTCTTATTTTTCTGCAACTGGTGTAGCGCACTATGTTGTGCAGAACCAGTGAGCTCTTTTTAATTTTTCGCTTGGTTTTCCTTTTTCCTATTTCCACCTAGGCTTTAAATAGTAAATAATATTAATATTTTAAATTCTTTCTTTTGTTGTTTGGACTCAACTTTGGCTCGATAGCTTGAAGTCGCATTTGGTGATTTTCTAATTTTTAGTGTGTCAACTTGCGAATGCATGATAATGATTTTGTTAAAGTTGTGTACACGTTCGAGGTATGTGTTTATCGCTTTCTATACTTTAGTATATTCATGATACTTGGACTTTTTACAATTTTTATGCCATTCATTCTTTTGTATACTTGTTCATTGGTGAATCACTTTAGTTCTTACCCTTTTTGTGAGGTAGCTTTCCATTGTTCACATATGCTAGAGATCATAACTCTTGTTTTAACTGGATTTTATTATTCTTAATCTTTTGTATGTATTGTTTGTATGAAAGCATGAACATGATAAAGGCATTTTTTATTCTATTTTGACCACAACTACCTTGGCCAAATAGTCAATTCACCTTGTGAGTGTGTGATCATTAGTAACCCTTTTGAACTTTTTATCGATATCCATGTTGTATTTGCTAAATACTTGTCTATGAGTGTTTATTTTCCCTTTTTGCATGGATATTGATTCTTTGTTTTCTTGAACCCTCAACCATGATTTTAGTTGAATTTTTACCTTGCCTTAGAAAGTAGGGAGTATTCACATTATGATGATGGTTGAATTCAAGTTGAGGAGAAAAAATGATTGTGTATTTATTGGTTGATTGATATGGGGTTGAAAAGAAATAAAAACAAAAAATAAAGAAATTGATAAAGAAATAAGAGAAAAAGAAATAAAAAAATTGAAAAGAAGTTTTGAAAAAGAAAAATAAAAGAGTATGGAATAATATTGTGTTAATAAGTGATGTGTGTTTGGTGTAACACTTGGGATGAAGAAGAAGTTTGATTAAAATTCTATTGTTTGAAACTTTGGTGAATTTCCAGTTCCCCACTCTGAAAAAGAAGTTAGAGGATTCTTGGGTCGTCTCAATTACATTGCCCGCATCATATCTCACTTGACTTCTACTTATGAGCCAATCTTCAAACTCTTAAAGAAAGATCAAGTAGTCAGATGGAATGATGAATGCCAAGATGCCTTAGACAAAATCAAATAATATCTATAAGAACCTCCTACTCTCATGCCTCCAGTTGAAGGAATACCTTTGATCATGTAATTGACAGTGCTAGAGAACTCTATGGGGTGTGTTTTGGGCCAACATGACGAGTCTGGCCGGAAAGAGCATGTTATTTATTACCTGAGAAAAAAGTTTACCGACTGTGAAACCATATATTCACTGCTCGAGAAAACTTGCTGCACTCTGGCATGGGCTGCTCGCTGGCTAAGACAGTATATGTTGATTCATACCACTCTGTTGATTTCTAAGATGGACCCAATCAAGTACATCTTCGAGAAACCTGCTCTTTTAAGACGGATAGCCAGATGGCAAATGATCTTAACTGAGTATGATATCCAATACATAATGCAAAAGGCCAGCAAAGGAAGCGTACTAGCATATCATTTGACCCATCAAGCTGTTGATGATTATCAGTCTATGAACTTCGACTTCCCTGATGAGAACATGATGCTAGTGACCGACTGCGCTAAACCTGAACATATGACAGACCTGAACAAGGATCCCGATGGACTATGGTCTTCGATGGGGCTTCCAACGTTTGGGTAACGGAATTGGTGTTGTGATCATCTCCCTTGAAGGTTGCCACACTCCTTTCACTGCCAGATTATACTTCAATTTCCCGAACAATATGGCTGAGTACGAAGCGTGCATTTTGGGTCTAAAAGCTGCCATTGATTTGAGGATCAAGCATTTGAATGTGTTTGGGTATTCCGCTCTAGTGATTAGCAAAGTAAAAGGAGATTGGGACACTAAACAACCTAATCTCATCCCTTACAAGGAACTTGTGCTATCCTTGATTCCTTACTTCGAAGAGACCACCTTTGAACACTTCCCTAGGGAAGAAAATCAGTTGGCTGATGCCTTGGCAACCATGTCTTCAATGTTCAAGGTCAGATGGGACAATGAAGCCCCTATGATTACAATTGAGAGATTCGATGAGCCTTCACACAGCTATGAACTTGACACTGACACAGAAAAGCCATGGTACCATGAGGTTAATAGATACCTTGAAGTACAAGAGTATCCAGAGGGAGCATCCATCAATGACAGAAAGTTCTTACGAAGATTTTCAGCTAAATTCTTCCTAAGTAACGGTATACTATACAAGCGCAACCATGACTCTACTCTACTCCGATGTGTGGACAAGAAGGAGGCAGAGGAAATTATAGAAGACATGCACGATGGTCTCTTTGGCACTCACTCAAGCGGACATACGATGGCCAAGAAAATCCTGAGAGCTGGTTACTATTAGTCAACAATGGAGACTGATTGCCATCAACACTCTAGGACTTGTCACAAATGTCAAATCTATGCTGACAAGGTACATGTTCCTCCTATCCCTATGAATGTCATGACCGTTCTATGGCCATTTGCAATGTGGGGCATTGACATGATTGGAGAGATCAAGCCCACCACTTCCAATGGACATCGCTTCATTCTGGTCGCTATTGATTATTTCACCAAACGGGTCGAAGCCGCCTCTTTTTCTTCAGTCACCAAGAATGTGGTAGCCAGATTCATCAAACATAACCTCATCTGCCGCTATGGTATCCCAGAAAGGATCATCACCAACAATGGGACTAACCTCAACAATGCTATGATTATTGAACTTTGCACTTAGTTCAAAATCAAGTATCAAAATTCTTCTCCATATAGACCTAAAATGAATGGCACAGTCGAAGCGGCCAACAAAAACATTAAGAAGATTGTGCAGAAGATGGTAGTGACCTATAAGGACTGGCATGAGATGTTACCGTTTGCTCTTCATGGCTACCATAATTCAGCTGGGACATCAACTAGGGCAACTCCCTTTTCCTTAGTCGATGGCATGGAAGTTGTTTTGCCAGTGGAAGTGAATATTCCTTCACTAAGGATTATGAATGAAGCAGACATAGACGAAGACGACTGGATTCAGACAAGATTGGATTAGTTGAACTTAATCAATGAGAAGAGGTTGGCTGGTGTTTGTCGTGGTCAGACGTACCAAAAGCGTATGATCAAGGCTTTCAACAAAAAGATCAAGCCTCGAGTATATCAAGCCGGTGACTTGGTGATAAAGCGCATCATTTTGCCACAAGGCGACTCCAGGGGAAAATGGACTCCCACCTACGAAGGTCCATTTGTTGTCAAGAGAGTGTTCTCTGGTGGTGCCATGATGCTGACTACCATGGACGGTGAAGACTTTCCACATCCCGTGAACGCGGACATAGTTAAAAAATACTACGCATAAGAGACCCGCTAGGTTGACACACCTAGGAAAAATAAGGGCATCCTGAAAAACCAAAAGGTTTGGGAAAAAATTAGGGATATATGCAAAAGATTGTACACCCGGCAAGTTGAAAACCCGAAAGGGAGACTTGGGCAAAAATGGATATCCTGGTGGGCTGAAAACCCGAAAGGGTGGTCCAGGAAAAAATTAAGGATTGAAAGTGTATGACTATGTCCCGTGGAATCACTATAGTCGTCTTTATTACCAAGGTTTGAGTTCAAATGGTACAAGATCAATCCAATCAACTTCTGTCAATGGCAAGGGGCATTCGAAGACATTGGGGCAATAGTAGAGTTGGAATGCAATGAGATCATTACCACATGGCTATTTGTTTTTGTTTTCAATCTTTGTTTTCCTTTCGACGATTTCCTCTTACTAGGATCTCCGTCTCTTTGTACAAAAAAACGCATATTCATGGGCAAAATATCAATACAAATATACTTTGAAGTGCAAACTTTCTTGTTATTGTTTTGAATGCAAAGTTGGCCAATGACTAAAATTGAACGAACATATGCATGTGAACATAATTAAAATTATTTGGCACATGTGTCCTGCTAAGCAATAGAAAGCACCTCTTTAATGCAATTGGAATATCCCCCACAGAGTTATTTCATTAACATTATCCCCATAAGCCGGCTACAATAAACCAATCTTCAACAAAGTTACCCACAAAGTCTCTTTGCATTGGTTGATCTCCAACCAGAGTCTCAATCTCTTGACAGCTCTCTCCCAACTAGGTTGATCCTACAAGAAGAAGCCTTGTGGATCTCTTCCTAAAAAGAACTTATCTTGTCAGCAGTTCATCAAGTATTCATCAACAGGGTTTATTTCCCCAACAAGGTTTATTTCCCCAACAGGGTTTATTTCCCCAACATACAACAATCAATGAACAAAAAATTTCCCCCGGCATAGTCTATCTTTCCCAGCTGAGTCTGTCTTCCCTGGCTGAGTCTATCCTCTCCAGCATGAGTTTGCCTCCCAGACTATTACAAATTAGAGGGCCACAACCCCTAATCCCTGGTGAAGTCGTCAACAAAGCCTTTATTATCTCCAAAAGATACTATAAAGCCTGGACCCGACCAGATGATAGTACAATTTTCAAGCTACTATAGAGCCTGGGCCCGACCAGATTATAGTACTACTTTCAATCACTATGAAACATGGACCCGACCAGATAATAGTCAACTTCTCAAGTCACTATAGAGCCTGGACCCGACCAGATAGTAGTGTAACCTTTCAAATACTATAAAACCTGGACCCGACCAGATAATAGTTTAACTCTTTAAGATATTGAAGAACCTGGATTCAACCAGACAAGGGATTAATTTTATTTTCCCCATTAGAGTTTGCCTCTACCCCAGCAAGTTACTGTGAAGCCTGGATCCGACCAGATATTAGTTTTCAACTTCATCTTTTCAAGTAAGTTATTGTGAAGCCTGGATCCGACCAGATAGCAATTCCCCTCAGAAGTTCGTTGTGAAACCTAGAATCCGACCAAATAACAACTAAGTTCCAAGCAAGTTACTGAAAAGCCTGGACCCGACCATATATCAGTTCAACCATATCTCTTCATACAAGTTTATTGTGAATCACGGACCCGACCAGATAACAATTAACTTCATCCACCTCAAAATCTGTAAAGCCTGGATCCGACCAGATATCATTTCAACTTCGTCTATTCAAGCAAGTTATTGTGAAGCCTGGGACCCGACCAAATAACAACTGACTACAATCCTGAGCAAGACACTATGAAGCTTGGACCCAGCTAGATAATAGTATAACTTTGCAAAAATCCATGAAGCCTGGACCCGACCAGATAATAGTTACCACTTCAAGTTTATTGTGAAGCCTGGATCCGACCAGATAACAGTTCAATTTCAAGAAATCTCCTATGAAGCCTGGATCCTACCATATAACAATTAATTTATTCTTCCCCAGTAAGTTACTATGAAGCCTGGATCCGACCAAATAGCAGTTGACTTCCTCATCCTTAGAAAGTTTGTGAAGCCTAGACCCGACCAGATAGCAACTAACATTCAAGAGATAACCCCCAATAGCAATCCGAGATTCAGCTTCCCAGAATTCCTCAGCAGTAGTCAGGGATTTATTTTCCCGGACAAATATGAATTCCACATTCATACATCATAGCATATGCATTCCACATTCATACATCATAGCATATACATCCAAAATTCCTTTAGCATAATACCACATCTTATGAACATCACGCATACATCTGCATTTAACTAACCTTTTTTCTACAGGTAAAACATCAAGTTTTAGTATAAATCGACCAACGATTTGTGATGATACTTCTTCCAGTATTTACCATCGTTCCTCCAAATGGAATCTATAATCCCATTTCTAATACATCTTCGAGTGCAAATTTCTGGGCACTCTAGTGTTCAATCATCTTCCACCTCCAAGTCACGAATGGCGGATCCGCCAATCTAACTCTTCAGGTTTAAGAAGATTGAACAGGGGCAACTTTTGTACCCCAAAATTTTCCCTCTCATTTCTCAAATAATCTCTCACAAGACTTCCATTGATTGAAGATTGCACAAGGTTTGATCAGCTCAAGACACCTCCTCAAGCACTGATAATTAAAAATTAGGGTTTGAGATTGCACAAGGAGAAATGGACTTTTGGCGCCCCATATGACTTTCATGGATCATTTTGGACCCTCAATATTGCTCATATCAAGTTTCAAGTCTTGGATCATATTTTTGCTCAGTCAATTGATCAGTTGACCTAAAATCAATTGTATTGGGGAAAAAGTCAAGTGTGGTCAATTTACAGTCAAACTTCATAATTTTTGGTCCATATCAACATTATGAACTCATATATGTCATTTTATCAAGTTTGGATCATAATTCCTCAAGAAATTTGACCAGATCATCAAAAGGGCAAAATGGTCAAAATTAGGGTTTTTACTGAGAAGGTGCAATTTTAACTTTTGACCTAACCAATGACTTATTGGTTTAAGAAATGATCTCAACGATTCAAATGTATCATTTTGACCTAATGGCATGGCTCAAAACATTTCTCAAGATCAATTGATTGATAGTTGAATTTCAGTCAACTCATGAAAAGTCAATTGTACATTGAAAAGTCAAACTTTGACTTTTTGGTCAAAATCAAGCTTCAAAGATCACAATTCATCAAGACATGTCAAAATATGAAACTTTTTCATCAAGAAATCAAAAAGTCAAGATTTCATTTTGAAAAGTCAAATTTTCTAAACTTAGAATTTTTTCTAAGTGTTGGAAATTCACATTTTCTTCACAACTTTGAGCCAAATTTTCACCATGATGCAAGATGATTCAAAGAAAACTTCCAACATGAAAGTTGTAGATCTCAATGGTATCTAAAACATTTTGGAGTATAACTTTTTCTAGAAATTATTAGATTTCAAGTTATGATTTTGTGAAGACATGTTCATGAAACTTGAAAAACTTAGGGAAATTTTACCCTAGTTTAGGCAGGATTTTGACCTAACTTCATGGAAATTTTTCACATATTTCCAAGATGAATCTTCAAAAATGTCCAACATTGAGGTTGTAGAGGACGCTACAAGCTTTCCAAAATGTCTAAGAACTCATTGAGGTCATATTTGAGCAGGGAGAATCGAAGGCAAGAAGTTAGGGTTTCAAACTTGAATTACAAGCCATTTCTTGATGAACACATAATCCAATCTCAATGTTAGGATGCATAATCTTGCTTTGCAGGCCTTCTAACTTGTGTATCTATCCATCATTAATGGATTACACAAACTTTTTAGCTATAATCCAAGTGGTTTAAGCATTGCCCAATTTAATTTGCCATTTTGGGAAGACAGCTAACAATACCATTCTTGAAAAGCAAGCTTTATGCACAAAGTCAATTCTTGAGCCTCTCACTTGTTCCCTCTGATCACACTCCATCTACAAAGTTAGAATCAAATTTGTTTAAAGCATAACCACTTTACATTAACAAGTACAAAGGCATTGAAACTTGATTTTTCAAGAGAATCACATGTTGAGCTTAAACATGTGATTTTGAATTCTGATCAAATACAAGCCTCCAAACTTGTTGCTTATAAATAGAGGCCCTATTTGCAAGTTAACACATGATTTGAAGCATCCTAAAACTCTCTCAAACTTAGAACTGCATAACAAACCTCCATTTTTGAACATTCTGACCAAAAACTCCAAACTCAGAATCCACTCGTGCATTTCTTGGCTTTTCACTTCCAAAAGTTCCTAAACACCATCTACAAATAATCCCACACCCTGTTACACGAATGTAACATCATCTTCATCAACTTTCATAACCAAAAAACAGAGCTTGCACCTTGACTTCTCTAGCACGATTCAAACACTCCCAACATCAAGTAAGCATTGCATTAGCTTTCTGGGAACTTGAGGAAGCTAACCTGATCATTGCAGCACCTTGAATCAAGCTCATTTGCATTTCACGATTTCCAATTTTGAGGTTCATTTCTAAACTTCTATCTTTTCATTTAGGCATTATTAGGCTTGCATTTGTGAAGATGAAATGTAGACATCATTGCCCTGAAACTGTACATGTCCATAGATTTCATTTATATTGATTGAGCTTAGAGAATTTTAGGTTTGAATCTCTGAAAAAAGTTAGGTCAAAATTTGGTTCTTTTATAAATTCTCGTTCATCTTTGATTTATAGCTTGTGATATTTATATGAATGGATTCATATGGAAAAATGGAGCAACTTTCATGTTTGCATCTTTCATTTTTATTGAGAAATGAGCAAGTTACAGGAATCATGGCTGGAGGTTGAAGATGAAGTCATATTCAGGACATGACTTATGTTATGTATTTATTATTTCACTTATGTTAACGGGTGTATAGCCACCCTAGTGGTAAGGCAGCGCACGTTTCATGCTCAGGGCGTGGGTTCAAGCCCCAACGCTGCCACTTTTCTTATTTTTCACATTTTCTCTCTTTTTTGTTACAAACAGCCAGCGTTGGGCCTCCAATAATGGGCCTCCCATTTTTGCTAACTCCTAACCCCCTGCATGCTTTCACACCTGGCCCAACTTTTTTACTATTTCACTTTTATTTATTTTCTTTTTCTAATTTTTATTTTATTTCATTTTATTTATTATTTTATTATTATTACTATTATTATTATTTTTTTTATTAATAAAAAAATCCAAAAATATTTTATTTATTATTTTCACATTCATGTTTTTATTTTCTTTCTAAAAAAAAGAACAAAAATATTTTCTTAACAATTTAATTTCCTTTTTAATAAATAATAATTAGATCTAGGTTTTGTTATTTTCTTTTTCTTAATTAAAATTAACTTAGAATTTAAATTTCTTTTAATTAATTAATTTTCATATTATTTTTATTAACTTAAAACCTTTCACAAAAAACCCTAAAAAATGTTTCATACTTAATTTCTTCCTTAATTAGTTTAAGTTTAATTTTATTTAATTTTAATTAATATTTTTTTAATTAGGTTAAAACCCTTAACAAAAACCAAACAAAAATTATTTCTTTTTCCATTTACATTCTTGCATTATTTTCTTTTCAATTCTTGTACATTATTCAATATGGTTATAATAGATAATTAGATTTAATTTTCGTACAATCCCCATTTGTAAATTTGTATACCCCCTCCCCTAATGATGTAATAGCATAGTAACTTTACTTTCCACAATTTATCATTTCAATATAAATGCTAGTAATTAGAGTTTGTATGGCAAGACTAAAACCAACAAGTAGCAAACCCTAATTCAAGATAAACAATGCATGTAAATCAAACACATTTGCACACTTGCACCTTTAGGGTAATTCCACTTTGTTGCCTTACAAAAATGTTTATGTTATGCATGTGGGATATCTTAGCAAAAACAAATCAAAAATATAAGATCACAGTCCCTCGATGACGCTACAAATGTTGCCTTTCAAAATGATCTTAGTCCCTCAAAGAGAAATGCTAATACATCTCACAACATTGCTATCATGACTATACGATGACCCATGTCCGTCCCTTTACATCCAAAGATAAGGATTCTTACCAAAACAATGGTAAGATAGCAATATTAAAGGAATGAAGAAATGAACAAAGACTTTTGAGTAGGTAGATTGTTTCTAGTTGTTTGCTTACTTTCAAAACAAACATCCTTGCTTATTTTCAAAATAAACACCAACACTTTTAAAACAAACACTTTCAAAACACTTTCTAAACATGAAATACTTTCAAAAGCCCAACACTTTGTATACGTTCTTACAAACGAGAACCATTACAAAGTTTGCCTAAACGAAGGAGCCTTTCTAAAATACTTTCAAAAACCACACAAAGCATATTTTCAAACAAAAGCAAGTGATCTAACATGCAACTAAGAGCCCATAGATAACTATGGATAAAAAGGATGCTAACACCTTCCCTTTTCATAATCTACCCCCCGAACTCAAGAATAATCTCAAAGGTCTTTCCTGTTATTTTCAGCCTTTCCTTATTGGATAAAAGAAAAGTCGGTGGCAACTCTTGCTAACCGCAATATTTGTGATCAAACGCAAAACATCCCAAGTCAGTTCTCCCACCGTATCACACTTTTGTATTTTCAATATGAATTTTTGGATGAATACATAATTTAGTCTTTTGTTTGCAAGATTGTGGATGAGTGAAAATACCTTATTTGTGTATTTTTCATCTACCGGTGATTGTTTTTGCTAGGTGTGATTAATTTGTGTACTAGTATTATTTTAGAATGTTTGGCATGTTCTTTGTATTTAGCATTAATTTCGTGTTTATGTTATCATCGTAGTTTAGTGGTAAGTATGTTTCTTCGTTTATATTGTTTTTCATTTGAACTATTGCATTTGTTTTCCGTTTTCAAAACTTGTTGATTCATGATATTTTGGTTGATTACTTTTGGTTCTTTGAGTTGTTTGGCTTTGTTTGAGGACAAACAAGTTCAAGTTGGGGAGAGTTTGATAAGTGCAAATTGTAGCTATTTTTGTATATACTTTTTGTTGCACTTATCGACTCTTTGTTGTTAATATCGTTGAATAAACCTGACTTTTGTGTAAATACGTTTAAGTTATGTTTATTTGTGTTTTTGTGTACATAGTGTATAATTTAATATTTTCCGTTCATTTTATAGGTATTGATGTGTATTTGGAGCATGAGAAATAAAGTGTCAAAGACACGACTTTAAACATGCGATTTTGAGCAACTCCTCAATAATTAAGGCTCAAAATCAAAGAATAAGAAATTATCAATTTGGTTTATATTTATGCATTTTTAGATAGATAATTTAATATGCTTTCCAACGCTTCGAACCGAGCGTAAATCGGAGTTACGGTTCTCAAGTTATGGCGAAAACAAAATGCTGATTTTTTTCTCATGACAGTAGAGCGCGCTTAGCGGGATTTTTCCTCTTAGCGCGGTCCGCTGGACAAAATTACGTTAAAAGTGGAAAACACATTTTTAAAGTTATGTTTTGGAGTATTTGTTCCAAACTCATCAAACCTTCATTTTTTGGTAGAGAGAGCTTAGAAAATAACTTCAGAACTTGCATACGGATGATCCAGGGTGGATTGATCATCAACTGACGCTGATAAACCGAGAGATTTTTGGTTCATTTCTCTTCCTATTTGTGTATTTCTCTTTGGTTGAGTTTTGTATATGATTTTACTTTGAACATATGTGTATTTTTCGCCCTTGGCGTTATATTAAACTTGCTTTACGAATCTTTTTGGATTGTTGTCCTAGATTTTTGCTCTGTGCAATGGATTTGAGTTGTTATAGACAGATACTGCTTAGATTCTTATCTAGGATGATTATCTATTAGTTTCTGAACTCTAGAGATAGATTTAAAGATGACATCTACTTGGGTATCAGAGCTTAATGCCTCTGTGTTGTTTGTGTCGCTCTGAGAGATCGTCGATGCAAGAGAGCACAATTAACTTCTGTGTTATTGAGGTGGTTGAGAGATCGCTATCGAGGTGATGCAGTCGACCTTCCAATTTGGGTTAGAAATGACTTAGGTTGTGAATGATACGTAGTGACATTGATGAATATTGTATAGGTTGAGTTTAACAGGTTAACAGGTTTAAGTCTGTGAGAAGTAGTATATATGCATGCTTGATAAGTTATTCCTTTTTCCTTTTTATACATTTATTTTTTGTTAATACATTTTCGATACAACTCATTCAACCCCCTAACTCATTAACAATAGATTTGTCAAACGAAGAATCAATAACCAATCTCTGTGGACACGATACGATATAACCTAAATATCACTCGGTAAATTAATAACTTACTTTTTGCTTTCCGCTCTACAGCACCAACAATATCTTCACTTTATCTTCAACTTAATTTTCAAAGCGATCATTACAATTATAATGATTACCATATTTGTAAAGTTATTACTCTTCTATATTTGTCTTCTTCCTCCCTTGATCATAATTTTTGTTACTCATTCTTTTTCGCTTGATCCAAATTTTTTATGACTGTTCCTTCCTCCCTCTATCAGAACTAGTCTCTGATACCAGTTGAGAAAATAAATAAATAAAAAACAAATTTCTACGCTCACGGAACGATACCCATAAAAGAAGAAAATAAGCTAAAAATTCAAAAAATAAAACAAAAAAAAAATTATAACTCAACTTTTATGTTTACAATGAAAAAATTACAAACCCTCTCATATAATTGCAATTTATAAGGTGAAAATTGCAAACCCTTCAGACTGCAATTTTTAAGGAGAATGTTGTAAACCCTCCAAACTGCAATTCTCAAGAGGAAAATTGCAAACCCTCATTCAATTGCAACTTTTGTACAGAAAAATTGTAAACCCTCTCTCAATTGCAATTTTGGACGGAAAAATTGCAAACCCTCTCTCAATTACAATTTTTGAACGAAAAAAATATAAACCCTCTCAACAGACTATTTTTAAATGGAAAAATAAAAAACCTTTCAACAAACTATTTTTGAATGAAAAAATAGAAAATCCTCTATAGACACACAACTACCAAAATCCCCAATACACCCAAAGACTATATTTTGTTATTGTGTAGAAAAACTCAAACTAATTATCTTTATTTATATTATTACTCAAATTCTATTTTCTTTCTACTACCCGATGTGAGGCTTGGATGAATATACTTTTAACCAAAACTGTATTTGGAATATGCGTGAATGTGTTGTTATTGCTTGCTTTACTGTTAATTGATGTTGCAGAATATTTATAACATGTGTTTGATGCATGGTGGCCACTTTTTGTGAAGTACATTGATTAAGGTGAATGTCATTGTACATAATTATGTTGTTACATGTTATTTCATGAAGCAGGAATCATTGGTGTTTGGAAGGTTATCCATATTGGTGAGCCTTAATCCTAGGGTGGGGATTGGGTGCGAGTAGCTGGTTTCAGGTGGAAATCGATGAAGCGTTGCCTATGGTGATGGTGACAATTTTGGTGTGCTCGGATCTTATGGTGGGGATCAGGAGTGGTGAACCTGAGAGTTCACATATTGTTGTAACCGGTTTTGAAAATTAAAGTCGCCACCATTAATTTTATCCTAGGGAAGGGAATATAACATATAACTTTAATTTTGTCATAGATTCTAAGTTTTTGACTCGTTTTTAGACGAAGGAGGGTGTTAGGCACCCCTTATCTACCTTGTTCACAATGATACTAGGGCTTAGATTTATGGTTTAGGAAATAGGGTTTTAATTTTATTTAGGGGAACTCGCCACGATTTTAAGTCGTATACCTACGTATCCTCTTAGGAGGAATCAGAGTCTCAATTCGTAGTTCGCAGTTGGTTGGTGTTTTTTATAGATTATGGAAATATCTCGTATTCTCTTTGAACAAGCATGGGTTTGTAAATCGCGGGGTTATTAGACGAAGTTCATAGTTAATAAAAGAAATTTCCATAGTCATTTTTGAAAATATATAAGTTTGAATTATGTTAGTAAGAAAAAGTTAGTTTTGGATTGGTTAGATGTTTTCAAATATATTATGTGATATAAGAAAAAATATTTTTAATGCATGATAAAAAGAATTTTAATGCAATTTAAAGGTAATTAGAAATGAGTTAGTAAAAAATGTTGGATTTAATAATAAATTAAAAAAATTCAGAATTTATATAAAAATATATTAAAGATATTAATTTATAATGAATATATAAATAAATAAAATAAAATAAAATATAAAAATAAAAATTAATTAAAAAATGCAAGGGGGTGTATTTTATGTGGGCTAAGTAATTTATGGGGGTGTAGATAACAGGGCCCTAAGTCCAAATATTAGATTTAGGCTCAAACGCAGGAGGGTGCAGATTTGTACTGAGTAGTAAAATTGGGGGTTCAGGGAGTAAGGGCTCAAGTTGTTGTAAAATCAAAAAACAGGGGGGGGGGGGGGGGGTATAGTCAGTGATGGGCCTGGCCTAGAACATAAACAACCTGCTTGGCCTGCGTGTGGGTGGTCACATGGAGTTACATTGGGTGCGCATTTTAGGGGCGTTTGATCAAGATCAGATGGTGGCAGTTAAGGGAGTACGATAAGAGAACCACATAGGATCGCAAGGTGAGTATATTTTCCATTCTAGTTTCTCTTTGTTTTATTTCATCACATCTTCCTCTCTCTCTCTCTCTCTCTCTCTCTCTCTCTCTCTCTCTCTCTCTCTCTCTCTCTCTCTCTCTCCTCTCTCTCTCTCTCTCTCTCTCTCTCGTTTACCAACAAAACATAACAACACCCTCTAAACCCTAATCACGGATCCCCGGTGACAGCTACCTCCTCCCGACCCTAAATCAAACCCTAATCACCCTCAAATAAACCCAACAAACCCCAATCGTGACATAAAAATAGAAAAAAATGCAAAAGCTGAGTTACCTCTACGTGTCTGTTCCTTGAGCTTTCGTCTACTTCTTCGTCTAACTCTCTCAGACCCTCTCCTTCTTTTTGGTCCGTAGGTATAACAGCGACACGGTGAGGGAGCAAAGGCGGCGATGGAGGCGCAGAGGCTTGAAGATAAGGATCTTAGGATTTCTGTTCAGAAACCCTAGATCGACTGGATGAGATGGAAGCTTCAGGAGCGTATGTATCCTCTTCTTCTTCTTCTTCTTCTTCTTCTTCTTCTTCTTCTTCTTTTTCTTCTTCTTCTACAGTCCCCCAGTTTCTCCAATTTCTTCCACTTTTCTTTAGAAATTTTAGGTTTATTTATAGTCTTAGATATTAGGTAGTTTAGGATTTATTTTTTTGTAATTGTCGTTTATATTTAGTGATTATCGTTAGAAATTAGAAAATAGGAAAGATTGAAGATTAAAATCCGTGATTGATTATATTTGATATTGATTGTAATATAAAGATTTGATTTTCTGTTAGAAATTTTGTAAGTTTTCAGATATGTAGTTGATATGGTTTTGAAATGTATGATATTTGATTTTGTTCCAAATTTGTTTTTGGATTCGATCTGCTTTTACAAATATGTGCTTCTTCTTATTTGAATATATACAGTAATTACTTTAGGCTTCGGTCCGTATGGTATCGTTGTTGAAGAAGAACAACAACAAACATGGTGCGGCTTGTGTTCTAGGATTTCAAACCCTCTTTGTTTTAGCTGACCTCAGTCAACACTTCTTTTTAAAATAAATGATAAAAACAAAAACAATTATAATTAATGCGCTTATTGAAAATAAGGATATATTAGATACAATAATAATAATAATGTTTGTATAATAAATACTGGTTAAAATAAATCGTAAAATAAAAAGGGGCCCTAATCAAAGGTCTGAAATGGACCGGTAACTATTTAGTTATTGGGCCCATTCCTTTTTCCAAATACAACCCTCTTTTGTACAATGTCCCTCTCCTATTAAATATGGACCCGAGAAAACGCAATGGGCCAGTCTGATTAAAAATAAACCTGTTATGTAATCAGCACACCCCTCTTTCTATTTATTCATTAAATTTTAAATGGATTGAAATATATCCAAAAAATACACCTCCCTTCTTAATTATAAGAAACAATTTAATGGGCCATCAGATTTTGATGGTCCATCCTGAAATAATACACCCCCTTTATAAACTTAAACCCTACAATAATTTGACAACAATCTAAAAATAATATCATTAAAAAATAATAAAGAATAATTTAGTTAGAAATCAATAGGGAAATTTTGGGGTATGACAGTTGTCCCTATTTAATTACCCTTCGATTGAATAGTGCGAGAATACGCAAGTCTTGCACGTTAGAAGTGGAGGTTTATTAAATAATGGAAGACCCAAAAATTTTCCGAAAGATTATAAGGACACAGTGTACAACATTCCCGAGAGCACAGATAAAATAGGCACATATGATGATGTATCATCTTACCAGAGTTTGAATAGAAAGTTTTGATTTGACTTAGATACAACGATGCAGATAACTTGTCAATAAAAGAAGTGAACATAGATTATTTTTTTTTGCATATTTACCGTAACCTAGGAGATAAATAACACAAGTTTTAAAAATTGACTTACTAATGCTTCAAGACTAATATAGTAAGTTTATAATGCAGATTTTGTCTATCCATCACAGCCTAGGGGATGAATAAAATAGAGCTTGATAATACATTGCCGCATAGAGACTAACACAATAAATTATATTGCAGATTTTGTTATGTTCACTACAACCTAGAGATTAAACAATATTAGGATGAACCTGAGCATTTATCATGACCTAGAGGATAAATGACACGATTATAGGCTTATGTATTCACCACAACCTAGAGGATGAATAGTATAACCTTGACAATTCTCATTTCAATCACAACCTAGAGGATAGATAATTGAAAAAGTTTGCATGTTTATCACAACCTAAAGGATAAACGACACGAGAATAGATTTACGTATTCATCATGATCTAGAGGATGAATAGCATGAACCCTATAATTCACACACCTACCATAACCTAGGGGTAGATGATTGAAAAGTTTGTGCGTTTATCACAACTAGAGGATAAACGGCATATGGGTAGTCTTACGTACTTATCACGACCTAGAGGATAAATAACCTAATCCTGAAAACTCGCATATCTACCACAACCTTGAGGATAGATACTTGAAGAGTGCTTTTAGTAATCGAATCTTAGATAACTAGATCCAAGATAAGATCGGAGTTCACCGGTTGTATCTGTTCTCAACTAAGGTGTTTGTTTGTTTTATGGACCAGATAATCTAATGATGGGCCCCAAGAAAGTTCATAGTTTTAACCCAAGATGTATTTGAAAAATTCCATGCATAGTGCCCTAAGTTGATATGGAATCCAAAATGTATATGCATCGAGTATTTTATATATTCCCCAAATGTAATGTTTATATATGCCCCAAAAGTTGGTTGTGGAATTTTTTTTTGTATTCTCTCCTTTTTAAACCATTGGTTTTGTGTTACCAACTCTCCCATGTTATATGTTACATCGTCGCGGTATTTTGAATTGATTTGAACAAGGTGTCAGCATGATTTTGATATTTGTATGCAGACGCAGGCGTATGCGTGGGCTTAGTTGTAGACGCATGTGTGGACGTAGACATAGATGTGGACGTAGGCATGGATTTTTTTTATGTTTTTCTAACCAAAATGCTTTTTGAGGTTTTATCAAATGCTTCTATTTGTTCGTCAAATCCCCAAAATGATTTCAACACAGTATTCACAAGAAATAATCGTAGTATCTTGCAAACCAGTCAAAAAGGAAAAACACAATTGAAAGTTTTGTGAAAGTAAATGTTTTTACTGATAAATATGCCTCTGAATAGGTGAGAGTACAAGATGCAATTCCTTAAAATAGGTAATTACAGAAAGTTTTGGAACTGAAAAATGGAAATAAAAATGATAATCGCTACTACTGTATCTTCAATGTCCTTTTGATAGCTCCAATCTCCTTTGCTTATGAGTTGAATTATTTGGATCAATCTCTCTCCTTCTTGGTCGTAGTCGTGATTCTTTGATCGCAGTCTTTTTGTTCTTTATTTCCGAGTAAGATCCCTAACTTTTGCTTGGACCTCCCTCTCAGGTTTTTAATCCACCGGGACAAAAAATTTGTGTATGTCCCTAATTTTTGCTTGGATTTCCCTTTAGGGTTTTCAATCCATCGGGACGCTCCTTTTTGCATAAGTCTCTCTTTTAGGGTTCAAACTTAGTGAGATTTTTATACATAGTATTTTTTGATTGCGTCTGAATTTTCAGGATATGGCATTTCTTTCCCATACATTGTTGTGAGGATAAGACCACCACCCGAGATGTTGTTTTTACCACGTACGAACCTTCATAGTTAGGAGTCCATTTACCACGTGAATCAAGGCGAGGTAGTAGAATCTTCTTGAGCACCAAATCTCCTTCTTTGAACACCCGAGGATGAACCTTTTTGTCGAATGCTTTCTTCATCTGCTTTTGGTACAACTGACTGTGGCATAAAGCTGTCAAGCGTTTTTCTTCAATGAGGTTAAGTTGATCCAGTCACATTTAAACCCACTCTGCATCTTCAAGCTTTGTTTCCATTAGGACTCGAAGTGATGTAATTTTCACTTTAACCGGGAGTACCGCCTCCATGCTATATACTAGAGAGAAAAGAGTTACACCTGTTGATGTACGTACAAAAGTAACATAGCCATGTAGTGCGAAAGGGAGCATCTCATGCCAATATTTGTATGTATTTACCATTTTCTGAATGATTTTCTTGATTTTCTTATTGGCGGCTTCGACGGCCCCATTCATCTTGGGTCGATATGGTGAAGAATTATGATGCTCAATTTTGAAGTCATCGCATAACTCTTTCATCATTTTGTTGTTCAAGTTGGACCCATTGTCTGTAATAATCCTTCTAGGAACCCCATATCTGCATATAAGATTCTTCTTGATGAACCGGGTAACCACTTGTCTTGTTACATTTACGTAGGATGCAGCTTCCACCCATTTAGTGAAGTAATCGATGGCAACTAGTATAAACTGGTGTCTGTTAGAGGCTTTCAGTTCTATCATGCCTATCATATCAATTCCCCACATTGAGAATGGCCAAGGAGAACTTAAGACGTTTAAAGGAGTTGGTGGCACATGTATTTTGTCGGTGTAGATTTGGCATTTGTGACATTTTTTTGTATAATGGTAGCAATCAGCTTCCATTGTCAAACAATAATAACCTGCTCGCAAGATCTTCCTAGCCATAGAATGTCCATTTGTATGCGTTCCGAAAGTGCCTTCATGGATTTCACTCATAATTATATCAGCTTCCTGTTTCTCCATGCACCTGAGTAACACCATATCATAGTTTCTTTTGTACAACACATCACCATTTATAAAGAAATTTGAAGGTAGCTTCTGCAAAGTTTGCTTATCAATTATAGAGGCATTTTCTGGATATTCTTGCTTCTCTATATACCTTTTGATGTCGTAGAACCAAGGCTTATTATCTGGTCCTTCTTCAATAGCAAGATAATGTGCAGGTTCTTAAAAATGTCTGATCGTAATGCGTGGTTCGTGATTTAGCCAGGTTACTTTAAACATGGATGATAAAGTTGCTAAGGCATCTGCCATCTGATTTTCTTCTCGCGGAATATGACTGAATGTAATCTTGGTAAATTCTGCAGCTAGGTTTAGAACATGGTCCCGATATGGAATCAATATAGGATGTTTAGTGTCTCATTCACCGTTGACTAGGTATATGACCAAAGTTGATTCTCCAAACACTTCGAGATATTTGATTCTTAGATCGATAGTGGCTTCCATACCCAAGATACAAGCTTCATATTCAGCGATATTATTAGTGCAGTCAAAATATAACCTTGCAGTATAAGGTTTATGAAAATTCTTTGGAGAAGTCAAAACTTCCCCAATACCGTGTCCTAATGCATTTGAAGCCCCGTCAAACATGAGTGTCCAATGTGCCCCTGGTTCAGGTCCTTCGTATGCCCCTGGTATTTCGTAGTCACCTATAACCATGACATCCTCGTCTGGAAAGTCGAACTTTATTGGTTGATATTCTAGAAATGGATGATGAGATAGATGTTCGGATAACACAGTACCCTTGATGGCCTTTTGAGTAACATATTGGATGTCATACTCGAATAGTAACATCTGTCATCGGGAAATTCTTCCTATAAGAGCCGGGTTTTTGAACACATACTTTAAAGGATCCATTCTTGCTATTAACCACGTGGTGTGAGTTAACATGTATTTCCTTAATATTTTAGTAGCCCAAGCTAATGCACAACAAGTCTTCTCGAGAAGCGAGTACTTGGTTTCGCAGTCGGTGAATTTCTTGCTGAGGTAGTAAATTTCATGCTCTTTTCTACCCATTTTGTCGTGTTGGCCTAATACATATCCCATTGACCCTTGAAGCACTGTTAGATACATGATGAGCGGTCTTCCGAGAACTGGTGGCATCAAGATTGGTGGATCTTGTAATCATTGCTTTATTGTCTCGGAGGCTGTCTGACAATCATCGTTCTACACCACTGTCTGATTTTTCTGAAGTAATTTGAATATAGATTCGCACATAGCAGTTAGGTGCGATATGAATCTTGAAATGTAATTCAATCGTCCTAAGAAAACATGAAATTCCTTTTCTATTCTTGGAGCTGTAATTTCTTGTATGGATTTCACTTTAACGGGATCCACCTCAATACCATGTTGACTTACAATGAACCTAATAACTTTCCTGACCTGACACCGAATGTACATTTGTTCGAATTCAACCTAAGTTTAAACTTTCACAGATGCTTGAATAATTTTTGTAAATGTACGATGTGATCCTCCTCTATATGCGATTTGGAAATCAAATCATCTACGTACACTTCAACTTCTTTGTGAATTATATCATGGAATAGTGTGACCATAGCTCGTTGATAAGTTACCGCTGCATTCTTTAGACCGAAAGGCATCACCTTGTAATAGAAAGTGCCCCAAGGTGTCATGAAAGTAGTCTTTTTCCATATCCTCGGTTTCCATTTTGATTTGATTATGGCCTGAGAAACCATCCATGAACAAAAATATCGAGGCTTGAGCTATATTATCCACCAAAACATCTATGTCAGGTAATGGGAAATCGTCTTTGAGACTTTCTTTGTTTATATCCCGATAATCCACACACATGCGTACTTTGCTGTCCTTTTTGGGCATTGGCATGATGTTAGCTAACCAAGGTGGATAATCTACCACCGCTAAGAACCCTTCATCAAATTGTTTAAGGACTTCTTCTCGAATCTTGCTAGATATATCTGGACGAGTTCTTCTGAGCTTCTGTCTAACTGGAGAGTAACCTTCCTTGAGAGGTAGTCTATGGACCAAAATATTTGTATCCATTCCTGGAATATCTCTGTAAGACCAGGAAAATATATCCATATATTCATGTAACAGTTTGATCAATCTTTATTTGACGCTTTTCTCCAATGTTTCCCCTAACTTGATCTCTTTAGGATCTTCCTCTGTGCCAAGGTTAATGGTCTCAATTGATTCTTGGAATGACTGTATGTTGTCGGCTTTTTGCTCTATCTCCCTTTCCAATTATTCAGAGAGTTCAAGATCTTCATCATCTTCCCTTTCCACTTGGTTGATGGGTGCATCAAAATTATATCGGATAATAGCAGTAATGTTATCCGTGATTTTAGGCATGGATCTACATATTTTATAATGTTTTGGTGTAGTTTTAGTATGTGAATTTGGAAAATGCATATGAATAAAAGTATTTCCATTTTTAAAACACACGGAATAAATGCAAGAGAAAGACAAGGATCTTAATTGAATGCGAAATATAACTCTTATTAATTTTGAATACTGTTTGAAACAATTTTGGGGACCCTTACAAGCTACCCATATGCCTTAGGCTTGACATAGGTTCTTTCAAAAATAGGAAAATTACTTTAGAAATAAAATAATCTCTAAAATCTCCACGACTATCTAATTCTTGAGATCTTTTCCTGATTCACATTCACGGATGAAATCAGATGCTCTCTTGGTGTTGCTTTTGTTAGATATTATCGCCACTTGTCCTCCATGCTCTGTTCCTTTTTTGGTGAAGGTTTCTTGGATAGGATGAAATTGTGCCTTTCCTTTCAGGGTAGGCTTTGTTGATTCGTAGCCCAAACCAAAACGATTCTTCTTTTCAGATATATCCACAAGTTTACCCCATCCTTTTGAGGTACCATCTTCCATAACTATTTGCAAGTCTCTCCACGAAGTTACAATAGGTTTCTTGTTTTTCTCCACTGGGAGGGTTATCATTGAGGCAACCTCTAAGACTTGAAAAGGTGTTTCTATATAGTCTTCGTCGGCGTTGATATATTTATAGGATTCTAAGTGACTTACAAATATATCCTCTTCGCTGTCAATTATAACCAATCTTCCTTCCATGAAGAACTTCAACTTCTGATGAAGGGTTGAAGTAACAGCACCTGCTGCATGGATCCAAGGCCGTCCGAGTAAACATGTATACACTGGTTCTATATCCATGACTTAAAAAGTGATATAAAACATATGCAGACCTATCTTGATAGGAAGATCCACTTCTCCAAACATTGTACTTTGATAACCGTCAAAAGCTTTGACTATCTTAGAACTAGGCCTTAATACAACACCATCCAATGTTAACTTCATCAAGTTGGATTTCAGTAACACATTAAGGGTATAATAAATATTTGTGAGTACCCTAGATAGGCTTGTAGTCCCTATCTGAATAGAGATGTGCAATGCCTTGTTGTAAGCTCTTCCTTGTGGAAGCAACACACTGTCATTAAAAACTAAATATGATCCAGATTTCAGATTTGATACAACATTGTAGAACTGGTTTACTGTAATCTCTTCTGCGACATGAGCAGAACTTAGAACATTCATTAGAGAATCTCGATACACTTCTAAGTTGATGAGCAACAAGAGTATTGAAATCTTGGTTGGGGTTTGGTGTAGCTGATCCACCACCCTATAATCACTCCTCTTGATTATTTTCAAGAATTCCTCCACCTCTTGGTCGGTAAAGTTCTTGCTCAAGATTCTTGTTCTCGATTTGTACCAACCACAACTTTGCTTTATCCTTAACCACCACTTCATTCTTCTTTTATGGTTGGGGACCGTAGATTCGACCACTGCGAGTCATGCCCCCTATTCCAGCTATATTTGTGATTGCAGGTCCTTGACTTGACGATGGCTCGCATTATTTCTTTAAATCATTGACATAGACCGTAGAATCATAACTCTCATGTACTGCTTTGTTACTTTCATAAAGGGTAGGAGATGGCCCCCTAATTACCATCACAGGCTTAGGCACCACTAGAATCCTCAAAGTTTGTCTTGGTATCATCATTGGTGCTTCTGTTGGCTCTTCCCATGGAATCATAAGAGTTTTATTATTGAGATTTAATCCTTCGTAAGGGATTACTAATGGCTTCTTTGTATTTCCATCAATCACAACTATATATTCTTCTTTAGGGTATTTCCCGAATTGGACTATCCCCTAATCTACCAATTTCTGTAATGTCTTCTCAAAAGATTAATTATGTTCCAAGAGGAACCCACACTCCAACATATATTCCTTCAAAAGGTTTATCGGGGCCTTTACTTGTCTGGCTGCCCCAAGGTCATTAACCACTTCAATTGCATTTACCGCTGGTCCACCATGAGGAGGCATGGAGTTCGTCTTGATGTTCTGTTTGTCAAAAGTGATATCCTGAGAATCTAACAAGTCTTGAACCTTATGTCTGAAGGCCCAACATTTTTCTATAGTATGCCCTGGAGAATTGGTATGATACTCGCACCTGGCGTTGACATCGTACCTTGGTGGGAGTTCCCCAATTGGAGGAGCTAGAGGTTTTATCTCTACCAAAGATACCTTGACTAAGTGTTGCAATAATTGACTGCGCGACATGGGGAGAGGATCAAATATTCTTGGGGGACTTTCAAACTTGTTCTATTGTTGTTCTCGTGGAATTATTAATGGTTGTTGTGTCCTTGGGTGCGATGCTACAACATTAATTTCTCCCTCCTTATTTTTCAAGAAGTTAGGAACATGTCTTTATGCATTATAAGAGGTACTAGATGACGCCCCTTGTATCTTCCCGCTCTTTATACCATCTTCAATTCTTTCACCAATAGTTACCAAATCCAAAAATCCGGAAGAGACGCTTCCTACCATCTTATCATAGTACAACCCTTGTAAGGTACCCGTGAACATATCGACTAGTTCTTTCTTCAAGAGTGGTGGTTAAACGTGGGCTGCCATTTCCCTCCATCTTTGAGCATACTCCTTGAAAGGCTCCTCCTTCTTCTGATACAAGTTTTGTAGTTGCATACAATTAGGCGCCATGTCCAAGTTGTACTTGTACTGTCTCAAGAAAGCATTGACAAGATCTGCCCATATCTAGATATGAATCCGCTCCAATTGCATGTACCAATCTAGAGATGCCCCACTCAAACTGTCTTAGAAACAATGGATCATCAGCTTCTGATATTGAGAATAGGCATGCATTTTTCTTCAATACACGCATAGATGGTTCATAGAACATATGATCCCCTTATATTTTCCAAAATTAGGCACTTTGAATTTTGGAGGGATCACCACATCTGGAACTAGACCCATTTCGAGAGCATAGACATCGAATAATCGTGACCCTCCACAACTTTCAACATTTCTTCAAGGGCTTTATACTAACTGAGCACCATGGTATTTTCAGTAACATGAGTATGGGTTATCCTTTGGGGTGCTTGGTTGATATTTTCTAAGTCATGGTTTCCATACTACAAGTCTATGTAGTTGTCCGCATTGTTGACCGGAATCTGCAAGGTATGAGATGCCCCTACCTTCGGTGGAGGTGGGACAAACCCTTCAGTATCAGTTTGTCTAACCTCTTGTTGAGTTATAGTTTACTTTAGAGGTCCTGATTCCGGTCCTTTTCTTGGTTGGTGACCGCTTGATGCATCAATAGTCTGGGCTACTTCTTCAAAGGCTACCCTAGGAATCTGTTCTTGCCTCTCGATGATGTTTTTCAAGGCTAGAAGGACTTGACTCATATACCCTTTCATTGAGTCGATGTTTCCTTTTACTTGATCCAAATCTTCACTGAACGCGGCTTGGTTCTCTTCGATTTGTTCCATCACTTTTCTTTGATGGGCCATTGTTTGATATGGTGGTCGGAGAGGTGGTTCTTTTCTACCAATGGTTTAACTGGAGATGATTTTGAAAATTAATAAGTTTTGTTATGCAATGTGAAATGATGCGATGTTTGGAATGCATGGATGTGTATGAGTATGCTGAGCGTTTTTGTTTTTTAATATCTTATTCACTTGGATTTTCCATATATTTTTTCTTTTTGTATTTATATTTTTTTTTAGGTTTTGCTTTTTACTGGTGAGCATATAGAAAATAAGTATACAAACAGGATATGGAAACAAATGCCTTTATTGAAATAGTAATTGTCTTTAAAAGAATGCAACTCAGATATTGAAAGATATTCAAATTTAAAACATCAAAATTTGCTGAAAGAAATAACAAAGGGAAACAAAATCTTCTAAGCGCGCCTGCGAATTTCTGCTCTAAAGCCATCGATCATTGTCCTACAAAGCTTGAGGAAGTCTTCAACATCTTTCGGGAGAGGGACCATCACATTTTCTGCATCCCTCAAACTTCTAGGGATGTCACCAATAAGATTGTTGGCTAAGAAGGTGAGCATTGCATGCTTGTGTTTGTAGAATTGATATTCTTGGTAGAGGTCAAGAATTATCTTATAATTATCCTCTCCTGCCTTGGCGATCTTTACATATTGTTCTTCCCAATATAACAATCCCGCCCTCATCTCCGTATAGAGTTTTGGTTATATTAGGAAATCCTTTTAGAGGCCTTCTAACTCAAGACCCACTTGTTCATATTCATCAGTCTTTTGGGTGAGAAATCTTTCTGCCATCATCCTTTTGAGGCGTTCCCCTATCTTCAATTCTTGGCTATCTTGGAGTCTTGTGGTAAGATACTTCATTTGTTCTTCTTGGTCTAAAGAAGCTTGTGCCAAACTTTGGATTTGAGCCCTCAAATATTCTTCCATCACCTTTTTGTCTTGCATTGTCTTTTCGTACCACCTCTTAGTTTCCCGATCTCGCTAGAAGCATCCTTCAAACGTTGGTTGTGGGAATCCAAGTTGAAAGTAGAACTTAACAACCCTTCAGTCGAACGCTTCTGCTTAAGACTCTCCTTTTCAAATGCCTCACGATCTTTCTGAATCTATTGATCTTTTGATTCAAGTATGTGTTGCATTTGTCTTTTCTCCTTAGCTAAGTTATGGAGGTTAAGTTACAATTATTCTTTCTTCTTTTGAGCTTGTTTCAAAGCCTTCTTCAAGTTGTCTATTTCTTCTAAGGACATAGGAATAGAATCTGGGACATCTGGCTTGTATTCAAGATCGACGTCAAATGGTAAATTAACAACTTGCACCCTATCTAAAACCCATCGATAGTAAGGTTCTTTCGCCACAATATTCTTCCTTTCGGTATTTCTTTTATTAATCCTACTCTAAGCTCGGAATATCTTGTTGAGCAACTCTTGGTTGTTTTTGCCCATGTCACAAATAATTAATTGTTGAAGTTGTTCATCAGATGGTTTATCCTCCAAAGGGTATTCTAGTTGTCATAAATCCAAGGTAGGATTATAGTTGATGCAACTACGTGATCCAATCAACGGAACATTTGGAAAGTCTCTGCAACTATATATGATATCTCCAATGTCCAGCTTCCTCGTATACCACAACACAGAGTTAGCAGTAAGAGACCTTAGTTTTTGAGCCCACTCGTATCTCGTCAGATTTGGAATCATGTAATCTTCTTTATAGAGGTGAGTCATAAACCAAGAATATAAAAATGGGATGCAACAATTTAGAGTACCCCTCCCTTTTTCATACCGAGTATGAAATGCATAATAAACATCAACAAGTAAAGCAGGAGTTGGGTCCGCATTCAAGGCTTTTGCGCCCCAAAATACACTAATAGATGCAGGGTCAATATAGTCCAAATTCCACAAAAACAAAATTACACCAAATATAAGTAGCCCTAAGAAATCAACATAAAACTCACATTCTTTCTTATAGGCAAAATAAAGAGCTTTAGCTTACAAATAGCATCTCTTGATCTCTTGTACATAACCTTCTTTTCTGTAATTAAGTGACAATTTAGGGTAATGGATCCCTAAACCATTTTCTAAGTCTTTACTGTAAATGGTTTGTCCAATTCCCACATAAGCTTTTCCCTTAGAGAAATTCAAAATTCTATCAAACTCTTCCAAAGTTGGCGCTAGCTGAAAGTATTGGAAGGTAAAGCACCTCAATGGAGGGTCGTATAACTGAATTAAGGCAGAAAAAACATCCAATCATACATCCACTTTTGTCAATTCAAGGGCATCCCCATAATGGCGAGTAAACATCTTCAAAGCTCTTTCAAACAGTTTCCCCTTGATAGCCTTGATCTTCACCATACTTGGCTTGACGGTATTAATACAAACAAGTTGTTTCTCTCTGGCATTCATTTTTAGGACACTTCACCAAAAACCTTTGATTATTTTTATGATCCTGTGAATAAGACATACAAAAAGAAATAGAGGGTGATGAATATATGAAATGTAAGATGTATGAATGCATGATTGTGTGGCATAATAACGGGATTTCATGAAAGGTATTCTTAGTTGGTAGGCTCTTGGTTTTGAGCTACGTATATTCTACCCTCCCCATAAGGTGGTTTCCTTCAGGGTATCATAGATAACACTATAGGGAAAGGCGCAGGGGCCTATCTTGAGTGGGGCTTCTTTGCAGACCGAAACTTTTGTCTCTAGGTCATGAAAGGTCTCATCATGAGATTTTGGTTTAAGGGTTATACAAAGAGTCATCATAGGTTTCGTTCCAAATTCCTACCCCCCCCCCCCCCCCCCCCCCAAGAGGATGTCTCTTGAGACATATTTCTTTTTTTGGAATTCCACCGACTCTAGGTGAAGTCGTTATAAAAACTCATAGGGATGATGTATCCCCTTGGCCAATAGATGAACCTTCTTTCTAAGTGTTTTTTGAAAAAATAAAATCCCTCCAGCAAATAAATAAAGATGATAAATAATATAATAAGTAAAAATAAATAAATAACTAAATAAGCAATTATAAAAACCCTAAAACCAAAAGAAAAGGCTTCTAACCTTAGGGTTGAATCCCCAGCAGAGTCTCCAACTGTTGTAACCGGTTTTGAAAATGAGAGTCGCCACCATTAATTTTTATCCTAGGAAAGGGAATATAACGGATAACCCTAATTTGGTCAGAGATTCTATGTTGTTGACTCGTTTTTAAATGAAGGGAAAATGTTAGGCACCCCCTCATCTACCTTGTTCACAAGGATACTAGGGTTTAGTTAATGGTTTAGTAAATAGGGTTTTATTTTAATTAGGGGAACTCGCCATGATTTTAAGTCGTATGCCTACTGTTGCACCCCAAAATTTTCCCTCCCATTTTATTCAAAGCATGCTCATTAAGGTCCTCAATTGCTTAAGGTTGACCAAGAATTGATCAGACAAATTCTCCTCCTAAGCAATGGATTTCCATCTAGGGCTTCACTTCTCACAAAGAATTTTGGTTTGCAAAAGCTTCAAATGATTTCCATGGCACCCTATATGCCTCAACATAATGGCATAGCTGTAAGAAAGAAAATAAGTGTACAGAACATGATGAGGTGTATGTCGAAAGCTAAGAATATGTCAAAGACATTTTGGGCTGAAGCAGCTTCGACAACAGTATGCATTCTAATTAGATGCCCAACGAAGCAGTGTTAGCTGGGAATTTCGATTACACAAGTTTTGAATAATTGACACTATGATCGAAGAAAGAATAGTTCTAAAGAAAGTGTGAGGAGGCTTTTATGAAGTCTTCGATTGATGAAGAGCTAGTAAAGAGCTTTATTATGTTGAACCGTTATCGAAGGGTTCATTTTTTAACTATTGAAATATAATCTATTTGAAGCATTACAAGGAAAGATATTTCAATTATCATGTTGATTGAATTGGCGATTAAAAAAGAAGAAGATTTTGAATTCAAAAGCTTTGAAGAACCACGTGGAAGTCTAATGGTTCGAAGGACATGCAACCTTCGAACATGGTGTGATTTCATAGAAGGACTTAGGGTCGAATCAGCCAAATATAAGTCATCTTAGAGTTTTTGGATCAATGTGTTTCAGGCATGTACCTGTACAGGCAAGGAAGAAATAGGATGGTAGAAGTGAAGTCTTGGTGCTCATAGGTTATCATTCGACTGGTGCATACAAGTTGTATTCACCAATCGAAGATAAACTAGTGATAAGTAAAGATGGGCTTGAAGATGAAACCAACAGGTGGGATTGGAGTCGAAGTTCAGTTCGAAAAGTATAAAACACCTGCACAACTTTGTTCGAAGAAGATGAATAGAACGAAGCTTCGATAAGTCAAAAGGAAGAGGTGATACTTTGATTGGTCGAATTGAAGGAAAGGAGATCGAAAAGAACAGAGCGAAGCTCCGACAAGTCAAAAGGAAGAGGTGATACTTCAATTGGTCGAATTGAAGGAAAGGAGATCAAGAGGAACAAGAACTGAGTTTGACTAGGCTGATTGGATATGAGGGGTTTCCAGATTACACAATCAATCTAGATGGTGACTAAGTCGAAGAAGCCATGATGATGAAGCCTTAAGCAATTCGAATTGGAACTTAGAGCCATCGTAAAGAACAAAGCTTGAGAGCTTGTCGGAAGAATCAATTAATGTGAAATGAAGATGCAAGTCGAAACAAAAACCTAATGGGATGAAGCTTGTTGGGCTTGAATTGATTAGCTCGAAACCTAAATTCGTGCAAGACACCAACCATAACCTGTCCAGGTTCACTCAAAGTTCAAAATGGTATGAAATATCTCAAAATGGCAACTCTTCAAATCTCTTGATTTTGCTTTCAAATCCATGGTTAATGGTTGATTCATGCCATATTTGTTCACCACCACACCCCTATAAATACAAGACTAAATCAGAAGCAAAGGGGGAGACTGCCTCAGAAAAGCGCACCAAAAATTGTAAAAATCTTCACAAGAATTGTCAAGTTCAAAACACACAGTGCAAGCTTCCTCGTGCCAAAAAAAACTCACCACTCCATCCCTGAGGTCCCTAGGAAGGTGTCCATATCATTCACAAGTCGTGCAACACCTTGAATCGTTGCCTCCAAACATCGTCGATTGGTAAGGGCTTTAAACTTTGAAATTGAATATACATGCCATTTTGTTAACTCTAACTATTTGGTTCGTGTTTAGGGACACCATTAGTACAGATCTAGCATAATTCATGCAGGTTTAAGGATTAGAATAATATCGTGCCTTTACTAGGGTATGATCTATATTTTTTCTTCAAATCTCAAAATCCAGGACGTCTCAGACCAAATGAACTTCAGATTTAGACTCATGGGGTTCAAATTAGTGGGATATGGTAGCTTTCAACTTTTGTTTTTGAATATTTTTTGCAGGTTTACTGTTGAAGCCCACCGGAGAAGACAACCAGAGAGTTGACTCCAGTGGGTTGACTTCGGCACCCCAACTGTCACTCTCCTATTTGGCTTGTGCAATACCCTTCGTGTTTGATTTTGACTTATATATATATATATATATATATATATATATATATATATATATATATATATATATATATATATATATATATATATATATATATATATATATATGACTATTATTTTGCAGATCTTGTGTGTTTCACATCAAGACGCTCACCATGTACCATGTGGTTAACACCAGTAGATCTCATCTGATCAGATCCAGCGCTTCCAGACGCGCAGCTCACCGTGCACCCTCAAAGGATTCCCTCACTGGATCCAACTGCAGACTTGGGCTCCTCTCACTTTGGGCCTACTTTTTTAAACTTACACCCCCCTGTTATTTTTACTATCCTGGCCCATTTACTTTTTTTATTTTGTTTATTTATTTTCTTTTAATTGTTTTATTTTTTTTAATAACATTATAAAAATCATCCAAAAAAATCATAAAAAATATAGTTTTAGGTTTTTTTATTAAACTATTTTTGTAAATTAATTGATTAATTATTTTAACCTTTTTTTTTAATTTAAAACTAAATAGACTTAGGATTTTAAATTAAATTTCTTTCCATTATCAAAAACAAACAAAAAGATTTTTCTTATACCTTAGGATTTTTAGGCGTCTTCTCCTAACTCGCGCGCGTTTACATTTTCTATTTTGTTTTCATATTATTGTATCTGTCTACTGGATGTAATAGCTATAACTAGGACTTTATTTTACTACTTTATTCCCTATTTTGGACATGTAATTAATCCCTCTCCCCGAAGCCTTGTAATAGTTTAGGATTTATCTTTCCGCACTTTTAAATACTGCAAATTATTGATTGCTTAGATGTATGCTAATTAGGATTGTATGACAAGAATACGCTACTACAAAAAAGGGAAAAGACAACACTTTTTTAGGCTTTTAACAGCGCCTTAAAGCGCTTCCTAAAGCAGCGCTGCTAAAAGAAAAGACAACGCTTTTTTTCAATGTAAATGCGCTTTCTTATGCCCACTTTAGACAACGCTTCCAGAATAGACAGCGCTTTTTTATATACCCCTTTAGCAGCGCTTTTGCTTTAGACAACGCTTTGTTATTTCTTAAGTTAGGCTTTAGACAACGCTTTCCTTTAAAAGTGTTGTCTATTCCCCCACTTTAGACAGCGCTTTCACACTTTAGGCTGCGCTTATTTTTGAGTTTTTACAACGCTTTTCTCCTAAAGCACTGTCTATTGGTCACGATTTGTTTTAATAAAATATCTATTTTGACGTACAAAAGCGTTGTCCAATATATATAATGCATTTTAATCAGAATTTTAACCATATTTGAACCAGGTTTTCACCATATTATGCACCATATTTGGTAGCTTCATTCCAATAAAATATGCATATATAAAAATTACACATATATATAAATTGATGATATATACAACAACAAATACAAAATTTATGATACAAGTTAAAATTCTACAAGTTAAAAATCCTAAAATTCAAAATTGATGTTACATCTGTACATATTTCTATCTTCGAGAATTCTCATGAAACAACAACAACATGAATATCCTAGCTTTATCTTCTACACAAGCACCTATAAACCTGGAGAAAAAAAACCAAATGATCGAAATTCATAACATGATAATATTAACATTGCACTTTATTCGAATTTAATTTATACTCAAAACTCGAAAGTTCTCATCAAAGGAAATAAGACAATATACCTTAGCTTATAAAATTCTCAACCCGATAATGAATTGACACCATTCCTCCATAAGTTCATCCAATTGATCTTTTGAGTAATATGCACAATTGAATTCCTCAAAGTACTACATATATAATAATATAACATAGTATGTGATTTAGTTAAAACAATATGTCATTTCATGAGAAACACAAAATATGAAAATAGTATGTAATTTCTAAGTTAGAAATCTATACCGTGGATGGAATCTCTAATCGATCCAAAAGAATAGTTTCTTTCATAAACCTCAACATAAAATAGCCGCAATCTATACCGTTACGCTGGCGAGAACACTACACATGGAAAGAAAATACGAATATATATCAGGATATACCCCTTAAATTGTTTTATCAAGTATCATCACTAATGTAATCAAAACTGAATATCTCTTTGTGAAAATATACCTCCACTCTGATCCATGTAACGTTGTTGGCTCTACTTTTTGGCACTTGAATATCTCTTTGGGAGCGAAAAGCTAGTAGAACGCTATAATAAAATATAAATGACTGTTTAGAATAATCTCACATAGAAACATAAACATAAACATAAACACAAATCCAGATATGTTGATCATAAACATAAACATAAACATAAACTTGAATATCTCTTTGGGAGCGAAAAACTTACGTGTCAACCATCTGCTTCAAATCTGGATATGTTGACCAATCATTGTATAATGAATCTAGATAATACACAGTTTCTCTCATAGGATTAATCGCAACCAATAACCAGTGTCCACTGTAAGATCAAACAAAGATTAAACAATGGCCAAAAATGGAAAATTATAATAGATCAAGTTAGGATGAAAATCTAACCCGTTGCCAGTATTATATGGCAAAAAGAACAACTTCTCAGTATCTTTGCTGGCCATGAATAAACCGAGTACATATGCTATGACATCATATGTTCTCGTTACAATTAAACCTGAATTGACAGTGTTGGGAGCTAAGAAGCAAAATATTACTTCTAATCCACGCGGGTGCACAATGTTGTCATACATAAACCTTAAATTAAAACATCATTAACATTATACTATATTCATTGAAATGAGGGATTAAATTGTTCATCTAATTAAACAAAGTTGATCGGAGTATACCTGATGTATATACCGATAACACCGAGGCCTAATTCCAAATGTCTAAAAACTTGCTCCATATCCTCTCTACCAATTGCTTCTAGGTATTCAAAACCAAAGATGTCTGCACTCATAGGTATAAGGCGGGTACAACCATCCGGAATATCTGTAATTCCTAAATACGTCCGATGGCACGGCCTGAACTGAGCAGAAGTTTTTTTTTGCTAGCCACGGTCTTCTTAGCAACATTCTTTTTTTATGTGGAAATATTGTTATTTTCAGGCGCCTTACCCCTACTGACTTGTGCAGTCTCTTTAGCATGAATCTAGTTATCATATAATTAGTTAGGGGAAGTATAAAATCACAAATTAGCATTTCTCATAGTATAAATGTCATATAATTGTGTTGTACCTCAATTGATGCAATTGACTCGGTCTCCCGCCTAATCCCCTTATCTTTTGGAATGGATTTTGTTGGAGTCTAACATTACCATGTAAATAAAATGTAAGTATAATTTCCTTAAAATTTTTGAATAATAAACGATTTTAAGCATACCTCATTATCTACGCAAACGAGGCTTGACGGCTATGCAACAAACGATCCTATTGCATATGCCACCAATGTTGCCTCCGCCACATCGTCAGGTAGTGGTAACAACATACCTCCCTCTAAAACAACATCGACTGATACTTTCAAAAATCCATATGGGATAGATTTATGGTGAAGTATTTCTCTCGAAGTATTATAAACTTTTCCCTTTCCAACCATTCGATAAGTCGGTGCCGACAAATAGAGTTGACACCGGGAAATGCCCTATAATTTAATAAATATGGTTATATAATTAATAAATATGGTTATATAATTAATAAATATGGTTATATAATTTATAATTATGGTATATAATTATGGTATATAATTACCTCGGGAATATTCTGTCCAAAGTTACCATTGATACTACCTTTGTCACTAGTATCTTTAAAATCTGTAGCTTGATCTATTTCCTCTTCCTTTCTCAGCTCATAAACTTCTTGTTGTAACTTTTCTAACTTCTCCCGAAGTTCTTTATTGCTTGGAGCTTTTGTCTTTGATTTTTTTTTCAAGGATGTTGGAGTGATCCCAAATCCCTTACCCCTTACCCAACCAGAATACTCACGAATATCTAATGCTCGTGAGAGTATTCTCCTGCAATCATTATCTTCATCTGGAGGTATAAACTGGGAAAGAGTCTCCTAAAATTCATATAAATATTGTAATTAAAGAATGATATGTTAATAAAAGAATGATGTAATTAAATAAATAAAAGTATGATGTAATTAAATAAATAATATTATACTTACACATCTCTCGAAAATTTGTTGAACTTTTTCTTCAACAGCTCCATCCTTACACACACGGGCTTCCTTCCACAAAATGTGTTCCGGAAGAGATGTTTCAAAACTATTCTCCTTTGTTAGCTACACATTAAGCCAAATAACATGATCAAATATAAGCGTGCATATATTATAGATACTTTGCAATTTATAGATACTTATAATAGATTTTTGTAAGCGTGCATATCCCATGCGCCCTTTTCTGTATGGATATGCTGGACTTGATGCTTGTTGTTGATTTACGACACTTAAACTCTCAAATTTTTGGGTATTTCTTTTGGATTTAAAAGTTTCCCATTCTTCAGCTGTAATCAAATCTGCATATTCCTTTGGAAGCTCTACATCAACAAAAAATTTATCGGCATCCCTAAGAAACTTGTTTGACAAGAAAGATCTAAACCCTCTATGTAGTTTCCCGACAAATTTAAGAATATAATCTCTCCAGGTATCCTCAATGATGAACAACCTCTTCGAAAATCATACACAAAGTGCGTTAGTATAAGTAATTTAGAGACATAATCGTCATTAAAAACAAATAATATCACATATGGTACCTGTATCTCACTCCATATTTTATCTTTAGCGTCGTCCAACACTCTTGATCTCCAATCTTCACATGTAATTTGAATTTCTCTCCTTACCACCGAACCGAGATAACTCGTCAACATTGAACCGTTAGGCTCAATTAGTTGGCCTTCTTGACTCCAATGCACATCATACTTTATGCCTTGGTCTCTATCCCAAATTATTCTCTTCGTTATTGTTATTCCTCGTCTATATTCCATTTCCGTTTTACTAACAGCCTTATCTCCATCATGCACAGAATCATCACGTGGATGATCTTCATTAATAGCCATCTAACCTATAATAAACATAAACATAAACCCAATACAAAGTTCCATAGTCATTTAAATATATATAAAATGACAATGCCAAAAATTAACATAAACATAAACTTAAACATAAACACAAACATAAACATAAACATTTTAATATGCTACCTCTTTCATTCTGTCTAATACATGACTCATTCTCATCATCAATATCACCTTGGTCTACACCGTTATCATCAACCACTTTGTTAGATAAAAGCACTATAGAACATTTTGTACTCGCCAGGTCAGTGACATAGAACACTTGTTTATCTTGAGAGGGTAGAATAAAAGGCTCATCTTTGTACCCCTCCCTATTAAGACCCACTTGCAAAAATCCTGACTTATCCATTCGTATGCCACCACTACTTACCCACTTGCAAGCAAAGATAGGAATCTGAAACTTCTCATAATCAAACACCCAAATATGCTCGATAACCCCAAAATATGACAGATTTGCATATTTGGGGTTTAGGTCCTTCATACTTGAAATGTGAATTGCTTCAGCAAGCACGGTGACACCATTATTTTACATAGTACTTTTATCATCTTGTTCTTTGGTATAAAATGTGTATCCATTAATTGGGTATTCGCTATAGGAAAACACATGCAAACTTGGACCATATGCCAAACATCTCAACCTTTTTGTTATTGAAGCGGGATCTGAATGAAGCTTTGAAAAAATCTGATCCTTAAACCATGGTATAAAACTTTGATTGTGCTCCCGTACTATCCAATTTTCATTTCTATTCTGATTTAACCCTCAGAGTACATCCTTGTGCATTTCAACATATGGCTCAACCTCACTGTCATTGTGCAGAACATACAAATGCACTTATTCCCATTCATCTTTTGATACTGTCACGATTTTATTTCCAATTAATCTTTTACCTTCCTTTTTTTCAAAAATATGACTTTTGGGGAGTCCAATGGATTGAACTTTGGACAAATATTCAGTACAAAACTCAACCGCTTCTTCAACAATGCATCTCTCAACAATACAACCCTCTAGGCGACTTCGGTTTTTCACGTACCCTTTTAATACTTTCATATAACATTCAGCAGGGTACATCTATCTCATATAAGTTGGGCCGCACAACTGTGTCTCTTTCACAAGATGAACAACTAGATGTACCATTATGTCATAAAATGTGGAAGGAAAATACATTTCAACCTCACACAAAGTAATAACAATTTCTTTTTGCAATGTTGGTAAGATCTCAGGATCAATCACCTTACTACAAATTGACCTAAAGAAAAAACACAACTTAGTTATCGCGCTCCTTACTTTATCTGGAAAAATAGAACGTAGACCTATTGGTAGAAAATGCTCCATTATAACATGGCAATCATGTGTCTTTAAACTCTTTAACTTGAGGTCTTTCATAGACACAAGTCTTCTAATATCTGAAGAGTATCCTTCTGGAACTTTAACTTCACTTAGAAACTTACACAATATCTTTTTCTCCTTTCTAGATAGAGTAAAAGCAGTAGGTGGTAGATATGTTCGACTTCCTTTTTTCACGGGTCCTAGTTCAGTTTGTATTACCATCTTTAACATCTCCTCTCTTGCTTTAAGGCCATCCTTAGACTTTCCTTTAATATTGAGTAACGTACTGATAACACTTTCAAATACATTTTTTTCAATATGAATAACATCGAGAAAATGTCTCACATACAGAGACTTCCAATATGGCAATTCAAAAAAATCGATCTCTTCTTCCACCCACCTTTGACAACTGTATGCGCAAAAGGCTTGCCAAACTGAGTACACACATCTTTCACCTTTTCAAAAATTTGGTCACCTGACAATGCAGGTGGAGCTTTACGTTGTTCGGTGTATCCATTTAATGCTTTTCTCCATGCACGGTAGTGATGTTTAGAATGTAAGAATCTACGATTACCGAGAAACACATTCTTCTGACAAAGTTCCAAATGCGTCATATCGGTTCCATCTTCACAAATAGGACACGCATGTTGACCTTTAATGCTATACCCAGATAGATTCCCGTATGCTGGAAAATCATTAATTGTGCCAAACAACATCACCCTCAAATTGAAACTTTGTTTCCTATATCCATCATAAACCTCCACCCCGTTCTCCCACAAAATCTTTAAATCTTCGATCAAAGGTGTCAAGTACACGTCTATGTCATTCCCTGGTTGTTTAGGCCCAGATATTAACATAGATAACATCATGTACTTACGCTTCATACATAGCCATGGAGGTAGGTTATAAATCATAAGAATCATATGCCATGTGGTATGTGAGATACTTTGAAGACCATGCAGGTTCATTCCATCAGTAGATAAAGCCAAGTGAAGGTTTCTTGCTTATTTTCCAAAATCAGGATAATCATTATCAATTTTTGACCATTGTGGTGAATCTGCCGGATGTCGATACTTTCCATCAATAATTCTTTCATCTGCATGCCAAGTAAGGTGTCTTGCATCGGTTTCATTATGAAACATGCGCATAAATCTCAGAATAATAGGAAAATACCATAAGACTTTTGCTGGAGACAATTTTTTCTTATATCGAGACACACCGCATTTAGGGCACTCATTTAACGATGCATATTCATTTCGAAACAAAACGCAATCGTTTGGACAAGCATGTATCTTATCACAGCTCATGCCAATAGAGAACAACATTTATTTTGCCTAATAGGTTCGATTAGGAAGAACATTATCCTCCAGAATTATATCTCTCATAAGGGCTAATAACTCTGAAAATTTTATCTGACCATCCATTGCCCGCCTTTTAATTGTACAACTTTAATACCATAGACAGTCTTGTGAATTTAGTGCAACCTTTATACAATGGTTTCTCTGTATCGCTTACCAATCTCTCAAACATTTTGGGACAATCCTGAAGATCTTCTTCAAGTGCATCTGCAATCTCTTCAACTTGATCAAAATTGTATGTATTTGTGTCCTTGTCATCTGAAGCATAGGTCGTACTACTTTTCTCCCCCGGTTCAATGTTAGAGTTACTTTTTTCACCGTGAAATATCCAACACGTATAACTTCTATCAATTCCACGCATTATTAAATGCTATTTTAATCCATCTGCGTTAACCCGACCCACATAACAACAACCCAAGCAAGGACACTTCATTCGACTGGGGTCGTTGGCATGTTCAACAGCAAACTTAACGAATTCCAATACCACATTCTCTTAATCTTGTGAAAATCGATCGGCAAACATCTATTTTTTATCCATTTTTTTCTACTAATTCAAGTAAACAAAAACACTATAAACTGATTATTCTCTTTTTGTTTGAATTAAATGAATTATTTCTAGAAATTTATTTCTAGAGTTAATAACATGGACTAAAAATAAATATATCTATATAAAAATAATTGTGTTTTTTAATTGATCGATACAGATAGAATTTGAACTTGACTTACCAAAGAAAGAAAATGGGCTATTGGTGTCGATGGCGGATGATGCGGCTTTGATGTTCTTCAAATCGGTGATGGTCTTCGACTAACTACACCAATACAAAGGGATCATCAAAAACAAGTTGTATATATATATATATATATATATATATATATATATATATATATATATATATATATATGTTCAAAATAATAGTAAAAAAATACTAGTTCATGGAGAATATAAACATGATAAACAATTCAGAAACCAATTAAAATAACAAAAAAATCCATCATATATATCTTTTTTATTCCAAAACAAAGAACCAAAATAAAATGCAATAATGCTAAATGCTAAAAGTGTTGTTGTTATATATCAAGCCATACCAAGAACCCAAAAATAAAAATTCATACATATAACTCAATTTGGAAATCAATAGGAGGATAATGTCTTAGATGTTAGCATAATACATTATCAATAAGAGGATAACTCAGTTTGGACATCAATGGAGATAAAGACATTTTCAAGAAAGAACCTACCGTGAGAACTGGCCGGTATGGGTGGAGGGCAACCGAGAGAGACGGTGGAGGATGGATGGGGGCTGGTACGACGACGACGGATTTACGCTTTTTGTTCTAGGAGAGTGAAAGGGTTTATGCTTTCTGTTCAAGGAGGAAAAGGGTTTACACATTCTGTTCGTGAATCTGTGAAATAGAAACAGTATACATTGATTCTATTTTTTAATTTTTATTTATATGGCTTTAGACAATGCTTTCTAAAAGCGCTGGCTAATATGGACCTTTAGCAGCGCTTTTCTGATTTTTTTTTAAAATTTTTTATGACTTTAGACAGCGCTTTCTTAAAGTGCTGTCTAAAGTTGTCCTTTACCAGCGCTTTTGAGAAAGCGCTTTCTAAAGCAATACTTTAGCAGCGCTTTTTAAAAGCGATGTCTAAGGTCATATTCTTAGCAGCGCTTTTACTAATTATTTTATACAGTTTCCGTGTTTTTTTTTTAAAATTCACTTATAGCAGCGCTTTTGTATAAAACCGCTGTCTAATATGCCCTGTTAAAAATCACTTTTGGCGTAGTGATAACAAACAAATGCTAGCAAACTTAACACAAGACAAAAATAACTGAATACAACACAATTGCACATATACATCTTTAGGGTATCCCACTTTGGTTGCCTTCGGAAAACAGTCACAACTCTTGAAACGTGAGAGATTTTAGTGGCTACCCTCCGGTTAAAGATCATATGTCCCTCGATGACCCTCTCGATGTTCCCTCGGTAAAGTGATCTTAAAACCCTAGGGTAATTACTAAAGTTTCTTGCCCAGTTGCCTTTATGTCTGTACAAACGTCCCTCAAACATCCAACGGCTAGGGCTACCTACTCATTAATAGTAGGATAGCACTGTCTAAAGGAAAAGAGGAAATGAACAACCCTTTCGAGTAAAGTAGATAGTTCCTAGATGCTATGCTCAAACAATTTTGACACTTACACAAAACCTCTTTCAAAATCATTTTCAAACACGTTTTTATACGTTCTCTACTATTCTGAGAAACATTACAAAGTTTGTCGTACTAAGACGCTTTCAAAAATAATTTTCAAAACACACAAAGCACAAGGTATTTCAAAATGAACTAAGCATCTAAGAGCTCGTAGAAAACTACAGATGGAAAGGGTGCTAACACCTTCCCTTTCCATAATCTATCCCCCCCTTTACTCAGAAATAATCTCGAAAGGTCTTTTTCTGTTCTTTTCACCCTTTCCTTAGTTGGATAAAAGAAAATTAGGTGGCGACTCTTGCTTACCGCAACATTTGCGAATACAAATGCAAAACCAGTATAACAGTCAGTTTTGCCACCGTATTTTAAAACTGCCGACTTTGTTGGGGAATAATAATTAAAAGTGGGGTTACCTTAGAGTTTAGTTCATTTTTTAAATACTTTACATTGTGTGTTTTGTATGCTTTACTTTTGAGGTTTTGTTTGGGTTGTTACTAAGGATCCTACACCCGGATCTGGGGCACCTTTTTAGGTAAGTAGCAATAAATCATGGAAGTTGTACGACATAAACTGATATGAATAAAGTGATAGCTATGTTAGCATTATACTCTTTCTTGTACTAATATTCCTTGAGTCAATCAAGGATAACATTAGGCTTCCTTATAGTGTCATTAAGCACTAACTATCCTTTATAACCTTTAATTGACTCATCCTAAGCCATTAGAAAGTAGTGAGATGGCCGACTTTGGTTCCGACTGAAGATTGGTTTATACTCGATGCTACACTCATTGAGATTGGACTTTTGGGATATTTTGACCGTAATACTTTGGTGTTTGAGCTAAAATAATGCCTAAATGAAAGGTCAATGATATGAGACTTCTTACAACCCGGTTACTATTAATAGGAGAGGTTGAGCCAACTGAAACTTCAAGAGGGTAATTACCTTTAAAAGTCATGCAAGTCTTTAAACCTAAGGCTACCTGTGTGACTTGTTTGCTTTCATTATCCAACAACTTGAACTCCTTACAGGGTTTTGTTTATTATCTAACGATGTGAATTCACTTTGGACTTGTTTGTAGTCATTATCCAATAACCTGGACTTCTTGCAAAACTCACTTGTATTCATCACCTTACACTTTTGCTTGGTGCATAGCATACACATCATGACATCATGCCATAGAATTTCCTTAACCATTTCAAGGATATCAAGGGTCTGTGATGCAGGCTATGGTGAACCAGACGTCTAACAAGGGGCAAGGGGATTTATTTTCCTCTAGCCAATGTCGTCAAAAGACCAAAGCGCGATAACTTAAGTCAGAGGCTATGATCCACTCGATATGGTGAGCTTGATTCTTGTAGAAGGACATTCAACGATACAAAGTTCTTCCGTCAAAGTTGCAGTCAAAATTCAACTTCTGACATTTTCTTGTGTTTACCTCGCGAGATCCTTGAAAACATTGCATGCATGACATTACATATCAGGTATTTTCCAGGCAGGTTTCTCATTTTCTCGTTGTTTATTTCAGCAAGGAAAATGGCCCTCGAACAAAATTTCAAGGATCTCCAGGCTCAACATTTACAATTCCAGGAGACCCTTCTGAATATGGCCAAGGGGCAGCAAGAAATAATGACGCTCCTTGCCAAGCAAAAGAAGAAGACTAAGAATCCAGTCATTGTCCTTAATCTGGGAAGGAGATTCAAAGGTCCGACCCAACCGATTCAGGTTGTTAAAGTCTCCTCTGATGAAGACGACAGCCAAGATGAAGAGGATAAAAACATTAAGCTAAAAGACAGGAATAATCAGGGTTCTGAAGATGAGGATTACTCAGATGAACAATACCCTAGCTGCTGATGACAGGTACAGACAGTGAGAGGATAAGCTCAAGGCTATGGAGGTCCAGAAGATACTAGTATTTGATTTCGGTCAACTAGGGCTGGTTCCAGGGGTGGTCATCCCACCTAGGTTCAAGGTCCCTATCTTTTCCAAATATGACGGGGTCTCTTGTCCTAAACTTCACTTTAGATCATACGTCAGAAAGATCCAGGCTCACACTGTTGACCATAAGTTATGGGTCCATTTCTTCCAAGAAAGTTTGGCTGGCACTCAACTAGAATGGTTCTATCAGTTGGAAGGAACCAACATTCGTACCTGGGAAGACTTGGCTGCTGCTTTTTATAAACAGTACCAATACAATACGGACCTGGCACCAACTCGAGTGCAATTGCAGAGTATGTCCATGGGCTCAAGGGAAGGATCTAAGGAATATGCACATAAATGGAGGGATTTAGATGGCAGGGTGCAACCTCCTATGACTGATCGGGAAATGATAGACATGTTCATGGGAACTCTGACAGGCCCGTTATTTAATCTACTGATTGTGAGTTATTCGTCTGGTTTTACAGAGATGATTCTGATTGGGGAAAGGATTTAAAGCGGTATCAAAAGTGGGAAGATCCAAATGGCCTCAACCTCTAATGTTGTGAAAAATACCTTTGTTGGTAAAAAAGAAAATAATACGGTCTATGGTCAAAGGAGCCATAGTAAAAATGACCATCATCAGTCTGTGGGAGCGGTGTTAATTTCTAATCCTACACCTGTTCAACAACAACAGGGAAATAGGCGTAGGATAAAGTTCCAAGAAAGGCAGTACACTGAGATTAATATTCCATTGTCTGAAGCGTTACAACATTTGCTAAAAGCAAAACTGGTTACACTAAGGGATCCTCCTCAAAACCCCGAGACCTCATCTCCTAAGTACAATCCTAAGGCGAAATGTGCCTACCATTCTAATAGTCTTGTGCACCATACAGACAACTGTTGGTCTTTGAAAAACAAGATTCAAGATTTGATTGACAACAAGGAGATTTAGTTTGAACCTCCTAAGGCTCCCAATGTGATCACTGCTCCCATGCCAAATCATGGCCAAGATTGAGAGTGTTTATTTCATTTGAACTATCAGTTGTAATTTATTTGTTTTCTTAAACACTTATCTTTATGTCAGACTTTGGTTATTCTCATTAGTGCATTGCATATGTTTGTCTTGAATTATTTCATCCGTGTTCACTATATTCAAATTGTTCTTTTTTATTCCCTTTTTGTGATATTCAACTCTCGATTAAAAGCTTAAACCTGTAGAGGGAGGATGACGAAAATAATACCATAATCTCTACAGTATGCTTTGGAACAAACCTTTCTGACGATGTACATGCGTTGTTTCAAATCCTAAATAGTGGAGTTATAAGGAAGATAATCCCTAGTCAACCACTTTGAGCATAAGAAGTAGGAGTTTTCTTTTTCATACAAATTGAAACCTTTAATCATAACCTGGAGCAGGGTAGTTTCTCAGTTAATTCAATAGTGCACTTAATCGCAAGCTTTCCCTTCGTACATAATGAGTAGTGTCGGAGGTATCCTTCCAAAACAAAAGATGGCGATGGTTCCACATAATCATTAAAATAGGCAGTCATTATCTCTCAAAAGAAAAGCCCGTTAAGTTAAAACCTATGAAGGAGACTTAAGAAAAAAACTGGGGCATCCTGCTGACTGTAATCACAAAACCAACAGTTCAAGAAAAAGGCCAGGATAATAAAATCAAAAAATAGGTTGCTACAAATCCTCAACAAAAAGAAAAGGTTACAAAAATGACTTCCTTCTCGAATAAACTTTCAGTATCCAAACTATCACCGAAATATCACGGAAAAGATTCCAGACTCAATTAGGATCTAAACGCACAATTAACTGAGCACAGGTCTGAAGAACATCACGAAGAACGGGTTGGGTACAAATAAACTTTGAGCCTTATCCTTTGTTTCTTAAACCATGAACCAGACCATTCTACCACCCCTAAAAGTCCTAGCTGAAGCATGGGTTAGTTCGGAAGCATATTGTTACAAAAAGGTATCCTGACTCCTGTAAGGTTTGCTATAAATCCTGAGTTAATATCACATTCTTGCAAATTTTGTTTTACTAAAAAATGCATTTTCAAAAAAAAAATCCAAGACAGACATAAGTTTTTCATTTTTAATACCACTGTTTGCATATAACTAATTGTTCAACAACAGAGAAATTCGCACGATGAATATTTAATGAACGAAAATACTCTAAATAAACAAAATCACCTCAAATGGAAAGACATTTCCAGTAACAGGACTTTCATAATCAAGAGACATGACATGGTGTCTAAACTGATCTGGGGGCAGTCGAGTCAAGATTCAAGGAATCCCTCAAAAGTACCAAATAGCCAGGGGCAGACCTCCATCTGAATCACTTGGGGCATTGAACATGAGTTCCAGCAAAGGGTCACGAATGATCAAGAAAACATCTTTATGGCGGTGCTACAACACTTACTACTATGGACAATGAAAATTCTCCGCACCCTGTGAACGTGGACATAGTAAAAAATACTACGCATCAAAAAAGACCCACTAGGTTTACTGGCCTAGGCAAAAATAAGGACATCCTGGCAAACAAAAGGAGTTCGGGAAAAAATTAGGGATATATAAATAAAATTGTACACCCGACAAGTCAAAAACATGAACTGGCAGCTTGGGCAAAAAAGGGTATCCCGGTGGACTGAAAATATGAAAAGATAGTCTAGGAAAAAGTTAGGGATTAAAGCGTACGACTATGTACCATCATCTCGTCACTTGTTTGTCAGTAGAAGACTTATCACCCTGATCAGCATTCACCAAAGGCTTTAGAAGTTCAGATATGTTCAAGTCTCCAGGAATCCCTACAGAACCACTGCCATGAGATTATCCCCACAAGGTAATCTTCACAAGTTCACACATTCCCTGCAATTTCCCAGCAGATCACTCTGGAAGATGAAGGAGTGAAGGATTCCTCCCAGTAATATTTCTTATCTACAGGATCCCAATCATTATAGTTTATGGGAATTCTTTTTCAGCTGAGTTTTCAAAACTGTAAAAGCCCTTGCAGACTACTTCTCTCCGACAGATCTCATTCACCTTGGCAAAGAATTTCCCTCAGCAGGATATACCTCCATTTATTTCCCAGCGGAGTCCGGACTTCCGTCAATAGGGTTTATTTCCCCAACAGGGTTTATTTCCCCAATGAGGTCCAATCTCTCCAGCTTGAGTCTTTTCGTCAGATGGCCATAAGTCACCAGTAAAACACCCTTCCCCAGTGAAGTCGTCACTATCCCTCAGGAGTTGCTACAAAACCTAAAATCAGACTAGATGTTAGTCAGCTTCATCCTCCCCAGGTGAGTCGGAAGGAATATTCATCTCTTTTATCCCCGGTCAGGGTATAAACTACGCAGTAGAGCAATAAATAACCAACATTCTTAAATTCTTCTCCCCAAGCAATAATTAACACTCTCCAACAGAGTTTCCTCAAGCAAAAAGCAAGAAATCAATGTTCCCCAGTGGAGTTTCCTCAATCAAGAAAGCAGGGTTCCCCAGCGGAAACAATTCCCAGAAGATTGAAGATATACATACTCTTCATCCCAAGCAACAATCAGGGATTTATTTTCCCCAGACTAAGATGTTGCTCAAATTTGCGAATGCACTTTAATAACATTTCACATTCACCATCATTTACCAATATCATAGCATATGCATACAAAACATATATAGCACAGTCTCATTTATTTTGAGAACGTCATTACGCAATACAATCTATACATCATGACATTGCACACAACTAACCCTTTATTTTTTCAGGTAAATTCTATAAACAGATGAGTATCATCAACTATCTACACGACCAGACAAATTTCTTCAAAAACTAAATTCTGGCAAGTACTTCCCTCAGAAAGTCATTCTGAAAAATATATCTTCTAGATGAAGTCAGGCGTAGACATCTTCTAGTGCATCATTTAGATGAAATCAAGCGCGAATTCCTTCCAGTACCTGTTGAAGTAGTAGTCATAATATTCCTTCATTGCCTGTTGAAGTAGTAGTCATCCAAGATTCCTTCATTTCCTGTTGAAGTAGTAGTCGTCCAAGATTCCTTCATTGCTTGTTGAAGTAGTAGTCATCCAAGATTCCTTCATTTCCTGTTGAAGTAGTAGTCGTCCAAGATTCCTTCATTGCCTGTTGAAGTAGTAGTCGTAAAATTCCTTCATTACCCATTGAAGTAGTAGTCGTAAGATTCCTTCATTTCCTATTGAAGTAGTAGCCATCCAAGATTTCTTTATTGCCTGTTGAAGTAGTAGTCGTCAAATTCCTTCATTACCTGTTGAAGTAGTAGTCGTAATATTCCTTCATTACATGTTGAAGTAGTAGTCATCAGATTCCTTCATTACTTGTTGAAGTAGTAGTCGTCATATTCCTTCATTACCTGTTGAAGTAGTAGTCATAAGATTCTTCCATTACCTATTGAAGTAGTAGTCGTCAGATTCCATCATTACCTGTTGAAGCAGTAGTCGTCAGATTCCTTCATTACCCGTTGAAGTAGTAGTCATCAGATTCCTTCATTGCCTGTTGAAGTAGTAGTCTTAATATTCCTTCATTTCCTATTGAAGTAGTAGTTTTCCAAGATTCCTTCATTACCTGTTGAAGTATTAGTCGTAAGATTCATTCATTACCTATTGAAGTAGTAGTCGTCAGATTCCTTCATTACCTGTTGAAGTAGTAGTCGTCAGATTCCTTCATTACTTGTTGAAGTAGTAGTCGTCAAAGATTCCTTCATTACCTATTGAAGTGGTAGTCGTAAGATTTCTTCATTACATGTCAAAGTAGTAGTCGCCAAATATTCCTTCATCATATGTCGCAGTCAAGCTTTATACTTACCAGCAATAACTTTGGATGGCATTTATAAGCCCATCTCCGATAGCTCCTTATCACCTCTCGAGATGACATCTATAAGCCCATCTCTGAAGAATATCCGTTATCTTCTCCAAATGGCATCTGTAAGTACATTCCTGATATCATCAACCAATGGTGTTACTTCATGCGAGTGCAAATTTTTGGGCACTCTAGTGTTCAATCATCTTCCACCTTCAGGTCACGAAAGGCAGGCAAGCCAATATATATCTTCAGGTTTAAGAAGATTGAACAGGGGCAGCTGTTGCACCCCAAAATTTTCCCACACATTTTATTCAAAGCATGTTCATTAAGGTCCTCAATTGCTTAAGGTTGACCAAGAATTGACCAGAAAAATTCTCCTCCTAAGCAATGGATTTCCATCTAGGGCTTCACTTCTCACAAAGAATTTTGGTTTGAAAAAGCTTCAAATGATTTCCATGGCACCCTATACGCCTCAGCATAATGGCATAGTTGAAAGAAAGAAAATAAGTGTACGAAACATGACGGGGTGTATGTCGAAATCTAAGAATATGTCTAAGAGATTTTAGGCTGAAGCAGCTTCGGCAACAGTATGCATTCTAATTAGATGCCCAACGAAGCAGTGTTAGCTGGGAATTTTGATTACACAAGTATTGAATAATTAACACTATGATCGAAGAAAGAATAGTTCGAAAGAAAGGGTGAGGAGGATTTTATGAAGTCTTCGATTGATGAAGATCTAGTAAAGAGCTTCACTACGTTGAACCATTATCGAAGGGTTCATTTTTTAACTATTGAAATATAATCTATTTGAAGCATTACAAGGAAAGATATTTCGATTGTCATGTTGATTGAATTGGCGATTAAAAAAGAAGAAGATTTTGAATTCAAAAGCTTTGAAGAAACACGTGGAAGTCTAATGGTTCGGAGGACATGCAACCTTCGAACGTGGCATGATTTCATAGAAGGACTTATGGTCGAATCAACTAAATATAAGTCATCTTAGAGTTTTTGGATCAATGTATTTCAGGAATGTACCTGAACAGGCGAGGAAGAAATAGGATGATAAAAGTGAAGTCTTGGTGCTCATAGGTTATCATTCGACTGGTGCATACAAGTTGTATTCACCAATCAAAGATAAACTAGTGATCGGTAAAGATGGGTTTGAAGACGAAAGTGAGAGGTGGGATTGGAGTCGATGTTCAGTTGGACAAGAATCAGATGCCTCCATAACTTTGTCCGAAGAAGATGAAAAGAAAGGAGCTTCGACAAGTAAAAAGGAAGAGGTGATACTTCGATTGGTCGAATTGAAGGAAAGGAGATCGAAAAGAACATAACGAAGCTTCAACAAGTCAAAAGGAAGAGGTGATACTTCAATTGGTCGAATTGAAGGAAAGGAGATCGAAAGGAACAAGAACTAAGTTCGACTAGGCTGATTGGATATGAGGGGTTTCCAGATTACACAATTGATGCAGATGGTGACTAATTCGAAGAAGCCATGATGATGAAGCCTTGAGCAATTCAAATTGGAACTCAGAGCCATCGAAAAGAACAAAGCTTGGGAGCTTGTCGAAAGAATCAATTGATGTGAAATGGAGATGCAAATCGAAACGAAAACCTAATGGGATGAAGCTTTTTGGGCTTGGACTGATTAGCTCGAAGCCCAAATTCATGCAAGACACCAACCATAACCTGTCCAGGTTCACTCAAAGTTCAAAATGGCATGAAATATATCAAAATGGCAACTTTTAAAATCTCTTGATTTTGCTTTCAAAGCCATGGTTAATGGCTGATTCATGCCATATTTTTTCACCACCACACCTCAATAAATACAAGACTAAATCAGAAGCAAAGGGGGAGTCTGCCTCAGAAAAGAACACCAAAAATTGTAAAAATCTACACAAGAATTGTCAAGTTCGAAACACACAGTGCAAGCTTCCTCATGCCAAACAAATCTCACTACTCCATCCCCAAGGTCTACAAGAAGGTGTTCAGACCATTCACAAGTCATGCAACACCTTGAATCGCTGCCTCCAAACATCACCGGTTGGTAAGGGCTTTAAACTTTGAAACTGAAGATACATGCCATTTTGTTAACTCTAACTGTTTAGTTCGTGTTTAGGGACACCATTAGTACAAATCTAGTGTAATTCTACAGATCTTGTTTGTTTCACATCCAGACACTCACCATGCACCATGCAGTTAACACCGGTAGATCTTATTTAATCAGATCTAGCGCTCTCAGATGCGCAACTCACCATGCACCCTCAGAGAAACCATCCATGAAGGAGAGTGTTGTACCCCAAAATTTGCCCTCCCATATTTCTCAAAACATTTCAAGAAAATTCACAAGTCCAACCTGGCGCGTCATATTCAGGTATTCTTTTGCCAAGATATCTCTGATAACATATTCTCAAATTCAGGTTCGGCTCAAGAGTCAATTCTTTAAAGAAGGTATCCGAATGTGTGAGTTTTCTTGAAGAAATATAGTGAAAAAGTGTGCTGAAAGTGCAGTTTTTACGCGCTAAAAAATTCATAACTTGAAGATCGTGACTCGTTTTGAACCCGTTCCGGTGGCCAAAATTCCGTCTTGACATTATCTACGTTTTCATCTCTCACGGCTGGAAGCCAATTTCGATCAGAAGGTCTTCAAAAATGTGGATTTATCAAGTATTTTCGTGCAGAAAATTTGTGACAGAAGTTTATTTGCGTCATGTTCAAAAAATCATAACTTGGTCGATTTTCATCGTATCGAGCTGGTTAAGGTGCCAAAATTTCACAAATTGAGTTGGCTACATTTTCACAAAAGGTATTGAGTTCGAACGGTATTCAAAAGGCCTTCGTTTTTTGCTCAGAGTGCGTGACACGCTGAAAATCCTGAATGCTGAATATTATTTCATCTGAGCCGAAACTTCGAAAATTCATAACTCGGTCAATTTTTATCGGATTGGGCTCATATTTTTACACAAGGTCCCTGACTAATAGATCTACAACTTTGCTTCAAAAGTCGAGACCAAATTATGCACCGATCAATACCAGTTTTTTATTGAAGAACGTGTCAGAGTCGACACTGGAGCCCAAAATAAGTTTGTCTGAGCTGAAACTTCAAAAATTCATAACTAATTCACCGTTTATCCGATTGAGTCGATTTTCGGACATGAGCTAGTTCTCGATGCCGGCTACATTTTCTCTTCACATTTCAACTTCAAAAAATGCACTTAAGTCCCTGCGATTTAGCCTGGAAAGTGACGAATTCAAGTGAATATGGGAGGCCCAATTGCACATTCAAAGCCCATTTTCTTTACCCTAATTTCCATTATATAAACACCTTCTTTTCACACAAACCAGGAAGGAGAAAAGAGAGGAGAAAAAAAGAAAACCCTTGCCACAACGCTGTCAGAATATCAAATCCTCTCAAGAACCCTAAAAACCTTGAAATCCTTATTACAAATCCCTCTCTCACTACAAACAAGCCATCTCAGGTACAAACCAACATCTTATTACTTCTTCAGTAAGGGTAAGGCTGACTTGATCTCCATGATCCAAAGGGCATAAAAGCATTCATGTCACTACTTTTCCAGTAAGGGTAAGGTTGATTTGATCTCCATGATCAAAAGGGTATAATCATTCATACATGCCATATTGTGCCTAAACATTAAATTTCTTCATATGTTGGTTTTATTTGAATTTTTATCATTTTATTTAACGTGTTCATGAGGTTCAACACTGCAGATTTAGACAGGATCCCATGCAGGTTCATTAAGGAACGTTGAGGCCAAAAGCCAAATGGCCAAAAGGCCAAAAGCCAAAAGTCAAATACATGGCGAGGCAGACATTAAGCCAGAGATTAAGGGAACGTTGAAGCCAGAATACAAATGGCCAAAAGCCAAAAGCCAAATGGCCAAAGTAGAACAACTTATGCATGAAACTCAATCTAATGGCCAAAGAATGCAGACCACGGTACTCAGGAGTCAATACTTCAAAAAACCTCCCCTTGGGCCAGACACCCCCTATGGTTTGCTCAATTTTTAATTTTTATTTGTTTTTCCTTTTTATTCTTTTAATTGTTTTTTTAATTGTTTTCTTTTAATTCCATAAAATAATTTTCATAATAAATATAAAATACAGAATAAAAAAAAAAGTTTATTTTATTAATATTAATTTTACTATTATTATTTTTGTAAATAAAATTTAAACAATTAATTAGATTAATTTAGGTTTCAAAACTTTAATATTTTTCTTAATAAATTAAATATGTAGAAATTAGGTTTTTTTAACTTTTTCATCATTTTTTTTAATAAATAATTTTCTCATTATTATTATTATCAATTACTAATTTATTTTGTAAATAAACATGTACATAAATTCTTTAGTAAATTAAGTTAAACTTTAACATTTTTCTCAAATAATTAAAAATAACTTAGAATTAGGGTTTCTTTTAATTTTAATTTTAATTTTCTTATTTCATAAATATAAAAAACCTAAAAAACACTTCTTTTATTTCAATAAATAATTAATTAATTTTTAATTTCATTTAATTTCTTTAAAGGGTCCAACGCCCTCGAACGTTCTATTTTTATTTCTTTCGCACATTTATTTTCTTTTAAATATTTATGTAATTCTCCCAAAGCCTTGTAAACTCGGACATTTTATATTTTTCGCACTTTATCTTATTTTATGTCAAATCGGGTCCTGGATTTTAATTTGGCGATGTGGACCCGCGCCTTTGTAATAGTTTAGGAACTTTACCTTTCTCGCAATTTTTAACTATTAATAAAATGCATGCAAGAATGAATGGCCTAAAATAAAAACAAACGCATAGATCACTTTGACATGACAAGATAAATATAAACGAACGTGACACACAAATCACACACCACCCCTAGGGTACGCCTCACTGTTGCCTTGCCTCGAAAGGTGATCGTCGAGTAGAGGATGTCTTAGTAAGTCCTCATGATCCGGGAACCTGGCATGAGGGTAGCTTCTAAGGTGTCTTCCCATTGCTCTGGTGATCACCATGTCCCGAACCTCGAATTGACCCGAACACCTCCAACGGTGGTGCTACCTACCTCTCAATGGTGGGATGGCACTACTTTAAAGGACATTTACACAGACGAATTCCTTAGGGTACGTAGGTTCTCGTGGATACTTGCTCTAATTCAAAACAAAACAAATCAAAAATACTTTTCACACCGACACATTTTCAAAAAGCCTTCGAAAGCATTTTTCAAACACTCTTGAGGACCGATACAAGAGTCGAACTGAAATTTTCAAAGAAACTTTTTAAAACCCACAGTTGAAAAGCAAACAAACCATTTTGAAAACACAAATGAGCAAGTATCTAAGAGCCCATGGATAACCATGGATAGAAAGGGTGCTAACACCTTCCCTTTCTATAATCTACCTCCCGAACCGAGAGCAATCTCTTTAAGGAATTTTTCTGTGCTTTTGTCCTTTCCATTTGGAGAAAATAAAAGACGGTGGCGACTCTTGCTTCCGCGACATTTCGCGAACCAGCGTTAAACAGTCAGTTCCAGATCCACCGATCACAGAACTGGCGACTCTGCTGGGGACTTAAACTTAAAGTGAGGTGTACCTTAGGGTTAGTTCATAACTGTGTTTTCAATTGTATTGACTTGTCTGCTTTAAATTTGTGGGTTGCATGGGAGTTACATAGATCCTAACCCGGATCTGGGGATACCCTGTTTAGGTAGCATAAGCTGTGAGGGACCTGTCCGGCGTATACCGACATGGGTGAAGCAGTTGCTACGTTGGTGTGGCGTCTTGGTCTGTACCGATATCCCTCGTGTTGAAACGGGGAGAATATGGGTCTTCTGAGGAGTCATTAAGCACCAACAACCTTAGAACCTTAAATGACACAACTTGGCCATTAGAACAGTAGCAGTATGCTACGCCCATGGAGGCTAAACTCTCGTGATGGTTCTGGCCGCAAGAAAAGATTGCGATGCTGGAGTTATGACCGATTGAGGGTAGTCAATGATATTGGGATCCTCTAAGAACCCGGTTACTTTGATAGGACAGGTATGAACCAACAAACCGAAAGAGGGTAGTACCAAACTTCATGCTGGCCTAAACTCTAAGGGCTCTTTTGTGTGACTTGTGTGCCTTCAAACTTGGATTACTTGCATGCTTGTTATCTGACATCTGAATCTCTTGCAGGTTTTGTTTATAGTCCTTAACTAGGACTCATAACAAGGCTTACTAAGTTTCTTGCAGGTTTTTGTTTTAGTCCTTAACTAGGACTCATAACAAGGTTTACCGAGTTTCTTGCAGGGTTTGTTTTAGCCCTCAATTGGGACTCATGACAGGTTTTACCGAGTTTCTTGCAGGTTTTGGTTTGCAGTCCTTAATAAGGACTCGTAACAGGGTTACGTACATTACCCCATGCATAGCATAACATCATACCATTGCATACATCCTAACCCATTTCAAGGATCTCAAGGGCTTGTGATGCAGGTCATGATGAATCAACTATCCCAGCAAGGGGCAAAAAGGGGATTTATTTTCCTCTAGCCAAGGTTGTCAGGGGCTATGACCCACTGGATATGGTGAGCCTTTGACCCTAGAAGAAAGACTCTCAACAACCTGAAGCTCCTTCAATCAAGCTACCGGATCCCAAATGCTAACAAATTTTCTTGTTTACCCCGCGAGGTCCTTGAAAACATTGCATGCATATCATACATATCATTGCATAACAGGTACCCTTTCTCTGCAGGTTACTTACCCTCTTCGCTGTTTATTTCAGCAGTCTCGTCATGAATCCTGAATCCTCAACCGAGCACACTATCAAGGCCCTCCAGGCTCAGAACGCCCAGTTCCAAGGGCTGATCATGAATTTGACCCAGGGGCAACAAGATCTGAAGGCTCTGCTTTTGAAGAAAGAAAAGAAGAAGAAGAGGACTGTTTTGTTCAGCCCTAGACGCAGATCTGGGAACACACTGCAGACTGAAACTGAGAGGACTACTCCATCTGTGAGGGAAAGCAGTCACCATGAGAGAGAGGTGCCTAGTCCAGTGGTCTCCGACAACGAGACAGATTTCAACGACGAACAATACCCCCCTGCTGACGACAAGTACAAGCAGTTGGAAGACCGTTTGAATGCTATGGAAATACAACAGGTACCTGGGCTGGATTTTGGAGATCTGGGTTTGTCTACTGGTGTGATCATCCCTCGGAAGTTCAAAGCACCATCCTTCACTAAATATGACGGGGCGTCTTGTCCCAAGCTACATCTCAGGTCTTATGTTCGGAAAATCCAACCATACTCAGCGGATAAGAACTTGTGGATCCACTTCTTCCAGGAAAGTCTTTCAGGGACTCACCTCGAATGGTTCTATCAGCTGGATGGGACCAAAGTTCGTAACTGGGAGGAGTTGGAAACTGCTTTCTATAAGCAATATCAATATAATGCCGACCTTGCTCCTACACGTACCCAACTCCAGGGTATGTCGTTGGGATCAAGTGAAGGTTTCAAGGAGTACGCACAAAGATGGAGAGACCTTGCTGGAAGGGTGCAGCCTCCCTTAACTGACCGGGAGCTCGTTGATATGTTCTTGGGGACCCTATCCGGGCCGTTCTTCAATCACCTCATTGGTAATTCATCTGCTGGATTTACCGACCTCATTCTGACCGGCGAAAGAATTGAAGCTGGTATCAAGAGTGGGAAAATTCAAGAGGCCACACCTTCTGATATTCATAAAAAGCCTTACACGGGAAAGAAGGAATCTAATGCTGCATACAGTCAAAAGAGTCGCCGTGATCAACATGCAGGGGCAGTCATGATCTCTGGTTCTGCACCACGCCGTCAACCACAAAAGGGAAACCAGCAAAGGCCGGACGGGCCTAAAAGGCAATTCACCAACATTAACATGCCATGGTCACAAGCATTGCAGCACATGTTGAAGATGAACTTGATTGCAGTAATTAACCCTCCGGCAAATCCTAAGACCTCCTCTCCAAGCTATAATCCAGAAGCTAGATGTGCTTATCATTCCGATAGCCCGGGGCACGATACTGAGGACTGTTGGGCACTGAAGTACAAAATTCAGAACATGATCGATGCCAAAGAGATCGAGTTCGAGCCTGCCGAGACTCCCAACGTGATCACTGCTCCATTGCCAAAACATGGCTAGGATCGAGAGATTTTTGTTCATTTGAATTCAAGTTGTATTTTTCTTTTCTTGTTCAGATAAACAATTATCATGTTAAACTCTTTTATTTCATGAATGCATTACACATGTCTGTCTTGATTTAATTATGTTTACTATGCTTAAAACTGCTTTCATATTTTTGCAATGGTCAACTCTTAATTGAAAATTCTAAACCTCTTGAGGGAGGATGACGAAAACGATACCATAATCTACAGTATGCTTTTGAACAGACCCCGCTGATGAGGTACATGCATTGTTTCAATCCCTAAACACTGGAGTTATAAGGATGATAATCCCTCGCCAACCCCTCTGAGCCAAAGAAGTAGGAGTTTTTCTTTTCGAAATTCAAAACCCTTCATCATAACCTGGGGCAGGGTAGTTCTCTCAGTTGATCCAAGTGCATAACACATGGCACCAAAAAGATCCTTACAAAACAAAGAAAGACAATGATGGTTCCGAATGATCAATAAAGAAAGGCAGTCATTATCTTTCAAAATAAAAAAAACCCATTAAGTCAAAACCCATGAAGGAGACTTACAAAACTGGGGCATCCCGCTGACTGTAATTCCAAAAAAGGAAACAGTTCAGGAAAAAAAATAGGGATAACAAAAATAAAAAAAAGAAAGAAGTCATACAAACCCTCAACAAAAACGAAAATGACTGCCTATTCATAATCAATCATCAATATCTGAATCATCACCAGAAAATCAGAGCAAAGACTCAAACAAGGTCTAACGTATGATCAACTGAGTTTAGGTTTGGAGAACATCACGAAGAGCGGGTGGGTACAAATAATTTGAGCCTTTATCCTTTGTTTCTTGAACCGTGAACCAGGCCACGTTATAACCCTCAAAAGTCCTAGCTGAAGCATGGGTTAGTTCGAAAGCATACTGTGACGAAAGGTATCCTGACTCCTTAAGGCTTACTATAAAGAAGGAGTTGACATCACGTTTTACAAACATTCACTCGTTTTATGAAAAAGAATGCATTTTCCCAAATCTTCAAGACAGACGTAAGCTTTGCATTTTTGATATAACATTGTTTGCATATGACTATTTGTTTGAACAACAGGGAAGTTCGCACGATGAAAGCCTAGGGAACAGAAGCACTTCCAATCAAGGGGCATGACATGATCATGGTCCATCATCTAGGGCAGTCCAATCAAGATTCGGAGAATCTCTCAAAGGCCAAATAGCCTGGGGCAAATCTCTGCCTGAGTCACTTGGGGCACTCCAGCAACGAATCTTGCCTGATCAAACACCTTCTGATGGCATGGCAAAACACTTCTAACAGGGGCAACTCCCTACATTCTGAGAACATGGACATAGTCGAAAAGAATACTACGCAAAATTAAAGACCCGCTAGGTTGACACACCTAGGCAAAAATAAGGGCTTCCCGGCGAACCAAAAGGGTTCGGGCAAAAATAAGGGATGAAATGAAAAAATCTGTACACCCGGCAAGTCGAAAACCTGAAAAGGCGGCTTGAGCAAAAATGGGTATCCCGGTGGACTGAAAACCCGAAAGGGCGGTCCAGGCAAAAGTTAGGGATCAAAGCGTACGACTATGTCCCGTCATCCCACCACCTGCCTACCTGAAGAAGGTTGGTCCATCAACAACAATCAGTACCCCACAGGTGCCTTCTCCCATAGAAACAGGGGCAATAAAGAGTTGTCTAGGCAATCTAATCGTTCCATCCACCAAGGTACCCAGGTAGGCTGAAGAACATAACCGGCATATCTTAATTCCCCATAGAGTGATTCAGCAAAACCATGCATTCTTCTCCAAGCAGAGTTATCAAATCTCAAGGAAATTGGGTATCCTCCCGTAGATCTCAATACTTCCCCAGCAGCATACAATCTTAACAAGCATCCCCGGCAGTCTTGATTTAAGATTGTTCCCCGGTGGTATATCAACAATCAGAGGAGTCACTTCCCCGGTGCGGTTCAAAACTTCCCCAGGAGAGTCCAATCCAGTGTCCTCAAAGGAAAGTTGGAATTCATCTCCCCAAGTAGTAAGCTTACCCCCAGTAGATTCTGGAAGCTTATCCCTCTCAGAGCACGAACGCATCGTCCGGCTTTATTTAAAGAGTTATTTCCTTAATAGGATATAACTGGGTTATCCTCAGCCAAAAGCCACGGAAAGAGCGTCGTCGACAAAGTCTTCCTATCCCCAGCAAACTATTATCAACACTCAGCAAGGCATCCCTCTTCCCACAGAGTATTGCTTCCAGCATAGTCACTAGAGTATCTTTTCTCCCCGCAGAATCTTCCATTTGCCAAGTTTATTCCGCAACGGAGTCATCTTCTCCTACCGGTATTCTTGCAGTTATCCTCCCCAGCAGAAGCAAAGTCTATTCTTCAACATCAGCCCAAGATACGACTTCCCGGCACCCGTCAAGGATTCACTTTCCTAGACAAAAACATACATAAAACATCACATACATCATTATAACATGCATAGACACATCATATCATACAAGTCTCATTTATATTGAGAACATCATTGCTTGATCCATATCATGCATTGCATATGACTGACCTTTACCTTTCAGGAAAGATCCAGTTAAATTCTTAGCTATATTCCAAGACCTTCTCTGGTTCAGTCAGATCGACCCTAAGATCTCCCTGATGCTTATCCAGTTGAAGATATTCCAAGACCTTGTCCGGTTCAGTTAAATCGACCCTAAGATTTTCCTGATGCTTATCCAGTCAAAGGCCTTCTCTGGTTCAGTCAGATCGACCCTAAGATCTCCCTGATGCTTATCCAGTTGAAGATATTCCAAGACCTTGTCCGGTTCAGTTAAATCGACCCTAAGGTTTTCCTGATGCTTATCCAGTCAAAGGCCTTCTCTGGTTCAGTCAGATCGACTCTAAGATCTCCCTGATGCTTATCCAGTTGAATATATTTCAAGACCTTGTCCGGTTCAGTTAAATCGACCCTAAGATTTTCCTGATGCTTATCCAGTCAAAGGCCTTCTTTGGTTCAGTCAGATCGACCCTAAGATCTCCCTGATGCTTATCCAGTTGAAGATATTCCAAGACCTTGTCCGGTTCAGTTAAATCGACCCTAAGATTTTCCTGATGCTTATCCAGTCAAAGGCCTTCTCTGGTTCAGTCAGATCGACCCTAAGATCTCCCTGATGCTTATCCAGTTGAAGATATTCCAAGACCTTGTCCGGTTCAATTAAATCGACCCTAAGATTTTCCTGATGCTTATCCAATCAAAGGCCTTCTCTGGTTCAGTCAGATCGACCCTAAGATCTCCCTGATTCTTATCCAGTTGAAGATATTTCAAGACCTTGTCCGGTTCAGTTAAATCGACCCTAAGATTTTCCTGATTCTTATCCAGTCAAAGGCCTCCTCTGGTTCAGTCAGATCGACCCTAAGATCTCCCTGATTCTTATCCCAGTAGAAGACACCCAAGATTCTCTCAGCGTTTCTGTTAAGGCAGTAACCATCCCTGGTTCATTCATTGCCGTTTGAAGCTCCAGACTCAGCTCCTGTAACCAGTCAGGACACATCTATACCAAGCATCTGAAAACCAGCTCCTGCAACGTGTCAGGTACTCATTTGTTCTTTTGCAGGTATGCAGGTTCTCGCTAAGGAATCTCCTACGCGATTAACACCCAGATGGCATCTATAAGCCCATCATCCTATCCAGCAACCCCTAAATGGCATCTATAAGCCCATTCCCATCATCATCATACTGCTACTATGTGAGCGCAAATTTCTGGGCACTCTAGTGTTCAATCATCTTCTACCCTCGGATTACGAAAGACACGCCAGCCAATCTACATCCTCAGGCCTAAGAAGATTGAACAGGGGCAACTGTTGTACCCCAAAATTTGCCCTCCCATATTTCTCAAAACATTTCAAGAAAATTCACAAGTCCAACCTGGCGCGTCATATTCAGGTATTCTTTTGCCAAGATATCTCTGATAACATATTCTCAAATTCAGGTTCGGCTCAAGAGTCAATTCTTTAAAGAAGGTATCCGAATGTGTGAGTTTTCTTGAAGAAATATAGTGAAAAAGTGTGCTGAAAGTGCAGTTTTTACGCGCTAAAAAATTCATAACTTGAAGATCGTGACTCGTTTTGAACCCGTTCCGGTGGCCAAAATTCCGTCTTGACATTATCTACGTTTTCATCTCTCACGGCTGGAAGCCAATTTCGATCAGAAGGTCTTCAAAAATGTGGATTTATCAAGTATTTTCGTGCAGAAAATTTGTGACAGAAGTTTATTTGCGTCATGTTCAAAAAATCATAACTTGGTCGATTTTCATCGTATCGAGCTGGTTAAGGTGCCAAAATTTCACAAATTGAGTTGGCTACATTTTCACAAAAGGTATTGAGTTCGAACGGTATTCAAAAGGCCTTCGTTTTTTGCTCAGAGTGCGTGACACGCTGAAAATCCTGAATGCTGAATATTATTTCATCTGAGCCGAAACTTCGAAAATTCATAACTCGGTCAATTTTTATCGGATTGGGCTCATATTTTTACACAAGGTCCCTGACTAATAGATCTACAACTTTGCTTCAAAAGTCGAGACCAAATTATGCACCGATCAATACCAGTTTTTTATTGAAGAACGTGTCAGAGTCGACACTGGAGCCCAAAATAAGTTTGTCTGAGCTGAAACTTCAAAAATTCATAACTAATTTACCGTTTATCCGATTGAGTCGATTTTCGGACAGAAGCTAGTTCTCGATGCCGGCTACATTTTCTCTTCACATTTCAACTTCAAAAAATGCACTTAAGTCCCTGCGATTTAGCCTGGAAAGTGACGAATTCAAGTGAATATGGGAGGCCCAATTGCACATTCAAAGCCCATTTTCTTTACCCTAATTTCCATTATATAAACACCTTCTTTTCACACAAACCAGGAAGGAGAAAAGAGAGGAGAAAAAAAGAAAACCCTTGCCACAACGCTGTCAGAATATCAAATCCTCTCAAGAACCCTAAAAACCTTGAAATCCTTATTACAAATCCCTCTCTCACTACAAACAAGCCATCTCAGGTACAAACCAACATCTTATTACTTCTTCAGTAAGGGTAAGGCTGACTTGATCTCCATGATCCAAAGGGCATAAAAGCATTCATGTCACTACTTTTCCAGGAAGGGTAAGGTTGATTTGATCTCCATGATCAAAAGGGTATAATCATTCATACATGCCATATTGTGCCTAAACATTAAATTTCTTCATATGTTGGTTTTATTTGAATTTTTATCATTTTATTTAACGTGTTCATGAGGTTCAACACTGCAGATTTAGACAGGATCCCATGCAGGTTCATTAAGGAACGTTGAGGCCAAAAGCCAAATGGCCAAAAGGCCAAAAGCCAAAAGTCAAATACATGGCGAGGCAGACATTAAGCCAGAGATTAAGGGAACGTTGAAGCCAGAACACAAATGGCCAAAAGCCAAAAGCCAAATGGCCAAAGTAGAACAACTTATGCATGAAACTCAATCTAATGGCCAAAGAATGCAGACCACGGTACTCAGGAGTCAATACTTCAAAAAACCTCCCCTTGGGCCAGACACCCCCTATGGTTTGCTCAATTTTTAATTTTTATTTGTTTTTCCTTTTTATTCTTTTAATTGTTTTTTTAATTGTTTTCTTTTAATTCCATAAAATAATTTTCATAATAAATATAAAATACAGAATAAAAAAAAATGTTTATTTTATTAATATTAATTTTACTATTATTATTTTTGTAAATAAAATTTAAACAATTAATTAGATTAATTTAGGTTTCAAAACTTTAATATTTTTCTTAATAAATTAAATATGTAGAAATTAGGTTTTTTTAACTTTTTCATCATTTTTTTTAATAAATAATTTTCTCATCATTATTATTATTATCAATTACTAATTTATTTTGTAAATAAACATGTACATAAATTCTTTAGTAAATTAAGTTAAACTTTAACATTTTTCTCAAATAATTAAAAATAACTTAGAATTAGGGTTTCTTTTAATTTTAATTTTAATTTTCTTATTTCATAAATATAAAAAACCTAAAAAACACTTCTTTTATTTCAATAAATAATTAATTAATTTTTAATTTCATTTAATTTCTTTAAAGGGTCCAACGCCCTCGAACGTTCTATTTTTATTTCTTTCGCACATTTATTTTCTTTTAAATATTTATGTAATTCTCCCAAAGCCTTGTAAACTCGGACATTTTATATTTTTCGCACTTTATCTTATTTTATGTCAAATCGGGTCCTGGATTTTAATTTGGCGATGTGGACCCGCGCCTTTGTAATAGTTTAGGAACTTTACCTTTCTCGCAATTTTTAACTATTAATAAAATGCATGCAAGAATGAATGGCCTAAAATAAAAACAAACGCATAGATCACTTTGACATGACAAGATAAATATAAACGAACGTGACACACAAATCACACACCACCCCTAGGGTACGCCTCACTGTTGCCTTGCCTCGAAAGGTGATCGTCGAGTAGAGGATGTCTTAGTAAGTCCTCATGATCCGGGAACCTGGCATGAGGGTAGCTTCTAAGGTGTCTTCCCATTGCTCTGGTGATCACCATGTCCCGAACCTCGAATTGACCCGAACACCTCCAACGGTGGTGCTACCTACCTCTCAATGGTGGGATGGCACTACTTTAAAGGACATTTACACAGACGAATTCCTTAGGGTACGTAGGTTCTCGTGGATACTTGCTCTAATTCAAAACAAAACAAATCAAAAATACTTTTCACACCGACACATTTTCAAAAAGCCTTCGAAAGCATTTTTCAAACACTCTTGAGGACCGATACAAGAGTCGAACTGAAATTTTCAAAGAAACTTTTTAAAACCCACAGTTGAAAAGCAAACAAACCATTTTGAAAACACAAATGAGCAAGTATCTAAGAGCCCATGGATAACCATGGATAGAAAGGGTGCTAACACCTTCCCTTTCTATAATCTACCTCCCGAACCGAGAGCAATCTCTTTAAGGAATTTTTCTGTGCTTTTGTCCTTTCCATTTGGAGAAAATAAAAGACGGTGGCGACTCTTGCTTCCGCGACATTTCGCGAACCAGCGTTAAACAGTCAGTTCCAGATCCACCGATCACAGAGAGGACTTTGTGTTGAGTCATTTTGTCCACCAAGACGTCAATATGTGATAGAGGGAAATCATCTTTGGGGCTTTCCCTATTCAAATCCCTATAGTCTATGCACATACAGACCTTCCCATATTTCATCGGAACCGGGACCATATTTGCAACCCCTTAAGGATATGATGTGACAGCCAGGAAACCTGCATCGAATTGCTTCATTACCTCAACTTTTATCTTTTCAGACATGTCCGGCTGCATACGACACACTTTTTGTTTGACTGGAGGGAAATCTTATTTTGTTGGTAGACGATGAACCACTATGTTAGTGTCAAAACTTGGCATATCTTTGTATGACCAAGCAAACACTTCAACATAGTCATGTAGCATCTGAACCAATATGCTTTTGACACTGTCTTCCAAGTTGGTGTCGATCTTGACCTCTTTCTTGTCTGTCTCGGTACCTAGGTTGATTACTTCAACTGGCTTTTCATGTGGTTGAATGGATTTTTCTTCTTGCATAAGAAGTCTGGCTAATTTGCTTGGTATTTCACAATCTTCTTCGCCTTTGTCTTCAGCTTGGTAGATTGGATGTTTAAAGTCATAGCTGGCAATAGCAGAGTCATTGGCAATGAGATCCGGAGTGGATGAGGATCTGCAGTTGTGTGTGTGTGTGTGCATGTAAGATACATGGCTATTTTTAAAAATGCAATAAGAAGAAGAAAGACGATGAGCACAAAATTTGAATGCAAAAGGTCCAATGTTTTTTTCCAATAAATTATCGATCATATGGCATATGAAATGAACAAACCCTTAACAAATTGATCGTGGTGCCCCAGGTAAGGCCCATGGCTTAAAGTTGTTTTTTGGAATTAAATTACAGACAAAAGTTCTTGAATTGACAAAAAACAGTAAATAGTAATTACTCCTTGTTAAAGGAGATGGGAACAAAATCTTTGGCACGCCAATTGTCAAGTCCTTCACCGGCAGTCGGGTAGACCCATTCTTCGAAGTCACAATCATCCTCAGAGTCTTCAAAAACATTCACTTCATGATTACCAATGCGAAGAGGTGATTTTCCTATGCGGGCACGTCTGACCTCCTTTTGAGCTTTGGTAGTAAAACCCAAACCACACTTATCTGACTTGAACGGAATGTCATGGATTTGTCCCCAAATAGTATAGCTTCCATCTTCAACCACTACATGAGCGTCTTTGAGTGAAACCATTCTTGGCACAACTTCATCAGTTTTTCGAACATCAGGAGTAGTCACAACAACCATGGGAAGAACCACTTCGGAGGCTTGGAAAGGAGTTTCTATGAACTCTCCGTCCATCTCAACATATTTAAATGAATTTAGATGGCTAACCATAAATTCTTCTTCACCACAGACAGTAACAATCTTTCCTTTAACTGGATAGTTCAATTTTTGATGAAGAGTGGATGTCACCGCTCCTGCCCCATGTATCCAAGGGCGTCCAAGTAAACAAGAATAAGCAGGACGGATGTCCATCACATAGAAAGTAGAATTGAAAATTTGTGAACCAACTTTAATGGGGAGATCGACTTATCCATGCACCATCCTCTTGGATCCATCAAAAGACCTTACAACTATGTCACTTGGCTTTAACACCAGACCTTTATAATCCAACTGATCTAAGGCACCTTTGGGCAAAACATTTAGAGAGGACCCAATATCCTCTAATACATGGGCCATAGTAGTTCCTTTGCATTCAATGGAGACATGCAAGGCCTTGTTATGATTTCTTCCAACTGGAGTCAAATCAGTATCAGAGAACCCCAATCCATTATCGGAAGTCAAACTCGCCACATAATTTTCGAACTTATTGACTGTGGTCTCTTGAGGAACATGTGCTTTCTTCAAAAATTTGATCAATGCTTGAGCATGCGCATCAGAAAAAAGCAATAAAGACAACATAGAGATCTTGGAGGGGGTTTTCCCCAAGTGCTTTACTATCTTAAAATCACTCTTCTTTATAATCTTCAAAATCCCCTCCATTTCTTGGGTGTAGGGTTCCTCAGCAGTAATGTCTTTGGCAGGCGTCTCCATCCTGGCAGGCTCAATCATCTTTTCTTTTCCCCTAACGTCAATACTAGGTTTGTCAACGGTAATTCAAACAGGTGTAGTTGTAATGATTGGAGGTGAAATGTCAGGAGAGAAGATTCTCCCCGTCCTTGTCACCATGCTAGAACCAGTAATGTTGGTAATGTCATAAGTCTTGTCTTCATCAATCCAGGAGTCTTGCTTAATTCCATGGTTCTTGGGTGTAGGGTTCCTCAGCAGTAATGTCTTTGGCAGGCGTCTCCATCCTGGCAGGCTCAATCATCTTTTCTTTTCCCCTAACGTCAATACTAGGTTTGTCAACGGTAATTCAAACAGGTGTAGTTGTAATGATTGGAGGTGAAATGTCAGGAGAGAAGATTCTCCCCGTCCTTGTCACCATGCTAGAACCAGTAATGTTGGTAATGTCATAAGTCTTGTCTTCATCAATCCAGGAGTCTTGCTTAATTCCATGGTAGTATACTTCGGCGCCATAATTCCAAGGTACTACCTTATCGGAAGAATAAGGAATTGGCCCTGGTGTGGTAATTATCAAGGGGGTAATTGTTGATGCATTGGAAATCCTAATAGGACCTTTTGAAGAGATCCTAATAGGTTTGTTGGATATGGTGATGATTGATATATATTTAACTTCTTCAGTCAAACTTTTTATGGCCGGAGTTCTTTCAAACATGATCTCATGACTATATATTAGGTATTGAACACCTTTTTTCATCCATTTGCATTCATTCTAATATAGAGCACAACAATTACAGTCCTTTAAGCAACCAGGGAAAACCCCAGCTCTCAACAAATTTTCTTTTACAATGGTCAGTGAAGTAGCCAAGTCTTTAATAGAGGAAACAAAAACAGTGTCTTCAATTGCATTGACACCTTTGCCATGATTTGGCATTGGTGCAGTAATTAAATTCAGAGTTGTAGGTGGATCAAACTCAATGGTCTTGTTGTCGATGAGGTCTTGAATTTTGCTTTTCAAAGCCTAACATTGATCAGTGTCATGTCTAGGGCTATTAGAGTGATAAGTGCATTTGGCGTTCGGGTTATACTTTAGATATGAAACATTAGGGTTTGAATGTGGATCATGCAATGTTACCAAGTTATCCTTCAATAGGTGTTGCAAGGCTTGAGATAGTGACATGTTGATCCCTGTAAATTTTCTTCTTGGAATATCAGGTCTTTGATGGTTGGCTTGTTGTGGTTGTTTTTGAGTAGAGGTTGGATTGAAGATCAAAACAACATTGACAGATTGACGGCGGTCCTTTTTGATATGGTCCCTTGACCCATATACGACATTAGTTTTTTTCTTGCCAATGAAGGGTTTCTTCATAGTGTTTGATGTAGAGGCAGAAGCCATGGGTATTTTTCCACTTTTGATACCGCTCTCAACTCTTTCACCAGTCAAGATTAACTTAGTGAAACCAAATGATGAGTTGTCAATTAGCAAGTTCAAATATGGTCTAGTTAATGTTCCCATGAGCATATCCACCATCTCCATATCAGTCAGTGGTGGTTGCACTCTACCAGCAAGGTCTCTCCATTTCTGCACATACTCTTTGAAACCTTCATTGGAACCCGTGGTCATTACTTGTAACTGAACTCTAGTCGGAACCAAATCAGCATTATACTGATATTGACGGTAGAAAGTGGTGGCCAGATCTTCCTGAGTATGAATGTTGGAACCCTCCAACTGGCAAAACCATTCTAACTGAGTCCCAGACAGACTCTCTTGAAAGAAGTATACACAGAGCTTTTTATCAGTAGTATGTGGTTGTATTTTGTGGACGTAGGACCTTAAGTGAAGCTTTGGGAACGAAACTCTGTCGTACTTAGCAAATATTAGAATTTTGAACTTGTGGGGGATAACAACCCCGAGTACCAAGCCCAAATAACCAAATTCCAAGCCATACATGACTTGAATTTCCACAACTTTCAACCTATATTCCAGTTGCTTGTACTTATCCTCAGTCGGGGGATACTATTTGTCAAAGTGATCTTCATCCTGGGAAGCTTGATTATTTGCACCTTTATCACGGGTGCTCCTTGCATCTTCGTCTTGGTTCTTATCCTCCTCGGACGACTCTTCAACCACTTGTACTTGATGGACATGGCCTTTAAACCTTTTCCCCATGTTGATCAGGGCCTTTTTCTTGGTCTTCTTTTTGGCTACCAGAAGTGACACCAGCTCTTGTTGTCCCTTGGCCAAGGTGAGAAAGGTTTCTTGGAATTGAGAATTTTGCATCTGCAAGTCCTTCACTGTCTTCTCGAGATCCATCTTACTGAAATAAACAGTAGAAAGATGATGAAACCTGTTTCAGAAAACCTGCTCATGTTATGATGCATGAAATGCGTATGCGAATGATTTCAAGGACCTTTAAGATTTAGATTTGTTTAAACAAAGAAAGAACAAACATTAATTATATTAATAAGTTCAAATGATTACAAAAGGTGCCTTTTCGGCTTACAATGGAAGAAGCAAAAATAATACAAAGTAAACTCCTAGAATAAAATGGACTCAAGCTTCCCATGAGCGCATCCTCTTTGGTGCAATGTAGGCATTCAAACTCTGCTCTTTATGAAGTTGTCTCGTGAGCTCCAAAACCTTCTTCTCGCTTGTGTAGAATTAGGCTTCAAAGGTGTCACGCTCTCCTTTGAGTTGTATCCAAGATCTTTACAAATCTTCAAGATAAGTAGGCATGTCAGGATGAAGAATAGTGTAAGGAACATATCCTTCGGCAATAGGCTCCATGATGATAGGTAGAATGGCCTCATATGGAATCATGAGGTTTTGAGCATGAACTCGCACCCACTTGAGATAAGGCTCCAAAGGAATGGAGTTCTTATGCCCCTATGTCTTACTATCAACTTTGTTCACCAAGACCTAAGCTCTTACAAATCTTTGACGATAACCTTAATCATCGTTCTCATAGTCAAAAACAATTCCTTGGACAAGTGCGTCATTAGGACCATCCCTCCTAGCATACCCAAACTGTCGCAAATCCAATCAAGGATTATTAGTGATACCTCCCCTAATTCCAAGAAGAGGTACATTAAGGAATCCCCACAATGGTCAATAATGGTAATGTCCTCCAAAGAGTGAGAACACCATTGAATATCCGAATTCAAGAGTGACATCAACCTATTAGACCATCTCATGCCTTGCTCATTCTTTAAAATAGATCGAGGAAGGTGTGAAATAAACCACCTATCTAACAAAGGAGTGCAACATATAAGAATTCCCCTTTTCTTCATAGTGCGAGTGTGAAGAGAGTGCAAGATATCTCCAAGTAAGGTAGGCACGGGATTACGAGATAGAAAAACCTTGTCCTCATTCACATCTATGACTTGGTCCGGGTTAGGAAATAGTACCACCCTATAGATTAGAAGGGCCAAAACCTCTTCAAAAGCTTGCAAATCCAAAGAATCCCAAAATTGTTTAGCCTTCTCAAACAAAAACTTGGCCAGAAACCCCTTAACACCACTTCTTGTTTCCCAATTTGCCACCACGTCGGATCGTTACAAATGTAAAGCTCGAGCAATCTCCTGAGGTCTTGGGTTTCTCTCAATATGGTGAAGGGTAACTGATCAAGAATAGGAACTCCCAAGAGTTAAGAAAACTCCTCCATAGTAGGCACTAATTAGTAATCATGAAATGGAAAAGCACATGTACCATATCCTCTTCAAAGTTTGTTGTAACCAAGTTAATGAGACGACCATACTTCTTAGTGAATGGAGATTAATTTGGAACCCTTGACGCTAACTCCTTAAGTTGAGGAGGCACTCTCACAAGGTTGATTCAGATAGTGTTTCTTCACATGAAAGCCATGTCCTACAAAACAGCACAAAGATAAATCCCAAAGTCCTTGAAATGGTTAGTACAAATGCAATGGTATGATGTTATGATGTTATGTACAAGTAAACATATACACACAAAGCACACAATTCCTTAGGTTTTAGGCTTGCATGGGTTCAATGGTAAGTACCCTCTTGAAGTTTAGTTGGTTCAACCTTTCCTAGAAAGCAATCGGGTTCTAGGGGATCTCAAAATCATTGATCTTTCTTCATTGGGCATTGTTTCAGCGCATGCCTCTTTTTTGGCGACCGGAATATCTCAAAAGTATGATCTCAATGAGCGTAGTATCGAGTATCAACCAACTTCGGACTGCACCAAAGTCGGCTACCTCACTACTTCCTAATGGCAAAGTTGTTTGACAAGGTTCTAAGGTTCGTTAGTGCTTCATGACACCACACAGCGGCCCCGTATTCTCCTTAATTCTCCGTAAGGGATATCGGTACCACAAATGTGCCATACTAACATAGATATTGTCTCAACAATATCGGTCTATGCTGTACAATCTCCACAACTTTTTCTATTTACCTAATGGTGTTCCCAGATCCGGGTAGAGGATCAATACAAACCCAAACAAGGACCCAAAAATATAAATCAAACAAAATAAAAAAATGAAAGAATTTAAAGGTGATCTAGCTCTAAGGTAACCCCATTTTTAAGATCCCCAGTGGAGTCGCCAGTTCTGTAATACGGTGGGAGAACTGACTTGGTTTTTGCATTTTATCACAATTGTTGTGGATAGCAAGAGTCGCCACCAAATTTTATTTTATCCAATAAAGGAAAGGGTGAAAAGAACATGAAATACCTTTTGAGAATTTTCTTGAGTTCGGGGGGTAGGTTATGAAAAGGTAAGGTGTTAGTACCCTTTTCGTTCTTAGTTATCTACGGGTTCTTAGTTTCTAGCTCACTTTGAAATGCTTTGTTTGAAATGTGTTTTGTGATGTTTTTGAAAGTATTTTTGAAAAGTGCATTCGTTTAGGCGAACTTTGTAATGATTGTCATCTCTATAAGAATGCATACAAAGTGTTGAGTTTTGAAAATATTTCATTAGAAAGTGTTGATGTGTTTTGAAAGATGTTTTGGAAATGGTTGTGAGCAAGCAACTACGAGCGTTCTACCTACTCAAAAAGTCTTTGTTTCTTTCCTCCTCTTTTAGATATTGTTATCTTACCATTGATTTATAAGAAGCCCTGTCATTGGATGTGAAGGGACATGTGTGGGTCGTCGTATAGTCATAGAAAGAAACATTGTAGGATACCTTAGCAATTTTTGTAAGGGTCTAAGATCGTTTATCGAAGGCAACATTGAAGGGTCATCGAGGGACTACGATCTTGCATTCAAGGGTCATTGCTAAAGTATTCCACGTTCGAGAGACATGACTATTTTCTCTTTAGGAAACAAGTTAAGTTAACCCTAGAGGTGCAAGTGTGCAAAGTATTTATTTTCATGCTTTTTGCCTTTGAATTAGGGTTTTCTACTTGTTGATTTTATGTCTTACCATATAAACCCTAATTACTAGCATTTATTTTGAAAGTGATAAATTGTGAAAATGTAAGATTCTACGCTATTACATCATTTGAGGATGGGGATACAAATTTAAAAATGGGGGATGAAAGTAAATAAACCCTAATTTACTATTATAACCATATTGAATATGAACAAATAATGTACAAGAATGTATAGTAATATACAAGGATACAAAGAAAAAGAAATTTGTTTTTGTTTTGAGTTTTTGATGAAAAAAGTTTTAACTAAGCTAAAAGAGGAAAATAAATAATTAGTTCAAATAAGACTAAATCTAAATTGATTTAAGAAAGGAAATTAAATTAATTAAGAAAACAAGTTTTTTAGGGTTTTATATGAAAGAGTTTTAACCTAATTAAACTTAATAAAAAGAGATTAATTAAAAATCCTAAATCTTAGGTTAATTAATATACAAATAAAGTTAAAATAAATCTAAATCTAAATTGATTTAATTAGAAAAAAGAAATTAGATTCTTTAAGAAAATTGGGTCTTTTGTTTAATAAAAATAAACTAAAACATCTAAATAAATAATATTATATTTTTTTGGTATTTTTTTATTAATAAAAAAAAATAAATAATAATAATAATAATAAAAATTATAAAGAAAAATAAAATAAAATAAAATATAAAATTAAAGTCAGGGGAGTCAGAAAGTGAAAAGGGGTTATGCCTAGGATGTCATTTTTTGTTTCATGCTGAAAACAATAAATAAATTAAAAAAAAGTATGTTGGGCTTGCGCTGAAAAGCAAAATGGGGGGTATGAGTTAGAAATAACTCAGGCCCAACAACCAAATGTTCAACGCCTGTTTTGATCCCATGTGGCTGACTTTTGAAGGCGCATCATGGTCCTAATCGTGTCTACGTGCTGGATATGGATTGCTAAATATCCAATGTTGTTGGTATGAAGTCCATGATACACGCGCCTTGCTTGTATGCATAGAATCTGAAATAAACAAATAAATGAAATGCAAAAGGGTACCACTGGGGCTCGAACCCAGGTCCCTATAGTTCCAAGCTTTACGCGCGCGCTCTCTGCCACTGGGGTGGCTATACATCCGGTGTTATAAACAAAACCATAAATATATATTACAAAACCAATCCTAGGCATGTATCATCTTCAACCTTGTGCGATAAATTCCACAAGATTTTCAAAACTTGTAACTTCTTCATCTCTCAACCAAAATGGAAAATGTAAACATGAAAGTTGCATAAAATTTCATCATGAATCCAGAAACGTAAATAATTAAAGCTATAGAGCAAAGATGAATGATAATTTATAATGGTACCAAATTTTGACCTAACTTTTTCAGGAAGTTCAAACTTGAAATTCACACTACTCAGGAAATATAAATGAAATCTAAGGGCATGGTTAGCTTCAGGGCTATGATGTCTATATTTTATCTTCACAAATGGAAACCAAATGATGCCTATATGAAGAGTTCAAAAGTCATAAAATTTATCTTGAAAATGGAATTCTTGTTTTGAGTTTGAGCTTATTTCAAGGTGCTGTAATGATCAGGTTAGCTTCCTTGAACCTCTAGGAAGCTAATGCAATGCTTAGCTTGAGTTGAAAGTGGTTGAAATAGCCTGAAGAAGTCAAGTTACAAATCTCTATTTTTGGTTATGGAGGATGAATAATATGATATTAAAGTTTGAAAACATGGATTAGGATAACTTCTATATGTGTATTAGAAGCTTTGTGATGTATTAGAAATGAAAACGCACGAGTGGATTTGAAGATTGGGTTTCAAAGTCAGAAATGATAAGTTTTTATGTTTCTGTTGAAATTTTTGGTGAGGGAGAGTGAGGGTGCTTTAGGGCTTATAATTTCGTGTGTCAAGTTGCATAAGAGTGTCTTAACATATAGGAAAATGTTTGGAGAATTGTAGAAGTCAAAAGTACAAAATCACATGTTTGTGGATTTTGACTTATTTTTGAAGCAACATGGACAAACATGGTTTCAAGGTAAGGTAGGCTGGTTGAGAACTTTAAACATACTTATTATGAGCTTATAGACTTAGAGTGTTCAAAAAGAACAACTACAAAGCTCAAAGAGAGTGGACTTTGTGATTAAAGCCACTTTTCAAAAATAGAAGTATGAACTTTCTTCCATTAATGGCAATTTGGTTTGGATAATACTTGAATCAATTGGATAATAGCTCAATCAGTTGTGTAAACCATTATTTATGGAGTAAAACACATGTTTATGGCCTTCAAAGCAAAAATTTTATAGCATGGTTTGAGATTTAGTTATGTGTTCATCACAAAATTGACTTGTAATTCAAGTTTGAAACCCTAACTTCATCTCTTCGATTCTCCTAGCTCAAGAATGATCTCATTGAGTTCTTGGGTATTTTGGAAAGCTTGTAACATCCTCTACAAAACTCATGTTTCCATTTTTGAAGAATCAGATTGGAACTATGTGAAAATTTGTCATGAAGTTGGTACCAAAAATCTTCCTAACTATGTCAAATTTTCACTAAGTGTTTTAAGAAAAAGTTCATGACTTCATGGCCTTATAACTCAAAATATAAGCATTTTTTGGACATGAGCCCTCTATTAAAAGTTTTTAGAATTCATTAGGATCTACAACTTTCATGTTGAAAGTTTCCTCGAATCATCTTGCATCATGGTGAAAAATTGGCATGAAGTCATGAAGAAAAACGTGTATAAAATACTTAGAAAAAATTCTAAGTCTTAGAAATTTTGACTTTTCAAGATGAAATTTGACTTTTTGATTTTATTGATGATCAAGCTTCATATTTTGACATGTCTTGATGAAATGTGATCTTTGAAACTTGATTTTGATCAAAAAGTTAAAGTTTGACTTTCTAGTGTACAATTGACTTTTTCATCAGTTGACCAAATTTCAACTATCAATCAATTGATTTTGAGGAATGAATTGAACCATGAAATTATGTTAATATTATGCATTTTAATCCTTGTTATTATGTTTCAAACCAACAAGTCATGTATTAGGTCAAAAGTCAAAAATCAAGCCTTCTCAATCAAAACCCTAATTTTGACAATTTTGCCCTTTTGGTGATCTGATCAAATTACTTGAGGAATTATGATTCAAACTTGATCAGTTGACACATATGAGTCCAAAGTGTTGATGAATGTGGCATCCTAATCATAAGAATTTTTTAATTTACTCTAATTTTTAATTATAAATATTCAGGGGAAATTAGGGTGTTACAAGTACTATCGATGAAAGTGTGTTTTTAAGCGTCGTGAATGAGATGATTTATAGTTGGCAAGACTCAAAATATGTTATTGGTATAACAAGTCAATTTATAGTGAATCCGGATCGAATACATTAGCAAAATGTAAAGTGGGTGTTGAGATACTCAAATGAATCATTAAAGGAATCCTCAAGAGTAACTCAAGGGAAATATGCTTTAGATGGATTTGTGGATGAAAACTATACGGGATATATGGACACTAGAAAATTCTAGATAGATTTTGTCTTTATTTTGTTAGAAACAAATATGAATTGCAAATTAAATCATATCATATCATGGTACAATTATCTACAACTTAAGTATAGTACATTTCCCTAGTTTAAGGGGGTCAATGAATGAAGGGAAATCATAGTCAAAATATGCCATGGAAAACAAAAATTTCTCTTAAGTCGGTGATATGCTGGTTTATTCTTATGGAGGTTAACCATTGATTCGAAATCTAGAGAGAAATCATGAATGTTGCATGAACAACAGAACTTGTACTCAGTCTATGCAAATAAAGTATATTCAATCTCACTGCTAGTTGACCTGAATGAAGATTTTGATAAAGACAGAGAGAGAATGAGGGTAGGGCTTCACAAACCGAATTTGGTCAAAAATCAAACACTTTGGCACAAATGTTCTATTTATAGAACCGCTTGTGTGAACTACAAGTTGAAAAAACCCACTTAAACATAACATCCCTTACGATGTATTGTATATCACTTAAGTGCATCATATCTAATAGTGTTTCGTATTTCACTTAAGTACATTGTACCTTAAGGTGTACCACATTTCTATAATTAAATATAGTGTATCTCAAGACTGCACAATCGAATAAGTTTTACTGATTTATTTTATCTCTCGTCAATTTGTCCTTATATTTATGACCCCATAGGTTCTCGTGACGTTGGCTATTATACTAAATCACACATTTAGTATAATAAATAGAAAGTGCTATCTATCAACACATCAATGCTACTCAAGTCACAAAATTATCATGTGATATGATTAAATATTTCCATGATAATGTTTATGTGTATAATTACCCTTTTTCTCTCATGTTTACATTGAAAACAAAGCTTATATTATGTCACCCTCGTCTATTTTAATATTAAACCTTTTCATATTTATCATGTTACGTATGATGCAAAAATTCCATCTAGGTCATTAATGTCCCTCAACATGATTTATATAGTATCCATCATCCATCTTTATAGTCATCATATTACGGACAATGTTTAAACGATAATAAAGTACTAAACTCCACATCAAGGGCTCATATCGGTTTAAGGTCGAAGGGTGGCATACATCACTATCATCGTGAGCATAACTCATTACACTTGTTTAATATTCTATGTAGTATTCTCATGACTGGTCAATATAATTTAAATATGACTCCTAATATTTATACCTTATCCATAATGTGTGAGATGTGATCACCAGTCTATTCACATAATAGTCTAAATGCTTTAATGTTATATGACTTCACATTAAAGCTTAACTAAAGATACGCAAAAAATAGTGTCCTAATGTTTAATGAGGTCTCGCGATAAAGTCACACTTAGTGTTTCATCAAATATACTAATTATTCTAAGGACTTTAATACTTTGGAAAAACAAACTTAATAAAGCAACACATTATTAGATAATTTGATACATGTACCAAGTTCTAATAAAACTATTGGACTCTAGGACTTACACCAACAAGGAAGTCATTTGGTTAAGAGGTATGAACACAAATACTAACATAATGAAGTATAAATATCGACCATCATCACATAAATATTAAGATCAACATCAAAATAAGGTGTATTCATGCAAGTTTCATGGATTAGGATTTAAGATCACTCCATACAATCATACAAAGCATTTAATCAAAACCCCATACACATGGTAAGAACAAACCCTAGAATCTTAATCATTTAAGGCAAAGTGACAAGATATTTTAACAAATCATGTTCATGGCATTAAGCATCAATTAATCATGGTATATATAAAAAATAAAATCATAATCAAGTAAATACATTGAAGTATCATTGTATTTAAGAGAGTCATTTAAGAAAGTTATTCACAAAAAGTTTTAATTAAAAGAAACTTCAAGATTTAAATAAGTTAAACAAATATACTATTTTTGGTTTTTTAATTAAAATATTTTAGACAAATAAAATCAAAGATGAATAAAATATTTTTGTTGTATTGAAATATTAAATTTTGATACAATAAAAATCAAGAGGGAAAGTAAAATAAATAAATAAACTAAAACTAAAAGGAAAATAAGAGAAAAAGAAATAGAAACAAAAAAAAAGAAGAAAATTAGTGTTAAAAAAATAAGGAAAGGTGACCACAAGGATTTAACTCACGCCCTCCACGTTGCAGCTCAAAAGGTTTACCACTGGGCCACACGATATGGCTTGATAATAACATGCATCCAATATAATTAATATAAAACAAAGTTTTGAATGGTTTCAAAAAAATAATCAAAAAGGTCTTGGGTGAGGGGGATTCAAACCCCAGACCCTTTGCTTCACATGCAAATACACAAATACCAGCGCATGACCATTAGGGCGCAATGCTAATTTGTTAATAAAATAACTTCAATTAAATATAATACAAACTGAGTTTTAAGAATATGAAAATGGCGCCACCTAACTTCATCTTCAACCTCAAGACAACAACCATGGTTCAAAATCGCATTTCTTTGTTCCTCAACTAAATTCAAAAATGTAAAAAGCTAAGTTGTTTTAAACTTCATAAGGATTTCAAAAATGTGATTAAAATTAATTTATTTATACTGTATCAGACGAGTTTCAATCAATACCATAAACCCTAAGTTTTTTCAAAGTTAAATTAAACTACATACAAGCTCAACCAATATCTATTTTCATAGGGCTTCAGTTCATGAGACTCAAACAGACACAATGGTATCAAGAAATGCTTAATATGATGCTTAGATTATGGAGTTCAAAATTTCACGAAAGTTACCTATTGGAGCAAGGTCCAATGACTATTTCAATGCTTCCTGATGAAAGATAGTGGTCCCTCTAGCACCCTTGAACCTCAAGGAATGTGTTGATATGCTTAGCTTACCCTGAAACCTTCTCAAACTTTCTTACCACCTCAACTTGCAAGGATGACTCCATGGGACTTGGGTGGAGTGATTGGGTGTTTTAGTGATGAGATATTGCATACAATAGTTCACTTATGACATATTTATTATGTTTTAAAGGAAAATTTGAGTGAAACTCGCAAGGATTGAGAAAACTGAGTTTAAGGATTTTGGTGCAATAATGAAGCTTTTGGGATTTTTCTCTATGTGTTTGAGGGAGAATATTTGTGTGTTTTGAAGCTGATGTATGCTCTTTATTTATAGACAAGTTTGAGGGATCAAGGGATTGATGAGAAACAAAGTTTTTTGAGTTTTTGGTTTGGTTGGATAACAAGTTGTAGTTACATGAACATGGTAATTCATATGTAAAATAATGCTTGATTTATGGATAATAGGTTCACTTTTCTGCATAATAGGATGTTGCTTCTAAGCATGCTTGATTAGAGAACAAAGTATGGGCTTAAAGCAAGATTTGGTGAGAAAATCAAGCTTTATGAAAATGGATATGTAACTTTTTTACAAAATGCTCTCAAAGTGGTACAAAATTTGGACAATGCATCAAACACTTTGTGTAATACACTTGGGGCTTGTGTAATTCATCAATTATGTAGATATTTAGAATAAAAATAGGATGAAAATAAATATCTCATGGTTTGACTCAGGTTTGGACATGTATTTGAACCAAAAATCTGACTTGTAAAACAACTTCACTGTGACAACTTCATCTCTTCGAAACTTGGTGCTCAAGCAAGATAAATTCATGCTCTTGGTACCATTGGAAAGATAGTCTCATCCTCTATAACTTTCATGTTAATCACCTGACTTGAATAATCTTGAATCAATGATAAAACTGGCCAACAAAGTTGATCTTTCAAGCAGAAAAATACTTAGAAAAATTTCCTAAGTATTTGAACATTTTAACAACTTTGAGATGCCAACTTGATCAACTCATATCTTCAAATTCTCACGATTTTTTGAGTCAATTCCTTCTACAATGTTGAAGTATGTAGGATCATATTTAAGTACATCCCTTGGGCATGAAAAATGGTTGCTAGAGGGGGAAGTTCTAAGCTTGTCAAGTGGGCTAAATGAACATGAAATTTAGTAACTTAGAGAAATTTTCAAAACCCTAAATTTCATATCTTTGATTATTTTTCTTGTTTTTCTTGATTAAACTTGATCAAATGAATTCAACAACCATATTTTCATGATTTTTGTCTTGTGAAGTACATGGTTAACCAAAAATCTCAAAAGTCAAACTTTGAATGTGAGCAGTTGACTTTTCATCAGATGAATTCCAAATCTTCAACTTATCAATGAATCACACTTCTTTAGCCAATTGGGACACATGCAAGGGCCATAAGGAAGCATATGATAACCTTGAATCAAGTTTCAAACCATTATATCAAGCTTTAGGTCAAAAGTCAACATTTAGTCAACATTGATCAAAAGCCCTAATTTGAGGTGCATATGAATTTGAAACTTGATGAACTTGAAATGATGCACACTTGAGCTTGATTATTTATGAAGAGAAATCACTTGACAATCATTAGTGAAGGAGAAGCTTGAATCATTAAGGAACCCATATGTCTCTGATCAATCAAATACTTGAACTTCTTGATCCAACACAGTTATCTTGTGAACGAAACAAACAATACAAACTCTTGCATATGCATGAGGTTAGTGATACCAGGATGAATGATATGATCTCTTGATGCTATGTAAATGATGAAAAATAGGTGGGATCTTTGGTAAAAAATTAGGGTATAACAGAATGAAATTGGTCAGAATCAACCAGGAAAAAGTGAAAAACCTTGTGATTCGGGTCATGTAGAAAGTGTGACTTGAATCAAATGGGTAGTGGCTGACATGACTTGCGTGATTCGAATTATGTGCAACTTGTGATTCGAGCCACAAACACCAAAAAAAATTCTATTCTCCTCTGTTTGATTTGATTTGAGTCATAGATTGTCAGTGATTCGAGTCATACATAATAAATCTCAATTTTTTAAGTTTTGCAAAATTGTTTGAGATTACACTTCCATCATAACTTGAACCAACCTCAAATATGCTTATTGTTCCAATAACTCAAACAATTGACTTAAAACACAACGATCATACTCAAATACAAACAATTGAATTGTGCATGCTAAAACGAATGGATTCAAAACTTAATCCAAAGACGTGCAATTGAAAATGAGACTTAATAAACAATAATATACGAAACGAAAGCTTAAGAGACAAGCAATTAAATCGTATTTGAGTTCTCCCCTTGAATATATAAGAAACATGCAACTTCAAATTTAGTACTTTCTCATCTACGAGGCGAATGAAGTGGAGCATGAGGTAGTTCAATTTTTATTTTGGATAGACGTGGGGTGATTGGAACATATGTGAGGCAGGTGTTTGAAACTTGTTTTATAATTAAGTTATTTTCTGCCATTTTTTTAAGGGCTGTAATATATAGAGAAAAGAACTTAGCGATACAAAGATTGAGACTCGTAAGATTTTCTAATCTTAAGAATTGAAAAATCATTGGAGATTATTTAAGATTTAGGAAATACTTTCAAACACATTAGAATTGAGTGATTCATGTATTAAGAATAGGAGAAATTAAGTTACAAATAAATAGAAAATAAGAAGTGTTTTTTTTAATGAATTTATTAAATTAGCTTCTTAAAACTCATTCGTAATCTCTTGTTGAGATTTTTGATTGGAAATGGACAAGATAATTGTTCTCTCCCAAATTTTAGATCGAACTAGATAAATAATTTATATGTGTAAATTTCCTCTTTTGATCTTTTATTTTTGTTGGTGTGTGATTTACATATAGATTAATTATTATTCAAAACTATTTAGCTAGTTATTCTTGTTCTCTATCTCAATTTTTGTGTCTTTAAATCTATGCATAGAATTTTCACATAATTTTTATAAAACATGGCCTAAAAAGTTAAAAGAGTTACTCTCAATCTTATTATTTTCCCACCCATAATATTTCTTGAAAGTTGACTAGTTAATTATTTTCCAAAAGAGCCTGCCTCATGTACCTTGGTACAAAACTCCTTTTTGCTTGGTCCTTAACCTGTTAGGCCAGACAGAATTATAATAGTGGTTTACCCTTTAAGACATTGAACATTAACTGTTGAACTGTCTCTTTTTCAAGACTTTTCACTTCCACTAACACCCTTCTTCCAACATAGTACTACAAATTCATGTCACTCATTAGCTGTATTCTTGTAGAAATATTGAAATGAAATCTCAACCTGAAAAGCTTAAACAAAAGTCAACTAGGTAAATCAAATCAAGTACTACCCCTAATAAAAAAAAATTTCAATCAAGATATATCACATATCATATATTAGTATACCAATATATTTTAAAGTTTAAGATTAAGTAACGCATGTATTTAAACAGAAAAGGTGGTAGCAGTAAGAAAAGTCGTTTTCAAAATATTGGTCAGAATCTGTGATGAAATCTATTTGAGTGGGTTTACTAAAAAATTCAACACATAAAACAAGAGAAATGAATGAGAGCGTTGAAAGTAATATTGGGAAGGAGATTTTGAATAAACAAGTAGAAGTGACTAGTGAGAGGCAAGGTGAGTTATTTATTGTGCGCAAGGTGGCTGGAAAAAGTCGCATGGTATAGTGGTATTGCCACTATCTGTGTTTTGGTACAACACTGTGTGCTTGTGCACACGTTCCTTGTGTCCAAAGCTAGTACATTGCTATTTTGGATAGTTTAATAGACACTTTAGTTTTACTTTTCTTCTTTTATAGTATTTTTTAAGCAAAACTCATATTGACTAATGCATAGGACATAGAATATGATTTTCTCTTTAATTAGTCAAATTCAAACATTAACTTATATTATAAGGAGCCTAATATGTTTAATGGTTTTGTCATTATTAATTTAATGGATAATGAGTTTTTTTCTAGTCGAGTTAAAAAATCCCTTACAAAATTCTATTATATTAAATGGAAAAGATGTTAACTCGACACAGCTTGTAAGGAGTAAGGAGTGGGTTTCATTTTGTGATTCCAACCTTTGATTCTTTGCATGCCTTTTCAGCAATCCAATTCATTCCTTCCTAATTATTTGGGTAACATTTTTCTTGGGAATCAAGTTAGATAAGTTTTAGTTACAACATATTTGGATTCTTTTTTGGAAAGAGACAAATGTGATGCATAATGTTCATTGACAAATGTGATTGTTATTGTGACGAATTATTTTTGCTTTTAGAATAGATTTTAGCTTGAAGATGTGATTAATGGTTTTTTATTGTAAAAGAAGTTAGAGGATTATAAGAAAAATAAAAGTTATTTATTATTTATTTTTATAATGGAAATTATTTATTTTTCTAAATTGTTTTATAAATTTATTTTATTTTTTAAAAATGTATTAAATATGAAAAAAATGTCATAACAATAAATTATTTTAAAAAATAAATATGATAGCAAACTAGCTTTTATAACTTATTTTTTCCGACTTAAAAGATAGGTTGAAGTAAGTCACGTTGTATTCGGGTCAAAACAAACTCTGATCAGTTCTTTGAGAAAACCCTAATCTAACATGTGTTGGTTGCATTGTTTGAAGAACGGTATGAACAATTATGAGTTATTCACTGTGGCTATATTAACTATTATGACTTCTCATAAATAAAGTTTAAAAAATAATAAGTGTGATTGTAAGCTTGTGGTGGACGTCTTCCCTAATTCTGATATTGTCTATTAAAATCTTAGACAAGATATAAAATTTATCTTTGGTTGATTTAGGTTATTTGATGAGTATGAATGCATGGTGAGATGAAAATTAGCATTCATGGTGAGGAGAAGAGAGAGCAAGATCTTCTTGCTTTTGTATATTATGCCCATTAAAATGCATAGAGTTATTGCTCTCACTTATATACAAGGGTGGTCTTACTACTTTGAAGTTAGTTATAAAACTACAATTATCATAATTAACAATTAACTTTCATAACTAATCTTTAATCTCTAATACTCCTTCTCAAGCTCATAGTGGTTTAAAAGAAGCAACTATGAGCTTGTCTCAAAAAATAACAAATAGATTAGTAGAAAGAGGTTTTGTAAAGATGCATGTTATTTGCGTATAGGTCAAAACATGTTGTATTTACAGTTTTTGCACAACAACTCTCTCATAAAAAAAATGGATGTCCGATTCAATATGTTTCGTGCGTGTATGAAATAATGAATTTTGAGATAACATCATTGCACTGAGGTTGTCGCAAAGAAGCATTGGTGGTAAGTATTGAATGTCCAACTCATTCAATAGAGATTCAATCCATAATACTTCAGATATTGTATGTCCCAAAGCCTAGTACTCAGCCTTTATGCTAGAGCGTGCCACAAGTAACTGCTTCTTGAAGTTCCATGCAACGAGATTTGGTCCAAAATATACACACGAGTCTGAAGTTGATAGTCTATCGTTCGAGTCCTGGGTTTAATCTGAGTCACTATAAGCTTGTAATTTGAAGTTGATAGTCAATGGTGTTTATGATCAACATACTTCAGAAGGTAATATGGTTCTGGTCTGTTTGTATGTTGATGACATATTACTCACGAGAAGTTCTGAACAAGAGATAGCTGAGTTCAAGAAGTTCAGACTGAAGGCTAAGAATCAGAGTGGCCAGACTTTGAAGATTCTTAGAACTGATGGTGGTGGTGAGTATAACTCCACAGAATTTAGAAGTTTTTGTGAGGAGAATGAAATTGAGCATGAGGTTACTGCTCTCTATACTCCTCAACACAATGGTCTTGCTGAAAGAAGAAACCATACTTTGCTTGATATTGTGAGAAGCAAGCTGAAAGAGAAAAAGCTCCCTCATGCTCTGTGGGGAGAAGCTGTTGCAACTGCATGTTATGTGCTCAACAAATGTCCAACAAAGAAATTGAAGGAAATAGTTCTTATTCAAAAGTGGACTGGAGATAAGAAAGGCGTTAGTCATCTTAAGGTGTTTGGTTCTGTATGTTATAAACATGTCCCAGAAGTCAGAAGCCAGAAGTTGGATGATAGAAGTAAAGTGATGTTGCTGGTGGGGTACCACAGTACAGGTTCGTAAAAACTCTATTGTCCAGAAACTAACAAAGTTAAGTTTAGTATAGACGTCATTGTAAAGGAATCAGAAGTTTGGAATTGGGAAAGGTCTCGTCCTGACTCTGATGAGAGATCTCCTGAAGAAAAGTCAGAAACACACTGAAACTGGTAAATACTCTGACTCTGAAGAAGATACAGAAGGAGAAGATGATTCTGACTCTGACTCCGATGGTGATCTAGACTTTGAAGATAGTCAAGGTTCTGGAGAAATTCCAAATTCTAAAGCAAGTGTGTGATCGGTGGATCTGGAACTGACTGTTTAACGCTGGTTCGTGAAATGTAGCGGAAGCAAGAGTCGCCACCGTCTTTTATTTTCTCTAAATGGAAAGGACAAAAGCACAGAAAAATTCCTTATAGAGATTGCTCTCGGTTCGGGAGGTAGATTATAGAAAGGGAAGGTGTTAACACCCTTTCTATCCATGGTTATCCATGGGCTCTTAGATACTTGCTCATTGTGTTTTCAAAAATGGTTTGTTTGCTTTTCAATTGTGGGTTTTAAAAAAAAGGTTTCTTTGAAAATTCTAGTTCGACTCTTGTATCAGTCCTCAAGAGTGTTTGAAAAATTGCTTTCGAAAGCTTTTTGAAAAGGTGTCGGTGTGAAAAGTATTTTTGAATGGTTTTGAGATTTAGAGCAAGTACCTACGAGAACCTACCTACCCTAAGGAATTCGTCTGTGTAAATATCCTTTAAAGTAGTGCCATCCCACCATTGAGAGGTAGGTAGCACCACCGTTGGAGGTGTTCGGGTCAATTCGAGGTTCGGGATATGGTGATCACCAGAGCAATGGGAAGACACCTTAGAAGCTACCCTCATGCCAGGTTCCCGGATCATGAGGACTTACTAAGACATCCTTTACTCGACGATCACCTTTCGAGGCAAGGCAACAGTGAGGCGTACCCTAGGGGTGGTGTGTGATTTGTGTGTCGTTTTCATTTATTTTGTCTTGTCATGTTATTGGTGATCTAGCGTTTGTTTTTATTTTTGTCTATACATTCTTTCATGCCTTGATTAATAGTTAAAATATTGCGAGAAATAAAAATTCTAAGCTATTACAAAAGGCGCGGGTCCACATCGCCAAAATTTCTTGAACCCGATTTGACAGAAAAATAAAGAATTAAAATGCGAGAAGTTAATTACAAGGCCTTGGGAGAGATACATAAATATTATAAGAAAAAGAAACAAGTATGCGCGAATTAAATGTAAACGAGGGCGTTGGACCTTTTTTTGCAAAATTAAATTAAACGATGAATTAATTAAAATTAAAAAAATGAAAAGGAAATGTTTTTGGTATTTTTTAGTATTTTAGGATTTTAATGAAAAAAGAATTAATTAAAATTAAACCTAATTCTACAATTTTTAATTTATTAAAAAAAAGAAGATTAAAACCTAATATTAATCCTAATTAATTTACATGCAAATTTAATTATAAAAATAAATATCTAATATTTAATTATTATGGAATAAAAGAAAAAAGATGAAAATTAATTAAACCCTAATTCTATATTTTTTAGATTTTTATTAAAAAAAGTTAAAATTAAAACCTAATTTAAAACTAATTAATTTATGAATTTATTTACAAAAAATATTAAAATAATAAATATTTATTATTTTTCTTTTTTCTGATTTTTTTGTGTTTTATGTATTACTGTAAAAAATAATTAAATTAAAAGAATTAATTGAAATAAAAAAAATATAAAAAAAGAAAAGAGATGCAAACCTAAGGGGGTCTGCCCCTGATTTGGAGGTGTATTGTTTAGCAATTTGGCCCAAGATTCTAAGGCCTCATTTGACTTTTCCTGGGAGCATGCTGGCGTGTTGACTGGGGCTCACTATAGTCTTCAACTCATGGCCTTCTGATCATTCCCTTGGGCACGTGGAGGGTTTGATTTTTGAGGATGTATGATAGTCTTCAGCGTTGACACTGCATAGGAAGATTGATTGAAAAATAATATGGACAAAGGTGAGGACCTGGAGCTCGAACCCAGGTCATGTACGTTACCAGCACACACGTATGCCACTAAGCCATCCCAAGCGCGTTTAACCTATAATAACTAACAAACATTATAAGAGAAAAAATAGTCAGTGGTTCAAAACGCGCGAAAAATTTGAATCTTCCAATCAGCGCCTTCCACCTAATCATCTTCCTCGTTGGTGTTTTCTTTTTCTGAAATACAAAAACAATAAGCAACGGTTTTCAAACGTTGCTATAGATAACATTACAGAAAATAACGATTAGCCCCTGGGGCTTCATAAATTGAGCGCGATGATGCCATTGTTTTCGTCCAAACCCCCTGAATCCATTCCTGGCATCGTGGTGGTCTAATTTTACTGTATTCAAAAACCCCCAATTTGAAGGTTGAAGAACCCTAAAAAAGAAACATGGTAGATTCACGTACGATGCCCAAAACTTCAATCAAGTTATGTAGTTAGCTTCAGAACAAAGTAATTAGTACAAATCCATGAATAAAATGCAATGATATGGTCTCAATAATAGAATACGATTATGCAAAAAGAGTGATATAGTTCACCCTCGAATTACCAATTCTTTGAGTATGGGGTTAAGTTTTTGACTGGAATCGTTTATTGGCAACCCTGGCAAGCTAATGGAATAAGTTTTGAGGCTTGAATCGACCTGCAAGTAGGTTTTCAGAATTTGAGTTTTCAAAGAAAATTTCAAGTTTGGTTTTCTATATTCTTGCGCATCTTAGTGGTCCCTTGCATTAGGTTTTGATTCCTTGTATAAGTATGAGTGAATTAGGTCAAAAATCTGACCAAAAGAATCCAAGATTTGATTGTTCAATATTTGATTTTCAAGCATTAGTTTTTCCAATCTTTTCATGCAATTTGATACCAAATCATGCCAAAACTTTCCAAAATGATTATGCACGAATCTTGAATGTCCAATGAGAGTGTTTTCTGCACAAAAAGATTTTATTTCAATAGTTTTGTATTTCTCATGCATTTTATTTAATTAAATGAATTATTAATAATAAAAAATCCAAATAAATAAATAAAAATGGAGAAAAACTTCCCTTTGGGCCTAATGGTCGTGCATATGCCTTGGATGATGAATTATGGAAGAAAAATAGGCCCATTAGCAATTTTAGGTCATTTGAAGCAATGTTGACTTTTCAAAATATCCAAAAATTTCCCAACTTCTACAAGGCATAACTTGCTCAATTTTTAAGCTTTGCTCATGTTCTTGGACATTTTGGAAAGGTCTTTGAGTCCTCTAACCAATGTATTTGGTCCCATGTCATTTTGATTTACCAATCTCAAGTTATGGCCTTTGACTTAAAGTCTCTTTTTGTTGACTTTTGAAAATGACCTATAATGTTGAAATTGATAACTTTTTGTGAGAGCATTTCTTGGGCTTGAAGTGTGAAAAGGAGTTGTAGGAAATGTATTTCTCTTCAAAATGATCTTTGGATGGAATTTTTCTGATAATCCATGTGAAAGTTATGCCCTGGTCAATTTACAGTTGACTTTTTCAACTGTCCAAATAAGGAAACTTTTGCATCTTGATGATTTTTGAGCCAAGCTTTGAGAATCATGATCAAGCATTGATCAAATGATGTTTGTGGCTTCAAAATGAGATGTTGACCAAAAATTTGAACTTTTGACTGTCAAATGACCATTTTGCCCCTACAGTTGACTGTAGTGCAATTAGGGTTTTGACTGTGCAATTTTGTGCTGAAAGTCTTGAAACTTTGTATGAGGATGCTTGACCATATTTGTAGGCATGTGAGACTTGATTGGGCCCTTTGAAACTTCATTTTCTTGCTCAGAATAAAAACCCTAATTTTGACTGTTCAGGAGACCCTTGCATTGTGCAACCCTTGGGGAGACTTTGAAGCTTGACTTGGCAATTTCTTGAAGAATATGGGAGGGAAAATTTTGGGGTACAACAGTTGCCCCTGTTCAATCTTCTTAGACCTGAGGATGCAGATTGGCTGACGTGCCTTTCGTAATCCGAGGGTAGAAGATGATTGAACACTAGAGTGCCCAGAAATTTGCGCTCACATAGTAGCAGTGTGATGGTGGGAATGGGCTTATAGATGCCATTTGGAGATTGATGGATAGGATGATGGGCTTATAGATGCCATCTGGATGTTGATCGCGTAAGAGATTCCTTAGCGAGAACCTGCATACCTGCAAAAGAAAAAATGAGTACCTGTCATGTTGCAGGAGCTGGTTTTCAGATGCTTGATATAGATGTGTCCTAACTGGTTACAGGAGCTGGTCTTCAGATGCTTGGTGGGAATTACCATCTCCGCAGGATCGGGGAGAGAACCATAGGCAATTATAATCTCAAAAGCGGACGTTTGAGAAAAACCTGGAATGGAATTATCATCTCCGCACCGCTGGGGAGAGAACCATAGGAAATTATAATCTCAAAAGCGGACGTTTGAGAAAAACCTGAAATGGAATTATCATCTCCGCACCGCTGGGGAGAGAACCATAGGAAATTATAATCTCAAAAGCGGACGTTTGAGAAAAACCTGGGATGGAATTATCATCTCCGCACCGCTGGGGAGAGAACCATAGGAAATTATAATCTCAAAAGCGGACGTTTGAGAAAAACCTGGAATGGAATTATCATCTCCGCACCGCTGGGGAGAGAACCATAGGAAATTATAATCTCAAAAGCGGACGTTTGAGAAAAACCTGGAATGGAATTATCATCTCTGCACCGTTGGGGAGAGAACCATAGGAAATTATAATCTCAAAAGCGGACATTTGAGAAAACCTTAGATAACTTCTACTGAGTCTTCATCAGAAAAATCTGTTGGGAGTCGATTTAGCTGGACTAGAGAAGGCCTTGGACTGGATAAGAAATCTTTGGAGTCGATTAACTGAACCGGTCTAGGTCTTGAAATATGATTGAGAATTTAACTGCATCTTTCCTGAAAGGTAGAGGTCAGTCATATGCCATGCAAGATATGGATCAAGCAATGATGTTCTCAACATAAATGAGATTTGTAAGATATGATGCGTCTATGCATGCTATAATGATGTATGTGAATGTTTAGGAATGTATGTTTTTTGTCTAGGAAAGTAAATCCTTGACGGGTGCCAGGAAATCACTCCTGGGCTGATGTTGAAGAATAAGTTTTTGCTTCCGCTAGGGATGATAGTTGCAAGAATACCAGTAGGAGAAGATGACTCCGTTGGGGATAAACTTGGCGAATGGAATAACTCTGCGGGGAGAAAAGTACTCTAACGACCTTGCTGGGAAGCAATACTCTGTGGGGAGAGATGCTTTGCTGAGTTATTGATAATAACTTGCTGGGGATATCTTTGCTGTATTGGAAGTGTGAATAGACTTCGCTGGGGATAAGAAGACTGCGTTGACGGCGATCTTTCCGTAGCTTTTGGCTGAGGATAACCCAGTTATATCCTGGTAAGGAAACAACTCTTTGAATAGAGCCGGGCGACGCGTTCGTGCTCTGCGAGGATAAGCTTCCAGAATTTACTGGGGATAAGCTTACTGCTTGGGGGAGATGGATTCCACTTTCCTGGGGACACTGGGCTGGACTCCTGGGGAAGTTTTGAACTGTACCGGGGAAGTGACTCCTTTACATGTTGATGGAACGCCGGGGAACAATCTTAAATCAAGACTGCCGGGGATGCTTGTTAAGACTGTATGCTGCTGGGGAAGGTTGAGATCTGCGGGAGGATACCCAACTTCCTTAAGGTTGATAACTGCTTTGCTTGAGGAAGAGTGCACTGACTTGCTGACTCACTCTCTGGGGAATTAAGATATACCGGTTATGTTCTTTAGCTGAACCTACCTTGGTACCTTGGAGGACAGAACAATTAGATTGCTTAGACAACTCTTTATTGCCCCTGTTTCTAATGTTACCTGTAATTAATCCTTTGTTTCGTATGCAAATATTCATGAGTTAGCAAGTTATTGTCAATGCATATATCACAAATTGAACCTTGGACGTTCTTCGCAAAACAAAACAGAAAAAAGAAAAACAGTTGGCACGTTTAACTGAAAAGTATATTTGTATTGATTTTGAATGGCCTGAAAATAGGCGTTTTGTGTACAAGAGACTGACGTCCTAGTAAGAGAACGCCGCCGAACAAAAGAGTTTATACAAGTTTTGTACAAAAGAAAATAAAACAGCTGTGTGAAATGAATGATCCACTGGGTTTCAACTCTGCTATTGCCTTTATAACTCCGAGCGTCTCATCACTTGATGACCTAAACGAAGATGAAGCTGACTGATCGATGTCGTCTGAACTTGACGTAGATACTGGATTCTGGATGCAAAGTGATCCAATGAGACATAGTATTACGCTTTTATCCCTAATTTTTGCCTGGACCGCCCTTTTGGGTTTTCAGTCCACCGGGATACCCATTTTTGCCCAAGCCGCCTTTTCAGGTTTTCGACTTGCCGGGTGTACAGATTTTTTCATTTCATCCCTTCATTTTGCCCGAACCCTTTTGGTTCGCCGGGAAGCCCTAATTTTTGCCTAGGCATGTCAGCCTAGCGGGTCTTTTTTTCATGCGTAGTATTTTTTTATTATGTCTGCATTAGCGGGGTGAGGAAGGTCGTCACCATCCATGTTGGTTAGAATCACGGCTCCTCCTGAGAACACATGTTTAACCACAAATGGCCCTTCGTACATAGGGGTCCATTTGCCCCTTGGATCACTCTGAGGAAGGATGATTCGCTTGATTACCAGATCCCCAACTTGATATTCCTGTGGTCTGACCTTTTTGTTAAATGCCCTGATCATCCGTTTCTGATACGTCTGACCATGGCAGATAGCAGCAAGTCTCTTTTCATCAATAAGGTTGAGCTGATCAAGTCGTGTCTGGATCCAATCATCCTCGTTCAGATTCGCATCCTTCATTATCCGGAGAGAGGGTATTTGCACTTCGATCGGTAAGACTGCCTCCATACCATAAACCAAAGAGAAAGGAGTTGCCCCGGTTGACGTCCTAGCTGAGGTACGGTACCCATGTAGAGCGAACGGTAACATATCGTGCCAATCCTTATAAGTCACTGTCATCTTCTGCACGATTTTCTTGATGTTCTTATTTGCTGCCTCTACAGCCCCATTCATCTTCGGTCTGTAAGGAGAAGAATTGTGGTGCTGTATTTTGAACTGCTCGCAGAGCTCAGCGATCATCTTGTTGTTCAGATTGGTACCGTTGTCTGTAATAATTCGTTCAGGGACGCCGTACCGACAGATCAGATTATGCCGAATGAACCGTGCCACAACAGTCTTGGTTACCGTAGCATAGGACGCTGCTTCGACCCACTTTGTAAAATAGTCAATCGCCACTAGGATGAAACGATGCCCATTAGATTCCGTAGGTTTAATCTCACCGATCATGTCTATACCCCACATTGCAAACGGCCAAGGCGCAGTCAGAACATTCAGGGGAACTGGAGGAACATGCACCTTGTCTGCATAAATCTGGCACTTATGGCATGTCCTGGAATGTTGATAGCAGTCAGCTTCCATTGTGGACCAGTAATATCCTGCCCGTAGGATTTTCTTAGCCATAGTGAGTCCACTGGAATGTGTACCAAAGGTCCCTTCATGTAGCTCTTCCATGATCCTTTCTGCTCCAGTCTTATCTACACAACGCAGTAAGGTTGAATCATGGTTTCGCTTGTACAAGATGTCGTTGCTAAGGAAAAACTTTGCCGCGAACCTTCTCAGGAACTTCTTATCATTGACGGATGCACCTTCAGAGTATTCCTGAGCTTCCAAATACCTCTTCACTTCATGGTACCAAGGCTTCTCAGTCACCAGTTCAGTCTCGAGATCACAACAATATGCCAATTTGTCCAGTTTCCAGATGATGATCTGGGGAGCCTCATTGTCCCATTTGACCTTGAACATAGAAGACATTGTAGCTAACGCGTCCGCCAGCTGATTCTCTTCTCTTGGAAAGTGTTCAAAGGTTATCTCTGTAAAGTGGGGGATCAGGGTCAACACACATTCTCTGTAAGGAATCAGGTTTGGATGTTTCGTATCCCACTCTCCTTTGATCTGATTGATCACAAGAGCGGAATCTCCGAAGACACTCAGAAACTTGATTCTTAGGTCGATCGCAGCTTGAAAACCCATGATGCACGCCTCATACTCCGCCATGTTGTTGGTACAGTTGAAACATAGCCGGGCAGTGAGTGGAGTATGAGTACCTTGAGGTGATATGATTATGGCGCCGATACCGTTTCCCAAAGCATTGGAGGCTCCGTCAAAGTGCATAGACCATCGGGATCCTTCCTCAGGTCCTTCATCCGGTCCAGGTACTTCACAATCAGTTACTATCATAATGCTTTCATCTGGAAATTCGAAGTTCATTGACTGATAGTCGTCGACTGCCTGATGTGCTAAGTGGTCTGCCAACACACTTCCCTTGATGGCTTTCTGGGTTGTGTACTGAATGTCGTATTCCGTCAAGATCATTTGCCATCTTGCAATTCTCCCAGACAGAGAAGGCTTTTCGAATATGTACTTTATAGGATCCATCTTTGAGATCAATAAGGTAGTGTGAGTCAGCATATACTGTCTCAGCCGGCGAGCAGCCCATACCAAAGCGCAGCAAGTTTTCTCAAGCAGTGAGTATCGGGTCTCACAGTCGGTAAACTTTTTGCTAAGGTTATAAATGGCATGCTCTTTTCGGCCAGACTCGTCATGCTGCCCCAGCACACACCCCATTGAGTTGTCAAGCACTGTTAGATATAGTATCAGAGGTCTCCCTTCAACCGGTGGCATAAGGATAGGTGGTTCTTGGAGATACTCCTTGATTCTGTCAAAAGCAGCCTGACATTCATCATTCCAACGTACTACCTGATCTTTCTTCAGCAGCTTGATGATTGGTTCACAGGTAGCAGTCAGGTGTGAGATGAAGCGAGCAATGTAATTCAGGCGTCCTAAAAAGCCTCTGACCTCTTTCTCTGTCCTGGGAACCGGCATCTCTTGAATAGCTTTGACCTTAGCAGGGTCCACTTGAATGCCCTTGTCACTTACCACGAAGCCTAGCAACTTTCCAGATCTTACCCCGAAGGTGCACTTGTTAGGGTTCAATCTCAGCTTGTACAGTTTCAGACGGTCAAACAATTTCTGCAGATGATCTAGGTGCTCTTCCTCAGTCTGGGACCTTGCGATCATGTCGTCAACATACACCTCTATCTCATGATGGATCATATCATGAAATAAAGCAACCATGGCACGTTGGTAGGTTGCCCCAGCGTTCTTCAATCCGAATGGCATGACCTTGTAGCAGAAGGTGCCCCACTGAGTAACAAATGTAGTTTTTTCCATGTCTTCAGGTGCCATCTTGATCTGATTGTAACCTGAAAAGCCATCCATGAAAGAGAATACCTTATGCTGAGCTGTATTATCAACAAGAACATCAATGTGAGGTAAAGGGAAGTCATCCTTGGGGCTGGCCCTGTTCAGATCCCTGTAGTCGACACACATTCTGACCTTACCGTCCTTCTTCGGTACCGGCACCACATTAGCAACCCACTGAGGGTAAGAAGTCACTGCAAGGAACCCAGCGTCAAACTGCTTCATCACCTCGGCTTTAATCTTTTCAGACATCTCTGGACGCATCCGGTGGACCTTTTGCTTAACCGGAGGGCAGTCTTCCTTAGTCGGCAAGTGATGGACCACAATATCAGTATCCAACCCGGGCATGTCTTCGTAGGACCAGGCAAAGATCTCCATATAATCATGCAGCATTTGAGTCAACCGTTGCTTCACACTGAGCTCTAGGTTGGCACCAATCTTTACCTCTTTCCTGTCTGCCTCAGTACCCAAGTTTATTGTTTCCACTGGCTCTTCATGGGGTTGAATTGCCCTCTCTTCCTGAAGCAACAGTCTTGCAAGCTCGCCAGGCACTTCGCAATCATCTTCACCTTCGTCTTCGGCTAAGTTGATCGGATTTTCGAAGTCATAACTGGCAGTAGCAGAGTCGTTATCAGTGAGATCCAGGGTGGATTAAAACCTGTATGAGTGAGTGTGTGTGTAAATACAGCTGTTTTGAAATATATGTAAAGGAAAGAAAGACAGAAAAGGAGCATAAGATTTGTAATGCGAGAAAACGTCCAAGATTTTCATTCATGATATATGAAATGGAAATTTATATGCCCTCACAAATGAAACCACGGTGCCTCGGGTAAGACACCGGGCCATAGAGTTTATTTATTGTTTATTACAAATAACGAAACAAAGAAATTTATTACTGCGTCACAAAGGTAACAGGAGTATGGTCTTTGGCAATCCAATTGGTCAATCCGCCTTCGGTTGTCGGGTAGATCCAGCTATTGAATTCTGCTTCATCCACTTCGTTGTCTTCCCCAACAGCATTCACTCCTGGATTTGTAATGAACACAGGAGGTCTTCTGGTCTTCGCCTTCCGCATAGCCTTCTGACCCTCTGTAGTAAAACCCAGCCCAAATTTGTCAGTCTTCTGTGTAAAGTCTGGAAGCCTGCCCCAGTTAGCACATTCACCTTTCTGAACCACAGCCCGGGCATCCTTCAGGGAAGCCATCTTCAAAGGAGCATTCTCTTCTACCGCTGTTTCTGTTGCTGCTGAAATTGGAAGCACCTCTTTGAAATGCTGAAAGGGGGTTTCAATAAACTCCCCGTCCATCTCAATGTATCTGAAGGAATTCAAGTGGCTTACCATATATTCCTCCTCTCCTTGCACCGTGACGATCTTCCCTCTGACAGGGTACTTCAGCTTCTGGTGCAAGGTAGAGGTCACTGCCCCAGCCTTATGTATCCAAGGTCGACCCAGTAGACAAGAGTACGATGGACGGATATCCATCACATAAAATGTAGAGTCAAACACCTGAGAGCCCACACGAATCGGAATGTCAACCTCTCCATGAACCATCCTTTTTGAACCGTCAAAGGCCCTGACGATGATATTGCTGGGTTTCAGTTCCAGGCCTTCACAATCTAGACGGTCTAAAGCCTTCTTTGGTAGCACATTTAAGGAAGAACCAGTATCCACCAATACATGCGCCAGAGTAGTGCCCCTGCATTCGATAGAGACATGCAGGGCATCATTGTGGTCTCTTCCTTTTGCAGTCAGGTCAGCATCTGAGAAACCTAGGCCATTGTCTGCTGTTAGATTTGCTACACAATCAGTGAACTGGACTGCAGATGTTTCATGTGGCACATGGGCCGTCTTGAGGAACGAGATTAAGGCCTTAGCATGGGCCTCGGAGCATAGCAATAAAGAGAGCATGGAGATTTTGGAGGGCGTGTGCCCCAGCTGTTCCACAATATTGAAGTCACTCTTCTTTATAATTTTCAAGATTTCCTCCATCTCTTGTTGGGAGGCCTCAGCAGTTACAGGTATAGGTGCCTCCATCTGGGCAGGCTCAACTTCAATTCCTTTGCCCCGAGCATTGGATGACTCGGCAGCAGGAGAAACAACTTGATCGACAATAGGAACAGGTACACTGGTAGGAGTTATAAGAAGTGGTCTTCGAGCAGCAGGCGGTGCAATGTCAGGCGAGAAGAGCCTGCCACTGCGGGTGACTTTGGCTGGGCCAGTGATATCACAGATACTGGCGCCAGTGTTGAACTCTTGCTTGATCCCATTCACATACACATCTGCCCCGTAATGCCAGGGGACAGCTTTATCAGATACATAGGGAAGAGGCCCTGGAACAGTGATAACCACAGGTGCAACAGTCATGATTTGAACAGGCTTCTTCGGGAGAACCTTGATTGGAGTATTGAAGATGGTAACCACAGAAACTTCTTCTACCAGACCCAACTGAACAACGGACTTTTTAAACAGAATCTCCTTGCTATCCATTAGGCTTTGGATGCCTAACTTCAGCAAGGGACAACCAGATAGGGAAACAGCACAGAACAGGCAACCCTCACTGCAACCCGGAAATAAACTGGCCAGCAGTAGGTTCCTCTTGACGGTCTTCAGAGGAGTAACTAGATCTTCCACAGAAACAACGTAAACATCTTTGTCAACAGCATTTACCCCATGCTGAGGCATAGGGGCAGTAACCACATTCGGCCTCTCAGGCGCTTCGAACTGTATCTCCTTCGCGTCGATAAGGTCTTGCACCTTACTCCTTAATGCCCAACAGTCATCAGTAGAGTGCCCCGGGCTATCAGAATGGTAAGCACAACGAGCATTCAGGTTGTACTTAGGAGATGTAGTATTGGGGAACTTAGGAGCCTCTCTGACAGTCACTAAATTGGTGGATATCAACTGTGGCAGGATCTGCGATAAGGTCATGCTCAAACGGGTAAACTCTCTCTGGGGTCTTTCATCCCTTTGAGGATTGGTCGGCCGAGGAGCGGCAGCAGGCTTGGCAATCGTTACCGCACTGACAGATTGGCGGCGCTCAAATCTTTCTGATCTCCGGGAACCATACACAGCACTGGCCTCCTTCTTGAAGGGTTTCTTCTCAGAATTAGACGATGCACCCTTCGGAATCTTACCAGACTTTAACCCAGCCTCAATTCTCTCTCCAGTCAGAATCAGATCAGTGAACCCTGCAGATGAATTCCCGATAAGATGGTTGAAAAACGGCCCAGATAGGGTCCCCAAGAACATGTCTACCAACTCCCGATCAGTCAACGGAGGCTGCACCCTGCCAGCCAGGTCTCTCCACTTCTGAGCGTACTCCTTAAAACCTTCACTTGAACCTAACGACATACCCTGGAGTTGGGTACGTGTAGGGGCAAGGTCGGCATTATATTGATACTGCTTATAGAAAGCAGTAGCCAACTCCTCCCAGTTACGAACCTTGGTCCCATCCAGCTGATAGAACCATTCGAGATGAGTCCCTGAAAGACTCTCCTGGAAGAAGTGGATCCACAAATTCTTGTCCGCCGAGTACGGTTGGATTTTCCGAACATAGGACCTGAGATATAGCTTGGGACAAGACGCCCCGTCATATTTAGTGAAAGATGGTGCTTTGAACTTCCGAGGAATGATCACACCAGTAGACAAACCCAGATCTCCAAAATCCAGCCCAGGTACCTGTTGTATTTCCATAGCATTCAGCCTGTCCTCCAACTGCTTGTAACGGTCTTCTGCCGGAGGATATTGTTCTTCATCAAAATCAGTCTCGTTGTCAGAGACTACCGGACTAGGAACCCTTGCCTCTTGAGGAGCACCCTTGCCAACAGAAGAACCAGCCTCTTCATTTTGCAAGGTGTTGCCAAACCTTCGGCCCGAGTTGAACAGAACAGTCCTTCTCTTCTTCTTCTTCTCCTTCTTCAGGAGCAGAGCTTTCAGTTCTTCTTGGCCTTGAGCCAAACCCTTGATTAATTCCTGAAATTGCGCATTCTGCGCCTGAAGAGCTTTGATGGATGTCTCAGTTGATGACGAGTCAGGATTCATGATGCTGAAATAAACAGCGAAGAACTGTAAGCAACCTGAAAAGAAGAAACCTGTTATGCACATGATGAATGATATGTGTTTATGCAATGCATTCAGGGGTTCAAAAGTTCAAATTTGTTGTAGACAAAAAGGAACACACGTTATCATTAAGGAAATAATTGTTTAGTACATCAAAGCCTCATGGGAAAAATAATACAAAAGCAAATCAATCCCAGAATATACTACGCATCCTCTTTGGAGCTATGTAAGTGTTGAGATTCCTCTCCTCATGCAACAGGCGGGTGAGCTCCAAGACCTTCTTTTCACTGGCATGTAGACTAGTCTCAAGAGAATTCCGTTCTTCCTTAAGCTGGATCCAGCTCTTCTGCATCTCTTCCCAGGATGTGGGCATATCAGGGTGCTGAATAGTGTAAGACACTTCTCCTTCCAAGACTGGCTCTTTGATCACAGGGAGCATATGAGGATAAGGCATCACTAACTTCTGGGAGCGGGCGCGTACCCACTTGAGATAAGGTTCCAATGGGATGGAGTTCCTGTGCCCCAGTGTCTTGCTGTCTATCCTATTTGGCATTCTCCAAGCTCTGATAAATCTCTGGCGAAGTCCTTGAGTATCGTTGTCGAAGTCAAAAACTATGTCAGGAATTAACATGTCATGAGGACCATCCCTCTGAGCATAACCAAACCGTCTCCAAGCCAGGCATGGGCTGTAAGTAATACCTCCCCTGATTCCAAGTAAAGGAACATTAGGGTACTCCCCGCAACGATCAATGATAGTGACATCTCCTCTAGACCGAGGGCACCAATGTATATCTGCATGTGTAAGAGTCATCAACCGTTGTGACCACCTCGAACCCCGCTCGTTCTTCAAAACTGATTGTGGAAGGTGCGAAATAAACCACCTTCCCAGGAGAGGAGTGCAACACATAAGGACACCTCTTTTTCTCATGGTTCGAGTGTAACATGAGTGAAGGATGTCCCCCAGCAACGTAGGTATAGGATTCCTGGACATAAAGATCTGGACAGCACTGATATCAATAAGCTGATCTGGGTTAGGGAACAACACCAAACCATAGACAAGGAGGGCCACAACCTCTTCAAAAGCTTGCAAATCAAGGGAGTTCCAACATTCATGGGCCTTTTCAAACAGAAACCTGGCTAAGAACCCTTTGATACTACTTCTAACTTCCCAATGTCCCTTGAGGTCAGATGACTGTAGGTGCAAGGCTTTAGCAATCTCTTCAAGCTTAGGTTCCTTTTCCGTACCGTTGAAGGGTAGCTGATCAAGGATAGGGATCTTCAGGAGCCGGGAGAACTCCTCCAATGTAGGTACCAGCTGATAATCCAAGAAGGTGAAACAGTGATGCAAAGGGTCAAAGAATTGGAACAGGACCTTTATCATGTCTTCCTCAATGTTGGTGTTGACCAAGCTGATGAGGCTTCCATGCCTTTCACTGAATGAAGAGTTCTCGGGAATCCTGGATATAAGCTCCTTAAGCTGAGGAGGGATCCTTACAAGACTGATTTGAATTGTCTTTCTACGAACGGTTTCCATGTCCTACAAAACAAGAACAAAGATGAAAATTCGAACCCCTGAAATGGTTAGTCAATGCATATGATGCTGGATGATGTCATGATGCTATGATTAAACACACCACAGATATTTACAAAGACAAACATGTAAGGCACACAAGGCACACAAGACAAGCCCTTAGGGTTTAAGGCCAGCATGGGGTCTGGGTAGTACCCTCTTGAAGTTGGTGGGTTCAACCTGTCCTATCAAAGTAACCGGGTTCTAAGGGTCCCAATATCACGGGATTGCTTTCATTGTTCATCATTTCGATTTAGCCACTGAACTGGCGACCGAAATATTCCAGGAAAGCAACCCTAAATTGGGTGTAGTATCGAGTATCAACCAACCTCAGACTGCACCAAAGTCACTTATCTCACTACCCTAAAGAGGCCAAGATAGTTCAATTAAGGTTCCTAAGGTCTGTTGATGCTTCACGACACCACGCGGAGGCCCCGTACTCTCCTTGACTGAACTCAAGGGTTACCGGTACACACCAAAGTGCCACATCAACGTAGCAGACTATTTCAACCATGTCGATACACCCCGCACAGTTCCCTCACAGCCTTGTTGCTACTTTCTAAGAAGGTATCCCCCAGATCCGGGTTAGGATCTATAGAACTCCCAAGACAGTCCCACAATAATAAAGCAAGCAAGTCAATACAATTGAAAACACAGTTATGAACTACCCTAAGGTACACCTCACTTTAAAGTTTAGTCCCCAGCAGAGTCGCCAGTTCTGTGATCGGTGGATCTGGAACTGACTGTTTAACGCTGGTTCGCAAAATGTCGCGGAAGCAAGAGTCGCCACCGTCTTTTATTTTCTCCAAATGGAAAGGACAAAAGCACAGAAAAATTCCTTATAGAGATTGCTCTCGGTTCGGGAGGTAGATTATAGAAAGGGAAGGTGTTAACACCCTTTCTATCCATGGTTATCCATGGGCTCTTAGATACTTGCTCATTGTGTTTTCAAAAATGGTTTGTTTGCTTTTGAATTGTGGGTTTTAAAAAAAAGGTTTCTTTGAAAATTCCAGTTCGACTCTTGTATCAGTCCTCAAGAGTGTTTGAAAAATTGCTTTCGAAAGCTTTTTGAAAAGGTGTCGGTGTGAAAAGTATTTTTGAATGGTTTTGAGATTCAGAGCAAGTACCTACGAGAACCTACCTACCCTAAGGAATTCGTCTGTGTAAATGTCCTTTAAAGTAGTGCCATCCCACCATTGAGAGGTAGGTAGCACCACCGTTGGAGGTGTTCGGGTCAATTCGAGGTTCGGGATATGGTGATCACCAGAGCAATGGGAAGACACCTTAGAAGCTACCCTCATGCCAGGTTCCCGGATCATGAGGACTTACTAAGACATCCTCTACTCGACGATCACCTTTCGAGGCAAGGCAACAGTGAGGCGTACCCTAGGGGTGGTGTGTGATTTGTGTGTCGTTTTCATTTATTTTGTCTTGTCATGTTATTGGTGATCTAGCGTTTGTTTTTATTTTTGTCCATACATTCTTTCATGCCTTGATTAATAGTTAAAATATTGCGAGAAATAAAAATTCTAAGCTATTACAAAAGGCGCGGGTCCACATCGCCAAAATATCTTGAACTCGATTTGACAGAAAAATAAAGAATTAAAATGCGAGAAGTTAATTACAAGGCCTTGGGAGAGATACATAAATATTATAAGAAAAAGAAACAAGTATGCGCGAATTAAATCGAAACGAGGGCGTTGGACCTTTTTTTGCAAAATTAAATTAAACGATGAATTAATTAAAATTAAAAAAATGAAAAGGAAATGTTTTTGGTATTTTTTAGTATTTTAGGATTTTAATGAAAAAAGAATTAATTAAAATTAAACCTAATTCTACAATTTTTAATTTATTAAAAAAAAGAAGATTAAAACCTAATATTAATCCTAATTAATTTACATGCAAATTTAATTATAAAAATAAATATCTAATATTTAATTATTATGGAATAAAAGAAAAAAGATGAAAATTAATTAAACCCTAATTCTATATTTTTTAGATTTTTATTAAAAAAAGTTAAAATTAAAACCTAATTTAAAACTAATTAATTTATGAATTTATTTACAAAAAATATTAAAATAATAAATATTTATTATTTTTCTTTTTTCTGATTTTTTTGTGTTTTATGTATTACTGTAAAAAATAATTAAATTAAAAGAATTAATTGAAATAAAAAAATATAAAAAAAGAAAAGAGATGCAAACCTAAGGGGGTCTGCCCCTGATTTGGAGGTGTATTGTTTAGCAATTTGGCCCAAGATTCTAAGGCCTCATTTGACTTTTCCTGGGAGCATGCTGGCGTGTTGACTGGGGCTCACTATAGTCTTCAACTCATGGCCTTCTGATCATTCCCTTGGGCACGTGGAGGGTTTGATTTTTGAGGATGTATGATAGTCTTCAGCGTTGACACTGCATAGGAAGATTGATTGAAAAATAATATGGACAAAGGTGAGGACCTGGGGCTCGAACCCAGGTCATGTACGTTACCAGCACACACGTATGCCACTAAGCCATCCCAAGCGCGTTTAACCTATAATAACTAACAAACATTATAAAAGAAAAAATAGTCAGTGGTTCAAAACGCGCGAAAAATTTGAATCTTCCAATCAGCGCCTTCCACCTAATCATCTTCCTCGTTGGTGTTTTCTTTTTCTGAAATACAAATACAATAAGCAACGGTTTTCAAACGTTGCTATAGATAACATTACAGAAAATAACGATTAGCCCCTGGGACTTCATAAATTGAGCGCGATGATGCCATTGTTTTCGTCTAAACCCCCTGAATCCATTCCTGGCATCGTGGTGGTCTAATTTTACTGTATTCAAAAACCCCCAATTTGAAGGTTGAAGAACCCTAAAAAAGAAACATGGTAGATTCGCGTACGATGCCCAAAACTTCAATCAAGTTATGTAGTTAGCTTCAGAACAAAGTAATTAGTACAAATCCATGAATAAAATGCAATGATATGGTCTCAATAATAGAATACGATTATGCAAAAAGAGTGATACAGTTCACCCTCGAATTACCAATTCTTTGAGTATGGGGTTAAGTTTTTGACTGGAATCGTTTACTGGCAACCCTGGCAAGCTAATGGAATAAGTTTTGAGGCTTGAATCGACCTGCAAGTAGGTTTTCAGAATTTGAGTTTTCAAAGAAAATTTCAAGTTTGGTTTTCTATATTCTTGCGCAGCTTAGTGGTCCCTTGCATTAGGTTTTGATTCCTTGTATAAGTATGAGTGAATTAGGTCAAAAATCTGACCAAAAGAATCCAAGATTTGATTGTTCAATATTTGATTTTCAAGCATTAGTTTTTCCAATCTTTTCATGCAATTTGATACCAAATCATGCCAAAACTTTCCAAAATGATTATGCACGAATCTTGAATGTCCAATGAGAGTGTTTTCTGCACAAAAAGATTTTATTTCATTAGTTTTGTATTTCTCATGCATTTTATTTAATTAAATGAATTATTAATAATAAAAAATCCAAATAAATAAATAAAAATGGAGAAAAACTTCCCTTTGGGCCTAATGGTCGTGCATATGCCTTGGATGATGAATTATGGAAGAAAAATAGGCCCATTAGCAATTTTAGGTCATTTGAAGCAATGTTGACTTTTCAAAATATCCAAAAATTTCCCAACTTCTACAAGGCATAACTTGCTCAAATTTTAAGCTTTGATCATGTTCTTGGACATTTTGGAAAGGTCTTTGAGTCCTATAACCAATGTCTTTGGTCCCATATCATTTTGATTTACCAATCTCAAGTTATGGCCTTTGACTTAAAGTCTCTTTTTGTTGACTTTTGAAAATGACCTATAATGTTGAAATTGATAACTTTTTGTGAGAGCATTTCTTGGGCTTGAAGTGTGAAGAGGAGTTGTAGGAAATCTCTTTCTCTTCAAAATGAGCTTTGGATGGAATTTTTCTGATAATCCATGTGAAAGTTATGCCCTGGTCAATTTACAGTTGACTTTTTCAGCTGTCCAAATAAGGAAAGTTTTGCGTCTTGATGATTTTTGAGCCAAGCTTTGAGAATCATGATCAAGCATTGATCAAATGATGTTTGTGGCTTCAAAATGAGATGTTGACCAAAAATTTGAACTTTTGACTGTCAAATGACCATTTTGCCCCTACAGTTGACTGTAGTGCAATTAGGGTTTTGACTGTGCAATTTTGTGCTGAAAGTCTTGAAACTTTGTATGAGGATGCTTGACCATATTTGTAGGCATGTGAGACTTGATTGGGCCCTTTGAATTTTCATTTTCTTGCTCAGAATAAAAACCCTAATTTTGACTGTTCAGGAGACCCTTGCATTGTGGAACCCTTGGGGAGATTTTGAAGCTTGACTTGGCAATTTCTTGAAGAATATGGGAGGGCAAATTTTGGGGTACAACAAAGTTCTTATGAAGGGGAAAGTTTTGGTGTCCAAAGTTCTTAAGATCCAGTTCAGAGGCAACAAAGAGTCAGAAGCATCCCAAGAAGATTTGCAGAGTTTGACATGTTGCAAGACACTGAAGTAGACTCTGAAGGAGAAGTTATTTAGTGTACAATGTTAGTAGACTCTAAATCTGTGAGTACGGAAGAGGCTCTTAAGCAGAAAGTTTGGTTACAGGCCATAAAAGAAGAACTTGATGCTATAGAGAGAAACAAGACTTGGAAGCTGACAAAACTTCCAAAAGGCAAGAAAGCCATAAGCGTCAGATGGGTTTTCAAGCAGAAGCTAAATCCAGATGGATCAATTGGCAAACACAAAGCAAGATTAGTAGCAAGAGGCATTCTACAGAAGCCTGGGATGGATTACTTTAAAGTGTTTTCTCCTGTAGCGAGACATGAAACAATCAGACTAGTGATTGTAATAGTTGCTGACAGGAATTGGCCTATGATGCATTTAGATGTAAAATATGCATTTCTGAATGGTCCATTGCAAGAAGAGGTATACGTATCACAACCTCCTGGATTTGAGAAAAAAGAATCAGGAAGGGATGATGTTCAAATTACACAAAGCCTTGTATGGATTGAAGCCAACGCCCAAAGCTTGGAACTTGAAGATTGATTCATTTTTCAAGGACCAAGGGTTTCAGAAGTGTGAGATGGATTATGGTGTTTATGTTCAGCACACTTCAGAAGGTAATATGATTCTGGTTTGTTTGTATGTTTATGACATATTACTCATAGGAAGTTCTGAACAAGAGATAGTTGAGTTCAAGAAAGTTCTGATGAATGCTTTTGAGATGACAGATCTTGGAAAAATGAGTTTCTTTCTAGGGATGGAATTTATATACTATGAGAAAGGGATCATTTTGCATCAGATGAAATATGAACTAGAACTTATGAAGAGATTTGAGCTAGAAAATTGCAAAGTTGTTATCACACCTGCTGATACAAATAAGAAGTTGGACTCTGATTTTGATGGAGAGAATGTGGATGCTACAACCTTCAAACAGATGGTTAGTTCTCTAAGGTATTTGTGTAATGCCAGACCTGATATTTGCTATGAAGTTGGAATGGTTAGAAAATTTATGAGCAAACCAAAGTGGTCTCATTACCAAGCTGCAGTCAGGATTCTGCGGTATGTGAAGGGAACTCTGAAATATGGAGTGTTATTTCCTTCTGGAAGAAAGATCGAATAAAAACTTCTAAGTTATTCTGATTCTGATTGGTGCGGAGATAGAGTTGACAGAAGAAGTACTTCTGGGTACTTATTCAAATTTCTGGGAGGTCTTATTTCTTGGTGTTCCAAGAAACAACCTGTTGTTGCACTGTCAACTTGTGAAGCTGAATATATTGCAGGCGCTCTGACTGCATGTCAACCTGTATGGATTTTGAACTTGCTGAAAGATCTGAAGATTGAGGTAAATAAACCTCTGAAGCTGATGATTGATAACAAGTCTGCAATCAATCTTGCCAAGAATCCAGTGTTGCATGGGAGAAGCAAGCATATTGAGACCAAGTATGATTTTATGAGGAATCAAGTTCAGAATGGAATTTTAGAAGTTGTGCACTGTAGCACCCAGAAGCAGCTGGCAGATGTTCTGACAAAGGATATCAAAATTGATCAATTTCTTGGTTTAAGGGATGTAATTGGTATTGTTAGTTTTTGGTAAATATAAATTAAGGGATGGTGTTAGAATTAATTAGATTTTATAATTAATTAGATATTAATTTATATTTAGGAATATCTTTTAGATTGTTTATATCTTTGTTAGGAGATATATATCTTAGATCTTCTTACATCTTTGTTAGAAGATATATTTTAGATTTAATTTTATGTATAAATAGTCTAGTGGAGTAGGTTATTGTAATTCATTATAAATCCTTATTTTGAAGCTGTCAGTAAATATTCCTTTTACCTTTTATCTTCCTTGTTCACCAACAAGTCTATCGTCTGAATCCTGGGTTTAATTTGAGTCCATATAAGCTTGTAATGAGATCTTTGTATAGAGTTAACTGATGATAAGATAAGTCCATGAATGATAGTGTCTCTTAAGCACCTCATCACACGTTTTACCGCACTCCAACATGACCCTAGAGGATTAGTCACATATTGACATAATTCATTGATGAAAAATGTAATAGATGGACGTGTGAGAGTTACAGATTGTAGGCTTCCACTGTGGATCTATAAAGAAAAGATCTGATAACTTTTCATCACCATGTTTGCTTAGTTTGCAGTAAATGAAAATAAGAGTGCTTACACCATTCACTTCAGTCATATTGACCTTGGACAACAGATCTCTAATGTACTTTGTTTGTGTTAGAACCATAGATTCATTTTTTTTGTAATGGACTTAATGCCTAGAAAATATTGAGGAATGCCTAGCTTCTTAAGAGAAAACTTCTCATGTAGCTTGTTAATAAACTTATGAACCAAGGCAGAAGATGACCCTGTGAGGAGTATGTCATCAACATACACAAGCACATACATTATGGCATTTTGAAAGTTGTAGATGAAAATTGAATGATAACATTTTCTTTAGATGAAACCAAATTAGATAAGAGCTTGATGAAGCTTTTCATACCATGCATGTGGTTCATGTTCCAAGCAATAAATGGCTTGCTTCAATTTACACAACATGGTGGAGTTTGTGTCAAGAAACCTTGGTGGTTGTTGCATGCACACCTCCTCTTGAAGATCAACATTAAGAAATTCATTGTTAATGTCTATTTGTTGCACTTTTCACTTATAGGTGATTTCTAGAGTTAGGATAATTTGAATTGTAGTTGTCTTAACCACAAGTGAAAATGTCTCATGAAAATCAAAGCCATGTTGTTGATGGAATCCCTTTTCCAGTAATCATGCCTTATATTTATTGATGCTTCCTTATGAGTTTTCTTTGACTTTAAACAACCACTTACATTCAATGGGCTTTCTATGTGGTAGTAATGTTGTAAGGATCAAGTGTATTATGATAAATCTTAAAAGTATTTGATACATGAGATGAGACACTTAAAAATTCATCAAGTAATAATTGGGTTGGAACATATTATGTGTGTTGGTTTTGTGCATCAAGTAAGAGGGGGTAGTTCTCAGGTGCATTAAGTGTACCTACATGACATAATGATGTTATGGGATTGGAAAGTATAAGAAATATTGAAGATTGACTTGGTTGTGGATCTTAAGTATCTTAAGGCAAGGCCATGATTGAACTATTGGTTGTAGAAGGTTGACCATGTTGTGTAGGATCAAGAATATCTGATTTTGTAAAGCCTGGTCTGCAAAGAAACTTAGTTTCATTGAAGATGACATCTTTGGAGATAAACATTCTTCCTTCTAGTGTGAGACACTTATGACATTTGTGAGTTGGTTACACTCCCAAGTAAATATATTAAGTGGTTATAAATTGAAATTTGTGTTTGTTATATGGTTTGAGTAGTGGAAAACAAGCACATCTAAAAGTTTTTATTGAAGCATACTCAATTTGCTTGTTGAAGACTGCTTGGTAACGTGAATGTAGTCATCCAAGGCACACGTTGGAAGTTTGTTGATCAAGTATACAGTTGTTGTTAAACTATGATCCCAAAAGTTGATTGGCATTAAGGCATGTGCAAGCAAATTAAGTAGCATATCTACAATTTATATAAGCTTCCTCACAATAGTTCCATTCTTATGAGAAGGGTAACACCCTATTTCCCCGTCGGTAAGTTATATAAAAATCAGAGTAAATTAATTTCTAAAATATAACATCAAAAGGATGCCACATACTTCATACATCATACTTGCTCATTCAATAAGATACGCAACACAAACCACATATTAAAAGGTCTTAAACTTCATTGTGTTTATTCGCAATGGAAAAAAATCAATAACAAATCATTCTCAATTCTCCAACAAGAGTTGTAAATAGCATCTTTCAGAATTCCACATAATTCATAAATTAAACTCAAAGCAATGGAGCAATACAAAGTTCACTCCCAACAAAATAAAACAATCATAAAAACCTCAAGTGTTACGTATTAGAGCAGACACCAACTCAATCTACACAAACTGAGGTACTCTTCAGCTAATCTGGACCTCAAGATACTTCGGATCATCTGCATGTTACCCACATAGAGGTAGCATTCAAACAGAAAGGGTGAGATATCAAAACAATATAAGAGGAAGCATAATAATGAGCAAGTAGAAATTCAAGTATACATCATTATACATCTTTACCTCACACCTTTTCTGGTTCATCATACTACGAAACACATCAATATAATTAAGTGCATAAACAACACAAAACATCCATCATAACGTAAGTAGAATTTCATTCAATGCTCAAATAATCAATTACTTAACAATCATGCAATGCAGTGAAACTGACACTGACTCAATGTATATGGTACCAATAGGGAAAACCCTCAACTTAATAAATGCTAACTTGGGGCAACAACGCCAATACAGGTCATCTTTCGCCAATACATCCTATCTTTAATGAATGCATGTGACACTGACATGCAACAACATAATTTCACATTGATTATTCTCACCTATCAATACCACGCCAATATATGCCACCACCACCATCATCATTATCATGCATATCATGTCGCACAATCAAAACATTCATGCAACATCATCTTACTCAATCAAAATACCAATCATAGCATGTTACTCATGAATATTCACACAAATAGTCATCAATGTTGACAAAATAATTAGCTACTGTGTTCCAATTTATTACTATAAGATGGAAAATAATTTTAGCTTTCCAACGATACAAACGGCGCGTCAAACAGACACCCGAGGCAAAAGCTATGATTTTTCAATTTTACAAAAATTATGTCCAACACAGTGGTAACCAGGGTTACTACCATACTTGTAAATGGTTACTGTGTGAAACAATAGATAATCACACAAAATCCTTCAGCATTAACCAGTTACCTCAATACCAGTAACTGGTTAATCCACAAGTCAGTAGCACTACTTTTCAAAATCTGACAGCGGTAACTGGTTACTGCATTAGGGTAACCAGTTACTGTGTAACACAGTATCCTATTATCCTCAATTTTCATGTGGTAACTGGTTACCACCAGACCAGTAACCGGTTACCACTGTTGCAAAACTAAAAAATCTACAACTTTTTCAAATGTGATTTTCAATGTTTCAACACCAAATTTCTCAGTTTTTCCAGGAAAAATTATCTTTCAATCATGCTAATTATTTACCAACACATACCTATCGATTCCAACCAAAACACATCATCAATTTCATAATCAATCATACAAAAAAAGCATCAAAATTCAACAATGGGAGAAAACCCCAAGAACACCAATTAGGGAGAAATCAAAACATATAACCATGGGACCTAAACTATACCATACCCCATTGTTAGACAACCTATTATAGTGTTAGAATCCCCCTTACCTTATACTTTTGTTTATTCTTGATCTCTACAGTGAAATCTCTTGCTCTAGCTTCCTAGTGCTCTTCTCATCTTCTCTCTTCTACGCTTCTCTTTCTATGTTTCTACATACTCACTTTCTTTCTCTTATTCTCACACTAATATATCCTAAAAATAATATAACCTTCCCAAAAAAATAATTATTTAATAATTATTATAAAATAATAATAATTCTAATATTATAATATAATAATACTAGGAAACTATAATATACCACACACCCCATGATTCTACACTTTTAGCCATGCACCTCTATAATCTCAACTTCAATAATTGTAAAGCATCTAGTTCCCAACAAAGGTGTTACCCCACGTCATAAAATCCACTAATTCATAAGAATACAATGTACCTTCTAATTATTTAATTAAAAATAATTCTAATTAAATCGGGGTGTTAGAACTCTTCTCCACTTAGAATATTTTTGTCCTCGTAAATTACCTGGGGCGAATAACTCTGGATACGCCTCTCGCATCATGCTCTCTAATTCCCACTTCGTATTCTCTCCAGCAGCTCTTCCCAATACTACTTTCACTAGATAAATCTCTTTTCCCCTCAGCTTCTTTATTTCATGATCCTCGATCCTTACAGGTGCGGTTTCAACAGTAAAATTATCCCGCACTTGTATATCATCCATCAGAATTACATGCGAAAGATCTAGAATATACTTTCGGAGTTGCAACACATGGAATACATCATGAAAATTTGACATATTAGGTTGCAAGGCTATTCTATACGCAACATTCCCCACTTTTTCTAAAATTTGATACGGGCCAATAAATCGAGGAGTCAACTTCCTTGACTTTAGAGCACGACCTACATCGGTTACCAGCGATACTCTCAAGAATACATGGTTTCCCTCTTGAAACTCAAGATCCTTACTCCTCTTATCATGGTAACTATTTTGCCTACTCTATAAAGCCTTCATCTTTTCTCAAATTAATTTCACTTTCTCCATAGTTTCTCGTACAATTTCAAGTTTGAGCACTACAGTTTCACCAGATTCATACGAACATAAAGGTGTAATGCACCTTTGACCATACAACGCCTTGAAAGATGTCATGTAAATACTAGAATGGAAACTATTGTTATAAGTGAACTCAATCAGTGGAAGATAACTATCCCATGTACCTCCCTACTCAAGAATACCTCTCAACAAATCTTCTAACGATTGAATAGTTCTTTCTAACTAACTATCCATCTGTGGATGATACGCAAAACTCGGTCTCAGCTTAGAACCCAACGCATCCTGTAGACTCTTCCAAAAATCAAAAGTAAATCTCGGATCTCTATCAGATATCACACTTGACAGAACACCGTGAAGTTTCACAATCACATGGAGATAAATCTCCGCCAACTTCGACACTAGAAAACTTATATTAATCGGAATGAAGTGAGATGATTTTGTTAGCCTATCAACAATCACCCAAATTGTATCATTCCCTCGCGGAGTACTTGGCAGCCCCGTCACAAAGTCCATCGATATGCTAGCCCACTTCCACTCCGGAACATCTAAAGGTTTCAACAATCCAGCGGGTTTATATTGTTTGACCTTCGACTTCTGACAAGTCAAGCACGCATACATAAATCGTGCTACATCTTGTTTCAACCTGGACCACCAAAATAACTTTTTCAAATCGTGGTACATCTTAGTAGCTCCCGGATGAATACTCAAACTACTCTTATGGCCTTCTTCCAGAATCATCTTTCTCATTTTTGCATTATCAGGAATACAAATTCTATCGCGGAATCTCAACACACCTTGGGCATCTACTTTAAAATCACTATCCTCTGACTGGTTACCTGCCACCATAAAGTCTACCAACTTCATAGCTAGCTTCTGAGCTTCTTTAATATTATCCAAGAAATCATTGTTAAACTTCAACATTCCCAACATCACACTATGTGGTGTCACTTCACAGACTAAAATCATATCTCTGAATTGCTCAATCAACTCTAACTCCTTAACTATCATAGAATACATATGTAAAGCCTTTCAACTCAAAGCATCAACTACAACATTAGCTTTACCCGGATGATAATTCAAGCCAAAGTCATAATCTTTCAGCAGTTCGAACCATATGCGCCGTCTCATATTCAGTTCCTTCTAATCAAACAGATCATTTAGAATCTTGTGATTGCTAAACACTTCAAATCTGGAACCATAAAGGTAATGCCTCCAAATCTTTAGTACAAACACCACCGTAGCTAATGAAAGATCGTGAGTAGGATAATTCCTTTCATGAATCTTCAATTGTCTCGACGCATAAGCCACTACTTTATCACTATGCATAAGTACACCACCTAAACCCAATTTAGAAGCATCACAATACACCATAAATGGTTCCTCGGGATTAGGTAATATTAAGATCGAATCCGTCGTCAATCTCTTCTTTAGCTCAACAAAACTCTCTTCGCATTGGATGTCTAATATGAACGCTCTGCCTTTGCAAGTCAACTGAGTTAACATAAGTGCTAACTTGGAAAAACCCTCAATAAATCTTCTATAATAACCAGTCAATTCCAAAAAACTTCTAATTTCCGTAACTGACTTTGGATCCTCCCACTGTAACACTGCATCTACTTTGGACGGATCTACAACAATTCCATCACCTGAAACAACATGACCAAGGAAACTAACTTTTGTCAACCAGAATTCACATTTTGAAAACTTCTCATACAACTTCTTCTCTTTCAACACTTGTAGTGCAATTCTCAAATGCTCGACATGTTCCTCTTCTAATTTAGAATAGATTAATATGTCATAAATGAATACTACAACAAATCTATCCATATAAGTGTGAAAGATATGATTCATGTACTCCGTAAATACACCGACGCATTAGTAACACCGAAAGGCATCACTGAATATTCATAATGTTCGTACTGAGTTATGAAAGCCATCTTCTGAATGTCCTCATCCTTCACTCGAATTTGGTGATACCCTAACCTCAAGTCAATCTTGTTAAGAACACATGCATCCACCAATTGATCCATCAAGTCGTCTATTCTCGGAAGTGGGTACCTGTTTTTGATTGTCACTTTATTCAACTGTCGATAATCAACGCACAATCTCATACTACCATTTTTCTTGTTCACAAGTAATACCAGAGCTCCCCAAGGAGATACACTTTGTCTCACATACTTATTTTTAAGTAAGTCTTCTAATTGCTTATTCAATTATAATAGTTCAGACGCTGACATCCTATACGGTGGCATAGAAATAGGTTGTGTACCAGGTACAAGATCAATCAAAAATTCTATTTCTCTTTCTGGCGGCACGTCTGAAATATCATCAGGAAAAACTTCGGGAAAGTCGCACACAACCTGCAACTCATCAATTGTATCCTGATTCTCAATGGATAGAGATGCCATCAAGGAAACCAATTGAGCTTCATCCTTTATTAGCTCATTTAACTGTCCAGCAAATAAGAATCTAACTTCCTCCTCCTCATCAGGAGTAGAAAACCACACCGACTTGTTATAACAGTTAATATGAACATAGTTATATTCCAACTAGTTCATACTTAAAATCACGTCCAGACCAGTCAACGGTAGACAGACTAAATAAAAAAAGAAGTATATGTCATAGATGGACAAAGGACACCTCAAGCATACTAGATAAGTAGTCACCTATCCCTTAGCTGGAGTATCGACAATCATTTCCCTATTCATAGAAGATAATACAAGACCCAACTTTTTAGCACAATCAACAACAATAAAGCAATGTGTAGAACTAGTATCAATAATAATAATTAAAGGAGTATTATTAATGAAACATATACCTATGATCAAGCAGTCTCCACTGGATGTCTGATTCCCAGCTAAAGCAAACACTTTTCCACTGGATCGAGCTTGCTTCGATTTCTGGCACTGAGCACCGATATGTCCTTCTTCACCACAGTTGAAATAAATTACCTCTTTGTGTCTACATTCACTCACCTTATGCCCAATCTTGCCACAACGGAAACACCTCTTCACTTCAGTATTACATTCATTACTTGATGACAAGGTTTTCCACATCTGTAACACATAATACCAGCATGAACATATCTCCCACTTGGCCTCTTACCATCAATAACTTTTTGTTTTCCTTTTTCAGTCGGAGCATTGTAAGGCTTCCCATTATATTGTGGTTGCTTGCCTCTCTTCTCAGTGACAATCTTGTAGTGAGCCTTACTATCTTCTTCATAAATCCTGCAACTGTTCACCAAATCTGAAAACTTACGGATCCGTTGGTACCCGATTTCTTTCTTGATCTATGAACGTAAGCCATTTCCAAACTTCACGCACTTAGAAAATTCAGATCTCTCCTCAGTGTAGTGAGGATAAAAGTTCGCCAAATCCACGAATTTGGAAGCATACTTAATTACTGATAAATCCCCTTGTTTTAGTTCCAGATATTCAATCTCCTTCTTCCCACGAACATCCTCTGGGTAATACTTCACCAGGAATTCCCCGTGAAACACTGCCCAAGTAACAAACTCATTTGTGCCTTCCAGTCTCTGGCGAGTAGCAACCCACCAGTCAGCAGCCTCTCTTGCCAGCATATGCGTACCAAAACGCACTTACTGTGCATCACAATAGTTTGTGACTCGAAATATCCTTTCAATATCCTTGAGCCACTCTTGCGCTCCTTCAGGACCGTGCTTCCATTTGAACGTAGGTGAATGGTTCCTCTGGAAAGTTTCCAAAGCACGAGTCCCATAGTTCCCACTAGCATTAGGCTAATTATGCATTACCTGAGCCAAATCCTGCAACGCAGTAGCAAGTCCACCATTGCCTCTTCCAGCCATCACTCTTCTTTACATCACAACATCAAACAATGGTTAGATAGAAAAACATCGTTAGTATTCCATTGTCACATTACACTAATGACTCAACAACCTGGTCAGACGAATCATTTTGCTCTGATACCAATTGTAACACCCTATTTCCCGTCGGTAAATTATATAAAAATTAGAGTAAATTAATTTCTAAAATAAAACATCAAATAGGATGCCACATACTTCATACATCATACTTGCTCATTCAATAAGATATGCAACACAAACCACATATTAAAAGGTCTTAAACCTCATTGTGTTTATTCACAACAAAAAACATCAATAACAAATCATTCTCAATTCTCCAACAAGAGTTGTAAGTAGCATCTTTCAGAATTCCACATAATTCATAAATTAAACTCAAAGCAATGGAGCAATACAAAGTTCACTCCCAACAAAATAAAACAATTGCAAAACCCCCAAGGGTTACGTATTAGAGGAGACATCGACTAAATCTACGCAAACTGAGGCACTCTTCAGCAAATCTCGACCACAAGCTACTTCAGATCATCTGCACATTACCCCCGTAAAGGTAACATTCAAATAGAAAGGGTGATATATCAAAAAAATATAAGAGGAAGCATAATAATGAATAGGTAGAAATTCAAGTATACATCATTATACATCTTTACCTCACACCTTTTATGATTCATCATACTACGAAACACATCAATATGATTAAGTGCATAATAAACACAAAACATCCATCATAACGAAAGTAGAATTTCATTCAATGCCCAAACAATCAATTACTTAACAATCATGCAATTCAGTGAAACTGACACTGAGTCAATGCATATGGTACCAATAGAGAAAACCCTCAACTTAATAAATGCCAACTTGGGGCAACAACGCCAATACAAGCCATCTTTCGCCAATACAAGTTATCTTTCACCAGTACAGGCCATATTTAATGAATGCATATGACACTGATATGCAACAACATAATTTCACATTGATTATTCTTACCTATCAATGCCACGCCAATACAGGCCACCATCATCATTATCATTATCATGCATATCATGTCACACAATTAAAACATTCATGAAACATCATCTTACTCATTTACAATAGCAATCATAACATGTTACTCATGAATATTCACACATATAGGCATCAATGTTGGCAAAATAATTAGGTATTGTGTTTCAATTTATTACTATAAGATAGAAAATAATTTTACCTTTCCAACGATAAAAACAACGTGTCAAACAGACACCCGAGATAAAAATTAGAAATATTCAATTTTACAAATATTCTGTCCATCACACTGGTAACCGGTTAGTGACATACCAGCAACCGATTACTACACGAAACAATAGTGAATCACACAAAATCCTTCAGCGGTAACTGATAACCTCAATACCAGTAACCGGTTACTTCGCAAGTCAGTAGCTCTATTTTTCAAAATCTGCCAGCGATAACCGGTTACTCCATTACGGTAACTGGTTACTGCGTACACAGTAGCTTATTTTCCTCAATTTTTCACGTGGTAACCGGTTACCACCAGACCAGTAACCGGTTACCACTGTTGCAGAACTAAAAAATCTGCAACTTTTCCAAATGCGATTTTCAATGTTTCAACACCAAAATTCTCATTTTTTCCAGTAAAAATTATCTTTCAATAATGCTAATTATTTACCAACACATACCTATCAATTCCAACCAAAATACATCATCAATTTTACAATCAATCATACAAAAAAAAGTATCAAAACAAAACAATTGGAGAAAACCCCAAGAACACCAATTAGGGAGAAATCAAAACATACAACCATGAGACTTAAACTCTACCATACTCCACCATTAGGAAACCCATTATAATGTTAGAAATCTCTTGCCTTAGCTTTCTAGTACTCTTCTCTCTTCTACGATTCTCTTTCTCTATTTCTACATACTGACTTTCTTTCTCTTATTCTCACTCTAATATATCATAAAAATAATATAACCTTCCCAAATAAATAATTATTTAATAAATTATTATAAAATAATAATAATCCTAATATTATAATATAATAATACTAGTAAACTATATTATACCACCCACCTCATGATTCTACACTTTTAGCCATGCACCCATATAATCTAAACTTCAATAATTTTAAGGCATCTAGTTCTCAACAAAGGCGTCACCTCACATCATAAAATCCACTAATTCATAAGAATACGCAGTATCCTCTAATTATTTAATTAAAAATAATTCTAATTAAATTAGAGTGTTACAAGATGTGTGAGGACATGTTAACCTATGTAGAATGCCTTATTCATTAAGAAACTTTGTGAAGGACCTAAACTCTCCTCTAAACTCAGTTTGAATTGACTTGATCTTGGCATTGAATTATGTAGCAACATAACTCTTGAAGAGCTTGAATGCAGAGATAATGTCGCTTTTATGATTAATTAAATACAACCACGTGTGCCTGGGAAAAGCATCTACAAATGATATATAATAGGAATATCCACTGCTTATAGGTGCATGTGATGGTCCCCTAATTCAGTGTGAACGAATTCAAATAAAGTGGTATGTTTGGTTTTGGACAATGAGGCATAGAGTCTTTGTGATTTTCCAAGACAACATGAATTGCAAAACATATGAGGCTCTTTATTATTCATAGAAAAATTACACAATTGGAGAATCTTATGGATTGCTCTAGGATGAGAATGTCCTAACCTAGAATGCCACATGGACACCTTATTATCGGTTATTGTATTTACTTGATCACTACTAACTGTTTTATTTGAAACCACAATATTATTGATTATAGGACTTAAAGCCTTTGGCTTATGAACCAAGCTACATCTTGAAGATTCCAAGGTCAGATTGTTGAAGCAATATAATCAACTTTCATCTTGGAATCCTTCAAGAAGCACCTGGTTAGATGCCTGAGATTTCATGAAACATTTGTTAGAGTGAAATTCAAAGTAGACATAACTATATTTGGAAAATTTGGACACAAATAAAATATTTTTTTAAATGCACTTTTGGTCCCTCTATTTTTACGTTTTTTTTAAAGTTTTAGTTCCCCTATTTTAAAAGCCAACTTTTTGGTCCCTAAACTTTACCTCACTCGGGATTTCATTGACCCCCCCCCCCCCCCCCCCTCTAATTTTGCATATGTGGCACTCTTATTAATGATATGTCACTGCTATAGTAACTCCACGTTAGATGAACACACATTGTAGGGAGTTACTGTAGCAATGTCTTATCATTAATAAGGGCCACGTATGCGAAATTATATGGGGACCGACGAAATCTCGAGTGAGTTAAAGTTTAGGGACCAAAAAATTGACTTTTAAAATGGGGGGGCTAAAACTTAAAAAACTTGAAAATAGGGGGACCAAAAATGCATTTAATCCAATTATTTTTTTGGCAATGTTAGAAACATGCAGTAAATTAACTAGTTTTAGCATGGAAGTTGACACAATATTGGGCTGAAAGTGTGAGTTCCCAACTGACTTAACTTCTAGATTGTGTCCATTACCAAAAATACTATATTTGGTCCTACACATGACTGAAGACATTGTAAATTCTAATTGTTAGAATTGATATGGTTGGATGCACCTGACTCAACAAATCATGCTTAAGATCTGAGTCCTTGAGGTGTCTGCAAGTGCTCTTGATGAACCATATATGCAGTTGCTGGTTCAATTGATGTTTCTTATTTTTGGCACTTTCTTGTGAAGTGCGAGTGTTGTTTGAAGTTGATGATTGGGCTTGAGACTTGGGTGGTGTAGGCTCAAAAAATTCATCAAATATATGTCAGCAGTTCATTACAGCATGGTCATACTTGTTACAAATTTAACATGTTGGTCGATTACCCGTGGTGTGAGTTTGTCTACCACACTGTCTCCCTCAAGTTGGATTGCCTCTTCCACGAAAGTAATGATGTGATCCACAGGAACTTCCACTTCGGTCATAGTTTGTGGTACCAACTGCTTGAGCAACATTGATTGTGGCACTAAGTGATGTTAGTTTCATACAATATTTGTCCAATTGAGCTTATTGGACATTCAATAGAGCTCCAACATCATAGAAATCTATTGGTTCAGTATTTTCATACACCATAATTATGAACGAATTGTATTATTCAAATAACTTATAAAGTATCACATCAACCTGGTGTCGCTCAGAAATTAGATCTTCATTGGCTATGAGCGAATCTGTAATAAAATGAACACAAAGCACATATTCAAAGATTGGCCTAGTTTCTTTTGTGTTGTTGACTTTTTTGTCATACCAACTTTGTTTGGATCAATAAAAAATGACAATTTAGTTGAAATTAATCTCTCCGTAGTTTTTTTATGACTCGTAGTTTGGATTTTTATATTTATGATTCAGTTTGGGTTTTTTTTAATATAAAAATCCATATATTGTCTTTTTAATATCATTAACCTAGACAAATTATTTTCACAAGTTGCTGACGTGGCTTCAGAGACACCTATTAGTTATTAAACAAAGTTTTCTTTATTGTCAATCCAATTTGTTAGTTGTGAAAAGAATTAATTTTTGATATGGGGGTGCTTTTGTTTCATGAGGTGGGCATATACCTTTTCTTGTTTTGTATTTGGAGCTTCCTCTATCGACAAAGGATTAGAGAGGAACAAAATAAACAAATAATTTAGAGAGAAATCACAAATATACAATCAACATAGCAAATGCTTCTTCTTTTTTTATTTTTATAAAACTACTCAATTGCATCTTAGGAATCATCGATAATGAGATTAATCAATGATAATTTGTTAAGATCATAAGATTTGATTACCCTAAAATTGTAATTAAACACAATAAAAATAGACATTGAAAGATTTAACAATTTTCATCTCTTAAATGAGTTCATCATACTTTGTAAAATTCAATATGTAATAGTAAAAGTCTAGTTTAAATTGAAATATTTAAATATTTAGATACACTAGCTAATAGAAAATTTATTGAGAAAAATGGCATTAATCATATAGAACAAGATGAACAAAACAATGACTCGTATAAGTTTGTAATATAGTTGCCGTTTATATTATTAATATTGGTGTACCTAATTTAAAGGGTCCTTCTATAATGCAAGGACTACGTAGCAATATAGATATATATTATATTTGTTTGATAGTATTGTTCAATTATAGACCAAAGTTGCAACTACTTTGGCTTTGATGGTATGCATTGTTAGAGTCGAAGCATGTGGTTTTTATCCAAAGAATCTAGTTTCTTTTAAGGGTAGGTTCATTTGAATATGAAAGTGATAATCCTATGGATGCTTCTAATGTCTTGAAATTTTAGGGGGATACAAAATCTCTTTTGATTTTAAAACATGTGTTCTGTTGTTGCTCTAGACTTTCTGGGATTCCCCAATAGAGAGTAACAATTGACAAATTATCCTAAAACATGTTATATTTCCATCTAAAGTTTAAAGCATCAGATATATAAATCATCTATTTTATTTATATTATTTTATTCATTCATAATTAATGTTAGATTAATCACTCATACTTAAATTCCATAAAAAATTTAATTGTTAAAAAATATTCATATTTAAGATAATAACTTCAACCTAAAGTAGTTTTATTTTAAGGGATCATAGAGTGTGCAGTTACTAAATTGGACCTAAAAAAACTTTTTATACCTTGTTAGGACTCTCTCAAGGTTATGAATGTTATAAGAAACAATCAAGATGATATTTTTTGCCTTGATTTTTTTTTTAACAAATGATTTTAAGAGTCTCACATTAGATAAAATAAAATAAAAAATTATATTAGAGATATAGATTTGAGTTAGGTATAAGAAGATCTTCTCTCTCTCTCTCTCTCTCTCTCTCTCTCTCTCTCTCTCTCTCTCTCTCTCTCTCTCTCTCTCTCTCTCTCTCTCTCTCTCTCTCTCGTGAGTGCAACTTCACCATTAGATATTTTGCATGATGTTAAAACTAGGATAATTTAGCATTTTTGTAAATTGGGCGGTATCTTTATGTCATGTGACACTCCTTTGCATTAGAGGTCTTAGGAATCATTAAAAACCACTTTCAAATTGACCAAAATCTTGAAAATCAGTTTTCTGTATAAAAATTACTTGCATGTGTCAGCACATTCATGTTTCAGGCCTGCACATGTAACTCAATAATGAAGTCTGTATCTTCTGTTTGACATAGACCGACACATGCATCATACATGCTGACACATATTGTAACTTTCAGTTTTATGTGCCGGCACATACATATTTCAGGCCGACACACATACTGCAGTATTAAAGGCTGTAGCTACTGACTTGCACTGCCCACCAACACATCTATCTTTTCAGGCCGACACATACCGTTATTTTTTTACTTATGTGCCGGCACATACGTGTTTCAGGCTGGCACACACTGTTTGATTGGGTTAATTTTTCAATTCTTTTTAATTTCGAAAATTACCTCTTTGCATACAAACTTCTACAACTATAAATACATCATTCATGCATCATTCCAACTTGATGAAACTATAAACACTTACCACCATTGCTCTTCACCTTCAACTTCCAACCTATGTGAAATTTTGGTACACACAATATAAATATCAAGAATGATGTCTCAACAACACACAATATCACGACATATGTTATGACATCTGCTGATAGAACATCAACTTTTACCAAGATAACAACTATGCAGAATTATAAAGTGCAAAAGGTAAAAAATACAAAGAGTTGTTAACCCAGTTTGATGCAACTCACATATTCTGGAGGCTACCAAGCCAGGAAAGAAATCCACTATCAGTAGTATTAATTCTAAGCCTAAACAATCACAGTTTACAACTTATCACTAAATCCCTATCCAGTGCAACTTCTACCTAGGAACCTCTTAGATATGAGAATTCCCTCTCACTTTCAATCACTACATTGATATCTACAACCACAATCCCGGTGACTAGAAACTAAACTAAAACAGAAGTTTATACTTCAAATACAATACTCAAACTCTTGCTTAAAAAAGATTTAGAGAGAGAATAATAACTTGATATACAATCAAGAAACAATACAAACAAAGTCCAATTCTAATATCAAAGTGATAATAGAATGAATCACAATAAACACAGTCCAACTCTACTATAGAATGGATCACAAATAACAAAGAAGAAAGTAAACCCTAAAAATTCTTCTTTCAATACATGGCTTAGTTTTTAAATTAGGTTTTGAAACGTCCTTTAAATAGTTTTATGATATGCATGGGTTTGGGCTCTTCATTTAAATAAAACCCATATCCAAAACATCAGCTGTAAATAAATTCCATAATTTTCTGCATAAATTAAGGAGATAAAATAGAAAGTTTCCTAAAAAGTCTCCAAGATTCTTTTTATGAAACAATGCATAAATCTGGTTCAGAACAGACGACCATTAAATACTCCTTGATATGCGTAAGCTGTGCACTTAAGAATATCAGAGAATCTCTTAAAAATAAAACAAATATTTCAAGAGATAAACCCCTAACTTCTGGTATAACATGTCACGACATCCTATGTGACATCTCAGATATTCATGACAGCAGAACATGTCATGATAGTTGGTCAAGATGTTGTGACATCTTGCTCAACATCAGCTATGAACCATGTTTTAGAAAAATTTAGCCAATCATAAAACCATAGAACTAACAAACTCCCTCTTTGGAAAATTTTGGCTAAAACAACCAAAGCATGATAAATCTGGAGAAAAAAACAGCAAACATAAAGACATAACCATTATGCAGTTACAAAGATAGAACCATTAATCCCCCTGTTTTATACAATCATATCTCCCCCTCACGAGAAAAACCTAAATCACTAGAAAATCCAACAAAACTTGAACACCATAGGTTCACACATCAGAGGCACATGCAGTAGAAGAAAGTACACCTCACAAATAACACCACATCCATAGCAGCAGTTGTAGCACAACTAGATGTTAAATCAACATGTCAAGACATGTGATATAACATCAGGACACACACTAACGCACTTTACTCCCCCCTTTTAGTCAAAATATTGACAAAAAACTGGAGTAAACATACACAAGAGGGATACACACATTCACACAAGCAATAAACATAAATGGAATCATAAAAATCCAGGGCATATCCCACAAATGAGAAGAGATGCATAAGAAAATAAAGCTTTGCAATTATCTAAATCCTTGCAGGTATCCTTCAGCTTAACATAAGATGTCACAACAATGTCTGGGACATATGTTCCTGCAAAAAACCCAAACCTGTAACAATGGTAGAGGTATGATTGATGAGAACCCAACTGGCATCCCCAATCCTGTGAAGCACAACATACTTCACACTCAACTTGCTAGAAGACCGTTTTCCTTTCTTTGGCCATTGTTTTACCTATTTAGACATGACCTCCTTGCACATAGTATTATTAGAATCATCTTTCTCATCACCAACAAATTTACCTTCAGACACAACCTCTTGAGATTTTTGAGGGGACTCAATAGGCACATACTCATTGTTAGACTCATAGTCTACCTCATTTTCTAGAGCATCAGTCTGCTGAGATAATATTCCAACATTTGTGTCGACATCAGTCCCTTTCTTAATGATTAAGTCATCAACCATAAAAGAAGTAAGGGCTATATGACTAGTATCAATAACCTTAGGTTTCCACTCCTTTCTAGTTTTAATCTTTATATGATTAGCCCTAGGTTGAGGTGAATGTTTTGGATATCAATACAATTCGTAGAAGAATGGTTTTATATGACCATATTTACCTTAATAGAGACATTTCCAAGGCTGGAGCTTGGCTTTAGTCAGAGTTTTCTAAAGTCTGGAAGGATGTTGTAACATTTTGTTAGACATTATAAGCTCATCCTTCACTTCAGCAGGAACAAATTTTGTCATAGGTGTAAGTCTAAGAGTGCCTAAGAGGGGGGGTGAATTAGGTATATAAAAATTTATTCAGTTTTATGAGAATACTTGTAGTAATTTTTGGTAAGTGTTTGAAGGTTTTGATTATATCTTATCTTTTCTTGATTATGGTGATGAAAGTGATAAAAGCGGAAAAGTAAAGAACACGACGATATATCCTGGTTCCCCTCACAATCCGAGAGTACTCCAGTCCCCTTTCCAACACGAAAGAGATTTCACTATAGTTAGAATGATTGTACAGCCTATGCTTACTATCTAACCTATAGGGTGACCAAAGGTTCTTAACACCTTTAAGATCAAACAAACACTAATGTGAATGAAGAACAATCCTCTTCAAATCACAACACTTACTTCCAACAATCCTGGATAGTAAGGGAAAACTTCCTTTTGTAATACAATGATTTATTTGAAAGAGATGGAGAGCACTATCAATCTTCAATTGATATTCTTCTTCAAGATAGAAACAATTCTCAATCAATGATTATAAATGTTCACAATGAATGTATGAAACTTGTAATTATTTCTTAATGAAAATGTATATGGCAAGTTTCACAAAATTTATGAACACTTGAAAGTTTGTATGCAAATTTGAATGATGAAAATTGTTTATTTGAAGAAGGCTTTTTTGTTATTTGAAAATCTGAAAATCTGCACATTTTATAATGTCACAAATACCTCTTCATTCATGCCATTTCATATGAAAAGATGCAATGCATTCATGAAAGAATACCATTTGAAATATGTTCAAAAACCAAAAGAAAAGCTGCACTGGTTCGCTGGGAACCGGTTCTGACCCTGGCAGAACTCGGTTCTTAGTGAACGTTATAACTCAGAATTCAAAAATATTATGCAGGAACTGGTTCCCCTATTGGTACAACCCGGTTCCTGGTACAAATTCCAGGGAGGTGTTTTTTGAACAAGTTTGGAACCCGGTTCCCTGTTAGGGAGGAACCGGTTCCTGAAAGTTTATTTTCAAAAATTCTTTTGAAAAAGATTTCAAACATAGTTTTTCTTAACATTAAAAATGTGGGATATGTATATGATTATGAATGCATATTTGTGAACATCTATATTCAAGTTTAAGAATTATTTATACCATTTGACATTTGTTGATTCTTTAATAATTCTTCTTCTAAACTTCAAGACTTGTATATGAAATTGATAAGCTTTTTGCACATCCTTTGAATGTTGATATCCATGTTGTCTTCATCAAAACCAATGCTTTAAATATGACTTGAGAAGCTTGCAATTACATTCTCCCCCTTTTTGATGATGACAACCAAGTCTTGAAAACAATTCTTGAAATGTTTATGTTGTTTTGTGTAGCAAACATGTTGAGCAAATGCAAGGCTCCCCCTAAATTGTATGCTCCCCCTAAGTCCATGATTCTTTGGATTTTGGAGTGAGTTTTATGATAGTTATTTTGGCCTGCAATTTCTTTGAAACAAAACAACACATATGCATATTCTTCTCCCCCTTTGTTAACATCAAAAAGGTTGGGGAAAAAGTGTGAAACAAATTCATTTAAAAATACAAACAATATATACACACATATTTTATCAAATAAAAACATATAAGAGAAGGAGTAGAAGCAGAGTGTACTGAAACATAAATTTTTTTGAAGAAAAATTAAGACGTGCACCTTATGAGAAACATTTAGAGATCACATTCATCCAAAATACCAAGTTCTCTTCAGATTTTGAAGAATGGTTCTCGAGCAAGCGGTTTTGTGAAGATATCTGCGAGTTGGTTATGAGTATCCACAAAAGTGACTTCGACATCTCCTTTAAGTACATGATCATGGAGAAAATGATGTCGAATATCTATATGTTTGGTTCTTGAATGCATGACCGGATTCTTTGTAATATTGATAGCACTTGTATTGTCGCATCGAAGAGGAATGCATCCGAGATCAAGTCCGTAATCACGGAGTTGTTGCTTGAGCCAAAGAATTTGTGCACAACAACTACCCGCTGCTATGTATTCTGCTTCGGCCGTGCTAAGAGCAACACATGCTTGCTTTTTACAAGCCCATGATACTAATGCATTTCCAATAATGTGACAAGTACCACTTGTGATTTTACGATCAGTTTTACAACCTGCATAATCCATGTCAGAATAACCAATTAAAGTGCAAATACTACCTTTAGGATACCATAAGCCGACATTGGTTGTTCCTTTTAGATACTTCATGATCCTTTTAACTGCCATGAGGTGTGATTCCTTTGGATTTGCTTGAAAGCGAGCACAAAGACAAACACTAAACATGATGTCAGGACGGCTTGCCGTCAAATACAATAAGGAACCAATCATACCTCGGTATTTTGTAATATCAATTGGAGTACCAGATTCATCATGATCAACATATGTACCGGAGCCCATTGGAGTATTCATTGCTTTACAATTGTCCATATCAAACTTTTTCAATAATTCTTTGCAATACTTAGATTGGTTGATGAAGATTCCATCTTTTAGTTGCTTGATCTGTAGTCCAAGAAAGTAGTTCATCTTTCCCATCATAGACATCTCGAATTCTCCTTGCATCATCAATGAGAATTCCTCACACATTTCTTTATTAGTCGATCCAAAAATGATATCATCAACATAGACTTGAACCAATAAAGTGTTACTTTTGATTTTCTTAATGAACAAGGTTTTATCAACCTTGCCCTTTTCGAAACCTTTTTCACACAAAAAATTGCTAAGTCTATCATACCATGCTCTTGGTGCTTGCTTTAAGCCATAAAGAGCCTTTCTCAACTTAAAGACATGTGTAGGATGTTTGAAGTCTTCAAATCCCGGAGGTTGTTTGACATAGACTTCTTCATTGATGTATCCATTCAAGAATGCGCTTTTGACGTCCATTTGAAAAAGCTGAAAATTTAATGAACAAGCATAAGCAAGTAAAAGACGTATAGCTTCTAACCTTGCAACCGGAGCAAATGTTTCTTCAAAGTCGATTCCTTCCTCTTGATTGTAGCCTTGGGCAACCAACCTTGCTTTGTTTCGAACAATTAGACCATTCTCATCAAGTTTGTTCTTAAACACCCATCGGGTACCTATGATGTGTTTACCACTTGGTCTAGGAACAAGTTCCCAAACTTGATTTCTCTCGAATTGATTTAATTCTTCTTGCATAGCAATAATCCATTGATCATCTCCTAAGGCTTCATCAACTTTGGTAGGTTCAATTTGAGAAACAAAAGCCATGTTTAAGCAAGCATCTTTTAGATTTAATCTTGTTGATACTCCTTGGCTAATGTCACCAATAATTTTGTCAATAGGATGGTCTCTATGAGTTCTCCATTATTTTGGTAGATCATTGATGTTTGAATCTTGTTGTACAATGTTTTCTTGATTTTCCGGTGATTTCACAACTTGATCATTTGAAAGATCTTCCGGGGGTAAATCTATAGGATCATCATCATCACACACTACTACTTCCTCTTTAGAGGTGTTAGTTTCATCAAAAGATACATGCATAGATTCTTCAATAGTTAAAGTTCTTTTATTATAAATTCTATATGCTTTACTAGAAAGAGAATAACCAAGAAATATACCTTCTTCGGATTTCTCGTCAAACTTACCGAGATTGTCATTGTCATTGTTGAGAACAAAACACTTGCATCCAAAAATGTGGAAGTGAGCAATATTTGGCTTTCTTCCTTTGAAGAGTTCATATGGAGTCTTCTTTATTATAGGTCTAATGATAACTCGATTTCCAACATAACATGCCGTACTAACCGCATCCGCCCAAAAATATTTAGGAAGATTTGCATCACTAAGCATTGTTCTTGCAAGTTCCACTAGAAACCTATTCTTTCTTTCAACTACTTCATTTTGTTGTGGAGTTCTAGGTGCTGAAAAATTATGAGAGATACCATGTTCTTCACAAAATTCTTCAAATTGTGCATTTTGGAATTCTCCACCATGATCACTTCTTATGGATACAATCTTTAGTGATTTTTCATTTTGGATTTGCTTAGCATACTTCTTAAAAGCTTTAAAAGCATCACTTTTCTGCACAAGAAACAAAGTCCAAGAATATCTAGAAAAATCATCAATAATAACCAAAGCGTATACATTACCTCTGAAGCTTTTTGTTCTTGATGGACCAAAGAGATCCATGTGTAACAATTGTAGTGGCCTTGTAGTAGACACCACATTCTTAGATTTGAAAGTTGATTTGGTCTATTTGCCCTTTTGGCATGCGCTACATAATTTGTGTTTGATGAACTTCATCTTTGGTAGACCAATAACTAAGTCATGCTTAACCAATTTGTTCAAGTGCTCCATGTGAATGTGAGCAATCCTCTTGTGCCATAACCAAGCGTCATTGTTGTTTACCATAAGACATTGTACCTTCATAGACAAATCATCTAAAGTAATCATAAAAATATTGTTAGATCTTATACCTTTGAGTTTTACCTCATTGGTTGCCTCATCCATAATAAGGAATTCTTCTTTGTTGAATTTGATCTTGAACCCTCTATCGCAAAGTTGACTTATGCTAAGAAGGTTGTGCTTTAATCCTTCAACATAGAGAACATCCTCAATTTGAATGGATGGAGGTGTGCCAACTATTCCAACGCCAAGTATCTTTCCTTTGGTGTTGTCTCCATAGGTGACATACCCTTTGGCTTTATGTACTAGATATGAAAATTGGTGTACATCTCCTGTCATATGCTTTGAACATCCACTATCAAGATACCAAACATTTGATGTGGATTTCAAGCATACCTACAAAAACAAATTATTTCTTGTTAGGTACCCAAGTTGCCTTGGGTCCTTCATAGTTAGTTCCCTTTTTCACCCACACATAATGCCCACTTTCTATACTAAAGTTTCTAACATAGCAAGCATTAGGTGTACGGCCTTTAATACCACAATAAAAACAAGTAGGTTCAAAGTTACTTCTATATCTAGAAGGATAAGATTTCTTCTTAGGAAATGTTTTCTTTTTGGATATATTAGCCTTTTTCTTTTGATGATTATGAACAACTTGCTTCTTTTCTACTTTCTTGGGATTGGAACTATTACTAGCCTTTACAAAAACAGTGGGATTGTTACTTGGTTTCTTAGAATTCACATAACCAATACCTCTTTTATCATTTGGATAACGTTGTTGGCTTAGTAATCCTTCTAATCTTATTTGTCCTTTTTCATATCGTTCAATGACTCTTTTCAATTGAACAATTTGAAAGATATTTGATTCACACTTGGAGCATGTATTGTACCCCAAAATTTGCCCTCACATATCCCTCAAGATTTGGCAAGATCAATCTCCAGATGGTTCAAAATCTCTCAAGAGGTTGCACAGTCCAATTGCCTCCTAACACAGTCAAAATTAGGGTTTTGGTTCTTGCAAAGAAATTGAGGTTTTCAAGGGTCCAATCAAGTCCCATATGCCTATATGCATTTTCAAGCATCCATATGTCAAGGTTCAAGACTCACAACATCAAATTGCACAGTCAAAAGCCCTAATTGATCCACAGTCAACTGCAGGGGTAAAATGGTCATTTGACAGTCAAAAGTCAAAATTTTTGATCAACATCTTATTTTGAAGCCACAATCATCATTTGATCAATTCTTGATCATGATTTCTCAAGCATGGCTCAAAAAAGTCTCAAGATGCAAAAGTTTCTATTTTTGGACAACTGAAAAGTCAACTGCAAATTGACCGAGGCATAACTTCTTCATGTTTCATCAGAAAAATCCCATCCAAAGCTCATTTTGAAGGGGATGACATTTCCTACAACTCATCTTCATATTCCAAGTCCAAGAAATGCTCTCAGAAAAAGTTATCAATTTCAACATTATAGGTCATTTTCAAAAGTCAACAAAAAGGCACTTTAAGTCAAAGACCATAACTTGAGATTGGTAAATCAAAATGACATGGGACCAAAGGAATTGGTTATAGGACTTCAATACCTTTCCAAAGTGTCCAAGAACATGTTCATAGCTTCAAAATTGAGCAAGATATGCATTGGAGAAGTTGGGAAATTTTTGGGAACTTTCAAAAGTCAATTTTGCCTAAATCACTTCATTTTTGCTAATGGGCCTCAAATTCTTTCTTGAATCATTACCCAAGGCCTATGCACGACCCATTGAGCTCACAATAATTTATTTTCTTATTTTTAATTAATTAATTGAATTTTTATTATTATTAATTCATTTAATTGATTTTAATTATAGGAAAATTAAAAAGATATGTTTTTGGATCTTTTGGTGAAGCAAATCAAATCAGGGCAAGCTGGCAAACTCGTTTCTCAATCAAAAAAGGGAAGATCATCCATATTTGGCAAGGTTTTCCTTGAAAAAGATTGAAAATTACATGATTGAAAATCAAAGATTGCAAACTTAATTTCATGGACTTTTGGGCCAAAGTTCTAACCTAAATTCATTCACATACATATGCTGAGTGAACCCTAAAGCTGGACACGAAAAAGCTGCCATAGAACTCCATAACAAAGTTGCAAAAAATAGAGAAAAAGTGGAAAACTGATTTCCTATTTGCAGCATAATTCAAAGCTTCTCTTTGATTCAAACGTATTGCCTGAGTCTCCAGGAAGCATTTGCCATCAAAAACCAATCCTAACACGCGAAGAGTCAAAGAACACGAGTCATTCGGTTTGTCTTGTCTTTCAAAATTGCATAACATGATTCATACATTTTTAACCATTTTTCTTGTTTGATTTATGTTAATAGGGACCTTCTGAAGCGATTGGTATAAACCAATTGAGTTATAACTGCCTGAATCAAAATCCACCATGAACGAAATCTAGGGTTTTTGAAGCTTGCAATTAGGGATTTAGGCATAAGGAAAAATTGGACCATGTCATGACCATGGTTGAATTCGTCAAGTCCAGACAAATTCAACCAGACTATCGCTCTCTTTTTATATCATTCATGCTGCTAATCGCTATATTCTGAACTTTTGGTTTGTGGGGGTTTAAAACCCCCGCTATCTTGTTTTCTTTTTACAGGGCAAATGAGGAAGACAATAGGTGGCAAGGCGCTAGTGAATGATTCAAACGAGTGGTGCGCGTTTTCGTTCTGTGGCATAATCACATGATTCCTTAATATAATATTTCTTTGTTATTATGTTTACAAACAAACGCAAATGGCTGGATGGTGGGAGACGTGGCTGGTAAGTACTGGGACCTGGGTTCGATTCCCAGGTCCCCCATATAATTCTTTCTATTTTTCACAAAGTGTTCGTATGCAGCATATACCCAGAACTCCTTCCTACACCCTCACGCGTTAGCTTGCCAGATGGCCTTGATCAACAATCCAATGGCCACATAATGAAGTCCATGATGCACTCCAGTCAACCAGCATGCACACAATCTGAAAAGTCAAAGGTGGCTTGGTCTTCAATGGGCCAGAATTCCTCACAATTAACCTCCATATGGGCCATCTAACCCCCTTGGTTTGCATAGTTTTTTTATTTAATATTTTCTTTTATCTTATTTCTTTTAATTTATTTTAATTGTTCTAATTCATCACAAATTATTTTTTTCCATAATAAAAACAGAAAATCAAAATTGTAAATATATTTAATTATTTATTAATTTCATCACTAATTTATTTTTTAATAAATACTAATAATAAATTTAGGTTTAAATTCTAATACTTTTCTTAATAAATAAAAATTACATAGAATTAGGTTTTGACACTTTTATCTTTTTCTTAATTAGTTATTATTATTATTATTAATTATTATTATCATTATTAATTACTATTATTTTTGTAAATAACATGTAAATTAATTAATTAGCTTAAATTAGGTTAACTTTAATATTTTCATTAATAATTAAAATAAACTTAGAACTAGGGTTTCCTTTTAATTTTAACTTCTTTATTTTCATTAAATACAAAAAACATAAAAAAAAAACACTTTCTTTTCTTTAATTAAATGATTAATTAGGTTTTAATTTAATTTAATTTCAAGCAAAGGATCCAAAACCCTCGGACGTCCAGTTTAATTTATTCGCACGTTATTCTTATTTCTTATTTGATTATTATGTAACTGTTCAAGGATGTAATAGTAATTAGGTTTATTCTTTTAATTTTCCGCATCTTTATCAAAAATGGGTCTTTGTATTTTGGCGATGTATAGACCCACGCCTTGTAATAGCGTAGCTTTTATCCTTCTGCATTTAATTTTCCGCACTCCTAACTGCTAAATTGCATGAAAGAATGTATGGTAATTAAAAAAACAACTCGTAGCTCACAATGCCATGATCAAAGATATAACTTAACATGAAAACAACACACAATGCACTCACCACTTCTAGGGTACGCCTCACTCGTTACCTTCGAAACGTGGTCGTCAAGTATATGACGTTTTAGCAGTCGCTCTTATGTCCAAGATCCAGTTGCCTCGAAACAGTTGCCTCGAAACGGTTGCCTCGGATTAAAAAGGATCTAGGACATTAGGGTTACTTCTAAGGTGTCCTACCATTGCTTCGGTGACCACACTGTCCCTACAATCGAATTGACCCGAACACCTCCAACGGTGGTGCTACCTACCTCTCAATGGTGGGATAGCACTACCTTAAGGACTTTTACACAGCCTAATTCCTTAGGGTAGGTAGATGACTCATGGATACTTGCTCTCTTCAAAAACAAATCAAAAATCTTTTCACACTGACACTTTCAAAAAAACTTTGAAAACAAATTTTTCAAACACTCTTGAGGACAGATACAAGAGTCATTCAGAAATCTTTCAATGAAACTTTTTCAAACCCACTCACAATTGAAAAGCAAACATCATTTTGAAAACATAAGAGCAAGTATCTAAGAGCCCATGGATAACCATGGATAGAAAGGGTGCTAACACCTTCCCTTTCTATAAATCTACCTCCCGAACCGAGAAACATTCTCATAAGGAATTTTGCTGTGCTTTTGTCCTGTCCATGTTGGAGAAAATAAAAGACGGTGGCGACTCTTGCTTACCGCGACATACGCGATCCAGCTACAAACAGTCAGTTCTATTTCCACCGATCACAGAACTGGCGACTCTGTTGGGGAGACTCTTAAAGTGAGGTGTACCTTAGGATAGATTATACTTGTGTTTTCAATTGCTTTGTTTTGTTTGCTTTATTATTATGGGAATTGTCTTGGAGTTTCATAGATCCTAACCCGGATCTGGGGATACCCTGTTAGGTAGCATAAGCTGTGAGGGACCTGTCCGGCGTAGACCGACACGGGTGAAGCAGTGGCTACGTTGGTGTGGCACCTTGGTCTGTACCGATATCCCTTGTGTCACAACGAGGAGAATATGGGTCTTCTGAGGAGTCATTAAGCACTAACCGACCTTAGAACCCTAATATGACCCAACTTGGCCATAGAACAGTAGCAGTATGCTACACCCATTGAGGCTAAACTCTCGCGATGGTTCTGGCTGCAAGAAAAGATTGCGACGCTGGAGTTATGACCGATTGAGGGTACTCAGTGATATTGGGATCCTCTAGAACCCGGTTACTTTTGATAGGACAGGTATTAACCAACAAACTTCAAGAGGGTAGTACCCCAAACTTCATGCTGGCCTAAACTCTAAGGGCTGTCTTGTGTGACTTGTGTGCCTTATCATGTTTGCCTTTGTGAATGTTTGTGGTGTGCTTTATCATGACATCATACCATCATAGACATTGCATGCATCCTGCATAAGGACTGACCTATTTCAAAGACAAGAGGGTTTCACCTTTGCTCTGTTTTGTAGGACATCATGATGCCTGTGCGAAGGAACACTATCCGGTTCAATTTTGTTCACCCACCTGAGTTGCTTGAAGAATTGGTTAGCAGAATTCCAAACACCACCTCCTTCATCCAGAGGCATGGTTCTCTTCTCGGTTTAGTCACTTCAAAGTGGGACCAACAACTGATGAGTGTCCTGACCCAGTTTTATGATCCCTTGTATAACTGCTTCACCTTTCAAGACTTCCAGCTGGTCCCTACCCTGGAAGAATTCTCTGATTTGCTTGGCATCCCTATCTTGGATCAGACTCCCTTCACTGGTTGGGAAAAGACTCTTAGGCTTGAGGAGATTGCTGCAGCCCTCCCTTTGACCACCAAGGAAGTAATGGACAACTGGGTGACTAGAAGCAGAGTTAAGGGCTTCTTGGCCAAGTTTCTGATCGGTAAAGCTAACAGTTTCTGGAATGACTTAGACTTCAGGGCGTATGAAGACATTCTGGCTCTCTTAATCTATGGTCTAGTTTTATTTCCTAATCCTGATAACTTCATTAACGTCACCGCCATAAGGATCTTCATGTCTCGGAACCCTGTGCCCACTCTCTTGGGTGATATCCTACAACAACTCTATGCTCGTACTGCCCGAAGACGAGGAACTCTGTGGTGTTGTATTCCTTTGTTAGTAAGGTGGTTTATTTCGCACCTCCCTAAGTTCGTGCTGAAGAACAAAGAAGGAAGAGGTTGGGCTCATAGGTTAATGTCTCTCACTGATAATGACATCATTTGGACTTTCAGGGGTTTGGATGAGGTGGCTGTTATTGATCGCTGCGGAGAATATCCTAATGTTCCTTTGATTGGTACCCAAGGAGGAAACTCTTATAATCCATGTCTAGCTCTCCGCCAGTTTGGAAGAGCCAGAAGAGCAGGGCCTCATGAGATGTTGGTGCCTCACATCAGTTTTGAGTTTCAGGTAGATAGTGACGAGCTGCGTTGTAGATTCATCAAGGCTTGGGACAGAATTCACAAAGTTGACCCACATGAGTTAGGACCAAAGACTTCTCTACCTATGGAACCCTACTATAGATGGGTCCGCATCCGTGCTCAGAAGTTAGGTATGCCATACGAAGCTGTCAGACCCATCATTCTTGAATATCCTGATAGAGATGGGGCTCCTCCAACTGTTCTCCCTCCTCAGATACCTACTGATGTTGATACACTAAATAGGTCGTGGGCACAACTACAAGAAGAACGGGATTCTTATCGGGAAAAGTTCAACGAGAAGGAATTGAAGATCCAGAAGTTGACAAAGCAGTTGGAGAACGAGCGGGCCTTGAATGACTACATCCGTACTGAGAAGAAGAGACCCTGGGATCAATGATGAGCTTTGGATGTTCTTTTACAGTTTTTATTTCCCTTTTCAGTATTTCCATTTTATGTAACGCCTAAGGGCAATCTGTTGAACAATTTAAATTCCAAAGTTTAAATCTAATAAAGTGTGTTCCTTTTTTGTTTACAAAGTTGAATCCCGATTGTCTTTGAAAACATAAATCATACGCATTCCATTCATCATATGCATTACAGGTACTCTTCTTTTCAGGTTGCTTAATGTTCTTCGCTGTTTATTTCAGCAGCCATCATGAATCCTGAATCATCTACTGAGCAATCCATCAAGGCCCTCCAGGCTCAGAACACCCAGTTCCAAGAGTTGATCATGAGTTTAGCCCAAGGTCAAGAGGAATTGAAGGCTCTGCTGGTAAAGAAGAAGAAGAAGAGAACTGTACTATTCAACACTGGCCGGAGGTTTGGTAACACACTGCAAAATGAGGTTGATCAAGCTGGTTCTTCTGTGGGGTAAGGCAGTCCCCAAGGGGGAAGGGTTCCTAGTCCTGTGGTCTCTGACAACGAGACTGATTTCAATGAAGAGCAATACCCTCCCGCTGAAGACAGGTACAAGCAGTTAGAGGATCGTCTGAATGCCATGGAAATTCAACAAGTGCCTGGGTTGGATTTTGGAGACCTGGGTTTATCTTCTGGGGTGGTGATCCCACACAAGTTCAAGGCACCTTCTTTTGCGAAGTATGACGGGGCATCCTGCCCTAAGCTGCACCTCCGTTCTTATGTGAGGAAGATCCAACCGTATACTGCAGACAAGAATCTATGGATCCATTTCTTCCAGGAGAGTCTTTCAGGGACTCATCTCGAATGGTTCTATCAGCTGGATGGAACCAAGGTTCGTAACTGGGAGGACTTGGCTACTGCTTTTTACAAGCAGTATCAGTACAATGCCGACCTCGCTCCTACACGTACCCAACTCCAGGGTATGTCGCTAGGATCGGGAGAAGGTTTTAAAGAGTACGCACAGAAGTGGAGGGACTTGGCTGGCAGGGTGAAGCCGCCGTTAAACGACCGTGAACTCGTGGATATGTTCTTGGGGACCCTATCTGGGCCATTCTTCAACCACTTGATCGATAATTCTTCTGCAGGTTTCACAGACCTCATTCTGACGGGAGAGAGGATAGAAGCTGGTATGAAATCGGGGAAGATACAGAAAGGTGCATCCTCAAGTTCTGAAAAGAAGCCTTTTAAAAAGGAAGCCAATGCTGTGTATGGGCCCAGAAGGCAAAATAAACCGGAACGCCGCCAAGCTGTCAACGCGGTGGTGATCTCAAAGCCTGCTGCCGCTCCTCGGCAACCTAACCAACCAAGGGGTGAGAGACCTAGAAGAGAATATACTCGGCTTAGTATGACCTTGTCGCAGATCTTACCACAACTGCTATCAACCAGCCTGGTAACCTTGAAGGAAGCTCCGAAGGTGGTAAACACAGCATCTCCGAAGTACAACCCCAACGCCCGTTGCGCTTATCACTCTGATAGCCCGGGGCATTCTACTGATGATTGCTGGGCCCTAAGGAATAAGGTCCAGGACCTTATCGATGCCAAGGAAATACAGTTTGAGGCGCCCGAAAGGCCCAACGTTGTGACTGCTCCTATGCCCCAGCATGGAGTAAATGCTATTGAGGAAGACCTGTATGTAGTTTATGTGGATGATATTGTGACTCCTTTATTGACTGTCAAGAGGAACCTGTTGCTAGCCGGTTTATTTCCGGGTTGTAGCAAGGGTTGCCTTCTATGTACTGTTTCACCTACTGGTTGTCCGTTGCTGAAGTCAGGCGTCCAAAACCTGATGGATAGAAAAGAGATCTTGTTCAAGAAGACCGCTGTTCCTTTTGTTCCTACTGAAGAAGTATCCGTTGTCACCATTTTCAACAATTCTACCAAGGCTCCCCCGAGGAAGCCAGTCAAAATCATGTCTGTTGCACCTATCATCATTACTGTTCTGGGGCCCCTCCCCTATAAATATGACAAGGCTATCCCATGGCACTATGAGGCAGATGTGTATGTGCTCGGAGTAAAGCAGGAGTTCAACACTAGTACCAGTATCAGTAACATCACCGGTCCCGCTAAAGTTACTCGCAGTGGCAGGCTCTTCTCGCCTGACATTGCGCCACCAGTCATCCGAAGACCTCTTATCATCACTCCTACAAGTGCGCCTGTTTCCCCTCCTGATCAAACTTCTACCCCTGCTGCCGAGTCATCTGACACTCGGGGCAAGGGGATTGTTACTGATATGCCTGCCCGGATGGAGGCACCTAAGACTGTTAATGTTGAAGCCTCCCAGCAAGAGATGGAGGAAATTCTCAAGATCATCAAGAAGAGTGATTTCAACGTCGTTGAACAGCTGGGGCATACCCCCTCTAAGATCTCTATGCTATCACTGCTGTTGTGCTCAGAGGCCCATGCCAAGGCCCTGATTTCATTCCTAAAGACGGCCCATGTGCCACAAGAAACGTCTGCGGATCAATTTACTGATTGTGTGGCCAACTTGACCGCTGACAATGGGTTGGGATTCTCTGATGCTGATCTGACCGCCAAGGGAAAGAACCACAACGATGCCCTGCATGTCTCCATTGAATGCAGGGGCACTACTCTTGCACACGTGTTGGTAGACACCGGTTCTTCACTGAACGTACTGCCCAAGAAGGCGTTAGACAGGTTGGATTGTGAGGGTTTGGAGTTGAAGCCTAGTAACATCGTTGTCCGAGCCTTTGACGGGTCGAAGAGGATGGTACATGGTGAAGTAGATATTCCGATCCGGGTTGGTTCCCAAGTCTTTGATTCAACGTTCTATGTGATGGACATTCGTCCATCCTATTCTTGTTTGATGGGTCGTCCTTGGATCCACAAGGCTGGGGATGTGACCTCCACTCTACACCAAAAGCTTAAATACCCTGTCAGAGGGAAGATTGTTACAGTGCAGGGGGAGGAAGAATACATGGTTAGTCATCTTAACTCGTTCCGATATATAGAGATGGACGGGGAGTTCATTGAAACCCCCTTTCAACATTTTGAAGAGGTGCCTCCAACATTGGCGTCAGCAGAGACAGTTATTGAAGAAGACTCTCCTTTGAAGATGGCTTCCTTGAAGGACGCCCGAGCTGTGATTGAAAAAGGTGAATGCGCAAACTGGGGCAGGCTCCCTGATTTTACTCTAAAGACTGACAAGTTTGGGCTGGGTTTCACTACAGAGACTCAGAGGGTTGTACGCAAAGCAAGGATCGGAAGACCTCCCGTGTTCATCACCAACCCGGGAGTGAATGCTATTGAAGGCGATGCGGAGGAATCTGAATTTGATAGCTGGATCTACCCGACGACCGACGGTGGACTGAACAATTGGACTGCAAAAGACTACATACCTGTTACTTTTGTTACTCAGTAATGAATTCCTTTGTTTTTTAAATTTGTAACGAACAATAATGTGAAACTTTACGGCCCGGTGTCTTACCCGGGGCACCGTGGCTTCATTTGTGAGGGCTTATTACTTGTCATTTCCATATATCATGAATAAAAACATTGGACGTTTTTCGCATTTCAAATCTTGTGCTCCTTTTCTTTCTTTATATATTGCAAAACAACTATATTTACACACACTCACCTATACAGGTTTCAATCCGCTCTAGATCTCACTGATAACGACTCTGCTACTGCCAGTTATGACTTCGAAAATCCGATCAACTTAGCCGAAGACGAAGGTGAAGATGATTGCGAAGTGCCTGGCGAGCTTGCAAGACTGTTACTCCAGGAAGAGAGGGCCATTCAGCCACATGAAGAGCCAGTGGAAACGGTAAATCTGGGTACTGAGACAGATAGAAAGGAAGTCAAGATTGGTGCCAACCTAGAGCTCAACGTGAAACAACGGTTGATTCAGATGTTGCATGATTATGTGGAAATCTTCGCCTGGTCTTACGAAGACATGCCTGGGTTGGATACCGACATTGTGGTCCATCACTTGCCTACCAAGGAAGAATGCCCTCCGGTTAAACAAAAAGTCCGCCGCATGCGTCCAGAGATGTCCGAGAAGATCAAAGCTGAGGTTATGAAACAATTTGATGCCGGTTTTCTTGCAGTGACTTCTTACCCTCAGTGGGTTGCCAATGTGGTTCCAGTGCCAAAGAAGGATGGTAAGGTCCGAATGTGTGTTGATTACAGGGATTTGAACAGGGCAAGCCCCAAGGATGACTTCCCTCTGCCTCACATCGACGTTCTGGTTGACAATACTGCTCAGCACAAGGTGTTCTCCTTCATGGATGGCTTTTCAGGTTATAATCAGATCAAAATGGCTCCTGAAGACATGGAGAAGACTACCTTTGTTACTCAGTGGGGCACCTTCTGCTACAAGGTCATGCCTTTTGGGTTGAAAAATGCTAGGGCAACCTACCAACGTGCCATGGTTGCTTTATTTCATGACATGATCCACCATGAGATTGAGGTATACGTCGATGATATGATTGCAAGGTCTCAAACTGAGGAGGAACACCTTGACCATCTACAGAAGCTGTTTGACCGTCTGAAGTTGTACAAGCTGAGGTTGAACCCGAACAAATGCACCTTCGGGGTAAGATCGGGGAAGTTGCTAGGCTTCGTCGTGAGCGACAAAGGTATTCAAGTGGACCCTGCCAAGGTTAAAGCCATACAAGAGATGCCAGTTCCCAAGACAGAGAAAGAGGTCAGAGGCTTTCTAGGACGTCTAAATTACATTGCCCGATTCATCTTGCATCTAACTGCTACCTGTGAACCAATCTTCAAGCTGCTGAAGAAAGATCAAGTAGTACGTTGGAATGATGAATGTCAGGCCGCTTTCGACAGAATCAAAGAGTATCTCCAAGAACCACCCATTCTTATGCCACCAGTTGAAGGGAGACCTCTAATACTGTACTTGACAGTACTTGACAACTCAATGGGGTGTGTGCTGGGGCAGCATGACGAGTCTGGTCGAAAAGAGCATGCCATTTATTACCTTAGCAAAAAGTTTACCGAATGTGAGACCCGATACTCACTGCTCGAGAAAACTTGCTGCGCTTTGGTATGGGCTGCTCGCCGGCTGAGACAGTATATGCTGACTCACACTACTCTGTTGATCTCAAAAATGGATCCAATAAAGTACATATTCGAAAAGCCTGCTCTGTCCGGAAGAATAGCAAGATGGCAGATGATCTTGACAGAATACGACATCCAGTATACAACTCAGAAAGCAATCAAGGGAAGTGTATTGGCAGACCATTTGGCACACCAGGCAGTAGACGACTACCAGTCAATGAACTTTGAGTTTCCAGACGAGAACATCATGGTAGTGACTGATTGTGAAGTACCTGGACTGGATGAAGGACCTGAGGAAGGATACGATGGTCTATGCACTTTGACGGAGCCTCCAACACTTTGGGTAACGATATCGACGCTGTGATCATATCCCCCAAAGGCACTCATACTCCACTTACTGCCCGGCTATGTTTCAACTGCACCAACAATATGACAGAGTATGAGGCATGCATCATGGGTCTTCAAGCTGCAATTGACCTAAGGATCAAGTTTCTGAGTGTCTTCGGAGATTCCGCTCTCGTGATCAATCAGATCAAAGGAGAGTGGGATACGAAACACCCAAACCTTATTCCTTACAAAGAGTGTGTGTTGACGTTGATCCCCCATTTCACGGAGATAACTTTTGAACACTTCCCAAGAGAGGAGAATCAGTTGGCGGACGCGCTGGCTACGATGTCTTCTATGTTCAAAGTCAAATGGGATAACGAAGCTCCCCGGATCATTATCTAGAAATTGGATGAACCTGCATATGGCTGTGATCTTGAGGCTGAGGTGGTAACTGAAAAACCTTGGTATCATAAAGTGAAGAGGTACCTTGAAGCTCAAGAATACCCCGAGGGTGCATCTGTCAACGACAAAAAGTTTTTGAGAAGGTTCGCAACGAAGTTCTTCCTCAGCAATGGCATTCTATACAAGCGAAACCATGATTCAACCTTACTGCGTTGTGTGGATAAGACTGAAGCAGAAAGGATCATGGCAGAGCTACATGAAGGTACCTTCGGAACACATTCCAGTGGATATACCATGGCAAAGAAAATCCTTCGGGCAGGATATTTCTGGTCCACAATGGAAGCCGACTGTTACCAACATTCTCGGACATGTCATAAGTGCCAGATATATGTTGATAAGGTGCACGTTCCTCCAGTCCCTCTGAATGTCTTGATTGCACCTTGGCCTTTTGCAATGTGGGGCATTGATATAATCAGCGAGATTAAACCTACGGCATCCAACGGGCATCGCTTCATCCTGGCGGCGATCGATTATTTTACAAAGTGGGTTGAAGCAGCTTCCTACGCTACCGTAACCAAGAATGTCGTGGCACGGTTCATTCGACACAATCTGATCTGTCGCTACGGCGTCCCGGAAAGGATCATTACGGACAATGGTACCAATCTTAACAACAAGATGATCACTGAGCTCTGCGAGCAATTCAAGATACAGCACCACAACTCTTCTCCTTATCGGTCGAAGATGAATGGGGCTGTAGAAGCAGCAAATAAGAATATCAAAAAGATTGTGCAGAAGATGACAATGACCTATAAAGATTGGCACGAGATGTTACCGTTTGCTCTTCATGGGTATCGTACCTCAGCAAGAACGTCAACCGGGGCAACCCCCTTTTCCTTGGTCTACGGCATGGAGGCAGTCTTGCCAATTGAAGTCCAGATACCCTCTCTCCGGATAATGAAGGATGCAGGTTTGAGCGAAGATGACTGGATCCAGACTCGACTTGATCAGTTAAACCTAATTGACGAAAAGAGACTCACTACTATTTGTCATGGTCAAACGTATCAAAAACGGATGATCAGGGCATTTAACAAGAAAGTCAGACCACAAGAGTATCAAGTTGGGGATTTGGTAATCAAACACATCATTCTTCCTTAAAGTGATCCCAGGGGCAAATGGACCCCCACATATGAAGGGCCATTTGTGGTCAAACATGTCTTCTCAGGAGGAGCCATGATCCTAACCACTATGGATGGTGACGACCTTCCTCACTCCGCCAATGCAGACATAGTAAAAAGATACTACGCATGAATAAAGACCCGCTAGGTTGACACACCTAGGAAAAAGTAAGGGCTTCCCGGCGAACCAAAAGGGTTCGGGCAAAAATAAGGGATGAAATGAAAAAAATCTGTACACCCGGCAAGTCGAAAACCTGAAAAGGCGGCTTGGGCAAAAATGGGTATCCCGGTGGACTGAAAACCCGAAAGGGCGGTCCAGGCAAAAGTTAGGGATAAGCGTAATACTATGTCTCATTAAATCACCTTGCATCCAGAATCTGGTAACAACATCAAGTTCAGACGGCATCGATCAATCAGCTTCATCTTCAACTAAGCAGCCAAGTGATGAGACGCTCGAAGATATAAGGGCGATAGCAGAGTTGGAACCCAGTGGGATTACTCTTTTCACACAGCTGTTTTGTTTTCTTTGTACAAATTGTATAAACTCTGTTGTTCGGCGGTGTTCTGTTACTAGGACGTCAGCCTCTTGTACATAAACGCCTATTGTGATACGGTGGGAGAACTGACTATGGTTTTTGCATTTGTATTCGCACTTGTTCGGTTGAGCAAGAGTCGCCACCGACTTTTTATTTTATCCTAAAGGAAAGGTTAAAAAAGCACAGCAAAAACCTTTTGAGATATTTCGTGGGTTCGGGGGGTAGATTATGAAAAGGGAAGGTATTAGCACCCTTTTCATCCATGGTTATCCATGGGCTCTTAGTTACTTGGTTTTTTAGATCACTTGCCTTGATTTTCGATTGCTTGAAAATGGTGTGTATGTGGGTGTGTTTTGAAAATGTTTTGGAAGAAGATGCCTTGTCTTAGGCTACCCTTGTAACAATTCTTTACTCGAATGTTTTACAAAGGCGTGTATCTTTTCGAAAAGATGTTTCAAAATGTTTTGAGAGTTTGTTTTGAAAGTGCTTGTGGAATGTGGTTTTTGAAGGCAAGTGTTTTTTGCAAGTTGATCTCAAGTAACTAAGAGTTTTGTCTACCCCTATTATACTCAAAGGTTTTCTCTATGTTTTCAACCCTTTTGAACAATTTTGTTCCACCATTGAATTTGGTCGACAATCTTGCGTTTAGGAGATTTGTTCGGGACGGGCGCGGGTCATCGTATGGACCATGAATGCAATGATGCCAAGTGTCTTTGGCAATTTGCTTTGAAGGGACTATGATCATTCCGTTTTAGGAAACATTCGAAAGCGTCATCGAGGGACTTATGATCATTTGAATTTGTTTTGCCAAAGATACTCGACATGCAAACATGGCCCATTTTGGAAGGCAACATGTGGGATTACCCTAGAGGGTGCAAGTGTGATCGTGTATTGATTTCATGTATTTGTCTTGTATTAGGTTATCTAGCGTTTGATTTTATGTACATGCAAACCCTAGGTCTATCCATGGTATAATTGAAAGCGATAAATTGCAGAAGTTTAAAGTCTACGCTATTACAAAATAAGTATCCGGGAGTGGGGGTACAAATTTACGAATGGGGATGAGACTTAGGAATATAGTGTCCAATAGATTACAACCAAATCGAATTTGCGATCAAATGTAAATGTAGCGAATATACAAAATAAATAAATGTATAATGTATCAAAATGCAAGTATATTGTGTAAGTGTACGTGCATATGTGTATTTGTATATGTAATTATTTACAGGTTAGAGATGTGAAATTGAATGTGTATTAAGTATTATTTAACTTAAAGAAAGAAATTAAAATATTTGTTTAATTAATCTTTGATTTGTAATCTTGTATATTCTTAATATGTAAAAAAAAGAAAATTTAAGAAAAGAAAATATTCTAAGTTTGAAAGTTATTATTTTACATTTGATAAAAAAAGTATCTTTATATTGCTAATAAGAATATTTGAATCAAAAGAAAAAGGTGTTTTCAATTTTAATTATATGGTGTAATAAAAAATGCATTTTTATTATTTATGTACAAAAAGTATTTTAATTAAATGTTTTAAAGTCTATGTATATTGAAAAAATATATTTTAAAAGTGTTAAAGTATTAATGTACAAATTAAGTATTAATCTTAAGGAAAATTATATATTCTATGTATAGAAAAATAAAAGAAAAATGTAAGTTTATTTATAAAAAAAAAATGTTATTTGTATAAGTTTCTATATTATGCTATATATAAAAACATTGTTAGTGTAAAAAAAAAGGTTATGTTAAATTATTAATCAAAATGATATGTTTTAAAAAAACTAAATGAAAGGGTTTGAATGGGCTTGGGCCCAAGCAGAAAAAAGAACAAAGAAAAGAAAAGGGGGTGTATTAGGTAAAACAAAAAGGCTTGGGCGTTGGAAAAAAAGAGTTAGGCCCATTTGCTTGAAACAATTTTAGGGTTTGAAGGTTTTGTGTTCAGTTGAGAATTGCTTTAGGGTTTGTGATCAGTGCGCCGTTCGTTCGTTTCTTCGTTCATCTTCTTTGTCCTCAATGCTGAGATGCAACTCTCCGCCCAGAGCCACCATGCCATCTCCTCCTCCGTCTATCCTTCTCCATGGGTCATCCACGTTAGGTACGGAAGTTTGTTTTCAGTCTCGTTCAGAATTTCTTTTCGTCTTGCATGCTATGGTTTCATATTTATTTGCTTTTGTTTATTGATTTACGCGAGGTTTTGAAGAAAGAATGAAAAAGATTCTACCTTTGCGAAGGAGGAGGAAGGAGGCACTTGGAGGCTTGACGAGCGGAGGGGTTGCGCGATGAGACCGACTTTTTGGTGACCCTGGTATTTCTATACTCTTCTCTAGGCTTTATGATGTTCGCCTGAAAGCTTGATACACATGTCTTCTTTTCTTCTTCTCCTTCTTGTGTTGCCTTCTGTTTATGTCGCCTCGAATGTTTGCTTTTGAACGCTTTGCCTTTGAGTTGCCTATTGAAATGTGATGCCTTTTTTTATGCCCAGTGATGAACTTTCTGAGGGCTTAGGGTTGACCCTGAATGCTTGAGTATGCTTCTGAATATGCTTCCTTAGCTTCAACCATCTTGTTGCCTTTTGAATACTTGTTTCATTATCCCTTTTGCCCAATGATAGTGCTCTTTGAGGGCTTGAGGATTACAGGTTGCCTGGGTAAGTTTATTGGCTTTGAAAGTTGACAAGGTTTTAGGTATATGCTGGTATGGCTTGGACTTGGTTCAGGTTTCACAGGTTTTAGGTATATGCTGGTATGGCTTGTGATGTTTATGCTTGTATGTGAGTTGAATGGTACAGGTTTTTGGTTATGGCCTTTGACAGGTTATCTTGTGCTTGTTTTTGGTTTAAGGCTGGAAGTTTCAGTCAATGCAGGTTCAAGGCTTTTGGTTCTTATACTTGTTTATGCTTTTTTGTCTGAGTTTGATGATAGGCAGGTTTAGAGCTTCAGCAGTTTTGAGTCTTGACAGGGTTTTGAAAATGGTAAGGCCTTGGATATTTGTTTGTGTTGGAGTTTTGAACTTGTATCTTGAACTTGGGTGAAAATTCTGGTTTATGGGCATATGTTGGTATGGCTTGTGGTGAGCTCCTTGACAATTGTTACAGGTTATGCTTTAAGGCATAGTTGTTCTGTCCTGCTTGACAGGTTCAGCAGGCTTTTGATACTTCTCTCAACAAAACAGGTTTTTAGGTCTTTCCTTTTAGACTGGAGGTTTATGCAGTTTTGTCCCTCTTTTCTGTATTGGTTTGCCTTTTTTCTTTTATCCACTGTGTTCAGTTTTTGTTTTATATTATCTTCCTGCCTAAAGCCTAAACCTGCTTTCTTTTTCTCTTCTTCTTCTCTCTCTCCAGTACAGTCTTGCATTAAGATATTATTTATGCATTGTACTTCTTGTTCTGAAAGGGCCACTTTATTTTTGGGAAATGAGGAAAAGAAATAGCTTTGCTTGCATAACAAATTTCCTCTGCATATTTGTCCCTTCTTGACAGCTTCTTGCACTTTTTGGATCTTTTGATATCTTTGCCAAATCTTCTTTTCTTTGACAGCTTGGGTAGCCTTTTGGCATTTTAACAGCAAGTTTGAATTTTTCAGTTTGGACTTCTAGTTTGATTTGCACTTGGAGTTTTGAGACTTGAACTTATGCAGTTTGGACAATTTTTGAATTGTGCAATTTTGACTTTTGGTGCATTCATTTTCAGCAAATAAACATTCATCCCTCTTTGTGAACCGGGAGAAATCCCGTGATTTGCAGAGAGGGTTAACTGATCCCAATCAGTGGCCCTTAATGATGAATTGTCTTTTTTTTTATCTGTCATTATTTATTTATCTGCTATTTGACTTTTCTTCTTTTCTTTTGCAGATGAATATTTGAATGGAGAGGGGTATTAAATGAAGAATGAAGAATTGGAGATTTAGAAAAAATAGGATAGTTTCATTTTTTTATTTAAATTTAAATTAATGTAAAATTATTGTTGTAAATAAATTGTAAACAATAATTGTACGAATAATTTAAAAATAAATAAAAGTTTTTATTATCCAATTAATTCTATTTCCTCTTTTATTGTTTATTTATTATTTAAAATTCTTTGAATTAAAATAATTGAAAAATAAATTCCAATCACTTAACCTCAGAATAATAAATAATTTAAATAAACAATGCTTTAGCAATTTACTCAGTTAAACCTGGCCTTTCCAATATCCAAAGCAAAGCAACAGTTAACCAAAACAGCGAATCAGGCGCATTCCCTTTTCACTGATTTTATCAAACACTGTAAATCCAAACTGAGTGCATCCTTTGACTGGTTCAAACAAACAAATGTGAATTCAATCCAAATGCATTCTTTTTACTGATTAAGTCAAACAATGCGAATTCAACCCAAATCTCGGAATAACTTGCAAAGTGCTGTAGAATTTAAATCCTTCTGAGAACGTGCCCAAAAAACCCTAATTCCTGATTAAATTCCAAAGAGCGTTCGCCTGATCAAAGTTGAGCCAAAATCAACCAAAACCCTAAGCCAATTGTGTGAAACATTCCAGAGCCCTGAAAAATCAATAAAACCCTAATTTTTGCTTGGCTGACGAGAAAAGTCCGTTTGACCGATTCTTGAGCCAATATGAAAAATCAGGAAACGCCTGAAGCTGTGATTTCTTGTGGAAAAATGCGAGGGCAAATTTTGGGGTACAACACCTATTTACATACAAATTCAAAAATCAATACAAATTCACTTTTCAGACTAATCGCCAATTGTTTTTTTCCTTTTTCTGTTTTGTTTTGTAAAGAACGTCCAATGTTCAATTGTGATATATGCATTTGACACTAATTTCTAACTCATAAATATTTGAATACGAAACAAAGGATTAATTATAGGTAACATCAGAAACAGGGGCAATAATGAGTTGTCTAAGCAATCTAATTGCTCTGTCCACCAAGGTACCAAGGTAAGTTCGGCTGAAGAATGTAACCCGGATACCTTCACTCCCCGCCGAGTAAGATAAGACTCAGCAATACTCTCCCAAGCAGTTGGTCTCCCATCAACCCTAACAAAGCACAGTATCCCTAGCAAGTTAGCAACACTCTCCCCAAGCAGAGTTAGCCTACTATCAGCCTCAAGGAAGTTGGATTATCCCCCAGAAGATCTCAATATTCCCCAGCGGAGCATACAAACATCCATAACAAGCATCCCCGACAGTCTTAATATAAGATTGTTCCTCGGAGGAATCCAGACACTACAAGTGGAGCCACTTCCCCAGTGCAATCTCAAAAGTTTCCCCAGGAAAGTTGAATCAATCTCCCCAGTAGGAAGCTTATCCCCAGTAGATTCTGGAAGCTTATCCCCTGCAGGATACGAACGCTCTCCCCGGCTTTATTCAAAGGTTATGCTCCACCAGAGCTTATAACTGGGTTATCCTCAGCTGAAAACCACGGAAGGATCGTCCCCGACGAAGTTCTTCCTATCCCCCAGCGGAGTTCATCAAATCTTCCAACATAACTCAGCAACGGTATCCCCAGCGGAGTTATCATCAACATCTCAGCAAAGTACCTCTCTCCCCACAGAGCATTTCCCCGCAGAGTAATCTCTCCAACAAGTGTATCCCCTAACGGAGTCATCTTCTCATACCGGTTTATTCTTGCAATCGTCATCCCCGCAGAAACGAAGAACTCTATTCTTCAAACACCAGCCCAGGATTCAACAAACTTCCCAACATTCGTCAAGGATTTATTTTCCTAGATGAAAATACATTCATAAACATCACATCTTCATACATTATAGCATGCACATACGCATCATGAACATACAATCTCATTTATTTTGAGAACATCACGCATTTCATACATCATGACAGCGCATACAACTAACGTTTTGTCTTTTCAGGATAAAGGTCAGTACAAAGATGATTACTATCAACTGTCGCATTTCCGGACTCGATTCCTGTATCCAGCCAGGGCACGTCTGAAGAGTTTGAAGATTCGATTCCTGTATCCAGCCAGGGCATATCTGTTGACGACTATTTCCGGACTCGATTCCTGTATCCAGCCAGGGCACGTTTGAAGAGTTTGAAGATTCGATTCCTGTATCCAGCCACGGCATATCTGTTGACGACTATTTCCGGACTTGATTCCTGTATCCAGCCAGGGCACGTCTGAAGAGTTTGAAGATTCGATTCTTGTATCCAGCCAGGGTATATCTATTGACGACTATTTCCGGACTCAATTCCTGTATCCAGCCAGGGCACGTCTAAAGAGTTTGAAGATTCGATTCCTGTATCCAGCTAGGGCATATCTGTTGACGACTATTTCCGGACTCGATTCCTGTATCCAGCCAGGGAACGTCTGAAGAGTTTGAAGATTCGATTCCTGTATCCAGCCAGGGCATATTTGTTGACGACTATTTCCGGACTCGATTCCTGTATCCAGCCAGGGCACGTCTGAAGAGTTTGAAGATTCGATTCCTGTATCCAGCCAGGGCATATCTGTTGACGACTATTTCCGGACTCGATTCCTGTATCCAGCCAGGGCACGTCTGAAGAGTTTGAAGATTCGATTCCTGTATCTAGCCAGGGCACATCTGTGAGTAACTGATTGTAGACTCGATACCTGTATCCAGCCAGGGCATATCTACATGAGGAGTTTAGAGATTCGATACCTGTATCCAGCCAGGGCACATCTACATGAAGAGTTTGAAGATCAACCCCTGTAATAGGCCAGGTAATTATTTTTCTTTCTCAAATACGCAAGTTCTCGCTAAGGAATCTCTTACGCGATCGACACCTAAATGGCATCTATAAGCCCATCCACATACCAACAGTCTCCAGATGGCATCTATAAGCCCATCCTCCTATCCATCATCTCTCCAAATGGCATCTGTAAGCCCATTCCTTCCATCACACTGCTAACATTCTACTATGTGAGTGCAAATTTCTGGGCACTCTAGTGTTCAATCATCTTCCACCTTCGGATTACGAAAGGCACGCCAGCCAATCTACATCCCCAGGTTTAAGAAGATTGAACAGGGGCAACTATTGTACCCCAAAATTTGCCCTCACATATCCCTCAAGATTTGGCAAGATCAATCTCCAGATGGTTCAAAATCTCTCAAGAGGTTGCACAATCCAATTGCCTCCTAACACAGTCAAAATTAGGGTTTTGGTTCTTGCAAAGAAATTGAGGTTTTAAAGGGTCCAATCAAGTCCCATATGCCTATATGCATTGTCAAGCATCCATATGTCAAGGTTCAAGACTCACAGCATCAAATTGCACAGTCAAAAGCCCTAATTGCTCCATAGTCAACTGCAGGGGTAAAATGGTCATTTGACAGTCAAAAGTCAAAATTTTTTATCAACAACTAATTTTGAAGCCACAATCATCATTTGATCAATTCTTGATCATGATTTCTCAAGCATGGCTCAAAAAAGTCTCAAGATGCAAAAGTTTCTATTTTTGGACAGCTGAAAAGCCAACTGCAAATTGACCGAGGCATAACTTCTTCATGTTTCATCAGAAAAATCCCATCCAAAGCTCATTTTGAAGGGGATGACATTTCCTACAACTCGTCTTCATATTCCAAGTCCAAGAAATGCTCTCAGAAAAAGTTATCAATTTCAACATTATAGGTCATTTTCAAAAGTCAACAAAAAGGCACTTTAAGTCAAAGACCATAACTTGAGATTGGTTAATCAAAATGACATGGGACCAAAGGAATTGGTTATAGGACTTCAATACCTTTCCAAAATGTCCAAGAACATGTTCATAGCTTCAAAATTGAGCAAGATATGCATTGGAGAAGTTGGGAAATTTTTGGGAACTTTCAAAAGTCAACTTTGCCTAAATCACTTCATTTTTGCTAATGGGCCTCAAATTCTTTCTTGAATCATTACCCAAGGCCTATGCACGACCCATTGAGCTCACTATAATTTATTTTCTTATTTTTAATTAATTAATTGAATTTTTTTTATTATTAATTCATTTAATTGATTTTAATTATAGGAAAATTAAAAAGATATGTTTTTGGATCTTTTGGTGAAGCAAATCAAATCAGGGAAAGCTGGCAAACTCGTTTCTCAATCAAAAAAGGGAAGATCATCCATATTTGGCAAGGTTTTCATTGAAAAAGATTGAAAATTACATGATTGAAAATCAAAGATTGCAAACTTAATTTCATGGACTTTTGGGCCAAAGTTCTAACCTAAATTCATTCACATACATATGCTGAGTGAAACCCTAAAGCTGGACACGAAAAAGCTGCCATAGAACTCCATAACAAAGTTGCAAAAAATAGAGAAAAAGTGGAAAACTGATTTCCTATTTGCAGCATAATTCAAAGCTTCTCTTTGATTCAAACGTATTGCCTGAGTCTCCAGGAAGCATTTGCCATCAAAAACCAATCCTAACACGCGAAGAATCAAAGAACACGAGTCATTCGGTTTGTCTTGTCTTTCAAAATTGCATAACACGATTCATACATTTTTAACCCTTTTTCTTGTTTGATTTATGTTAATAGGGACCTTCTGAAGCGATTGGTATAAACCAATTGAGTTATAACCGCCTGAATCAAAATCCACCATGAACGAAATCTAGGGTTTCTGAAGCTTGCAATTAGAGCTTTAGGCATAAGGAAAAATTGGACCATGTCATGACCATGGTTGAATTCTTCAAGGCCAGACGAATTCAACCAGACTATCGCACTCTTTTTATATCATCTATGCTGCTAATCGCTATTTTCTGCACTTTTGGTTTGTGGGGGTTTAAAACCCCCGCTATCTTGTTTTCTTTTTACAGGGCAAATGAGGAAGACAATAGGTGGCAAGGCGCTAGTGGATGATTCAAACGAGTGGCGCGCGTTTTCGTTCTGTGGCATAATCACATGATTCCTTAATATAATATTTCTTTGTTATTATGTTTACAAACAAACGCGAATGGCTGGATGGTGGGAGACGTGGCTGGTAAGTACTGGGACCTGCGTTCGATTCCCAGGTCCCCCATATAATTCTTTCTATTTTTCACAAAGTGTTCGTATGCAGCATATGCCCAGAACTCCTTCCTACACCCTCACGCGTTAGCTTGCCAGATGGCCTTGATCAATAATCCAATAGCCACAGAATGAAGTCCATGATGCACTCCAGTCAACCAGCATGCACACAATCTGAAAAGTCAAAGGTGGCTTGGTCTTCAATGGGCCAGAATTCCTCACAATTAACCTCCATATGGGCCATCTAACCCCCTTGGTTTGCATAGTTTTTTTATTTAATATTTTCTTTTATCTTATTTCTTTTAATTTGTTTTAATTGTTCTAATTCATCATAAATTAATTTTTTCCATAATAAAAACAGAAAATAAAAATTGTAAATATATTTAATTATTTATTAATTTCATCACTAATTTATTTTTTAATAAATACTAACAATTAATTTAGTTTAATTTAGGTTTAAATTCTAATACTTTTCTTAATAAATAAAAATTACATAGAATTAGGTTTTGATACTTTTATCTTTTTCTTAATTAGTTATTATTATTATTAATTATTATTATCATTATTAATTACTATTATTTTTGTAAATAACATGTAAATTAATTAATTAGCTTAAATTAGGTTAACTTTAATATTTTCATTAATAATTAAAATAAACTTAGAACTAGGGTTTCCTTTTAATTTTAACTTCTTTATTTTCATTAAATACAAAAAACATAAAAAAAACACTTTCTTTTCTTTAATTAAATAATTAATTAGGTTTTAATTTAATTTAATTTCAAGCAAAGGATCCAAAACCCTCGGACGTCCAGTTTAATTTATTCGCACGTTATTCTTATTTCTTATTTGATTATTATGTAACTGTTCAAGGATGTAATAGTAATTAGGTTTATTCTTTTAATTTTCCGCATCTTTATCAAAAACGGGTCTTTGTATTTTGGCGATGTATAGACTCGCGCCTTGTAATAGCCTAGCTTTTATCCTTCTGCATTTAATTTTCCTCACTCCTAACTGCTAAATTGCATGAAAGATTGTATGGTAATTAAAAAAACAACTCGTAGCTCACAATGCCATGATCAAAGATATAAGTTAACATGAAAACAACACGCAATGCACTCACCACTTCTAGGGTACGCCTCACTCGTTACCTTCGAAACGTGGTCGTCAAGTATAGGACGTTTTAGCAGTCGCTCTTATGTCCAAGATCCAGTTGCCTCGAAACAGTTGCCTCGAAACGGTTGCCTCAGATTAAAAAGGATCTAGGACATTAGGGTTACTTCTAAGGTGTCCTACCATTGCTTCGGTGACCACACTGTCCCTACAATCGAATTGACCCGAACACCTCCAACGATGGTGCTACCTACCTCTCAATGGTGGGATAGCACTACCTTAAGGACTTTTACACAGCCTAATTCCTTAGGGTAGGTAGATGACTCATGGATACTTGCTCTCTTCAAAAACAAATCAAAAATCTTTTCACACTGACACTTTCAAAAAAACTTTCAAAACAAATTTTTCAAACACTCTTGAGGACAGATACAAGAGTCATTCAGAAATCTTTCAATGAAATTTTTTCAAACCCACTCACATTTGAAAAGAAAACATCATTTTGAAAACATAAGAGCAAGTATCTAAGAGCCCATGGATAACCATGGATAGAAAGGGTGCTAACACCTTCCCTTTCTATAAATCTACCTCCCGAACCGAGAAACATTCTCATAAGGAATTTTGCTGTGCTTTTGTCCTGTCCATGTTGGAGAAAATAAAAGACAGTGGCGACTCTTGCTTACCGCGACATACGCGATCCAGCTACAAACAGTCAGTTCTATTTCCACCGATCACAGCATGCAAAGTTTTCCTTTTCTTTAATAAAATTCTATTTTTGAAGATCAAAATCTTTAGTCATGGTGTCAATTTTTTCTAGACAAATTAGAAGTTCTTTTTCTTGATTTGACACCTTTTTGTATAAACTTTTGCATTCTTACAAGAGTTCATCAATAGCACCTTGAACATCATCATCAAAAAGATTAAATTCATTACTAACCTCTTCTTCATCGTCGGAGTGATGTGAAGCCATCAATGCTAGATTTGCACATTCGTCGCTTTCCGAATCGGATGAAGAACTTATTTCATTATCTTCCCATACAACATAAGCCTTTTTGTTCTTGAACTACTTTTTGCCTTTGAATCCATTTTTCTTGGAGAGTTTTGGACAATCCGGCTTTATGTGACCTTGCTTTCCACATTCATAGCATGTGACATCTTGTGTTGATGTGGAGGCTTCTTTATCTTTATGCTTATAGAATTTCTTTCTTTTGACAAAGTTAGCATTATGAAGATTATTTTTATGACCAAAATATTTTCCTAACCTTTTTACAAGAAGCAAGAGATTTTCATCTTCCTCTGATGCATCTTTATCTTGACTTTCTTTTGAATCAACTTTCAAAGCAATGCCTTTGGATTTCTTCTCATGATTCTCATGTTTTTCAAGCCTTCCAAGTTCCGTCTCATATTCTTGAAGCTTTCCGAAAAGTGTTGCGGAAGTCATAGTTGCTAGGCTTTTCTTTTCGGATATTGCCGTCACTTTTGGTTGCCATTCCCTAGTTAAAGACCTAAGCACTTTAAGATTTAATTCATCGTTAGTTAAAGTCTTACCAAGTGCCTTCAAATGGTTTGTCAAGTGAACGAATCTCTTTTGCAAGTCAAGGATGGATTCTCCGGGCAGCATTCTGAATAATTCATATTCTTGACTCAAAGTGTTCAATCTAGACCTTTTGACTTCGGCGGTTCCTTCATGAGTTTCTACAAGAGTATCCCAAATTTCCTTTGCCATTGTACATACCGATACTCGGAAAAATTCATCCATACTACGAGCACTTTGGAGAATATTGATTGCCTTTTTGTCAAAGAGAACTTTTTTCTTGTCATCGTCATCCCATGATGCTTTAGGCTTTGATGACCCAACACCATTGACAACATACACCGGAGTAAATGGACCATTCTCAACAGCATTCCATATTTCTTCTCCTTGCGCTTCAAGATGAGCCTTCATGCGAATTTTACAAAAGTCAAAGTATTCACCACAAAACAATGGAGGCTTGTTGTTACTACCACCATCTTTGAAAACTGGATTTTGATTTGCGGAAGCCATTCTGGATCTTTAGGAACAAGTTACCTATAACTTGCTCTGATGCCAAATGTAAGTCTAAGAGTGCCTAAGAGGGGGGTGAATTAGGTATATAAAAATTTATTCGGTTTTATGAGAATACTTGTAGTAATTTTTGGTAAGTGTTTGAAGGTTTTGATTATATCTTATCTTTTCTTGATTATGGTGATGAAAGCGATAAAAGCGGAAAAGTAAAGAACACGGCGATATATCCTGGTTCCCCTCACAATCCGAGAGTACTCCAGTCCCCTTTCCAATACGAAAGAGATTTCACTATAGTTAGAATGATTGTACAACCTATGTTTACTATCTAACCTATAGGGTGACCAAAGGTTCTTAACACCTTTAAGATCAAACAAACACTAATGTGAATGAAGAACAATCCTCTTCAAATCACAACACTTACTTCCAACAATCCTGGATAGTAAGGGAAAACTTCCTTTTGTAATACAATGATTTATTTGAAAGAGATGGAGAGCACTATCAATCTTCAATTGATCTTCTTCTTCAAGATAGAAACAATTCTCAAGCAATGATTATAAATGTTCACAATGAATGTATGAAACTTGTAATGATTTCTTAATGAAAATGTATATGGCAAGTTTCACAAAATTTATGAACACTTGAAAGTTTGTATGCAAATTTGAATGATGAAAATTGTTTATTTGAAGAAGGTTTTTTTGTTATTTGAAAATCTGAAAATCTGCACATTTTATAATGTCACAAATACCTCTTCATTCATGCCATTTCATATGAAAAGATGCAATGCATTCATGAAAGAATACCATTTGAAATATGTTCAAAAACCAAAAGAAAAGTTGCACTAGTTCGCTGGGAACCGGTTCCGACCCAGGCAGAACCCGGTTCTTAGTGAACGTTATAACTCAGAATTCAAAAATATTACGCAGGAACCGGTTCCCCTATTGGTACAACCCGGTTCCTGGTACAAATTCCAGGGAGGTGTTTTTTGAACAAGTTTGGAACCCGGTTCCCTGTTAGGGAGGAACCGGTTCCTGAAAGTTTATTTTCAAAAATTCTTTTGAAAAAGATTTCAAACATAGTTTTTCTTAACATTAAAAATGTGGGATATGTATATGATTATGAATGCATATTTGTGAACATCTATATTCAAGTTTAAGAATTATTTATACCATTTGACATTTGTTGATTCTTTAATAATTCTTCTTCTAAACTTCAAGACTTGTATATGAAATTGATAAGCTTTTTGCACATCCTTTGAATGTTGATATCCATGTTGTCTTCATCAAAACCAATGCTTTAAATATGACTTGAGAAGCTTGCAATTACAATAGGGGTTTTTCTTTGATTATTCAAAGACTGATAGTTAAACTTTATACCAGTAAATCTTCTACCTTCTTCTCCAATTTGAAGAATTTCATTTAACACATAAGATCCATTGTTCAACATCCTTAAGGAATTGATCATGCTTTAAAGTTTTGAGATTAATAGGGTTACCTTACCTTGAAGCTCATATTTTATAAATAGAAGTTTCTCTTTTTCATCATGAAGTTAAGTTATGATTCTCTTATGCTATTCACATGTCTTACACACCTCTTCACTTCTGGCACAAAGATCTTTGTAGGAATCAAGCATTCCTCATAAGAGACATCCTCATCACATGAATCTTTATCAGATTCACATATTCCAGTGAAGGCAGCAGTATGCTTAGAAGTATTATCATCAGGTTCACTCTCAGAATCATCACCAAATAAGCCCTTCTTTTTTTATTGAGGTATGTGGACATTATTTATATAATGTGATCAAAACCCTCACATTCATGACACTGCATGCCTCTACCTTGATTTTGCTTCTCCTTTGTTCTTCCTTTTCTCTAAAACTCACTATTCTTCCTGATGTCAGATGAGATAATCATGACATCTGGTCTAGACCTTCTATCCACTCTCCTCAGTACCTGGTTGAATTGCATCCCAAGTAACACAATAGCATTGGATAACCCTTCATCAATATCCAGGTCATATTGCTTCTCTTCATCTATAATTTTGGAGACAAAATCTATGCTCTTGTTCTTCTTTTCAGATCTATCATTGATAGCCTATTCAAAAGTTTGAAGTGACCCAATAAGCTTCTCCACTTTCATGTTGCATATGTCTTGGGCTTCTTCAATAGATGTGACCTTCATGTCAAACTTCTTAGGCAAGGACCTGAGCATTTTTCTAACAAGCTTCTCCTCTGAGATCTTCTCTCCTAAGGCACTCGATAAGTTGGAAATATCAAGAATGCTCTTGTGAAAGTCATGAACAGATTCACCATCCTTCATCCTGAGATTCTTAAATTGAGTAGTGAGAAGTTGAAGTCTTGACATTTTAACCTTAGATGTGCCTTCATGAGTTGTCTTGAGAATTTCCCAAGCATCTTTAGCCACAATACATGTGTTTATCAATCTGAACATATGTTTATCAACTCCATTGAATATGGCATTCAAAACGTTTGAGTTTCCAAGAGAACGTTCATCTTCTACCTTAGAAAAATTCTCTTTTGGCTTTAATTCACTTGTACCTTTCACCACAGGGTGTTCCCAACCTTTGATAACTACTTTCCAAATTTTGTTACCCATAGATTTTAGAAAAGCCATCATACGAGCCTTCCAACAATCATAGTTGGTGCCATCCAAAATAGGTATCTTATTAACAAATACTCCTTCCATAGTACCAGAAAATATCTTCCTTGAAGCTCACCCAAAAAACTGAACATGGTGTCTGCTCTGATGCCAATTGAAATTCTAGCACACACAATATAAATGTCAAGACTGATGTTTCAACAACATACAATGGCATGGTAGATGTTATGACATATGCTGATAGAACAACAACTTTTACCAAGATAACAACTAAGAAGAATTATAAAGTGCAAAAGGTAAAAAAATAAAGAATTGTTAACCCAGTTCGGTGCAACTCACCTACTCTGGGAGCTACCAAGCCCGGAAGGAAATCCATTGTCAGTAATATTAATTCTAAACCTAAAGAATCCCAGTTTACAACTTATCACTTAATCCCTACTCAGTGAAACTTCAATCTAGGAACCTCCTAGATATGAGAATCCCCTCTCACTTCTAATCACCGCAGTGATATCTACAGCCACAATCCCAGTGGCTGGAAACCAAACTAAAGCATAAGTTTACACTTCAAGTACAATACTCAAACTCTTGTTTAAAATCTTTAGAGTGAGAATAATAACTTGATATATAATCAAGAAACAATACAAACAAAGTCCAATTCTAATATCAAAGTGATAATAGAATGACTCACAATAAACAAAGTCCAACTCTACTATTGAGTGGATCATAAATAACAAAGAAGAAACTAAACCCTGAAAATTTTTATTTCAATACATGGCTTAGTTTTTAAATTAAGTTTTAAAATGTCCTTTAAATAGCTTTATGATATGTACAGGCTTGGGATCTTCATTTGAATAAAACGCATATCCAAAACAACAGCTGTAAATAAATTCCATAACTTTCTGCACAAATTAAGGAGATAAAATAGAAAGTTTACTAAAAAATATCCAAGATCCTTTTTATGAAGCAATGCACAAATCTGGTTCAGAACAGAGGACCAATAAATACTCCTTGATATACGCAAGTTGTGCACTTAAGAATATCAGAGAATCACTTAAAAATAAAATAAATCTTTCAAGAGATAAAACCCTAACTTCTGGTATAACATGTCACGACATCTTATGTGATATCTCTGATACTCATGACAGCAGAACCTGTCATGACAGTTGGTCAATATGTTGTGACATCTTGCTTAATATCAACTATGAACCATGTTTTAGCAAAATTTAGCCAATCATAAAACCATAGAACTAACACTATGCATACACACTGATAAGTTACACATAATTATCTTTTGTCAGGGTGTCATCTATGCGAGGTTTGATAACATCCAATTAGGTTTTTGTGTAACCGAGAATATTAGGTTGAAAATTGTGGGAGGTTTCATCCGGAAAAACCTAGGTTTTATCCTCAAAGATGTTTGATAGATTTGGTGGTTTTGTTTCAAGACTTTCAAAAGAGGATTGTGGCCAAGTGAAAAACCTTCAGAGTTTGGTACCCAAGGAAGTAGTGAGAGAACGGTGAATCGAATTGAAAGGTCTTATGTTCAATAGGTACAATTAATCGTGCGTGAAAGAGCTTTGGAGTTTAGTACCCCAGGGAGTAGCAAGATTCAATAAATCAAATGGTAGCTATTATGTCTTGTTCTTGATCCAAGATTAAAGGAAGAGAATAGGTTGAATCAACACCAAACAGTTAGGGTTTGTAGGGTTGCTCTTGGAACACTTCTCTTGTAATCAACTTTATGCATAGTAAGAAATTGTCCTAATTCCAAACATATGTAAGGGGAGACGTAGCCATAGGGAGGATGATTGGTGACCTTTCTAAACAAATCCTCGTGTCTCTCTCTCTCTCTCTTATCTCTTTACTTACTTTACTTTTCATTAAGAAATTTGTAATATAACATTGATTGATTGATCAATTCGTAAGAATTTTTCTGTGGCTGGTTTTGTTTTGAATTGGTTGTTGATTAGCTTATAATCAATTTGATTATAAGTGCTTTTTCATATCAACACAACTCAAGGAAAATTTTTGAAAATCCGTTCCCACACCAAGTGTTTGACAAGCTGTATAGTTCTTTATTTTTGGTTAATTTCATTGGAAATAGAATTTCTAGTAACTTGATATAAACGAATAATATTGTGTTGCTTGTTTAAAGTGTATAAATTCATATTATTGTGTTCATTTCATAAGTCTTAATTTCATATTCAAGTTCCAATAACTAGGTTCGTATAGACGACTTTAATCGATCTATATAAAAACCTTTTTCTTGCACTCTTTCAATTAACTTTCTAAAACTCCAATTTGAATTGGTATTTTAGCTTGGTGATCTATTCACCCCCTCTAGATAAGTCACCATCATCTAGCATCTCTCTCTCTCTCTATCTCTCTCATATTTTTCATCTTCTCCATAGTTACATCTTCATCATCATGATATCATTGTGATAAAACATGGTATCAATCGCCTTAGGGGACCGAATTCTTTTCGTTACTTCATCATTACCATCAATAGTGCAAAGTTCTGCTTCAGATAAGCTTAATTTCTCAATTTGAAACAAATTTGGTGCTGGAAAGTTCAAGCTTCAAAAAAGCTCCAATGGCTATCGATGATCTCTCACCATCTACAATGTAACAAAAGCTTTGAACATCTCAAGCGGTATCGAATATTGTCACTTTTTCAGGTACAACCAATACTTTTGCACCTAAACTTTCAATCAAGCTTCAATAAAACAACTTCTTGTTATGGAATCAACAAGTTGAGGGATTTATTCTGTCACACAAACTCCACAAAGTGGTAGTGGACCCACAAATCCCTCTAATATGTTCAAAATAAGACAAGATTATATCTCTAACATAGTTTCTGAGAACTATGAGTCTTGGATTGTTCAAGACCAAACGTTGTTTACATGGATTATTTCCATGATTTCCAAGTCGGTATTACCAAGAGTGTTACCATGAAAGCAAGCATATGATGTATGGTATAAAGTTCACAAACACTTCAACTCTCAGATGAAGGTTTGTGTTCATAAACTTCACTCAGAATTGAAAACTAGTAAGAACGGTTCAAGATCTATCTTAGAGCATGTGTTAGGAATTAAAACTATTGCAAATTCACTCATGGCAGTTAGAGATCCAATCTATTAACATGATCAAGTTGATGCAATCTTGCAAGGTCGACCAAAAGAGTACAATCCATTCATCATGATGGTGTATATAAAAGTTGAACCTTTAGACATCTATGATGTTGAAGGACTTTCCTTTATGCAAGAAGCTAAATTTGACAAGTATCACCAAGAGTTATCCTCGCCAAGTGCTACAGCTATTATGGCACAGGTTGTAGTTAGTACAAACAATGGAAAGAACAAAACTCAGGTGAAACTCGTCAATACTCTTGAGGTTGTGGTAGGTTTTCACGAGGAAGAGGACGTGGACGCCAAACTTATACACTTGGAAATGGCCGTACTTGTAAGCTATGGAACAAATATGGCCACTTCGCAACTGAATGTTGGCTCATGTTTCATGAGTACTTTTAGCCCATTTCACTAAAATCACAAGCTCAAGTCTCTACATCAACCAACATAAATGCGAATCAATATGCATCAAAGACTCCGGAGAATATAACCACACCTTGAGATTAAACTTCATTTTATACAAGACTATGTTGAAAAGGGAATTTTAAGCTTTAAATTTATTGATACAAACCATTAATGGATTGGTATCTTTATAAAACCCCTTGCTAAAGATAGATTTGTTTTTACTTTGGAAAATTTAAAAATGGTACTTTGTCTATAATGAAAAAAATGGAACTCTCAAAATGGTTATTTCTCATAACGTCATAATGAGATTCTGAGATATGTGTGTTTCTGAGATGTGAGTCTTCAGAAGTGAGAAGATCTAATGTATTTGAAGCATCATAGGTTAGAAGCTTTCCTTTTGGAAAACATTCTATCTTCTAGACTCTGAGGAGTTTACTTCATTAATAGTTGTCAAGCAAGTAAAAAGTTTGTATGTAATTCAAATTAAGACATCTATTTTTTCTTGAAACACGCTAAACGCCTGATTTGAGACATTGGAAGAAGTGATTTATGTAGGAATCAGGTAAAATATGTTCACTTTACCTCTTGTCAGAATTTTTGCACTATTCAAAATCCTTTTAATTATTGCAAAAATTGTATTTAAAACCTACTCACTCTCACTTCACACACTTTTGAAACTGCTATCCCACACTTTCACTCTTTCAAGCCCTAAATTTTCTCGGCAACCCAAAAACCCTGTTGTGTTCGTGTTCTTTGTAATGGATCAACAATAAGCTTTAAATGTTCAAGAATAGGTTGAAGATTCTTCATTAACTTAGCAAACTCAACATAATCCTGACCTTCATTTAACTACACATGTCAACGAGTTGAACATTCTCTGTGAATTGATGGTAGATTTTGAGAATCTCAAAGCAAATAAGTTTGATTTTTCTACTGTTTTGAAGACTCAAGGTTGGGAATCTTACTTCAACCATTTGAAAGGACCAATTTATCCTAGACTGGTCAAGGATTTTTGGATACATGCTCATGTATCACCAGATGGTCACATTTTGTGAAAGGTTATTGGAAAATACATCTTCATCACTGAAGATGATCTCACTATTCTTCGTAAACTGTTTTCAGAAGTTAAAGTTGAATAAGCAATAGATAAACATCCATGTTGGGAAGCATCCGTAAATTGTTTTCAAAAGTTGAATCTGAACAAGCGATAGATTAACATCCGTGTTTGGAGAATCCGTAAACTGTTTTCAGAAGTTGATCGAAGCTTGATGACCTTATCCTTGGAAAGGGTCAAAATTAGCTAAAACACAAAGTTATGTTGCATGAAATGTATGATGCAATATATGTGTTATATCAATGTTTATGATATATGAATGTAATGTATGCGTATGTAAGCCGATGAGCTGTCTTGCTGAGGAAAATAAATCCTGGATAGCTGGAGATAATAAAATCTTGACCGCTGTCGGGGGAAATAAATCCTTGATTGCTGTTGGGGAAAATAACTCTCTGACTACTGCAGGGGATTATAACTCTCTGACTGCTTCCGGGGATTAAAAGTCCTTTGATCGTTTGAAAATGAGAAGTCCTGGGACTGCTGTTGGGGAAATCAGAAGCTTGGGTTGTATGCCAATCTACTGGGGATTCCTGCTTGGAGGAGATCTTCGTCGGGGAGTATCTGAAAAACTCTGTGAGAAATTGAGAATGAGAGTCTTCATTCTGCTTGGGGGATTGGAAATTCTTACAAATTTAAACTGAGAGTAACGAAAACTTTGGAGAATCAAGGATGAGAATCTTGATTCTGTTATCGGTTAACTGTTATCTGGTTGATCTCCCGGCTTCAGGATGTATCATACCATTATCTGGTCGAATCCAGGCTTCATGGCTTGTGTTAAAGATATACCATTATCTGGTCGACTCCAGGCTTTGTAGTATTCTTGGCTGCTATCTGGTCGTAATCCAGGCTTCACAGAAATTTGTTGAGCTGTTATCCGGTTGAATCCGGGCTTCACGACTTATGTTAAAGATATACCACTATCTGGTCGACTCCAGGCTTCGTAGTATTCTTGGCTGCTATCTGGTCGTAATCCAGGCTTCACATAAATTTGTATTGCTATCTGGTCGTAATCCAGGCTTCACAATAACTTGTTGAGCTGTTATCCAGTCGAATCCAGGCTTCACGGCTAGTGTTAAAGATATACCACTATCTGGTCGACTCCAGGCTTCGTAGTATTCTTGGCTGCTATCTGGTCGTAATCCAGGCTTCACAGAAATTTGTATTGCTATCTGGTCGTAACCCAGGCTTCACAATAACTTGTTGAGCTGTTATCCGGTCGAATCCGGGCTTCACGGCTTGTGTTAAAGATATACCACTATCTGGTCGACTCCAGGCTTCGTAGTATTCTTGGCTGCTATCCTGTCGTAATCCAGGCTTCATAGAAATTTGTATTGTTATCTGGTCGTAATCCAGGCTTCACAATAACTTGCTGAGCTGTTATCCAGTCAAATCCGGGCTTCACGGCTTGAATTTTGTGAGAATTTGATCTTTGACGACCGTAACCTCCAACAGGTGATGAAGGAATTTTAACGACTGATCAATTTGAAATGTAATTTTGTTGTGGAGAATAAATCCTTGATGAATGTTGGGGAAATAAACCCATGACTGCTGGTCTTCTTAGAGAGGTGATAAACTTCTGGAGGACGTTTGAACTTCTTTTCAGAAAGATTTTGGAGAGGTTCATCACTGCCCCTAGTATTAGATTCTTGTGGCACTGCCAAGAAACTTGGACTATTCGTAACCCTTTGAAGAGATTGACGTTATAAATGCCCCAGATGATGGTGAGGGAAACTTGCCCCAGGTTATCCTGCAATTGAGAGATTGTCTTGAAATCTTGACTGGACTGCCCCAGGTTTACTGAACTTTGAAAGATTTGTTGAAATCTTGACTGGACTGCCCCAGGTTTACTGGACAATACCATACCAAGTCCCTTTTTTTGTTGATGGGAGATTTTTGCCTTGGGAGTGTCATCCCACTTGAAGTGATTTGATTCACTTGAGAGAGCTTTCGTTTCTCCTAACATTTACTGTATGAATTTCTTCACTGTCAAACAAATAAACATGTGCAAACAACGATATTCGAATAATGCAAAGTTTATTCTTGTCTCGAAGTTTTGAAAAATGCGTTTTTTAGCAGAAAACTTTTTATAAGACAAATTCAACACCAGATTTAGGGCAAAGCCTTATAGGAGTCAGGATACCTTTTGTAACAGTACGCTTTTGAACTAACCCGTGCTTCAATTAGGACTTTCGAAGGGTTGTAACGTGGCTTGGTTCATGGTTTAAGAAAAAAAGGATAAAGGCTCAAAGTATATTTGTATCCACCCGCTCTTCGTGATGTTCTTCAATCCTAAACTCAGTTAATTGTGCGTCAAACTCTATTCGAGCTTGGAACAACGTTTTGGGTGATGGTTCACACCAGTTGAATTTCATGGGAAGGCAGTCATTTACGCAACATTTTTCATGTTGTTGAGGATTTGTAATGACCTCTTTCTTTTGGATTTGTTATCCCTAATTTTTGCTTGACTGTTCCTGTTTTCGAGATTACAGTCAGCGGGATGCCCAAACTTTCTTAAGCCTCCTTTACAAGTTTTGGCTTTAGTGGGCTTTTCTCTTTTAGGAGGTAATGACTGCCATCACTGTCTTTTGGTTTCAAAGGAATGTTTTTGATGTCATTCATTGTATTACAATCTGCGAGTTTGCGACTTCAATGCGCATCTTTTGAATTAACTGAGAGACTACCCTGCCCCAGGTTTTAATCAAAGGTTTCAATTTGTGTTTAAAATAGAAAACTCCTACTTCTTTGGCTCGAAGGGGGTTGACTAGGGATTATCTTCCTTATAACTCCAATGTTTAGGGTTTGAAAGAAACGCCTGTACATCGTCAGCAAGGTTTGTTCAAAAGCATAATGTATGAGATTACGGTATTGTTTCGTCATCCTCCCTCTAAAGGCTTATAACTTTTATCAAGAGTTAAATATCATAGAGAAAGTAGAAATCATAGTTCAAAAATAGTGAAAACGAATGGATGAATTCAAGACAAACATATGCAATGCATTAATGAAATAGAGTTTGACATCAACAAATAATTATTTGAATAACAAAAGAAATTACAACTTGAAAATTCAAATGAAACAAAAGTCTCTTAGTTCGAACTTTGTCAATTCAGGTGGAGAACCCTTAGCGAAAGATTTTCATCTCACCATCCGGCATGAATTCCAGCACTCCTTCGTCAATCAAGTCTTAGATCTTATTTTTCAAAGCCCAACAGTCATCGGTGTCATGTCCAAGACTATGGGAGTGGTATACACAAAATGCATTGGGGTGATAGCTAGGAGTAGAGGTATTGGGATTCCGAATAGGATCCTTTAAAGCAAGCATATTGACCTCCAACAAGCGTTTCAGTATTAGAGATGATGGTATGTCAGTTTCAGAGAAATGTCTTCCAGACGTATTTTTCTTACGCCGATTACCTTGTCGACACTGGTGAGGTTGTTGTTGGGCTTGTGACCCTGAAGCAAGTTGGGGAGCCTTTCCCTTGTCTTCTTGTCACAAAGGAGGTTGAATGATGACTTGATCTTCAACCCTAGTTGTTTTCCCCACTTGGTTGTCTCAAAGCAGTTTGTTGACGAGAACCCCGAGCTCCTCTTGTCTTTGAGCCAAGTCTTGAATGAGAGCCATCTGGCCCACCAGCTGTCCCATCATCTGGATCTTCATTGTTGCCAACTTAATCTGTAGTTCTTCCAACTGATCATTCCTGACACCGCCTGAATTTCCCAGAACCATGCCCCTTGTGAGGAGAGCTTTCACTTCTTCTTGCCCCTGGGACAGGTTCAAGAACATTTCCTGAAGTTGAGCGTTTTGATCATGGATATCTTTGACAGTCCTCTCTAGAGCCATCTCTACTGAAATAAACAGTAGGAGAATAAGGAAACCTGAAAAGGAAAACCTGTTATGATACAATTCATGATATGTGGATGCATGTTTTCAAGGATCTCTCGGGGTAAACATAAGAAAATGTTAGAGGTTGAACTTTGATCAATATCTTTGATTGGAGAACTTTGTATCGGTGGATGTCTTTCCACGAGAATCAAGCTCACCATGTCAAGTGGGTCATAGCCCTTGATTCAAGTTTTTGCATTTGATCTTTGATGGCGTTTGTTTAAAGGAAAATGAAACCTTTTGCCCTTTGGTAGACATCTGGTTCAACGTGCCCATGCATTAAAAGACCCTCGAGATCCTTGAAATGGTCATTGAAAATGCTATGGTATGATGTTATGATGTTATGTACATGTATGCAGAAGTAGACAAGTGTATATACAGACAATCATATTCACACAAAGCAAACAAGTCCTTAGGTCTAGGCTTGCATGGGGTTTGTAGGTAAGTAACCTGTTGAAGTTAGTTGGCTCAACCTGTCCTAAAATAGAAACCGGGTTCTAAGGAGCTCAATATAATTGGATTATTTTCTGTGTTCATTTTTTTGGTTTAGCCACTTAACTGGTGACCAAAATATTCCAAGAAAACAATCCTCAATGAGTTTAGTATCGAGTATCTACCAACTTCGGACTGTACCAAAGTCGGTCATCTCACTACCCCTAAAAAGGCCAAGATGGTCAAGTAAGGTTCTAAGAGTTCGTTAGTGCTTCATGACATCACTCAGCGGCCTCGTATTCTCTTTGATTAACTCAAAGGCTACCGGTACCCACAAATATGTCACACTAACGTAGCTACTGCTTCAACCATGTCGGTATACCCCGCACAGTTCCCTCACAGTTTATTGCTACTTACCTAAAAGGTGCCCCCAAATCCAGGTGTAGGATTTAAAACAAACCCAAACAAGGAACCCAAAAAGTAAAGCAATCAAAGCAATCAAGGTAAGCATGTAAAGGTGGTCTAAAACCCTAAGGTAACCCCACTTTTAAAATAATCCCCAGCAGAGTCGCCAGTTCTGTGATACGGTGGGATAACTGACTTGGGATTTTGCGTTTGTTTTCGCATTTGTTCGGTTTAGCAAGAGTCGCCACCGACTTTTTATTTTATCCAAAGGAAAGATCAAAATGCACAGGAAATACCTTTGAGATGTTTTCTTGGGTTCGGGGGGTAGATTATGAAAAGGGAAGGTGCTAGCACCCTTTTCATCCATGGTTATCCATGGGCTCTTAGTTACTTGTTTTAGATCACTTGCCTTTGCTTTTTTAATTGTTTGAAATGGTGCTTTGTGTGTGTGGTTTTGAAAATGTTTTGAAAAATATGCCTTGTCTAGGCAACCTTTGTAATGATTCTTGTTTGAATATATACAAAGGTGTGTGTCTTTTCGAAAAGATAATTCAATGTTCTGAAAGTTGTTTTGAAATTGTTTTGAAGTTGTGTTGTAAAGTGTATTTGAAAAAAGGCAAGGATGTTTTGCAAGATTTTTGATCAAGTAACTAAGAGTTGTCTACCCTATTTTACTGAAAAGATCTTTCTTATGTTTTTAACCCTTTTAACAGTGTTGTTTCACCATTGTGTTTGATGAACAACCTTGCGTTAGGATGTTAAACGGGACAGGCACGGGTCATCGTATACAATCATTGAAGGCAACTTGTGAGACGCTCTAGCAATTTTGTAAGGGACGAGATCATTTTATCGAAAGCAACATCGAGGGTCATCGAGGGACTATGATCTTTGTTTATCGAAGGGGAATTTGCTAGAGTGTCTCATACTTGAGGGACATGATTTCATTTTCCGAGGCAACAAGCGAGGTTACCCTAGAGGTGAAAGTGTGAATTGTGTATTGATTTTCATGTATTTATCTTGTATTAGGTCATCTAGCGATTGATTTTGAATCTTCGCATATAAACCCTAATTACTATACAGTATATGGAAAGCGATAAATTGTGGGAATTTAAAGTCTAAGTTATTACAAATAAGTATCCGGGGATGAGGGTACAAATGTTTACAAATGGGGATGAGTCTTATAATAATTTCCAAGTATATATTACAACCAAATTGAACTGTCGCATTCTCAATGTAAAAATATAACAAGGTATAAGATGATGAAAATCAAAGAGATATGAGATGTGTATATTTATTTACAAATGATCGAATAAAAATTCTAACCTAAAAAGATTAAGTATTTATTACTATTTTTTTGTATTTTATGTTTTTTATTGATTATATAGAAAGATTAATTAAACATAGTATTCTTTTATATTTAATTAAATATACAAATATTAAAGAGAATATATCAAAACAAAACTTTAATTTATTATTTTTCAAAACAAATTTTTTTAGAATAAATAAAAAGAAAAGTATTAATTTTAAAGAAAGTAAATTAATTGGTGAAGAAAAGAAAAGAAAAGAGTATTATTTAAAAAAAAAAAGAATGGTGATGGGCCTAATCATGTGTTTTGGCCCAAATAAAAAACAAGAATTTGGTTAGAAGGGGGGGGGGGGGGGGTGCAAGCGCTAGAAAGAATTTGGGCTTTAGTGGTTTATGGGGCAAAAGCCCATTTGAAACATACAACGTTTTTAGGGTTTGAGTTTTGTACATTCAGAGATTAGGGTTCATAGCTTTGTACAGCGGCGTCTCCTCTCATCTTCTTCGCCTCTCATCTTCTCTCTCAGCCATGCGATGATCCATTCTCCAAGCTTCAAGCCGCCAAAGCGCCACCTTCATCCATCTCCCTCCACGACGGTACAAGGCGGTGGTTTAGAAGGTAGCTCTATCTCGTTCTAGACACGTTTTTACAGTTTTGCATTTGTAGTCCTTTTGAACGTTTTATGTTATGATTTCATCCTTTAATCCATGGTATTTGTGTGTAAGATGCAGTTATATTTTGGAAGAGAGATCATACCTTGGTGATTGGATTCTGGATGGAGGAAGAGGGCTTGAAATGGCGGCGCTCTTGGTGGCTAGGCGGAGGAGGGGGTCCGTGATGACAGCTCGCTTCTGGTATTTCTGTATCTTTAACTTCTTTTTGAATCGTTTGATGATGATTTCGTTCTGAAAACTGCTTGCTTTGTTCTTCACTTCTGGATTTATTCTTCTTTGCTATGTTAATGATGGTCAAATCTGAAACTTGCTTGTTTTTGTTGTTGATTTGGGGTTTGGATTTGTTTGTTGAGTTTTTGGGAAGGTAGGCCTGTTGTTAGCTTGCTTGTTTCTGGTATCTTGTGTGGTTGGAAACAGGCTTCAGTTGGAGGCAGTTTTACAGGTTGAACTGGTTTATATGATTTGTGAGGCAGGCTGATGAGTATTTGGTGTTTGTTGTTTAAACTGTTTCTTTGCAGTTTTGTGCAGTTTGAGCTTTAAACTTGCAGTTTTGCAGGTTTGAATAGGTTTGTGTTTTTGAAAAGGGCAGGCTTGCTGCTGGCTTTGGAAGGCAGGCTTGCTTGAACAGGTTTTCTTATTATTGATAAGGCAGGCTATATGGAGAAAGCAGACTTTGAAGGCTTGTTGTGCTTGCTTCTTTGAAGGCAGGCTGTGTGGAGAAAGCAGGCTTTGAAGGCTTGTTGTGCTTGCTTCTGTTTACAAGAACTTTGTTGTTTTTACTGATTTTTTTGCAGTTTTGTGTAGTTTGAGCAGGTTTGAATGGTTTGTGAGGCAGGTTTGATAACTTGCAATGTTTTAGGCAAGTTTGAATTGAGTTGCAGTTTGTGGCCCTCTCCCCATAGATTGTTTACAGTCTTGTTCTCTTATATCTTTTTAAGCCTGCCAAAACTGCAAACCTTTTTTCTGATCCTCTCTTTCTCTCTCCATAAAAGCATTTTAAATTGCTTAATGTATTTTTTATTCTGAAAAGCTTTGTTGACCAGAATATGATGAGAAGTTTGACAAGCCTGCTTGCTTGTATCTTGGTTTATCTCTGCATTGTACTTGCTTCCAGATTTCCTGCATTGTTCTTTTTGACAGCTTTGTGTACTTTGACAGCTTTGCAACTTGGTTTGACATTTTTGCAACTTAGTTTGCTTTTCGTTGACAATGCAGTTTGTTGTTCAGTTTGCTTTGCCTTGCTGCCTTATATCTTTGCATTTAATTGTATGCTTGCAAATTAATTTTACTTTCCTCTTTGTGAACCAAGAAGAGAAATCTTCTTGTGATTTGCAAAGAGGACAAGTAAAATATGATGAACCCAATAACAATCTGATTCCGGCCAACAAGCTTTAATGATGACTTTATATTTACCTGCTTGAAAATGTTTTTCAGTTAAACTACACTGATTTCTTTTCTTCTTCTGTCCTTTGTAGGTAAGCACCAATTGAATAATGGAGGATGCAATAAAAGATCAAAGATTTCAAGAGACTTAGGCTTTAGATTTATTTTCTTTTCATTTATTGTAATAAATATTATTGTAAACACTATAAATTATAATTTTACAATATTCGAATAACCTTTGTAACAATATTTAAAATAAATAAAAAGTCTTTGTCAAATAAGAATTCTTTACTGTCAAATATTTCCTTCTTTCCTTAACACTGTCTTATTTAATTATTTAAATCTCTTGAATTAAAATAACTGGAAATGTATCCCAATGAATTTAATCCAGATGAAATAAATAATCAACAAACTTTGCAGTCTCGCAACCTTGCATTAACCACAATACGCCTGGAACTCCCAATAATCATATGCTTTGTACAGTTAAACAAACAAACATTCCATACACTTTTCACTTCACTGATCAAACCAATGCCTCAAAGTTTCAATCAAAGCCTCAGCTCCTATCTCAGATATTTAGGTTTTGAGAAACAACCAGTAATCTGGAACAAAAATAATGTAACAGTCAATTGAATTATTGTGGATTCAACTTCTTCTGAGAAATACGAGTGAAAAACCCTAATTCTGGATTGACTGATAAAGAAAAGTCTGTTTGACCGATTCTTGAGCCAATCTCAAAAATCAGAGAAAACCCCGGGGTTGTGATTTCTTGTGAAAAAAGGGAGGGCATATTTTGGGGTATAACACCCTCAATTTCTCTACTAATTATCTAATTTCCATTTATTTTATTAATAATTCTAATTTCTACTATTTTCTATTCAGATTACTACTTCGAATTATTCTTTTAACAATTCAACTAAATTATAAAATACTAATATTCTAGATTTAATCTAGTTTTCTCCCTACACTTCACAATACCAACTATACACCCTCACGCACTTATTTAATTAATTTAATTAAAATACTCTTTAATCTAAATAATCTCTATCAACACCAACAAGTCACAACTTATTCTCTACGCCTCTAGGCCAGACAGCCCATCACCCATATTATTTAATTATCACACATAATAATTAAATTAAATTGAAATACAAATAAATCACAATTAATAAAATTAAATAATAATTCAAAATTAGGGTGTTACATAGTTTACTTGATCAATTGACTCCCTACCGATGCTCTAACAGACTACATATCACCCTATCAAGCACTACATCACAAACAACTAGACTATGCATCTATCAGAGAGTTTGGTTGTGTCAACTTCCCTCATCTCAGGACATACACGTACTCATCACAAGCTAGAGTTTAGGAGTTCTAAATAGACATACTTGGGAGTCTCACCAACACACAACGACCTTAAATGTCTCAACACTAATGGTAAGTTCAATGAACTGGACTTCCCTTAACAAGCAACATCAGCTCAACAAGATTACAATTCAACACATATTGATCCTATCCTAAAGGAATTTCATCGTCATAAATTTAATGGTAATCAATAGGGTCAAACCTCCAGTATGCCTATCCTTACAAACCTCACTGAACAAGGAGTAATAAATGACATACATACTTCATCTGCAGAACATCAGTCCTTATCCAATTCATTAGCTAAGTAGCATACAAATGGAACTACTTCTGTAACTGACACTCCTCAAACAAACACTTCACAACTCTGCTAGAACACTCACATGATTCAACTGTGGTACCTGAAACATTTCAAACTGATCATGGCACACTTGTTCCTCTAATTGTGACACCATCAACAAAAATACCATCTGAGTTAGTTGGTAAGTAAGTCCTAAGGAACCTTATGAAACATCTACTAAGTCTGTAGGTAACTTAAGACCTAAATAACTTCAATCTATTTTAACCTTTTCATATGACCAGGAACAATTGTCTAACAATACAAACTTGTTGCACCCCAAAATTTTCCCTCTCATGTTTCCCAAAGTCCCCCCTGCATGGTTGATCACAAACCCTTGCCTAAGGAAAAAGAAAATTTTTGAGTGGTGTTTTAAGTCATTTCGATTGGCATTCTGAAGGAGCGTTTCGATTGGCATTCTGAAGGAGCATTTCGATTGGCATTTTGAAGGAGCATTTCGATTGGCATTCTGAAGGAGCATTTCAATTGGCATTTTGGACAAGCACTTCGATTGGCATTCTGAAAGGCCCTTCGATTGGTATTCTGAAGGAGCACTTCGATTGGTATTCTGAAGGAGCACTTTGATTGGCATTCTGAAGGAGCATTTCGATTGGTATTCTGAAGGAGCACTTCGATTAGCATGAAACAACACCTTTCGATTGGCCTGTTGACAAAGCCTTTCGATTGGAATTTTAATTAGTACCCTTCGACTGATCTTTGGACAAGGGCCATTCGAAGGAGGTCATCAAGAGGGCACTCAAGTCAAAAGGAAATTATTTAATGTGTCCGTTTCTTGTCTCATGGCATTTAATGGCCTGTTTAATGGTTGTCTCTTGCCATTACTGCACCCTCACACCCCTATAAATACAGAGGCCAGAATACATATCAAACACACGAAAATTATACAAGAAAACACAAAAACTCTACAGGAAAATATACAGAAAAATAGAGAACTTGGAGATACGCTGCCAAAAGTCATCAGCATTTTCATTTTAATCCAGGCCAAAGCAACCCTCCAACAAAAGCATCCACGCCCATAAGCCCCAAATCAAAAGTGCCTACATCTAGGAAGTGCCCAGACCGAAGGTGCCTATATCCAGGAAGCGCCCAAATTAAAAGTCCAATCTGCTGGTAAGAAAGGGTAAACTATCCAATCTCATATTTGCATAACACATTATTACTTGTTGTTGCCTTTGATTTGCCATCCTAGACAGGATCGAAGGGCCTGGGTTTGGCACCCAGGTCATGTTTTTCGTTTGCTAACACTTGCTGCAGACATAGCCTGAAGAGACCCAGCAAGCGCAGGATCGAAGGGCCTGGGGTTCAATACCCAGGCCCTGCATTTTATTTCGCTAACATGTTTTTGCAGGTATAACATCCCAGATCGAAGGAGAGCCCTTCTCTGGATCGAACCCATTAGCATGCTGGATCGAAGGAGGCATCTCATTCCTGGATCGAAAGCCATGATCTCTATGATCAAAAGACAATCCTGTTCCCTGGATCGAAGGCTGTTCATGCCCATTTCCTGGCCCATTCGAAAGGACCATGACCCTCTCTGGATCGAAGCTTCCATTCCTTCCCTGGGTTGAAACTCCCTTTTTCCCTGGATCGAAGGATCCCCCCTTGTATTTTATTTTTGTTTTCATTGACATCTTTTTATCTTTTTTTTAATTAACATTAAAATCAAAAAACCACAAAAAACATTAGGCTAGTTTTTTCTATTAAAATTAACTTTGTTAATTAATCTCTTAATTATCTTAACATTTTCTCAAAACTAAAAATAAGTAGATTTAGATCATTTTCCCAAAATAAAATAAAACAACAAAAAGATTTTATTCTTAGAATTTTTAGAGTTTATTTTCAGATTCGCGCGCGTTTATTTTATTGTAACTGCTTACTGGTTTGTGGTAGCTTAAATTAAGACTTTTACTTTACTGTTTTTTATTCCCCCAATTTTTGGACATGTAAATAATTCCCCTCCCCGAAGCCTTGTAATAGTGTAGGATTTACAATTCCCGCACTTTAAATTCCTGTACATATATTAACTGTTTAGATGTATGCTAACTAGGCTATGCATGACAAGATTAACTCTTAACTTAAAATCAACAGTAGCTCACCATGACATGCAAAGATAATATAACTGAAAAATAATACACTTGCACATGCCACTCCTAGGGTACACCTCACTTGGTTGCCTCAAATGTGGTCATTAAGTATAGGATGTTTTAGAGGTCGTCCTGTTGTCCCAAGATCATAAGTTGCCTCGAAACGGTTGCCTCGATAAAAATGATCTAAGACGTTAGGATTACCACTAAAGCATCCTAACGTTGCTTTAGTGACCACACGTCCCTAAAATCGAATTGACCCGAAAAACTCCAACGACGGTGCTACCTACTCCTCAATAGTGGGATAGCATTGTCTAAATGACATTAGCACAATTTAATTCCTTTTTGAGTAGGTAGAGGTTCTTAAGTACTTGCTCCTTTAAAAAACAAAACAAAACTTTTCGCACTTACACTTTCTTCAAAAAACAAAACTCTTTTTCAAAACCCACAAACACAAAGAAAAGCAAACTTTTGAAAACATGGTGAGCAAGTACCTAAGAGCCTGTGGATAACCACGGATAGAAAGGGTGCTAACACCTTCCTTTTCTATAATCTACCTCCCGAACTCGAGAAACATCTCGAAAAGGAATTTTTCTGTGCTTTTGTCCTTTCCTTGTTGGATAAAATAAAAGACGGTGGCGACTCTTGCTTACCGCGACACTTTGTGAAAACAAACACAAACACGAACCAGCATTCCAAAACAGTCAGTTCTCATTCCCACTGATCACAGAACTGGCGACTCTGCTGGGGATAGTATAAGTGAGGTGTACCTTAGGACTATATCACTTGTGTTTTCAATTGTATTGCTTTGTATGCTCTTAATTTTGTGGGTTTGTATCGGAGTTATATAGATCCTAACCCGGATCTGGGGATACCCTTTAGGTACGTAGCAACAAACTGTGAGGGAACTGTGCGGGGTATACCGACATGGTTGAAACAGTAGCTACGTTGATGTGGCACTTTGGTGAGTACCGGTAACCCTTGAGTTAAGTCAAGGAGAGTACGGGGCCGCCGCGTGGTGTCGTGAAGCATCAATTGACCTTAGAACCTTACTTGACCATCTTGGCCTTTTTAGGGGTAGTGAGATGACCGACTTTGGTGCAGTCTGAAGTTGGTAGATACTCGATACTACACTCATTGAGGGTTGTTTTCTTGGAATATTTTGGTCTCTAGTTCAGTGTCTAAATCAAAACGATGAACATAGAAAACAATCCAATGATATTGAGCTCCTTAGAACCCGGTTACTATTTATAGGACAAGTTTTTAGCCAACTAAACTCAAGAGGGTACTTACCTATGAAACCTCATGCAAGCCTGAAATCTAAGGGCTCTTTTGTGTGACTTGTGTGCCTTCAAACTTGAACTACTTGCACATACTTGTTATCTGACAACATGAGTTTCTTGCAGGTTTTGTTTACAGTCCTTATCCAATAATTTGGACTTATTGCAGGGCTTACTTACATCACCTCACACTTGTGCTTAAACGCATAGCATACACATCATAGCATCATGCCTTAGCATTTCTTTAACCATTTCAAGGATCTCAAGGGTCTGTGATGCAGGTTATGGTAAATCAAATGGCTAGCAAGGGGAAAAGGGGATTTATTTTCCTCTAGCCAAGGTTGTCTAGAAATCCAAGCATGATAACTTGAGTCAGGGGCTATGACCCACTCAATGTGGTGAGCTTAACTCTTGAAGAAGGACTCTCAGCAACATGAAGTTCCTTCAATCAAGCTATAAGATTCAAATTCTAACAGTTTCTTGTTTACCCAGCGAGATCCTTGGAAACATTTCATACATATATCATACATACCATTGCATAACAGGTCTCCCAGTATAGGTCTCTCATCTTCTTCGCTGTTTATTTCAGCAATCATCATGTCTGCTGAACCTTCAATCGAGCAAGCTATCAAGGCCCTCCAGGCCCAGAATGCCCAATTTCAAGAGTTGGTCATGAGCCTAGCTAAGGGTCAGCAGGACCTGAAGACCCTGATTCTGAAAGAGAGGAAGAAGAAGAAAAAGAGGACCATCCTGTTCAACACTAGACGCAGGTTTGGAAACGGGCTGCAGAACAAAGTTGATCTGACCACCCCATCTGAAGGTAAAGACAGTCCACAAAAAAGGAGGGCTCCTTGCCCTAAAGCCTCCGACAACGAGACAGACTATGATGAAGAACAGTATCCTCCTGCTGAGGATAAGTACAAACAACTGGAAGACCGTCTGAATGCTATGGAAATACAGAAGGTGCCCGGTCTGGACTTCGGAGATCTAGGTCTATCCTCTGGGGTGGTGATTCCCCATAAATTCAAGGCACCTGCCTTTTCCAAGTACGACGGAGCTTCCTGTCCAAAGCTACACCTCCGGTCATATGTGAGGAAGATTCAACCCTATACTGCTGATAGAAATCTCTGGGTTCATTTCTTTCAAGATAATCTGTCAGGGACTCAACTTGAATGGTTCTGTCAACTGAAAGGAGCTAACATCCGCAACTGGGAGGACCTTGCTGCTGCTTTTTACAAGCAATACCAGTATAATGCCGACCTTACTCCCACGCGTACTCAGCTTCAGGGTATGTCTATGGGTACAAGCAAAGGCTTTAAGGACTACGCTCATAAGTGGAGAGATCTTGCTGGAAGAGTCCAACCCCCTCTATCTGATAGGGAATTGGTGGACATGTTTCTTGGGACTTTTTCTGGTCCCTATTTCAAATACTTGATCGGAAGCTCTTCAGCCGGATTCACCGAGCTAATACTGACCGGCGAAAGGGTCGAAGCTGGCATCAAAAGTGGGAAGATTCAAGAAGCTACACCTTCTGATGCTCAGAAAAAGCCCTACAATGGGAAGAAAGAGTCCAATGTTGTGTATGGTCAAAAGAGTCGTCATGATCAACATGTAGGGGCAACCCAGATCTCCGATCCCCCGCCTGTTCAACAAAGACAGAGCAATAGGCGTAGGGTAAGATATCAAGAAAGGCAGTATACTGACATCAACATGCCTCTGTCTCAAGCATTACAACAATTGCTGAAGGTGAAACTGATCACGCTAAAGGATCCTCCTCAAAATCCTGATACTTCCTCTTCTAAGTATAATCCGAGTGTGAGATGTGCCTACCATTCTGACAGTCCTGGACATGACACCGATGACTGTTGGACTTTTAAGAACAAGATCCAAGACTCGATTGATGCCAAGGAGATCAAGTTTGATCACTGATCCTACGCCAAATCATTGAGAATGTCTTTGTTCATTTGAATTTTCAAGTTGTAATCTCTTTGTTATTCAAACAATTATCTATTAATGCCAAACTTTGTTTCATTAATGCATTGCATATGTTTGTCTTGATTTGATCCAATCATTTTAATTACATTTAAACTATGCTTTTTACTCACTTTATGGCATTCAACTCTTGCTAAAAGTTACAAGCCTTTAGAGGGAGGATGACGAAACAATGCCATGATCTCATACAATATGCTTTTGGACAGACCTTACTGACGATGTACATGCATTTCTTTCAAATCCTAAACACTGGAGTTATAAGGAAGATAATCCCTCGTCAACCCCTTTGAGCCAAAGAAGTTGGAGTTTTTCTTTTCACAAATTGAAACCTTTAATTTAAACCTGGGGCAGGGTAGTCTCTCATATAATTCAAAAGATGAGCATTGAAGTCGCAAAACTCTCAGTTCATAATACAACGAACGACATCAAAAGCATTCCTCTGGAATCAAAAGACAGTGGTGGTTCCTTATCTCATAGGCAGTCAATCCCTCAAAAGAAAAAAGCCCACTGAGCCAAAACCTATAAAGGAGGCTTAAGAAAGCTGGGGCATCCCGGTGACTGTAATCTCGAAAACAGGAACAGTCAGGAAAAAGTTAGGGATAACAAATCAAAAGAATGAGGTCGCTAAAAATCCTCAACAACATGAAAAATGTTGCAATGATGACTGCCTTAAAAAATCCAACTTGTGTGAACCATCACCAAAAACATCGTTCCAGACTCATTTGGAGTTCAAATGCACAATTAACTGAGCTTAAGATTGAAGACCGTCACGAAGAGAGGGTGGGTACAAATATACTTTGAGCCTTTATCCTTTGTTTCTTAAACCTTGAACCAAGCCACGTTACAATCCTTCAAAAGTCCTAACTGAAGCATGGGTTAGTTCGAAAGCATACTGTTACAAAAGGTATCCTAACTCCTGTAAGGCTTTGCCCTAAATCTTGTGTTGAATTTGTCTTATAAAAAGTTTTCTGCTAAAAAACGCATTTTTCAAAACTTCGAGACGAGCATAAACTTTGCATTATTTGAATATCACTGTTTGCATTTGGCTATTTGTTTGACAGCGGAGAAATTCACACAACGAATATCCGATGAACGAAAGACCTCTCAGTGAACAAAATCACTTCAAAAAGGATGACACTTCCATTGACAAATCTCCTTCCAATCAAGGGGCATGGCATGATCATTGTCCAGCACACCTGGGACAGCCCAGTCAAGATTTCAAGAAATCTCTGAAGAAGTACAGAGTAACCAGGGGAAAGTCTCCATCTCCGTCACTTGGGGCATTGAACATCAATCTCAGTGAAGAGTTACGTACAATTAAACATTTTCAGGCAATGTCATAAACACTTGCTACTAGGGGCAATGACAAATATCCCCAAATCCTTCCCATAGGATGACTCCCAGCAAGGGTTTAATCTCTGAAAACCTTTCCCCATCTGAACCAACCTCAAGAATCCTCGAGGACTTCCCCCAACGAAGATGTCACCTCTCTAGCGGGCTGACGACAGGGTTTATTTCCCCAACAAAACCAGGATTCCCCGGCTTGAGTTTGCCTCGCCGACTACTACAAATCAAAGGACCACAACTCCTCTTCCCCAGTAGACTAATCTACAATCCCCAGCAAGTTACTGCGAAACCAGGACACAACCAGATATCAGTTCAACTTCGACTCCCTAGTAGAGCAACGGACAACCGAGACTTCTGAACTTGTTCCCCAAGAATGAATCAATACTCTCCACAGAGTTCATAACTTTCCCCAACGGATTTCTCCTCAACAAAACAAGGGTCCTCAGTGGGAACATTCTAAGAAAAGCTTGAAGACATACCTACTCTTCAACAGCAGTCAGGGATTTATTTTCCCAAGCTCGGGCGTACCACAATAGCATTTCATGTTCATACATCATGACGTGCGCATACATATTGCATACAACATAATCTCATTTATCTTGAGAACATCATTACACAATGCATACATCATGACATTGCATACAACTAACTCTTTACCTTTTCAGGAAAGATCGATCAACAGATAAAAGTCATTACCCTTCGGAGTAGCAGTCGTCAAAGATTCCTTCATTTCCTTTTGAGGTAGTAATCGTCCAAGATTCCTTCACCATCCCGTTGAGGTAGTAATCATCCAAGATTCCTTCACCATCCCGTTGAGGTAGTAATCATCCAAGATTCCTTCACCATCCCGTTGAGGTAGTAATCGTCCAAGATTCCTTCATCATCCTGCTGAGGTAGTAATCGTCCAAGATTCCTTCATCATCCTGCTGAGGTAGAAGTCATCCAAGATTCCTTCATCATCCTGTTGAGGTAGTAATCGTCCAAGATTCCTTCATCATTCCGCTGAGGTAGAAGTCATCCAAGATTCCTTCATCATCATGCTGAGGTAGTAATCGTCCAAGATTCCTTCATCATCCTGCTGAGGTAGTAATCGTCCAAGATTCCTTCACCATCCCGTTGAGGTAGTAATCGTCCAAGATTCCTTCATCATCCTGCTGAGGTAGTAATCGTCCAAGATTCCTTCATCATCCTGCTGAGGTAGATGTCATCCAAGATTCCTTCATCATCATGCTGAGGTAGTAATCGTCCAAGATTTCTTCATCATACTGCTGAGGTAGAAGTCATCCAAGATTCCTTCATCATCCTGCTGAGGTAGAAGTCATCCAAGATTCCTTCATCATCCTGCTGAGGTAGAAGTCATCCCAGATTCCTTCATCATCCGACTGAGGTAGAAGTCATCCAAGATTCCTTCATCATCCTGCTGAGGTAGAAGTCATCCCAGATTCCTTCATCATCCTGCTGAGGTAGTAATCGTCCAAGATTCCTTCATCATCCTGCTGAGGTAGTAATCATCCAAGATTCCTTCATCATCCTGCTGAGGTAGTAATCGTCCAAGGTTCCTTCATCAGCCTGCTGAGGTAGTAATCGTCCAAGGTTCCTTCATCATCCTGCTGAGGTGGTAATCGTCCAAGGTTCCTTCATCATCCTGCTGAGGTAGTAATCGTCCAAGATTCCTTTATCATCCTGCTGAGGTAGTAATCGTCCAAGGTTCCTTCATCATCCTGCTGAGGTAGTAATCGTCCAAGGTTCCTTCATCATCCTGCTGAGGTAGTAATCGTCCAAGATTCCTTCATCATCCTGCTGAGGTAGTAATCGTCCAAGATTCCTTCATCATCCTGCTGAGGTAGTAATCGCCCAAGGTTCCTTCATCATCCTGCTGAGGTAGTAATCTTCCAAGGTTCCTTCATCATCCTGCTGAGGTAGTAATCGTCCAAGATTCCTTCATCATCCTTCTGAGGTAGTAATCGTCAAAGATTCCTTCATCATCCTGCTGAGGTGGTAATCGTCTCAGATTCCTTCATCATCTGTTTGGAGAAGCAATCGTCTCAGATTCCTTCATCACACATCATTATCAAAAAAAGACCTCCTCTGGTTAGATTTATTTCTTCCAGTTAATGGCAGGCAATCAGAAACCTTCAAATAACAGTCCAGATACGATCCAGAATCGGATGTAATTCTGTCACTCATTCAAATACAGTCCAACAATCACCCCTGGATGGCATCTTTAAGCCCATCTCCAACAGCTATCCATCATCTCTCCAAATGGCATCTGTAAGCCCATTCCCGAAATCACAATGCTGGTACTACACCATGCGAGTGCAAATTTCTGGGCACTCTAGTGTTCAATTATCTTCCACCTTCGGATCACGAAAGGCTCGAAAGCCAATCTATATCCTTAGGTTTAAGAAAATTTAACAGGGGCAACTGTTGCACCCCAAAACTTGCCCTCTCATGTTTTCCAAAGTCCTCCCCCTGCATGGTTGATCATAAACCCTTGCCTAAGGAAAAAGAAAATTTTTGAGTGGTGCTTTAAGTCATTTTGATTGGCATTCTGAAGGAGCATTTCGATTGGCATTTTGAAGGAGCATTTCGATTGGCATTTCGAAGGAGCATTTCGATTGGCATTCTGAAGAAGCATTTCAATTGGCATTTTGGACAAGCACTTCGATTGGCATTCTGAAAGGCCCTTCGATTGGTATTCTGAAGGAGCACTTCGATTGGTATTCTGAAGGAGCACTTCGATTGGCATTCTGAAGGAGCATTTCGATTGGTATTCTGAAGGAGCACTTCGATTAGCATGAAACAACACCTTTCGATTGGCTTGTTGACAAAGCCTTTCGATTGGAATTTTAATTAGTACCCTTCGACTGATCTTTGGACAAGGGCCATTTGAAGGAGGTCATCAAGAGGGCACTCAAGTCAAAAGCGTCCAGGTTCATTCAAGAGACACAAATGTTTCAAAAAAGGAAATTATTTAATGTGTCCGTTTCTTGTCTCATGGCATTTAATGCCTTTTTAATGGCTGTCTCTTGCCATTACTGCACCCTCACACCCCTATAAATACAGAGGCCAGTATACATATCAAACACACGAAAATTATACAAGAAAACACAAAAACTCTGCAGGAAAATATACAGAAAAATAGAGAACTTGGAGATACGCTGCCAAAAGTCATCAACATTTTCATTTTAATCCAGGCCAAAGCAACCCTCCAACAAAAGCATCCACGCCCATAAGCCCCAAATCAAAAGTGCCTACATCTAGGAAGTGCCCAGACCGAAGGTGCCTATATCCAGGAAGCGCCCAAATTAAAAGTCCAATCTGCTGGTAAGAAAGGGTAAACTATCCAATCTCATATTTGCATAACACATTATTACTTGTTGTTGCCTTTGATTTGCCATCCTAGACAGGATCGAAGGGCCTGGGTTTGGCACCCAGGTCATGTTTTTCGTTTGCTAACACTTGCTGCAGACATAGCCTGAAGAGACCCAGCAAGCGCAGGATCGAAGGGCCTGGGGTTCAATACCCAGGCCCTGCATTTTATTTCGCTAACATGTTTTTGCAGGTATAACATCCCAGATCGAAGGAGAGCCCTTCTCTGGATCGAACCCATTAGCATGCTGGATCGAAGGAGGCATCTCATTCCTGGATCGAAAGCCATGATCTCTATGATCAAAAGACAATCCTGTTCCCTGGATCGAAGGCTGTTCATGCCCATTTCCTGGCCCATTCGAAAGGACCATGACCCTCTCTGGATCGAAGCTTCCATTCCTTCCCTGGGTTGAAACTCCCTTTTTCCCTGGATCGAAGGATCCCCCCTTGTATTTTATTTTTGTTTTCATTGACATCTTTTTATCTTTTTTTAATTAACATTAAAATCAAAAAACCACAAAAAACATTAGGCTAGTTTTTTCTATTAAAATTAACTTTGTTAATTAATCTCTTAATTATCTTAACATTTTCTCAAAACTAAAAATAAGTAGATTTAGATCATTTTCCCAAAATAAAATAAAACAACAAAAAGATTTTATTCTTAGAATTTTTAGAGTTTATTTTCAGATTCGCGCGCGTTTATTTTATTGTAACTGCTTACTGGTTTGTGGTAGCTTAAATTAAGACTTTTACTTTACTGTTTTTTATTCCCCCAATTTTTGGACATGTAAATAATTCCCCTCCCCGAAGCCTTGTAATAGCGTAGGATTTACAATTCCCGCACTTTAAATTCCTGTACATATATTAACTGTTTAGATGTATGCTAACTAGGCTATGCATGACAAGATTAACTCTTAACTTAAAATCAACAGTAGCTCACCATGACATGCAAAGATAATATAACTGAAAAATAATACACTTGCACATGCCACTCCTAGGGTACACCTCACTTGGTTGCCTCAAATGTGGTCATTAAGTATAGGATGTTTTAGAGGTCGTCCTGTTGTCCCAAGATCATAAGTTGCCTCGAAACGGTTGCCTCGATAAAAATGATCTAAGACATTAGGATTACCACTAAAGCGTCCTAACGTTGCTTTAGTGACCACACGTCCCTAAAATCGAATTGACCCGAAAAACTCCAACGACGGTGCTACCTACTCCTCAATAGTGGGATAGCATTGTCTAAAGGACTTTAGTAGAATTTAATTCCTTTTTGAGTAGGTAGAGGTTCTTAAGTACTTGCTCCTTTAAAAAACAAAACAAAACTTTTCGTACTTACACTTTCTTCAAAAAACAAAACTCTTTTTCAAAACCCACAAACACAAAGAAAAGCAAACTTTTGAAAACATGGTGAGCAAGTACCTAAGAGCCCGTGGATAACCACGGATAGAAAGGGTGCTAACACCTTCCCTTTCTATAATCTACCTCCCGAACCCGAGAAACATCTCGAAAAGGAATTTTTCTGTGCTTTCGTCCTTTCCTTGTTGGATAAAATAAAAGACGGTGGCGACTCTTGCTTACCGCGACACTTTGCAAAAACAAACGCAAACGCGAACCAGCATTCTAAAATAGTCAATTCTCATTCCCACCGATCACAAAACTCAATCTCACGTTCATTTCACACTCAACAAATTCATGCGCCTCTAATCACCAACAATCACCCAATGCTTACTCGAGCTAAAAATGGAAAACTTAAGCCTAAGGCTTTTCCAGTACATAGTGAACCTTCCACTAAAAACAAGCACTTGCTTAACTTGAGTGGTTCAATGCTATACAAGTTAAATACGGCTCTTTAATCAAGAATGAAACCTGGTGTCTTATAACTCTACCACCTCACAGGAAAATAATAGGATGAAAATGGGTGCTTAAGGTGAAGGGAAACTCAGAGAGGAGCATTAAAAGATATAAATCCAAGCTTGTGGATAGGGATTTTATCTCCACCTCTGATCCAACCATGGTATTCATATTGAGAAAAGTTATCTATGGCCTGAAATATACACCTCGCACTTGGTATGAGTAACTTCTTCAAGCTTTGATTCACTTTGGTTTCACTTCATGCAAATGTGATCACTCGTTATTCATCTACATTCATCATCATGTTAAATTTATGCCATAATATATGTTAAGGATATACTCATCACATGCTCATCACCTAAAACCCTACACAATACAATCTCCAAACTGAATGACAAGTTTTCTCTCAAAAGACTTGGTATTCCTCAATATTTTCTAGGCATTTAGGTTCACTACCAACCTGATAGTTTGATGGTGATAACTCAAACCAAGTATATCAAAAATATATTAACCAAAGTGAACTTGGCTGAAGCAAATGGAGTAAGTACACCTAGGTTTAGCTCTTGTAAACTCAACAAACATGGTGTGTACAAACTCTCAGATCCTATACTTTATTGATTAACTGTTGGATCTCTACAATATGTAACTCTAACAAGACCCAGTATAGCCTTTTGTGTAAATAAGGCTTCTCAATTCAAGGCATATTCATTAGAGTCACACTGAAGTGTTGTGAAATGCATGCCGAGATATTTAATCGGTACATCTACTCATAAACTCCTCTTAGAATTGACCGATCCTCAATAAAAATACTCTCTCAAAGCCTACAGTGACTCTGACTGGACCGGTGATCCAGATAACAGGCAATCCACCTTTGGTTTATCTGCCTACTTGGCTAAACCTTGTTACTTGGAACTATAAGAAGCAATCTCTTGTCGCATTATCCAGCATAAAAGTATAATACATGAAACTTGCTCATACCACCTATTAGTTGCTTTGGATCGAATCACTACTCAGTGAACTCAAAGTCATCTATCTTTAACCTACATTGCTATGTGACAACTTAAGTGTTGTAGTGTTATCACATAACCCTATTCTACATGCTCGTATGAAGAATATTGATTTGGACATCTATTTTGTTTGTGAACATGTTGTTTCATAACACCTACATATTGAGCATGTACTGACACATGCTTAAATTACTGACATCTAACAAAACCTCTTCCTACAAGTCTTTTCTCCATATTTCGTGACAGGCTCATAGTCGTCTATTTCAAACCTCAATGAAATCGAGGGGGTGTGTTATAGTTATAAACTTGAGATAGGCATAAGATTTAGGTATGGTGTAGCAGTGAAAATTGAGATTAAGCTATTGATTAACTTAACTCACAAAGCAAGAGTCTCCACCACACTTTATTGTTTCCAAAGGAATGGGAAAAGAGCGAATAAAACCCACATAAATTTTAAAACAAAACTAATAAAACAAAAAGATTATGGAGATGAGGAAATAAGTGGTTTTTAAGATTTTTGATTTGGCAAAACTTTGAGAGCTTTGTGCCTATGTACCTCTAATATGCAATGGAGAAATCAGAACCTCATAGTTGTTCTAAAAAAGAGCAAAGTTGTTTGTTAGGTTAATTTTAAGTGAAGATATATTTTGTCATCTTAAGGAGAATACTCAACTATTCATCCATAAACATGACAAAGATGGACCTTTGCATCACAATGAAATAAGGGCTCCAACTTGGATAAAAATCAACAAGTATGCTACTAACTCTTTCAAGTGGAAAAGGATCAACATCATATCAATCAATATTATAGAGATAGTAGAATAACATCTCAACTATTAAAAGGACTTATGTCTAATCTTTGAGAAAAAGATTTTAAAATGAAAAGTCAAATGAGAAACCGTTTGAGTGAGTTTTGTGTTTTTTTAAGTCTTTTGAAAGTGTTTTATATGCTTAAGTGTTTTGAAGCATTTATTCAATAAAAAGGTTTTGAAAATGCACTTGACAAATTCAAGTTTTATTAAGATAGTGGTTTCAATTTTAAAATAAAACACAAGAAGAATTTGAAAAAGGAAGAAGATTTGAAAATTGAAGAAGATGGGCAAGAGATGAAGGGACTATCCTAAAGCATAAAGTAAAAGCAAAGGTAGAAAAGATATAACTAAGATAAAGCAATCAACTTGACATAAGTCAAACTATGCATCCATTCCCTTTGGATTAAGCCACACAAAAGCAAGTAATCAGATGAACATTACAAGCATCAGATGAAAATTTAATGTCTCAGGTGCAAGCTTAGCATCAGATGAATCACAAAGGTGCAGATGAATTCTCATGTATCAGATGAAAACTTCAAGTCACGGATAAAAGTTCCTGCATCAGACAAAACACACAAAAGCAAGCATCCAGATAAAAACCCAATGATCATATGAAATTCCTAAGGCCTCAGATGAAGGCTCAGAGGTCTCAGATAGATCATGGTGTCAGATGAATCAAGGTATCAAGTCACAACACCAAAGAAAAGGATTAAGAACCTAATTCTAAGTCCATAAGTCCATACCAAGGCCAAGGATAGTAACCATGTCCAAGAAAACCATTAAGTCTTTTAGGGTTTGATATTTATTAATGTCTTTAAAAAAATGAAAAATGTCCAACGGAAAAAGACAATAATAATAAAAAAATGAAAAGGCATAAAATTAAATGACATGAATGATAAAAATGCTAAGAGTAAATGGCCTAAAGTAAATTTTTGGGATTTTTAAATGACATAAATTTAAAGGTGCGGAAAACTAAATGTCAGTACAAGTATAGTTAATGTTAGTGTTGTACCCCAAAATTTGCTCTCTCATGTTTTCCAAGGTTTTCTCTTACATGGGTGGCCATAAACACTTGATCAAAGGAAAAAATAATTTTTTTAAAGATAAACAAGGTCTTCCGATTGGCATGTCAAAGGGTCTTTCAATTGGCATTTTGACTGGCTTCGATTGAGTGCCTAACCTCCTCCACGCTTGCCTCAATTTTCCAAGATTTGATTGAAGCCTTGGCCTTCTGCTTGTTGGTTGTATAAAAGCTTGGACTGGGCATATGTTTCCATTGAAACAACCTCTTTCATTCCAAAAGGGAAAGGCCTCCTGTTAGTGCTCCTTCGATTGCACCATTGGCTTTACATGCTGGCTTGATTCACAATGCAATGACTACATGCGTGCAAGCTTAATTCCTGCTTCGACTAGGAAAATTCTCCCTCTGTGCGTGCCTTCAACATACAAAGCAAGGATCCTATGCAAACTCCCTTCAATCCACCAGCAGTGACCTCCTGCATGCTTACCTTGATTTACAAAAATAGTGGGTTCCTGCATGCTAGCTTCGTTCAAGGCAAAAGGTTCCCTATTCATGCATGCTTTCATTTCACAAGCACAAGATTTCCATATTATGAACACACAAATTGTTCCTTAGAAAGACATACATTTGATCTTCTCGAAAGACACACATTTTTTGGAAACAAACTTGTCTTGCCTTTTTGATGAGATTTGGTTCAAGCTACTTGTTGGGCAAGAGGTTATGTGCTGCCCAGCCCAAGCCTCATGCACCATTACATTCATGAAAAAAGAGACTTCGATTGGCCTGAAGGAAGTCCTCACTTGGGCTATTGGAATCAAGCAGCTAAGGCCAATAGATGATCCATTCGAAGAAGCGTCTAAAAGCCCATTCGAAGGACACATGGTGTTGTCTAATAAGAAAAGGGGTTTGGTCAAAAGTGGGATCTAGTTGGTCAAAACGAAAGAGAAATATTCAAGGAAGCTTCGACTGTCCAAGATGAGGTATTTCTTTTGGTTTAGTTAGGTAGTGTCAGTGCAAGAACAAGGAAATAGATGGGTCCAATGAAGGAACCATTCGAAAGACACTCAAGAAGTCCATTCGAAGGAGGCAACCAAAGGCCCATTCGAAGGGTACACAAATTATCCATTCAAAAGACCCCTTCAAAAAGGCAACCAAAGACCTATTCGAAGGCTATACAAGAGGTCTAGTCGAAGGAGGCAATAGGCTAATCGAAGAGCAACACTATAGATCATTCAAAGGAGCCAACATGTTCAGGTTCATTCAAATTCAGAAAGAGACAAGTTTCCATGACTTTTGCAACGTTACAAAATATCATTCATGGCTTTGAAAACATTCGTTTATGGCTGTTTAAACCTTTGTTCTCTTGTCCCCTCCATTCCCTCTATATAAAGAAAACACTAGCAAGCTCCAAAGGAGGCGGGACAACCGGAAAAAGAGTCACACAAAATAAAATAAAAATATTCTTGGAGGTTTCTTGAGGCTTCTCCAATCCTTCCTAGCCCTTAAGTAAGTGTCTCCACATCCAGAAAGTGCCAAATCAAAGTTACCAGCTATTGGTAAGAGTGGGTAAAAGATCAAACTTTATATTTTCATGATACATCAATACTTGTAGTCATTCGATTTGTAATCAGGATTAAAGATCTGGGTTCGATACCCAGGTCATGCGTTTTGTTTTGCTAACACATCTTTGCAGATTCAGTATCCTCAGAGGTGATCCATCAGGCCTTTCTAGCAACGCTCTTTGGATTGAAAGCCACATCTTGTCACCGGATCGAAGGATAACACCCTTCACAGAATCGAAGGCAGCTTCCCCTCTTGATCGAAAAAGCCCCTTTTCTCTCTGATCGAAGGATGCCCTCTTTGTATTTTTTACTTTTGTTTTCATTTCTTCATTGACTTCATTTTTGTATTTTAACATTAAAATCAAAATCACAAAAAACGTTAGGCTAGTGTTTTATTAATCAAATTTTGTTAATTAACTAATTAATTATTTTAACCTTTTCCTTAATTTAAAATTAAATAGACTTATGTTTTATTTTCTTTTATAAATAAAAAAACAAACAAAAAGATTTCTTTTCCTTAGGATTTAGACGTCCATTTTAGTTTGTTTGCGTATTTATTTATTTTTGTATTTTTTCTCATCTTATTGTAACTGCTTCCCAGTTTGTAATAGTAACTAGGAATTTACTTCTCACATTTTTGTAGTGTACCTCTCACAAAGCCATGTAATAGCGTAGGATTTACATTCATGCACTTTACATTTTTGTACTTTACATTTCTGTATATATTAACTGTTAGTAACTAGGATTTGCATGACAAGACTAATAACAAAACATTAGCAAACCTAACACAAAAGACAAAAATAACTGAACATAACACACTTGCACATATACACCTCTAGGATACCTCACTTTGGTTGCCTTCAGAAATAAAGCAGTCATGTCCCTCGAAACAGAGACGCTTTAGCAAAGACCCATAAATCAAAAGATCATAGTCACTCGATGACCCTATAGTTGCCTTCCGGTAAATGATCTAGTCCCTATATAGAAATTGCCTTTATGACTGTATGTCCCTTAGAATGTCCCTCATACATCCAACGATGGGGCTTCTTATGAATCAATGGTAAGGTGGCAACATCTATAGGAGGAGGAAAAGAATGTTAGACATTTTTGAGTATGTAGGATGCTCATAGTTGCTCGCTTGCTCACAACAAAAAAAATCATTTTCACACCAATAATTTCAATTGAAACATTTTCAAAAGTCAAAGCTTATTGTGCATATTCTTATAGAGACAAGAATTGTTACAAAGGCACTTTTCAAAATCACTTTAAAAACACACATTCCACAAACACATTTTTGAACTATTTTCAAAAAACCAACACTTTGTACGTGTTCTTATAGAGACAAGAACCATTACAAAGATGTTTTTTATAAATATTCTCAAACCCACACCACAAGCATATTTTCAAACAAAAGTAAGTGAACTAAAAAGCAACTAAGATCCCGTAGATAACTACAGATGGAAAGGGTGCTAACACCTTCCCTTTCCATAATCTACCCCTTACTCAGAATAATCTCAAAAAGGTATTTTTCTATTCTTTTCACCCTTTCCTTAATTTGGATAAAAGAAAAGTCGGTGGCGACTCTTGCTTACCGCAACACTTACGAACACAAAACACAAAACTAATATTATACAGTCAGTTCTGCCACCGTATCACAGAACTGGCGACTCTGTTGGGAAAAAATAAAAAGTGGGGTTTACCTTAGAGTTAGTTAATTAATAAAACTGTTGTATTTGCTAGCTTTGTATGTTTTATCTTTGGGGGGTTTGTTTGGGTTGTTACTTTAGATCCTACACCCGGATCTGGGGGCATCTTTTTAGGTAAACAACAATAGATCATGGAGATTGTACGGTGTAGACTGATATGGTTGAAGCGATAGCTGTATTGGTGTGACACTTTGGTTGGTACTAGTATCCCTTGTGTTGAATCAAGGAGAATACGGGGCCTCCGCATGGTGTCTTAAAGCACTAACGGACCTTAGAACCTTAGTTAAACAAACTTGGCCATTAGAAAGTAGTGAGATAGCCGGCCTCGGTGTAAAGCTGGGGATTGGTTGATATTCGATGCTACACTCATTGAGATCGAACTTTCGAGATGTTTTGGCCACAAGAAAAGATTGCTAAGCTGAAATAATGCTCGATAAAGAAAGATCAGTGATATTGAGACTCCTTAGAACCCGATTACTATTACTAGGACAGGTTGAGCCAACTAAACTTTAAGAGGGTACTTACCTACAAATCCCATGCAAGCCTAAACCTAAGACTGCTTGTGTGACTTGTTTGCTTTCAACTTGAACTATTTGCAGGGTTTGATTACCTAACAACATGATTTCCTTGCAGGATTTGTTTACAGTCATTATCCAATAAACTGGTTTTCTTGCAAGATATACATGTCTTCATCACCCTGCATTTTTGCTTGACGCATAACATACACATCATAAACATCATACCATAACATTTCCTTAACCATTTCAAGGATCTCAGAGGTCTGTAATGCAGGTTATGATGAACCAGACGTCTAACAGGGGGAAAAAGGATTTATTTTCCTCTAACCAATGCCTTCAAAAGACAAAACCACAATAACTTGAGTCAGGGGCTATGACCCACTTGATATGGTGAGCTCGACTCTTATAGAAGGACATTCAACGATACGAAGTTCTTCAATCAAAGCTGCAAAATTCAACGCCTAACATTTTCTTGTGTTTACCCCACGAGATCCTTAAAAAACATTTACATTGCATGCATGTCATATCATAACAGGTCTTCCAGTACAGGCCTCTCATTTTCTCGCTGTTTATTTCAGCAATGGCTCTCAAACAAGACAACAAAGATCTCCAAACTCAAGAGGCTCAGTTCATGGAAATGTTCCTAAACCTATCCAAGGGACAGGAAGAATTGAAAGCACTCATCGTTGGGAATCTGACCAAGAAATGTCCTGACAACAACAAGGATGAACAGGTTGAACAACTCCAAGCTGAGATGGAAGCAATGAGAATCCAGATGCTGAGGCAGATGGCTCTTATCCAAAGCCTAGCCCAAGGACAAAAAGTTGGCTTGGAGAGTATAGCTTTCCAAATTACTGCTACGTCACGAGCCTAAACACAACCTCGCCAACAACAACAACAGGGAAATTAACATAAGCGAGATTCATTCACTAGGCAATATACTAAACTCAACATACCAATGTCGCAAGTCTTGAAACACATGCTGAAGTTGAATTTGGTCATATTTAAGGATCCTCCTCGGAATCCTAATACTTCCGCTCCCACTTACAATCCTGATGCAACATGTGCATATCACTCCAACATTCCGGGGCATGATACTGATAGTTGTTGGACGTTGAAATACAAAATTCAAGACCAGATTGATGAAGGAGCATTGAAATTCACACAAGATGGTCAACTGGAATTTTTCTGTCATCCCTCCAAGGCACATCATCTGAAGTGACAAGATCAGACAAAGAGGCTTTTTTTCATTAGAATTTTCAACTTGTAATTTTCTTTTGATTGTTCGAACATTTGTTTCATGTCAAAATTTGTTATTTTATCAATGCATTGCATATGTTAGTTTTGAATTTATTCATTCGTATTCACTATATTTAAATTGCTTTCTTTTTGTGATATTCAACTCTCGATCAAAAGCTCCAAGCCTTTAGAGGGAGGATGACGAAAACGATACCACAATCTCTACAATATGCTTTTGAACATACCTTGCTGACGATGTACAGGCGTTGTTTCAAATCTTAAACAATGGAGTTATAGGGAAGATAATCCCTAGTCAACCCATTTGAGCCTAAGAAGTGGGAGTTTTTCTTTTCATACAAATTAAAACCCTTAATTATAGCCCAGGGTAGGGTAGCTTTCTCAGTTAATTCAGTGGTGCATTCAGTCACAAGCTCTACCTTCATACACGGCAAATAGTGTAGAATATACCTTCCAAAAGATGGTGATGGTTCCGCATAATCTTCAAGACAGGAAGTCATTATCTCTCAAAATAATAGCCCGCTAAGTCAAAACTTATGAAGGGGACTTAAGAAAAACTAGGGCATACCACTGACTATAAACATAAAAGAAACAGTTCAGGAAAAATTAGGGATAAAAAAATATTTAAAAAAAAGGTCCTACAAATCCTCAACAAAAAGAAAAGGGTACAAAAATGACCGTCTTCTCAAACAAACATTCAACTTCTGAACCATTACCAAGTATCAGAGCAAATATTCTAGACTCAATTGGGATCTAAACGTACAATTAACTGAGCATAGGACTGAAGAACATCACGAAGAATGGGTTGGATACAAATAAAATTTAAGCTTTTATCCTTTGTTTCTTGAACCATGAACCAAGCCACGTTATAACCCTTAAAAGTCCTAGCTGATGTATGGGTTAGTTCAAAAACATATTGTTACAAAAGGTATCCTGACTCCTGTAAGGTTTGCTATAAATCCTGAGCTGATATCACACTCCTACAAACTTGTTTGTTTTACTAAAAAATGAATTTTCGAACTTCAAGACAGACATAAGCTTTGCATTATTAAAATACCATTGTTTACATATGACTATTTGTTCAACAACAGAGAAATTCGCACGACGGATATTCGATGAACAGAAATCCTCTCAGTGGACAGAATCACCTCAGATGGAAAGACATTCCAGTGATAGGCCTTTCATAATTAAGGGGCATAGCATCGTGTCTAACTGATCTGGGGCAGTCAAGTTAAAGTTCAAGGAATCTCTCAAAAATGCCAAATAGCCATGGGCAGACCTCCGTCTGAATCACTAGGGGCATTAGACATGAATTCCAGCAATGAATCACGTGCAATCAAGCAAACATCTTTTGGCAGTGTGGCAACACTTACCACCATGGACAATGACAATCCTCCGTACCTGGTAAACATGGACATAATCGGAAAATACTACGCATGAATAAAGACCCGCTAGATTGACGGTCCTAGGCAAAAATAAGGGCATCCCGACGAACCAAAAGGGTTTGGGCAAAAATTAGGGATATACATATGAAAAATCTGTACACCCGGCAAGTCGAAAACCTGAAAAGGCGGCTTAGGCAAAAAAAGGGTATCCCGGTGGACTAAAAACTTGAAAGGGCTGTCTAGGAAAAAGTTAGGGATTAAAACGTACGACTACGTCCCGTCATCTCGTCACTTGTCTATCAGTAGAAGGTTTATTACCCTGATCTACATCTACTCAAAACCCCAGGAGTTGGGATGACACTCAAACCATCCACAAAATCGCGGAAAATATTTTCTCCAACAGGTATAGGGGAAGGGGCATCCTACTATAAGGTTACTGTCATACTCTTAGCATACAACCTATTGATGTCAGTTGTTCTCACATCCCCGGCAGAGCAAAAACCTCTAATTACTGCTCCACAATTCCCCAGTGAAGTCACCAAGCTTTTCAAGATTCCCCTACAGGATTTCAACAAAATCCCCAAGTTGTTTATGGAGTTCACCTTTTACAACAGAGTTTTATAAGTCTCAAGTAGTTTATAAAGCCTTATCCCCAGTAGAGTTTATTTCTCTAGCTACGGAAGTTCATCCCCCAGTGGAGTTTGTTTCTCCAAATTGGTGAAATCTTCCAACAGAATTATTCCCCTCCGTAAAATCATTCTCAAACGGAAGTCGAAGATCCTCAGAAGAGAAAGGGAATCTCCAACAAAACTATCTCCATTCATTATCCCTAGCGGAAATTGAAGAATCACTTCCTTCACTCACCAAGAGTAGTCCAGGATTCAGCTTCCCGGTACTCTCCAGCACCAATCAGAGATTCATTTTCCCTAGTTCAACAATACAACAATGGAATGACTGACACGTTCATGCATTGCATTCATATATCATTTTACAGATGTCATTGCATAGGCAGTACAAATTCATATTTTACAAATCTCATTCATTTTGAGAACATCATTTGCACTTCATGCATCATGACATTGCATGCAACTAAATCTTTATCTTTTCAGGTAAGGTCTATACACAGACGAATTTCTCATTATCCATTGAGGTAGAAATCATCAAAGATTCCTTCATTATCTGTTGAGGTAGTAATCATCAAAGATTCCTTCATTATCTGTTGAGGTAGCAATCGTCAAAGATTCCTTCACTATATGTTGAGGTAGCAATCGTCAAAGATTCCTTCATTATCTGTTGAGGTAGAAATCGTCAAACATTCCTTCACTATCTGTTGAGGTAGAAATCGTAAAAGATTCCTTCATTATCTATTGAGGTAGAAATCGTCAAAGATTCCTTCATTGTAACCCTCTAGAGGCAGTCCAACACGGACTCATCCTGAAACAGCCCTACGCAGGCTCTTCCCAATACATTTTCAATCAAAATATAACTCTCAATAGAGTAATGGACAACTGAAGTTCCTAAACTGTGTTCTCCATAGAGTTTTCCTCAAGCAGGAGAGCAACAGAAAACCATGTTCCCCAGCTGACTCCTCCTCAAACAGCAGGAACAAGAACCCCTAAAGGAACCATGTGTGAAGTCAGCATCTACTTTGGATGGCATCTTTAAGCCCATATCCAATGACTCACTGTAATTTTATCCAAATGGAATCTGTAAGCCCATTCCCTCCATCATCAACAATAAGTGTTACCTCATGCGAGTGCAAATTTCTGGGCACTCTAGTGTTCAATCATCTTCCACCTTCAGATCACGAAAGGCAGACAAGCCAATCTACATCTTCAGGTTTAAGAAGATTGAACAGGGGTAACTGTTGTACCCCAAAATTTGCTCTCTCATGTTTTCCAAGGTTTTCTCTTACATGGGTGGCCACAAACACTTGATCAAAGGAAAAAATAAATTTTTTGAAGATAAACAAGGTCTCTCGATTGGCATGTCAAAGGGTCTTTCGATTAGCATTTTGATTGGCTTCGGTTGAGCGCCTAATCTCCTCCATGCTTGCCTCAAATTTTCAAGCTTCGATTGAAGCCTTAGCCTTCTGCTTGTTGGCTATATACAAGCTTCGACTGGGAATGTATTTCCATTGAAACGGCCTCCTTCGATCCAAAAGGGAAAGGTCTCCTGTTAGTACTCCTTCGATTGTACCATTGGCTTTGCATGCTAGCTTGATTCACAATGCAATGACTACATGCATACAAGCTTAATTCCTGCTTCGACTAGTAAAATTCTCCCTCTATGTGTGCCTTTGGTGCACAAAGCAAGGATCCTCTGCAAACTCCCTTCAATCCACCAGCAGTGACCTCCTGCATGCATACCTTGATTCACAAAAATAGTGGGTTCCTGCATGCTAGCTTTGTTCAAGGCAAAAGGTTCCCTCTTCATGCCTGCTTTCGTTTCACAAGCACAAGATTGCCACATTATGAACACACAAATGGTGCCTTCGAAATACATACATTTGATTTTCTCAAAAGACACACATTTGTTGGAAACAAACTTGTCTTGCCTTTTTGATAAGATTTGGTTCAAGCTACTTGCTGGGAAAGAAGCTATGTGCTGCCCAGCCCAAGCCTCATGAACCATTACATTCATGACAAAAGAGACTTCGATTGGCCAGAAGGAAGTCCTCACTTGGGCTATTGGTATCAAGCAGCTAATGCCAATAGATGATCCATTAGAAGAAGCATTCAAAAGCCCATTCGAAGGACACATGGTGTTGTCTAAAAAGAAAAGGGGTTTGGTTAAAAGTTGGATCTAGTTGGTCAAAATGAAAGAGAAATATTATAGGAAACTTCGACTGGCCAATATGAGGTCTTTCGTTTGGTTTAGTTAGGTAGTGTCAGCGTAAGAACAAGGAAAATAGATGGATCCAATGAAGGAACCATTCGAAAGACACTCAAGAAGTCCATTCGAAGGAGGCAACCAAAGGCCCATTCGAAGGCTACACAAATAGTCCATTCAAAAGACCCCTTCGAATGAGGCAACCAAAGGCCTAGTCGAAGGCTATAAAAGAGGTCAAGTCGAAGGAGGCAATAGGCCAATCGAAGAGCAACACTATAGAGCATTCGAAGGAGCCAAAATGTCCAGGTTCATTCAAATTCAGAAAGAGACAAGTTTCCATGACTTTTACAACGTTACAAAATATCATTCATAGCTTTGAAAACATTCATTTATGGATGTTTAAACCTTTGTTCTCTTGTCCCCTCCATTCCCTCTATATAAAGAAAACATTAGCAAGCTCCAAAGGAGGCGAGACAACCGGAGAAAGAGTCACATGAAATTAAAAAAAAAAATTCTTGGAGGTTTCTTGAGGCTTCTCCAATCATTCCCAGCCCTTAAGCAAGTGTCTCCACATCCAGAAAATGCCAAATCGAAGTTACCAGCTATTGATAAGAGTGGGTAAAAGATCAAACTTTACATTTGCATGATACATCAATACTTGTAGTCATTCAATTTGTAATCAGGATTAAAGATTTGGGTTCGATACCCAGGTCCTGTGCTTTATTTTGCTAACACATATTTGCAGATTCAGTGCCCTTACAGGTGATCCATCAGGCCTTTCAAGCAACACCCTTTGGATCGAAAGCCACATTTTCCCACCGGATCGAAGGATAACACTCTTCACAGAATCGAAGGAAGCTTCCCCTCTGGATCGAAAAATCTCATTTTCTCTCTGATCGAAGGATGCCCTCTTTGTATTTTATACTTTTGTTTTCATTTCTTCATTGACTTCTTCTTTGTATTTTAACATAAAATCAAAATCACAAAAAACATGAGACTAGTGTTTTATTAATCAAATTTTGTTAATTAACTAATTAGTTATTTTAACCTTTTCCTTAATTTAAAATTAAATAGACTTAAGTTTTATTTTCTTTTATAAATAAAAAAACAAACAAAAATATTTCTTTTCCTTAGGATTTAGACGTCTATTTTAAATTGTTTGCGTATTTATTTATTTATTTTTGCATTTTTCTCTCATCTTATTGTAACTGCTTCCCTGTTTGTAATAGTAACTAGGACTTTACTTCTCGCATTTTTGTAATGTAACTCTCACAAAGCCATGTAATAGCGTAGGATTTATATTCCCGCACTTTACATTTCTGTACTATACATTTCTGTATATATATTAATTGCTAGTAACTAGGATTTGCATGACAAAACTAATAAAAAAACATTAGCAAACCTAACAAAAAAGACAAAAATAACTGAACATAACACACTTTCACATATACACCTCTAGGGTACCTCACTTTGGTTGTCTTCGGAAATAAAGCAGTCATGTCCCTCGAAGTAGGGACGCTTTAGAAAAGACTCATAAATTAAAAGATCATAGTCCCTCGATGACTCTATAGTTGCCTTTCGGTAAATGATTTAGTCCCTAAACAGAAATTGTTAAAGCGTCTCTACATTGTTGCCTTTATGATTGTATGTCCCTTAAAATGTCCCTCATATATCCAACGATGGGGCTTCTTATCAATCAATGGTAAGGTAGCAACATCTAAAGGAGGAGGAAAATAATATTAGACCTTTTTGAGTAGGTAGGATGCTCATAGTTGCTCGCTTGCTCACAAAAAAAAATCATTTCCACACCAACACTTTCAATTGAAACATTTTCAAAAGTCAAAGCTCTTTGTGCGCATTATTATAGAGACGAGAATCGTTACAAAGGCACTTTTAAAAATCACTTAAAAAAACACATTCCACAAACACCTTTTTGAACTATTTTAAAAAACCAAAACTTTGTACGCGTTCTTATAGAAACGAGAACCATTACAAAGATTTTTTTTCTAAATATTTTCAAACCCATACCACAAGCACATTTTCAAACAAAAGCAAGTGAACTAGAAAGCAACTAAGAGCTCGTAGATAACTATGGATGGAAAGGGTTCTAAAACCTTTCCTTTCCATAATCTACCCCCCTTACACAGAATAATCTCAAAAAAGCCATTTTCGTTCTTTTCATCCTTTCCTTAATTTGGATAAAAGAAAAGTCGGTGGCGACTCTTGCTTACCGCAACATTTGCAAACACAAAATGCAAAATCAGTATTAAGCAGTCGGTTCTGCCACCGTATCACAATTAGTAATTAGTATTATGATTCGGGACAATTTGGCGCTATGTTAAGAAATCATAAGTGAGCTTATGTAGAAGTTGCACCTATTTGAGGCTGAGTCAAAATAATATAGGTGTATTGCATATAATGCACACCATGGTTTAAAATCAAGGTGATCTAGACTAAGTCAAGGAGATGAGACAATTATATCAATCAAGTCCTTCATGATACCTTAAGACAAAATTATCATTAATTTAAAGTACCTTGAGTGATCAATTGATCACTTAGAGGTAGATTTGAAATGATGAAAGTTGATCAAGTATCAATCAAAACCTAATTGAACTAAGATGAATCATCATCGTCCAATTGATAAAAAGGAAAAGGAAAGAAAAAAGAGGTAGATGAGGATAAATGAAGACAAAAAGATAAATCTCAAATTGGATCAAGGTATTAATCGAGTAATCATCAAAAATCAATCATCCATTTTAGTGGATTAAGGTTTTCACCCTATCAACACCCAAGATCCATTGATTTTGATGAAACTTATGATCAATTAAGCCAAGACCCAAGGCCAACAAAAGTCAACATCTTTCAAACAAAAATTAAATGCAATAAAATTAAATAAAATGCATGAAAAAGATTTTTAAAAAAGATTTTTAAATGAAAATAAAAGAGAAAATAGCAAAGTATAATCAAATCATCAAATAAATGAAAAATAAAACCATAGAAAAATCAGAAATGATTCAAAGTATTTTTAGAATTTTTTTGGATATTTTTAAAGTCAGAAAAGTATTTTTAAATAATTAAAACAAAGCAAACAAGATAGAATTAAAATAAAATAGAAAATAATAAAAATAAAATCTCATAAATTAAAGTCAGATGTAAAATAATAAAAGAGATTTTTAGAAATTATTTTTGGATTTTTTGGAGTTAAAATGAAATTAAAATCAATTTAAGAAGTTTAAAAAAATTTAAAACAAAAACAGAAAAAGAAAATAAACTAGAAAAGGTGTGGTGCATTGGATTTGGCCTCATTAATGGACGTGGAAGATTCAATAGCAATCAGGCTAGGGCGCATGGTAGATTTAAATGAAATAAAAGCACCAGATACATAAAAAGGCTATCCAATGAAAACGTAACAATTGTCATGTTGCTATTGATTGAGCTATTTAAAACAAACTCAGGTGACTTAGTTAGACCTCTGATTATCTTCTCTGGTGAGCTCTCATCGGAGTTTGGCAGTTACATCATGAAACCTATGTCATTATGATTGTATCATCAGTTTGAAATCAACCATAGATTTCAAATTCATTTATATAAACTGAGTGAAGAGAATTTTGATGAAACTCATAAAATTTTCAAAAACAAAGCTCAAAATGAAATGGTGGAAACGTAAGATAAATGAAATCTAAAGTAAGCATGAGCATTAGTGAACATCAAGCAAGATCTCAGAAATTTATTTGGGTTAAAATGGTGCTTCCAACTACCTGTACGAAGTGTGACCGATTTTCTTGAAATTGAGACTTGGTCTGGGTGATTCAAAGGCTCTCAAGGATTTGTTCAAGATGCTTTACCTTCAGAGAAGACCGAAGAAGATATTAGACATGAGAAATTTAATGGAGAAGGCTTTGAAATGTGAAAACGAAGTTCAAAATTTGGGTGGTTCAAGTGTGATATGAGCAAGGTGTTTTTGGATCTTAAAAGCTTGGAATTAAATGCAGATGCTTCCTTTATTTATAGGAGGAGTGAATAAAGCTTTTATGTGTAAGAACTATTGCTCAATCATGTGAAATCATTGGCACAAAATGTGTGACTTTCCTTGGTCACGAGGTCATTAAAACACATCTTTTCAGGTCATTTTTTATGTTATGAGTTACATTTTATCCTTTGGAGTAAGTTTGCACGCATTTTATGTGATAACAATTGAGTTTTGGTGCATTTCAACTTCGAAATTTGGGACGAAAATTCAATCCATGAGGCCATATTTCAACCAGTGGAGCATCTTGTACCATGGACCTTTATGACTCATTCTTCTTGCCAAATACTCACATCATAACAAAGAGTATAATATGACAAGAAAGTATTGATTTGGACACTTGAGCGAAAAGTTATGACCAAGTGAAGTTGGTACAATGACCTGATTTTGAAAGTTAAACTATTCTAAGTCCAAAATGACCAATAATGTTATCCAACTTTCCATGGCTTTCTAAGCATAATTGGATCTTAGAAAACTTGTAGAGGTATCCCAAATTATAGGTACAAAAAAGAATCACTAAAAAATGTTGAGAATTGAGAGAGTTATGATCTTGGAAAGTTGGGAAAAATTTACTTGAAATTAGGTCAAATGACCTCTAATGTTTCTAAACTTTTGATGATCTTCCAAGCATAATTGGCTCTTGACCTGTAAAGAGAAGTTGTATATGATGTCAATGAGAGCTATATTCCCAAAGGATCACTAAAAAATGTTGAAAAATGAGTGAGTTATAATATTTTGAACTTGGACTTTTCTTGCACTTCAAAACACATTGATGATCATATGAACCCAACATGATGTGCCCTTAAATGTTCTTTGATTAAACTTGGCCAATGCTTGAGGTAACTTATTGAATAAGGCATGGAAATAAACACATGAACCTTTGAAGTTTCTTAAGAAACAAGCTATCAATCTTTGAGTTACTCTTGATCAATATGAGATTGAATGATGCTTGAGACCTTAAGCTTTGATATTAGAGGCCATGATTTGAAGAGAAAGCCCTTGGGAATCAATGATTGACCATACTTTTGACTTTTGAGAAAGCAAACCCTAGCTGGGGGAACCATGCTTGATATTATTGATTCAAAACCTATCTTACACAATAATCAAAAGGAAATAATGCATATTTGTGATATTTTGATTAGTAGTTAGTGTAACATAAAAGTATATAAACATGTTCTTGTGAAAAACACTAAATTGGGTAAATTCCTTGTAGAGACAAGGAGAGTCGCAATATATGATGATTTTGAGGGATTCTAGAGGCACGAAGGTGTTCGTATGCACTCAAGAGTAAATGTCTTGCTTATCCCTCTAGTGGGAGCCCCTTTATATAGTCTTCTTGTTACTCCATTAAGAGCCTCATTCAAGAGGTGACTCTTTGGCTTCTGAACCGTATAAATGTCGATGTCTCCATGAATGAGTGTGTTCAAGACTTCATAAAGTTGGTGTTAATTCACCGACAACCGTTACAATCATTAATGGACCATGTTGCTAGCCGGATACGAGCAGATGAACTCCGGTTACGTGCGATATCTGGATTGGTAACACAGACGAGCTGCTACACAGATACAATGATCATCAGCCTTGTCCCTTAGCCGAGTTAGAACTTAGACCTAGTACTCCTTTATCCCTATAGGTTGTATATACTTTCTTAGTTCCCTTCCCAAACGACTTTATAACCCAGTTTTAGAACTAATATTTCTAGGATGTACGTAAGCCCTCCGAATACAAATTTTGTTACAAGAATGAAGTGTTAGGTCAAGGAGAGCATGTGACATATTAAGTTTTGAACCAGGTTATAACCCGGCTTCTCCTGTATTTACATGTCAAGAATTAAAGGGCCACGCTCTTTGGGTAATTTCTCTCTCCTAGCGTAATGATGATTTTTATTGGGACTTGTTTATTAGAAGAAGTTTCCTTTCCTAACATATTGTTCATTGGGCCCTTATTTAAACCCTATTTATTTATTTCCTTTTTAATCTCAACACTAGTAACATTTTGTTCCAGGGAAGTTTGCATTTTCACCAAGACGCTCAACACTTTCAGGTACCGCTGGATGCGGTAAAGTGGAAAGCAAAAAGTAAGTTATTAATTTACCAGGTAATATTTAGGTTATATTGTATCGTGTTCATAGAGATTGGTGTATTGAAATTCCATTCGAAAAATCTCTTGTTAATGAGTTTGGGGGGGTAAATGGGTTGAAAGGAAAGGTATCAACAAAAAATAAATGTATAAAAAGGAAAAAAGAATAACTTATCAAGCATGCATATATACTACTTCTCACAGACTTAAACCTATCGACCTGTTATAATAAACCTACAATATTCATCAATGTTATCACATGTCAAACATAAAATTTACTATATCACCTCGTCGGTGATCTCTCAACCAACCTTAAAAACACAGAAGTCAATCGTGCTCGCTTGCATTGACGATCTCTCAGAGTGACACAAACAACAGAGGCATTAATCACAGACACCCTAAGTGAATAACAACACTAAATCTATCTCTAGAATTCATACACTATTAGATAATCATCCTAGATAAGAATTCAAGCAGTATATGTCTATATCAACTCAAATATCTAGCATTGAGCAAAAATCAAGGATAACAATCGACAAATATTTGTATATCAAGTTTTATATAACACCAATGGCAACAAATATACATAAGATCAAAGTAAATACATATACAAACCCAACCAAAAGTGAATACATAAAGAAAAAGAGAAATGAACCACATATATACCGATTTGTCAACACCGATCGAAGAGTAATCCACCCCGGATCATCCGTATGCAAGTTCTATAGTTGTTATCTAAGTTAATCCTAACAAAATCATAGGTTGATGGAGTTGGGAGCAAAAACTTCCCCAAAAACATAATAAAAAATTAACTGAAAATGAAGTTATAAAACAAATCTCAGCAAGTCATGCTTAATGGGCTCACTGCGCTAAGCGGGCTGCATGATATTTACACATTAAACCGACCTAAATCGCGCCAAGCATATTATCCGCACTATGCGGGCTCCAAAACTAAGTTTATGCCGAAATGTCAAAACGCAAGCAGTACGCTACAAAATGCGCTAAGTGCACTCGTACTGAGAAGCCTTTTGCGCGCTAAGCGGGCTCTCCTGGGAAAAACTTCTCAAAACTGGTCTTTTATTTCGAAAACACGCATCAAGAGCCGTGTCTTCGACACTTTATTCCTATATCCTCTAAAATGCAACAAATATCTACAAAATGAATGGAAAAATATCAAACAATACACTATGTACACAAAAACACAAATAAACATAAACTGAACTTATTTACACAAAAGTTGGGTTTATTCAACGATTATTAACAACAAAGAGTTGATAAGTGCAACAAAAAGTATACACAAAAATAACTACAATTTTCACTTATCAGGTACCTCCTTCTCGTTTTCTCTTTACTTCTCTATTTCTTCTTTTTTTTTTTTTTTTTAGAAAATGGTAACGATAAGAGAGTGTGACGATGAGGGAAATGCTATAAAACCCACAAATGCTGAAGAGATAAGAGAGTTATGGAACCAATGCATGAGTGAGGTTAAGGGTGCCCTAGGTAAGGAGGAGTTTGATCGAATCAGAAGAGAAGTTTATGGTGATATCTTAGCCTCTTGATAGAGACAGCTTCCCCTTTCCACCTTGAAGTTATAAGCTAAAAAAATGGTTAATTCGATGATAAGGATGTTGCACCCCAAAATTTTACCTCTTATTTTCTAACCCTAAATGGCTTATGCTTCATCTGAAGGTAGAGAAAACACAAGAAATGAGGGTTTTAATTGGGTTTTTAGAAAACATTCCCCTTTAGAAAACTATTTGATTGAACTATAAAAGAATATAGAATGCTAGAAATAAAAAGGACACATTCAGTTATCCAGGTTCACTGTTAACTTAACTACTCCTATCCACCCTCCTCATGTGAGTATTACTTCAATAAGGACTTAATCCACTATAACCAAATCTGATTAAAATCCACAATAAGTCTGATCAACCTTGCCAACATTCACAATAAGTTCAGTTGATCCTTATGTTCATTTCTGCAAAGGCCGCAGTCTATGCCTTCTTGAGAATCCTGACTCAACCGAGTTTCTCAAGTAACATCACAATTATATGTTCAGTGATCTCCATGAGATATAAATATCATTAACCCACCTTGAATCCGACCAACATGGTCTCCTAGAATGGATTTCATCCACGATGACCGCAACCACTCATCTTCTGAAGTCTTCTGATCTTCACTCGATCACTTGAGGAAACACCAATTCTAAATAGAATTGTTTTTCTGGAGATTATATGAGTGCTTCTTATCAAGCAAATTAATCCTATTTTAGGTACATATTGTTTGACACAATTCTAAGAAACAACTCTTGTGTACAAACAATTTACATGAAGATTATTAAGAAATAACACAATCTGAGCAACAACTCTTGTATTTTTAATTATTTCTAGAAAGATGAATGTAATCTAAATTGAGTGTAGCATCTTGTAGTCTTCTTGTCTTCATCTTCTTTGTTGAGCAAGCTATGAGCAACAACTCCTTTCTTCTTCATAATTCTTCCAAGATGTATATGATGAAAGTTTGAGTAGCATCTTGTAGAACTCTTCTTCTTCATCTTCTTTCTTCATAAGCAAGAAATGAGAAACAACTCCTTGCTTATTCATTTAATCTCTTCAACGTTGTAAATATTTTCTATTAAGAATAACAACGTTGTTTAGACATAGACATTGTTTTCTTTGCCAATATCTTAATAAAATTATATTTGAAGCTTTAATCTTCTTATATAGCCTTCATATGGAAAGAGTCATTGTAAGGATAGTGTAGTGGTAGAATTGTTAAAACTAAGCCATTGGATTGACTTGACTCGCACAGATCGAAATAAAAATCGTCACGACACTTTATTGTTTCCAAAGGAATGGGAAAACAGCAAATAACCCAAAAAGAAGGGGGAAATAATCTAGGTAAAGGGGTTGGTTATGAAAGGGAAGGTATTAACACCCTGAACATCTACGGTACTCCGTAGGAACCTCTTGAAAATATGTATATTTTAGCTATAATATGCTCTATACAAAAATATATTATGGGGATGAGAAAAGAAATATTTTTTTTTCTTTTCATCCTTCATGGTTGTGAATCTTTAGTGCCTACGTAGCACCTTCCGTGTAATAGGAGATCAGGGTACACATAGTTCACCTTTTTAAAATTTAAAACACAAGTGTGTTGATTAATTTTAAGAGACGAGACATCATTATAATTGTCCGAGTGGAAAACATGCTTACTACCCACAATTATGAGAAAGGAGAATTTGTGTAATCTAAAAGTGGAGGACATGGCTTGGATTTTGAAATCAACAAAATCCTCACTCAACACCCAAGTGGAAAATATCTCACTTCACTATATATCATAGAAGTATAGTTGTTTGCATCACTATAAGGATTGACAAGAGTCTAATATTTTGAGAAAATTTTTAAAGATAAAAGCCAAAAAGGCAAAATAGTTTGAATGAGATTGATTGACTTTTAGTCTTCTCACAAAAATGTCCAAGTATTATTAAATTGATTAAAGTTTTATTAAGAAAATATTTTTGAAAATGCATGGACCTAAGTCCAAGTTTATTATGAAAGTGGTTCAAGTTTTAAAACAGGAAGAATTTTCAAAAGGAGGGAGAAGATTTTGAAATTAAAGAAGATCGGATGAGATGAAGGGACTATCCTAAAGTATAAGGTAAAAGATAGGGAAAAAATGTCTAACCAACAAGAAGCCAACACTTGACACAATGAGTCAATATAGAATTCCCATCCTTTGGATTTGAAACAAAACAAACAATTACAAAAAAAGACCTCTTAAGAAAACCAAACTCCACTTGTATTAAGTCTTCATAAAAATTGGGCAGGGTAACGGTTGTATACAGATAAATTCCAGATCACAGATAAATCATGTAATCACAATAACTTGCACACAAAATAAACAAACAACCCAATGTCTTGGGGGTAAACCGAAAGAACTCCAGACAAAATAATAGTTGAGATCACAAGATCTCCAATATAGGTTAAGGCCCCTAATCCTAAGTCTAAGAAGTCCATGTCTCCAAAATGCGAAGGATAGTAACCAAGTAGTTCAAGTAACATTAAAGTTTTGTATGGTTCAAGTTGATTATTAAGTATCTTCGAAAAAAGAAATGAAAATCTCAAATGAGCAAAATAAAAATGACATAAAAGTAAATGCTCAAGTGAGCAAAGATGAAAATAGCATGAAATGTAAATGCTAAAATAAATGTGCTTAAAGTAAAGGCATAAAGTAAAATCATAAAATAAAGTCAATTGTTAGGAATTAGTGGTTAGTTGAATGACCATCTTGAAACTTGTATTTAGAACTCATTAGAGGATTGGTAGAACCAAGTCTCTCAACAACATGTTGCATATGCTTTTTGTCAAGTATATCATCCATTTCAGAATTCTTAAGGCAACATTAAATAATCAATGATATTTAAGTGATCCACTTTGACCAAAATTGATGAAGATTCAGTAGAGGATTGGTAGAACCAAAGCCTCCTAACAATGAATCTTAAGGTTATTGGATCAAAGGGTTCAAATCATCATACTTGGGCTTGAAAACATGGGTTTGGGCCATGAATGATCATTTCTCGAATCGGGACAAAATTTAGTACTATGTTAAGCAATCGTAAGTGGACTTATAAAGAAGTCACACCTATTTTGAGGTCGGTCAATAGCAATCTATGTACCATATGTTTTGAGACATGACATGGAAATCATGCTCCAATATTATTTAGTACTATTGAGAAAGAGATGAGATGAAGAAGAAATAGGGTAAAAAGTTAACCACATTTGAACGAAAAATTTAATCAAACTATTATTAAAATCATTCATCCATTTTTATGGAGTTAGACTCAACACCATGGATCCAATGATGTTAATAAAGTTCATGATCAAAATTTCATAGTCCAACATCAACCAGAATATGTACAAAAAATAAAATAATATTTAAAATAAAAGAAAAAGGTTTTAAATGATTTTTTAAATTTGGAAATAAGGGAAAAATAACAATTATATTCAAAACACTCAAGAAAAATTAAATGAGACCATAGAAAAATCAGAAATGAACTCAAATATTTTTATGAAATTTTTGGTAATTTTTTAAAGTCAGGAAATATTTTTAAACTAATTTAAATTGCTCAAATAAAGGAAAAAAAGATAAAAAATAAGATAAAATTCCACAAAAATTTAGAAGGTCAGAAATGATGAAAATGATTTTTATAAAAAATTTCAGAATTTAAAAATTTCATAAAGTATTTTTAAAACAATTAAAATTAAGCAAACAAAGCAAAAATTAAGAAAAATATCAATTACCAAAATAAAAATATGAAAAGATATTCACAAATTCATAAATAATTCAAGGTACTTTTGTATATTTTTTTAATAATTTTTGGATAAAAAATAAAAGAGTTATGATTTTTTGAAATTTAAAATAATTAAAATATAAAGTCAGAAAATAAAAATAAAACTAAAAAGATGTGGACCATCAGATCATAGTCAAAACACGTTAGTAAGCTGATCAAGTGGACCAGACGCGTTGTGCTTGATATGAACCTTATTTAAAAAACACATTGGATCAATAAAAAGCCAACCAATAAAAATAAAACAACTGGAGTGTTATCATTGGTTGAGACGAGACATGTCATCATCTTCAACCTCCAGAAACCCTGCAAATAGGGAAAACATCAAGTCACTGAATCTGTAAATTTAGGCGCTCATAGTCGTAGCAATAGACGCGCCTCTTCAAGACGATCACAACCATATCCTCGTGCCAAATTTATATAAAACACAGCATAGTCAATTTGGAAAAAACCATGGATGTTTAAAAATGTCAAAATCAAAAATCAGAAGTATCAAATGCATTGTTTCTCCAAAATTGAGTTAATAGCAAGCATCAGTGAACATCATAGACCATTCCAGTAATTTGAGTTAGAAGATTTGGTGCCTTAAACTACCTGAACAAAGTTATATGAAGTTTCTCTGCAAATGGACTTGGCTAGCACGATTCTGGGAACCTCAAGGCTGGATTCTTCTTCTGTTAGCTTTAGGGAAGTTCGAGGATGAAGGATTAAGGAAGAAATTGAATTGAAAAGTGGTAGAAATAAAACTTCGAAATCTCAGAAAAGGGTGTTATGGAGAGAGTTTGAGAGAGTGATTTTGGCTCCTCAAGCTTTAGGAAATGAATGAGGGATGATCCTCTATTTATAGGGAAGTGAATGGAATGTTCAAGCGTGTGAATTGATGAAGTTTGGATGGAATTCGTGTGAATTTGCATCATGGGAAAAGTGTGACTCATTTTTTATCAAAACTCATCCAATCCTTGCGTTATATGATGATAAATGCTTTTGGAAAGTTGCTAAACACAATTAGAAGCAAAAACGCATGAGAATTTTGTGATTAGAAGCCAAAACAAAGATTTCAAATTCTGACTTTTGGAGAAACTTCAGTTTCAAGTTACCAAATTCAAATAAATGGCATTCTAAACTTAAGGTGTCTTAGGATATGATTCTTGAAGCTTTAGGAATATGAGGTTACAAGCTTTATAATGTGCAAAGAATGAGATCAAATGGATGCTTGAGCTGAAAGTTGTAATGAGTCAAAGTTGAGAAAAAGAGGTTGACTTTCTATACTTAGAAAAATTTCTTTTTTCTTCAAACATGACTTATAATCTCTTGCATCCAAACATAGCCTTCCACTTGAAATTTGCTCTTGACCAAAAAATATGACATGAAGTAAATATCTTGAATGACATTTTAAGACTTGAACCATTCAAAATCTCAAAAAATTGAGAAAGTTATGACTTGTTGAAGTTCGCAAAAATTCATGAAATAACCTATAATCTTTTGAATCCTTAGGTCATCTTCCATCCATTTTCACACTTTGCACTTAAAATATGGGTTTCAGTTCACATACTTAAGATCATTGTGGAAAAATAATGGTCTCAAGGTGATAAAAATTGACCAAGTTATGATCATTTTAAATCATCTAATGGAATATGAGGGTTCATCTAGAGGACTTGTAATCTTTCTTCATCATCAAGTTTCTTCCATATAACATTTCCTTGAAATTTTTGAAGTGATTTGTTAATAAACCTTTAAAGAGAAGCAATTCTTTGGAATCTTTCAAAAATACCAAAAGATGAGTAAGATATGACCTTTTGAAGTTCAAAACCCTAGTTCCCAGAGCAAGAAAATGCCTTGGGAAACCTTTGCAATTTTGACCTACCTCTTTAGACAAATACTTTTGTGATGTGAATATGAGTTGTTGAGAATGATAAGGAGAAACCATAGAAACAAAAACCACTTTCAAATCTTGAGATTTGAAGAAGATGTGCACTTGTGATCAATGAATCAAGGATCTTCTCAGTTGAGTCAAACTTCTTCAATCAATCCTTGTACCTTTGAACCATCGTTGAAAACTTGAAGTATGATGAATCATAATAGACTTTGTCATGATATTGCTTCAAAGTATCTTCAATGTCGAGGCTTGAGTCTCAATGAAGCTTTATTGAGGAAAGTGAGGAAATGAGCTCATCAATCTATATCAATCTTGATGGAATGTGTTGTGCTTTCTCCTACAATCATCATCAATTAGGGAAAACACTTATTATATTAATTAGTTAAAGGATAATAAAAACATAGATGATCACAAAATATAAGTCAAAGTGCTTGGTGATTCCCCATAGAGCAAATATAAAGATAGGGAGAAGAACCAAACCCTAGTGTGTGATCTTTTTGTGATTAAGTTGATATGATGTGATAGAGGTATCTCAGGGTCAAAAATTGGGGTACAACAACTGCCCTTATTTAAGTGTCTTATATCCGGAGATGCGAAGGTTAAAAATCTTCGTGTCGGTGCGATTGAAGATACTTAAATATAAAACAAGCCCTATTTTTTGCCCTAAGATGCCATGCAATGCTTATGATTATGAATCCAGATGAACAAATCTAAAAAGGGCTCAAAACTCCATTGAGGATGTAGCACATAAAAAGGGATCAAAAGAGAAACCCGACCAGGAAAATAAATCACTAGTGAACAAAAGACAAAACTTTGTTGGGGTAGAGCCCTGAGAGGAGATAAAGCATCGTCAACTCAAAAAAATTGAGGAGAGAAAGTGAAAGATAACAGTGACCAACAAATGACTACAAACCATCCACTCACTGAGGAGATAGCAAAAAATTAACATCGACCCACCATGGAAAGAAATTATAAGGTAATACCAGTAAATTTCAATAAGCAGTCAGTACTCATAACTGGAAAAAAAATGAAGTTCTTCACAGCAATAGAATCTCAATGACGAACTACCTTCCATAATGACAAGGCTACCATTCATCGGAAAAAGATCTCAACAATGAACTGCCTTCCATAATGACAAGGCTACCATTCATTGGAGTAACAAATATCAACAATAAACTACCTTCCATAATGACAAGGCTACCATTCATTGGAGTAACAAATCTCAACAACAAACTACCTTCCATAATGACAAGGCTACCATTCATTGGAGCAATAAATTTCACCAATAAACTACCTTCCATAATGACAAGGCTACCATTCATTGGAGTAACAAATCTCAACAACAAACTACCTTCCATAATTACAAGGCTACCATTCATTGGAGTAATAAATCTCAACAAAAAACTACCTTCCATAATGACAAGGCTACCATTCATTGGAGTAACAAATCTCAACAACAAACTACCTTCCATAATGACAAGGCTACCATTCATTGGAGTAACAAATCCTAACAACAAACTACTTTCCATAATGACAAGGCTAAAGCAGAACGGGAAGGCTAAAGAAGAATTATTCCATGAGAGCCAAACTCAATGGGGAAATTGAAAGAATATACACTTTCTGCTTAAGGTTGACACTCTATTGGAGAGAGGATAACACAACTTTGCAAAACGGAGTAATATGCCAATAAGATACTAATGAATGCGAATGAGAAATGATGTTCTAAATTCAGATATGCATGATGTATGTATGAATGCATAAGTTTTATTATGTATATGCTGACAAAACAGATATATAACATTGGGGACAAACGGGCAAAAACAAGTAGGTACAGTCAATACTCGACTAAATCACATCCAAGATGGAATTTCCATAAGAAAGTAAGCACCAACTGAGAACACAAATTCCTACTTCATGGCTTAACTTCACTATGAAGGAACATAATCTGAAAATAATCCAATCATAACAATAAGTCAGTACAGATACAGGGATATAACATCCTCCTCCAAGCTTCATCGAGGAATATCACACAGACTTCAATGGGGAAAACAAATGTTTCAACGTTTGTACTTCTACTGGGGATTGCAATGCTGATTTCAACAGGGTAGATGGACACCACATCATCGAGATATCAACTGGATGTTTCGCACTAACATCATCGGGGAGGGAAACACCAGATCATCGAAGGGAACCCAAGATACATTCTTCAATACTTAGAGTGAGGATTGCACCAACTTCTTTGGGGAGAAATTATGAAACCTTATGGGGATGATAATTTTTAGAAAGACACGTTATCTCGGTCTTACTTGGGGATTTAAGAAAGTCAAACATTACAGCAAGCAATCAAACTTATGGGTATTTTAAATCAAACCCAACACTGTGTGGGAGAAAAACCAAAAAAAGTTGACAACTGTTTCAACACTTCTTAGAAAAGATATTTCCCTTGTCTGGTTACCTGGGAAACAAACAACATTAATAATTCTGGCACTACAAGGGGCTTTGTTTTGAAAATGATTCCATTTCAGCATGCAAAGGGGAAGAGACTTTTTGTCATGTGAGTGAATACCTTACTGGGGAATTTGGGTTAAAGACTTCATATCAGACAAACCTGAGATCCCAATGTACCAAGACTTGACTGATGAAGATGGGATCATAAACACAACATCTCAACATACACCAATTGGTCCCATCTTCAACTAATTGGGAAACACATGAAGATCATACTCATTTCAGCAGAAGTGCCTTGGGAGAATTTTCTTGGGGAAATCAGACTTTCAAAAATTTCTGATTTGTCCGTCATTGGAGTCACTATTTTTGTTCTCCTTGAGTCACAAAATCTAAAGCAATAAGTAATTTATGAATTATTTTTAAAAAAAAATAATTTTGTTATTTAATTTGTTTGCTTTGATCATTACTATCAATAATAAATAAAGTCTTTGTAAGCTGAATAAAATAAGAATTGTAAGGCATTATATAAAAGCTCAAACTTTATTAATAGGATGGTAGTCTACGAATGGCGAGACTCCATAGATGATTACAAAGTTTGGAAAAATGGTAATACATATTGGAAAAGAATCATTGAGTTACGATGACCACTATTCTCCCTAATAACTTTGAATTCCTGAGCAGAGACTTCGCTTGAAGAGTGTTATACCCCAATTTTTAACCTAATATCCCATCTTCATTTACATTTTTTTATATACATCAAGGTCACGAAATATGGTCGATTTCAAACTTCTCACATTCGAGCATTGTCTGTGCAGAGATTATCGAGAGTTGTGAATGTTTTATCTTATGCATGACTAACTTCTAATCAAGCACAAAGTATGTTTTTGTTTCTCTGATTTCATGTGCAGAAATAGGTTTAAATCAAGAGCATCAGGCATCACGCCTCAATTAGGGTTTTGAGTTTCTCAAGCCAGAAGTACAATTGATCATTGATTCTCGAAGACTGATTCATCAGGGCACCACTTCTAATCTCAGAGCATAGAGTCTCGAACATCGTTCAGGCTCATTTTGATCACGGATGTCTCAACTGTGATAGCTTGTTTTGGGGAACTTTCTGAGAATCGTGTGTTTATTTCCATGCTCTGTTCAACAAGTGGCCTCAAGCGTCTCCAAAATTCTTCAAAAAAAAAGTCAAGGTTCCATGATCACTGGTTCACGTGTGTTTCACCTTGCCTTGAAATACAAGAAAAAATCAGGCTATGTGAGTCAATTCAAAGCACTTCGACCAAAATTCATCTGCAAGTTTTCTCTAAAAGTTGAAGACAAGTTGTGTTTAGAAAGCCATGAAAAGCTTTTATAGGACGTTTGTCACTATTTAATAGTTTCTAGATCTTTAAGTTCAGTTCATTGTTCCAAATTCTCAATGCGATAACATTTCACCTCAAATCCCTCTTCTAGTGATCATTCGAAGCTTTTAAGTATGGTTCGATTTCTTATACTTACATGACGTGGGGTGAATTTCGTTAGAGTGGGGTGATTGAATTGAAGATTGCTTTGGAAGAATTTATTTAGAATACTTGGAATTTTGATCATGTGAATTACAGGGTTAACTAAATAGAAGTTATCAAAAGGGCTCATTCAAGATTCGAATCATTCATCATATTTCATTTATTCAAGATTATTTTCAAGGGCACGATATTTCAAAGTCATTCAAGGCATGTGATTAATTCCATTTTAAATGGAAGACTCCAAATTTAAATACAAATCCATTCCAAATTCAAATGAAATATTTCAAGTCACATTTAAATTCAAGACTTGTTACAATTTTGATAATTTTTCAAGTTTCACCCATGATTCATCAAGTCAAAAATTCCATTCATATTCATTCAAGAGAATTACATGTTACACAAAGTCCCAAAATTCCATTAGAAGTGTCAAGCTATTTTATTTGGAATTATCATTACAAAGTTACAATAGGGATTACAAGTTTGCACAAAAAAATCAAAACTATAATTCTAATGTCCTAAAGCTTCATGCTTCAAACAATCAGCCCATTTTCCAGTCCTGTTTCAACAAAAGCCGTCTGTTGCACCCCAAAATTTGCCCTCCCATATTCATCAAGAAATTGCCAAGCCAAGTCATAAAATTCCCCAAGGGTTGCACAGTCCAACAGTCTCCTATACAGTCAAAACTAGGGTTTGGATTCTGATCAAGAAAATGAAGTTTTCAAAGACCCAATCAAGTCTCATAGGCTTACAAATATGGTCAAGCATCTTCATATCAAGTTTCAAGGCATTCAGCTCAAAATTGCACAGTCAAAACCCTAAATTGCACTACAGTCAACTGTAGGGGCAAAATGGTCATTTGACAGTCAAAAGTTCAAATTTTTGGTCAACACATCATTTTGAAGCCACAAACATCATTTGATCAATGCTTGATCATGATTCTCAAAATTTGGCTCAGCAATCATCAAAGATGCAAAAGTTACTATATATGGACAGCTGAAAAAGTCAACTGAAATTGACCAGGGCATAACTTTCACATGGATTATCAGAAAAATTCCATCCAAAGCTCATTTTGAAGAGGAAGAAATTTCCTACAATTCATCTTCATACTTCAAGTCCAAGAAATGCTCTCACAAAAAGTTATCAATTTCAACATTATAGGTCATTTTCAAAAGTCAACAAAAAGGGACTTTAAGTCAAAGACCATAACTTGAGATTGGTAAATCAAAATGACATGGGACAAAAGGCATTGGTTAAAGGACTCAAAGACCTTTCCAAAATGTCCAAGAACATGTGAAAAGCTTAAAAATTGAGCAAGTTATGCCTTGTGGAAGTTGGGAAATTTTTGGGAATTTTGAAAAGTCAACAATGGTTCAAATGACCTAAAATTGCTAATGGGCCTATTTATCTTCCAAGATTCATCATTCCAAGCCTATGCACGACCACTTGGCCCAAAGGGAAGTATTTTCTCATCTTTTATTTATTTATTTGAATTTCTATTAATATTAATTCATTTAAATTATATAAATATGTGGAAAATATAAAGCTTGACCTAAAAAATCTTTTTGTACACATTCTATACTCAAGATCTCGTGCACATGCTAATTAGGCAAGATTTGGTTTGATTTGGCATGATTGAACAAAATTGCACATGAAAAAGATTCAAAAGAGATCCTTGAAATCAAATATTCAAAAACCATTAATTCATTGGATTTGATCAAGTTTTCTTAACCTAATATGCTCACTACATAACCAGGAATCAAACCCTAATGCTAAAAGGGATTGAAGCTGCGCAAAGGCTAAGAACAATACTTAGAATTTTCACTAAAAAAGGCAAAACTGAAATCAACTCTAGAGGTCGATTCAAAGCACCATTCTTGTCCCAATAGCTTCATTGTGGTTCTCTGAACGTGTGCCAATCACAAACAACAACAAAAGCTCCCAGAATTGGTAGATCATACTCAGACTGTGTCTCAAAATTTTTGAAATCGTGTTCTCAATTCTAAGCATCCTCATTGCATTTCAATTATATATTCTTGTTCCCTGTGATGTTTCAAAGCTAACCTTTATATTCAATTTGATTTTTGCATCGTGTATGGGATTTCACCATGATCAAAATTTAGGGTTACAGGTCTGCAAAATTGGGGTTTTCTACCCAAGGCAAAATTAGGATTCCAGACTATGACCATTGGACTCAGCAAGCTTAGACGAAGCAAGTTCATATCTCGCGATGAATTTATGACCAATAGAACGCTAATCGCTATTTTCTTGTAGGTCGTCTACAGCCACACATCCAAAACTGTTGCCTTTGAGTTTGTGTTACAGGAAAATTGAAGAAGATGACCTCGTGTCCAACGGTTATTGGTTCTTTTGAATCTCGCGCGTTTTTAACCCACTAACATCATGTTTTATTTATTATGTTTATATGTTATTATATGTTAAATGCATAAGCGATGGTTCAGTGGCAAGTGGTTGTGCTGGCAACGTTAAAGACCTGGGTTCAAGTCCCAGGTCTGAACAATTTCCATATTATTTTTGTATACTAATTCCCATGCAGGTTCAGCCTTGAAGTATACCATGCACCAGCATAATCAAGCGTGCCACGTCCATTCTAACACTAGATCAATGGCCAAGAATCTGAAGAACACGTATACGCTGGTCAACGCACTGGCATACAAACTGGCAAAAGTCAGTGGATCCAGAGCTATTGGGCCTGATTTGCTGAAACAAAACCTCCAATTTGGGACTACACCCCCACCCTGGTTTGCAAATATTTTTATTTTTCTCATATCTTTTAATTATTATTTTTTATTTGTTTTCTTGTTTTAATTTAATTCAATATTTTTACAATACATAAATATAGAAAAATCAGAAAAAAGATAAAAATATAATAAATTATTTTATTTTACTATTTTTATAAATAAATGCATGTAAATAAACTTAGTTTTAATTAGGTTATAATTTTAATTCCTTTTAATAACCAAAAATCCAAAAACATAGAATTTAGGTTTAATAACAATTTTTATTCCTTTTTAATTTTTTCCCTTTTTTCATCATGTCCATAATATTATTTTATTTATTTTATAGTTAAATTGTACAAAAAAATTTAGGTTTAACTTAGGCTATATTTTAATATTTTCATAATAAACTTAAAAAACATTAGAATTAGGTTTAGCTCGTTATTTTAATTTTAATTAATTCTTCTTCTTTCAAATCCTAAAAAACACAAAAATGCTAAAAATCATTTTCTTTTAATTTTAATCTTAACTCCTCATTAATTTAAATATTCTGCAAAAGGGTCCAACGCCCTCGTTCCGATAATTCTTTAATTTCGCATGTCTTATTTCTTATTATAATTATGTAATTCTCCCAAATCGTTATAACTTATACTTTTCGCATTTTTATTTCCTTCGCTTTATTTACTTTCCGTCAAATCGGGTCCGGTTTAATTTTGGCGATGTGGACCCGCGCCATTTGTAATAGTTGTAGATTTATTTTCCCGCAAATACTTTTAACTGTTAAATAAGCATGAAAGAATGTATGGCCCTAATTAAAATCAAGCGTAGAACACCAATAAACATGACAAGACAAATATCAATGAATATGACACACAATTCGCACACACCACCCCTAGGGTACGCCTCACTGTTGCCTCGAAAGGTGATCGTCGAGTAGAGGACGTCTTAGTAAGTCCTCATGATCCGGGAACCTGGCATGAGGGTAGCTTCTAAGGTATCTTCCCATTGCTCCGGTGATCACCACGTCCCTAAAACTCGAATTGACCCGAACACCTCCAACGGTGGTGCTACCTACCTCTCAATGGTGGGATGGCACTACTTTTAAGGACATTTACACAGACGAATTCCTTAGGGTAGGTAGGTTCTCAAGGATACTTGCTCTAATCTCAAAACAAAACTCAAAAAGACTTTTCACACCAACACTTTTCAAAAGCTTTCAAAGCAAACTTTTCAAACACTCTGACGTACGAGTCGAACTGAAATTTTTCAAAGAAACTTTTTTAAACCCACATTGAAAAGCAAACAAACATTTTTGAAAACATAGTGAGCAAGTATCTAAGAGCCCATGGATAACCATGGATAGAAAGGGTGCTAACACCTTCCCTTTCTATAACCTACCTCCCGAACCGAGAGCAATCTCTTTAAGGAATTTTTCTGTGCTTTTGTCCTTTCCATTTGGAGAAAATAAAAGACGGTGGCGACTCTTGCTTCCGCGACATTTCGCGAACCAGCGTTAAACAGTCAGTTCCAGATCCACCGATCACACCGTCCAATTTTTGTGGTACTTTTACTGTCCAAATAGCAACCTGCAGATCAGTCCGAATAGCAGCCTACAGATCAATATAAATTTGCTATACAACCCGCTTCCCTGCCCTAACCTGCACAGAAATACCAAACAAAACTGCTATAAATCAGCCTAAATCAGTCTGTTATACAACCTGCTGCCATGCATCATAACAGCCAAGAGGTTACATCAAAAAGGCAACTCAAAACTGTATGAAAAATCATCAAAACAAGGCATTCATATTTGTTCAAAATCTCTACAATTTTTCCTCTCAATTTCACTCCATTGTGCTTATAAAAGGAGACCAAAAACAGCCACATGAGATAGAGAAAAACTCATAGACAGAAGAGAGAATTTGGTTCAAGAATCACAACAAGAATCAGAGCTAAACAAGCTTGAGCATCAACAAGAGAGGGATGGAGAACTTACTATTTTTTGAAGCTTCATCGGAGAGACTCCTATAGGTATTTCTCCTCTCTATTACTTCTGCATAATGTTCTCATATATCCATCACTATCATCACTTCTATGCTTGAATCTTTTTTTTGCACCACTTTTTTATGCCATATGAATGCTTGATTTATCACTTTGCTGTGTTCTGGAGCTGCTACATTTTGTTGGCATTTATAAATGTTTAGAATAATAATAATAATAATAAACACCTTAGAAAATGCAAAAACTGTACAAGGCCCAGCTCGATTCCTTTACAACCCATGTTTTCTCACCATCTACAAGACCTGTAAATTATACACAAAATCAGCATATCAGTACATATCAAATACACACCTAGAAGCTTCGTAACAAATAAAGTTAACAAAAAACTTCACACCTAAGTTTTCACTCTTCACAACTCACAAACTATCCAACCGTACAATCCCTTGCTCCCTTCCTCCTTCGTCGTCATTCAAAACCCCTCCGTAATACTCACCGCTCGCCACTGTCGCACTCACATTTTCACCTTTCCCTGTTGTTGTACCCCAAAATTTTCCCTCTCACTTCTCAAAAGATCACCCTGGATCCCCAGGTTTGCTTCCAGCCAATTTCAAGCCTGAATTTACAAATTTTCCAAGAAAGTCATTCACAAGGGTAAAATGGTCATTTGCGCATTGAAAAGTCAAACTTTGATTTTTGATCAAAATCAAGTTTCAAGAGTCATATTTCATTAAGACATGTTTGAGATATGAAGTTTGTTTCATCTGGAAATTCAAAAATCAAAAGTTACTTTGAAAAAGTTAAATTTCTAAATATTTAGAATTTTTTCTAAGTGTTTATGGAATATGACAAGTTCAGAACTTCTAATCAGATTTTCACCATGATGCAAGCTGATTCTGGAAGAACTTATGATACAATAGTTATAGATTTCAATAAGATCTAAAACATTGCAGAATAGAACTTCTTCTAGAAATGCTGAAATTTCATGTTATAAATGTCCAAAGGCACATCCTTGAAACTAAAGCACTCAACAAATTCTGGACACTTTCAAGACAGAGTTTGGTCAGAACTTCTGGGCCAGTTTTGATAAAGGTTTAGTCAGAGTTTGCAAAGGTAATTCAAAGAAGGTTACAAAGCATGCTACAAGCTTCCTGGGAAGTCTGAGAGTTCCTTCAGAACATACTGAAGCAAGGAAATACAAAGATTAGAAGTTGGGTGTTTGTTCTAAACTATGTTGAAGCTGAACCTCTGATCCAGATTTAAGCAATGATGTAGAATCTCACAGTGCAGGATTTCTGATTTGATAAATATTATCATCATTTAATGCTCATTTAATACTCATTTAATGCTCACAACTACTTTTGAGTTTTTATCCAAAGGATTTCCCGATGTGTGGCATAGAAGTACCATTGTTGTCCTTGAAAAGCAGATTTTGTACAAAGTATATGCTGGGCCCATGCTTCACTTTTGCTTCTGAGGGTACTTTTCCTTGATTCATGCTTATAAATCCAGCCTAGGCACGACTAAAAGCTGCTAACCACCTTACTTTGTGCCTTGAACCATACTTGTTCGAACTTGCTTCAAGAACAAGTCAGCGCCTAGCATATGATGGTTGCACCTTTGATTTCTCCAAGCTACTAAATCCTTGCCTATAAATTGAACTACATTTGCAACTGTGAAAATGTCGGAAATTTGAGAAAGAAAAAGCCTTGAACCCCTTCTAAAATTCCAAGAGTCCAAAAAACTGTAAACACATTATACAAAACCTGTTAACTTTTGATTCTTTGCATTCAAACTCCATTTATTCTCAAGTGTTTCTTGACTGAAACCATCCACACAGTTTCTGATTCACATATTAGAAGCTATCCTAACTTCTGTGTTCATACTACCATACACTTCCCCTCCACTTTCACCTCAAAGAAGTCAGAATAATACCCCTTAGCTATTCCAGAAGGTGAAAGCTTCCAACCTGCTGAGTACGTGAAGAAACTACTCAGAACATCACCAGAGTTCAGTACCAACCTCTGGTTCACATAATCTTTTCCAACAGAAAGGTAAGCTTCTGCTGACTCTCACCACATTACTTAAGCATTACCAGATTTTCATGTTCAAAAATACAATGTAGGCATCATGTTTTTGATGTTGTACATATTCTGAGGTTTCACGTATTTGTCTACCTAAGTAGGGAGTAAATCAGTTCAGAGCTTCTTGAAGAAATTAGAACTCATAATTAGGATTAGCAAATTCATGCTTGCCTCTGATTTATAGTTCTGATATTTCTTATTTCTGAAAAACTATGAAACCTGCCATAACTGTCATATGCACATCTTCTGTTTTATTGAGAAATGACCAAGTTGCAGATGTTCTGACTAGCATGGAGAGGGAGAACAAGTTATGCCAATGGTATCAGAACTTCTAAAATCTACTTTGTTTCCAGTGGTATCAGAACTTCTAAAAACTACTTTGTTCCCAGCGGACCCAGAACTTCTGACTTTACCTATTTTTCACTAATAGGATATCTGTTTTGCAGCTCGCCAGACAAAACTTCTGACCTCCTTTAGTCGGCAATACGCTAATTCTATTTTTCTTTTTCTCACTATTTTTGCTATTACTTCCTATTTAATTAATAAAAAAGAACACCAAAAACATTTTTTTTTCATTTTTACATGCTTTATTTTATTTCTTAAAACAAAATATCAAAAATATTTTCTTAAAATAAAACAAGTCCATTTTACATCTTTTGTACATTCTTATCCATTCAATATGGTTGTAATAGTAATTTAGGATTTAATTTTATTTGCAATCCCCATTCGTAAATATGTACCCCCATCCCAAAAATATTGTAATAGCGTAGGACTTTACATTTCTGCAATTTATCGCTTTCGAATGTAAATGCTAGTAATTAGGGTGTGTATGGCAAGATAAAATCAACAAGTAGATAACCCCAATCAAAGATTAAATGCATGCAAATCAAACACACTATTCACACATACACCCTTAAGGTTAACTCCACTTGTTGCCTAAAAATTGGTCATGTTATGCATGTGGGTTGTCTTAGCCAAAATAATCGACATACAAGATCATAGTCCCTCAATGACGCTATAAATGTTGCCTTTCAAAAATGATCTTAGTCCCTCAAAATACTAAGATACTTCACAACATTGCTATCATGGCTATATGATGACCCACGCCCGTCCCGCTTACATCTAAAGATATGGTTGCTTGCCAAATCAATGGTAAGACAAAAATGTCAAAGGAAAAGAAAATGAACAAGAAAGAAATTTGAGTAGGTATATTGCTTCTAATTACTTGCTCTATTTCAAAACAAACATCCTTGTTATTTTCAAAACAAACACACACTTTCAAAAACATATTTCTAATTTGAAAACATTTTTCAAAGGATCAACACTTTGTACACATTCTTACGAACGAGAATCATTACAAAGTTTGCCTAAGCGATGTCGCCTTTCCAAAATACTTTTAAAAAACCACACAAAGCACAATTTCAAACAAAAGAAAGTGATCTAGCAAGTAACTAAGAGCCCATGGAAAACCATGGATGAAAAGGGTGCTAATACCTTCCCTTTTCATAATCTACCCCCCGAACTCAAGAAAACATCTCTAAAGGTCTTTCCTGTGCTTTTTCACCTTTCCTTATTAGATAAAAGAAAAGCCGGTGACGACTATTGCTAAACCGCAACATTTCCAAATACAAACACAAAACTTCAAGTCAGTTCTCCCACCATATCACAGAACTGGCGACTCTGCTGGGGATATGTATAAAAGTGGGGTTACCTTAGGGTTAGATCACATTTACTTGCTTTCTTTGTTTGACTTGCATGATTTACATTTTGGTTCTTTGTTTGGGCTTGTTTTGATCCTACACCCGGATTTGGGATACCTTATAGGTAAGTAGCAATACGTTATGGAAACTTTGTGGGGTATACCGACACCGTCTAAGCAATAGCTACGTTAGTGTGACATATTTGTGGGTACCGGTACCCCTTGAGTAGTCAAGGAGAATACGGGGCCGCTGAGTGATGTCATGAAGCACTAACTAACTCTTAGAACCTTTACTTGACCAACTTGGCCATTAGGACATAGTGACATGACTGACTTTGGTGCAGTCCGAAGTTGGTAGATACTCGATACTACACTCATTGAGATTTGGTTTTTTGGGATATTTCGGTCGCCATTTAAGAGGATTACGCTGAAACAATGCCCGAGAAAACAAATCAGTGATATTGAGCTCCTTAGAACTCGGTTACTATTACTAGGACAGGTTTGAGCCAACTAAACTTCAAGAGGGTACTTACCTATGAGACTCCATGCAAGCCTAAACCTAAGGACTTGTTTGCTTTGTTTGTATATATATACTTGTACATAACATCATAAGCATCATAAACATCATACTCACTAACCATTTCAAGGATCTTGGGATTTATCTTTGTTCTGTTTTGTAGGACATGGATTCTCTTCGCAGGAAAACTATTCAAGTCAACCTTGTAAGGATCCCTCCTCAACCGAAAGACATGGTCGCCTACTCAACTTGGTCACCTCCAACACAGATGAGGACATGATGAAGGTGCTTTTTCAGTTCTTTGATCCTTTACACCATTACTTCACGTTTCCCGACTATCAACTTGTGCCTACTTTGGAAGAATTCTCCCAACTCTTGAGGATTCCCATTCTCAATCAACTACCTTTCAACAGTACGAAAAGAGACCCAAAGCCAGAAGAGATTGCTCAAGCTCTACGCTTGCAACCATCTGATATCACAACTAATTGGGAAACAAGGAGTGGTGTCAAAGGCTTCCTAGCAAGGTTCTTATTTGAGAAAACCCAAAAATGTTGGAACACCTTGGATTTTCAAGCCTTTGAGGAAATTGTGGCTCTCCTCATCTATGGGATGGTTTTGTTTCCAAATCCTGACCAACTCATAGATGTGAACACCGTCAAAATCTTCATGTCTCGTAATCCAATGCCTACTTTGCTAGGGGACATCCTTCATTCCTTTCACACTCGTACCACGAGGAAAAGAGGTATCCTCATGTGTTGTACTCCTCTCTTGGAAAGATGGTTTATTTCACATCTTTCCCAATCTGTATTGAAGAACGAGCAAGGTTCAAGGTGGTCACATAGGTTGATGACGCTCAAACATTCAGATATTCATTGGTGTTCTCGCTCTTTGGAGAATGTTACTATCATCGACCGTTGTGGAGAGTTCCCTAATGTCCCTTTGCTTGGCATTAAAAGAGGTATCACTTACAACCCTTGCTTAGCCTTAAGACAGTTTGGTTATGCCCGAAGGGATGATCCACATGAGATGCTTATCCAAGAATTGGTATTTGACTACAAGAATGATAATAAAGGTTACCGTCAGAGGTTTATTCGAGCATGGAGGATGGTGAACAAAGTGGATAGTAAGACGCTAGGACACAAGAATTCCATTCCCCTCGAGCCTTACCTTAAATGGGAACGAGCTCATGCTCAGAAACTTGTGATGCCTTTTCCCTCCATCTTACCGGTCATTGTGGAGCCTGTGGTCGAAGGGAATGTTCCCTACACTATCCTCCATATTGATATGCCTACCTCTCTCGAAGACTTGCAAAAGGGTTGGATCCAACTGAAGGAAGAACGATATACTTTCGAGGCTCAATTATATGCTAGTGAAAAGAGGGTCTTGGAGCTTACGAAGCAGCTACAAGGAGAACAAAGTGTGAATGCTTATCTCGCGCCAAAGAGGACGCGTTCAGTCTTTTTATCTTAGAAAGTTGTTTTGTAAGCCCAAGTGGCGTGATGTAATCTTTCTTGTTTTGACTAATGAAAGTTAACGTTTGTTCATTCTTTTGTCTATACAAATTTAAATTTCATTAATCCTTGAAATCATTTGCATATACATATTCATGCATCATAACATGTCAGGTTTTCGCACAACAGGTTTCCTTATCTTTCAGCTGTTTATTTCAGCAAGATGGATCTAGAGAAAACTGTGAAGAAACTCCAAGCCCAGAATTCTCAGTTTCAGGAAACTCTACTCGCCCTATCCAAGGGGCAGCAAGATATGATGGCTTTGCTGGCCGTTAAGAAGAAGCAAAAGAAGAAAGCTCTGCTCAACATGGGTAGAAGGTTCGAGGAGACAATTCGTTAAATCTCGGTAGGAGGAGACTCATCTGAAGAGGAAGAGAACCAGATCAGTGAGGTCAAGAGTACTCAGGCTGAATGTGCTAATAATCAAGAATATGATGATGATTATTTCAACGGACAGTATCCACCCGCTGACATCAAATACAAGCAGTTAAAAGACAAATTGAAATCTGTTGAAATTCAAGCCATCCCTGATTTAGATTTTGATGATTTGGGTTTGATCTCTGGGGTAATCATTCTCCACAAATTCAAAGTACCAATCTTTGCAAAGTACGATGGGGTTTCTTGTCCCAAACTCCATTTGAAATCTTATGTATGCAAGATACAACCGCACACTGCTGATAAGAAGCTTTGGGTTCACTTTTTCCAAGAGAGCTTGGCCAGAACATAACTTGATTGGTTTTATAAGTTAGATGGTTCTCGTATCAACACTTTGGAGGATCTAGCTACTGCCTTTTACCATCAGTATCAATACAATGCCGACTTGGCACCAACCAGGGTTCAACTACAAGATATGACCATGGGAAAGAATGAAAGATTTAAGGAATATGCGTAAAAATGGAGAGACCTTGCTAGTAGAGTCCAACCACCCTTGACTGATAGGGAGCACATCGACATGTTCATGGACACTTTACCTGGTCCTTTCTTTAATCTGTGGGTTGGCTTCTCTTCTTTTGGTTTCACCGAATTAATCTTAACCGGTGAAAGAGTTGAAAGTGGCATCAAAAGTGGGAAGATCTCTATAGCATCTACCTCCACCTCCAATCCTATCAAGAAACCTTTTGCTGCAAAGAAGGAAGTTAATATTGTGTATGGGGCAAGGGACCATATCAAGAAGAATGATCGTCCGTCTATCAATATTGTCTGAATCTCCAATCTAACTCCTACTCCAAGACCACCTGCAAATCATCAACGTTTTGAAGCTCCAAGAAGAAAGTTTACAAGGTTAGGCATGTCACCATCTCAAGCCCTTCAACATTTGCTCAAGGCTAATTTAGTGACATTGTGTGATCCTCCCGCCAACCCTGACACCTCGTCACCAAAATATAATCCAAATGCAAAGTGTTCTTACCACTCAAACGACCTCGAGCACAAGACTGATCAATGATGGGCCTTGAAGAACAAGATCCAGGATTTAATTGACAACAAGACTATTGAATTTGATCCTCTTCTGACGCCGAATATAATTATCGCTCCGATGCCGAAGCATGAAAAAGGTGTTAATGTTGTCGAAGATACAATTTTCATTGCCTCTGTTAAAGAATTGACTACTCCGCTGAATATAATCAAGAACAATCTGTTGAAAGCTGGGATTTTCCCTGGCTGTGAAAAAGACTGTGTGTGTTGTACGAAACAATACAATGGTTGTGAAAGGCTGAAGAAAGGTATACAACGCATGATGGATGGCCACGAAATTCTGTTTTAAAAGACCCCGCCTGCCAAGAGTTTAGTTAATAAATGTGAAGACCTCTCCATTATTACCATCTCCAACAAACCTCTTAGGATCACTTCCAAAGGTCCTATTAGGATTTCAAATGAACCCACTATTTCTCCCTTTATCATTACCAATGCTGGACCAATTCCATACTCTTCAAATAAAGCAGTTCCATGGAATTATGGTGTTGACGTGTTCTATCATGGGATTAAACAAGATTCCTGGATTGAAGAAGGGAAAGATGACGATATTGGCAACATAGCTGGCTCAAGCAAAGTAACTAAAACTGGGAGAATATTCTCACCCAATATCTCTCCTCCAGTAGTTACAAAAACGCCCATCCGCATTACTGCTGCCAAGCCAACTACCGATACCAGAGGGAAGGGGAAGGTTGTTGAGCCTGATGTGATTGAGGTACCTTCCAAAGATGTAGCTAATGAAGAACCCTCTGTCCGTGAAATATACGAGATTTTGAAGATCATCAAGAGAAGCGACTTCAAAATTGTAGAACAATTAGGGAAAACCCCCTTGTTGTACCCCAAAATTTGCCCTCCCCTTTCATCAACATTTTCTCATCACAAGACTCTTGGGACTGAAGATCAAGCCAGGGTTTACTCTGCTCAAGACACTTCCTTGCACTATTGACCTAAATTAGGGTTTGAGTTTGCACAGGGATGTTTTGACCCAAAATGCCCAAAGTGACTTTCATACTTCATTTTGGACTCACAATTTTATCCATACCAAGTTTCAAGCCTTGATTCAAATTTTTGCCCAGTCAATTGGACAATTAACATAGAAATCAACTATATTGGGGAAAAAGTCAACTGTGGCCAATTGACAGTCAAACCTCATGATTTTTGACCCACATAAACATAATGAACTCATATATGTAATTTGATCAAGTTTGGATCACAATTCCACAAGAAATTTGATCAGATCACCAAAAGGGCAAAATGGTCATTTTTAGGGTTTTGATTGTACAAAGGCAATTTTTGACTGTTTGACCTAACCAATGGCAAATCAAGCTCAATCATGGGCATAAGGACTCAATGGAATTATCTTCACCCATTCAACAAGTTCAGAAGATCTCAAATGCATAGGATTGACAGATGAATTTTTCAGTCAACTGATCAAAATTTGACTGTACACTGAAAAGTCAAACTTTGACTTTTTGGTCAAAATCAAGTGCCAAGAGTTATTTTTCATCAAGACATGCCAAATTATGAAACTTGTTCACCAAGAAACCCAAAAATGCAAATTAGGGTTTAAAATGGAAAAAATTCATAACTTAGAAATTTTCTAAGTTATAAACTTTTCTTATTTTTTCCTAAATTTGTCCCATTTTTTCACCAAGATGCAAATGGATTCAAACAAAACTTGCAACATGAAAGTTGTAGTCCATCACAAAGTCTACAACTTTGAATCACAAAGTTTTCTCAAAAAATACTTGTATCTCAAGTTATGATCTTTGGAACAAGGGTACCTAAAACTTTTAACTTAGAGAAAATTTGCCCTAACCTAGGCAGGATTTTGACCCATCTTCTTGGCCACTTTTCACATAGTTCCACTTAGAGTTTCAAGTTTTACTTCAAAGATGGATTATAGTACATGTTCCAAGCTTTCCAAATTGTCCAAGAACTCCTCAAACACGCTTGTGGTTAGAGAGAATTGAATGCTTGAAGTTGGCAAAAACTCACATTTATCCATGGCCAATACATGTTCATACAAATTGGCATTTTCAAATCAGCATGTTTGGTGCTAGCTTGCAGGCCTCAAAACCAGTTTATACTCCATAATTTAATGCATAACCATTTAGTTAAGGTATTATCTTGTTCACGTGGGCATTACATACAAAATTAAGCCCTAAATGGTAAAAGGTATATTGCCATTTTTGCAAAAGTTACTTTATGTCAAAACACTAAGCATTGAGCCTTGAACAAAGATCTGAGACTGCAAACAAAATCCAGGGATTAGGGGGGCCAAGAGTGTTGTGTGCAGATGGATAGGAGGGCATGTATAAGGCTATAACATCACTTCCATTCTTTTGCTTCAAGGAGAAGAAACTTGCAAAATACAAGCCATCTCTCATATCTGTTAAAACAAGCTTAGACAAACATTGTAGACAAGTTCCATACCTCCCAACAAGCCTGAAACACGACCCTTTCATCACTAAAACCTCCTCATACTCAGAATCACTGTTTTTCTGCAAAACAGGGCAAGTTCTGCATTTTTCAAGCCATAACCAAATTCCATCGTGCGTTTTGTCCAAAGATAGTTCAATTACCTTCCAATCAACTCACCTGAACTATCCCAGGCCCCCATTCCAAGCTGTAACACCTCTAACACACTTTGCCATTTTCATTTCAAAGCTCTGGAAGTTGAGTTCTACAGCACGATTCAAGTTGTTTCAAAACAAGCCAAGCATTGGAAAAGCTTCCTTGGACCTCAGGCAAGCTCAAAGGAAGCTCAAACACCATTGAAAGCTGCTACATTGTCCAGCTCGAAGTCAACTGAAACAGGTATTTCATGGACTTCTATCTCTCTATTTAGGAATAGTTAGACTTAGGTTTGTGAATGAAATATGTTGTACTCATAGCCCTGAAGCCATACATATGCTTAGTTTCCATTTACATTAACCGTGCTAAGAGAATTTCACTCATGAACTTTCTGAAAAAACTAGGTTAGAAATTAGGGCCAGAGAAATTCTCTCTGGTCTTTGAGAGTTAATCCAAGTTTTTTATATGGTTGAATTCGTTGTTTAATTCTCTACAATGTTCATGTTATGAGTTTTGTCAAAAGATCAAAGAATCAGGAGTTACAGTTTTGTACATAGCACGCGCGCATGATTTGTTCTAAGGAAGAAGAAGAAGTGATTTTGGGCTGGGCCTGGGTCCTTTTGCTTTTGACACCCTTTTGTTCAGTTTACACCCCCCTGGCCCATTTGTTTGAATATTTGTCATTTTGATGTTTTTATTTTTTATTCCGACTTTATTATTTTTATCCAAAAATAAAAAATGCCAAAAAAAAATATTTTATATTTTTTCATATTTATTTCACATTTATTGTTTTTATTACTAGTAAATATGTAAGTAAACTATTTCCTTTTTATTAAAAAAACTCAAAAAAATAATACAAAAAAAATACTTATCTTCATTTATTATTTTTATTTACACTTGAAAATATTTTCTAGAATATACACATTTTTTTGTAAATAATTAATTTTTATTTTTATATATTTAATATATTTAATATACATATATATACATATATACTTTAGTATTAAATAATTAGGTCAAGAAAATACAAAAATACTACATTTTCATTTTTATTAATATTTTGTACTAAAAATATCATTTTCATAATATACTTTCATTTTATGCCTAAATTAATATATTATTGTATATAATTAATAAATAATATTTGTTTATTTGAAAATTAGGGTTTTGTCCTAAATAACAAAAATAATAAAAAAATGACTTTTTTATTTATTTACATTTCACTTTAAAAAATATACTTTTACATACATGAAAACTCTTTTTGCATAATACATTTTATTTGACTTTTATTTATTTGTATTTATTTCAATTATTGTACATTTAAATATTGCCTATACATTCGATTTGGTTGTAATAACTTAGAATTTAATTTCTTGTCAAATACCCCCAATTCAAATTTGTACCCCCTCCCTATATCATGTTGTAATAGTGTAGCATTTAAATTCTCGCACATTTAAAAGCTTTCAATTATGCCATGCTTAGACCTAGGGTTTGTATGCAAATAAAATCAACAATTAGTTTGACCTAATCCAAGAATAAATATGCATGAAAAATAAATACAATGCACACTTGCACCCCTAGGGTTACAATCCACTTGTTGCCTTCAAAAATGGGCCATGGTTGCATGTCAAATACTTTGGCAAAACAAAAACAAACAAAAAGATCATAGTCCCTCGATGACGCTATCTGAGTTGCCTAAACAAAATGATCAAGTCCCTTAAGGAAAATTGCCAAAAATACTTGACACCATTGCTATCATGGTTTATACGATGACCCGCACCTGTCCCGTTTAACATCCTAACACAAGGTTGCTCACCAAATACAATGGTGAAACAACACTGCAAAAGGGTTAAAAACATAAGAAAGATCTTTGAGTAAAATAGGGTAGATAGCTCCTAGTTACTTGATCAAACTTGCAAAAACATCCTTGCTATTTTCAAAATACACTTCACCATACAATTTCAAAACTCTACTTTCAAACATTGGAAACTTTTCAAAAAGACAAAAACACCTTTGTATACATTTAAACAAGAATCATTACAAAGGTTGCCACAACGATGACATCTTTTCAAAACATCTTTTAAAATCACACACAAAGCACCATTTCAAACAATTGAAAAACACCATTTCAAACAATTAAAAAGCAAAGCAAGTGATCTAAGCAAGTAACTAAGAGCCCATGGATAACCATGGATAGAAAGGGTGCTAATACCTTCCCTTTCTATAATCTACTCCCCGAACCCAAGAAAACATCTCAAAGGTCTTTCCTGTGCTTTTTGACCTTTCGTTAGGATAAAATAAAAAGTCGGTGGCGACTCTTGCTAAACCAAAACATTTGAGAACACAAACACAAAACCTCAAGTCAGTTCTCCCACTGTATCACACCCCTCTAAGATTTCAATGTTGTTATTGGTGCTTTGCTCCGATGCCCCTGCTCGGATATTAATCAAGTTCCTGGAAAAGGCTCATGTCCCCCATGAGACAACAACAAACCAATTTGAGAATTGAGTGGCTAGCCTAACAGTTGATAATGGTTTGGGGTTTTCAGATGCTGACCTAACACCTCTTGGGAAGAATCACAATAAAGCTTTACATGTTTCTATCGAGTGCAAAGGGACTACCTCAACACATGTGCTAGTCGACACTGGTTCTTCTCTGCATGTGTTACCCAAGGGGGAATTAGACCGTCTTGACTGTGAAGATTTAATCTTGAAGCCAAGTGATATCATCGTAAGGGCGTTTGATGGATCCAAGAGGACTGTTCATGGGGAAGTAGATCTTTCGATCAAAGGGGGTTCCCAAACCTTCAACTCCACCTTCTATATTATGGATATTCGTCCGACCTATTCTTGTCTGTTAGGTCGTCCATGGATTCATAAGGTTGGGGAAGTAACCTCAACCCTCCATCAGAAACTCAAATACCCAGTCAAAGGTAAAATAATCATCGTCTGTGAAGAAGAAGATTTTATGGTGAGCCACCTTAACTCTTTCAAGTATGTAGAGATGGACGGAGAATTCATTGAAACCCCATGTCAAGCCTTTGAGGTTGTACCACTAATGGTTTCTGCTACTAAATGTTCTTCTGATGAGCCTAAAGCTGTCAAGGCCATGCCAAAGATGGTTTCAGTCAAGGATGCCCGTGCGGAAATTGGAAAAGGGAACTGTGATATTTGGGGGAAACTCCTCGATATCCCTTTTAAGGCAGACAAATTTGGTTTGGGATTCACCATCGAAGCTCAGAAAGAAGTGAGGCGTGCTCGTGCTGGAAAGCCACCTCTCCGCATTGGAAGCCGTGGAGTCAACGCCGTGAGTGATTATGAATAAGAGACTACATTTGAAGAGTGGGTGTATCCAACTACAACGTAGCTGAAGAATTGGCATACAAAGGACTTTGTGCCCATATCCTTCATTGAGGAGTAATCTACTTGTTATTACCTTTCTTTCAATTCAAGAACATGTCGTATGTAATATTTTGATAATAACATTTCAACCATATGCCTGGCCCGGGACACTTTAGTCCATTTGTCAAGGGTTTTATTTATGTCCATCTAATCATATGATCATTCAATACATTAGACTGTTTTGCATTCAAATATTTGTGTTCATTGTCTTTCCTTTCTTTCAATTACAGTTTTCAAAAAAATATAGCCATGTATCTTACATGCACACACCCACACTTTTGCAGATCCACATCCACTCTAGATCCTATTGCTAATAACTCTACTATTGCCGACTATGACTTTGAATGTATTATCAACCAAGCCGAAGATGAAGGCGAGGAAGATTGTGACATACCGGGAGAACTATCCAGATTTCCATTACAAGAGGAAAAAGCTATTCATCCACATGAGGAGTCAGTTGAATTTATCAACCTGGGTACTAAGGCAGATAAGAAGGAAATCAAGATCGGCGCTAACTTGGAAAGCAGTGTTAAGAGATGGTTGGTTCAGATGTTACATGATTATGTGGAAGTTTTTTCTTGGTCTTATGAAGATATGCCTGGGTTGGATACTGACATCATAGTTCATCGTCTGCCGACAAAAGAAGACTGTCCGCCTGTCAAGCAAAAGGTTCGTCGCATGAGGCCTGATATGTCTGAAAAGATCAAAGCCGAGGTGATGAAACAATTTGATGCGGGGTTCTTAGATTTGACATCCTATCCTAAATGGGTTGCCAATGTGGTGCGGTGCCAAAGAAAGACGGGAAAGTTCGCATGTGTGTAGACTATAGGGATCTGAATAGGGCAAGCCCCAAGGATGACTTCCCTCTACCACACATTGACGTCTTAGTTTATAATATTTCTCAGCATAAAGTCTTCTCATTCATGGATGGCTTCTTAGGCTATAATCAAATAAGGATGGCTCCTGAAGATATGGATAAGACTACTTTCGTTACGCAATGGGGCACCTTCTGCTACAAGGTCATGCCGTTCGGACTAAAAAATGCAGGGGCAACATATCAAAGGGCTATGGTAGCTTTATTTCATGACATGATTCATCATGAGATAGAGGTATATGTGGATGATATGATTGCCAGATCACAAACCAAAGAAGAACATCTCGATCACCTACACAAATTATTCGAGAGGCTGAAGAAGTACAAGCTGAGGTTAAACCCTAACAAGTGCACATTTGGAGTATGTTCTGGGATGCTTCTAGGTTTTGTTGTCAGCAACAAAGGCATTGAAGTTGATCCTGCCAAGGTAAAGGCCATCCAAGAAATTCCAGTCCCTCATTCTGAAAAAGAAGTCAGAGGATTCTTGGTCGTCTCAATTACATTGCCCGTTTCATATCCCATTTAACTGCTACTTGTGAACCATTCTTCAAACTCTTGAAGAAAGATCAGGTAGTCAGATGGAACAATGAATGCCAGATTGCTTTCGACAAAATCAAAGAATTTCTACAAGAACCTCCTATTCTCATACCTCCAGTTGAAGGAAGACCTTTGATCATGTACTTGACTATACTAGAGAACTCTATGGGGTGTGTATTGGGCCAACATGACGAGTCTGGCCGAAAAGAGCATGCTATTTATTGCCTGAGCAAAAATTTTACCGACTGTGAAACCAAATATTCACTTATCGAGAAAACTTGCTGCGCTTTGGCATGGGCTGCTCACCAGCTAAGACATTATATGTTGACTCATACCACTTTGTTGATTTCTAAGATGGACCCAATCAAGTACATTTTCGAGAAACCTGCCCTTTCCGGACGGATAGCCAGATGGAAAATAATCTTGACTGAGTACGACATTCAATACACGACTCAAAAAGCCATCAAAGGAAGTGTACTAGAAGATCATTTGGACCATCAAGCCGTGGATGATTATCATTCAATTTTGAATTCCCTGATGAGAACATCATGCTGGTAACTGACTGTGCGAAATATGGACCGTATGACGGACCTGAACAAGGTTCCCGATGGACTATGGTATTCGACGGGGCTTCCAATGCCTTAGGTAACGGAATTGGTGCTGTGATCATCTTTGTTGAAGGTTGCCACACTCCTTTCACTCCTAGAATATGCTTCGATTGCACAAACAATATGGCTGAGTATGAAGCATGCATCTTAGGTCTGAAAGCTGCTATTGACCTAAGGATCAAACATTTAGATGTATTCGGGGATTCGGCCTTAGTGATCAGCCAAGTAAAAGGAGATTAGAACACTAAACACCCTAATATTATCCTTACAAGGAACTTGTGCTATCCCTAATTCCTTACTTCGAAGAGATCACTTTTTAGCACTTCCCTAGGGAAGAAAACCAGTTGGCTGACGCCTTGGCAACCATGTCTTCAATGTTCAAGGTCAGATGGGACAATGAAGCCCCTATGATTACAATTGAGAGATTCGATGAACCTGCACATTGCTATGAGCTCGACACCGATGTGGAAAAGCCATGGTACCATGAGGTGATGAGATACCTTGAAGCTCAAGAATATCCAGAGGGGGCATCTATCAATGGCAGAAAGTTCTTGAAAGATTTGTAGCCAAATTCTTCCTCAGTAATGGGATATTGTACAAGCACAACCATGATTCAACTCTACTCCGATGTATGGATAAGAAGGAGGCAGAGGAAATCATGGAAGACATGCACAATGGTATCTTCGGTACTCACTCAAGTGGACATATGATGGCTAAGAAAATCTTAAGAGCAGGTTACTATTGGTCAACGATGGAGACCGATTGCCATCAACATTCAAGAACCTGTCACAAATGCCAAATCTACGCTGACAAGGTGCATGTGCCTCATATCCCTCTGAATGTCATGACCTCTCTGTGGCCATTTGCAATGTGGGGCATTGACAGGATCAGAGAGATCAAGCCAGCAGCTTCCAACGGACATCGCTTCATTCTTGTTGCTATTGACTATTTTACCAAATGGGTTGAAGCCGCCTCATTTGCCTCAGTCACCAAGAACGTGGTAGCCAGATTCATTAGACACAACCTCATCTGCCGTTATGGTATCCCCGAAAGGATAATCACCGACAATGGGACTAACCTAAACAATTCTATGATTACAGAACTTTGCACTCAGTTCAAAATCAAGCATCCTAATTCTTCTCCATATAGACCAAAAATGAATGGCGCAGTCGAAGCAGCCAACAAAATTATCAAGAAGATTGTGCAAAAGATGGTAGTAACCTATAAGGATTGGCATGAGATGTTGCCGTTTTCTCTACATGGTTACCGTACTTCAGCTAGAACCTCAACTAGGGCAACTCCCTTTTCCTTAGTTATGGCATGGAAGCTGTTCTGCCAGTGGAAGTTCAGATTCCCTCGCTAAGGATTATGATTGAGGAAGGCTTAGGCGAAGACGAGTGGATTCAAATGAGGTTGGATCAGCTGAACTTGATTGACGAAAAATGATTAGCTACTATTTGTCATGGTCAGACGTATAAAAAAATATGATTAAGGCCTTCAACAAAAAGATCAAGCCTCGAGTATATCAAGCTGGTGACTTGGTGATAAAACGCATCATTCTACCACAAGGCGACCCCAGAGGCAAATGGACTCCCACCTATGAAGGGACATTTGTTGTCAAGAGAGTTTTCTCCGGCGGTGCCATGATGTTGACTACCATGGATGGTGAAGATTTCCCACATCCTATCAATACAGACATAGTTAAAAAATACTACGCATAACAGAATCGTTAGGTTGACACACCTAAGCAAAATAAGGGCATCCCGGCAAACCAAAAGGTTGGGCAAAAATTAGGGATATATACAAAATATTGTACACCCGGCAAGTTATAAACCCGAAAGGGCGACTTGGGCAAAAAAGGGTATCCTGGTGGGCTGAAAACCCGAAAGAGCGGTCCAGGCAAAAGTTAAGGATCAAAAGCGTATGACTATGTCCCGTGGAATCAATACAATCAATTTTATCATCAAGGTCCTAGTTCAGACGGTCTAAGATCAACCCAATCGACTTCTATCAACGGCAAGGGACATTCGAAAACATTGGGGCAATAGTAGAGTTGGAAGGCAATGAGATCATTTCACATGGCTATTTGTTTTCATTCTCAATTTTTTTTTCCTTTCGACGATTTTCTCTTACTAGGATCTCCGTCTCTCTGTACAAAAACACCTATTCAGGGGGGAAAATATCAATACAAATACACTTCGAAGTGCAAAATTTCTGTTTTTGTTTTGAATGCAAATTTGTCCAATGGCTAAAAATTGAATGAACATATGCATATGAACATAATTAAAACTATTTGGCACATGTGTCCTGCTAAGCATCAGTAAGAATCTATTCAATGTATATGAAATAGCCCCACATAGTTATCTCATCATCATTATCCCCACAAGGACGGCGGCAATAAACCTTTCCCCGACGGAGTTGCCCATAAAGTCTCGACCTCTTGGTCGCTTTCTCCCCAGCTAAGTTAATTTTTACAAATTGAAGCCTCGGGGATCTCTTCCTAAAGGAAATTCACTTCCTCAACAGGGTTTATTTCCCCAACAGGGTTATTTCCCCAGCCGAATTCAAATTTCTCAACATACAACAATCAAGACACCACGAAGTTCCTCAGCTGAGCTTATCATTCCCAACTGAGTGTATTTTTCCAGCTGAGTATATCTTCCCCAGCTAAGGCTATTACCCCCAAACAGAGTCTATTATCCTCAGTTGATTGTATCTTCCCCAAGATGACTTTGCCTTACCTGACTGAGTCTACACTCTCCAGTTTGAATTTCCCTTCAGATTATTGCAAATCACAGGGCCAGAACCCATGATCCCCAGTAAATTCGTCAACAAAGCCTTTACTATCTCCAAAAGATTCTATGAAGCCTAGATCCGACCAGATATTAGCACACTTTTCAAGTTATTACCGAAACCTGGACCCAGCTAGATATTAGTTTGACTTCTTCAAGTTACTGAAACCTGGGCCCGACCAGATAATAGTTTGAGTATCTGAAACTTGGATCCGACCAGATAACAGTTGATCTCAATTTCAAAATGCTATGAAACTTGGACCCGACCAGATAATAGCCTAACTCTTCAAATATACAGAAGAACCTGAACTCAACCCAATCAGGGTTTAACTTCTTTTCCCCAGTAGAGTTGCCTCCATATCCCCAACAGATTGCTGAGAAACCTGGGCACGACCAGATATTAGTTTTTCATTTCCATCTTTTCAGGAAAGTTGTTGTGAAACCTGGATCTGACCAGATAAAAACCGTCCTCATAGATTCGTTGTGAAACTTGGAAACTGACCAGATAACAACTAAATCCCCAAACAGTTTATTATGAAGCCTGGACCCGACTAGATAGCAATTGATCTCATTGAACCTAGAAATCTGCAAAACCTGGACTCGGCCAGATAGCAATTGACCTCATTAACCTCAGAAATCTGCAAAGTCTGGACCCGACCAGATAACAGTTTTTCAAAACAGTTTATTATGAAGCCTGGATCCGACCAGATAACAGTTTTTCAAAACAGTTTATTGTGAAGCCTGGACCCGACCAAATAATAGTTTTTCAAAAACAGTTTATTGTGAAACCTGGAGCCCGACCAGATAATAATTAACTATGATCCCCAGAAATACACTATGAAGCCTGGACTCGACCAGATAATATTACAACTTTCCAAAAAATCATGAAACCTGGACCCGACCAGATAGTGATTACCACTTCAAGTTACTGTAGAGCTTGGATTCGACCAGATAACAGTTAATTCGTCTTATCCCCAACAAGTTATTGTAGAGCCTGGATCCGACCAGATAACAGTTAATTCGTCTTATCCCCAGCAAGTTATCGTAAAGCATGGATCTGACCAGATAACTATTCAATTTCAAGAAATTTTCTGCAAAGCCTGGAATCCGACCAGATAACAGTTAATTCGTCTCATCCTCAGCAAGTTGTGAAGCCTGGATCCGACCAGATAACAACTGATGTTCAAGAGATATTCCCCAGCGGAAGCATCCTTTCAAAAAAATTTGAAGATGTGTATATTCTTCATCCCCAACGACAATCAGGGATTCAACCTCCCAGAATTTCCATGGCAGCAGTCAGGGATTTATTTTCCTGGACAGAAACATACATCCCACATTCATACATACCCTATGCATTTAGCATAATACCATATTTGGTGAACATCATGCATGCATCTGCATTTTACTAACTCTTTTTCTCATAGGTAAAACATCAAGTTTTAGTATAAATCAACAAGGGATTTATGCTGATGTTTCTTATAATGTTAATCAACTTTCCTTCAAATGGCATATATAAGCCCATTCACCATCCATCTTTGAGTGCAAATTTCTGGGCACTCTAGTGTTCAATCATCTTTCACCTTCAAGTCACGAATGGTGGACTCACCAATCTAACTCTTTAGGTTTAAGAAGATCCAACAAGGGAAGTTGTTGTACCCCAAAATTTTCCCTCTCACTTCTCAAAAGATCACCCTGGATCCTCAGGTTTGCTTCCATCCAATTTCAAGCCTGGATTTACAAATTTTCCAAGAAAGTCATTCACAAGGGTAAAATGGTCATTTGGGCGTGGAAAATTCAAACTTTGATTTTTGATCAAAATCAAGTTTCAAGAGTCATATTTCATCAAGACATGTTTGAGATATGAAGTTTGTTTCATCTGGAAATTCAAAAATCAAAAGTTACTTTGGAAAAGTTAAATTTCTAAATATTTAGAATTTTTTCTAAGTGTTTAAGGAATATGACAAGTTCAGAACTTCTGATCAGATTTTCACCATGATGCAAGCTGATTCTAGCAAAAATTCTGATACAATAGTTGTATATTTCAATAAGATCTAAAACATTGCAGAACAGAACTTCTCCTAGAAATGTTGGAATTTCAAGTTATAAATGTTCAAAGGCACGTCCTTGAAACTAAAGCACTCAGCAAATTCTGGACACTTTCAAGACAGAGTTTGGTCATAAATTCTGGCCAGTTTTCATAAAGGTTCAGTCAGAGTTTGCAAAGGTAATTCAAAAAAGGTTACAAAGCATGCTACAAGCTTCCCGGGAAGTCTGAGAGCTCCTTCAGAACATGCTGGAGCAAGGAAATACAAAGATCAGAAGTTGGGTGTTTGTTCTAAATTATGTTGAAGCTGAACCTCTGATCCAGATTTAAGAAATGATGCAGAATCTCACATTGCAGGATTTCTTATTTGATAAATCTCGTCATCATTTAATGCTCATTTAATGCTCATAACTACTTTTGAGTTTTTATCCAAAGGATTTCCCCACATGTGGCATAGAAGTACCATTGCTGTCCTTGAAAAGCATATTTTGTACAAAGTATATGCTGGGCCCATGCTTCGCTTTTGCTTCTGAGGGTACTTTTCCTTTATTCATGCTTACAAATCCAGCCTAGGCACGGCTAAAATCTGTTAACCACCTTACTTTGTGCCTTGAACCATACTTGTTCGAACTTGCTTCAAGAACAAGTCAACGCCTAACATATGATGGTTGTACCTTTGATTTATCCAAGCTACTAAATCCTTGCCTATAAATTGAACTACATTTGCAACTGTCAAAAGGTCGGAAATTTGAGAAAGAAAAATCCTTGAACCCCTTCTAAAATTCCAAAAGTCCAAAAAACTGTAAACACAACATACAAAACCTGTTAACTTTTGATTCTTTGCATTCAAACTCCATTTATTCTTAAGTGTTTCTTGACTAAAACCATCCACACAGTTTGTGATTCATATATTAGAAGCTATCCTAACTTTTGTGTTCATACTACCATACAATCTCCCTTCACTTTCACCTCAA